>OY751336.1:15492702-20292702 GCA_963564715.1 Catocala sponsa | reverse complement strand
TATGCTTGTTTGCCACATTAGCTGTATAAAAAAAAATGGTATTGACTATTTAGAGGGATCTATTAAGACTTTTGTTTGTCTGTAATTAGGGAGCGTTTTTCCGTTTGGAAGCTTGAGATTTACAAACATTTTAAATTTAAAAGTAAACTACGTTTTATTCAATGCCATAAACGAGAACTGGAGATATGCATTATAATGTTGTAATTATAATATCTATAATATGTTGTGTTATCAACGTAAATGACGCCGTAAATCCTTGGTAGGCCTAGGTTACTAGCTACCTAGGTCTTGTCCGCAAATCTTGTCTAATAAAGCGACAAACAGCAAGAAGATTGTACTGCATAACATCGCTAACTACTTTAACAACGTATGCAACAACGTAGGCCACAATGTATGTAAAGAAATTATATGATATCTACTTTGCTGCGCTTTACGCTAACCTAGAACTATGCTTTAGATATTTAAGCATGCAATAATGGAGTTAGAATTTGCGTAGAACCAAATATGAGCACGTTTACTGCTAGAGGAATCTCAAACTTGTGGTAGCTGTACTATTAGTATAAGGAAAATAAACTACAGATAGGCTACCAGTTTTTATTGCTCTTGTAACACCTCGACATGTTTAATCGACGACAAGTCTTTCCTCATGCATTTTGATTAATTCATCGATGTTTACTCGATAGACGGTAATAGAAAATGTATGAAATATATGCCAATGATCAATTGCGTCGAGTTGCTTTAAGACACCTCGTCTGGTGGACAAGCGGTCGCCTCGCCACTGCATTGATTGTTTGGCTTTGAATCCCACACAGAATATTTCTTTAAGAGAGCCACTAATAATTGTTCTGTGTCTGAACACTTCGTGAAACCGGTGTGTCTGCTAATTGTACATTTGAGAAGGACACAGGACTTGATTAGTGTGCAGTTGTGGTCTTTTTATAAGAAGAACTCCCATTGCCGTATCTTTTATAAAATTATATAGAAAGAGAACATCTCTATACTCAACCCAAGAATTACAAGTACAACCTCACCTGCATATAATATTATTCAGGATTATAATTTGCAAATTATAATGATACATAAGCTGCGCATGCATTATTCATGATATGTGACGTATTAAATACCGAACTAATGATAATGGCATTCAATTAACCACTCCCTACTTCTATTTGCCTTTAATTGCAAATTAATGCATAATTGCGATGCTAACATTAATAATTTGTTTAATTTATGAAAAGATGAAAATATATTATGTACTTTAATGTCTCGGTAGTGACGGGAATGTGAGTCGATTTGGGTATACGAGTTGGAGTAATATGCAAGTAGCTATTGATATCAGGAAGTTTTTAGCTATTACAAAAGTTTGTGTCTATGTCCTATGTGCCAGCCGGTGGTGTAGTTTCGACTGCGATTCCCGGATTGAACAACGTATTATTAGTTATAATGTCAACTTGTCAATCAGCTGGAAACCAGATACAATGACTACATAAATGTGTCTGGGTTCGGATACCGAGCGTCAGCTAAAAGATTATGAAATTCTTAGTAGCAGCTCGATTTAAGAAACAAGTGCCCGGTATACGATTATAGGTTCGTACACTAATACCTGCGGCCTTTTTTTTAATCGGGGACTTCCTCTTACTTATTCCTCTTCGCGGAAAAAGGAGAGCGGAAAGATTAAGTCGAGCTCACCCGGGGATAGATGGAAAGCCCCAGGTCCTACCGAATAAGCCTACCTCGGTGTGTCTACTCCTGCCTCGAATGATGGGTGGGTCGCTGCAACTAAAACTACATCAGCAACCGACATGTGCGACCTAAACTAGCTAACGAAGTATATATATTCCTAAGCCGGATAGTAAATTATATTTAAGTTCAAAAAAAATTAAAAACAGTTTTAAGTTAAACTTATCAAACGCTATTCAAAACATAGACTAGTATGTTTTGAATAGCTTAATGTCAAGAGAATGACGAAATTCATTTAATGTTTATAGTGTTAGCAAATGATGAAATGACCCACATTTAATTCGTATTCTTGCACCACGCGTGTTTATGATATTTTAAAGCTAACAATAACATTAACATTTAAACTGCAAATGGTTTAATAATACTGAAATATCTTTTACTGAATTTATTGTACAAGTACTGACTGCCTACTTAGTTCACGGTATAAGTTTGTTGTTTGTTTGTATTATGAGGTCAGTGCGGTATGTGAGTCAGCCAAATATATTCCGTTGTTTTCATAAGCAAATCATAATAGTATCATTGAGTCTACTCTAGCATATGAACAGCGTAAATACCAAGTATATATTTCTGGCACGTTGGCGTCTTTACGGAAAAGGTGTTAAAGATAGAGAGGAAGAAAGGAAATGTGTGGTATCATTCCTTTCGGTTGTACCAACTTATTATTGCTAAAGATAGGGTTATCCCTATCTTTAATAACAGGAACTAAAGATAGGGATAACCCTATCTTTAACAATAGGAAGTTGGTACAACCGAAAGGAATGATACCACACATTTCCTTTCTTTAAAGATAACTTTAACGATAGGAAGTTGGTATAACAAAAAGCAATAACAATGTTACTACTTTTCTCGAGCAGCGATAGCTCAGTGGGGAGACCAACAGACTGCAATGCAGAGGGTCTCGGGTTCGAACCCACGTCGCGCATCTCTGACTTTCGGAAGTTATATGACTTTTCGAAATTATGTGCATATTGATTGACAAATTATCGCCTGCTCCGTGCCTCGGAGAGCACGTTAAGCCGTCGGTCCCGGCTGCCATGAATGCCATCTATGGCAGTCGTTATTGGGAGAGTGTCGACACAATAGATCCCACTGGGTCGAAGTGTCGCCGGTCTGCACTGACTGGCCCCCACATAAGATAAGATAAGATACTACTTTTCTCACACCAATTTTGTGTTTGTACCGACGAAATTACCACACGGTACAAAGGAGAAAAAGTAAACTTCTAAAATGTTACGTCACAACATTTTTAGGGACAGCTTACTCTTTAACTTATATTAATTCCTGCTCTCAATAAATCAACAAATAAACATTTGAAAAACTTGTCATGTACGTAGTCTATTTTACAATAGTTTTAATAGATAATACATTGCACTGATGGCATAGTGCTTTAAGAGGTCGGCTCGCCAGTGTCACTGCGCCGAGTGTTGTGGGTTCATAAACAAAACTTGAGTGATCCACAAATAGTTGTGTCAAATCAGATAAGTAGTTCTTTGTATCCGTCGTGGTCCCTCTTGATACAGGAAATATTGGCGCGAAAAATGCCAACAAAAAGTAAAAGTTCTGATAGAATTTTTATGTATGTAATATATTTTAGAATAGCTGTGTAATGTGATATGTGTATTGTTGCAGGCTGGGTGAGCGATGAAGGGGTGGTTCGACGCGTTCCGCGAGGGGGGCGGGCCGACGCTGTATGCGTACCACAACCGAACGGCCGTGGCGGCCGACGTGCCTGCGCTTGCGCTGCTCATCGCCGCACTCACGCTCTACGTCGCCTTCCTCGCCATCTTCCCTGGCATCAGGAAAGAGGTTGTACTCAACAAATAACTCTATATCATTATTGGACGTCTTTGTACGGGACTGGGCAAAGGATAATATCTACAAGTGATTAAGAAGTCCGAGAGAAAGCCTATGCCTAGTAGTGGGACATACCAAAATGTTTAAGAATAAATAAAATATACCTACCTCGGTAGTAAGTGCGACTGCTGTGCGATGTCTCGGGTTCGATGCCTAGATTGGTCAATGTGTAATGATTGCTTTTGGCAAGGCATTCTCATTAGCAAGGACTCTGAAACTGTGCTAATAAACGGCAAAAGGCACTTGGAAGAGTTCTAAGGTTATCCTAGGAACTCTTCCAGCACTTAAAGTGACACTAACGCGATGCCACAGTACATAACTAATCTATATGTACTGTGTTGGCGACGTTACAAATAAGGAACCAACATTCTCACTAACCTGTGTTAAACAGCTCAAGATGCTCTGCAAAGCTAGTCGATAAAGTCCTAAACTTCAACTGACAATTATTATTATTTAATTCACTCATTATGTTATTTATCTATTCACTTGTTTCCCTGCAATGACGTCATATGCCTGCGTTAAGTAAATAAAGTGCTGACATGTTCCCACTACCTGGGTTGCGGCGGTCAAGCGCCGCGGGCGGTCGATCCGTGCACGCACAACTAACGAGCTGCGTTAGGTTACCCTACAGACTGACCCCCATATACACTACAAAGGTTAGCTCTAAACTAGGTAGATACTGGCAGTTACTTAAATTATTTACTAGCCTTTAAAATAATATATTTTTAAACAAATCATAGTACTGTGTTCGAAATTCGACCGTAAGCAAATAAAACCTACATATTGAGTTCTTTTCTTTCTTTCTTTCTTTCTTCAGTGGCACACTGGTGGCCAGAGTCAATAGATTTTTAATTATCTCTGGTATTCTATTCTATTCTATTCTAAGCTTTTATATGTTAAATATTAAGTTGCCGCTTTCTATGAAGAAAATCAATAACGCTATTCCTCAATATTTTTTCATGACTGTATTGTTGCTTGTATTGAAGCCACTATGGTTTGTTTTAAATTAACAAAAATAGCAACTATCATGTCATTATGGCGATTTGAAATATCTAATACTCTCCCATATTATATATTTCAATTAGATAATACAATTTGTATTTAAAATGATATCGCTAAGTGTCCCCCACATTAAACGATATAAAAATATAAGAGTCAACTCCCCTATTGTGCAGATGGCTAGTCTATCCATACATATCGATTATCTCATCTACAAAGTGGAAAATAAATGACTCATATTTAATATAGTTTATGTCAAATAGATAGATCAGATACGTTACCCAAACTCCAAAATAAAAATATTACCTGCTTAAAAAATAAATAAGGTTTATGCGTTTCAAATCGGGTAGTAGTCTATTTATAAATCGTGCCGCAGCTATACCCCATTCTTTATATCCAAAATAAAATAAATAAATACACCCTTATTTTGCATCAAATTTTAATACCGTTTGCACACAAGAATTTATTTTGATTGCTATTTGCTCGTGTGGGTAAAATAGGCGGTACTTCACACCATGTCAACGTCTTGTGCTTTACAAAGCACAGATCCGGCCGCACGTGGAGTACTGCTCACATCTCTGGGCAGGGGCCCCCAAATACCAGCTCGACCCACTTGACTCCCTACAAAGACGAGCAGTTCGAATCGTCGATGATCCCAATCTCACGGATTGATTGGAGTCTTTGGAGCAACGGATAGACTTTGGATCTCTCTGTGTGTTCTACCGACTCTTTCACGGGGAGTGCTCTGAAGAACTATTTGATTTGGTACTAGCGGCCCCTTTCTATCACCGTACCACTCGACAACGAAGCAGGGTTCATCCATATCACCTGGAAGCGTTCAAATCCAAGACGGTACGCTTTCAGAGATTTTCTCCCACGTAAGTGCAAGCTCTGGAATGAACTGCCTGCTTCGATGTTTCCCGAACGCTATGATACATATCTCCAAACGAGGTTTCTTCTTTCACGGTAGGCAGCGGCTTTGCTGTGTCCTGACATGTTGAAGTCCATGAGCAGCGGTTACCACTTTCCATCAGGTGGGCCACTTGATCGTCTGCCACCAATAGCAATTTTAAAAAAACTACAAAATCAAACATAGGCAATTATCCTATAGCTTTCAAAGTATATATTGTATTGTATTTCCTGAAATACAAGCCTAAGCTTAGTTTAGGCACCAGTCTCCCACAATATTCAAATGTTGTCTGATTCTGATAATGTAATATGATGTATGTATTTTGTTATATTGTGGTCAGAAAAAAATAAAATATAGCGTTGTACACAATTGTATTCGAATATGCGCCTTAATATCGATTTTTATTTAAAATTGCCAATATTCAACATATTCGATAATAAGATAGAAACAATATACAGTAGTACTCTACTGTATATTGTATACCAACTTATTCCAGCCAGCAAGAAATGTGGCTCCTAACTAGGAAAAGACGTAGGTTCATTAGATAGTCCACCGAGGAAAAGACGTAGGTTCATTAGATAGTCCACCGTTGCGCAGCTACAATCCAGAATCTGCTGTTGATAAATCAATTTGGCGCCATCTGACTTCATCTTCACCGCGGGAATGAGACAGTTAAACACGGTACTTTAATCGATCTTGCAGCTTACGCTAGTTACAATAAAGTTCAATATACGTTTCGATACACTTTCGAATACTCTCATGGATTGTCTGGTCGTGACTGGGCAAACGAAGATTAACGATGCGCCATATATTTGTGGTTGACCCGTACTAAAGCGCCAGACAGTCCTTTCCTTTACTTATTTCAAAATAAAAAAGAGTTGGCTTACTATTCAACTAGGACCTAATTATAGACACACTTGTTTACAGATAAATACATAACATATCTAGCTGTAATATCGAGTTCCTTTTATTGAGATTAGTAGGTTATTTTGCATATTATGAAAATATAAACAAACATTAATTTTATTTTTGCTGTCTGGCATGGCTAATGTGTCTTTTAAACTAATCGTAATTAAACTTCGCACAGAAGTAAAGCATCGTGTAAGGAGTAAGCTATGCTATCAACTTATGAAGCTTGGTTATTTAATTTGTATCTGGCAAATTATTTGTGGATCCCACATACATAACATGTTCAGAGTTCCGTGTCGAGTTCAGTGATAAACTTATACCACTTAACGCGCTAACAATTTTGAGTCGACCGCTTAAACTACTGCACTAACCCTGCAGTCAATAGAACACTAAATGCAGTATACATTTGATAAAATAAATAAAAAACAAGTATTTTTGCTGATGTTCATTTACAATTGTACTGTACAGTGTATGTATCGGACACAAGGCAGATATTTAAGATAGAGAATTTTATTCACGAAAGTTACATGAGTTAGGAGTGCCTCATATATCTATCCATCCCATTATTCTAATTACATCGGATCTTTCATACCTTTCTAAGGTCGGCAAGGCAGCTGTGCTACCTCTGCTATTACAAGTGATCAAAGGGCTCAGTAATTTCTTACCATAAGGCTAGCCAAAAAAACTTCTCCAAATAAACCTACAACATACGTTACGATGTTTTCGCAAATATTGAATCAGAGTAGGGTGTCAGGATCGTAGCAAATGGAAATCCATAGTCTCTGCCTACCCCTCTGGGAAACAGGCGTGAATCTATGTATGTATGAATCAAACAATATTTGCGGTAAAGACATGCATATATTTACGTATTCTTTTACTTGTGTAAGAAAAGCAACTGAACAACATTTTGATACATTTTTATCTTATTTCAGTTTAATTATTTGTACATTTACTAATGTACATACCTACGCTTCCGCACGCGGCATCTTCTTCTCCCTAGCCTTTATTATTCCCATGTCACTTGGGGTTGGCTTTTCTGGTCTAACCGGATTTAACTGGATATCAGTTTTTACACGGAGCGGCTGCCATCTGACCTCCGCAACCGGAAGGCTAACGATACCCTAAGGCTAGACCAGTGTCAGAATATTATAAGGCACTGACTTCCCAATAACGACTGCCATAGATGTTCATGGCAGCCGGGATTGACGACTTAACGTGCTCTCCGAGGCACGGAGCAGGCGATATTTGTCAATCAATACGCACATAATTTCGAAAAGTCATATAACTTCCGAAAGTCAGAGGTGCGCGACGTGGGTTCGAACCCGAGACCCTCTGCATTGCAGTCTGTTGGTCTCCCCACTGAGCTATCACTGCATTTTTTTTTAATTTCTTTTTCGCAACATAAGTAATAAAAGTTACAATTAAATTTTCTTTTTGTGATGCAAAAACAAACTCGTTCGAGTTTTACCGTGCATCATATCATCGACTGCGACATAACTACGTCAATTCATGCATAGTAAAATACCTTACAAACTTATAAAGTTATAATCCAATGAACAAAAATTTTATACACTGCGTAATATTAGATTTTTACATATTGAAGGTAGATTCAAAATACGTATGTTGAACCAAGCGTCGCTCACGTCACCTATCACCATCTTCTAGGATATTATTTCTTAAGCTTTCAATTTCTGAACTTTTTTTAAATCTAGTTAGTAGTATGAAAGATTAGATCCATGGACCCATTACGCAATGTTTCAATGTGTAACTTAATTATTATTAATTTAAATAAAGACATATGAACTATAAGACAATATATTTGTAGTACAACTGTGCAGTACATTTACCTACTTACGTGAGGAGGTGTAAAGAATACACACCTCCTCAAGTAAGTAGGTAAATTCCATCTTATTTAACATTCATATAACATTATGAATGTTAAATAAGATGGAATGTGTATAATATTATGCACTTTGACTAGAACATCTTATTACCATATTACTATTTACACTGAACACGCCACAGAAACACTATTTAGCATCTAGGTAATAACTTATTTAATTAGTACCAACCAGTTTGCACTTCGATATCTTCCAACATAATATATTTGATTATAATTTTGTACAAGGTTCAGATATAATATTTATTCAGTATCTAGTTACCAATAATGTTCTAAAACTAAATCATGAAATTTAACATTTTAGTTGCGTCATGATCATAAAATGCTAGGCAAAGCATTTTCTACAGCATAATTATTATGATTTATTCAATAATCCTACTTAAAAATGATCTCGTGTTTCAATCCAGAAAAGCATATTATCAGCACGAGATTTACACTATATTACCATTTCTCCTAAACAAAAGCCTATTAGAATATCAGTTGACAACTAGGTAACTGGTTAGTTTAGACCTGAAAGTACTCTTAAATCGTTGGTTGCTTTCTATCAATGATACGTGACTAAAGCAATGACTATCTGATATTTAATTTAATCTATGTGTTTTAATTAAATAAATAAATAAATATTAAAATAATAAACACGAACAAATATCATTTAGCATGAAATTCATAAAGTTACGTGCTGGGTTCGACGGATAAGAATGTAAAGAATATTACCGACTAAAACACGTTTTATTCTAGCACACAATTAAATTTAAAACATTACACACACTATACTACACTTTTCCACTGTAACTGCTTCAAACTCCGTAATATTTTCGCTTCCGTTCGCTCCGATGAATACTTGATCGCTTACGATTGTAAAACTGACATGGCGAACGCTGGCTTTAACCTTTTATATGCGGTTAAAGCGTTTTTGGAGTTGTTTAGAAACGTCATAACCGGTATGTAAACAGTACGAATATTCGAGAATGTTCCAGTGTTATCTCAACTGTTCACTTACCTACTACGTAGTTCCGTAAGACGTCAATAGATGGCGCTGTAATAAATTATTAAACGGAACTGCCGAATCTTCCCCACAATGCCCAGAGATGGCACTGGGTGTAACAATATGTATAGGATTATATTTTTTTGGAAGTGTTATTATTGCATACTCATTTGACAAATAATAAATATTATTTGATTATTAAAGTAATTTTAAATATTTTAATACTATTCATTAAAAAACTAACGACAATTATATGAACATCAGTGCTTACAAGCTAAAATTACGATATACCGGTATAACCTTATTCATATCCACAGCTGTGTGTAAGAAGTGGTATTATTACAAACTATGATAGCACTGCCTAGAATATTCAACTGAAATTATTAAACTTAATGTCGCCTCGCAATAAATCTGCGAACAAAGAACTCGTAGATCTAATCCTTACTTTCCTTACTAATATTATAAATTCGAAAGTAACTCTGTCTGTCTGTCTGTCTGTTACCTTATCACGGCTAAACCACTCAACCGATTTAGATGCAATTTGGTACAGATATAGTTTAAAAAGTGGGGACGGACATAGGCTACTTTTTATTCATGTAGGTACCTATCACGCGGGCGGAGCCGCGCACAAAAGCTAGTATTAAATAAACCTATGTATTCAAACAGGCGTCTTACCATATAATTGTGAATCGCATTGTAAAGCATTATTTATGAAACATGAGCATTGAGCAGAGTATGAGTGTAGTTATTATCGTAGCAACTATTAGTACGTCAGTACTATTTATTCTGTGCTATTAGTCTATCTAGATTCAGATCGTACTCGTAGCTGTTAAATTAAGAGCTTTGATATTGTTTGTTACAGAGATTCTCGACGTTCACAATAGTCACACTGAGTCTGTTCGTCGGCACCGTCATTCTAGGTAAGTGTCATTGAATAACTTTCCACTTTCTTTGTCTAGCGGTTGTACAAACGTGACCGGAACTGAATTGCTTTGTTATTTTACTGTAAAATTTTAGATGATGATCTAATAAAACCTGACAGATATTTGCGAGACTACTGGACAGGTCGACTAGATACACTTCACACTACAAAAGTTTGTAGGTGGCCTATACTATATATATATTATCTCGGCTATATATACTAGGTACTATGTAGCATTTACGTTCAGTGGACGAAATGTGAGTGTAGAAAATGTCCATATACCTTACCCTTTTCACTAAAAGAAAGGCAGCCTTGCCCTTTGAGGATATACTTATACAGATTGCAGATCCAAATGTAGGCAGACCAAGGCTTACCAGTTCAACCTGATCAGATTACGAGCTTAACTCACGAAAGGATAAATCGTTACAGCAACAATTGTTAGTCAACCAACGTTTCATAAATCTTCAATTTTGATCTGAGTGACAAATCAGAAGCCTACGCTAGACAAAGTCTGGTCTGTCACAATTCTTAGTGAGTCGTGCTCGTTTTGTGGGCTATTACCATTTGTTAGACAACAAATTGTAAACATTTCGATAGACAATTGTCGATCGTGACTTTTTTAAATGCATTGTTCAAGATGCGTTGTTTGTTTTTTAAGATATTATCATGCCATAGTTTAATTAATGCCCATAATTCCGTTCTTATTATCACATAGCCGTAATTCTCAGTATTTAATATTATAATTGAAAACTGCTAATGAGGCTTTCTATACATAAAATATATGAGCGTTTATATATAAATATTCTTAGAAGCTTTGGACCCACATATTACTGCAGGTATGATACAGGGTTTATTTTATATTATGTAACTGCACAGTTCGCCTCGTGGATCCGTGCTTGCCTCACCACCGCCACATTGGTACTACACCAAGAGTTCTGCTTACTGTCCTTTAGATAAAATACAAAATAAAAAATTGTGTGATCCACAAATATTGTTCGAGAACCCCGTTGCTTAGAATGTTTGTAAAGTCCCTGCGACACACATATTCATATTGTAGAAGTTCTCTTTTTAAACAATAAAAAGAAAGAATATTCTGTAATTGTTTCATCTGTTATGCTGCTCTAGATTTGCAACAATCCTTTTCTACTCAAACTCGGACAATATTTTGGCGTCTGCACAAACAATTTCGTCAATAAATATAGACCAATAGACAAGTAAAGGCTTCCAAAAACGCGACGCCACGCTCTTTTTCTTTCCTCTTTTCTTTTGAAGCTGTCACTCACTCGAAACCACATAACAGTCTTGACAACTGTTTAACATGGCTTTAAGCAGTGCTTGTTATTCTAGAGAAACTACATAAACAACAGTATGTATCACGCAACGTCTTGATAATAAGTACAGAATGATAACTGTAACATAATTGTAATCTAGTGATTGTGGGGTCTATAACAATCTAATTTCACTTCCAACGTACAATGTATTTAAAACGAGTAATTTTAACACTAATTGTAGTAGTATTTACCAATATATCAGCCATGTTTATTAGCTGTCCTACCGCTGAGCCATACTCAGAATAAAAAAACAACGGGTTGCACTCCGGGAGTGCCGGCAGAAGTGAAAACTTATTTATTTATTTATAATAGGTACACAAACAGATTACAGTCTTAACATGGTAAGTAATAATAAAATAGTGAACATATTATATAAACCGGACAGTAATCCTAAAGTAGTGTATACAACATGTACATGTTAGAGCAGATTACTCATGCAAAACAAAAAACATTATTAAAATCTTGAATATTATATATTGCAACGTTGTGCATTTTTGATATTTTGGAATGATTAGGGAATAATTTTGCACGAATTGCTTTAATTATCAGTATAAAAGTACTATCATTTATGTGGTAAAATACAATATTCATTTATTGCGCTATCGTACACAAACATGACAATTCTCCCTCCGTCTTACGAATTTTCGATCAGGTCACGTGTCCTGACGCGAGTTTAACATTTTTTACCCACAAAAAAGTGCACAACGCCACTAAAGAAGTTTTTACTTCAAAATTTGTTAGGTTAGGTTATCCGCCATTCTGGACTATAGCATGATGGCAGGCTTCCTTTATTTAAAAAGAAGTTATAGTGAACTCTAATCGAATATGAGAACTCTGCATAGCAGTCCTATGGATTCCTACTAGTCTCGCTGCTATTGCACTTGCTAGTACATAAATACCAATCTATAATAACTTATTGCTATTGCACAATAATTTAACACGAGTAGCATTGCATTGAGATGAATAAAAAACATTGTATGTAATATTATCGCAATTTATGATTACTTCTTATACAGAAAAGACATTCAACTCGCATGTGATCCTTTCAAAATACGTATATGACGAAAACATTGATTGTCAATACGTATTTTAGCGTCTGACAAGATGATTGGGAGTAATATTACTAAATTATAAAGGAAACTCAACAAGGTAAGTCGCTTAGCAATCTAAATATTTAGAGTTTTTTAAATTGGTCTATCATAATAAATAAATAATTGTTCTTATTTTTTGTCAAAAGCAGTAGTAGTTTGAATCGTAATGAATTATGATGAAATATACTATTTACGATAAAAGTTATTAAACTTTTACACTTATCTTTATATGTAATTAAGCAGCGATAGCTTAGTGGGAGACTGACTTGACTACCACGCAGAGGTGTCGAGTTCGATCCCAAGATACGCATCTTTGACTTTTCGAAGTAATGTGTGTATACAATAGTTACTAACAGATCGCTTCAACGTTGAAAAAAAAATCGTGAGGGAACCTGCATTTCTGAAAGTTCTCCGTAATAGTCTCAAAGATAGGTAATGTCTGCCAATCTGCACTGGGCCAGCGTGGTGGTTAATGGCCTAACCCTTCTCACACTGAGAAGAGGCCCGTGCCCAGCAGTGGGACAGTTTAATACAGGGCTGATATTATTATAATATACTTTTAGAATGTTAATAAATGTTTCTCACCTTATGTTGCCATCTGTACATGTTGTCCACAAACCATATTTAACAGTAATTTAATATTGCATATGTTGAAACAATTTGCTTCCAATATAATTATAATAAATAGCTAATTAATTGCCAGCATATGTTGCACTGCCTCTCTGAATATTTCGTTGTAACCTTCGCAGGCATGCGTAGAACAACTCGTTAAAGTGTCATCGCTATAGGATGAATATAAGTATACTATAAGTTCGGATAAGTTACAAACAAACATATATTTTCGTATACGAAATATGCTTTATAAAACGCTAATACAACTTCTTAGACACAATTAATGGGAACACCAATCGATGTAACTCCAACATATCGATATATGTACTTACAACTGCATTACATGTGTAGTCATTTTTTGTCTAACTATAGTAATAACTGTAAGTAAATTAACTAGGTTTAGAGTCGAGTGTTTAAGGATGATTTAAAAAAATAAGAGACTTTTAATATTGCTAACTAGAATTGGCCGCGAATTCAGTAAGTTTGCTCGTAAAGACAAATAGGTTTTACTAGATTAAACGTAGCTTTTACGTGTCAAATTAATGAATTGATTTCCACGTGATGTTGAAACAAGACGACAGTTACACACATGCGGATAGACAGATTCAAATAGACTAGAAACATTTTATAGCTTCAGTCAATTTGTTGAGCTGCCAAAAGAGCATAGGTACGAGTATCTCGAGCAAACCACTGAGCATCGTCTGGTGGGTCGCCCAAAATACCGCAGAAAGGACGAAATAGCTAAAGACCTGAAAGTGATCAAATATAAGAAATGAAAACTGCAATATACGGCCTCATTACAGTTTTGTAAAAGCATCTATATACAAGTATACTTAGATAATACTACACATGGAAAGGATGTAGGATATAACAATTAATTCAGAGAAAGGAGAAAGCATACTTTATACATACACACATACTTAAACAACGATTACTTACTTAATACGAGTTTAAGTGCATATTAAAAATGGTAATATTCATTAAGTGTATACATATTAAGCCGCTTTTTTCGTTCAGCGGTTATACGGTGGGCGCTTGTATAACTGGCGATCGTGAGATTCGTTTGGATCCCACGATCACCATTATCGGATGTTTGTTTCGTTCAGAAAAAAATCGGTTGGAATGCGGAGTCGCGAGTATCAAATCTGGTTGCCGCCCTTACAACAGATTATTAAAATACACCGACTTAATTAAATAAACTTTGAATATAATTTTAGCTAGCACAAATAAAAAATTGGGTGTATAGTATCAACTATCTTCATTTTTAATAGCACGCCATACGCAAAAGTAACATGAAAATGGAAATAGAGGTATGATATTTTTTTTGTGTTAATGAAAGTATTTTCAAAAATAATACATTTCAATTTATTTTTTATGATATCGTATTATTGTATATTTTCTCAATTAATTTCTTTTTCCTCGGGTCAGTTATTCTTTCGTAACTATGTCATTTTCTGTACCCCTGACAACGTGTATGCGATTTATAATATTACTTAGGATTAATAAACATTGAAAAAATATTTTGCATTGTAATTTGCAAAAGGTGTGCACAATTCGACACCTGCAAGGAATAACATTGTAACTCACTTTTTGGCAGTTTTGAGTTACAAACATATTCCTGCTGTAATAAAAAATGGAGAATTTTTTGCACTCACCCCTGTGTCTAAATTCCTTTGCGTATAGATTGATGATTTACGATGTTATTCCTTGCAGGTGTCGAGTTCTAGATTATGCAACAGTTAGCAAGCAGGTGAACATTGTCCAAAAAACAGATTAAGGTGTTAATAAAATACTAAGCCACCGTTTATTATAAGGGATACTTAATATAACTGACGAGACTGACTGCACGCCCCTATACCGCTTTGAATCTTATGGCTTAGACCACACACGAGCCAAAAACAAATATAATCCTATAATAGTTGTGCCGCCGTCCGAGTGTTCTTTCATTTTCTATTTTCGTAAAGACCCTTTTAATAAAACGAATTGATATGTGAGTGTGACAAACCTCAGCCTGTCTCTTCAATGATATACCTACACGTGTGCTGAATCGTTATGTTTATATAATGTGTTAGCATCAGATGATCAGAAGATTAATAAAGTCGCGGTAGGTGTGTAGCCATAGTTGCGTTTGACACACGAGTATTGCGGTCAATGGCAGTAGGCAAGATGTTGATTTCACCATTTGGGCGGTCACCCGAAAACAATGGCGGATTCATTACGAAAAACTTTACAAAATCATTAACGTTTAATTTTAATTTGCAACGTCCTTAGGTAGGCTAAATAATTAGTTAACGGAAATTACATTCGCTACTACGTATTATATATATTGACTCACGCCTGCCTGCGTATCTCCGAACGGGTAGGCAAAGAAGATTTACACCCAAATCTTCCTATGCAGTAAAATGTGAGCCTATAACTGTTTATCGAGAACGTTGTGACATGATAATGCTAAAAAATTCAATATTCAATTATTCATTTTTTTTTAATAAAATCCCTATAGCACTTTGTCCGACTCGTGAATCTAACTCGGTATCTCTCGATCGGTACCTTAAGCGTAAAGATATGCCATATGTCCAAGAATTCAATCTATTATATTTAGCTCATTTGTATAAGGACAACTCACAGACGATCACGATGCCTCATCGATTATTTAGAAGATAACTTACACATCCCGGCAATCGAACGCGAGACCTGACTATAGACAGCTGCACAATCGCTAACATTTCCTCCCTGGCTTACATTCTAACACATTAAGATATTAAAAACGTGAAATGTTGCACCTCTCTGTTCTAGATCTCGCACAAACCGACCCTGATACATTGTGAATTCAATGCAAGTACAGATATTCTGACTGCGATAATTTTAATAACGGTAAACGGCAAAACCGTGTATGCAAAATAACAAAATATCATTCGATACCGTGCCATTCAACTGTATAAATTGACTTCCCCGTGGGCGCAATCTTATAAGATTGCGCTTACGCTTTTCTCGTGACTCAGGTATTTAATGAAGGACTCCATTCATCCATTCAATCAAAGCGGTTTTCTGTTCGAAAAATCCCACAAGCAATGTGAAATGTAAAATATGCGCAGTAGGTAATAAGCTTGCATATCATCCCATTGGATCAAAATGTTTGTATCTAGTAATATTGCCTGTATCGGGAGGGACTTGACAAACGTTCAAACAACGGGCGCACAAAACACCCTAATTCGAGACAACTATTTGTTGACACAAATAGTATGACCATTATTTGTGGAATACGAACCCACAACACACATTAACATACGACGCCATCCGTGCAGTCAAAATCTCTGCCTCGGATAAAGACAGACAGTTCATGTATGTATGTATCAACTGAATTTATACACAAGTTTCTTTTGTCCACTTGGTACAAAAGTCAATTGATATAAAATGCTTTCACTAAAAACGGTACAATCATGGCGGGTTCAAATAAAAGGTTAAATGTAAATTTGAAGTTCATACCGTTTCCTCACAGACGGCCTTTGGCTTTTAAGCTCACTTTTATGTACCTTTATTTTTGTGACTGCATCGTTGGTCTTGTGGGATAAGTGTGCGTTTATGTTTCTTATTAATCGTGAAACCTCAGATCGAGTAGAGTTGTAGAGCTTATATTTGAAAAAGAGAAAAGATCTGTAGGTAAATGGAATTCGGTATAAGCCCGGTAAAAGATCTACAAATTTACCGGGCTCAAATCAGACTTGCTTAGTGATACGTGGTATAAAAACAATACTATTTTTGATGTGATAACCACTGAAAGTCAGTAATGTGTCTGTCTTTGTATGTACCTAGTATAGTACCAATCCAGTTGTGAATATACAGGGGTGACGTAATATTATGTATTTTAAACAACTTTCGTAGATAAAGTCATACTAATAATCGGGGTTATTAGAGTGATGATCGGCGAGTACATAGGGCATTGGACTTGCGATTGAGAAGTTTGTGGATTCAAACCACGCCCATATTGCAATAGCTAACTGTTCTTGTAAGTTCAGGGAATAATTTAAAAGCACTGGATTGCGGTATATATTATATTTACTCTATCTATTAAGTATGTTTATAAACTGTATGCCGAATAATCGTCCGTGCTAGCCCTTGGGTTTCGGCTGAAAAACAGCGCTGCGGTCATCTGCAGCCAAGGCTGAGCTGGAACCTTTTGGATACACTGCACAATATTTTCTTTATATCATTTTTTTAGTTTTTTTGTGTTTTCTTCTTGTTTGTATATTAATATGTTGTGTTTTTGGTGTGTCTTATAAAAATTACTTTTCTTTCTTTCTTTGGTAATAAACGGATACGAAGAATATCCAAAGTTAAAACGATAATTTGTGAATCCTCTTTTTTATGTCACTCCCAATGCGGATAGTACCTAATCCTACTATGAGAATCAATGACACGGAGGCCACTTTACCACTGCAATATCCTTAGTCGCATTTCCGACATTGACACGACTTCAAGGATAGTTATTAAGTTTTTGTGTTGTATGTTCCAGTGTGTAAGCACGGGTCGTCGTGGCACGTGGCCGGAGTACGCGTGGCTCGTGCTGCTTACCGCGCGTTCTCCTCCGAGCGACTCGACTGCTGGCTGGCCGTCCATGTCGGGCTGGGACATGTCAACGTCACACTTACTGGTAAGATCCTTGTGTTAGGCACATGTTGCCCGAATATCCATTAATGTGGCATAATATGTATCGATTAAAAGGCGATTGCAGTCAAATAATCAGCACAATTGAATCATTCGATTGTATTAAGTAACAATTGTTAATCCTAATAGATAGATATTATATTATCATGTGCATATAAAAAAATTGCAAGTATATCTTTTATGTATTACCTAAACAAACAGCCGATTGCAGCGTAATTTTCAAACCTATATCAGAATAAATCGAGTAATATGTTTTGAAAAACATACATGAGCATAAACAACATAAAGCGATAGCCTAGTGGGAAACCGTTGGACTGCCACGCTGATGTCTCAAGTTCGATCCCAAAGCGCGCATCTCTGACTTTTCGAAGTTATGTGCGTATTAAATTGTTAATAATTATCGCTTGCTTTAACGATGAAGGAAAATATCGTGAGGAAACCTGCATTTCTAAGAGTTCTGCATAATGTTCTCGAAGATATGTGAAGTCTGCCAACCCGCACTTAGCCAGCGTGGTGGACTATGGCCTAAGCCTTCTGACACTGAGAAGAGGCCCGTGCCCAGCAGTTTAATACAGGGCTGATATTTTATTATATACATGAGGCTATATGTTTATTGACGTAGTATAAAAATAATTCCTACTCTTATACCTACTAGTCTAATTACAGAAACAAAATCGAATTCTCACGCAGAGATGTTTATCAGCCATACGGGCTATTACACTCTAATTTCTATGATCTTTTAAATTGCGTTTTTAAATATCTGATTACAGCTCTGTCCTGGGGGAACACGAGTATTGGAGATCCAGGGGTGGACTACAACGAACAATTCCACTGGGAGGAAGCGGGAGCTATCCAGGAATGGTACCGAGAGGGCTTGACTCGAGGTCTGCCATTCCCTGTGCTGTCAGTCGCAGAACATTTCGCCGTTCAACACGAGGGTTTTGAATGGGGAGCTAAGTACCGAGCTGCCGGGTACACTACTTCCACTTTACTATGGTACAAACTTTCTGACCTATGTCAGTTTATTCATACTCAAATTCAAAATTCATATTAGGCATATTGCCTAGGGATTGAAATCCATTCGATAACTCTCTCTCACATTGGTAGTATTGGTGAGACATTTCATTTTCGCTCATTGTAGCGACGGCGACGGAGACAGGACCTGTCGATAACATGCTCGCCTTTTCATTCGCTTAATAAAACGAAACGAGATAAAATAAAACGAGAATTATATACCTACACATACATCATGCGTATCAAACCTTTTGATTACTAACACCAATTTTTTTTAATAGTTATTTCGACATCGTGATCTTACCCAAACTTGATTACTGATCTTAAATTTTCTATAATGTTCCAGGGCGGCACTAGCCTTGTGGTTGCTGATGAACCTCCTACTGGTAGTGGTCCCAAGGTATGGAGCCTACGCGATGGCCACGCTAGGTGTGACGTTGTGCGCTGCAGCCGGCGGCTACTGGGCTTCATTACCCCACACACCTTTAGTCGTGAGACTCGACGGAGCCATGCTGTTCTTCTCATTAGGATGGTGTTTTTGGCTTGTTTTAATAGCAGGTATGCTGTTCATTTTTAACCTATGTGATCATTTTACCATGTGATTTGGACTTTGTGGTAAAGCCCATCGATTTAGGGTTTTTATCATCTATTCTTTAGCATATATTCTTTAAAACTGCATGAACGACGCTATAATTTTTACCACATTGAACTTAAATATTTGACATCTTTCATCTGCAAAGAACTATTAAAGTAGATTTACAATCAAAATGATTCGTAATATTGTCTTATGTTTACGCGAATGATTCGTTTAACTCTTTTAAATCAAGTTTATCTAAAATAACATTAGTATTTTTTGACTGATTCCAGGCTGTGTATGCGTAACAGTGGGTCTGGTGATAGCGATTCTGGACCTTATCTGGCCGCATCGGTTCTCCACGGTACTGGAAGTAGACTACGATACTCCATACGATAGGCACGTGCTCATAGTCGACAGTCGGCAGCGAGCAAGGCCGCAATTACAAGCATCGTTACCTACGAGGATACTAAGGTAGTACACACACTGACATTTTTATGAAACAATAGTTTTAAAGACCCACTTTAGGGTGATTGGCCCTGGTGTACGCGTCAAGGTTTTATTTAACTAGCTCAGGTTATATTAACTATTTTATTGTTATCTGGCCCTGTCGTTGGTCGAGAAGCGTAATGGCTTATATGACCGTCGGAAAAACCATCGTGAAGCGATCGATATCCAAGATCGAGTCAATTATCTGTCTAAAATTTGTATTTGCATTTTTGGCAGTGGCAAAAGATGAACATAATTGCTGGCGAAATACACAAATATGGACCTAGCTAACTTTCAAAGATAGCTCATGCCGCATACGCGTAGAAGTAGTACAGTAGTTATAACAGCCAGTATAATTTAGTTTTAATAAATAAACTGCCCAAAACAATGTATGCTGCTCAACATTGCAGAAGACTGTCCTCAAAGACACGTGATACGGAAGGTCACGTGTCGATGGCAGTGGTGAGCGAGAGAGGGCGAGACAATCCCGCCTACCAGCAGGAGCAGAGGAAACCTAATTCACCGTGGAGGTACCCGCTCTTCAGAAGACAGATCGACAGGTAAATAACTCGCAGCTGTACTTTAGGAGTTGTAAATTATCCAGTTACAGAACTGGTATGCGGCTCGAGTCATATATACTGTTCTTTTCGGAGTATTGGTGTCTTCCACCTGACAATTTTTACCTAATACTAGCAGCAGGATCATACATTAATTAGATATTTCTCACTTAATGCTGGCCCTGGATGAGTACGTTGCTAAGCAAATTTTTGGTTGAAAGGTGGAATATCCATTCTTGTGGGAGGACATTCCATTATTGTAAGCACCGACTTGGTCACATTTACTATAACATTCTATCTTCAAAGCCAGGGAAACGGTTATAAGTGGTAATCACCCCACAAAAACATGGCTATGTCTTTGACAGGGTAGGCCGCTGGTGCATGTGTAATTCCCATAGTTGACATAAATTTTACCAGACACAACTATTAAGCAAAGTTGCTTATACAAATTCAGAACTCGATTGAACAATATGATAACAACAAGTGACAAAACGTTTATGTTAGAGCAAAACATCTACATGAAGAGAAAATGTTAAACCTCTTTTTAAGCATACTGTGTGCACAGAGGAGTATGAGATTTCACATAGTTACTACTATACATACTTAAAGAAAGAAGCAGTGCAGGAAGGCGAAATTTCAATTTAATTTAGCATTACTGATTCACCACAGTACTATTGCTATTACTATTATATCAGTTTATATTTTGTGATAATTCTTTTATTGCAGAGCGGACTCAGCGTCAAGTCTAGGATCAAGTATAAACGGTAACAGTTCCGGGATCAAGATGTCACCACTAGCAACGGGCGCCGTCTCCGCGCCGCTGGCCGCTATCCCTCCGCATAGGTACGGATTCCATGTTCTTTTACTACTTATCCAGTAAACAAGTGTATGAGAACAGTTGACTGATAATGAGCAGACCCCATAGCCTTACAACAAAAAACAGGCAACACTACGCTGTTAGCACAATGGACAAAATATACTGCTCGACCAACTAATGACAAAATAGTAAATCGTTAACTTCTCATTGAAGATTTACTATTCTATAAACGATGGAACTCTCCTTATTGCTGGAACACGTACCTAATATAATTATTGAAGGCTGCAACTATTTGCATGATGGTAGAAAGAAAGAAAGAAGAAAGAAAAATAATTTATTAGACACAAAAACACAACATATTAACATGGTAGAATTACTTATTCATCATGTAATGCTAGTAGCATAGATCCACAACGTGCATCTGCCTTTACTCTGTTCATCAATTAATAACTTTATAATTATTAGGTACTAGCTTTTGCCCACGGCTTCGCTCGCGTTAATTTAGAATTTAGCAATCAATTCGGGTTGTACTCTGCTTGTAATAATAATATAATTCAACGTGATTCGAAAGACACGTGGCGCCATCTATTATCATAAGAACGTTATTATTATTTTCCTCGGGAACAGTAACTTTTTTCGGGATGAAAAGTAGCCTATGTCCGTTTCTGTACACCTGTTAACGTTTATGCAAAATTTCACAATGATCGATTCAGTGGTTTAGGCGTGAAAAGGTAACAAACAAATAAACTTATTTTCGCTTTTATAATATTAGTTAGGATGTTAGGATAACGGTGATGTTGTTTCGTGGGTTCAATAAAAACAAATTTAGTATAGAAATTATTGAATAGTAAAGTTGTTTGTATTTATTTCAGATTCCGTCCACAAATACCGGCAGCGGAGCGAGTAAAAGACATGTGGTGATTAGTGTAATTATAGCATAATTAATCAGTGATATGAAACCTACACTGATATAATAACAGTGTTATCGGCATCGCCTCAACAAATAACTAACTGATCTCTAAGGACTATTGAATCGAAACGACGACGACACCAACGTTACTTATTTTTTTATATAAATTTGGGAACATATATCACTAGCGAAAAATATAGCCGCGAATAATTAGAAAAACATTGATACCTTCGAGGTCCCAGATGATATTTTCATATAACAATTCGATAATTTTCTGGCAATTTAAATTAGGTATGTAAAATTCTAAAGTTCAATAAGCAAACTTGCCCGAAAATATGAAATATAAAGAAACACCAAGTAAGTAACAATTTAAATAAATTGTAAATATGTAAATTATAGTTAGATAGGTGTCTAAATTATGTGTAATGAATCCGTCCAGTGTCATAAATTAAACTGTCTAGGATTTAGTTTTGTATACCTCTTTGTAAACTATTGTTAAATATAAATGAGTGCATCGACACAAGTAACCACTTTGTGCCATGTGACATAACAGAACAAATATATATAACCGTCGAACTTCGTAATAGGAAATAGTCATAACAAAAATAGAGAGCAAAGGCCAAAATGGCTGACGAAAGAAAATTCTAAATTTAAATCTTTCAACCCAAAGTTAGTCAGAATGGGAGGAGTCGAATTAAGTCCATCCAACAAAAAGTTGATTATAGACTCCAAACCATTTCATAACGTATTTTGAATAGGAGGAATGGAATAATTAAGTGTTGTACTATAAACAACAATTAATTACTTGTCAAGGTGGACTTCACCGTTCTTTCGTTTAAATACAACCTCTCTGACTGACTAACATCAATATAAGAAACTGAACATTCCAAAAAATAAAAGACTTCTTTTTGCCCGACGACGTAAGAAAATTCTAGAACATGACCATGAATAAAACTATTGCAAACTTTGACATATAACGCGCAAAACGAACATGAAGATTAACAGACATTAAATTAAATGACATCGCAATAACGACCATTTTCGGTATTCTATTACTCGAACGAAGTCATTTAGATGTACGATTAGTTATAAGTTATTTATTTCTATAATTTTCAACTAGGTGTGTGTGTAAATGTTTTGAGCGTAGCCATTTTGAATTAATCACAATTATATTCTACGTCACTTAGTCCTAACTACACATACATACATCACGAACACGTTCAATGTTGTGAAGATGTATTTGCAACAGTGAATGTGTATGTACCTTTGTTATATTTAATTGTAACTAAAATACTGCGAGAATCTTGCGAGTGAAAGTTTATAAATTGTATTTATTGTGATTGAAAAATACAGAAATCCAAACGTAAATGTTGTTTTTTTATACCATCGAAGTGTTTCAGTAAGTTTAGGTCACAATCTCTAACTTTTCATTGAATGTCCGAAGAGATATATACATTCAATACTCTTAGCATTTTGTCGTATCTACGTGGTTGTTACGCAAGTTTGGACAGTGAATTTGTGTACTGTCATGGCTGGATCTCAAAGTCCGATGACTGATTCGCCTGACGTGGATTGCCTGCAATTTCTGATCTCTTCTGCAAATTCGTCAAATTATTTTTACAGCATTACACCGTCATCAAGCCTCTTCTGGCTGTTTGTTTTTCTAATATAAAATAATACAATAAAATATTATTAGAATAATATATTATCACAAAAATACACACCGAAAATACATTTCACACAACACGTTACAAAAGCTTACAAAATTATTATCTAGATAAAACTAGATGAGTTAATATCAGCCTTCTAATATTTGAACACGGGTAAATATATTTAGGTATGTACACACCTACCTACTTATATTTTTCTATTATTTGAACATGCCAATAATCTAAAGGTATAATTCATAGAACATGGCCATACTTTTTGCTTTGAGAAAAATATAAGTAAACCTTATGACTACATGATAATTCGTCAATCTACATTGTCTACGATCTCTTCAAATCCTTTTACAAGTCTGCTATTAAAAGTTTTACTTTTAATTAGTCTATGTTTGTTCTTTGACCAGATGGTCGAGGTTCAACTGACACAGGAACGCGTTCCAATTCACATAGCCTTCTCTTATGGCAGTCTCTGCCTCAGCCCACAATTTACACTAAAAAGGTAAAAGCGTGATTATTACAATAGTCATACAAAATAAAGTATAGCTGCGGACTATCTTTTTAAGAAGTTTATTGAAGCACTAGGGAAAATACTTGTAACCACGAAGTGTTTTCATCAGTCTCAACGGACACAGGTAACAGTTTAACCATGTTCATACAATTATTTATCCTCTCAGGGAGCTTCCTTACCTGCTTGCTAACCAGCAATCAGGTAAGGACAAGATAATTACTTAAACTATTTATTTAGACACCCGCATGCGGAGTAGATGCAGAAGAAAAATAGGGGATCTGTTAGCGAAAAACATCTTAAACATTATAACAATTAATTACGTCTTTTTATTTTACAGATACCAAACAATAATTTATGGACACCAAATATATTGCTACTCGCTTTGGCTGTATGCTGGGTTACTCGCATCGGCGACCCTTGTATTGGTCCCGCGTGGACCCACTTCACTTAATAGTCACTTGCGTAATTTCTATGCCACGCAAGAACCACAACTTAAGCATGCTACCCGCGTCGTGTACAAGAGCCATGTATCACAGCACCATTAGTGCCGTTTCATATATAATTTACCTATTTGCTATCTCTTATACTCGGTAATAAGTAGGTAAATTAATGAACCTCTGCATTCTTTAGTGGAGGCGCGTGACGCACAACCTTCTCATAGTCGGCTTCAGTCAGGTTATACACCGGCCTCGTCTGGAAGTCTAGGAAGTTCATCAGATCGTCATAATATATGTTGCAGTTCTCGTCCTTTTTCAGACTGTAACCAAAAAACAATTGAATTAAAAACAAATTACTAAAGTATTTATTTTGATGATTAAGGAAACTTCTTTTCACCTTACATTGGAATATGTAAGTAATACACATTTATAATATAAAGACCGAGACTATGCAAGCAAATTTTCAACGCCATCTATCCAGTAGTCTTTGTATGAAACTTGAACATACGTGCAGCCAACAAATATAAAAGGAATTATATCAGCATGATATTGCTTAGATAAAAAGCTTTTTAAGGTCGGTACATATCTGACGGAAAATGCGTCGCGTGTTATCGGTCGCGTAACGCCAGAACAGACAAATCTATACTAATATTATAAAGCTGAAGAGTTTGTTTGTTTGTTTGAACGCGCTAATCTCAGGAACTACTGGTTCGGATTGAAAAATTATTTTTGTGTTGGGTAGCCCATTTATCGAGGAAGGCTATAAGGCTATATAACATCACGCTACGACTAATAGGAGCGGAGCAGCAATGAAAAATGTTGCGAAAACGGGGAAAATTCTCCTATATGAAATATGCAGACGAAGTTGCGCGCGACAGCTAGTATATAATAAAACATTCAACTTTTCACACTCAACCGATAATGCGTTAGTGCGTCGAGCATACAGCGTCTGTTCCGTTTCCGTCATCGCATTGTCGGTCGACGTAAGGGCGGCAACGTGCAAAATTGCATATAGACAATGAAATGGTCACTTGTTATTCTTTTAGTATTTAAAGGATGCACCCAATGTCGTCGTTTTCTTTTTCGATCTTGTTCTAAAGCTTCCCAAATAACTATTATTTCGATAGGCTTCAGTTTAGAATTAATTATCACACAACCCAATCGCTCTGAAGATGCTGAACGCAGAAACTGACTAGGCGCGTAATGTGGCAGGTCTAATTAGACCGAATAGACGCGACCGAAGATACGCTCGACGCATTTTCCGTCAGATATGTACCGACCCTTAGTGTGAGCAATAGCTGAGCAATTATTTAATAATGTCAGAAATTTGCTTGAGTAGTCCTAATGGCCTCAAAGGACCGGAACATTTTCTAGGTGGACATTTTAGGAATATTGAATTTCCTTATCAATAATGTTAAGAATTAATATACCAAAATACGATTACATGATGCTGGACGCAGACATCAAATCTGGGCTCTCATGATGAGCCATTTCGTAGTTCCTACGTCACGAGAACAGCAAGGCAGTTAGTTTAATAAATAAGACTTTGTCACTCTACTTACACTTGTAGCATGCATTCCCTTAGATCGTAGTTGATAGGCAGCCTGTGAGCACGCAGTATCTGGCGAACACGTTCTATGGACAGCACCCCCAAGCCCAACTCGTCAGCGTGCAAGAAACCCTCGCGTAAGCGATCACGATCATCCCATATGCCCCGCGTCAACGACGTGAATACCAGGGACCTTAGAAACAAGCATTATAACGAAACGACCATGTAGAAAACTTTTATGTTGTTTTTAAATATTCCATGCTATATTGAAATTAAACTACTATATACGAATTTTATCGCGTTGTTTATTTGACACTTTATTACAAAATTTTGAAAACTGTTACACTACTATTACTATTAAATTTTACTAATTTTAAGCTAATTAAATTATTGAAAGTTTTAATAGTTTCAATAATTTAATTAGCTTAAAAATTAGTGAAGTTTAATAGTAATAGCAGTGTAACAGTTTTCAAAATTTTGTAATAAAGTGTCAAATAAACAACGCGATAAAATCCGTATAAAGTAGTTTAATTTCAATGAGTAACATTCGCGTAAACTGAAGACAATATTATCCCATGCTACTCTAGCGAAAACCATGGCAGAAGTCTCAGTTTACAACCTAAGTGTTCGTGGGAGGAAACATCTTGGGAAATGCTCGTGCAACGTTTTCATAACAAATTAAAATAAATATACAGTTACTAGATTATTTCCGTACCCTACTGCAATCACCATCTTTTGTCTTGTGTATACTTTTATACACTAAACAAGAAAGGACTTTTAATCCGACAGCAATATTTCTATGCTAGCTTTTAGGCGAAAGCGACACACACTGAAGCTCGAGGCTCAAAGCAAGACGTCGAAATTTTCTTCAAGCTTCAAGCATCTTTTCCATAACGTCATTATTATTTATACACTTTGTAAGTTATTACGCTGTGCGCCGCGTATACAAGTCTTGCAACACGACGCTTATGTGTGGTTAGCACCGTAAAGGGCGGCTCACTGTGTGGAGCGTGATTCAAATGTATCAGAACTATCAGAAATGGCAGCGTTGTTTTCAGAATGTTAGACCGCCGAGACGTTTTGAGATAGGCACGCGCTGTAAACATTCCTGGTATATGTGAATAATCAAAGAATAAAATTACTTTAACAGTAATAAAAAGCTTTGCTATAGCTGTTAATAATGAATTCAATATGCATGTATAAGTACTCACTAATACTATAACTTACAAAACAACTCCGTCTCTTTGATATGTTTTCTCAGCTAAACCGCTGAAACAGTTTTCTTATACCGGGTTCAAAAACTGTTCCAAAGGTTTTACACAGGATATTTTGAAACGTAAGCGTTGAATGTGTGAGTAGTAGTAAGCTGCCAATTTAAAAATGATATATTGTAGCATACCTGATCATCTCCTTCCGCGGACTATACTCCTTGCCAAGGTCACCTCGGAAGAATCTTATCAAAGTTATAAACTCATGCTCTGTCATTTTCTCGCACATGATCTCATTCAGTGCTTGCCTGGAATGACGAAGTTATTAAGTTATGTAAACGTAGACATATAAGATGTACAAACACTTTGGTTGCCTAAACAATAATACCACTTTTTGATAGCAACCAACCACAGTAGCAGGAACAGATAGCGAAGCGTCCTTCTTTAAAAAGTAATGAAGGGTTCGCAGTATTCCTTACATAGAAATGGTTGATATGAATCAGAATATTAAGATTACGTGGACTGAAGTACCTACTACAGAAGGCATAGACTGGATTCGAAAGGCCGGGTGCCGCATATTGATAGAACAGTAACTACAACAAGCTGCTTACTTGAAACATCTTACAGATATTAGTTCCTTTTTCTCCGGGTGCACAGTCACCATATATTTTGCTACAAAGTTCTTGTAGCCGTTTTCTTGGGAAGCCAGCGTACGTCGAATCTTGTCCATTATCAGTGGAATATTTGCCATGGGATACTAAAAGAGAGTATCATATTTATCGATAGGCCATAAAAAGATTTGTCGATCTGAGATCAATCCTGGTATGTTAGCGAGGAAAGTACCAAAGCAGAACAATCTAGTAATACGCATTATGGTATTCGAATAATATTCGAATATAATAAAATTATACCTATTTTGCATGGCTAAGCCCGATACGCACACACTTGCATGTAGTGTTGTCACTACATTCGAATGCCATCTATACTAATCTATACTAATACTAGATGTTCCCGCGGTTTCACCCGCGTTTATCGTTACTGCGTGCCCCCGTGGGTCGTAACGTGATGTTATATAGCCTATAGCCTTCCTCGATAAATAGGCTATCTAACACAAAGAATTTTTCAAATCGAACCAGTAGTAATCACGCAGAATAAACCAAGGTGTTCGAGCGGATTATAAACACCCAAATTGTCCGCTACCTGGAGGATCAATCGTTGATCAATGATCGCCAATACGGCTTTCGGTCTAAACGATCAACGGGTGATCTTCTAGTGTTCGTCACGCACCTCTGGGGTGAGGCTATGGACAAGCACGGCGAGTCTTTGGCTATCAGCCTTGACATAGCCAAAGCTTTCGACAGAGTCTGGCACCGGTCTCTGCTTTCCAAGCTTCCGGCCTATGGCTTGCCCCCTCAACTGTGCACCTGGATTGCAAGTTTCCTGCAGAAGCGTCGTATTCGGGTCCTTTGCGACGGTCGCGCTTCCAAATTTATGCAGGTCAATGCAGGAGTGCCTCAGGGTTCTGTCTTATCCCCTACGCTCTTTCTTCTGCATATCAATGATATGTTGAATCTCGGCAACATACATTGTTATGCGGACGACAGTACCGTGCATGGGCGATATCTCGGACATCCTGGGGCCAAACAGGCTGAGGTTGAGGGGAAATGGCAGAATCTTGTCGTTGAACTTGACCAGACCTTGGACCGCATCTATGAATGGGGTGCCAAGAACTTGGTCGAGTTCAACGCCAAGAAGACCCAGGCATGCGCGTTCTCAACAAAAAAGTCTCCGTTCCTTCCCCTCCCTTCTCTGAAGAACACTCCACTGGTGATACGTGACAGCCTCTCCATCTTAGGTATGGATCTTTGCCGCTCCCTTAATCAGAAAACCTATATCGAGAGCGTCATTAAGCAAGCTTCGCGAAAACTCGGAGTTCTGAACAGGGTGAGGCGGTTCTTCACGCCTGGGCAACTGTGCCTATTGTATAAGGCACAAGTGCGCCCTTGCGTGGAGTACTGTTCTCATCTTTGGGATGGCTCCACGCAGTACTTGCTGGACCGGTTACAGCGGCGGGCTGTCCGTATCATCGGAGATCCAGAGGTCACGAGTTCACTGGAACCTCTGCAACTCCGTAGGGACATTGCCTCATTGGCATGTTTCTACAGAATATACCACGGGGAGTGCTCTGAAGAGTTAATCCACCTTATCCCGCCCTCCCCTTTCCTATCCAGAACAACGAGTGCTGGGCTCAGATGCCATCCTTACACGGTAGAGTCGATTAGAGCGCGTACCAAAAAGTTTGGGTCCTCATACCTCTGCCGAACGACCAAGGCATGGAATTCTCTGCCAAGGCACGTGTTTCCTTCTTCCTTCAATCCTGGGTTCTTTAAGCGGGGCGTGAAAAAGCATCTTCTCAGGCCGTCAAAGTAAAGACCTCAACATTGCCTCGGCTACTGTGGGGGCGATGTGGAGGTCACTGCTCTTAGACCACACGACTGCTTACCATCAGGTGGAGTGTGGTCATTTTGACGAGCAAAATAAAAAAAAAAAGCCAGGAGAAACATCGTTTGTACTATGTCTGTAATGGGTAATTATTTTGCTGCGATGTTATTTTAAAACTGCGATATCTCCTAAGATATTCATTGAAATCGAATGATGTAAAGGGCAATCTTGTTTTAAATTAAATACTTGTGATGAATAACGTATTTATTTGGATAAGGATTAATATCATGTTTATAAAAATACCTTTGCAAATAATGCATTATTTTAGAACAAATTTCGTTAGCATAAAAATGGTTATAGTGAGCCAACCTTAAAAGATAGACATATGCTGTCGCGGACTTTTTTTTAGAACTTTTAATGGGGAACAATTCTGTCATACATGATTTTTGCGAAACTTTAACTGCTTACGCAGCGCACGCAGCGAAAGCTCTCAAAAGGAAAAATACCCTCCGATTTTGAAACATTCTTTATTGGTGCTCCGCTCCTATTGATCTTAGCGTGATGATATATAGCCTATAGCCTTCCTCGATAAATGGGCTATCTAACACTGAAAGAATTTTTCAAATCGGACCAGTTGTTTGTTTGCTTGAACGCGCTAATCTCAGGAACTACTGGTCCGATTTGAAAAATTATTTCAGTGTTAGATAGCCCATTTGTCGAGGAAGGCTATAGACTATATATCATCACGCTAAGATCAATAGGAGCTGAGCACCAATGAAGAATGTTTCAAAATCGGAGGGTATTTTTTCCTTTTGAGAGCTTCCGCTGCGTCCGCTGCGTAAACAGTTAAAGTTTCGCAAAAATCATGTATGACAGAATTGTTTTTCTTTAAAAGTTTAAAAAAAAATCCGCGACAGCATATGTCTATCTTTTAAGGTTGGCTCACTATAACCATTTTTATGCTAACCAAATTTGTTCTAAAATAATGCATTATTTGCGAAGGTATTATTATAAACATGATATTAATCCTTATCCAAATAAATACGTTATTCGTTACAAGTATTTAATTTAAAACAAAATTGCCCTTTACATCATTCGATTTCAATGAATATTTTAGGAGATATCGCAGTTTTAAAATAAGATTGCAGCAAAATAATTACCCATTACAGACATAGTACAAACGATGTTTCTCCTGGTTTATTCTGCGTGATTACTACTGGTTCGATTTGAAAAATTCTTTTAGTGTTGGATAGCCTATTTATCGAGGAAGGCTATAGGCTATATAACATCACGCTACGACCCACGGGGGCGGCGCAGTAACGATAAACGCGGGTGAAACCGCGGGAACATCTAGTTGTGATATAAAATGCATATAATCCGTAAGATTTGATGCATTTTATATGACATACATACGGCGCATACACACGCATGTGGTACACGCACTCCGTATTCAAAGTTGCTCAAGATGACAAGCGACACTCGATGCGATTGACACTACGTCCAACGCAAACCCCAAGGCGTAGCCGTTGCTAACAAAGTGACCGCTTTAATCTTAACCTTAATCTATACAAATAAATAAAATTGAAGTGTCTGTTTGTAATGTCAAAATAACAGCTTTTTATCTAATGCCTATGAAAGTATATAAGGTACCAATACGAAAACATCTATTTTTAAAATGTTTGTCTGTCTGTCTGTCTGTTTGTTCCGGCTAATCTCCGAAACAGCTGAACCGATTTTGACGGGACTTTCACTGGCAGATAGCTGATGTTATAAGGAGCAACTTAGGCTACTTTGATTTTAGAAAAAAAATAGGGTTCCGCGGAGACAAACACTTTTTAGTTAAAATCTACGCGGACGAAGTCGCAGGTAACAGCTAGTATGTATAATAAATGCGAATGTAAGTTTGTTTATTGCGCTTTCACGGCTTTACTACTTGCCCGATTATCATGAAATTTCGCATACACGTTGCCAGGGATACAAAAAAAGGACAAAGGGTATCTTTCGTTCAGAAAAAACGCATGCCAAATCGCGGGCAAAAGCTAGTTTACAAAATAGACTCACCTGTTCAGCGTTGAGTTCCATATATCTGAGAGCGTACTCATCAGCCGCGACGAGTCTAAACCGGTGATTATTGATGACCAGCTCATTCCCGACCCACATATCTTTGTCCGTATACGCCGGCGGTTCTTTAGGCACAAAGAAATCTACGTTCGGCAGGTACATTTTATCACGGCGAAAGAATTTGCCGCCCTGTTGAGATTACAAAGATATGTAATTTGGTTACATAACACATGGACTGCAGCGGATTGACTGCACGGTTGGCGTAGTGATTTAAGAGATCGCCTCACCACTGCGACTGTACCGATTCTTGTGGAATCGAATCCCACACAGGACAAACATTTGTGTGATCCACAAGTGGTTGTCCCGATTCTAGGAGTGTAAAGTCCCGATACATAGAGCAGTTGTCTTTTTTAAAAGAAAGAAGGTACCATAAAAATTGTGTTCCATATACAAACACTAAGACATAGGGTTTGCACGCACAGCTTATGACAAGTCTATTGGCTCGACAATTTAGTATAGCCCAGTCATATTGGGTAAAAAAAGGGTCAACCTCGGAATGAAAGATAATAAGCTGTAAATTGGTATAAACCTTTGTTTTGTCGTTTTAAATGTTGTCTCAAAAGTCACGAGTGCTATCGTGTCCGCGTCTTAAGATATTGAAGGTCGTAAAAATCGGTTTTTCGTGAATATCTGGCTTTCTATTGCTTACATGAGATTTGCACTTATTATAAAAGTTGTAGAATATAAAATTCTCTACAATTTTGTTTGAACTTTTTTTTCATACGACCAACCGTTTTTGCGGTAGACCGCGAAGAGTGCGCCGCGTACAGTCATATATGACCTAATGCAAGATCGCTACGTTGTATAAAGAGAAAATTCTGAATTTGGATAAACTGGTGGAAGTATTCCAACAAGAAAACTCCCCCGTACAAACATTATTTGAAAATGGAGTGCGTATCTTGTTGGCATTATATAATGCTTCAAAATCTGAGGACAACATTGATCATTTCCGCTACAGGCAATTCATCAAATTAACGAAACTAAATAAACCTGTACAATTGTCAACACTTCCACCAACAAGTGTAGTAGCTCATCAACATATAAATCGTATCTACTACCAGATTCAAACGTGGTTAGGGAAGGACTTAGAACCTCAAGAATGGGGCTGGATGCTTGAAAATGAAATCCTGGAGCCCATAAGAACGTTATTGCCTCCAGCGCCAGCCGAAATACTAAATATAATATTTTGCAATTTCAAAAACGGTTGTGGTTCCCGCTGTGGATGCAGAAAATCAGGGCTACTATGTTCTTTAGCTTGTGGCCAGTGCAATGGACAAGCTTGCCTCAACGCTTCACTATATCCAAGTAATCCCGATAAAGAAAGCGCACACGATCCTGAAATTTTGGAAGGTTTGGAGATGAATATGACCGATAATGGGGACGATGACAATGAATTGAACATTTTCGAGCGACAACAAGAAGAAGACGACGAAGGATCCTGAAATTTTGGAAGGTTTGGAGATGAATATGACCGATAATGAGGACGATGACAATGAATTGAACATTTTCGAGCGACAACAAGAAGAAGACGACGAAGAAGATAACTAGCTTCCATTTACAATTTTATTATAATTAAAATCAACAAAAATTATTTTAATATTTGAACTCACATTTCAATAAATGTATAATATGCTATATTTAATGATAAATAAATATATGTATAAAATATATTCCCTTGCTGTCTTTTTAACTTAAAATATATAATCCAAAATTAATAATATACTATAGTTAAATAGTTAAATATAAATAATTAAATATAAATAATTAAGTCACTTATTTTAATTAAATATAAATAATTAGTACATAAATAATGGGCATTGTTCAATAATTATATTTTTTTAGTAAATAATTAACTTTAATACAACGTACTGATAACCGTAACTCACGCTTGACCTTGCATTAGGCCATATATGACTGTACGCGGCGCACTCTTCGCGGTTTCTTCTTCTACCGCAAAAACGGTTGATCGTATGTAAAAAAAGTTCAAGCAAAAGTTGTAGACAATTTTATACTCTACAACTTTTATAATAGGTGCAAATCTCATTTAACACGTTGAGTGCGAAACCAGGTCTAAAACACCTTGTGCATGTCTTGCTAACAGTGCGTCAAAGAAAAGTATAGATTTCTCTGTTGTGCGAAGGGCATAACTTAAACATGGTTCGGTTTAGGAAAGAGATGAATATATATCTAAGGTGTGTTATTAAAATAGAATCCAGTGGTGTGCCTACTTTAATACCAGGTTTCTTAGAACTGGTACCGCACCTAAGAAATAAAGTTTCATCACAGTGCGAAACCAGGTTAAAAGCATCTGGTACCCAGCACACCTGGTACCTCACTCTGCGCCCGCTCCGCGCGGCCAGTGTTGTGATCGTATTCGAAACAAAATCCCGCGTCGACATCATGACGTCACGACCGACAAACAGATGTCGTAAAAAAATATTTTTTATGTCGATGATGTTCATGAAGAAAGAAGAGAAATTGTGTCAGATGCTATTAAAACTTCGGATCTTTTTGACAAGTCGCCAAGCTGATAGTAACCTTAAAAAAAATATAACTAAATATGCACAATGTAAAAGAACCTTTTGTTTGGACTGGTTCAATGAAAAACATCAATTAATGTAGTTTTTCTCTTCTTATACAATAAAACTCAATTAAAATTATCGATATTTATATTTCCCATCCCTAAAATATGCACAAAAATATCATTATCCAGTGCGGCACAGGGTGCATAAAACCCTGTATTTTATTATAGCTATACATTGCAAACAATACAAGCTGTTGACGTACGCCTTCAGATTCATATCAATCAATTCATCATTGATAATATTCAAAGCAAAAAATATATATATATCTTTTCCATGAAGCCAAAAAAAAGGTTTTAGTTTCATAAACAATACAAGGTTTAATAAGCCCGGTACCGCCACAATGATAGTTTTACGGCCAGGTGTAAAACGCCTTGTGCCGCAGGAATGGAAAGTATAGAAAAATCCGTGTCGCTTCGATAGTGTTAAGCAATAGAAAGCGCGATATTCACGAAAAACCAATTTTTACTACCTTCGACCTTCAATATCTTAAGACGCGGACACGATAGCACTTGTGACTTTTGAGACAATATTTAGAACGACAAAACAAAGGTTTATACCAATTTACAGCTAATTATCTTTCATTCCGAGGTGAAACTCCTAATATGACTGGGCTAGTATTCTAATCATCGAGGTAGACAATTTAGAAGTGTAATTCATTTTTACCTGCGACAAACTTCGAAATAAATTTGTATCCAAGAACTTAATTTTGAAACGGGTACTCGAAGGTGACAGTGCCTAGTCATCTGCATACACAGCAAATAGACTACCGAGTGCAAAACATATTTATGCCGTTAACATACCAAGAAGCCTGAATGCCGTTCGGCAAGTTCGAAGACGCCAATCGTATCATCGCAGAGGAAATATTTAACGATAAAGTAGCGCCATTTGTCATTCAGGTTGTCGTTGATCAGTCGAGCTGCGAAACGTAGCACATGGGAATCGAATCCCACCCTGATGATAAACAAATGTATGAAAATAGCGTCATATCCTTTGAACAAACCATTAAGTTCCGACGGGAATTTTATTAAAATAAACATCTAATATTATCCTAAATAGTTATGCTTAGATAACTTGGATCCAAAGTATCTCGTTATAATGACATGCATGTGCACAGACAATTTAGAGCATGAGTCTGTTAACATTTGTTCATAATGTATTTGTTGTAAAAACGCAATAGATAAGCCATGTCACTTCTGTTTAACTCGCAAAACATATTATTCGTACGTTTTATGGAAAAGTACATTACATTACATACAGTTGCTTTAAAAAAGTTGATAACATCCAGAGCCTAGAGTGCGGAATTGTATATAAAGCCGGCATTCTATACAGCAGATGGCAGCCGGCATTATCAACTCTTCAGTGAACAGTGTTACATTATTAGGCGCGGTCGCGTTTAAGAATCGTAATATGAATTAGTGCAATATTTTTGTGGTTTCATATTCTAACAAGTCCTAATTTTATAATAACCCACAAGCTGTTCTTTAGAACGGTTACTATTTGAATACTCCATATAAGTACTTCGTATTCTTAGGGACCATTCTCATTGAACAACGCGCGTTAAGCTCATCCGATTGATAGTCCATTAATTAGTGTTTGTAGGTTAAGATAATATAACAATAATATAATATTCTACCACATACACACAACACAATCTAGGCCAAACTAAGCACAGCTTGTACTATGGGTACTAGACAATGGATAAACATATATATACACTTCTTTTTTTGTAAACACATACATATTATACATAGAAACACGTAGACCAAGACAAACATCAATGTTTATGCACACAAATGTTTGACTTGTGCGGGAATCGAACCCGCGACTTCAGGCGTGGCAGTCGGTTACACTAACCACTATGCCATCGAGGCCGTCAATATAATAGATTGTACAGAAAATCGCTTCAAACATCATACCTATCTTTATTCAGAAACTTCATAAAGTCTCTATGAGGTGCTTTAGGCTCGACTGTGCGACAATTTTCAGCGGAGTCATCGTACGAGCCATATCCATTCCACGGTGGTAACTGTCGTTCAGCCACACTGGTGCCAATCTTTTCCGTGCTCTCATCTTTTGGTTTCGGCAATGCTCTGAATGTATCTGTAATATATAACCTAGTTAATTTAACCTGTCGAGTGTTATCGTAGAATTATGCGTTTCTTATATTCCCATGAATTGTTTCTATACAAACACCCGTGTGTTCACACGATAGTCAAAAGGATACTAGACAATTTTAAATATAGGTATATTGCCTAAAATTTACAGCATAGCGCCTGAAATAAGTAATGCAGGATGCTCACTAACAGACAGAAATAATTGAGGGTCACTGTAAATAAGCTATTTATTTACTTTATTGGGACACAAAACAGTTACACATTAAATGTAATGCAGAAATCTATACTAAATTATAAAGCTGAAGAGTTTGTTTGTTTGGTTGAACGCGCTAATCTCAGGAAATACTTACTGGTTCGATTTGGAAAAATATTTAAGTGTTGAATAGCCTATTTGTCGAGGAAGGCTATATAACATCACGCTACGACCAATAGGAGCGGAACATCAATGTAAAATGTTGCAAAAACGGAGCAATTCTCTTATGTGAAGCAGACGAAGCTGCGTGGGTCAACTAGTCCTAAAATAATATTAGCTAAATCCCGCCAAGCTTTGCTTTAACCCAGTCTGTTACTACTTATTAGGTAAGTAATGGCCGCCGTGAGCACATCGGGATAGAAAAGTAAATAAAAACACTCTTATCTATACTAATATTATAAACCTGAAGAGTTTGTTTGTTTGGTAGAACGCGCTAATCTCAGGTACTACTGGTACGAATTGAAAAATTCTTTTAGTGTTGGATAGCTCATTTATCGAGGAAGGCTATAGGCTATATAACACCACGCTACGACCCACGCGGGGGACGCAATAATCATAAACGCGGGTGAAACCGCGGGCACATCTAGTTTTATATATGTAAAGAAAAGAGCTAATGTGTAACCCGCACCAATGCCCGCGAATTAATATTTAAAAAACTAGGAATGAAATAAAGACTCGCGATAATTCAGAAAGGGCAAATCTATCAGTCTCTAATTACACTATATGACTAGAAAAAGAATATCAGACTTACCGAATCCGTATGTGACGCGGTAATACTCCTTAGTGAAAGGATCACAGTCAGTCAGAACAACTTTGCGTCCGAATACGTTGAGCAACGCACCAATAGTGAGGTCAGCAGGTGAATACGACGATATCGGTGGCCCACCAGTCATTTCAATCCGAAGTGGTATTTTCTATATAAATATTTTGCAAATCATTAGGTACTGGTGATGCTGATCCAGTATCATCATTTAATACATAGATTTAATATAATTTTGAGGTTTGAACTACAAGGATATATAAACTACACGATCAGCAAAAGTCGGTAGGTCGGTGATTGGAAGTGGCGAGTTGACCACTTAATAACTACCTAAACTATGTAGCTCGCTATCCGTGCAGCCTGTTTATACTTTATTCCATATCATGAGGAACAACATTAATTATATAAAGTTTGTTACAAGATACATTCGCATTGGACTCAATAGCTCAAATTAGACCAGGCCACTATCTTGGGAACAAACTATACAATAACAAAGAGAAGTTTATAAGTAAGACTCACCCTTGGCAACCGCATTCTCCTCAAAAACATGGAGCCGGATTCCGTGCCAGGATTATTTGAGACCTCTTTGATCTCTATAGTATCGTCAGCTAAGAAGTAATGGATTTCTAAGTTGTGCATCGTACCAAACGCTGAATCGCGATCATCCCAGTAGCCGTGAAACCTAAAATGTATACAAATAAACTATTTGCCTCGTATTTTGTCAGCCTGCCTGGAGTTATTGACACTGAACAACCTCCGTAATGCAAGGTAGAAAGAAGACAGAAAGTTATTATAATTGTAATTTCTCACGTTGAAACATAGGACACCGGTATGTAGCCCCGACTTCTCAAGCCATCAGTACCTCACTCCATCGACCATCTGCCATGTTCGTGTCCAACTCCATCCTGTCTCCTACGATCAGTTCTGTATTACGACCCAACTTACCATAAGGTGAACTACTGGATTCTCTAAAATAAATGACCGTAAAGGGCGATATCAGACCCAAAGAAGCAAAGGTTCGTGCTATCAGATGGTAATTTCAATCAGTTAGCTCATCGCTGTAGTCCTCAAAATATAATAAGGTACCTTTAAGTAACCGTTTCAAAATAAAAAATTACTTAACCTACCTCAAAACTTGTCGATCAAAATCCAAAAATTGTTTAAACGGTCGATGTTTGGGTGGCTTCCCAGTAGGCGGTGATATCTAAAACAAATAAGCACTCAATCTTAAACAAAGTGACAATTTTATTCTAATACTGGTGACGAACTGGCTTTGAACGACCAGGTAATTGCATCGTAATCATCGTTATTAAATATGTATATAATGAAACATTACCAGTCAAACTACCTACATCTAATATTTTATTATTTCTCGGCTAAATACCAGTATATCGCATCATCATATGCTGATGTTGCTTAAATGTGGGACCTTCACCAATAACCTCGATGATAGTCAATATATAAAGTATATTGCCACATTTATCATAACTGCTTTCAAAGTAATCAGCTAAGTAATATGAAAGAATAAAAAGAAATAAATAAGTCTACATGTCTGTAACTTACCTCAATAGCATCTGGCCAAGGTATAGGATCAGGCACGTTGATACCGAGACGGTTCAAAAACACCCTTGTGAAGTTGTCGCAATTAACGATCTGAAATTAACCAAAAATAACTAAGGTATATATTTCATTTTCCGTTTATGTTTACTAGACTTACTTGTACCCTTTGTTACCCAGGAAGGTCTACAGTTTTTTATTGATTTTCCATCTCTACGTTGTGAAACAAAAATCACAGAGCAAACAAAAAGTATCGTGAAATTATCGAAAGCTACGTTGAAGTTGTCCATATTGAACACATGATGAGAGAAGCGAAACATAATATAAAATAAACCATACCTTAAATACTTTACCAAAGAATGTGACTTCCAGCCCAATATTAAGATCAAGTACATCATAGTACAAGTCGTAGCTGTGCGGGAGACGAATCCTTTGACGGCATATCATCGTACCTAACGGAAAAATCATTATATGCATTGTGATAATAAATTATAACCCTAAATGTGTAAATTATACATAAACAGCGAATCTATCAAGTTGGTCCTTTGTTGTCGTCGTTTGCTTACACTGTGACGGCCAATTGCAAGGCAATGTGTTACTGAGTTTTCTCTTAGGGAATTTTATGCCAATGAGATACACATTTAGAGACCTCGTCTAGTCTCGAAATGTGTCTGATGTTTCTTTTTACGTGAGACTAATATATGTATAACTGACGCAATGTGAGTATAATATGCCTTCAATAATTATACAGGTATCCTGCTATATTACTACAAACATGAATAAATATATTGAGCTCCTTAAGTTCTGAGTTGAGCTGCACGATTACTGACAAATGCGTGCACTGACTCAATCTGTGTGGTTCTTTCCTCAAAAGACCATTTCAGACACCAATCTGCATGGTCTTCATATGATCTGACCAAGATTATGTCTGGACTTTAAAAGAGACTGTGACCTCTGAGTTTGTTTCGGCTTTTCTTCTCAGAGTAGTCAGATACGAAACGCCGGCCTCATGTAGTTTTCAAAATATGATTGATATGTAAAAGTGTTTCTACAAACCTACTTACAGAACTAAATCATTATTATCATTATTATTATTATTATTATATGTAAAAGCCCAAAAAAGGAACAGCTATTCTCGTTTAAAACTGACAAGCTAGGGCCTCTTTCTCGTACTTATAATTCCAGGACGATCTGTTACGTTAATTGAGTATTGAATTTGTTATAACTAAAAAATATACCTTGTAACAGTCCACTGTTTTCCGTCCTTGGTTCCATCACTTTTATTGTACCATCTTCTAAGTAAAAGAATATATCTACTTTACGCAGAATGTGTCCTCCGGAACGCATTTCATGCAAAGTTTGTTGGAAGAACGCTTTGAAATGCAAGATCTGCAAATACACATATATTTTATATCAGATATTGATATTAAGATTGTTATTAAAATCAAAAACCGAGAACCCTACAAAGTTAATGGATTGTGTATAGGATGACATACATGGAACAACAAATATCTTAAATAACGACTCATAAATAAATAGGAAGGTAGCGCCAAAATGCGATTGCCATAGATTATTGTCAGTCGCATATAATACTTCTAGCGATTACCGTAGATTAGCATAATATTATACTTCTGCTATACCCGGAGAATAACTGGAGTATTCCGCTTTCGGCAACAATGTTTTCGGCACCTATTCGGAAATAAAAAGTGGAATAGCTTAGGTGCCGAAACCATAGGCGCCGAAAACATTGGTGCCGAAAGCGGAATACTCCGAATAACTAACGTGGTGGCCAATACTACAATAGCAGTCTTTACGATGCAAGTATCTACTAGAGACAAAAGCCTGCGTCGTAGAAACACACTCACTACCGGCACTCAGCCCAAAATTATTTGGCTGAGATCTTCAGTGAACTGGAGATAGTCCTAGACGAAATATTAAATAAATCATATTAAGCGGTGAGGCCACTGCACGATACTATAATGCTGGTGCGATTGCATTTGGTAAACACTTATGCATTTTTTTAGGAGTATTTTGCCAATGCTTTCATAAAATATAAAAATAAAAATACTTCGAGAGATAATCTTACATGCTTGTCGTACATAATCCATGTCGGCTGGTCCGCTGCTTGTTTCCGACAGTAGAGAGAGGGAACTCTATTAACACCCTCGGCTTTGTCAATCAACATGTTTACATTATCAATCGATGTGAATACGGGACGTACTCCAAAGTTTGTTTTCCCTATCTGAAAAGCGAAACTTTTACGTAATATGCACTGTGTCTACAAATGCCAGGATGCACTTAGCCCTTTTAGACCTATTGTATATTAAGCACCTGCTTAATGCTTGTACCTACCTATTGTACCAACCTTTGTGTCCGATGTTTGAATGTTTGTAAAGTCACCCGCGACACAGGAATTATACCTAGATGTAGTCTTTTTAAAAAGCACCTATTTTACCTAAAGTGGTGAAAATACAGAAATATTGGTATATAAAGAGCACCTTGACTCAGAACACCCGTTCTCGGATCACATATTTTTTGTCCGTTAGGTGTAATCGAAGCTTCAACACTCGTCGCATTGAAAATGGCGAGGTGAATATTCAAATCAGTACGCCATTGGTTATATCAGAACAGCTTAGTAGGGTTGAACTGAATCCAACATTATCAATAAATAAATGTGTCGCCGGTTGCCATTGACTTATATATACCGGTCGCCATAAATCGCAAACGCCGACCGTATTCTTATTTGGTTAGATTTATAGTAAATCTATTCTTACCATAGGGTTAGTGCCATATCCCGGCAAAAGCGGCAATCTAGGGTTTCGGATCGACATGTTGAATATGTATTTGCAAATTAAATCGAAATGGAATTAATATATAAAACCCAAGTACAAGCACCCTAAAATCAAAATGAAATAAACAGTTGTTATCGCTATAGCAACGATGTGACTGAAGCACTTTGTACACGACTCTATTTATTTGCTCAAGCTTTCCATCATTTGGTACTTACACCTCAAAATACTCTGTCTTACTTACGGCATAAGTTAAAATACTTCTTGGGAACGTACTAAAATATTTTTTTACTGTACAGCTACTTTTAAACAATTTAATCAAGATGGAATCCTTACCTGCCTTGTAAACGCACTTACAACAAAACCACGACAAAATACACATTCAAGACAAGGAGAGGCATTAGCAGTCACTCCAGATTTAGCGTGACCACCAATGCCTCACCTTGTCTTCCTATGTCTAAGGCCTACTATAGGTACAGAAAAAGGTTACCGGTTGAGCAATTACGGCGAAAGCGGTACCATTTATACTTAATAGTAACAGGGCGTCTCTTTCATACACTATTATTATCTCAAACGTTATGGGTTTCTATACCCCCTAGCCTAAGAGATGTTAAAGAGAAGGGAGGAAATAACGATAGACTGTTATTCGATGGGTGACTGACCCATCGAATAACCCTTGTTTGGACACTGTGTACCTAAGTAGTATCTTTTTAATTAAACTTGCATCGTAAAGCACGAAACCGCTGATAGGTACGTATAATACATATTTAACTAAAATTACAAACATTAAAATAAAATGTTGCCTTAATATTTTATACATAATAATATTATAATGACATGACTGCGATAAACCGTGGCAAAAGTACATACAAAATAGTGTTTATAGTCGTTTAATGTCGTTTGTAATAATTTTTCGCAGTTAGGTATTATATAAGCTCTAGAAATTTTATTTGCCTTTTGCCTTGGTGCGTAGAGACCCGTATAGTAGCTGGTAACTGTTAGGGTTATATTGAAACACATAGACTGATTCAACTGAGAATATATTTTCACTTTTTACGCCTTCTTACATCCCATTTATTGTTCATAAAAGTAACGTTAGCACTAATGTGTACAATAATCATTTATACCAATCAGCGTCAAGTAAACACAATTCTACAATTTTACGAGGAATTCTTGAGCGTGTGTGCGTGTGTATAAATACTGCCACTATAAAAACAGATGGCCTCTTCGCACGTCGCTAGTTCGTCAGTTGGTTTCGTCGCGGCTAGACGTATGATGCTCCGTTCGATCGCCTTCGCGCGTCGCTTGGTTGCGGCGCAGCTAGACGTATGATGCTCAATTCGATTCCAGGTACCTCATAAACTAATATGTTGCTTGTGCGTATATACATACATCACAATCCTGTAATAGGCTTGTGTTTGACCGCGATCTGACCTGATCTTAAATGAAGATGCAGTCGACGATTTTTTATATTTTGTTTCTATTTTTTATATTTTTTTATATTGTATAATATAATACCCACAACAATTGGCTTAGTGGCAGTAGCGAGGCGCTAGTGTAAGGTGCCGGGGCTCTGTTGCTAGCTACGTTACGCTTACGTTGTTGAGCTACGCGTGAGAGCAAGAGCCTTCATCAAATATTGGCGCGTCCATTAGTATAATTGAAAAGTTTAATTTTCCTTTTTAATTATTTCAAATATTATTAAATAATTGATACTGTGATTACAAAAAAATGTTAACTACTTTGGCAGGTTTTTGTTAGTTGTTTATATTTTACTAGCTGTCCCGACAGACATTGTCCTGCACAAAAGAGAAAAAAAAAAAAAAAAAGCATATAAACCATCCTAGAATCCACTTGAACACACACAAAAAGTTTCATTCAAATCGGTCCAGCCGTTTAGGAGGAGTTCACTGTCAACACACGTACAGAAGAATTATATAATACATAAAGACTTGTTTTCAAACCGATGTCTTCATATTCTAGATGTTAAGCGATTAATGTATAACATGTGGTTACCGCGATACAAGCCTCGAGCTTAGTGCGGAAGGCGCTGCCAATTATTAAAATGTGTAATGTAGTAAATAGATAAATAAATAAATAAGGTTTCACTTTAACAAAAATCATTACCGAAAGTCTCAACAACAAAAACCAAAATTTTTTTAGACTTGTCTAAGGCTTTTGATTTTGTCAGTCATAAATTAGATACTTTCTATTATCTCGATAGATGTGGGATTAGAGGGAAAGCGTTAAACTGGATTAGCTACTATTATATTCTGGCTACCTAGAAAATCACTATCTGTGTGTAGAAATTCTTGGCACTTCTGGTAAATGTAATTTATCTACTAGATCCGAATTTAAATTAATAAACAGTTTTGGAGTGCCACAAGGGAGACAACAGAAACAAGAGGGGGTCAACCCTCTTGTTTCTGTTATATATAAATGACTTACTTACCTAACATCACCGAACACAGTCAACTGTGTACTATATGCAGACGACACTACTCTAATCATAGAAGATAAAAAAAATGAACTGGAGCATAAGATAAACAAAGCTTTGGGTAACATAATTGAATGGTTGGATTACAATCACCTAAAAGTCAACATAAACAAAACCAAAATGCTTCAATTCCAAACTTTATAATAGAGAACCCACGAACATTAATATAAAATACAACGACAATATGAGAAAGCATTGAAGAAGTAGACGCAACACCATTTCTAGGTATCCTAATAGACAAACACTGCAATTACTGGAAAGAACATAGTCAGAATCTTTGTATAAACCTAGATAAATTTGTTTATGCCTTCTATCGATTGAGACAAGTCTTTAGTTTAGAAACGGCTTTAATTGCCTACCACGGTTGTGTTTCGTCAAAATTAAGGTATAGTCTGATAATATTTTGTACGCAAACATCCACACTTGTTTTGTAAACACTATAATGCTGTCACAAGACCAGGGAGACACATTCACAAACTTTGCTCACAAACTACTCATACCCAAGCAAAGAGTAAATGTATTTTGTAATAATGTATACTATATGTCGATAAATGTCTATAATAAGCAGCAAAGAGTAAAGTAATATATAGGGCATAAGCAACCGCCAAGTAGCTTCAAGGAAATTGACAGTTTTAATATTTTTAAGAGAAAATTTATGTATTTTTATTAAATAATTGTTTTTATAGTGTTGAAGAATTCTTAAAAGACAATAATTTGTGATAAACTTTGATATAATTAAATAAATAATTTTTGTGAATAAACAATATATTAATTTTTGATTTGTATGCCAGATAATGGTAGAATATGGTTCGAAACTATGTTAAATATTAAGATCTATGTGTACCCATATTCCGATGAATAAATGATTACTTACTTACTGGACACGCCTGCTTCTACCAAAAATGTTGCCCTAAGAAGTCTAAGAACACTCATAATAAAAGTAGAAACAAAACGTGTAACGTTAGTTGTCAAATTTTGACGTAGGTTTTAACATTGACAAATGAATAGGTACTTGTATTGTTTTGATAAAAGTTCTGTTCACTCTACATAAATAATTAAATATTTTTATTTTCAAGTCTTAATACCAATACGACCTAATAATGATTGACGTAAAAACTAAAATCAATTCATTTTTTATATTTAACTCTAGTTTTGGTCCTAGAGAGGGCGAAGTAAGTAGCCAAACAGTACCAGTGTTTTTATTCTAATACTTTTTTACTGTAATGTTTTAAGCTGTTAATATAGAGAATACCACTATAGTATACATTGCCAATAATGTTAACTATAATAATTATGACAAAAAATGATAACAAACAAGTAATTCTAATAAGTTTATATACAAATTAAATACTTACTCTTTACTAAAATTATGGTTTCAGGAGACCAAAAGGATATTATTTTATCATCCCAGTCAAACCAGTACAGATGCACAGAAAATGCAAGTTGGATTATGTGAAGCTGTGGTTAAATTTATGTCGTAAGTATCACATTTTTTTTCTTGGAAGTAATGATTAGTTTTCAAAAGTAATCATTACTCTGATTTAATATCTAATTAATTATAAATGTGAGATGATTAATAATAACAATCTAATGTATATTTCAAGGTTTCTTATGTTTGTATTTATATTGTATTTGTATGTATAATGGCAAAACATAGTGGATTGTTTATTTATTTAAGACCTTCAATAATTGTATTTACCTATGTTTAACAAATAAATAATTCTGATTCTGATTCTGTGATCCTCAGAAAATCCTTACTAATTATTACTTTTCTGCGTGATAATGTCATTTATGTATTTCTTCAATTTACAGTATTAGTTACAATAAAATGATCTAGAAATGTCTAAATGATTGAAACATGGTCTTACCCTGGTATCTCACAATAGCAGCAAATGATATGATTAAAAATCCACAATCAATTTTCAGGACATTCTCATCAGAGCCTTGTGAAGCTCTACAAACACAAACAAAAAGATACATATTTTATCAACCAGAAAAAGGATACTGGATGGTGTTGGTAAGGCACTTTGAAATATGGCACTCTAGATCAAATATGGCACTCTAGATCAAATATCTATACTATCAAATAGTTGTTTCCATAATTCCATAAACCTTAAAATAATCTTGTATTATGCAGGTTGTCAGAATACCATACACAACTAAAGCATTGTCAGCTATCGGTGAAACTAAAGGAGATGTTGTAAGTAATATTTATTGATATGCTTTTCTACTTTCTATACTCTTCACCTCTATTACTTCCTACAATCTCCACTTTGTGCTGTTATTTCACTGATAAGTCACTGCAAATACTATTAATTGCATTTGTTTTCAACATCCATACCTAGTTGTCTGAATACAACACACATTTTGTGTGATGTTATAATTATAATGTAAACATTAATTTATTAAAGACTGACTAAGAAAGTTTATAAGGCTAGTGTGAATGGAATAGTCGCAAGAGGAAAACCTAGGCGAACGTTTCTCGATCAGATCAGAGGCGTTCTGGACAAAGGCCAGGTTAAGAGCTCCTTGAACTGACGGGCGTGTATGAGGAATGTGATGAAAGTGAATGAAGCCAGAGAAGTGTGTCAGGATCGTAGCAAATGGAAATCCGTAGTCTCTGCCTACCCCTCTGGGAAACAGGCGTGAATCTATGTATGTATGTAATTTATTAAACAATGGGTCATGACAACAGGTTAACAAAAAAGAAGAAAATCTTTATTTATCCCCTAAAAGCATTGATTTTTAAGTTGTAGTGCTATTTGAAGTGACTTCTTTTACACCAGAGTTGGTTGATAAGCATATGCCTTGTGTGATGGTGATTACTACTCTTTGCTTACCAAGTCTATTACGTCCGTTATATTAGATCAGAATCAGAGGAAAGAAAAGGAATGGGTGTGATAGATATGGGACAATGAACACCTATTACGAGGAAATTAACATACCTGTAGAAAAGTTTATATGTCTTTGCCCTACTCCTCAAGGATACAGCCTTAAGACTACATAGTCTCAAGGCTGTATCCTTGAGGAGAAGGCTCACATATATATGCGAGCCTCCAGAACTAATTATCAATAGCAAAACCAAGGCACAATGCCTAACTCTTCTATACCTAAAAATATCTTCTACTTTACCAGAATACATTTTCTCACCTATATAATGTTGTTTTCAGGTGGACCCATCAGTAATGTATGATTTACTAGTGTCTGCATATAAAATGTTCAAAATGTTCAGAGGACACTTCAAGAACTTCACTACTGATCAAATATATACTGTGTGCGACCAGTTTTTTAGTCCAGTGAGTATTATTTAATCATATAATTAATCAATTTTACTATACAACTATACTTCATTTATGACATTTTTCATCTCACTTGTTTCTGTAGAGTGACTCAAAAGACAGCCACCAGAATTAGAAATCGAGTCCTTTGACCTACAAACATATGTGTGAAAGGACATTATTATGTTGCTATTTGCCTTTGTCTGCTGTAGGTATGTGCTGATGCATTATAAACTGTCCCACCATTGGGCATTGGCCTATTCTCAGTGTGAGAAGGGCCATAGTCCACCATTTGAGCACTGTGCAGGTTGTCAGACCTCACATATGTCTGAGAACATTATGAAGTATTCTCGGCCCTGCAAGTTTCCTCACGATGTTTTCCTTCATTGTTAAGTCAACCTATAATTAATTATTTAATACATACATAACTTCGAAAACTCAGAGGTAAATCAATCGAGATCGAACTCGAAACCTCTATGAGGCAGTCTAAAGGTCTTCCACTAGGCTATCGCTGTTCGAACTGGAACTGAACACTGACAATGGCAGTATGAGTTAGATATATAAATCAACAGAACAGAACTAGCTTCTTAAAATTGTAATAACCTATTTCTTTTACTCCAGTATATTGTATCACGAAGTCTCACAAATGACATATCAGATGTGATCCAAGGCATCAGCTATCTACCGCTGGATAAGAATTCATTCTTCAAAGTTCTATGTTTCATTGATCTGTTGGAAGTCAACTACCCTCATTTCAAATGCATTTCTTTTATCTACAATGAACAACTTATATGGTAAGTAAGCTTTCGTAGTAAAACCTAAAATTAATGCTGTAATCTGTTCTCCGATCACCCATACTTGAACACCTAAAATATACCTACGCGCAGCGAGTGGCGTTGTGTGGTTCATTTGTAATTCACCCTTTTTGCTCAATCCTGCCGGCGTCTGAGTGCAGCGCTTTAAAATATACTGTTCAAGCATTCGCTCGGTGCGTATTTTATAGCCCTGATTATGCCCAGTGTCCACCGGTGCTGCTGATTGAAATTTCAAGTAAAATATCATCGTGTGTGACTCATGGAATGGACTGTTTTCCAGATTCGTCTTTATTTTCCGCTTGTCAAAAGAATTCCATCAGAACAGTCCTAGTAAAAGCCACCATTCCGATCATTATCAATCTAATAACGTTAAGTTAAACCCACGATTTTCAAGAAAATTATATAATACTAGTTTTCACCCGCGGCTTCGCTCGCGTAAATGTAGGTTAGGTTTGCAACAGTTCTTTTTTCTGGATGAAAGGTACCCTATGTCCTATTCTGTACCCCTGATAACGTGTATGCAAAATTTCATGTTGATCGGTTGAGTAGTTAAGGCGTGAAAGCGTAACAAGCAAACAAACTCATTTTCGCATTTATAATAATTAGTAAGGATTATAATTTATAACCATATACATAAAGTATTATACACTATGATTATAAGTAAAAGTAGGTAATATTTTGTTTAATTTTAATACACTGTGAAAATGTTGATAACAGCTAATAACACTACAATATTTTTCTTTATATTTAGTATACCTTTCTTATTCACATTGTAGGAACGGCCTCGCTACAAATGACATGCTAACATTATACCAGTATTTGGTCCAAACCTTACTACCGAGGCTAGTCGAAAAAGAGATCCAAGGAGGTGCAGTGGCCGCAGCGCAAAGACACGGCCGCTTCATACACGCACCGGACGGTATACGGACCCAGGAGGACTTAGGAAAACTTGTGAAAGTCCACCTCATGCGTGAAGATGACACAGAAACTAAACAGTATTATCTAGTTATTTACAGAACTATGAGTGCGACTGTATGTTTTACTGTAGACGGTAAGAGAAACATTCCAATATTACCTTGAGACATAGCCCTCACCTCTGCTCATTATAATTTGTTTGCAGTATAAACTTAATAATTTCAAACGCGTGGCTAGGTCTGCGATCCCGCAACGCAATACTGTAGCGTTACAAACTAAGCTATACATAATGTGCGTGTAGGTACTATTGTAATATTCGAATTAACTGCCTCCGTGGCGCAGCGGTAGTGAATGCGACTGCTGTGCATGAGGTCTCGGGTTCGAATCCCGGGTCGGGCCAACAAACAGTTATTGGGTTTTTCAGTTAAGAAATCTCAATAGCAGCCCGGAGTTAGGAAGTTGGCGGTGTAAGACACCCCCGTGCCTCGGAAAGCACGTAAAGCGGTTGGTCCTGCGCCTGATCTCTCTGGTCGTGTTGGATTACCGTCCCATCGGATCATGAGAGTTAGGGAACAGAGAGTGCACTTGTGTTTGCGCACACACTTGTGCACTATAATATTTCCTGCGTAGTTGGCTAGTGTCCGTTAAAGCTGGCCGCCGTAGCCGAAATCGGTCTGGAGGATATTATTATTATTAATATTCAAATACATTTTATAAAGCATACCTACATAGTCAAACAGTTTCAAAGATATTGTATGTTGCACAAATGTGCTTGGTTGGTTTTGTATAGGCAAGTATTTATTGAATGTAAGATAGATGGCACTATATGCACTACAAACAAACCAACTTTAGAAGCACCCAAAGGCTCTTTATACGATGCATGTTTTTAGAAGGATGTGTTATTCAATCCCTATTTTTTTACCAAGGAATAGCACGATATTTGCCCCAAGACAAAATGAGTCCAAGACCTTAAACTATTTAATATCAATTTCACTTGTAACTTGCTTATTTGCCCCTGTAGGTACCATATTTAGCGGTTTTTAAAGACATTTTCTACATTGCAGTGGACGTCGAGCTTGAAATAGAAATGTTCAGATCGCTAGACGCGTTCATTGGCCCTCAGTTGTCGGCCATAGCGTCCACCATCAGTGAGCAATGTACCCTACATGCTCTACAAATGGCGCAACTTGCAGTCTCTGAACACAAATTCGTGTACTTCAATAGATTGAACTTAGCGTTTAAAACTTCTGTAAGTACTTATGTTAATTATTTTTCGTATCTATCCATAATGTAACACCATCGCACTGCACATATTTACCTATGTCGCGATGGTTTAGTGGTTTCTCGAGACATTTAATCGACATTTAATTTATTTTTTAAAAAATCCTCCTTCCTCGCTAGGGTTAATTCCTGTGTCGGTAGATTTTACAAACAACGAATACAGGGAACTCACAACCTCGAAAGAACTATTTGTAAATCATACAAATTTTCGTCCCCTGTGGGGTTCTAACCCTCTACACTCGGCGAACCGACACTGGTAAAGCGATCACTTAAACCTCTACGCCATCCATGCCGTGTTCTAATCTCGCGGCATAGTGATATTCTTGTTTGTAAAATCTTCCTATATGTAAATCATTAACATCGGACCCGACCCGTATTTTGTGAAAGATTCTTATCGAAGTATAGATTGCTTTCTAATTATATTACAGGTTTGTTTTAATAGAGATTGGTGCCAATTCTGTTGTCACAAAATTCTCTAAGCTTAACTAAAAATCACAAAAATTTATTTTGGTCCTCTCAAATGACATTTTGTATTCTGAAATCGTTAAAGTGACAGTACTAAAAAGAAATTTAGTGATTTTTAGTTAAGATTAGAGAATTTTGTGACAACAGAATTGGCACCATTGTATTGTTTCAGCCACCTGTAAATAAACTACACCCTTCTACATCGATAAAACCTGAAGTTTTAAGTATAATAGCTGGCATTCATTCCGATAAAAGAAGGTAAGAAATTCGCATAATTTATGCCTAGGTACATAAATGACTTCTTAACAATACCAATACAATATTCAACAACAATAAATCAATAATGTCATCCATTCTACGTTATTATTAGAAACCTATTTGTTGTTACAACGCACGGAAAATGCGTGCCGTCTCTACAAACCACACATCTCGAAATAAATAATCTGAAGGTTGCTTAGTTAAAAATACGCTTGAGATAAATTCCCAGTACCTAAACTCATATTAAAAATATTATCTATTAGACACCTTGAAGTTGATATTTATTTTGCAGCTTAGGCAATTATGGAGAAATAATAATAAAAACGCCCGACGAGTACTGGATTACGGGCAAGTCTTCCAATGAAAGAGAATTTTATGTAATTATCCAAGAAAAGAGTGCGAATCTCAAAGAAATCGCAGGTACGCATATAACTATAGACTGTCGACACAGTTAAATCTACGTGTAGTAAATACTGATATGATTTCTTTTTTATTACAGATGAAGTAAAACGAATATGTGAAGCCCAAATGAAGGGTATATTTTTCTATCCAATGTAGTATTATTTATTGTTGTCAATAATATAAATCTTTATATAATGGTGCATTTAAACAGGCCATATTTTTTCTGCAATCTATATGGCAACTCGTCCACCTATCAGATATTAAATATCTACTGACCACTGCTAAACATAACTCTCCTTCAAAGACTTTAGCACCAGCAGGGTCGACGGACGGTTGATCGCTAACCTATGACTAATACCGCAAAAACTTGACTCAAATGATATTTGAATACATTAACAACACTACAAGTGCGCGAGCTACGTCATCGACCACGCGAAATGCGCATAATTGTATTCGAATGCAATTGTGCGCAACGCTAATTTGACCAAGTAGTCCATCTAATGACGAATGCGGTTATAACTCAAATACTAGTGTTTCATTGTGTACTATATGGAAGATAATATATACTAGTCTATGCCAATACGAAAAGTTACGTCAGCAAGCAGTGTTGCCAATATAGAACATGGGCGTAAGTTTTAGGTAGTCAGTAAAAATTACTGATACAATATTTAACGAGAAAATATTCTCGAATGTGATGACTAAGCCATCATAGCCATATTTAACATTAAAAATATAGCGTGTTTGAAAGCACATTTCAGTGTCTCGGTTCAAGTTCTAATAGAGAAACAACATGTAAAAGATATATGTGGTAAACCTTACAAAAATACATATGTGAAGGGATTCAGAAAATTAATTATATGTAGGATTGCGATGCCGTCTTCGAGCGATTTAGCATCTTCGTGCTTGCTCAAAGGGTAGTTTTCAGCTGCTAATCCGAATACGTGTATACGCATTCTCTATTATGATATTTTGGCGATCGCTCATGTAAGTACACAATTTCGATTCTGCCGCTATGCCAACCCGAAACATATATATATAGCGATCTTAAGACACAAATTCTATAATAACGGATAGACAGTCGGCTCAATACAACGGCCGGGGCGTACGCACACATACCTACTACACGCTATACATTAAGCCGAATATATCCAGAGATTTACGCACATATAATAAGCCAGCCATTCCACATAATATAGTTACACACACATAATAAAGTTTCTGCCGATAATAAAAATAAATTATTAGGTACAATTGGATTTTTGATAATTTCTTTATTAATATTAGACACTATTATTGTATATACACACCACAAATATCCATTACATGTTGTATATTGACTGAATATCAATATACATTTATAATATAATCTTGTTACAATTATGATAAAAATAAAAACAAATATTATGTCTTATAACATGTCTATAATTATTTATCTAAATACTTTTTATTTTTAACATTGGTGATGAATGAATGCTTACATAAGCTTAACAATAATTGAATGCTAATCGAGGGACACCTTGTCATCTTTTTTCCACACTCTTCTATACATTTTAACTACAAGGTTCCTATTCTCATATACCCATGCGAGGAGGACGCAGAATAACAACAATGCTCCTACAGTGATATGGAGCAGCACTGAATCACGAGACAATTTATTTTCCGACAATTTACAAAGACATCCAGCAACAAATAATGTCAATAAAAACATTTTACCAACATACAATCCGTCCAAGGGTTTGTAATCAGTTCCTTTGTATTTATTACTTATAAAATGAATGCTATGTAATATCCTTGAAAACATATTAACACAATTGGATATAATAAAGCCTACTGGCCCAAATACATATGTTAAAATATATGATAATAATAGAAAGCTTATGGAAAATACTACCATTAAATAATTGTAACTGTTCAACTGAGCGCTAGTCATTGTTGCAAATGCGTAACATTCGGTAACACCATTGATTGCTAACAAAACTATAGCTAGGCAATGGCTTCTTAATAACTGCACTGGCAGCCCACTAGCAACAAATGACTCCCCTCCATACAACAACAATAATGTTCTAGCATAACTTTGTCCAAACACTAACACTATCAATCCAATTGAGGTGACCGTTTTACAAACTTGCGACAGCACTGTACATGATTCTTGGATCTTATTTTGGTCTTGTTTACAAAGAGGTAACTCTCTGCTAACCATTTGTGTGAAGTAAAAATAGCTGCTGTCTTCAATAGGTCTGAAAATAAACCTGGCGGCCAAACTACCAAGGTTATTGACAACATCATAAGTGGCTTGTTCAGTAAATGTCATAACAGGACTCACAGACATAACATATTTCTCTCCTTCAGTAAGGAGTTGTTTGACCACACCCTGCTTTGCAAAGCTAACTGTGAGGGTACTTAATTTCTTGTTAAATGTAGAGCTCATGGATCCTAAATATTGTGGCATGAAATCTTTGAGTGATACAAAGTGAAAATCATCCATATTATCATATAGTTTGTTTAGTATAGATTCTGGAACTATTCTACTCTTAAGTGCTCCTTTAGCATAGAGAGGTTTATTTTTAGTATACCAGTAGAAAAATATATAATAGCTAATAGCTATAGTTCCTATACTGCCTACCTGTGCCACTGAAAATGCAATGAGTGCTAGAGATCTATCATAAATTACAATAGATAAGAATAATATAGTTCTTATAAAAATATGTAGGGTGTCAAGTGCCACTTTAAGTTTGACAAAGCAAAATAGTTGGGCCACTAGACACATGTTAGCTGAACATAATTCTAACACACATGATATGGCAACACTCCAGCAACCAAATGCATACTGAAACGCATATTCTGGACTTCCTAACGGCAGTAAATTTAACCAAATATAAACAAAAACTATCGATAAGACACAACTAACAGGTACTGACAGCCAGATTTGGTTAATCAATTGCCGCCAAGTATTTTCATCTTTTTGGCCTAAGCATGCTCTGTTGAACGGTTCTCGGCTGAGGAATAATATTGTACTCTCTAATAGCAACAGTCTTACATTCATAATACCGAGAACTTCATGTCCAACATTCCTAATAACCCACGCGTTTATCACAAATGTAACACATCTAAATAGAATTTGAAATATAATGTTAAATGATGCATTCTCCAGACTACTCATTAACAAATTGCGTCCCATGGTGTATTATTTTGCTGTTTCACACATTAACAGTGTTGTCTTCACTTGAATAACTGGGTTGTATCATTCGTTTCACAACATATATCTTCTTATTGGAGAGGCATATAACAAACCAATGGTCATCGTATGTTACTGATATTTTCTTGAATTGTTCATTTTGATCAAAAGCTAAAGGATCAACCCTGAAAAAAACAAAAGATACATTACAACAGATGTTTAATTGCGACATAGTAAAACTCATATGACGTCAGTCGCGCATATATGACTCAAAGGGGATAAATCACAATAATTAAAAATGGACTCACTTGTTGGATAAAGTAATCAGATCGGTTATAATTGTTGCGACACGTTCGTCGTTTTCTAGCTCACCACCAGATTCAAGGACAGCTCCGTCCTCTGTTAGAACCAAGTAACCAATTTGGTCAGGAATTTTTTCCATTATAACTGTAATTTTAAAACAATTTGATAACACAAAATATTACAGCAAGGTGACTCGAAAATAAATTAATTTACCTCACACGTACAAACGTACGAGAGCAATTTGAGTTTTGACACTTATGACTTGATCAATTCAACTCATAATAATAATTGTCAAATTCGATTGACTTAGGGTGCGTTCCACTAAGCACTCACGACTAACGATACTCACGCTCACGACCACGGTTTTTCCCGTTCCACTTGTTTCCGAGCATTATAATTGTAAACTCAAGTGAAACGGATAATGGAGTGTTTTGAGCAAATGGTGAATTATAAAGCGAAACCTTAAAGAGGTTAGGTTACATTATGTAGGTTTGATCAATAAACTCATAGTTATGACTTTATGAGTTATATGGATTTATATTTAAAAAAATATAAAATATAATATCCTACTAATATTATAAATGTGAAAGTTTGTGAGGATGGATGGATGTTTGTTACTCTTTCACGCAAAAACTACTAAACGGATTTTGATGAAACTTTACAGTATTATTGTTTATTCATCGAAATATATACAAGGTTATTCTTAGTAAAATGAAAACCCTTCAGGGGGTGTTTTATACTTGTTATTATAAACAACTTTTGTTCTGGGACATTGCCGAAATCGCGAAAAAAAATCAGCGGTTCCATACATTTTGCCGAGATCAAAGTCCAATTTTGTATGGAACAGCTGATTGTTTTTTGGCGATTTCGGCAATGTCTCTGAACAAAATTTGTTCATAATAACAAGTATAATCACCCTCTGAGAGGTTTTCACTTTACTAAGAATAACCTTGTATATAATAGATTTTTAGTAGCCTATATGTTAGGCTACTAAAAATCTATTTTAACATAAATCTACATTAGCGCGAGCGGAGCCGCGGGCAAAATCTAGATTTTCATAATTTTGTGGAGTATTTAATTAATTTACATTCAAATATATTCAAAATGTATTTTACGGCAACAGTAGGATATTTGGTAGTGCGTCGCAATAATGCTCCAGAAAGTACTAGTTCATCCAGTTCAGATGAAGAGAAGAATACCATTCTACAAAATCGTGAAAAACGTAAACTTAGACCACGTATTTACGATTTACATAATGTAATTAATCGTTTTTCTGATGAAGAATTCAAAAGACTGGCAACTGAAACACTAGATTTAAAAATTTTTACTTATTTAAGTATCCATCGTTTCATCAAAATCGCATCATACAAAGTTATATTTTCGTAGTCGCCACCTTAGTTACTTTATATTTTTAAAAATGGCGCTAATTTTCTCAGCGCTCACGATGACCCACCTCGTCGTGAGTTTTACGTGAGCGTGAGTCATGACGTCATGAGTGACGTTTACGCCGCGACCACAACGATTGCAGTCGTCATGTGGAACGGCTAAAGGAGCATCTTGGGCTAGGGCGTTGTGAACGCTAAGTAGAACGCACCCTTATTATTATGTTGTAGTGTTTGCCAACTTCACAGAATATGTATTTAGTAACGATCTATAGTGCTGCGTTTTCTTATACTTAAACATTATTAACATTATCTTCTAATTTTTCTTATTGCTTTTCTAATTCGTATTGATCCATATAAATTTCGGTACTTATCTGTCTTAACTATCGATATTACTTTATTTTACATACATAACATAGCCATAAAAATATCATATTTCTACATTGCTGTGTCATGCTTCATGAATAAAACTTAGAATTATTGTAAACGCAATAATAGCTCAACTGTAAGTAGCCATTGGACCCCAACAGTTAGCTAAATTAAGGGCTTTTTTAGACATTCAGAAACGCATTGCTATCAAATATAAAACTAAGATAAAGTAACAACAGCTAGGTACGCTTTCTTTAGCTGGTGCCGTTAATTTTCTTACATAAATATCTATAATAATATTATAAAGAGGAAAGATTTGATTTTTGTTAGTTCGTTTGTAACAATTTTACTCAAAAATGACACAGCCGATTTTAAAAATTATTTCAGTATTATTAAGCTGTATTAATTAACACCGAATAACATAGGCTGTAGCCTATATTTTATTTTTAATTACAAGTACTGCTACTTATCATAACCTGGCCTACTTTTACGCGAGCGAAGCCGCGTGCAAAAGCTAGTCTTACGTAAAGTAAATGAATCTAAAAACGTCTAATAATAATAATAATACAGATATTGATCTTTTTAATCTTGAATAATTAATTAAAAATCTTTATTTAGTGACCAACCAAAGTTTAGTTTCATTTTCATTTTCATAGGCCGACTCAGTAAAAAATTATAGTTATAGTTTCATTTTCATAGGCCGACTCAGTCAAAAATTATAGTATTAGTCGCAAATTTTGTGAAAATTAGTCACAAGCAAGTGTTTGATGTCTCAAAATTGGCAAGGTCAGAAATTGTAATTGATTTCTTTTCTTTTATTCTTTGGGCTAAAGTCAACCGTAGGTAACCATTATACTACAGTTATATTTGCATAAAAATCTTTACTTGGCTAAGCAATAGTGTACATCACTAGTATTTGTCTGTGTTTGATTAAAAAACTACGTTCAATTCAACTTACAACTACATTGGCAAGAAAAATAATTTATTGAATTCTGTGATAAGCATTTTTTTTCAGAATAAATCTTGAAAATCATATGAAAAATATAGCTTCAAGCTAAGTACAGGTAAGTAGAATAATCATTTTTAAAGGCAAGGATGTATAAGCCTAATTTAATTACGCTATCTATAAATTATTACGTACGTACGTAAACATATGCGCTATGTTGTTTTTTTTGCGTTCGCTGCAATATGTTTACCGAGATGTAGAATTGATTACCTTCATCAACCATGACTAAATCTTATTTTCCTGTTTCATCCAACGATAAGATATGTAACACATTTGGTACAACGTAATACAGAAGTACAATTTTTGATGCATAAAGTTTGGATATTATTCTGTCGGGTTTATGCTGTAAATTATTCAGCGGCTCATACATTATTTGAATGATTTATTATAAATTGATTCAGATTTATCAGTTCTTTGCCGTGATAGAAACAGCGATTATCTTGAATAGTAGCATTTTCATACAAAATAGCACAGCAAATACATACACAGCACACATAAATAATTTTCATATATTTAAATGATAGTTGATCCTAACAATCTTACATGTTGCAATCCCAAGAATAGATCTATATTAGCATATTACAGCTTTCTCAAAAGAATAATATGCTGTATTCTAATTTAATGTTTATTTTGAATATTAATAAGTTCAGATAGTTTCCACACAGTAACAATTTTAAACTTTAAGGAAAACAAAATTTATTCTTTTAGTAAACCTCAGTAAGCTATACAGAGTATAATATAGTTCTAACTTATAGAACAATGGCCATTCTCCTAACATGGTTGTACCAGAAAAATCATAAGAAACGTAACTTATTGAAACATATCTCGTCCTATTTGTTTATAAAAATATAAGTAAATTCGGACTTTAGTATATTTTAAAAGTCCAGAGAACGAAGTAAGTTCGTAATATGTCCTTTTGAGGTTATGAAGTTAGAAGTCATTGTTATCATTTTAAATAACACATCACAACAATACATCCCTGAGGTACCTAATCAATTGATTTACAACTGAATCAATTTTTCTTTTAAAATATGGTTTCAAAAATGGTTAATATTAATGATGAGCATGGAATTGTATTAAAAGCTACTAGTTTACTAATATAAATTGTATGTATGTTTGATATAATCTGTGTTATAATTTATTACTGAAATAAAACAGATAAAACGAAGAAAAAAACATGGATATCTCTAGTGATGCAAATACTTTTAGATGCATTCAAATATATGTTGTTTTATACTCCATTCTGTTTAAAAATATACTTCTTTTGAGGATGTTTATCTAAAGACTCCCAACTTTTAAAAATAAAATGTTGATATTGAGTAATTACATGAACAATTATCTACATGTTGGTGATATTCCTTCGTCGATAAGAAATTTCTGATATTTTCCAGTACAAAGTGGCTATTGTTCTTTAGTAAATAATCTTCTGTTTTAGCTTTGATTGCCAGGTTTATATGTATACATTTAAACCAATAATGTAGATTCTTAACACAGTTTTTAGAGAAGTGTATGTCACTAATTATAATTTGGTTGTACTAATCACATTATCTCTACATCAACCATAAATGGATGGATAAAAATGGGTTTATGTATTTATTCCAGCTTTTATTTCCAGAAAATGTTTAAATAAAATAAAGTATAGCACCTAAATGGTTTTGATATAATCTAAAGAGAAAAGTAAATCTCTTGTAAACTTACAATGCATCAAGTACTCATTAAAAATACTACAATCTAAACAACTTACACCATCTGTTTGCAATTTTAGTTTGAATTAAGTGTTCTCAGCCAATATAGAAGATATTGATAAAGCTTAAAAATAATGTACTAGGCTCTCATGAACAGAATGTGAAATGATTTCAAAATCTAGCATGTATTATGTAATTTTAACAAAATAATGGTATAAGTGCTAGTGCAATTTAATATGACCATGAACAATAGATTTTTTGTGTTCTTTAATGAATGTTAAAACCTCTGGTGTGGACAGTTAGAACTGCAATGAGACTAGTGGCATGAACTCATTCATACTTAATACATGACTTTAACTTATTTAATTTATGAGTTGTTGGAATGCCAGACAGCTATGCTATGCTACAGCTGCCACTATGCCCCTGTGACTCAATAGGTTAAAATGAAAAAATACTAGTAAACTTGCGAGTAAAATGGTAGAGATTAATTAAAAGTAATATGCCTTATATAAGACTTCATGTAATATACATTAAATTCAATATTTATGCATTTAAACAAAAGAGCTATGTCAAGCTAAAGTGTGCAGAGCTGTTTACTGATGTAAACTTGTATACTTTTAAAGTCTTATTAACATTAATAAGTTTATTAATTGCCTTTTAAATATGAAAAATTATAATGGTTTATATTATAATACTAGCTTTTGCCCGCGGCTTCGCTCGCGTTAATTTAGAATTTGACAATCGATTCAGGTCATACTCTGCTTGTAATAATATAATTCAATCATGATTCGAAAGACACGTGGCGCTATCTATTATCATAAGAACGTTATTGTTGTTTTCCTCGGGAACAGTATTTTTTTCGGGATGAAGAGTAGGCTATGTCCGTTTCTGTCTGTCAACGTATATGCAAAATTTCAGGATGATCGGTTCAGTGGTTTACGCGTGAAAACGTAACAAACAAACAAACTCATTTTCGCTTTTATAATATTAGTTAGGATTAGGATAGGATACAGTTGAAAATAATCTTACACAACTATTTCTGTAAGACACCATAGACATTATAGATTGAGATTGGCTTCTGTTCCCATTGTGCTCAAACCTATGACTTAGTTTACTAGTTGGGATTAAAACTACTTGGACAAACTTTAAACTAAATAAAATTTTTTTGAGCAAACTGCAGAAGATGAAAATCTAACAACCACCATTGCCAATTATTTTGTGACAACACATTGTTTCACAAGAAACTGGAGTAAAATTATTCTTACTACTGTGCACAGTTACTACGTTTCCCCTAGTGAGCATGCTTCTCCTTTCGTTCCATATATGATTAATTATTTTTCATATGAGTCGGCGCCGCGCGAGTGATACCTGGTATTGCAGGCACTCTACGATAACTGCATACCCGCAGTCTGGCCATATTATTATGCTTCTTTGCAATTTTGACACTACATTAAAAATATTGCATAGTCAGTCACTCTCTCTTCTTCGCTAGGTATACCTTACACGGTAGTGGGTCAGCCTACTTTATTTTAGCCCTTCATTTCGCTCTATTCTTGACATCATCGTCGGACAGTTTGCATGTTTAGGTACCTATATTTCATTTAATATCATTCCTATGTATATGTTCTTGACGGTCACATTAGTTGATGTTATTACATATTGTCAATCATCGTTATACTTGCCTGTTAAAACTTATTAGATAAATCAACAAGCCACTGTTGCCAATTTAGCGACTTTGTCTCTAGAAATGACGACTTTCGTGTATGTCTGTCTTAGCGACAACAAATAAAATATGTCGCTAAAATTTTTTAGTGACTTATCTGGCGACTTTTTGAGTACAAATAAAAACAATTTTAGGGGTACATTTTTTGTTAATTCAACACAGAATTATACAATGCGAAGAGATATATATGGAAAAATTACGCATTACGCGCTAAGCGATCGTTACGAGTGCACGTACTTGTCTTTGCTCGCTGCCCGGTTAATCAGGTACTCTCAATCGCGGCCCGCTATCACTATTCCCTAAAAATGGACTGCGACTCGTGCGGATCTCGTTTCAACGACGGCGTCCAATGTGGATTATGCAAGAAACAATACGATTTCTCTTGTGCCCAAATTTCCGAATCTGGCTGGAGAAAACTAGGAGTGGATAGAAGAGCCACCTGGAGGTGCATGTCTTGTAAAGGCCGCTCATCGCCAACACCGACTACATCGAAAACTGAATCTACATCGCTGGAGAATATCATGAAGGAAATTCAAGCTCTCAAGTGTCATCTGGCTGGTCTGCCTACTTTAGTCGAAGATGTCAAAACCATTAAATCTGAGATTACCGAATTGAAGGTCAGTTGTGATTTTTTATCCAGTAAAATTGATGAATACGCAAACAAAATTTCAGCAATTGAGACTAGGGTATCGTCCTTGGAAAATTTAAATGAGACCGTGTCCGTATTGCAAAATGATGTGACAATGTTAAAATTGCAATCAACTGCCAACGAACAACGCTCAAGGTTAAACAACATTGAAATAAAAGGAGTTCCTCAAAAACAAAATGAGAATTTGTTCTCCATTGTTGAAGCTATTGGAAATGCAGTGAATTTTAACATACCCAAGTCACAAATAAACTATCTCTATCGAATTCAAGTATCAAATTCTAAAGAAAAATCTATAATAGTGAGCTTTACTAACAGATATGTTAAAGAAGATCTTGTGGCATCGGCTAGAGCGACTAAGAACTTATCGGCTGCGGACGTCGGTTTTAAGAACGTTTCCAAACGAATTTTTGTGAATGATCACCTTACTGCTGACATGAAAATGTTGTTGAACAAGGCGAAATCACGGGCAAAAGAATATAACTTTAGCTATGTGTGGGTAAAATTTTGTAAGATACATGTACGGAAAAACGATTCCTCAAAAGTTATAATAATTAACAAAGACGAAGATTTAAACAAAATAATTTAGTCTGTTATTATTTAATTTCATTTTTATTAATATTTTATCATAATTTATTTTTGCATTTCTCATTCTTGTTACCAATATGTATGTCAAATTTTGCTGTTTCATTTATTCGTGGGTATTTATTTGACAGTTTTAAATTTGCGGGCCATCAAAATCAGTTGATAGCCCCTGACATGATTAAAGTCCGCTTGGGATGTTCGTATATTGTGCGGGCAACTACCGACAATTTTGTTATTTATTATTATTGTGCATACATATTAGATATTATGCTTGTTTTAAGTTTTTATTATTGCTTTTACGAACTATTTGTTTGCTTTTGTGTGCTTTTGAAGATTTCGTTGGTGTATAAAAATATTTGTTTTTATTTCTTCAAGAGAGAGGGTACTATTGGCTTTATATTACTCACTTGCTGTGGCTATCGATATTCAATAGTGTTGCTATTCAATTTACTACATATCTTATTTATCAATGGCCCATGGAAATAAATATTTATCTATTTACTATCAAAATGTTCGTGGTCTTCGGTCAAAGACAACTTGCTTTCTACGAAACGTATGTTTAAATAATTACGACTTGATAGTTCTTACAGAGACCTGGCTTCTTGATAGTATCCATAGTTCAGAATTGTTTGACAATAGATATACAGTGTGGAGAAGAGACCGTGACTACTGTAAAACTGGTCAGACTAGGGGAGGAGGCGTATTAATCGCGGTTCGGACTGGTATTTCTGTAGTATCACGTGAGTCATTTCATTCATCGGCAGAAGACCTGTGGATAACTTTGTCACTTAATCAGAATCGTAATGCGGCAACCAAAATTAACGTTTGTGCATTATACCTCTGTAAAGAAAATTTAGGCTTTTCCTTCTCTCAGCAATTACAAAACTACTTAAATAAGTTGACCGATATTATCTTAGGCAATCCTCAGGATAAATTCATTATATTAGGTGATTTTAATCTCAGTGGTATCGATTGGTTACATACAAGTGATTCTTTTTATCTACCGTCTAACCTCTCTAATAACGACGAATACTTATTAATTGATGATTTGCAGTCACATGACCTTTATCAGTATAATGGAGTTTTAAATAATTTTGGTAGAATTCTGGATCTTGTTTTCTCGAACGATTCAGTTACTGTGATTGACGTCGAGGACCCATTAGTACCGATCGATCCTTATCACAAGGCATTATTGATAACCACTACCTTCTCAGAATTATCGTATTTACCACCCAAACCTAGGAAGAAATACTTATATAATAAAGGTGACTATACTTCCATTAATGAGGAGATCTCTAGAGTTGACTGGTCAACTGAATTTCGGAGATATACATTGGAGGATTCTGTAAATTTTTTCTATTCTTTTATAAACAATCTGCGTGATAAATACATCCCTACTAAAGTTATTAGCAATAGTTCATATCCGATATGGTACAGCAATGCTCTACGTAAGGTTTTGAAGGAAAAGTTGAAGTTTTTAAATAAATACAAAACTTATAAGCGTAAATCGGACGAAGACTCATTTAAGGTATTGCGTGATAGGGCTAGACGCTTAGAAGCTATCTGTTACAAACAATATACGGAATCTGTTGAGAGTTCTATCACGACCAATCCAAAATATTTCTGGTCTTATTACAAATCACGCTCTAGTTGTAATAACATTCCCAGTTGTTTAAAGTACTCAGACAAAGTTTTAACTACGGGCGACTCAATATGTAACGCGTTTTCGGAATACTTTGTGTCAACTTTTCTGGATCAGTCAGCTAGTACTAATAACTCCATGCCAGACTATGACTCATTTAATATAAATCAAACCTCTGATATAAACGGGGTACACTTTACTGAAACTGATATAAGAATATTACTATCTAAACTGGACCCATGTAAGTCTGCTGGTCCAGACAATATCACATCGATTTTCCTTATTGGAACTAGCGAAAGTATTGCCTTACCGATTTCCCTTCTATTTAAAAAATCTCTGTCTTGTTGCGAGTTACCTCATATCTGGAAATGTGCTTATATTACGCCTATCCATAAAAAAGGTTCCAAAACTGAGGTTGTCAATTATAGGCCAATCTCAAAACTATGCATTATATCGAAAGTTTTCGAGAAAATTATCTGTAATCAAGTCTATTCTGCAATTAGTCAATCACTCAATTATAGTCAACATGGATTTATGAAAGGTCGCTCTACAATTTCAAACTTAATTGTGTTTAATGATTACTTAACCCAGGCTATGGATGCGGGCTGTCAAGTTGACGTAGTCTATACTGATTATAGTAAATGCTTTGATAGGATAGACCACAATTTACTACTTCGGAAACTACTTAAAATAGGCATTAGGGGTGACTTGCTAAGATGGTTCTCCTCATATATTGACAAGAGATCTCAGGCTGTCGTTATCAATAACTATATATCTAGCTGGGTTACAGTACCTAGCGGTGTTCCCCAAGGATCCTTAACCGGTCCATTGCTGTTCTTGATCTTCGTAAATGATATTGTTGACTGTTTCCATCATAGCGAAGTCATTTGCTTTGCTGATGATATGAAAATATACACAAAGATCAAGTCAGCCACAGATGCGAAACACCTTCAGGAAGATCTCATGAGGCTAGATAGGTACTGTTTAAATAACAAATTAGATCTTAACCCAACAAAATGCTCCGTGGTAACATTTAGTCGAAAGAAAAACAATATCGCTACTCATTACTACCTTAAGGGACATCTGCTTGATAGACTAAATTCAGTGCGTGATCTTGGCGTTGTCCACGATTCGAAGCTCTTGTTTGATGAGCATGTAGAAGCAATGATTGCGAAAGCGTCTAAATCCTTGGGTTTTATTATGAGATCGACAGCCCCATTTAAGAATGGCAAAACATTTAAAATTTTATATTGCGCATATGTGCGTAGCATTATTGAATATGGATCTCAAATCTGGAATCCCCGATATGAGAAATATATTTCAAGGATCGAAAGGATCCAGATGAAATTTATTAGGTTTCTGTGCTACCGCTTACGCACTCCATTCTACACTGGTTATGATAATTACATTAACCTTTGTAAAAAATTTCATTTTCTTCCCCTATATAAACGTCGTGACATAGCCGATATTACTTATATTTTATCCATAGCAAGTAATAAAGTTGATTGCCCTGAACTTCTTGAAAAGTTGTCACTTAACATCCCTACAAAATCTTTAAGGAAACACACACCTCTTAGTATTCCAGCAGCAAATAGTAATTATAGACAAAGTTCATTTTTGTGGCGAGCTTGTCGCGCTTTTAACGACGTCAGTGACAAGCATGATATTGACATTTTTTGTACAAGCATAAGAAATGCAAGAACACTTTTAAGTAAAGATTTCTTTTTGTAATTAATTTAGGCTTTAGGTATATAAATTCTGGTTACCATTTCCGCACTCTCATTCTTATTTTGTTAGTATATGTCTATTTTTGTCTTAGCTTTTACTTACATAATTTCTATTCGTGTGAATCTGTAAGTGGCTCAATGTTATTATCTTGTTTGTTTACTTGTAAATGACAGCTGTTGATTCACCATATAATTAAATAAATAAATAAATAAATAAATAAATAAATAAAAAAAATTATAAAATCTCCAAGTTTTCGAGAGAAAACGACTAAAAAAAAGGTCAGCCTACTGTGGACGCTCCACAGGCAGGCGAGCTAATCTTTTTTTTTTTTTAGGAATTCACTATGTACCTGAAAGTCCAAAAATCAAACCAGAATCAGTTTTAGCGACTTTCTGGCGACTTTTGATATTGAATCTAGCGACTCGACTTTACAAGAGTTGGCAACACTACAACAAGCTGTTTGGCTATATTTATGTTTTCGTTCGGGTAGACTATTTGGGTGAATCATTCGCGCAGGGTTATTTCCCGGCGTCTAGAATGGGCGCCTACATGTATGTAGGCACGACTCTAGAGATTTTAAGTTAAACTAACATCCTTGGATGGGTATCAGGCAATTACAGGTGGGCACGGTGGCCCACCTTCTGTAACGCCAATGCTTTCATCTACGATGTCATCTACGTAAAACATGTACATAATGTTCCGGTGGCACTGAACGAAATTCGAATAAACATAGCCCGGTTTTTAAGTGTAATTCCAAGAGCTACCAAAGCCCACTAAAATAATTTCAGTAATTATTGTAACGACGCGCGACCAACGAACAGACAAAATTACAAATATCTGTGATTTTGGTTCCAGAGCTTCTAAAATGACATGGCAATTGCTTTTATCTACAATGAACAGACTAGTTTATAATTATACACAGGTCTTCGGTGTTTATTTTACAACATTTTTAGTATTGTTTCAGTGTCTGAAATGACGTTAGCATGGCCCTAACTGACGTCAATTGGCTGCACAATATTTTATTGCTAATATTATACTTAGTACATAAAATGTTAGATACTAAATTCATAAAAGAATATAGTTATTTTTTGGCTAAAATACCATTAGGACCAAAACTGTTTCTTATACATCCACACACACAAGTCCTTCAAGGTCCTTCGTGTGAATATACAGGATACGTTTTATCATAAAATTTTTAATAATATTCACAATATCTATATAAATATGTATTTACTGTTTATTTATACTCACAAATAATATTCACAGAAAATGTGTAGGTAATTGTGACTGAAACATCAGGATATAGAACAAAAGCAGGAGAGCACAATATACAACGTAATTTATTAGTAACTTGAAGTTATATGACAAATAATATAATGGTATAATCAGCACTAATATCACCTGTATACACATAATTGCTACATGTATCACGTTATTAGGTATGTTAACTGACAGCCGATGAACTGAATGTAATTATGTAGCTTGAGAAATATAACTTAAAATATAAAATAGGTATTTATCTTAATATCTATTAGATATAAAGTCTAATTTTGATGATGTTGGCACCAAATCATAGTAAATTAGTCGTCAAAATCTCTTTATTAATTCATGAAAATTATAAAATGAGCTAGATTTCCTACTTTTGGCAATTCTGAAATGACAATTTCAGAATTGAATTTTACATACATAGATTCACGCCTGTTTTCCAGAGGGGTAGGCAGGGACTACGGATTTCCATTTGCTACGATCTGACACACTTCTCTGGCTTCATTCGCTTTCATCACATTGCTCATACACGCTCGTCAGTTTAAGCTGCTCTTAACAACCTGGCCTTTTTCCAGAACGCCTCCGATCTGATCGAGAAACGTTCGCCTAGGTCTTCCTCTTGTGACTGTTCCATTCACACTAGCCTTATAAACTTTCTTAGTCAGTCTTTTCTCGTCAATTCTTTCTACATGCCCAAACCAGCTTAACATACCCTTTTCTATTCACATTTTATGCCGCATCTCTCTCTCTGATCACACTATTCCTTATTCTATCTTTCAGAGTCACAACCCATATGCTTCTCAGCGCTCTCATTTCTACAGCATTTATTCTGCTCTCATGCTTCTTTTGCCATACCCAACTTTCACTTCCATAAATAACTGGGCGTTAATAGTTCTCTGCGAACAGCCAAACGTGCCTTTTCCGATACATTTCGAGAGTTCATAAAAGCGCGTAGGGCTCCATTCACTTTATTACCAGCAATCGTTCTCCTTTCAATATCTCCCTCATGTTTACCATCCCTTGTAAACAAAGTACCCAAATATACAAAACTCTTTCACTTGCTTCACTTTTTTCCATCAATCTTAATATTACACATCGTCACGCACTCCTCCTTTTCAAATACCATTACTTTCGTCTTGCTTACATTTATTTTAATTCATTTACTCACAAAAGCACCATGCATTATAGTTACCAACGCCTGCAACTCTTCCGCTGATGACGCAAGTATTACTTGGTCGTCGGCATAAAGAAGACATTTGACAAGTAACTCATTCATTCTTAATTCCCATTCACAATCTTATAAATCTTTCAAACAATTGTCCATGTATAGGTTAAACAACCAGGGTGCAGAGATTGAAATTTAATTGTAATATTATATTGCGACATTAACAAACGTCGACAAAAAGCGCTCATTCAGCAATTTAGAAGTATTGTAATTGTGTCTAAAATCTTATGACGCATTGCCTGACCCTGTCATAAAACCGTGACCAATAAGCATTAACTCAAACATACGTTATGGATCAATGAGGCAATCTTGTACGAGGTTATCGTATGTATGGTGACGTATTTTAAAAAGATTTCCTTTAAGCAATATAGAAGCTCCATCGGCGCCCGACAAATACTTACATATTGATGTCATAGCAAGCAGACAGACAGTCTTACTTTACTTTACCATACCATTCAATTATATAATTGACAAGTACATATATAATAACGGATTGATGAAACATAAATTATTCATTCAATAAGAATGTTATGATCCTTAAAATCCCTCATTGAGTTAATTTCAAATGAATTTGCTTACAATTTTCTGAGACTATACATTATTAGTTGTCCCAAATGTATGACGTGTGATATGTATGAATATCTGAAAAACTGACGTAGTTACACTTATTTACTGTGGGAATAACTGAAAGCTAAATATTTTCTATTAATATTCGCATCAGATCCTATTCATATGTAAAAGATCCGCAAAATAATACCTATGTATTAAGATAAAGAGAAGGATACCTTTAATTCAGAAAAAAGTTATGTTCGCGTTTGACGCCACAGGTAGACGCTAGTACGTTATTAAAATTTTAAATTAAAATATGATCTGAATGATAATAATTAGTCGATTTATTAGACATAATTTATTTAATGTAACAAAGCGTCACGCTGAAGACTGGTGTATAAAAATAGTACTGGTATTCGTAGCGATATTTAAATCCCACGTGATTGAATTATCCTTGATAGGTGACAACTGACAGTAGTGTAACTCCCTATGTGGTTATCTCCTAAAACGAGCTAATGGGAAACTTTATAACTGTCCGTGCCACGAATTTATCCTGGGCACGTCAGATCCCGTGCCCGGGATTTCTCGATCAGCAGAAAGGTCGCTATGTGGCTGACCGAAAGCGGCAGTCTATTTATTTTCATTTATCATTGGCATTTGTCAATTACTAATCAGGACTAGTTCGTGTCTGTCATTTACTTGTATATTTTTGGTTAGCCTAAACAGACTCACAGTCTTATCAGATTCTCTAAAAATTTTAACATAATAGGTGTAAGCATTCTTTACAGACTATTTTTCTTATTGACACAGTACGTCTCAAAAGTCTTGTATCATGGTTTACTTTTTTCATATAGATAATTTCTGTATCTTCACTTAGCTTAAGTCTAGTAATAGTTTATTTTTCATCAGCTTTTGTTATATCCTACTGTTGAGCAAAAACCTTTCCCTTTGACTTCCAAATCACTCCGTTCGAAATTATCTCTTGGCAGTACCTTTCGAAAACGTCCAAGCCATCCCACCATCTCCGTTTAGGTCTGCCCGTCGCCGTCGACAGTCTTTCAGCTCTCAATTGGTGACGATATTTTGTGCCTACCTCTCTGGGTGCTAGCGGCAGACGTGTCTGGCCCAGTCCCACTTCAGCCTGGCGGATATAACACCTACGTTAGCAGTAATATTACAAATAATAATAAGTTATGCTCTCTTTAATTATTTTAAAATTAATTCTTTCTTCAACAGGTAACGATGTTAAGTTTGCGTCCCAAATTGGGGAGTGAGCGCAACAGCGAGTGGCGCTGTTGCTTCTGTCTTCATGTGCGCACTGGCACCATCCTATTAGGGACATGGCACCTCGTAAGTAAAACCACTCTCTTTATACATAACACTTCGATATTATAAAATACCGAGCGATAGAATGCAGGCAACATTATTTTACAATCAGTATATTTATTTTAACCGGTTAGTTATAAGAAAACTTGTTAGGTTATTCAATCCTTATTCAGAAATAGCGTTTTCTCATGCCGTTTTTAGCTCAATAGAAGCAAGGTTAAAATGTGATTATGACTTTTATACTTGATAATATTATTTTAATTACCTAATAAATAACACATAATATCCATCATTCGGAGTAATTACATTGACACAGTTGATATTCATAAATAACTGTCATAATGTATTCATTATCTAGCAAAAAGCAATATAAAATAGTAATTACAGGCGGTTAAGAACACGACGTCTCATAAAAAAAACTTCTATTTATTTATAAAATATTGAGTATATTGCGAATAAGTAAATATTATATATAAATATTCATTACTTAGGAAACCTATTTCCTAAGAAATGCATATCGTTTTGTGCAATTGGTATATTCGTTTTTAGAAGAAGTTGTCGTTGATAATTTCTTTTGTAAACAACCAAGTTGGATAATTGCTGAACGCCGATGATGGTCACCATACCCTATGAAGAATTTCGACACCAGACTTAGCACGTGTGTATTACTCGTCAAAAAAGAGTTGATGTCCTGCCAGCACAAGACGTAAAGATTATAGTCTCGTAGTGACAGCAGAAGGCTTGCTATATACACTCGCGAGCAACCAAATCGACTCAACTCTTTACTGCGCACACCTACACCAATTTCACAAAAACTACTCGTGGTATTTATAATAACAGTATGTCATCGGAAAGCTTAAGATGTCAGTTTTAATTTGGTGTCATTGTTATTGACATCCAATCATTATGTTTTTTATTAATAATGTCTGAACGTAAGTGTAGGAGAAAATGGAAAATTAGGACAAAGGGCTGTGGTCGGGTATTTTACAAATTAAACAAAAAAATTTGGAAATACATAAAAAATATGAATTTAATACTTGGTATTATCCCCTCCCTCACCCAGCTCTAATTACAGCTTGCAGTCAGTTTTTAATCGACCTTATTAACTTTTTGACGGTCTCTTCAGGAATGCTGTCCCACTCCTCTAATAAGGCTGTCTTCAGCTCTTCAATGCTTGAAGGGACGAGATTTCTGGCCCGTACTCTTCTTTTGAGCTCATCCCATAAGTGCTCAATGGGATTCATGTCTGGACTGACCGCAGACCAGTCCATTGTGCGTATTTCGACTTCCAAGAAGAAGAAAGTGCCGAGTGATACACGACGTGAGACAACGGGCGTTGTCGTGCATTACCACGAAGTCTTCGCCAACAAACCCTGCGTAGCGAACAACATGCTCCAACAGTATGTCGGTGATATACCGATCAGCCGTTAGCCCGCCTCCTCGGCCTCCTCCAGGCACAAAAACTCGTCTGTATACTCTGGATACAGCAGACTGGCTCAAGTGAAACTGGGCAGCGACTGCTCGCTGCATAGCCCTTGTTGCAACAGGGCAACAGTTTGAGCGGCTTCTTCAGGTGTGGTATCCATATTTTCGTTAAAACAATGAATGCAATTTACAAAGATGTGTACCGGTCAACTTGTGATAAGCGACTGATAAGGGTAGCCGGTTGTAGGTGGGTTTTATAGCGGGGTAAGTAGCGCAAGTCGTGGGTAGCTTATGGAGCAAGTTTACTGTATCGCCCAATTAAATTGCGTAAATAAATAAGAGCTTATTTTTTTATAGGGTATTGATGCTCATTGAAAGCTTTTTAAAACTTTTAAATGACATACATATTATTGTTGTCATAAATACCAAGTGTAGTTTTTGTAAAATTGGTGTATGTGTGCGCAGTAAAAGGTTAAGTCGATTTGGTTGCTCGCGAATGTCACTTGAAAACAAAAAAAAAGGGACACAATAAAAAGTTGTGTAGCTCTTGTGTAGTCTGGATATTATTCTCCAACCACGCTGCCCTAGATTTAGCTGGCAGGTAATTGAGGACTGCGATGTGCCTTACCTATTCAAAATGTCGAACTTTCTTAATCGTAATTGTAAAATATAGGTATGTTTGTAGTTTATACATGATATTATTTGTCTTAGATGCTACATCTCATAGCGCTAGGCTTCCTAGCGGCTATAGTGCGCGACCCACGACTGTTGGACGAATTTGAACGAGACGCCGCCCCCGTGGCAGAATGGAGCAACGCTGGTCACGAGACTATTCCCACTGCTCTGTCCAAAATAGAAGCCTCGCCAAGCTCGTACGCTCCCCAACATGTCGGACGAGATCACAGCCTCATATATCGTAAGTTGTTTGACACAATTAACAGTGCCTTTTCCAAATACTAACTGACATACAATGTTACGTGACGAAACCATTTTTTAGGTTTTTCATCTTTTAACAAAGTCTACATGGATGGTAGTATTGTTATTTGTAGTCTCATGATTACCATTAACGCTTAGGCATCGATTTCTCTACGGCATAGTGTGATCCGCAGTTTCGTATCGGATTGTACGTCGATTGTATTACGCAGTAGTGGTTATGTGGTCACCTCGTAATCACTAGTGTAACAAGGGTTGTGGTCGTTCCACGAGAAGATTATATATTATATGCTTAAATATCATCGTAATTTTCATATCTATTCAAACAGTCTCAGTCAGCATTTTATTACACGGACTTTCCATCGACATCCCAGATTCTCGCTTAAGGCAAAATCACGATTGTTGTTCAATCTAAGAAGATATCTCCAAATATTTATGTAATAATATTGTCTTTTGTTTACGCGAATGTTATTCATTGAAATTAAACTACTATATACTACTATATAATAGTATAGTAATAGTATAAATAGTTTTAATAGTTTCAATAATTTAATTAGCTCAAAATTAGTAAAGTTTAATAATAATAGTGGTGTAACAGTTTTCAAAATTTTGTAATAAAGTGTCAAATAAACAACGCGATAAAATCCGTATATAGTAGTTTAATTTCAATTTATGTAATATTCAAGATTCAACTTGTTTATAGAATATTTTAAACAACCCTTAATTTTAATCATTAATGAAGCAGTGAATTTTCTGTTATGGTAATATCCTAAGAGGTATACATAACATAGAGCGCGCCATCATCTCACAGACTACAGGGCACCTTTTACTATTGTGCACTAAAATAAAATAATTTTCTCTCTATCAGCTTCTAAAATCCTTTTAGTGAAGCGCCGTAAGCCATAAAAATTGTAAAATCTCGGAATCCAGGGCCTGTCTATCAATCTTATAAAAACTGTTGGACTGCATTGGTAAAAGCTCAAATAAAAAAGTTAAAAAAAAAGTTGTGCGATCTTGATTACAACAATTTACTGAAAAATGAGAGGGACAAGGGAAAAAAAATGGTTAGAGCAAAGATTTCAATTTTATACTTAATAAATAATATTTGCATAGTACCTTATCTTATTTGGGGGCCAGTCAGTGTAAACCGGCGACACTTCGACCCAGTGGGATCTTTTGTGTCGACACTCTCCCAATTCGACTGCCATAGATGTTCATGGCACGGTTTAACGTGCTTTCCGAGGCACGGAGCAGGCGATAATTGTCAATCAATACGCACATAATTTCGAAAAGTCATATAACTTCCGAAAGTCAGAGGTGCGCGACGTGGGTTCGAACCCGAGACCCTCAGCATTGCAGTCTGTTGTCTCCTTACTAAGCTATCGCTGCTCATTTTCATAGTAACTTTAATGTTAATTTATGCATATATCGCAAAAAGTAACGAGTTACAACAAAAAAAATATTATAAACTATATATACCTTTTATTATTATTGTTCATTATTCATTACTGTCGTCGTCATCGATTTCATTGATGTGGATTGTAGGTGAAGGATTAGTACAGCTGTCACCATTGCATTCCAAGCAAGATACAGTGCAATTTAATCCACTTTGCCTGCACCCACAAGATACTCCGCATCCTGTTTTGCATGTGCAAAAAATCATTTTAATATGGATTATGGAGCTGGTCGCGGCGTCATTGTTTGCGGTATCAGTATTCCGCATTTATATTTCCAACCCCAATCTTCTGGTGATATTTCTCTTCCGAGCCATGTTTGAAATTTCAGATATACTCTTTTGAAGTGTCCAAAAGTGGCATCTGCAGTAGGTGGCAAAGACGGCAGTTTAACGCAGGTATTATCAGCAGTTGCTTTCAAAAAAGAATTATATCGAATTATAATAATAACTTTAATAATGATAACTTTTATTGTCTCAAAATATATTTAGATCTTTTAGTTTTTGAGGGGCAGCGTATAAAGCAAGCCTGCAGTAACACCAGCGTTAAAAATATAATTTACCTATGCATTCATTTTTAAAAACTGTTTGCAAGTCCAGCCGTTTCTCGAAATTTTTTGCAAACACGTTTTTGCCACGCTGGCAAATAATAATAAATTAATAAATTATAATGATGAGTAATAGTTTGTCGTCTCGAACAACAACAAACTATTACAACTCTTAAGCAATACCTAGTAAAACTCGCATAAACAATGTGGTAATTATGAAATAATCTTAGTAAATAAATAGAGACCTGATTATTATTCAATAAAACTTACAATTTACAATTACAGGTGACAATTTTCTGTTCAATAAAAAATTCAAGTTACAAATTTGTAATGATAGAAAATTTACATATTTGTCGTATTGTACTTACAATTTTACATATTTCTATTCAAAAAACATTTTCGTGCGACAGGTGACAATTTACAATATTGTCGAAAAAACTGCTTTATTGAACGCATAATTGTATTTACTAGTTTACATATTTGTAGAATTGTCATACATTTCTGACCTTCGGTAAAATTTAATACCTCGGCATAATATGTTATTAATTGTGTAAGTGTTGTTTTGCTTTAGCTGCTTTTTTACCAAAATGGTTCTTACTGATGTAAGAACCATTTTGGTAAAATGGTTCATCAAGTAGTAAGAGTAGTGATAATGATGAAAACGTACTAATTTTGTTTTACCCTCATTACTGTTTTGGTTTTGTATCATACAATTATATGTAGAATTACAATAATATGTAGAATTACAATAATATGTAGAAATGTAAAATACCATGACATAATTGTAAATATGTAGAACTACTAAGTTTTATTGAACGGAGTTTGCAGGCGCGACAATTTACAATTATCAGTCGGTAATTTTTTACATATTTGTAGGTTTTATTGAACAATTACACATGTAGGACAATTTGACAATTAAGTCACTTATTGACAAAATTGACGGATTGTAAGTTTTATTGAATATGGCCCTGATTATAAGTCAATTAGCGGTAAATTGATGTATTAAAATAATGGTTATATGGACTTGCACCGACATAATTATACGATTGTGTATTCACAATTGTTTTTTATAAGCGTGCAATATAAATAAAAACAAATAGTTACATCTATTATGAATGTTTGAAAAACACAATTGTTTTGTAATGATGTAAATGTTCAATAATTAACTTTTGTCGCACTAACTGCACAATAATAAATATACGTGAATGGCAAAAATGCAGATGGCAGAATTTTTTTTTCAAGACGCTGAAAAATAGCAACGTATGTATTTAGCCTAGCTAGTTGCTACGTGTATTAATCTGTTAGGGACCGCGTCAACAACTGCTGTTTTCCCTTCTATAATTCCCCCCACCCCTCACCTGCAGTCCTTGAGGCCCAAGAACAAGTTTGTTATAGTTCTCCTTTTCAAAATATAACTATAAACTAATAAAAATAAAATAAATAAAAAGAAAATAAATAAAAAGAAAACTCTGAAAACTTAATTATTATTTCTTTAAATAATCAAAAAATTAAGATCGCATAAAAAAAATTAACATTTTTTTATATATTGTTAAAAACACATTTCAAAAGTTTATATAAAGATTCATTGACTGGCCCTGGATTCCGAGGTATAAATCTTACGGCGCTCCACTATTTGATACATGTTTGGGCCCTCGGGTCTTAGACAAACTGATAAATAGCTTAATCTTAGATAAATAGCTTTAGTGTTTATAGTTCGAGATACTAGAGTTTAGCCATGTTCTTACTTGAGTATGCGCGCTATAGTTATATATCACAACGGCGCCAAGACGTGATTCATCATAATAAAGGCAATATAGGCATAACAAATAAAATGAGTTATTTAATGAAACAAGTGATGTATTACTGCTACTATATCACATTTTTCCTATCCTCTACTCGTATCTGCAGAAAAATATCACTACGCGCTTGCATTTGATGTTTTCCTTTAGATTAAATATAGTTTTAATGTGAATTTAATACAATACGTAGCCTGTAATGTGTTTTTGTAAAGACTTTTATTTATTTATTGAATAAAAATTTATTATTATTATTTATTTAAGGCAAGAGCTTTAGTAGAACAATTTGAAGAGGGTCGTCCTAACCTTGACATCTCTACACTAGACTGCGCGGTTCGATCCCCAAGTGGGAGCAAACTTTGTGTGACCCATAAATACTGCAAATACAGTGTTATCGATACTGCGAGATATTCTGCCCATATAAACATGTGGGTATTTGCGTATTTACTAGAAATAAGAGCAATAGTTGCTATTGTTTTATGACTATATATATTACTTGACGTCTTTTATGAACTTCTAAGTGTAACTGACTCCAACACAATTTTAACTAACTCAAGAATCAGAGTATTTTAAACATGTCGTAATATTTTTATGTCAATAAGTAAATGTGTATTTTATGGTTTATGCAACTACGATTAATTAATCGGCAAATAATTTGACCACACGAAGCCGATCTGTTTATCCTCTTGTTATAGAAGAAGAGGAAAATTTATCTTTACTGATTCTGGTTGTCATTTATATAGGCATCGGGATTTGCATTATTTTCACTTCATCTAAATATGGAAATCACTTGATCGATTACGAAACAAATACAAAATCAATTTGGCAAAATATGTAATAAACAATCAACAAGCGATAGACTTTGTAGACGTTGATGGAATGTTTGATTTAGACTAATGCAGTTGAAAGCGTACAATATTTTAGTATAATGCGTTACATTATCATCATAATCTTTTCAATAATGCGAATATAAGCCAAGGCGGCTCCCAACTAAATATATAACGTCATCCTTCAGCATTATTTATCAATATAAGCTACACGTTTATTTAGAAGTATATACCTACTCAATTGAATTCGAATAAGTTTGAAATTCCTACAGAAGTACTCGATTGCATTCGAAAAAGGTTGACAATAATTTACTGTACTTTAGGTCACTTTAAATTTTGAATTGATATCAATTTAGAAAATTAATAAATGGAAAATGTTTACCAATTTTCTTAAGCTGATATTGTCAGACATGCGTTACGGGTAGTAAAGCATGTCTGTTACTATAATTTTACACATTGCTTATAATAATGACCTATAATATCGACGCTTGGAAGATAAAATGTTGTAAAAGCCATTTTGGCGAAAATGTGTTACCTATTAATGTAACATTATTAATTTTTTCGAGCTGCATCGACCTGTGTATTTAAAATGTTGATATTCGCAAAATAAAAATATTTTTACTACCCAAAAATACCGCAACATAAACACTTTTATTTTACAAATAATGTTGTAAATAATACTTTAACTCGCCACAAATGCTGTAAAAATATAATATTATAATTATAGAACATAAAGCTAAAAATCTATGTTCAACTATTCTAGTTGTTTTATTATAGCACTCAAAACAAAAAAAGGAAAGAGGAAAGTTAAACTGAGATTTTTGTTTATTGGCTCTTCTGAAAAGTAGTATTTTGGCTTATACTTCATTTTATCCTCAAAGGATCGATATTTATACTAGCGAACTTTGTTTTCTTGGACTTAAAATGTTATGTGCTAAGTATAAAAATAATGTATGTTTCACTGTGTGCGTGTCGTCTAGATGATGTGGATGTGGGTGCACTGGTTACAGTGTGTACCCTGGCCATCACATTCATGCTGATCTACGGCGCCGCGCTCGGGAAACCGGCGCATCTGTTACCGTTCTTCTGTCTACAGATCTTTGACTTTGCTATCACAGTGTAAGTAAAAACCTTCGTAATACTCTCTTAAGTTTTCGCGAATGTTGTACATTGTAATTTAAGTATCTGGATACGAGTTTCAGAACTATGTTTTCATCTTTTCCCGGCGTTTCAAATACTACTTATTGATACTGGCTCCGTGGCGCAGCGGTAGTTAATGTGACTGCTGTGCATGAGGTCTCGGGTTCGAATCCCGGGTCGGGCCAAAAAAAAGTTATTGGGTTTATATATTAAGAAATCTCAATAGCAGCCCGAAGTTAGGAAGTTGGCGGTGTTAGACACCCCCGTGCCTCGGAAAGCACGTAAAGCCGTTGGTCCTGCGCCTGATCTCTCTCCGGTCGTGTCGGATTACCGTCCCATCGGATCTTGAGGGTTAGCGAACAGAGAGTGGATTTGTGTTTGCGCACACGATTGTGCACTATAATAACTCCTGCGCAGATGGCCAGTCTCCGTTCAGATTGGCCGTCGTGACCGAAATTCGGTCTGGAGGACATTATTATTATTGATGTACGCACTAGAATTATGATCTTTAAAAATATGTGACACGTAGTCTATTCTAATGTTTTACGTATAAATAAAACAATATTGTTGAATGCAATTTTAATATATTTTTAATAAAAAGCATTTTTATCCGTACTACGGAAGATGTTAATGAAACTTGGAAGTCGCTTTTAACAAGTGACGATACTGACCGCTTATGTTACTAGCTTCAAATCCAGTATCGTTGTTCCCTTTAACCTTTCTATAATATACATATTATGTACATTCTTGTTTAGTATAAATAAGCTTCAGTTTGGACTGTTTTAATTTGAAGCGTCGTCCGCGTTGGTGCCAACTTGCTCGGCGTCAGAACTAAATAGAAAATAAATTGACTTTAGCGGGTTCCCTCTATCTGGCAGAATCTTGATGCTCCGAAACTTACTTGGCATAACACAGTAATTTGCATAATCTTCTTTAAACGAATGGCAATGCATAAAATTATTTAATATAAACATTGTTTGGCCGAATGTTTATGTTCGAATTTACAATGGCATACTTTTAAGATGACAGAATTTTATCTGGCATAATTACCTTTGGCAGAATTAATATTCCGTATAATTTCGTTTAGCATAACGTTCATTTAGATCGACGATTATATGGTATAATTTCACTTGGCATACTTTGAAAATAGCAGAATTTCATTTGGAATTATTTTATTAGGCGTATTTCTATTAAACAGCCATTTTAACCTTAAATTAAAATACTGTCTTAAAAAATGGTATGTGCTGTGCTACAAAAGATAGTGACAGAAACAAATCACCTCAAACCCGACTCCATGTAGTCTAGTTTGTCCTAACCCTAGAGTGTAATTTAGAATCGCGTAGGCGTGTAAGGGCGAGGTGGCCCGCGAACTAAGGAGCAGGTGGTTTTTCTACGCTTGGTGAGCGTTAAAACCATCTGCGACGATAAGCTCGCGTGGGACCGCCGGAGCTCCGCAGCGCTGGAGTCGTGACAGAAATCATGCCTGCTGCATGTTGCATGCTCGAAAAGAAACACCTCCAAATTATACTGACTAGATGATATGATAAATCAATCTCTCAATTATTATGGATATTGAAAAGTAGGTATGCTAAAAGATGATTCTAACTGTAAACTTTCTGAGATATTGATGGTTCTACCTTTTGATGACTATAAATATTAAATGTATGTCAAAAGACGATTCTGACTATGAACTTTCTGTGATATGATGGTTATACTTTTTAATTATTATGGATATGAAATTTATGCCTAAAGATGATTCTGACTTACAAAATTATGAGTTTTGAATGTATGATAAATGAGGGTATGCCAAACGATTTTCTGCGAAATGAAGTTTATGCTATCCAAAACAATATTATGACATAAAAAGTTTTGCGATAAAAGGTGGACCCGACTTTAGCATCTGTGCTATTAGCATAGTGCTATACTGTAAAAAAATACTTGAAATTGTTGTATACATCATATAATATATAATTACATATTACAATATAATATGTATACTAGAGATGGGTGATTATCGATAAATACATAGGTACATCAAACTATTCCGAGTCTGTATGCAATTAAAAATATTTGAGACCTTGCTCTGCTGAATGCTTTAAACTTTATTATTGATTATTCTAATTCGAGCTAATGAAAAATTAAAGTAGGAGGTCATTACTACGACTACTACAAGGTCTATATAAAAAACATCGTCAAGCACAGCAACCGATCGACCACGGCCATTCTACATTATTCTAAATCGTGTCATTCTCAAATCGAGTTTTATATATTGGATTAAGATTCGAAATATATTCACATTCAGTAAAAACAAATTTATCGACATTCGAAAGCGGAATTATTCAATTTTCAAACATTAGAAACTTTTTCAAAACAATTACACATTGTTTGTGTAAACCGCGTTCAATAACGGTTTCCAGGTTCCAATATCAATCAATGTTATCAGCGGTCACACTTCCCGCGCAGGGTTATAGCTAGATCAGTTTATTGCGTTTATGTAATAACAAACATGGCCTTCATGAAATTGATTCTTGCATGATTGAATCTTCGTTTTTACTTGTTATTACATAATCACTACCTATACATACATATCTTTATATGTTACTGTGTTTAATATTTCGTAGCTAGGTATGTACATAGTTGTCATTTTTATCTTTATTTATGCTACGTATTTGGTGCGGTGATAAACTTGCGCTTAACTTTGCGCCTGATTATGAGGTCTCGGGATCAATTCCGGCCACTATACATATGTATATCGAATCAGAACTTCACAATTCCGGCAAATAAGATTTCACTCGCAACTTGAGATTGCCCGGATTACATTGTGGACATCTTTAGTAATATCTATTAATGTGCATATAGGTATGTCAACCGTGGGCTTTTTCGTAACTTTTACCGTTAGTATGTCGATAAACTTTATACTAAGCGCCGATCCCAGGGTCGGCGCTTGATAAACCGCTCCTCTCGCTCTATTCAAATAGAGCGAGAGGAGCGGATGGCAAATTTTCAGCGTAAAGGGAGAATTCAAGCGGGATAAAAAATTTGGAAATTATAACTTACTAGATGTGCCCGCGGTTTCACCCGCGTTTATCGTTACTGCGCCGCCTCCGTGAATCGTAGCGTGATGTTATATAACCTAAAGCCTTCCTCGATAAATAGGCTATCCAACACTAAAATAATTTTTCAAATCGAACCGGTAGTTCCTGATATTAGCGCGTTTAAATAAACAAACGAACAAACTCTTCAGCTTAGACGTACCTATAGATTTAACATTGACAAGACATACCTACAGTATTGACAATACTCTTATGTACATAAGAGTATTGACAATACTATTATGTACATAAGAGTATTGACAATACTCTTATGTACTCTACGGCCCTAGTCCTTGGTCAGGGTATAGCATGATTGTCTTAAGCCCTACGGTGGACGCTTTCACTTCGGTTTTATGTTAAATCTATAGGTACTACTATTATAAAGCTGAAGAGTTTGTTCGTTTGTTTGTTTGAACGCGCTAATATCAGGAACTACTGGTTCGATTTGAAAAATTCTTTTAGTGTTGGATAGCCTATTTATCGAGGAAGGCTTTAGGTTATATAACATAGGTTTGTTCGTCTGGTGTCGCGATACGCACCTACATATGTGAAAATGATTCGCGCGACCCCGCCGACTACGTCGGTAACGTCGAGGAACACCCTGGTAGGTTTAGTCAGTATGACCGGGATTTCGCCGGGTGAGATCGACATAACTTTCGGCTCGTCCCCGCGGAGGGGTATCCGTCAATGCATTCCTAAATAAAACATGTTTGTCCGTGTGGTATAGTTTGACGGCCACGGGCTACCTGTGCTACCTGCGCTCGATCCACCGGCTGGTAGCGGAGACGCGGCGCGTGCCGTGGCGCGCGCAGCTGCTGCAGCTGCCGGCGCCCGCGCTCGCGTTCGTCGTGCTCTCCGCCTTCCTCGTAGCTGTACTGCTTAAGGTAAGCCTCGGAAGAACCACACTTAAGAACATCTTCTGTCTATAGCTGGTCTTCAACGATGCCTTATTTATACGTTAAACACCTATTCAAAAGGAAGATTGTATAAGGTGGTAGTAGAGAGGGTTGCTTAAAGAGAATGGGGTACTAGACTTTTTAGCTAAGAGAAGTTGTTCCAAATTCTCTCTAGCAGTTCGAACCAAAGTACATTCTTAACAGCATGACGTTAGACTAAGCAAATCAAGGCAAACATCAAACATACTTTTATACAAGTATTTCACTTGCCCATCAAGTGCTACGGTTACGTTTTGTGACAAAACTGGTGATTCTGGCTGGTCGGTAAAATTAATATGGACTCTTTGGAAGGACCAATTTACTTTGCCGTGAAAATTCTGATTTTCCAAAAACAAATACATTAGTTACAATTTACATCATTGGTGTGAGATTTTATCATTATGGCTTTTATATGCTTTCAGGGCTACTGCATCAGCGTGGTCTGGCGATGCTACAAATATCTTACTATGCGAGCACACGCACTACAAACTCCGTTCGTGATATCGAGCGATGACGTGGTCACCCCCGCCCAACTGGCGCCCTTCGCGGTACCGGCGCCCGAGTACGCCAGCGTGCTGCCTGACTACGAGGAGGCAGTCAAGCAGACCCCGCCGCCGTCGTACCGCGCCGCCACGCTCATGGCGACCGGCGACACCTCGCGCCCTACACAAGTAAGTACTCCAGCGTGCTGCCCGACTATGAGGAGGTACAAGCAGACCCCGCCGCCGTCGTACCGCGTCGCCACGCTCATGACGACTGGCGATGCCTCGCGCTCTACGCATGTAAGTACTCCAGCGTGCTGCCCGACTACGAGGAGGTATAAGCAGACCCCGCCGCCGTCGTATGTTTTAAATTAAATTTTGTTTTGATTATTAAGCGCATTACACACAGACTGCGGTGGCGGAACGGTAGCGGTGCGGAGCCGTGCCAGTCGTGGCGGTCGCGGTGGGGATGCAGACACTCTGCCATAATAAAAGCGCGGTGGCGGTGCGGTGCTGTCTGTGTAGACACCTCCGCAGTGGTGATTTTTCAAGGGAACAGTGTGCTAATAATTTTTTTTAAATCCTTTTTCGTTATCAAGGAAGATGGCGGATCAGACAGAGAAAGCGTTTCAGAAGCAGGCGACAGTCTTCCTCAACAGGAAGGGAGGGCTGAAGCGTAAAGACATGAGGCATTCAAAGAATGTGGGTCTTGGGTTCAAGACCGCGTGAGGCGATCGAAGGCACATACATCGACAAGAAGTGTCCGCTCACCGGTATCGTTTCTATCCGTGGTCGTATCTTGACCGGTGTGGTACAGAAGATGAAGATGCAGAGGACCATCGTCATCCGCCGTGACTAACTTCACTACCTGCCTAAGTACAACAGATTCGAAAAGCGTCACAGGAACATGTCTGTCCATTTGTCGCCTTGCTTCAGCGACGTGGAGTTAGGAGACATTGTGACCATCGACCAGTGCCGGCCGCTCTCAAAGACCATTCGTTTCAATGTATTGAAAGTCACGAGAGGGAAAGGCTCCAAGAAGTCCCTCAAACGTTACGGACGGAAGTGACGAACAAATAATTTGGTTATTAGCTTTAGCACTAAGAAAAAATAGACGCTAGGCCAAGGATCGTAAGTTCATACCATTGTCAAAAAAGTCAGTCAAAAAGTATGCAGTAAAATCCGTTGTAAAAGTTAAGTACTTTTGTAAAAGAAGACAACTTGAATACCGCTAGTAGCACGCCTCCGCACCGCACCGCTACTGCTCTGACATACCTTGTAATTGAATTTGAATTTAACGAATTGTTATTTGTCAGCAGGAGAGGGCGCAGAACGAGACTGTCCCGCCGCAGCCGACCAACACCATGGTCGTACTGCCGCAGCAGGGCTCGCAGGCGCGTGTCTGAATCTCATCATATACGCCTACTGCTACTCACTGCAACGAGGATTGGACACACACACACACAAGACAACCGCTTCACTAGATAACCAAGGCATCGTGTACTACCAACAGGGAGATATGACAGGGCTAGACGCTATTCATACGCCAAACAAAAAATAAAATACGTTCTAAATAAAATCATCTATCAGTACAATTACTTTCTATAGTTTTCCAATCCTCGATGCTATCGTGTATTTTTTTAACATAGAAAATCATTTTTATTCTTCTTCTGTCATTTCATCTCGATCTGTGCAATTTTCGCAGTATTATTTTATATTTATAATTCGCCGGTACTATTGTAATATTCGCGCCATTGTGAACGATAAGCGGTACCGCTCGTTCGTGTGGCGATTGCAGTCGATCATTTCGGGCATAAATAAATATTGTTTTTGTATACGTATAACTTATTACTATAAACGGGGTATTTGTCTAATGACATATTGCATTATTACAAGACGTTTCCTTTCAGCTTTCAGCTAAATATCCTCAATTCTTGTATTTTTATTAGTGCTTGTGGGCGGTCTTGCCAATCCACAGTTTCAGAACTATATGTATGTCATATTTGTATGAGTATAGTGCCATTGTGTTATGATTGTAATAAATTTTATTTTTGTACTTCATGAAATCATTAGGATTATATTCCCTATCTTATAATCAAATTCTAGTAACACGTCTAGGCACCTTTGAAGATAAAGCCATGTGAGTAAGAGCGTTCTGTACTTAATGTAGGTACTGTATTTGTTTTATTTTTTGTAATAGTCATTTGATTTATTTATCTAGAAGTGTGCACCGTCAAGAAATGAATATTTTAAGGTGACATGCGCCATTAATGTACCATAGTGACAGATCTCTGACCACTGGCGTGAGACGTTTTATTTTTGTGTGATATTTTTATTTTTTTATATCTTTCCGAATTAGCATCCCGTGCCTTACATACACACGTCGTGAACCGGCCCTTTGAATTATCAGTTGAACATTCCTTATGCGTTGTATTTTATATTCGTAACCTCCCTTACATATAATCGTTGTTCAAGTGTTCTACTTTTATATGGAAGGAAGTAAATGTCGTATCTATATACAATGTGTGTACTCATTTGTCAATTAGCAAGAGAACAATAACACACCAAGCAATATACGTTAAGCACTGTTTTCATAACTGTGTAATAAAACTAGGGAACCGTACCATTAATTGTCAAATAAATGTTATTAATAAGAAAGTGATCAGAAAATTCTTAGTGGGCATGAATATACCGATTGACAAAGATTATCTTTTAACAGAACTTATCCAACTAGTAAATGAGTATAGGGTTTTTGAGCACGTAAATAATTTAATTAGCAACAACCCAGGGTTGAAAATAAGTACATATTTGAGCTTGTTACAGCCAGCCACATAAATTATAACAACAAAAATATTGTTATTATATTCACATTGTCTAAATATAACAGCTTTAAATTTTACTGCCTATACTTAGTTGAAGAATAAAAAGTTGCCTTATAATATCGTCGGCGAAAACGTTTTTAGCACCGAGAAGCCGATTCAGAACTTCACGACAATTATCGATCGTGTCAATATAATATCGTACAATTCGATACACAATGTTCTTCTATATAATTCAGATAAATCGTATCGCCTGTGAATTTATTGTAATCCATATAAAAAAAATCTGTAACCGTATTATTCCATTATACTATTTATTCGATTACCATCGAATCCTCTAGTCGAATGTTCTCGATATTATATCGTGACGATTCGATAAAATATCTGAATCGGATTGTAGACTAAAGATAATTTAAAAAAATAAATTGGGTACAAAGTATGTATTAAATTGTAATTGTAGTACCTAGATAGAATGGATGTTTATCTGATAGGTATACTTACGCAGATATCATTGCTTTTCATGGTAAGACACCGTAAGTAGTTCCATATTGGCCTAAATTGTAAAAATAAATTGTCGTCCGTGTTTTTGCGTTCATATGCTTTTTTATATGTAACACATTGTTTTATTTGAGATTAATTGGTGCTTAATGGAAATTATTCAGCGAAAGTTGATGGTGTAAGTGTATAAGATAAGACTGCCGAACTTGGTAGGTATCTGGCTTCATATGATACAACGCTGTCGACAAAAGGCGTAGCAGACACAAATTCTTCATTACTTATAACTTTAATTCTGTTATAGACTGATATTTCGTGTAAAATGCGCTCTTCAAAGATATTTTTGAAATATTTAAACAGTATAGCTCCTATCAGTTTGACTATACATATATTCCTTAAATTTGTGTTTCTTTATTAACCTTTAGAATGCTAGAGTTTAGCGAGATTTCAATTATTTCTGGCATTCCAATAATTGATAGGTTAAGTCCAGTATTTAAATCTTAGGTTTACCTCTGATACAGAGATTATCTTTATTGCAAATTAAACTTTTAAACATTTTCAACATCATACCAGTGTCGTCCCGTATGTATGCAGACTCGATGTGATTAAATAGACTTAATATGAAAACACCAATAGACAACCTATTTATTAGTTTGGAATTTATACTGTCATGTCTGCTACCTATGTTGTCTCTTATTGTGCGTTAGGAGTTTTGTTCCTCGTACAGTCCGATGCAAACTTAATGGCGGCTCTGAACATCGTACGAGTCATTGCGCAGAACCCAATATTAGGTGTCAGCGGGACGTAGCGGCACAGGGCACCTTCCCGCGCGCCCTTACTTTCACCCGCACACGCCTTTCGCGTCTTGTATTTAGTGTGTGTGTGAGTGATACCTGCACTCGCAGCTAACTTCCGAGCCGCCATTAAGTTTGAATCGGGCTGTACCATGATCATTCGCACAGAAGCGGCATCTACCGCGCCGTGGACGTTGCCATGGTTACAGCGACACAAGCTACTTGTCACTCTATCAACTTTCGTTGGACACAGTACTTCTGCAATTCATATTACTAAAAAATCTGACCAATAAACAATACATCAAGCAATGTTATAAATGCGTCAACTGTTCTAAGTCTGCTCATTTTGTCGATCTATAAATATTTATATTGATATTATAAATATTAATAGGTTTTGTTTTATGTAGATGTCAAATAAAAGTAATATTTGTTGTTTTGTCTATGTTTGTGTAAGTATCGAGCTAAATTAATATTGCAATGCATTAACAACAAATTGGCGTGTGTAACTTAATAAGTACTTACTAAATTATACTTAATGTAAAATATTCTTGAAATAAATCATCATACATAAAGTAAATGTTGTTTTATTGTTTATGATTTCTATGGACCTATTTATTTTTTAATATCTGTAATTCCTTTTAATAGACATCTCTCGCACTAGGAATAATGCCTGTATAACGCGAGACTTCACAAACATCCAAACAACGGATGTAAAGACTCAAAACAACTATTTGTGGATCACACAATTTTTAGTCCCGTGTGGGATTCGAACACAAAGCTCGGTACTGTGTGCTGTGGCTGTGACGAGACTACACGACAACTACTGCGCCATCCGAGTTACGTCCATTAAAACAATAATCTAATATTGACTTTGTTATACATTGAAATTAAAGTGCTTTATATAATACCTACGGATTTTATCGCGTTGTATATTGGCCCTTTTTACTCTAGTGAACAAGTGCTTTTTTTATCAACTTTTTTCAGCAGTCTCGGAAAAATATGAACGAGGTGTCATTCGATTCATAATGGCATGTAGATGATTTTTGAAAAATTCAAGTTCCGCTTGCAAAAATTGCAAAATTTATAAACAATTAACTAAAAAAAACAAGAGGTATCGTTTTTTGCAAATATCTCAAAAACTAATTGAGTTTTCAAATCTAAAAAAGATTCAAAAAGAGGAGGAAATTTCCTAAAATAAGGTTTGACTCCCGGAATTGTAGGACCAATATTTATAACATTCTCGGAGGGATGAAAATACGGCCGAAAACGGGTACCTACTCTGGCTTGCGCAAGCCACGCCTACTTCGGACACTTTATCAATAACAATTATTTAAACGTATTAAATACTTATAAAATTTAAGAAACAAAAATATTCACGGGCCTGCTGAAAAAAGTTGACCAAAAAAGCACTTGTTGACTAGACTATTTTATTACATTATTTTGAAAATATTACATTATACTACTACTAATACTTTCAAAATTATTATTTCCAAATAATTATTTTTTTATAACAATAATCTTTGTATATACCTAAGTATCTTTTTATACGGTTTACTAGCAATTTGGGTTACAAATTACTGGTATTGTTAATTCCTCCGACCAAGCTAGAATGCTTATGTTAGGAGTGTGTTAAAATCGGTTGGTAGTGCAACTAGTGGGATTCTAACCCACGTAGCTACTCTCGCATGGTAAGTCTAATGCCTCATCTAGGAGACTAGACTAACGCTTGAAGGAATTATGCAAGCGAAGCATACCTACCTACGGCCTTAAAAGGCAGTAACAAAAATCTATATTATGGTAAAAGAAATAATATGTTCAAACGTAATTATCACAATGCGTATTGAAACATTACCAATAATAAGCAAAAATCTTATATACTTACGTTGGTTGAGCACTTACATGGCGACTTTTTACTTATGTTTACATAAGTTGCATTATTGTACTGATGTAGGTAGGTACTATCGGCTCCAGCGACGGATGACCATTTCAGAAAAATTTTCGCTTGCACATGTTGACTAGTTGAGTTTGTATCGCCTTAGAATCAGTAAACAAATGTAAAGTGTAAAAAAACTCAAACAAAGAACGGGGCGTGTCACGGGTACGGGTACCAAGTGTTGGCCTGCTATGCGATTTTAACCTTAGGAGTGGTCATCCGTCGCTGGAGTCGATAGTACCTAAGTTACTATCTTTTATTTACGCATAGAATTCTTTAAACCTTTTTATAGACGCTTGCAGCAAGCATACACTGAAGAACTCAGGTCGTATGCAAAAAAAGCAAAGATGTAGGTACGCAAAGGTATTTTGCCAGCTATGTTTTAAGCACTTATCGCGTAATACGGTACGCGCCTATTAATGTGCAAGTAATATCAGCTCTATTTCCACTGCTGGTATACCAAGCAGCAGGTCCACCACGCTGTCCCAGTGTGGATTTGCAGACTTCACATATCTTGGAGAAAATTTTGTTGAACTCTTTGACATGTGTTTCCTAACGTTGTATTTCTTCACAACACTCTTTAAAGCAACCGATAATTAAATATTTACTGTTGTGTTTATTTGTGTCCTGGCCACATTATCTAGCCCTGGCGCTGCTACCGCGAGCTAAGAGCTACATCTTTTCGACACAGGACCCGGATTAACAAGCCAAGTAGCGGCCTGTAGCGCTACGGTATAGATCAAGCATTACTGAACCTAACAAAACGAGACTCGGTGCGTTGCACGTTGAGGGAATAATCACCAATGAGAACGTTACGCGATAGTAGGATCTCTATTCACCCACCGAAGTAAAGCAATTAAAGGCAAGACAATATGGAGTATTCTGCTTTCGGCACCTAAGCTATTCCACTTTCAGCACCAATAGGTATCTTTGCTTGGTGACGAATGTGTAATAAAATATCTATTGGTGCTGAAAGTGGAATAGCTTAGGTGCCGAAACCATAGGTGTCGAAAAAATTGGTGCCGAAAGCGGAATACTCCGACAAGATTATTTAAAGAAGGATTATTCCAAATATAAGCGTAGATGCCGGGCCTCAATACCTCTGAAATTCACACATACCTACATACAAAGACTCACTCCTATATTATTTATCCATATTATATACCTATACTTGCCCACTTAGGTACATTTCACTAGATATGTTTTATGTCCTGCGTAAATCGTAGGTGTAATTAGGGAGCGAGTCTTGACTCTATGTTGCTATAAATTTTCTCACAGAAAACCCAATAATACAGATCGACCCGGGCACTGACTTCACTACACAAACATAAGCGTGAAGATCCAAGTCTGCAAGGCGTTTGATACAAACATGAAGTAAGTGAGGTTTTCGTATAGTTTGAGTCTGAGCATGGTTATATACATGTCTATTTAACACGAGATCCCCAGTCAGGAATAGTCAAGTGTTTCAGGAATTTTCTGTCAGAAAATTTCGAAGAAACACGAACAGCTAGTAGTAAGCCACACAGTTCAAGTAAGCATTTTACTTGAACTGTGGCTTATGAATATATAGCATTTCGTCAATCATCCTATTTTGCATAAAACTACTTACAGCCGGCTAAATACGGCTATGACATATTATGTACCTCATCTAATATTTAGGGATTTACAAGTGTAAGGAATTAAGGATAGGTATGTTGGAGATCAAATAAGTAGGTACATACCTACACACTATAGTAGGTAAAATAACAAACTACCTCGTTACATATAGACAGGCAAACGATTAAGTATACCTAGGTAACGTAAGACTTTTCTTTGTTTATATGGAGAGACTAGCTGTTACCTGCGACTTCGCCCGCGTAGATTTTAATTAAAAAGTGTTTGTCTCCGCGGAACTCTATTTTTTTTCTAAAATCAAAGTAGCCTATGTTACTCCTTATAACATCAGCTATCTGCCAGTGAAAGTCCCGTCAAAATCGGTTCAGCCGTTTCGGAGATTACCCGGAACAAACAGACACACAGACAAAAATTTAAAAAATGTAAGTTTTCGTATAGGTACACCTTATATACTTTCAAGTGCATTAGATAAAAAGCTGTTATTTTGACATTACAAACAGACATTTCAATTTTATTTATTAGTATAGATAATACAAACGACATCAAATTCCTTGAATTCGTTTTATTTTATATTCAGGACCTTCATTCATCATGTAAGTAATTATAATTACTTAACCTACCTACTAACATTTTTCTCAAAGAAATGTTACGATTTAAGTAAGCACATAATCCTACCGTTGATATAACCTACTCTTATATAACAAACAAGTGACAATGAAATTGCCAAATTTCTAAACCCGTGCCTCAATAACTTAGTGCTAAATAACAAATTATAGTAGACTAAAAGTAAACATCTTCAAACTCACTAGCGCAGCTAAAAGGTCATGTTGAGGGACAAACATGATTTACAAACAATAGGTACATTGCACATGCGCGCACCGGTCGCCGGGTGCCGGGCGGCGCGCCGGGCTGGTTTCAGTGAGAACGTGGGTCTCGCTCGGACGTCGCAGGCCGTCAGGACGCGACGCGCGCCACTTTGTGCATTCTCTATTTATATCGACAACCCGGTCCCCCACCTCACCTCGCGCATGCGCTATGTGCATCTAAAAACGACGAAAGTGAAAATTGCACATCATGATAGCGGTCGGTGCACCGCGCCGAGTTACAGGACTATAGCTACAACTGAACCGCTAATTAGCAGCTTGAGGCAAGCGAGCGGACGCCAGCGGTGTGTAGTGCGCGGCGAGGATGGCCGTCGGCCGCACGGCAACGATCCTCATCAGCACTGCGGTAGTTCTGCGTCACATATCAGCTGTTACACCGGCGAGGGGCGCGCGCTCGTGACGTTTCTGGTGAGTCGCGTGCCGCAGGCCGGCGGCGCGATGGCGTCCACCATGCAGCTCGAGTTCACTCAGGCGATGACCGATTTCAAGACAATGTTCCCGGACATGGATGATGACGTTATCGAAGCCGTATTACGCGCTAATCAGGGCGCGGTGGATGCGACGATTGACCAACTTTTAGCGATGAGTACGGACAACCAGAACGAGCGTTTGCGGATCGAAATGGAGCGCGTCGAAGGTAGTACACCGTCCCGTCGCAAAGATCGTCGCTCCGGCTGTAGGGCAGCAGACAACGGCGATGATAACGATACTACAGCTCTTGTGTGAGTATAAGATTGACGCAGTGTTTAGCTAAACATACGTTGCTATGTTTAAAGATGTACACATTCGTCGGCCGCCGGCGTTGTAACATAAACACAGTAGCGTCTAGTTATTGTGTCAGCGTCAATACAATTACATGTTCCGCTCGTACAACCATGTTGTCATCCACACCGATAGGTCTACACTTACTGACATCGAGGCAACAGGTTAGCATGACTAGCAAGAATATTCGAGTCAATGGAGTTCATGGTATATCACATCGTAATCCAAAATATCAGGGTACAATAGATAATTATTGCATCAACTAATGAATGGGTTATGAATTAAAGCGTTAAATTACGTAAGAGTTCTATTATGTTATGAAAACAAACAAATTTTGAACTGATATAATCATTCTATATCCAATTTTCAATTTATTTCATACTAGTTTCCACTAACGCCTTCGCCCCAGTCAATTCCACGAGAACGAACACTAGGATAAAAAGTATCCACTGTCCTAATTCAGATCATGTTTTACCTGTTTGCAAATTTTCATCAAAATTCGTTCGTCGGTTTACGCGTGATTGAGTCACAAACATTCAAACGTATTTACAAACTTTCACATTTATAATATTAGTAAGACAACATACATACTGGTGCCAATTCTGTTGTCACAAAATTCTCTAAGCTTAACTAAAAATCACTAAAATTTAGTTTAGTCCTCTTAAATGATATTTCGTATTCTGAAATCGATAAAAGTGACAGGACTAAAAAAATTTTAGTGATTTTTAGTTAAGATTAGAGAATTTTGTGACAACAGAATTGGCATCATTATGTACTTATCTGCATATAAGGTTAATTTTGGGTGTTTGTTTTTGGCACTAAGTAGCTAGTAAATAGTATTAAAATAAACTAAACCTATATAAATTATCATAATATCTAATTATCCCAATCGACACTAGACATCGAACTTCAACATTTGCGCCTTGATCAGAACACTGTTTTAATTCGGGATTGAATATAATGACCACCAAAAATAGTAATTGCACACCAAAATATGCTTACTAAACTATATCATAAAGAGCACCTATACGCCTCAAATCATTGCATTCCGTCTCGGAAGGGTTAGGTTATGTTAGGTTCCTTCTTAAACCCACCCAAAAATAAGAGCCCCGCGATGCGGGGCTCCGTCGACTTATTTTGATCTCTTTGCTGTGCAATTAATATTTTTGGTATTAAAATGCGGTTTTAATGTTGGTGATCATTAACTATTTTTGGTGATTATTTACTATTTTTGACTGTTATATTTTAGTATAGCTGGCGATAAGTTAAACATAAGCCTTTTAATTCGCATAAGTAGGTATCTTTCTTTTACCAAGCAGTCTTTCAACGACTTTAATCTGTTCTGTAATATTTAATTTCAAATCCTTGTTGCAGAGACGTTGACGACGAATCAATTCCTTTAGCTATAAGAAGAAAATGGATACCTCGAATGTTAGGACCCCTTCCTCCAATGTTCCTGCGAATACCTCCAGGCACTGACGCGCGAATCGATCTCAGTTTAGAGATGGACGATGATCGAATCGCCACCTTCTTGCAAAACGAGGAGTTCATGGCTGAGCTGCGGTGGAACCAGGAGTTTATGGCGGCGCTGGACAGCGAACAGGGGCAGAAGACTAAGTGCCATGACGATGAAGCTGCATTTAAGGAGAGACTAAAGAATATGGGCAAATGTAAGCTACTATTAAATTACATAATAATATATTTTAGGAAGTAAGAAATACTAAAATATATAAAGTACAAGATAGATAATAATACACGCTCTTGGCAAAATCATTCTGTTTATATCTATAACTTAGGTACGTTATTGTTATATAAACAGAGTGATTTTGCCAAGAGTGTATTTTTGGCAATATCGACGGGTTTGGCCACAGGCTACAAAAACAGATTTTGATATAATATGGCTCTCATCAAATCGACCCCTAGATACGTGTTAGGATTTTTAGTTATACATAAAAATATATAATATACTTGCAATATATAAAAAGACGCAAGAAACTAAAACAGTTCGACTTTATTCATTTATTGTAAAATGTGTAACATATTACATTAAACAAAAATTGTTAACCTTACCCATTAAAAGTATAAATAAAAGTAGGTACCCTTTAACTTCTTGAGTGTCTAGTGGAAATACATAAAAAATAATTAAAAATTCATTGTGCAAACAATACACAAACGGACAAATGTATGTGCGCTCGACACTTGACTCATTAACGAGTCAAGTGTGCAGCGGACATACATTTGCGTTTTTTTTTTAAATTTTGATGACTCATTTTTGCGGACAGCGTATGTCCGCTCGACACTTGACGGGTTAATGGTTCCAGTTACCGTAACCACAACCTAACTAAAGCTTATTCCTAGCTTTAGCACTGTGACGTTACTATTTGATGAAGATCATATAACTTGATCAAAAATTCACGTGTGTCCTAAATAACATACTATTACACATAAATATGCCAACATTTGTATCAAAACACGTAACAAGCATAATCGGTACATAATACGAGCCACGTCGTAAACCAGTACAGCGTGAACCACGACAGACCGCTCTACGAGATCACAAGCTACTAATAAATTGATAACTCCAACTTGTTTAGATGTTAATTATTGATGAATCATGGCGTCCATTACGTTGCCAGTTTCAGCTATCACTCAAGATTGCTGTCCTAATGAACACCTTTCGCACACTTAATTATGCTCATTTGAGTACACCGTATAGACAGATAAAGATAATGATTATGGTTCATAAACGCTAATAACGGACGGTACATATTTAATTACTCATTTCACTGTGATTTGCGGCAAATGACATAAGGAGTCAACTGGGTAAATACCTATTTAATTTCATGAATTATCTTAATAATAAACTTTAGCGTTTCCTGTAATATTCTATAATGATTGTTATAAAACAAATTAAATGAATAGTATAGTGTTAAAATACATGTTAGCAATTTTACGTTAATACCACTAAGGGGCTGTCCGTTAATCACCTGAGGCTTGAAAGAGGGGGGAGAGGGTTTGGCAAAAATCACGAAATATCACAAGGGGGGAGGAGGGTGTAGTAAGATATCACGTGTATTTATTTTTTGGTCAAACGCGCGATTTCTAAACCGAAAAGCGGCGTGTAGTATGACGTAGTGTGACAAAATGATGACGTCGAGTGGCTTGATGAAATCGACGTTGATCTTCAACAAAGCACAGTGCCAACAACTGACTTGCAAGATGCTTATCTAGTTGTTAGTGTTGAAGAAAGTCTTGCTAATCTGTTGTCCGAGGACAATGTCAGTACATTAAATATGTTCATGTACTACAATATATGTTTTTCGCATGATTACACCATTCCTTTAATATTATTTTTATTTCAGTCAAAAACAACCTGCAACCTTTACTTTATACCTGTATTTAAAGATAATATTCTTAAAATTTTAAGGTTCGTTGTAGGTAGGTACTACAAAATACACGTGATTTTGGGTGAGGGGGGGTTAGTCTTAAACCTCACCACGTATCACCAAGGAGAAAGGAGGGGGAGGGAGGGAGTTAAAAATGCTAAAAAATTATCACGTGACTAATGGACGGCCCCTAAGGTGACGAATAACCATCCGGAGCGCGTGATTATATTACTGTGAAACCTTATAACAATTATACATAGCTTGTACCCAGTAGCGCCGGTTCATATTTGCTCAAGAGACTTTCTAAAATCTCAATCCAACATATAGGTATAATAATTTATCGTATTCAATCTAGCACTAGCACGCCTTCAGTGTTCTGTAGATAGGCACATCTACGACGCGCGACGTGCCAAAGAGTAAAGAGGGAACAAGATTTATAACTAAAGTCTAAATAGGTATTATTCTGTTAAAAAAGTCCTACAGCACGATCGCTTGGTTTACCTAAACTACACGAGTAAGGTGTTATATTTCAAGCAGGACGAAACATGCTAAAACGATACTCTTACACCGCGCGCCGGCTTCCTGTAGCCGCCTCGTTGTCACCGTCACTAAATAATTGCCAACGATAGACTCTTCCAATCAAAGTCTGACAGAACTTGTAGTGCGTTCACATTACGATCCTACAAAATACCTAACCTCTCTGTTTTTCGCCGTTAGATATAAGTATCACTCATGCTTTAATGACACGAAATACCTAAGTCTTCTTGTGGCTCTTTTGAAGATCCAAATAAATTCTCAATAGAAATGCCATTCCAGAATGAACAATGTACCTATTAGTTACGCGTCATAAAATCAGTCGTAGTCGTTCTAATGCACTTTGGTAGTTGGCCTGCACCGAATTGGCCCGATAACACATTTCTGGATGAAACTTGATCCCGTTTTTCATTTCAATGGCCATTTCCCCAGGCTCTTTGTGGGTTAGTAGCTCCTGGCACATCGCCATATGTAACAACCCTTATTCTGCTATCCCTGACCCATAAACTGTAACGTAACTCAATATCATGACATACAATTGCCAAGTATAACTTGTAGGTTTATTGAATGTAAACATTTTTATTAGGTACTTATACTATAACCATTGCAAATCCAAGGTTCTCTTTTTGTAAACACTTAACCGCATTTAAGTGTAGAAACGTAAATTCATATTTTAAAGTTAACACTAATTGTTGTCTTCCTTATGATAAGATGATAAGATAGATGTAACTTTACGATCCATAGGTAATTCTATAAATATATGCTTATGTTATAAAGGCAAACAGTTTAGATTTTATAACTCACTTATCGCAAGAACTACGGTTCCAAATTCGTAACATTTTGCTTTATAAATCACTAGCTTTGCCTGCGGTTTCACCCGTGTTTATGGTTACTGTACCGCCCCCGTGGGTCGTAGCGTGATGTTATATAGCTTATAGCCTTCCTCGATAAATAGGCTATCCAACACAAAAATATTTTCTCTAATCGAACCAGTAGTTCCTGAGATTAGCGTTTTCAAACAAACAAACTCTTCAGCTTTATAATATTAGTATAGATATATCAAGGAAGCTTACAATATAACATCTCAATGCGACTTAAAGTGGCGGCGCAGTAACCATAATCGTCAAGAAACCGCGAGACACAGCTAGTAACTTAATTATGGTGCCCACCGCATAACGTGATGTTCCTACCTTGTCACTTTATGTTTCATGCCTCGTCGGCGTCTCATATTGCAGTCGGGCTGACGTTAGACGGCAACACTGCTAATTCATCAGTTCATCACACAGCTGTGCTAATGCAAATATATTTTCGCAGTGTCCCGTAAGAAATTCGCACAACTATCGAGGATGTTCAGCTCAGTGCGCGGCGGGTCGCGGCGCTCGTGCAACAACGCCCGCGCACCTCCTCGCGGCCCGCCCGATAGTCTCCTGCTCCAAGAAGAACACAGCGACGACGAAGACCGCCCACACACCAACAAAATATAAACACACCTTCCCTCGGTTGAGCTTTAAATACGGAGATAGCCTTAAAGAAAGTTACAAGGTTACGGATAAGACTGGGTCTGTTTTGTATTTTTAGGAAAGGAATACGATTGATATTTTATTATAACCACCTAAGATCGAATTCATGTTTCACTCAAGTTTGTCTTGGACGAGGCGTACTTTGATTCACGTTAGTTGAGGTCAGTAGAGTATAGACTGTGCACAAGCCCCTGGCGCTGCATGGAACATGAATCCTGTCTTCTATCAACGCAATGTAACATCATAAGTGTAACGTCACGTAGACATTTATGAAATAATCTATCGATACTGTTAAGTGTTGCAATAATGCTATAGTGTCAGTAGAAAATGGCTTCTAATGCATCTGTCGGACTCTGTGTATTAAAACATGTGAAATACCTGATTAGTTAGCGGGACTTCCAGGGTCCATTTATGTGTGATTGACATGTTTGGGCAATAAGAAAACAGCAACTCGAGGTTGCTTTTAAATTCCCCAAAGTTTAAAGTTCACTCCCAACAGTGATCTGTTCGACCTTGGTCTTTAGATATCGGGCTATATAAAAGGTAACGACTTTATGTCTTTCTATAGAAATAAATTTCTATGTTCTCACACATCTTCCGAATGATAGTTACAAGAACTTGATGTAATGATAAGAGGGTTTTCCTAGCGATGGTATCCGTATGTTTATTATCCACAAACAACATTACGAAAACCATAGCTAGGATATAGGATGTCAATTTTCAAAGTACTTATATTAATAATCGCGTAAATCATAAACCGCGTACCGACAGCATGACAACAAGGATTTAATGAACAATCCTATAGATTCTTTGGCATGAGTATGTTATCAAAGTAAGGCTGAATAAAGAATAATGTATAAACTAACCACACCATAGCTAGGTAATGTAAATAACTGTTGTAATAGTTAACTAGAGTGCTTCGTTTCGATCTCAAATTTGTGTGCCGTTAGAGATACTCATATTGTTTATTCAATCTCGTACGCGATCTATAAATTGTTACTTAGATGCACTAACGATACTCTGTCCGCACGATTGACCACGGGAATGCTGTCTTGCCAATATCAGAACAATAGCAATAGTCATTGCATATTTGGGTGGTCATTCTGATTGGTATACCATAAACCTAAAACTTAACCGCTATTTAAATTTACCGATAAATAATTAATACTCCTGAAATTTTATACCTATTGAAAAAGTAAGTTTATTTTTATTCTATATGTAGGAAACTTTTAGTTTTTGTCTATGTCATTTCCAAATAAGCATACTTATATAAGTATTCACCATACATTAAATAAAAGGAATGATTTTTGCCTTTATTGCCAGTTCAATAAGTGAATTATTAACTGCATTTTCGCCAGTAGTAACTGCAACGAAAAGGACACTAATATAAAACTTGCGAATCACTGCTAAATCACCATATATTTACATGTTGTCATAATATATTCCACACTTTATGTAGCGTGTACCTAAATGTTGTATTGAGATCACAATTCACAGCAAGTAGAACACAGCTAACTAAATATCTATAACCTGAAATTCTTTCCAATTAACAAAATAATAGACCAGTATGTATGTGTTCCAAAATACCAATTTTATGTTTTAATCACTTTTCACCATGGTAAATACATACATCGTGTTTGTTTAAACTTAACCTAGATATAACCAAAGGTAGTTTGTTATTAAAATAGCATAGCATGCCACGATAGATGTATTATTTTTATTTGATGTAGATATTGTAAGTAGATATGTAAAATATTTCATGTCTTAATCGACATTGATTGTTGAAAATTAACATTAATAAACTTTTATTCATAATACTTGTAATAAGCTTGCATGTTCGACCAAGGGCGGAATTTGATGAAATGTTGCTGTAAAGTTATTTATTAATGTTTTAAATATTTGGATTGCAGGGAAATAAAAATTCTTCTATACACGGCTTTTTGCAGTTTATGCTAATATATTAGAAACATTCTGGTAATTTTCATGCAACTAATTTAAGTGGTTACAAACCCCGCAGTACGACAGAGTGGAGAAATTGCCAGCCTGTATTGTTGTTAATGAATATAAACTACAAAATGCACTTTGACTACGAGTATAGTGAGTTATGAGTACATTATTGAGCTTCGGTGTGTACAATACGAGCACTATACGATTGGAAAGTGCTGCCTGTATATGTGTCTAACGCTAGAAGTGTGTGTGGACAATGTTGTACGCTGGTTTCTTATGCTATTATAATAAAAGATACCTATTTATAACACTGCGTTTAAATTGTATCTTCCTACATAAGAATAGCAACACAAGAACTAGAACCTATATTTTTATTTATTAATTTAATCATATCATTTTTGGTTCGTCTTAGCAATCCTCACAAACAACTTATTTGCTTTCCTATATACCTATGTACCTATATTATTAAGTTAAGTTATATTTTTTATTGCACCATGTTTGCTATTAGGTACCTTTAAGGTACAAAGCTCTTTTTCCCTTACAGTTAGCATAAGATTCTAGCTCCCATCTCAAGATTCATATATAAGGTACATATACCAAAACATCTATTTTTAAATTTTTTGTCAGTCAGACGTCTGTCTGTCTGTCTGTTACTTCCTGCTAATCTCCGAAACGGCTGAAACAATTTTGACGAGACTTTTATTGGCAGATAGCTGATGTTATAAGGAGTAACTTAGGCTACTTTGATTTTAGAAAAAAAATAGCGTTGCGCGGAGAAATATTAAAACCAATGAAATAGTGAACAATATCCGATTCATCTATACATCTATACAAATAAATAAAATTGAAGTAGGTCTGTGTGTAATGTCAAAATAACAGCTTTTTACCTAATGCATAGGTATATAAAAGTATATAAGGAACCTATACCAAAACATCTTTTTTCAAATTTTTGTCTGTCTTTCTGTCTGTCTGTTCCGGCTAATCTCCGAAATGGTAAACCGATTTTGACAGGACTTTCACTGGCAGATAGCTCATTTTCTAAGGAGTAACTTAGGCTACTTTTATTTTTGAAAAAGTAAGTAATCTGCGGAGAAAAATCAAAGCCTATGAAATAGTGAACAATTTCCGATACAAATAGAGAAATGTCTATTAAATATTATCATCCTTATTCCATTTTTCTCTTTTGTTTACCCCGGTGAGTCCGACATAATCCCTTCGCCCGCCCTCGCGCAGGGGTATGCGTCAATGCAAAAAACGTTTGCCCACGTAAAACAGAAAAAAAAGTGTTGCCGTGATTGCACTATAGAAAAACATATAATACCGAGAAAGTGGTATTTATTGTGGTCTTTTACATTAAAACTTACGACTTTTTAAGAAATTGGTCATATCTATGATGAAGTTTAATAATGGTATTTATAGAATATCATTCGTATTAAAAACGTAAGAAAAATTACAGACAAGCTAAATAGGAAATAATTTTTCTGATAAAACCGTACACATACCTATTGAAAAAACTGTAGGCATGGCAACACTGCGTGTCTCAGATGTAAACAATGGATGCCGATGTATTTGAAATATTGAAAATACTTTTTAACACGAAAATAAGAATCGAAAGTGTCCGTGAGATTGTAATGATTGTTATTATTAAGTCACAAAATAAAATACAAATTATTGTTTAGGTGGAATGTGTGTTGATTCATAGGCCAAATTGTTCATTGTCCTTTGCGAACTGATCAAACACTTTTTATTTAAAATCTACGCGGACGAAGTCGCGAGTAACAGCTAGTTAGAAATAATTTTCTATTCTATTCTATTCTGTTTGATTACCTACTGAGCCGTGCAAATTGTTAACTACTCTTCAAAATAGAACTCACTAGCGGCTCGGAGGCTGGAATTATAATATAATTAATAATATTCTACCACATACACACAACACCATCTAGCCCAAACTAAGCAGAGCTTATACTATGGGTACTAGACAATGGGTAAACATACATGTATATACTTACTTACATTAGGCTCTCCCTCTATTCCATAGGACCCAATTCATAGCTGACAAAAAGAGTTTGGGAGATATACACCTCTGCCTTCCCCTGGAATATAGGCGTGAGCTATATATGTAATAATATCAAATTATAACTCGAGTTGTTAGTTATGTTGTTGCTAAAGGCAGCGATAGCTCAGTGGGGAGACCAACAGACGGCAATGCAGAGGGTCTCGGGTTCGAACCCACGTCGCGCACCTCTGACTTTCGGAAGTTAAGTATATGACTTTTCGAAATTATGTGCGTATTGATTGACAATTATCGCCTGCTCCGTGCCTCGGAGAGCACGTTAAGCCGTCGGTCTCAGCTGCCATGAACATCTATGGCAGTCGTTATTGGGAGAGTATCGACACAAAAGATCCCACTGGGTCGAAGTGTCGCCGTTCTGCACTGACTAGCCCCCACATAAGATAAGATATGTTGTTGCTAAATAATGGCATTTATTGCCCTAAGTTTATAAGTACTACTCGCTGTACTTTTCCTCATCTCTTAAATACATATTAATTTCTATGTTACACATAATATAATTATTTCAAACATGACTGTATCATAATTCATAGCATTTAAGTTTCACGTATAAAACAACAATTCTTTATGTCGTCTATGATTTCACCTACAAAGAAATAATACATAAGTAGCCAACCTCGAACCACTTCTGCATATATGGGAAAAAAACAATTAAAATTCATACGCAATTGTTACATGTGAGCGGAGGTGTGTATGACCGAGATGGTTGTTCAAACCCCGTTCGTATGTGTATGGAAACTTGTTGAACATATGCTATGTACTCACAGTACCCCTACTTCCTGCGTCTTACCCATAATTAGCTCACAATTTCTATGCGAACGTGATGTTATAGTACCGATGGTATATAGGCTAATTAATACATTAGGTTTTGTGCACGGTACAACTTATTCTGCGGCAGTCTAAGCATTGGCTTGCAATGAAGATGCAGTCTAATGTGTGGGATTCGAACCCATGACCTCGGGTTCGAATCCCACACATTACACTGCAAACGTGCATTAATTACTAATAGAAGTATTTTAGCTTAGCTGAAGGGATTAATAAAACTACTAGTAATTACCACATGGCTAGTAATCTTTTAAAAAACATAACACTTAGGATCTTTTTGATAAACAGCTGTCTAATAAAACGTAAAATTAGGAACTTTATTAATGGTATATCCGCATATTACTGCGTACTACACATTTCCAGACGTCGAGCTGCTACCGAAAATTTCAAAAGGAAAATGAGTAAAAGGAAAATCCAATAACACCTTGGGATCAATGCGGCAGTCAAATTATTGACCCTTAACTTCATTCAGATAGTATAGATAGAGTCATAATTTGCTCATCGTGTACTTTTAATTTAAAAGTAGTAAAGGAACCTTAAAAAGAAAACAAAATCTAAAGACTAAAATGTGAAATGTTCACAGATGATTTTAAACATAATTTAGGAGAATACCATTTTTGATATTAAAGACAGTGGAAATAGAGCGGTATTTTATTTCGTTTTTATTAGAGATAGGGCTTATGTTATTTTTTGTCTAATCTATAACACATAAAATATATCAAAATGATTTCCAATCACAATGGTTGAAGAAATAGCACAAATACACGTTACACACGTAATCCACGTTGTAAATAAATGTATATATATATTGGTAGTGAGAATGAACCTATTGAAAAGTACAATGACTATAATTAATAATATCAGCCCTCTATCCTCTATATAAACTTACTCAGTGACGACGAGCGCCTTCCCAGTGTGGTTAGATCTAAGGTTAGACCATAGTCTACTACGCTCAGCCAGTGAGGGTTGGCAAACTATTAAAGTAGGTCAAATATTGTCTGTGTTTATAAACAAACATACTTCAGTATAATAATACACGTACAGTGATCGGTGTACATACGACGGAGGTATCAGTCTCATCAAACTGTCCGACAGAGCGGAACGCGAAAGTCTTAATGCATCGAGACGACTGAACGACGCGCATACGACAACCGACACACGTTGGAAACACCTACTAATATTAAATTTCACTCATAATTTATCAAGTTATACCGTCTACAGGGCACGACGGATACTTGTACAATTCTGTAGCGCTTCACTAGTGAAGAAGCAACCTATAGGCAACTCTTGTTTACTGTCAAGAATTAAAATGCTAGTCTTAATTGGAAACCTATTGTGTCTGGTCGCCGGAGTGCCGCTGCGATTCAATAGGTTAAGTTTACTACAGAGCAAATAGAAATGATGCAATATCACATTCAAATAATAATATTAATATTCAAATACGGCATTGTACTATATTCCAGAAATGATCAGGACATGACTGCCTCGCCTCGGTGTCGTAGCGGAACTACACGCAACTGCTGTGCATGAGGTTTTGGATTTAGCGTCCAGATTGGACATGCCGTTATTGCATGTTTTTGGTCAAAAGTCTGGAACTGTGGCCGATAGACAACTATAGGTTAGCTAATCAACGTGGAACCAAAACTCATTTGCTGGCGTAATGAGGGCGTAGCACATTTCTACTTACCCCTTTAGAGATAGGTGTGAGATGTATGTTCTGCATATTGAAGTGACAGACCGAGGCCTAACAGAATAATCCTGTTACCGTTCGCCCGATTTCTGTGTCGCAACTGTCGCAAGAGACTTCACAAACATACACAAAGAAAACCCAGACACCACACCACCACACAAATTGTGTGTGGTGATAGAACCTACAACACGTGACCCAATGGCAGTTATGAGACGAACATATTATGTTCGTCTCACAACTGCTAAAAATTTAATATAATATATTAATTTAATATAATATATTAAATTTTCATCAAGAAAATTTAATATAATATTAATATATTATTTAATTTTCATCAAGACATTTCATTACATATCCCCGAAGCCAGAAGCCATCTCCACATTTCACCAGTTGCTTTTTAATAAGATGTTATAAAAAGGAATGCATCAATTGCCCTCTGCCAGGCACGTATTCAATGCTGTTTGTGGAAAATGGCTAACAGAAAACTTAATAACTCTGCCCCACTAGGGAACCAAACCGAAGACCGTGCTAGTATCCCAAACGTTAATATAAACGTAGATCACGCATCTAGGAAATCAATAGAGGTAGTGTTTTATTGTTTTTTTTTATAATCCTCTGCTTTTCTATAAATGTACCCTACTATATGGGTTTTCTTAAATAACATCTACGAATGATATTCTTTTAAAATAACTTTGCTTTCATATATATTTCTTCAAACATTGTAAAGACCACAAAGAAACTACAGACTTCTGGAAAGACCTATCTCCGAATCACAGAAACTTTCCTCGTGGTATTGCCGAGGAGGCCACCTTAACCACTGTGCCATGTATGTTGCCGCAATCATGCTTGGCATTGCAATAGATACCTAAAATTAAATAATAAGAAAATTACGATTTATCTTCGACGATAGAGCACGATAGCCTAACAGGAATCGTTGGATTACTACGCAGATAAATGTCGCATTGATCAGATCACACAACACGCACCTGTAAATATTTATTTGATTTTATATTATGTGCGTATTTTATATTCTATCAAAGATGAGCTAAGTATACCTAATTAGTAATCAGTAATCGCACTTGGACAGCGTTGAGGAGTTTGGCCTAACCCTTTATATACATGTGTAGGTACTATATGTAAAGGAGACCGTGCCCAGCAGTGGAACACATTGTGTATAAGCTGTTATTATATTTTAGATAAATCGTCGAGTAATTGTTATATTATTTTGATGCAAAATACAGATTGTAAACAGAAACTAATACCAAAAAGATCTTCAATTTTCAATATAATAGGCAAATAAAATACTTCCACAAAACCTAATAACTATAAAATATATAATATAATCTCAACGCATTATGTTTACACACACATTAACTAAATAAGTAAGAGAAAAATATTTTCTTCGTATTAAATAATAACATATATTGTCTGCCATTACAATTTACTTTCAAACAACCTCGTAACACGCTAAAGAAAGTCACATTACTTGTATGTAGATGCCTCTATTCGTACGCAACATAAGACATACATTTTCCACCATTTCCATTCTAACGGTCGGCTCATGAATGAATGAATATCCCTATACTACAGTTCGTTAAATCATTCTCATACGCACACAAGGTATAATTAAAAATATTACACGAGTATCTCATCCGGAAAATACGGAGCGAAACTCGGAATAATGTTAAGACTTTCATGAAATATAACAGTCGCCATGAATAATACATAACCACTCGCTGATTGGCGTTATAGTACTCGACGAAGCACTCATTTTTGCATAAAATTACGTATTAACTTAAATTAAAACTATTATCTATTCGGTCTCGTCGAGTCGTTATGATGTAATTTAAAAGCTTATCATTGACATGCGACGGCGAAACGTCGAAAGAGTTGGCGACACGCGCGGCCTGCCCGGGCACCCGCTTAGGGCGCCGCCTCCACAACTTCCTAACGAGCGAGACAACCGCGCAACACACGCGGCTGCAAGTGCACTGCACTCTGATACCGTTATCACAACAAAATAATCCACTACTTTACTGTCAAACATACCCGCTTCAATACTAAAAGTCAAGTGTTTTATACATTGCTATAAGAGTGCAAATGAACACAAATCTGACGTGATGGCATCAACAGCTCGACGCTACGCTACGTCGTATGTAGCGGCCAGTAAAGATGCGTCTGCGCATCGAGCACGTGCACCCGTCACGCATCACGAACACCTAGAAATTCGCTTAGTTTGTCCTGAGACTCCATGCCACTCGCACGCATGGAGGCCCGGTGCCTTTCCCGCGCAAGTGACTATGAAAAAGCAACCTGATATTTATGACGTGGGCTTGGCAGTTGTGTTCTCGATAGCAGATCTACACAGAAGTAGCAGCACTGAACAAATATTTTCGTGAGTATCCTCTTAAGGGCCGGTTAGGGCTTTGACCGTCGCCCCGGCGCACCGGCTCCTCGGGGCTAAAAGAGTTGAGTCGATCTATACTGAACCTGTTGTTCACCTTGTTAAGATCGACGAACTTCTTTTGCTAGAACGATTTGCAGTTCAAAACGTTCGTCCGTTAACTTACGTGTTGTGTTAAACTGAGAGCTGTTGTTACGTGCGCCGCTGTTATCTAACTAGTTTTCATCATTTTGTATATACTTACGTACATATTTATCATAATTATTATTTTGCAAGAATTCTTAATTTGAAACACTAACCTATTTAATACACATCTTGTTATTTTGCGTTATATAAAATAGATATTGCAAGATAGAGGCAATAGTAATAATAATTTATCTTTAATACGCAACAACAGTTTTTATAGTAATTACGCTGTGTTTATTTTGTATATATGTATAAGAGAAGGTCTATTATATATATTTTATGGTGATAATGATAAAAATAAATACCTGTCCGTATTTCATGTAATCACGTAACAACAATTAAATTTAAATCTATCTATAAATTCCAAACAAAAGACTTCAACGCGTGTGTAGGAACTATTATTCTGTCAAATTAATAAACAATATCTGAATGATTAATATGTCTGGATTTCAAATGAAACTATAAAAAACTGTCTTGGAATGAGAAAAGCTCTTCGTTTATAGCCAACATAACTTCTTTTAAATGCCATTTTCAGACGATATCATGTTTTGCTTATATTCAAGCAGATAATAGTCAGCATGCCTTCGGCGAACGGACTCATCAATTTTTATAGGCGTACAATTAGGTGCATTCTGAATAAAACATCGTCAATTAAATCGGTAAAAAAGAAAAATATTGTATGCTAAAAAACTTGGCAACGAAAGGAGAATCATTATATGCTTTATATTATGTATGCATTCGACATTATCCCGGCGCGCGGCTACGCTGCGCCGGCGACGGCGGGCGGTGGCCATCCGTTGCCCATAAACGCCATAGTTGCTAGCTGGACAACTTTACTTTCATTTACATAATATGCACCATCGCATAATGTAGCTATAGCCTTCTGACGAGAACGAAGAGAAAATAATAACCCGTAATTATATTATCTCATGCGTCGATAACAATTAGGTATCATACATTTAAAAGAAACGTTACCTGTACCAATACAGAGTTGTTCTCCTATAACGTCGGCATTTTACTTGCCATGTACATATATTGTCTAACTCTTTGGGAAAATGTACTAACATAAAGCCATGTTAGGATTTTTAAGCTCGCGTGTAATTTCTAATACCTCTGTCACGAGTTCAATGTTTGTAAAGACACTAACAATGAAACTAAGGACATTATAATATGTAACACCCGGCCATTGCATGAATTAATTTATTAACCTGGCAATTAATTAATTTATATTATTATTACACTCTTGTGCTAAATTGAATGTACTCGGATCGTAACCAACATTGCAATTTCGCGGTGAGTGCAGTGACCACTTCAACGCGCTTCATTCAATACGCGTGATACGAATTATAAAATCAGATTGTCTATTGTCTGTATCTCACATTGTATCACAGGAATGTAATGTCCTATGAAACCTTAATTAGTCTCATCACTTCGGACGATAAATAGGAAATATCGTCACCAAGGGAAAACGTAATCGATATCACCGCTAGCAATAAATTGCTCTCGTCCTGACCACGGCCATAAATAGAACTCGACTGCACAAATCTACATACATAGTTTCAAGCTTAAATCCCCGATATGGTAGGCAGGGGTCTATAACACTCTTATATCGCAAGCAATGGTTTCAGGTCCCACGTAATAGGGGACAAGTTTAGTACTGCCTATCGAACACAGCTCCATACTTATTAGGTACTCTACTAGAAGAATATCATAAACTAAAGTGCCAGTAACTCTTTGCTCTACCCGGGAGATCGATTCCAACAACACACCTTTATAATAATATATAGGTATTGTCGTTTACAGAGCATGACAAAATCTTGCTTAGCTTAAATTACAAACTAGTTAATACTGTTATCTAAAGCGTAGTGATTCGAAGAAAAGTCTTATTTCAAGGAAATACAAATTGAATCATCTTTAATAGGCGTTTATCAGCAAGATTGAACCTAGTTTGTAATAGATCCTAGTTTATAGTAGCGATATTGTTCCACACATTTGCTCTGTTGTTGCCTTAGTAGAAATAAAATTAACAAATAGTCCAACGAAAACTTTTAAAGTAAAAATAGCTACATTCTGTATTAACACAGCCAAAGACAAACTATGACTTTTAAAAAGACATTGTGATGCAGCACCCCTTAAGTTTAGTTTCGCGCAGACAGCCTCTTTGTTTTATAGGGTCTCAGTTTTTAAGCTTGAAAGAGAGAAAGAAATATTTTCATTCAAAGGTACTTTTCTATTAGATATACCTTTCTATTTTATTAGATGATCTGTTGGCAAATTTATTGTAAGAAATTCATATGTTTATTGTGAATTAGCATTGATTTGCCTGTACAATGGTACACACAATGCATTGCCTAAACTCTAAACTATGATAAACACACAAAATAGTACAAAATTACTGATGTCACAATATTATTGATTGGCAAAGAATGAGCTATTTATAAACCGATGCGAGACTCAGTAAGGACTACTTCATTGATAATAGAAGAAAACTATGATTTATAAACGAAATACTTGTTTTAACTCATTTAACTCATAGGTACTCTTTATTAAAAGATACCGTACACATCACAATTGTTCACTATTTAGTCATAGCTATCGCCATGTTTTCTTTTTATTGGACTTCTTTTTTATTGACAAACAGCCAAACAATGGCCACAAAGGCCTAGGACGACTATTAGTGGGTCACACAAATTTTTATCCCATGTGGGTATCGAATCCACAACTCCCGGCACAGTGGCAGTGGCGAGCCTACCACTTACACCATTGCGCCATCCGTATTTATGTCACACATCATAGATTGTTTTAAGTATTTAACTAGGCTAGCTAAAACTGTTTATTATTAATATAATAATAATAATATCTTTATTGTCTAAAATCAAATCGAGCGATACATAAATCCATTTATAACACTAAGTATTAAATCTAGGTCTAACTGCAACAGCCATCAGAGCTAACTCCTTCCACTCCCGTGCTAGTTGTAAACTGTGTTACAGGAATGGGATAATCCCAAACAGCAAAATTTACATTTTATTAATTGTGAAAGAAATCAATTATGAACGAATGTTGACGTCACAAAATCAAGTTCTTCTTCTTAATTCACTTTTATACATAGGTATAATAGTAGTACCTACATTTAAAGAGTCTGTTTCCTGTAAGTGTAGCCCGAAACGACAACTTTTAGATTACTATAAACTCTTCCTCTAGATCATCTCTTATCATGTCCGTTCGTCGATTGAGAAAATTCGTTTCTTAATTAGACTCCAAAAAGCCTTTGATCAGGTCAGAACATAGTCCTAAGTCTTGCCAAAATGTATGAAAACAGTTTTAAGGAATAGAATCAATCGTGATAAAATATTTTCTAAATAGTGTCAAACACAAACGACACAATATCTAAGATTTAAAACAATTAAGTAATATTTTTCTAAACATAAATTATTACGATCTTATTTTACTCGGATTTATACTAAACGTACACTTCGGCATTTATAAAACGTCTTGCGTCTAAAAAATGTCTATAACTATTTGATTCTGAACCAGCGTTATGTATGGGTGAAAAAAAATATTAACCTCAAAATCTATTAGCGCTAGTATAGCTTTACTGTTCAAGAGATCTAAAGCGCTGACGCGGCGGGTTCAGTAGATAATGAATTGACAAGTGAAAATTAAAACAACAACGACAACAAATTGAAAAACAAAACAAATAATATAAATATAAAAAAATTATTCATACTAATATTATAAATTCGAAAGTAACTCTGTCTGTTACCTTTTCACGGCTAAACCACTCAACTGATTTAGATGACATTTGGTACATATATAGGTAATTTAAAACCTGAGAGGACATAGGCTACGTTTTATTGATGTAGGTACCACGCGGGCGCGCAGCCGCGCGCAAAAACTAGTATTCCTATATTTTAACATTTTCATTGAATTATATTATATATTGATGAGTATATGTTTATGTTTGTGAAGTAAGTTGTTTTGTAAGATTCTGTGTATATGTGTACATTGTTTCAATGCACATTAAATTGTAAAGTACACGCTACAGGACGGGTGGTAGACAACTCTAAAATAAAAAATAAATTCGAAGACTGATGCAATATGTTCTATTATTTGTTACATACTTATTAATCTGTATCTAATAATAATAATAATATAATAATATTCTATCACATACACACAACACCATCTAGCCCAAACTAAGCAGAGCTTGTACTATGGGTACTAGACAATGGATAAACATACATATATACTTTTTTGATTGTAAATTCATACATATTATACATAGAAACACCCAGACCAAGACAAACATCCATGTTCATGCACACAAATGTTTGACTTGTGCGGGAATCGAACCCGCGACCTCAGTCGTGGCAGTCGGTTACACTAACCACTACGCCATCGAGGCCGACGTTCGGTAATCTATTCCCATCGTTGCCACCACATGAGTAGATAAACGGTTTATCTACTCATGTGTTGCCACTGCATTATGGATTCAATCCAAACACACAACAAATGTTGTGTATCACAAATAGTTGTTCCGATTTAGGGTGATCTTTGTGTCCGTTAATTGAACGTTAGTAACCCCCGCGACTAACAATTTATTACTAGAGCGCGAAATGTTTTTTTAAAAGAAGAAAAGGAAAAGCAAGGTTTATAATTAATCAGAGACCCGATATGCTAATATATAATAATTTATTTATAACTGTCAATCAAATTAACTTTTTATTTTATACCTATACCTGCTGACTATAAATTACCAAACCAGTGCCAGACAGGTTTCATTTCTGCCTACGTGTTTAGAGCTACATTAACACTCAAGGTCGACTAATTCGGCGATTTTTTGCCTGGAGTCGAACCCGGAGATAAAATTTTAACCATTCAATATTGATGCACTACGGTATGTTATACGTTAAGTTACGAGGTATTTTAAGCGGACCGAATGGTACAGTTTTTGCAACACACGACACCGCCTCGGTCTTACTTGTGAGTTGATACCAATATTAGTTTGTTGCAACAATTAAACGATTGTCTGAATTTTATATACTTGTATTGCTAAATGTTTTACACGTACATTAACTTCTATAAATACTGGTACAAGCAAGAACTATAGGCATGCCAATATAATAGAGTTCTATAACTATCGCGTTTACTTCACTTAAATATTACATGTATATTAGCGACCCGCCCCGGCTCGTACGGGTAGTATAAAAAATTAACAAATTATACTCTTTAACCTTCCTCATGAATCACTCTGTCTATTGATGAAAACTGCATGAAAATCCGTTTAGTAGTTTTTGAGTTTATCGCGAACAGAGAGACAAACGCGACAGAGGGTTCGTTTTATAATATGTAGTGATAATACAACAGTTTAAAATGTATTGCATGTTATTAAACTTGCAGCTTTTATAACCACATTACAGAATAATGATTTAATTGTGTATCAGTAAAAGTCTCTACCCATTACCCCGTACCATAATAGTACCATGCACGTAATGATTCATCATTCAGGTTCGTAAAAGAAATGACGAAGAATACTACGCTCAGTAAACGTACAAAAACATACCTACAACTTAAGCATTTCGCATACTGAAAATACTATTAGGTACAAGAATTCGTTCTTGGTCCAATAATAGCACACTATGGTGTTGCACGGTGATGGGACGGTCTAATGGGTGATTCATATTAATTCATGGGTGATTCTTTACAGTTGAGTAGAATAATTGCTCGACACGTCATTATCTCGTGTGATGTCGCAGGTGCGTTGGACACACGAGATAATGAAGTTTCGAGCAAATTATCGTGTTTATTTGAGATTGAATTATGTATATTAAATATTTTCTTTTGTATATGAATAGTTGCATAAGTAGTAAAAGGTTTTATATTAGTTATAACTAGCTGACCCGCGCAACTTCGTCTGCTTCACATAAGAGAATTTTCCTAGTTTTTGCAATATTTTTCATTTATGCTCCGCTCCTATTGGTCGTAGCGTGATGTTATATAGCCTATAGCCTTCCTCTATAAATGGGCTATCCAACACTGAAATATTTTTCTAATTTTTACCCGTAGTTCCTTAGATTACCGCGTTCAACCAAACAAACAAAATGTGAGTGAAGTCGGCGCGTGAGCGCCCCCGCCTTTTATAAATGCAGCGGATGGCCGTTTCGCGCGTTAAACAACAATCAACCGTATAGCCGTACCCATACTGGCGCGGCGAGATTTGGAAGTTTTATTTCATCTATATCTTGTGTGTTTATAAACCGATTCCTATATTTTTTTTAATAATATAAATATTAAAGTGTACTTTTTGAATATGGGAGTTTGATAAAGATATATCTATGTGAAATACAATATATTTATGTATTTTAATACACTTTGAAGAAATGCCTAACGATTAAACACGTTATTGTGGCTAATTTATAAAAGATAGATATATACTATTAAGGACTTTTTTGTAGATCTTTTGAAGACCATCATCTTTGTAATACATACTTTTGGTGTATGATCAACGTATGCGAGGATAAGAGCTCGAAAGCGCATTTTCGTCCGACTTGCTTCAAATTTATCGTCACTGCTCAGCTCCTATGTGTCTTAGCGTTATGTTATATAGCCTATAACCTGCCCAGGAGTATGGACTACAATCGTACCAAGTTTGCTTAAAATCCCTTCAGTAGTTTTTGACCCATGCGTGCATATACAGACAGACAGACAGACAGACAAAAAATTTACTGATTGCATTTTTGTCATCAGTATCGATCACCATTCATCCTCCAATATTAATTTTGAATATATATTCAATGTACAGAGTTGACCTCTCTACAGTTTTATTATAAGTATAGATAGTACGCGGTATACCGGCTGAAACCGTTTTATCCTCAACTTAACACCCATACAAATATTTTATCCCGCCTCGTAACACACGCAGAGTATGGTACCTACGAGCTAATAAGCAGACACCTTAAATATTCCAGGTTCGGTCAATTTACGAAGTGCAGGAAGCTCTATCATAATGCTCTAATTAACTAGATCGGTCTTGATTTGCATAGCGGTTAGGCGAAATATATACAGTCATAGGTTCACGCTTGTTTACTGGAGGGGAAGGTAGAGACAACGGATTACTTGCAAAAGAAATATCGCTGACTGGTTTATCAATCTTGCTTCATTCATGCACGTCTTTATTCTTTCAGTCTTTTTGCAAGCTTATCAGTTCACCATACAACAGAAAATCAACGATAATAGTTATGTCGTCACTGTCTCTGGACTGTAATTGGGCTTTCCATCAAGTCCGTTACAATAACTTTGCTGTGCCAAAATAAAAAAAATAAAAAAAGGTAGATATATTATTCATTATAATTATCAATATTTTAGGACACCTCTCAAGTGTCTGATTAGATGATCAGTGATCTAGTTATATGATTATCTATCAGGCATATCGGAACTGTCACTGATTGCGATTATTTCTAGATGTATCTCAATGCAGTTTTTATGCGATATAGTTCGTTGCACGTTCCACCGAATTAAACATTATACATACAAGCTTTAGCTTTTATAAGTAGCGTGTCTATGATTTTAAAACAAGACATAATATGTTTGGTTGTTACAATAAATAAAGTGAAAATTATCTTGCATGTCTTGGGTAAGCTAACCCGAGTGCACTAAAGGCGTGCTATGGCCGAATTAAAAATATTATACTATTATATTGTAATCTACTTATATCATTTGCTGAACATAATAAGATGAAATTTAAAATTAACACTGAAGCTACTAATCTATTTGTTTAGCGGAGTAATATCTTAACGAAAAGAGAGATTAATTTAACAATCAGGATCATACTATATATATATATAAATATATAATAAATCCTAGAACTATTGTATTGAGGTCAGTCTACCTCTTTGAGATCAGGTATATAAGTTGATCTGGAACACTATCAAAAATAGCGAATTGCACGATAACACTATACAATACTTGAGTGCGTGAGTGAGCTAAGTTTTGTTCTGTTTAAACCATAAAAATAGGTGCTGCGTAGTATATAATGGTATTCGAATATTACTCAAATATCAAATAGAACTTTATTACAGTTTAAAAAAAGGATAGTTAGATAGTATAGTATTCATCATACGTAGACTTTTTTACTTGTTTGATACAATCGATTCAATGTATAATTGCTTCTACCGGTCTCATTGCCAGGCCAGTACTCCTTCAGAGAATTATTTAATAGAAAACCGAGTAATTTGTTGTCTGACCCTGCATTTACGCTAAGGCACCGACGACGAGGCAGTCATTACTACTACATATTATTATACATATATATATAGCTTTATAATATACTAAAAATAATGATTTAAACATAAACAATGTAGAAAATCATAAATTTTTATCTAATACAATACTTAGCTGTGTAATCTGCGGTAACTACACGGGATCTATAAAATTTTAATTGCAAATTGAGATGAAATCCCCTCAAGACACTCGTGTCTAACATAAAGTAAATGGGAAACTATGCGGGGTCGTAGAGCTCATGATCTCGGCTACGACGATAAAAACATATTCGCCCCAGACTTCCTTGTTTAAAATGATATCGTAATACCACCTCACGAAGGCTCTAGGCAATGAAACTCAAAATAGATGTCCGGCCACAAAATGGCCTCGATCATAAATCAGAGTGTTTACGACGTCGCGACACCTCGGCTTGCTCTCCTCCGAGACAAGCCCAGGCCTATTGGATACTCTATGCAGGAAAAATAATGCCCTCATACAGCCGTAAATCATCATAATTTAAGCCGCACTTATTACCTATAACTTGTGAATGATCGCTAACGCAAATACTCACGGCACTGACTCGTAATTTGCGGTATAAGTTTAATAATATATAAACGAAGCGCTGTTTTGAGTTATGGGAAATGCAGCGGTGTCTTTAAACTGCTCACGTTTATATACAGCTGCATCTTGACAGATGAAAATAGATAATATTGGATAGAAATACTTGACTAGAGTTTAACTAATTATAATAATTCGGGCACGCCACGATTGTGGTGGTAGGTCCCGTGTTTGAGGAATGGCTGGAGAGGCGGCATGGCGCCCTCACCTTCCGGCTGACACAGCTATGGTTGTTTTGGCCAGTTCCTGTGTCGCATAGGCCGGCAAGAGACGCCCGGTTGTCACCACTGCGGCGATTGCTACGACGTTGTTGTGGACACGGCGCTGCGGATCGCCCCGCCTGGGTATCGCAGCGCTGCGGCCGTGAGTTAATCGCGGCAGTCGGATTGGTTGCCCTCTCGCTTCCGACCGTAGTTCAGTCTGTGGTCCGGAGTGAGAGGTCGTGGAACGCCGTTGCCTCCTTCTGTGAGAAAGTGATTTCCATTAAGGAGGCAACGGAGCGGTAGAGGGAACGCTTAAACCCTCTCCCCAACCGCAGAGCCGGGCGCTGGAGGGCGCGAAACAACCTCCAGCCACCCTGAGGTTTGACCTCTGGTGGTGGGCTTCGTGGGCCTGTCCGCCACCCGATCAGCATCAGGTCCGAGAAGCGGCGTGCGTGTTCCCACGCGCGCCTCTGTATCGTGTGTCCATCCCCCCCCCCCCCCTCCCTCAGGGAGACAGTAGGGATAAAATTAGTGGTGCCCAAAGGGCAGGTCTATTTGTGTAGTGGCCTGCCGTTTCATACGGCGAGCCAAAACCTCGGCGGGGTCGCGATTCTATGTGAAAGTGATTCACTCTCAACATCTTTCCCCGGTGAGTCCGACATAACCTCTCCGTCGCCCCGCGGAGAGGTATGCGTCAAAGCATTCAACCAGGTTAAAAAAACAACGGGTTGCACTCCGGGAGTGCCGGCAGAAGTGAAAACTTGAATATTAACGTTGTGCATTTTTTATATTTTGGAATGGTTAGGGTTTTTGCACGAATTGCTTTAATTATCAGTATAAAAGTACTATAATTTATGTGGTAAAATACAATATACATTTATTGCGCTATCGTACACAAACATGACAATTGTTTTGACAAAGTGTTTATGTGACACACGCAGTCGAAGCGCGTAACTATGGTTAGGATTGCCAAGGCAACAAAAAGTTTTCACTTCAACTCTTTCCTGGTTACGCTAACCTAGTACTTGGAGCTCGGACCACTGTGTGATAATTGGTCCGAGACTTGGAGAGTTGACAGAGTTGACAATTCTCCCTCCGTCTTACGAATTTTCGATCAGGACACGTGACCTGACGCGAGTTTCACATTTTTTAATCATCACAAAAAAAGTGCACAACGCCGCTAAAGAAGGTTTCACTTCAAAAAAAACAAAAAAATTAACTTGGATATTTTATAGTGTCTGTCCCCTGTATATTCCACGATCCATGTTCATAATTACTACCCCGCTATCGAAGCTCATAGCGTGATAATATAGCGTAGTTCTTTCATAATATAAGGACTATCTAAAGGTAGAATTCAAATTGGAACAGTAGTTCCAGAGATTCGCGCGTTCAAACAAAGAAACTCTTCACTTTTATAAATCGGCAACAGTGGAAGCAATATAGAATCTACAATCTGTTTACCCAGTAACTAAGCTAAACGATTGTGTTAGGATAGGATTAATAATAGCAGAACCCGCTTTAGTTAATAATTTAAATGGTAGCCGTTGCCGCGGCGCAGCGGTAGTGAATGCGACTGCTGTGCATGAGGTCTCGGGTTCGAATCCCGGGTTGGGCCAACAAAAACGAATTGGTTTTTCAGTTAAGAAATCTCAATACGAGCTCGGAGTTAGAAAGTTGGCGGTGTTAGACACCCTCGTGCCTCGGCAAGCACGTAAAGTCGTTGGTCCTGCGCCCGATCTCTCTCCGGTCGTGTCGGATTATCTGTCCCATCGGATCATGAGGGTTAGGGAACAGAGAGTGCACTTGTGTTTGCGCACTACTTGTGCAATATAATATCTCCTGCGCAGATGGCCAGTCTCCGTTAAGATTGGCCGCCGTGCCCGAAATTCGGTCTGGAGGACATTATGTAACTTTTACAAATAAATTCGAAATCCTTACTTATCCTAATATTATAAATTCGAAAGTAACTCTGTCTGTCTATCTGTCTGTCTGTCTGTTACCTTTTCACGGCTAAACCGCTCAACCGATTTGGATGAAATTTGGTACAGATATAGTTTAAAACCTGGGGAAGGACATAGGCTACTTTTTATTGATGTAGGTACCACGCGAGCGGAGCCGCGCGCAAAAGCTAGTAATCTATAAGTTTACTTGAAAGTCTACTCAAATTAATATCTTTTTTATGAGTGGGGAAATCTTAAGACCCGTTGTCGCTTGTTTTTATATACCTACTTACTGTCAATAACTGGTAATGATGAGTGATGATTGTGATGAATGACTAAAATGTGCACCTCTATCCTTTTTTACTGTATTCAGTAATACATAATAGTCGAGTATGAAAGTTGTTCAAAAGTTGCATGCACGTCGGCATTATAACTGTGTGACGGCCATGATTTATTGAAATAGCCAAGCGTCATAAATGACACATTAACCAAATGCCTATTAGATAATTTAAGGTTACAAGTACAATTAACATTCTCATAATTGATCAGGTATAATAACCAACGAACAGAAAGTGTATCGATTGTCACGATACAAAATAAACAATGTAATCATTAACTGAGACGGATTAAACATAAAAACCGCAGTAAGGTGCAGTCATTCAATTAAATCGAAAATCGATGTGTGTTAGACGTAGAGTTTTTTAATTCCACAAACAACTTTGATCACGTATTGATTTTCTCGCTAGATACTTTAGATTCAATGACTTAAATACGTACCGCATACTGTCTGCCTAATAATTCCAATTACTTTATAATGATGTGTCTCATTCTGCAATCCAGTTTTGAGTTTGTTGTTACCGAGTTGATGTTATCATTGAATCTTGGTTGTACAGAGCGGCTTAAGTGAATATTTACATTGTATCATCGCAGTGAATGAGCAAGTGAAGATCAGTTAAATAATTGTCTGTAACGGAGGAATGTGACGTCGCACGTGGCAGCCGGCGCGCGCCCGCGCCGCGGCCGGCGGCGCTCGCGCGGCGCTGTGTCTCCTCCGGCGCGGTTGCGCTGCACAATCAGTTCAGCCGAGTTTCACTCCGAGTATTCGTGCTGTTACTTTTACAACGCGCTACCGCACACGAACGCTCTGTTTCCCTAAGTCTCATTGTTTCTACTTCGCGTACTGTCAAAGGAAAACTTTGACTTTCCTTTCGGTGTCAACGTAAAGAGTAATCAGAATATCTTAACGGATTGAACGCCTTCTGATTTATCTTAACATACAATGTTATATTGCGAAAATTATTGTATAAATAATCAAAAAAGAAGTTGCATAATAAATTTAATAAAACTATGAACAAAAATTTTGTTACTTGATTAAAAAGCCAGTGAATGAACAAAGCCGTTTGTTCATTAATTGTTTAGAACAATAGGTATGCCAAATTCAGTTTAGAGCATCAATTTATCTTGTCATCATATAACTTCTATGAGATGTGATTCATTGGTTTTAGAATGCACTGATACATATTTATTATTGATGAGATAGATTGATTAGGAATGCACGGACTCCACGTAAGAACGTAAAGATCGTGAATAAAACAAAGTATGAAGCAATCTTTGGACACGGTTCGCGGGGAGATTTGGAGGTGATTTAAGATAACATTACTAGGTCCCGTTGCCGGCTGCGGAGATCGTTTGCTTGTACGATTGTCGGATGGGCAACTGCGCCCGCCTCACCTCTACACACCGTTACTTTCGCACCAAATCTGCCTACAATACGTTATGTTCTGTGTACTTTGATTCGGATAATAAGTTTAAAGTCACGATTCGGTTCCGTAAAGCTGTCTACGTAATCTCTCGGCTGAATTAGAGGTTACCTTCTAGGGAATGATGCATATTTTACATTGTAGCTATCTCGAAGACGAATGCGATCACTGTTGATTTATTTTCTTGGTATATTTGTTAGAAGATAATGCCGTTATTGTTATAAAACTAGGACGATGATACACTTTATTGGTTTGTGTGGTGATTTACCGTGTAATTACGGAACAGGTTACTTAGAAGAACAGCACTACCATATTATGTCTCATGTAAATGATTGGCGGCTGATTGACACGAAGAAATATGTGATCGGACCACATCTGAAGTGTGGAATTATGTGCTTATTCTATGCCCAAAATAAATAATACTAATGTAATATTAATAGGTATAAGTAATATTACGGGATGTACCTAATTTAGTAAGACACCTATTTAGTACCTACTATAGATACAGTCTCACTCTCATCCATCCATCCCATTGTTTACCAAAATATTTTTGAAAATGGTCACAATGAGCAAAAGTAGCCTATCAGAAGAATCAGAATTTGAAAATGGTCACAATGAGCAAAAGTAGCCTATCATACCTACACTAATACGTGTTAAACAAAATGTATAGGTATAAAAATATGCTGAATGCTGATCTTCAACGTAATCGAAAGCTAAGTAATTATATTCGTACTAAAGACAGTTTGACACATTCCATATGAAATTCAAGGCAATTCAGCAGTCAGCAGCTATTAAGTACCTAATTGCTTTGATATATAGGTATCTAGTTGTGCCCGCGATTTCACCCGCGTTTATTGCGCGTCCCCGTGGGTCGTAGCGTGATGTTATATAGCCTATAGCCTTCCTCGATAAATATTATTCATTCTATTCAACACTAAAATAATTTTTCAATTCGATCCAGTAGTTCCTGAGATTAGCGCGTTCAACCAAACAAACAAACAAACTCTTTAGCTTTATAATATTAGTAGGTATAGATAATTATAAATCTATAGAGTCGACAGCCCTGAATAATGAATAAGTAAATAATTGCACTGACCAAGCCCTGGACGATAACGAGTTGATTCAAACTGTGTTTGAACCTAGGTAATTGGCGTGGTTCACCGTCTTATCAAATTACGACTTTATGTGTAAACAGGGAGTATTCCGCTTTCGGCACCAATTTTTTCGGCATCTATGGTTTCGGCACCTAAGCTATTCCACTTTCAGCTCTAATAGGTATTTTATTCCACATTCGACACCAAGTAAAAATACCTATTGGTGCTGAAAGTGGAATAGCTTAGGTGCCGAAACCATAGGTGCCGAAAAAATTGGTGCCGAAAGCGTAATACTCCGTAAACAGCCATGGAAAGAATATCGAAGTATTTGATTGTACCTAATTATTAATTCCATGTTAACAAGAGTTGGCAGCAACTGCTTTGCCCCACCTGGAAATTAAATTGCAGATCATCATCAGTATATGCTAACTATTCTAACTAATATTATAATTATTGTTTGTTACACTTTCATGCCTTAACTACTATTGACCATAATGAAATTTTGTATACACTTTGCCAGGGGTCTAGGCAAGTTCATAGGATACCTTTCAATAAGAAAAACGCACTGTTCTCGAGAGGTTAAAATTTATTTTCAAAATTTATATTAATACAAGTGAAGCCGTGGGTAAAATCTAGTACTGTATAATTCTGAATACGTAGGGACTCATACCTACTTACGTGATTGGACGCTTGACAAGACAAGACATATACCTGACTCAGCTAATTTACTATTGTAGAAAATTTACTATTGTTCGATTCAGACGTAGGTTTCCACTAACTTTCTGTATAAAGATACTGTATGTATTTAAAGTTTATGAACATCGATAACACATGTATGATTTGCGTGGTGTGTTTAGGTTGAAACGAGCTGGCCTGTTACCATCTACAGAACGTAGCTTTTTTATAAGTATAACAGAGGAAACCAAGCATGCGGCCAGCCTGATGATAAGTGTTTAGTTTGCCTATGTTTCCAAGGAATACCAGGTGATATCACTCACACACACACTGAGGAAATAGTTAAGATAGGATGAGAGGAAAGGAATGAGATAAGTAGGGTTTTGAGCCTCCGGTACGGTTACTTACGGGCCAAAGTGTAATACCTAATCGAATAGAGCTGTTAGGCCGGCAAGACACGGGCAGCTTGAAGCAGCTAGGATCGACTGCTTCAAGCTGCGACTGCATAGTAAACTACAGTCGTCTATGTACACACATACACGAGACCACTCGAGCAGTTGTGACTGCTTCGAGCGGTTGGCAGTGCGCTGTAATTTCATCGTGCGGTCAAGCAGTCGCCAGGCGTACACTGACTGCTCGAGCTGCCGACTGCTCCAGCAGTTATTAATGGCAGCTTCAAGCTGCGACTGCATAGTAAACTACAGTCTTCTATGTACACACATACACGAGACCACTCGAGCAGTTGTGACTGCTTCGAGCGGTTGGCAGTGCGCTGTAATTTCATCGTGCGGTCAAGCAGTCGCCAGGCGTACACTGACTGCTCGAGCTGCCGACTGCTCCAGCAGTTATTAATGGCAGCTTCAAGCTGCGACTGCATAGTAAACTACAGTCTTCTATGTACACACATACACGAGACCACTCGAGCAGTTGTGACTGCTTCGAGCGGTTGGCAGTGCGCTGTAATTTCATCGTGCGGTCAAGCAGTCGCCAGGCGTACACTGACTGCTCGAGCTGCCGACTGCTCCAGCAGTTATTAATGGCAGCTTCAAGCTGCGACTGCATAGTAAACTACAGTCTTCTATGTACACACATACACGAGACCACTCGAGCAGTTGTGACTGCTTCGAGCGGTTGGCAGTGCGCTGTAATTTCATCGTGCGGTCAAGCAGTCGCCAGGCGTACACTGACTGCTCGAGCTGTCGACTGCTCCAGCAGTTATTAATGGCAGCTTCAAGCTGCGACTGCATAGTAAACTACAGTCTTCTATGTACACACATACACGAGACCACTCGAGCAGTTGTGACTGCTTCGAGCGGTTGGCAGTGCGCTGTAATTTCATCGTGCGGTCAAGCAGTCGCCAGGCGTACACTGACTGCTCGAGCTGTCGACTGCTCCAGCAGTTATTAATGGCAGCTTCAAGCTGCGACTGCATAGTAAACTACAGTCTTCTATGTACACACATACACGAGACCACTCGAGCAGTTGTGACTGCTTCGAGCGGTTGGCAGTGCGCTGTAATTTCATCGTGCGGTCAAGCAGTCGCCAGGCGTACACTGACTGCTCGAGCTGTCGACTGCTCCAGCAGTTATTAATGGCAGCTTCAAGCTGCGACTGCATAGTAAACTACAGTCTTCTATGTACACACATACACGAGACCACTCGAGCAGTTGTGACTGCTTCGAGCGGTTGGCAGTGCGCTGTAATTTCATCGTGCGGTCAAGCAGTCGCCAGGCGTACACTGACTGCTCGAGCTGTCGACTGCTCCAGCAGTTATTAATGGCAGCTTCAAGCTGCGACTGCATAGTAAACTACAGTCTTCTATGTACACACATACACGAGACCACTCGAGCAGTTGTGACTGCTTCGAGCGGTTGGCAGTGCGCTGTAATTTCATCGTGCGGTCAAGCAGTCGCCAGGCGTACACTGACTGCTCGAGCTGTCGACTGCTCCAGCAGTTATTAATGGCAGCTTCAAGCTGCGACTGCATAGTAAACTACAGTCTTCTATGTACACACATACACGAGACCACTCGAGCAGTTGTGACTGCTTCGAGCGGTTGGCAGTGCGCTGTAATTTCATCGTGCGGTCAAGCAGTCGCCAGGCGTACACTGACTGCTCGAGCTGTCGACTGCTCCAGCAGTTATTAATGGCAGCTTCAAGCTGCGACTGCATAGTAAACTACAGTCTTCTATGTACACACATACACGAGACCACTCGAGCAGTTGTGACTGCTTCGAGCGGTTGGCAGTGCGCTGTAATTTCATCGTGCGGTCAAGCAGTCGCCAGGCGTACACTGACTGCTCGAGCTGTCGACTGCTCCAGCAGTTATTAATGGCAGCTTCAAGCTGCGACTGCATAGTAAACTACAGTCTTCTATGTACACACATACACGAGACCACTCGAGCAGTTGTGACTGCTTCGAGCGGTTGGCAGTGCGCTGTAATTTCATCGTGCGGTCAAGCAGTCGCCAGGCGTACACTGACTGCTCGAGCTGTCGACTGCTCCAGCAGTTATTAATGGCAGCTTCAAGCTGCGACTGCATAGTAAACTACAGTCTTCTATGTACACACATACACGAGACCACTCGAGCAGTTGTGACTGCTTCGAGCGGTTGGCAGTGCGCTGTAATTTCATCGTGCGGTCAAGCAGTCGCCAGGCGTACACTGACTGCTCGAGCTGTCGACTGCTCCAGCAGTTATTAATGGCAGCTTCAAGCTGCGACTGCATAGTAAAGTACAGTCTTCTATGTACACACATACACGAGACCACTCGAGCAGTTGTGACTGCTTCGAGCGGTTGGCAGTGCGCTGTAATTTCATCGTGCGGTCAAGCAGTCGCCAGGCGTACACTGACTGCTCGAGCTGCCGACTGCTCCAGCAGTTATTAATGGCAGCTTCAAGCTGTTGACTTTGACTGCAACAGCGGTCCATGTATGTTGATCACTGGCTAACTGCTTGAGCATTCTGTGTATGGCCACCCTTACGCTCTTGCCTGAAAGAGCCTGACCGGACAAATAACTCTGCTCACCCAGGGTACCGCCCCGGGCGAGCCGGCGCAATTGTACTTGGCGTTCCTATGGCATTCATTCATTTATGCGCAGGTGGCATTCTCAAGTTTTTACTTTAGTACCCGCCCCTTGAAAGAATCTTGTGAACTTATGTATTATGCATGTACATTGTAGATACCGTCTAATAATACATACGGTATCTATTGCTTCCTGTCACATAAGCGCCATGAGATTATGATTATCCAAAGATATAGGAGACATACTATCGATCAAGGATGATTTTCAGGTCGGTTTCTTATTGGATTTTATGCATATTGATGTATACCCCAATAATATTTATATTTAGACCGTAATAGTGGCGAACCTCTATTCCGTGGGTCCAAATATATATTCCATTTCGTTAGATATTAAACTAAAGTTAAACAATCTTGATGTGTCTTTTTTATCGTTTTATCTAAAAACTCAGTTTAAAAATAAAATTCTGCTAAAGATCAATGTTAATACAACAATAACGATTACTAAATCAATTGAACCGTTAGTTAAAGCAGTAGTTTATTTGTTTAATGTGTTTGTGTAAAAAGTCACATCAAGATTGTTTACCTTTAGTTAAATACCTAACCAAATGGAGTAGGTATAGTTAAAGTTATAGATCTCTACATTCAAGAAGGAATATGCAGATTGTTTAGGGTATAATGCTAGTTATACATAGTAGTGATCCCTTGGCTGTTGTATATATTATATATATATTTAGTTTAGATCCATTCTCTTGATGATCTAAGGTCAATATTAGATATTATATAAAACACACCAAATATTAGCTACAGACAATATGGATTAGGTACGGCAGGCCACATCCTCAGACTAAGAGAATACACTTAACTTGTCGGCTGATTGTACACGTTTGTTAACATGTGTCTGCACTTCTACCATTAAATTCAAATATATATGAATCATTTACGCTTTCTCTTACAAAGCGAGCACAACTCACTACAAAAATATACGCACGTCACGTAATAATAACAGATTACTCGCTCATTCGCCACTGATGTTAAACCTAACTCGGCTATCATAATATTATAGGAAATGCATGTTTTGATAGCTTTGCAATACAGATAAATGTAAAAGCGGAAAATACGTAGGTACGGATTGTATATGTAAACGCCTTGTATTTATTGTCATGAGTGACTACCTTTTGCTCGCAGCTTCACTACATCGGCAGTACCTACCTATGATTTTAGATTAAACGTACCTAACCTATGGCCTTTTCTATACCTCTGATATTGTGTAAGTATGCGAAATTTCATAATGATCGAGTAGTTGAAGCGTGAAAGCGTAACAAACAAATAAACTCACATTCGCATTTATACATATTGGTTAGGATTTCAACAATAATATAATATTCGTATATTAAATAATAAGAATATATTTACACTGACACGTACAATCTGCAGGTATGATATTGGATGAGATAAGACATTCGAGATCACGGTCCCTCCATATGCAAGCGGTGAAGCGGCCGTACAAAATGTAAGCGTTAACTCGCCTTTTTCAATCTTAACGACCTAAAATAAAACGACAAAGAATACCAAATCGGTTAAGTTAGGGCTCCTAGGAGGTGCAAGGCGACTGTCAAACCGGTTTGGCAGGGAGATTCTTTGTTTGGTTATCGCAGAGTCGAAACGTCGCGACCGCAGTCGAGACGGACACATCGGCGCTTGAGTGACGTCGCGCTTATCTGTTGCAGAGACACGACGACCGCGGATGAGTGTGCAGCGAGAGTCGGGCAGCTGACGGCCCCGGCGGCCTGATGGCGCGGCCGGCCGTGCGCGCGCTGCTGCTCACGGCGGCGCTCGCCGCGCTCGCTGCCGCCCGCGCCGCGCGCTTCGGCGACCGCCTGGCGCCGCGCGTGCCCGCCGCCTACTCTCCACGCAGCGCGCCTTCTGCACAGCACTTCGCCGACCATGAGTACGTCGACGAGGTCTACGACCAAGAGTACGAGGAGCAGAACCTTTCAATTGACGAAGACGACGATCTGCCCAACACAGAGCCAGCGCCACGCCGCCCCGTCCGCACTGAAGCTCACAGGCTCGAGATGAGCACCGAGTACTTTGTTATTCCAGCACGCAGTTCGTCACCCTCGCCACCCTCGACCCCGACGACCGCTACACCTGCGCCGAGGCCAAACTTGACCCTCGTGACGGCACCGATCCCTGCAACGGTTGGTGCTCTCAAGTCAGAGTCCTGGGCGGTTCCCATTTTGGCATTCGCCTGTGTGAGTATGGTGACGCTAGGCGGATTCGAGGCGTTTGTGATATGGGGGGCGAGTAGGAAAGCGCCGAGCCATCGCCACCTGTTGCTGGGCCAGGCGTTACTGTTCGGACTGTTCTCGTGCGCGGCGACAGCGGCGTTATTCGCGACGACGCCGACCGCGTTCACCTGTGGAGCTGTGCGCTTCGGGACGGGCGTCGCGTATGTTATTGTGTTCGCTTCACTCCTCGTCAAGTGTGTTTTCTTACTAAGTTTGAACGGTGGAGTATATTTACCGGCAGCGTATCAGGGATTGTTACTGTTTTTCGCCGTGATGATTCAAGTGGCGATAGGTGCTCAGTGGCTCGGCGGCTCGCCCCCGCGGGTGGCGAGTGGCGGGGGACGGTGCGACGTGCACATGTCAGACTTTCTGCTGTCGCTGTGTTACGCAGCCTTCCTGATCGCGGTGGTATGCGGGGTGGCGCTGCGATCGCGCGGCATCCGCGACAACTACCGCGAAGCGACGCACATCGCGGGCGCGGGCGGAGCGACAGCGGCGGTGTGGGTGTGCTGGGTGGCGGCGGCGCTGGGCGCGCCTGAACGCCACCGCGACGCGTGCGTGGCCGCCGGTCTGCTCGCCACTTGCGCGGTCGTGTTCGCGCTCATGTTCGCGCCGAAAGGCCGGCGCCTAGCAGCTCTGGGCCGCGAAGGCCGCTGGGATGCGGACCGCGACGAGGGCCTCAGCTCGCTCGGCGCCGGCGGCTCCGGCTACTCGCCATCGTTCTTCCACTTCAAGCCGGTGAAGTACGGCATGGTGTCGGCGGCGGCGCCTGCGCCGGCCCCGCCCCCCGTACTCGACCGTAAGGAGCCGCCCGCTCAGCCAGCCGGTTAGTTAAGTATCTAACATGCGCTAATAGTAAGAACTAGCGCTTCCGCACACAGATTGACCGCAGATCGCCACGTTCTTTCCGCAGATTACGGAGCCCTGTTCGCGAACTCGCCGCACCCGCACTCACGCGTCCTGTACTCTCCGCCGCACTACACAATGCACCCCCTAATGCTAAACTATCACTACAACTACCCGCCCTATCCTTATCTATTGCCGCCAGGTAATTATTCTACATTCACACTCGCTTATATAAAACACACTCTATGTGGCGCATAAAGGCATATAATTATGTAATACCGTATCCGATTAAGCTTAGCGCGCATCATGACTTTTATTTATCTAGTTAGTCCGCAATCGGTCTACCAGGTATTATCTGAATAGGTTACTTTACGATACCGTGCATCTCAGAGAAAACCAACAAGTACTAGTACTATCAGCTATCAATAAAAACCTTACAATTATATTGATTTTATTCGCAGAATTACACATGTTAATTTCTGTAAACGTGACATAGGTAGGTACCTATTACAATTATCAGTCACCTCGCTGAAATTAACTTACACATTTGTAATTATGTGTGTATTATTTTAATGCAACGAAAAGAGATAATTTTGTTGCTAGTGTAATATCGAGAAATTCTTTTTAAAATTTTATATTCCAAGAAGGATTCGTCTTTAAAACAGTTAAATATATAAGTCAATACTATTAGGTACTATTTAACTACTATTCCAATGATTAATCATACATAATTATGTCATCTTGCTTATGACATGAAATTGCATCATTCATTAAAATCTTACAGTCATCGTGAATACTTCAAAATTGTTTCGCTGAACTATAGGCGCCAACTGCTTGATTTATTATTCTTATACAGCTTATTAAACAATAGAATAGATTGTCCTGAATTATTGTCTAAAATTAATATCTCTGCTCCAAGTAGACTACCGCGCTCAGGTGTCTACAAGCTGCTCAATGTCCCTAGATACAAGACTAATATAGGTCTTAATTCACCTTTAACAAGAATAGCCAAATCATACAATAGTCTTCAGTGACTGGCAGATTTAGATATATTTGGTGACAACTTTAGATTTAAGAAAAAAATCACTGTATACCCGGGTTCCAGGCTTCGGTAATTATGATACCATACTAGACTAAGTATAATTTCCCATTTTTACTATAACTTTTCTATTTCTTCTTTCTTTTTAATTTCAATATAATTTTAATTTTAATGTATTTAGAGTTTTTTACTTAGTTTTTGTGGCGAAATTTTTTATTTTTGTTAGATGTGGTTGCCTGTAAGTGAATGAGCACAAGGCATGTCTGTAAATTATTATTTAGAAGTAAGAAATGTGTATCATTTGTTGGCGATACAAATAAATAAATACCTAATTAAAGTCAGGACACTGCTGGACAACTACTTACGCTGACCGCACATTTATAACGCTTAAAGCTCAATGTTGCACTTTAAATTCTTAACAATATGTTATTTGTTTTAAATTTCGAACTATCCTCAACGTCTTTTTTATTGTTATTATTGTAACGTAGGTACCCTAAGCAATACTGATTGTGATGTCACTATGCAGGCGTGATGGTGCGTCCGGAGGAGGGCAACGTGTACACGAGCGTGGAGCCCACCTTCAGTAGCAACCCCAACGTGTACTTCCAGCGAACGGAACCGTTGCACGTCGGCATGATGTACTGAGCCCCTGACAAACCACAGTTCCGAACAAGAACACTGGCTTTTGCAGCGCAACACCCACTTCACTCACAACGTCACACCACAGCCCTGCGAGTGACGTCACCATGATTCGTGACGAACTTTAACTACTGCTGCATACAGCACCACTGCCCACATCGCTCTACGACATGTTACAGGATGGTCTGGTCATATTAGAAGCTCATAAAGTGATTACCTATACTATTACTGATACATTTTGTAATCAAAGAACGAAGGCAGAGCATTTTCGAATTAGACACATTTTAAATGATGTATTATTTGTTTGTCTTTTGCGAGATTAACCGTAATAAAATTATTAGTTCAAACAAAATCCTAGCGGTTTATTACATCATTATCATCTCAGCCGAAAGACGTCCATTGCTGGACATAGGCCTTCTTTTATTTTTTATTTTTTTACGTGGGGAAATGCGCCTGATGCGTACCCTCTCGCCACAATGGGAGGCGAGAGGGTTATGTCTGGCTCTCCCGTACTTCGGGCCTACGGACCAAAACCCCACGGTGTGCCTACTCGCTGCCTTGTATAGTGGATGGGCCGCTGGAAAAGAGACTACCTCAGCGATCCACCCAACAGACTACAAAACCTGGGTGACGCCCCGGCACAACAGAGGGCGTTGGACCGACTCAATGGCTGGCGGACGGGAGATCCCCGTTCTCCCGCCCGTGGTCTTCATTATGGCAGCATGAGGCGCGCGAACGCGCGCCTGCTCCGCCCGGTTCGCCGGCGACGGCTCGGATCCGCAAGGATACTTTCCTCACGGATCCGCTCCGCCGCCTCCTTCTGCGAGATGACGTCCTCGCAGAAGATTGCGACCGCTGCCCACTTCCTCTCGCTGTCGACCATGGCTTTGATCACGGCCGACAGCGAGTGGTCTTCACCCACAACCTCAGTTCTCGACTTCGCCGCAAGCTCTGGAGCGGAGGAGCACTGGGTGCTGGAAGGGGCGGGGAGTCGTTGGCAGACTTCTTCCCACCACCTCTCTCAGACTTTTTACCGCCTATTGGGGGCGTGGGACGAGACCGCAGTAGCAGCGGCGGCGGCACCGGTGGCACCAGCGGTGACCTTTAGGCCGCAGAGACAATGGCAGCAGTAGCCGCAGGAGGCGCAGCTTGCAGCCGCGACCGACAACTAGGCGCCGGCAACAGCCGATCGCCGAGACCTATGCGGTCGTCTACATATTTAAAGAAGGACGCTTGCATATCCAGCTCCTTTCCGAACGGCTGAGGCGCTTCTTTAGGCGCCCGCCCTCGGGTCTCGGCACTGAGCCGCACCATCTTCCGGTGCAGCTTCGATACTTCCGCCTCCAGTCGCGCGAATTTGTCGGCCAGGTAATCGACCGACGCCTTCGTTGCGGCCGCGGCCTCCTTGAGGTGCTTTTGGAAGGTCCGTTTGAGGTTCTAAGACTTGGACGCCACGTTCGTCACAATCTCGGAACCGTCAAGGGCCTTCTGCACCGCTTCTGCCACCGACCTCGGGGTGGGGCTGTTCCTCTGCGGACGGATTTTCCGCGCGAGCAGCGCCACCTCCTCCGCGCATACCTCTGCCGCCGCATGCTTAGCTGCGGCCAGCTCGGCCGTAAGGCCCCGGTATGCAGGGCCGGTCCCTGCCTCTTCGGGCAGTCCCGACCTTTGGGATCGGCGCCGCGCTCGACTCCCGAGGGGGACGGCGCTTGCGCTTTCGCTCCAGAATTGCCTTGTCCGGGGCTAGCCCCAAGGCGACCATCATCGCGGAGTCGGTATCCGACTCCGCGGGGGTTTCGGTGCCCACGATTTCACGCGGCACGGCGCTGTGATGTGGTTTGCTTCTTCCTTCCTTCCCCAGAATACGAGAGTAGACAGAGCCAGCAAGCTCCGTGAGGGATTCTCCGGGCGCGGTGCACCCGGTACCCTCCTGACGTAGTTTCAAACCTTTAGCCGACATCATAATAATTTGGGTTTGGGTGGAGGTTGCCTTCCTCGCAGAAGGTCCCCGGTCCTGTCAGTTCAGGAGTACGGGTCGAGCCGGATGGGGGTCTATACTGGACCGATCCACCCGCCCCAAGACCGCCCAATTGGACAAGAAATCTAGGGAGGCTAGGTTTCTTGGCCTAACGGCCCTCACTAGTGATTTTTTTAAAAGGTTTTCTTCCTCTATCCCCCCCTTCACAAATCCACGTGTTGTCTGCTAATCAGAAGAACACGTGGAGAGACCCCCAAAGGCGGCCCTCGCGGACCGATAACCCCGAGACAAAATGCCTCGGGTTCCCTATGCATGCCAGAGTATTAGCCACGAGTAATAATGCCCCCGAAAGGACATTATTACCCGAGTTATACCGGCCCAACGTATGCTGTTCCATCCCACGAGAAGTGTAGAAGGGACCAGCAGCCGTCAGGCACACTAGGAGGTTCTCTGGCCACACACCCCGGACATAGGCCTCCCCCAAGGTTTTCCATACAGATGTTTATTGCATAGATGTATTTATTTCTTATCTCATCAGTCATAATATCGGCAGAGTTACATACTTCGACATTATCAGACAACTATTTCCTATGTTAAAACTGCTAATTACAAATTTGTATTTCGAAGGTATAGTATATGAGACAACGCTTTCTTAATATGACCACGCCTGTCTGTCACATATTGTATAGAATTCAATAATTTATACAATTAAATTATTAAAAAATTCAGCATATTAATCTATGGTTTCGGGGAAATAATCCGCCGAGTCTATAGCAGGTCCTAATAAAAATGAAGAAATCGAAATATACTAAACAAAACAAATTATATTATTGTCTAGTCAAACTTTAATTTAAACTAACAAAACGAAAAATTTTATTTCATATACCTTCATTGATATTTTTGTGCTATAAGCAGCAGTAATGATGTGAACAAAAGAACTACTGAAGTATAACAATTGTATGAATTTAGTGAAAACAAAAGCTGTTTGTGATTTTAAACTGTACTTAACCCACCCTAAATAATATGAAAAACAGCTGTTAGAATAGATAGACTAAATAACTTTATGATTAAGTAACATTTAAGGAAAAACCATTTTTAATTATAAGCTTTCCTTTGCAAATTTGTAAATAAAACTAAAAACTGTTTATCGGTTATTTTATTAAAATTAAATTATAAAATTATTCTATATTTATTCAATGGAAACACATATAAATAAACATGAAGTTCAGTACACATGTCTCTAGAAAACATAAAGGCATTTGTGCTCAACTTTAGTAACAATCGTCCTCACACATTCACTTGAATGCCACTGTCAGTTCTTTAGAAGTCGTTGGATGTTCGTGGGTGTGGCAGTCGTCTTCACATAAGGCTATGTTCACTTGGTCCCAGTGGAGAGCAGGGCGAGGAGTCCTGAGGCAGCCGTAAGGGAGACAATGTAGTTACTGTGCTGGAGTCAAGGAATATATTGATAGAAATATATTATAAGTAATTTATGTATATTGGACAGGCAAGATTCCTTACTACAAGTTATAAATTTTTTTGGAGTATTGTCACTAACATATTGGTACAAATAGTAGGGTCTATGTGTCTGTGTTTGACTGTTTGCAACAACCTCCAGAACACAATCTTTTAAAACTCAAAACTGGGGTATTTAGTACTCAAAAGCATGATTAGAATAGTATTTATAATCAGCTTCAGGCCTAACCTTAATACAAATAGTTCAACATTTATAGAAGCCATAAAGACAAATTTTAAACAAAGTGTTGTAACATGCCTTCCTAATAATGGCTACGTTCAATTAAAGAGGGAGGTTATAAATCATACTATTTTCGTTTCTGTTCAGAAAAACTACACACATTATCTATGAACTACATATATGAGTGATTTTAGTCATAACTTAAAGAAAAAAGTGACACTTATGGCCAGTCTCACAACTAACAAGTAAAAGTTATCCGAAAGATAAATTGCATGCTGTCTCAATCTTGTTAGGTTAAATAAGAGAGATGGATAAATGCTATTTGGAGATGGTGGGGCAAGCCCTTAGACTCATAACAACTATGCTAAAATAATATTTTATCATAAATGGGGACTTTTCTTTTTTCACTTGTAACACATAAGGCACAGCACTATCTGTAATAAAAATTAATGCTCTGAAAAAGAACTAACTGTTTCCTAAACAGAGATCATTGTAACAAATTCAAATACCATGTTACCAAAGTTGCATATTTCTTTTTAACTTGTCAAGTCTTGTAATGCCATAATAAAAAACCTGTTGTGTCTTGCTGGCGGTGTGCCACTGCTATTCAATAGGTTAATAAAAGCGAGGCTGATATGCCCTGCCCAAGTTCTGATCATGATGTTTGTAGGTGTTGATAATTATCAGAGCTTTCATCTCTGAACATAACTTTTAAAAGGATACACTGTGGGTGTGAAAGAGCGCAGAAGGTAGAAGCTGCTGAGGATGACGATGGTCAGGAACAATGCATTATTGTAGAAGATGGAGTAAGTGGTCGCCTCATAGTCGGCTACCTCGTTTTTCTTCCACAAGATTCTGAAAAATTAATACATGTTTTGTAAGTAACCTAACCAGTTCATAATCACCTCATTAGCTCATTAAAAATATTTAATAAAGCAATGTTGTCAGTTTAAAGGTAAAATTCACTAAATGCTGTGTTATCCCATTGGTTGATAATGGGCAATAACCTAATGAATTATATTCCATCAGAATATGTATCTGCCCTTATTAGACTGTCTTTGCTATGGATTGAATATCTCAGTTTCAATGTATTCTTGTGACAGATTATAAAAAAACCCTGATAGTAAAAGAAGCACCAAATTGCTACTGAGTTTTACACCACTGTGTATAAGTTGCTTTGGAAGGAAACATTAAAGTTAAGAATATTTCAATTTGTAATGTTTATAATTAATTTAAATTATTATTAGGTATATTATAGAGACATATACAGAATTGAATGACTTGGCAATGGATAGAGAAAGATCAAAATTACTACACCGACGAGTGCATAGCAAACTTTGGATAGGATTATTAATACTCAGTGAATAAGGTAGCATACATTTTATTTATAACCCACCACTGCAAACAAGCACACAGATTATCTGATGATAAGCAGAGCATATGCAACATCAAACCTATACCTATTACACATTGCCAACCATTCAATAAAAGAACCACTGTGCTGCCAGTGCACTAGATAAAAGTCCTATACACTGCTAATAGCACAGCACAATAAGTGAAAGGTTTATGACATTTGAAAACATATTATAACTTTCCGAATATTTTAAACCAGGCTAATATGCTAAGGCATTTAAATTATGAATACTACATTGATAGGAGCTGAGATTGCGTGGAAGTTCCAATAGGAATCCATTTAAAAAACAGAAACATATTGGATAAACATTGTTAACCATTAACAACCTCTGAATTGTATAATTGGAACAGTAAATATTTCGTAAAATGGTAATTCACCTCTCATCCTTCTCCTTTCTGCTCATCTTCCTGTCGTCAGCGAGTTCACGGGCCATTTCGCGCGCTACAGCATCCTGTCTGCGGACTGCTACTCTGTGCTTCAGTTGGAATTTGGTGTTGCGGTAGGCCAGCGCTAGCAGCCAGGTGCTCGCTGCCGTCACCATTGCGAACCATGCCAGTGACGGGCTCACCTCCAGAGCGTGCACCCTCCAGAACAACCCTAGAAATATGTCACCAATTATTAGGATGAATTACAACTTTCATCAATCGTTCATTAACGTTTTATGTATAAAACAAGAAGTAATATTCATATAACTGTACTATTAGAAGCCGTCAAAGTTACTTACATATGGGAATAGCTGATACAATGAAGGCATTCCCGTAAAATAGGGCTGAAGATTTGGTTGAAACGTTTCTACTAAAATCTTGGAGCAGTAATTCTTCCTCTTTCGTGAAAGCTTTGTTTCCTTTACTCGACATGTTTATATATTTATTAAACCGATCAGATAAACACAAATAGTTAACACGGAGTACGTGTAAAAAATAAACCCAAATGGGAAATAGATAGTCCGAGTTATGCCACCGCTTCTGCTGGCCTGTGCGCTGGCGAGCGAAAGCTAAACGTCAAATGACATGTAAGCAACGTGTCAAAAATATTACCAATATGAAAAAAGTGTTGTTAATATTAATACTGTGACAAAAAAATCGTTCAAAACCGGTTCCAAGACACCCTACGTAATCGTTTTATTGAATTTTAAAGTATTTTATTTAAATCAAAATTATTAAGATATTTTCTGTAGAAATTGATTTAGATTCAAAGTCAAATAAATAAGGTCTGGTTAATATACAAGTAAAAATAGGATAGTATTTAAATGTACCTCCATTTTTTGCCTTTGTTCCACCAAAAATACTAATTGCATAGCAAAATATGCTTACTAAAATATTTTAAAGAGATCAAACTAAGTCGACGGAGCGGCGCACAGTGGATCAAAAATTTTAAAAGTATTTAATATCAAAAATATAAATACCTATACAGTTGCATTCCTCTATTGAAGAACAACAAAAATTGTTACTACGCTTTTTTCATTTGACCAGCCTCGGCTACTGTGGGGGCGATGCGGAGGCCACTGCTCTTAGACCACACGACTGCTTACCATCAGGTGGAGTGTGGTCATTTTGACGAGCAAAATAAAAAAATAAAAAAAAAAAAAAAAAACTTTAGGAGCAAATCGATGAAAACTGTTATTTTTGTATGAAAACGAACACAAAAATGTCTGTATCTTATGATTCCCTCTTTGTTTCGATTTGCGGTTTTCATTATTGTTATTTACCTATTTTATGCCACATTTATTTAAGGATATCTATATTAACTATCTTTGTTATTGTATTACTGATAAAATAGATGTATAATTAGTATACTTATTAATGATAATTAGTCATCACTAAGCAGTTCCTTAAATAACAGATGCATTATGGAGTACTTTAATGACTTATGCTTTTGTTGCAATATAACGAAAACGTTAATAAGTCATCAAGTAACGACTACCAATATTTGCTTAATCTAATTAGTTATTGTAATTACTAATAATTATAAATAGTTAAGAAGTTAACTTCATTTACAGGTTTAGCTCTCACTTCTTCCAAATTATTCATCTCGCTTGGACGAGCTTTGCACAAATCACACACTGTTGCCGAAGTTCCAGATATGATTGAATACACCTTGCAATCAATCATGGTTAACCACAGATTGTGCGTAACAGTAACATTGCCGCAATCAGTTGAGATCAGTCCACGAATCTCGGTCTCAAATATATAATGAAATTGGGTGACAATATGTGATTGATGATGGCTGATCATTCTGCCACACTGTGTTTCCACTAGAAGTCACTAACTTAAGAGGTACAAGACTTGCCGTAAATACACTGGATAAGTCTTGTTCACTTGTTGTTGTTCTTTGATGATAAAGGCTTTGACTCGAAGCTCCATCAAAACCCCATTTACTGTGAAGCACAAGTTGTTCCCCAGCATCAAAATGCGATTTAAGTGAATCGATCAGCCTCCTAACTGTGAGATCAAGGAGGGCTTGGAGTCGTATCTTTGCGGTAGTATCAGTCACAGTTACGTCTTCGTTTGCTGGGTAACACTTAAGTTTTTCTTTCACTAACATGTAATAGCTTGGGTATTTCGCATGACCTTCTTTAAAACTAAAGTCCCTAAGGGTAATGTAACGCCACTTGGATAACTGCATATAACCGTAAAGAGCAAGTGCTTTGTCAGTAGAAATTTCACGAAGCAAAGTATTCTGATTAGTTTCCAGGACATTCAAAACAGTAGAAACGTGTTCAGGATTTCCCAGCAAATATTTCATTATTCTGGCTACATCATTTTTTCCGGCAGACTTAAGTGCACTTTCAACAGTATGTAAAATCTCATCTGGACGACTGCAACTAGCAATATTTTCATCAACACGTCTTCTTTTCTGTCTACTCGATAGATCTTCAAAGCGTTTGCGAGGAGATTTATATGTTGAAGTTGAAGTATTTGATATTGATGGACTGATTACCTCTTCTGCCTCATTTTCAGCTTCTTCAGTGTGAACAATATTTTCCTTAAAGCAATTTGGCCAAATTATATCGGCACTTAACCACTCTCTGTTTATGTTTATGAACTTGTCAACTGTCCTTCTTGATTGCACCCATTTGGAGTAAATCCGATAGCAAAATCGTCGACACCAGTTCTTTAGATCCGACACAAATAAATTATCATAGCCACGAAGATCTTTATGATGACGAAGAGCAAAATAAAGATTTAGATAAGTAGAAAACTCACGGAAAGCCATAATGACAACACTTAGTATAGATTGTAATTACAACTGAATTATATTTACAAAACACACTAATATATATAGGCCAGCAAGTTTGCAACTAACAATGAATTTGATAAGCTAATGATGACATGAGCCAATCACAATGTAGGGCTTAGGGGCTGTTAACATAGTAATTACTATAACTAATTAGATTAAGCAAATACTGGCAGTCGTTACTTGATGACTTATTAACTCTTTCGTTATATTGCAACAAAAGCGTTAATAAGTCATTAAAGTACTCAATAATGCACCTGTTATTTAGGGAACTGCTTAGTGATGACTAATTATCATTAATAAGTATACTAATTATACATATGTATATTCCATCAGTAATACAATAACAAAGATAGTTATTATAGGCAAAATATCTCGGAAAGGGCGCTCTAGGGGCCCCATGTGTCCTTGAAGAAAATGTGGCATAAAATAGGTAAATAACAATAATGAAAACCACAAATCGAAACAAAGAGGGAATCATGAGATACAGACATTTTTGTGTTCGTTTCCATACAAAAATAACAGTTTTCATCGATTTGCTCCTAAAGTGCTGGTCAAATAAAAAAGCGTAGTAACAATTTTTGTTGTTCTTTAATAGATGAATGCAACTGTATATTTATTTTTTTGAAAATAAATACTTTTAAAATTTTTGATTCTATGTCCAACCTCTTGTATGGGGACGACCCACTGTGCGGCGCAGGGCTCCTATTTTTGGGTGGGTGTAAGAATGAACCTAACATAACCTAACCCTTCCGAGATGGAATGCAGTGATTTGAGGTGCACGTTATGATATATTTTAGTAAGCTTACTTTGCTGTGCAATTAGTGTGTCTGGAGGTCATTATATTTAATCCCGTAAAAATATAAGATAAGTAGTTGCTGTTTCACCCACAGACATAAGAAGTAGAAGACTACTACCACTTCTTATGCCTGTGGATTTCATCCACGTTTTGCACCAATTAGGCTAAAAATGCAAAAGATGCTTATCATTATAAAATAGCTATATACAATCGTTTATATCAAAGGTTTACATCCTTATTACGGACATCACTTAGATCATACCTAAATAACTTTCTATTGGGATTAAATATAATGATCATCAAAAATACTAATTGGTCAGCAAATATTGCACAGCATCTATACGCCTCAAATCACTGCATTCCGTCTCGGAAGTGTTAGGTTATGTTAGGTTCCTTTTTTTAAACCCACCCAAAAATAGGAGCGCCGCGAAGCGGGGCTCCGTCAACTTAGTTTCATCTCTTTAAAGTTTGCTGGCCATGAGTTGCTGATCAATTAGCTATTTCTGCTCACAGATTATATTTTTCTGCTCACAAAAATACCAATACTTTGTAACCATTTAAATAACACCCCTTTCTATTCGTCACCATGGAAGTGTAATCTATGTTTTTACGAATCTTTTTAAGTCTTGGCAAAATTAAATGTATTTAGTATTTTTGTCTGTTGTTATTTTATTCTAAAAACATTATCTCATTCATTTTAGTTGAATTAGTAATTTGTTATAAAAATCTTGCAGAATTTGGCTTTTTGACAGTCGTTGTCAGATTTCAAATATCTATCAAATTTTGAAAATAAACGTTTGTTTGTGCCGCCAGCAAAAGTTGTTGTTTATAAGTAATATCAATAAATGATTTGAATTGCATATATATCCTAAGTTTCACAATGAGTCATTTTGAGTTTACTATACCATTGAAGAAAGACGAACTTCTAGAATCTCACGTAGGACAGTATCATGTAGAAGATGTGTTTCAACCGCGCGTTTTATTATCTAAACTACAAGGTAATCGGTCATATTTGTTTCTTATAATACAATACACACAACATAAAATTATAATATTGTGCTCATGACTTGTGTACTTATTCAAGTATTTTGATTATTTCCAGACGCTGCTCGCGCGTTCAACACCGATGGTGTTGATTTTATACTAGAACACTTTGATACATATTTTTCCATCATAGTACATGGTAACAAATTAGAATGGAATGTTATAAATAAAGGTAAATATAGTCTCTATTATAAATAAACTTAAATTTTACAGTTCTATGTGGTTCTATTTTATAAATTTAATGTTTTCAGGCTTTGACCATATAGTGCGGGCTGCCAAAAATCTATGCAACCATTTCGAGCTGTTGTTACAAGACAATGAAATAGATACTGATGTGCGAACCAAGAATCTGAACATCTTAAAAATGATAATGTATCTATTCACACAGATAATGAAAACAAAGGATTCTAAATTGGCTGCTGATGTGAGTTGACTGAAATAATGATGGGATATAATTTTAGTAAATTCTATCATCAGTTCTGATGATAGTGATGTGATTGAAATATGTAATTGCAATATTGATAAAATAGACATGCATCTTAGAGGCAGTGTTTATTATGACACTTTAAACATGTGTTTGCCTAGTTCTCTTAAATCATCATAAAATAAACATTCAAATCTTACCCATTAGAATACTGATAAGAACCCACTCCAAATACAAACATTTAACTTAACTAGAGGGTCTAATTAAACTACTAGTAAATTGTAAACCCAAATTGCTAATTATCCTTTTAAATTAGAAACATGTCTAACATTATGTAATTAAGTAATATTTATTTTTTAATATTAATTTATTAAACCTCATATACTCATTCCTTATATTATAAAGTTTGTTATTGAACTAAAATTATACTTTTCCATAGAATTCCACAAAGCTGACTCTGGGTAAGAAAGGAAAGAAGGTATCAACAGATGATGATGAGTTCTGCGGTTGGACAGAGTCTGATAAACAAGCTGCTCTGATCACACTGCACTTAATACTGCAGCAGCCTTTATCTAAGCTCTGGGATCCACCTTTAGCTGAAGATAATTTTGTTTCGTAAGTCAACAAGATATTGAAATCAATTTGAAAAAACAAAAATAAAAAAAAGGTTAATGTTCATATAAAATCAGCAAAGTAATACATGATTTGGGGAGAATTAGTTACAGGCTATAGATTTCCAATTGCTATGATGTTGATTTATCTCAGTAGTTAGAGCAGCGATAGCTCAATGGGGAGACTAACAGACTGCAATGAGAGGGTCTCGGGTTCGAACCCACGTCGCGCACCTCTGACTTTCGGAAGTTATATGACTTTTAGAAATTATGTTCATATTGATTGACAATTATCGCCTGCTCCGTGCGTCGGAGAGTACGTTAAGCCATTGGCCATGAACATCTATGGTAGTTGTTATTGGGAGAGTGTCGACACAAAAGATCCCACTAGGTCGAAGTGTTGCCGGTCTGCACTGACTGGGCCCTAGATAAGATAAGATATCTCACTAGTTAATTAATAAATACTTTCAGCCATGTTTAAAAAGATGCTGACCCTAATTTGAAAAAATATATATATACGGTCGAATAAAAAAGCAGTGGAAAACTAGCAATGTCCATTTAATATACATGCATAGTATGTACTTAGTAGATAATATTAATCAGTTAGTGAAATTGTAAGTGAAGCTCTGGATCATTTACAGAATGGTAGCAGAACCCTGCTACAAAGCTCTTGAAGAACAAATAATAAAGACCAAGTTGGTCAGAGAAACTGTGTTCCAAGTTCTTGGTGTTCTCATCAAGAAATATAATCATGGTACCTCATGTCTTATTAAACTTGTACAGGTAAGTTAACTAAACTAAATACAAAATATAATCATGGTACCTCATGTCTTATTAAACTTGTACAGGTAAGTTAACTAAACTAAATACAATATATTTAATATGTTCTTTATTTACGACAATCTTAGACACAATAAATTACTGCAGCAACAACATAACATACATACCCTATCCTACTTTTATTGTATACTAGCTTTTGCGCGCGGCTCCGCCCGCGCGGTACCTACATCAATAAAAAGTAGCCTATGTCCTTCTCCAGGTTTTAAACTATATCTGTGCCAAATTTCATTTAAATCGCTTGAGTGGTTTAGCCGTGAAAAGGTAACAGACAGACAGACAGACAGAGTTACTTTCGAATTTATAATATTAGTAAGGATTATATTGTTATATTTCCCTAAACTTTATTCGGATTTTGAAATAAAACTACTTTATACAGATTTTATCACATAAAATGTTTACATTCCCTGACATATTGGTTGCTTCTCAGTAGCCATGTACAGTTTGATATAGTTTAATTTCAATGTATTTAGAAATTAATTAGCGCAAATGTAAGACATTTTTTTTTTGGATTTATTTAAATGTTATACTTATTTGATTGTAGGTTCTCCAAATGGTTGAACATGCAGTCTCCCCAATAGTTGGAGGAGTGGTACAGTTGACCAAGGATTTTGGGATCGGAACATTTGGGCCGCAAATGGTAAGTTAAAATTTTAATTTAACCCGTAAGCACTGACACACGGATTTATAACATTGCCACTGATATAGCTCTGAGAGACTCCTTTAAGTTAAACTAGATGAAAATATACTTTATTATGTTTTATTCATTGTGTAGTTTTATAATTATAATATGAATGTTATATATAAATATTTAAACATAAAATAGGTTAACAAATTGTATGATATTATGTATTTTCAGGTACTTTCGTTTAATTAGTCACTTAAAGGCACTTTCTTGTGATTATGCCTATAAAAACAAAAATAACAAATAAAATGATTATCCTTTCCAAAATAATATTCAAATCCTCTAATAAAACCACATACTTCCAGATATAGGTCTGGTAGACCTACAAAAAATTTTCATATTATGTAAATCATTAGCTTACAATGCAGCATGAAACGGCTTATTGCTTTGTTTTCCTGAGGTTCACTAAGGAACTCAAACAGCAACAATTTATTATACGGTTGGGAATCTGTCAGACCTATAACAGTGCTTAAGGGTTAAGTTAATCACGCATGATGTTTTTCCATGGAATGCAAATAGTTTTTAAGTCCATAGACAACTTCCACAATTGCTGGTGTGTTCAACATAGTCAAGAACAGATAAACTGAATATAATCCCTATTAGGAGGCTTATGTTTAACAATATTGTTATTATATTTACAAACTGTTCAGGGACGAATGGAGACAAGGTTTACAATTCCCTGACAAGGGTGGTCTCAACTGGTTCACTGATGGTTCCAAAATGGAAACAGGATCGGGCGCTGGAATCTATGCCAACGACTGTAAGGTGAGCCAAAGCATGGGCAAATATGCAACGGTTTTCCAAGCGGAAACCTATGCTATAATTGCCTGTGCTCAGGAGAATATCAACAGTGGTGTCACTGACAGGACTGTGTATATTCTCAGTAACAGTCAAGCTGCTCTCAAGGCTCTGGACTCGTGTAGGGTGGACTCCAGATTGGTTCTGAACTGTGTTAAGCTCCTTAACAAACTAGGCAGGAAGAAAACAGTCAGACTGGTGTGGGTTCCGGGGCATGCAGGGGTGCAGGGCAATGAGGAAGCTGATGAATTAACCAGAAAGGGCTTGGCGCAACTGTTTGTGGGCCCTGAGCCATTCGTGGGACTCTCTGAGAGCACCGTAAAAGCAGCTTTGAATGCACACGGCAATGAAAAACACAGGCTAAAGTGGATTGGATGGCCCTTAGGGATCTGGAACACTCCAAGAAATTCAAGGCAAACGGAGCCACAGGCTTCCCCCAGAAGTTCTGCGGGTATAGCAAGAGCCAAATGCGCCTGCTCACAGGAGCGTTCACTGGCCATTTTGGCACCAAAGACTTCCTGTGCAGATTAAGATTGACACACGATTCGATGTGCAGAGCCTGTGGTGAACAGGACGAGTCCATATCGCACCTACTGTGTGAATGCGACGCGTTGGCTGGACTTAGGATGGGTCTGATGGGATTGGCATATCCAAACCCTGAAGACTTCAGGCTTCTCCCTCTGAATTGTACACTGCAGCTAATGCAGTACATTCATAAGGAGATAGCTAAGGGATGAATCTTGGGGCTGACACAAAAGATCCCACTGGGTCGAAGTGTCGCCGGTCTGTACTGACTGGCCCTCACACACAAGATAAGATAAGATAAGATACAAACTGTTTTGTTATAAGTCTGTAAGCCATCTTGAAAATTAAATAAATTTATGACGTATAAAAAATTTGTTACTAAGATATTATCACTACAAATGAAAGGAAGAAAGTTCTATTGCACAGTTCTGTAGTTTTAAATCTTATTGAGTATTTGTACCGTATCTCGCAGGTCCGTGAGATAGCAGAAGCACTAGCATCGACGGAGGAGGAGGGCGGCGGAGGCACGGAGCAGGGCGCAGCGCGGAACTGCGGCGCCTTCCTGCTAGAGCTCACTAAGGAGCTGCCTAAAGAGATGACCAATGCTATTGCCACTATACAGCCGTACCTTGAAAGTGACGAGGTATGTTTACTAGGTATTGAAACAATTTTCCGACGTCTTACCTTTATATTGATATTAACCCATTCGCTGTCCCGAGATAGGCACAATAGAAAATCTATTGTTCAATATATATATATATATATATATATATTATGTGATTCATTGGACAGATAACCTATTAATATGGTGCTAAAAGTATTTAATAGTTCAAGATAAATTGTAAAGAAACGCCGTTATCTATATAAATTTCAGTGCTCTCTATAAACGCTTATATTCTATAGATGCGTAAGCGCAATTTCATCTGACGGGTTACTTTAGGTAGCTATTGTTGATCGTTTACACCGCGCATACAATACAGGTCGGTTCATGAAAGATGACCACTGGGCAGAAATCATTTTTTAGGTCCCCGTGGAAGTGCGGCGTGAGGCGCGGGCGGAATGCGTCAAGAACGGAGCGACGCCATTGGTGCGCGCGTGTACATATGCGCGACGGCCGCCATTTGTGGTCAACTTTCGTGAACTGACCTGTACAAACTGCGCAGATGCCTCTAGTTACGCTATAGTAGTCTAGTCCTATATACCTACAAGAGTCATGGCTGTTTTAACTCTATTCAGACTTGACACAGGCTCGAGACGAGACTAGGTACTTGATGTAACTGGCGAAACATGGATTGAGTATAGTGGTTACCTATGGTGTATGATGTGTAGACAGTAGCTTTACCATATCGTAGGTAAGCTTTATGTGTTAGGAGTAAAGCACCGTTCTAAGTAGTTTTAATCCTTGCTAATATTATAAATTCGAAAGTAGCTCTATCTGTCTGTCTGTCTATCTGTCTGTTACCCATTCATGGCTAAACCACTCAACCGATTTAGATGAAATTTGATATAGAGGTAGTTTAAAGCCTCGGAAAGGGCAAAGGCTTTTTATTGATGTAGGTACCATGCGGGCGGAGCCGCGCGCTAAAAGCTAGTAGCAAATAAATACAAAACTGCCTAAATCCTTTTATAACTATTTTGTTCTTTTGTTTAGTCGTACACGCTGCGTATCAGCGTGCTGGGCATGATGTGCGAAGTGTTGATCGTAGAGCTGAGCGGCGAGGGACTCAGCGACGAGCAGCGCGCGCAGCGGGACGACTTCCTGGACGACCTGTACGAGCACATACACGACCTGTCCGCCTATGTACGGCACAAGGTACGCGTCGCCACTCATACTCAGCAACTAGCAGCGCACGCAGCGGGACGACCTGTACGAGCACATACACGACCTGTCCGCCTATGTACGGCACAAGGTACACGTCGCCACTCATACTCAGCAACTAGCAGCGCACGCAGCGGGACGACCTGTACGAGCACATACACGACCTGTCCGCCTATGTACGGCACAAGGTACGCGTCGCCACTCATACTCAGCAACTAGCAGCGCACGCAGCGGGACGACCTGTACGAGCACATACACGACCTGTCCGCCTATGTACGGCACAAGGTACGCGTCGCCACTCATACTCAGCAACTAGCAGCGCACGCAGCGGGACGACCTGTACGAGCACATACACGACCTGTCCGCCTATGTACGGCACAAGGTACGCGTCGCCACTCATACTCAGCAACTAGCAGCGCACGCAGCGGGACGACCTGTACGAGCACATACACGACCTGTCCGCCTATGTACGGCACAAGGTACGCGTCGCCACTCATACTCAGCAACTAGCAGCGCACGCAGCGGGACGACCTGTACGAGCACATACATGATCTGTCCGCCTATGTACGGCACAAGGTACGCGTCGCCACTCATACTCAGCAACTAGCAGCGCACGCAGCGGGACGACCTGTACGAGCACATACACGACCTGTCCGCCTATGTACGGCACAAGGTACGCGTCGCCACTCATACTCAGCGACGAGCAGCGCGCGCAGCGGGACGACCTGTACGAGCACATACACGACCTGTCCGCCTATGTACGGCACAAGGTACGCGTCGCCACTCATACTCAGCGACGAGCAGCGCGCGCAGTGGGACGACTTCCTGGACGACCTGTACGAGCACATACACGACCTGTCCGCCTATGTACGGCACAAGGTACACGTCGCCACTCATACTCAGCGACGAGTAACGGGACAGCAGCAATACATTCAACGTTGTCAATAGTTCCAAAGAATTTAGCACGTGGGATTCATTGCACTATCTCATACCTTGTGATTGATGTAAACAAGCGTTACGATACAGATTAGTGTAGTGATGTGCATAATTACATTCAAATGATATTCAAATACAGTTGTACACAATACAGTTCAATTTGTATGGTCAAGGAGCAGTAAACGCGCTTAAGTATAGTGTTGTCAACAACAATTTTGTTGAGAGCACAGCAGAATTTCTGTTCTTCTCTAGAGCCTGACGGGAACGCAAAATTATCATGTCCAAATAACTTCGTTGTTCTTATTATAAGTCCTGTTTTGCGAAGCTTTCAATAAGTGATGGGCACAGTCAAGGGCATAAGTAGCTTAGTATTTAATTAATTTTATGAATTAAACTTTGTATATTATTACTACGTATTCGAAAAATATCATTAAATTAGCTATCTTTCAACTATTCCTATTGCAAAAACATGAGAACGATGGTTACTTAGAATAATAGAGGAATTTAAAATCTTACAAATGTTTAACGGCTTATTTCGTTAACTGTAACTCTGTTGTTGCTAGTCACGTAGCCATAAGCTTGCCAACTTAGTAGATATTTCATTTGAAATAATTCTCATCACTTGAATCAAAATTATTTTATTTCCGGTTCACAGGTGCTTCAATTCTGGTGTCGACTCCAGAGAGAGAACTGTGTGCCCGTGAGTCGACAGCGCACTGTGCTGGAACGAGCCATTGGACGACTTAAAGATAAAGCTGCGCTTGTACGAAAAGCTGCAATACAACTACTCAAGGTAAGGATTACTGGATACAGCCATCCCTGAAGAGATGGGCTGAGATTGAGAACATCCGATCTAGAGTGTCAAAAGGCAGTCAAGAGTGTATTGCCGTCTAATCAGGTACATTTACAAACACTGCCGTTCTATAATTTATTTGCGAAATGTCAACAACACGGCCCAAGTGTCGACCCGGGATGACCCAATTAAGATACCATCCAAACATAAGAGCAAAGCCTATGCCACTGGACCAAGAATGTAGGTCTACATGGGCAACGACTTTATCATAATAAAGTTTGTTATAAAATCGAAATAATTAAAAGAAGATGTAATATATCGCATCTGCAGGCAAAATATCCATTATTATCCTTTAATTTGGTGAATGTTGTATACATATTCCACTTTACAGATATTTTTAGAATGCAACCCATTCTCTGCTCAACTCAAATTGGAATTACTTGAAGAACAACTTAAGAACGAACAGCGCATATTGGATGACTTGCAGAAAAAGCTCAATCCAGGTCCGGACACAGAACTTATACAGAAATGGGAGAAAATTGAAAGTGACGTCATAAGTAGTATAAAGAAAAGTATAGATCTGCTCACGCAAGACGAGCCTGAAATATCACAGGCATCGCTAGATAATTTGTATGAGGCGATACGAAAACATTTGCGTGAGAAGAATTATTATAAGGCGTATTTAATTGTAAAACATACTGAGAGGCAGTATCCTGATGCCAAGTTGCTGAGATGTGATATGGAAAAGAGTGACCAGGTACTTTATTTTGTAATAAAATTGCTACTTGTGATATTTAATTCTTCTCGTGATATTAGTAGTTACTCGTAGCTTTGCTCGCGTTTATTTCTAACTTTGGTCTATACCCTATGTCATTCATCATAGTTCTCTTCATTCCAAATTTCTCTAGAATTGTTTCAGAATTAAACGTCTAATGTTGTAACTTAAAATTTTTGTTTTCAAAAGTCAATATTAGTCTTTGTTTTATTTAATGTGCAAAATAATGCCATATACCTATGTGCATACATATTATTTTAATTTCTGTAGTCTCATATTTCTACAGCTATGTTTCTGTTCCGTTCCGTCTATCTCCATCTACAGAGAGTAAATATATCATACTATGCTGCTACTAAAGAGCAGCGATAGCTCAGTGGGGAGACCAACAGACTGCAGTGCAGAGGGTCTCGGGTTCGAACCCATGTCGCGCACTTCTGACTTTCGGAAGTTATATGACTTTTCGAAATTATGTGCGTATTGATTGACAATTATCGCCTGCTCCGTGCCTCGGAAAGCACGTTAAGCCGTTGGTCCCGGCTGCCATGAACATCTATGGCAGTCGTTATTGGGAGAGTGTCGACACAAAAGATCTCACTGGGTCGAAGTGTCGCCGGTCTGAACTGACTGGCCCCCATATAAGATAAGATAAGACGCTGCTACTAAGACTATTCTGTAACTTAGTAACATTGTCACAACAGATGCTCATAATCCGCAGTTTATGTTAATATCATCTTAAAATAGCGATCAAATAGATGTCTTAAAAAATAAGACAGTCAATATTAAACATAAAATATAATTTCAGATCGATTATTTCGTGGCTCTACTCCGCAACATATTCATAATACCCGATAGAAGACAATCTATCTCGCTGACACAGCAGTGTGAACAAGAACTAGCACTATACAAACGGGTGGAGGAAAAAGAGAATATCGTAGCGTTTCTACAAGAGTCTGTGTACTTCAGTCGAATGGTATCTGAAGCTGTGCCTCTGATAAACGCGTTGTTGATGTCGAAGCAAGCGGGCGATGTGAGCGAAGCGATCGACTTCTTTACAACTGCACACCACTTTAATATAGAGTCGGCTAAAACGGGCGTAGCGAATATGTTGATGCTCGTGTGGTCCCCTGATCAGGTGAGATATTTAATATTTTGAATGAAGAAATCTTATTTGAGGGTCACCTAACTGACGCTGGGAACGATAATGCTCAACATGTTGTGATATACAGTTGTATCTTGTACATATCGCTCATGGTGCTATGCTGAGCACCTGAAGCGTTTCGGTTTGACTATCAATTTTGTGGCCCCAGAGCTGGCTTGCTTTACTTTCCTTCAATCTGGTTTGCGATGAGCGACGCGCCAAAGGATAATTGCCTATAAGTTTCTTAGCATAGAGCAAACAATTTTGATGGTCATATAAAAATTTATGAAAATATACGTTCACGTTTTTCATAATTAAGAACTATTATTATTTATGTTAAGTCATCAATTACAGAAATTACCAGTGTTTCCTAAAAATACAAATGTAATCTTTTTTTTAAAAATAGCACTAGTATTCCTAGTGCTATTTTTACGCCTGCATCTCAGGGGGCTTAATAAAAATTCAAACAACGGACACAAAGAACATCCCAAACGGAACAACTTTTATAAGTGAAAACTTTTAATTAGCCTTCACCTTATTAGTATTATGTTAATAAAATATTTTTAGCTGTAAGTTTTCCTAAAATGTTTAAATAAAAATAAAATAAACTATATATTATTCAATTACACAAAGGAGTTATGCATCAAACCCATACAACTTCGGCCTCGCATGGACAAAAATAAAACTGTATGTTTTACGAAGAACTATTAGTATTCTATAACCTTGTGTAATTTCAACATGCTATCTAGTTGGGTTTCAGATATATAAGGCATCCAAAATGAACAGAATTGCTCTGGTGATACTTTGGCACAAAGCAATTTTTTCAAAATGAATGTATTAATTATACTTGTTTCTGTCTAAAAACCTAGAATAACTTTATATAGCTGGTTTACAGAGCTCACTAGGGTAAAACTAGTTACTTTACTGAGCTCAGGTAGCCAGTGCTCGCTCTGCAAAGCAAGTGCCTATCAAATAACTATAGTTACTATTCATTTATTGTTAAAGCTTAAATAATAGTCCAAGAAACAAAGGCTTAAACAATAGTATATTTTGGTATAGTTTATTAGTCTCCAACCACTACATTATCTTCATTATGACTAAACATACTATCGAGGTGTGGTGCAGGAGGTGCTACATTATTTTAAAACCTTGCCCAACATAAATACCATATGATGGACATTATATATGTGCACAGCAGCCTACTGTTCTTCGGCCTACTATGCAGTTACAGTAATGCTGTTATCAATTAAAATGTACACATAGTATACTTTACGGCTTACATGCCTGTATTGTATTTTGCCTCTTAAAATCCAGGCATTTGTACTTCATAGCTCTCTCATAACATTGTCACATCACGAATGATAAATGACAATGAAGATCGAGTGCCCAACGCAAAGTGTTGCCACTACCACATATTGAATCATGCCATTACATTGAATTGGTCAATCTATTGATTAGTAAAATAAATCACAACATTAATAAATTGATACTATTACATCCCTGTTTAATCCGCATAATATGTGGAGTTTTTACTAACACAAGTAATATTATTACTTGTGTTAGTAAAAACTTAATTTAATATAAATAATAATGTTACGTAATAATTTCACTTCTTATAAAAAATACCTTTTCTTCAACACTGGCAATGTTGTCCCAAGCCATAATGGTTTACTGAATCAATAAAATGTAAAAAAAATTAAATCCTTTTTCCTGCTAGGTTCGGTTAAAAGAAAACGATGGCGACAAATAAAATATTATGAGACATTTTTACAATAAATTATATTCTTGTCCATTAAGGCCGTAATTTGCATACCTCCTTTCTGTCCCTTGAGGAGACCTACAACTGCAGCCTATCCGCACGGATGACGTAGTGTTTAAGAGGTCGTTCTTTGTATCTATTGTTTTAATTCAAAAGTCATTGAATCAACTACAGGGACATGAGTACAAGGATGAGCTTTTTCATTAAAATGAAAGTAGTTTAATTATGTGGCGTGGTAAATGTTGATTATTATATTTGTGTCCCCAGGACAAGCGCGAGGCAGTAGAGCGCGCGTACCGCGACATGTACCTGGAGTGTGACAGCAAGGCGGAGCGTGCGCGTGCCTTCGCAGTCGCCAACAAGCTCGCCGGGCTCGTGGCGCACGTCGACCGCGGCAGTGCGCTCGCGCTCGAGCACGTCGTGCAGAAGTGGGTCGAGAAGGGAGATATCACGCCTGCTATTATACAGGTATGCACCCATATTTTTGATACTGAGTTTAAGACGATTTTATATATCCATTGTTTCTACGCTGTATAGAGTTGCCATGAGTCTTTGTATACAACTATGCAGCTGATTTTGCAAGCTACAATAACGTCACAAGTTTAGTGGTGCCACCACCATATAGCTAATAAAACTTGTAATAAATCAGGCAAACCGTGTGCTTGTTTGCTCATTTTATTGACTAAATAATGAGTAAAGTTTCACAGATGAAAAAAATCTAAGAATCTCAAATCATTCATATACTAACCTATGTAACCAACGATAAGTTTCATGCGTTTGCCTCGTTCAAAGAATGCTTGCCACGATGAAAAAGGTTACTGGTTTTATCGATTTTTCTATTGTGTAATTAAGAGTATACGTAGAACTTTCTAAACAATAAAAAATGTATCTTGATATAAGGCATAAAACTTTCACAGGTTTTCTGGGAAATGTTTCTGAAGAAGATAGACGGCACGACAGACATGGACAGTTACGCTGCGTTCTCGTTCCTCGTCATGATCGCCAAAGCAAAACCCTCCGTAGCGCATGCGAACCTCGACGTCATACAAGCGCACGGACTCACGGCCGACTACAACTCCAGAAACCTTAGCGTACAACTACTAATGCCTTTGTCTAAAAAGACCCAACGGTACCCCGCCGAACATTCCATCTTTGCCTCATTATTTGAAAGTCTTATCGAAACGTATTCGAAGTTCGATAAATTCACCGCCTTCGCTGCGAATTCGATAGATCTTATATACGGGATCTGTGATACTCCGGAGATTGTATGTGCGAAGCTTCTTGCCGAAATGTACAAGCGAGCGGAAGAAGCGATGGTTAAAGATGTGGATAACCAGGAGGAAGTGAGCCTGCCTATTGAACTGTTGACTCGGTTCGTGTTCGTGTTGGGACAAGTTGCTTTACAGCAACTGATATATCTTGATGTAAGCGTGTATAGTGAGCTGAGGAGAAGGAATCAGGTATGTATCGTATTTTTATTTGTTTTCTGGTATTTAGGACTTTGTATTGGTTCATTAGGAAAAGATACAATGCAGATGGATCAAGTAGAAAAGCAAATATTTCGATAATGAAAGCGCTATGCTTTAAGTTTCCTAGTCACTGATAATTCGAATCGTTTCTGAATATTCGAAAGATTTATGACATATTGTGGTCACAAGTCTTGGTAATGAGGTTAAGAGCTCCTTGAACCGACGGGCGTGTATGAGGAATGTGATGAAAGTGAATGAAGCCAGAGAAGTGTGTCAGGATGGTAGCAAATGGATAACCGTAGTCTCTGCCTACCCCTCTGGGAAACAGGCGTGAATCTATGTATGTATGTATGTAAGTCTTGGTATCGTGTAGCCAATATCGACAATTATCTACGACTAATACGTTCGAATAAATGATTCGAATTAGATTTCCTTAATCATTCGAATAATTCGATTGATTTAACGATAAACGTATATCGCTAGTTACTTCACATTGACTTTAATCCTCCCTAATACATTACCAACAATTAATAGAAATACATGCATACACACATACATACATCCATGTACTACCGACTGAACTTATCTCGGTGTGCCAACTCGCTACTTGAATGGTGGGTGACTGAAACTGGATTTACTTCAGCGATATGTTTAAATTAACTTATGCGATGTGCAGGTCCGTGAAGAAAGAAAAGTGGAAGAGAAACGCAAGAAGAAAGCGGGCGCGTTCGCGACCCCGGGGCGGCGCGGGCGGCTGGACAACCTGCGGCGCCAGACGCTCATGAACGCCAGCAACGCCAGCGCCTCCTCCAGGAACCAGCGCTCTGCCAGCGTCGCCTCCAATAAAGGACCCTCGGTGAGTCTACATAAACATCACTACGTGCTACCTCCACGAATATATTTCTAGATGTGATGACGAAACGTTAGGTATTGTAGTTAACTGGCTTTGCAAAATGTTCTTTTTCCAATAACTAAGTGGTATTTCAAAGTCCTTAGTATATATATTTATTTATATGTATATATAAATATATATATATGTATATATAAATATATATATATATATATATATATATATATATATATATATATATATATATACATATATATATATATATATATATATATACATATATATATATATATATATATATATATATATATATATATATATACACAGTGGTGGACATATAATTGGAAACAGTACATAAAACTTAGGTAAACACAGAATAAACTATCGTTATGAGTAAAAAATATATAGATTATATCACTATTAACTATGCCAGAATGTAGCCAATGAGTTAAAAATCTCATAAAATATATTTAAAAAAAAAACTGTTCTATCTTTAATTATTAAAAGAGTTTAAAATAATGATAGTTGAATTTCTATTATTGGCCGCTTGGATAACTAATTAGAAAAGGGATCCAGGATTCGTCCCATTTTCGAAATTTAAAAAAAACCTCTGTCTACGCTTTTTCTGTAGATTCGGCGGCAATTGAACGTCAATTTGGAATTACGTAAATAATAAGTTTTGTTAAAAATGGGTAAAAATAAGAGTTGTGACGAGTCAACTAGGCAATTAATTGTTAAATTACATTTAGATCGAAAGTGGACTTATTGAAGAATTGCTAATCATCTAGAATGTTCTGTGAAGAAAGTTTTCAACGCTATTGCTTATTATAAAAGAAACGGAACTACTATAAGTGTTGTTAGAAAGGCTCGTCCAAGGAAAACGTCTCTCCGGGAAGATTTGCAAATAATACGTGTAGCTAAACAAAACCCGTTTAAAGGCTCCAACAAGATTAGAAATGAAGTTTTTTCACCTGATGACCCAAGGAACATTTCCTCGAAACTGGTACGCCGCAAATTAGTGATATCTAAATTGTTCGGGAGTGTTTCTCGAAAGGTACCGCTTCTTACCAAGCAACACCGAGAGAAGCGATTATTATTTGCAAAGAAATATCTAACTGGCCCGTACGAGAATGGAAACAAGTGTTATTCTCGGATGAAACAAAAATAAATATGGTGAATTCAGACGGCAAACGCTACGTTAGACGTCCAATAAACCATACTTTGGTTATAAATACACGAGGAGCATAGACAAACACGGCGGTGGTAACATTAAAGTATGGGGATGTTTTCCTGGTTGCGAAGTTGGACCCGTCCGTAAGATTGAAGGTACCTGTAATGGATCAATTTCAATACAAAAACATCTTAGCAGAGACAATGATTCCCTACACCGACGACCATTTGCCTGTGACCTGGATCTTTCAGCACGATAACGACCCAAAACACACGGCCCGCAGTGTTATATCCTTTCTTAGTGAGCAAAGTGTTACCATGTTAGACTGGCCTGCAAATAATCCCGATTTAAATTCTATTGAAAATTTGTGGTACGTCGTTAAAAAACAGTCTCCGTTAAACGTAATTCCAGTCAAAATAAACTTTACGAAGCCTTTGTTGAAGCATAGAACTCGATCGCACTCGATAAATGTATGAAATTACTTGAATCAATGCCACGTCGTTGCAGAGCCGTCATTAATAACAAAGGCTATGCAACTAAATATTAATTTTTAAGAAATTTAATAAACCAAAAATAATGTTACATAAATAGTTTGAAATTGATAACGTTAACACGTTAATAACTTTGATTTTTACATCATTTCTTTATTGTTTCTAATTACTTGTTCGTGACGGATGGTACTGCAAATGTCGTTTAGTTGTTTGTACGTAACTAAATATCTAAATGGTAGTTGTAAACTCGGATATTTATTTGTTTTTTAATGATTTGTAAGTTGTTGAACGTATTCTATGCATTTTGTTGTTTTATTTCCAAAAACAAAAGTTTTACGGCAATGTGCCTTGTATAATGAGAAATACGTCGCAAGTGTTTCTAATTATATGTCCACCACTGTATATATATATATATATATATATATATATATGTCGCTGATGAAAACCGTTTCCGTTCATAAGATTGTTCTTCGTCCGCCATATTGTGTACTAATTAAAATAAATGACTCAGTGGGTACGTCCGACGCGGTCGAGCACCCGAAATCAAGTGACAGCACGAACGAACGAGTTAACCTGGACCTGTACCACCACTACTTCACTCGCTCAACCTTCGTTCAACTCTCACTCATTCACTGACGACCCTGACAGCGCCATCACAGACTTGCGCTCGAAACTACTGACTGAAGGAAGTAACTAACTAAATGAATTAATAGATGGCGCCACCTCGAGATGCCTCAAACCATTGATAGATGGCGCCACTCGATTCAATAATTAGTGTCGTTTGCAGCGATTTACACTGTACATTGTTTAATCTCTAAGCTGTAATTTCACTAAGATTGTGTTGACGACTGTACTAAAAAAATGCTTTTCGGAAAAACTTAATCAATGGGACGAAACACCGAATGAAAATAAATATATTATTGAAATTCTGTGATCCGTCCCATTGGGACAAAACAATCGTGGGACGAACCACTGAACAAGCCAGTCTGTCTCGTTCAGTGGTTCGCCCCGCGTATGTCGCAAACCTCGGAAACGGTGCCATACATTTTCATACCCTGACTATTGTCGCATGCGTTCGGCCGCGATGCACGGAAATGAACCTTTAGATAGGGGCCGGATTACCGGAGATCTAGTGTACTTAAAAAGTAATTGTGGTGTGGTGTGGTGCAGGTGAATACGACGATGACGGAGGAGGAGGCGGGGCTGGAGGGCGCGGTGGCAGACGACGCGGACGCCGAGTACGTGCGCGGCGTGTGCGAGCGGGACATCGTGTGCGGCGGCGCCGCTCTCGCGCGCTACGTGCCGCTGCTGCGCTGGCTGCTCGCCAACCCCGCGCAGGGGAACAGCTCCTTACAGGCCGCCGCAGCACTCACCTTCACTAGGTCACTAACAACTTATGTATCTACTCTCTAACGTGATTTTGAGTAAATTATGCTAGCGGGAGACCGTGGAACTGCTACGCAGATGTCTCGAGTTCGATCCCAGGACGCGCATCTCTGAAATCTCTCGTTTCGAACTTATGTGCGTACTAAATAGTTAATTTTCGCTTGTTTTCACGGTGAAGGAAAACATCGTGAGAAAACCTGCATTTCTATGAGTTCTACATAGGTAATGTTCTCTAGGATATGTGATGTCTGCCAATCCGCACTAAGCCTGCGTGGTGGACTATGGCCTAACCCCTCTCACATGGAGAAGAGGTCCGTGCTCAACAGTGGGACAGTTTAATACAGGGCTAATATTATTATATGCTATATTCCGCAAGTACGAGACACACAGTTTGGTGTCGCCTGTCTTTAAACGTTTCGGTTAGATCGCAAACTGATTAATGACGCGGTAGTACTGCGCCGCGTACGAGTTTACTGATGCTGTTGATTGTACGGGCGGTGCACCGTACAATATCCTTTCCTACTATAATAGGAAGTAAAAGTTTATGGGGATGGATGCATAAATGGATGGGTGGATGTTTGTTACTCCTTCACGCTAAAAGTACTAAACCGATTGCGGTAAAACTTGATATGTAGATAGCTGCAGAGCTGGATTAACACATGGCTATTTATCCCGATATTCCCACGGCATCGCGGCTTACGCGGGTGAAACCGCGGGGCGCAGCTAGTCCCTTAATATAACAGCGACTTAACACGAAATTTACTATAAATTATAATATAATACAAGTGTAAAATAAATATTTAAACTCTGTTGCAATTACTCAACACTTGTGTTTAAATTTGTTCAATATAAAATACTGAGATAGGTCTCTGTTTTATTAAGAGTGCGAGTAGAGACGACATCGACTGCGCGGATGGCGTAGTGGTGTCAGTGCTCGCCTTGCTACTGCCACTGCGCCGAGTGTTGTGGGTTCGATCCTACACGTGACATATGTATATTTGTGTGATACACAAATAGGTTTTGTTTGTGTCTGTTATTTAAATGTTTCTAAAGCCCCTGCGACACAGGAATTATTCATGGGTATATTTTTTTTGCTTCAATTAACTTGTTGTTTTTTTAAATGTATATTTATCATCATATTCATCTTAGCCGAAAGACGTCCAAGTCGTCTAAATATACTTATTAAATAAGAATGTTGTGTTAGGTTTATGCTGGTGTCCAATGCCGTGTGTGATGAAGGACTGCAACTAATGGTAACAGTGCTCAAAAAATCCAAAAAAGTGGCGCTTAGGACCAACTTGACGATCGCGTTCGCAGACCTTACGTTGCGATTCCCTAACCTCACTCAACCCTGGACTCATCATATTTATCATATGTAAGTTTTTAACTTTATGTACTTTAGTTATATGATCCTCACAGAAAAGAAGTATATTCTGATTACACATTAGATATCCCAGCATTTGGTATTATTAATATAATGAAAACCTTATTTGTCCACACTCATGATAATCAACAACAACAAATAGTCTAGAATTACTTTGTAATGGATACCTGCAGTCAATATAGGGTGTCAAATTATATTAAGTGTAATATTATAATAAAATAACTGAAAAGACAAGAACCCGCCACTTCCACCCTTGGATTGCCCATCTCAATTATTTTAATAGAATAAGGGTGGCAATACCGAACTCTTCTGGTTAGGGACAGCCGCATTGTTGGATCCAGGCTTGCTGCAACTTGCAGTATTCCGCTTCGAACACTAAATATCGTTGACACGCGTTTCGCCTCCTTCCCAGTTATTTCATTACTAGATGTTCCCGCGGTTTCACCCGCGTTTATCGTTACTGCGCCGCCCCCGTGGGTCGTAGCGTGATGTTATATAGCCTATAGCCTTCCTCGATAAATAGGCTATCCAACGCTAAAAGAATTTTTTAAATCGAACCAGTAGTAATCACGCAGAATAAACCAGGAGAAACATCATTTGTACTATGTCTGTAATGGGTAATTATTTTGCTGCGATGTTATTTTAAAACTGCGATATCTCCTAAGATATTCATTGAAATCGAATGATGTAAAGGGCAATTTTGTTTTAAGTTAAATACTTGTGATGAATAACGTATTTATTTGGATAAGGATCAATATCATGTTTATAAAAATACCTTCGCAAATAATGCATTATTTTAGAACAAATTTCGTTAGCATAAAAATGGTTATAGTGAGCCAACCTTAAAAGATAGACATATGCTGTCGCGGACTTTTTTTTAGAACTTTTAAAGGGAAACAATTCTGTCATACATGATTTTTGCGAAACTTTAACTGTTTACGCAGCGCACGCAGCGGAAGCTCTCAAAAGGAAAAAATACTCTCCGATTTTGAAACATTCTTCATTGGTGCTCCGCTCCTATTGATCTTAGCGTGATGATATATAGCCTATAGCCTTCCTCGATAAATGGGCTATCTAACACTGAAAGAATTTTTCAAATCGGGCCAGTAGTTCCTGAGATTAGCGCGTTCAAGTAAACAAACAAACAAACAAACAAACAAACTCTTCAGCTTTATAATATTAGTATAGATTACGATGGATTTTCGTCAAGGAACGCTTAATCCAATCAATATAAAGTTTAATTTCAATGTACAACATTCGAGTAAACGTAAATATAGTGTATTAGATTTTGCTCGCGGCTTCGCTCACGTAATTGTATGTTAGTTTAGTAACAGTATTTTGTTTTGGATGAAAGGTACTGTATGTCCTTTTATGTACCCCTGACAACGTATATGCGAAATTTCATGACGACCGGTCGAGTAGTTAATCAAAGCTTGAAAGCGTTATAAACAAACTCGAATATGAGTTTGTTTATAACGCTTTCAAGCTTTGATTAACTTGTTTATAACGCTTTCAAGCTTTGATTAACTTGTTTATAACGCTTTCAAGCTTTGATTAACTTGTTTATAACGCTTTCAAGCTTTGATTAGCATTTATAATATTAGTTTATTGTGCACTCTCTCTCTCTCTCTCTCTCTTCCTGGCTATGTATCCCACATTGTGGTGAGGTCAGTTTCCCTTATTTTTCTCCTACACTTCGCTCTGTCTTCGACATCATCGTCAGTAATATTGCACTACATTCGTCAAAATATAGTGCATAAAATTTATATATAAATATTGTACATTAATCAATATCTGCACATTCCAGCCTGAGCGACTCGGAGCTAGAAGTCCGTCAGTGCGCCGTGAAGATGCTGGCGTTCCTCGTGCTGCACGAGATGGTCCGCGTCAAGGGGCAGATCGCAGACATGGCGCTGTGCTGCGCCGACCGAGACGCGCGCGTCGCCGCCATGACGAGACTGTTCTTCAAGCAGCTGGCGCAGAAGGGCAACGCGCTCTATAACGTCATGCCCGACATTATATCCCGACTCAGCGACCCTGACCTCAACGTGCCCGAGGAACAGTACAGAGTTATCATGAAGTGAGTACAGTTGTAATTTTTACAAGAATATTGTGTTCTCTTCGCATTTTCAGCTCGAAGGAAATGTAAAAAACTCAGATTAGGTGTTGTAATAATAATTTTAAATCTAGAGCACTACTTATATCAGACATATGATTTTCAAAGTAGATTCTAAGTAATCAAGATGCACAATTTACTTCTATTTAAAAAAAATATAGTCTAAACTTACTCATAAGTGTCACGAACATTAGAGATATGCCTGAAACATTCAATACTCGTTTTTCTTTACATCTAAAGCAAACAATCAATTAAGAATTCAATATAACATAACACAATAAATTAACAGTCAAGTCAAATCACATAGGACATCTATGGTATCAATTTTAAAAGTATCTCTAACTTAGTAATTAACTAAAGAAATAACGAGAATGTCTGAATTAATAAATATTAAATTATTTTCGTTTTCAGATATATAACTTCACTAATTCAAAAAGACCGTCAAATGGAAGCACTAATAGAGAAGTTGTGCCAAAGATTCAAACTGTCGAATGAGGAGCGCCAATGGCGGGACCTGGCCTTCTGTCTGACCTTATTCAATTACAACGAGAGATCTCTACGGAAACTCATAGAGAACATGGACTGTTATAAAGATAAGTTACATTGTCCTGGAGTGATGGAGTCGTTTACCACTTTAATGAATAATACGTCGAAGATGGCGAAAGCTGATATCAAGGTACTTATATAATAAGATCAGTTTTGTTTATAAACCGTTCCATTGCTGGACACGCGCCGCTGCAGCAGTGTAAGAAAGATTAGGTTATGTTTAACTACGATGGTTCAGTGCATGTTGGTAGATCATATTTTTGTCACTACTATCTTCACATAGGTTCTCTTACGATGTTTTCCTTAATTGTTAAAGCGAACTGTTATAAGGAAAGAGCCGAAGGCTTTTAAAAACATATATATAGGATAAAAATGTTTATTTATATAGATATTAGACTCGATTTAAAGGGCAAGTGTCACGTGCGAATGATGGATATGAACTGAAGTCTAAATTCAAAATGCTGCCTGCAGTCAGAAATGCGTAGGCATTAGGGTTAGGGATGCTATGCACTATTATATACATAAGGTATATATAACAGAACGATAATTTACTATTTAATATGCACATAACTTGCGTTGGGAACTAACTTAAGGTCTCTGCGTGGCAGTTCAACGGTTTCCCATTGGGTTATTATTATTTAAAAATAATGTCTCACACTGATTGTCAGGATTAGTACTTGATCATCTATACAGAGTCGTCGTTTGTACGGTCTTTCTAAGTTCAAATTAGACAATATTTATTACAAAGACAATCGCAAAATCAAATGAGCGTTGTCTGAGCTTTCAAAACCGGGTCGGTACATTTAATAGTCGACATACTAAATTGCGTGACGTCATCGTGTAATAATTTCAGGCGCTCGTAACAGAGCTGGGAGACAAAATCGAGGAATGTTTCGCGGTGCGCGACCCGGACGAGCAGCACACTGCTGAGGACGGCAGCTCGGGAGAAGCCAGGCCGCGCGATGCCACTGCAGCCGCAACCCCCGCGCGCGCCGCCGCCACGCCGCGGAGGAAGCGCGCGCCACAACGGAACCGACGCCGCTCCTCCTCTAGTCCCGACGAGGTAAATGTCAGCACTACTTTCATATAATTTATGATTATTAAATAAATAAATAGATATACTAGCAGTCACTCACATTTATGATCACTTCTCTCCTGTGACCTGTAGCGTGGTGTTGTATAGCCCATTTACTACTGAATAAAGTAGCCTTCTAAGGGTGAATGAACTTTTATAATCGATTTAGTAGTTTTTGAGTTTATTCTATCTATCTTTTTCTTTATAATCCTTTGTGAGTTTGTTTATTTATTAGTTTGTTACGCTTTCACGCCTTCACTACTCGACCATTCATCATAAAATTTCGTATACACGTTGTCAAGGAAACAAAAAAGAGAGACATAGAGACCTTTCACCTAGAAAATAGTACTATTACTGACCTAACATAAACTTCATTTACGTGAGCGAAGCCGAATAAATAAATGAATTTGAAATTTGAATTCATGATCTACAAAATTTTGTGTTTATGTGTTTGTAATAGAATGAACCACCTAACAACTCGGAATCTACGCCAAGTGTAAGAAAATCGTCTCGCAAAGCGCCGGCAAGGAATAGAGCGGCAGTTAGTTACTCGGATGACTCGGGTATGATAAATAAATAATACATGTGTTTATTTCAAATATCTTATACCTAAATATTACATATCGATCTGAAAGTCTATGCATAATATATCGATCATTGATGTTAATTTATATATAAAAATAAAATTAACACCTATGATCGATATCTTATGCATATAAATACTACTAATACTTTGCAAGAATAACAATTCTATGTAATTAACCAATTAATGATGTATCTAAACGATTCTTAAATATAATTATTATGTCGCCATATTAAAACAATTCTATTTTGTAAACAATCACAAAGTATGCTTATAGTATGCTATAATTAATAATATAATTATATTATGCTATAATTATGGAACAGTCGTAAGAGGAAAACCTAGGCGAACGTTTCTCGATCAGATCGGAGGTGTTCTGGACAAAGGCCAGGTTAAGAGCACCTTGATCCGACGGGCGTGTATGAGGAATGTGATGAAAGTGAATGAAGCCAGAGAAGTGTGTCAAGATCGTAGCAAATGGAAATCCGTAGTCTCTGTCTGCCCCTCTGGGAAACAGGCGTGAATAATGTTGAACTTTAAATGTTTTCGATGCGTTGATTTACATGAATATCGTAGGGTATTTGTATAAATCGAATCCTTGCTTGATAATTCGTATGAGTATGTACATTATTGATCAAAATTGATTTCTTGTAAACTTTCTAGGGCTTTTGCAAAAATTCCATTGTTTCGGCTATAGATATTATACATATGTATATTACCAGTAATGATTTGATTCTGTATTGTTACACCCAGTGCCATCTCTCGGCATTGTGGGGAAGATTCGGCAGTTCCGTCTAATAATTTATTACAGCGCCATCTATTGACGTCTTACGGAACTACGTAGTTCGTCGGTACGAGAAGAGTAGAGAGACAGCGCTGGAACTTTTTCGAATCTTCGTACTGTTACATACCGGGTATGGCTTTTCTAGAAATCTCCAGAAAATAAAAGGCCAGGCCACTGCTCGCCGAGTCAGTTTACAATCGTAAACTGTACAGTTTACGAACGGAAGCGAAAATACCACAGAGTTTGTAGCAGTTTAGTGGAAAAGTGTAAGTAGTGTGTGTAATGTTTTAAATTTAATTGTGTGCTAGAATAAAACGTGTTTTAGTCGGTAATATTGTTTACATTCTTATCCGTCGAACCCAGCACGTAACAGTATTAATTGCATAGTCTAACTAAAAGCAATGCATAGAGCCTGCTAACTTTCGCGTTAATACAATCGACAGGCGAGACAACTTTCTAATTACCTATACATACGGCGGCAAATGTCGAACCTGCTGGGAATCATCTCACATTTGCTAATGCTTTATGGAGTCAAAAGAGAACACAACTTGGTGACAAAAGTGGATGGACATTAGTAGAAAAAAGGAAACAATTTCATGGAAAGAAAGAAAAGGCTGCTGTGAGACCAGAGGAGAAATTTAAGGCTGCGGATATAAAGATTCCAACATGTATTTCCAACATTGACAAGGGCGTTTCTAAAGAAGACATAATTAAGAACGTGACAGAAAAAAACTTATATCGATGTTAGTGCGGAAAAGATAAGTATGAAAGTGAATAAAGAATATGGCAGTTATAAGATCTTTAACAAAAGGAGGACATTTTTATGAATGAAGATTTTTGGCCAGAGGGTGTGTCATATTGTCGTTTTATACACTTTAGAAGACACAGAATGCGACCCGTAAACCAACCGATACTGGATAGATCTGTTGAAATAGTCCGTTTTAATTGTAAATGTGTGAAGACCTCGGTTAGATGTATCAGACGTTTGTGTGTATCAGCTGATATAATCGCATTGCAAGAAACATGGTTGCTACCGCATGATTTGAGCTTCCAGGGTAACATCCACGATGACTTTGCGTACACAGGGACCTCGGCTGTGGATACATCGGATGGTCTACTTCGAGGTAGGCCTTACGGAGGAGTGGCCCTGCTCTGTAGGAAAAGTTTGTTCACGTCGGTGAGTGTTATTCAGTGTAATAGTGTGCGTCTTGCAGCTATTAAGATGAAGTTATCTGAGCGAGAAATTCTTATTTTGTCGGTTTATATGCCAACTAACTGTAGTGATAATTGAGTTGAGTTTACTAACTGTCTAAGTGAAATATACGCCATCATTGAGCACTGTAACATACTGTGTGTATATATGTTAGGCGATTACAATGCTAATACAAACGAACTATTTAATTACGAATTATTAAAATTTTGTGAAGATCAATGTTGGAGTTGCGCGGATATCGATCTTGCCGTGCGACTCGTATACATTCGTGAGTGAAGCTCACGGGTGCGAGCGTTGGCTCGATCACTGCGTCGTCACAGAGGCCGCGCGGCGCACGATCATTAGTGCACAAATATTATATGACAGTTACTGGTCCGATCACTTACTTATTCAATTAATTTGTTACCTTAAATTAATTGAACCGAATGTTGTACAATCGAATGGGAATAAAAACAATGTTATTTGGGGAGAACGAGATGCTAATCAATTTTATTATTGTATTAAAATTTGTGTAATTCTGGTTTGTGTCTAGTTGACTTCCCGTTAGAATTATGTAAGTGTGCAGATTCAATGTGTAGGGATCCGCAACATATGGTTATGTTAGATCACAGAATCTGCCTAACGTACAGCTAAAGTGATTAGGAATAGAAACTACAAACCATTGATAGGATGGAATAATTATGTAAGTGCTCACTGTTAAGCCCGTCTTGCGTTTCAGTTATGGAATTTAAATGGTAAGCCGTCTTTGGGGCATGTCTATGACAACATGCGTGATACGCGAAAAAGTTTAAATCTGCTTTAATATGGTGTCGCAACAATCAAAGCCAGATCAAATTAAATATATTAAAAGAGCCATGAAAAGAAAGATATTGGAAAGTTTTGGAAAAATACAAATAAAATGAATCTCAAGCCGAGTCTTCCAGTAAGTGTAGCAGGACACAGTGTAACCCTTCGGACATAGCAAATATGTTTATGAAACACTTCAAAGTTGATTCATCTTTGAAGTCAGCTATATGCCAGTATTATCGTCGATGCCTGACGTTGATGGCATTCCCATGGAGCTCAATGTAAAGTTTATTGCCGATGTGATCAAAAACATGAGTAGTGGAAGGTCTCCAGGGCATGATCATCTGAGCGTTGAGCATCTGCGATATGCTGGAGAACATTTGACGAGGCTATGTTATTTACATGAGTCATACGTACCTGCCGGGTGACCTTATGAAAACAATTGTTGTACCCATTATAAAAAATAATACTGGTGATGTTGCGGATCCCTCTAATTACAGGCCAATCTCATTAGACACTGTTATAGCTAAAGTGCTGGACTGTCTTCTTGATACACACATGGCGAGCCGTATTACACTCCATGACGCTCAGTTTGGGTTCAGACCCGGCCTATCGACAGAAAGTGCCATTCTGTGTCTCAAGGAGATCGTACAGTAATATGCAGCCAGGAGTACGCCAGATAATGCCTGTTTTCTTGATTTATCCAGAGCATTTGACTTGGTATCTTATAATACGCTTTGGGAAAAGATGCGCAGGGAAACTACCGTAGACAACTCGGTGATCTCTCTGCTAATGTATTGGTATAACAACCAAACCACCTGTGTGAGATGGGCGGGAGCATTATCTGATATGTATGGGTTGGAGTGTGGTGTGAGACAGGCGGGATAACCTCACCACGCCTCTTCAATCTATATATCAATCGACTGATCGTTGAACTTGGCAACATTAATGTCTATTGTCACATTGACGGCATATGCATAAATAATATAAGTTATGCCGATGATATGGTGTTGCTGAGTCCATCGATCAGCGGGCTCAGACGGCTCCTAAGGATGTATGAAGCTTGTACAGTGGCCCATGGGCTTGGGTATAATGCCATAAAGAGTGAGTTACTTGTGTTCAAGGCGGGCACCAAATGTTACTCAAACGTGCCACAGGTTTCAATTAATAATACTCCGCTAAAAAAAGTCGCTGGGTTTAAATACCTGGTCACTGGGAAAACTCACGAAGAGCTTAATGATAATATGGATCTTAAACGGGAGCGCTGCGCGCTGGCAGTCCGATGTTGTATGATGATGTATGTTGATCCATAGGTTTGCACGGTGTACCAAAGATGTCAAAATAACTCTTTTTAGAGCCTACTGTCAGACATTCTACACGTGCAGTCTGTGGGTTGATTATACGCAGAGCGCTTACAGCGCTGTGTGTTCAATATAATAACGCGTTCAGGATGCTGGCTGGGCTGCCCCGCTATTGCAGATACTTCTGCTTCGCTTCTGGGATGTTTGCAAGAGTAGATGGTTTTCATGCCATTATCCGCAAACGGAAAACAAAACTTCCCTGTTACGCAGAATGCGTGGTAGCTCACACAGCTTGTTAAGCACATTGTGTGATCGGTGGGACAGTCCGATTTTGGGACGCTGGATACGACTACACACGACGTAGACAGTGTCCAGAAACCGGGCCTGTCTCATAATATTACGTGTGAAAGTGATATGTTACTAATACTAGGTTAAGGATTTAGTCTGTTACTAACACTTTATGGACCCTGGTCTGCAATAAATTATTATTATTTTTGTTTTAGTTTTATATTTGGTTTTCCTTTTATTTCAAATGGGTAAAAACCTGACACACGGGCTTTAGCCAAGTGTGCCAGAGGGGAAAAAAAGAGTACATGATGCAAGAAATTTAAGTGTGAGGCGACATGTGTTAAGAAGAACGGCTTTTTGTATGAGTGTGATTGTAGATTTCGGCATGTCAAATATGCTCAGGCTATGTAGAAGTGTGCTCAGGCTATGTATTATTATTATTATTATTATACTGTCTAGTCACCAACAATCGTTGACTGTTAGACTATGGTTCAAATTAGCCAAATTGTGTGATTGCTTTAAATGTTACTTTATTTCTTTTTTAGATGAAGAGTTTCAGCAGAAAGATGAAGAAGTGTTCAAGAAACCGACCACCGCGAAGAAAACAACGCGAAGAAGAAAATGAAAACTGTAATGACATTAGTAAAGTAGATGTAACTTAAATAGGATTATTTTAAAATACATTTTTAGAAACATCAATAATGTTTTATTCTTTTTCGCACATGTTCAAAATGTTGAGTGCGTCACAGCCGTAAAGCCGTTTACTTGGGCCATTTTAGTTCTGTCTAATGATAGAAGATATAAAAAAGGTGGAAATCTCAACACTAGTCTCATTTTAATAAACAAATAATTTATGCATGTGCATTTTTTTATCTTTAAGTTCCGTAACAAGCTCTAGTAACACGATATAAAATACAAAAATGGATTAATTACATTTTAATGCTACATAAAAATATAAGTAAGGTAGGGAAGGGACCAATTATTTGGTACTTTGGTAAATTGTCAGATGACATCAAAAGTATGCATTTTGACGTAAATTTGAATTTCGAATCCCGGGTTGGGTCAACTAAAACTACGTACATTATTGTTTTTCTAACAAGAAAAACGCAATAATGTACGTACATCCTGTCGCCTGTCCCAGATATCGGTGAAATGATACCTACTATGGAATAACTAATTACATCAGGGGAAATCAGAGACGCAGACTTGAACTGCTGGTGCCGCCATTATGACGTTTTTTTGTTTGACGAAAAATCCTGACGTGTACGTTAATATTTTTTTTTATTTTTAACTGTTTACGCATTTACTACCTTTAAAAAAAAGTTTAACGGAGACTGGCCATCTGCGCAGGAGATATTATAGTGCACAAGTGCGTGCGTAGTCACAAGTGCAATCTCTGTTCCCTAACTCCCGTGATCCGATGGGACGGCAACGATAATTTTATTTTATAAAAACTAAATATTTCTTGAAATATACAGCTTAAACAATATATAGCTTTTTGGATAGGTAGCAATTAAAGATTTATCCTGTAATAGGCTTGCGTTTGACCGCGGTGTCACCTGATCTTAAGTGAAGATGCAGTTAACTTGGCCGCTATGGCTGAAATTCGGTCTGGTCATTATTGATTATTGAGATTTAACATAAAGGTTTAGTGATTAAATTTTACCGGTGATTGAGAATGGCTATTTCTGTATTTAGATAGCGTTTGATAAATGGTGTCTACATAAGTCACCGAATTTGAATGATACCAAAAGTTGCGGATATCTATGACACTTACCTATGTGACACGAAGGCAACTCAGATGACAAGCAGTGCTGAATGTAAGTGTAACGTCATCAGAATCGTCAATATAAACGATGAAGTCACTATAAGAACATTTAGAGATTTAATAGTACCTAGGTATTTATTTTAATGTTCCGATACAGCATAGCGTTGATGTCAACACATTTCATATGCCGCGAGAGACATTATCCTCGCTCTAATATTCAAAGATACCCTGTAGCTGAAGAAAAGGTGAACTGGTCGATAGAATTTAAAGAGTATAAACCAGTTAATTATACTGATCCTCACATACTCGAGAAGCCTTGGGCAGATCCTGACATTGGTAAGATTGCAATAAAATACGAAACAAGTATATAATTTGCCTAAGTTCAGCATTAGACTGTAGCAGGCTAATTTATTTATTATCAGCCCTGTATTAAACTGTCCCACTGCTGGGCACGGGCCTCTTCTTATTGTGAGAAGGGTTAGGCCAGGGCCAGGCGGGATGACTACACATATCGTTGAAAACATTGAGAACTCTTAAGGTGGATCCAGAATTTGCGAGGCATGCGCCGCGCACGGCGCACAACGAATGCCTCTGCTTGAGGCATGCGTGTTGAAAAATATACCAACATATGCTCGGGTCGAGCCATTCTGTCTTCATGTGTGTGGCGAGGCATGTCCTACGCACAGGCTGCGCACGTGCGAGTCGAGCCAGCGTATGTCGGCTCATTGCGTGCGTCGATATAGTACGCGGGGCACACCTCGCAAAGTGCATGCGCGACTACGTCCACAACTAACGTAATGCTCGCACTGAGGCGCTTTGATCTTGAAGCGTTTGCCGACATACACTGGCTCGCCCTCGCACGTGCGTAGCAAATGCCTCGCCACGAATATGAAGATACATACCTTGCGAGGCATTCGTTGTGCGCCGTGCGCGGCGCATGCCTCGCAAAATCTAGATCCACCTTTAGACAGGTTGATCTAGAGTTTGCAGGTTTCCTCACGATGTTTTCCGTCACCGTTAAAGCAAGCGATAATTAAGTATTTACGCACATACCTTTGAAAAGTCAAAGATGCACGCCTTGAGATCGAACTCGAGACCTCTGCGTGGCAGTCCAACGGTTTCCCACAAGGCTTTCGCTGATATTTATTAAATAAGTTACAACTTATTGTAAGTTATTTAATTTTATTAAATGCAGTAAGGCTGACCAATACCGAGTGCATTTAAACATGCCCGCCAAAAGCCGTCTGCTGCAGAAAATTTGTATGGCTCATGTTGACCCAGCCACTATCACAAACTGGAAATCTGGTTACGTAGTGAATTAATCGAAATTGATCGTAAAATAGCAGATTACATTGCGATCGGTCCGCCGATAAAAAGATACGAAGAGGTATTGGTGGCTGTGCCGAAGTGAGCGCTCATCTTGGCACAGACATCTTGTATTTTCGAAACCACAGCACCGAACGAAGATCTAAGTATACCTACCAATAATTAGTCGACATTGTTTACAAAATATCAGCATAGGTCGGGCCAGAGTATTGTACCATACCATAAAAAATAGATTATAATGCTATGACTTAAAACGTAGCTAACACTTTCTTATATGTAATAGGATATCTTGGTTTCAAACCAAGTTTCAACAGCATTGATGGCAAAATAAACAGAGTCAGTTACATGGGCACATATAAGATTGAAAATGGATATCCTCTGAATCCCATGGGCAGAACGGGAATATCAGGTCGCGGTATTCTCGGCAGGTGGGGTCCTAATCATGCTGCTGATGCTATCGTTACGTGCTGGAAGAGGCTGGAAAATGGTGAAGTTGCATTCGACAAAACTAATAAGAAGTAAGGCAATGCTTCTTGAGCGACAATTTGTGCCATAGACAACTGGTCTGTGTTGCGATAATGACAATACGAGAAAAGAAAGTAGCAAAGAGCCCTTCTACTTATAAGTATAAAGGGCCTCTTTGTTGCGTATGACGATTTGATTATAGCTTAACATAATAATAAAAGATTTTACTCGTCGTATTTTTTATATACAGAATGTCCGGTACTAATGGATAACCTTGAAATGTCTTATAGTAGAACTGATGAACGTTCAGAAAAGAAATAAAAAAACAAATATATATATATCGAGGGTTTACTGCGAAAAGCAGCTAAGTACAACCAAGTTAGTTTTGAGTTATTGCGTTTTAAAAGTTCATACCTAATAAAAACATTGTAATTGTAATAGGCCTCAGATACTTTAGTAGTCATAAATTAGGTTATTTGATAAAGGTTTTATTTTCGTGCAGTCTAAGTAAATACGGGTGATAGAAATGCATAAAATAAGGAAATTCATGAGTGAGGTCCTTACAGTTAGTCGGTTTTACACGAATATTGCTAAAATGCGCTAGACACAAGATTATTGATGTTTCATGCGATTTATCTTGAAAATAAGATAGCTCCGATAAAATAATGCATCTTACAAGGAATAAACAATCTTAAACGAGGGAACTTACGGCTTAGTGTGACAAAGAAAAAAGTAAGCTGGTTTTACCTGTAAACATTTATTGGCTTTCAAAAAATATAATCAAAAGTAGAAACAGTTAAATGCACAATTTATGTTAATTATATGGTTTTATCACTATTGTAATCAGTTTTATAATTATAATCTCTAATATTCATCTTCACTACTTTTAACTTCATCAATAGCTGGTTGTCTGTTTAAGTTCTTATACCAACCGTGAAGCTTCTCAGGTATATTTATTTTATTTTATTACAGAGAGAAATTATATCTTTCTTTTTGGCCTCAATTATTTCCAGCTATTCTTGATAGAGGCGATGTAATTGTTCGGCCAATTGAAAATTAACAGCTGTTAAGTTTTCAGTAGGCCGGTTCTTGTTTCGCGTAGAGTAGTCATGTGCATTTTCGGAGGTGAAATATATGTGTTATTTTTCATAGCAGCTCTATGCTACTATGCATAGAATCTGCTTCCGTTTACGTATATCCCGATTCTAAAACTTTTGCTCTATGACTTTAGATGATAAATTTTTTATCTGCCCAAAGGAGTAATGCAGCTACATATTAATTGCGGTTTTGGCCGCCACATGTGTCTGAAAATAAGCTTATTTCTTTGACATTTTCAGGGACGCAGTAAGAAAGATAGTGTAACAATATAGCAATAGGCATTATTCGGTAAACCAGCTTCTTGTATATACACAACTTTCTAGAGTAATAGAGCAGTCCTATTTCACAGGAAGGTATTTGAAGTACTGCTTGCGAGTCAAATGTTACAGAACTAAAATCTTCATTAGCGTTTGATCTGACTTTATGCTTCTCTTTTTCATTATTGCAAAGTTTCTTTCTTTCTTGGTGAGCATTGTAAGCATCTTCAAGTTCTTTTTTCTTCTCTGGTTTAGCTTGAGCATAATAAGTGCAAATTAAGCATTGGTCTTTCCTAGGTACGAAAAAACTAAGATTATACTCTTTTGAGAAGGTTCTGTGATAGGTTATTTCTGAAGCTGGCTCAGAACCAGTTTTTAAATATTCATCTTTGTATAATAAATGCACCTTGCGCTTTTGATTGCGTACAGAGAGAAGAAGCTCGTTGTCGTTTTGGCAATAGAATAGTAACATTAGACAAACTAAAATTCTTTCTGCCCTGCAGAAAGTCTAAATTCCAAAAGTATCTACAAATACTATGTCTAGTCGTCATATTGAATACATCACAGCACTTATGATGACATATTGTAGAGCAATCAATTAGTTTAGGCACCTTGGCTGGCCTGAATTTAGCTTTGATTTCGTAAGGCAGGCAATCGGCTCAATACCATCTCTTTTTAGCTATATTACGAGTCCAGCTGTTGGAATTAGACATTCGCCACCTTTTTGTGGGTTCGATAAATAACCAAGCTCTTTTGACCAGCTCAGTCAAAATTTCTTCAACTACGACCACCGAGTCCTGATGTTGGACTTTGTTTTGTTCAATAACTTCAATGTTGTTTTGTATTATTTCTTTAATTTCGAAATATTGAACACTTGCATTTTGTTTATTTCGAAGTAAGTCATGTAATGTAACAAGACTATCAGAATCGGCTAGTAATCGAATCGAAATTTAAATAACTATGTATCGCGAATACTACACTCGCGTGCAAGTAAATCGACTCAAGCCTCAAGTGCGCATAAAAAGTGATATAACTTAAAATGCCTTATTTTACCTCTATATAATGTTTTACATAATTAAAGCCTAGTAATTGAGCTTTAAAATTGTGTAAGTTGCATGAAAATCGATTCAGTAGGTTAGTAAAAAAGGTGAATGTCAAAGATATTGTAAAAAATTTTGAAAATTCATACAATTTCACAGTATGGGGGTTATTGGGTATAAATTAAACAAAATGTGCATAAGATAAAAAATTTATTCGTGTCAATATTTGGTGTTCCCTCCTCTAGCCCTGATCACTGCTCTCAAGCGATTCTTCATCGACCTTATCAACTTTTTAATTGATGATTGTGGTATTCGGCCCCACTCTTCTACCAACGCAGTCTTGAGCTCATTGATGTTTGTCGGAGCTGGATTCCTCGCCCTAACTTTACTTTTGAGCTCGTCCCATATGTGCTCAATGGGATTTAAATCGGGGCTGAGCGCTGGCCAATCCATAGTGTGAATTCCAACTTCACTCAGGAACTCACGTGTGGCCCGAGCAGTGTGACATCGGGCATTGTCATGCATCAAGATGAAATTATCCCCAATAAAGCCTTGATAAGGGACAACTTGATCCAGTAGAACATTTTCAATGTAACTATCACTGGTCAGACCTCCTCTCCGGCCTCCCCCAGGAACGAAAACAAGGTCCGTTTTTGCTTCTAAGGAAATTCCAGCCCACATCATGCAAGAACCGCCACCATATGCAACGGTTTCAACAAAGCAGCACTGTGAAAACCGTTCACCAGGACGCCGGTACACCCGACCTCTCCTGTCGCTGCCATGGAGACACATCCTCGTCTCATCTGTGAACAGGACCGACTGCCATTGCTCTATGCTCCAATCCAAGTGCTCTCGAGCAAAGTGAAGGCGTGCTTGACGGTGGGCTGTGGTCAACTTCGGGCCTGTAGCGGGTCTTTTCGGAGTAAGGTTAGCTTCCTTCAACCTTCTTCTAACTGTCCACTGACTGACAGTTACTCCGCGAACTTGACGTAGCTCCTGCTGCACATCCACACCGGTAAGGTGTCGATTTCGGAGAGAGGTCGAGACCAAAAACCGGTCGTCACGCTCCGAGGTGCACCGGCGTCGGCTGGTATTAGGCCACCGAGTGAAGGCACCACTCTCTTGAAACCTCCTGTACACTCTCGAGACAGCAGACTGACTCATATTCAACCGACGAGCGACTTCTCGCTGGTTCAACCCTTCTTGCAACAGGGCAACGACTTGAGCGGCTTCTTCAGGTGTTGTATCCATAATTTTCTTCAAATGACGGCTTCAATTTGCAGAGATGTGTTCAGGTCAACGTCTAGTGAGCGACTGATAAGAAAAAACGATTACAGGGGGTTTTTATAGCGGGTTGTGTCGCGCAAGTTGTGTATAGAGCGCAGAGCAGTTTATGGGAGGTTGCGTTCAGTTGCATTCTAAGGACATGTGTTTATTTAAATTACTGAAATTATGCTACCATTTTAAAGCCTAATTACTAGGCTATAATTATGTAAAACATTATATAGAGGTAAAATAAGGCATTTTTAAGTTATATCACTTTTTATGCGCCCTTGAGCCTTGAGTCGATTTACTTGCACGCGAGTGTAGTTACGGTTTAGTAAACTAGCTGTTATTGTCGTTTATTCCCTTTTGCATGTCAAGGATATTGTTTTAATTTTAATAATTTGGTACATGTAAAATGTAATAATAGTAACTTATCAGATTTTAGCGGTATAATTACAATAGCGAAATAAAAAGAGTGCTGCAGCCAAATACGACTAAGTTCTTTTAGATTTTATTTATTGAAGTTGTACAAGAACATTTGTTAATATTATTGAAAAATAAAATGATGATAAGAACCGTAATTATTTTTTACGTATTACTTTATTGCAGTAATTATCAGCAACGGCGTTTATGATATTTTTGCAATCGAGTATTGGGCACTTTGACGTATTTAACTGTTTTCATCATGACCTATCTTCTAAAGTATTTATCGTAGCGCTTAGCCGGTTTTACTAGTATAAAGAGCTAAAAAAAAGAAGAATTTTGGTTTACTTAACTCATTTTTGCCAAAAATGTAGGTTAGCAGTTTTTCGCAGTAAACCCTCGATGTATAATATTAAAAAAGTGCGATAGCTAGTTATACTTTTGAATGTCTATTATTTTTTTTTACTAATGAGGTGGCAAACAAGCATACGGCCCACCTGATGATAAGTGGTCACCGTAACTTATGGACGCCTGCGACACCAGAGGCATCACTTGCGCGTTGTCGACCCTGTAGGAATCCTTTCCTACAGGGTCGGCAACTCACAAGTGATGCCGGAAGTGGGAAGGAGAAGGAGCGGGATGGGGCAAAGGGGGTGATTGGGCCTCCGGCAGTCTCACTCACCGAACGAAATACAACAGTAGGAATACTGCTATTTCACGTCGACATTCTGTGAGAGGGTAGTCCTTCCTGGTCGAGCCGGCCCATTCATGCTGAAATCAGCGAGGCTCTATATCTCTATATCTATTAGCATAATTAGTGTTTAATAATAAAACAACAAAAAACCTATGGAATGCATTCATTTATTATTTCTTTTTGTTTTTATTTTCTTCGTCCAACCAATAAAAAAAATCCTTTTCGTGATATGTGTTAATTTAATGACATAAAATAATTTGTAACTTTTAATAGGGGGAAGACACTGGTTCCTGCAACACAGTTTTTATTAGTGCAGGGGTCAGAGAATTCTAAATTATTGTAGCTTAATGCTGACCCTTCCAAAAAATAGGGCTACCACCGTAAGAAGCAATGATTACTTGTCCAATTCTGACAGCTTAGTGCTTCTTAAGAACTTGAAAACCCTAGTAACTGCCAGAACACAACATTAGGTTGGATGAATACAATCTTGTATAGCGTGAATGTACATATTTTCTCAGTCAGGTTATGCCGATTTGACGAAAAAGCATAAGTGTAGATTCCGTTGCGCCCTGACAGACACGTTATCTTTTGCCCTAACTCTCAAATATTTTTATTTACTTATAAAAAAATGTATCTTATCAACTATATTGGTTGTTGGTCGTACTATTCATTTACCGCCCTCTATGATTGCATTCATATAAGAGAAAGAGATTTTTTTAACGTTTGGGTGTTTTAGACCTATACTCAGGTTTGTAGCAGTCAAAAGACATGGAACTGGCGAATGGGTGCTCCCTGGTGGAATGGTAGAGTCCGGTGAAACGATAGCTACAACAGCGGTAAGAGAGTTTATGGAGGAGGCAACAAACTCTGATACTAGGACTGAAGGTTATTTATAATATTATTTAATGATTTTACAAATACCTAATATTATGGCAAGTAGATATTTTACTATTTTTAAGACCACAGTGACGACTGAGCTATGCTGCGGTGTAGCATTTGCATAATATGCATTTCTTGCAGTATACATTGAGGTATAACTAATACTTAGAATAAACGACGACTAGGAATCACTAATGTTGGCTTTATTAATTCGAGTAGGTAATATTCAAGGTATACTTTAGCGAGAACAGCCGTTGCCCGTCTCGCTAAAACACTAAATATGTAACATTCAACCATGTAAAATTCTTAATTATAATACCTTACACTGATAAAAATGTTTACCTACTTCAGACGAAAAAAATATGTGGCTACAAAAATACATCAAATTCTTCAGTTACGGTCATGTTGTGTATCAAGGGTATATTGACGATCGGCGTAATACTGATAATGCTTGGATGGAAACTGTTGCATACAACTTTCATGACAACTGTGGCTTTGTTGTTAGTGAAATGAAGCTTAACGCGGGTAGTGATGCTGCAGGAGTATCGTGGATGGACTTCACGCCTAACTGTGAATTAAATACAAGTCATAAAGCATTAGTCATGGAAGCGTATAAAAAATTGTTGTCAGAATATTCTCAATGAAGATAATAAATATATTTTATAGTTATAGTTTGCCCATTATTTTTTATTAAAGATAAACTATCTGCAATGTTATTAAATGAAAATTAGGTAAAGGTTTCAAATGTATACCTACTTGCACATATTTTTAACAATTATAATTTTTCTAAATTTATAACAATGGATTTGTTGCTGTCTATTTGTTACGATTGAGAGCAGTTGAGGGTCTTATGGTAACCCTTAGGTACACGCTTTAAATTAGCGAAATAGATTAGGATATGGGACGCAGAATTTCATATGTATAATTACAAGGTAATAATATTAATTATGATCGTCAATCGTCACTATATTTATGTATTGCATTGCAGTAAGCAATATAATCGTGCCAGTGCAAGTAATAAAAGTAAAAAAGCTATGACTTGGTGGCAATATAATCTTATGCTTAGTGTAGACTCTCGCCTCGCGCCTCGCCTCGTACCTGGCCTCGCAGCTTGCGTGTTGTTGCGAGGTAGCGAGTGCCTGTTTACACTCTCGCGATGCGTTCAGTTTGCGTTGAGCCAGCAACGATGGAAGACGTCGAAATAATAGCGGCATCAACTCTAGCCTTAATAGGTATTTACCGGTGCTTGACTATCTCAAAAGGAAGGATATTAAAAAAAATACGTCGTCGAAGAAGATGGTGGATGACATCTATTCATTGAAACAGAACCTTGTGCATCATATGTTTTGGATCCCAAATTATTCGCTCGGCCTGATAGAGTTCCAAGAACTGCAGCGTTTCTTCTTGGGACCAGTCCATTTTTAATTGAAATTAAAAGAACACAACCTGCACGGAAGGGCGCCGTAAACAAACTGAAACGAGAGCGCGAGTGTAAACACTACGCTCGCGTCCGTCGCGAGGCCCTTTGACTCGTGCCTAAAAACCGCCTCCGACGCGAGCGCCACGAGTGGCGAGGCGAGCTACGAGGCGAGCCACGAGCGAGCGTTTACACTCGCGCGCCTCGCCGCTCGCCTCACCACTCGCGCGAGAGTGTAAACTAGGTATTAGATTATACTTTCATAATCTAAGCATTGATTGGTTGTTCACGAGTGTTGCCATTCAATTTTTTAAAGAGAGCTGGTATACCTTCGGAAAAAAGGAAAATAAAGCTATTTATTTGGAAAAAGAGCTAAAATAAAAGAAAGAAAAACGTAATAAGAGAGATATTTAAAAATAAGATTATTCGTCGTCAGAACTATTGAAATTGTGTGTCAAATTCACTAATTCTAATCCACTTGTGCTTGCTCCTTAGTTTTCCACATCATAAGTTGCCATAGTACTAAATCTTTTTAGGAATTCTTTTGGCACTTCATAGTTGTGGCAGCATTTTTTTGTCCGTGTAATCCAGATCTGACAGTTAAAATTGCATTGGTGGTGTCGATTTTAAGTCAATTTCTAGATTTGTTTTTGACAATATTTAGTTGGCTAAATACTCTTTCTACTTGTCCGTTTGACCATGGAAATCATCGCAAGAGCAAAAGAACACAGGTTTTTGAAAGGATTTATGTTAGCCGCATTTTTGTACTGCAAAACTTCAGACTAAAATTCAATTGAGTTCTCCTTCTTTTGCCACGGTACCAGCGTTATGCTGTTCCATTGCATTGCTACTTTACTGATAAATTCTTCATCGTGGCCCATTTCCTGCACCAGTGGTGCAGTATTCTCTTTGACTTGTTTTAAAGTATTTGAAACTGATAATTTATTCACTTTTTTTAAATACGGTAATTGTCTGGCAACCTTTGTCTGAGTTGTTTAATTAACGCTATCATAAAATTTACGCACTTCTCTCGGAATTGTTTTTCATCTTCTGCTGAAAATCGATTAGTGTTTGTGATCTCTTGGAGTTTGTTCTTTATTCTGTATCCTAAATACGCAAGGGCGGATCCACCGTTGTGGGCACGATGGGCATAGACTTGTGACGTCACACTTTCACGGTCTATTGAGATTGATAGGCTGATGATAATAAACGCTATACGACTCCTGAGACAGCCTCAAGATAGAATTTTGGTATAAGTTGTAAAGAGTTTCTGCGGCGTAACATTTTTCAGTGTCTCGTGAGGTTAAAATGTAATTTAATTCTGTCCACTGATCCAATGTTTTTTTTTACTGCTGGTTCTATTGAAAGCCATCTCGTGGCACAGGCTTGAGTTATTTTTAAAGGTTCTTCGTCATTTATTGTTAATTATAGATTTTTGTTCTCGTTTTGTCTGTTTGAGGACTTTGAAAACCAATTATAAGTCAGCTGAACTAGGTATTCTAAATGTCTGGGTAAGTGTTCGGCAGAAGCATGAGAACCGGCGAGTTGAATAGAATGACAAGAGCACTTGATGATCATAATAAGATGAGGTACATCTAATTTCAGTCTCTGGTATACTCCATTGTGTATTCTTGTCATAACATTTGCATTGTCAACTCCAATACCACAAATTTTTTTGATATCAAGTCCATATGAGAGCAAAGTATGTTTTACAGCTTCTGTAATACATTCAGAATCCTCTTTGTTTAACTCAGCTAACGTAAGAAAGGAAGTGACAATTTCGAATTATGTTTTGCTAAAATATTGCACTACTATTCCTAGTAACTTGGTTACACTTATATCGGTGCTCTCGTCAAGCAATAAGCTATATGGTCCATCTCTAATATCATTTCATAAGACAGAAATAAAATGTGGCGCTAGTAGTGAAAGACATAAAAGAACAACTTGCTAGCCGTTTTACAGACTTCCAGAAAATTATTGATGTCAAGGATAGAGAAATAATTGATCTTAAGTTATCGGTAACGCAATTACAATCGACTGTCAGCACGCTAGAACATAATGCGCTGAAAAACGAAATAGAGATTTGTGGAATGCCTGAGGAGAGTCACGAAAATCTCGCTCACGGAAATCGGATATCAGTGATATTACCAGAGCCGGACCTAAGCCCCAACTCAATAAAAAATCGCCTTGGCATCGGCCTATTATAGTTAAGCTAACTAGAAAATCTAAAAGAGACGAAATCATCATTGCTGCGAGAACTAGGAGAAACTTAACATCCGAATGCGTTATTAATGAAACGTCTTCCAAATTATACGTCAATGAACGTATCACTAAAGAAAAAAGGATGTTATTTCGAGAAGCTCGAGCAAGAGCCCAACATGGTGCATTTCAATATTGCTGGCCGCGTAATGGGTCCATATATATCAAAAAAGAGAAAGGGTACGCTGCAATTCGCATCCAGTCTACTGAAGACCTCAACAAGAACATCACTATCCAAAAAACAGAAACTAATATTTTATAGAAGATATACTAATATTGTGTTTGTTTTTCTTTCAATTGCTTGCATTATTAATCAATGTAAACACTTTGTTTTGGTAGATTCTGTACTTACGATAATTTATACACTTTCAAATATAGTTCTAATTACACTCATCATACATAACACGATCACTACAGCACACATCACCTCGTCAGTCGTAAATGTTTACATACATAATTGTATATTCGAAAGTTCAGGAATGTCGTATATGCATGTAAATCAAACGTATATCAAATTGATTTACTCCCTAAACCATAGAATGGCAGTCGCCTTAACTCTTAACCTAGCCGAAAGTACATCAATAATTATAATCCATGATGACTACACTTGACATATTACAATGTATTGACAACGCGTTCCCGGTAAAATGCCATTTTATAAATTCTGCAGAGGATTGCTATATAAAATATTATTGCTATATAATTATTGCTATATCAAATATAAAATAAAAATGTTAACGTTGAACATACGAAGTCTTAGCCGCAATTTCAACAATTTACTTGTAACTCTTAAAAGAATGAATCTTGATTTTGATGTGATCGTTCTTACGGAATGTTGGTTACATGAAAGTTCAATATTGTATCACATGGAGGGATATAGCACTTTTCGTACAACAAAATATATAAACAAAGCAGGTGGTGTTGTAGCGTATGTAAGGGACATTTGGTCTCCACGAGTTTTCGAACCAGCCTTAGAAGAAGTAGAATGCATCGCCATAACTATCCCGCATATTATAACTGTATTAGGAGTATATAGATCACCCTCTTTTAAGAACCCCGACCGCTTTATATTAATTCAGTATATGAAGTTATGAGATCTGTAAGCCTGAAACCTTGCACTGTGATTACAGGCGATATTAATATAAATATAATTAACCCCGACACTACTGAATCAAGTGCTTATCTGTGTGCTATGGCTGAAATAGGATTAAGACCAGCTGTGAATGTACCTACCAGAAAAAACGCATGCCTCGATCATGTTTTTATTAGGGGGCAACTGGATATGGAAACATTCGTCTGCCCGTCGGCTATAACCGATCACGACATAGTAATCACCGGATTAAATAGCATTTCTACTAAACCAATAATACCACCGAGGTACAGACTGCGCCTTGACTATGACTCCATAGCAGATGAACTGAATAACGTGGACTGGTACAGATTAAGCAATATACAAAACGTGACCGATCAATTGGATCTTTTTCTCAACATAATGAAGCGAGTCATTGAATCTAACACAAAAACTATATTGATTAGCCGTTCAAAAACAATTATTAAGCCGTGGATAACTCAGGGACTGTTGAGATGTTCACGTATACGCGATAAGCTTCACTTAGACGCCAGAAATGATCCAAGGAACAACATTAAATCAATAGTTTATTCTCGGTATCGAAACTTCTACATCAGCCTATTGCGCAAATTAAAAAATAACTACGAAACAAGTTCGCTCCAGAAACATAAAAACCATCCACGTAAGCTGTGGCAGGTAATAAATGAAATAGCTCAACGAAAATGCGTTACGAATTCCAAGGCATCAGAGTTGGTCTATGGAGATACTTGCCCACAATCTGCAGTTGATCATTGGTGCGAGGTTTTTGCTTCAGTGGGGCAACAATACGCTGGAAAAATCCTACAATGCCTGGGTTCAACTCAATCTGCTTTGGCCAATAAAATCAACGCCTCAAATTCACCTGGTAACTCTTTCTTTTTCGAACCAACTGATAATAAAGAATTAGAAAATATTATCATGAGTCTTAGACACGATAGTGCACCGGGATTGGATGGTATTAATTGTATGATGATTAAAAACGTTAAGGATCAAATAGTGGAACCACTCAAGTCAATTATAAACCAAAGCCTGTCTACAGGTATCGTACCACAAGACTGGAAGACAGCAATCGTAGTTCCTATTCATAAAGGAGGCGAATCGACCTTACCAAATAATTACAGACCCATCTCGCTGCTTCCAATATTTGCAAAGATACTGGAAAGAGTGGTAAATAAGCGTCTTGTAAAATATCTCGAAGTCAACAATATTCTGACCAACACTCAATTTGGTTTTCGAAAAGGAAAATCCACGTAAAATGCTGTAACACTTCTAACTGAAGAAATCGTTACTCATCTAGATAATGGACGTGCATGTATTGGAGTCTTCCTAGATGTCGCAAAAGCTTTTGATACCGTGTCCATTCCAATCTTACTAAGAAAACTAGAAACCATTGGAATGCGTGGTATTGCACTTGAATGGTTCCGGCGTTACTTAACGGGGAGAAAACAGCGAGTCAGAGATGATTCCTGGAACAGTAACTCCAATGAAACAGAATTCGGAATACCACAAGACAGCGTGCTCGGTCCGACGCTATTCCTTCTGTATCTTAATGATTTAGCTTCCCTAACAATACAAAAAGCAAAAATTGTCTGTTATGCAGACGATACTGCAATAATATTACATGGCTCAACATGGAGCGAGTGTCTACGGCAATCAGAACTAGGAATGGCGTTGGTAACTGAATGGCTTGATAATAATCTTTTAACTTTGAACACAAGCAAAACAAAGTTCCTCTGTTTTCATAAAACTAGCGCTTCATCCCCGGTATGCAGTCCTAACTTTAGAATTTGTAAATGTAACCAACAGCAGTCTAATGCCAATACCTGCTGTGACTGTAGTGAAATTCAAAGATCCAAATCCATAAAATATCTCGGAGTAATCATCGACGAGAAGCTAAATTTTAATGAGCATATAGCTGCTCTCTCGACGTGGTGCAGGAAACTCATCTATGTGATGAAAGAACTAAGAGACGTCGCCAGTATCGAGCTTCTTAAAACTGTGTACATCTCACTCTGCCAGTCCATCTTGACATACTGCCTAAGCGTTTGGGGAGGCTCAGCCACGTCTCATCTGATACAATTGGAGAGAGCGCAGAGGTCGATACTTAAAGTCATGTTAAAAAAATTATTAACTTTTCCAACAGTTGACCTCTACAAAGCAGCTGACTTGTTAAGTATACGACAGTTATACGTTCAAAATGCGGTCATCCAGATGCATAAGTCGGTTCTGAATTCCCCTTATTATAAGGATATGTTAAGTGCAAGAGTTTTCAAGATTCCCGTCACAAAATGCAAGACTACGTTTGCCAAAAGGTTTAAAAAGTATTTGTATCCCTACTTATATAATAAAATAGTAAAACATTGCGATCTTAAGCACAGCACTATGCGGGAAGTCCAAGTTAAAGTTAAAGAATTTATAGCTAACCTAAATTACCACGACACGGAAAACTCTTTAAAACCATTATTTAAATGTACGGCTCAACTCTTTATAAAATTTCTCTACTCATTTAAACACACTCACACATACACACACACCATACATCACGCACTATCATACATACTCACCATAACTAAGCCAAACATTCACCCACTCACACCACTCTCACATCTATTTATTCATGCATGTTAGTTATTTGTAAAAGTTAAGTTCTAGGTATATGTTAATCCGTATAGTTTGATGGCCACGACATAGGCTGTACCTAGTGTGGCTGTCACAGTAAATGTTAATATATGTGTAACTTACCTGAAATAAACATTATTATTATTATTATTAGGTACATTCTTTATAACTGTGGTGCACTTAGTTCGGTGGAGTTTAATTTCGCTTTTGAATTCTTTCTTGCAAAAAACTTCAAGATGATCTACCGGCAATATAGAAGTATGAGCAACTATGAATAATGATAAACAAGCCTCAGCTGAACCGTTTGCATCCTCAAATTTAGGTTTGGGTTGGAAGACCAATTTCTGTCGTGATGTAAATGGCTCTGCAGCTTTGATATGTTTTTTGCGCCTAATGTGGTTCAATAAAAATTTTTTTTCGCATTTAATTCACACAGCAATACGCTTTGGTTCTGTCATTACTAACTTCTTCAACCAACCTTGAAAGCCAATCTCGGAGAGCCATTCTTCTCGGAACTTTTGTGTGTACCTATGGCTTACTCGATGACATAATTTTGCATGTTGCGCTTTCCTATACTATTTTTTGTAATTTGCACTACAACTACACAAATAATGAACACAGTACTCCACCATGATCATACACCAATTACCAAAAATCAAAATCAAGGAATGAATGATCGAACGAAATAAAACAATACGGGGATTCCCCGTAGTTCAAGTCATAGACTAAATATGGCTCTATGTATTAATTTACTCGTTGGCCTGCGTGAAATTCGGATACACACCTAAAATTTTGAAAGAAAATATCCCAAGTTTTTGTTCATGTTTTGGAATAGAGCTGAAATTTATAAAAGGTAAAGAGCTAAAATTGTTTTTTGGTTAGTTGAAAATAGAGTTAACTTGGCATCGCAAAGTTAGATTGTGTGCCGTGACTCACGGCACACACAAGTCACAATCTAACTTTCTAGATAAAGCCAGTCCATAGTACTAGTATCCGGTACATAGCTTCTACTGGCTTCTAGTATATAGCTATGGACTGGGTGTCTTTACACCCACGGGTAATATCAAAAATATTGTTGGTACTTATACAAATATCTTATGTGTTGCTGTTTTAGGTAGGTATGTTTCTATCTCGTTGGTAAAATTGATCAACAGCTGATTGACTTTACTGTCATTTTACACAATTTGACAAAGGAAATGATTAGGTGACAGTTGTTTGTTATTATGTTGTTGCTCTGCTCCTCACGACAAATAAGTACTTTTGTAATATTTTGTTGTACTTTAATGATTCGATCTAGCCTAGCAATGCTAATCTCAACGCATTTCAAATGTCGCGGTGGGCACTATCCTCGTAGCAATGTTGCAAGATTCCCTGTGCCTGACGATAAAGTGAGCTGGTCAACAGAGTTTAGTGAATATAAACCAGTAAATTACACAGCACCTCACATACACAGCAAACCATGGGCAGATCCTGAAATAGGTAAGATTACAAAGAAACCGATATCAAGAAATAACTTACTTAAAACATACAACAAATAATATTTTATTTGCAGGATGTTCAGATTTCAAACCAAATTTTAACAGTATTGATGGTAAAATAAGCAGAATCAGTTACATGGGCACTTATAAGATTGAAAATGGATATCCCCTGAACCCCATTGGAAGAACAGGAATATCAGGTAGAGGTGTTCTGGGGCGGTGGGGTCCTAATCATGCTGCTGATCCCATTGTCACATCCTGGAAGAAGCTGGAAAATGGTGCAATTGCATATGATAAAACTAATAATAAGTAAGTTATATATTGTATGTGCTGCCGTTCTCACTGTTTCACAAAAAGCAATTAATATGCTTTAAAAAGAAACATCAATACTGGAACTATTTCATAAAATATGTCTAAGTACAACCAATCGCATAAGCTAATTTGAAATGCTTGAAACATAAAAAAAACATATTGTTAAGATCTGTTCTGTCCCTAGGCGCTTGTGCCTGCTGAATATAATATTTATTATTATTAGCACTGGCATCCAAATTTTATGTATAATAATAATATACTTATTTCATGTAGCTGAAGTAAATTAATTGAAGATTACAAAATAATTCTTGCTAACACAATGTGTATTTTACAATTACAAATATTACAACATGTACGGGCAAATCACCTGTACATCGCGGTGTCAGCATTATGCCGACACCTGCTATTTGTTTACTTTAGACATAATTATATATAATCAATTTAGTACAGAACAAGCATCGTACTCAATCGGTTGACCTAGCAAGTGTGTCATTGACCGTAACACATATCATATAGTATTAAATAGTATTATATTTTAAAATTACTTTGGTAGAGATAATAAAAGTTATAACAAGTTAACTTATCTCTATCATTTCATCATCCTTGGTGTATGGACCATTCATCATATTTGTCCATACATACGACACATTTAAAAAAAAATTCATTCTTTCCAAAAATTGAATGCCAGTGTAGTGAAAAATGTAGACAAAGATTTGGTTTTATTAATATAATGTTTTAGGTCCATTCTACAGTTTGTAGCAGTGAAGAGATCTGACACAGGAGAGTGGGCATTACCAGGAGGAATGGTGGACCCTGGTGAAAAAGTCACTACTGCAGCTGTGAGAGAGTTTAGAGAAGAAGCTACAAACTCTGACACCATGACTGAAGGTTGGTTAAAATTTCAGAACCAATATAATAATTATTATTTTATCAAGCTGATCATTTATGGGTGTTCCTTATACCCATGTACCTACATTACTGGATATGCATGCTTGTGGCATATGTCAGTTACTACCATGACTGAAATATGTTATTATTACCTAGGTGTGTAAAAGCTACACATTTAGTTCTTGTTGATTGATAGTGTTAGAAAGCTATTGCTACTGTAAATGTGTACTTACTAAATGATTAACACATGCCTGCAGCTAATAATGAGGTTGTGACTTCGATACTTGGTTTCAACAGTGTTACTTGGTCTTTTCTTTAAGGTAATTCTTATTAGTTGTAGCATAGTCTCAAGTAGTGCAATAGCCTACTAGTGCAATACCTGTGGGTATAACATCTGCCTTCAGGCATGAGTCCTATGTCTAGTAATATATCTATACAAATAAATAAAATTGAAGTGTCTGTTTGTAATTTCAAAATAATAGCTTTTTATCTAATGCATATGAAAGTATATAAGGTACCTATACAAAAAAATCTATTTTAAAAATTTTTGTCTGTTTGTTCCGGCTAATCTCTGAAACGGCTGAACCGATTTTGACGGGACTTTCACAGGCAGATAGCTGATGTTATAAGGAGTAACTTAGGCTACTTTTATTTTAGAAAAAAAATTGGGTTCCACGGAGACAAACACTTTTTAGTTAAAATCTACGTGGACGAAGTCGCAGGTAACAGCTAGTTAACAATAAAACCGAACATATATTAACAATTAATCTGCCATATCAGACATAATTTTTAAAATATATTGTCTGGCCACAGGTGTGCCACTTTGACTCAATAGGTTAAAATAACTAACATTTTATAATTTATTTCAGATGATAAAAGTGCCTGGCTGGAAAAATTCGACAATTTCTTCAGTGGTGGAGATGTAGTGTATCAAGGGTATATCGATGACCACCGCAACACTGACAATGCTTGGATGGAAAGTGTTGCATATAATTTCCATGACGACAGTGGTTCCATTGTCGGTGGGATGAAGCTGCATGCAGGTAGTGATGCTGTAGGAGTACGATGGGTGGACATCACGCCAGATTTGAAGCTGTACGCAAGTCATAAAGAAATAGTAATGGAAGTGTATAATAAATTGTTATCAAAATATTCACATGCAAGCAAATAAAAAGGATATAATAATTTAATAAAAGTTTAATTTTGTATTGTAATAATAAAAGAGAGGGTTCATTTTTATTACGGGTTTTATCCCACCTATATTGCCCCCACAACAACACGGAAAACCTAGGTTTAGCAGTGGTGAATATGGAAAACGACTTATTTTAGCATTGGTGAAGTCCCACGGAAAGCTGAACCGACTGTCTTAGAATCCGCAACGAATTTAATAAAACTGGGCATAGTTGCAGACTCTGTGCTGCTACTGCTAATTTTCATACTGATGTACTAAAGAGCGTGTGAGCCTCATGGCCTGTTCCGAGTAGCAACGTCGCAAATAAATGGTAACATTTTATTGGCAAAGGCAATGAGGTGTAGACGCTTTTAATAACACTGATCTCAGGATCATAAGTAATACATAAGCTCTACTATACCTTTAGGCCAGCTAGGCTGTTCCGAATATACAGTCTTGTATTTCAGTATCTATACAAGTAAATAAAATTGAAGTGTCTGTTTGTAATGTCAAAATAACAGCATTTTATCTAATGCATATGAAAGTATATAAGGTACCTATATGAAAACATCTATTGTGAAAATTTTTGGCTGTCTGTCTGTCTGTTTGTTCAGGGTAATCTTCGAAACGGCTGAACCGATTTTGACGGGACTTTCACTGGCAAATAGCTGATGTTATAAGGAGTAACTTAGGCTACTTTGATTTTAGAAAAAAAATTGAGTTCTGCGGAGGCAAACAGTTTTTAGTTAAAATCTACGCGGACGTAGTCGCAGGTAACAGCTAGTATTAAATAAAACAAAACGTAAAACAACTAGATTTTATTTATTATCTTTTACCATAAGCATACAGAGAAATATTAAACTAAAGACCTCGCACAACTCATTGAAGTAACATAATTTGACCTCTATCACACGACCTATTGCACCCCAAAACTAACAACTTAAATGCAATAAATATTCATGAAAATTAACTTATCCATCTTACTCATTAACCTCCGAGTCTTCTTCGAAGAGGTTAATGAAAACACTTCGTGACGGTCTGTGTGTCTGTTAGTGACAGGCATAACTCCGGAACCATTGGACCGATTAACTTGTAACTTGGTGTGCAGACACCTTGGGGTCATACCTCGGTCGAGTTTGAATATGGGCCCTGTGGGTCAAAAGACCTCCAGGATATAGGGTTCATTTCTTTTCATTACTGTTACATTTAAGACGAAGAGGTTGAATCCTGGATTTTTACACCCATCTCGTTATTATTTGATTAAAATTCATGTTTTACAAATAAGTCGAGACATAATATAATTAATTATAAATAGCGATGGTCGCGGCCTCAGCAGTATCAACTAAGTACTTTTTGTTGGTATTACCATACTGTTTTGTTGCGCGACAAGAAGAGAATGTTGCTTAACTTAAGGTGCAAAAATTCAACAATTAAAATCGCAAGTACAAGTAATGATATACTGGAAAACGTCAACAGTAATGTTGACGTCAGACATGCAAACAAAATTTTGCTATACAACTACCCACATTCTATGTAAGCGTAAATATAAAAGTTTCGCAGATTTTTGGATATGTGGTTCGGTAATATAAAAGCAGTATTTTACATAATGCAGTATGTATTAAAAATGTACATTTAAATTAGACAAACTTTCGCTCCAGTCTAAATTAACTAATTGCTTTGAGTATTGGACATAACACAAAACAACTATACACAGAACATATTTGTAAAATACGTTTTTAAAACTTAATATAAATTGGATACTTATAATTGTTTTGTGTGTGTGTGTGTGTGTATATCCTACAGAAATGGGGACCTATCTAAAGGTTTTCTTATAATGCAACACGTAATATAAAGTTTTGTAAGTCAAAATTCTTGTAAAAATATACATTGGATATTGAAGATTTTGGATTTTAGAGATTGACTAGTGTATATATTGTACATAAGTACTACCTAGAAATATGACCACATATTTCTGTTACACGTTGTAAGGTGATATAAAATAATTTTATTATGTCGGTTGAACATATGATTTGTTTGTTAGGAGCAATGGATTTTGATATATATATATTTTTGTCACAATATAAAATATACTTCACTCTCAGTATTACATTAAATGTATAAAAACAGTATAATTTATACACCCACCCATGCTCACCGCACTGATACTCGACATACATTATTTACTTATACATATAGGATAAAATTCTTCCAATGACTAGTTTATACTAATAACAAAGCCGTCCCATATTACATACATAGGTAATCTTTTATAAATGCAAATAAATGTTTTCTTTATTTAGTACCAAATGGCATGCATACACGATTTCATAAAGAAAGTAAAAGATATCAATCAAGACATAAATTAGACATTGGCGAACAGTACCGTCACGTTCGCCTTGTACGGTTTTCCAAGATTTTTGTTTTGATGTTGATACTTATATTTTTACAAGCGATTTGAAAGCCGTAACCTTTTATACAATTTCAGAATTTACAATCCCAATACACGTTTGGCAGTGCACACAATATACGTACACAATGCTATGTATCACGGCTCCCAAAACTTGTATTAAAGAAAATCAAAACAAGACTGAATTTGCAACCTCTTTCCTTATAGGCCCAGCTTCTATTTCAAGAAACAAGTAAGTAGGTATATTTAGCTATGGACAGATAAAATATGATATTTTTACAGAATATAATATGTCAAAAATTAACTGTCCGTAAGTAAAACGACTCGTTTCTTAAATATAGGAACCGGTCCATAGTCGTTTGTAACACGGCTAGTCAAGATAAGTTAAATGCTTTAAAAATCTTATTACGACTCATTAATTATAAAAGGATGTTAAAAAATAACATCAATCTTCGAACATAAGTACAGTCTTATAAGCCAAATTCAGTCACGGACTTGATTTGTCTTAGTTATACTAAATTACATAAGTAACGTTAACAAGTAAAGTATGTGACGTTATTTTAAGGGATAGTGGGCACTTGCCACTTTTGTCTCGGTGCCTATTTTATCATTCTGATCGAACAAACTAAAATCATTTATTGAGTATTACGTGACAAGTACCCTAAGTTAGTTCACCGTAACAAAATTCACACATGCGCGCTACCGCTAACGTATTTTTTACACTACAATATGAATGTAGGTAGCGCATAACCTACTTATTATCGCCTCTCCACCATTGCTAACAGATATGTGAATAGAAAAACATCGCAACGAGAACAGATAAGACCGTTTACGCGATGTAACCTGTCCCAAATACCTATATTATAGATGCAATATAAGTGTATTCCATCTATTATGTTTTAACTAATTATACAATTTTACCTTAAGCCTTAAAACATTTTCAAAATAAAGCCTAAATTATTTATTCACATTTTAAAACCTTACAATATAAGACTTATTTGCGACGTCACCACTCAGGGGCAGCAAGGCGTAAACGCTCTTAAAAATAAAATATATAAATATATTCCAAATACCTATTTTGTGCGAATACCTCTAGCTTGGTTTTGCTTTTTGATAAAACCTTTAGTGACGATGTTATTCGATTCACATAAATATGTTTCAAAAGGTGGTAGGATTTAACATTTATCAATACCTATGTTAAATTACAAAATATCAATAAAATACAAGCAATAACAAGCCCCCCGCCTAGCGTTTACAAAAAATATTAACCTATTCTCTTTCCAAATAACTTCTCCCATATCACTATGACTAAGCTAATTAAAATTCTCCACATACAAACTTTAATTAACAATGAGATTATTGTTTACACTTAATTCATCACTTAAAACTATTTTACTGGCGCGCGGGCTTCATACCTGCACGTAACGTTTACGTTTGGTCTGCCAACAGTTGAACAGTTAATATTAGAACACATTACCCACACGTTTTCACACCAGAATAATAATATGTGACAATCGATCTGTGGCGCGTTTGTTAGGAACTCAATACTACTAAACATATCGATAATGCCAGTATAGTACCCAATACATTTTCGGTATAGAGTAGTAGACTGTTATATTATTTATTCACATTTTAAAACCTTACAATATGAGACTTATTTGCGACGTTACCACTCAGAGGCAGGAAGGCGTAAACGCTCTTAATTCTATATTATTGCGGCTGTGACGTAACGTCAATCGAGTCATCGAGTTGATCGAATGGTAATCACTGTATTTATTCGACTTCATTCGACATATCGGCCGTCTGCACAGGTCTATGTGTGAGTGCGTCGGCTTTTTGTTTAGCTGGCGTTCTGTATTCATTTAATTTGTGCCGTAGTAGTCGAACACCAATTCTGTAAACATTATCAATACATACATACATACATAGATTCACGCCTGTTTCCCAGGGGGTAGGCAGTGACTACGGATTTCCATTTGCTACGATCCTGACACACTTCTCTGGCTTAATTCACTTTCATCACATTCCTCATACACGCTCGTCGGCGTCGTTTTAAAATACTCTTAACCTGGCCTTTGTCCAGAACGCCTCCGATCTAATCGACAAACCATTGCCTAGGTCTTCCTCTGCGACTATTCCATTCACACTAGCCTTATTTACTTTCTTAGTCAGTCTTTTCTCGTCCATTGTTTCTACATGACCAAACCAGCTTAACATACTCTTTTCTATTCTTCTCACTATATCCACTTTCATGCCGCATCTCTCTCTTATTACACTATTTCTTATTCTATCTCTCAGAGTCACACCACATAATGCTTCTCAGCGCTCTCATTTCTACAGCATTTATTCTGCTCTCATGCTTCTTTTGCCATACCCAACTTTCACTTCCATACATAAGTGTGGGCACTAATAGTCCTCTACGAACAGCCAAACGTACCATTTCCGATACATTTCGACTGTTCATAAAAGCGCGTAGAGCTCCATTCACGTTATTGCCAGCAATCGTTCTCCTTTCAAATCAATTAACATACTAATGTCCATAAACTTGAGTACTTATACAATATAAATTCCTTCTTTATTATTTATGAAATTCATACTTATTTTTTGCAGTCTACTACCCTAAGATAGAAAAATTACTTGGTGTACAATTCAGTATCTAATAGCCAAAGCCTACGTGCCTAGTACGAAAATCCGCAATAACGTTGACTAAGCGAATTAAACAGACAGACGCCGTCGTCTGGAACTATCTTTATTTGATATGAAACTGTTCCATGATGTCCACAATATCAAATACAGTACATTTGTCGTACGCACGAACGTATATAGTATCACAAAGTGTGTGTCAGTATCACAGCGAGTGGTGAGTGTGTGTGTGTCGCTAGGTGGCCATCTGTACCGGCGCGAGGGTGCTGTAGGCGCGGTAACAATTCACGTCGTTCATTAGCCGCTGGATGTTCTGCGTGAATGTTGGTAAGTCCTGCAATATAAATAAACGGCTAAGAGCTGGTTCATAACAGATTGAGTAGCTGGTTCATAGCAGATATGAAGACATTTGCTACAGCCTTAGTACATGTTATCGTAGAAACAAAAAAATATATATCGGCATTGCATTGGCCAAAAAGTCCATGAGTCATGCGATCTGATATCTATGTAAATTTGAAACTGACGGTTAAATTATTAAACTACATATTGAATTGCCAGCAACGCAATAATTGTGCACATTGCTTTGCATACTCCTAATGTATAGCAACTGTCAAATTCAACAAGTTTGTATCTTGGAACGAAGGATGACGTTGTGCCGTGCAGCTGAATCGCGGTGTTAAGTTTCTCCACCTATGAATGACTGTCCAGCGGATTATTTAACGCTAAACGTTTTCGTACTGAGTCAGTATTACTACCTTAACGGTCCTCGGACATTTTTGGTAAAGTGTACATCTCATTCTATACATACCTAGTCTTGCTATAAATATTGTTACAAGATTTTTTTTTCTGTTGGATATAACATTTATTATTGTAATGTGTGATAGTTTGTACATTAATATAATTACATTAAAAATATACCAAGCTTATTCAAAATGATAGCTTTAATACAGTTCTTTAAACGTTGAGGCCAGTTATTAATAGAAACACGCACTCTCTCCATGGGAAAATTGCTCACTGCCAATCTAATGGATTGTTTAAGGGACTCCAAATTATCATGGCGTTTAGAGCATGCCATACTCTCTAAAACTGACCATAAATCATAATCCAGCGGATTAAGATCCGGACTAGATGACGGCCAGTCTTCAGCTCTGATGAAGTCCAAAACGTTCGTTTCCATCCACGCTTGGGTGGTTCGAGCTTTATGACTCGGTGCTGAGTCTTGCTGAAAAGACCAATCTTAGTTATGGAACATGGTGTTGTTAAGAGGGTTAACCGCCTTTTCAAGAATCGTATCGTGATACACTTGTGCCGATGTTTTGACACCTTTTTCACAAAAATATGGCTTAAATCACTCCTTGATAGCTACGTCCCAGCAAACCATCACTGTTTTGATGATCTTTTTCTGTCACAAACAGATGAGGTTTCATTGTACCTATCAATAGCCTGGTACACAAACATTTGACGAATACCAAGCGGATGGAGAGTTTCAAAAATTGCATTTGGCTCCATACCTACATTGTGTAATGTTATCACAACAATTCGGTTCTCTTTATAACCTAACTCCATTTAAATATTATACATAAAACACCGATTGGAGCGAAAATGAGAAAGCACAATGGGTGGGTTCCACTTAGCGTTCAAAACGCCCAAGATGCTCCTTTAGCCGTTCCACATGACGACTGTGATCGTTGTGGTCGCGGCGAAAACGTCACTCATGACGTCATGAGTCACGCTCACGCAAAGCTCACGCCGACCCATCCCAAGGCTCACGCCGACCCATCCCAACAGGTGGGTCGTCGTGAGCGTTAAGAAAACTAGCGTCATTTTTTAAAATATAAAGTAGCAAATGGCGACTACGAAAATATAACTTTATTTGATGCGATTTTGATGAAACGATGAATACTTAAATAAATAAAAATTTTATAATCTACAGCGTTTCAGTTGTCAGTCTTTTGAATTCTTCATCAGAGTAACGATTAATTACATTATGTAAATCGTAAATACGTGGTCAAAGTTTAAGTATTTCACGATTTTGTAGAATGGTATTCTACTCTTCATCTGAACTGGATAAACTAGTACTTACTTTCTGGAGCATTATTGCGACGCACTACCAAATATCCTACTGTTGCCGTAAAATATATTTTGAATATACCTATTTGAATGTATAAATACTCCACAAAATTATGAAATACTAGATCTTGCCCGCGGCTTCGCTCGCGCTAATGTAGATTTATGTTAAAATAGATTTTTATATGTTATTTTGATGAATATACAATAATACTGTAAAGTTTCATCAAAATCCGTTCATTAGTTTTTGCGTGAAAAAGTAACAAACATCCATCCATCCTCACAAATTTTCACATTTATAATATTAGTAGGATATTAAATATAAATTTTAATATAAATCCAGTTAACCAATAACTGTAAGAGTTTATTGGTCAGACTTAGAAATTAAACTTTAAGGATTCGCTTTCTTTTTCTAATTCGCCATTTGTATTGTTTACGTCAACGCTCGAAACACTCCATTATCCGTTCCACTTGAGTTTACAATTGTAACGCTCGGAAACAAGTGGAATGGAAAAAGCCGTGGTCGTGAGCGAGCGTGAGTGTCGTAAGCGCTAAGTGGAACGCACCCAATGAATATTCATATAAGTATGGCAGATTTCAAATTCAAATGTAATATTATTGTTACACCCAGTGCCATCTCTCGGGATTGTGGGGAAGACTCGGCAGTTCCGGCTAATAATTTATTACAGCGCCATCTATTAAGGTCTTACGGAACTACGTAGTAGGTACGCGAATATTAGAGATAACAGTGGAACATTCTCGAATCTTCGTACTGTTTACATACCGGGTATGGCGTTACTATAAAACTCCAGAAACGCTTTAACCGCGTATAAAAGGGCAAGGCCAGCGCTCGCTGAGTCAGTTTACAATCGTAAGCGGTCAGGTATTCATCGAAGCGAACGGCAGCGAAAATACTACGGAGTTTGAAGCAGTTACAGTGGAAAAGTGTAGTATAGTGTTTGTTGTGTTTTAAATTTAATCGTGTTTTAGTCGGTAATATTGTTTACATTCTTATACGTCGAACCCAGCACGTAACATTATGTTTGATTTTTAATTGTAACAGTATTTATGGCCAGATTAAGTATATTAATTTTATTTTATTTTATTAAGAAATGAATATAGTCAACAGAATCACTTAAAACTAGGTAGTAATGCAGCTCTCGACGATGTTCGCATACTATTAAAAATAAAGTTTATTATATACTAACTGTGTCTGGTGGAAACTGCGCCAGGTGATGTTGATGTTCAGGCGTGAGTCCCGGCAGCGTGCTGAGGAAGTGCGGCAGGAAGGAGGTGCGGAAGGTGGCGAAGTCGACGAGCGCCATGGCGTGTACGGCGGCCGTGACTTCGTCGCGCACCAGCGCGCGCCAGCCGCCCTCTGCCAGCCCCGCCAGCAGCACCGACAGGAACTCCGCCAGGAACTCGTTGCGGAACATTACCTACCACATTATACAACATTTCAATATTCTAACTCAAGTGGAAGGGGTTATTGAGCATTGATGTAATTAATACAAATTAGTTAGAAAAAAAAGCAAAAGCTTATAAAGGTTAGGTTTGTAAGTCTACAATTTGTAAGCCTGACTCAGCTTACCACCAATAAACTTTAATAATCATGGTGCTCCTTTATTTCAAAAATCCATAAATAATGACATAATTTCACACTGTGACAAAGCTCCTTAAATAAAAAATTAAAAAAAATAAAAGAAATGACATAATTAACATAATATGTACACAAATTATTTACAAGAAATATAAACTAAAGAGAAAAAATAAAACAACAAAATTAATCATTATTATTATTGGTTATCTTGACTCATCATCATCATCTCAGCCGAAAGACGTCTGCTGCTGAACATAGGAACAAATTGATACAAATAAAAAAAAATTAAACATGTACTTAGACTAAAATATCTCTTTCCGCGTCAAATAAAGTAATTTACGTGGTTAAAGTTTTTTTTTTTTTTTTCTTTCATTTATTTCAGCGAGGGTTTGTTCATGTTGTTTGTTTGTTGTTAAAGTTTTAAAAAGGGCGCCAAATTTCTCACAAGGTCACGACGACCCACCTCTTCGCATGGGTCGTGGCCGATCCAAGCCATGGGGTACGCGCGCAGGCAGGCTGGTGGCCAAAGCCCAACCCAACACCCCGGCAAGTTCAATGCCAGGTAGTACACGATCCCGGCCAGAGGACACAACCACGCCGACTGGAGACAGCAAGCGTGTGAAGCCGGCAACGAGTAAACAACGGGGCTCTGCTAGCTACGCGGCTTCATTCAGACCAAACGAACTCTGCGTGGCGGTGATGACTGAGCCCTTCCACAACCTCACCGCAGAACAAGCAAACGTCATCTGTACCTATCTGGAGTTGAAGTTTGAGGAGGACTTGCCGAATCCGAAAACAACAACCCAGTCGGCCAAAGTGCACTTCCGGGGCAAGGCGCACAACAGCGAGGGCGTTCTTAAAATGTGGTGTGAGGACGATGTCGCGCTGGAGTGGCTCCGATCTGACGCGAACAACACTCCATCACCAATTGCTGGTACCAAGCTTGTTGTCAAACCACAAGCTGAAATACAACGAAGAATCCTCAGCGGGCTCTTCATCCCTGAGCCCAACAGGGACATCAATAAACTGCGCAGACTGCTAGCGGCACACAAGATACCAGAGACAGACGTCAACACCCTAAAGCAGCAAGAGCGACGCCTCTACTAGCTCTTCGGAAATATTTATGTCCGGATCCTCGAGGAGGAAACCGAAAAGGCCGAAGGCGCTGCTCAAGCAGTAAAACCAGCCGGACCAAGCACAACACCTGTCGGGAATCCGTCATAACCACAACAGGACGGGATGGATGTTGTTGTTGTGACTGATAACCCGGCAACCACAGGAGTAGAGGAATGCTTTCTCGACATCGGGGTGAGTGAGGCCAGCGACAGCTGCCTCAACTCCTCTCCGTTTCGAGACTAGCCACACTCCCATACTCCAAATCAAACTCCAGCATAGCCTAGGCCTAATTAGAAAACCATATTTTTGTGGATGAAAAACGTCAGACTACCGCAACTACTCAACACCGAAATAAAACTTACCATCGAAGTCGAGTATCTAGGGGTCATACTAGACAGCAAATTGCTGCGGAACAAGCACCTTGACTACAAACTACAACGAGCATGCGCATGCTTCTTCCAATGCAGCAGAATGCTCGGAAAGACATGGGGACTCTCCCCAAAAATAACACTGTGGCTATACACCGCCATAAACAGACCAACAATAACATACGGTGCTATCGTATGGTGGACCAGGACTGAACTCAATACCGTCATCACCAAGCTGCAGAGATTCCAGAGAATGGCATGCTCAGCAATAACAGGGTGTATGAGAACAAAACCGACAGCCGCCCTCGAAGTCATCCTAGGGATGGTCCCCTTAGACCTTTACGTACAACAAGAAGCGACTATGGCCGCAATACGGCTGAAACATCAGGCCCTGTGGGGAAACACTAGAAGCCCACATGCATCGATCTTAGAGCGAGCTACAGTTTACGAACCAATGCTCGCCGCCCCGTGTGACAAGATCTCCAAACAACATCTATTTCAAAAGAACTACCATATATAACTTCATGAGGAACAGAGAGATCAATCGGGAATCAACGAGGTCCGAGTCTACACTGATGGCTCAAAAACCATACAGGGAACGGGCGCGGGAATCCACTCCCTGGATCTCAATATTAACATATCTATGACACTAGGCTCACACAGTTCTATCTTCCACTGCGAATTTGAGACCATCACGGAGGCCGCCAACCGCGATCGACAGTAGACGGATTGAAGGCTACAGGATACGAATCCTCTCCGACAGCACAGCAATACTTAGAGCCCTAGAGAGTAATAGCTGCAACTCCAGGCTCGTTTACGAATGCCACCTTGCCCTTGAAAGAATATCAACAAAAACTTTGTGACCTTACAATCGATAAAGGGACACAATGAATCACTGGGCAATGATGCTGCAGATGAGTTGGCTAGAAGAGGATCGGAAACCACCACGGAATGTCAACCTCCATTCCTCCCTCTACCATTCTCACAACTAAGAACATCGATGCGGCTTCGCACTCGGAGCCAACATAATAAACGCTGGGCACGGACAACTGACTGCAGATAGTCGAGAGCAGCCCTACCGGCCCTCTCACCACGTCTGACACACCGCCTGCTCAACCTACAAAGATCGGACCTTCGGACCATCGTGGGGATCCTAACAGGACACTATCCCATGAACAAACATCTGTACAACATCGGAGCAACAGACAACCCACTCTGTAGGGGATGTCTGACCGAAGAAGAATCTGCTGCCCTTGTAGTCCTGGAATGTGTGGGAGCAACAGCACAACGTAAGGAAATCCTCAACAACCCGAAGTCATTCCGCGAAGCCTGCGAAGATCCCAGGAATCTTTTGTGCTTCTGGGCGGAGTTGGGCTGGCTATCCCCATAACCGGCCGACTCTCACGCATAATGAACCAACTTGGAGTTCAAATGCGGAAAAGGGAGTCCAATTACAATTATTATGGGTCGTCGTGAGCTTTGAGCTTTGAGTGACGTTTTCGCCGCGACCAAAACGATCGTAGTCGTCATGTGGAACGACTAAATCTTAGGCGTTGTGAACGCTAAGTGGAACGCAACCGATGTTCAATCTATATATCTATCTCTCTTGTGTGGTTGACAGTAACTTATTTATGTGGCATGTTATATGCTATACGCATTTGGACACGCTTTCGCTCGTGCAGCAATCGTTTGTTCGCAATCGTATAATTAGATCGTATCATATCAGTACGTCATTATTTTAAAGCTGATACTAAGTACGTTGGCCTATGAACTATGCAACCTACCTTATTAAAGCGACCTAGTCGCTTTATTTTAATACTACATTTTGCCCGCGCCTTCGGTCGCGTAAATGTAGGTATATCAAAATTTCTTAATGTCTGAATAAGTGTACGCATAATTAAAATCAAAGTGAATATAAATTCATTTAAGTTACAAAGTAGCATTTATGAACGCTAAAATCTTTTATTTAGTGAATTTTCTAAGTTTATATCTATCCCTTTCTCCATTTTATTTGGATGAGAGGTATGTCCTTTTCTGTACACTTTACGGACTGTATGCGAAATTTCTAGGTGATCGGTCGAGTAGTAAAGGTGTGAAAGCGTAACAAACGAACAAACTCACATTCGCATTTATAATATTAGTTAGGATTAAGATAAGCAAACAGCGAAAGTGAATTTAATCCATCACAACTATACGACTCATTACGCCACAGTCTAAAAGTAGGTACAGTCAATTATTTAAAGTGCGAGATGAAAATAATAATAATTTACCTTATGATATAGCTTCCACTTAGTATTAAGTACATCGAGCGTGTCTATTGTGAGTCTAAGTAGTTCGATGTCGGGCTGTAGCAGCGCTCGGCCCAGCGCGGCCAGTGCGTCGCGCAACTCTCCCGTGCGAAGTTCACTCTCCGCTTCTTCACACTTGTTCGGGAAGAAGTACCGCCAACGATCGATCAGAACACTGTATGAAAACAAAGGATTGCATTTGTCTTGAAATGTGGTTCACAGTCGAATGTCTCTTTTCAAAATAGAGGTATTTCGTAACTAGCACGTACAATGCGCGCGCGGCAGCACGTGCCGCTGTAATAGCTGCAGCACGGCGCCGCCGACCTGCACGTATAATACTAACCTAGCGAGTAGTCGATGTGCGGCGCGCGCCAGGTCGGGCTCGTTCAGGTGCGCGCGCGGCAGCACGTGCCGCTGTAACAGCTGCAGCACAGCTCGCGGTAGTACTCCGCCGCCGCCCGCCTGCACTCCTGCCTGCACGCCCAGCCGCACACACTCGACCAAACGCTCCAACCCGCTTGAACCGGCACCTCTGTGCACAATATTAGGCACATCACGATTTGCTCAAAAGTAGCAAGTTTATATTAACGCGCCCACTTTGTTGATTAAGTTAAATAACTTTGTAACTGTCATAAATATCAAGTGTGTAGACTAGTGACTTACTAAAGACTCCTGCAGACCTCTGACATGATATAAACAACTGATTTTGGTGTATGTTTATAAATTTGACTGTGAAAATCGCCAATTACACGGACGTGATATATTTTTGTACCCTAACTAAATAATAGCAATTTTGTGTAAAAGCGCCTACATTAAAATACTGAGCAACATATCGTGTTAGCTATTGCATTGCTAATTTTGACAGGCGCTTTGTTATTTTTGGCAATAGCGTTATTGCATTTGGAAAAAGACAGTCGCTTTATTTTTGATAAAGTATATAATTGTCGTCAACATCGCAAACAAAGTGCAAGATTTTCATAAAAGCTGGAAAGTTGGCCGATATTAAGTGTCACCAGTGTCTTGATATTACGTCTGAAAACTAAAGCAAAGAATCGAAACAATCTAAGCTTAACTCGAAATGTCATGAATGTAAAATACCCGGTAAGAATGTCTTAAGTTCACCGGGCAAACAGCAAATCCATGCAAACTTGCCTGGTAGTCAAGCAGGCATCGGCCAGCATGTAATACAAGAACTTAAAGATTACATTGACCGAAAGCTGAAAGCTAAAAAAAATTTTACTGGATGTGAGTGCCAAAATTAAATTGGAGAATGAGTCCTTGTGTGGTAAAATTAACGATTTGCATGAAGCGGCCAGATTTGTCAGCGTCCTACACAATTGCACAGTCCTAGAATCCGTGATGAGCTTTTTTAAATGCCAGTTGCGAGGACTTGTGGGTAAATATCAAGTTAAAATCAAATTCATTTAATATAATATGTGCTACCTACGAGGGGCAGCTGATAAATTCGCGGCCTAGGGCATTTAGCGATGACTCATCATCTCGTCACTGATAACACTAATTGCCTGACTAATTGGTAGTATAAATAACACCCCTTTTTTATTTGGTTCTTTAAAACTTCATCCCTGGAACAAGCAATAACACCATGTCAACGGGAACTGAATCTGCCAAAAAAATTTTAAAGAAATGTCGTCTGTTCTTCAGGATTCTGGGCCTTCATACACGATGCTAAAAATATGGGCTCGGCTATTTCAACAAGGAAGAGAGAGCTGTGAAGACGACCCCCGCCCGGGCCACCCAGTGACAGTAGTGACCGAAGAAAATGTTCAATAAGTTTAAAAACCAATACCGGCCGATCGTAGAATTAAATTGTGGACTGTGGCAGATAGCAGAAGAGCTAAAAATTAGTAAAGAACGAATTGGAGAAATTTTGCATGAACATTTGCATTAGTGCGCGTTGGGTACCGAGAATGCTCACACCGCTCGACAAGCAGCGACGGTTGGCGAATTGTAAAGATTTTTTGGAGATGTGTCAAAGTGATTTGGACAAAATTTGTAACCGCATAGTGACAATAGACGAAACCTGGATACGACAGTATGATCCCGAGTCCAAACAAGAATCGAGGCAGTGAATAAAAAAGGGGGAAAGACCGCGAAAGAAGTTTAAGGTGGAAAAGTCGGCCTCTAAGATTATGGCAACCATTTTCTGGGATAGCGAAGGAATTTTATTAATGGATTACTTGCCTAAAGGGACTACAATGAATAGAATATACAAATTTACTGGGTCAGGCACGTGAGACAGTCGTACAGAAAAGACGCGGCAAGTTGGCGCGCGGAGTGCTGTTTCTGCAAGACAACGCGCCCGTTCACACCGCTCGTGTTGCGAAAGATGCCTTAAAAGCCACGGGGTTCACAAAAATTAACCATCCACCCTACAGTCCGGACTTGGCACCCAATGACATTTTCCTTTTTTCAAACTTGAAAAAAGAATTATGGAGGCGAAGATTTTCGGATGACATGAAGGCGTCCGTGGAAAACCATTTTCGAGAGAAATCTTCAGAATATTTTTTCAATGGTATAAAGGCATTATATTCACGATGTGAAAAGTGTATTTTACTTGATTAAAAACAAAAAATATAAAAGTATACTTTTTTTCATAAAGTGCCTTAGGCCGCGAACTTACAGCCGCCCCTCGTACGTACCACCCGTGGACCATGCCTACTTGCAAGAATTTTTAGATAAATTTACCGATATTGTACAAAATAGAATTTCCAGCGAATCGTTTACTTTACTGTTCGGGGATTTTAATCTGCCTAATATAGACTGGGATTACAATAATATTTCAAATATGTGTACACCTAAATCTGCGCATGTATTCACAAAAAAGATGACGTATCAGATGTTTCCAATTATAGACCTGTATCTATACTTCCCGCGATTGGTAAATTGTTCGAGTCACTTGTCCAGAAAAATATTATTGGCATGTTAAAGAAAAATTACATATAGAACAACATGGTTTATACCTAGAAGATCAACTTGCACAAATTTAATTTCCTTTACTGATGACATAGCACGATCTTTGGACAAGGGTGATGAGGTTCACGCTATTTATAACGATTTTAGCAAAGCCTTTGATCTTATTGACCACAATATGTTATTGGATAAAATCTCAAGTATAGGCATACATGGTTCTATTTTGCGTTGGTGCGACTCGTATTTAAGAAATAGGTCACAACTTGTTATGATTAACGGCTATACTTCTCAGCTAAAACCGTCCCTTCCCTAGGGTTTACACATGGGTTCTTCTTTGTATTTATAAATGATTTGGCTAATATTATAAATTGTAAAGATGTATGCAGGCAGATGATTTAAAGCTTTATAATATTATTAAATATAACAGTGATGTCTATGTACTACAAAATTAGATTAATAAAATGAATAACTGGTGCTCCACAAATAACATGTATTTAAACAGTAATAAATGCCTCCATATAAAGTTTTCCCGAAAAAAGAATTTAACGAACACTATGTATTATCTTAATAACACGGTTTTGAAAGAGGTGATCCAGATTCGTGACTTGGGCGTAGTTTTGGATAGCTATCTAAGTTTTAGAAGTCACTATGATGCTATGATCAGCACAGCGTCAAAGTTGTCTGGTTTCAGTTCGAGACAAACCAAATCTTTTAAAGATATTGGAATAATGTTGCCAATGTATAACTATTTAGTACATAGTGTCCTAGAGTATTGTAGCCCTGTATGGAATCCCAGCTATAATGTACATTCAGACAGCATAGAACGAATTCAAAAAAGGCTTTTGTTTCACATTTCATTCTCGAATAATAAATGCAAAGAGCTTTCATCCTACGAGTCAAGACTGAGTTTTTATAAGATGCAGCCATTATCCAAACGTAGAAAATGTGCTGATATAATTATGCTTTTTAAAGTAGTACGCGGCTTTGTAGATTGTCCAGCGTTTCTTGCCCAAATTAAATTTGAAGTACTAATATAGAGCAGCATGCACCCTCATATCGAATGCTTTCTAGCTATAATGGTATCAGGACGTCCCTTGATATAATATTTGCTGGTTCTTTGGCCTCAGCTAAATTGAATATAGCTAAACTGAAATTTTAAAGATTTACTCATTACAAACAAATAAATTTTTGTAAAGTTACTTTTGTATTAACCGTCTAATACCTAAGCATGTTGTGTTCACTGTCACAGGGTAAACAAAAGCAAGACTTATTTTTTTGTTTTGAATTTTTTGTATATAATTTTGTCACATCCAATTTGTGAACCAAAATTTTTATTATGCAACAACATATTATTCCTATCCAATACTGTTACAACAACCTATGTGGCGGTAGGATTGGATAGAACGTAACTATGTCATTTGGTTAATTTTCACAAAGCTTTTTACACTAACCCTTAAGGAATCTTCCTGTCCAACCTTTCGTATTTCAAGATTTTCTCTAAGGAACAAAATTGGTTATTCTATTATCATCTTAGCAGCCAGCAATCAGTGCTCGTGATGAGTGACTTCATCAAGTCGGTGTGACCTAAATTCAGGACATTCTCGCCCCACTACTATTTTTATTATTTATAAATCTTATTACTAACAAATGTCATCATGCGTATTATCTGTGCTAGTTGATGTGTGTCTGACAAGAGTGCATAGCCTATCAGTTAAGATTGAGGGCAAGCGATACTCAAGATGCGATAAAAATGAAGTTAGAGAGGTATGCACTTTGTACTGTATAAATAAATCTGATGTCTTCCACTTTTAACTCCCAAGAATTCATCATTTTTAAAACGCTGTCAAAAAACAAATTGCAGGTTTGTCATGAAGTGGCCTAATTAATAAGCTAATAATAATATGTTTATACGAACCTTTGGGCGACCTCTAAGAACACGTCGATGGCAGTGTAGGCGAAGTTGCCAAGTTGTGGTAGTAAGGCAGTAAACAGTGCGAGGAAGAAGTCTGTAATTTCAGGCTCAGCGGTCGCGAATGATGGATCACATAACATACGCAGAGCCGTTTCGGCCGCATTCTGTATCCCCTCCGCTATCACCTAGACACAAAAAACTTTGTAAAACGCTAGTAAAGAGTATTCTTAACAAATTCCTAAATATAGCCTAGCGAATTTAAGTTTGTTTGTTTGTTATGCTCAACTGATCATTATAAAATTTCGCATACACTTTGACACAGGTATATAATCGAACATAGAGTACCTTTGATTCAGAAAAACACTGCTGGTTCTGAGCGATAGAAAGGACATTGTTCAGCTGCCATAAATTATAAGCCTAAGAACCAACAGCCACAAAAAAAATATAAATATGTGGTTAAGGATGACCACATTCAATTAAAAGTCATGGACACTTCTGAATATTGCTTCTGAATAATCCGGGAGGTCCATTATAATCATCCTTATTCTATCTTTCTCTTTTACCCCGGTGAGACCGACATAACGGAGGGGTATGCGTCAATGCATTCCCCCACGTCAAAAAAGAAAGTGTTGCCATGCTTTCACTATAGAAAAACGTATAATACTGAGAAAGTGGTATTTATTATGGTCTTTTACATTAAAACTTATGACTTTTTAAGAAATTGGTCATATCTATGATGAAGTCCAATAATGGTATTTATAGAATAGCATTCGTATTAAATTTGCAAGAAAAATTACAGACAAGCTAAATAGGAAATAATTTTTCTGATAGAACCGTACACATATTGTAAAATCTGTAGGCATGGCAGCACTGCGTGTCTCAGATGTAAACAATGGATGCCGATATATTTGAAATCGCAAAAATATTTTTTAACACGAAAATAAGATTCGAAAGTGTCCGTGAGATTGTAATGATTGACTATTAAGTCAAAAAATAAAATACAAATTATCGTGTAGGTGGAATGTGTGTTGATTCATAGGCCAAATTGTTCATTGTCCTCTATTGACAAAATCTAGATAAATGCGAGTGAAGTCTCTTCTATAGTTCTGCTTCCTGCAAGGTTTATTGTTATTGTCATTATCGTATATCGTCAAGTACCTTCTTCGAGGGCGTAGGCGCAGATCTAAATGCGAGGAGCAGTTGCGTGAGCGGCGGCAGTGCGAGCGTGGGCCCCGCCGTACCTAGTGCCGAGCCCCACGCGCACAAGAGCACTCGCGACGCGCCCGCTCCCGCTCCCGCGCCCGCCACCGCGCCCGTACCCGCTGCTGCGCCCACTGCTGCTCGTAGTGATAACGACAGCAACGCTTCGCGCACTACACCGGCTGTCTGCAAAATATTTCATGGTATGATATCATTCAGCGATAGTAGTAAACCGTTGGACTGACACGCAGAGGTCTCAATCTCTGACTTTTCGAAGTTATGTGCGTATTAAATAGATAATTATCGCTCGCTTTAACAGTGAAGGAAAACATCGTGAAGAAACCTACATCTTTGAGAGTTTTCCATAATGTTCCCTAAGATATGTCAAGTCTACCAATCCGCACTGGGCCAGCGAGGTGGACTATGTCGTAACCAAACGTGCCCAGCAGTGGGACAGTTTAATACAGGGCTGATATTATATATGATATCATTTTATGATACGATGGAATACAACATATTATGTTGCTAGACTCACCTTAGGTTCTAGGTATTGTAGTGATCGCTGTGCGTGCTCGTATAGGTCTCCGGTTAACACCATCGGATCTCCGCTGAACTTCACGTTCATCGCGAGGCTTAAAAGTAAGTGTGCCGCCGCGTGACATAGCAGCGGTGGTTCCTAATAATAATTAAAATCACGCATATAGTGAAGAGCTAGACTGCTGTCATAGTCAGCCGTACTATATACATACATAGCTGAATATATTTGATTACTGCTGCTGCTTACATTTAATTTGATTTAAAGGAAGTTTATTTACTTTTGTCCAGTTAGTAATAGCATTTAGATAATCTTCCAATTGCTTGCTGTCCTCAATACTTTTAATAACCTTATATAATTTGAGATCATCCACAAAAAAAGAATATCTAGAAAATTTGATTTGACTACCTAAACCATTTATAAAAATGGAAAATAACAGTGGGCCTAAATGAGAGCCCTGTGGGACTCCAGATGTGACTTTATAACTCTCAGACTCATGGCCACCAATCACAACCTTTTGAGATCTTGAAATTAAGTAGCATGAAAACCATGAAAAGAGTGGTCCATATATTCCAACATTCAATAGTTTAGCGAGTCTTGCACCCAGAGTAATTTTAAGCTTTTTAAGGGCCGTTTCTACAGATAATTTTTTTATGTGTATTGATCCTAGAGTGTTGTGAAATATTGATTGTTCCAGTGTGGTATCACTAGAACTATGTGCATTAATATCGTCACTAGTAACATAAACCGAAGAGAAACTTTTAGCGAAGGCATTATATTATATGGATTGTGGAGTGGAGAATGTCTCACTAACCAGTTTCATTTCATAGATTGTATGACATACTTTACTATATCCTTTATTACGAAATTCAGTCGGCTATACATGTACATATAGATTAGAAGGTCTAAGTAGGCCATTTTAAGTAAAGATTAATTTTAAGCAAGCAATCCACAATCTTGTTTTTGACGTTTAATTAGTGCTTTAAGTATATTATTGTTGCACTCACCGGTATTTCATGTGGTAGAAGGAATGGTACCGCTGAAGAGAACAGCCCTTCCATTGTTTGGACGGGCACGCCGCACTCGTTCGCGTAGCAACACCACGCACCCATACACGCGAACATCTCGGCGTGACTGTCATTAAATAAAACATTCAAATAAAGAACGCATCGATCCATTTTAATGTGATATGATGATAGTGGAGGTGGTTTGGAATGGAATGTGACTCATTACAATGGTGGTATTCAAGTTACCTATATGCAGTCTTGCCATAAATATTGTTTCAAGGAAAAATCTTTTGTTTTTCTATTGTATAAAACATTGATTACTGTAATGTGTGTTAGTAGTAGTGGTGTACATTAATATATTAACATTTAAAATATTGGGAGCTCATTCAAAATTATCTATATTGGCTTTAAAGGTTGTACTTTGACGAACGATATTTAATTATCCTTATTTGAAGGCGAAAATACTGGCCCTTATTACGAGAACCGGGCGTATGAACGCTTGGAGCAAATGTACGAAGAAACCAAGTGTATGATCAATAAATCTAAACAGAGATTATTGGCTAAGATCGAAGAAGAAAAATTGTATTCGTTCAAACAGTTTAAAGAACAAAAGGAAAGTAGCATATTAGACTCTCAAAAATAAATTTCAGAACAACGTGATCAAAATCAGTTCGACAGTGGGACATCACGTAGTTTATCTGAAATAAAAGACGTGAGCCAGCAGGATAAGGACATTTTGAATGAGCAACGGTCTAATATTAAGGCTTTTGAGAGATCAGTTCGGACTATGGACATTGAAAACTTGAAAGAAAAATGGCAACTTGAAGACAGACTAAAAACAGTCACGCAACGGTGGGAAAATGTCGATAGTACTTACTGGAAGCTGGATAATATATTAGATGACATGCAAGCTTTTGACAGTGACTATAACAAATTAGAAAAAATGTACGAGTTCAGTAAAGAGCAGATTAATAAGAAAATATGGGATAGTAAACATCAGGAAAATATACGCCAAAAATTGAGCTTCCTATTTTCAGCGGGAGCTACGCCCAGTGGACAACATTCAAAGATTTAGTTATCGAAATCGTACATCGTAACGCGTTTATCTCTAATGCACAAAAAATGCAACATTTGAAGTCTAAATTGAAAGGAGAGCCCAAGAGATTAGTACAACACATTAACATTAGCGCTGACAGTTACGAAACCAGTTGGCAAATCCTGCAGCAGAGATACGACAATAAAAGACTCTTATTTACCTACCAAGCTAACATTCTATTGAACCTGTGAAATATACAAGTGGCATCCTCGTCTCAGTTAAAAAGACTGCATGATACAACAATCGAGTGTATGAATGCTATAAAAAATCTGCATTTCGATATTTCAACATGGGACCCTTTAGTGGTGCACATTTTAATGCAAAAGCTCGATTCGGAGACAAGCCAGGCGTTTATCTGTAGAAGACCCTAGAAACATGCCAACATTGAATGAGTTCTTAAAATTTATTGAAACTAAATTTATGTTAATGGAGTCGAACACCAACTCAAACCGAAACAACTCGAAACAATGTTACCAGTCAACATTTCAACAATCACCCGAAAACAACTTCTAATGCTATGTAGGCCGAGAATGCAACAACAGAAACATCAGTTTGAACCTAGGACCGCGCAGAGAACATTCCTGAATACAAAAACATTTCATAATTATATTATAACTTGTCCTAAATGTAATAAGCAGCACGGCCTTTATAACTGCAAAGACTTTTGTGCATGTCAGCGGAAGAGAAATTAAATACTGCTAAGAAGTTAAACGTGTGTATAAATTGCCTATTCGCCATAACTAAGAAAAAATGATGAAGAAGAAAAAATGAAGAAGAAATTATGGCAATGACCAAGAATGGATCTATGATTGTTTTACGCGTATTGTTAGACCAAGGGTCTGGTCAGTCTTATAACAGAAAATGCTGCCCAAAGATTACAACTGCAACGGCAAAGTTTAAGCGCTGTGGTGTCAGAAATTTGTGCCTTATCTATCTTATGTGAGGGCCAGTCAGTGCAAACCGGCGACACTTCGACCCAGTGGGATCTTTTGTGTCGACACTCTCCCAATAACGACTGGCCATAGATGTTCATGGCAGCCGCGACCGAGGGCTTAACGTGCTCTCCGAGGCACGGAGCAGGCGATAAATTGTCAATCAATACGCACATAATTTCGAAAGTCAGAGGTGCGCGACGTGGTTTCGAATCTGAGACCCTCTGCATTGCAGTCTGTTAGTCTCCCCACTGAGCTATCGGTGCTCGTGCCTTATCTAACTCTAAATGTAAAGGAATAATCCAGTTGCAATGCCAAGCCTTATACGACAATTTTAACATTAACATTGACGCACTTATTATAAAGTCTATAACAAACAAACTACCGAGTAAAACTATTGGTAAAACAAACTTAGAACATATAAACCACTTGCAACTCCCTGATCCTAATTTCAATGTGTCCCAGGATATAGATTTACTGTTAGGAGCCGATGTCTATTGCGAAATATTGTTAGAAGGACTCATCAAACAGAACAATTCTTCTATTATAGCCCAAACAAACTCGGCTAGGATGGGTAGTGTGCGGTAATTACAAAACATAATTGTCACGTTCTAATAAACAATATTCAGGATATCGCTCAGTTCTGGGAACAGGAATCCTTGCAAGATAATAACCAAGAGATTGATCCCAACGAGAAGTGTGAACAGTTATACAGGCAAACTACAACACGGTTGGCTGACGGAAGATACCAGGTTCGACTCCCCCTTAAAGACAACTACAGCGAGCAACTAGGAACATCCAAACAACAGGCCATAGCTTAATTCCAACAATTAGAAAGGAAAATGTCTAGGAATACCACCTTTGCCAAGGATTATAAAGAGTTTATGGAAGAATATGAAAAAAATGGGTCACTTGAAAAGGGTCGACAGTAACACTTAACCAGCCAATAGCAAACACAGAATATTTTTTACCGCACCACGGAGTATTGCGACCAGGCGCTATCACAACCAAATTAAGAGTAATATTCAACGCGTCTGCCAAAACGAGCACAGAAATCGATTTGAAGGACCAAACTTACAAAAGGACATAGTTAGTATTTTGCTGAATTGAAGGCAGTATAAGTATGTCTTAACATCGGACATTGAAAAAATGTATCGTTATATAGCGGTGCATCCCGACCAACAACCCTTACAAAAGATCGTTTGGAGAAATTGTCCACAACAGCAATTACAGGAATATCAACTATGTACAGTTACGTTTGGTCATAAGGTCTCCCCATTTCTGGCGCTACGCACACTTCAACAGCTGGCAATGAATGAGGGTGACAAGTATCAGGAAGCCAAAATTATCTTGCTCAATCAATTTTTTTTGACGATGCGCTATTTGGGAGAGATACACTGGAACAAGCTCGTGAAGCAAGGCATCAACTGATAGAGCTATTAAGTAAAGGAGGTATTAACCTAAGAAAGTGGTCAAGCAACGAACAGCAATTTTTAGAAGATCTACCGAAGCAAATGATTAGTCCTATAAATGTCGATTTTACGGAAGCTCAACCATCAACGGCACTAGGATTAGAATGGGTTCCGAACTAAGATCAGTTTTTATTTTCACCAACATTAGGAAGCAAGCCAAAATCTGAGCGAGATATCGACTATTTTTGTTCCTTTGGGGTGGTTATCCGCAATAACAATCTAGACAAAAATATAATTTCAACAGGTTTGGAAATATAACATCGGATGGGATGAGACGGTACCAGATGAAATAGAAACAGAGAGAGGAGATCATTTAATAGTAAATTAAGAAACATGCATCAATTTCGAATAAACAGATGGCTTGATTTTAAAGGAACAACGATTGTGAATTGCACGCGTTCTGTGATGCTTCGGAAAAGGATTTCTCGTGTGTAATATATGCCAAAGTTCAAACCGGAACACAAACACCTAAAATAAAATTGGTTGTAGCAAAAACAAAAGTCGCTCCAATTAAGAAACAGCAAACACTCCCCAGATTCGAATTGTGCAGCTATTAGTACAGTTGATAAATAAAATAAGACATTGTTTTAATAAACCCTACATTAAAATAACTGCATATACGGATTCAATGATAGTGCTTGGCTGGCTTAATGGAGATGCCAATCGATGGAAGGCTTACGTAGGCAATAGAGTGAGAGAAATAACATCTATTATACCCGCAAAAAATTGGAGACATGTACGGTCAGAACAAAACCCAGCCGATTGTGCATCACGAGGATTACTACCTTCGCAATTACATAATTTTTCTCTGTGGTTTAATGGACCAGAATGGCTTAGAAGCGGTAACATTCCAGAATTGAGTGAAATAACAAAAACAGAAAGTCGAATCCAACCGTGTGCATATAAGCAGGTCACAGAACATCGAGAATATAGTCAATAACATTGTAGTACAACTCCTTATCAAGCACAGTTGTATTATGCATATAATTCGCATAGTCGCTTGAGGTCTCGTTTCATTGCAAACGCGACTCGATACAATAGACGTCATGGGAGCAATGTCTCAACAATGAATGACGAGTATAAGGCTAGACGGTGTAATATAACACTTGCTGATATAAGACGCGCGAGAAATATAATAATAAAACAAATACAGCACCAACATTATGAGCAAGAAATAAAGGATTCAAGAACAAAGGGGCAAGTAACAAAAAGCATTTAAAACTTAACCCGTATCTTGATAAGGACAACATATTACGTGTCGGCGGCAGGCTTCAGTACTCAGAGTTACCGGAAGACACCAAACACCCTATTGTTATCCCGAAAAACAGTAAGCTAGCAAGCTTTTTCGCCCGAATACTACGTGGACGGCCAGATCTTTTCTGTCACAAACAGAGGGGGTTTCATTGTAGCTGTCTATAATAGCCCGGTACACAAACATTCGACTAATAACAAAAGGATGCAGTTTCAAAAATTGCATTTGGCTCCATTCCTACTTTGTAGAATGCTATGACAGCAATTCGGTGTCATATTTAACACCGATTGGCGGCAAAATGAGAAAACACAATAAATATTCATATAAGAATGACAGATTCCAAATACAAATGTAATATGTTTTTTTTTTTTTAAATTGTAACAATATTTATGGCCTGACTAAGTATTACCGAAATCTCGGCCAGCAGCTTTTGCCGCAGCGCTGCACCAGCGTCGCGCCCAGCGACCAGCCGCGCGAGCGCCGCCCGCTCTCCGTCTCTGCGATATTCGATATAATCATGTGGTATACGTACACCTGCACGTGTGCGTGCGCGTGGTGCGCGTGCGGCTGCGCGCGGTGCGGGCGCGTGAGCGCGGCGCCCGCCAGCGCCGCGCCACAGCGCTCCACCAGCGTCGCACCCAGCGACCAGCCGCGCGAGCGCCGCCCGCTCTCCGTCTCTGCGATATTCGATATAATCATACAACATCATTCAATATTTTATTATTATATTTTAATTTTATTACTTTACTAGATGTGCCCGCGGTTTCACCCGCGTTTATGATTACTGCGCCGCCCCTGTAGGTTGTAGCGTAATGGTATATAGCCTATAGCCTTTCTCGATAAATGAGCTACCCAACACTAAAATAATTTTTCAATTCGGACCAGTAGTTCCTGAGATTAGCGCGTTCAAACAAACAAACAAACTTCAGCTTTATAATATTAGTATAGATTTCTTGAAAGTCAATTTATGTTGTGCTAAACAAATACACATATATATTAATATTACTTTCGTCATTAGTATAACCGCGGCGCACTGAATTACTTGCTCTGTGGTAATATTGAATTTTTAACTATAGATTCATTTGTTCTAGTTGTCATCTCCGCATAACTGAGACGTGAATAGACGTTTAAAAATTTGTACAATGGTCATTCCGACTCAGAACTACTTGAACCTCACAATTGTATAAAGATTGAAGACTAGCTGATAGTAACAAGTAAAGTGTATGTTACCGGCTAGTAGTGCTGGCGCCAGTCGGCCGAGCACCCTGGTGAGCGTGGCGAGGTCGAGCAGGGCGGCCAGCAGGCGCTCGCCCTCGCCCCCACGTCCCGCCGCGCGCGCGTGCACCCCCGCCAGGCACTGCCACCGCTCCAGCTGACAATACCATACTCCTGGTTACACTTACAAACCCACAAACATAACAGTCGAAATAGCTAATAATCACAATTAAAAATTAAATGAATACAACAAATATTTGAAATTGTCTTATACATGTCACATTATTAATAAATTCTAGTTATAATGGGATCAGAAAACTTACTACTATCGTAAAAACGTCCAAAGGCGCCAAGTCTGCGACGCGAGCTATGCATTCTATACAGTGTTTCAGGAATGTTTGCCATTCAGTCTCGCCCTAAAAATGTAAAATATTTAAAATAGGTGATAAAAAAGGAGACGCCTTCATATTTTATATCTTGGAACAAACCCTGAAGCCACTTTGTAATCATTTACTTCTCTGATTAGCTTCGATGAAGATGAAATGCATAAACAAATATGTTACTTAGCACAATAGATTTGTATAAATCATTCATATCTGACGACTAAAGTAGGAACCAGGGCGCTACCTTGCGGGACGCCGCAGTTGCTAACTTTAACATTATTTAATGAAAAGTTGATCATAACTTAGTCAGTTTTATTTATTTTAATAGTTGTATATTAACCATATAGAAGAAGAGAAACACAATTAATCTTATAGTGCTCCATTGTTAAACCAAATGAGAACAAAAACTCTATCAAATACCTTAGTTATGTTAACAAGTAACATATTAATGGTACGTTAACTCGAGGTTACCAGACTTTTTTCTCATAGACCACTTTCAAAATTTAGCTGGTTCCGGTGGACCGTCCAGTCTGCCGTGGACCCCTGGGAGTCTACCTGGACCACTTTGGGAACTAATGGTATAACTGTTACATAGTCATTTCATTAAATAAAGCCATAACTTATTACTTCTGTAGCGTGAGTGATTATGCAACTGCCAACCAATTTTGTTTTTTAAATTGTTGAATTGCTATTGGGTATTTCGTGCCCGGAAATTCTTAGCAACACAACAAAATTTTAAATATACTATTTAATGTCCATATTCTCGTAGCTATATGAGTATGAAATGATAGTTAGAAATATTTGAGATTGGCATATTACTTTCAATAAACCTTCGGGAATACACCAACATGATAGTATTTATTATAAATAAACTCACATCATCATCACACACGTCGTTATCGAGATGCTGTAATTGTGCTTTATTGTGTTGGAACTGTATTTTGTTCAGTACACTATGCACGAGCGCTTGCAAAGCTTCCCAATATCTGAAATAATACAACACTATGTTTTTCATTCTAAGTATAAATAACATAACTTCATGTATCACAATTTAAAATGCGTAAAGCAACGGTTTCTCGACCACCATTATGTTGTCTTAATATTGTACACTTGTTGATTTTAAAATCCTCTGCGAAGCATTGATTTTCCCTGTGCGAGGAACGTTATAAAAATATAAAACTTTCACGTACTTTGGTGTATCTTCTGGTTTCAAAATATCTATAAATTGTATCCATACATCTAAGCAATTTACAAAAATAGCACATGTGGGCACCTGTAACAACAGATTTCAGTACAATTTAGAACACTAGTATATATATATTAATAATTTTTGTAGTAGATTAATTTCAATTTCAAGTGTGTGTGCTTACCTGGAATGTATATTGGAATAGATATGACAAAAGCTCTATGGCATCAAACTCGGGCTCTGTCTCCAGTCTCTTGAAATGCAACGATATAAACAATTTTAGGAACTCTGCTAACTTGTTAAGGTAACTGAAATAAACAAAAATCATTAATTTAATATTCATCGTTCTCCAAAAACAATTGGTTAACCATATAAAATAGGGCTAATAAAGAGGACATTATAAATATTTTTGTAAGTTTACTATAAATATAAAGAGAAATTACCATGATATTAGAATCTATTATAATAAGCAATTTAAAAAAGCACAAAGAATACTCGTTTTATTTCTGGCAATTAATTGTGAGTAGTATATTTTAACCGTCTATAAATTATAAATTTGCCGGAATGCCTAACATTTGGGGAAACCTGGCAAAGCTTCGGATTCGACTGGTCTCGGATTTGAATGGTTTCGGATTCGAATGGTTTTATATTTCGTATGGTGCCTAAGTAAAGTTAAAATGTTATAGTCTGAAGTTCTATATATGTGTGGTGCAGCACTAACTCATGGTGCGCGGTGAGCATGTGGTGCTGGTGGTGCGTGAGGTGCCGCAGCAGGCGCAGCGCGCCGTGCAGTAGGCGCAGCGCCGTGGCACCCGACGACGGCGGCGCGTACCGCCGGTACAGCAGCTCGCACACCGAGCCCAGCCCGCCCAGCGCTGCCTCCAGGCTCTGTCGGCACACACGCACACACTTACTGTCTCACAATGAACTCGCATAACACATTCTAATCAAATATAATTATTCATAATCTACACTCGCGAGCAACCAAATCGACTCAATCCTTTACTGCGCACACCTACACCAATTTTACAAATACTACACATGGTATTTATGATAACAGTATGTCATCGGAAAGCTTAAGATATCAGCTTTAATTTAGTGTCATTATTATTGACATCCAATCATAATTTTTTAAATTAATGATGTCTGAACGTAAGTGTAGGAAAAAGGGAAATTTAGGACAAAGGGTCGGGTGTTTTACAAATTAAACAAAAAAAATTGGAAACACACATAAACAATTTATTAATTTAATACTTGGTATTACCTCCCTAGCTCTAATTACAGCTTGCAGTCGGTTTTTCATCGACCTTATTAACTTTTTGACGCTCTCTTCAGGAATGCCGTTCCACTCCTCTAATAATGCTGTCTTCAGCTCTTCTACGCTCGAAGGGACTGGAGCTCATCCCATAAGTGCTCAATGAGATTCATGTCTGGCTCATTGAAAGCTTTAATTTAAAACTTTCAAATGACATATTATTGTCATAAATACCAAGTGTAGTTTTTATAAAATTGGTGTGCGCAGTAAAAGGTTAAGTCGATTTGGTTGCTCGCGAGTGTATATACAGTGTTTACAATAAACCCTATCTGATCGTTAAAGTTGTTATACAGTAGCTTACTAGCTTTAGGGTATCGTTAGCCTTCGGGTTGGAGCAGCGATAGCTCAGTAGGGAGAACAACAGACTGCAATGCAGAGGGTCTCGGGTTCGAACCCACGTCGCGCACCTCTGACTTTCGGAAGTTATATGACTTTTCGAAATTATGTGCGTATTGATTGACAATTATCGCCCTCGGTCCCCGGCTGCCATGAACATCTATGGCAATCGTTATTGGGAGAGTGTCGATACAAAAGATCCCACTGGGTCGAAGTGTCGCCGGTCTGCACTGACTGGCCCCCGCATAAGATACGATAAGTAGCCTTCGGGTTGCGGAAGTCAGATGGCAGTCGCTCCGTGTAAAAACTGATATCCAGTCAAATCCGGTTAGATTAGAAAACCGACCTCAAGTGACTTGGGAATAATAAAGGCTAAGGAGAAGAAGAGGAGTTTATCAAGGGAGAAATAAGCCCTTAATGGATCGGACAGGGTTTTGTACACACTGTATAAGTCACTGTTCTATAATGTTTAGTGATCTACGTAATGTCAGCTTTCAGCGCCAAATGTGCGAATGGCTTTCAGCATTTATTGCCAATTACTGACGACAATTTTATTTCGGTTTTTGTTCCACTGTGTACACTATTAATGCAAATGTGCAAATTCACACATTACACGTTACCAACGAGCTTTAAGTTCGTTATCACAACAAATTGTTTCAAATAGAATCAACAGGATCCTAGTTTATTTAAAAGTAATACATATTTCAGCTTTACAAGAATAGTAGGTTTCAATAACTAGGTATGCCTCCGATTTCGTATGGGGCAATGATAGATGGCTATTTCGGTTACTAAATGTAGCGATTATTTATTGCATTAATAATGAATGTATACTTTTTGATTTAATTATAGGCATAGATTACCTGTGATTGGGTTGCTATGCTGCCCCAGTAGAAAACTGTAGTAACTAACGATGGCGGCACGTGTGACGATAACGGCAGCCACGAGAATAAATGCTGAAGGGTTGTGAGACACTTTACCACTATCTCCATGTTCAGGGCTCTAAAAACCAAATAGACTATTTAAAGGCAGTTAATGTTTCTTTGCATTTATACGCCACTTTCGTTATATTCGATTTTGATGACAATCGAAGCCTACCGTCATCACTATGAAGTAATCAGGAGGCGTGATTATCGCTATTAATACTATTATTTTTATTAATTATTTAAATTATTTAAAATTTTGATATTTATTATAAAATACTGAAAGTAATAATATTACACGTAACTACCAACCGCATCTCATGAATGCAATAATCAATATATTCGACAGTTAAAGTTAAAACTTACATAAAGCAATAAAAATTCCCTAAATTGTTGCCATGATAGCGATTCAAATTATTATGTCTTATTAACTTACTTATCTGTTGATGTGACATCATGCGCATTAGTTAAAAGATCAGGCAACACAGATGTTTGTGGTATACCATTTGTTGGGGATGGTGGGGGGTTTGACTGACTTTCCTTGTCTGCATTTTTCTCCAAGATATCTAAAATATTTTCGAAAATTTAATCTTATCTAATCTACCAAGCCTTAATATTTTATAAAATTGTTTAAATGAATCATTTTATGTTTTATAGATTAGCAACACAGCCATTCTATGCGATGCTATAAACAACTCTATCTTTTTAGTACATTCTTTTTTTTGCCATTATATCTCCCTATATATTATATTGTTAGCAGTCGGCATTACGACCCAGCAGAAAAACAAGAACAAAATCAAAATTACATTATATGGCAAGTTGGTCCCAATATTGTCTCCTGTGAAACACTGTAAATAATGTCTGATGAAATTCAATACTATCCCATGAAAAATATTTGAGCTGTATAGGAATAAGCCTATTAATACATTCAAACAATATCTTACCACTAAGTGCACTGAGTAATTGTGGCATTCCCTTAAGCATAAGACGTTCAAGCTGGTTACGCCGCTCTGAGGGTAGTAGAACGCCAGTATCACGCGCCGCGCCCAGCTCTTCACTCGCAGCTTGTGCCAGAACCAACCCCAGCAGACAACGACGGCCATCACATCTAATTAACTGCAAAATATAATTCCTAAATTGAAAGCATAATCTTTACAAAGCTATAATGTCAGTTGTAATAAACCAACAGCTAAATTAAAATAAATATTTATAAGTGTCACTCTGTGATTTAAATAAATAAATTATATTTATAATGGCTTTGACTTTATGCTAAGATCTGGAAAGGGAATATTTTGTTATTTTAATTATTCTATCATCCATAAAATTTAATTTAATTTTCATGTGTAATATTTGCATAAACTTGCATCCATGTATGATCCACCTAGATTAGTTTATATGTTCTTAGTACTACACCTGCACCAATCTGTTCATGCTAATACTTCAACAGCAGGCAGGTGTTTAGTAATCATGGTAAAGATAATTTTTTTAAATAATCTTTATGCAAATACTTGGCCTGAGGGTGCCATACAAATTGTGGCTGGTTGCCAGCTATTAAAAGGATTTAAAGCTCTTTAATAGTGTATGAAATATATCCAAAAAAGGTAAGTACACCCTTATATTAGGAATACTAGCTGACCCGTGTAGCTTTGTCTGCTTCACATAAGAGAATTTTCCCTGTTTTTGCAACATTTTTCATTGCTGCACCGCTCCTATTGGTCGTAGCGTGATGTTATATAGCCTATAGCCTTCCTCGATAAATGGGCTATCCAACACTAAAAGAAATTTTCAATTCAGACCAGTAGTTCCTGAGATTAACGCATTCAAACAAAGAAACTCATCAGCTTTATAATATTAATATAGATTAACTATGGTCAGATAAAAATAATTAGTATGTCATACTTATAGCATAAAAATAAATAAGATCAAGTGATCTTACCTCAACAATATTACTGAAAAAATCATCATACAAATGAGGCCAGTCATAGCGAGCAATAGACACCATGAGGGCTGCTAGTTTATTTCTGATGAAGTACACCATTACTTCATGTTTAGCCAATAGTTCATTCCATAATGTCAACCGAATTTCTGTTCTGTGATGGTCAGAGAGACTTATCCATTGTCTATTGATTATATTCTGAAAATATATGTTTTATTAGATATTGTAATTTTTAAACTTACAAGTAGTTATGGCTAAAGCTCATTAATATTAAAAGTGCTGATAAAGGTATTCTTCGTAAAAAGCAACAGACAATAGACAATCTAAACAGTTCTCTTCTTTTATAAATGACAGTCATTTATAAAATAAATTCAAAGCAATTATTATTAATTTTTCTTAGAAAATGGTAAACAGTGTAAGTTTTATATGTAGACTTAATTTTAGGCTGTGTATAGGTAATCATTACATTATGAATAATATGTATAAATATACTAAAATTGTTTAATTCTGAGTGATAATATTACGTTTTGTTTTCTGTCAAAATAAATTACTTTTCTAGTCTTTCTTTCTATGTTAATAATATGATGCCAGCAAGTACGAAAATATATATGGACAATTTTTTTTTTATAACAGTAAATAGTGTACCTCTAGAGTGGTTAATGTGAACATCAGCACATATTGGTTTTGTGATTTATGTAAAAATAATAAACAATGTTTCCAGGAGTCACTGCGATTAGAAAAATTTTCAAGCATGCTCTCAATCTCTCTCTTTCTGTAGTTACTTGTTGCTGGTGCAAAGAACTCGGACATTAGCATGTCTAACGAGGCTAAGGCATCGTCTATCTCGTTATCATTCTGCAAATATAATAACCAATTAGCGAAAATTAACTATGTTAGCTACTACTTACAGTGGACATTTTTATTATTTTATATTAAATAAAACATTATGTTTTTGGGATAAATAAGCAGCACTCACCATCATTTTTGAAAATTAGTTATTTTTTACATAATATTTCAAAAATAACCTTTATACACAACTGTCATAACAAACATTAACCTATAGGAATGAATGTGTCGTTCTGAGCACAATTATATCTTAATTCATGTCCCTATATGTAAAATGCAATTGTTGACCTAAAGAAACATTGGGAAAAAGCATTTATCCACATACACTTTGGCAACTAATCCAATTTGACTTTTGACACCATTTCATTTGACATACAAATGTTAGCTATTCTATTCTCTATGGATTAAGTCATGGCTAAGATCCGACAAAAAGATCTAAATATTATGTCTGATTAAATTAATGATTTAGTATTGATACGTTAACTTCAGATTTTATTATAATTTCTAAGAAAAATTGTACTACGTGCTGACAATTTTTCAATATCTTTCTAAACTACTTATATTGGCAAAAAATCGGACTAATACCATAAATCAGTACACACCATATTCCTATAAGTGAGAACTAAATTCTAGTTATAATTTACCAAATGCAAGGCCTAAACTCAGCTGAATTCTGTATTTATGTTACCGACTAAAGCTAAAGTTTGGTCGCGTTTCCACTATGTCGTGACGATAGATTATCGTATCGCTTAAAGCGTCGTCGTGGCTTGTGTATTTAAATATAGGTGTTCACATATAGGACGATACGATTAACTATCGTCCACGACTTTTTTTGCAGTGACGACAGATTGTCAAGTCAATGGAAACTGCTAGCATGATAGTCGTAAAACGATAAAAAAACGTCACGACTAATCATGATGGCAAATCGTGTGTCGTTGTTGCAACTATCTATCGTAGCCACGATAAAAATATCGTCTCATCGTTTACACGTACAACGATAAAATATTTCGACAACACAGTGACGATAAACAGTCGATATAATGGGAACAGCTAGAGACGACAGTCGTCCAACGATAAATTAATCGTCACGACATAGTGGGAACGCGCCCTTAGGTATCTAATAATAAGGCGCACAGCACAAACATCTGCGAGTTGCGACAAAAGGCATCCCTACTTAATTTGACAGTGACCATAGAACACATAAACAACTGTACTTCGCTGTACTTATACCACAGACGGTCACAGACCTATTAAATGTCAATGACTTATACTCAGAGAGTCATAGATTAGTATACCTCAGAGAGTGACAACTGACAGTGGCAGTTGCTTGTTTATAGTTTTCGCATGTTTCGCGCGCGTTTGATGTCACGCTTCACTCGATATCAAATCTTGAACATTATTATTCTCTTTGTTTATTATATGAATAATTTAAACTAATATAGTTATATTTAGCATTACAAATTAATGTGTGGCGTATTTTAAAGAAAGTATAAGGTACATAAACCCATATGCCGATCCAGTATTACAGAGCATACGACATTGAAAAATTATACCGGTATGTTTTATGTTTCCATGCATGCAGTCAAGATTAACAGGTTCATATAATACATAAGTATCATATCATTGGAGTCTCTCCAATAAAAGCACTCCGTGATAATAACTTAACTCGTTCAAATAATTTATGGCTATGGATGCTAAAATAATTAGCATTATTTTCTGGCCGCTGCTCTGTCCATGTGATATTCTATGACATGGTCTATCTGTGTGTTGTTTTATCTAAAACCATTTAACAATTTATGCATGAAAACATCATCACTCACTTTCCCATTTATAATAATAGTAAGATTTAATTATTGTACACCCTTTCTTACACCTATATTTTTGTCACTTGTTGTTTTCAGGTAGAGTAAGTTAGGCAAAATGAGTGCTGTATATACTAAAAGGAGTTGGGTTGAGGAAATGGATGATCCTCAAGAAGGTATTTATGAATTTAACTTTAATCTGTCAAATCTTAGAATACCAGACATCATTAAAAATCTATTGTGTCTAAACATCGGTGTGCCCCTGTGACTCAATAGTTAATTGACTATACTACTAATAGTTTTTAATTATTTCTGGTATTCTAAGACTGGACAGACTAATAACATACTGTGTCTAGCCGCTGTAGGTTGCTAACTTCTAATACTTTTCCAAAAACTGTGTATACTATTTCCTTACATGTAACAGTAAGATGTGGTCTCTATATAGGCTTGGAATTGATAATAAATAGTTTCAGATTGCAAAGCAAACAAAGTTCCAAAGAAAGGGGGAAGTAGAGAAAGTTCTAACAGCAGAAAGAAGTCAAAACCAAATAAAAAGCCAGGAAATGATTCTGATAATAAACCATGGTAAATGTTATTATATTATTATTTATGTTTGTGTGACTTAAACTGATATTTAGCATAATTAGTCCTTCTCTTTCAATGTAACATTGAAAATTAAACATAAAATAACAAAACCAAATTTTACATGATTGTACATTATTGCCATGCCTGTTATGGCTCATGTCAATCAACTCTTATGCCTTGTGTTGGACAGGCATGATCTCTATATTACCATCCTAATATATTAATTTATACAACATGTTTGACTGAATGTACAGTTGCACCAAGCTGCTCCTTTGAATGATAAAATGACAGGCCACCACAGACTTAATTGGATGCAATGGTTCCCACAGCACCCCAGCCAGGCACGCCAACCTATTCTTAAAACTATTTTCAATTTTATAGCAATTGATGCATAATTAAATCTTAAAATAATTTAACCTTTTAATTTCAGCCCTCCCAAAAAGCCTGTGGAATTCGAGACTGATCCATCAATTTTACAGAGGCGTCAAAAGCAAATTGATTATGGAAAGAATACTGTTGGATATCACAACTATGTCACACAAGTGCCTATGTATGCTATATTTTATGATCTATATGTAGGCTATATTACAATTTAATGCATCTGTATGCAGATGTTACACATTTCTCATTGATAATAACCCATTACATATATATACATGCTTATTTTAATTTCTAGTGATCAACGTACAAAAGACCATCCCAAAACTCCTGACAAATTTGCCAAATACAGTCGAAGATCATGGGACAGCCTAATAAAGACATGGAGAATTAAACTACATAACTATGACACTGATGATTCTGGGGAAGATAATATAGAAGTAATTGAAGAAGATGATGACAGTGACAATGATGACCAGCTGTAGGGAAAAGTAACATAACCATAGACTGATAAAAGATGCCTAAACTATAGATATTATGCTTCACGGACCTGGTTTATACACATGTAAGCAATATCTAATGCTGTGGGCACAGATACAATTTTTCTGTATATATTAATAATGACCAGACCTAATTTTAGTCATAGCAGTCGATGTTGAGTTAAAGGAGAAGAGCCATTTGTTCAGTTGATATTGGTGGTGCTCATGTATGAAAGAATGCCCTTGCACTCTCTATTCATCCTTCAATGAGACATCAATGAGAGAAATCAGATGCAGAGCTAAAGGTTTTTATGTGCTTTCCGAGAAATGCTTGGTGATGAATGAGTTCCTAGTTCTGGGCTGTTAATAAAAATCTCTTAATAATGAACAGGTAAATTAGTATTGGCCTGATGATTACAACCACTCTCATTTGGCGTATCCATCTGCATGTCTCTTATATAGTTATATGGCATATATTATGCACAAGCAATGTGCTATCTGTTTCTTTACTGCTTATCTGTACTATGTATATCTAGAAATAATTTTATCTGTATACTCCAGGTCTTAGATTAGGGCAAAGACTTACACATTAGTATAAGAGTATAGCTTTAGTAGAGATGCAAATATTGTGTGTGAGGTTATAAAATACCCAATGACTAGTGTTAACATAACCAAGATAAGCAATACTTTTAAGCAACATGTTGGATGCAGATAAAGATTTTATATATGAAGGAGACTTTAGTCTTTCCATACCTACTACTAATAGTTTTTATAATTTAACCTTTTGAACGCCAGAGTATAAACGCATCGCCGTACCCCCGACACCAAGCCACTTTTTCTGTAAAATGACCTTCAGAAGTATAGGGATTCCAAAACTTTATCGAATATCAACTGTGTTTTTAATTTCGTCTTAAATTTTCTAATAAACCCTACTCATGACACTGATATTTATTTAACCACAAAAGTAATGTTTTATTTAGTTTTGTTTATTTTTATGTTACGGTGCGACGTACTTTTTGTCATACATATGTGACGTTGGCATTGAGGGCAAGATTTCGTTTGTCACGTATATGTGACAATGGCGTCCAAAAGATTAAAATCCTTGTACTTACTAATCTATCTTTCTTAATCACTGGAATATACCTGAACTCTTTCAATTTTCTCATCGGCCTCGATGGCGTAGTGGTTAGTATAACCGACTGCCACGCCTGAGGTCGCGGGTTCGATTCCCGCACAAGTCAAACATTTGTGTGCATGAACATGGATGTTTGTCTTGGTCTGGGTGTTTCTATATATAATATGTACGTATTTACAAAAAAAAATTATATATGTATGTTTATCCATCGTCTAGTATCCATAGTACAAGCTCTGCTTAGTTTGGGCTAGAGGGTGTTGTGTACGTGGTAGAATATTATTATAAAAAAATCATAATATTGATTTAATTGTAGTGAATCCTACACATGTTGTCCCAATTAAAGCCAACAAATGTCTTAAAATGTAAATACTGTTATAATAAATTAATAGTAGTTCTAGGTCCACAAAATGTTTAGTATGGTATACTATGAGCAATATTAGTTCAATTGGCCCAACATGTGTAAGAATTGTAAGAAAATGTCTGCAACCATGTGTGTTCATGTAATGATAATACCTATATATTTTTATTTACATGATTTAATACATACTTATTTGTACTCATAATAAATATAAGTTTTACTTATTTGCCTGATTTTGTGTTTATATTATCAATACATATTCTTTATTCCTAGATTACCTATATCAAAGTAATTAAGTCCCTAGGTAACAGTTAAGAATGTTATAATTAAGTGGTTAGTAAGTTTACTAAAACTACATTTGTTAGTTGTTTGATTCAGGCAAATGCTAGATGGATCTGATAGCAATATACCTGGAGATACTTTACTACAAGATATTGCAGCCATTATACCTTATAAGGTATAGTAATTGATTGAACAATAAATAATTTAACAACTTTGAGATTGATCATCTTTATGCACTAATATGATCAATCCCCGAGTAACTTAGTCTTACTTAATGATGTCTTTGGTTTTACTATGCACTGCAATTTTAGCAATGTATGTCCAGCCATTGGTGCAAGATGTCACTTAAAAATAAAAAGCTAAAATATAATAAGTGCTTTATTATTTTTTATTAGAAATTGCTACACTTCTGGCAAATATACCTTAAATCTGAAAACACACTCATCTATCTGCTTATTGATATAAAGCTTGAACAGAACTGTAGTCATCTGCAAATGAATATTGTTTATATTCAGATAGGAAGTTTTGCTGATCTTATATTATCTTATGCGGGGGCCAGTCAATGCAGACCGGAGACACTTCGACCCAGTGGGATCTTTTGTGTCGACACTCTCCCAATAACGATTGCCATAGATGTTCATGGCAGCCGGGACCAACGACCAATAATTGTCAATCAATACGCACATAATTTCGAAAAGTCATATAACTTCCGAAAGTCAGAGGTGCGCGACGTGGGTTCGAACCCGAGACCCTCTGAATTGCAGTCTGTCGGTCTCCCCACTGAGCTATCGCTGCTCTTTTTTTGCTGATCTTAATACTTTAGTTAGTGTGATGGTAGTTCTATTTTGTTGAGAATATCTCGAGCTTGCTTCAAAACAGGTATATTTTTATTTTCAGTTGCAAATCCTTGTAGTTTTTCCATATATTCATCTATGTTCTGCTCAGTGGCACCATTTGGTCCACCTGTAACAAAAATATTTATTACTATAAATCACATGGTACATGTGTATTTTGACTGCACGGATGGCGTAGTGGTTTAAGTGGTCGCCCCATTGCAATAGCGACGAGTATTGTGGATTCGAATCCCACGCAGGGCAAAACTTTGTGTGATCCACAAATAGTGGTTCCAAATCTGGATTTTCTTTGTGTCCGTTGTTTGAATGTTTGTGAAATCCCTGCAACACATGAATTATTCCTAAAGCAGGAGTTGTCTTTTATAAAGAGAATTTAATGAGAATAATATAAGTAGTGACTCGATTGCACAGGTAAATAAATAACAAGTAATTTTCTGATAAACCAAAATATAAAATTTTGTTTGCACTTTATCATAATTTAGCTATAGCTTATGCAAAATATCCTGATTACCGTTGTGATTAAATAAAAGTACAGTCATAAAGTCTTACTTCAATTTGTATTTAAATTACCTGATGAAAGGTCTTGATGTGTTAGTTTGATGTCATCAATATACATCACATATGATATTATTAGTATTCCTTTTCGAAGCCTATCAACATACAATCTTCAGGGAGCTTACCTGGTATGGCTAGTGCATGTAGGCCTTGTACTAGTGCCGCAACAAGTGCGCGTCGATGGCTCAACAGCGCCGCAGTGCGTTCAGCGGCGGCCGCAGTTTCCGCTCGAAGCTTGGCCGTCGCGCCGCTCACTTCCTCTGCATGTCGTTGCAATATGGCGTTCTAAAAACAGTTCGAAATCTGTCAACTAATAAAAAGAATAAAATAAAATTATATTTGTCCACAAAAAAGGAACTTGATGTGACAGATGGTGTTTATTAATTAGACTTATACTCTTATAAGCTGTATTACACTTCGATCAATAATACACTAGATGTCCGGTAAGCGCTTCAAAAACGAGACGAAAAATAAGAGCACACATACGGTTGTGCTCTTATTTCAAATTAGTATGATCCAATCCTAGCCAACATTAAGACGTCAAAAAGCCGTCGTGAGCGTTCAAAAATTGTGCAAATAACCACCGTAACACCGAGATTTTGGAAGGAATATCTTTTTTTCGGTAAGTTTATATCATTAAGTATTTTTCATAAAGTAAAAACCTAATTAAATAGTAAATATGAATCAATTACCAAATATTATGATTGTTTGACCAACGTTTGCAACAACGCGCCAACTATTGTAAATTGTTATTACTATTTTTGGCACTTTGTAATTTAGACTTTAAAACATGCGTATAAGATTAAAATTGTTTTGATGCGATTTGAGCAGCGAACAAAGGTCGTAAAAATGAATTGCTATTTGTACATAGCTTTGTGAATGCAACTTTAAGTATTGGATTTAAGGTTGAATTTGCATTAATGTATATTTATTTCAACTAGAATTCTTAGAATTACCTACACTCACAATTGGCGACAGTTTTAAAGAGGACTTTTGTATGGGATTGTGTATCTAGTCTATTATTGATCGAAGGTATTACAGCCTAAAAGTATAATACAGCTAATATTATTAATGCCAACTTTTACCTGTTGTTCATAGTCTGAATTAGCTTTTCGTAACTGCCGAAGTTCAGATTCTCTCAATTTATTGTGCTGAAGAAATTGATCAGTGAAAATTGGTATATCTGTATCACCACCTAATAGCTCCTCACCCTGAAGCAATGTACAAAAAATCATAAATATATAAACACAAAGTAGAGGGGTTCTATTTTATCACCTGTTTATAAATTTGTGCTCTACTGAGTATAGACTTCCTTTTACTATGAATTATTCCAGTAAACTGGCTCAGTGTACATATAGATTGTGTTATATGCCATAGCTGGAGTAAAAAAGCACAGATGCACAAATAGCAGTTTTTAAGTGTATGCCTTGGCTATATCACTGCTACCAGTGTTGTAGATTTGATCCCCACACAAGAAATATATTTGTGGATCACAAGTGTAGCGATACTGCTGACTCTTTAGTTTTATATAGTCAGGCGCTACTATGCAGTAGCGCCGCGCGGCAGTCATCAGATGTTCTAAATTCAGGTGTTCCTTGTGTCCATTGTTTGAATGTTTGAACTTTGTTAAGATGCCTACAACTAAGGATTTATTACTAGTGTTGAAGATGTCATTGAAACCAAAAAATGTTTGACTAATACATAAGCAGATTATCCAAAATTTAAAAAAAAATTTTAGATACTTACAGATGCTGGTGTTATACATGGTCTAGGTCGTGGAGGTGTCTGTTGTCGTGGCACATTTACTGAAAGCACTGAGTTACTGGTTGTAGTTACTGTATTAGCTTGATCTGTTGATGTTGCCACATTGCCTATAGTAAAAATATTATACATAATGAAAAAGTAAATATAACTATTACACCTAGCTATTTATAGATATATATACATGCAAAGCAAATAATATTCTATTTTTTTGTATAACTCCATAAATTTTGTCATTTCATTGGACAGTAATTAGGTCGAAACAATGTTTGCCATATTTCATTCTATTGACATTGCTCAGACTAGCTTGCTGGCACAGAATACACATGTTATTGGTCCAATTTGACTTGGTTTGCATGTAATCTTAAAGTTAACTTTGCATGGTAGGTTGCAATAGGCCTGTTTTAATAATAATAAAAAGCATAGGAACTAACATATTAAGAAGATAAGTCTTTAAAAGTACCTGAAGCTGCAGTGTCTGGAGAATTATGTTTAGATTTCTTGGTCACAGGCGCATCCTTATGTTTCATCTGTACTATCTTGAACTGTCTATAGGCATCTGTCTTTTTGTACTCAGCCCATTCTTTGATGTACCTGTAAAAAATAAAACATATATTATGTATTGATGTCTGATATACTAACAAATCTACTTCAAAATTTTATGAGAATAAAGGCATTTACTTTTCTTTATCTTGATCTGCAGCATCTAAGTACAGTTGTTTCTCCTTAGCTGGTAGCTTACTCCATTCACTAGCCAACTGACGAGTCACTTCAGCAAACCCTAAATCTGGCTGCTCAGCACGCAATTGGTCTCTTCTTTCATTCGAAAACCTCACATAACCTAAAAATTTTAGAGACAAATTAATGTGAATAAAAATGTATTAATTACATCAAAATAGAAAGTTTATGTGATGAAATTTTTAATATAATGGTATTTCATGGAGATATTATGTTAGATTTCTAGACAGAATGTCAGCAGTATGTCAGCTTAATTACAGGGGATTGTAAAAGTTCACTTTTATGTATATTATTGACAATATCAAATTTACAATTTATACAAGTTCTTAACTTACCTGTTAGTGGCTGACGAGGTGCTGTTACATCTCTAAGTTTTTGTTTTCGCTTTTTAGGTTTTCTGGAGTTCGGTTTTGGGGAATCTTTAGGCCCTGAGGGGGTTACAGTGGTAGTAGTATTCAACTCGGTACCATTAGCTGTTACATGTGCTATAATATTTACTGGAAGGTTTTGGTCTTTATTAGGAGAACTTTCCTTAGTGGGTAGTCGAGCCTCTGCTGGTGTTTCTGCTGGGATTGCTTCTGCTTCCATAGTAGTTTACAATTTATACCACATCAATCTTTTAATTAACATATAGAGACAATTGAGGTAAAATCACAGCCACAATATTATACTTGGTAGCTAATGTGTAGAAAATTAAACTGTCAGTTAAAGATTTTATTTATTACCAATAAAATATTCAAAATAAAGCCACAACAACAAAATAATAGCAGATAGTTGCATTTATCCACCAATGATTTTTTTTGACATTCAATGACAACATTGACATCTTACATACATAGACAAAAATTATTTAAGACAAAGATATTTTATGAACAACAATAGAAAATATCGTGAGAAAACGGTTTTCTGAACTGTCACAAACGCAGGTTTTCTGAAAATCCGCGTTTGAGACAGTTCCCGTTCTTATGTTTAGTATTACAAAGTAATTCGATTATACCAATCATTCATAATCGCCCACCACTACTTTATACGTGTTTTTGATGCATATACTGTCCGAACTCCATATAATAGAAGATAAGATTTTAATAACATTCATCCTATTAACACTCCGATTTCAATTTTTTTATGTGAGTAACCCAGTTAATTTTTTAATCAAAAGTTATACCTTGGTAGCTATAACCTAATATTTTAACATTTTGTACTTCTCTAATTTTATGATTATTTATAGTTAAACATATTTTGTCTTTGCATTTTCTGTTCGAAATAATCATAAATTCAGTCTTTGTTTCGGAAAATTTAAAGCCAGTATGTTTGCAGCAGTCATTCAGTTTATCCAAGGTGTATTTATTTATTGACCATAAAACTTACGTCTATCTTTACAGGCAAGCCTAATGCGATAGAGTAGCTGAATTAGACTATCTTATATCTATAGTATACATACACTTACTATACAGTATACTATACGCTTAAATTAAGCTAGTTACTGCAGTGGAAATAAGCAGCATTTGTGAATACGTTCAGTGGACATGTGAATAAATCTATCTGGTCAGACAGTGCGTTGAGCACACGCAGCGCCCGCACGAGCGGCGCGCGCTGCAACAGGTTGGTGCGCGCGCGAGGCACTGCTAGCAGTGACGGCCGCCGGCGACGACCGAGGTACTCGTTCGGAAGGCACAGCTGCACCGTCTCTAAGATACCCGGATTGTGGATCTTACCGCGCATTACGCTAAACACGTAGGTAGCAAGAGCTACTTCCCTTCTTACTTCGAGTCTGTAATATCCCACCATTCCTAAAACAAATAAAGTAGGATACAGCAGTGGGTACCCTGGGAACACGCCATATTGCTTCATATACAGGGTGTCCCAAAACTCAACGTCAAGCCGAAACGGGGTGACAGGATTGATCATAACCATCACGAGAAAAATCTGAAAAAAAATCTATCCCATGCAGTTTGAAAATTATGGGCATTTTAAGAAAAACCTAGAAATTTGATCAAACTGTACCATTTTTCGGTTATTGTGGTTATTATTTTTTATTTTTGTTCATTTGAACTTTAGAAACGTAATCCTAAATAACATTTCTAGAATCCCAATAAAAAATAATGACACAATTGCCTTAAGTTCCCGAGAATTGAGACTATTTGTTAAACTACGAATTTAAAATTTTCAAGATTCGTCGACTTTGACAGGCCCTCCTATAAAAAAAATGTACTAGAGTGCCTTGGCAAGTGGCATTAAAAGTTGGCGCATTTAATCAGAATTCTAAAATGGTACAATACTTGTTAGTTCCATACAATAGAAAAGAGTAAAAAAATTAAAACCTCAAGTAACCCGATTTTTGCTATCTCATTTTACTCAGTTAAAATGTTTTTAATTCACACAAGCTCTAGGTAGGTTCTTAATTTTAAGACAAAATGATGAGAGAGATGGATAATGGGTATGTTCGCCATGAGTGAGCGAGACAGATAGTGACGCCACTTTTACCAAAGTGAAAAAAAGTTAGTAAAATTAGTAAAATAATTAGGTTTGTTGGAATAAAAGTCAGATGATAGAGAAATAACGTTTTTTATTACAATAAATGTTCAAATTGTTTACCATCAGCCTCAATACAAGCCCTACATCTTCTTAAAAAAGATCTACTTATTAGTCGGGCATATCTTCGAGAGTTGATCGCCTCAGCTGCTTGAGAAATGCGTTCACGCAGGTCGGCTACGTTCTCAATGGGCTTTGAGTAAACTTTTTCTTTGAGAACTCCCCAATAGAAAAAATCCAGGGGATTTAAATCTGGTGAACGGGCGGGCCACGAGATAGTGCCCGAACGTCCAATCCACCTTCCCGGATATTCCTGGTCAAGGAAATCTCTTACTTGCACTGCGAAATGCGCTGGGCAGCCATCTTGTTGAAACCACATGTCGCGAAGATCTGCTAGTGGTACGTCCTCTAACAGGGTTGGTAAATCTTCTCTTAAAAAATGTAGGTAATTAGTTCCATTCAAGTTCTCAGGCAGTTCAATAGGCCCAATAATTTTACCGTTTAAAATTCCGGTCCACAGGTTTACTTTAAAACGATACTGGGATCTATCTTCTCGCATTAAATGTGGATTCTCCACATGCCACTCGTGATAATTGTGCAAGTTCATGTAACCATCTTTTTTAAATGTCGATTCATCTGACCAGATAATTTTTTGGATGAATTGGGGATTCTCATTATGCCTCTGTAGCATTGTTCTACAAAAAGAAATCCTTTCCTGATAATCTCGAGGTAGAAGACTTTGAACTCGTTGTACGTGAAACGGATGCATTTCGGCTCTTTGTAAAATACGATGAGCAGTGCTTTTCGGTATTCCCGTTCTTTCTTCAATTCCACGTACGGAAATACTTCGGTCACGTGCGACCTCTTGCAATACTTCTTCCTGGAAAGGAAACACAGGTCTACCTCCAGCCTGTATTTGATTCGGGAAATGGCCGCCCTCTGTGAGTGAACGGTGCACATTAACAAACACGCGGTGATCCGGGTAGCGCTCTAAATTTGGATATCTTTCACGATAAAGTCTAGCGGCAGCACTTGCGTTGCATCTGCATTCCCCATAAATGAGGTGCATGTTCGCATATTCTTGTGAAGTGTAGCGCGTAGGCATGGTAGATAAAAAGGATGCCAACACAAAAGTCCAGAGAGAAGCCAAAGTTGCCGGTATGTTATCAACAAGTCCAATTCACAAAGATTCAAGTCCAAAAAGAGAAGCCAAAGTTGTCAGTACTAAATCAACACAAGCGAATACGAACGTGCGCAGTAGACGAATGAGCGAAACGTACTAACTGGTTGGTGTCGGACTGGTAGCGTAGCCATTTGCTTGGCTGAAACTAGTGCGAATGAAACAGATAGATGCCATAGCATCTATCTGTTTCATTCGCACTCGTTTAAACGACGCATCTCCGTCTCAATGCGTGGCGTCACTATCTGTCTCGCTCACTCATGGCAAACATACCCATTATCCATCTCTCTCATCATTTTGCCTTAAAATTAAGAACCTACCTAGAGCTTGTGCGAATTAAAAACATTTTAACTGAGTAAAATCTGATAGCAAAAATCGGGTTACTTGAGGTTTTAATTTTTTTACTCTTTTCTATTGTATGGAACTAACAAGTATTGTACCATTTTAGAATTCTGATTAAATGTGCCAACTTTTAATGCTACTTGCCAAGGCACTCTAGTACATTTTTTTTATAGGAGGGCCTGTCAAAGTCGACGAATCTTGAAAATTTTAAATTCGTAGTTTAACAAATAGTCTCAATTCTCGGGAACTTAAGGCAATTGTGTCATTATTTTTTATTGGGATTCTAGAAATGTTATTTAGGATTACGTTTCTAAAGTTCAAATGAACAAAAATAAAAAATAATAACCACAATAACCGAAAAATGGTACAGTTTGATCAAATTTCTAGGTTTTTCTTAAAATGCCCATAATTTTCAAACTGCATGGGATAGATTTTTTTTCAGATTTTTCTCGTGATGGTTATGATCAATCCTGTCACCCCGTTTCGGCTTGACGTTGAGTTTTGGGACACCCTGTATAAAAACCTAAGAAATTTGTTTTGTATGCGTTCTAACATTAATTTGTACTTTTCTTCGTGTGGAGACCAAATGACCGCATTGCACTCCAAGTGGCTCTTTACGAGTGCTTCGTACAGAGCTTTCAAGGCCCCAATGTTGGTAAAATTATAACCCTGGCGTAAAACCACCCCCAAATTTCGGTACACTTTCTTGCATACGTCTGTGATGTGCTGCCGAAATTGTAGCACGCGCTCAAAGCGCACGCCCAGGTCTCTTACCTCTGTGACGCGCTTTAACGGCATCCCATCCATGACATATTGGTACTGGCTCGGAGCTTGTGCTCGGCTAAACGATAGTACGGAGCACTTATCCACATTGAAGTACAGCTTATTGTCTTGGCTCCACGCGAAGATCCTATTGATATCCTGTTGTAGTATGCTATGATCTGTGCTGTGTTTTATTTTTAAAACTAGTTTTAAGTCATCTGCAAATAATAAAGGTATGGACTTACATACTACCCTCGGGAGGTCATTGACCGTCAGAATGAACAGCAGGGGACCTAAATTGCTGCCTTGACTCACACCAGACCTTGTAGGGTAGGGGTCTGAAAGGTGTCCACCACAGTCGACATACTGACATCTGTCACGCAGGTAAGAGGCAAAGAATGAGAGCGTGTGCGGGGTGCACCCTACACCGGCCACCTTGGATAGAAGTACGTCATTGTCAACTGTGTCGAACGCCTTTCGGAAATCAAAGTACGCGACAACCACCTGTAGCCCTGCGTCCACTGCCGGCACCAGATGCGTCATCAGATTCAGCAGGTTACCTGTTGTCCCCCGCCCAGGACGGAATCCGTGCTGCGCATCGGACAACTGAGAACTAATCTGCAGATAAAGACAGCCATAAATGGCCGCCTCGAACACCTTGGCTGGAGTACACAGAACCGCCACGGGTCTATAATCATTCGGCGCAGGCCCTCCCCTTCCCTTCGGCACCGGTACTACTCGGGTGAGCTTCCATCGGTCGGGATACTTTACAGTGTTAATACACACGTTAAATAAATGTTGTAAAGGTTCCATCAATACTGCTCCACAATCCCTAAAAATGTATGGTGGGATGCCGTCCGGCCCCACCGAGCGCTTCGGCGGCAAGCGCGCAAGCGCGCGGCGCACATCACTCGGCGCGAGCGGCGTCAGCGCCATGTGAGCTCCCGGCGCCTCAGCCGCGCCCTCGCTGGCCGCCGCCACGCTCAACGTGGCCGGTTCCGGCGTATATACTGACTCAAAGTAGCGGGCGAACTCTCCGGCGCTCTCGCACTCAGATAATACCCGACCGTCTTTTATGATCTTGCGGCTAGACGAGTTTCCTGTCTTAGCTCTGATAAAATTCCAGAACGCTCGCGGTTCGCTAACTAGGTGATTTTGAACGCGGTCCCGGTACTCTTCGTGAGCACGCGCCGTTTCGGCCTTAACTCTCGCTCTACACTGTGAGAATGCCTCGTAGTCCTCTCTAGATTTGCTAAATTTATATCTTTTATGTAACACGTGTTTAAGTTTTATGTCTCTAATAATTTCGCTCGTATACCACACTGGGTATATGTACCTACTATTTTCTAACTTTGCCTTTTTTATCGGCACATACATGTTAAAAACTCGATATATTCTACTATAAAATGCATTTAATATAGCATCCTGGTCATTTAAATTATATACATCACTCCAGTCTATTTCACCTAAAGATCGGTATACGCTATGGAAGTCAGCCTTATTAAAATTCCATTGCGTTCGGTTTATCGCGTCATGCAATAGCGGTGAAGCCGGCTCACTAGTATCAGCTGACGTGACCGCGGCGGGCGCGGGTCGCGCGAGCTCCAGGCGCACATGCAGCGGCGGGTGATACGCGTCCACTGGCTGCAGCCCCTCGTCCGCAGCGCTCACCGCAGCGCCGGCGCCGCTCGCACACAACACGAGATCTAACTGCCGACCTCTACAGTTCGGCACATCATTGCATTGAACGTATTCGCAGTATGACATAAAGTAATCGAAATAATTTACAGTATTACTGTTACTAGAATACAAATTAAAATCACCTATTACTACTACCTTATTACTATACTTATCACATATTTTTTCTAATATATTAAACAGTACCATGTACTCATTCTCATCACATTGTGGAGGAATATACACTGTACAACATGTAAATAAAAAGTTATTTTGCTTATACACATTAGCACAAACCAATTCGAATTTAGAACAGTCAATATTAATGTCACCTGGCAGCGTCACTCGTCGTAGTTCGAACCGCGGTGTGGCCACTAAAAGCACTCCTCCATGTTTGCGCCCATCCGCGCGATCGCACCTCAACACATGATAGCCCGGGACTACGAACTCCGCGTTTTGTATGCTTTCATTAAGACCTGTTTCGGTGATGGCAAATAAATCGGATCCAGAAGATTCCAGTAGCGACAGAAATTGGGTGGTTTTGTAAGAGTCTCTCTGTTGATTTAAGACTATTGCCGCTGCATAATATTTTCAAATCATCTGCAAATAAACAACCTTTCACAGGTCTTTCTATAACTTCTAAAACATTATTTATAGCTATCATAAACAGGATGACACTCCAAACTAGTACTGTTCAAATCTGCTATATTAAGATAGCACGCTACGGACTTGAAACTATATGTTTCTAGCGCGCTATTTTATACGCTATGTTATAACGCGCTGCGTGGACTAGTAGCGTCACAGAATATGGTAGCGTGGGGCATTAGAGAATATAATCTTGAAATCGCTACTTTAACTTTAACGGTAAGTAAAAAGCAAAATAAATTCAATGAACTTTTCTTTTTTTTTTCTTTCTTTATTTACTAAAGATAAGAAGCTTGATCACTTAGAGATCATGTCGCCTCCATAGGAAGATACAATAACAAAAACAATAAGGATAATCCAAGATGCTATTACAAACTCCAACAGACCTTAAACAACAGGATTTATCTGCCTTAAACTGTTTCCGCTCAACCTCGTTCCATGCACACTCTACTAAAATGTGGTAAACATCTTCTCTGATGTTACATCTAGAACAGTTAGGTGAAGGTTTATTTTTCATCATGTACATGAAATTGTTCAGTAGCATGTGTCCGGAACAGATCCGCAAGGCAGTTATAACATCTTGTCTTATTAAACTGGATCTCGCAAACCAAACAAAACGACAAGGATTTGGTCGTAAGGTTTTGTACCATATACCCGCAGTAAGGGACCTCTCATCAAAGTACTCTTTCCAAATTTTAAAAGAAGTAGTATTTAAACGAGTGACTGTAAATTAAAGTTTTAAGTGACAAAAATAATTAATTTACATTATAGTATTACTAAGTGAGCGACTGACTGCTAGTCATGAGAAATCAACAGAACAGCAACTTACAAACATTAATTTAAGTTACTTAAAATACAAAATGAGAAGCTTCATAATATTTGAGCGACCTAATATTTGTTTGAGTGTCAACGTTACGTCCTGCATTTTTTTCAATATTTGGCAAATGATTTATTTATACTGAGCGGCATTTTATGTTAAATGAAGTGTTTCGGATAGAAAACCACTTTGAAAAATACTATACCTAATGAGAAGAGTACTATGAGCTCACATTTTTTGAAAACTTCAGAAAATGCGTTTTTTATGCTATGAGCTGCGTCGCAGATTAGATTTCTGGGTTTCATTGTGTAATCGAATAATTGCGTAACTTTCTCCTTTATTCCTTGGAACACTGTCTGAAAATCTTTTTGGCGCTCATTGGTAGCTACTCCCAAGCAAATGCGATGAAACTTGCGATTTTTATCCGCAGTGCCAACAATCAGTACCGGGAATCCTTGCCATATCAATTTATAAGTGGCATCAGTGTGTATGAGATCCGTGAATAAAATTATTTTTAATAATGTTTTTGTAGATAGATTGAATCGGAAACTTGGCTGATCCCCTTCAATGATATGGTAACTAATGACGAAAACCTCATTATCATCTTCTGGAATAGCGGTACGTTTAAATATCCACTGCTTTAATTCGCCCAGACAAATACCCGATTTTCCAAAATTTAGTGTTCTGCGATCCGACAAATAATAATTGTACAGTTGCCTTTTCGTTGGTAAGTGTATTCCTTCTATTTTAGCAAGTTTCAAGCGCAAATCATACAATTTGTTGATTTCCTCTTTTATTTTCTCGTGGATGCCGTAATTATCTCGGGTGCCAATAGCATCATGGTTATGTTCTGAGTCAGTTTGATACACATTTACCTTATCGTCATCATTAACAAATAAAGCTCCGTGTCGCTTTGCGGCCCTCTACTTTTAACTTTATTGCAGTGATAAAACCTTTTCTGACCATCTTCAGTGGCACGTGTGTAATTCCGCGACCAAGTACATTCAGAATTTACAAAGTTTATAGTTTCTTCTTCATTAGAAAACTGTTTTAAAAATATCAAATTTTTGGTCTTATTTTGCTTTTTAGTCACTGTTATTTCTGTTTCACTCTCAGATTCACTTCGGTACACTGGAACTTCATTCACATTATCACTACTTGTCCCTGGTAAGCTATAATTGTTTCATGATTATAACTATAAAGCAGTTAAAGATGTTAAAACAAATTAATTACAGCAGCACGTCCAAATATTACGTCACATTAAAACATAAACAAACGCACAATGCTGCGTGCGAGCCAGTGGTGTGAGCGCATGGCAATCGTAAACACGCAACGCTATTGATCCGCAGCCCAACTCATCTGACTGCATCGATTTGTCGCCCCGCCCTATTCGAATTCGCGTGCATCAAACAATCTGTAGTTTTCATAAAAAATCGTATCAAAATAAAAAACATAAGACCTCAAATAGAATATCAGTAACCAATAATAATTAATAAAACAGCTTACAAAACCTTGCTTAAAGTGAACTTTCTGGTAGTTCGTTATGTAAAACCTCAATTGGAAAAATCGTCTCTATCTTAATATTGAAGTTGCCCTCTCTGTATTTCTAGTCGCTCACCTAGTCATTTAGTCGCACGGCTAGAATTTTAATATCTGAAATGGATTAATCACAAACCACTTTTAGTAAGCTCGTTCTAGATTTTATTATTAATCAATATTCGTCGTTAGTTTAGTTAATTTTTTGCTTACTCAAATTCATACCGCTCAAGTTATTAAAACAGTATATCATCATCAGTCGCAAAGTTTTTTTTATTCGTTCGTTTTATAATTCCCCATCATTCTCTCTGGCGGTAGGTAAAAGATCTTTAAAATATCGTAAATGAGTCACTGGGAGCCCTAAATATGTTGCCTGTCTCGTGAACTTTCCTTCATACTTTTGTAGCATAGGACTGTCTATAATTGATTGACTGTGACTACTGAATAATAATAATAATAATAATGATAATAATACAGTAATTATAGTCGTATTTAAAAGTTTATACGTAACTCGCATGAGCCGGCCAGGATAGCGTAGAAACGTAACTAACGATAATACATCATGCAGCGAGCGGTAGCACGCGGCGACTGACTAGCGTATCTAGGATTCTAGCACGCTAGAGGTCGCTCGCCGCTCGCACAGGCGAGTCATTGCGCAGCGCACTGGTCGTTATACCAGGCTATGCATAACAGACTAGGCATATTAGCGCGACGCTATTTCTAACGTTGAGATTGAAACGATGTAGCACGCGCTATGCGTTGAGTAAATATAGCGTGCTATGTTATGACGCTATATGTTACATTAACCACCACTACTCCAAACCGATCCCTGCGGAGTCCATTTTCTGTGTGGAGCGTATCAGAAAGAATACCATCAATTTTAATCCTTATGGTTCTATTATTTAAAAAGTTTATAATAAGCGCAAGAATATTACTTTATACATTTAACTGTTCTAAGATTAAAATAACTCTATGTTTCCACACCATTTCATAAGCTTTTTCCAAATCCAGGGCAACCGCTACTACTTTATTTTTATTTGCAAGTGATGTGAGTATATTATGTTCTAAGTAAGCTAAATGGTCTAAAGTTGATCTAAATTGCTTAATCCGTATTTTACATGGGATATTAGTTGATTATATTCCAAATACCATCTCAATCTATTACTTATGACTTTCTCAAACAATTTACATAAATTACAAGTAAGATATATAGGTCTATAGCTTGTGGACAATGTAGCTGTTTTCCCTGGTTTGGTTTGGTATAGATATGACAATGGCCTCCCTCCACTGGTCAGGGAAGACTTGAGTAACCCAGATATACTTGTAAATGTCTAGGAGACGTTCAAGAGCTAAGCCAGGATGATTTTTGATAAATGTATTTGATTTATATAATCAGGACCCGGACTAGAATCGCCTAAGGCCTAGCGCGCACTGCATAACTCTAAAATCAAAACCGGAACTGTGTTTAAGTGTAAGGCACATGTAAGCGTCGATCACAGATTAAGTAGAGATGCTACCATCTCTACTTAATCTGTGGCGTCGATCAAATATACCATAGATGCACATTCTCATACAAAAACCGCGTTAATATGTAGCACTGACCAGTACTACTTACTTATAAGTGTTTGCATTTATTATGCAATCCAGGAAATAAACCGGAATAACCATTTAACGCCCACTGAGAAACATTTTGTAATAGTTTAGTTAAAACGCGTCAATTTAAAGCTTCCTAAAGCGATACGCAAGCGTATTAGCGTACTGAGTACCTATATGGTACGGTCTCCACCGTAGTAGTGGTGACGATTCGCTCTTGCTTACGGGCAGCGCACGCAAGAGTGAGTGGGACAGGTGCGTAATACATGCATTTAAATTTTAACGAAAATATCTTCAAATATATTATTTAAAGTGCCATATTCAACAAAATATAATAAATATTTCATAACAAAACTATACTTACCGAAAGTACGACATTCCATCCTTTTTTTGCACTTTTAGAGTATAGTTTGTGCATTTTTTCACGACACACTTTGGCATCGTGAAACGTGTGACTGCTAGCGCGGTCGTAAAGTGGCTACGAGCGAAATTATGCATACGACTGATTTATGCACAGTTTTGTTGGGGCCGTTTTTCGAGCGACGATCGTGCATCTATGGTATATTTGATCGAAGCATGAAAGCTTCAAGCTGAAATAAGTGGCGCATTCCTCCAAACACTCAAGTTAAGGTGAGGCCGGGCCGAGGACTGATGACAAGACGGAGGGCTACCTAAGGAGTTAGAAATATTCGTTGGGACCGATGTGATGTTGCGTTACAATGTAGATGTATCCAAAGATCTGGTGAATGGTGCTATAGGACATATTATTACAGAAATCATATGACCCTACTTCCGGAAAGCACAAATGTATGAAACTGACATACTATCCGTCCGTATAGACTTCGGTAAAGTGTGCACCTCATTCAGCCCAAGACTGTGCAATTTCCAGCAAAATATAGTCACGGCACTGCAGAACGGAGAACGCTGCCAATTATATTGTGTTGGGCTTGCACAGTACACAAAATGCAGGGTAGTACCGTCGACCATGCCGTTGTATACTTAGGCTCGAAGCTCTTTGCTGCTGGTCAAGCATACATGGCCTTAAGTAGGGTAAAATCATTAGGTCTCCTTAATGAAGAGCTAGACTAGAACCGGCAAACGACTTTTTTCCGCGGCTTCGCTCGCGTTAATTTAGAATTTGACAATCAATTCGGGTTGTACTCTGCTTGTAATAATATAATTCAATCATGATTCGAAAGACACGTGGCGCCATCTATTATCATAAGAACGTTATTATTGTTTTCCACGGGAACAGTAATTTTTCCGGTAGCCTTCCATTTCTGTATACCTGTCAACGTATATGCAAAATTTCAGGATGATCGGTTCAGTGGTTTAGGCGTGAAAAGGTTACAAACAAACAAACTAATTTTCGCTTTTATATTATTAGTTAGGATTAGGATTTATTTGATAAACAGTTAACTAGATTCAAGCCGCTCATCAAGTTACCTTTTCTGCAAAAATAAAAGTTATTTCATTTTTGATTTCTGTGGCCGATTTGACTACAATAGCCGCATATGCGTGTTTTCCGTCTTTGGCTTTCCATTGTAAGTGCCGACGTCGACGGTCACGGGGGATGCTGAGTCAGTACTTATGAGCGTTATTTCCACGTCATGTAACGGATCTTCCGTAGGACTTGTTGTAATGGTTTTATAGGTTCTCGACACAACACATTTCGAGCCTCAGAGGAAACATACTGACGAATTTTGTTGAACAAATATTGTTTTCGCTCAAACGATAGCCTTGTAGGAGGTATTGCAATCGGACTAGCATTTTGTGTGAAATCACAATAGAAGTAAAAACTGCGATGTTTTTGACATCTTGATCATCAAACCTTTCAGTGCATTGCACAGGACTCCAGGATGATTAATGGACGCTTTGAAATGGTTGTAAGAGAGCATCTGTGTCACGCTATGACGATTTTCTAAAGAAATTGGCCCAATTGTATGAATGCACATTCATTATACTTATCACCAGTTTCATTACCGGGAAGAACTGCCGTAACAGTGTCTGAATTGTGGCAAGCTGAAACGGCGCACTCCAACACATCTATGTGCAATAAAGTACATATTATGTGAATACTTTATTGTACACTAGCGACCCGCCCTGGCTTCGCAAGGGTAATACAAAACCTTTACAAAACATACACCTAAACCTTCCTCATGAATCACTATGTCTATTGGCGAAAACCGTATGAAAATCCGTTTATTAGTTTTTGAATATGGCGAACAGACAGACAGATGTGGCGGGGGACTTTGTTTTATAATATGTACCTAGTGATAGTGATGAGTCGACGTTTACAGGTTTTATGTGATCGTTTACTTAGAGAAACAAAAAGCAACGCAATAAGGCTTCGCTAAAAACCCATTCTTTGTCATCATAATATAGACATAAATTGCATATACAGGTGATTTTCAGGAATTAAAAGGAATTACACGATTTCAAAATCAACCTGTATACAATCTACTTTTGTCTATATTATGAGTTTATGACATAAATAATGGGTTAAATTTAGCGAAGCTTTATTGCGTTGCCTTACGAAATAACGTCTACTAGCAATAAAATGTGGGAACAACATAGCAGGTTAAATAAATTATAATTTATGTTTAAAGGTTGTACTTTATGTTTTAAAACTCATAAAGTAAATATACTCTTATTTAACATAAACTTCATTACATCAGTTTCAATATCGGGCTAGGGAAAATAAAAACCACAATTCATTTCCAATTGTTTTTTATATATTGAACAATTTGATGTAAACCTTCTTTACCGGCGTCGCCATCAATGAATTCCAATTCCAGAAGAATATCATCACCTTTTTTTATCAATTTTGTTGATGCGTGTACTATTGGCTTGTTCTTAGAATTGTCCATAGGTTCTTTGTGTTTATTATAATTACCATTTGAAATTGGGTTTTCTGGACTACACATATTGCTTTTGTCGGCAGTTGGTATTTCTAATTCACTAGATAGAGCTTTTTCTGTTCTATTTTCATCACTTTCTTCGTCTACGATTTCTTTTGCTTCAGGCTCTAATTTAATTTTTTTAGTTCCAGTTTCTATTATTTTCTGTTGCCTCCTTTTCCTTCTTTGATTAGACCACGTGTTCACGTTTGCTACAATGTCAAATGCTATATTATTACCCCGTTTTTCAAGTAGTTTATAAGTAATGCAAAGTCTATTTAATATTTCTTTAATTTTGTCAAACGCTACTTCTACATTATATGCACAATTTGGCAATTCTGGTAGCAAATATATTGTAGAAGTGTGTTTCTTTCTTGGTTTGTCTCTTGGAGGTACTGAAACAAACATACAAATATAAATATCTTCTTCATCCTATCCTTTTTATGCCTATGTATATTGGGGCCAGCTATTTAGTCTAAAAAGATTTGCCTGAATACCAGTTTTCTTACAGAGTTCCTCTGACCGTCCGACCTCCATGAGCCAAAAGGATAACTATTTTCTAACGTATTACTAGACGTCAATATTAGAAGGTATTTACTTCACATAATAATATAATATATATAATAATATTCTATCACATACACACAACACCATCTAGCCCAAACTAAGCAGAGACTGTACTAGTCTATATGGGTACTAGACAAACATACATATATACTTTTTTTTGTAGATATATACATATTATAACATAGAAACACCCAGACCAAGACAAACATCCATGTTCATGCACACAAATATTTGACTTGTGCGGGAATCGAACCCGCGATCTCAGGCATGGCAGTCGGTTACACTAACCACTACGCCATCGAGGCCAACAAAATGTAATAAGTAGTCAACAATACAGGCCAGGCCAAATACTTTATTTCCTCTCGATGTTATTTTATGTAATCATTGATCGATCACTTATATATGAACACGTCAGTGGTCCCTCGCGAATCGATAAATATGTGGTAGTCACTTGCGCCACTGACTCTTTATATGTATAAAATATACATAAGTGTTAATGTTATTGTCTTTTACTGGGCACAGTTTCAGATTCTGTGCTGTTTCTGATTCTTTCTTGTCCAACCCGAGAATCGAACGAAGACCTCATGCACAGCAGTTACATTAACTACCACTGCGCCATTAAGGTAAAATATACATATAATTACAATTAAAATATACATATAATTACAATAACAAACAAATTATATGTAAATATGGTTTTTTGAAATTAAACTACTACTTATATAAGTACGGATTTTATTGCGTTGTTTATTTGATACTTTATTACAAAATTTTGAAAACTGTTACACTACTATTACTATTAAACTTTACTAACTTTTAAGCTAATTAAACTTTACTAATAAAAATTAGTAAAGTTTAATAGTAATAGTAGTGTAACAGTTTTCAAAATTTTGTAATAAAGTGTCAAATAAACAATGCGGTAAAATCCGTATATAGTAGTTTAATTTCAATGAATAACATTCGCGTAAACAGAAGACAATATTAAATATGGTTTTGTTCCTAGTGAGAAATCAGTTTCATTTGTTTTTATTATTTGTTAATAACCATAGAACCTTACCTAATTTAATTAAATCATAATCTTGATAAGTCCAAGCCAGGCCCCACCTTGTAACACGGCCCTGGCAGAATTCTGTGTGGGTGTACCTTATGTTTTCGGACTTTAAGTCTTGTACTAGTACATTTAAATTGTATTTGTGACCAACCATTGTTGTGAATATGCTGAAAAAATATTGTAATCAATAATAAAGTAAAAATGTGTGGCTAATGTAATGAATTAATGATACAACATTAAATGATACCTCATATTTCAAATCTATTATGTATTTGCAGTAGACATACTACAAATTTTAATTTAAATATTATATCCAGACATTTAGTCACATTGCTTACAAGTTACATGAATGACTAAAATAAGGCATGCTATAATTTCATTAATAATGTGCCCAATCATTATAGTGGAGCCCTATTACTATTCATAGTGTATAACACTTACTTACAGTATATTGTTCTTGTACTCCTTACTTTCTTTAATAAGTGTCCTACTAAATTCTAGCTCTCCACCTTCAGTGATAAGTTCTTGAGGTGAACCAGTAAATCCATTTTTGGGTGGCAGTCTGCAAAGATGCATGGATGATGAATATAAATGATACAATCATAAAAAAATGTTACCTAGCAGGGTAACTTTGATCTTACATGTTATTTTATATGCAACAGTAAATAGCATTAAAAGAACTCTCGAACACAGTGACATAATTGTTTGCAAAATGATGGTCCACTATTTGGAATTAATGAATTAAATTTTTTTGAATAGTAGAGCCTCGCTGATTTCAGCATAAATGGGCCGGCTCGACCAAGGACTACCCTCTCACAGAATATCGACATGAAATAGCAGTATTCTTACTGTTGTGATTTGTTTGATGAGTGAGAATACCGGAGGCCCAATCACTCCCTTACCCCCTTCCTGCTCCTTCTCCTTCCCACTTCCTTTCCTAAAGGGTCAGCAACGCGCTAGTGATGCCTCTGGTGTTGCAGGCGTCCATAGGCTACGGTGACCACTTACCATCACTTGCCGTATGCTTGTTTGCCACTTAAGATGTATAAAAAAGAAAAAAATAACCAACCCTTATTTGAATTTTAGTAACATAACTTTAATGAAATATTAAAATATTGAGTCAACTATATTTTATGGTCTATTTTATAAATCATACCTTGCCGGGCTACGAGACTCGCACAATTCCTGGAAATTACTGTAGAATGGAGGGTTACACATGCAGAAATCAAATGTTGGCTTGCCCTCATTCATGAAGACATGTGAAATTAAGGTTTTGGTTGTATTTTTTCTTACTGAAATAAAGTACATTATTATCATTTTACTGCATCTGATGAATAAACAGATTAATTTTAAATAACTATTCTGTAGCTGAGAGGTAAAGAATAGTAAGTTCACTTTTTAAGGACTTATTTTCTTTCCGCTCTCTAGAGTGCACATTGGACTTATTATTCTTTAGCTCATAACTATTGGATAATAATAGACCATGCAGAAATAGTGACACTTATACAACATACAATATTACATATTAAGGTGAACAAGTGTTACATATAAAAATACCAACATTTTATAGAATCTTGTAAGTTATTCCTTTGTACATTTTCTTGAGCTTTTAGAAAGCTTTGAGGGTCTGTTTCTGTGCCCACCATGTTCCATTTGTTATTGACTGCTGCTAGTAGTGGATAAATAGCACATGCCCCGGTACCTATAAGGATACATACATAACATTTCAAATTATAGCATTTGTAACAATTGTCAATTGAAAAAGCAACATTTATGTATGTTTATCTTACATTATCAGATAAGACAGACAGATACTACCAAAAAGTAGTATTCTCCAACTAGCACATAGCATAGTATACCATACTATTTCAAATTGTATGGCAGAATATGAATATATGTATGTTCTACATACACAGTTGGCAGGTATATTATGGTCAAATACCAGGCATTGTTCCAGGTACTATACTATTATAAAGAATTTTGTGACTGTAAAGCTCATCAACAATTGCACATAGATGCTACAAGGCCATAAATACAATGTACAATTGACACAATCCACAAATATTGTGGAGTAATGCAAAGTAAACTAAAGACAGATCAGTATGTAAATACAATTACATGCTGATCTGTCTTTAATTTACTTTGCATTACACAGACATCACATAGACTGTAGTTCTCTATTTTCTTTTTCTAGCACAACTTCCAAGAGCATAAAAGAAGTTAAAACTATGTACCGGTTATAGATTATAATGTTAAGATAAATGTCTTACAAAACATACAAAATTTACCTATGTCTAGTCCTTTTATATCATGATGCCTGTGTATTGAAACCAACAAGTCTTCCAACCACAAGATGTAATTAAGTCTTAAAGGTAAAGTTGGCACCAGCCTATCTTCAGGAATATCCACATTAAGATTAAAGTCAGTCTTCAGTAAACATTTTGTGAATATCCTGAGTGCTTTTGCATCCTTAAAATCAATTGTGACTTTTCCTGTAACTTCCTGAAACAAATTAAATGCACAATCAAAATAATACTAAATCTATACTAATATTATAAAGCTAAAGAGTTTGTTTGTACATGCTAATCTCAGGAACTACTGGTTCGATTTGAAAAATTCTTTTAGTGTCAGATAGCCTATTTATCGAGGAACGCTATAGGCTATATAACATCACGCCACGACCGACGGGGGCGGCGCAGTAACGATGAACGCGGGTGGAACCGCGGGAACATCTAGTATAAAATAAAGAAGAATGTAGACCGATTTTACTATTTTTTTATGAAAACATTTGCATGCCTAATTCAGCAGTTCTAGACATGCCACATGGTAGTCTATGAGAATCTATTTGGTTATTATTAAGTGTATATTTGCTCATCAATCAGCAAGAATAATCAGCATTATGCAATACATAGCTTGGTGGATACCAATAGAGAAGAAATATATGTTAGATCTCATAAGAAAGTTATATTTATTCCAGGTCAGAGTATTAGTATAACTGTATAGTTATACTAATACTCAGATTGAATGAAAGAATGTATGTGATGAATGTAGATGATGAAGTATATTCCTAATAAAATATGCAGTCATGACTTCACATTTCATTACGAATACGAATATACTTCTTCATCTCAGCCGAAAGACGTCCACTGCTGAACATAGACCTCCCCCAAGGTTTTCCACACAAATCGGACACTTAGTAACTCAAAAATAATAAATAGTGTAATATAGGAAAGCCTATATACTATTTATTGAATATCACTTATTTATTGAATTATATTTAACTGTGTACTTTTTATATGAATGAACATATTGCATAAATTCTGTTTTTATTTATATTTAAGTATTTAGGGTAGATACTTATAACCTTTGCAGGCACATCAATATTAAAATTTTAAAATCATATATTATAATGGTTGAAATTCAAATCATAAGCAGCATTAAAATTAAATACAAAATTATTACATAACTTACCACTTTAGAAATAGCTGAAAACTCTGGATTTAGTTTAGCTAACCTACCAAAGTCCGGAGGTACTTTATAAATATTACGGGGGTGCATATATTTGTTAAGAGCCATTTTAATAGTAATATATATTTAATTACTTTTGCCTATTACTAATAACAGTATTATAACACCCCGTCGTTATTGCGTCGGGGTTTAAAAACGATTATGTGCTTTTAAGTTTTATTCAAGAAAAATAAAACAGATAAACGCAACAAAACAATGATCAATTTGACAATCTTCAGTTCCTATTACCTACTTTACTCTTTGATCTTCAGCCACAGATTACAGACAGAGAGTCTATACAGAATCTTCAGCACAGACTCGCCACAGAGTACTTTTTTATATAAGATCTACAGTGTAATAATAATAAACAAAGAGTATAAAATATTAAAGGCCTGTTTACACTTTGATTAGTGCGAGTGCAGGTGCTTAGTGATTAGTAGTTATTGCGAGTGTTTAGTTGATTAGTGTATGTCCAAAACTGTTTAGTTGTTGCGCTTAGTAGATTTTAAATTTCTAATCTTAGTATATACTTCTTTACATCCAAAGCCCGGGATATTCACAGTTCCGCTTATTTCTTGAAACGCCGCTTCTCGGTTGCCTGCCTGTTTTCACTTTGATTAGTGATTAGTGCAGGTGTTTAGTGATTAGTACTAAACACGTTTGGACGTGTTTAGCGTGTTGTTGTTGTCGTTGCGAGATTTTTATGATTCCCGGCGCCCGCAGTTTTCCCCTTTATTAGCATGGCTAAATGGAGCGACGACACGACATAAATTTGTGCAAGAATAAGTAAAATATGAATATATTTATAATTGTAAAGATCCCAAGTACAACAATAAAGGAGCCCGAGAAGCGGCGTTTCAAGAAATAAGCGAGACTATGAATATCCCTGGCTTTGGATGTGAAGAAGTATATACTAAGATTAGAAATTTAAAGTATACTAAGCGCAACCACTAAACAGTTTTGGACATACACTAATGAACTAAACACTCGCAATAACTACTAATCACTAAGCACCTGCACTCGCACTAATCAAATTGAAAACAGGCATAATTGTAATCGACTAAAAATAAACTGCTACTAAAAATATTAAAATCATTCATTCCATCACTCGTATCGTTGTGGTTGGCACCGTTGGCACGGCTGGCGCGCTTGGCAGTAAAAGGAAGAAAGAAACTGAAGAAAAGGAAATTCTAATCCAGTTATTTTTATTGTTTTACATCTCAGGCATAAATTAGTATTAAATACTTATCAATGATGGTTGATCAAATTGAAATGGCTTTGGACGACATAATAAAAGCGAATAAGAAGACCCCAAGAGGAGGCGGTGCTGGGCGAAAATTTAATACGACTAGAAGACCCGGAGGAGCCCGCGGTGGTGGCGGCGGTGGTGGTGGAAGTGGAGGATTTAGAAATGGTCGCACTGGAGGCGTATTACGTGGACGAAATCGTGGCGGCATATCTAAGTCAACAAGTTACACAAGGGTAAATTATTACTTCGATGATTATAAAATTGCAAATGGCGGACAAACGTGGTGAAATGACGCATAAGACAAAATAGTATGCTCAACTGTACAGATGATCCATATACGTATGATGGAGGTTAATTTAACGTCTTCGGCTACACTTAGTTACCCTACGCCCTTACGTTGCAGCCATTTTAACTATGTAAATTATTTTTTCGCTCTTGGTCTTTGTGGTCTATATTTGGCTTCACCAGCAAGCATTCAATTGTGTGTTGCATTTGTCAGATTTTATCTTTACGTCACGATAATGCAATGCTTAGCCCGGATTATTTGTACCTGAACAATAACTTGGGCAGCCTATTTGGTGTATTGTCATTGGGATGCTGCAAAATATCTCGAGATGTCATCTTTCTTGAGATCCCGCAACTTGAAAACCATACTATTGCTGATTTATATGGAAATGGCAGACGAGCTAGTGGGAATGTCACCATGTTGTCTTCACAAAGGAGCTTCTGGCTCTTTAGCTGCAGGCAGCGGAGACAAGAAAATGTCTGCGTGTGGTGGTACTACCGCGATTTCACCTAGTTACGAGATTCCAGTAAAAAGAGTAGCGAGTGTGTGTCAGTGTGAAAATACGAACTCTTTGGTTTTAGTTAAATGGGACTAATCAATTTGTTATTCTGCCATCAAGATTTTTGTCAATATACTTCTGTTTCACAGTTTGTTTGTAATATTGTAAATGTTTACCATGTATTATTGTTACAAGATTGTTGCAAAGTTTGTAGTATTAATGTGTATGCCACACTATTACACTTGGGTGTAATCATGTTCAAAAAGGCATAGAGCGGCCACTCGGCAAGCTCTTTGAAGGACCACCTATTTCAGGGCGATGTTAACAGCACTTGGAAACATGACATGTTCAATGATTTTGCTGAAAGGAAGATTCAGAGAAGTGGTGGTGCCCTGACAACAGGCCCCACTAAACTCTTAGTGTCTAATCTGGACTTTGGAGTCTCAGATTCTGACATACAGGAGCTGTTTTCAGAATTTGGTGTTCTGAAAAGTGCAGCTGTACACTATGACCGATCGGGTCGATCTTTAGGTAAGCTATAATGTCATCTGCATTCTTAGACAAATATATTTAAAATAAATAATTTTAATTTTTCTCCACAATAAAAGCAATTAAATATCTATAATTTAAATCTAAAAAGATTCTTAAGTAATAACATACTTCTCCTGCAATGAGTTTTTCAGCCCATAAGCTATTTTATTTAGCTCTAAATAAAATATGAACCATATATTATTAAAATTGTAGGTACTGCTGATGTGGTGTTTGACAGAAGAGCTGATGCCTTGAAGGCAATGAAACAGTACAATGGTGTGCCACTTGATGGCCGTGCAATGAACATACAACTTGCAACATCTGAAATCAACACATTCAGGGGTGAGGAGCGGGGTGGACGCCTCGGTGGCGGTGGTAGCGGCGGTGGCAGTGGTCCAGCCAGGAGAAATACTACTAGAGGTAAATATCAACTTAAGTATTAATCACTAACTGCATGTTTATTAAAAATATAACGCATAGTATCTTCAAATATTTGCATATGTCTTTCTCCAGCTTACATACAGTTACAAATAATCTTAAGCTGGTAACTAATAAACAAGAGCTACTTACATCTATACAATTTATGGATAGGCTTGTGTTCTCTGCTTGTAGCCTCATAATATGATCATTGTATGTCATATTTAGTAGGTTTTCTGATAAAACCATACTTTAAGCACAACACTCATATAATTGTTTGCATCACAGTATAATATATATTGTTATATTGTTTATTTGTTGTATAATTGATTGTGTGACCACATGAGTATTGCTGTTTACTTAGTTTCTTCCTTTTACAAGCAGCAGCTACATTTTTAAAATTAAATTCTAAATAATTTTATTTACATTTTTTGTTTACCATGTTTTTTGGTGATAATATGCAGTTTTTTTTGTTAAACAGTTGGAGCTAACAGAAGCCAGGGAGGAGGTACACGGGGACGTGACAACCCTAGACGTGGAGCTCGAGGTGCAGGCCGTGGGAAGCGCCCTGTGCCTACAGCTGAACAATTGGATGCTGAGCTTGATGCTTACGTAAAAGAAATTAAGTGAAATATGAAGAAATATCTCTAGTGCAACGGACACTATCTATATAAGTGTAGATTGTAATGAAAGGACACATCCAAATTGACATAACCTCAAGGTTAATACAGATATACTATGGTTATAAATAATAACCACTGTTGAAATAACAATATTGTGGAATTGTGGTTTTTGACGCATGTTAAATGTATGATTTAATAAAGTAAGAATTTGGTACTGATAAATTGTTAATATAAGTCTAATCATTTCCTAATCAACTATCATCTTTATTCAAACATGTGCATGTCTACATTTTCATTATTATCCAAATATTTCAATGTAAAAAGTTGGATCCAAATAGATTTGATATTTTTCTAAGTAGTTTTTGCAGAACAAAGATATTATACACTGTTATAGCTACACTTTCGCCTTGTTTACAGCATGTTGCAGCAAATACACTTGTACAACAATGTATATTGTGTATGAACATAGTTCACAGACAGCTGTGCAAATATTACAGCTATAATCTGATCATTTTGTATTTTGTACAAAGACATGCTCTGGTGGGTGAACTAACATACTGTAACTGTATTGTTATTATCAAAGACTAGAATATTTTTGTAGAATAGGTACCCCATTACCGGTTTGAATGACTTGATTCTTAGTAAATTATGGTACCTATTATGTGTTAAGCTTTTCAGGACATTAAATTCAATGTACCTGCTTGTGTATGGTTTTCCTTACATGCCACCTTTAGCTTAGATCTGGAAATTTTTAGGTTATGATCCCTTATTCATCAAGGCTGTTCTCCCTGAATTCTACAGAAGTGAGTGTTGTAATATGCAAATATATAAATCCCTAATTATGATACATTCAGCCTTTTTCCCTAGCAGCAGCAGCAGGTTGTGAGTTCAGGATAAAACATGTCAGTCATTACAAAAGTATTGTTTACATCCTGTCCCGCTTATTATTGTAAAATAAATAATATATCTATATAATTTTATGTTTTGATGGATTAATGGTCAATATTATAACAATCAGACCAATACAAAATATATAAGATAGAGAATTAACAACGAAAACAATTTTAAATCTAATGATTTTGCATTATACCTATTATTAACCCCTTGTAAAAATGAATAGTTAAAACTGCCCTTCCGCAGGTTTAAGTTATTAAGTTACAACATAATAAATAGACAGTCATTGACACATTCATCTACTAAAAAGAAAATAGTCTCGAGTAGCTCTAATCGTTGTTTGTAATAATCTCTTAGGGTAATTACTGAACTAAAGCAGATAAACTCATAGCAGCCATGATTATGAGATTATTCTTATGTGGGAACAAAGGTGATCTGCTTGAAATTTTCCTATAGGTACTGATGTTTTTTAACATCGGTATTCTCAGTCCCATTGTGACTATTGCCTTTGAAACTCACTTTGACTGTATTATTAACCTCGTCAGTCGTCTCCTTTGACGAGGTTAATGAAAACACTTATGTGGGTCTGTGTGTCTGTCTGTCAGTGACCAGCATAACTCTGGAACCACTGGACCGATTGACTTGTAACTTGATGTGAAAGTGTCTACCCTGGAGTCATACCTCGGTCGAGTTTGAATATGGGCCCTGTGGGTCAAAAGACCCCGAGATATAGGGGTCACATCACATGTATTTTAAATGCTTGTACATATTTTAAGACCTTGTAACTTGGTGTGCAGACCTTAGGATCATACCTCGATCGAGTTTGAATATGGGCCCTGAGGGTCAAAAGACCCCCGAGATATAGGCCCGGCGCCCACTATCGGTGCGGCTCGGTACAGCTCGGGCGCCAGAGGGCTGCTTCGGGCACCTGAGAGCTGCCTCGGCAGTCGTAAGCATACCTAAGGACGCCGAGGCTGGTTTCGGGAAGCTTCGGCAAAACTAAGAATAGTTCAGGTAGTAGACACGTCGCAGAGAAGTCGTAATGTTACGTGAAAATAGTTGTGCGTGTGTACTTATAATGGTGGATCGGGACTTAGTTCTCATTGTTCATCTTGCTGAAGAAGAGAAACTTGGAGCCTTAAGGCAAAAAAGAATATTTTGGGTGAATAAGCTGTGGAAGCAAAGATGTACTTTCGGTGAATTTCATAACTTGTTTAATGATACGATATTACGCAAATTTTACGGTTACTATAGGTGAATTACGAAAATTTTGAAGCCTTGGTTGCTTTTCTCCGTCCTTACTTATGAAAATACCATCTACGTTCAGTTTATGTATATCTGTTGAAGAAAGATTATCTGTGTGCATAACGTAAATAATCATGCAAAATTTTTATTCAGCTTTATTCATGAACATTTTAATTCAGCTTGAATGAGCGCTTTTCCGTTTTTTTAGTTTTAGTTCTATCGATTACAATAAATGACAGTATCAAACCATGTCAATGTTAGTGTATTGTATTATTAGTAATAAGTAGTAAATATAGTATAAACTAGACACACTATTAATTGGAGCTGTAAAAACGCTAATTATTTTAATTGTAGATAATATGCATGTAGGTATTAGCACAGGTAAAAATTAAATTTGCACATTCTTCTCATTCTTAATCACCATTTTAATTTTTGTAGATAATATACATGTATTAGCACAGGTAAAAATTAAATTTGCACATTCTTTGAACGTTATGACTGTTCTGCGACGTGTCTGCCATGAAAATGCCACCCGAGCTACCCGAAGACAGCCTCGGCGTCCTTAGGTATGCTTACGACTGCCGAGGGCGGTTTTTTGCCGCAATGGAAATAATGGGATATAATTTGTATAAAACGCTTGTCCCACTTTTTCCATTTTGCATTTCCATGGAAATAGTGGGATACACCCGGTAGGCCGAAGCCGCCCGAAGCAGCTCTCAGGCGCCCGAAGCCGCCGTAAGGCGCCCGAACTGTTCCGAGCCGCACCGATGCCCACCGATAGTAGGCGCCGGGCCATAGGGTCACAAGTTCACATGTATTTTAAATAGCAAAATATTGACTTGTAACGGTGTGTAGACACCTTGGGAGTCATAGCTCGTTCGAGTTTGAATATAGGCCCTGTGGGTCATAAGACCCCCGAGATATAGGCGTCACAAGGTTACATGTATTTTAAATGGCAAAATAATGTGTTATCTAGTGTAAAGTCACGTCATGATTGTTTACCTTTAGTTAAATACCTAACCAAATGGAGTATACATACTATTATGATCTTCGGTTTGGACCATATCATTGGAACTGCGAACGGCATGACGAGATCCTTTACCTATGATGTTAGTAAACTAACACGCTGCACAGCAAACACAAGGAGTTCAGGTTTTGTCCAAATATCACACCGGAAATCCAAAATAATTTAAATAACAGTTTTTATAATACGTTTAAATAATTTTTATTGATAAAGTGTCTGAAGTAGGCGTGGCTTGCGCAAGCCAGAGTCTGCCAGAGTACCCGTTTTCCGCCGTATTTTCATCCCTCTGGGAAAATTATAAATATTGGTCCTACCAAGTTCGGTAGCCGAGACTCTTTTAGGAAATTGCCTCCTCTTTTTTAATCTTTTTTTAGATTTGAAAAATCTCAATTAGTTTTTGAGATATGTATTTGCAAAAAACGAAACCCCTTGTTTTTTTTAGTTAATTGTTTATAACTTTTGCAATTTTTCAAGCGGAACTTGAATTTTTTCAAAGATCATCTACATGCCATTCCGAGTCGAATGACACCCCGTTCATATTTTTCCGAGACTGCTGAAAAAAGATGAACAAAAAAGCACTTGTTGACTAGGGTATGTATGTACGGAAATCCAGGGAATCCCCGTTAGATGTCGTTACAACTTTTTTAATCAAGTTATTTTATGGAATGTCCGGTAGTGCAGTGTTACCAGTAATAAGTCTACGTGGTGATTCGACTGAATTCGGAGCTCTAATAATATTGTGCATTCCACTTTAATTAAACTGTGCAACTCTATAGCTTTAATATAATTTTGAATTGACAGAAATTTTATTTTTATACTAAGTCATTGCTTCGTTCAGCTCTAATAGGAAGTTAGGAACTGTTTTTATGCATTGTAGATATAACAGTATATTACACTTATTCAAACATTAGTAAATTAAAATTAAAAGGTCTACATAGATCGATATTATCATTGAAATTATATGTATAAAAACGTTATGTATGTTGCAAATCACAATATTAACCATATACAATACATATTTAAATTGTAAAAGATTATATTAAGAAATACTCAAACAGGCTTCAACCTGCGACTCCAACAAACCGTGTTATTGCATAGCATCTCCTTAAATGCAAAATACAGGCAATGTTTAGTTTCTATCGTAGAGCCATGAATATACATAAGATGGCATGGCGACGATATGGTTTGTGTCCTACAAACTATCGCAGGTTCAACTCTTGTCTCCCTTCCCTTTGTTTTTTTACATTCAATTTCTTTCTCGCTATGCATTATCTACGCACATGTTGCAAACTATAATACCATATTATTATCATTGAAAACGATAATTATTACCATTTTCCAGTGTTATAATTGGGCAACACTACAGTTTCGGTAGAAACGAAGGTAAAAAAAACGTTTCGTAGGACCGTTTGTCAATACTGTCAATTTAGTCAACTTTTTCGTTAGGTACACGGTTTCTGTGATATTGTTTAATTTCTTCAATAGGTAGTTGTTTACGCGGTAATTACATCACTTTATAGTCATATATTTACTTTCGTAATTATTATCGCTTTTCTAAGTAATACGATCAGTTCTGACACTGTTAACGATTGCGACAGAAGACAATAAAACTTATCATTATCCGGTAAAAATATAATAATTTTACGTTTTATTTGCAGGGTTTCTGCTTTATTAGATCCAAGAGTAATTACAATATGAATCTCTCTGGTAAGTAAATAAGTTGGTGAATTATTTGTATAATAGTACCTAAGCATATCTTAAAGAAAATTTGTTGTTAATTGTGGCGGTTATAAGTTATTTGATTGTATCGGCTTTATTATTGTGTACAATCTTCATGTTAACCTCAAAATATACATCAATTGAATTCCTTAATGCACCAGAACATCAAATTAATTCTCAAGAACTTTTTATTAATCAAAGAGGCATAATGATTGCTAAGCACGTTTTTAATGCTTTTTCAAAAGGTAACTGTTTAAAACAGTTGCTAATAGCTATTATTGGAATTATTTGGCGGGTCTAATCTAAGTATACAAACACTAGATGTTCCCGCGGTTTCACCCGCGTTTATCGTTACTGCGCCGCTCCCGTGGGTCGTAGCGTGATGTTATATAGCCTAGCTATCCAACACAAAAGAATTTTTCAAATCGAACCAGTAGTAATCACGCAGAATAAACCAGGAGAAACATCGTTTGTACTATGTCTGTAATGGGTAATTATTTTGCTGCAATGTTATTTTAAAACTGCGATATCTCCTAAGATATTCATTGAAATCGAATGATGTAAAGGGCAATTTTGTTTTAAATTAAATACTTGTGATGAATAACGTATTTATTTTGATAAGGATTAATATCGTGTTTATAATAATACCTTTGCAAATAATGCATTATTTTAGAACAAATTTCGTTAGCATAAAAATAGTTATAGTGAGCCAACCTTAAAAGAATTCTGTCATACATGATTTTTGCGAAACTTAACTGTTTACGCAGCGCACGCAGCGGAAGCTCTCAAAAGGAAAAAAAACCCTCCGATCTTGAAACATTCTTCATTGGTGCTCAGCTCTTATTGATCTTAGCGTGATGATATATAGCCTATAGCCTTCCTCGATAAATGGGCTATCTAACACTGAAAGAATTTTTCAAATCGGACCAGTAGTTCCTGAGATTAGCGCGTTCAAGCAAACAAACAAACTCTTCAGCTTTATAATATTAGTATAGATATACATACATAGATTCACACCTGTTTCCCTGAGGGGTAGGCAGAGACAACGAAATGTATAAGGTCTCACTGCATAATATATACAGGCTGATTGGTAAAAGACTGGATATATTGAAGGAGGGTATTCAGTACTCGATTCTGGACCCAAATATCTAAAAAATAGGTACTTAAAATTTGACCTAGTTAACCAATAAAAACTTAATGTGCGGACACTCTTGCGCATATACCAAAGTCAAACAAAACCTCCGCACTCTCCCGAATTTGCACCCCCGCCCGTCCTTTTCTTATATCAAAGTTCATTAGCCTCGACAGCTGTGTGCGACGCGCACAGTGTCCATATTTTATGGATATTTCATACAAATTTTCATAAATGTTTTCTTTGCAGGTTACACAGATTTTATTTTTATTTCTTTTTTATATGTTATGTCTGACCATAAATTATCATGTCCTTAAGTATGTACAATCTTTAACCAGTCACACTGTATAATGCCAGGAATATGTGTATCAAATAAAATGTTGTGTTGAGTATAAACAATGGTTCGCAGATCCATCTGATGATGATAGCAGCAGTGATGAATGTGCAAGACCAGCAAAACGCAATAGAACTGACACTTATGGTGCTTCATCTACCACATCTCATGGTTCTGGTAGGTACATTTTAATATGGTAGAGGTTTTGATCTTTAATATCTAACATTGTAATTAAATTAAATTATTCTATAGCATAAATTAGCCGGGTGTGTATGAGGAATGTGATGAAAGTGAATGAAGCCAGAGAAGTGTGTCAGGATCGTAGCAAATGGAAATTTGTAGTCTCTGCCTACCCCTCTGGGAAACAGGCGTGAATCTATGTATGTATGTAAATTAGCCCATGAGACAACATAGGGTAAAATAGTTGTTGAAGTTGCTTTAGGTACGATCATAAATATCACAGTGATCAATTTCAATAATCATGCTTCACAAATAGAGCAAAGTATTACTGGCAGGATATGTACATCCTGGGATTGTTGGTATTACATTTTATTCAGTGCATGTATAAGTCAGTGTTATACATTGTCTAAGCCCTATCTTATTCTGACACTAAAGTAATATTGCAAATAAGAAAATGATAGCAGATACATAGTGGTTAGTTTAAAGTATTTTTATTTTTTAAGTAAATTAAAATCAGTACATATTTACATATTTCTATGGTTTCTATATATTTAGTTGTACAACAACAAGCATGATTGTAAAGGTTATAAATATTCTTATTAAGATATTCATTATATAAGTTATGAGCAAATTTCAATTGTGGAATACTTTATATTATTATTGGTAATATTGTAGATTTTAACTGTTCAAACTGCAGCAGCACACTAGTCGCCGGACCCAATAGATTTTTAATATTGTCTGGTATTTTAACACTTGAGAGATTAAGGGTTGGTGAAGTAAAAGTCAGAGACAAAGAGCTTTATGAATATTAAGCTTAGTTAATAGTGAGGACTTGAAGTGATAATTATCATTATTACATATCACAAAAAATTGTATCCATTATAATGCATTTAACATATTCTCACATAGATCTTAGTTACTATTCTTGTTTGGTGATTTCCCTGAGATGTATTAAGTATAATATTTATATTTGTTTTTATATTTATCATAATGACTTCCTTTTAACAACACATTCTTGCACTTAGGTGGCTTTGAGAAAACAGGTACACTTCATATAATAGGGTAAATAATGATTTCACTGTTTAGAGATATGAACTCTAATTCTATAGCTTTAAATTATAATTTACAAAGTAATCATATTTGTGTTAACACTTTGCCAATTCAAAGCATATTTATATGTGTTTATACATATATTTTCAAATAATATTAATGACATATTTTTATGTTTTAGCACTGCAAGAATCAGATAAAGAGACACTTGAAACACCATCTGCTGATAACTATCGCGACTTCCAGCGCCCCGGCAAGACGCGGCGTAGTTACGGTGATCAAAGCCCTGAAGAAAATATAAGACTTAGTAGAAGTAGTTTAAGTGAGAACTGTTCTTCACCAAATGATCAGTATGATGATTACAGACCTTTGTTTGATGAGGCCGATGATGGAGAGGGCTCAATGCGTCCTAGTTTCCAGGACCATGGAGAAACATTTTATAATAAGACTTCTGATCAAGCAGAGTACACAGGTTATTCAGAGAGTTCTAAGCGTATGATGAAAAACATGGGTTTCAAACCCGGCAAAGGTTTGGGTAAATTTGAACATGGCAGAACTCAACCAGTTGAAGCATCTACTCAAAAGGGACGTAGAGGTTTAGGTGCAAAGCCTTCAGTTGTGGGTGAATTACCCCAAGATATTAAACCAACTTCTGAAGAAGCAAAACCAGAAGCAAAGGAGGAAGTGGTAAGTTTAATCTTATTAGTGATATCACTCACATTTATTTTTAGGAAACTTTACTTCTCTTGCATCTAAATTACATTAATATTTATATATGAATAAAATAATTAATTAACATACATGTATGTTTACAGTTGTGGCTCAATCCTGCGCCAGAGGAACCTCTAACTGGGGATGTCTTGGAAAAGTGGTTAAAGAGAGGTCCTAAGAAGTTAAGTATTGATGACGAAACAGACTTCGTAGACCCAGCTATATTGAAGGGTGTGTTGGATTCCAAGGTTGGTAGATCAGTTTACCATTAATCGATAATTTAGCCTGTTCATTTAAGTTTTTGAATTTATGCCATGCCCTTTTTGTTATTATACTTTCTGTCAGGTTTTGTAATTAAAATGATGTTTTTGAATCCTGTTTTTCTTTCCAGACGATATTTGACAGTTTAGACGATGAAGACCTACGGAATGCTCGTTTCCGTAGTAATCCTTACGAGACTATTGGCGCCGTGATATTTCTTAACAGAGCTGCTGTTAAGATGGCCAACATTGATGCGGTTTTCGACTTTAACTTCACTAGTCCTAAGAAACAAACTGGCGAGGATGCTGTTGACTCAAAGGAAATACTTTATTTTGCTGATGTTTGTGCTGGCCCTGGTGGTTTCTCAGAATATGTCTTATATCGGAAAGGGTGGCGAGCGAAGGGTAAGCTTTAAAAATGATTTTAAAGTTGTTCGAATTTCCAAAAATTTTTAATGTTGTGTGATGAATGAAATATTGTCATTTTTGTATGAAGCATGTTACTATAAAATAGAAAAGAAAGCTAAGCATGCATTTTTTTTTACGTGGGGAATGCCCCTGCTGCATACCCCCTTGCCACAAGGAGAGCCGCGAGGGTTATGTCTGGCTCTCTCGTACTTCAGGCCTACGGACCAAAACCCCACGGTGTGCCTACTCGCTGCCTTGTATAGTGGGTGGGCCGCTGGAAAAGAGACTACCTCAGCGAGGGTATCCAGCATACTACGACTCCTGGGCGACGCTCCGGCACTAGAGAGGGCGTCGGACCGACTCAATGGCTGACAGGTGGGAGATCCCCGTTCTCCCGCCCACGGCCTTCATTATGGCGGCATGAAGTGCGCAAGGATACTTTCCTCACGGGTCCGCTCCTCCGCCTCTTTCTGCGAGATGACGTCCTCGCAGAAGGATGCGACCGTTGCCTACTTCGTCTCTCGCTGTCGACCATGGCTTTGATCACGGCCGGCAGCGAGAGATCTTCACCCACAACCTCAATGAGTTCACGGCGCTGCACCGCCCAAGCAGGACATTGCTCGAGCGTGTGCTGCGCCGTGTTCTCCACACACTCGCAGTGGTGGCAGATGAGACTCGGTTCCCTCCTAGCGACCGCGTGCAGGTATTTGCCAAAGCAACCGTGCCCTGACAACATCTGCACCAGCCGGAAGGAAAAGGTCCCATGCTGCCGCCCTGCCCAGCGCTCCAACACCGGCTGGAGGGCCCCAACGGTTCTGAAACCGGCCATGGGAGCCTCCAGCCGTGCCTTCCATTGTAAAATCATGCCCTGGTGGGCTTGATTTCGCGCGCGTTGTATGATTGCCGGAAGGGGACGACAACCCGTCTTTTCCCGCACTTGCGCATTCACTGTATACACTTCGGCGAGCACTTCAGCCTCCAAATCCCACGGGGGTGTCCCGACCAATGCACAAGCTGCGTCGGCCGACACCGTGCGGTATCCTCGTATTACCCTGACCGCTATGACTCTTTGTGGTCTCCGCAGAAGAGTCCTGCACTGAGCGGTGCGCCGTAAAGCGCCATCGACCGAATAACCCCCGTGTAGGGTCGCCGGCAACCAGCACTGGACCCGCCCAAATTTGGCAATAGCCGCCCAAGAGCGGACGCAGTGCCGAGAAGCTTCGGGGCGAGTTGTCTGAAATGCTCATCGAAGTGCTACCTACCATCCAGCACCAAGTCCAGATATTTCATGTGGGCCTGGACGAGAACGTGCGTCAAGCCTACTATTATAGAGGTGCCGCGGGGTGGACTGCGACGGAGCCTGTGAAAGACCAGGGCCTCCGACCCGACCGTCGAACGTCCTTCCCGGAATCCGAATTGAGCGTCCGACAGGTCGGGACCGACAGTGCTTAGGTGCCGGACGAGGCGGGTGGCGAGAATTTTCTCAAACATTTTTCCCGCCTCGTCCAGCAGCACTATGGGTCTGTACGCCGCGGCCGACTCTGGAGGCTTCTTGTTGGCCAGCATTGCCAACTTTCCCTTCTTCCAGCACTCAGGGAATCGTCCCGACGCCAGGCTCGCGTCGAAAAGTTCCCTGAGGCGGACATCCAGGTGATCGAGGGCCAGTGCAAGAGTTCACGCCGGCACACCATCAGGTCCAGGGGCGTTCGTCTTGGAGCGGATCCGCAAGACAGCCGCTTTCCGCATCAGTAACCGGGGTAGCACTGAGGTCCGCCTCCCGATGTCGGCCTCCCGATGGGGCCTTTAGTCGTCCCACCGCGGAAAGCGAGGATCTCTGCCCGCCAATGGGCGATGACCCCTGATTGGGTCCCGGAAGAGGGAGACATTCAACCGGATATACAGATGGTATGAAAGGGTCTCTACCTCCTCTAGGCCACGCTATCTCCTTACGCTTGCGGCAAGGGCAAGGGTAGCAAACGAGCGGTCCACTATCGACCCCTCCCCCTGCCGTTGCACGCAGGAGTTGGCGGCGCCCTTGTTCAGCAAACAGAGGCCCGCCGCATCGGCCCACTGTTCGATCAGCTGCCGCGCACGCCGGGCAGTGCGGGGTCGCCTTGCACGCTCCAGCGAGGTGCCCAGGCTGGCCGCAGCGATAACAGGCGTCGCTGCGGTCCCCGGGGCTAGAGCGTGCCCAGCTTCCCCACACATAAAACATCTCATGGGCCGAGCGGCCAAGATGTGGACCCTGGCCGAGCTCCAATCCACGAGCAGACGCCCGGTGTCAGCCAGCAGCTTGGCCACGGCGACAGGGCATTGCGCCCACACGGCGCCGATCCAATCCGTATGGCGTCCGCAGCACAACCAGTTCTAGCGCAAATGGCGCCAGAGACGTCCTCCGTGGACACCGAGTCATCGAGGCCTGTGATGCACATCTCTGCATACTTTGCCGGCCTCGTAATCTTTACACCATCCGTCCCAGGAAACAGACTCCTGAGCTTAGCGGCAATGTTGTCTGCCGCTTCACCCCCGTCAGCAGGGAACTCCAGGATGCGGCCTCCTGTATGAGCCTGGCGGACCCTGGCTCCGGGGCGCGTAACGTCCCCGGTATTCCGCCTCGCCGTGGAGAGCACGGCCTGATACGTCAGGCTGTACTCAACCGCTTCCGATAGCACCGTGATAACCACGTCAGCTAACTTTGGCGCTCGGAGTCTATTTCTCCTCCGCCTCTTTTTCTTGACCCCGTTTTGATTAACGGGGCCAAGTCTTACTGGGGCTGCGGCAGCTGCAGCAGCAGCCGCAGTGGCCTTCTCGGCTTCTTGCGGAGAGCCTTCACCATAGTGACCATAGTCCCCACCGTCTGCTAACCCTGACCCTGAGGGTTGGCAGGCGCGCAGGTGAACGGCGCAGTGGGCGCACGTCCAATGGGGTCTCGCCACAAATTCTGGGGCGAAGGAGCCCTGAGTGCTGGAATGGGTGGGAATTTATTGGCAGACTTCCTCCCGCCAGGTGTCTTACCGCCTACTGGGGTGTGGGACCAGACGCCAGTGGCGAGTGGTGGGAGGGCAGCAGTCGGTCGCCCAGACTCTCTATGCAGGCGTCGACATATTTGAAAATGGACGCCTGCATGTCTAGCTCCTTGCCGGATGGCTGAGGCGCCTCTTTAGACGCCCGTCCTCGGGTCTCGGCCCTAAGCCGCACCATCTCCCGACGCAGTTCCGTCCGCCATTTCCGCCTCCAGCCGCGCGAATTTGTCGGCCAGGTAATCTACCGACTCCTTCGTCGAAACCGCCGCCTCCTTAAGGTGCTTCTCAAAGGTGCCCTTGAGATTCTGGGACTTGGACGCAACCTTCGTCACCATCTCGGAACCGTCAAGCGCCCTTTGCACCGCCTCTGCCACAGATTTCGGGGTGGGACTGCTCCCCGGCGAACGGATTTTACGCGCGAGCAGCGCCACCTCGTCTTCTGCGCACAGCTCTGCCGCCGCGCGCTTAGCTGCAGCCACCTCGGCTGCCTTCGCCGGGCCATCAAGCCCCGGTGTGTTAGGCCGGTCCTTGCCCCTTCGGGCAGTCCCGACCTTTGGGGTCGACGCCGCGCTCGACTCCCCTTCGGAAACTGTGTGGGTCTGACAAGGATGGCGCTTGCGCTTCCGCGCCAGAGTGCCATGTCCGGGACTAGCCCCAAGGCGACACTCATCGCGGAGTTGGTATCCGACGCCGCGGGGGTTTCGGTGCCCGAGAATTCGCGCGGCACGGCGCCGTGATGTGGGGTCCCCCCCCCCCTCCCCCCAGAATACGAGGAACAGACGGAGCCAGCAGCCTCCGTGAGGGATTCTCCAGGCGCGGCGCACCAGGTACCCTCCTGGGGTAGTTTCAAACCTTTAGCCGACATCATAATAATTTGGGTTTGGGTGGCCCTAATGACTGGGTGCCCCCAGCCATACAGCCCCTCTCGCCGGGTCACAAAGCTTGAGCTTTGGGTTATATTTATAGAGGTTTTCTTCCTTGCAACCCGAAGGCTCCCGGTACTGTCAGTTCAGGATTACGGGTTGGGCCGGGTGGGGTCCATACTGGACCGATCCTCCCGCCCCAAGACCGCCCGACTGGGCAGGACTCCTACGCAACCCGCCCCGGCCTTACTGCCCCCACTGGTAATTTTTTAAAGAGGTTTTCTTCCTCTATCCTCCCCGTTTCAAATCCACGTATCCTCTGCTAATCAGAGGAACACGTGGAGTGATCCCCAAACGCGGCTTTCGCGGGCAAAATGCCTCGGGTTCTCTATGCGTGCCAGAGCATAGCACATAGCCACGAGTAATAATGCCCCCGAAAGGACATTATTACCCGAGTTGCCCGGTGTCTTTCGGCCCAACCTAAGCCTGCCTGATTCAGCATGCTAGTTAAGTAAATATCTGCTGTTTTACCAATATTTAGCCATATGTCTGCTGATTTAAGTTGGTGAACTTGCGAATGCTAATGTGTCACGTGATGTAGTATCCTTACATGGGGCAAATATTTTTGTGATCCAAAAATATGGCTTTAAGTTTTGCTTTTTGCGACACGGGTATTGGATTGTTATTGTTACTTGTTTTTATTAAGTTAGTTTTCTTAAAATTTTTGCCACTTGAACAACAAGACTGTTGTTGTTGTGCCAAAATTTGCTGCAGTCATTATTATACACCATGAATAGAGGTCGAGTTCAATCTCATGCTCTACGAAAGTGGTAGTGAGTTTTACTGTTAGCCAATTTGCAGTAGACGTGCTGAGTTTGAAAACGTGTTCGTCAATAAGCCCACTTAAATCGCATGATACATTAAATCATAGAGGGCGAAATGTTATACAACTCTGAATATTCCTTCCTTTCTTGGGGATATATGAGTCTATTATTATTATTTTTAATGTATTCATTTTAGGTTTCGGATTTACACTAAAGAGTTCGAACGATTTTAAACTGTGCGACTTCCATGCTGGCTCACCTGAAACATTTAATCCATATTACGGTATCAATGAGGACGGCAATATATTCGATCCGGCTAATTTAACGTCGCTAAAAGAACATGTATTAAAACAAACAGATGATAAAGGTGTACATTTTCTAATGGCTGATGGCGTAAGTATTTTGCCTTATTAGAATAAAATATTACTTTTGTTGTTGTTAAAGAAGAAAGGTTTCTATTTTTAAACTTGTATGTTTAATATTGTAATTTTATGTGAAAATTTAAAATTAAAGAATTATGTTATGTACTGGTACACACGGCTACCGATCAAGTTAGACACCCTATTATATACCTACGCATAACTACGCTAAATACAAAATAAAGAATTGTCGGAAAGGGACTGAGTATAGTGGTGTCGATGTAATGGTATGGTAAGGATAGAGCGTCGCGTTCCGTTCAGCGTGAATGAGACAAAATAACAAAAATATAACGCACCCTCTCGTCCGATTCGCAGCGTTCAACTTCTAATAGTTCAAAGTCCAAAAAGTCTAGGTTGATGTGTCGCTGTGTGTACAACTGTTTATTAATTTGAATTTGTGTCATATATTGGGTAAAACATCTCATGTAATAATAATTTGTCTCACATTATTTAGGGTTTCTCAGTGGAAGGTCAAGAAAACATTCAAGAAATACTTTCGAAGCAGTTGTACCTGTGCCAGTGCCTTGCGGCGCTGATGCTCGTACGGACGGGCGGACACTTCGTGGTGAAGCTGTTTGATGTGTTCACACTCTTCAGTGTTGGCCTCATATACATCATGTACAGGTGTTTTGATAAAGGTGAGAATGGAAACATTCTCTTATCGATGAGTAGATTTTGATTTTGCCCCGCGGCTTCGTTCGCGTTAATTTATTTTATGTCAGTAAACTTCTATCCCACAGTACTTTATTCTGGTTGAAAGGTATCCTATGTCCTTTTCTGTACCCCTAACAACGTGTATATAAAATTTCATAATGATCGGTTAATTCGTAAAGGCGTGAAAGCGTAACAACAAACTGACTTTCACATATTTTATAATATTAGTTAGGATTGTTGTATTGCCTGTTGCAAGTTCTAATGAACCGATTGACCGATTTCGCCCTGTCGGTCTTATTATTCCTTAGTCTAAATAAATTAACAAATATAACATTTTCGTTTTAGTTTGCATCCATAAACCGGTAACTTCAAGACCTGCTAATTCAGAGCGATATCTCATTTGCTTGTGGAAGAGACTGGGCACTGAGCCGTCAGAGCAATACCTCGCCGCAGTCAACCGCATGTTGTGGAAAGGTGCGGAGCGAGGCGGTGACGTCACACAACTTGTACCTTTACAAGTTATTCAAGAGGATAAAAGCTTTTTCGAATATATCTGCAAGAGCAATTATGTGTATGTAGCCAGTATTTAAGTATTAACTATCTGTTAAATGTTTTAATTGTTATGTATTGGCGTATTTATTATTACGGCATTGACTTATACTAGAGACTATGGACTATGGCCTAACCCTGCTCACACTGAGAAGAGAGGCCTGTGCCTGGCAGTGAGACAATTTAGATACAGGGCTGCTATTATTATAGAGATAAGAGAGGCAGGATGGAGCAGAATCACAATCATACAACTCTGAATTTTAACATTCACATTTAAGGGTACACCGCGAAACGCGACGCCCGTACTCTTTGACACTCATTGTGTATCAATCGTTAAAGAGCGGTCATAAGGTCTAGAATTGCGAAGCGCCCGCAATGATCGAGAACGCTTAAAAATTGTTTGTTAAAATCTTAAAATATTATTTAAAAATGATTGGTTTTAGTTATGGAAATAATGAGCTAGCAAATTACTAATATTGATGTTACGAATATATTTGAGTAATTCCTAAGCATAATGATAGTGTAACTTCCTTGTAATTTCAATAAATAGTAATTTTTCAGAGGTCTTTTCGAAAATAATTATGATCGAGCCAAAATAACAATATTGTGTTTTCGAGCTAGGAAATTCTAGTTAAAGACATCAATTTACCTATATCAAAATTCTAGATTAATTGGTCTTCTCATAGTCCTATACTATTAGATGAAAGTTAGTGCATTTTTTCAGTGTATCCTCTTAGAAGACGTCACCACTTAATTGTGTGTAATAAACTAATAACTGTGTCGCGAAGAACTAGATAAACAACGAACGTAAAGAAAACTCTAATTACACACAACTATTTGTCGATCGCACAAATCTGTCATGTATGGGGACTGAACTTACAACACTTCACACACGAAACAAATTCACAATAATATAAAGATAAAATCTCAAGTGTTCAATGCTTTTAACATGACTTTCTTTCTTTTTCCCATTTTCTATACATAGTTGATCAACCAAATTGGTGTTTGCAACCCTACTTCTGTGTAATATTTAACTATAAAGTATTTTTGTTCTAGGCTTGGTGAGAGGCAAATTCAAAACTTACTGAAAATTGCTAGATACAGTAAAGACAGGAATTTAAAGGATATGACTCAAGCAGAAATGAAGGAGCAGTGCTTAGCTTTGTGGAAAGTATGTGAAAATTATGAAACAATAATATTGTCGTACGTTTACCGAACATAAAACATTGAAATTAAAGTAGCAAATGTTTACAATAATAGTTTCAAAATTGATATCCGTATAAAGTAGTTATATTTGAATTTTGAAACAATTTGGTATAGAGGGTTTGTATTTTTTAGTTACCTGACGCGGTAAGGACTCAACCTATACGACTGAGTCCTGATGACACTTTATCGGCTATAATCAGGCGCATGAAGAAACCTCCTACAGACTCGCACAATTTGTACAGTTTCAAATCAAATGTACTGAACAAACCACCTAACTACCTGAGTCGAAGTTCAGAACTGAAAAGCTATTTCAAAACCGTTTACGACTGGCACCTTATGTTCCTGAGTAGTGGCAAAAATAGTCCGGATTTGAAAATATTTATAGGTAAAATATCTTTGTACTTTTTGGATACTATAATATATCTAGTTACTGCTTTAGTAAAGCATGATTCGGCGGCCTCGATGGCGTAGTGGTTAGTGTAATCGACTGCCACGCCTGAGGTCGCGGAATTGATTCCCGCACAAGTCAAACATTTGTGTGCATGGACATGAATGTTTGTCTTGGTCTGGGTGTTTCTATGTATAATATGTATAAATCTACAAAAAGAAGTATATAATATGTATGTTTATCCATTGTCTAGTCCTCATAGTACAAAGCTCTGCTTAGTTTGGGCTAGATGGTGTTGTGTGTATGTGATAGAATATTATTATTATGTTGTAAGTATGATTGCCAATCATGATGTACTGGGATTGATTAAAGTATCGGTAACAATATTGTAAAGGAATTATTCAAATAAATATGTATATAGCCTGACCCTTAATCCCATATTGTATTAAAACCATATTTTTAGGTTCCATGAAATGACATAAGATCCATAGACTAAGTACAACTCTAGACTTCATACTGCCATTATATAAAAACCCAATACCACATTGCACTCTTTTTTATGTTTATAAATATCTTATTTTTTTTAGGTTGTGGAGGCAAACAAGTATTTCAATTAGAGCCAAATGGATGGAGAACTGTTGTAGATTTACATGTTACATTACCTGCTAAAACATTAATATATGGAGAGGTATGTATTGACATAATAATCCCAATAGATACGAGGAAAAGGTCTCTAGTTATCTTTTGGAAAACTTGTTGTTTAAATCTTATTATCAAATGTATTTTATATTACAGTAAGTGTTTTAGTTGAATCAGATATGGTAGTAGTTAGAATGTGGTACAGATTTTCAAAGGTTATCAGCAAAGTTAGCTACCAATTTAGTTCCAAATGACTGGTACACTTATTACCTCTGTTACAGTACAATATCTTTGTGCTGTATCTACAATCTACATCGCAATCTTATGATCTTTATCGCACGTTCAATATCTATTAAATGTTTCTACTATCCGTGATCAACACGTAGTCGTTAGTATATAAGATGCACCTTTGGATAATTATAACCAGACTATACTACAACTTTGTCTCATTTATACCTAATCATATACTGCCAAGAAGTTTGGCAAATTGGTGACCCCGACGAACGAATACGCAGCAAGAAACATGGCACAATCACCATGCAAGGCGAACATAAATCAGCAAGGAACACTTGAAGTAGCTGCTGGCACCTCGGTTTTATCTCGCATTCCGGAATTTTGGAAAGACCAACCAAGATTATGGTTCACGCAACTAGAAGCCATATTAGCACCACAGAAGCAAGGAGACGAATACAAATACTGTACAGTAATAGCAAAATTATCCAAGGAAGAAATACTACAAGTTAGTGACCTAATCACTTCACCACCGACTACAGATAAATATAAAAACATCAAGGAACGTTTAATTGATTGTTACGAAGAAACAGAACAGCGACAGTTTCAAAAATTAATATCAGAGACAGAACTCGGTGAACAAAAACCTTCGCAGTTATTACGTCAAATGCGAGTCCTCGGGAGAGGAAAAATCAGTGACGAAACAATTAAACTACTATGGTTCAGGCTTTTACCAACATCAGTTACTACGGTTCTAGCAGTTACGGAAGACATGGAAATTGACAAACTGAGCCAAATTGCAGACAAAATAATAATGAATTCAAAAGTAACCGAAATATCAGCTGTTAGCAACGACACTTCAAACGACAACAATACAGCATGCATTTTAGCCCAGCTAGCAAAATTACAGATAGATATTGACGCAATTCAGCAAGGTCAATATGGCTATCGACCCAGCACGCACAATCATTTCAAGAAACGTCAACAATTCCCGATTATGAGGCCGAGAACAAACTATAGAGGAGCAAATCGATTTTGTTACTACCACGAAAGATTCGGAAAATATGCAAGGAACTGCATTAAACCATGCGGTTGGAAACCAATGACTTACGTACGGAACCAGGGAAACGAATAAGAGCACAGACAACGGCGAAACTCTGTGCAATCCACCCATCCAATCGCCTCACCATTACCGACCGAAAAAGTGGTATGAAGTTTTTGATTGACACGGGCGCAAATATTTCAGTCATTAGCAAGCAACAGAGATATTCAATTTTACAAAATGAACAATACACACTATACGCTGCAAATGGGACTAAAATTAAGACTTACGGCGAGAAGACGCTTACCTTGAATTTAGGACTACAACGATGTTATAAATGGAATTTTATAATCGCCGATGTTACACAACCAATAATTGGAGCAGATTTTCTAGAGCACTATAAACTATTAGTCGACATAGCAGGTCGCAAACTTATCGACAAAGTTACAGAGCTGACAACGCATGTAACTTCAGAAAAAGCGACACAACAAACAATTCGTACTATCGCAGTGGGAACGAATTCACGTATTACGCAACTTTTAAACAAATACGAAGACATCACGAAAGAGTCCTCTCTACGCAATGCGCCCAAACATAAGATTGAACACCACATTATCACTACAGGACCACCCGTCGCAGCTCGGGCAAGACCATTACCTCCAGAAAAATACGACATAGCCAAAAAGGAATTTCAAAATATGATAGAGCTCGGAATTTGCCGACCGTCAGATAGCCCATGGGCAAGCCCATTACATATGGTAAAAAAGAAAAATGGCGAATGGAGACCGTGCGGAGACTATCGAATGCTCAATAGCACGACAGTACCGGACAAATACCCACTACCAAGATTAACTGACTTTACATACATATTAGAAAATAAGAAGATACTAAGCAAGATAGATATACGCAAAGCATACCACTGTATTCCTGTTAAAGATATAGAAAAAACAGCCATCATCACACCTTTCGGACTTTTTGAGTACTTAAGAATGCCTTTCGGATTACGCAATGCGGCACAAACATTTCAACGATTCATGGATTCCTTATTTAGAGATTTAAACTTCGTATTTATATTTGTAGACGACTGTCTCATCGCATCGGACAACGAAGATTTGCATTATCAGCATTTAGAAACGGTTTTCAAACGTTTACACGAGAATGGAATAACCATAATCTCGAAAAATGCGAATTTCTCAGAAGGGAAATAGATTTCTTAGGTTATCATATAACGAGCCAAGGAATACAACCTACCGAAGAAAATTACAAAGCAATCATGGAATTTCCCAAACCGAAAACAATTCAAGAATTAAGACGATTTTTGGGCATGGTCAATTTCTACAGAAGTAATATTCCACGCGCAGCGGAAAATCAAAGAATTTTAAACGAATATCTACATGGTTCAAAAAAGAACGATAATTCACCTGTTCCTTGGACAACGGAAGCAGACAAAGCTTACGAAAAATGCAAGGAAAGCATGAAAAACGCAGTGTTAACAGCGCATCCTTCCCGCAACGCATCACTAGCGCTCATGACCGACGCTAGTGCTACTTGCGTTGGTGGAGTTTTACAACAAAAATCCGGACGCAATTGGGAACCATTAGGTTTTTTTTCACAAAAATTGAGCGAAACTCAACAAAAATATTCTACGTTTGACAGAGAGCTGTTAGGAATATACATGGCCGTCAAACATTTTCACAGATTAATCGAGGGAAGAGAATTTACAATATTTACGGATCACCGACCTTTGACATACGCATTCTCCCAAAAACCATCATCAAACGATACACCGCGACGGGTCCGGCAGTTAGATTTCATTTCACAATACAGTACCAACATTCAACACATAAGCGGACGTGACAATATTACCGCCGATGCCTTATCTCGAATAGAGGAAATATACGTGCCATCACCTATCGATTACGCTGAATTGGAAAAATGTCAATCAACAGATAATGAACTAAGTAAATTACGTGACAATAAAAGATTAAAATTCAAAAACATTACGCTTCCGGGTTCCACAATAAACATCACCTGCGACACGTCTACTGGAAAAAGCCGCCCCTACTTACCAAAGCAATTTCGCAAACAAATTTTCGATACCATTCATGGTATGAGCCATCCAGGAAAAAGAACTACGAGAAAAATGATAACCCAAAGGTATTTATGGCCGTATATGAACAAAGATATCAATAATTGGTGTAGATCATGTATAGCCTGCCAAAAATCAAAAATACAACGACATACGATATCACCTCCTGGTACATTTATGACAGCGCAACGTTTTGAACATTTACATATTGACATCGTCGGACCACTTCCGATTTCACAAGGGAAGAGATATTTAATCACAATCATAGATCGTTGTACGTCATGGCCCGAAATATTTCCGGTAGAAGATATAACTGCAGAAACAGTAGCCAAGACACTTTTCGAAGGATGGATTACTCGTTTTGGATGTCCATTGCGCATTACTACGGATCAAGGCCGACAGTTTGAATCAAGAATATTTGAGTCACTCTCACAATTTTTGGGAATACATAAAATTAGGACAACACCTTATCATCCGCAATCCAATGGAATGATAGAGAGATTTCATAGAACTTTAAAGGTGGCGTTAATGACAAGAGAATCCAACGAAAATTGGTTAAAAGAAATTCCAACAGTTTTACTCGGGTTGCGGAGTAGCTTGCGAGAAGACACAGGTTATAGTTCAGCAGAGATGACATATGGAACGCCAATACGACTCCCTGGAGGATTTTTTGAGTCATCAGCAGCACAGTTATCAACGTACGAAGAGTTTGCAAAACAAATTCAAAAGGACATCACACAAATGACATCAATTCCGAAAAGAAAAAACCACAACCAAGCTATATTTGTGCATCCCGAACTCAAAGAATGCTCACACGTATTTGTTCGGTGTGATAGAATTAAGAAAGCCCTGACACCGCCGTATGAAGGACCCTACCCAGTAATTAGTAAAACAGATAAAACATTTTGCATTAGAATTAGGGATAAAGAGACAGTGATATCAATTGATAGATTGAAACCAGCATTCATGATCAATGACGAATCAAACTACGTGCCAGATTCAAAGGATTTCTACAGACATTCACACACGTACACTACACGATCAGGACGTAAAGTAAAGCCAGTAGTACGTCTATAAAAAATCGCTGATATAAGCAAGCTATTCGTATATATATTAACATAGATCTTAACATATACCATTAATTCACAACTACTCGTAACAACAAGACATCTAAAATGGGAAATCAAAGTTCTAAGGACCAGATAACATACAATACGGACAGTTGCCTCAATCAAAACGAAGCGGACAAACTCCGTAACCTGATCCAGGAGGACTTACGGTGGACAAGAAATGTTGCAATGGGACAGATTATTTTAACAATCGGCGTGATCCTACTTTACGGCATAATAAAAACACTGGACAGAAGAATGAAGAGTTTAACGGAAAAAAATAATAAACACTCGTGCAACAGCTAAGTCAAAATTACATACGTCAGCAAATCACACCACAACAGGCGTCATCAAATTCCACCGCGTACAATAGCATTATTATTTATATACATCAGCAAATAACTAGTAACAACAGGCGTCATCAAATTCCACCGCGTACAATAGCATTATTATTTATATACATCAGCAAATAACTAGTAAGGTCTAGGTCAAATTTATATTGTACACTATTACCATAATAATATTTTTTTTTTTTTTTTTTAAAGGGGGGTGTACTGTTACAGTACAATATCTTTGTGCTGTATCTACAATCTACATCGCAATCTTATGATCTTTATCGCACGTTCAATATCTATTAAATGTTTCTACTATCCGTGATCAACACGTAGTCGTTAGTATATAAGATGCACCTTTGGATAATTATAACCAGACTATACTACAACTTTGTCTCATTTATACCTAATCATATACTGCCAAGAAGTTTGGCAAAACCTCCTCCAGCTAATCCAGAATATTCGTATTAGGAGTGGGTCCACGACTGTAGGGCATTGGGTAGAATTAAAACCCGCGACCTGTCAATCGCAAGGTTATCGGCGCTTAATTTGTCATCTAACGTTACATTTCTTACCATACCGTTCATCTTACTCATTGCGGAAAGTCAGTACATGTATATATGTTTAACTGCTGTCCGAGGCACATAATAATTACTTATGTTTTCTTTTTAATTGTAGGTTGTGAAAGAATACCGGGGCCAAGGTAACACGCAGATCTACAGCAAATCTTTACATATTATAGACGCTTTAATGCTGGGCGGTGTTGATATATCTGACTACTCTTTGAGCGACAGGTTTGTAATTATTAATATTAAATTTATAATCTATAAAAATCGAATAACTACGATTTTTCCGCCTAGTAAAGTATACCACTTTAAACTGAAGAATAAAGTGATAATGACCATTTTGTATTGTTACCTGAACAACATCCTCATAATTCATTTAGTTTAAGTTTATTCAAACTGGTACATGCAGGATTTTGGGTTAAAATTATATAATCACTATTTTTATTCACAGGATAAATCAATGTAATTTATTCTGCACTGCATTAAATAAGCCGTTTGATAGTCAAGCACTTCCAATAAGATGTAAGAGGCTATATAATATGGAACAGTTTGATTCAGCTGTTAGCAACTTGGAGTACAGAGCTATGAAACGAGTGAAGAGAGCGGTCACTGTTGATGCACCAGACAGAGGCAGGAATGGAATGTTCTATGTTGTTGGATCAGTTTTATTCTTAAAGCAAATAAAAGGTAAATATTTGGATATCTTACAATTTTTAATTTTTAAAGGTTTTGTTTTATTGTGTCCTATCAGGGCGTGTACTTTACACGCGCAGTCAAATCGCTTGACTAGACCAGATACTTGCTAATAACTATACAAGTCATTCAGGGAATTTTTTAGGTCATGTGACTGCAAGCACGTAAACTAACTCTTATGTTCACTTCATGAGCTAGAACCAACCCTTGCCAGTTTCACTACTATCAAGTAAAAGTTATCAGAAACATAAATCGCATGCTGTCTCACTTTTGTTAGGAAAGATGGTGAGACTTTTTAGCCAACTTTAAAAAAAAGGAGGAGGTACTCAATTCGACTGTAATTTTTTTTGTGTGTTACCTCATAACTTTTTTCTAAGTGAACCGATTTTGATGATTCTTGTTGCTGATGTTTTTTTATTTGAAAGGTGGTGCTTTCCATTTGGTCCCATTTAATTTTGATCAAGATCTGACCATTCGTTTTCGAGTTATCCTTAATAAAGCGTATTTGGCTACATTGATGATGTTCTCATTTTTGACAAGAACAAAATAAACAACTGTGTAGGATGGTTTGGAAGCCCTTCGTAGTGTTTCGAGGCAGCCCCATTCTAATTTGGTGATGTTCTGATAAAGATCTTCGGTTTTATACAACGGAATTTTTTGATAAATGACAGTAAATCTGATTGCTACAATCACATACATATTATATGTATATTGTATATTATGTATTGTTTACACTATTCCAAATTGGTTATTGATAGCATTTAATAGTATGAAGTTACGTGCAACTTATAAACTCAACATTATTTCTATAATACAACTTTTAATATGACGCTGGAGCCATTAGGCACCGGAACCAACAAAACATATCATCCCAACCGTATTTGGAATTATCATGAGATGCACTATGCCCAAAAATAATTTAAACTGTATATCCCGAATTTTCTGTTTAAAACATTTTTTATGTAAGCCCGCATTTTCGGAAGCCTATTTTTGCGCTCTTCACAAGTCTCTTTTGAAATGGCTCTGAAGGTAGATTTCCTATTTTTATAGAGGCGTTTCTCCCTTTCTTCGTTTGTCTCATTTAAACTGCGATGTCTCATATTATTATGAGCAGCGCGTTTAGTAGGTCTACACATATTCAGACAAATAAAATCAGTTATCAAACTTCAGATTCACTAAAAACTGAGAAATAAATAACATTTTAACAAAAAAGACAACCGATTTTTTGTTTTTTGGAGTCGGTGCCAGCCGCCCGCGCCGCGTGCTGCGTCTATGTGTGTAATTGTGCATGCCAATGTTATGTTATGATTATAGTAAGACATCTCATGTTTAAGTTATAATAAGTATTTACAAATCTACATTGGCTGACACAGTCTCCATTAATGACAATAATTTAATTATTCAGAAGAATACGCAATTATATTTTAATTTTTAGTGCAATTTTGTTTTAGAAAATTCTTTTGAAGTCGGTTTTCTTCTTTTTTATTTTGTTTTTATCTTATAGATAAATGCTATTTAGAGGTGGTGAGACAGGCCCTTAATGTCCCAGCCATACTGTTAAGAGTGTTGTAATGTCTTATGTTTTTCATTATTTTCCAGAACCATGGATTGCACAAATTTCAAAAAGTAGTGGGCACAAATATTACTTTAGCATCGATAGCGATGGACAACGACATAGCTTATATCATATTCCTCCAGAAGCTAGAATGGACATGCTCAGTTGTTTTGCGCGGCGCGTGCAATGGCCCTGGGAACCTTCAGCCAGCGCCATCTTCGACGGCCATCCACAAGAAGGGGTATCACGGGCAGAAGTAGAGAAATATGTATTAAGTTTGACATGCTAAATATGGCCAGGGAAATGCTTGTGGCAGAATGTACCAACGAATGAAGTAATTTCTTTACAAAGCCTATTTTACTTCTTATAGATATAAGTTTTATCAAATAATAAATCAATATTTATTCATGATGTTGTATTATAAAACATTTTATTTCTATACATAATAGTTGTTTCAATGAATACCTTTGGACTAAAAATGTAACCTATTTATAGAGTGACTTATACTCGGTTTTTTAGGTATTTAGATAAAGATAAACAACACATATCAAACAAATAAACTACTACTTAAATAACGGTTCAATTGATTAAGTAGGTACATAATCGTTATCGTTATCTTTAGCAGCATTTATTTTTAAACTGAGTTTTAGATAAAAAGATAAAAAAGACACATCAAGATTGTTTACCTTTAGAAATACCTAAACAAAACGAGTAAACTTCTTATAATTTATATGTCAACTCGTTTAAACAACTGTATTATTGTAAACGCCTTAACAATCGGAAGTTTGGCGTAGAATTGCGCGCACCCACCGCTAACTGACCAGTTATAGTATCATAAGCCTGTAGTCTGTGGTGGCTTTTAGCTGTTTAACCATTGATATTAATGTGTTTAACTAAAAGAACTGCACTAGCTTTGGCAGACTATTAACGGTCAAATAACCTTTGACAGCCTATTTAGCAATGTTGTTAGCTCGGAAGATAACCTTATTAATGAGGTATTTCCGAGCGCCCAAAAACGAATTGGTAGGAAAATATTAATAAAAGAATATTAGAGCAAGTTCCAGGTGAGGTGAGGACCTACATGTCAATAGACACGGTGATGACAACTGACGACGCAACTTTATACCCTGTAGAGTTCTTAAATTCCCTCGACCTGTCAGGGGTACCCTCCCACAAGTTGGAACTCAAAGTTGGTGTGCCTGTCATACTGGTGCGTAACCTGGACGCGCCCAGACTGTGCAACGGCACTAGGTTACGCATCACAGAGCTGAGACGACACATCGTCCAGGCCACCATTCTTACTGGAGGGGCCAAAGGAGAGACGGTATTGATACCCAGAATCCCTATAATACGTACAAACTTACCCTTCCAGTTCAAACGCCTACAATTTCCTTTAAAAATGGCTTTCTCTATCACGATAAATAAAAATCAAGGACAAACTCTAAAAGTAGCCGGCATTCACCTGGGCACCCCCTGCTTCTCCCACGGACAACTGTACGTGGGTTGCTCGCGTGTGTCGAGAGCAAGAAATCTTTTTTTACGCAGAAAACAATAAGTCCCGCAATGTTCTTTACCGGGATGTGCTGCAGTAAAATGATTTCTAGCTCTCTACGACCAGAGACAAAAAACAATTACTTAAGACAGCATAATCAACTCTCCCGTTCTGTCAGTCATCAAATGTTGTAAATTGATCTTTCCGATGCTCAAATTTAAATTATTTTGCTTCTAAAAATGTGAATAGTTATTATTGTTACTGTTAAATATACATTTGAGAATATTATGGAGAACTAACAAATTGTATTCTAATCTAAATTATTAATTACTATTAACTGATTATGACAACAGGTATTACCTGATTATTAAATTACTTGAAAATTCCGAAGTCATTAAGTGGTTTGACGCGACGGAGGTTAGCTCCTTGACTACCCTTGGAGTTGGAGACCTCGAGGTAGCCGCTTAACAAGATGGCGGCTCTATTCTTTAGCGGTTCAGATAATGGTGTGCTCGGTTGGTGTATTTTTGGGCCTTGTCCTGGTTGAAAGGTCGGAAGGTCTGCCCTCCGACGAGCAATTCATCTGATTTCATCAGACTTGCCCAAACTCCTTGGCAATGCGTCCGTTTTTGGGTACACTTTCCTAACTTGGTCGAGCTCAGTGTCAATTGCCAGTGACTAACCTGGGATCATCCGGTCGAAGACGCTATACGGCGCACTGATTTTGGTTGAATGCCTCACTGGTCTGTAGTGTATTATCTATGGGAATGCCTGATAGCTCTCTGCATGTACCTACCTTGTTCCGGTGGCGCAGGCGTACCGATAACCTGCTGTCGTCATAGGAACATGGCTAACATGGCTGTAATGTGCAAAAGCGTCTACGTCGCCTCGGTGTCGTAGATCACTCGTAGTTCTGTCCTGTGAGCCGTCTGCCGAATGCCTTAGTCATTACCTATAGTGTCCTCAATATCAGAGGCAAATTGTAGGGTTTTGGTCGGTATGCTCTAAATAGGTGAAAGGAGGGTGGTTGGACTTAAATCTCATACAATTTAGTTTTATTTAATTCTTTTTTTAGGTTAGGGGCAAACGTGCAGACGGATTGCCTGATGGTATGCAATAACAGAGGAGTTACAAGTGCGTTGCCGGCCTTTTAAAAAGGAGTACGCTCTGGTTTGGAAATACCGCAGGCGACAGCTCATTCCACAGTTTTGTAATCTAACATGTTGTAAAATGTAGATATCTATACTCCATTGTCTCCATTTGGTTAGGTTAGGGTTAAAGTTAAAGGTAAACAACCTTGATGTGTCTTTTTATCTAAAAACTCAGTTTAAAAATAAAATGCTGCTAAAGATCAATGTAAATACAACAACAACGATTACTAAATCAATTGAACCGTTAGTTTAAGCAGTAGTTTATTTGTTTAATATGTGTTTGTGTAAAAAGTCACATTAAGATTGTTTACCTTTAGTTAAAATAGGTACCTAACCAAATGGAGTAGGTATCTTAGATGTATTTTTCCTAATGTGGTATTTGTAATGTCATAGTAGGTAGACTTACGCTTCCGTTATTTATATTCTTTGTTATTTTCATTCATGGTATTTTCACTCTGAGCAGCTTTGAGGAAGGAAAGTAGGTATACACTATTTGTTTTAGTAAAATCCTAAAAGATTCGTAGCCAAATACACGTGTAACTGTCAAGTGTAATTTTATTGTCATTTATTAGTCTTATGTCAAACCATATTTTCGCGGTTAAAAATATTTGACTGTCTCAACCGGCTGTATTGTTTATTGCTTTTCTTGATCAATTTCCATTTATAATATTTGCTTATTAGTTCTACGAATCTGAAATAGGCTAAGTGAATAATGACGGTAGGCGAAGTCAGCAAAAATTTACCATGGTGAGATATATCTCTATCTATAATAATGAATAACATATCATATTATTCAGATGTTACCTATATTTTTCTAGGATATTACTTTATAATTTTCATATTTTAGGGTAGAAAAATATCGTCCATCAAAGTTGGATGACCTGATATCGCATGATGATATTATTAAGACAAGTAAGTAGTCAAATATTTATTGTAATGTTTATATGTAGAGGTTAAACTGACAAGCTGGTTTCTTGGCAAAATAAACAATTTTGCCGGCAACCAGCTTGTGTCTGGGCCTCAGGGAGCCCTACGCCCGAATTCTGGGATCTAAGAAATTAAATAACAACTTTATTTTCCAGTTAATCATTTTATGAAGGAAAACCAACTACCACATCTGCTATTTTATGGCCCACCAGGAACAGGCAAAACATCAACAATTTTGGCTTGTGCCAAACAAATGTACACTCCACAACAATTTAATTCAATGGTATGTAAAATTAACAATCTTATGATAATTTGGATATTTTCTTTGAGCTATAGACAATAACTATTGTGTTATCTTCACATAATGCTATGTGATTTGAATTGTTGAAAGCATATTGCAAGGAATTTGGTATTGCAGGCTATCTTAGGCTATGGTATCTTATCTTATCTTATGTGGGGGCCAGTCAGTGCAGACCGGCGACACTTCGACCCAGTGGGATCTTTTGTATCGACACTCTCCCAATAACGACTACCATAGATATTCATGGCAGCCGGTACCAACGGTTTAGCGTGCTTTCCGAGGCACGGAGCAGGAGATAATTGTCAATCAATGCGCACATAATTTCGATAAGTTACATGAACTTCCGAAAGTCAGAGGTGCGCGACGTGGGTTCGAACCCAGGACCCTCTGCATTGCAGTCTGTTGGTCTCCCCACTAAGCTATCGCTGCTCACTAGGCTATGGTAACTATGTACTATCCATCGGGCTATACAATTATTTTCCAGCTTTATGACAAAAAAATATACTAAGAGTCATGTATTTCTTTTAGGTTTTAGAGTTAAATGCATCAGATGACAGAGGCATTGGCATTGTAAGAGGACAGATTCTAAGTTTTGCTTCCACAAGAACTATATTTAAGGCAGGGCCTAAACTAATCATCTTGGATGAGGCTGATGCTATGACTAATGATGCTCAAAATGCACTTCGTAGAAGTAAGTTCCTTTCAATTATATTTGTTATCCTCTAGTATTTGTCTATGACATGGTTCACAAGAACTATGGTTTGCCTGTAAACTTATTTGTGTCTATCTGCATTATATAGGAAGTAATACTGAAGCAGATCAGAGCAAATAGGGTTTAGATTTTAAGTTCAGAACCAAGCTACTAGATTGTTAAGACTGCATCAAGGTCAATTCAGTGGCTTTGAGTGATGCTGAATCAAAGAGGCAGTTGGATAGACAATATTATAAAAACCATAGATTTCCATTTTTTAATATATCTCCCCTTTTATAGTTTTATATTCATGTAGGTACTATTCAACTGTATATGTGTATGATGCAGTAACTTAATAAATACATGTATTATTAATTATTATGTATTTATACTACTGCATGCACTACTAATGGTTCTCAAATCTGAATTCAAAATATGTGATCTACATAATAGTAATTGTTCTGCATCTGGGTGTACAGTCACCTGTAATAGTGCTTGGATACCTTAAGGTCAAAAATCCTGTGAACACTGACATTAGTATGAATATGAATGAACTAGATGGCATTGTTTTATAAATATTGCAATGCATACTCATTTTTGTAAATAGGTGAAATTTGTAAGAAATTATAATCTCAACCAAAAAGGCACTCGAACACAGAGACAGAATAATGATTGTGTACGAACAGAATAGTGAGTCATCAAAAGTATCTATAAAATAAACTACTTACCCGCTATAAATTTATAATTCTTTGCTTCTTGTTTTACCCTGAAATGTGTTCTTTTTTCAAATAAACTATTGTGAATAGAGATTAAAAAATTGTTTGAAGTAAATTTATCAAAATTGTGTTATCAAGAAATCTACTTCTTTTTATTTTATAGTAGTACACTGCCATCTATTACAATATAAATAAACTACTTAACAGTTCTTGTGTCGATTTCCGTTAGATGGCGTCAATTACCAGCTTATACCATTTTAATTTTGAAATGGGTATGCATTTTTGCAGCTCACTGTACCTTGTACTTAAGAAAATTATAAAAATTATGTAAGACAGTAGCAGTGTGACAGTAGTCAATAAAAATACTTTATTTTAAGAAATCTGTTTGGTTTTATGTTTTATAAATCATACAAAACAGTATAATTTACATGAGATGAGGGATCAATAAGCATTATTACAATCCAGAAATAGTGAGCATGGATTACAACAGCTAGAGAGAGAGAGAGCGAGAAATAACAGCCATCCTTACAATGATTTTGTTATTTATAATATAATAATATTCTACCACATACACACAACACCATCTAGCCCAAACTAAGCAGAGCTTGTAATATGGGTACTAGACAATGGATAAACATACATATATACCTTTTTTTTGTAAATACATACATATTATACATAGAAACACCCAGACCAAGACAAACATCCATGTTCATGCACACAAATGTTTGACTTGTGTGGGAATCGAACCCGCGACCTTAGGCGTGGCAGTCGGTTACACTAACCACTACGCCATCGAGGCCGTCGATTATTTTACAATTTTACATATCACTACCGGCGACTTTGCCCGCGTAGAATTTAACAAAGAAGATCTAAAATAAAAGTGGCCTAAGTTACTCTTTATAACCTCAGTGAGTCTCATCAAAATTGGTTCAGCCGTTTCAAAGGTTAGCCGAAACAAACAGAGAGATTTTTTTTATTTAATATTAAAATCTAGATCCAACAATGTCACTAACAATTTTTTGTATTATGTAGCTAATATGGCTCAACAAAGACACTGGAGTGGAAAGAGGAGTCCACTGTTAGCTATTACTGATGATATGTTGCGAATGGAAGAAATTCTTCTTCATATCCCCTAGATGTATTTATTTTAGATAGATGGGTATCTGGCATAAACATTCAAAATGTCATCAGAACTAGTCTGACTAATGTTACAAAATCAATGTACAATATTAGCGATGTAAATATTATATGCATACAACTTTGTGAGAGATATTCTGGATGGCACTCAGTGTATACAGATGGCTCCAAGTCGTCCGATGGGGTTGGTGCGGCATATGTTACAAGTGCTGTGGAACTTTTAAATTGCATTGTAATTTGTCAATAATGTCAGCAGAATTATATGCCATATATGAAGCCTAAAAGTATTTAATTGATTTGAATCATAACATGGTAGGTTATTCTGATAGTAAAAGTGCTTTACAGCACATTTCCAAATGTGTATACAAATTAAATGGCATATGTATTAATAGGATACCAAATTTTAAGCAAAATTAATGTTTTGAATAATAACCATAGAAAAATAGTTTTACAACGGATTCCATCTCATGTTGGTTTTCCAGGTAATGAGGTAGCTGACAGATTAGCGACACTAGCAACTAACTCAGTTGTCCAGACTTATATATCACCAACATATTCGAAATTATTAAGTAAATTTAAAAATAAATGGTTTTCTTTTTGGAATGAATATTTTAATGAGAGGTCTAAAACTAAAGGTATCTGGTACAAAACGATACAGTGTGAGCCGCCTCATGTACCATGGTTTGCCAATGTAAGGTTGAATCGAGAGCAAATCATTGCTGCACTTAGATTGAGGTCAGGCCATATACCTCATAACAAATTTGCTTACCTAATGGGTAAAAAGGATTCTCCTAACTGTGTAACATGTGGTGTTTTTGAGGATGTTCAACATGTTTTGGAGGAATGTGTAAGCTATAATGTTTTAAGGGCACAACTTATAGATGCCACAAATATATCTAAATATAGTGTAGGTCTATTTCATGGCATTTTAGCCAATCCAGCATGTGATGATGCTAAAGTTTTATAAGTATTCTTTTTTATTAGGTAAATAACTTAGTTGATATAGTATTTAGGAGTAAGATATTTTGTACATGAACGATGGGATTGGCGTAGTAAATTCTGTGTACTGAAATCACTTAAAAAAAATTAAAAATATTGATTTTTGGTATTAGTATCATATATCTATGTTCATATGCATTTAGTAAAAAGCTGTTATTTTGAAATTACAAATAGACACTTTAATTTTATTTATTTGTAAGTATAGATATCACTAATTTAATGGAACCAAATATCTCACAATGCGGTAACTTCGCGTGCGTGCATTCCATAAAAAAACAAAAAGTTTTGTCTATTTGTGTGCTAAATTTCATTCAATAGAGTACATGTGATTGTGTAATAAACATCCTAACTACCAAACGTCTTCACAAATCACATCAACACATATTAGAATGATTATGTTATTCAATATTGGTTCCAGCTCAGTGCATTTCAGTCAGCACTAATTGCTCAACATTATTGATTACCTAAAGTGAACATTAGTCTATATTAGTGCTATGAATAAGTGACAGCAGTTCAGCTATTCCTACAATCAGTGATATAGATACCTACCTAATTAGTTGCCATGGATATCAATATGAACACAAATGTGTCATGTTATGTTACATTGTACCTGTTATATTTTTAGTTTATGAAGTACTTAGTATTGAATATGCTGTGATCTCTTAAGTCTGATAAAGCCTTAGTTTTTGTTAAATGAGTTCAACAAATACAGTTCATTTAAAATGTCTGACAGTGAAGATGAGGAAGTGCAGTGTAGAACTATTAAAATCACGATTGTTGGTGAACCTTCTACTGGTAAAGTAAGTATATATTCACTTAATTAAATAAAATACATTATAATAAGTAGTCTTATTTTTAAATTATCTCATAATTAGGCATATGGATTCACTAAGAAAACGTTCAGGTCATGCCGATTCCGTAAAGTTTGGCTAACTTCATATACTATAGAACTTTCAGTTATGCAAGTTGTCTCATAATGTTTCCTTTTTGTTTAACACAAGTGGTTATTTGTATACTAAGTATGTGACTTTGAAAAATCGGAATTGCAAGTTGTGGGTTCGTATTCGAGACCTCTGCTTTGGCAGTTTAACTATATGCTCACTGAGTTACGACTATATTGCACTCACTTTAAGAATAATAATATATAATTTATATTCTTTTTTACAATAAGGTTATCAATGGTATCGACACTAAGCTCAAGGCTTGTATCGCCGAGACCTAAAAACTTAACATAAGGCTTAAACTATGAATTCAATATTGGCATGAAAATAGGAAACTATGAAGAGCACATTACTTAATATGGAAATATAAGTAATGTGGTGTTGTATGTTTTAGACTAGTTTGTGTTATCGTTATCTGGGTGGGAGCAGCGTGGGCAGTAGCGGCGGCACACAGGGCGCCGAGGTGATGGCGGCGCAGTGCCTCGGGCTGCGCCCCTCGGTGCCGCTGCAGCTGTGCGACGTCGCCGGTAACGCGCTCGCCACACGCATGCTCGCTAATTATTTATACGCTTCTGATGTAAGTCAAAAATACATACATATGTAGGTACTACTAATTCACGCCTGTTTCCCAGAGGGGCAGGCAGAGACTACGGATTTCCATTTGCTACAATCCTGACACACTTCTCTGGCTTCATTCACTTTCATCACATTCCTCCAAATATAATAGTAGGTATATTATTTATTTTGAATGTAAGACATATGATAATAATATAATATTAATAATATTTATTTATTTTCTCCCAGTTGACAAAAATAAGTATACACTGTTTTGATGACATAGCAGTGGGAGACTGGTTTTCAAACTAGGTTAAAAACCTGTGTGATGGATAACTAGGCCCCATTTTTGTGCCTGACCGAATTTCGGTCATGGCGACCAATCTTAACGGAGACTGGCCTACTGTGCAGGAGATATTAATTTTTATAATAGACAATTAGTGTGTGTGCAAATACAATTGCACTCTCTGTTCCCTAACTCTCATGTTCCGATGGGCGGTAATTCGACACGACCGGACAGAGATCAGGCGCAGGACCAATAGCTTAACATGCTTTCTTAACTCTGGGCTGCTATTGAGTTTCTTAACAGAAAAATGACTTTGTTGGCCCGACCCGGGTTCAAACCCGAGACCTTATGCACAGCAGTCGCATTCACTACCTTTCTATAACAAAGGCAACAATGTAATTAACAGTAATCCCTATCACAAGTCACTTGAACTAGTTTAAATTTATATCTATCTGTACTTTATGCGTATTTGTTATTTAAGTGCGATATTTAAGTGTTGGCGTAGTGTAAGTGTCAGCCGCCCGACAATATTGTTGCTGTCTTATAGGTAGGTAGTATAGGTATTTAACTATAATGTACAGTCATTCTAAAGAACTGAAGAAAACCTTTCTGCAAGAACAGTCATTTCATTATTGTGTATTGTACACCTGCCCATTCCTCTCGTTCGTCAGGAAATGGTTAAAATATTTACAAGATATTATTATTTATTGTGAAATTTTGACGCCCCCGAAAAGCGCCGCCCCGCTGCCCTCACTATGCTACACTATAGCTGTCATAAGTATATTACGATGAATTACCTACATTCATTATTTTCCAGATTATATTGTTGGTTTACGACCTTACAAATCTACAAAGTTTTGATAAGTTAAACATATGGATCACTAAAGTAAAACAAATATTTGAGGATGATATGAAAAAGCCGTTGCTGGCGTTGTTTGGCAACAAGTCTGATTTGGAGCACCAGAGGGCCGTCAGGCTGTCCTGCGTGCAGAAGTTTGCTTCCGAACATTTGTTAGAATCGTTCAAAGGTTCTGCGAGGACAGGCGAAATGGTAACCACAACTTTCATACATTTTACATCAAATTATATAGACGGTTTAAAAAGGCAAAGTGATCAAAGCTCGATTATTAATATTCTTGATTATAATATCTGTGCCAGCGATTTCTTTCTCAAAATTGCCATATTCATTTTTCATTTGTGGAACGATTCAAATAAAACACTAAATAAGTTAACGGTAGCTCGCTTCAATACATTAAAACTACATTCAAATTGACACTGACATTATGGAAATTATCATGTACAAACGCACAGGCAGACAGACTGAAAGACTCTACAATGTATTTATATGTAATATTCAATGCAATTTTATTTCTTTCAGGTGAATAATGCGTTCACCAATCTTGTTGCCCGCGTCTTGGGTATGAAGGTGCGCCGGCTACCTCCAATAGTCATGAACGGAAAGTCGTCACGCACAAAAGTTGGCACTCCGGAATTAAATGGTCACTCTCCGCTATCAATGCAGGGACAGTCTTCACAATCTCTCATTATGAACAGAAAAGCACTGAGGAAAGTTCAGAGGAAAGCGTCGTCGACTGTGTGTTGTGTACAATAATAAATACATATTGTTTATACATGTTTTTGTTTTTTTTTAATTTTCATTATAATTATTGCAGTACGGCTTTTTTATTCTGTGAACTACTAGGGGCAACTGTTGAAGCATAAGATCGACATTTGTGTTTATGCTCATACTCAACTTAGGCATATATGACTCGGGACCGTCTTAACTAAAAAACGAAAATAAAGAATACCCACGCGCGGAACAAGTATCATGTATTCTTTTTTGCATCTGTAATTTTAAGGGTCCGGCCGTTAGGGTCCCATTCCGGTACGCCCCCGGCCGGCACGCACCCACATTGAAAAATTTGTTATTCCGCTACGACCCCGGCCGAGACGGTCCCATTGTAAAACAACTGGAGAAGACACTTGAGCAAATACTGTCGATGTGATGTTCCAGTGTAGTTATTTCAAAGTACCCGAACATAATTTAATCATGGGTGTTTCTATTTACGCAGAATGAACTCAAAGTATCATGAAGTCTAACTGTGGTTTTCTTCTTCTTGGGTTTGACTAGTTGAATTACTGGATCCCAAGCTGGTGGTACATTCCAACCATCTTCTCTATTGAAATTAGGATGTTTCTTGATTTCAATAGCCTCGCGAAGCATCCTTGGTAGGAATCGGTGTTCTTTAGCGAGCATCTGTGGTTTGTCAAATCTCAGGTAGTGGTTGGTCCCCTGTTGCACATGTTCACACACAGCAGACTTCAACGAGCGTTGGTGTTTTACATCAGCTATGTGTTCTTTTATGCGGGTGCCTATGCTTCTCTTGGTTTGACCAATGTATGAGAGTCCGCAGTCATAATCTAGTAGATTGCGACTGCGGACTGAAATAAATTTGCTTGATATGCTAAATAGCTAAATGCAATTTTGGCAAAGCGTAAGCATTCCAAGAACGCGAAGAAAAACGAAGTCTATTTCTAAAATATATGGGAACGGGAAGGTCACTTTTAAATAAGAATGTACTCAATATTATGATTGTTATCATAATATTGAGTACATTCTTATTTAAAAGTAAAAATCATCATTTGAACCAAGTTCAATATAACAATATTGAACTTGGTTCAAATGATGGATTCGTTTGAGGTATTTAAGATTGTAAATACCCATACTGACATTCCCTGTGAGAATTTTGCTAAGTAATGTATTAATATAACTAGCCGACCCGTGCCCACTTCGTTAGGTGTTGATTATATTTTTGTGATGCATTTACGTTGTGTCTTAGTAGGTACTAAGTTTTATCAGGTTCATTGTTTAGAATACCTAATGTATTTCACCTTGGAACGGTAGCAGTGTCGTGGTCGTGGCAACATACCACGATGATTTCATAGTTGATATACTAACATACAATTATTATAATTAAGCTGCTTATTTAAATAAGTGTTCAGTTTCTTGTAAATGTTACATCATATAGAATAAAATGAAAGAGAGAGAAGTACATAATCACGTTAAGCTATATTGTTTATCAAAAGCAAAAAAAAAAAAAATTTATAGAATGTTACCTATTGGATTTATCCGGGCTATTCGCTTCTGCGACTGCCCTTGTAACTTGTGCCTGGTTCTCAGGCTCCAACGCTTAAAAAGTTCTAGGGTAAAATTTCAGCAAAACGGACAAAAGAAGAAAACGCAATATTCTTTTGTTAGAGACATACCACGAAGTTGTTTGCCAAACATAATTAACGAACAAAGAAATCACAATGTGATTATAACCTATGTATACAATAAATAAAATTTAAGTGAAACACCTATGTATACAATAAATAAAATTTAAGTGTCTGTTTCTAATGTGAAAATAATAGCTTTTTACTTAACGATATACATATGAAAAAAAAAATTGTCTCTGTCTGTCTGTTTGTTCCGGTCAATCCCTGAAACGGCTGGACCCATTTTTTGACCGGTCTTTCACTGGCAGATGATGTTACTTTTATTTTAGAAAGAATAGGTTTCTGCGAAAAGAAATAAAAGCTTTTTGTTAAATTCCACCCGGACGAAGTAGCGGTTAACAGCTAGTAATGTGGATACAATGATGTGAATATATCATATCTTTTCAAGTAGCTGATACTATCTATGCCTATATGTTTTTTTAAATTAATTACAGTAATAGAAAAATATACAGAGAATGTGAGGTTCTGTATAATATGCAATTATTTGGGGAAGATAATTCCTGCGCTGCAGTCGCGATGCACGCGGTTTCGCTTCGCGCCGCTACAGAAGACACAGATAGTTCCACGACTCAAAGAGGTCGCAGCCGCGGAAGGGTATGTCATATTAATGCACACAGCTTAAAAAGTTCATTATGTAATTAAATACTTACTGACATAATATTATAAAAGCCACTTAAAATTAACATGTTTTGATGTAAGTGTAGAATATAGTATTTAGATAGATAGGTTTATGTGTGGCAATATCCAAGCAGAAAATTGACACATTTTGATTGATTTTGTCTGTGGATTCATCGGATCTTTATTTATAGAGACTTTCAAGTTTTATCAGGTAAATTCCATGTAATAACCGACCGAGCCTATTGTCAATTACTACATATTGATTTTTTATCGTGCTACAGATAGTAGCGTGCTGCAGCTACCAAGTATTTCCTGGCGAGATCCAAAACTAACAGCGTTGATGGGTTATTTTATTATATATTATTTTTATTTCTACTATAGGCTCCAACGAGAGGGATGACAAGGGTTCTATCCCACTGGTGATTTTCAGGTGTAACCGTTCCCCTAACGAAGGAACGAAGGGAACAACTTAGAGGAACGGTCAACAACCGTCGAACGCCAGTGGAATCAGGCTCTAATAACTAACATTAATTATATTTATATTATCTTTATATTATCGATATATATATATATCTACCATGTCCAGTATATAGCAGAAATAGCCTAGTGCCAGACCGCTGGACTGCCACGCAGAGATTTCAAAATCGATCCCAAGCCACACATCACTGACTTTTCCAAGTTAATGCGTTGTAAATAGTTAATTTTATCACTCGTTTTAACGGTGAAGGAAAATATCGTGAGGACACCTGCATGTCTGAGGGTTCTCCATGTTATCGCAGATATGTGAAGTTTGCCAATCAGCACTAGGTTAGCGTGGTGGGCTGTGGCCTAACCCTTCATAGTTCACACACTGAGGGAACGCCCGTGTCCAGTATTGGGACAGTTTAATTCAGGGCTCTGATATTATAATGTTGACATTTTCAATATGAAAAACAAACGTTGTTATTATGCGTAGAGGAACAAACAGTGCTCTCTCGTTTAGGCCCCGCCCGTCGCTAGTAGTGGGACAGTTTAATACAGGGCTGATATTATATAGCGTGAAGATGTCGGAGGACGGTGTGAAGGCGCTGCTGGCGCTGTCTGGTGGCGACATGCGCAAGGTGCTGAACACGCTGCAGAGCACGTGGCTCGCGTACCGTGACGTCACCGAGGACAACGTGTACACGTGTGTGGGACACCCGCTGCGCTCCGATATCAACAACATACTCAACTGGCTTCTCAATGAGAACGACTTCGCCATGTGCTTTAAGCGTATCCTTTATTATATCTTTAGATGCTACCTAGTCTAGTACTCTACTTTCTTTCTGGACGGAGGTGAGGTGATATGAGTAAGTGAACAACTTTACGCGTCAATCACTTACGCACAATGGCCCAATTGTGACGCTAAGAGTACCTAACACACGTCCAACTCCAAATAACTAACTAAAACCTATGAAATTATTTAAAAAGATTTTGCGATGATAAGATCATGTAGGTATGTTTGACTATTAAAGTGAAAATTTAATTTAAAACTACCGTGAATTCTATCGCTTTCCAAACGTTACAACTTAATTATTATAATTATTGACATGACATGGTACTGCAATTGTTATATATTATTATTATAGTTCAAAAAAGGTTTCTTTACATCATTTAATGCAGGTATTCAAGATCTTAAAATATCTAAAGGTTTGGCTCTTGGTGATATTCTCACGGAAATCCACACAATCATACAAAGAGGTGCGTATACAATTATTATTACTTACATATTGCATATATGTTTAGTTATTGAGACGACTAATAAGTAAAAAAAATAATTTTAGACAATATCTTAGTGCTAATAAGACTCCATTATTCCTCTTCTAGCACATTGGCTAACTTAGAGGTTTTGTATGAGGCGTTGTCCTAAGAGATTGCCATTAGACGACCATCGCAGATTCGCATGAAAGGAGACTGACCACCTTGTATGGGACCCTGGCCTGGGCGTGAACAATTTTATATTGTAATAACAATATTAATTTTGAGTAGCCTTAACTAAGTTGATAACATTATTCTTTAAAGTTTAGTATCAAGTTCGTTAAATAATAAAATAAAACACATTGTTTAAAAAATATTTATTTTCATGTGTCACCATCACTTTCATAAGTTATTAAAATATTTTCCAAAAACTGGGCTGGTGAAGTGATATTTTCATATCTTGCCCAGCTTAGGTACCATATTACAGACATTATGTGAGCACAGCAACCAACAGTCCTTCGGCCGACTATGCAGTTGCAGTAATACTGCCTTATTGCTTCCAGGCTGTGTGTATTATTTTGATATAATATAGAAATAAAATACGTCAATTTCATACTACTGGATGGTAGCCAATATTTATTACATATTTAAACAAAGCTTTTAATATTTTACTTTGTTTCTAGAACGATTGTCCACGTGCAAGCCGAATATGGACGGTCTCCTTTGCACAGTGTTTTTTTTGCCCTAAAAAGTGACATCCGCCTTTTATTGAATTTTCCTAATTAATAGTTCATTATAAATGCAAGAGTAGAACTCCCAAGCGACAAATTCGTTTGCTTGATTTTTAAAAAAATCTTAAAATTTTCGTGGCCTTAAAGGTTTAACACACAAAATACTTAATTCGTACAAAAATACCTATATGTAATTGAGTTTTGTTTGCATTGCGGATTTATGAAGCATTTCTAGGAGCATATTATCCCGTTATTATTTAATCAAAAATGATCATAGAGTCCACAAAAAAATGTTTTACTGAAATCAGTATTTATTTTTTATAATTTTTTCTAGGTCGAAGTAGAACCTCTATCTGGTACGAATAGATTCCTTATAATAAGGTTTATCACCCACAAAAATATGGTTTTCTAATTAGGCGTAGGTTTTGAGAAAATGATTTTAATGTACTGAGGTCAAATTTTCAAAATTAGGGTATCACAAGAAGGTCAATCAACTAATGTATAATTATGTAGCTGCATAAAATCAATACGACGGTATGGTTGACGCACTGGTTGAGTGATTGGCTGCTGCACTGCGTGTCACGGGTTAGATTCCCGCAAGGCAAAAATATTTGTTTGGCGTGTAGGTATTAGATCCGGTAGTTTGTGTATGTGAGTTTATATGTTCGTAAACACTCCTACAATACATAAAAAATTGGTGCGAAAAATAAGGAGAGAGAGTCATTGATGGTTAAGTATACAGCAAATAAATTTGATATAGCACCATATTTAATCATTTTGGCTCAACCTACTACGGAAATAGCTGATTTACTTATTAAAATGTTTAGCTATCAATGTAAGCTAGCTGAAGATGAACTTCCAACTATGACTCCAATTTTAACTCCTGTCATTCCCCAAACCTTCACATTCAACGTTGAATTACATTCTGAGCCACAGCCTGGACCATCGAAGAAAAGTAGAATAGAATAGCTAGCTAATAACTGATTGAAAATATGATTATGTCGAGGATTACAAGATGTCTGTGGAGTGGGCCTACTAGGGATACCACGTAAAAAAAAAAACGCGCCTACACACACTACGTCATAGGTGGCGGGGAAAAGAGTTAGCAATGCATAAGTAAAGTTGTACGGATTTAACAAAAAATTTTAAGAATGTATTTATAATAAAAAAAAAGATCAAAACTAAATTAAACATTTCGTTTTGACCGGATTCTCATGAGCATTGACGAACCCGGTCATTTTGGAGCGCTGTAACAGCGTTTTAAATATTTGAAATTAAAAAAAATTATAGTGAAAAATTTTCCTCAAATGACCATCTACAAGATTGGTCTGAGGTATTTTTTTTTTGTAAAATGTAGAAAAAAAGTTATAGAGCAAAAAAGAAAATTTTTATAGAAATTTTCTCACTTTTTGGCTTATAACTTCTTTAATTTTAAATTTAGGGCAACAAGTTATATGAACATATTTGTAGGCAAAGCGATTTGCTACAAATTATGTCTTTACGAATTTTTTGTAGGACGCATAGTTTCCGAGATATCAGGTTTGAAATAATATTTATCTGATGTCATTTGTAATAAACAGTAATATGGCATGAGGACGCATACACTTACACTTTGTGACATATGAAAAGGTAGTTCGTGACTAAATGTAGTTAAAACAAAATTTTACGTTATTACTTATAAAGTTAGTTAAAAGAAAAGAAAGATACTTTAACATTAATAATATCAAATAACAATAGTAAATTTATAATATCAATCGGTAGTTTATTAAAAAAGCGTATACTGAGTCCCGCAAATGAATTGTGAACTTTATGTACCTATACGATGATACGGACCTACTAACTTATGCTTATTTCTAGTGTTTAAGTTGTCAATATCACTATTCTTATTATATAAGTGAATATTATGTTTTATAAACATAATATTCGTTAATATATATTGCGACGCAACGGTGAGTATACCAATTTATTTAAAACGCTCTTTAAGGGAAACTCGTGATGAAAATAGGTAGGTGTGTGGCCAACCAATTTTTTTAATTTCACGTCAAAATTGTTTAAATGTAATTTGTTTGTCTTATATCGAATATTGAAGATAAAAAGCTACTGACTTTAGATAATAAAATCTACGTCACAAAAGGTCAAAACACTGACAACCCTGACACATATTTTTGAAATTCATTTTCTCAAAACCTATGCCCAATTAGAAAACCATATTTTTGTGGGTGATAAACATTTTTATAAGGAATCTATTTGTACCAGATAGAGGTTCTACTTCGACCTAGAAAAAATAATAAAAATAAATACTGATTTCAGGAAAACATTTTTTTTTGTAGAATCTATGAACATTTTTGATTAAATAAAAACGGGATAATATGCTCCTAAAAATACTTCATAAATCCTCAATGCAAACAAAACTCAAATATATATAGGTATTTTTTTACGAATTATTTTGTGTGTTTTCAACTTTAAGGTCACGAAAACTTTAAGATTTTTTTAAAAATCAAGCAACTGAATTTGTCACTTGGGAGTTCTACTCATGCATTTATAATGAACCATTAATTAGGAAAATTCAATAAAAGGCGGATGTCACTTTTTTAGGGCAAAAAAACACTGTGCTTTGTAAAGGAGATTGTTATTATTTGCCTCAAGACCAACAAGTATTTAATTTAGATAAAAATTATTATTATATTTTAATATACTTATTACCGCTTTACGTATCAAACGGACACTACGTTCCTTATTTAATACTAGCTTTTGCGCGCGGCTCCGCCCGCGTGGTACCTACATCAATAAAAATAGCCTATGTCCTTCCTCAGGTTTTAAACTATATCTGCCCCAAATTTCATCTGAATCGGTTGAGTGGTTTAGCCGTGAAAATGTAACAGACAGATAGACAGAGAGAGTTACCTTCGAATTTATAATATTAGTAAGGATTTAAAAGTATCGAAAAAAAGAACGTCGAAAATGCCGCCATTATGGGCGACACCGAGCGTAGCTCAATGCATTGTTTTATTATTCTTAACATCAACTTTAGTTGATATTGATATTTAAGCACCTATGTAAATTTTACAGAATCTCCATACTTGTCTAGTCACATACTTAGCTACAGATAGTTATTTAATCGTAGTCATTATATTAGTGAAAAACAATGTTTTCAGCATGATGGTAAAATTCAAATAATCAGTCTGGCGTAGTTAATTACTTATTGTTAAATTACCTATAATTTAAATTAAACATGTATAACTGAATCGTGTGTAACTATGTTTATATAAATACTTATAATAAATAATTTATCTGTTACATACCTAATAAAACTATATACATAAATATAGCATTGTACAAATGGTCGCGACCCCGCCGAGGTGTCGGCCCGCCGTATGAAACGGCAGGCCACTACACGAAGAGACCTACCCTTTGGCACTTCTCACTCACAAAACCCTACTGTCTCCCTCTAGAGGGGAGACGGACACGACACAGAGACGCGCGTGGGAACACGCACGCCGCCTCTCGGACCTGGTGCTGATCGGACGGCGGGCAGACCCATGAAGTCCACCACACCCAGGTCGCGTGTACTTGGTTCGTACATCGCGATCAAACATATAGACGTGTCTAATCTTACCGATAGAAACAGTCGCGCAATAATAGGGTAGTTGACTCACATTTTTTTATTATTCCAGTTGAATAGTTAATATTACTCAAGCTCTTAAATACAAATAATGTTCGAAATATTAATAAATTAAAAAACAAGCGTTTATATGAGGTCGTAAGGGTATTTGTCAAATGACAGAATACGGATGCACGATACAAACAGTGACGTGTAAACGCAATTTAAACGCTGCTTTCTGAGGAAGATATCAAGATATTCTACAACAATCCCACTTTTTCTTATATCCTAATTAAAAATATTAATTAATGCCTTATTTTGTACGCGCCTATACTGGACGTCTTATGCCGCAGACATTGTGCCTGAGGCTTGGAAATAGGCGAACGTTCAACCGATTCCTAAAATGGGGGACCGTTCCGAGCCAGGCGACTATCGACCCATAGCTATCACCTCAGTGCTCTCCAAGGTGGTCGAGCGGATTATAATAATAGTCTGCTACCCGGAGGATCACTCGTTGATCAATGATCACCAATACGGCTTTCGGGCTAAACGATCAACCGGTGATCTTCTAGCGTTCGACAAGTACCTCTGGGGTCAGGCTATGGACAAGCACGGCGTCTTTGGCTATCAGCCTTGACATAGCCAAAGCTTTCAATAGTCTGACACCGATCTCTTCTTTCCAAGCTAGCCTACGGCTTGCCCCCTCAACTATGCACCTGGGTTGCAAGTTTCCTGCAGAAGCGTCGTATTCGGATCCTTTGCGATGGTCGCGCTTCAAAATGTATGCAGGTCAATGGAGGAGTGCCCCAGGGGTCCGTCTTATCCCCTACGCTCTTTCGTCTGCATATCAATGATATGTTGAATCTTGGCAACATACATTGTTATGCGGACGACAGTATCGTGCATAGGAGATATCTCGGACATCCTAGGACCAAACAGGCTGAGGTTGAGGGGAAAAGGCAGGATCTTGCCGTTGAACTTGACCGGACCTTGGACCGCATCTCTGAATGGGGTGCTTAGAACTTGGCCCAGTTCAACGCCAAGAAGACACAGGCATGCGCGTTCTCAACAAAAAAGTCTTCGTTCCTTCCCCTCCCTTCTCTGAAGAACACTCCACTGGTGATATGTGACAGCCTCTCTATCATAGGTATGGATCTTTGCCGCTCCCTTAATCCCAAAACCTACATTGAGAGCGTCATTAGGCAAGCTTTGCGTAAACTTGGAGTTCTGAACAAGGTGGAGCGGTTCTTCGCGCCTGGTCAGCTGTGCCTATTGTATAAGATGCAAGTGCGCCCTTGCATGTAGTTCTGTTCTCATCTTTGGGATGGCTCCGCGCAGTATTTGTTGGACGCTCTCAACAGGTTACAGCGGCGGGCTGTCCATATCATCGGAGATCCAGAGGTCACGAGTTCACTGCAACCTCTGCAGCTCCGTAGGGACATTGTCTCATTTTTTTCTGGTATTTAACGTCGATATTCTGTGAGAGGATAGTCCTTCCCGGGTCGAGCCGGCTCATTCATGTTGAAATCAGCGAGACTCTACTACTATAATTCATTGGCATGTTTCTACAGAATATACCACGGGAAGTGCTCTGAAGAGTTATTCCACCTTAACCTGCCCTCCCCTTTCCTACCCAGAACAACGCGTGCTGGACATAGATGCCATCCTTAGACGGCAGAGTCGATTAGAGCGCGCACCAACAAATTTGGGTCCTCATACCTCTGCCGAACAATCAAGGCATGAAATTCTCTGCCAAGGCATGTATTACCTTCTTCCTTCAATCCTGAGTCCTTTAAACAGGGCGTGAAAAAGCACCTTCTCAGGCCGTCAATGTAGAGACCTCAACATCACCTCACGTGCTATGAGGACGGCGTGGAGGCCATTGCTCTTAGACCACATGACTGATTACCATCAGGCGGAGAGTGGTCATTTTGACGAGCAACGTAAAAAGAAAAATATAGTTAGAAAGCTTAATAATTTCAAGTAAACAATTTTAAATAAAATACTTCACAAGGTACATTTACCAATACATTTTCTTTTGAAATATCATTTTCAAATAGAAAAACGTCACAGTATTAGTATCAACCATTTTGTATATATATGTGTTGTCTCGTTTACAGTGAAACTCCCGCCAGACGTGTTGGTGTCGTTGTTGATCAAGATGGCGGATGCAGAGGCGCGACTGTCCACCGGGTGCAGTGAACGCATCGAGCTAGCCGCGCTCATCGCCGCCTTCCAAGTAGCCAGGGATAACGTCAAAATGGATCTCGCCGATTCTACGAATACCACATCACAGTGAACGACTGAAATAACGTAGTTTTTTGATCCAAAAGAAGTCACCAACATTCAAAGTCGTTGTCATAAATTGTTGTCAGGGTAAAACTGAAACCAGATCATTCCATTTTTGAAAATATATTTGTTTTCTGTTCTATTTTAAGGCGGCAATAAATAATTAGGTACCATTGCTAAAGTTAGGATTCTGTCTCTACTTTGGACATATCTGTAGTATTTAAAAAAATTAGTAAATGTATGATGTTTGTAACTTTGTACCTCGAGACAGGAATAAAAATGCATACGATTTTGCTTATGGGCTGAATACATTTTCATAATATGTAGGAGTTATAGCAATAGAAACTTTAACGTTTATTTTAACGCCAAACGCCAAGAAAAAGGATTATATTACAAAAATATATAAGCTGGTTTTAAGTTTAATCTGTTGTATGATGATGTTGTGTATAACTTTTTTATTAAGTTTGTGTAAACAATAATGTTAAAAAATAAAACAGATATAATAAATACATAATTTACTTTTTTATTTTAAATACTTTAAATACTAGTGGGAAACCGTTGGACTGGTCTCGAGTTCGAACCCAAGGCGCGCATCTCTGACTTTTCGAAGTTATATGCGTATTAAATAGTTAATTATCGCTTGCTTTAACGGTGAAGGAAAACATCGTGAGGAAACCAGCATGTCTAAGAGTTCTCCATAATGTTCTCGGAGATATGTGAAGTCTGCCAACTCACACTAGGCCAGCCTGGTGGACTATGGCCTATAACCCTTCTCACAGTGAGAAGAGGCCCGTGCCCAGCAGTGAGACAGTTTAATACAGAGCTGATATTATAAATATTATACATATTTATATTATACGGAGTAAAAACATCAAAATTTAAAAATAATCTACATATTTTATAACAGTATTTTATGAGAGTTTCCTTTCACTATTCTCTCAGCCTTTAAGGTGGGTGGAATCATGGGATTTATAGAAACAGCGTCCACCGCGACGATGCACTTAACCTGTTAGTAACGTTATCGTACCCGTCTTACTTGAAGGTTTTTGAGATGAAGTGAAATGGCAATCACTTCCTCATTGACAATGATAATGCTTCACATGTGAGCGGCAATGCAAGATTCTCAGTGTACTCCGGTTTCGGCAATGCTTACGGGAACCATAGCTTTGAGGTGTGCCAGGATTCCCTTAAAGCACACTCTCCTTGCTTTTACTGAGAATGGACAGTAAGAGGAGTCGGCGGTCGACTGTATTATAGAACCTACAATGAAGACGGCGGCTCGACTGTCCTATTAAATTATTAGCTGCATATTAGTCTTCTTCGACATTTGACGAGTCTTTAGGTAAAAGCAAATTGGTCTGTTAACGACGGAGAAGGTTTACAACCCAAAATGAATGATCACATCTTATTAATTTCGTGGAAATATGTATCAAAAATAAAACTAGGTAGGTATAATAAATTATCTACTTTTATTTTAAATTAAATACCTAGAACTAACCTTAACAATAATCTAAGTATATTTACAGACATAGAAACTATTATAATCCTTTTTTTAAAGTCTACATTACGAGAGCTTCAAACATTACAGAAACTTTAATTTAAATAAACTTTACGTATATCATGAGTATTCATGAACACAGTTTTATTATTAATTATAAATGCAAATCTCTATACACTCCATACAGTTACTAATCTCGGCAGTGGTTAATGCAATACCTAAGTATTTTATGCACTTTTTACAAGATACGTAGGATTTCACAATGTATTGCAATAATATTATAAAACGTCATGGAATCCGAATCGTGGCTAATCAGCTTTAAATTTACTGGTTTATAAATAAGTTATGGGGCCGACTGGCTTAATCGTGAAAGGATGTTTACACTTAATCCTATAATAATGTAAGAATGTTTAAAACCCTGTCTATTTGGATCGCCTATGTGATTTGCTAAGTTTTGGTATCAATATGTACATATTTAAATAAGTTACCTATAAGTAGTTCTGAACTTTAAGCTACATATAAATACACCATCTGATTTTGTCAGGTGATGAGAGATAGATCTTTTGTAATGATATCTATCCCTCTAGTCAGCTGCCGGAATGGTTTTGTAGTCAGTTACCTATATGCGGCAGTACAGGTACTAGGTAAATGTTATGTATGTACGTTTATCCGAAGATATTTGAAACGATGTTGTTGAAGGAGCTGGTCAGCGAGGCGAAGATGCCGGGTGAGGAAGGGGGTGAGGCTGGCGGGCGCGGCGGCAACGCTACCGGCCGGTAGTACGGACCACCGTCAATACGCTGAAACATTCAACACTTGTGTCATTTTTGATTAATTTCGTTTATCAGGAGCTGTACCACCAACTCTTAAAACATTGTTACTGCATGTGTAAGAACGGTACACAGCTACATACTCTGTCACGCCCAGTCTCGTTTTGGCAAATGCAATTACAAGAAGTACTTTAAGCGACAGTAGTAAGTTCCCAGATCTTTGAATAAAATCAATTAATTCAAGCGTCATTGATTCTATATTACCTGAAACGGGCTTAAACAGATTTATCAAGCGATTAGTATATTTATTTACAGTTAGGTAATTAGATAGCACTTATCTAGTTTTTATCATTGCACAAACCCTAATCATTGGATTAGGAACGTGAAGATATTTAAAAATTAATTATATACATCTTACTCACCTTCACCATAAAAAACAAATCAGTTTTGGACACATGATACGGCAGAAAGGAATACGGGCGAGGATATACGGAATTACGGACATAAGAACCAGTGTTAATAAGTAGGATTTTCGCAAATTATAATACAACTATTTGTACTTAGGCATATACTTAATTGGAATATTAGAACATACTAGTAAGCAGGCAAGTTTATAATACACAACGAACACTCTACTATACAAAATATTAGATACTACCTACTCGTCTACAGGTACTTCGGATATTCGAATGAAAAGCTCCGCTTTGTCTTTAGTTCGTTAGGTACTATGAGCATTGAGCACGTATATCTAAGAAAAATACTACTATTTTCATGTATAAGTTAGAGTCGAGTAGGTCGGGATCAGTCTTCAGGGAACACAATGCTTCCTTCACTAATGGAGGCGGCAGTGGTCGTTGTCGGAAGCCTCACAGTGCTCGACGTCTTCCCATCTGCCCTCTTCGGTTCGTAACCCTAGGGATCCACAAACACTTATTGTAACCACACCACCAACATAATATTTACAACTAAACAGTAGTTAGTGCATAGGTAGCTATTTACAGATCGTCGAAATGCCGACACTTGAATTGCAATCCTTATCTACTTCGCAACAAGTTATTTACATGATCGATATTATCAGTGAGGTACTTATTCAAGATATTGTAAGATCAAAAATGATAGCATTAATTCGTGTAAGTATATGCATGCATGCCTTTCAAGTGACGATTGCTACACGAGATTTTGTGCAGGTATTGTTATTAGAAGGTAGGTACTAGAAGTAGTAGTTGTAACAAGGTACTAGAAGAATGGAACTAATAAGTAGGTACTTAGTTTGTACCTTGGTATAATTCCATGATTAGAAGAGTGCAGTGCAATCTGTAGAATTAAAGTAGTATAGGCATTTATAGGTCAAAGTGTACCTTCGCTACATTTGTGCTTATAACATTCATTTGGTGTTCTGTCACAAGTGAATGCTTCAATGACTAAATGCTCACCTATTTCTAATGTCTTAAGATATGTACAAGATTGGTGCTTATCTATCTACAAGATTACTTGTAATCAGTACTCACTTTTGCTGAATGTAGAGTTACGTTTAAGAGTGTAGGATGATTCTCTATGACAATAAACTCTACTTCTTGTGGGAGATATCCTTCTGCGGAAACCTGTGAACGGTATAATAATAAAAATACATAAATTGTTTTCAAAATACATAATCAGAAGAGTGTTATCTATTATTAATTTATTACATGTTTCTTGTAATATTCAAGCCTATTGACGACGACGATCGCTCAACTCTTGTCGTGTCTTGAGTGCCAAAACATATTCTGTTGAATCCAGCTTTGTTAACACAGTCTCAGTGTGACTCTAAAGTACTCACATCAATTCTGTAGGTGCCCGGCAGCAGTATGCGCCAGAACTCTCCATACTTAGTGGTGTGATAAGCAACGTCACGGCCCTTTACTTTGACGGCAGCTCGTTCTACTGGGTTGCCGTTCTCGTCCATCACGAAACCATGCGCGCCGCGGTGAGCCTCAGCCAAGTATTTTATGAGAGACTGTGGATAATAATATATTTCGTGCATAAAGTATCAAATCTGCGGTTTTTGGTATGGATTAGAGGGTTTGTCGATGAGATGACGGATAGAAGATATTCGGATGCAATTGATATGCGCATTTTAACTGTTAAAAGGAAGGTAAGATTAAATTATGTTCTAAGACCTTCATTATTATAGGCACTCCTTAAAATCTCACCAATACGCATAAGTAGGCGCTTATTATAGCAAACAACATTCAATCATTTCTCTATTATTCGTAATACCCATATCTTATCTTTCTTATCATGGTCCATGCTTTAAATTGAGCGACATAGCGCCTTTTACATTTAGTTGTCGATTTTAATAGTGAATGTACTGTTATTCGTGTAAAAATGTCCATACTCGTGCGTTGTTGTTTTTTATTGGCAACTTTGTTATCGGTTAATGCCTACGAAGAAGCAAGAAGAGCTACAGCAATCCTGACTCCACGCAACAGCATTGAAGGAGATCAATTTATTACCGGTACTATAGTGTTTACTGAAACAGACCATGGACTCCATATCACTGGACATGTAGCTGGCCTGCCCGAAGGAAAATATGGGTTTCATGTGCACGAATTAGGAAACATATTGACTTGCGACACCTCGGGCGGTCACTTCAATCCTGAAGGCACTAACCATGGCGGTAGAGACCATGAAGTGCGTCACGTTGGCGATTTGGGTAATATTGAGTTTAATATTACTAGTGATTCTAACATAGATATTGTAGATCACATGCTGACTCTGCGAGGCCGGAACAATATTGCTGGACGCACTTTAGTTCTGCACGCGCAGGAGGATGACCTGGGCTTGGGAGGTCATGCGGACTCGTTGACAACGGGCAACGCGGGCGCGCGCGTCGCTTGTGGAGTCATTGGAATCATGTACCCAGCTGAGCCGTGGAACTCCGCCGTCACCAGCACACCATCACTGCTGCTCTTTACCGCAGCATCATTAGTTGCTTATTTTCGACAAATAAATGTCTAATTTTAAATAGTACCTAAGTATTTAGTAAAATTTCAAGAAGTGGCCTCATTTACTGCTCAATAGATTATGTGCAGGTGTATGTCTTTAATCTCGTATTGATAAGAAAGTAAAAAATGCCAATAAACGCATCTTATTTCATATTATGCAATACAGTGCTATTCATATAAAAGGTAAACATTATGATTTATGCATGATCGCGTTAATACCCATGACGTATCATATGTACCTAAGTACATAATGCAACGCGAAAGATTAAAAGTATATTGCTATTTTTGGTAAGTAATTTTTTATATAGATTATTTGAAATTGTTATCTCTTAAAGGTATTTACTATTCGACAATAACAAACATTGTATTTCAATTTAGATTAAGCATGATTTTATCGCTTGTCAAAATGTACCTATTTAGAATTAGATAGGTATTGCAAGAAATTGAACTTCTATTATGAGTATAATTATGGTTAATTAATATAATTGTATTAAATGACAATCAATCATTTCAATCATCTTACGCTGTCTTCATAATAACATGATTTATGTCAATCAATAATTACAATTTATCACTGACGTTTAGTGCAATTATATAATTGCACTAAACGATTACCTATCACCGAAAAAACGATCGATCATGTACTTATTTAGGTAGGGCTAAAGAATTGTTAGAATTTTATAGACAGATTACGTATGAATAATACTTATATAATTTGTGTTTACCTGTTTGTTATCTTGCCAGTACTTGGCCAACTCATGCGCAGGCGGGAACTTGCAACAAGAGATCTCCAGTGTGACTTCCATGCATCCGTGCCACAAATAGTTGTAATCTTGCATGCCACCTGTAATTTTGCCATAATTACTTAAACTGCTACAAATAACAGTAATTTTCTAGTCGTTACTCAGTCGCATATCTAATTAGCGACGTTATAATAATTGTAGGAAAGGGCTTATTACCCGGAAATAAATAGTATTTAGACCTTCCAAATATGTAGTTTAATTGAATGCATTAGTTAAGTACCATATCTGATAACGTAGGTAAGTACGATTTGAAGTGCCTACAGACTTACCTTAAAACATCACGTGTTTAGATATTGTGATAAGCATTTTGGGTAGTACATAGCTAGATATAGGTTCTTACAACAATTCATGGATCTAATTTATCTTTAATTTATATCTCTAAATAAGCTAATTATATTTTATATTGATAATGATAATTATTGTGATATTTCGGTTTGCTTTTTGCACTTTTCCAAGGCTCCAGTTCCTTAGATAGGTGTAATACCTTTAATTGTCTTTGAGAATACATGTAATATTGGTTATAATAATAATATACCTAGAATACGACCATAAAAGTATATTGTTTGTCCGCTGCAGCTTTATTACTCTCTCAATGTTGTATAATTATATTCAAATTGTGGTACAATCGCGTCATACAAAACAGTTTATTCGAACTAGTCAATACTGTTTGTGAATGGTGTACCTGTGAGGGGATACCAAGCCGCACCGTTGGTGATGCCCTGCTCGAACCTCGGCGAGCCAGACTTGCAGGACACGCCGCGTGACATCTTAGCGTGGTTGTTGGAGTACACCAGTGACAAGTGACGGAACACGTCATCGTCCGGCGCTATGGACGGCGTGTGTGCGTAGCTCTGGAATACTGCGTTCAGCGGACATGTTGGCGAAAAATATATTATTAGTTATAGCATTAGGATGATCTTGGTAGATTGTAACGACTGTTGTTCAAGCATTGGATACTTCACCAGAACACCAAACCGATGACCTGCATATTCCTGGTTAGCGTGTAAATAAAGGATAAGAGTGAATACCAATTTGAAACCTTACTTCCAAGGCAAGCTTAACACTAGTAAATATTAATGATAAGTAATGCATTTAAAGAACCTTCAGCCATTTGTATTGTATATTGTTTATCTAAAGCGCATAAGCATTAAACCATGACAAACGTCATCTATTTGTGATGACAACAAAAATAACCGTCACCATAAATCGATGACGCCTAATTTTTAAATGCCGTCAATAATTTACTGTAATTACCTACATACTGAGAATATTAGAAAAGCAAAAAAGAGGTGTATACGAGACGCAACAGCTGTACCACGACGCGACAACCACGACCGTAACTTAGTGGTCGGTATCTATTGTATGTCCTACTCCGTACGCCATCATGAAATAAAACAAGTAGGTATGCATTATAGAACTTTACCCAGTTGTGACTAAATAAATAGGAGAAATAAAATCTCATAACTTGTTAACCAATATATCGTAAAAATTTCGACTAAACTATCTGCCAAACCTTTTTTTTAAAGTTATAGTTAGAAATGGTTGAAAGATTAACCATTTCTGTGCGTAATTACCTAATTAACTTAATAATGTACAAAAACATTATCAAACTGATCAACACATTGTTCAGGCAATCAGTTCATCAATTTACTCGTCACGTTTAACCTGATACCTACAGGACGTGTGTGACGAAATGGACAATTGGACGTGGTAACAGAGCAATAGAAGTAAATGATATTGATAGTTACTGGCACTGGGCGTGTTATCGAATGGGTACGAGGCAACCAGCGCGCCGCCGTGAAGTGACCCGGAGAGAACGAACTGAATCTTGCTGATCCATTCTTTGACGGCTTCAGTCTCCGGTTGCGGCTGTTTCGTGTTCGCCTTGAAGAAATCCGGGAAGTTTCTGTTCAAGTCGTAGCGACGAGCATTATGCCTGTGGACAGGTTAAACGATTGTTTAAATACAGCTTTATTCTGCCTAGGACAGTGGTCGGCAACCCGCGGCTCTTTGACTCCTTGACTGCGGCTCTTCCACGAAATGTTTAGTGCAGGCACGGAATATTACTTATTATCGGAATATGGCTTACTAGATGTGCCCGCGGTTTCACCTGCGTTTATGATTACTGCGCCGCCCCCGTGGGTTGTAGCGTGATGTTATATAGCCTATAGCCTTCCTCGATAAAACAGCTATCCAACACAAAAATAATTTCAATTCGGACCAGTAAGTAGTTCCTGAGATTAGCGCGTTCAAACAAACTCTTCAGCTTTATAATATTAGTATAGATAACCATAGTTATCTATAGTAATATTATAAAGCTGAAGAGTTATCATAATACCAAATTTAATTTAATATTAGTTAAACCAAGACATATTTGACATAGGCAAGCTTGAGATTGTACTTTTAATCCAATTTTTCCGTAATAACGTCCCGTGCTAAAGCAAAGCTCAAGTTAAGAAATGGCTCTTTGAATGGATTTCACTTGTGAATTGTCTATATTTGGTTCTTTTGGACGACAAGGTTGCCGACCAGTGGCCTAGGACTTGCTTCGCTCAGAGATGATAGTGGGGCCTCGAGTTCGATTTCTGGGCATGGAAAAGAGGTCATATTAAACGGGCCAGATTTCTGATGAGAAATCGTAGCAGCACCAAGTCTGAAATATGCCTAGCAGAGCAATATTCTGGTCTCCTATTATGTAGATTTAAAAAAATAGAGCTGACGATATTTAGCTGAAATAGCCTAACCTCTATTTATTAACGACAACATAAGTCAAAGTACGTATTTAATTATCCTGATGCTTGCAAAATTTGGTGTTGTAATGGTCAAATCGTCTGTTCGGTGTTACGAGATAATGAATAACGTTTTTGCCGTAACTACTAAATAAATTTTGTTACAAAACATTCGATGTACATCAACAATAGACCAAAAGTCAGCTCACAAAACATGCGATATTATCGTCAATCTCTATTGCATTGAACTTTTCATTCTGGTGGTTATTTAGGTTACTCACTTGTTATAACTATTGTGTATTACTTTTCGCTCACGTTAAAATTACGTTTAGTTATTATGGTTCAGCATTACCTATCATAATAATATGTATTACAATAGCTATATTGTATATCCTCATACCTGCCATACGTGGTGTCGCATTGTCCTTCCTTTGAGATGGCGAAACCGTCCGGGTTCATGGAGGGCATTAAATGGATCCTTGTGTTGTCTAACAGCCATTTGATATATGGATCCGTGTCATACGACGACACTAGGTGCTGGAAATATTAATACCATTTGAGGTCATGTTTACTAAAAGTAGTTCTACTAAAATGGAACTGGCCCGGAGTCTGTATATTATTAATTGTCGCACGTCCATACGTCAATTGGGTCAAACTCAATCAATCCCTTTAAACGATATGCGATATCAAGGCAGGCCTAGAAGAAGGCGTCTAGATATGTTGGACTCCTTTAATAAGACTGGTGCTTAGCGGCTTTCTTGCGAGAGATGGTTAGAGAATGAGGCGGACTTTACCTTGCAGTGGGACATTCTTAAAATAGTAATAACTATTGTTTTATATAAAATTACGTTGAAGAGCGAAAGCGAGATCACTTTTCCGTGAAGGAATGCGACATTTTATGCATTATAATATTGATAATTAGATAGAGAGAAGCGAAACAATTGTGTCTTTAAGAAAAGTACCTACTTAAATATTACATATGTCTTTTAATAGAAAACGATGTGTTACGTCAAGTAAATGTCGTTATTCGTTTATTTTTAATCACAGAATCCTGCCTTAAATTACCTACTATATATATATATATATAGTTGGTCAAGTTGCCGCCTTTACTTTCTATACCACTTGACAGGTTGCTAGTCCACACTAATAGGTGCATAAATAACAGTGCAGACAGTTATGTCGATTAGGAAATTGGTGGCTAAACACCGGTTGCAACTAACCTGTATGAGCTGCAGTAGTAGTTCTCGACCGACGGCTTCGTTTCCGTGAATGTTGGCCACATACTTCACGTCAGGCTTGCCGATCATGTGCTCGTATGGAGACGCTGATACTACCATCACCCATAGATCTCGACCTAGACAAAGATATGTAATATAAGTATATCTAAATGGCCAAAGGTCTAGAATCGTTGAAATTAGGTATTTCATCATTTCAACGATTCTAGACCTTTTATCGTTAAAGTTTCCTTTATTACTTCTTCTCCCTAGCCTTTATTATTCCCAAGTCACTTGGAGTCGGCTTTCTAGTCTAAGCGGATTTGACTGGATATCAGTTTTTACACGGAGCGATTGCCATCTGACCTGCGCAACCCGAAGGCTAACGATACCCTAAGGCTAGACCAGTGTCAGGATATTAGAGGGCACTGACTTCCCAATAACGACTGCCGTAAATGTTCACGGCAGCCGGGACCGACGGCTTAACGTGCTCTCCGAGGCACGGAGCAGGCGATAATTGTCAATCAATACGCACATAATTTCGAAAAGTCATATAACTTCCGAAAGTCAGAGGTACGCGACGTGGGTTCGAACTCGAGACCCTCTGCATTGCAGTCTGTTGGTCTCCCTACTGAGCTATTACTTAACAACAATAAACAGAGGTAAATGTAAATCAAAACAAATTTAACATGAATGCAGGTTCGCAATTAACCATAATTATGTGATGACTTACTGTAGCTTTGACGTAAATCCCAACACGATATGAATGAAAAATGTAAAACGAATGAGTCAAGTTATTTGTTACTTATAACAGATGACACATAATTATTTTACGTTTTCATTTATAGCTTCTGTAGGTACTGTTTGTGCTTTTTTACATGTACTTGAAAGCTATGCAGAAGACGTGCCTTATACGAAGCCGATCAAATAGTTTGCTCCTTACCTTGCACTGACTTCCCGATGGAGTACAAAGCCGTCAGGGCTGGGTACTTGGCAGATACCGCTCGCAGGTATCTAGTCATTTGGTCATGATCGTGGTACCGGAATTCCAGTTCTGGTCCATTTTCTCTGGATTCAATTTCGCCGAGATTTGTTGATAACTCCTCTGTAGTCATATAAATATATTATCATTAGACTGTCCTATTTACCATAAGGTCATTATCGGATCTCGTCGGGATTTTCCTTCTCTTGATTTATGACGTGGTTGGGATTATACACTGATACTAACTGCACATTAGCGCAGTTAGTATGAGTGTAGGTATACATATAAGTATGCAATTATTGCACAGAGTATATAGTAGCTAAGTATACATATGTTGGAAACTTTATTATTGTGTATGTCTGGCCATAAAATATAAAAATAGGCCATTTTTTTGTTAATACGTGTGTTTTATCGTCGCGTCGTTGTTTAATTGTTTACCTACTTATATTATGACCAGACTAGTTCACTTATTATGTAGTCACTATTATAAAGATGTCCTCATTACTAGTTGAGATCCTCGCAAGTACACCGAAAATGTAAATAAGTACTTACAATAAAATGTGCATACCTGTTTTTAAACTTGGGTTAGAGAGTGACTGCGACTGCGTCGAGACCACAAAGGATATTAGAAGGAAAATGCGAGCTATACTCGCTTTCGCAGCACCAGCCATCTGCAAATAATGTAGTTTATTGTAGAAATATGTATAATGTTTCCTGTTAAGCTTATTTCCATATTAGGTTACATTCAAACATCAAGAACCGCCTATTTATTATTTAGTAATTATTCGTGACACAAATGCAGACTGATACGGTATCGACAGGTAAATCAAATAATTATGCTGCAGTTTGCCAATTTGTAATCTGCTGCGCTGCTGCACCTGCTAGTTTCTAATTCATTATGCTTGAATTAATTAGGCTTCCAGCCGTCAATATTATTGCGATTGTAACTAGACACAAATTATAAGGCGATTTTGCAAATTCCTGCCATCCTCAGCATGTTAAGTGAAAATAAGATAAGAAATATCTTAGTATGAGAAACATTGTAAATCGTTTTTAGCGCACGGTGTTGCTCTATCACAAAGTCGATAATACCTGGCATAAAAGAGATTTCAATATTAGACCTAGGCCGCACTACGGCTAACCCGCCGCGGTTTTTAACCGCGTAATTTTGTGAGTTAAGGAAACTAATGCAAGCGGAAGCACCGGCGGTTTTACCCGCGACTGATTTTGTGTGCGTTTCGGGCGGTTTCGCGGTTTAGCAGTTTACCGCTTGCGGGGCAAAACCGTAGTGCGGCCTAGGCCTTAAATAGACTAAATACAGTCCTAATGATCCATCACTTTCATTGGGAGTCTGTGCATTCCAATATTTTTATACCTAGTCTTTTTTTTTTGTTATGCTGTGAATGACCACACTCCACCTGATGGTAAGCAGTCGTGTTGTCTAAGAGCAGTGGCCTCCACACCGCCCTCATAGCAGCCGAGGCGATGTTGAGATCTCTACTTTGACGGCCTGAGAAGGTGCTTTTTCACGCCCCGCTTAAAGGACCCAGGATTGAAGGAAGAAGGAAACACGTGCCTTAGTAGAGAATTCCATGCCTTGGTCGTTCGGCAGAGGTATGAGGACCCAAACTTGTTGGTAAGCGCTCTAGTCAACTCTACTGTGTAAGGATGGCATCTGAGCCCAGCACGCGTCTTACGCTATATTTTTTATGTTAAATTTAATGGTTATCTATACTAATATTATAAAGCTGAAGAGATTTTTGTTTGAACGCGCTAATCGCAGGAGCTACTGGTCCAAATTGAAAAATTATTTTTGTGATGGATAGCTCATTTATCGAGGAAGGCTATAGGCTATATAACAGCACGCTACGACTCACGGGGGCGGCGCAGTAATTATAAACGCAGATGAAACCGCGGACACATCTATTAATTATATAATTTAGCAATAACTTAGATAGGTATAATGTTTATTGTTTGTAGACTTATTGTGTAAATAATTCTGGTGTAATTTGAATCCTTTTGTAGATAAATCCTTTTGTAAATAATTTCCGTTTATAAAATAAATATCATTTCAATTAGCTGTCTAACCTTCGAATCTCATCCTTTTGAGCTACGGAGGTCAGATGCTAATCGCTCCGTATAAAAATTATATTCAGTCGAAGCCAAGAATTCTCTTGATTCATCGAAACAACATTATAATCGACGGCAACACATCTATACTAATATTATAAAGCTGAAGTTTGTTTGTTTGTTTGAACGCGCTAATCTCAGGAATTCGAATTGAAAAATTATTTTAGTGTTGGATAGCTGATTTATCGAGCAAGGCTATAGGCTATATACCATCACGCTACAACCCACGGTGGCCGCGCAATAACGATAAACGCGGGTGAAACCGCGGTAACATGTAGTCGTCAAATAAAAGGGAAAGTTTAATATTATACAAATACATTACTCGAGATCAGCTTTTTAACCTGATTTCAAACGTCTTTGTTTGCGGATGGAGCAATGGTTTAAAATGTTTAAATGATCAACTTGGCGTTACTAATATACCGAAAGTTGCTTCTTCGAGCCCCGCCTCAAAACACATGTGATCCACATAATCGTTCCTAGGCTAGATCTACCTTGTATCTTTAAATTAGCGTTAGTTTTACGTTGAATACTAAGATAGAATATCTAGAACATGTTTTACTAAAAAAGAAACAAAATGCCGCTTGAATTATAAAAAGAATATGGCCAAATGTAATATGGTTTTTAAGAAAATTTTCCTTTTTGATTTAATGGTTTTATTTACATTTGTATTTTAAGGTAGGAGTTAGAACTGATTGTAAGCGATGGGTAAAGCGGATGGAATAGAGCTTTCTTTTTAATATGACAGTAATGTTTGGACTCGCGCGCACCAGTTCTGTCGGTGCGACCGGTCCCTCGCCGTGAAGGTCACTGGGTCAGTGGACCGTCCTTACCAACACACCGATATTTCGTTCTGTGTAAGTGCTTAACTTTGAAGTCACCTAACAATGCTATTCAACATCTATTGGTAAGAATCCAACAAATGGTTTGATGCTGTATCAGGTATCTTCAAGGGGAGTATGACTGTATGGAAGGCGTCGTGTTATAAATGGTTGCACCGGCCGCCACTGTCATTGAGTTATGGGTTCGATCACCTTACAGGGTAAGAATTTGTGTGATCCACAAATAGTTGTGCCGAGTCTCAGTGTACTTTGTATCGGTTGTTTAATTATTTGCTAATTCCCTCGCAACACAGAAATTATTACCAGAACGTTAAACTTTAAAAAAAAGGAAAATTATTTTAAGTAATAGGATACAAGAAAATATAAGTAAGGAATAATAGAATGAATACTGTTACTTAAAGAATAGAGTCATAAAGAGATTGTTCTTAGATGTGTAAAGTGTGAACCCTAGGTAGGCTAATAAAGATAATTATACAAGAAAGCATACCGAACCATCTCCAATTAACTGTGGCTGAGGCGGTGATTGTGATCGAGACAGAAGAGTATATCTATCTACACGCGAATACATTCAGCCATAAATCTTAAAGTGGTTGTACTGGTTTAAACAGAATTATTAGTCTGCTCTTAAACTATGATCAGGTGTTCCAGAATATTATTAAACACGTTCGCATTATCGAAATTTAATATATTGCATCTCCTAACCGCGAGTTAGTATTTAGAGGTAGTTATAGAGAACTATATGTAGCTATTTCTCGCGGCTAATTTTAAGTGTTTTAACTACATTCACTGAGCATGGCATTAGAACTTAAACAATACCGAATTACACACAGGCACTAACAAACAATTTAGATGCACAATAACTTGCAGTTACTCGAATACCTTGACAGGTTTACCTGATTTGCATAAACTGAGAGTTATTAACACGCATAAACCATTGCCACGTCGAATAACAATGAGCCAAGCTAATTATGTATTAAACATATTGTTTAAAACTAGTGACATTTATTTATTAACACATTTACTTGCATGGGTCTTGTTATCCTAACTTCCTAACTAATATTGTAAATGTGAAAGTGAGACGTTTGTTACGCTTTCATTTCTTAACTACTCCATCGATCATCATGAAATTACACATACCTACACGTTTTCGGGGGAAAAGAAAAGGACATAAGGTATTTTTCATCCAGAAAAAAGTTATGTGGCCGAGAGTTAGAAATTTATTGTTAAGGGGACACCGCGAAACGCGACGCCCGTTCTCATTGACACTAATTGTGTATCAATCGTTAAAGAGCGGTCATAAGGTCTAAAATTGCGATGCGCTCGCAATGATCGAGAGCGCTTAGAAATTGTTTGTTAAAATTTTTAAATATTATTTAACAATGATTGGTTTTAGTTATGGAAATAATGAGCTAGCAAATTACTAATATTGATGTTACGAATATATTTGAGTAATTCCTAAGCATAATGATAGTGTAACTTCCTTGTAATTCCAAAAATATTAATTTTTCAGAGGTGTTTTCGAAAATAATTATGATCGAGCCAAAATCACAATATCGTGTTTTAGAGCTAGGAAATTCTAGTTAAAGACATCAATTTACCTATATCAAAATTCTAGATTAATTGGTCTTCTCATAGTCCTATACTATTCCATGAAAAGTTAGTGCATTTTTTCAGTGTATCCTCTTAAAGTCATATTAAGCCGCGGGTAAATCTAGTGTATCTATAAAATTATGTATTAGTTATATTAAGCTAGGTAATTATTATATAACACTGTTTTAAAGCATTTTGTTTTCATGGCATTGCAGATTTCGATAAGAATATTAAGTGTAGTATGTCTATTTAAAATTATTATAGAACGGATTGAAGAGTACCTATATACTTAGTAACATTTACAAATACTTTTATATTATGTCTGTACGCAACGTTATTTATTATGAGTACATAAACAAAATATAATGCACGGTACATAATGTAACGAGATTAGACTCGCAGCTTTACGGTTATTAACTATACCTATCTTTAATTATTAAAGATTGGATCGTTTATGCCTTTACAATATGGTTAACGAATATTCAATCGTTAGTTCAGCACTTTCTTTTATTTATTTACTCAAAGCATGCGTGACATTATGCGTGATCATTTCTATGAAGCACGTATTAGTCATAGGTGCCATTAATATGTGCCATTATTTTATGCGACTGGTATCGACAAAAAAGTGAAATGTGTTGACTGACCTGTTTTGGTTTATTCGCTGTATTTTCCTTTTGCTGTTTTGGTTTATTCCAAAAGGAAAATACAGCGAATAAACCAAAACAGGTCAGTCAACACATTTCACATTTTTGTCGAACAAAATCTTACCTCGCAACTTATTAAATTAAAAAAATTAAAATTTAAGATTTAGATTTTGTTTATAGTTGTAATTTATAAAGAAGAAGAAAATTGATGTAAGTACCTACGTTATACTATTTTTTGTTAAAAGAAACAACTCCCGCACTAGGAATAACTCCTGTATCGCGCGGGACTTTACAAACATTCAAACAACGGACACAAAGGACACCCAGACTTGGAACAACTATTTGTGGATCACACAAATTTTTGTCCTGTGTGGGGATCGAAATTGAAGAGTGCCGTGGCGACCGCCTAAACCACTACGCCATACGTTCAATCAACACGTAGTGGAGAGGCATCAATAAAATATATAATTTTAAGACGATAACCTGCCTTCTTTATTTAATGTTGACAATTCAAATGATGCAGTTACAGGACCCACCTACAAATATACCACCTATAAAATAAGAATACCTAAGTCGCACTCTTAATGAAACAGCGACTTAACTCCAAATTTCGCAGTTAGGCAATTTCAACTCTAATTGTATGACTATAAATTATAATAATATATTTGTGTTAAGTAATTGCAAGAGAGTTTAAATTTGTTTAATCCAAAATAGTCAAATAAGTCTCTGTTTTATTAAGAATGCGGTGTGTTAGAGTGGTCACTAATTAATACACCTCACAGGTGACAGAAACTTAAAAAGCTACAAGACAAAGTTATCAGTAGAGTTATAGGCGAGGGTCCGTTATCCAGAGCAATCTTTAATCGCTAGCAATCTAACGTGTGATAACCTAGATCCGAAATAGATACTGTAGTGCAAAATGTCAAGGAGACTCGGTCGAGATCGAACCTCAAGTACGGAGGACAGAGGTACTTGGATGTCGAAGCAAATGATGTAGTGGTTTTGCTATTTTAGCGAATGGGAAGTAACCATACAATAAACCATTTAGTAGCTGGTAGACATTGATATTGCTGCGATAAAAGAGTCTTTCATTCCTTTCAATGATATTGTTTAGTACATTTTTAATTAATATGCTTGAACTTTAGCATAACTCAAGTTCACGGTAAAGAATCACGTTTGTATACCCTTGATGAGTCTATTATACTGTGCCAGGCAAAGAATCGGTCTACGTGCTGACTCTGGCTTATCTATGTATATGATGATTTTGAGAATTTATTGAAAATCACTAGACGAGTCACTGTTTCGTTTAAATAATGTACTCAAATTTACCAAATGAACAGAATGATTACCTCGAGTCTACGTATCAGTAAGTAATCTTCAGTATTTACAAAAATGCTGTTAAATCACTAGCCAAAATATTTTCATTACAATTGATAAATGGATTTGTATAGGCAGTATACATACACCTATCTGAGAATCTCATTATTATCGTTCACAGTCTGACAACTGAAACGCTTGCCTTAAGACCATGAAATTTGTACAGCATAGAAGTATAGTTGAAAAAGGAAGGATCTAATGTAAAAATATGTAAGTTTAATACTTATGTCGGCCTGTCTGTGGTTCTTTAGCTACCAAACGGATGGACCAACGTCGTTTGTATTTAAAATAAGATTAATCGGCATGGTTCTAAGCTGTGTTTGATCAAAGGCTGCCCAGCTGTTTAAAAGTTATCAGCTTATTTTGGGTTTAGAGCTTGATATTATGATTTTCCTCATTATTATCATATTACCAGATGTCAATGACGTCAATGATAAAATCTTTATAAAAACGAATGTACCATAAAATTTTATTTTTGTTCCCCGTCGTGTTAAAATAAGGGTGTTATTTAAATGGTTAGCATAGTATTGGTATTTTTGTGAGCAGATAAATATAATCTGTGAGCAGAAATAGCTAATTGAGCAGCAACTCATGGCCAGCAAACATTTCAAAGGAGCCCTCCTTGGCGGGGCTCCTATTTTTGGGTGGGTTTAAGAAGGAACCTAACATAACCTAACCCTTCCGAGACGGAATGCAGTGATTTGAGGCGTATAGGTGCTCGTTATGATATATTTTAGTAAGCATATTTTGCTGCGCAAAAGCATGTTTTGCTGCGCAAAAGCATATTTTGCTGCGCAATTAGTATTTTTGCTGGTCATTATATTTAATCCCTTAAAATAATAATGCAATAAACGAAGTACGTCATTGTATACATATTGTTATCATTACATTATTTCGATATTATATTGTTATATAATAAGGACAAAAAGGAACATTTATTTATTATACAAATGGTATGTTTATACGTATACATGTAATGACATCAAGGATTACCTATTACGTTATTAATTTGCATCATCGACGTAAACCGCGGCTCAAATTAACTTTTTGCCATAGACTAAATATCTACCTATTTAAGGTTTTAAGGCAAGAATTAGGCGCATCACTATTTAAAAGATTATGCCGCGGCCACACATTAGATTCAACTTTGCGTCCAATGGCCAACATTGAATCAAACTACTGCACCACACATTGGCTTCAATACCAACTTTGCACCAAACACTGGAAATAGACAAGCGCGGACCTTGTTGTTCAGTTGACGCAGAGCGGACTATGGACGATAACTTATTTGCACTAGCGGTGCGGCGTTTAGGTACATATGCTTATTATTTGCATCGTACAAGAAAATACCTAACGAAAGTAAAGGCGATGGTGGATGATTAAAATTACCAATGTGTGGCGCGCGCGCGACGTTCTGTCCAAGATGCCCGCCCGCACTCCCCTTCCATTCCCCTCGCCTTTGAACTTGTTGCAAAAACCGACTCTTTGCGCACCGGTGTTGGACACAGGACGGTTATAGGACGCAATGTTCACATTGTTTCAAAGACTGATCTACACATTGGAGTATTGGCCGCAATAAGCAACATTGCGCATTGGTGCAAATATAACCAATATGTGGCCGCGGCATTATGAGCAGTGCACAGTGGTGTCTATGGATTAAATTAGAAGAAATATTTACCTTTCATTAAAATTGTTATATATGGCAGTATCACTCTTATTATGTTTTATTTTATACTGTTCCGATAACTTTTATACTTCACAGTTCACAGCAAACAATAAACATTACGTGTAATAGCGCAAAATAAAATTAATAACTTAATATAAAGGTGCCCATATTTTATTACATTGCTTAAATAGTGTCAATTAGTCTTATTGTAACTAATAATTAGTGCTTTGAATTCTTTTATATTTTACGTAAGTAGGTATGTACCATACCATATTTACCCATATATATTTTATTGTTTAAGATAATTGTGTACCTCAATATATTATTTAATTCTGAAGCGGCAGTAGCCCAATGGATAAGGCACTGGACTTGCGATCGAGAGGTCGCGTGTTCGAGTCCCACCAATTGCACTACTGACGTGAACCCACTCCTAACACAAGCATTCCAGGTAAGCTGGAGGTGTTAACAAGAATACTAGTAGTAATTTGAAGCCCCAATTGTTATAAAATTTTTCTTTAAAGAAAAAAAATTTACTTCGCTTTGTGAGAATATTTTTATAATGTTCTGGTTATTAAACGTTGTAAGTTTATGTTTTATTTTATTTTATCAATAGGTATAATAAATAGATTCGGGCGCCAATATTATTATGTTGGTTTTAATAAAATGGCATTTTAATTATAGAGCAGGTATTTTATAAGGAAACATCGCAACGATATTGAGTTACTTACTGTTGTTTGTTGCTACTTTTTATCCTTTGACATTTTAACCTATTTCGTTTATCCTAATCCTAATCCTAACTAATATTATAAAAGCGAAAATGAGTTTGTTTGTTTGTTACCTTTTCACGCCTAAACCACTGAACCGATCATCCTGAAATTTTGCATATACGTTGTCTGGTGTACAGAAACGGACATAGGCTACCTATCATCCCGAAAAAATTACTGTTCCCGAGGAAAACAACAATAACGTTCTTATGATAATAGATGGCGCCACATGTCTTTCGAATCATAATGGAATTATATTATTATACAAGCAGAGTACGACTCGAATTGATTGTCAAATTCTAAATTAACGCGAGCGATGCCGCGGGCAAAACCTAGTATCCCATAAAAACAACATTGAGTTATTATATTAAACATCACGAGTAAGAAAAGACATTTAAAAAAAATTGTAACTCGAGTTAGAATGCATGCTCACTACTTATATAGGCCTCTGTATTCATATAGTATGTAGCACATACATATATAAACTCAATGAAAAACGAATATAATTTTGGCACGGTTAATGTACCTACATGACTACGAATAATAATTCGAAGTCCTCGAGGCATTGTAAAAAGGCGGTAAGACGGAGTGTGTCATAATCATAACAACGGTTTTTTACAGCTTTCCTTTGCTATGGCATCTTAACCCTGTTGTCGCTGTGCCGCTAAATGAACAAACTTTCCATTTCAAATGTCACCTGGTAAACAATGAAGTTCACTTAAATACAATAAACCAAATGTCTAAGTATACTATTATAAAGAACATGCATTTTTCAATTAGTGTATTTTATCATTTACTAACTTTTGCCCGTGGCTTCGCTCGCGTAAATGTAGGTTAGATTAATAAAAGTACTTTTTTTGGACAAATGGTAGTACCCTATGTCCTTTTATGATCCTCTGACAACGTGTATTGCGAAATTTCATGTTGATTAGTTGAGTAGTTAAGGCGTGAAAGCGTAACAAACAAACAAACTCACATTCGCATTTATAATTTTAGTTAGGGTTAACCTTGACCTAAATTAAAATGTGACTTAGTTAAGTCTTACTTTTTTTGTTTACACTAAGTTTATGGCTGATGTTAGTGACCTTTATATTAAGAATAAATTCTCTTCTAGTTACGGTACTGTGTGCCACTTTGTGAACCGGACCGATTTATTTAGAAAAAAACGCTAAGGAAGCATATATTGTAACGACAAGTCACTAGTATAACACAAAACAGTTTACACAGTAGGATGATGGAGCTATTAGTATGGAATAAGGTAGCTTTTTTAATTGATAGGGCTACTCCCGCAACCTCCGATTATTATCCTTAGATAGTAATTCTTATGATACTTTGTTAAGGAATTCTGAATTATCATGAGTGTAGTAGTACTAGCAATAAGGGCCTACTAACTACTAAGGCCTACTTATATTATCTACACATATAATAAAATCATAGGAAAGTCAAAACTGTACATTGAATATTTTTTTAAAAGAATACTTGGGGCGTGATCTACAATCGATATCGAAGCCAAAAATATAGTTTTTAGAATTTTTGTCTGTTTGTCTGTATGTATGTCCGGGCTAAACTCAAAAAGTACTGCATGGGTTTACTTCAAATTTTGTATGAATATTACTAACAGGTCGGGTCAACATATAGGCTACATATTATCACGCTATCACCTACGGGGGAGGAGCTGTGAATCTTTATTTTTCTTACGCATTCTGTGACAGCGTGTAATCTTACGACGCATATTTAAATGTTGTTTTTGAGTAAGCCATGCTATTATCTAGCTTTACACTATAAAAACTACGCCATTTAAGTAACTTGGGCAGAGAAATATAGTTGGGTTCCGCGGCGACAAACACTTTTTAGTTAAAATCTACGCGGACGAAGTCGCAGGTAACAGCTAGTTACCTATATTTGTTGTTCAGATCTATCTTATATACGTAGATGTGTGTATGTTTCGGTGTAAAATATCATATATCAAAATATTCTATCAATAACGTAACACGCTAACCTGACGATTATGTATTTGAATATTTTACATAATATATTGAAGCAACGATAGTCCCCGGTTCTGATTTATATTGTGCTAAACACATCATTTTATTTCGAGCAGGATTTGAGTCCACAATCCTTGACGTCAAGACGAGCACTGTGTCATCCGTGCAAACAATTAAACACAAAACTATAGCCATAGAAATAAATAGAATTGAAGTGTCTGTTTGTAATTTCAATAACAGCTTTTTATCTAATGCATATGAAAGTATATAAGGTACCTATACGAAAACATCTATTTTTTAAATTTTTGTCTGTCTGTCTGTCTTTCTGTTTGTGCCGGATAATCTCCGAAACGGCGGAACTGATTTTGAAGGGACTTTCACTGGCAGATAGCTGATATTATAAGGAGTAACTTAGGCTACTTTGATTTTAGAAAAAGATAGGGTTCCGCGTAGACAAACACTTTTTAGTCAAAATCTACGCGGACGAAGTCGCAGGTAACAGCTAGTAATTAATATAATTGAATAAACATAAAGTGACCTGCACGATATTTAATATTCCAGTGCCCGATGTATCCGCAGCATTATCAAAATGTGAAACTTCAATGATGCATCGTGCATCGTTAATCAACAAACAATGCAGCACACTTTTTTGTTATGTGAAAGTTTGAATCTAGTGCCATTTGAATAGGCATCCCGATTCAGACGTGATGATAAGAATAATAATATAAAAAATATACGCTCACTTGGCAACTGTAAACTAATTACGTTATGAGATAATAACAGCAATATTAAAAGTTGATTGGAGGAATCGACGCGACAAAAGTTGCTTTAAATTCGCGGCTTAAGCAGAAATATGCTTGGTCCGCATTCCGATTCAAGAGCACATACATAAAGCGGTGTACCACACGTTTGTGCTAAATGGTCACTATCCCTTCAATGATGAGTCAATTCTTAGAGTTTACAATTTATCTCAAACAAGAACACATATTAGTATGCCGCAGTATATTTTCCTCATAAACTTTATGACAAAACAACACATTTAAGCATTAACCTTTTTTATAATAATACACTTAACTCTACAAATAACATAATTATAAATGATCCACTTACCTTATCTTTGTTCGTCTAACGTTGTGTGAAAAGTGAACAAGTATTGGATATCATTTATTTAGTTTCAGTTAGCACTCGACAACTTAGAGATCGCGGAAAACTGTACGGTATGTATGAACGTCGCGAGACACACAGTGCTTGCAGGCGAGCGCACTCCGCTCGACTGGCAACCGCTGCTGGTTCGGTGTTCGCCGTGTCACGCCGTCATCTGCGTCATCCAACACGACACACAACCGGAAAGTGCTTTCTCTCACAACAATATTCGTAAAACTGCTCGTATTTCCTCGCAGTAAGGTCTAAATCAAGTTCCCACGCGCCGACGATGTTCAGTAAATTAAGTAGAAGTTGTACTTTCCACTCTAGTGGTCACAGTATAGAAGCGAGTTTATAAAATACTTACGTGTCGTGCAGTGACGTACACGAAGTATTCCCACCTCTCGTCTCATCTGGCACTTTTCCCGCGGATAGAGTTTCACGACTACTCGATATTCAATACTCAGTACATAATATCTACAGCGGGAAAATTGTTAATGAAACTTAATAATCTAAGTAATACTAATAACAATGTAACATGCTTACGTTGTTGGGTTCAATAACTCGAGGTCGCCCATGCACTTTCATGTGCACCAAGTCTATTTACTCTACTGAGTAAATACAAATACCTACGTAACAAATACATAACAGAACAGACACAGGTAAGTAATACAGAAAACAACGATTGCATCGGAGTACCGAATTTATTTACGTTTTAAATGCATTTAGGTTCGCATAAACAAAGAATTGGCTGCGGTTCAATCAATATTATTGAATTATGTCAGAATTTCCATAAAACGTGCAAAACTTTTACAAAAGCTATACAAACATAGTTTGCTGGCAGTTAGGAACATCACAATGTAGCTTAACGTATAACAAAGCTTCATATTACTTTGAGACCATTGATGTAATGTTTGAGACTAAAATAGTAAGTAGGTAAGTACCTTTTATTTATTGATTTAAATACTATGTAGGTATGTTGTCCATACGCTTACGTAAATGTTACACATTGAATTTAAACTATATTTTATCAGATAATTTCGTAAAAGTGTTTCTTCATCATCATCAGGCTATAATAGTCCACTGCTGGACATAGCCCTCCCCCGAAGAGCGCCATAGCGCCCTGTCTTCAGCTTGGCGCATCCAGCATCTGCCTGCAGTCTTTCGCAGATCGTCATCCCACCTGGTCGGGGAGACAAAAGTGTTTCAATGTCTATCAAATATCAATTTAATAAATTTCACTTGTTAATACCTATTCCAGATATACAATAGAAAATACCTACTTGCCATATCGTCAAAAAATGTACCCGTTCTAGTACCTAAATAAGTAGGTATTAATTGCTCTTTATATAAATCGTAACATTTACCATCCTCGCTGTTATATAATTTCATTTCCAAACGCTATATATTTTAACTTTAATTAAGACGACCTAGATCCGTTCTAAGTTTGGCCCATGATCGAGAGGCCTATAAATAAAGTTCTAACGATATTAAGTTGAATCTCCGACGTCATGATGCCTACACTTATAGGTACCTAAGGATATTCTGGAGAGGCAACCTCGAACCCTTTTGGGAAATTAATACGGGTGTTAGAGATTCGATCTCCCGACCATGACCTTTTGGGTGAGAAATTGATATTTCGAAGGCGAGAGAGCAGGAGAGAAGCGTTTGAATATCTATATAAATATTTGTGATTAGATTATTATTTTGTATGTAAGTAGTACATAGGTAATACGATTTAATCGATAAGTGAAGTTTATTTACAGCCTTCGCATAAACGTGAGGTTTTTTTAGTAACAAATAAAGTAGATATACAAAAATAAGTCCGATAGGACTAGCTCTAGGATTGCCAACTTTTTTTGCCAAAAAAAGCGTATAAAATGGTTTGAATAGGAAAAAATAAAGTATTTGGAAGAAAAAAAAAGTATTTTTTAAATTTTATGTTTTTATTTCATTAAAAACGTATTTTTGTGTGCTTTTAGCACAGGCTAACAATGTTTTGCTATCTTTAAATTTTTCGAAGCTTGTTTGACAATCAAAATTTAAGTTTAAATAAATGAACAATTCGTTTTTAATTAAATTTATTGACGCTCTATTTTTTTCTCACTTTAGATTCATTACTGAAAAAAGTAAGTAAAAGCATCACAGTAATGGTTGGAATTAAAGTATTTTCATATACTTTATTTGTATACCAAAGTATAAAGTATAATTACCAAAAATAAAGTAGGATACGTTATTATAAAGTATGGTTGGCAACCACCTCGTGTATGCCGGAGACCTGTGTCCAACAATGGGTAGGTAATGATTACGTAATACATGTTAAAAGGCGGTCAGGTGACCAAAGTCAACAAACAAGAAGGTAGATTGTTTGGTTATTAGTGTCATAAGTGTGCATATGAACCATTGTAATGAGCTGCTACATACAGGGCGTAGAAGAAAACAGATAAATTGTCATTCAAAAATGGTAGATTACTCCAACGATTATTATCTGCACATCATCATAACATTTCGGAGGTTGTCTTTTATTAATTATTCTTATATAACTGTATTATTTCTTTTACTGCTTTCTCCTCGCTTTAATAGAATGATCCCTCGCTTTGATGATTTTATACCAAGTAAAATGTAACATTTTCCATCTAAATCACAACTTTGTTTCCATTTTCCTTTCCTTTTATGTACTAGGTACTGCACCCGCAGGTTCACCCACGTTAATTGTTACTTCTTCGCTCTTGTGGCTCGTAGCGAGATTATTATAGAGCATAATTTCCCTCAAGAATTTCTTAAATTCGACTATCATTCCAAAGTTAGACTAGAGTTTAAACAAGAAAGACAAGGAAATTCTTCAGCTTTTTTATATTAAAGTATAGTTAAGTTTATCTTGTACTAGCTGTGCCCGCGGTTTCACCCGCGTTTATAGTTACCGCGCCGCCCCGTGGGTCTCAGCGTGATGTTATATAGCCTATAACCTTCTTCGATAAATGAGCTATCCAACACTGAAATATTTTTTCAAATCGAACCAGTAGTTCCTCAGATTAGCAATTAGCATGTTAAAACAAACAAACAAAAAATCTCTTCAGCTTTATAATATAAGTATAGATTAAGAACCTGACGTGCTCTCCTACTGATGTTGAGTAACCATTAGTCTTCTTCCACTTTCTTTACGTATGCACATTATTTTCTAGGTATAGTATTATATTATCTGTGTTTTCTAGCGTCAGAGCTCGTATCAAATCTTAAAATTATTGTTACTGTGTGCACGAGAAAGTTAAATAATAATTTAACTTTCTCGTGAATGCAATAATAATATGCATGCAAAGATATTGTTGTCTATAATGTTTACCAAGGTCGCCAGCTGGATAGGTAACCTAGTAAGGTGCTTTTTAAGACAGTTGAACTTACCGAAAGCAAATAAAAACGCCATCAGGTCGTCTCAAATTCGAATCTTAGACATCTCACGAATAACTCATCATGTTAGTACTAGACTCTATTTTTTTTTTAATACGACTCTTGCACTAGTATTATATCCTGTGTCGCGGGGGACTTACAAACATTCAAACAACGGACACAAAGAACACCCAGACTCGGCACAACCATTTCTGGATCACACAAAGTTTCGTCCCGTGTGGGATTCGAACCCACAACACTCGGCGCAGCGGCAGTGGCGAGGCTACTGCTTAAACCACTCCGACATCCGTGCAGTCTAGTGGTCCCCATCACCAAAGGAAAGCCAATTCTAGTGCGTGTCACAATTTTAGTTACCTACGTAGTTTATTTGTTAAAATATACTAGTACCAGAGTTCCAGTAACAATTTGAGAGTTAGAAACCTCTGTCAAACCTTATCACACCAGCCTATTCCCAACAGGCAGGTGTGACACCTAGAACCTTTGTCACACGTAAAACACTGTTCGTTGCTAATTTGTTGTTTATCTTTAAGGAGAACTCCATTAATTATTCTATTCTATCACATACACACAAAACCATCTAGCCCTAACTAATTATATCCGAAAACAATTATTAGATCTGTCAACTCATTATACGGGACCACACTGCATGTAAAAGATAAAAATTATCTAAATTGGTTAAAAAACACCTGGACCTTTAGAACCTGCTCCTTAATTGAAGAAGATTAGAAATGATTTATGATGAGGTGGTACAGTCTTAGGTCTCGCAAGCTGACAATACGTTGCTATATTTTTATTTTTACCTGGACTACATTCCTCTACCAGTAACAAGGTGTATGTTTTAATCAGATGTTTGTTCATATCAATATTCTGCAGCATGTTGCTTTTCTTTCATTTAAGTACTAGATTTAGTCCACGGCTTCGCTCGCCTTAATCATAATTTTGACAATAAATAGAATAAGACAAAGTAAAGCTCCTACGTCATATTCTATGCCCTTAAAACGTGTTTGCAAAGGACAATGAACACGTATGTATGAAATTCCGTCTGAAGTTGTTGCATAATAATTAATAATTCTTTATTTATTTTAGACTACGTTTATCTTATCTTATCTTATGTGTGGGGGCCAGTCAGTGCAGACCGGCGACACTTCGACCCAGTGGGATCTTTTGTGTCGGCCCCAAGATTTAACCCTTAGCTTATTTTATCTCCTTATGAATGTACTGCATAAGGCGCAGTGTACAATTCAGAGGGAGAAGCCTGAAGTCTTCAGGGCTTGGATATGTCACCCCCATCAGACCCGTCCTCAGTCCAGCCAACGCGTCGCATTCACACAATAGGTGCGATATGGACTCGTCCTGTTCACCACAGGCCCTGCAGATCAAATTGTGTGCCAATCTCAATCTGCACAGGAAGTCGTTGGTGCCAAAATGGCCAGTGAACGCTCCTGTGAGCAGGCGCATTTAGCTCTTGCTATATCCACAGAACTTCCGGGTGAAGCCTGTGGCTCCGTTTGCAATGAACTTCTTGGAGTGTTCCAGACCCCAAGGGCCATCCACTCCAACCTGTGTTTGTCATTGCCATGTGCATTCAAAGCTGTCTTGACGGTGCTCTCAGAGAGTCCCACGAATGACTCGGGGCCCACAAACAGCTGCTCCGAGCTCTTTCTGGCCAACTAATCAGCGTCCTCATTGCCCTGCACCCCTGCATGTCCCGGAACCCAGACCAGTCTGACTGTGTTCTTTCTGCCTAGTTTGTTGAGGATCTTAACACAGTTCAGGACCAGTCTGGAGTCCACCCTACACGAGTCCAGAGCCTTGAGAGCAGCTTGACTGTCACTGAGAATATACACAGTCTTGTCAGTGACACCACTGTTGATATTCTCCTGAGCACAGGCAATTATAGCGTAGGTTTCCGCTTGGAAGTCCGTTGCATATTTGCCCATGCTTTGGCTCACCTTACAGTCACTAGCATAGATACCAGCGCCTGATCCTGTTTCCATTTTGGAACCATCGATGTACCAGATGAGACAACCCTCGTCAGGGGATTGTAGATCTTGTCTCCATTCATCCCTCGTGGGGACCTTTATTTTAAAATTATTTTTGAATATGTGCAATGGTTGCATTTTGTCGCATCCCATGATCATAATCCTTTTGAGATCCTTTGAAGTCTCCAGTTTTGTGTGTCGAGTTACCGGCATGTTGACGCTCCACAGCCCATGCACTGATAGTCTATGTAGCGCCTTTACCGCCTCTGACTCCACAACAATGTGTAGCGGCGTTAGATCCAGCAGGACCTCTAACGCTGCCGTTAGCGTAGTCGGGAACGCCCCTGTTATAGCCATGCAGGCCAATCGCTGTACCTTCGACAGCGCGTTCCTGCATGCAGCTAGTTTGGTTCTTGGCCACCAGACAATGCTCCCATACGTGAGTATGGGTTTTATCATCATCGTGTATAGCCACTTGATGACCTTGGGCTTTAGCCCCCAGGTCTTCCCATAAGTAGAGCGAATCATGCCGAAGACCCGCTGGGCCTTCACTATGATTTTTTCCACATGGGGTTTCCACGTTAGTTTGCTATCTAAGGTTATGCCTAGATACTTCACCTCCGTGGACCATTGTAACTGCGTACCATACATGGAGAGAGTTCCCAAACCTGTGAGATCCCTCTTCCTAGTAAATGGCACGACAGTAGTTTTCCCTGGGTTGATAGATAAATGATTGCTACTGCACCATTTTTCCACCATAACCAGGGCCTTCTGCATGAGACTGGATACCGTACTCGGAAACTTTCTATTGACGAGTATCACCAAGTCATCCGCATATCCGACCGTTAAGTACGGACCTTTGTTGAGTTGTTCTAGGAGTGAATTGACTACCAAGCACCATAAGAGTGGTGAGAGTACTCCACCCTGAGGGCAGCCCTTGGTTGTCGTTGCATACATTTCATCACCTAACAACTCAGATCCCTGAGCATACAATCGATCCACTTGTAAATGGTTGGCTCTATGCCGTAATTTGCCGATGATGCCACACTAATGGCATCAAAGGTGGTCCGATCGAAGGCTCCTTCAATATCCAGGAATGCAGCAATGCACACTTCCCGGTTATCTAATGCATGTTCTGCCTTATTTACCACAAAATGTAGTGCCGTCTCAGTGGATTTACCCGACTGTGGAGGGGGAATTTCCATAATACTCCCTCCCTGACATGTCTATCTACTAACTTCTCCAGGGCTTTCAGGAAGAACGACTCAAGACTAATAGGTCTATATGCCTTGGCCTCTTCATAGTCATCCTTGCCCGGTTTCGGGATGTAGATGACTTTAACACGCCTCCATATCTTTGGAATGTATCCAAAAGCTATGCAGGCTCTGTATAATCTGCACAAATGCGGAACCAAGAGTGCAGCTCCCTGTTGTAGGATGATGGGATAAACCATGTCTGGACCAGGTGACTTAAATGGTTGAAAACCATTTAGAGCCCAGCCGACCTTCCCTTCATCCACTACCTTCCTAGCAGTGTCCCAATCGGCTTTGGTTGCACGATAGCTAAGTTCAACCAAGCTGATAGGGTCCTTCTGCTCCTTTTCTATTATCTTACAGTCTGGAAAGTGTGTGTTAAGCATCATTGCTAATGTCTCCTTACCAGACCCTGTTCGCTGCCCATTGACATCCTTAATGGTTGTCAATGGGTGTGCTCTGACAGTCGATAAAGGTTTGGAGAGCCTCATTCCTTCAGGAATCGTACTGATGTTTTCACAGTGTGCTCTCCAAGCCTTCCGTTTGGCTTTCCGCACAGCTTTGTTGTAGTTGGTCAAACAACGAGCGTACCCGCTGTAGTCCCTACTGATCCTAGCATTGTTAAACGTCGTCTGGCTTCTAGCCGCAGCAAGACCAACTCTGGCGTCCACCACGGTACCCTCTTGGGCTTAATTTCCCTCTCAGGGAAATTACTTGTTCAGGCCGTATTCACAGTCTGGACCAATTCCTCTGCTGTAAACTCGATGTCTAATATAGAGTTGAGCTTACCCTTAGAATCCTCCAAATCTACCCTGAGGTCACTCCTAATGGAGTTCCAGTCCGTATTTCTGGGATTCCTTTTACGTACTGTAGGAGCTGGAACCAGCGTCCTGTACCTAAAGCATATGTAGTTATGATCTGACAAGGTAATTTCATCAGACACATGCCACTCGACAATCTTAGTGCTAGCCCTGTTGGAGGCTAACGTTATGTCAATTACCTCTGCTCGCCTACAGTCAGCGAACGTTGGCCTGTTTCCTTTATTCAGAATTTGTAAAGAGGTACTTACCACATACTCCAGTAGTTTTTCCTCTCTTACATTCACATCCGTGCTCCCCCAGACTGTGTCGTGTGCGTTGGCATCGCACCCCAGGATCATGTCCAGGTTCTCCCGGCTGCCATATTCAACAAGGTCCTTTATCTGTCTAGATACAGTTTCCTTGTCCGTATAGTCGAAGTATGCAGAGGTCAGGATTACAGTATCCCGCCCTCCGCTCCCTCGCACATCAATCTTAACTGTCGTAAGATCCCTAGAACAGAAATTATATAAGGGCATTGCGTTTACGCCATTTCTGACATATACACATGTCCTCATATCATTAGTGAGACAGTTATGAAAAATTACACCTCCCGTCCCACCCAAGCCTCTAATTTTTCCCCTTTAACATAAGGTTCCTGAATCAGGGCAATGTCATATTCATTCATCCGCAGGTGGCGGGCCAAAACAGCCATCGTCCCGATACAGTGATGAAGATTTATTTGTACGCACCTTAGTCCTGCCATACGGTCTACCTATATGGTAGCGCCTTCGGTGGTAGCCACTACTGGCCGCCCCCCCCCTGCTCTCATCTTCCAACATCGCCTCCGCAGCATCCGGCGACGACGACAGATTCATGTCATCAATATGACCGATTATGTCGTCAGTCTTCGGCGATGCGCAAGGCGAAGAGGTGCGGAGAGCCGTGCCTGACTCCACCACAGGATTTACGGGCTCCTCCCCGTCCTTTACCCGCGATTCCATCAAAGCAGGGGCCTTCTCCCCCACGCCGGCACCGACTGGCACATTCGGATTCTCGAGGATCTTGAATGTGCTCTTGTCCATGCCAGCATGGAGAGAGAAGCCGCCCGCCTTGATGACCGCAGCTGAGACGCTGTCCACCAGGATGATGCGCCTGGTATGCGTCTCTTCAACCTGCGTGCCCAGCACCTTCCACTCGCAGGTCCTTAGGGAGGGATTGAGGCGCTGCAGCATGGTCAGCACCCTGGAGGCATCTAGGCATCAGGTGTCCCTGGTCTTCCAGACCATTTTGATTGGCCTTGGAAGCTCCTTGGCGCTGACCACTTTGAGCTTCACGCTCCCAACGGTTTTCACATGTAATGTGCAGAGCTCCTCCGAGCAGTGCACCTACGCTAATAGCCGGCAGAGGATCCGGCGTGGCCTCTAACAGGTCCCAAATGGTTACCCGTATAGGCTCCACCTGCTCTGCAGTTAATAGAGCATCAGGGAAGTTGTCAGCGACTACTGCCATCTTGACTCCCGTCAGCGCCTCCCTGTAGGAGTCACCTTGGGTCTTGGCTCGCTTGCTGTCACCGACCTGAGCAACGGTTTCGTCGCTTACTTCCCTAACCCTTTTAGAAGGGGCTGCACCAGGTGCCAGTGCCATCTGCCGCTGCAGCTCACGCCGCTTACGTTTGGCACACCCGCTGCGCCTCTTCCTACTCTGGGTATGGCTTGCAGAGTGTGCAGTCGAGTTTGGCTCACCCGTAGGGTGTGCCTCGCCCGACTGCTCCTTGCTAGCGTCCCCGAGACTAGATGGCTGAAAGCCACTCCCCGAGGGTGTAGCGCTAAGATCCCCTTTCGGGTATTCTTTGCACAACTGACCCCCTCCGGAGCTGCCACGCCCTTTACATTGGATACCCTTTCCAGAGTTACCCCCTCTCCATTCCTTTGAACTGCTCGGGTGAGCACCACTCCCTCGGCTCACGGTCGGACGGCCACTAGGGCCATCACGACCATGTCGCCTAGGTGTGTAGGTGCTCCCACATGCAGCTCCCACACCCGCCTTAACCACTCCCCCTAAGGGTCCAGAGGTCCTTAATTGCTCGCCCTTATCGGTCAAGCCTTTGGTTTTGGTTTTGACAGAGTCCATTTGGTCTATCATTTAGTTCACCCGCTGACTCCCCATCCGCCATGGAGTCCGCAACGTTGAGGATGCCTTGTTCAGGCACTAGGGCTACCAGCAAGGTATAGCGCCCCCGAGTGAGCTGTCCTCGAGACGAACAGCACAAGTCGCTCCACCCCAAACCACTGAGGTGGGAAACGAGCACTGCCGGCTGGAGACCTCTTCACCCAAGGACACTCGCCTGGCGGCCGCATGAGCAGACACCAGCCGATTGATCGCAGCTGGCTAGACTACAACCTCCCGTGTGAGAGGAAATCCAGTCCAAAGGGGCGTGTTGCAGATCAGCGGGACCACTATCGCCACATCACCACTCAACCCCCAGGACTCCTTCATCCTTCCGTACGGGTCCCTGCGCAGGGCACAAACACGCGGGAGGTCATTACTATTCCATCGTCTGTCGTTCGACGACGAACCCGCCGGAACATGACCTCTCCATCCCAGGCAGTGGTCGTCTGGTGGTTTTAGTTACGTCTATTTCAGAGGGAACTAGACCAATAACAGAGGGCAACCACGTGAAGGATACCCCACCAGACTTGTCTTAGGGATCTGCACGACTGTTGCGCCCTCCCCTAAGACCATTGCACCTTACTCGTCTTGAAGAGTCGAGTAAAGTAGGTTTGCATCTATACTAAACAAGCAGCCAATCCAGTGAAGCTAGAAAGCAGAAAAAGCAAGCTAGGCAATGCAACTATTAAAGCATAAATACAAACCCCCCCTAGACTACGCTTTATATATTATCAAATAAAATTGTTCATTTGCCCACAAATACCCGGGTTTTTACGTAATTAGATAAAAACGGAGATAACCTACAAATTATGTTTACTTAACCTACTCGTTCGCAACTTAAAACCAAAGATTACTCATGTACAAAAAACCAATGATAGTTAAAAACAAAACAAGTCACCAGATGCTATTTGGAAAACAAAATATAATATTTATAACTATTACCTTTTCATGGCGTTGATGTGAAGACATCGAAATAAAACAACTTCCAAGTATTGTTAGTAGTTGCCGATGATGGTAAAGATGTTGTGCTTTGTCCTCGACCACCTCTGGCTCTTACTCGGCCTCTGGATGGACCACCACGCGCTCGGGGCCCACGCCTCGACTACCGCGCGTAGCAGCAGTAGAAGAGCCCCATAGAAATTTCAGATTCTGGACGGTTTCTTTCTTTTGCGTCCGTAGAATTTATATTTACTACCGTCAAAATTTTGCACTGAATAGACGTAACCTATTGGGTTTTCTTCATCCGACAAATCAATATCTGAATCGCCTAAGATGTCTGTAATTAGACTATCCTGCAAAGCTAGAAAAAATAGTTTAAAATAATTGTAAATGTCTTATGTTGTACAGTTACTACACTGAGCATGCTTTGTACATACTCGTCGTTGAGAACCAATGTATTACTAGTACAACAAAAACCTTTTATTGATGATTTCTTTGTTTTTGTGAGTTCAAATATAAGACAATCGTGTAATTAGGATAAATGCATCAAAACAAACAAAGAATTACCAAAATCTTAAAAAAAAAACATTGTATTTCATATGCAAATCCTAATGAACTTACCACGCGGTTCTAGTACCAACGCCATCGTCCACTTGAAATGAACAATAAAAAATATCTACGCCACTTCCTCAGCCAATCACTGTTCATTATGATGGTCAGATAGCTTGACTATATAATTAAAGTAAAAGTTTTAGTAAATTTCATTAGATGGCGGTGTAGAATTTTTTCTTTCTATGTTGTAAATATACTACAGTTTCACTCAGGAGGGTATATACGAACAAACAACATATAACAATTTATTAGGAACCAGGAATCGAACGGAGCATCATATGTCTAGCCGCGCCGATACCAAGCGACGCGCGAAGGCGATCGAACGGAGCATCATAATTCATACGTCAAGCCGCGACGAAATCAACTGACGAACTAGCGACGCGCGTTTTATTTATTTTTTTGTTTTGTGTGTGCTAGTTGTTGGCCTCAGATGGCCTTTACAACTTTACGCGGACTGTGGGTGAGCGCAGAAGACTCCCAACCCGTCAGCGACGCGCGAAGAGGCCATCCGTTTTTATAGTGGCAGTATTTATTCGCACGCACACACGCTCAAGAACTCCTCGTAAATGTTAGAATTTTGTTTACTTGTCCCTGATTGGTGTAAATGATTATTGTATACGTTAGTGCTAGCGTTACTTGTATGAACGATAAATGGGATATAAGAAGGCGTAAAAAGTGAAAATATATTCTCATTGAAATTAAACTACTATATACGGATTTTATCGCGTTGAAATTTTACACTTTATTACAAAATTTTGAAAACTGTTACACTGCTATTACTATTAAACTTTAGTAATATTTTTAGCTAATTAAATTATTGAAACTATTAAAACTATTTATACTACCTATTACTATACTATTATACTATTTATATTTATGTTTACACTTTTCCCGACGTTTCGGTTGCTTTTCAGCAGCCATGGTCACGGGGAGACTAAGATGGTACTTGTCTCAATGTTCCAGTGTAGTTATTTCAAAGTACCCGAACATAATTTAATCATGGGTGTTTCTATTTACGCAGAATGAGCTCAAAGTATCATGAAGTCTAGCTGTGGTTTGCTTCTTCTTGGGTTTGACTATTTGAATTGCTGGATCCCAAGCTGGTGGTACATTCCAACCATCTTCTCTATTGAAATTAGGATGTTTTTTGATTTCAATAGCCTCGCGAAGCATCCGTGGTAGGAATCGGTGTTCTTTAGCGAGTATCTATAGTTTGTCAAATCTCAGGTAGTGGTTGGTCCCCTGTTGCACATGTTCACACACAGCAGACTTCAACGAGCGTTGGTGTTTTACATCTGCTGTGTGTTCTTTTATGCGGGTGCCTATGCTTCTCTTGGTTTGACCAATGTATGAGAGTCCGCAGTCACAATCTATGTTATAGACCCCTGCATCTTGTAAAGGTAGTTGGCACTTGACGGATGGTAAAAATTTACTTATCTTCGTTGGCGGCTTGAAGTATGTGTTGATTGAAGCTCGCTTCAACATGTAGCCAATCTTGTCATTGACACCCTTTACATAAGGCAGTATATAGTAGTTTAATTTCAATGAATAACATTCGCGTAAACAGAAGACAATATTAAATATATTCTCAGTTGAATCAGTCTACGTGTTTCAATACAACCCTAACGATTACCAGCTACGGACCTGGCTTATGCCCGCCGGCTGGTAATGCGTTAAAATTAAATAGATACATTGTAAAAATATTACTAACTATTTATCTATTTATGAATTTCATATCATTCTTGTGATGCTTTTGTCTATAGGCTCATACTTACGTAGTTCGTACAAATGAAGAGAACGGAACGTCAATTTCAAGACTATACGGAAATAATGCGTAGCTATTGTTAATTTACTGTTTATTTTTAAGTCATAATTCTGGATACGAAAATAAAATTCCTGACGTGAAATGGTTGTAAAAAATAAGAAATAAATTTCTATATTATTTTAATTTTGCAACATGAAACATTGCTAGACCACTTTTGTTCATTCTCCTTTCACGATGATCGGTCAAATAAGCGTAACAAACAATCTTACATCCGAATTTATAATTAGTTAGAATTACTGTAAGTCGAATTATAATACTTGTGACTAAGCAAGGCAAATACCTAACGCGCGTGAAATAGCGAGGCACAGCTAGGGTTTAATCAACGAATCATAGAGAAATTTGTGTGACTGACTGCGTCGGATACACAGCGGTAGTGAACGCGACTGTTGTGCATGACGCTTGACGATTTACTTGTTTCCTATTTTTCTCTTTTTGTATTTTAGGCGACTAATAACAATTTGGGTTAATCCTGTGTGTAAGTGTGCCACTAGAGCCACTACCTTAATATCATTACCAAAAGCAGCTATAGCTTAGTGCGGGTCGATGCAAAGTTCTCAAGTTCAATCCTATGACACTTCAGACTCAGAGTTCAGACATCTCGGAGCTATGTGTTATAATGGTAATTAATTATCGCTGGTTTTGAGGAGAGGAACACATCGTAAGACGGCGCACATACATGTTTAGGACTTATCTTGGAGAACACTATAGTTACATAGTGCTCTCCAAGATAAGTAAGATCTGCTTACCCACACTGGGCTAGCGTGGCGGTTCATGGTCTAACACTTCTTAAACAAAGAAATGGCCCGTAACTTGTGCGACAATTGATAAACAAGGCTGATGTTATATTATCACCTACTAGACTTTGCCTGCAACAGGGAACAGTGCTTTTTCCGGATGTAAATTACCCAGTGTTCTTTTCGGTACGCCCGGACAACGAGTATGCGAAATTTCGTGTTGGTTGGTAACATAAAAGCGTAACAAACAAACTCACACTCGCATTTATAATATTAGTTAGGACCTGAACGGATATAAAATTATTTTGAATACCGAAAATTAACCACTTTTTTAATATGTTGGTGATGAAATAACTGAATTCTGCTAACATGTGGTAGGCTACCATTGTAAAAAGTGCTCTCAATGCTCTGTCAGCTATCTTCGACAAATACGTTAATATATATGTCAGGCCTCATTTTCTTACCGTATTGGGTGCTGCTATATATCCATGTCCACTGTTCCATTCTCTCTATATTTAGATAAATATCAGTTTACCAAAGAGTCATTGTCACTTAACTTCTGGTTGCGAAGGGTCGAAATGTCAAATAGTAATAACAAAGAGAAAACGATAATATAATGCAACGGATTTCCCATATCATGTGTCTAATATTAAATTACTAATAGACTGCATTGTTGGCACAATGGTTTAAGTGGTTAGATGTTACTGCGAGTACGCTGAGTGTTGGTGGATCGATCCCTATAGGGACAAATTACTATGTTTTATAAATAGTTTTCTAGTTTAGAGTCTGGTTGTACTTAGTACAACATTTTTTAAGTTTGTAATGTCCCCCGTGATACAGGAATGATAACAAAAGTACTAAAAAAGAACTAGTTTAAATTAATAAATTCAATTCGGTTAATGATATAGGTAGTTGTTTCTTTTCTACTGATTGAGTACCATATGAATATAAATTTTATCATAATGACATACATGTTGTATTTTAAGAACTTAGGTACCTATACAATTTACTAGAAATCCAAGTACCTACCTAAGTTTTTGTGACTTTTAGCATGATAACATCAAGGAATCCCATTATTAACATTTACTTAATAAGCAAACGTGTTTATTTTTGCAGTGAACTACATAAATATTGAAACCACATACGTGCTACATAGCGGTAATGCATAGCGGACCTTCCCTTTAAACTAGAAGCAACCTTATTATGAAGCATCTTCACCCTATAGTGATAAAGGGCTTCCAGAATTCTTTAAGGCGACGCAAGAGACTATGGGTTATTAGCATAATAAGGACCAGTTGGTGGTCTACGTCCCGCGTGTCGGCAGCCAGACACGTTATATTTTGCGTCCATAAGGCTTTTGCAAAACACGATAACTTCGTAAAAAACATCAAAAGTGGAAGGAAAGAGAGGAGCAAGAGCATTAACTGTCCAAATAGAGGAAAGAAAAAGGTCATGCTTTATAAGAAGGTCAAGGTCCAAAGATTGACAAAGACGGTGTTAACTCCAGCAACTAGAGCAAAGCTCTTAAGTTTATAGAAATAAATTCTCCTACAAGTACAAATGTGTGGCTCTTCGTAAAAATCCCGATCCCCGAATTAATTAATGAATTATGTGTTATGCTCATGAGTCGTCATTCCGTCAGTCTGTCACACAGACTAACGATATGACAAGCAACATTCGGCAAGGTAAACTCTACTAACCTAGTTATTATAATAATCTATACTAATCTATATCTATACTAATATTATAAAGCTGAAGAGTTTGTTTGTTTGTTTGTTTGTTTGTTTGTTTACTTGAACGCGCTAATCTCAGGAACTACTGGTCCGATTTGAAAAATTATTTCAGTGTTAGATAGCCTATTTATCGAGGAAGGCTATAGGCTATATATCATCACGCTAAGATCAATAGGAGCGGATCACCAATGAAGAATGTTTCAAAATCGGAGAGTATTTTTTCCTTTTAAGAGCTTCCGCTGCGTGCGCTGCGTAAACAGTTAAAGTTTCGCAAAAATCATGTATGACAGAATTGTTCCCCTTTAAAAATTCTAAAAAAAAGTCCGCGACAGCATATGTCTATCTTTTAAGGTTGGCTCACTATAACCATTTTTATGCTAACGAAATTTGTTCTAAAATAATGCATTATTTGCGAAGGTATTTTTATAAACATGATATTAATCCTTATCCAAATAAATACGTTATTCATCACAAGTATTAAATTTAAAACAAAATTGCCCTTTACATCATTCGATTTCAATGAATATCTTAGGAGATATAGCAGTTTTAAAATAACATCGCAGCAAAATAATTACCCATTACAGACATAGTACAAACGATGTTTCTCCTGGTTTATTCTGCGTGATTACTACTGGTTCGATTTGAAAAATTCTTTTAGTGTTGGATAGCCTATTTATCGAGGAAGGCTATAGGCTATATAACATCACGGTACGACCCACGGGGGCGGCGCAGTAACGATAAACGCGGGTGAAACCGCGGGAACATCTAGTAATATTATAAAGCTGAAGAGTTTGTTTGTTTATTTGTTTGTTTGTTTGTTTGCTTGAACGCGCTAATCTCAGGAACTACTGGTCCGATTTGAAAAATTCTTTCAGTGTTAGATAGCCCATTTATCGAGGAAGGCTATAGGCTATATATCATCACGCTAAGTTCAATAGGAGCGGAGCACCAATGAAGAATGTTTCAAAATCGGAGGTTTTTTTTTCCTTTTGAGAGCTTACGCTGCGTGCGCTGCGTAAACAGTTAAAGTTTCGCAAAAGTCATGTATGAGAGAATTATTCCCCTTAAAAAGTTCTAAAAAAATGTCCGCCACAGCATATGTCTATCTTTTAAGGTTGGCTCACTATAACCTTTTTTATGCTAACCAAATTTGTTCTAAAATAATGCATTATTTGCGAAGATGTTTTTATAAACATGATATTAATCCTTATCCAAATAAATACGTTATTCATCACAAGTATTTAATTTAAAACAAAATTGCCTTTTACATCATTCGATTTCAATGAATATCTTAGGAGATATCGCAGTTTTAAAATAACATGGCAGCAAAATAATTACCCATTACTCCTGGTTTACTCTGCGTGATTTTAAATTAGCACTGTAGGTATATTTATAAAATTTTGTTTAATGGTTCTTATGTGGTTCGTGGATTTCAGCTCCTTTAAAATTGTATTATAGGTGCCTACGACCTCTCTTATGTGACGCAGACGAAGTTGAGCGGGTCAGCTATCTATATTAATATTATAAAGCTGAACAGTTTGTTTGTTTGTTTGAACGCGCTAATCTCAGGAACTGGTTTGAATTGAAAAATTATTTTAGTGTTGGATAGCCTCTTTATCGAGGAAGGCTATAGGCTATCACAATATCACGCTACGACCCACGGGGGCGGCGCAGTAACGATAAACGCGGGTGAAACCGCGGGAACATCTAGTTTATTATAAAATAATTTCATTGAATCACTAATATGGTCACAAGAGATCGATTAACCTAAGGGCAAAGTAAGCAACTGCTAGCAGATCCGGTGTCCTTTAGGGGGCCCGCAGATCTACAAAATATTTTTTAAGAATGGTTGAGTCCATTTTCATGGAATCCTCTGCAAAAAAGGGAGATAGCGTTGACCAAATCAATCAATGCCCTCATCGCTATTACATTCTACCTCTAGATAATTGTTTAGAGTAATTGGATTTTTTGCCACTAGCAAAGGGTTCATTATCACGTAACTTTTTTACTTTTAACTAGTTTCAGTGAGATTTGCTCTTTCGGACGCTTGGTTTGACTGGACGGACGACGCTGCGTGCATGCGATTTTTTTCCTAGGGACCACAGTATGAGTTCTCTAAGAAGGAGCCTGGTTTTAAAGGCTGATCATCAATAATTCAGAATCAATTAAACATTTGAAGACACACACACTATGATTTCCGAAGAATCATATAGACGTGTTTCGTCACTTGTGAAAGACTGCGTCTACTACATTCGACATAATTATGCATTATAAAAGAGTTTCGTTCCTGTTCCTGCGTAAAACGACACGGTTGTTAATTCACATTTCACGCTATTCTGCAGATACTAAGTAATGTATGAAATAAATTCGTCATCATTAATAAATAACGATAAAATTTCAAGAAATATAATATATAGAAGATAATTCTGCCTCGGTGGCGCTTCTGTAGTAAATGTGACTGCTGTACATGAGATCTCGGGTTCCATTTCGGTTCGGGCAAAGTATTATGGAGAATTTCCTGTCAAGAAATTCCCAGTACTAACCAGCATGACGTAGTCTGGTCGTGTCCACAAAACAGAACGTAGTAGAGTAAAATCCTAATTCTAACTTCCTGTCCTAACTTGCTAGCTAATCCTAATCCTAACTAATAATATAAATGCGAAAGTGAGTTTGTTTGTTTGTTTGTTACACTTTCACGCCTTAACTATTCGACCAATCATCATGAAATTTCGCATTATCAGGGTACAGAATAGGACATAGGGTACCTTTTATCCAGAAAAATGTACTAAACTAACCTACATTTAAGCGAGCGAAACAGCGGGCAAAGTCAAGTACTTTTTTAAATTTATTATATTATTAAGGGTTTTTCTTCATGTGAAGCATATCAAACCCATTACCCGAAACAGTAATTCGCTTAACCTAATAATATAACTAATAAACTTATTTTTATAGAGGGGGTCGGTGCTGGGTCTGCGGTACCAATTGATAGAAAGCTCGCGCTAACTCTGATGCAGGCTCACGTAGCACACTCTGAATAAGTCCTACGTTATTTCGCTCCAGGCCATGCGTTCTCAGAACCGACTCCCTTTCCACTTCGTTACTGACACACTCCATCAGCAAATGTTGCACATCTTCAATCTTTCCACAAGTCTGGCAATTTGGAGAGTCCACCTTTCTCATAAGATATGCAAACTTTGCCGATGGATAGTGACCAGAACGTAGACGAAAAGCTAGTTTTAACAAAGAGCTGTTTAAATCATAGTTAATAAACTAAGGCACACGAGGAGGCTCCGCCTGTACGGTTTTGTACTATATCCCTTTCTCTCTACTACGGTTGTCAACATTTTTTCCAAAGATTCTAGGAGATTGATTCATATTTTGAGAGAACCTCAGAATGACATGGAGCAACACTTTTCGATATACCTTCCATTATCACAATATGGGACGGAACCCATTGCAATTTCATAATACCTAAGTATTTTTCATCTAGCTCTTTTAAAATGTAATGTTTAATCACGCTAAGGTTGCATACATTTTTACAGTATCACTTTCTAAGTTTATATTGATTGTGTTTAAAACGTCTATATACGAAACCCAGATATTGAGACTAAACATTTCAAGACCTTCAAATGAGCGTATATCAGAGTGCTAAATCTGTCCAATAACTTAATCGATAAATAAAATTATTAGCCCAAGAAAGAGCCTTTAAACAAAACTTATATGCTAAAAATTGTCTTCTAACGTGGAACGTTTGTATACAGAATTCGCTTTCCATGGCATGGGTAGGTGAACTTCTAACAAATCCTCCAATTTACTCTTAATGCTATATTTTGGATTTTATCTAATTTGTACAAGTAGCCATACAAAAAACAACCGTAATCCATACGACTTCTAACAAGAGCCATATATAAACTACGTATAAATTTAGGGTAAACGCTCCAGGACGAGCCTGTCAACGTTTTTATCTTAAACATTTTTCACTGGTTTCATTTATATGCTTTTTCTAAAGTAATGGTCGGTCAAGCCACATCCCCAAATATTTAATGTTTTCTGCAATTTCAAGAGATGTATCATAAATCTTTATGCTAAATACTTTTGTTCGCCGTCCCTTACTGAAGAAGCATAGTTTTGTTTTTCTTTCAGAAAGATCTAATCCAAGCAAGTAAATCATTTTATGAATTGCGATCTGAATATGTTCTTTACAGTATGCTAAATTTTTATTGCTTATATAAACAGCAAAGTAAATAATATATTATGAGTTACTATGTTAAATAGAAGGGGTGATATCGGATCACCCTGTGCTAATCCTCTTCTAGTCCGTCGAGCAATAAACCGTCCTCATTATTAATTTGTAGACGCCTTTCGCTTAAAAATTACCAAAACTATGTGCAGACTTTGATTCCTATGCCCAAACTATCAAGCGTACTAACAACTTAGCTTATTGATACATTATTATATGCTTTTTGTATATCAATAAAACACGCTAATGTCTTATTAGTGAATCCATTTTGAATGTGTGTAATTAAGCGAACCAAACAGTCCACAGAAGATTAACCTCTACGAAAACCACTGGTGCCGTTGGACAATATTTTGTGTTTTTCGATATATCATTCTATCCTATTGACTAAAATATTATAAAAAAATTTGCATACACATGAGATAACCGATATAGGCCTAAGCTTTAAATCTCCATCTTTGGGTATGGGAATAATCTTTATAGTCCGCCATTGGATCGGTACGTAGCCAGTTGTAAATATAAGATTATACAAATCTAGTAAATATTGTCTCGCTATATCAGGTAGGTTATATAACATGGAGTACGATATACCATCTGCGCCTGGTGTCGTATCTTTCTTTTTTAGACAGATATTAAGTTCAGACAAGGTAAAGTTTGAATCAAGAAGCTGGTTCACTGAAGAAAATCTAGGACTACAATTAACTACCGACTGAGGAGCGAGATCGTATATGAGATCTTCTATTTTGCTCTGTGATGGATAAGATCGGAAGTTTAGTACTTAATACATATTAAATAAGATTTACGACATTTTGTTTTAAACTACATTCCTAAACGCGAATACAACATGATATCTAAGTGACCAGTGTATACAATACTAGATGTTCCCGCGGTTTCACCCGCGTTTATCGTTACTGCGCCGCCCCCGTGGGTCGTAGCGTGATGTTATATAGCCTATAGCCTTCCTCGATAAATAGGCTATCCAACACTAAAAGAATTTTTCAAATCGAACCAGTAATAATCACGCAGAATAAACCAGGAGAAACATCGTTTGTACTATGTCTGTAATGGGTAATTATTTTGCTGCGATGTTATTTTAAAACTGCTATATCTCCTAAGATATTCATTGAAATCGAATGATGTAAAGGGCAATTTTGTTTTAAATTAAATACTTGTGATGAATAACGAAATCATGTTTATAAAAATACCTTCGCAAATAATGCATTATTTTAGAACAAATTTCGTTAGCACAAAAATGGTTATAGTGAGCCAACCTTAAAAGATAGACATATGCTGTCGCGAACTTTTTTTTAGAACTTTTAAAGGGGAACAATTCTGTCATACATGATTTTTGCGAAACTTTAACTGTTTACGCAGCGCACGCAGCGGAAGCTCTCAAAAGGAAAAAATACTCTCCGATTTTGAAACATTCTTCATTGGTGCTCCGCTCCTATTGAACTTAGCGTGATGATATATAGCCTATAGCCTTCCTCGATAAATGGGCTATCTAACACTGAAAGAATTTTTCAAATCGGGCCAGTAGTTCCTGAGATTAGCGCGTTCAAGTAAACAAACAAACAAACAAACTCTTCAGCTTTATAATATTAGTATAGATAATAGGCTCCTGGAAGCTAAGAAACCATACTGGGCGAAATGTGGGTGTTAACAAGTCTGCCTACCTCTTTATAAGCGTGAGACGTTCCAGTATGAAATAATAAATACACTAGAGCTTGTTGAAGATATGTTGTGTTGTAGGCAGACTCACAGCACAGGACCCGTGGCGTTGTAAATTTTTCGTCGGCAAGTCAACGGTCCATATGCTTGTTTGCCATCTTCATTACATATTATAAATCTAAGGCCCCCGCCGCGTCTGTCTGTCTATCTGTCTGTTTGCGATAGACTCAAAACTACTGAACGGATTTTCATGCAGTTTTCACCAATAGCCAGAGTGATTCATGAGGTAGGTTTAGGTGCATAATTTGTTAAGGTTATTTACTATCCGTGCGAAGCCGGGGCGGGTCGCTAGAATTGTTCATAAAATATTACTAATAAGACCATACAATGACAAAACGAATAAAATCATACCAGCTCGACCCACTTGACTCCCTACAAAGACGGGCAGTTCGAATCGTCAATGATCCCAATCTTACGGATAGACTGGAGTCGTTGGAGCAACGAAGAGACTTTGGGTCTCTCTGCGTGTTCTACCGACTCTTTCACGGGGAGTGCTCTGAAGAGCTGTTTGATTTGGTACCAGCGGCCCCTTTCTATCACCGTACCGACACCGAAGCAGGGTTCATCCATATCACCTGGAAGCGTTCAATTCTAAGACGGTACGCTTTCAGCGATCATTTCTTCCACGTACGTGCAAGCTCTGGAATGAACTGCCAGCTTCGGTGTTTCCCGAGCGCTATGATATGTCCTTCTTCAAACGAGGTTTAAAGAGAGTTCTTCTTTCACGGTAGGCAGCGGCTTTGCTGTCCTGACATTGCTGAAGTCCATGAGCAGCGGTTACCACTTTCCATCAGGTGGGCCACTTGCTCGTCTGCCACCAATGGCAATAATAAAAAATATAAAAAAACGATCATAAAATTTATGAACTCAATAGTTATTTATTCAAAATGTTTAAATCGAGATATCTTTTGATTAAAAGTTCTTGAACTGCCGTTGCTCATTGTCAGCGACTTGTACGGAAAATATGATAACAATTATATAATTACCTTGTATTGAATATATTGTATAAGTATATTGTACACTTTTACTTACGTAGAAACAGTCTTCTATTCTATACAATTGCAGCACTACCAGTTTTCAAAAAATCTGTTTTTGATATTCTTTGCTTGTTATTATTTGATAGGTATTTTGTCTACAATACTAATCGGCTGAAGCTGCGTTTAAAACGGCCAACGCGCCATTGAAAATTATTTTGAGATCCTTGCCTAATGAAATAGAACAATCTTGTTTTTTCTTATGTTTACTTAACGGAGCAGTAGTAATCTCATCACTTAAAATATCTGCGTTTTTTTGTATAGCCTGCGTTTTTTGTGTAAAAAATACGTTATCTTGAATATTAACTAGGCAAGTCAAACATTTGTGTGCATGAACATGGATGTTTGTCTTGGTTTGGGTGTTTCTATGTATAATATTTATGTATTTACGAAAATAAAGTAGGTATATATGTATGTTTATTCATTGTCTAGTACCCATAGTACAAGCTCTGCTTAGTTTGGGCTAGATGGTGTTGTGTGTATGTGGTAGAATATTATTATTATTATTTATGGAAAATAGGGTTATGTTTATAAATTTTACAGGATTATTATACCTGTTCTCATTTACAGTATGTAATCAAATATTCTCAATAGCTCTCGAATTCTGGCATAACACTTACGAACTACGAAACTTGTAGGTACTACTACTACTAAATTAGGTATACCTAAGTACTAATTTAGTAGTAGTAGTACAAGTTTAGCTAGGGCTATTAGCCTATTATAGCTAAAACTACGAATTTAGTCATTTGCCATTGCATTAAATAATGTGACGCGACTACACATGACGTGTTGACTACGCAAGACAACCAGGACGGAGGAGGAATTGGCAATGTAGTACAACCAGGACAATTGACTTGAACGTCGAGATTTGCATCTGCCATCGTGAGAAAATATAAGTAAATGTTGTGGAACGGAATTTACTCCAAAGTGAGTTTTATTTTTAGCTTCAACTATTTAGGTACCTACTTACAACCTACAAAATGATTAATAGTGCAAACAAACCGCAAAATCCATTACAATCTAACCATTCTGTTACGTAGAAATAGCAACATCAATGTAACAAAGTAATATACCTAGATAATGAAAGTCATACTTATGCTACTTATAGTAGTAGTTTTGTTAGAAGCATTTTAGAATAATATAGTGTAGCTTGGCGCCCGCATTATGCTGTTCATATCTTAAGAATAGAACGTATACAGAAGAGATTCCTATGGCACTTATCACATTCAACTTCATTTAATGGAACAGTCACATACTTACTCACTTTAAAATGGATTCACTCGAATCAAGAAGAAAATATTTAGACCTAGTATTCCTGTACAAGCTTATTCGAAACAAGATAGACTATCCACAATTGCTGGCGCCTGGCTAGACTTAATTTTAGAGTTTCATATAATATCCCTCGGTCTCACGTCACTCCTCTTTCCACCTCAATCCACCACCCAGAAGAAAAGTTTTTGGCACTGCTTCTCCTATTCCTCGATTGTGCAATCTTTTCAAATCATTCAAATCATTTATTTCGGGCTGCATAGGCCCATAGATAAATACCTTAACCTAAATTTACATATTATATAATTTTATAATACATACAACACCATCTAGCCCAAACTAAGCAGAGCTTGTACTATGGGTACTAGACAATGGATAAACATTACATATATACTTTTTTATTGTTTTATAAATACATACATATCATACCTACATAGAAACACCCAGACCGAGACAATCATCCATATTCATGCATACTAATGTTTTACTTGTGCGGGAATCGAACCCGCGATCTCAGGCGTGGCAGTCGGTTACATTAACCACTACGCCATCGAGGCCGATTTGATGTTAGTAAATACACCTTAATACTATGTTAGTACCTTAATACTAGTGCGCTCGGCCGGTACTTGTCCGCGGAAGCGACGGAATACCACATCTTGCGGCCAAAAGCTTTCGTCTAACACCTTGTGCAGGTAGCAGTCAGGTACGCGCACGACGAACGCTTTAAAGTTGACGTTGCGGCGCGACTCTAGCAGCTGCACTCTCGGGACGTACTTCAGCTTTTGGCACACGTACTTCGCGATGTCCTCCGCCTCAGTGGTGTAGTGCAGGCGCGAGATGTACACCGGCGTGTTCGGGGACGCGGCACGCACCTTCAGGTTGGGGTCCACAGGTGCCTTGCCACAACCGTTCTTAATGTTTCACGAAACCATCCTCGGTAGCCCGGTTCGTTGCTTTTGTAGGCAAGGGCTTAGCCGGGGCGCTCGCAGTGACCATGGGATCAGCTGTTCTTACGATTCGCGCAGCACAGCGGGGAGGAGCTGCGGGTGCGGGAGCGGGGCTGCGTGACGCGCTTGCGGCGCATAACGCAGGCTCAGCAGTCGGCGCCGGTGACAAAATCGCTGACGCATAACTTGTCGCCGATGTGTTGAGGCATGCACCTCGACGCATGTTCACATTGTTTACACGCATCGGTGACCCAGTTATTGGCACAGACTTGCGCAACGCCTCTAGTTCGATGCGCAAATCTGCAACAGTGACCTCCGATGCACTCAACTTCATCTGCACTTCTGCCAAACTTGCCTTTAAAAAGACGATGTCTTTTAAAAGGCTAGTGACGTCGACGTGATCGAAAGTGACGGGAGGTAACTTGTATAAGTCTCTCGCCACAAATGTCGGCACGTCATCTGGATCGGTCTCCTTAAGCAGCGTTATGACGTCCTGCAGACTCTTCCTTGTCCCGTCACGTCGACGAGACACCATCTGGTCGCTCTTGTTCAGCAACCGGAACACCAGCTGCTTAGCAGTTGCAATCTCTTCCTCGCTAAAGTTCGACGCGCAGATCTGGATGACGGATACCTCGTCCATCACGTCCAGCTTCTGCTGCATGAACGCCAGCAGTTCATTTGCCACGAGTGTGTCACTCATGGTAACACAAATAACGAGCGTCGGCTCGCGCCGCGCCTCACAATAATAATATTAATTATTATATTCGCTGCACACGTCCGCCTCAGAGCGTTACATTTACTGTATTAATCTACTCAATCTCTGTAGTGATTCGGTCGACATAATTACATATGTATATGCAGATTCTCTTACTCACTTTCGCAAATTAATAAGAAAAGTAATATACTAAATATTTCACTAGTTTATAACTTATACTAGTTTATAAGTTTTAGTTATACATTTTTATTAATTACTGTAGGTCTAACTTTATTAGTGCATGTAGTGTTTGCTTGTAATTGGATGTAACTTTTTATCTCAAACCTCATGTGTATATAATTGTGAAAATGTATTATTGTTACATTTGTTAGCAAACCAAAATAAATAAATAAATGAATTACCTACTTAAAATATTCGTGTTTTTTTTTTTTTTTTTATCTTTATTTATTATAGAGGGTTTAATCACAATGATTATGTCACCCTCGAGGAGACATTTATTAACAATCACCTTCTACGTTTTAAACAAAGATTTACTAATTTTATTAACATCCCAGCTTCCTCTGACAACGGAAAAGCTAGAATGTCATTACATTTACCGATCATATATAAATTAATGTTGTATTTTTTAACAAATTCTATTCTTGCTGTCTCGTTCCGCACGCACTCCATCAAAATATGATACACATCTTCTATTATGTCACATTCGGTACAATTTGGTGAACTTGTTTTGCCCATTAGATGAGCAAATCTATTTAATGGAATGTGGCCGGAGCGAAGCCTCATCAATGTTACTATGTTACTTCTAGACATATCCGATCCATCAAACCAGGGTAACTTTCTTATGTGAGGTTGAATTGTACGACACCATATGCCCTTAGTGAGCGACCTCTCGTCGAAATATTGTTGCCAGTTCGCCCTACATTTTTCTTTGATCAAATACAGAATGTCAGTATGATAGGGTAACCATTCTAAAGCTGTACCATCCACGAGGGCTTCTCTGGCTAGCCGATCTGCTTGTTCATTGCCAAACAAACCAACGTGAGATGGAAGCCACTGAAGCGTAACACGTTTATCTGAATTTAACAATTGATCAAGTGACTTCAATATGTTATATGCTATGGGTGCGCCACGATATTTTGTTGTACAACGACTCAAATGCTGGAGAGCACTTTTCGAATCTGTTAAAATAACGAAGTTACCTTTCCCCAAAGATTCAACGTAGGAAGTAGCCTCTGCAATTGCTATAAGCTCTGTGTACATTATGGATACATTGACATTAAGTTTAATTTTGACAGAACCACTCGTTTGAGGATCGAAAATGGCTAAACCCGAAATATTATTATCTTTGGATCCATCCGTGTAAATTTTATAATAATTAGAGTATTTATCATCTAAATAATTATCGCATAATGTTTTAATAACATATGGATCATAGGTATTTTTCGGTTTGCTAATGACCTCAATACAAGATTTTATGTTCGATACATCCACACTGCTAACCCATTTTTCTAGCGAGTACATTTCGTTTTTGGGGCTATGATATATAGACAAAGTGTTGTAATGTTCGTGAATTTGAATTAAAACTGGCTTTACTCTATTTCTCCACAATACATTTTCAAAAGAACTTAACTTATTTAATAAACTTAATATTTTATCATTACAAGACTTTGTCTTTGTCCAATATTTACCGGCAAGATAAAACCTACGCACACTTAATGGTTGCAAATGAAGTTCAAACTCCATGACGTGTATTGCAGTGCTTCGTATAAAGCCCCCAATAACACGCATGCACTGGTTTTGTATCCTATCTAGTTTGCTTAGATGCGTCTTACAGCTATTATTGTAAATAAAGCATGCGTAATCTAGTCTACTGCGTACACAAGCTATGTACAGACGTCTGAGACTGCGAGGGTGCATTCCCCAGCCAGGTCCAGCTAGTATTTTAAACACGTTTTGTACTTTGGCCATCTTTTCCTTAAGCTCATTGACATGTTTACCCCAACGTAACGCTTTATCTAACCAAAGACCTAAATATTTAAAATTATCTACAACTTCTAATATAGTACTCATAATCGAGATATTTACGGATTTCCTGAAAAAAGTATTGGTGAAAATACATATTTTACTTTTAAGTGGAGATATAGTGAGACCAATTTTTTGAAGATTGTGTTCTAATTTATTTAGTGCTATTTGCAAATCATGAGAACCTTCTTCTGTATTACTGCAGCTTACATAAAGCACAAAATCATCCGCGTACTGCGATATGTTCACGTTAGTAATATCTTTACAGATGTTAGAGGTCACAATATTAAAAAGGAGAGGAGAAAAAGGATCGCCTTGCGCCAGCCCACGCTGTGTGTGTCGACAAACACAAATCTTATCCAAATGTATGCTTAGCTTCCTCTCTTTCAAAAAGGCCCATAGATATCTGCATATCTGAATGCCTGCCCCTATTTTGTCCAAATGATCTAACAAATAACTGATATTAACATTGTTGTATGCATTGTCAACATCTATGAAACAAGCAATCGTAGACTTTCTTTGTAAGAAACCCAGTTGAATGTCTGAAACTAAAGTAGTTATATTATCCAAGGTGGAGTGCCCTTTCCTAAAACCGGTAGTATTGGTAGACAATATATTGTTTTTCTCCACGAACCACTCTAATCTATTGATTAGTATGCTGTGAAAAATTTTACACACACAGGAAATCATGGAAATTGGTCGAAGGGCTGAAGGAGATTGACTGTTGCGCCCTGGTTTTGGAATTGGAACAACAGTAATTTCACGCCACTGTGTCGGAACAAAACTATTATTATAAAAATCGTTATAAAGGGCTGTTAAAATATGTTTACCATTGTCTGGAAGATTTGACAACATTGAATATGATATTTGATAATTTCCTGGGGAAGTATCTTTATGTTTCATAGCGTGATCTACCTCCTGTCTCAGTATTTTGGCCTCCAACCCACTGTTTTTAGATGCAAAAACTGGGTCAGCTATGCAAGAATAATCAGGTGTCAAGTTTTGAAGAAGCTGGTAGGCACTATCCTCGTCAATATTAGCATGGGAGACCCGTAATCCTTTAAACCACTTTAACTTACGCCAAAATTCGCTTTGAGATGTGGAGCTAATAATTGAAGAGCAATATTCATGCCATGATTTTGCTTTTTCATGGCGTATAAGTTTTTGAGCTGCACTTATTCTATCCTGTAAAATTGATAAATTCTCTGGGGTAGGATTACGGCGAAATTTTGAAAGAGCCAACCGACGTTCGGCCACGATTTTAGATATAGATGCATTCCAATAGGGCTTTGAAGCAAATTTTGAATTAGGATTAGGATTTATTTTAATGTTCGGGATATGATTATCTGCCGCTACGTTAATATATTCAATAAAAGTATTATATGTCTGTTGAAGGTCATCTGATATCGAAAAACCATCAAAAGCCTTATCTAATTGAGTTCTATATGCAGACCAATTTGCTTTCTTAAAATTTTTTCTTAATTTTGTTGGGACTTCATTATTTAAATATGAGGAAATTTTAATAATGAGATGATCAGATCCTAAATTTTCATTAAGAGTAGACCAGTTGAATTTTAAAGCGATGTCAGAAGTAACACAAGTTATGTCAGGTGAAGACTGCTGTAAAATGTTATTTACCAGCTTAATACGAGTTGGTTCACCATTATTTAGTGTAATAAATGCATTATCCATTAGTGCATCGAAAATTTGTGACCCTCTCCGGTCAGTCTTACAAGACCAATTTGGATGGTGCCCGTTTAAATCACCAACTATTAAAGATTTTCGATTTAAGGTAGAAAATAAAGTATCCCAATCCCGCTGATTAGTGTGAGCTGATGGCGCACAATACACAGAAACAAGATTACTAATTTGGTCACAATTGTATATTCTAATTCCTATTACTTCAATACTAGAAACTGTAGTGACTAAGTTAAGCAAACTAGATTTAATAGATTTGTGAACTAAAATTGCAACTCCCCCATAGCCATCATCCCTATCTTTCCGGTAAATATTGAAACCATTTACCTTGCTTTGACAATCAGATGTTAGCCACGTTTCATTTAGAGCAGCAATGTGAATATTTTCCTGAAATAAGAACTGTTCCAATGCAATCAATTTCGGTTTTAAGCTTTGAGCGTTCCACTGGATAATATTCAGTCGGACTAAGTTTTTATTAGAACTACCCATTGTTGCAAATATAATCTAAAACAGTCTGCAATATAGGCCACTCAGGAATTACATCCACTATCAATAATACCATCCACTCTATGAAGCACTTGACAGCCATCTTCACTTTAATTTGTAGTGTTGCACCTCTCAGAAATAGAATCTCCTTTAAACGTTCCCACAGTTCTCGGAAATGGACAGTCCTCTTCTTAGTATCTTCATCAGGACGGTGTTCTGATGGATGATCAGGTGGATCTGGCGATAAGTTCCACTCGGGCTCTTCCGACCACACGTATGGCGAAGGAGGTCTACGCTGATTGGTCTTATGCGAAGTACGTACATTTTCACGGACGCGTCCTTTAATCTTTGTTACCTCTGCAAATGTTGGTTTATCACTAAATATCTGAGGACAAGGCTCAACCTGCTCGGTAGCAAGGACTTTTATGTCGTCTAAATGTTGTATCGTTTCTTGACGCTGTTCTAAATCAGGGGCAACATACATAGTTAATGCCCTTCTGTATGTGCAATTATACTCGGCCATAATTTCTCTCAGTTGCTTCTCCTTAACATAAGCTGGGCAAGTACTTGCAAGTGCCATATGTCGTCCATTACAGTTTACACATTTAAATTTAGTTGTTTCGCAAAGATCATGTTCGGAGCTTGCACATTTTGGGCAAGTCTTTTTATTTGCAGGGCACCTTTTTGTATTGTGACCGATTTTCCAGCATTTTGAACATAGTGACACTGGAAACACGTAAGGGTCAACTCTAATACGTAAACCGTCTACGGTAACATATCCTGGAATAAACGATCCCTTGAAGCATAGTCGTACTGCTTCACTGGCCGTCCATCCAGTTTGTACCGCTCCGCTGCGACGGTTAAGACGGTAAACAGAAAGTAGTATAGCATCATTAGGACACGTAATATTTTTCAATATTTCTTTGTCATCCATGTCGATATCTACATTTTTTATAACGCCATATGACATTTTTATCTCCATAGCACGATTGATCATCCATTCTTTTTCTTTAAGTTCCTGACTATTCTCTAGCTTGTAGGCACTAGCTTCATTCTTGAAATCAACCCGAACTTTGTATTCATTCAGAAACTTAACTTTTTCAATGCCGTCCAAGCCAAGAGACTTAAATATCTTTGCCAGTCCAAATAATTTAGGTAGCTTTTTGTTACACGAAATGTATATTTCAATTAATTCATTATTTAATTTTAACTTCTTTCCTTTTTCTCCTACAACTTGCCACTCCTGATCATCTTCTTCTCTGTCTCTCTTACCTCTCAACGGCTCTTCTACCAGCACTTCCATGCTTGATGAATCTTCCCGATGGTGTTGTATTGCATCATTCGTAAACGTTTCTAATTCATTCAGACTGGCATCATTACGCGTCGAAACAAACTTGTTTACGTTCTCAACTACAATATCATCCATTATATTTGTATAGATCGAGGTACATTATTGTCAGTAGCTCGGCCGGTCGCAAGGTACCTGAGCCGAGCGGAATGCACACGTGCGTCGAGAACAAAAGAAATAGACCCGCGCAGTAAAACCTAATAGTAATTAATAAAACGCGATCACCTCGTACGAGTGCCGTTACAAGACTGATTCGTGTTTTAGAATTTAAAGTAATCTTCGTATAAAATTCGCGTTTGACCACTGACCAAAACATTGTGTGATCTACAAAATTAAATATTAGTTTAAAGTATTTTGTTGTAAATTTCTTGGTATTTTTCGTCTCCGTTGTTTTAATGTTTGTGGAACGCTTCACAATACATAAGCGCTAAAATTCTTTACCTACTGATACTAGGAAATAAATAAAAAGCATATTCATATTTATAATATGCATGTACTATTTTTTAAACCATATGTATACTTTGAAGAATATTATTGCATGGCAATGCTTTTCAAGCTATTAGTTTAAATTTTACATTTGCCTATAGAAATGTAATATCTATTCTATGAATTTCACTGAAATATGGCGCCGCCGACGCGACGTGATGCGTAGTGATGCATTTGACAATAGTTAAAAATATTATTAATTTTGAGTGGCGTGTTAGATCCATATATGAGACAATTTGGGAGCTATGTGTGTATGTTTGTAAAGTCTGCGACGCAGGAATTATTCATAGTGTGGGAGTAACCATCTCAAGAAAGACACCAGACTGTTTCTGTGCTTTTTGGCAACTACAAGCAGCGACATAAGTAGCTAAATATATAAATAAATAAGTGTGTGAATTCTATTAATCTACTATACTTTCGATTGAATGTGTTGAGAGAAGTGCTTCGATATCCAAGTGTTCGCCTAGGATAAGTATATAATTTGTTTGTATGTGTTTAAACTTTCTCATGTAAATGTAAGTGAATTATTGTAAATTCTTGTGAGATATAAAGATATCTCAAACCTTATAAATAAGTTGTGAAAATTCTATTAATCAAATATCGTAATTATTATTCTGTTTGTTTAACTATGATTAAATCGACAATCTTAATATTACTGCTATAAAAACAAATTTGTTATTATTTTGATAGGTTAGGTGAGGTAAGGCAATTGAAATCTCGGGATAGGGAGCGTTTAAACCCTCTCTTCATCCGCAGAACCGAGCAGCGGTGGGCGCAAGACGACCTCCAGCCACCAGAATAGGAGCACCTGGGACCACCCCCGGGCTTTATGAGCCTGCCCATCACCCGATTAGCTCTAGGTCCAAAAGGCGGGCTACGTGTTTCCACGCGCGCCTCTCAGTTGTGTTGTCTCCGTCCCCTATAAGAGGACAGTAGGGCACATTTTAAATTGTGTGTTTGGGTAAGGTAGTTTCGTGTAGGGACCCGTCGTTTTACACGGCAGCGGCGCGGCGCGGCGGGCTGAAACTTCGGCGGGATCGCGGGTCGCATGAGATAATAATTCGCGCGGCCTCGCCCACTCTGATAATGTTGAGTTGAGGAACACTGAGGAAGTCGTCATATTTCCCCGGGTGAATCTGATATAATCTCTAAGCCGCCCTACGGTGATGCGTCAGTTTGATGCATTCCCACTGAACATGGTTTACGATAAGCAGCGGCTTGGTTGTGTCTCCATAGAATTGCTTCTGTGATGTCAAGAAAACAAAGCCATGTCCATTGTCCATGAGTGACAGTTATTGGTTACTGTCAGGAGGGTCGCTGATCGTCTTCCACCATTAATAATATAATTAAATAAAATCCATGTTGGCAACCTTGATGCATTTAAAACCTTGACATTCTTTAAGAAGTGAATGACCAATTTTATTAATAACATTTGAAACAATTTCCCACATAGTTTTTAATTATCTAGTTTTAAGTAATTAAATAACCGAATGACCTTAATTTTCTTAGTGTAACGTGTAACTGACATGTCTGGTCATATTTATTTATAGATCCATAGCAAATAACCTACTCATTAAACATCTATATATAACTTTTAGAATTTTAGTCATAGGAAGCAAACAGAACCAAACTATATATTTTGTTTATGTGGAAAAACTTGTCGCCACGCCACGGGGCGCTCTGGGGCCTAACAACATGCATGCGAGAGAATGTGACATCGGCTTGTTCTTGCGCATTACTTTCAAGAGTTGGTGGAATATTCGCGTAATTGAATTTATATTAGGGACAATAGACAAGATTTGAACCCAAGTTGTTTCGGTCGCAACAAAAAACTAAATGCTTTAAGTCTCCACCGATATAGGGCTGCCACCACCGCAAATATATTAAAGCATGTGTTGATTGTAGTTAGGCTAAGCTAAGCTGAATCGTGTGTCCGTCCGTCACCCCCCAAGGTGGTGACAGTAGGGATTAAAGTAGTGGTGACCAAAGTGTAGGTTTTTTTGTGTATTGGCCTGCCGTTTCAATCGGCATTACCGGGATGTCTATTGCCCCGGTGAGTCCAACATAACCACTCCGCCCGCCCGCGCGGTAAGCGTCAATGCATTCCCGCACGTAAAAAAAGGAAAAGCTAAGCTATAAAAAACAAAAAAGTAAAGAACCTCTTACTTTTTTTAACTACTACTCTCTTAGACTATATATACTTTGTCAGATGCCAAGTAAAGGATGAATGTCCTATTTTATTTTAGCGTTATAAGATAAAATGAACGCTAGATCTGCAACAACCCTAACCATTTAAATATGTAAGTGCGTATATTTTTACCTAATCATAAAATTAACATATTTTCGGTTCGGCTTCCAAACAAATGTTCCATTTAGGTGGCTATGATGGTCCATAGGGCGGTAGTCCGTTGAATAACCTTGACACACATTTTATGTAACATTTGTAAGTTAACCTCACTCCAACTAAAATTATAAAAAATTATATCGGTATTTGTTATGTTTTGGTTGATCCTTGTATACGCATTTTAGCCTGTATTCCGTGTTTACGACTATAAACAATCATTCATAAAAGCTCATGCTGCTAAATCATTTGCTGTGTTGTAACGATTCTATATTCAGCGATTGTAAAGTGGAAACTCTCCGAAATATTTTGTTCTAGATTCTACCTACGGCTCAGCCGCGAGTAAAATGTTTATTACACTATGCATTTTTCTATAAATGTTATATTTACCTGTTAATATTAACCTTTTCAGCCGCAGCGACTCAATGGCGGTCAGTCTCAATAGATTTTTAGTTATCCCTGGTATGCTAAGACTTCACAAATGAATGGGATCTATCAAAACACAATTAAGCACCGACCGCGAGAACATAAATTATAACCGGAATATAAAATATCCTATTAAACATAGGCGTGTCAAGTTTCATCCAAATCTGTTCTGCCGTACATATATATATATATATATGTGTGATTGAGTATCAAAAATCAAAACTGCCAGACATCTTCAAATACTTTCACATTTTTAATAAATACTAGTAAGATATCGATTATGAAATAACGTACAGTGGCTTGCGGTAAATCCCAGATTAACAGATACCTACGCTACTTTTATCCTGGTAAGACTTCTAGACGTATTTCTGCAGGCAAAGCTGAGGTCTTCTTACCGCAGAGTACTAGCTTCCGCTAGTAGGTACTGCATATAGGATATCCATTTCCTATCCTAATAGTTATCAGTTGTTCAGTATATAACTAGCGAACAGTTTCTTTAACTTACTAATCATTGGAATAATGTCGATTGCTTTTGTTCACCGTGGGAATACCACAGCCAGTCTTGGCACAAAACATTCTAGATTTTCAGCTTTTTAAGGAATAATCGAACAGAAAATCAAAGCAATGTCAGATGATAAATTGCTACTTAAACCACTGTACCATTCACACCTCGACGAACATAATACCGGCTCCCGTCAAGTGTTTCCTAGAAGACTAGAATTCTTGGTCAGTTCGAGATTACTGACTGAGCATCGTTTAATTTCGTTTTAAAAAGATAACTCCCGCACTAGGAATAATTCCTGTGTCTCGGGGGACTTTACAAACATTCAGATAACGGACACAAAGAACATCCAGATTCGGACAACCATTTGTGGAACCCACAACCCATTACGGCATCTCTGCAATCAAAGCGTCATTAGGACATAGTTAATTCAAATTAGAAACATTTAATTGCGTTACAGAATTAGCAGCTTTTTATGTGAATGAGCAGTTTTTATGACGCTATTCACATAGCAGTATATTTAAATGAGGTTAATGATAATTACCGGATGGATTCTAACGAAGCTCTCGGTGTTCGCATTTTTGGTTGTGTTTTAAGGGTTAACTGCATCCGTGGCGCAGCGTTAGAAAATGCGACTGCTATGCACGAGGTCTCGGGTTCAAATTCCGAGACGGGCCAGTAAACAGTTATTGGGTTTTCTAATAAAAAATCTCAGTAACAGTCCGGAGTTAGGAAGTTGGTGGTGTTAGTCACCCCCGTACATACCTGGAAAACACGAAAGTAAAGACATTGGTCCTGTGCCTGATTTCTGTCCGGTCGTGTCGGATTACCTATCGCCCTATCGGATCAAATAATAATAATGTCCTCCAGACCGAATTTCGGCCACGGCGGCAAGTCTTAACGGAGACTAGCCATCTGCGCAGGAGATATTATAGTGCACAAGTGTGTGCGCAAACACAAGTGCACTCTCTGTTCCCTAACTCTCATGATCCGATGGGACGGTAATCCGACACGACCAGAGAAAGATCGGGCGCAGGACCAACGACTTTACGTGCTTTCCGAGGCACGGGGGTGTCTAACACCGCCATCTTCCTAACTCCGGGCTGCTATTGAGATTTCTTAACAGAAAATCCCTATAACTTTTTGTTAGCCCGACCCGGGATTCGAACCCGAGACCTCACGCACAGCAGTCGCATTCACTACCGCTGCGCCACGGAGGCAGTTATCGGATCATGAGAGTAAAGAAACAGAGAGTGTACTAGTGTTTGCGCGCACACTTGTGCATTGTAATATCTCCTGCGCAGACGGCAGTCTTCGCTAAGAGTGGCCGCCATGACCGAAAATTGGTCTGGACGACATTATTGTTATTATTTAAGGTTTTTGAGTTATGTTACATAAACGATTCGTATAATTAGATACTACATTTCAATTATTTATACACCGTAATCGATAAGTGCTTTTAAACTCCGGAAGCGATAAGTACCTACACGGCTATTCAACACCAGCTATGCTATTATGTAAAAGATTTCATCTCAAGCTCAAATGTATGTTTCACAGTAACTATAGTAATCATCTACAATATAAATACTTAATAAATACTAATACTTACCTACTAGGGTCCAGAGTACAGCTACCACGGTGGCACAGCAGTAGTGATATGTATGAGATGTCAGCATCGAATAGGTACTAGCTTTGGATTATCATCTCTTTTATGCATGCTGTGCTACTATGCTGCTATGCCGCTAAGCCGCTATGCTGGTATACTGCTACGCTACTATGCTGCTATACTGCTATGCCGCAAAGCCGCTATGCTGCTATACTGCTACGCTACTATGCTGCTATACTGCTACGCTACTTTGCTGCTATACTGCTACGCTACTATGCTGCTATACTGCTACGCTACTATGCTGCTATACTGCTACGCTACTGTGCTGCTATACTGCTACACTACTATGCTGCTATGCCGCAAAGTCGCTATGCTGCTATACTGCTACGCTACTATGCTGCTATACTGCTACGCTACTATGCTGCTATGCCGCAAAGCCGCTATGCTGCTATACAGCTTCGCTACTATGCTGCTATACTGCTACGCTACTATGCTGCTATGCCGCAAAGCCGCTGTGCTGCTATACTGCTACGCTACTATGATGCTATGCCACAAAGCCGCTATGCTGCTATACTGCTACGCTACTATGCTGCTATGCCGCAAAGCCGCTATGCTGCTATACTGCTACGCTACTATGCTGCTATGCCGCAAAGCCGCTATGCTGCTATACTGCTACGCTACTATGCTGCTATACTGCTACGCTACTATGCTGCTATGCCGCAAAGCCGCTATGCTGCTATATATGCCGCTATGCTGCTATGCATACTATGCTGCTATGCAGTTTAATGCTAACAATATTCAAATAACGGACAATAAAAGACAGTTTCGAAACGACACAAAATGTTGTCCCATGTGGAAATCGAACACATAACACTCGGCGCACTGGCAGTGGTGACGCAACCACAACGCCATTCATGCAGTCATTATTGGTTAAAGATAGCACGTGTCTGCAAAGATAGCCGGTTAAATTCCTGATATATGATTTTAATTTTATGTATATGAAAATGAAAATGAATGATTGAATGATTCTGGATTAACAGAAATAAAGATAAGAAAAACGTAGAACACTTGACATTTTGTTTGTTTTTATTCTGCTTTTGTTTTATATAAATACTGATTATTATAAAGCTCTATATTTTTAAACAGCTACTTTTTAATACACGTTTCTTTATACATTGCGGTCAAGGCAACCACATTTCTTGTAATTCAAAGATCGAATAAAATATCTACGAAATAAAAATTAATAATAAAAATCTCCAAAGTGTAGATCCTTGCAGATTTTTATTATTAATTTTTCAGGTTTAATTATATTTTGGGTATTAAATTGGAATATACCTGGATATTCAATTTAAATACCCCTAGGGTGCTGTACATGATCTGTATGTCCGTTCGATACTGTCTTGGGGACATCTACTATAATGTAAATGTTCATAGGACAGCCAAAGAGTGAAAAGCAAGGCAAGCAATCTCTGACCACATTGAAGAAATTCTGAAGACCAGCTCAAGAGTAGATACCATAGACTGTTGAGTGTGCATGAATAATATAATAAGAGTGAATGAAGCAAGAGATGTATGCCAGGATCGTAGCAATGTGGAGGTAATAATAATAATAGGTACATAAGTACATAACATCTGACTGTCTGTTCTGCGTCCCTTGTTGACAGCAGGGCGACTTCTTTCTTAAAGGATTAGCAATGCTCGAGTAGGTATGCTCCTTTGCAAGCGTTCAATACTTCTATAAGAAAATACACTTGCTTTCTTAAACATTTAGTGCTGTGTTTATAAAATACATGTACTACGCAGATACACACGATGATCCCTATAAACTTGGCACTGTACGATATGTAAGGAGGCCCTGCTTCCTATATATATCAGTATATTCATTAAGCGAACACTTGAAGATGATATATCGCCTCGATTGTTCCGCTTATTTATCTGGCAGTAAGCCAGGTCAGGACGTCCGCCTCTGTTCCACATTTGGACGCAATCCCAAAACAAGTGCGTATTTATCTCAAAAGGTATCAAACTCAACAGAGTTTGGGAATTTATCGCTCGAGAGTTCAAGACTGTGTTTGTTTGTAATCACTAACAGTTAGATAATATAAATCACAGATTAATAATAAAAAATTTGCGTCTGTTATGAAAATGTTATTAAACTGCCTGTACCTATTGTTTTTTATTGCACTAGGTGAACTGATGAATTGTATTGCTAAGATCTTATATTACTTATGTAGGAACGTAGAATTTCGGTCGATTCATTGTGCTCGTCTAGTGCGGTACGTATATAAATTATTTAACTATATATTTAATAATATGATTGACTTTCTGCGCCGATTAGTATTATTATAAAAAACGGTTGTTGATTTTTAAACAAAAGAGAACTGCTTCGTTTTAGATATGTACGATCGAGAGTATATACAAACATAAAAACAACAGACACAATGGACATTTTAGAGTCGTAAAAGCTATCTTTGGATCAATAATTGGCCCTGAAGAGTTGACTTGCAGAAACGCTAGGTACCACCATTCGTGCTGTTTAAATTTTTGCAACAAAGTTAGCCTTAATTAAATTGAAAAGCACTATAGAGAAACTAGTTTATAGATTACTACAGCTATGTTTTGAATATAATACTGCTGGATCATAATGTCTTTTTACTTTTGTTAGTAGTATCTAAACTCTGAAATCCGAAAAACCAGAGATTAAGCCCTGTGTCACGGGCAACTTTACAAACATCATTACAACATTACAATTAACGGACACAAAGTACATCCAGAATCAAAACAATAATTTGTGGATCAGATGCATTTGTGGATGTAAGATTCGAACCCACAATACTGAGCGCGGCGCAGCGGAGAGGTGACCATCACTTGCCCGCTTCGAAATACAGACAAACCAAATATTTCATAAACATGTATATATAATCTCTACTAATATTATAAAGCCAAACGGTTTGTTTGTTTAAACACGCTAAACTCTGACAGTATCAGTCGTATTTCAAAAATCTTTTTTCATTTTGTAAGCTATTTTTTGAGGATCATTCGGAGCGGGATAGTTGGAAGCACGAGAAACAGCTTACCGATTGGAGACGCAACAAAATTATGTAAAACCGTTACGTTTTACCATTCCGTGATTTGAATTGCCAAAAAATGGTCACCTTCATTATATACCTACAATAACGTTGACCTTTCTTCGTTTGTTACAGTCATAATTATTTTATTGAAAACTTTTAATAAAAAAGATCTGAGGTATAGACAATAAGAATCAGAAATAATAGAGAACAAAGACAACATGCCGAAATTACGAAGCAGGTTTAGCTGTTTTATAGGTATTTGTTTTGTAAATGCGAAAATAAGTTTGTTTGTTTGTTACGCTTTCACGCCTTAACTACTCGACCGATCATCATTAAATTTTGCATACACGTTGTCAGGGGTACAGAATAGGACATAGGGTACCTTTCATCCAGAAAAAATAACTGTTCCAAACCTAACCTAACCTACATTTACGCGAGTGAAGCCGCGGGTGAAAACTAGCATAATATAAAATAACTTGAAGCAATTTCGTTACTGGTCAATGACCGATAACGAAATTCTGACTACAGCATAACAGGAAATACAAATTTAAAAAAATAATGGTTTGTACCACGATAAAGGTTAACGATAATAATGTAGCTAGGTTAATTACATAATATAAATTGCGAGTAAGAGTTACATTAAGAAGTAAATAGCATTAGTGACATACTTATACCATAAGTTTTTAACATAATCTATACTACCTTTAAAAGCCAAGCCCTTTATGTATACGGTCCATAGGACAGTATATACATATATAGGGCTGGGCTTCTGATAGTGTGCCCAGCAGTGGCTGAGCAAGATTCTTTCTGATTGAGAACGGTTAGTTCATAGTCTACCACGCTCGCGCTGCTCCAGTGCGGGTTGCAAGACTACTCAACTTCGAAAACATTTTGGACCACTCTCAGACATGTAGGTTTCCTCACGATATTTTCGTTCATCCTTAAAGAGAGCGGTAATGAATTATTTAATACTTACGCACATAACTTTGCGTAAGTATTAAATAATTCTAGAGGTGAGGTGCCTAGAGATCGAAGTCTAGACCTCTGACTGGCAGTCCAACGACCTCTGTATGGTCTCCCACTAGGCTAACGCTGCTTGTAAATGAAAATATGTAGATATATTTTATTTCTTGCTTCTGAGAATTATGAAATTAAATATATATATTAATTTTAGTATATTAATATTAAGCTGTCCATCAAATTCCTGTGGGAAGGCGTACCGAGATGGAAAGTGACATATGCGTAAATACAGGACATACCTCCTTTTTCTTTTACCTTTAAAAAAGACATATCATCAGGAAAAATCTTATGTCGCGGGTAACTTTACAAACAACACAAAGAGCACCCACACTCTGGACTACTCTTAGTGGATCACACAAAGTTTTGTCCCGTGTGGGATTCGAACCCACAACACTCGGCGCGGCGGCAGCAGCCAGGCGAACACTTAAACCATTACGCCATCCGTGCAGTAGCACAGACCTAGTATACCTGTAAGCCAAGTTTCATCCAAATTCGATCAACAGTTAGCGCGTGATTCAGTAAAAAGAATTCAAACATGTTCACTAATTTTCATATTTATAGTATTAGTAGGATAGAATTCTTACCAATTAGCGTTTATAAAGTGTAGATTTTTCATGAAGCAGTAAAAGTAATTTATTTCTTAAACTAGTCCGTAATGCTTTGATTACCATGGTTTACTTAATAAAATAATGTTGGTTTGCTTTAAATTAGCTTTCAGTAATACTTTTACTTATCCATACTTACACTTACACCTGGAAGGGTTAAGTAGAGACAGCATTCCCACTGACTACGATCACGAAACATTTCTTTTACTCTTTCACATTCTTTATATTGTTCACGCAAGCTTTTTAGTCTAAGATACTCTCATAAACGTATAGAAGTCGAGGTCATAATATAGGCCGTGCCAGCTCCAGGATGGTAGATTTCAAGCCGAAATTTTAGGGTTTTATGTCGGCCAAATCTTAACTTGGCATTTATGTAACTTTAAGTAATATTATTATATAATGAGCTGCTGTTAAAATATAAAAGGAATGTTAATAAATAAAGGAATGGTAGAAAAACTAGTTGTGCTCTAGTTCACTCGCACGTTGATCCGAACTCTATGTTGTTCTACAAAAATAAAAAGCAGTGTACTCACGTATTTTAATTTGATACAGTTAGTGCGGTTAACGTTTTAGAATTGAAATAAAAAGTTACTTGTCTTATAATAACGAAACAAAATATAAGTGAGACCATAAAGAACAGGGTAATGTGACCGAAGCTCCTCACAATCTTGTCAAACAGCAAAGGACATTTTTAGAATATAAGTTTCATTATCGCTTAAACCAAAGAAAAGTGTTAAAGATGTTATCAAGGAATGGGAGAGCTAGGTGTTTAGTCTTCGGAAATATTTCTAACTACTACTTACAGATAGAAACGTAAGTGGTACTGCTCCGCGAGTCGGCTTCACCATAGTGCCTGACACCAAATACAATATGGCAACGACTGGCTATTTTAACCGACTTCAAAAAAAGGAGGAGGTACTCAATTTGCCTGTATTTTTTTTATGTTTGTTACCTCGTTACTTTTGACTGGGTGAACCGATTTTGATGATTCCTTTTTTATTTGAAAGCTGGTGCTTCCCGTGTGGTCCCATTTAATTTTGATCAAGATTTGACCATTCGTTTTCGAATTATACTTAATAATGCGTATTTGGCTACATTGATGATGTTCTCATATTTGGCAAGGTTCACTAAAAACCGAGAAATAAACAAAATTTTAACAAAAAAGAAAACCGACCTCAAAAAAGAATATTCTAAAACTTAAAATGCACTAAAAAGTTAATAAATAATTGCATATTCTTGTGAATAATTAAATTATTGTTATTATTGGAGTCGGTGTCAGCTAAGGTAGGTTTATAACTAATTAAACATGAGATGTCTTACTCTAATCATAACATAACATTGGCATGCACAATTACACATAGACGCAGCACGCGGCGCAGGCGGCTGACACCGACTCCAAAAATAACAATAATTTAATTATTCACAAGAATATGCAATTATTTATTAACTTTTTAGTGCATTTTAAGTTTTAGAATATTCTTCTTTGAAGTCGGATTTGTTTATAGTTAAAATTTTGTTTCACCAAATATTTTATTACAATAGACAAGCCTATATTTAAAACATTTATTGTTCAGTAGAGGTACCTTAGACCAAGAGTGCGACTGCTACGATGCATCATCCAATCTGAATCAGAAAATCTTAACTACACATACTGAAACTTAGAGCAGTCAGCTTGGTCGTAGAATTTTCTTAAAAATGAAACAGCCCGTTGGACAAATTTGTCCTTAATACCGAAGATCACTCAATCGGTCAAATAATCTTACATTATATACACATATTCCTACTATAAATACTATTAATGTAATGACAGCGTACCTACGCAAAATTGTTATTGTATTTCAATATGATTCGAGTGTCAATATTGTCATTCGAATGCTACTAACTCTAAGCGTCGCGTCGCTAGTGATGCGTACGTAGAAATCAAAGGTTTGAGCAATGGTATGTTGTTAGTAGGAACAGCTAGCACTGCGCTTGCAGCAGAATTACCCATTTTGAATAGCTTTAAGCAATATTTACCACAACATTTATAGCATTGTGTTCCAAGGCTAAGGCTGCGGTTCCATTGAGGCGGAGCGGAGCAGAGCGGAGAAGAGCTGTGCCGCGATTCACCAATCACATGGCTTGAAATCCACATCTCTTCTCCAAGATGTGGATTTCAAGCCATGTGATTGGTGAATCGCGGCACAGCTCTTCTCCACTCTGCTCCGCTCCGCCTCAATGGAACCGCAGCCTAAGGCCGGGACTCCACCAAAGCGGAGACGAGACGAGCGGAGAGAAGATGTTTTTTAAAAAACCAATAGATTTGTGTTATTGACACATCTCCTCTCCGCTCAGCTTCAGTGGAGATCGCTGTGCGGAGATGTGTAATATTTGTATGGCGCGATGGAAGCGGAGATGTGAGCTGTGGGCGGACGACGCGCAGTGGAGACGAGAGATCTGAGCGGCGTGCAGTGAGCGATGTCACCCTCCCCCCACTCGCCCGCCAACAACCCGCAGAGCCCCGCGCGCATTTTGCTTGCTGAAAAACATCTCTTCTCGCACAGCACACAGCACACCGCACACATCTCCGCTTTGGTGGAGTCCCTCGAGCTGAAAAACATCTCTTCTCGCACAGCACACAGCACACCGCACACATCTCCGCTTTGGTGGAGTCCCCCGAGCTGAAAAACATCTCTTCTCGCACAGCACACCGCACACATCTCCGCTTTGGTGGAGTCCCCCGAGCTGAAAAAAATCTCTACTCGCACAGCACGCAGCACACCGCACACATCTCCGCTTTGGTGGAGTCCCCCGAGCTGAAAAACATTTCTTCTCGCACAGCACACAGCACACCGCACACATCTCCGCTTTGGTGGCGTGCCCCGAGCTAAAAAACATTTCTTCTCGCACAGCACACAGCACACCGCACACATCTCCGCTTTGGTGGAGTCCCCCGAGCTGAAAAACATCTCTTCTCGCACAGCACACAGCACACCGCACACATCTCCGCTTTGGTGGAGTACCCCGAGCTGAAAAACATCTCTTCTCGCACAGCACACAGCACACCGCACACATCTCTGCTTTGGTGGAGTCCCCCGAGCTGAAAAACATTTCTTCTCGCACAGCACACAGCACACCGCACACATCTCCGCTTTGGTGGAGTCCCCCGAGCTGAAAAACATCTCTTTTCGCACAGCACACAGCACACCGCACACATCTCTGCTTTGGTGGAGTCCCGGCCTAAGGGTTAGTAATTATCAGGCGGGACGTATGTTTGCCAAAAAAGCTGCACCTATATAGCTCAAAATCGGAGTAAAAACAATGGATTCCTCTTTTAACCATTGTTTTTATTGGATATCTGCCAAATAACTACTAGCCCAGTTCAATTCCTGAATGGAAAATGACCCAGAGAAAGCTTTGCCAGAAGTGTGTGTACTACACACTACATACCATTATCTCAAAGATGTGTGTATGATTTATGATTTAATTTGTATACTTTATGTATGTACTTAATCACTTTCTGTTTCTGAAGGAATTCGTACTAAATATTAAAATAGCTACACTATTTCATTTTACTGGGTTACGTAAGTATATAGGTACAGTCGGCCAAAAATTTGGTCTACCACGCTACGGCTGAGGTTCATTTGAACGTCATGAAACATCAAGGTCGATTTCCCCTTGCAATAATATTATGACAGTGACCATTGCTCTCTTTATTATGTATTACCTATATTTACGTCATGCCATGTGTCTAGTTAGAAAAGTCAACCTTAGCGGTAATTAGATTTCACAAAAACTTTTTTCAAAACTGGTAAACCACTTTTTTGGCCCACTGTACAAATTCATCTGAGGCAATGTATTGTTCTATTTGATTATCTACATACACATTCTAATTTTAAATTATTTTGATCTTATGTATGTGTATAAGTAGACAACTTTTTAACACGTATTAATTATTCTTAAGCGGCGCGGGCGCGCCGCGGCGGGCGGCTAAGACCATCGGGTTAGGTATGAGTCCTTTTAGTGGTGTTAGTTAAAAGTTTGGTAATAGCCAAAGCTTTGCTCTTAGGGATAAAACTGTCACAAAATGAGGAAAGTATCGTAATTTGAATTAATGCAGAAGTAGGATAACCGAATGTTTTGTCGCTTATCGAGAGATATCGTATCCAGTTTATTAGACACGAATAAACTAAAAATATTGCTTGTACATAATTATAACTAATATAAGTGTTATATTTACAATTATAATTTTTGTTATTATACCATTTATCTTTGCAATAAACAGCAATTTCTCCCTAACTAGAAAATAATGTTAAGAGATATATAGGCTGTGTCGCCATTTAAATGCTGGAAGGTAAGTACTAGGGTTTACAAACGTGAAAACCCGTGAGTATGCATGCCCTAAGTTTACAGTGTACCTACGTTAATACTTACATAAGGATTACCTATTAATCAGAATTCAAGATAGAACTATTAGTAAGTATCTAATAATAAATCAACTACTTATATAAACTAAAAGTTTATTCCTATCCCCAAGTGAGAGTTTATAATAGGTACCTATTTTACAACATTTTCACTAGAGAAATAAGATCAAGATTATGATTATTACAATAATTATTATATACTAAAACAATTAAAAATATTTGTTTTATCATCAACGTAGTAATAAACTAATACCTAATGAACTGTGCGCTTGATAGTAGCCATTATGTTGATCCCTATATATTATAATAATCCTCTATACATAATGGGTGTGAATGCCGAAAAACTATGTAGGAATACTTATTAAAATATATTGAAAATTGACCTTGAATGTGAGTAGGCCACGAACTGTGCTAATACTTATGCATCTGGGGCAGTGAAGAGCTTGGAGTAGCAAGCTTTGTTGGTGAGGGCAGCGCACGCGCGCTATGTTCAAGGCGCTATCGATCGTGAACCGCGAATAGCCCGTGGTGCGCGCGCCAGGAACAAATGTACCCTACCCGGTTAAGGAGGGCCTGCAATCGTCCCGCGCATTCGTTCGGCGCAGAGCCACGCGCAAGGCCAAACAAAGGGGCGAAGGGAGGGGTGGCCTCCGAGGGCACGAGCTCGGCCCGGGACCCTCTCATTACGTAACATTAAACGCACAGGACGGCGCACAAACAATGTGATTTTATTTTTCTTCGATTTTTCTACTGTTTTTTGATTATACAATTTTTAGGATTAGTATCGTGATATTATGTTAAGTGTCGCGCGACTTTTATTTCACTATAATTTTAGGTGTTAGCGTAGAGTATCAATCGAAAGCTGCAGTGATATTTAACGTGAAATAAATTTAACAAAAAGTCTATTGCGCAGTAGTGTCTACATGGTATTTGGACGAAAATAACGAAGAGGAAAAAAGGAATATCCGTTGTGAACTGAAAGTGTGTATATTGGACAGTGACTTAACCAAAACAATAATCGATCGATCGGCTTAGAAATTAAGTATAGGTAGTAAATTTAGACATAAATAATTATTAAGGATAATGAACACACATTCTAAAAATAAATAGTATTGTACTACAAGTTATAATACTTAAAATATTTATCTTTGAGATATGGTTTAAAATTGCATACCAAAATTATACGAGTGACCTGCAAAAATGACTATGGGTGAGTATTTTGTATCAGTTTGTTTCGCCTTTTAATACAGATTTAAAAATATGTGTATTTTTCATGAAGTGAATGTCTACACTGTTATTGATTACAAACGCACCTGACTTAAACCAAGTACGTATAAGAGTTAAATGCTTTCTAATTAAGTTTTAGGATGAGTATAATATAGATACCAGCGGTTTTAAAATGAGTAAATAGTGTTCATTTATGCCCGATACCTCTAGTAAAAGAAGTTGTGTAGATACGTTAATCACGTTAGCCAGTGCCATTTTTATTCCAGATGCACATTTGAATGACGCACACATAAATGTAATCTTCAAGTATCATCTACAAACTAAATGCTTATGAAATAGTAATTGTAATACGTCTCATACGGCAGCAAATCATTGATAACAATTATTAGTCTTACCTACGTATGGCTTTTAATAGAAGCCGTATCGACTTACGCTGTACCTACTCTTGCTAATTTCGTGATTCGTGGAATGATTTATTTTTAAATATAGAGGCCGAGCCCTATTCTCACCTGACAAAGAGAATTCTCGAAGTAGGTAAAGCAAAAGAGGGATCGTTCTTCCCCTATAAAGCTAGAATGAGATACTAATGTCTCGTCAGCACGCACCTATCGGCACCTGTTCCACCTGCGCATAATACTTTAGCCAGTAGAACCAGTGACATTCTAAATGGCATTCATGTCTGTTTATATGTTCATGTTTATAACTCTGCATTACACCATCTGTGTGTAGACACAACAATATGCTGAGGTACACGGTACCTACTTGATTACGTCACCGGATGATCTCCAGTTTGCTACTTATTCGCAACATCCCACATACTAAGATTAATTTCACTAGGTTGTGTTTAATCTTCTGCTTTAGAAACAAGTACCTTTTAATATTTAGACTGCACGGAGAGCGTTGTAGTATAATATTCAGCTACTAACGTTCAAAAGACACTAGGTTCGATTCACGCACGATAAAAAGATGATCTAGAGATGTTAAATATAGGGTTTGGTATATTGATTGGTTAAATTAGTAAAACTTATTTAAATTATTGACGTCACGCGTCACACAGGCGAAAAGATATAATAGGTTTTCAATAATTATGTCTGGCATTTAAAGAATTAACAGGTTAAACCCAAGCAGTATGTACTGTGCATAGTATTAAATCATTGATAAAAATTAGTCTTACGCGTAGCAATCATTAGCGTTTCTATATACATAATTATGTATTTAAAAAAAGTATATATGTATTTTCTAGTACCCATACCCATTGTCCAGTACCCATAGTACAAGCTCTACTTAGTTTGGGCTAGACGGTGTTGTGTGTACGTGATAGAATATTATTATTATTATTGAATTATTAAACGTTTCGAAGTAAAAGTAATTTATTATGATTAGACATTTATGTAAGTACTAGTTACCAATTTAGACTATCATTTTCTGTAAACAAATAAATATGTACGTATCTATCTACATGCCACACCCTACATATCTAGTCAGGCCTAAGGGCAACGCTATATGACGTCACACCATGTATAGATAAATGTGCCATGCAGATCTAAGGAGGCTTTACTTATTTTTCTCTTTCTAGAATTATCAGTGCGTTTAATTACACAGCATATATAAGAACCTAAGCTTTGTTAAGAAAATTATATCAAATTATATAGCATCGTGATAATACACACATCCTACGAAAAAATATTTTCTCGAGCTGAGGGCGTGCGCAGCGACGCCGACGCAGGCTCTAGAAGCAGTTACCTACTTAGCCTTTAGGTTAATCTAGCACTACAAGAAAAGGTCTATCAGATGAACTCTATTATTTCACAAGCTATTAGTATAGTGTTACGAATGACTTGTTATCAATACCTTCCATCATTATATCTATAAGTTTAGCATCTTGAACAGTACCTACCTATTTTGAAAAGTTTTGACAAATGTTGGCACAATAAAAAGTAGGTATACCTACCTTTAATAATGAGCTAATTTATTTGTTAACGAGTGACGCAATTTTACGCTAACATCTAATCTGCTTAACTGAATGTGTCCGAAGTCAGTTAGTAGAGCCGCGCGCGCAGTGCGAACGTGCACACCGCGACGCAGCCGCGCGCACGAGTCACGCCCGCACCCGCCGTACCTTGAATCTCCTCAACCATCTCGTGATCCGATATTCTCACCTTACTCCGACCAACACCACACACCGTGACGATATTACAATCGAACTCCGACGTGCATGACAATAATTCCCGCGTTTTGCGCACAACCAAAAGATAACAATAATCTCATAAAAAAACTCTATTCATGATAACTAGGAAGATGGAAAAAAGTGATTCGTTTGCAATCTTCGACATCAACATTGGCCAGAAGGGTAAGAAGGAAGTGTCTTTAGAAAAAGAAAAAATACTTACTGATGATCCATGGAAAAAAGCATCCTTTACAAATGTTATAAGAATTAGTTCCTCGTGAAAACTAATTGCAGTATAGTCCAATTTCAAATTTTAATATCTAATAATACATTTCGTTTTATTAACACCGTAATCGTCCTTTTTGACTATTTTAATGTTTCATTAATATAAATCATAAACTTGGTTTATCTTCTGAAGTTGTGATATTATAAATAAAAACAGATACAATTTTCTTTATCAACAACTAAACAAAGTATTTGTTTAGAAATGAAATACAATCAACAATGATTAGTATTCTTTTTATCACAATAATAACAATAGTATTTGATTTGATGTTCTTGTACTGCTCGCATACCACTTTATACACGCTTGCAAAAAAGTCATTGTTGTAATGAACGTTTCCCATTGTCTCCATGTAAAATCGTGGGAGCCACCTAGATCACACACGCTACTTACCAATAGCTTGCCTTTTCTTTCTACTATTATTAAAGAGCAATAACCAAAGCACTCTCATATAAATAAGTATTAAGTAATACGGCACTGCGTCGCTCGTTTTGTAAGATACATGTCATCTTTGCTAAATTGTTATTTTCGTAATTGGGTCGAATTTCATCACTTAATAGATAACAACATCAAATCGTGTATACTCATTGTGGCTAAGCGAGGAGCACGTTTGTCGCTTCCGCTAGTCGTCCTCAATATCAGGTGCGCACGCGCCGCCGCCCGCCGTCCCTGGACAGCGAGCACCAAGGGAACCAGTCGTGTTCCACTCCGGTGCGCGACTTGCAATGCCCTGCTTCCTATAAGCTAAACACTCATAGCTTAAACGTTACTACTTGAAGAGAATAATAAACCGCCGCCTTGTAAACTAATTATTAATATTCATAGCATAGCTGCCGTCAATCTTCGCCAACTTGTATTACATTGATAGGTACCAATTCTACGGACACTAATTCAAAGCCAACAGGCATCTATAATTTATAATCGTATGATTTATAAATTTTCATGGATGACAAGTTTTACAAGTATTATTTACATTCTACGATGTTTCCTAGAATATAGCTGTAAGCTAAATGATTTATGAACGTCTATAAATCTATCACTCATATAATTATGATGTTTGCTGGTAATAACTTACTACTAACAGAAAACTTTGTTTACCATTTCTATTGGGTGTAACAAACATTTTGCGTAAATTTACCTGAGCCATATCGGTTGAAATCGTTAGCTGCATAACTAATGATTCAGTAATGAATGACAGTAGAACCGGACTGTACATAGTGTCGTTCAATGTACGGTTTCGAAAATTTTGGTAAATGGCTTACATTCACCTATGTTTTCGAAAGCATAATTTAAGAATTTGTTATTAACTACGTAATCAATTATCTAAACAACTATGTCTTTAGACACCATGAAGTAAGTGATTTAACTCTTTAGGGCTAAAGTGTTGTGTCCTTTGTTGACAGAACGTGATCGCGGTGAGCGCGACTACATCGGTTTCGCGACCCTGCCGGAACAAGTACACCGCAAATCAGTCAAAAGAGGGTTCGATTTCACACTGATGGTTGTCGGAGAATCAGGTCTCGGCAAATCCACACTTATCAACAGCTTATTTTTAGGAGACCTTTATAAAAACAGAAAAATACCAGACGTCCAAGGTAAGAAACTATCGAGCTTACTTAAAAACTTTTAATAAAAGTGCATTTCTTATAATGCGCTAAAAGTTCATGATTTGATTACAGACAGAATAGAAAAGACTACGACTGTTGAAAAGAAAACAATGGAAATTGAGGAGCGTGGCGTTAAGTTACGTTTAACTATAGTGGACACGCCCGGGTTCGGCGACGCCATCAACTGCGAAGACTCGTGGAGGGTTTGCTCCGCTTATATCGATGAACAATTCAGACAATACTTCACCGACGAAAGTGGATTAAATCGGCGTCACATGCAAGACAATCGAGTGCACTGTTGCCTTTACTTCGTTCCGCCATGGGCGCATAGGTAAAACTTTTTATATCACAATATACAACCATCTCATTCCACTCTCAACTTTCTCTTTTGTTCTTGCGTTGTTTTAGGAGCCATTGTGTTGTCAAACAGATACTTAGAAAATTATCAAAGACGAACATCGTATCATGTGTAATGAGGCGAATAATTTGAAATTGAGCAATTTGCCTTGGGTCTTCTTGCGATACTTTCTGCTGTCACGAGCACACACACAGCGATCCAATTCACCCACTAGAGTCCAAGTTGTAGTGGAGCTATCTCCTATGCGTCGGTGTATGTGTCCGGAGGAGTGTTATTTTTATTAGGTCAATTATGGTCAGGGCCGCAGCGATAGAGCACCGTTGCGGAAGCACACGTGTCGTAAACGAAACTAGAACAAAGATAAAACTTCAAAAGAATAAGTTACACTCATACATAAAGAAGATTTGCCATTGAATGGTTTTAAACTGGCGCGATATATACAGCTTAGGTAATATTATCTTTATAAAATATTCATAAACAGAAATGAATTATATTTGCATCACAATTCTCTTTTGCTGGTTCATAAAACTGTTTATTTAGGTGACTTACCTACTACCGTGCCTTTGATTGCACGTCTTAACAGAAAGATCAGACTAGAATACTTAATTATTTGAATTGAGTACATAATCAATTTAATTTACGTTAATATTTATGAATGCGGGCATATGATGTATCCGACTTTATTAGTTAAACGAAATGCGACAAAAGAATAATTGAAATGCCGGCTCTAAATAAGTAAGTATGTGTATGCATATTTTTTAATTTTTGATTGGAGCATATACCTACTTAGACAAAATGTTTCTTTGATATGCAACGCAACAACAATATATTACCTACTTATCCTATGTAATATACTCGTATTTTATTGTCATAACAGTTCTGTTGAGAATGTTTAGAGCTCAGCAACCAAAACATCTATATATACACCATACTTAGCATGGCCGAAGATATTGAACTATTTAGATATTATTTGCAAGAATAACACGAGCCGTCGTCAGTATCAAAGTCTTATTATTATTATTATGAAACTTGTCCTTTTTTATTCGCGTTTACTTCAAAAACATCACTTATAGATAACCAAAAATAATAAAACGCGCTAAATACAAACTGCAAAACACAGCACACTATTGTAGTGAACAGGCGCTAAATTGCGCGACGCGCATAGATTGATTTAGCGTTTGGTACCGTCAATAACTTCACTTTATATGATGGCTAGCAATAAACAAATCAATATTGTTGCACGATACAATGTCTATTAATGCTCTTATGATGATGACTTCGATGGCCGTTTCCCCTCCGCGTTGTTTCTCATCCTATCGCGGGTCATAATAACAGTCATCGAGATGTTATTGATTTATTCAAATTTGTTGTAGAATTTATTTCGTGAAATTAAATGTTACGAAGCAAATGCTGACTGTAAATATAGAACTAATAGCGATACATTATAAGCCGAGCCCGATGGCTTTAATATGATAGCTGCAGTTACTCTTACGCCTACGATTGTTGATAATTTCACGTTTCGGGATAGTTTATGTGTAGTGTTACATCTGATGGTAGGAGGCGATGCCAACCTATCGATATATCGATGACGACATCGACAGGTAACATTAACTTGACCCGTAACAGTTGATTTTAACTCTCACAGTCAGCATGCAGCAGTAGACTGTCGCACCTAAAATATCTTGCGTTGTGTTCCTCTGGTGAACAAGGTTTCCAGACTCCTTAAGGAGATGTGCTAGCAAACTGAAACGTAGTATTATCTTTGCCCCGTACTCGGACATCACAGCGACCCTTGAGAGTAGAAACCCCCGTAATAGTACTCCTAGGGTTGCAATGCAGGAACCTATAGTATCGCTAACCGCTTAACAGTAAGCTGAGCGTTAGAGAGCGTTCGCGACATAGGTAGTAGATATATAAAAATCTGTGACAGTGAAATTAATACTATAAATTTATAATTTGATATACGTGTGTAATTGTAGACTTTCTCTTGCTAAACTACAATATATTTGAGAACCAGGCTTAAGAAACAATGTTGAGGTTTCTGTAAACTACAATATTTTTTTTTATTATTTTAGGGCAACTGACAGCAAATAATTCTTATAAGTTAAAACATAGTAGCAAAAGGCCAATAAAAAGTTTTCATACATGAATTGCAATATATTTTTTTAACGTACATAGACAGCGATGCAATCCATACAAAGATTACATAAAATATACTTACTACACTATAATTTATCCGTTAGAAAATATACATTAAAAAAAGCTGGATGGCAAAAAAAATGGTTAAGTTTTTACAACTAAAAGTGTTGATGTGAGGTTTGCCTTGCAAGTTTTAAGGACTTCATGTGTAGGTACGTTTCCTATTACGTAACAGAAATATGAAACCATGTCTATAAAATACCTACTTGTTTACTGAAAATTCAGGCTTCTAGTTTTATCCACAACGAAGTTATAGGGGTTCGAAAACGCCGTGAACTATTTCGAGAAAAGTATGGTACGGCCGTGTCGCTTTTTTGCTCGACTTGGCGGGGGCACTGCCGTGCCCCCAGATCAGATACCTACCTAAGTATGATATTATAATTACGAATGCAGCACAGATTTCATTATGGATCATGGATCATCACTTTCATATCAGCTCTTATCTATGTGACAGAAATGCTTGTCAAACATGCACGCTAGGGTAAAACTACAAACTATGTTGCGAAACTGAAATATGATATAGGTTCTGCAAGAAAAGACGGTCATGTTAGGCCATACCTAATCTATGTACCTAATATAATGTGCATTTTCTATGTATAATATGTATGTATTTACAAAAAAAGAAAAGTATATATGTATGTTTATCCATTGTCTAGTACCCATAGTACAAGCTCTGCTTAGTTTGGGCTAGATGGTGTTGTGTGTATGTGGTAGAATATTATATTATATTATTATATTATTTTGGTTAAAAAATTGCAGTCTACGTCATGTGGACTTGGAAATGATGAAACGACTTCACCGTAAAGTAAATATCGTTGTGGTGATAGCGAAAGCGGATACACTGACGGCAGCGGAGGTGAAGCGGCTGAAAACACGAATACTCAACGACTTGGACGAACATCAAATACAAGTAAGTAACACCACATCACCAGTGGGCCATGAAAGTAACGCTCTAGGCTATTATCGATATGTTTTAAAGTCAAAATTAAAAAAGGTGGAAACACTTCTTGGACACGTCAATTGACTTACATATTAATAGTAAATTATAAAAATATAACACAATTAATTAAAAATGTTGCATTATAATAATAATAGGTAATATAATAATATTCTTAGCCTTCGACTAAAGCTTGTTTCACACGTACCACCACCACACTACGTGGGCGGGCGCAATTTTGTATTGAAAAAGAATAGTAGAATTTACACGGACCACATTTTACCGTCATTATCTACCACGTGGGTGATACCGACCACATCGCAACCACAACGCAACCACCACCGACACCGTGAACTAGCGTCCGATCGAACGGACATGGCAGACACAACGCTGCGTCGCGCGTCGACGCACCGACACTGCGCGCACGCCTGTGCCCTCACCCCGTCATTCATTCTACAACACAATGGTACTAGATAGTAACAACAATGTTTCCTCTTCGTATTCCACGAGTTTGTTTAGTCAAGGTGTGTTTCCTCAACGAAAACCGGTGTCGAACTGTCTGTCTGCACTCGTGAGCGTCATTGCGTCGTCACAACCACATCGCAACTACTAGCGACAACTCAACCACATCCACATTTTGAAGGAACCACAACGCAACTGCAAAAAGCTGCAGCGACACTATTCACACGTAACCACTGCTTGATCACTTTTTGTCGCGTCGATGTGGTATGGTTGTGGTACTTGTGATTCATTCACACGTACCACAACCATACCACATCGACGCGCCTTAGATGCATAATCTATATCTTAAAATAATTCCACTTATTCCGGTTTATTCCGCATTCGACCCTCATGTTTCGTCCCGAATGTAAAAATACGCATTCGCCCCATAAATTGTTCCTCATATGCCCCGAAATTTAGATAAATATTAATTTCTTAACGTAATTCCTATTTCGTCCTAAATTATGTTCCTTTTTTGACCCTGTTTTTTTTTGTATAGCAGATTTTGATGTAACATCACGAGCCCGACATTTAAGACTTAAAATAATTTTTAAACATGTTTTGTTTTGTTAACCATATGCTCAGAAATGTAGGACGAAAAAGGAATAATAAAAAAGACGGGCGAATGAGGAACATTTTGGAATGTGAGACGTAATGTAGGGGCGAATGCGGAACAAACCCTTATTCCTGACATTTCTTTGTCAGGTTTATCAGTTCCCTGAATGCGATAGCGATGAAGACGAGGAGTTTAAGCAACAAGACCGTGAGTTGAAGGCTGCGGCTCCGTTTGCAGTGGTGGCTTCAGATGTGGTACTCGAAGTGGGCGGGAAGAGGGTGCGTGGTCGCCAGTATCCCTGGGGCATAGTCGATGGTGAGTTTAGCATGTCTCATATTTCGCCCTTAAATCACTGTACCGCTAATAATTTACATATGTGTTTCTTTCTAACATATGAAAAATGAATTATTTTGATAAGTAGGTTCTTTTTAAATTTGCCTTGTTTTTCTATTTGAATAATTAATTATTCTCTTAAAAGAATTACTTTCTTATTTTTGTTATGTATAACTAAGTAAATGTTGTATCTATTTGCTTTATCCAATACAACCTATCCCATTCTGAAAGAAGCAGATTCGTAAACGAGACGATCTCTACCAAAACGCTTTTTTATTTATATCCAACTAAAATAGCCTGCGAGCCCAAACTAATCCGCCGACATCACATGCCATTGTTTACCAATTGTATGCCACAACACAACACACAACCAAATAGTAAATCGCTTCCACATCCGACGCGACGAGCGACGGTAGCTTGCATAACAGATTGTTTGATAAGGCGGATTCACGTTATTGTGCAACTGTTTACATCCCTAGATTTATATCTACTTTATGAGGACGTTGAGCTAAATATTCACGGGATATTTATCTGCTGTAGGTACCTACCTAAATATAAAACATATTACAAGCACTATTTGTTTTAAATAAGCCGATGCCCGTCCTATATATACTTTTCTATAATTATATAGAGAAATACGAAGTTCAGGTTTCTTTTAAATCTACATGTCACAAAGGTTTAAGTGTAGGGTTGGAATCTAATTCCGTGCAGCACATGAAAAAATAACAAGGGTCATAATATAGGTGTATGTAATGTCATAAAAATGAGCCTACTTAACTCCAAATGGTCGACGTTTTAATTTCTTCAATTGCGTACTTAGTACGTCCTATCTATCTCTTCAGCAGATACATATTCTTAGAGATATACCCAGATAAAAATTTATTACGCCAGTACAAAGTATCTATAAACGCTCCCCTCAGCTCTAACTTCATATTAATATAAAATGAGGGTGGTTAATTTAAACGAAATATTTTTAAATCTATTCCTGTAATTGATCCGTTCGAGCCGTGCAAAAGGTCTCTGTTCTTTTGCTGAGGCCCGATAATTATAAATTAATATAATTAATTAATATTTATAAAAAAAGCCTAATTCCTACCAAATACTATGGTATTTTAATTTGTACGTCAATATACAGGTACGTATATTCAAAGAGCCAGCTTTTGTAGGACAGCTTGGTTTCCATATTTATTTTATTTACAATTTAATCATTTTGCGAACAGTGGAAAATCCTCGTCACTCGGACTTCACAAAGCTTCGGACGATGCTAATTTCGACGCATATGCAAGACCTTAAGGACGTGACGCAAGATGTCCACTATGAGAACTTCCGGGCGCAGTGCATCTCGCAGATATCTCAACATGCGATGCGGGAAAGAGGGTAAATCTAAATCTGACTTTAACCTATATTTCTTAAATTAGCACATGAGTTTAAGCAAATATGTAGAATACATCAATTTTATTATTTGTAGTATACAACCTAAGTATGAAATAAAAGAATCATAAAATATTTAATATACCATAAAGTTTATCCGCTGCCAGCATTTCCGTTTTCGTTTTTACTCTTACCTAGATGCTATTACGAATTAGTTTTTTAACAGTCGTATAAAAACAAGCAAGTATTCAAATTCGTTAAAAAGCCGTTTGCCAAGCGTTTTCTTTTTCGTATAAGCAAAATTCGTTTGAATCAATTAATTCGTAAAATCATAAAAATGTGAACATGACAATGGTATCTCTTGCTTCTTGGTAGATTATCCGGGTACGTATTACAATACCAAAATTTCATAATAACTATGACTGAAATACCGACGTCCAAAACAACGAAATTCAAAATACCGAAAGTTTTAAATGCCGATAGCCGTTATATCGAAACATAAAATACCGATGTCCAAATGCCCAAAAGGATGAAACCCCGAATGGACAAAATCCCGAATGGAATGCCTCAGTTTTATGGTAGAACTAAGGGGAGTTTTAGACGGAGCCCCGCTTGGCGGGGCTCCTATTTCTGGGTGGGTTTACAAAAGAGAACCTAAATCAACCTACCGCTTCCGAGTCGGAATCGTACGGATGACTTCGGGATATAGATCTTCGGGAATTTAGCCTTTCGGGCAAATGAACTTTCAGGATTTAAAACTTTTGGCCAAACAATCATCGGGCGTTTAATTTTTCGGGATTTCTTCCATAGGTATTTTAAAATACGGTCTTTTAAATTTCGGTATTGTAATACGTACCTACCCGATTATCCAGTTCTAATTACATTTTCTTTTATAACTCCCGCACTAGGCTTGAATGTTGTGTCGCGGGGGACTTTACAAACATTCAAACAACAGACACAAAAACACCCAGACTCGAAACAACCATTTGTGGATCCCTCAGTCTTGTCCCGTGTGGGATTCGAACCCACAACATTTGGAACAGTGGCCGTGGCGAGGCGATCACTTAAACAACTACGTCATCCGTGCAGTTTTGATTGCTGATTTTGATCTAATACTGAACTAGATCATAACTCAATCCGAAAAAAGTGTAATAGATACTTACTACAGTTTATTAGATTTAGAATTACATATATTGCTCCACTATAACAAAAAACTAATTGAGTAGTGGCAACAAGCAACTCATAGCTACTCATTGCAATTTCTTTATAGAAGAAAATATTTAGTTGGCCTACCTACAATTCTCAATACAATACTCATTGTTGACCCCGCTAACAAAGCTAAATTGCTCGCGTTAAATAAAAGGGGTTCACCTCAATAGCTCACGGAGTCGTTCTGATGTCACGACCTCTTAATCGTCAAATTCTATGAGCTGAAGCTATTATTGTTAAACGAAATATAAGTATATTGCTATGTGTGGGGAGGAAGCGTTGCGTTATTCGTCTTGAGTGCGTTTTATTTATAAGAAAGGTAAATAAGGTTGTAAGTATAAGTATTCTGTATTGAGAGGTTGGATACAATAAGTGCCGCTAGGTGTTATTAATACCTTACTTGAATATTTTCTATAATCATCGCAAATGGCTCAAATGAAACGAACAGAGCAGTACCTATCTAGTTACCTACTGTTCTTATAAACGGTCATTTTTATTTGAAGACTTAAACTTCGTAAAACTTACATTTTTGATTTAGTAACTGAAGGTAGAGTCACCACCTTTGGCCAACACAAAATACTTAAATAATTAAATCGGTTATTTTATGATGCTTGTTAATAAATATTTGTATATTTGTCAGAAAGCTGAAGAGAGACTCGATGGGCAACAACAACGACGTAGTTATAACAGACACCGATCGCCTGTTGCTGCAAAAAGACGAAGAGGTAAATTTTAACTACCTGTCAAACTATTCTTTATCTACATTTTATGTTAAGTTCTATTGTAGGTATTTGTGGACCGTAGTGGAAGGACACTATACGTGAAACCACTCATTTCAAAGAGTCAGTTTCGATTCCCTTAGCAGATTAGGTGATAATGGGGTTTCCATTCAGCAAATTTGTAGTAGCTTCATAGAGTCTAACATAATAGGCTTGGTCCTGTTGTTTGGGATCTAAATATAGCTGAGCAGGAGACATAGCGAAAACAGTTGTATTTACATCACAGGATATATAGGTACTTTATTAGAGCCAGGATATGCGGGTTTAGCTTTAGCAGTTACTAAATATGTACTTATTGGGTATGTATCATAGACATTAACTCACGTGTTGTATTTGTTCCTGTAACGGTTATTTGTACACAAATATACCTCGTGTTTTTAAACAGTATAAAGCCGAGGGTAAGACTATTAAAGGCAAGTGCAGAGCTACAAGGCAATATGGTAATTATACTTTAGTTAACGAATAGATCCCCTACAATTCTGAGCTCCTCTATCCTTAGATCATCTTAATATCTTCTTTCTTATTAATTTACAATAACCATAAGAAAGAAATTTCATATTCGTAGACGACGTAGTAACTTAGAATAATCACACACGAATTATTTCATTACAGATCCGACGCATGCAAGACATGTTAACACAAATGCAAGAAAAACTCAAAGCTTCCGATAAAAAACATGACAGTATTATAGATGTATAGAAAATAGACTGCAAAGTAGGTATTAGCGTAGCATTAAAATTACCTACTCACTTAGTTATAATAAATTATGAAAAACCTCTTTAGAAAAATGGGATGAATTTAGATTTTTTATACAATAATTGTGGAGAAATAAATAATTTTACAGTAATATCAGAGAATGCAGCATACCTAAATGTTTTACTAGATAATTAGAAATGTTATTTTGTTTTTGCATGACGATAGATCTAAAAAAAGTATCTACTATATTTGTGGATGTTAAATCGAGTAGATAAGTCCTCATAAATTATGCTGCGAAGATTAGGAGTTCCTCGCACCAAACACGAGGCGAGCGATGAGGAAGCGACGCGACGCGACGACGCGACGGTTACGTTACGTTCGGTCATCGGTTTCGCATGTCTATATTGATGTGTACAAAATTGGAACGTGCGCGATAGACACGACTTCCGCACCGCTGCCTTTTTTGGTGGAAGAAAAATGGCAAACTATATTCGCCGAGTTATGCATCAAATCATCCATATTTTATCACAGTATACTAATTTTATTATAATAATCAAATCATCGGTATTTTGGAGCATTTATCTCTAGTTACCAAATGAATAACTTTCACTTAACTACTTACCTTTGTTTTATTCTATAAACCTATTGACTTAAATGTATAAGGTTTTGGTTTTAACCTTCTTGTATATAATTTGAAATGAAATTATGATATTGAGTTTTAAAGTAAATGAAATATTTTTATGTTACCTATTTATAGATAGTTGTTACACCATTTTATGAGATTGTAAGCTAATAAATTTTGTCTATGAATAATATACCTAATCATCTGTTAGATATATTGTCGATGAAGTATTTAAAATTAAGCTGTATCGAAAATGCTGTATAAAAAATCGGATTCTATAGGTACTTATAAATCGCACGGTTAGTTTTTGCAAAGAGTTAATTAGTGAGTTTATACAAAATAATTACGTAAGAAGCATGGACTTTATACATCATTATTTTGTCTACAGTTATGTCACATCTAGAGACTATAAAAGCAAAAGTGGATATGGATAGCCACCGTGTACTTATTGCAATATTCTATGAACGGTCCAATAATAAACTAATGTCTAAATGTGTTTTGTCAGAACAACTCTTATAATTAAGTTACTCGTTGTAAAGCCCAGTGTGGCAACACATTACACAAGCAATAGGTATATTCCTAATATGTAGATTTACCTGTTTTTACCATTATTTTCTATAAACATAGAATAAATAAATCAACCAGCAAAACAATGACCTGACACTACCTGCCTAGGTATACCAAAGCGTTTAATGTAATATGAATTTTGTATCGATATTATTGAATTTAAATAGTAAATTGATACTTTACCTAAATAATGTGAGTTTTATTTATCCTTTACCAAGCGTTAAGCATTCCTACTTGGTACTTTATGTAAATAATTATACCTAAAACCCTATTTTAGGTACTCGATAGCATAACCTTATTCCTTATGGTTCATTTGGATACGCCTAAGTGCATGCTCAATTAATCAGTTCTATTTCATCGGCAAAAAAATTTCAGCTACTAAACCAAGCTTAATCTGTGTGCGTTAGCGCAGCAAAATGTTGTGCTTTAGAGAGATAATAAGGATAACAAATAATTAGTTCATCGTGAAGAGTAATTTGTTCAAGTTGTAGTTGTAAAGTTATTCGAGAAAAACAGATTTTGCCGCAGTAATGTTTGCAACATTATTACCCTGGCAAAACTATTTTTATAAAATCGTTTCATCTCGGAAATAAATGCATGAATAGACACTCATGCTCACGACACCGGTTTTTCCCGTTCCACTTGTTTCCAAGTGTTACAATTTTATTGTAAACTCAAGTGAAACGGTTATTGGAGTGTTTTGAGCGTTGATGTAAATAATACAAATTGCGAATCATAAAAAAACAAGTGAGAAACGGCAATGAATTGCCGTAAATCTTAGAGTTCGAAAAAATGGTATCACGTGACCTTGAGGTCAGAGGTCAAAGGTTATGTCATTTCGGGCTATATCGACTATGCTGAGTCGAATGGCGTTGACCGCGAGTCTCTAGCTCTTACGGTTCTGGAATTGAAAGTTGTATAACAGACAGAGGGACAAAGCTGTTGTATAAGAGTTTTTTCAAGTGGTAGTTTTAAAGTTATTCGAGAAAAACAGATTTTGCTGTAGTAACGTTTGAAACATTACGCTGGCATTTTTTTTTTCATGAAATCGTTTTAGCCCGGAATTAAATGCATGGATAGATAGCTTTTGTTGTGTATTAAATGTTTGTAAACAGCAAAATTTGTGTGTGTTGTGGTTTTAAAGTTATTTAAGATTTTGCTGCGGTAACGTTTTGGGATTCTCCAGATCTCAAAAACGGCTCAACGTAGAACTTTGAAAAAATACCAAATATTGACCTTAATTTGTTCAAATTTGTCCAAACATTATATTTTGATTTGTTTGATAAACACCAATGTACCTAATTAAATTGTGCAGAAATTCAGAAAGAAACGGATTTGCAAGTAAACCATAACACTTACAATCAAATAAAAAGCTGTATCATGTACCTACCATTAGTACACTTTTATAACGACATTAAATTTAGATTATGTAACTCTACGCAATATGAAGATACAAAGAAATTTATTTACATTTTTTATGGTCCGATTTAAATGATCGAATACGCAGTTCCCATAAAACAAGGAAACATGGAATACTATGAACTAATTAAAATGTTCCATCAATAAACAATCCCGTTAATTTCAGCTTTAAATTACGACTATCAAAAAAGTTATATTAACAAAAAGAATGTGTCAGTAATTATTGTTCTATAAGCCGACCAAATTATAAGGGCTACGTAAAAGTGACCGCACCATAATATTATATATAAGGCTAACCATCTTATATGAGCAGTATAATATGTTTCTTTCGTTAGTACAGTTGCGAACAGAGAAGTTCTGTGGTTGGTCAGGTTAGTAAATATAAATAATGAAATGAGCATAATTAAAAAATTTTATTAAAAAAATCTGTCTTACACAAATTATATTAATTACCTACCTTACCTAATTGTTTAAATCTTTAGGGTAAAATCACAGATAAGTTGAGTAATTTTTTATGTCTACCTAGATAATAACGCAAATATGTGCATATATTTTTTTGTTTCTACTATGACAAAAATACATGACCGTATGGCTGCTGAAAAGCAACCGAAACGTCGGGGAAATTGTAAATCTAAATAGTTGTATAATTTAAATAGCTTATATTGAAGTAAACAGTAACTAGTAAAAGTGTTTAACAATAGTAGTTTAAAGTTTCAAAATTATGTAATAATTTAGTGTTTTATAAAAAATAAACAACGCGAAAAAATCCGTATAAAGTTTGTTTAATTTCAATGAAGTTTTGATCATCATATGAGAATATCATCTTCCTTAAAAATATAAATTATGCGTGCGCATTCGTTTGTATTTAAATAATATTTTCTAGGCTGATTTAATATTAGCAAGCAGACACTATATAGCTCGAAAACATTCAATTTACCAAGCCTGTTTCACGGTGAATAACCTATTGCACTTATTCTGACTTAAGCTGCGGCTACACCTGAGCATCTGCGAAGCGGGACGCGAAACGCGAGCATCTACAATGCGAACTAGCCTCGCGCAATTACCGCACGAAACATGCACTTCATTTTTTTAATGAATTCATTTCTGTCCCACCGTCGCATGTCTGACCAAAACAAGTGTTACCAATTCCCTAAGTTAAATTTAAAGCCGCTGAAGCCGCACATTATATTTCTATACAAATGTACTAATTTATAAAAATGTGTGGATTTTAAATAAATTATTTTTATTTGAAAAGAATTTTCTTAAGTAAGTTTTTGTAGTAAGTGCAAATAAACATGTGTGACTTAGCTTTCAAGCTTATTATGTTTTATGAGTATGCGCCTAGTTGATTACCTAACAAGATGGGGTATACACTATAGATAGACGCCATCTTATTAAGTTGTTGTGCATAGACTAGTATATATTATCGGGTTGTTGTGGCATAAAAATTATCGCTACCGAGATTGCCACGTGGCCACGTGGATACCGTCGCCGTCGCATCCACACAACGTAAAAGCATAATTTAAAAAATTTATGTTGTGTACTGATTTGATGAACAAGAATAAACATAAATACTCACATCGATAAACGACGCCGCACATAAACCACCAATAAGCACCCCTCCAACAAACTTGGGTCACGACACTCACGACTGATTCATTAGTTCAGATGAGTTCTTTTTTTTTGTATGTGTTAGTTGTTGGCCTCTACAACTTTACGCGGACAGTGGGTGAGCGCAGAAGACTCCCAACCCGTTATAAAGTAGATATACTAGACAACGTTTGCCCCCAAGGGCGGACTACCACGGACCTCAGCTTGGGGCGTTGTCGGCAACGTGAATCTAAGGTGATCCACGGAATTAACGTTAGCGCGACACGTATTCCGACCTCTGCGGCGAGGGCGGAACCGCGGACGACTTTGTATGGCTTCGCGAGTCGTGTATGTTTAGTCTTAAGCGAGTGTAATCTTATCATCTGTGCCTAGGTCTCCTAACTTTGGATATCCTAGATAGAGTGTAATTTATCGGCGCAACCACTAGCGGGTTGGGGTGAGTCTGAGCAGAGTCAAAGTAGCTAGAGCGTTCGTAAATTCGTAACATAGATACATAGAGTAGTATAAGTATATAGGAACATAGATAGATGCGCCAAGCGCCAACTAACTTGACCGGGTTGAAGTTAGGCATTTGAGCTGTTCGCGCGTGTGAGTGAAAGGGCAATATAAACTACTTAAGAGCAACAGAGAAAGCGAAGCTGCAATCATGGCGGCGGCGCCACCGACGCGCGTCGGCTCGCTCGAGATGTCCGACACTTTAAACTATATAACGCTTATTTCGATCGATTATAGGTACTTTGTTTACAGAAATAATCTGAATTGTAGTATCGTTTATTATAATATCAAAATATGACATAGACAAAATAATGAAAATCAGATATCAATGTAATAATAAACAATTTAATTATACAATTCGTTCAAACAATTCAGATTTTGAATCAAACGATTATATAACAGTTACCCCGTGTCTATGGTATAACTGCAACCTTGCAGAGACACTTCTGATATCACATACTGTCACATAGCTGCGGGCCGATCCCTCCCGCGTCGGGTATCACCATTTAGATCCAAAAAACGCACATTTCGAAACGTCTTGCGTCTAACTTCTACCCGGTAAAAAGTAAGTATGACAATACATATAGAGCTATTGAATCGCACGCGCGGTCTCATGATGCTGACGACAAAAGTTTGAACCGTGGTGCTCCTATGTACTATTTTTTTTAAATAAAGTAAATAACTAAATAACATTGTTTTGTAACAGATGTTACCGTGAGGGAAAACCTTGAAACTTGCAAATTCAGTTTTCTGATAGTGCAATAAATTATTTGTAAATGTCATATTTTTTTAATTATTCTATATATTATTTCAGGGAGCAGACCCGAGAATAAACCCCGATCCAAGGTGATAACCGACCCGTGCTGATGGATTCGTGGGCAGAGGGAAAGCTGGTCGTGAACGGAGGGTGCCTGTGTTGGTGGTCACAGGGCACAGGATGGATCCACCTTACCTCTGTAAAGGGCTCTGCGGAGGTGGACAGTATTTTCCCTAACAATCGTGGGAACGCATATGGACTTTGATTTTATTAATAATCCGCATGGCGGCGACGCGGTCCGCCACCCGTCACGTCTCGTTTCTCGCGAGGGCGAAAAGTGGCCTACGGAAAGCCGTTTTGCTACATTGAATGTTGGAGGAGGGATGGATGGAAAATTGAATGAAGTCTGTCAGATGATGAATGAGAGAAAGATTGATGTTCTGTGCGTGAATGAGACGAAAAGGAAAGGCTGTAACACCACTAGGCATGGGCCCTACACGGCGTATTGGTCCTGCGTGCCTAGCAATACCAGAGCCTGTCAGGGAGTTGGTGTTATTCTGTCTACTAGAATGAATGAGTGTGTAAAAGAATTTGAATATGTGAATGCTAGGTTAATATGGATGAGAATGAAAGTAGGGATTACTCGTGTGTTTATGGTAGGGGTCTATGCACCCGTAAACATAGCAACGGGTATATCTCAGAGTGCACGGGAAGAAAGAGAAGATTTCTGGGAGTGTTTAAGAGATGTCTTGAGGAAATGCAAGGAACAGGAGAGGTTGATAATGTTAGGAGATTTTAATGGTTGGGTGGGAGTAAAGCGTGAAGGATACGAAAGGGTTTTAGGCAAGTATGGGGACGAAAGCGTGAATGAGAATGGAAAAAGGTTGCTTGAGCTATGTTTGGAGTGGAATCTTTGTGTGACAAACACTATGTTTGCCCACAAAAGAATCCACCAGTATACAAGAGAAGCAAAGAATGTAAGAAGTAGTATGATTGACTTTGTTGTAGTGGATGAAAGATTGAGAAAGAATGTCCTAGACATTCGGGTATATAGAGGTATTGGTGTCCATACCGACCATTTTTTGATTATGAGCCGAATACGTGGCCTCATCAAAGGATGGCGACACCGTATACCTACCCGAACAAGTGTCCAAGAACGAATAAAAGTAGAAAATTTGCAAGATGAAGTATTGAAAGACGAGTATAAAAATCAATTGAGGAAAAGATTTGAAAGATTTTGTGACACTGATGATATAGAAGAATTATGGCAGTCGTTTAAGCATGAAGTGGTTGTTGTAGCGTCAGAAGTATGCGGTGTGAGCAAGAAGAGGAAAGTTATAAAATCGAAGAATGCGTGGTGGGATAAAGATGTGCAAGGGGTAGTACATGAGAAGAAGCAGGCATGGTTGGACTGGCTATCTGTCAGAGCCAATGAAAGAATGCAAGAAGCAACATATGAGGATGTGAATGAAGCTAAGAATAAGTTTATAAGAATGAATAAGGTAGTGAAAGATGTAATTAAAAGGAAAAAAAGAGGAATTGAAAGACGAGTTTGATAGAAGATTATCTGAAGATTTCCGGACCAACGCAAAGTTCTTCTGGAAATCCATTCGCTCGGTTCGAGGTAAAACCGTAATCACAGAGCTGAAATCAATCAGAGATAAGAATGGAAGTTTACTGAATGAAGAAAAGAGCGTACTGAAGAGATGGCAGGAATATTTTGAAAGTTTATTTGAAAGAGAGGAATGGCAAGGGCAAAGTTTCGAAATGAATGAGAATGATAGTAGTGATGAAAGCCCTATTAGTATGGATAAAATAATGAAAGCATTGAAAAGCATGAAATCAGGAAAGGCTGGTGGGTATGATAGGATTACAGTCGAAATGCTGACAGCTGGACAGGCTCTTATAACAACTCAGTTGTGCCGCCTTTTTAACTTGTGCTGGAATACCGGCCGTGTACCAAGTGATTGGTGCAAGGCCGTCATAGTACCTTTATACAAGGGAAAAGGCTCACAGCAAGAGTGCCAAAGCTATAGAGGCATTAGCTTGCTCAGCGACGTCGGTAAATTGTATGCAAAAGTGTTAATTGTAAGGATTGTGAACGTAACCGGCAAGAAAATATGGGATGCACAAACGGGATTTCGAAAGGGTATGGGATGTACGGATCAGGTCTTTTCCTTACGGAGCATAGCCGAAAAAGTTTTGGCCAAAGGTCAAAAGGTCTATTGCGCATTCGTGGATCTGGAAAAGGCTTATGATAAAGTGGTGAGGAATGAACTTTGGTCGGCATTGTCCATGTATGGAGTGAATAGCAATCTCACGCGAGCTCTGAAATCTCTTTATGATGATTCCAGAGCTTCTGTTAGGATAAATGGGACCTACACAGAGTGGTCTAGCATCGAAAAAGGTGTTAGACAAGGATGTGTAGCGTCACCTTGGCTGTTTAACCTATACATGGACAATTGTTTAAAAGATTGTGAATGGGGATTAAGAATGAATGAGTTACTTGTCAAATGTCTTCTTTATGCCGATGACCAAGTAATACTTGCGTCATCAGTGGAAGAGTTGCAGGCGATGGTAACTATTATGCATGGTGCTTTTGAGACTAAAGGAATGAAAATAAATGTAAGCAAGACGAAAGTAATGGTATTTGAAAAGGAAGAGTGCGTGACGATGTGTAATATTATGATTGATGGAGAAAAAGTGGAGCAAGTGAACGAGTTTGTATATTTGGGTACTTTGTTTACAAGGGATGGTAAACATGACGGAGATATTGAAAGGAGAACGATTGCTGGCAACAAAGTGAATGGAGCTCTACGCACTTTTATGAACAGTCGAAATGTATCCGAAAAGGCACGTTTGGCTGTTCATAGAGGATTATTAGTGCCCACACTTATGTATGGAAGTGAAAGTTGGGTATGGCAAAAGAAGCATGAGAGCAGAATAAATGCTGTAGAAGTGAGAGCGTTGAGAAGCATATGTGGTGTGACTCTGAAAGATAGAATAAGAAATAGTGTGATTAGAGAGAGATGCGGCATGAAAGTGGATATAGTTACAAGAGTAGAAAAGGGTATGTTAAGCTGGTTTGGACATGTAGAAAGAATGGACGAGGAAAGACTGACTAAGAAAGTTTATAAGGCTAGTGTGAATGGAACAGTCGCAAGAGGAAAACCTAGGCGAACGTTTCTCGATCAGATCGGAGGCGTTCTGGACAAAGGCCAGGTTAAGAGCTCCTTGAACCGACGGGCGTGTATGAGGAATGTGATGAAAGTGAATGAAGCCAGAGAAGTTTGTCAGGATCGTAGCAAATGGAAATCCGTAGTCTCTGCCTACCCCTCTGGGAAACAGGCGTGAATCTATGTATGTATGTATGTATTTACTGAGATAATTACCTTCTTAATGTTACTTTGGTTTTGAATATTTATAAACCATTAAATTATTTAATACTTACATGATTGTAATTTATAAAATACCAAACTAGTAGAAATATTTATCAAATATTTATAAAATCGACTGCACGAATTACGATATTCTATTGACTGTACAAAACATCGGATACTAACCTGGTAATTAGCAAAGTTTACCCGTATCTATGGTATCTATGGTTCGGTCGCTTTTGCGTCGCCTTTATAATTTGGTCGGCTTATAGAAGAATTGCTGACACATTCTTTTTGTTATTATAACTTTTTTAATCGTAATTAAAAGCTGAAATGAACAGGATTGTTTATTGATGGAACATTTCAATTAGTTCTTAGTATTCCATGTTTCCTTGTTTTATGGGAACTGCGTATTCGATCATTTAAATCTGACCATATAAAATGTAATTAAATTTCTTTGTATCTTCATATTGCGTAGAGTTACATAGTCTAAATTTACTGTTGTTATAAAGGTGTACCAAAGGTAGGTACATGATACAGCTTTTTATTTGATTGTAAGTGTTATGGTTTACTTGCAAATCCGTTTCTTTCTGAATTTCGGCACCATTTAATTACATTGGTGTTTATTAAACAAATCAAAAACTAATGTTTGAACAAATTTGAACAAATTAAGGTCAATTATTGGTATTTTTTTCAAACTTCTGCGTTAAGCCGTTTTTGAGATCTGGATAATCCTAAAACGTTACCGCAGCAAAATCTTAAATAACTTAAGAACCACAACACACACAAATTTTGCTATTCACAAACATTTAAACGCAACAAAAGCTATCTATTCATGCATTTAATTCCGAGCTGAAACGATTTTATGAACAAAAAATTGCCAGGGTTTCAAACATTACTGCAGCAAAATCAGTTTTTCTCGAATAACTTTAAAACTACCACTTGAACAAATTTTGCTATTAGTGAACAAATTACTCTTCACGATGAACTAATTATTTGCTATACTCTCATAAATGTTGTGCTTTAAAGAGCTAAAGCACAACATTTATCAAAATTTTGCTGCGGTAACGCACACCACTAATTGTACGCCGCGTTGCGCGTTGTATCTGCACTGTATACACGTACATAATCGTATGTATATTCCCCTGCGCTAACAATACAGTATACCTACTCTACTCGTAGGCTCGTAGCCGCATTGAAGAGTAAATCAGATAGCATGGCACGAAATCACGCACGTATGTCGCCGTCGTCGGCGCGTAAGTTCAATGCTCTGTGGAAACTGTATAGGTAGTATTAAACTGCTGAACTGGCTACGGTCACCGCATCGCTAACAGCGGTCGTAAGTGTAATGGGAACTATATAAAGAACAATGGTCAAATCGTACCTGACGGCGCGGGCGACCCGACATGTATTGTATATGAAAAAAATCGTTATTGTTTAAGATTTTAGGAAAGATAAGAAATATCTGTTTATGAAGCCAGGAAAAAAGATATACATTTTTTTAGAACGCATCTTTTTATTTCACTTACGATGTGATTCGTTTCTTTTCACATACTAAAAGGTTCAATACTCATACATGCAACTATTTTTATATTTTCGAAGAGTTATTATCAGTGGTACAAATAAATAAATACGTAGAGATCAGACCAGCTAGTATTATTTTTTATGCAATTGATATATGCGTATTATGTAGGTACAAAGTAGCACAGCGTTTTCTTCACGATATTAAAATATTTAGGCTTGTTACATATTATTTTCATACAGGTGATATTAAATACATAAAAATAAACCAATCCCACTCCAGTTTGTTTCTGGACATGGCAAATAAAAACCAGGTACAGCTCCTATAGATATTTGGCCATTGTTCTTTAATGATGAATTTACTGAAAAAGAGGTAAAACAATAGGCAGTAGTTGCTATGTTTATACAGCATTCCATTGAAATTAAGTAGTAGGTAGTAGTAGATATTTAAATGATAAAATACGAAATTATTATACGTAATAAATAGTTTTAAAAAGTAGAAATAATTTCATACTTTAAAGCACTGCTTTAAAGTGCTGGAGCGTATACGCCGTATTAGCCTATATAACTTTCCACGATATTATTAGCGCAGCAAGTTTCAACATTATGTTCCACAATTTCTGCGTTTATGATTTATAAAATTATAACCAGACACAATTTGACACGCGCCCAGTAGCACAGACTTCTATACTCATCCTCAAGAGCCAAAGTCAACGAATGTGACTATGTTTTTTCAATCACTGCGTGCGCTTGTTACAAGAGCGTAATATAGTAGCTCTCTGTGCTCAAAAAGCTGTGTATCAATCACAAAATGTATAAAGAATAAAAGTGTCATTATATTTGAATGTGTCAAAATTGTCAAAAGAAAGACTGGAATTGCAATTTTGGGAATTGTTACAGTGGGTGGAAAAGTGATCAATTAGAATTTACTAAAAATCTTCCAATTCTTAATTTAAGTCTTTAAACTAGAGCATGCGATAGTATTTCTATAAATTAATTTAAAATCAAAATGGGTGATAGAGACCTGAGTATGGGTCCCCGTGAAGGTGTAACCTATCCGATAAAAGTTCAGTATTGTGGAAATTGTTCTATGCCCATAGAATACTGTGAATACTATCCCGAATATGACAAATGCAAGCAGTGGCTTGAAAAGAACCTTCCAACAGAATTTGAGAAAGTCAAAATCGGTAAGTGTACGAAGGTTAGGTTATCATGAAACAATTTTAAAAAATGTACACCACAATTTTCTTTTCATAATATTGTTACGTTTAGGATACAATTTTTATCCCACATGATTTCAGTTAGGATTACATTACATTAATAGTTTGTGTTAAACTATGCCAAACTTTGCAGATGAAGAAGAGAATGCAGGTGGTGAAGAGGAGAAGAAGCGTCAGAAGCGCGGTGGCAAGGGAATGCTCAAGTCTAAGAAGAAGGAAGATGTTCCCAAGCTAGTGCAAGTCTCACGTGCCCCTCGTGGCAAGAAGAAATCTGTTACTGTAGTATCTGGACTTAGCACTTTTGGTTGGTTTACAAATGCCTTTATGGATCTACTTGCGTGAAGATATTTAGCTTAGACTTGAATGATGAGCCAGAAACAAAAGCAGTGAAAAGTATCAAAGAAAATAAATTAAATCAAGCTAGGTAACCAACTGCTCTTGTCTTTGGCAATTTCAATCTTTTCTACTTGAAGTTGTTAAGAGTCTATGTCTTATTGAAAACTTATTTGATTTCATATTATTTACAGATATTGATTTAAAGGTTGCAGCAAAGTTCTTTGGCACAAAGTTTGCTTGTGGTTCTTCAGTCACTGGTGATGATGAGATTGTTATTCAAGGAGATGTAAAAGATGACTTGTTTGATATTATTCCTGAAAAATGGCCAGAGGTACCTATTTTAACATATAATCGTTAATTTTTTATTGTTACATTGCAGAAAACATAATGTATTTATTTTGCTTTCAGATAGATGAGGACAGTATCGAAGATTTAGGAGATCAAAAAAGATAGTCACAGTTTTAGTGAAATTATACCAAATTATTATTGCTTTATTTCTATGTTATGTTCCTAACTATTCCATTATATTTTAAAACTGGTATTTTAAACAACACAGTGCTTGCATGTCTTACGATATAGCCTTAATTTTTCATTGATAACTAATGCAACATTCACCGAATCAAAAATAGATAATTTCGGTTTAGTTACAGGACATAGAAATAAAGCATTATCAAACCTTTCATATTTATTTTATGAGCTTCATAATATGAATAAAGTTGTGAAAAAGATAAAGTGTTATTGATTGTTCTAAAACCAATAAAATTGTAGCTGAATTTTTTGATATTGCATAACCTCTAAATCTCATATAATATGTTAATTCTTCATTTTCTATAGTTAAAATTTGATGAATATACAAATATGTTTTACTTTCTACAGTGCCTTGCATCTATACAGATTAAGTCTGCCATTAAAATAAATGGAACAGAATACATAAATTAATTTTTTTTTTTAAATTATAACTGATTATTTGTTTTTAAGTTTATGGACTGTAGTAGGTACCTAATTATACCAAGTGCGGCTTGCAATTTGTTCAAAATTTATACGAATATTTTTACCACATAGCACTTAATTTCTAACGTAGCAACCCTGACCAACGTAAATGTAACCAGCTAAGAAACTATTTTCTTTGGTAGAATCTACACTTATCATATCTACCAATGATCTTCTTGTCTGTAGGTACCTATATAATATTGATATGAACATATAAAAAGTAAAAATCTTAATAACTATTAGATTATTGTCGAAACATGAGAAAATTAGACATGTGATAACTGATAAGTCATCCAACGAAGGTACCTGCGCTGCCTTTTATATGCATAATTATATTCTCACGTCTATATCGCCAAAAGGTTAGACAAAAGTGTATTTCACTCGTATGATTTCACCATTCACATTCGCCAGGTACTAAGTTAGGGTCAACCTAATAGACGACGATCCTGATGCCGTTTACCGGGCACACTTCGTGATGCTCCTATAAATTACTTGACACAGAACCCAATTACGTTAGTTATTTTTATGTATGGGTTCACACGTTTGATTCCCAAGTAATGAGTATGCAGGAATAACTAACGTAACTTCGGGCATTATGAAAATAGCCATAAAATAATATATAGTATTATAGTAAGTAGGTAACTTAAATGCTCGATCAATTATTTTATTTTAGGGATAAAAATATGGAAAAGCCATTGTAGCTAGCATAAATAATAATTATATTTTAATCAGATTTCTATGTGACTGAGCTAAGGTAAAATAAATCATTCGTTCTATCGCAACGTAAAGCATAAATCATAATATATCATTCATAATGAAATGCGCAATGCTTATTGCAATGCAAAGCTTGGAAGAAAGGAAAGGATGCTAGGAATGTATAAATTTATTCTGATCTAATATTAGGTACACCTGCTACAAACATTAGATTAGTAACAAAAAACTGCAACCAATTACATAATATCACATTCAAATTACTACGTTAGAAGGTTTTTGTGGTAAAAACCAAATATATTAAATGATGACTGTAAATTAAAACACACCATTAAAGATTGGATAATACAACGGGTTCACTTCGCCAATGCGGATCACGTTACATCTTGTTACACTTTAACTATGACGACTCATAGATTATTACATTTATTACTTTCATCGGTAGTTCAATTCTTACAATGTTTGTTTTGACGAAGTACATTTCTTCGGTGCTACGTTTCACCTCAAAATTTTTAATTATAAGTACGTTTTTCCTTACTACAATTCATCGAATCAAGTTAGCCCGAGGAATCTTTTTATTTAATGAATAATGATTAATGTTCAATATCAGGTAGGCGCTTTGTGGTGGTGCCTTAGTCTAAGTGTTAACATACGGAAACGTTAAGTACTTAGAAAATTAAATGTTAGACAGTGCAACAGGAAGTCACTTTGCGTTCCGAATGTTTATTATTAAGTTTAATTCAGTTCATAACTGTGACTACTAGTCCTTAGTAATATTAGAAATGCGAAAATATGCTTCTATGTTCGGTATTCACATCAAAATACTGAACCGATTTTAATTAAATTTGGGTAGAGGTAGATTGGAAATTGGTGACGAACACCGCCTACTTTTTACATAATATATCTCATCTATTTCTACAAAATTAAAATAAATAAAGCGCGAGCGAAATCCTTGTGTGGAAAGCTAGCTTATAATTTTCTTCTATACTAAAATTATAGTGGTAAATTTGTTTGTATGTAGGGGTAATATCTGGAACAAATAAACCGATTTAGATGAAATTTGGTACAGAAAGGCATATCGACCCAAATGGTCACTGCTGAAAATCAGCGCTGATTGGCGTCATGCAGGTATTTGCTGCAGGCGCCGCAGCAATAAGCTGAACAGTGTCCAATTTTGTAACCTATTTCCGCGTTTGAAAGAACACTTGAGAGGCACAAAATTTGAAGATGACGAAGAAGGCAACGTAAACGATTTTTTACGAACTCAAGATGAAGATTTTTTTAAAAAGGGAATTTTGGCTCTAGAAAAAAGATTTGCTAAATGTATTGACATAAAGGGTGATTAAGTCAAAAAATAAAATAATATTAAATAAATTCATTTTCTAACATAGCTATTCTTATTACTTTTTGAACGCCCCTAGTATAATGGCTTTAGGTGAAATGAACCACCGGTGTAATGTAATTTATTTAATTGAAGACTCGCACAAATGAATAATCGACCAGCAGTCATAGATGAAATGTAAAAAGATGGAATGTAATTCGAATCGGTGTAGTGAACCCTAATACAACTGGGCTCAAATCACCCGCTCAAATATACTTGCGTTCCATCTAGAAAACCTTGCCACTCTATTTTATTGTAGTAGTTTTTATATATCTTAGTAGCAACATTGGCGACTACTTCGCAAAACAACACAAAATAAAATCACTTTACTCATTTTGCATTCGTTGTGTGTTGTGTTTTGGTATAACAAAAATGATGATACGCTAAGTGTTATACAAAGTGAAAATATTTATATTAATGGAAACTTGGAAGTGATTAGTAGCTCGCTGTGATCATAATGTAGTGCTAAGTCAAGTTCCGAAATCCATTATCCTCAACAAAGTTATCGATCTTTTATTGTATGAGACTGTAAATAAATATAAACCTAAAATGTCTGTAGTCAAAGGAAAACTTGTGAAAATGGAAGTCATCCAAGTGGGTGAATACGAATTCACCAAACAAGACATAATAGGACATGGAGCCTTCGCTATGGTATACAAAGGAAGGAAGAGAAAGGTGTGTATGATCTCAGGTTGTATCTATTGTTCTAACTTCCCATAGTTTACAAGATGTTTGATCATTAATGCTACATCGTTTTCGTTGTTAAATACCACGCAGTGTTATTTATGAGAAATTAGCTATTGATTTGTTTCGATTGTGGGTGGTGGCACCTCGTTATTAAAAAAAATAGTTTCAACGATGGAATAAAGAACACTACTTTTAAATAAAAATAAGAAGCAGCATAATAATGATAGTAATCAAAATATGCAATTTTGGTAAACTTGATTTTTATTGTTTGTATAGTAATCAGCTGATAAATAACCTATAAAATTTGTAAACAATATTATCATTACATCTTACTAATTTGTTTGTTTTTCTTAGCACTTAATACATATTTGTCATATAACTGAAGATATAATATTTTGCTTTTTTCTATTGTTTATGATATATTGAAAACAACTCATATTAGCAACCAAAATGTTTTAAATATAAACAAAAAGCATTAATTTTATTTAAAATTTTATTTTATACTATATTATATATGATAAGAATGGAAAGATGTAACAATAATGATGAAGTAAGTAAGGCAACAGAAATATCAGAGTCAACTGATTGGTAGTGCTTTGTTATTTTTTTGGTTTATAAATATACCACATGTATAACGAAGTATATATGTAAATAAGTAAATAAAAAAGACCATATGTTATAAAGTCAGGTTTCTTTGTAGTATAACTCCTAGAAAATAATAGAGATTTCAATTATATTAAAACTAAAGAAATTAGATTTCATTGATATTGTATTTGTTTATAAAGATTATATCTACTTAAGATGTTATCATCTTAGGTTGATATGCTATTTTAAATTCAAGCAATAAGATAACTGAAATCATTTTGAAACACATAACCCTTTCCCAAAACAACCACAAATACTGAATTATATGACTCAAGGTAACTCAAAACTTGATTGCACTAAGCAAAGTAGTTATCATGATATTGTCACTGAATTGTTACAGATTTGATCCTCAAACAATAACCCAAATTTATAATTTACAGATAATCATTTCAAATCAGAGTATTATTGCTTGTCAACAACACTTGCAATATATTTAGTGCCAAAGATATCATTTCTGCTTGTTAATTATTGAATCATAGACTGTCATGCATTACATGTAATGATAGAATATATTTTTTTGTGTGTATTTGACTAATTTTGCTGTAGAGTCTGACATATTGTTTACAACCAGAGTGAGAGCTAGAGCTCTTTAAAATAAAAAATAATATAACTGAAGCCACATGTCACAACCAATACCGGCATATTCATTATTTAAAACCACTTTAAAATAATCTAATTAATATAGCATTTATAGTTCTTGAAGCGGCGATAGCTCAGTGGGGAGACCAACAGACTGCAATTCAGAGGATCTCGGGTTCGAACCCACGTCGCGCATTTCTGACTTTCGGAAGGATACCTTCGACTTTTCGAAATTATATGCGTATTGATTGACAATTATTGCCTGCTCCGTGCCTCAGAGCGCACATTAAGCCGTCGGTCCCGGCTGCCATGAACATCTATGGCAGTCGTTATTGGGAAGTCAGTGCCCTCTAATATCCTGACATGGGTCTAGCCTTAGGGTATCGTTAGTCTTTGAGTTGCGCAGGTCAGATAGCAGTCGCTCCATGTAAAAACTGATATCCAGTCAAATCCGGTTAGACTAGAAAGCCGACCCTAAGTGACTTGGGAATAATAATACTAGGGAGAAGAAGATAGTTCTTGCACATTGAATCCTCATCCGTGGACTACATGTTCTTTTATGTATCCAGCCAATAGCAGCTTATGTCAGTGGTTAGTGCGAAATGAATACATAAATAAGTGTAAGTCATCATCATGGAAAATATAGACAAAAGAAACTTAACATTACACATGACTCCACTGTTGTGGTTTTATTGCATGACATAATTTTCGTCTTTGTGCAGTTTCCTGGTCAGCTTATTCATTGTCAGACTATTACTTATGTAATCTTCTCTAATTTGCAAGTTATTGCTGTTTAATAATAGAGCTAGCTTTGCTGTTTCTGTGTCACATTATAAAGACTACAAGATAACAGGATACATGGTCATTTGTACTAAGTGAGAGTTATACTATGGGACCTGACACACAAATTTTATCAACCATAGATGTTCTTGCGGTTTCACCCGCGTTTATCGTTACTGCGCCGAACCCCGTGGGTCGTATAGTGATGTTATATAGCCTATAGCCTTTCTCGATAAATAGGCTATCTGACACTAAAAGAATTTTTCAAATCGAACTAGTAGTTCCTGAGATTAGGGCGTTCAAACAAACAAACTCTTCAGCTTTATAACATTAGTATAGATGTAAAAATCCTATCTATAAGTGTAAGTGATTTATGCTATAAATTGCAGCTAATAATCTAAAGATTTGCATCAGGGTATTGGAAATGCAAGTGGTAACTAACTCATAGGTATGCTTTAGGAAAAGTGTTAAAATGTATCTCATCTAGATAATATTCAATGTTGACTTGACTTAATGTTATTGAGATATTTTTATTAATATAAAACTATGGAATTCCACTAATCATAACTATCATTAATAGCATACAATTTCCTTTTTGTTTCTTAAATGACCAATAAATAGGCAATTGTCTTTATAAGCTTAAAGCTCAATGTTGATATTGAAAAGGTAATGAAGTAAGAAATGACAGAATGTTATTATTTTCTTAATAGAAAGAAGGTTTGGTGTCTTGTCTAGATGAAAAAAAAGCGGCTAAATGCGAGTCAGACTCGCCCATGAAGGGTTCTGTAGCAGCAAGTAACATAATATTAAATGGTTTTTTTTAATTTTTATATTTGTGTTGATTGAATGGAAGTTAAATTGCGGTTTACGATTTATGACGTATTAAAAAAAAACTACTCACTAGATCTCGTTCAAATCAATTTTCGGTGGAAGTTTACAGGGTAATGTACATCATATATTTTTTTTAGTTTTATCATTCTCTTATTTTAGAAGTTACAGGGACACACATTTTACCACTTTGGAAGTGTCTCTCGCACAAACTATTCAGTTTAGAAAAAAAATATATTAGAAACCTCAATATCATTTTTGAAGACCTATCCATACACACACATATGGGTTTGATGAAAAAATAGTTTTGAGTTTCAGTTCTAAGTATGGGGAGCCCCCAAAATTTATTGTTTTTTTTCTATTTTTGTGAGAAAATCTTAATGCGGTTCACAGAATACATCTACTTACTAAGTTTCAACAGCATAGTTTTTATAGTTTCGGAAAAAGTGGCTGTGACATATGGACGGACAGACAGACAGACAGACATGACGAATCCATAAGGGTTCCGTATTTTGTCATTTGGCTACGGAACCCTAAAAACTATATGAATGTTACTTATTGTGAAAGCTTACCAACAATCTATACTGTGCAGATTACAACAACATTAAATCAGAATATTGAGGTTATCCAAACTAGACAATTATATTTGGCAGCACTTTCTATTTAATTATTGAGTCTCACAATCTGTATACATAATCCATCAAGATCATTTGTAGATGTTATACAACATAAGACTATGTTATGCTATATCATAGGTTAACTATCTACATAAATCCATACTACCTAAAAGTAACTCAGTTAGTTACATTTGATTACTTATACCACTGAGTAGAGTTTATATAAACTGACTATGGAGATCTGTTATCTTCTCGATAGTCAAAGCAGTCCACAGCTGGTCACAAGGCCCTCCCAACTCATTCCACATAAATTTTTAGAGTTCCGTACCTCAAAAGGAAAGAACTGAGCCCTTATAGGATCATTTTGTTGTCCGTCTGTCAGTCTGTCAAGACCCTTAATCTCGGGAACGAGATCATATCAAGTTGAAATTAAAACTATATACTTAGGTTTACAGTCTCTTGAAGCTGTGAAAAATCAAACTTCTAAGTTAACGTAAAAAAAAAATACGGCCGTTTATGTCGCAAAAAACGTATATTTCGACACTCTCAAGGGAATCAAAATTTATAGGGTATTTTCCGGTGACCTAGAACTTTGAAATTTGGCGAGTAACACCGTCTTATACTACAAGTATAAGGAAAAATCTAAAAACTATACATTTGTAATTAAATCATAAAAAAACAGGGTCTTTATGCAAGGAACGACGCGGCGGTCCCAATTTTGAATTGAGTTAACCGTGTCATGTGGGGTATCATATAAAAGGGCTTTATTGGCACAAGCTTAAACAGATTTTAATTATTTTTATGATGTATAGTTTCGATTTATGACGAAAAATTTAAAAAAATCCGTGCGTGCAAATTTGTACGGAACCCGCGGTAGGCGAGTCCGCCTCGCACTTGTCCGGTTTTTTTTCAATCTGTCAAATCCATTAAACATTGTTTTCTGCTGGTATATAATAATCAGAAATGTACAATAGATACCTATATCCAATTAAGTAATTCATTTCATAGCATAAATAAGCTAAAAAAAAAACAGAATAGAACCTACAGCTTTTAGTATTTACCAGGTGATAATTAATAACTATTTGACAAGGCAATGTTTATAAAATATTTTGTCAAAATTACCCTAAGTCAAAGTTATAAGATGTAAGTTGTGCAGAATATTTGCATCTGCACTTCTGAGCTGGCAAATCAATGTGCACATGTTATCTCAATATGTAGTCATTATATTCGTAATGTATTTAATAACAAAGTAATCGCATAAACGTTGATAGACTACCTCAGTGGCGTAGCACTCGTGAATTCGACTACTAACAGGGTTACTGTGATTTTTTTGTCAAGACATTCTTAATGCCTGTACGTACTCTGCAACTGCCCTCGAAACAGCAATACTCTGAATCCTTGTAATTAATGTTGGCGATAATGTGGGTTTGTAATAAACTACTGCCTACCCCTTCGGAGATCTTCGCATAGGACTATGTCATGTAATATCTATGTAATAATTGTAGGTAATACCATACCACCACAAATGATTATAACAGGTAGCAACCTGTAATAATCATTCGTCACAAGATTTTCTACAAGATTACCTACCTACAAAAATATAACTACGGGTTGTGACATTACTACTACTTTCCAAGCCTGTCAACTATAAGAGACTGTTTGAAAAGTGTCTCAAATAGCTCTTAACAGTAGTAGTACTGTTTGATTAATATTTACTTATAACGAAAACTAGGGCAAATACTCAGACAACTTCCTTTAATCTCATACTATGATTACTAGCCATTATAATTACCTATAATTATTACAAAGCTGGTAATCATAGATAAGATAAAGCACTCGAAACTGAAAAGCTGACGAAATTGCCCAATCGATTGCCTATCTATCACCGTAACTTCTATAGTTAATAACTTATGAAGTTATGACTCAGCGACCTCCTGGCGAAAGCAAATTGATGACGTACGACTGCATACCGCACTGCTCTATTTAAAAGGTGCTTTTGACCCGATTGCAGTTATACGAAGCGAGCTGTATGCACATCCTAACACCAGTACCCAAAGTGTACAACCTAACATATTCATATTAAATTTGTTTCCATTTAGTAGAAACACAAATACAACCCAGGCTTATCTTCAAGTCATTCTCTCTCTATAAAAATATCGACGCTACTTAAGACAGTTCTCTTTCTAAATCTCTGATTAATGAAATAATTATCTTATTAACACGTACAATATATTTTTTGTTAATACATTTTACTATACTAGAAATTCGTCCCTAATTTTGTAGTAGATAACATCAACTTACTGTACACGTGTGTAGAGTCAACACACGGAAATAACAATACGAAACAGATTTAGATTTGACACGGATTTTACACGTTGCCTAAACTCGCTTGAAGTGAGATGTTGCGAATTGTAAATTATAATATTCTCGACTTACAAGTCAGCTTTCTTACCACATGGATGTGTATAAGTTCCTCTCAAACGTGACGTCGAAACGTGTGCTTAACTAGGCAGCTGTTCAGCTATTCCGGTTTGCGTTTGCAGCTGGCTTTAACTAGGTTACATTGGACACTTAAAACAACCTAACAGCAATGTGCTCCGTCCATATAATTATTACCTACTTATGAAAAACACTATATTATTATATATTTCTGCATCAACTTCACATGTAGGTATTTTTAACTATATAGCTTATAACGAAGTTTTCTAAAACTTTCATCTGTTTGAAAGTCTAGCAATTTCTAATATATAGCTGTCTGAGTTGATTTGACTTGAATCTGAAATAAGATGAGTAGTATATAATTAAATAAACCTGTAAACTATTAGGGATGAATTATATTAGACCGGGCCGTGTCCGGGCCGGGCCGGGGCCAGAGCCGAGCCCGTCCGTGCTGTACGTATATATTACACCGAGTGTTAAACGGGTTATAAGCTGCCATGGTCGCTTCAATGTAGCGTAGTGATGTGAATAATTCCCAATTTAATAATAATGGAGTTTTCTTTACTGGAGATGGCTGCTATTGCGATAGCTATTGATGAAGAGGGAGCAGAAGCAAGGAGTAAGAAGAACAAGGTTAAACGAAAATGGAGCGTCTTTGGAGAAGGCGTAAATTGGACGGAGAATTAAATACTCTATGTAGATATTTACCTGACAATGAAGATAAATTCTTTGGATATTTTAGAATGTCCAAAGAAAACTTTGATATTTTACTAAATGAGCTAAAGCCCGGAAGTGCGGTCCTAATTTTCGGACATGTTCAGTAAATTTTTCATCGTTCGTTATCCGCAAAGAATCGTTTGTTTACGTTAGTGTCCAAACTGAGCTTCGGTGAAATAAAAAGAATGTGCTTAACTGCGTGGTCCCTCCCTAAACATTCGTCGCTCACTGTCCGTAAACGGCATAGAAGAGTGTTACAACGGGACGTGGAGGGGACGGGGCGGGACCGTGCAACAACCGTGGTATAGACGAGCGTCGTGTGATATAAACTGCTTCATACAAAATGTATATAACGTTTGAAATCCGTGCCCCGTCCGGGCCTCGGCCCCGGCCCGGCCCGGACGCAGCCCGGTCTATTATAATACATCCCTTACAGAGCTGTACGTGTTTAGTCACTTGTAGTGTACCGCTTCATATTTCAAGCGCTGCCTTTTTAACACGCGTTTATTAACTTGGTATGTATGTATCTATGAATCTTTGAACGTGATTTTCACCCCTTTCAAACTGACGGATTGATTTGAAACTTTGAACATTTATCGAGGACCGATGACAATACAATAACTTAGAAAAATATAAAATAAATAAAAATATATAATACTTAGCTAAAAAAAATTAAAAACACGTTTTATTAAATAAAAGCAAACTAAAAAGTAGAAAATGATTTAATAATTTTACTGTAAAAAAGCGTGGGGTGGGGGTTATCAAAATATTTTAGAAAGCACCCGACGCTTTTTTAGTTTTTTAAACTATTATTTTTCTTTGTGAAAAGTTGTTAACTTACCATGTAACGTATGTATGTCTAAAGTCATATATTTAATATAATTTACATTATGATATATTGAACTATATAACGAATTGAACGTAAATTCCTGTTCATTAGGTATTATATGTTACCGGCTTTACTCCTTCAAATGTAACATATGTTATACCTCAATGTTCAAAAAGCTTAATTTATTCAAACAATCGACATCGTTATTTAAATAAAATCGCTGTGGCGATTGTGAAGGCCTTAACTGCTGCTTGAAGCGACCTTCCTCATAATTTAAATTTTCAAAGGCCCCTACTTTGTTATGAATTGATCTTATGCTGGATGATTTTTTAGTCCGGCTGCTTTATTGTGCTACGGTTTACTAGTGATAAATTGAAAATTAAAATGTTTATCAGGCAGGAATAGAATTTCTGTACGAGTCGTATGAAAAACGAGGTGCAAATTTACGTCACAGACAAGCCGGTTGAGTTTTATGCCGAGGCGGTCCAAGCATTAGGTTTCTATGCTTTGTTTAAAGCTTTAGTGGACAATAGGTCGCTGCACAATATGTTACGCACCGTGCGCACTGCGGCCCAAGGGCGCTACAATAGGCACGTGCTTAGGACATCTAAACATATCAAATTTAATTGATCTTTGTTTAAACGTCAAACCTGCTAACAAATTTTGTAAAGTTATTGTTTTAAAACACTACAAAATAATTTATTGTAAAGAGTAGCTATATGCTGTGGTCAACTTGTGGTCTCCGATATATTAGTAGTTTGACAGAGCTTCATACCTACAAAGGCTTCGGTTTAAAATCAATGAGGTATTTCTTTTGGTGCGGTAGTGTTGGCAAGTGGCATCGATTAATTCGTTATCGTTTTAAACATATATATTTAATGCGGTATAACATACCGCAACAGTGGCGGTCTGGCTCTTTGGTTACGTAATGCTTATAGCGGTCGCCCTATAAATTGATTCTTATTACCTGGCATTTTAAAATTTACGTGTGTCAGCGCCTAAGTTATGCAGATTTTAGAAGGTCTTGTAACGTTCTATATTGTTCATCAAATATACGATAAACCAAAAAAAGTGATATTATCCATTGTTTTCATACCGTGAGCTTTTGATTGACCCAAATAAATTGAGTATAAAACACTTGACACATGACATTTACAAATGAATTATGTAATAATATCGCAGCTAATTACATTGGCACACCGTACGTGTGACGGTGGCCAGCGAGAAGTCCACCAGCATGCGACTGGTGACCGTGACCGCGCTACAAACGCTGCAATATCAATGCACAATAAAGTTATAAGCTGTAGGTAGATTATTGTAATTTACCTACTTTATTTCCATTGCTGTACATTAATACACATTCAATCATTAGTCATTTTACAATTATTAAACTCTACATAAATGCAGTTATGTTGGAATTGGAGTAGTAATAATCTCGCACAGGGCTCGTGTTGAAATCAGGTCAAACAGTAATCGTTGCACGAGCCTACGGAATGTAGGGCGGGCTAATGTTAGAACTGCGCCGGCGCACCACCCTCTGGATAAAAGCAAATTAAACCGAATCGCAGACGACTTAAAATAAATCCTTGCGTATAAACTCTCCTGGATTGCGAAATCAACAAGTGTTTAAAACCACATGCGTAGACGTGAGAACCTGCTAAATGTATACTTTCGACAAAGTGCTTTATCGATTCTGACGATACCAAATTGTTAAAGCTACGTTCATTGCAAGTGCGACTTACAAAAATCAATATTATGCAAGTTATTTATATTCAATATGCGTAGGAAAATATGGCGTAGATGTAACATTCATTTAAAATGTTCAATCGCAGACGTCGCAGTGTCTTAGCTCTGTATGAGAGATAATCACAGGTACAGTCTATACCAAACTAAACTTGTGATATAAATCAAACTCAATTCCGCAATGGATAATAGCGTAAACATCGAATGCGGCAGAACGAAAAGTTTAATGTGAAATTCAAAAGGCTTGGATTAATACCTACTATAAATTATGAGATATCACAGCAGGTATAAAATAACATTGCAGTGGTTGCCGGAAAAATAACAACAGAACGAAACTGTATTAAATGTCGTTTCTGTTGTGGTTTTAAATGCTTCCTACATTTGCTGTTGCATTGTCGGGAAATATGCATGCGGTGGAGCGTACAGCAATGTAGTCTAATTGCCATAGAGACAGAAGTATATATTATGTAGAGAGACCTTGGTGCACGCATGCGATGGATGCGCCCACCTGCAACGCGCCGTCCTTATGCAACGCTCTCTGCACTTGCGTTATCATTTTACAAAGGCAACTCGTAAATCTCATAATTAGAATGACACCACGCCTTTTAATGTAAGACGTGCGCTAGCAAGTCTTACATTAAATGCAATTAAGCTATTAATTGCACGTCTTTCGTCGTCTCGGAGTGGACGCCTAAAAGCGACTACACCTTTCGAGAGTATCATGTTAAAATGGTCACGGATTTTAAATTATGTCATTTGAATCAGTCGTAATGCTAAGACATAAATCAGGTGTCAAGTAGTGCCTACCCACTTTATTAAAAAGGTATTATATTACAATATGAATACGATGTACGAATTTCTTTTCACAGATTGTATTTTAATATGACCTATATTAAACGTACATTAGGTATTTGAAACTCAGTGTGTTTGTGTTGTTTTGTAACTGTGCTAATGAGTGTTAATTAATAGGTACCCATATTATTGCAATTAAAGTTGAAACGAAAAGCCAACAAAAACAGTTCTCATAAAAATAAACCCAAGATCAGAATGGGTACTTGCAACATTATGTCTGAAGTATTTACAAACGTATTTACAGTTAAACAAAAAAGGCATTTTGCGTTTTACGAGTTTAGAATAATAGATGTCGTAAAATTACATAAACAGTTTATTGTACATTAAAATATGAAAAGAAATACAACTTTGTATACAAATAAAAGCTTGTTAAAACTCTATTGTTATTAATATAATTATACGTAATATTCATACAGTATTGAAACATACAGACTAACATTAATATTTATTGTATTCATAATAACACGCATATATTATGTCACTATATACTCATGAATATCTATTACACAACGTTTCACAGGGTGGTGTGGTTTTACTTGCCAGTCATAAAGCACACCTTATGAATTCATTATCGTTGGCTGGCAATGATTCTTTTAATATTTAAAGACTTGTTTGATTTGATAACCTATTCGAAAATTCTATACCTCTTAAAGGATAGTCAGAAGTTTGTTAACATATAGCATCATACGTTATTATGTGCGATGTCGGAGCTATGTGTTTATGAAGGCTTCTTATAAAATAACCTAACATACCTAAAATTTTAATTCGTAACTATCTATTAAGTAATATTAATATTGTATTAATTCATGTTTCATTCCTATCTCTTCATAGGCACATACTTTTATTCCCACTTGTACCATATTGTAGTTAAAGATTACTAGAGATACTACAATATGGTACGATTCCGTTATAAATATTTGTCATTTACAATCTCAATGACATGCACTTATAACCTAATTTGAAGTATTTAGGGCATGTATATAAATAATAAAATACATTAATAGGTAATCATTTATTTATATGCGACCGCTGATAACTACAATAATGATATTAGTTCATTACGTGCAATTTGCTAAATAAGTGATAAAGATACATATGTATATTGATATGTAGTGGTTTCAAAAAAGGTTGTCAATAATGGGCGTTCTTTTCTGTTTCTGGTTAGGTTTAAGCTTTCCTGATTTCTAATCTGTACCTATCGCATATACTTAGAGCAACGGATTACATTAAACTGTATTGGCAGCAACAACTGTTTTAATTTCTGATTAACCCTATGGCTCTCTCAAACACACACCAGATCCTAAAAAAACATTGGCTAGTTAAAATCTACGCCATCCGTACAAACGAATCATATAATTATATGTAATTCTATAAAACCTGCAAAGAATCGACCTACATAGCCTAAACAAAACTCTAAGGATAAAGGTGACTCATTTATGCTTTTATTTACAGAATCCATGTCAGTCAGTGGCCGTCAAAGTGGTGACGAAGAAAGGCATACAGAAAGCTTCAGAGATTCTTGTAAAAGAAATAAAAATTCTTCGCGAGTTAACGGCCCTCCATCACACGAACCTCGTCGCCATGCACGACTGTATGGACAGTCCCGCCTACGTCTATGTCGTCATGGAGGTAAGTTAACATAACCACACATCATAGTACTATTTTACTCATGCTCGTTTCTATATTCCATTATTCTTGAGAACTAGCTATAACAGGCTAAACGTTAATGTAGATTCTATTCAACATCTATGAATGATGCACACTGATATATATTAATATAAACTGTTATTGATATACAAAGTGCATACAGAACGTTATTGGTAATTCCTTCATCCGATAGTTGGTAGAGATTGGTGAATTGTTTTTCAGATGCAATATTATAGAAATGGCCTCAGGCTTTTTACTGTTTGGAATATAGAAACACGGTATCAGCAATGTTTTAGCTATATATTGCTATTCTGCGCAGTAAAGGTTTCACTACGGTCAAAGCCTCTCGTACTCGGATTATTTATGCAAAGAGATCTGTATTGGTTTCTAATAGGTATCCAAATTAAAGTTGTACTCAATAATATATTAAATAAGCTCGAAAACGTATGGATATAAATTTGAATTTACGTACCAAGGTCAAAATTTGGCAAATACTTTTTAATAGCTTTAGCATTGGTGTCTATTTATTTTACAACTAGTTTTCACCCGCGGCTTCGCTCGCGTAAATGTAGGTTAGGTTATGTTTGCAACAGTTATTTTTTCTGGATGAAAGGTACCCTATGTCCTATTCTGTACCCCTGACAACATGTATGCAAAATTTCATGTTGATCGGTTGGGTAGTTAAGGCGTGAAAGCGTAACAAACAAACAAACTCATTTTCGCATTTATAATATTAGTTAGGATCTAACTATGAGTTTGATGGCCACAAATTTTAACAAAAAACAAAACCAGCTTCTTCTAGACAAATAACAATTCTAGCCAACCAAACTTTAGTAAGGATAGCTTAAAAACTACTGGTATGATCTTAATCAAATATAAATGGAACACATTGGTTCTTATTAAAAAAGAATAATCAAATCGGTTCACCTAGAAAAAGTTCTAAGGTAACATACAAAAAAAAATAGTCGAATTGAAAACCTCCTCCTTTTTTTGAAGTCGTTTGATTAAAATTGGTGATAATATTTTAATAATGTTAAATGGAGTTCATTTTATCCCTAAGAATTCGAACGTTTCCCCGACAAGATGGATAAAATATTTGCAGAGGTTCTTTTATGAGTTTCTTGTTTAAATCAAGAACCTAAAAATTAAGTATATACTTAACGAATTTGGGCATCTATCGGTAATGGTAAAAAGTAAACCAATGCTTCACCCAAATGTAGTCTCGGGCTCCGCTGATCTATATAATATATTTAGGTTGGACTGTATTTTCGTTGCTACGTATATTAGACCATATGAGTCATCCATTTAGAGTTTAATGCCTTGTAGTCACAACATATAAGTGACACAAGTCCGTGATGGTTGTTCGCACGCTGCGGCGCGGCCCAACCGAGCTGTGTTATGAACACACACATCACATGCGCATGCTTTAAATCAACTTTATAGTTTGGCCAAGACGTCCGCGTGAGTGCAAAAGGTATTTATCAAATATCGCCATTCGCCGTTTTGTAAACAGGAACCTCGACGTGATATTGCTCAAACAGTGGCCAAAATAACTCCCGTTAAACAGTACCGTTTGCAGCAGTCATTTAACACGCAAATGCTATGAAAACATTGTTGCTTTACGTATTTCGATTATGCTTATTATAAGAAACTCTTTGGAATGTTCATTTTTGGCTAATCGTAGCGCTATGTTCTAGTTCACTTCGATATTTTATGAACACTGTTCATAGTCCGGTATTTAATACTCATTTAATTAAAATAGCTTCTCGTTATAATCTTTATTTTAATCTGATTATTTAGTGTAAAAATAATACTGGGATGACATTTAAAGTAGGCAAACAAGCGTAGATAGTCGGTTGAGTCGTCGCACTGAGAATAAATAAACACACACATCTAACCATAAATCAAGTTCGCTATCGCAAGCGGGCGCGCCACTCGGATATTGTTCTCTTTTCGATTATTACCACTTTTAGATTGATGCAAATATAATCAGGTAAGTATACACGTAAACTGAACGCTTGTCACGTACATAAACGATTTCTTACGTAAGAATAATAGTGACATACCTTACATCCTTATTAAAGTTATGTGCTAGGGCCAATGTAATCCTAATTGCACCCGTGGTTTACCTACTAATGTGTGTTGTAGTAGTAAAATTAAATGTATTGTATAAGATTAAGAATCTAACATATTCTTCTGAACAAAACAATATCTCTTAAACGGGTCACTTGTCTAAATTGAAAATGAGAAAACACTTACTCCACATATTGTGTCGAACTCTTATCTCGTTTGTTAGTGGAATGCTCTCTATCGCAGATTGAAAGATATTGTAAAGGATGATATAAAAGTTACTCAAATGAGTGCGATATATTTTCAAAGTATTTTCAGAACTAAGCAGCAAAGATCTCCGTATCATTTTTCGTTAACGATACGATAGAGCTTTTATGATGATGACTGAATAAAAAGTAAGTGTCTATGAACGAGTTGCGACTTCAATATAAATTGATTACAATTTTACGTTCTTCAGTCTTAGCCCATATAACATGTGTAACCCAGTTTTTAATTAAACATGTGAATGTACTGTGGTTATCGACTTTAAAATTATTATTGTGCTCGTAAGCTGTTGTTATTACTTTTAGTAAAAATTCAAACATGGGATTATGCTATTACGTATAATAACATGTTTTTGTTAATCTGGGGTGCGTAGTTCTATTGCGTTTTCATTTAATTCAAAACAACATATTTTTCAATAAATAACAAACACTTAAAATACGGTGACATCAAGCTATTCTATAATTTTTAATTTCATGCTAAACTGCAGTATCCTAGTTATTCTTTTATTGTCTTGCAAGCATTCAGAGTAATTACCTGTAGCCTAAAGATTTCTCCCTCATCCCTAGCTTAAGAACTAAATTACAACTCTAAAATATGTTTAAGTAATTTTCTACATTGCTTAATAACATAGACAACATAAGCATTACGTGAATTTTGTTTACATTATATCCTCATCACTAATATTAGCTAAGGCGACACAGAAATATATATCCCACCAAAAGCATAAATGTAAAAAAGGAGAGCCAAGTTCAATACAAAAATTATGCTTGGCTGTGGGCTTCGCCGCAAAAAGAATGGAGATCTAAATGAGTGCCAAGTTCTATGCAAAATCCAAATATGTATTTATAGGAACAAAATAACATTATGAACAAGCATTAAACTCTATTTCTTTGCATTATTGGATACCTATAACAATTGCTGTTATTTAAAAATGTGAGATCGTAAAGTAGGTTAGATTTGACTTGGCCAGATTGTATCGGTTCCAACGCTACAATTAATTTTTTTTTTGTATGGTGACCACCCCATTTTTTTAACTTTTTTTATTTTTAGATCTTTTCCTAAGCTTACACACAATTACCGAGCTGGATTCCAAATTTCATCCTTCTAGGTCATCTGGAAGTAGGTTAGATTTAGGTACTATATGTCAGTCAGTCAGTCAGTGCTAAAATTTACGAATTTTTGACCTTCATATCTTTATAACCGTTTGAGCTAGCTTTATGAAATTTGGGCTTCTAGATGTCCTTACGGATATAATTAAACACACCTAGTTTTATGTGTTTACGTAAAGAGGTTTTGAGTTATAGAAGGGACAAAAGTGGCACCAAGTGGTTCGTGTAATATTACACTCGGCGCTGGCTAGCCAGTTCCTTTGCTTGAACTTGGCTTGACACGCTACCGCGTGTCTAGATGTTAAAGGTCTTAACAGAGAATAGAAAGACTTAAATTCTCGAAAAAACTTAAAATTTAGTAGGTACCCTGTTTTAGTAAAAGTCAGCCTATATGTTAGTCAAATTATTAACCTTTTTAACCGACTTCAAAAAAGGAGGAGGTTTCTCAATTCGACTGTATATATATTTATTTTTTATGTTTGTGCACATATTAACAAATAGGTGTTAATACATCAATCTTACTATTTTTGGGCTTGGCACCGACTTCAAACAGATCAGTAGGTACCTAGTAGGTATAATAATACTTTATTTAAATTAATAGTTAAGAGGTTTAGACAAAAATTGACAATGTAATTGTGTAAATAAGTCATCATAATTTGTAAATACTAAATACTACATAATTGAGAAGTAAAATAATATTGTTATAGGTATTTCTCGAATAATATATTAAATAGGTAGGAAGGCAGTTTACAGAAGTAGTTTTTCGTTTATTAAGATTTTGTAATAATTTAGTATTTACGTAGGTAAGTTATTTTAAACGAAATTGGAAATCTGTAAAAGAGAATTGCTACACATTTCTATTCTTTGAATTAAATGTTTCATTAAGTTTATTATTCGCTTTTTACTGCTGATGTTTTGCTTTTTGAAGTCGGTTTTACTTTTTTTTTAAGTTTTTTTTGTTAGTCACACATCTACAATAATGTGACGTCTGCTAAGTCTGGATATTACCTGTTAACCAATTTACAGTTTGATTTACGGAAATGAAGGTGCTGACTACATTGATTAATCATAGGAAGCATTGCATAAATGTGTTAATTGAAAGCGAGTCCGATATAATTATAATAAACAATTGTCTTATGATTGCGTAAATGTTACGCATTGAAATTAAATTACCTTTTTGAATATAAGCATCCTGGTTTACTTTGTTTATAACATTTATCAACTTTAATCCCGACGTTTTGGCGCCATAGTTAGTAACAGGCAAACAGGTCAAGAGACAGATGTAAACTGTCTAATAACATATTTTTACAAAATAGTTTACATTGTCATTGGTCTACTTACACACAATGAGCTCAGACTGCTCAGAGTATCCATACTATGTATTGCGGGCTTGTATAAATGAATTACTGGACCCCAATTCATTTACATTTCAAAGTGTTGGTTTAGGTGGTGATTCAGTTTAATACACAATGTAATCAAATGCGGATGGCTTGACGCTTTTATCGTGTATAGATTAGGGCCAAGGCCACTAGGTTACGGGCAAGAAGGCATTTTACTTACTAATATATTCTGATAATTAAGCACTGAAGCGAAGCGTATTACATTAAGTGTGACAAAACGTCTCACATTGTATGGTAATTATGACGAGTGATTCCGCGTTTACATAAAGTTTATCGCTTGTAAAAATAACGTACCTACAGTTCGCGCCTTACACGTCTCCCACGTTTAAAATGTTAGCGTTGAAGAGGTTAAAGACGTGTCTGTAAACATGTGGAATGGCATTTTATAAATTTTAATTCCAATTTTTAATCATACACAGGCTGTCTGCCGGTGCGTACGCTCAAAGATAAGCTAATAAACTATTGATATTAAGTACTTAGGTACGAAAATTTGTAAATTTCCATAATGAGTGTGTTTCCAGTGCTCGGCGTAGGTATTGCCATTTCGTGGGATTCGTCAATTGTGGCATAACATGGACATATCCTCTCATTTCCAAATCCCGGGATTTTAAAGATTCACCTTCGATGAAATATTAACGATATAAAATTTACAAATCCGCACCCTAAGTGTCACTACTGTTTTTGAACTATACATATCCTTTTTTTTATAAAACAGCCGTTTCATAGAAATCAACCAAATTGCTACAGGCAGCGTTACGACTCAGTACTACCTGTATAAAAACACTATTTTTAAACTTTACATTGTTTTAAGAAGTGTATATATCAATATACACTTTTTATACTTATTATTATCGAGTCATAAGTGCGTAAATCTAAAATAAAACTAGCTTTTTCCAGCGACTCTACTCACTTTGTACTTTCTAAAAAATCCTCCTGAACCGGGATAAAAACTATCCTATCTCTCTAGTTGGTGCTGAGAGTCTCAATGATTTCGGAGAGCGTGAACGAATATATTTTAATATTTTATTTTATTTTTTATGTCATATATTTTAATTAAAAAAATTACGAGAAGCCTTATATTGTGATTCTGAGGAAGAGATAGAATAAATGAAAGTTGGACCAAGCGAGATTCGTTAAAATCGGTTCAGTGGTTTCGGAGATCAGCGTGGACGAACATGTAGAGATTTATTTATATAAATCTCGTGTTACGATTATATATAAATCTCGTATATATTATATACATATATTCTTATAATTTGTGTTAAATCTAAAATAATGTATATAGAAATATTTAATATTGTCTTGTGTTTACGCGAATGTTATTCATTGAAATTAAACTACTATATACGGATTTTATCGCGTTGTTTATTTGACACTATTACAAAATTTTGAAAAACTGTTTCACTACTATAATCACTATTAAACTTTACAATTTTTTTTAAGCTAATTAAATTATTGAAACTATTAGTTAGTAATTAGTTTCAATAATTTAATTAGCTTAAAAATTTGTAAAGTTTAATAGTGATTATAGTAGTGTAACAGTTTTTCAAAATTTTGTAACAGTGTCAAATAAACAACGCGATAAAATCAGTATATGGTATTGGTTTCGTTCCTTGACGGCCTTAAGGCACAGTAAAGGGCTTTTTGTTCGTAAGATATAACGATCTACGTTCGTATCCAAAAAAGATTTTCGCCATCACTGGAGAAACGCCAGGTAACATATCTGTGTCGCGTCCCAACCAACAGCAACTGAGTGAGTGTCTCAGTGCGGTTTTTTTTTACCGCAGTGCGCGGCACTTCTTGAGATCTCTATGCGATACAAAAATATGTGCGGTAGATTCACCGCAAATTTGCAGCAGGAGGCCAACGACGACTTTACCCATTGCGTTTATTTCACCGCAATGCTCGCACTTCTATGACACTCTATACTTCACAGATTATGCGTTATAAAAACGCAAGTCAATGCGCGCTAGGCCTTAATGACTCACACTCTCAGTTGGATGTAGGCAATGGTTAAACGCTATAGGAAAAGCCGTAAGCATTAGGTATTTATTACATTTATAATTTATTCACATTGAACAAATTCAATGTGAATAAATTATAAATGAACATGAATTTCTTTGCGGTTTTTTGTTGATCGTCGAATAACACTGTTAGTATATAAGTATAACTCACACAGCATCGCGAATTATTTAATTAGTTTTTGTGTCTAGTCGTTAGAAACGGAACGATTAACTCGCATGTAGAATAAGTACTAAAGTATTTACCTACTGTTGTTCTCTAGTGTAGTAGCAGACTACTATTAGATTTGATTTTTTGAATTTGTAATTGCCTGTATTTGACAAAGGCTCTCCCTCTTCTTCAAATTGTATTATGTTAAAGAATAGAAACAATTGTTTGATAAAGATTTTTTATTCTTAGGTTTTTATACCATCTGTTAGGACTGTTAGGAGGACAGGTGTGTACAGTGAGCTGAAAATAAACTCAATAAAGTTTGCGGAAAGATCGATACTAATGTTAATGTCATCAATTATTACATTACATTACAAAGCGACTGGCGCAAACTTCATGACGATGCAGAGGTATAGGTAATAGACCCCATTCCATACGATACACCGGTTACGAATACCTACATTAAAATGTCTTTATCACTGCCATTTTTATTGGTTTGTCGTCGGGCAGTAGGCTTCCGCATGGCCAGTGTGCGCATGTGGATTCACATCAAGGTCACTACGCATTAGATAAATATTACTCGGTTACAGCACGCCGGCATGCGGCAGGGCGTGTGCCGCCTCGCTGCCGACGGAGATTACCCGAATTCATATGATTTGCTGCCCCAAATATTACCAGTCTCCTTCCACGTCTACGGATTCTACGGACACAGTTTTACGCAGTTCATGTCGTAATAGGTCAAGGGATTATCAATAAAAAAGATTAGTGTTTAACAGATAACACTTTAGACAATGTTCGAATTCTTATCTACAAGAGAACTTTGATGCGGCCACCGTAGCAACGTGCCGGGTCCGATGGCACTGCGATGCCCTACTAACCTCTTTATTAATTCTCTTGTATTTTCATGCTTGATTGCGGATACATAAAACTACAGATCTGAAGTGTAATAATAACACTGTTTAATGTAAACTGCATGCTGCATTGTTGTAAATAATTTCCTATTGAAACAGGATGCGATTCGAACTTGAAATTGTATTTATTACCAATATCTTAACGTTAATAATCCAGTTTAAATAATACAATGGTAATTAAATAATAATAAACATTGCATCGACTGTGTACACGTGAAGCTCTCGTTGTGTCATTGTAAAATACAGTTGACAGCGTAGGTACATTCATTATATTTATTTGCGCGAACACTGCTCCATTTTTAATTAAGACGTTGTTTAACAAACGTATGTGCTTACGTGATGCATTAGTTTTATAACCGTGTTCGATAAGGCGACATTGTGTCTGTCAGGATGGCCGTGTGGGCACACACGTGTCGTTACAGTGCGTCTTATGCCTCGTGGAGCGATACAAATATAAATAATAGTATATTATTTTCTACTATACCTTACTGATAAATAGATTATTGCGCAGAAATGACATTCGTCATCGCCAATAGCGTCGCGCGTCGTTGTATACCTACGCGAAGTAGGTGACATACTAAAGCAACAACGGAATAAAAACAATTTAGTGTTTTGGATACATCAATGAAAATCCATTTCAAGACTACAGAATGTTGCTCTTTTGCCAGAATTTCAACTAAATTGAAATGACTCAGCCCGTTCTGTGCGATATTAAACATGTAAGTAGTTATGTGTAGGTAGATACATATCGTTTTTATTAGTTAATACGCTGAACTCAATCAAACATTCCTCGTTTTTATTGTTAATCTAAATAAATGAACATTGCTAATTTAAAACATCAGGTGCGTGTATTGCATCATCTTGGTCTCATCCGCTCCGTAGTACCGGGGAGGCGCGACGTTTGCCAAAACTGTACCTAATATGTTTGAGTTTGTTAGGAGAAAACTCGAATGTATTATAGCACCTCTACCGTAGACACAGGAACCTGACATTGATTCGCCTGTCTCTATTTCTACGGTAACTTCGTGACGCTTTGTTGTCACTAACATTGTCTACAAAAAATAAACTGAATACGGTTTATCTGAAACCGGTGATAAGCTGGTGTTTCCGTAACATGTCTTTAATACCAGACGAGTTAGATCATACAAATAATGATAATGAACTACATTTATAGTGATTTTCTGTAATTATAGTGGGTAATTTGTATGATTACACAGCTACTCTACACATTATAGTGCAGTTGTCGTCCATTCGCTTACAGTTTTCTATCATTATACTTGTAAATAATACATATATTATTTCGAATTGCGTTTTTGCCTTCGTTGTTGTAATCGACTTGGCTCGGTATTTAGTTAGAATTATTTTTGATTCTTTCCAAATGAATATGTAATATAAATATACTTCAAGGGCACACGAGTCAAGTGGACGCGGCAGGTCATAGTCACAATCTGACGCGTTTAGCCAAGTAGGTACTTACGGGCTACAGTAGGTGAGCAATATTACGTACACTTGTTTTTGTTGCGTAAAAACTAACGCCCTCATCGCGATACAAAGACAAACTCAAGTTCATTGGCACGATCTCGTTTTAGTTGAGGTACGTAGATAGTCGCCATGGCTGCCATGGACCATGACTACAATAATTGGCATCGTTAACGTATTCGCTCTTTATTTATAACTACATTTAGGGCTTAGGTTTTCTTTAAGATAGGTAAGAGAAGAAAGAGATTATATCATTAAATATTATTAATAATCTCAGCATAGAAATATATAATTATATTTACATGTATAATATAAATATTCTCTGTGACTCATTTCTGTAGACATAAAGGTCTATTTCTACAGCCCGCTAGCGCGATACTTCTACACGTTGCTTTATTCCTTTGTCCTTTATTTTACTAAAGAAATAAAACCTCAATACCTAATTTATTTAGTATCTTGCTCACGTGTGGAATGATCACAGATCAAACTAGGCGCTCGCCAGTTGCGACACTTGTAACAAAAAAAATCGCGGAAGTGACGATTGCTATTGCGTCGTTCTGTGTTGCCGTTTTAATAGCAAACCTTTATTTTTGCTTTTTTATAAGTCAACTCGCATTAGAGATCATCCTTGTATGGCGCAGGACTTTACACAAATTAAAAGTACTTACAGACAGAGTACGTACATACACTCGGTACAAGTATTTGTGTAGCAGACAAATTTTGTTCAATGTAAGCATTGCAACCACAACAGTAGCGTGGTTATCTATGTACGCTATACTGTACGGAAGTAGGAAGGAAGGAAATAAATGTAACTGTAAAAGGACCAGATTATTGCTTTTTATTTCCGATGGACGCTTTGTTTAAATTGTAGATAGAGACGTTAGGTTAGCAACGTCGACACAAAAGATCCCACTGGGTCGAAGTGTTGCCGGTCTGCACTGACTGGCCCCCGCATAAGATAAGATAGCTTAGCAACATATGAGTACCTAGTAGTGTCGCGTCTACAGATGTGAGGTTAGAGTTTAGCCACCTTCATAATAGACACGGTCTGCCGACGTTGCTTGCTGCCCAATTGAAGCAGGTCACGTGCTGTTCGGCCGCGCTTCGCACGTGTGCCTGCCCGCCGCACCATATCTGTAGCTCTCCACCTAGCGTTTAATTAATCCATCCTTCCTTATACCCGCCGCGAACTCGCTACTGCCAACACAATGCTAATACTGCTTATAATTGCAAATAAGAGTTGTTATTAAAGAATATGTTTTGGCATTTAATCAATTTGGTTTTGTGCCGAACACGTTCACGTGTGGATGTAAATGTGCTGGCAATGAAATTTTTGCTGTAATACTTGGTTTTCGTGGTTTTATGGATTACCGGCCTATTAAAGTATAGGTGATAAGAATAATCGCGCTTGTAAATTAACTTTAAGTTAGAAAACGCGTCTAAACTCACAACGTAAACACCCATATTTTTAGTTGTTTATTTTCACGTAGTGTCACAAGTCCATTGTCAATATCTTCATCTACCGAGTTGTGGCTTTGGACTCTTATGTTGATAGTTATGCATCAATAAACTCTGATAACACTGCCCGATCGAAGAATCGTAACCGAAACTTCAACTTGGCTTTTGCGTAGCTGTCTTTGTTATTTATACTAGTAAGTCTTAAATTTTTTAAAGATTGTTGCAACTTAAATAGATATGTCATATCTTAAGAATACAGTCCGTCCGTCTAGATGACCTTGCTTTTGAGGGTGCAAGCGGCTTTGACGAACCCGGTCATCTATACTAATATTATAAGGCTGAAGAGTTTGTTTGTTTGTTTGAACGTGCTAATCTCAGGAACTACTGGTTCGATTTGAATAATTCTTTTAGTGTTGGATAGCCTATTTATCGAGGAAGGTTATAGGCTATATAACATCACGCTACAACCCACGGGAGCGGCGCAGTAATGATAAACGCGGGTGAAACCGCGGGAACATCTAGGCTAAAATATTATGAGTAGTATTTAAATTATAATAGCTATATTAAAATGAAGTGGTCTCTGAATGTTCATGTAATTCATCGTGGCGATCGCGTGATGACTAAGATATACTTAGATTAAAATATAACAAGATAAGCTAAGATGATTTGGATACGAGATCTCTGACAAAAGACGTTTAATGAATACTCATAGTAAAGTTTTACATTACATATAGTGAATCTTTAATAAGGAGTCACATTAGTAATCATTTCCGTTGAGAAATACTTTAAATTGACGGCTATGTACCAATAAAATAATGAAAATACAATAACAAATAAATAAATTAGGATCGTAAGAAGTGGAAATCCGTAACCTACCTCAACTCCCTTCCCCAACGGGAAGCAGGTATGAAATATATTACTAAGGCTCAGCATACAAGGCGTTAACTGAGATTCAGCCTAGCTGCATACTGAAAAGTATAATTAATAACATAGCGAAGTATCGGTGCTTAAGGTCATTCGGTGTTGAACTACATACATTGCATGCGCGTCTGAATCCATGCCGGATGCGGGTAAATCACATCGCACATGTGTACATTACAGATAATAATTATAAACCCTGAATGATTACACATTAACTTTCAATTTTGTGCTTGTTTACTAATATAATGATATACGGATTAAAATATAACGTTTGTGCTGTCGGTATCTAAGGAATACATAGATTACTTCGTCGATTCACATGAGTAAGTTTCAGTACGCAATTGTTTTGAATCAGAGGTTCTCTTATCATAAAAAAATATTGCGTTTTGTAAAAAGATTTTAGTGTCAGCATGTAGCTTTAAACTCAAGTACATTATACTATTTTTTATTTATTTTAAAGTATAACTCTCGAAATAGGAATAATCCCGTCTTCCTGGCGACTTTACAAACATTCAAACAACGGACACAAAGAACACCCAGACTCAGAAAAACTATTAGCTTGTAATATCCAGTTGTAGTATATTCTTCCCTTACCGTGATGCAATACACAAACGTGATATTGCTATTATAAGAAATGATTAAAGCTAGACTTATCTGTGCCAATAAGGAAAAGGTTAGTTAAACTATAAAGTCGATTTATATATGTACTAGATGTTCCCGCGGTTTCACCCGCGTTTATCGTTACTGCGCTCCCCCGTGGGTCATAGCGTGATGTTATATAGCCTATAGCCTTCCTCGATAAATAGGCTATCCAACACTAAAAGAATTTTTCAAATCGAACCAGTAGTAATCACGCAGAATAAACCAGGAGAATCATCGTTTGTACAGTCAGCACCAAAAGTCGATGAACAGAATCAACTTAACAAAACACCTGTTCACAATAAAATGCCATAAGTTATAATCGCAACTAGGAAACAAAATAGCCTGTACACCAGAAATTTACAAAAGTCGTTAAACACGAGTATTTCAAAAGTATCTGTGCACTAGTATTCCTAAAGTCGCTGTACACCATCAATCCAAATGTCGCTGAACATCATTGTATCAAAGTCACTAAACAGCAGTAAAGACAAAATTAGGTTAACAAAGTATATTTTTAATGTTGCCGTGTGTTAATATACTTTTGTCGCTTATGTTGTTCAGCTACTTTTGGGACAGTGCTTACTTAATCTTAATAATGTATGTTAACACGTTAGTATCTATTTCAATACTTATTTACAAAACAATTATATTTTATTGTCAGTAATCATACTAATCTATAATATGAAAAATAACATAAACATAACTCTAATGATCTACGAAGCGATTATAGTGACGGTACTTGTAATTTACTTTGCGCGAATCTTACAAAACCTACCTTCCTTTAATTTTTAATTTATTATTTCTGTTCATATGACTTGTGATAATTTTAGTCTAGCGTATTATTGTCGTAGTCTGAAGTAAATGAAACGTTGTGTATGTGCATAATTGTTTATTTATATTATTGAGATACATCAATCGATAAATATCACAATAATGCCGTATAATGTGCATATTACGGAGCATGAACGTCATAGAATTGTTCTCTTGAAAGAACAAGGATACAATGTATCAGAAATTGCTGCACAATTAGGAGTTTCGGTAAGTAATAAAACGTATAATATTATATCATATTTGCATTCATGTTTAACAATAATTGTAAGTAGGTATTAAGATTGCTGTTATTAATGAAAACAAAGTGTGCATTATTTCTAAAACATTTTAACAATTAAACAGTTTTAATTTTAAATCAATAATAAATAACATTTATTTATTTGATATTTTTACATAAAATCGATCAAAAAGTCTAGGAATCGATTGCCAGGACGAGTCAGTGTTATATTTTTATTATTAAATCAAACATTTGTCAATATTCAAGCACATATTGATAAGTATGGGTGCATCTATTACTTACCCGATAAGTACTCAGTCGCATCATTGTAAGAAAGAAATATATGTTTATGTCTAATCATAGCTAAACATTGTTTCAGCGCACCACCGTATATCTTTGGCTTAGGCGTTGGGATGACGATGGTCACATAAGGGAGTTGAAAAAGCAGGAAGACCTAGAAAAACATCACGCCAACAAGACCAAACAATTATTAACGCTTTTAGAAATAACGGTTACACTCGTACTGATGAAATAGCCATCAATAATAACTTCTCCCTTAATACAGTAAGGCGCCGACTGCACGAAGCAGGTATTCATCACCGAGTACCAGCCAAAAACTCATGTTGACAGCAAGACACAAATTGCAAAGACTCGAATTTGCGCAAAGATTTTTGAATTATGATTTTACAAATGTCATATTTTCGAATGAAAAAACATTTCATTCTACCGAAAATGGTCGTATGTCGCTCTGGCGCATAAATAATACCCGATATGCAGAACGTAATATAATCGATAACCGTGCAAGTGGCAGAATATCTGTTGGGTTTTGGGGTTGGATGTGCTCTGGTGGCCCTGGAGAACTAATCGAGATAGGAGGTCGATTAAATAGCGCGGGCTATATAGATATATTGAACGATGTTTTGTTGCCGACGACACAAGTCATGTTGCCAGAAGAGAGTCCAATAAACTTCGTTCACGATAACCGTCCAATTCATAAAGCACGTGTATGCCGAGTATGGTTTAATGAAAACACAGAGCAAATTTTGGAGATTCCATTCCCGCCGAAGAGCCCGGACCTCAACCCCATAGAAAATTTGTGGGCTCTTATGGTGCAAGCATCCCGATACACCCCGCACCCGACAAAATATAATAGCTCCTGCAACAGAAACTTGGGAGAGATTTAGGGGCCAAAATATTTGTCAAAATATGGTAGGTAATATGCGCGAACGTCTCCAGGCAGTAATAGACACGGATGGAGGCCATACCCGCTATTAATTATTAATTTTAAATTAAATTTTTGATTTTGCGTTAAGATTTATATTATAATATCTAAAATATTTTCATTTGAATTTTTGATTGTGCTATTAATAAATAAATGATTACGTTTTTAATTATACTTTTATTCAGTACCAAACACTTTGTTCTATAATAACAATATCAGCAGTTTCCATATTTAGTAGTAGTTAGTTTAGTCAGGTGAAATTAGCTGTTTAGTGACTTTGATACAATGATGTTCAGCGACATTTGGATTGATGGTGTACAGCGACTTTAGGAATACTAGTGCACAGATACTTTTGAAATACTCGTGTTTAACGACTTTTGTAAATTTCTGGTGTACAGGCTATTTTGTTTCCTAGTTGCGATTATAACTTATGGCATTTTATTGTGAACAGGTGTTTTGTTAAGTTGATTCTGTTCATCGACTTTTGGTGCTGACTGTACTATGTCTGTAATGGGTAATTATTTTGCTGCAATGTTATTTTAAAACTGCGATATCTCCTAAGATATTCATTGAAATCGAATGATGTAGAGGGCAGTTTTGTTTTAAATTAAATACTTATGATGAATAACGTATTTATTTGGATAAGGATTAATATCATGTTTATAATAATACCTTTGAAAATAATGCATTATTTTAGAATAAATTTGGTTAGCATAAAAATGGTTATAGTGAGCCAACCTTAAAAAATAAACATAATATGCTGTCGCGGACTTTTTTTTAGAACTTTTAAAGGGGAACAATTCTGTCATACATGATTTTTGCAAAACTTTAACTGTTTACGCAGCGCACGCAGCGGAAGCTCTCAAAAAGAAAAAATACCCTCCGATTTTGAAACATTCTTCATTGGTGCTTAGTTCCTATTGATCTTAGCGTGATGATATATAGCCTATAGTCTTCCTCGATAAATGGGCTACCTAACACTGAAAGAATTTTTCAAATCGTACCAGTAGTTCCTGAGATTAGCGCGTTCAAGCAAACAAACAAACAAACTCTTCAGCTTTATAATATTAGTATAGATGTAGTAACAAAGTAGAGTAGTAGTAAGTAGAGTTCGAGTGTCGTATATACTCTGCGATTCGAGCTATGTAACAACCAAATTACATCAAAATCGATTTGGTAGTATAGCCGTGACAATGTAACAAACAGCCTAAATCACGTTCATATATGTATTATGTAGTATAAGTATGAATTTATTACTATTAAATAAAAATCGGTATCAAACTTACACAATAAGTGTCAAAAAATACTCAGATTTCAAAGTAAATAAAATATCAGATATTGTCTATACATTATTATTATTTTGGCGCGACGACGTACATATATTATATTATAGATTTGACATACTTTACGTTTGTTTATGATAACATTTATCTCTAAACTTACAATTCACACTTCTCACGAAATTATATAATGGGTTGGTGTAATCTAACAGTAAACAGTCCAAATTAGGTACATAATTAGACTAATAACTACATACAGTGTAGATATATAATATAGTAACACAGTTTAAGAGCTAAATTATTATTAAAAATAAAAAATATCAATAAGTATAATTATCTCGTAATAATCTTATAGCCGGGTTCTCGAGTGGAGACCACGACTCGGCAAGCGTAGTGTAGGACGCCCTCCGGCCAGATGGACCGATGACCTGAATAAGGTGGCTGGAGGTGACTGGATGGCGAAAACGGGAGATCGGGCCTTATGGCGCACCCTGGGGGAGGCTTATGTCCAGCAGTGGACTGCAATAGGCTGAAATGATGATGATGATGAATCTTATATTTATTGGGGCGAATAACGCTTTTATTAGTTTATTACGGTAAGGTGAGCTTTTCGTAATAAAATCTTGAAACGTGCCTAGTGCATCACAGGAGATGATAGGCTCTCGTGATCTATTCTTATAACGTACCATGTGGTTGTCGTTGTGATGCACTTCTGCCAAACCCGTTATGAGACACCTATAGGCATGTTGTGTAGTTTTGTTGTATAGTCATCAATACAAAGGAAATATAAAGTCTGATATCACGAACTTATATTTAACCAGAAATATTTCTTTTGCTCAGTCGTTTAAAATAAATCACAATATTATGAACGATATACTACATATAAATCGTTTTTTGCTGTTTTACATTCAAACTTCGATAAAGTGATTATTGCGTAAGACCAGTCTTACGTAAGAACGGGTTTAAGAAAACGCGCCTCGAGCGAGCTGTGCAGATACAGAGCTCCATATCTCTTCGTCGTCGGAGCTTTGGGCTTAAATCAACTGGAATCCAGATGGTGCTACGTGGACGAATTAGGCAGCTATATGAGAGAGGTCCAAACTAGCGCATAACAGAGAGATGTGGAAATGCGATAGCGAGGACCTTGCCCTGCAACGGGACAATACAGGCTAGAATAATAAAATGTGATACAGAAGGGCGAAGTGGTATATGTATTTAATGTAATGTATGTAAAGAGTAACTGTTGGTAAACCAATGGTAAATAAATCCTCCACTATTTATGTGAAACCAAAATGCAAGGTTCCAAACCGAATAAAATACTTATTATTTATTCAATTAACTTGCTTAGCTAACAATCAATTTGCGAGTAAAGACCCGTTCTGCCTTCTCGGGTCCAGCCTATCCTAAGGCGCGTCGCCCACTGGTAAGTCCAGGCACGGTCGCGGTGGCGTCGCGGCACGGTCGAGGCGTGGCGTTTATGTAGAGTCGAGGCGAGGGCGGTTATGCTTCCTTCACACTTTCCACATCCAGACATTCACACATCCAGACATTCACACATCCTTCATTCATTCGTACAATTTTAATGAATTTAACGTTGGTTTCAAAATCGTCACGCATGTTTGAAGTGCAAACACGTCTACACACGAAACAAAATTACAAAATGGCGGTGGAGTCGCGGCGCGGTCGAGCACACAACACCCGCCACGCCTCCGCCTCGACTCCACCTCGCCTGTGACGCGACTCTAGTGTGTGAGCACACTGCCATTTATTCCTGAAGGAAACATAGAAGCGGCGCGCCGCTCGTGCGCCCGCGCTTCGACGACGCCACCTCGACTCCAGCTCGTGTGGGAGACGAGCCTAAGCATCTTAGGTTGACATGCCACCTGGTTGTCATAATTATAATGATATTCATTATTTCACAATTTGACCAAAGTCGTATTCCACAACATTCTTTAAAAGATAGTATTCGCGACTTTCACGATATATACCTGATTATTATCAGATTGCGACTTTAAAGCATTGTTTATCAAATTCGTATCTTCCAATACCAATTTCACGATAGCACTGCGTCCGTTAAGATTAAAATAACCTATACGAAATAACAGTCGGCGTGAATGCGATTTCACAACAAACGCAAGTCGTTCGATGAACTGCATTGAACAAAGAACACTTCCACTAAAGATAAGCTCGTCTCGTTTCATCCGCTATAGTAGCTTAAATACGTGTTTTATTTCAAATAAGCTTTATATGAAACAAGTTTACTATAAAGCGTACTATGTTAGGTAACAGAAATTCACTGTATTGTCAGAGAGAGCCTAATAATAATTACTCTTGGACTAAGTCATGAATCATATCCGGAATCTCACCAACATTTGCGCAAACGCTCGCATTTTATTATAAAACTAACTAGTCAACAAAATCGCATTTCCTGCAATATTTACTAAGTACCACAGAAAATACGATTTTAATATAACAAGACCCGCATGACCCCTTTAGTTACACAACGGATACGATTGCGTAAAAACCAGATCACGTCGAGATCTTAACAACGGTTGTAATTCCCAGCGCTCACGTATCTCGTTACACTGGAAAGGACCATTATACATTTGTATGAATACCATTATACACGGGTAGTGATGATAACACTACTAGAGATGTATCAGTAGTTAGAGTCAGGTGCTGACCTCGTGCTCGCATTAATGTACGCGCGTCGCTCTCGGGCCCTAGGCCTCGCACGTGGCGCTGCGCCTGGGGCCTTCTCTCCGCAGGGCTTCGTTTAATACACGACTGTTCACGCTACCTTCATTGTTGTTTGATTTCCGTATCGTTATAGGTCTTATGAGTCTCATGACTAATGTAATTATTTTAATGCCTATAAATCAATGTTTCCTTCGTACAGACTTGCCATTCGTTAATTGCAAAGAGATTTACAAACATTGAAACCAGCTCTTATAGACTCAAAACAAATGTTTATGAACCACATATTTTTATTGTATGGGTGGAAAAATCAATAGCCGCACGTTTGTACTAGCGGTGAAGTGATCACTTAATATCATTGCATCATCCGTGCTGACATTTTAAGTGTTCAATAGCCTTAGAGCGAATTGTGTTTTAATAGGTACTACATTTATTATGTACATAAGTGTACCTAATACCGACGTAAACTACAAGTATATTGTAACATTATACTTATAAATACATGTTGAGAATGTTAATGTATTCGTATAATTCTTAAGTATAAGAAGTGAATATAATTCCAAGAGGTGGCGATTTCATTCAGACATTCTAGTGTGTACATTTTGGCTAACTGTATATGTATTCTAACATATATTGATCATCCATTTATCTAAACTCAGTAGTACCTACTTAATTGGATAGGTTTCGATTTTCTATTCAATCGATTAATTCCAAGTACTGTTTCGCTGCGTGTATTTATTTTCTAGTCGAATGTCAGTTTGATACAGTTGTAACATGTGAGTTGGCTATATGATTTATGTGCTTATTGCATGTGGCTAACTCGATCAGCGGTAGTAGTCTGGACACATCGGCATGGTCGATTGCATCAGACTGGTTTCTCCGCGGTGCGCGCTGTACCGCTGTGTCCGCACCGATTACAGCTGGAAAGTGTCGCGCCGGAAACCTCAGCTTTCTATCTATACGCTTTGAATGCTCTTGTCAGTTTAAATCGTTACCACAAAACACTTTCGATCGCTATGAAATAATAGTTTCAGCCCCGAGCATTACGGCTGCCCTAGTTCCTGTGCTAAGTTTTTACTTTCTTTTGCTTATGCTAAGCCATGCTACAGCGATTAAGAAATAAGCTCTAAATTGTGATTATTTTAGAAAAGGATAAGTAGTTAGATAAATATGAACCAAATGATCATTTACGTGAGGTTATCTTCGTTATCGATTTAATTAATTTAAAAAAATTAAAGAACATTATACATTTGCTATAATTATTTTAAAAAAGCAATTTGTCTTTTACATTATTAAACAAGTAGGTTCTAGAACATTTTTGACAATCGATACAATGTCGGTGAAGATAAAAAAATGTGGTTGATGAAATAATTCATACGCAAAAACCGGTTTAGGTACATGTAGCCATATTGTAAATGTATGATACGCCAACTTACAGAGCTACAAAGCAAGGTCTCACGATCTCATGTAGTTCACGTCGTATTACGGTTTCTGAACTTATTAGTATGTAATTTCTTTGTTTAGAAACTGTGCTAGCGAACCACGCCCCAGGTTGTACTTGCTTTATCACATTCAAATAAGCTATGGTAATCGTTGATAGAATCAGCTATTATTATAACGGTTTTTTGTTAATTAATTTTGAGTTCGAAAAATGGTATCACGTGACCTTGAGGTAAGCGGTCAAAGGTCATAGTCATTTTTGGGGTATATCGACTATGCCGTGTCGAATGGCGTTGACCGCGAGTCTCTAGCTCTTACGGTTCTTAAGTTGAAAGTTGTGTATCAGACAGACGGACGGACAAAGCTCTTGTATAAGAGTTTTTCGAACTCTAATATGAATTTACGCAGTGATTAAATGTTCCCTTCATCACTGCCAATAGGCTGAGAGTTTTGGTTTGATTAGCTACTAGCACAACACAAAAATAACATGATTCATATACCTATATTTATAAGTAGACGATGATTATTGTTCTCTCTCTACTTTTATGTTCATTGCTTAGTATTGTTACTCTCACTCACCACATTAGTTTAAAATTATGTTTTAAAACAGAGATTCGGGACAATAGAATAACTCATTCGCGCCTAAGGAGTTACAGTATACAACGAAATTCCAATGATAGAGGCGACATGTGATATCATCCCAAACACCTTTGTCTTTGACAAAAAATACCACATCCAACTTCATGAGGAATCTAAAGATAGCTCTCGCATACATGAAGTAAAAATATACACGGATGGATCCAAAACAAAATCAGGAACAGGAGTCGGAGTCTTCTCCCACGACCTAAACATCAATTAATCAACGACCCTGGGAAACCTCAACACTATCTTCCAGGCAGAATGTGTTGGAATCACCCGGGCTGCAACAGCGGTTACATCAAGGGGTATAAGCGATAAATAAGTCAATACGCATTATCTCAGATAGTGCCGCGGTACTACAAGCTCTTAAGAACAACTGCTTTAACAGTGGACTCATCTTGGAGTGTCACCGTGAGCATAGTATTGCAACAACAAATCGGGTAACGTTGCAGTGGATACACGGCCATAGCAACTCTTCTCGCAATGATGCTGCAGATTAACTGACAAAGAGAGGATCGAACACCAAAATGGCAGGACCCGAATCAATTGTTCCGACACCCTTATGCCAACTCAAAACATGTTATGCGATAGAACCACGACACTACACGAGAAACAAAGGAATGTATACAGACGAGAAAGCCCTTCCATGCTTAGACAAACATCTGTCACGCAAACTGCTACGTTCCACAATAAAAAACATACGTCACCTGGTTGGTATAATAACAGGTCACTGCTCACTCAACAAACACCTATTCAACATCGGCATCACTGACAGTCCCTTACGTAGAGGCTGCATGGAGACCGAGGAGACACCGGCTCACGTGCTTCTACGTCGTAAAACCGTGAGCAACCAACGGGCGAAACTTCTAAACAGTCCAGAAACGATGAAATAGGTACTGCGCAACATCGGTCCCCTATTATCTTTCTGTATGGAGCTGAGGTGGTATGAACAATCTTTGGCGTCGGTTACTTACGCACCACAATGGCCCAATTGTGGGGCTAAGTGCGGATAACACACGTCTGACTAACTAACTAAAACAGAGATTAAATTAGAACAGCTGTAGTATGGGATGCAGTATTGATTCGTAATTATTTTAAATAATTAATACCGTACTAATTGTTTCAAACTGGTAACATTATGTCACATAGATCACTTATTAAAAGTTTTGGGCGTTTCTATCTTTGGAGATGATATTAATTCGGAAATATCATTTTCTGTTTTCAATAACCAATAATTAACTACAATAATAACAACAAAATCAGTTCATTTCATTTTATAAGTGAACTTGTTAGACTACATAGGTACTTTTTTTTGTAAAGATATAAAAACGGGGTCAATGATTTACCAGTATTCTTGAACACATAAAACGAGGACAGTGCACTTGCTCGCATACAGACGTACCGAATGTCACGAGTCTTTGATCAAAAGGCGTAGGTCTGTACATTAGACACAAAGTAATTGCTGCATGATGTGTCTGCTCGGAGGCTCGTCGTCGAGAAACTACTCACAGTACCTATATTTACTTTTGTGCCGCGCACATAAAGCTCACCTTATGCATCGCCTGCGCCGCAACACGCCTCTTAATGTCATCAACCCTCGTAATTCACATCCACATGTCTTTGACTTTTAACATACGCTGACGAATACCGAAATAATAAAGCACGCGCTAGAGCCCTAAGTCGTTGTGAAGCGAAGTAACGGGACATTACGGCACTGGTTGTCGGTCAGGTAGGCAAGCAGTCAGCCGCACATCCGCCTGTGTTGCGTGTTGCTTGCGGTATCGGCACGGTTCTTTATAATATAGTATGGTACTTCTTTTCACATCAGCTTTCATCTACACTTCCATTGTTGTTTGTTTAATCTGTGACCCGACGCGACCCGGCTGCGACGTGGGTACTAGACCAGCATTTCTATATTGTGATTTCACTTCGCCACGGACAGAAATGATAGGTTTTGTTTCTAAAACACATCAATTTCACTAGACGTTGTAAATAACAATCGCGTCAAAAACATTTGTGCAGCATAAAAAGCATAACCAGGTTCTCATGGTATTGTTGTAATACTTAAATATGTTTTCCTACAATTAGATAATGTTTTTTCTTGTACGCAGGTACAGCTAATGAGGCGATATTTCTTAGATTTAGCACATAGCTATACTTTTTATACTTAGTTACATAAATGCTGTACATGGATAAACATCTGCTGACCGAAGACATAAAAAATCAAGTTAATAATTTTACAGTGGCGTATTCCTCAGTGAATGCCAAACACTACAGTTTTATCGATCTCTCTATGAAAACGCGTTTACAGAGACATGAAATGTTTAATATAGCGATAAAATTGTGTAAGTTATACTAATTTATATGAGTTTTCTCGAACATGGCCTTGCGCATTCTGTACGCTTATATTTTATTTGTTTTCAAAGTGATTATTGTCGACGCGCAACTGAGATTTTCACTTATTTATACAAATCCATAAACTACAATACGTAATAATTATGTTTATCGTTGTTACGAAGAAAACATGTTGCATGAGAGCAATACCCAACAACAAAATTGTGAAACTACACATATGACACTAATACACATAACATATTACCATTATATAATAATACTAATACTTAAATAATCAGAGACATTGGTGCCAATACTGTTGTCACAAAATTCTCTAAGCTTAACTAAAAATCACTTAAATTTAGTTTAGTCCTCTCAAATGACATTTCGTATTCTGAAATCGTTAAAAGTGACAGGACTAAAAAAGTTTTTGTGATTTTTAGTTAAGTTTAGAGAATTTTGTGACGAATTGGCAACATTCTCCTCCAAACTAAAGAATTTAACCTTTGTCTGAAAAGTCAATAGCGGTGTTGGGTAGGACGCGCCCGAGGCACCACCATGTGAGGCGCACCACCCTATCTATCTATCTATTGTATCTTGTGGATAACATCACAACCCTCTCGTGTAGCTTTTTCACATAGAAACCCAGGCGTGCTAAAAGAAGTACTGACCGAAGATACAGAAGCAGAAGCATCCACTGTGCTGTATCTCGTATATAAACAACTCCACGGATACCTAATTAGGGTTGTTAGGTCACTACCTAACCACTGTTGTGGACGCGAAATAAACCCGGTGTCTCTGATTTATTTTTTCGGTCCAATTATCATTAATCATAGCAATTTTTAAGTTCACAAAATAAGATTATCTATTGCTGTTATTACTATTTTCAAACGCAATCTCTACTCGTCTCTGGCTGTATCTAAAACTCGCTTGTTTTTGTATTTAGTGTCTTATAATTACGTATTTACTTGTATTTATTTTGTTTATGATAAACATAAACAAATCCTCGATTTGAATTTTACGCCTGTTAAAAGTCACGAGCAATCTGTAACTTTATAGCATGCAGTAACCTTATGTTCTGTGAAGTATAGATGTTATATATAACCTTCGCCGAATAAATACAATACAACCTAGTAAATAAATAGTGCGTAATACTTTTATCGTCACACGAGACGTAGTAAACAGTTGGTGTATTAAGTAGTGATAGCACAGTTTTGGGCTCGGTGTCATTAACCTACGCTTTATGCCAATCATGCAGCACCTGTTTACTGTATAAAATTATTAAATAAACATAATTATAGTATATACTGATCACATATTTATAGTATAACTGATATACTGCTTTTTACTTGTAAATTCTCTGTCGTTTCATTTAGCTTAATTTGCTCAAGTTCTCATATTATTTAACGTATAAGTCATACTGACAACGACACTAATTATTATTATACTTAATTATAAATGCTCTAATAAATAATTAATATAGAAAATCAGTTCCGGGTATCGATGAATAATGCACAAGATTTAAATAAACACCGTGTTTATTGCGAAACTAAACTTAATTATTTCAAAGTACAAAACAAATTATGCTGCTTTCGTATATTGGTATAATAAACTTTATTTACAAAACATCTCTCGTGACACTTATAAAACTTAATCTATGTCCGTATAATATAACTACAACGCACGTACCTACTTTCACACATTTTAGGCCCGATAAAAGTTAACGAATACATATTTCTTGCATAAATAAATTATAACATTCAGATCGAAACCAATCATATCTCAACATAGTATAATACAAACAAAACTAACATTGAACTTTTACGCAGGATTTTTATCCTGAAGAGGAACTTCTTCGGGCGTAGTTCCATTAGCGTTGACGCCTGTTCGGTCATTGGCATTTCTCGGAGACGAGCTGAAACGCTTTTTAATAGAACTCCAATTTTTCTTAATCGTGATGCCTGCTACTACGACCACCATACCAGCTACGATTATACCAATCACACTTTTATCAACGCCTCCAGTTTTAGTGGCGATAGTTGTAGTAGCTCCAACAACTTCTTCTTCGGTTTTATTCGTTACTTCACTGGTGGTAACTACTGTCTCTGCTTCTGCCTTTGTTTCTGCCTCTGTAGATTTTGGTTCTTCATCAGCTGCCTGCATAACGGTAGCGCGAAAAGATACACTTGTATCGTTGGGTGTCGCAGTAGCGGTGTTGTCCACACTTGCCGGTGCCTCGACTGCCGGAGTTTCATCATTTTCTTGATTTGCATTCTCTGACTTGACCTCGGGCGATGTACTTACGCTGGGATCGCCATTATCGTCAGGTGCTGTTCCCAAAGCAATCAAACCTGGCAAAGCGAAATCTAAGAGATCGTCGTCCATAGATGGTGGTGCTTCTAGGCAGTCAAAGGATTTGGTGTCGCACGATCCTGTACATACAGTTTCTAAAGATTCTTTTAATGCTGCGCATACGTCGTCTACTAAATCGGCTGCAGCTGTAGGCAAAACTAGTTTTCGAAGTGCTTTGAAGTTAGAGAAGAGTTCAGTCTTCAGATCCTGAAAGGAAATACAACTTTTATTTTAATATGTCAAGAACGCATCTGAAATTAAGTTGTAATTTTAAAATTTCTGTTTCAACGATTCAATATTTTTTTAATAGCAATATAATTGTATTTAGTATACAGGATTTATTAAATAGATATTTTATAATTAAGTGAGTCGTTAAAATGCTGTGTATAAACTTTTTATAGAACGATGGCATTATTCTAATCCTGTAACATTGTAGCTACGCAAAAAGCTGAAAACGTAACGTAATTGATTGTAGAATGTATTTCAACATTTAATTTTAAGAGCTATATAATCTTAAAGCTAATTTTGGTTATCATTAATTTCACTAGATCATTAGCCTTTAACATTACATAGAACTATACGACAAGATTGTTAGTGTTAGCAAAGTAAGACTAAGTATTTAGAAATGGTGTAACCGTTCTCATATCGTTGCCGCCCAAGTCAAGTTCCTCCAACTTCGTAAGGCCAAAACTATTCTTCAAATCTGTAGGATACTCAATTAGCCGATTGTTTCCCAGCTTCAATGACGTCAACTCAGGTAGCTCACTTATAGACTGAAAAAGAAATACAAATGATCTCACAAAAAATATTAAAGTAAATATATTGAGAGATTTTGTTTTTGGGCTCTTCTAAATTATATGACGTAACCAACCATCGATTTAAATATATAGTTGTAATAATGATGTATTTGCTCGTTTTGTATGGCTAACATTTACCTATGTCTGATTAGATTGTGTCGAACTATTTGCTCAGCTATACGGAAACGAGTACAGAATTATACAATGCTGACACTTAAACAATTCGTCACATAAACATGAGCATTTGCAACCGTCATAAAAACATAGGCAATAATTTTACAAAATCATTGGATGACAGGGTCATTATGCATTAGGAAATTGGTCGTTTCGCCAACAAGCAATCATGAATGTGCGTGGTCCACAGATAATTAATGTACCAGGTTTGGTGTACATTATGACATGTGATTTTAATTTTTATATACCTTGCGTATTTTTCGTAGTACAAGAGTTGTAAAATAATTCACTTACCCCTGCTACAATGTCCATGATGTCATTGTTATTGACATTCAATATTTTTAAATCTTTCAGTGCCGATATGTCCTTAGGGATTATAGTCAACTTATTATTTTGTAAATTAAGTTCTGTAGTTTTGGAATCCAAAGGTTGAGGCAAATCTGTCAAATCGGCATTAGAACAGTCGACAATATAATTGTTTGAATCTCCTTCTATATTACAAACGCAAGATGTAGGGCAAGCATGCTCTGAACCAGTTGTCACAGGTACGTTATTTATAAGAGAAGACGTTAATTGCACATCCTCAAGTACTGGCGCGGGGGATTCAGAAGCTGTCACAAGTTCCTTATTTTCGACAGTAGACGATGATTGCACATCCTCAGCTATTAGCGCCGGAGGTTCAGAAGTGTTAGAAGTTGTCTCCGGTTCACTATTTATAACAGTGGACGTCAACTTCACATCATCAAGTATCGATGCCGGGGACTCAGAAGTGTTAGTAGATATCACAGCTTCGTTATTTGTAAGAGTAGAGGTTAATTGCACATCCTCAAGTACTGGTGCCAGTGATTCAGAAGTTTTAGTAATTGTCTCAAGTGGTTCCTCTATGACGCCTGCTCCGCTACCCTCTGTTGGTATTAAGTCCAACCCAGGGTGATTGTCAGGTGGAAATTGATTATCATTTTCGACAGGAATGTATAGATCATTTTCATTTTGGGCCACTGAAGTTCTATAAATCAATTTAAATGCAATAATAACATGTGACTTTATCGAATTTATCATAAGGTGACGCAAAATTGTTATAAGTAAGTAAATGATAAAAATCGCGATAAGTGTATGTACTACAAGGGCGTATCTAGCACACTGTGTCTCAAATTTGATTGATAGAATGAAATTGTATCTATGTACACCAATCTAATTTAGATACGGATCTATTGTAGGTAGCACTAGTACTCTAATAGCAACATATTATTTTTTACACACTTAACCAATACACACTTAGCTGTTTGATTTATCTATGAACGTCATATATTTTATTAACTTTTTATGTAAGCCATGCGTAGTTGGAGGAGGACGAGAAGAGTTCTACGAATAATTAACGTCTATAGGAAAAGATTACCATTGGACATTCACAGTATCGCGTACCTCAATTCAATAAATACAATCGTGTATTTAAAACCGATATAAATTATCTATTCGTTACTAAACATTGTACGTTGTAAAATAAAATAAGAGTAAATTAAAAACAACAGTAACATTAATATACGTGTATCTGATATAGTAATGTAGTAACTGAAACAATAATATCCATAAAAATAAAGTTTACTTACGCAAATAGCGCCACAAATAGTATGAAAAGGTGTTTCGGCGTCATGGTCACTGTAAAATGCACCCACACCGCACAGAGATATATGTGCCAAGTGACTCTAGGAGCTGTTACCTGTCGTGGCACAAGTACCAGCGTAGCGTACAGCGCATAACTCACTGACACTTATAACTATTATCACTCAATGATAAGATTACTAACGGCATGGCAGCTTATCGCGAATCAAGTACGATAACGTCGCTCTGCATAAACTAGAAAATATTGGGTGGCCGATTTTCAATATCACCCTTCGAGCGGGAAATAGCGCGCAATGTATACAGTTCACGAGTTCGTACGTAGGTACACAGATATATGTGTAAATGATCGCGCTCGATACGCAACGACGGTCTTTATTAACTGCCAGTTGCTAATTCTCAAATACACAAAACCGTCTATGTAAATCGCGTCGGCTGGTACTTATTTGAAGTCCTCTTAAACTGTGTACACACACACCAGCGACAAGCACGCTGTACAGAAAAAATTATGACTTGGACGTGTAATGTTTCACCACAATAACAGATACTTAAAGTTATTCACACAATATTTATCAGAATTGAGACGAAACGCGCACGGACACTGCGTTATCGCTCCTTCACTGTTACTAGTACTTTACGAATGCTACATTTATAATTTTGTTTGTGTCTGGTGGAGTTCTGCTGTCGCACATACAACAGAACACAGCTGTCGATTTACTTACAAGCAGCGAGAACCGCAAATATTACAAACTAACTTACGTTTGTTTAACACTAATCACTTTATCATTTATATCGTTAATGCATCGATCGCGTCACGCTATTATGTTATACTGTTAACCACATATTTTATGGGCTTGCTCGAGGTCACACATCCATTTATAGCGTGCCCTTCTGCCTTTTCAGCCCGAACACAATGTTCTGAAAATCATAATTGTATGAAATAGCGAAATTTGCTTTAGTCCTTTAATGCAGTTTGGCAATTACATAGTTCCTTGCGTATTTGTGATCGTAAAAATGTGTTATGCTATAAACTAAACTACGTTTTTGACGTCCCTTTTGACGTTTATTGACGCAAAAGAATCGGCTGGATTGCGTCCAAATATTGTACTGGCCAATGAGTTGGTATCGCTAATTTGTGTATTCTCTCATTGTTTAGTACTGCAACGGCGGGGACCTAGCAGATTATTTGCAAGCGAATCGTCTGCTGAGTGAGAGCACTATCCGGTTGTTCCTGAAGCAGCTAGCGGAGGCGATGCGAGCCATCCACGCCAAGGGCATCGTGCACCGAGACCTGAAGCCGCAGAACATTCTGCTCACGCATAATGTTGCTCCACCCCGTACGCCGCACGCGTCCGAGATCACTCTCAAAATAGGTCCGTATACAAAAATATTTTCAGGTCCGTATACAAACATATTTTCATAATAAATTGTAGAAAAAATACCTTCTAGATCCGTGTGTTGTATTATCGTAAACGTTATCGTGCCTGAATCATTTGATGTTTAACCCGAATTATGCATTATTCAAACCAATACCTATTCAGGATTTCTAGAATATTTGGATGCACTAATATATCACTCGCACCTCTCACATTGTCACATCATCACAGTATTATAATATTTTTTTATTCTGTGCAGCCGACTTCGGTTTCGCAAGGTTCCTCGAAGAAGGAAATATGGCCGTCACGCTCTGCGGCTCTCCGATGTATATGGTAATATTTACTTCCATATTAACACTACTGGTGTAAACTATTGTAATATCGCTCGTACTATTCTAGTATTTACTTTATTGTTCCAATACCTGCAGGCACTAAGCTATATAAATAACTATTTGAAACTGGAACTCAATTCCGGCTTGTTAGTTATTTCTTTTTGTTAATACGACGCTCAAGTAGTTCCAAAATAGAAGATAGCAAAGAGTATTTTGCGCCTAATCTAGATTAAGATTGGTCATGTCCGACTCGGGCTTTGACAGACTTCCGAAATCACACCAGAAGGGAATCGTTTTCATAGATTTAGTTCGAAACCCTAAAAAGAATAAAGTAAAGAAAAGGATAATAATTGTTTCAGGCGCCAGAAGTTATAATGTCACTCAAATATGACGCTAAAGCAGATCTATGGAGCTTAGGTACGATCGTGTATCAGTGTCTGACGGGTAAAGCACCCTTCCAAGCTACCACGCCCCATGAACTAAAAGCCTTCTACGAGAATAGTGTGGACTTGCAGCCCAAGTGAGTATCCGCCTTCTTAACATTGAGTAGGTATATTGTCACCAATTGATAGTACCTACGTAATCCATAAATTCAAAGAAATATATTTATACTGATACTGAGGGCAAGGCGTCTATTAGTCATAATAAGGTATGTCATACCGCTGTGATACGAACTTTCATTGTAACACTGTGTACCTGTGTTCACAAATGACGACTGGATCAATTGCTAGGTCATTTACTAATACTGCGACAGCCCTCATACATATCTAATTACTGTTGCTCAACTATTAATTGCGCAGTGAAATTTTTATGTTAAACGTTGACGAAACTTAACTTTGACTGTCTAAAATAGAAATTTAAAGATACATTGTGTTTTTGATAAATCTGTAGAGTGAATACATGCCTTATCTTGTACATTTTTTGCACCTTTCTTTTCCAAACACCTAGCTCACAAAACGTTCAAGGTTGATATAGACAGACGAAGTGTCTGTGACATACACGACCTATTGTATTCTAATAACATATGGACATTATTCAAAAGCAACAACGTCTGTAGTCTCCTCGATGTTTCATATTTTATTTATTTTTAGGGAATTTCAATATGTGTGGTAAACGACGGGGGCTTAACCTACTTGTTACTAGAACTCATTTAACCGTATATAGTACATATTTGGCAAAGATTTACTTGAATTTTTATTTTTATAGGTATATAGATTTAATTTGAAACAAAAGTAATAAATTAATGCACGCTTAGTTATTTTCTTTATACCTAAAATATATTGTATTTTTTACTTCAATATCAATAACCTATTGAATCGTACCGGCATTCTCGCGGCCACACTCTATAAACGTTTTCAATGATGTCTGGTATTCTAACAATTGACAGGTTAAAATAATGTAAATATTTATTCGTGTGTGTTACAGGATGCCAGCGGGCACGAGTCCTGAACTGTGCAGCTTACTTATCGGTCTGCTACGACGAAACCCGCGCGAGCGCATGCCGTTCGAGGCTTTCTTCAACCATCCGTTCCTCCAGCGACCGCGGACGACTTCCCTCAACAGTGAGTTATAGCGCTGTACACCACGCGACACACTAACAGCATCATTCACAGCTATCTCCGCACACTAAACCGCACTAATGTATTTAAACAAATTATATTATATTTTGGCAATATAGCCGCTTTTCTTAGTAAATCACACTCGAGTGAATAAAAGAACACAATGTAACATTGAGTCGACTTTACAGCTGAATACATGAAATACTTATCCCGAGTGACTAATCATTGGTGACCCACTCCATTGTTCGTTACTTTGTCGGTAACCTTTTCGAAATCATATACCTGTTACTTTTAACATATGTACATATTACTTATTTACTGGAAATTTCAGTCTTTCAACATTAAATTTAAAGTAGAATTTCAAACAATTGTATTTTACACGTCACTCAATAATAATTATCATAAGCAAAAACGTAGGTAATCTTCGTAGGAATATGATAATTGCTAGACAAATACTCATATACTGTACATTGATTAATAAATTAATCAAACATCGATCTTTGTTCACGGACAAATATTTCTGAGAATATATTAGCGATATAATTTAATTGACTTGTGTTCATAGTAGAAAATATATAAAATGTTCATCTCATTAAATCGTTATTTAGCTGCTAGTCCATGAAATTTTGAACTATCTGATAGGTAGATTTATGTAAAATGTAAGGTACACTGCCCAATGTATATAGTCACAGTGTGTGATATTGTTCAGGTTTGGACTCGGATCTGCCTGACATATTGGAGAGCGATCTCGAGGGTCGAGCCGATACTAACTGTTACCTAGAAGAGTCCTGGGACAGTCAGGGTACATCCTTACCTACCTATTTACAGTTCGCTTTGATTGTGCATGGGGTGGGATGAACGCATATTTATGTAATCACTCTATGTATCGAAAGTGTTGGTTTCAGTCGTGTCGTACAATAATGTAATCAACCATAAATCAAATGTCACGTTTAACGCATGATACGATAACAGAATGTGTTGTGCACGTACAGGCCAGTATACAAACTTCTACACGTATCACATGGGGCAGAATTATTAGTTTCAAATTCACAACTTGAGTTGCGTTTAGAAAGTTTATTATTGAGTACTGGTCTTATATCTACATTTTTTGTTTTACACGAATCACGACTAGTGACGTTCCACCGTTGTCCTGTGCAGTTCAAATATTTCACGGACTACGAGATCGCTTGCTACCCTCATTCTGTTTGCTACTCATTTGTCGCTTGCCTTCTGTATTATCGATCGCAATGATAACAGCAGTATGCATGTGTTGCGCCTTGGGTATGAGCTCAGGTGTAACAAGCATCGGTTGAACTTGCAGATATTGTAAATATATCACCTGTTCTATATTTAAAGGCAACGTTAGTGTTGTGCAATAGGGATGTTACGGGTGACTACATCTGCAATATATTAGAAGCTATTTTATTTATATGAATATGTTTATTTATACCATGTTTTTTTATGAACGAACAATAATTGCGCGGTAAATTATACAATTTTGTCAAACTTATTGTTTAATCAAATATACATTTCAATCTAAGATAGTATTCGCCATCACACTAGCGTGGCAGCACCTCTAATAATAATTTAATGGAAATCTATATCACATCCGCATCCTCAAAGCTCAGAAAAGACAGTCGAGTGCCGCGAATAAGGATGTAAACATCTGCAACATCCCTTTGCATCATAGTCACTGAACATTTGCTATGCCCTTATATATTGTCAGTTCTATTTACATTGTCTGCGGGTGCTAATGATGGTGGCCATAGTAAAACTGTTTGTTATTTGCCAGGGCCTAGTCTAAATCCGACCGCGGTGGCGGCGAGTGGATCGGGGGGGTCGGGTGCCACAGGTAGCGGCGGCAGTGCGCCGTCACGGACGACGCTGACGGCGGCGCGCGGCACCAACCCCGCTTCTCAGCCGCTGCCCACGCTTCAGACACATAAGAAGTCTCAGCCAACATCCTCCGGTAAGTTTAACAAAGATTATGAACTTTATCACGGCTGCAGATTAAAAAAAGGAAATTTTTAGATGGCAGCATCTCAATGGTTGAGTTTTCGAGGGTTTTCGTTTTGCGATCGAGATTCATGTGTTACAGTGCCCGGCAAACATCTTGGACAGGGTGAGGCGTGGTGGGGAGGGTTCACAGTTCACGTACAAAGTGTACGTGCGGCGTGCGCGAACCCTCCCCACCACGCCGCCCCCTGTTCAAGATGTTTGCCGGGCGCTGTACTGACGCGAAGCCATTCCTAACACAAGCATTGAATTTAGCTGAGTAGAATACGAGTAATATATAACCCAAAATGCAAGTGAACATAACAAAGAATAAGCATTGATTTGGAATTGACATTGATGATTGACATTGATTGATAGATGGATATTGGACACACATATTACATCAGCTGTTTTTAGATCACATTTGGAAATACTATTAACTAGAGGCTAGCTTATTCCCGCCTACACAGTTGGGCATACCCCTACTACTAATAAATAATAATATACTAAAAAAAACACAAAATGTCTATACTCTGCATATGCCGAACGTGGCTTCAATCACTTGATTAATTACATAGAGGTCAGAGGTTTTGATGGGATTTTAAGTTCATGAGACGACCGCTAAATGTGTTGTATAATAATGTGTTTTTTTTAAATTATGTATTTATAAAGTTAGTATATCTAAATAGGTACAAGTAGTACTACTCACGGGTTATAAAACGATCAAATGATCCAAACCTCAATTATGTTCCAAATTTTAACGTTAATTAATGACAGTCTACGACAAAAACCGTTGAAAACTTGAAATAAATGACATTGTTAGTCAACTGATCCGTGACCTACAAATAAAATATTTTCCGTTTCACAGCATGTATGACGTAGCGTATCAGCCATATAAGATACTCTATAAATACGCCCTGATAACACTGTAACTTAGTATAGTAAGATAGACACAGTACATTTAACGAACTATATGTAAGTACTATGATGATCACATCACAATAATTTGTCGTTAGGCATTTCAACTCATGTTCATAAGTCAGTCGTTAACTGTGTTACACAACTAAAAACAAACACCATTTTAATCGCAGTATAGTTTGAAAATACATTCACATGGTAATCTATATTACAATCTACGCATAGTAAAATCTGTTAGGTTGTGTAAGATATTAAGATAACAGAGAATTGAAGTACAATTACGTCGTCTATTAATACTTCTTCAATAGGAATTTACAACATTTGTCACTAAGATACGCTAATCCGCAGCCAAATACTAAGAAAAACGCAACTTTAATATCTTTTGTTATCAAAATCGAGTATTGCAAATGACTCAAATGAGTAGTCCAACAACAAAGAACACCACAAATGTACTGAAATTCTTGTGCAATCGTCGGTGTCGAAAATATAATATGATATAAGTAGGTTATCCATATTTTTTAACTTAACCTATTAAGTGGCAGCGGCACACCGGTGGCCAGTCACAATCATTTTTCGTATATGTCTGTGATTAATAAAATTCTAAAAGGCTCGTTCAAAATTTTCCACAAAGTAATATAAAGATCTTATGAGGTTAATCACCACGCAACTACTTTTTGTTAAACATACACAACTTTTTTGTACCACATAATACCTATATTACAATATTGATCAATAGTTATCAAAGATTATTATGCAAATCGCATGTCCGTCAAACTTATTCATAAATTGTAAAGGTTTTCTTAACATTAATCAGCTTATATGCATTAATATTTGTTATTCCTATGCTTATAATGCATTGGCACGAAAATAAACTTCAAACAAATTAAAAATATATATACCTACTAATAGGTATTTGTGTTTTAGTATATTGTTCATAAACTGATTTTTTAAATGAATAATAATATTAAATTTATTTAATTACACAAATATTTATTACAAAACACAAGAAATTAATTTACAGTTTTGTACATTAGCAGATAAAAGGCAGATACAATGACAAAATAGTGTTTTGGCAGTATAATTGTTAAAACTTGTCTCCTAAACTAGGCCAAAAGGCCTGTATTTCAGGAAACAATCTAATTTTCAAAAATAGTCGATTGTAGAAAGACTGTCGATTTATTGTTTCCATGTTTAGATACCTATGATGTATATAATTATATAATAATTGGTGTAATAAACAATTTTCTACTAATCCTTACTAATATTATAAATTTGAAGGTAACTCTGTCTGTCTATCTGTCTGTCTGTCTGTTACCTTTTCACGGCTAAACCACCCAACCGATTTAGATGAAATTTGGTACAGATATAGTTTAAAACCTGGGGAAGGATATTGGCTACTTTTTATTCAAGTAGGTACCACGCGGGCGGAGCCGCGCGCAAAAGCTAGTATAATTATAATTGTGAATTAGACCGGGATTAATTTATAGATAATGAAAGGTACATTAAATTGACGTAAACATTAATTAAAATAAAAATTACGTTACTTTTTATGCAGCAACTAAGTAGTTACAATAATAAATGACTACAAAAGATCATAATTACATAATTAAAAACGCGTTTTACGAGTATATTAAATGCTGATAAATATTGATTTATTAATAAAAATTTAATAAATTAATGAATATTTTTATTGATGTATTCATAAATCATTAAATTGTATTATGACGAGCGGTCACGGGCATATGGCTATTATTATATAGTTTATATAATTATGTTAGTGAATATTACCAAATAATAAAATTTAAAATGAATAAACATAAGGTCGGTTAAGGTCAGCAATGACAGATATATGAAGTAGATCGCAAACACAATAAATTAAATATATAAAACATGTCTTTTTAGTAACAATGTTTTATCAAATTCTCATATTTATTAATATTATACAGTGTCTATACGCCCAAGGAAGTATTTTGTATGTGCTATATTTATATAATCGTGGTAACATCTAGGCATCTATATAGGCCTGGCCTCTTTAATACAAGTTGTTTAATAACAACTTAGCAAAAGGGCCGGTCACCACTTAATGTGTGTCATTAATACAATTTTACTTTATTTATCATGTCATTATGTCTGTGTACTCGTAAATATAGAATAATTTGTACAGGTGTTATACTGTGGTGAAGTAAACATTATTATAGTATTCGTTGTCGAGAGAGTCCCGTTTTCGATGTTACTAAATATCAAATTCAAGCTGAGTTAAGAGCGATAGCGGTCTTTTCACCGTCGACAGACTTCATAAATAAAGGAAAGAAGGTTTCAACTAGAACTTTGCTGAACAAAATCTTAGGCTGCTCTCTCTACAATTTAAAACTAAAAATCACGTTAGTGAAACATTGCGCTAGCCGATTAGTAAATATCGGCGTTGATCTTGTTAAAATACCTACGTATTAGAGAAATAAGAAACCAAGAACATCATTAGGAGTTATCGTTATCGGGGCGCGGCTGACGATTGCTCGTACCTATACTGAAACCGATTACGTTTATCAACATTAATTCGCTCCTGAACGAAGGCAGATAATGTGTCTACGACATAATGGCGTTTGTAGATGTCGATTCACATAATATGACGTTTATATAACATGCGCAATGCTGGAAAGTCGCATGTCGGCAATTTTAGCAATAACATAATTATGTAGTAGTCCCACTTGGTCAAACAGTTAAATTTTATGTCGTTTTATGAGTCTTTATAATTACCTGCTGCACTATCAAGCCTACGGTACAACTACTCTGCTTGAACAGTCTATTTTAAAAAGACCAGCTTTTAAACACTTTCTTATAAGATTTAAAATGATGTTATACATATAGGCATTTGTATTTATATAAGCTTTAAAGATATCTCGCTTTCTAATAATGTTACTGTTGGGGTTGTAAATCCCAACAGTGTTAGTTTGTCGTAAATGTTAAGAGATAATATTATGTTAAAATGTTAAATTGTTTACGATTTGTATGTTTTTTAGAAATTAGTAGACGACTTTGTTCTGTAGAACGTTTTTATTGCTACTAAATTAATAATTAAAGATACATATTCAATGTTATGTTATTGCTACATAAACATTTCTTATAATACTGCTGATGCGCCTAAATGTGACGCACCTACAGCGCGGCGTGTCGGGTCAATGTACAGCGAAGCTCGTACATAATATTGCCTAGTCACAAAAGATAACAATGTAAATAAAACTTAAAAATTAAAGCAATGTAAAAAATTAATGCAAAATACAAGAAAGAAATATAAAATGTTATAATCTAAGCAAATATTTTGTAAAGAATTATTTATGCTATACGTTTAATAAGCTCGACTCCTTATAAAATAGATGACCAATTCGCAGAACAATATCCGCGGGACATTGCGCTGGTCAAGAATAAAGAGAAACATCTAGCACATTTAGGCGCATCAGCAGAATTATAAGGAATGTTTATGTAGCAATAACATAACATTGAATATTAAGTATCTTTAGTTATTAATTTAGTAGCAATAAAAACGTTCTACAGAACAACGTCGTCTATTCATTTCTAACAAACATAAAAATCGTAAACAATTTAACATTTTAACATATTATCTCTTAACATTTACAACAAACAAATACTGTTGGGATTTACAACCCCAACAGTTACTATCAGCTTTAACTATTTAAGAACAAGAAAATAATATTTAACCGTATTAAATGAGTCAATTAACTGGAAACCAGAAACAAATTACATCATTTATTTCTGGAATTGGCCAAGATATTAAAAACGAAAAATGTAATGTCTTTTTAGTTAAACAACATGAAGCGAAAGAAGTCGCGAGCAAATGTTGTAGTTGAGTATATAGCACAAACGGGCTATATTAATGAATTATTGCCTTATGCCAAGTAAACAAATTCGATAACCCTAACTAACCTGCCCTTGGGATCCTAGTGCCCGCGCCGGTATCTGCTCTGTTATTGTGCGCCTGTAACTTATCACCAGTTCCGCCCTTTTTATGTGTTAATGTGCACGGGCCTATTATCTGTTACTATGAAACTGTGAATATTTTGATTCTAGAACATTAATCATACTTCTAGTGCTCATTATGATACTTGACTTGATTACTAATTACTGATATTGGTACGCAAACAGGCAATTAACCCCAGTTCTTTGTTAAATTGCCATAGAATACTATTTGTTTAAGAAATAATACTTTATTAATTTTCTGTATTCGATTTAATAATCATAGTACACTAGATGTTGCCCGCGGCTTCGCTCGCGTAAATGTATGCTAGGTTATGTTAGTAACAGTACTTTTCTGGATGAGAGGTACCTTTATCTCCTTTTCTGTTCCCATGACAACGTGTATGTGAAATTTCTTGATGATCGATCGAACAATTAAGGCGTGAAAGCGTAATAAACAAACAAACAAACTCACATTCGCATTATTAGTTAACATTATATCTTATGTTGCTCTAATGCTTTGCCATTTAAATTCGTATCGCTGTGGTTTTCTTACGGTACAAAGCTTATCTGTTCGATAGATTAGTAACACTGCTCAGTGTGTCAATAGATCGTGTAAATAATGGCGGGCACTGCCGGGGCACTAGTTCACTGGGCTGGACTACATTTTAATTAGAGCTAAGCTAGACTGAGTCTGTTTTGCGTTCGCTTACCAAGGTTGAAGACTACATGTGTTTTAATTATTAATTTCCTTATTACTCTAAGGCACATACACAAAGCCAGATAGAATCGAGAAAATTAAGAGTTTGAGAATTCGTTTAAAGTTTGAGCTGAGTAGATACTGCTACAATAATATACTGCCTATAGGTACTTACTTTTTGTGCAATAATTAACGTATCGTACGCTTTTAGTTATAAATGTTATAATAGTAGCCTATGTCCTCCCTCAGAGTTTATATTTTTTAACAAAAGCTGTCGTTTAACCGTGAAAACTAACTAAAGTACTTTTGTATGTACAATCCTTACTTAATATTATAAATACGAATGTGGGATTGTTTGTTACAATTTCACGCTTAAAAGTCTCGACAGATTGTCATAAAATTTAGCATTCACGTTATCAGGGGTACAGAAAAGGACATAAGGTACCTTTCATCCACAAAAACAGTACTGTTCTCGAGTGAGCGAAGCCACGGGCAAAAGCTGGTATTACTATGAGAGGACGTCAAATGTTTGGCTATCTCTAGATACCAGCAATAGATGCAGGTATATCGTGATGTAAGTTTATGCTGGTGTTTTCTAAGTTTGTACTGTTCACAGCCGAGTCGTCAGACACGACATGGGCGGGCGAGGACGACTTCGTGCTGGTCGAGGCTACGGAGAGCGGGTCTGCGGAGTACTCGGGTGCCTCGTCGAGTTCAGAGGCAGCGCCGCGGCCGCGGTCGCTCGCGCTCGGTGCCGGCGCAACGCCGCCCTCGTCTGCGCCCGCCGCCGCCGCCACCGCCGCGCCCGTAGTGCGGGTAACATTGCATTTCTTATTTACCATCAAACTTCACAAGTTCACTCAATATCACTCTTCCTTTCCATTGTATGATCAACTTATTATAAAATCTTAATGTGAATTCTACATTAATAAATCAATAGTTTATGACAGGCAGGACTTTTGTCAGCTTGAAACTATGATGGCCAGTGATAACTGACAATCAAATTATAGACATCTGATAAGCGTGACCACCAAACCGACTTCTTATTCCACTAATAATTCACATTGACGCAGCTAAACATTTAGCAATTCATCATTTATTTAAAACTCATATGATACTGCATCTAATATAACGATATTAGGCGTTTGCCAATATCTCCACGCTTTGCCAGCGCGCACCGCGGCTCTTGTGACTAATACTAATGTGTACATTGCAGAACCCACTCGCCGTAACATCTAACAATAACGTACCACGATCACAACCCATCGACGTGCTCCGATCGAACTACAGTCGTAACGCGACAAACATCGGATCCCTGTCGCCTCCCACTGTAAGTATTCATTAGCCAACTTGTCACATGCTTGTCAACATTCTTTGACCATCTGCCAATGAGTTTATATGGCTGATCTTTGTTTCGTTCCGGTGAGATATCTGGTGAACTCTTACAGCCCTGAACTTGACTGATCATCTATGCTATACAGGCGAGAAATAGTAATTATATTATCATTATCAACCAAAGGGACAAATCGCTGTTGTTTCAATGTTATATATGTATAATATGTAAAAACCTTTTCGAAATCATTCGTTGATGGTCTATAGCGCCCACAGTTTTTGCTTTAAGGTGAGAATAATTAAGTAGTAATTTTAATAACGAATTCGCCTGATAAAAATTAAAATAAACCATTTCAGTAAGCCCTTTTATCATTTGTTTATTTGGTATTGTGTTTAAAACTTGCAACATTACTTATCCAGTTTAAGCAAGAAAAATATACTACATAAAGTAATTAATTCCTTTATACATAATTATGCTGATTACATCCGTGATTCGAGCCGCGTTAGGAGATGTATATAATTACTGATCCGTTTCTTATGTAGCATCATGTTACATAACCTTCCTCAACATTTAATAGCATGTTATGTAACGTTTCTTTTTTGGACTGTCTCGAAGAGACTGCATTGACCGATTGATCTGCATGAACTCTCGAGATCGATCCCTGGGTCAAGCAGAGTGTCTTTGGGTTTTTAGACATGAAATTCTCAGTAGTGTTTAGAGTTTGTAACTGTGTCAGGTAGACGACAATTTATAGGCTTCCCTCGTGGGATCTGAATTCTGAAATCATACCTAGCGAAATGTGTAAGCAATACATCTCTGCCTACTTTGTTTCCGTCATTAGCTCGTTTATACATACAAAACCCTTTAACTTTAAAATATTACAATATTCGTATAAATGTACTTACATTTATATACGTTTCACCTAATTACTATATTTAGTGGTGCGAGTAATTGCATTGGAAAACAATTATGCATATTTACTTTGCATGGTCGAAGACTCTAGGCACATGCTTATTGCTTATATTTATAGCATTATATATAGATTTGAATACTATTGTGCACATCGACTATCGTCTTGGATTCGTGTAACAAATTGAATGACGTAGAAGTTAGACGAAATACGTAAGTCGGATGACGTTCGTTGTTTAGTCTGTTTCGAGACATGACTTATCGCAACTCATGCTCTGTCTATATACAATGTTATAAATATCCAGAAATATATCCACACAGTTGTTTTATAACAAAGAGTCATTACGTTATGTGTGTTTAACTGATGGAAGTTAATTAATCATTATAATCATAATTGCAATTTTGAAATTTAACGGTCGTAGATACTATGAGAAAATTTATCTACTTGTATGTTAATTATGAATTGACAAGTATTGTCGGTTAAAATTAGCAAAGCTTAAATTAGGTTTAAGTACATAATAGGAATATAATTTAAGAATATATATTTAACTGGTGCGTTATGTTTAGGTGCCATTCACAATGACCCCACCGTCGACGCGGCGACGCAGCAGTAACTCCGGCAGTTCCCCGCCGCCCTCGCTGTGGCAGGTCTCACCCACCAACGCCAGTCCGCTACGCAGATCAGGTCAGCATATATTTATATTTTTAGGTATAAATGTCGTAGTGCACACCAGCAATGCGCGAGACTACACCTTAAAGGCTTAAACAGTAGTAGAATAATTCGATGAATAGGGTGATTCGAATAACAATTGATATTATTCGATTGTTATTTAGGGAAAACGAATTCGGTGTATGGGACTGTACAATATAACTTCATTCGAATGTTGGATACTACTTTATTATCAATTAAGAGCATAATTTATAAATGGCCTATATAGACATATTATTTCGGACAATATATTTGATTACAAACACATATGTATGGATAGAAGAAAAAGGCTCAGTTTAACCAGTATCGTTGTATTTGACAATAGTGACAGATCTGATATGGGCAGGTTCGTCTCCTCCAGTGTCGCTGGCGCTGAAGGCGAGCGGCGAGCTGGGCGTGGGTGCGGCGGGCGGCTCGCCCAAGCGCGGCGCGCTGCCCGACGCGCTGCTGCGCGGCATCAAGCTGCACGCGCCCGACCCGCCCGTCTACATCCCCAACCTGCAGGAGGAGACCATCCTGGCCGTGAGTACAACCTTCATACTAACTGTTCACTCCTGCCCTCTAACTACTGCAGCGATTGTAACCGATTCCATAAGTGTTGACAATCGTATTATTTAAATGTCTAGTCTATACTAATATTATAAAGAGGAAAGATTTGATTTTTTGATTGTAAGGATGTATTCGAAAAACTACTCTAAACGATTTTAAATATAATTTTCCATTAGAAAGCTATATTATAACATTTATAACCGAGTAACATAAGATATAATTGATTAAAAAAAGTACTGTTAGGAGCTCCACACATCGACCGCGGCTGTCGAATATCGTATGCGTGTATATGGAGTGGCACACCGAACGCGGCGCGGTGCAATTGAAAGGCGGGGCGTGTGCCACCCGCATCGCGCCGCACTGCGTTCGGCATGTGGAGCTCCTAACTAACGTAACCTAAACTAATTTAGTTTTACACGAGCGAAACCGCGGGCAAAAGCTAGTCAATAATAATAACAATGTATTCCATAGATGCTTTACTCGAACCTAAATCAATAATTATATGACTTTTATTCCAGGAGGAACATAGCAAAGTATTCTCTCAACTGAACTTTGTGCTGATGCTGGCAGAGCTCCTCTCCGACCTCGCCGTGTCTTGTGGAGCGCCCATCGCGGCGCTAATGGACGCCTCCGATGGTAAATATATCACACATTAGTAACCTGGAAATCACCAACTTATGATGATCATATTTTTAAACTATTCTAAAGTTGTTTATGTGTTTCGCATCTACATTTGTATTTATAATACTATTAAGCTATACATAGTCCGCAAACAATTTAATCCAGGAAGTTACCCAGTGCGAATTTTAATAACAGAAACAAACTGGACCAATATTGGTTCCTTGAGGAATACCCGATGGAACGGACTTGAGCCATGGATCATACTAACTTGTTGCCAAGTTTATGAGATGTCACGAAAGTATGAATCTCACCGTATACTTAATAATCGGCAATATTCCTGTACTGTACAAGTCTAGCTGTCTAATGAGCATGACGTAGTCAACTGCATCGAAAGCCTTTATTAAGTCAGTTTAAATTAAATTAACTTGAAGAAATATATTTTAGCAATACCTTAGAAATGATTGGTATTTGGTTTAACTAAGAAATACTGTGACCAAATATTGTGTTTAAGAAAGTTTGTGTTTTGTCTCCAGAGCGGTGCAATGACAGCGTACGCCTGGGCCTGCTGGTTCAAGCGATGCAAGCGCTAGCGGCGGGGCTGCGCTTAGCTGCCGCGCACTACCGCAGCCGCACGCTGCAGCCCACGCCGCAAGTGCGCAACGGTGAGGTTTTCCTGTGTTTGTAGCTCATGGCACACAGCGGTGTCAAGACAGCGTGCACCTAGACCTGCTGGTCCAAGCGATGCATCGCATCTTGTTACAAAACATGTTTGAAAAAATATCTTCAATCTGTGACTTGGATATTGTAATTTGTTACTAATTAATTATTGTATTCTTTTATCCAGTTGTTTCGCTGATGAACGGCAAATACAAGTGGATCGTGAACGAGTCGAGGAGGCTTCATGAGGCCGGAATCACACCTGCCGTTTGCGACAAAATCCTCTACGAACATGCTATCGAACTGGTATGTCATAGAATTAAATAAATAATAGTATAAATATGTTATTGAATTGATTAATTTAACGATGATCTTAGTTGCATTTACTACATTTCACTATATTCGAAAATGGCGACGAAACCACATATAAACACGTTAGTTGCATCCTTAATTGTGTTAAAGGTATTTAAGACGTTAAAATAAGGCCATACATATAGTATAAAGTATAATACTTCACTCAATCTACGACCGTCTACACAAATAATGAAAACATTTATAGTTGAGGTACTAAAGGACGTAAATATTCTGAAATGATAATGGGTGAACCACAGGGTACATGCTAGGCCCGTTTCTTTATTTTCTTCTTTGGACAAAATAGGACCAAGATTACGATACGCGTATGATTCTTCATATAATATTTGTGTCTGCAGTGTCAGATGGCAGCCATCGAGGAGCTGTTCGGCGACATGAAGGAGTGCGAGCGCCGCTACATGTCGGCGCAGGTACTGCTGCACTCGCTCGTGCAGCGCCACCCGCTCCACCCGCAGCACCGCACCACGCTCTCCAAGTGTACGTAGTCCACCTTACCTCCTTATATGAAGGACATGTAGGAGTGCGAGCGCCGTTACATGTCATATTTAACATTAGAATATCGTTGTCCCTTTGGGTTACGGAGGTAGTCTCCCCTTAGTAGACTAATATTTAGAATTGGTTATACTAGAAAATCGACACCAATACAATTGAGATTAAGCAAAAAGCCCATTGTACTCACGCCCTTCTTAAGACTCATCTGTGATACAACCCACACAAGTTACCCTACGTTTAAACAGGGATACAGCTGCGCCCGACCTTTCTTATTAAATAGGAGAAGAAGGAGATCGGTCCTCAGATATCAGTTCTCTTTTCATCATCATCATCATCAGGCTATAATAGTCCACTGCTGGACATAGCTCTCCCCCAAAGAGCACCATAGCGCCCTGTCTTCAGCTTGGCGCATCCAGCATCTGCCTGCAGTCTTTCGCAGATCTCTTTTACACCGTAATAATAATGTAATGTAATAATTTGTTTAAATCCTCAGACCGAGACGCAGTGCAAAGGAGGCTCAACTGTCTGAAAGGGCCGCGCAAAATAATGGACGTAAAACTCGAGGCCGGGATCTCATAATGCAATACGCGACCTGCCACGTAGGAGTAAGTGCACCGTGACATGACGTGATGCAACATGAAAAGTGATTTTATTTTGTTCTCAAAAATGACTCGGTGAGATACAAAATAACGTATAATCTAAAAATGTATAAAAATATAAAGTGAATGATATCAATTAAAATCATTGTATACAAGCGTTCAGCGACGGATGAAAGATTACCAGAGATTGCAATAGTAAATTATATTTTTTTATATTCAGTACATTACAAAATGATGTTGTTTAGATATTCATAGAATCGTCTAGTATATTTTATATTCAGTACATTACACAATGATGTTGTTTAGATATTCATAGAATCGTCTAGTATATTTTAAAGCTGAAAGAATTTTAGTATCCGCTTCTAAATGAACATAATTATATAGTTTGTTAGATGTGTGTCTTGAATTCCTTTAAAAATATAAAAAAATGGTTGTATCATTTAGTGAAGTTGAAATTTTAGTATTAAGCACATTTTCACTTAAAGTAGCAAACTGTTCTATATATATAATGAATAATGTGAAATAAATAATAATGTTACGAGTTATTTTTTCCAGTCATCAATATTTTAGTGAATTAAATAGGCATAAATACTAAAACATAGGGTAGATAACGTAGTATTGTTTCAAATTAAGTCTTATTAACGTTTTATTACTACCAACTCGTAGTTGATCATGTAACATGAAAATTATGGACTAATCGTATCTCGGTATGAATATAATGCTATGGAGATCTCATTGACGACCAATAACAATATTATGGCATTTTTAGGCTAAGCTGTGAAATATGATTTAAAAGTATTGTCCCGATAATAAGAACATTGTATGATTGAATGAATTCTAGTTTATTATTGTCTAATCATACTTATTTTGCCCTTCACATTGTGATCCTCAACATGTATTTTTTCCTGGCAATATCTACTGCTTTACTGAAATAAGAATAAAGACTGTTGTATTATAAAATTATTTTGTTTTGTTTTTAATAAATACTTATTTTTAACATCACTAACTATTATTATTTCTGCAAATCCTTTAGTTCTTTGCTAAATTAATAGTAGTAAAGAACATAGGAATGATAAAAACAACACACACTTGATTAGCAGTGATCGGAATAGGCAGAGCTAATGTACCTAAAGTTCAAAGAACAGAGACAAAAAGTGGAGACTTCTTACGACAATACTAGGTTCAGATTATAAATAACTATTCTTGTTTTTGTCTAAGCCTACCCTTATCCCAGCTTCGTAACTATAACTCCTGCGTAGACTGGTTTAGCAGTGATATGATCATAGAAAATACAGTTGCCATTTGTAGTTCCGGGGAAACGTAATCTGTCTTGGGACCCGCTACAAATTTATCCTGCACGTCTTGGAATGCCAGACATACCACCACCATGCCACTTTGTTCGGTTTTATCTACAGCATAATAAAAGGTTGTTCAAATTTTACGTGAGCACCAGTGGAAGGTCTTTGCTATGCTTATTTTGGGTCGGTTTAATAATATCTTTATTTCTTATTTAAAATACAAGAAAAAATATTTTTGATGATATATTAATGCTTACTTTTGCTGGCAAGGAGTACGCGCAGGGGAGTGTTAAAACGGACTAAAATATTGCTTACATAAGATTTCAACGTCCCATATTGGTGAATAAGCAGCATATTGTAACATAAGTTTTTTTAAAGTAAAACTATTCATTTGACATAAGTACGTCTTCGTCTACAAGTAGTAAATTTTCTGCAACGGTATGTAGGTACGTGATAAGACGCTAGAATAAGCACGAAAATCCATAGGCATCAGCTAGTTAGTTGGACGTGTGTTATCCGCACTTAGCCCCACAATTGGGCCATTGTGCGTAAGTAACGGACGCGAGAATTTGTTCGGTTACTCATACAACCTCAGCTCCGTCCAGAAAGATAATAGGGGACCGGTGTTGCGCAGTACCTCTTGCATCGTTTCTGGACTGTTTAGAAGTTTCGCCCGTTGGTTGCTCACGCTTTTACAATGTAGGAGCACGTGAGCTGGTATCTCCTTGGTATCCACGCAGCCTCTACATAAGGGACTGTCAGTGATGCCTATATTGAATAGGTGTTTGTTGAGTGAGCAGTGGCCTGTTATTATACCCACTAGGTGACGTAGGTTTTTCCTTGTGGAACGTAGCAGTTTGCGTGACAGATGTTTATCTAAGGATGGAAGGGCTTCCTTCGTCTGTCTACATTCCTTTGTTTCTGTCCACTGTTTTTCGTGTAGTTTCGTGCTTCTATCGCATAACCATGTTTTGAGTTGGCAGAACGGTACTGCGACAATTGGTCCGGGTCCTACCATTTTAGTGTTCGATCCTCTCTTTGCTAGTTGATCTGCAGCATCATTGCCAGAAGAGTTACTATGGCCGCGTATACACTGCAACGTTACCCAATTTTTGTTGCAATACTTTGCAGCTCACGGTGACACTCCAGGATGAGTCCACAGTTGAAGCAGTTGCTCTTAAGAGCTTGTAGTACCGCGGCACTATCTGAGATAATGCATATCGACTTATCGATTAAACCCCTTGATGCAACCGCTGTTGCAGCCCGGATGATTCCAACACATTCTTAGGTTTCCCAGGGTCGTTAAGTAATTTATGTTTAGGTCGTGGGAGAAGACTCCGACTCCTGTTCCTGATTTTGTTTTGGATCCATCCGTGTGTATTCTCGCTTCATGTATACCAGAGCTATCTTTAGATTCTTCATGAAGTTGGATGTGGTATTTTTTGTCGAAATCAAAGGTTTTTGGGATCTTCTTCCTTTCGTGAGGTTAGTGGCCAACCTGTTGTCAAGAGTTGTTCAAGTCGCCCGTAGACCTCTGACATGGCTTAACGACTGCTGTCAATTTGACAACAACCGGGACTGACCTTTTACGTGACCTCCGAAGCACGGAGACGCTCAGATGAAATACCACTAAGCGGTCACCCATCTATAGACAGACCGCACCCAACGTTGTTTAATCTCGCTAATCGTTTACCGATCAGTGAGTGCAACTGGCTATGAGCGCCTCTTTTTGGAATGATATTACATGTAGCCTCTATGCCTCTATCATTGGAATTTCGTTGTATACTAATTCCTTTAGGCGCGCATAAGTTATTCTATTGTCCCGTTTTCAGAGCCCTACATTTTCAAGCCGTATGGCAGCTGTGACAGCTTTCTGCTGTGTGATGAGGTGTAGGGATCTGAGATTTAGTACCTATGGCCTCCAGCGTTGCCGTGGGTGTTGTTCTCATACAGCCTGTCGTCGCCAGGCAGGCGAGTCGTTGTAGGCTTTGTAGTTTGTTTATGTGCTTAGAAAAGTGCTGGCCACCAAACTATGGCGCCATAATATATTATCATGGAGCGTATTATGGTCGTGTAGAGCCATAAGGTTATAGAGAGTTTGAGGCACCATTTTCTTCCTATTAATCTTCTGCATTGTCAGAATGTCGTGCATGCTTTGGTTATTTTCGTGTTTAGGTGCTTACTCCAGTTCAGCTTGTGGTCAAGTGTCATAGCACAGCAACGATCACAAGCAAGCACAGCAACAACAACACTTATCATAATTTTTGGAGTCAGCTTATATTCTTCAAAGTGCCATATTAACATGCCATACTAATAAATCTATTATCGAGAGATATATCAAGATAAGATTGCATTATAATATAACAAAGAAAGATACGAAAAAAATTAAAATCCGTCAAAAAGAAGATTATACAATAAAATCATTTCTTTCAAGGAAATAAAAAATTTATTATGTCGTATCTTTTCAAGTTTGAAGTCTTAATTTTCTCTCTCGTTTTATGTTACTTTAATTTGTAAGTACAATCAGTCTCGTAATGTTCAAACATGTATAATTTCAAAGTCGGGCAACCAAGTATATGAACAGCAATGAAAGATACTCGTAATATAATTTACGTGCGTATTAATTATCTATTACTGTTATATATTAAGGTAAAAGTAAAAACAAATATGTGTTTAAAACACACATTCACATGCATTTTATAAACTCGACATAATTACGTCAGAATATTAACTTACATTAAATTTTTTTTATTATAGTTGTGTTGAAGAAAGAACAAATTAATATTGCACAGAATTTGTAAAAACAGTATTCGACTCCATTCATTCTTGCGAACTCTGCTCGTAAAATTTTATTACATTTTTTAGATAGCCTTGTATATTCAACTTAAAATGAAGGCGGTAAGGTTTAATTTGCATTAATGAAACTTTATATAGTTAATATAACTACCTATAAGCAACTGAGGATAGTTTTAAGTGTAATTTTTGTATGGGAATGTGTACCTAGGGTTTTTATATATCAATGAGTATCGCAGTATTATAAACTTTACTTCAGCTGTGGTAATAGGCAAGATAATTCAATGAACTAAAAGATATGGGTATGTGAGGATCGAGAATAAAATAAAGTATGGCTGTATCTTCAATCTTTATTTAGTTCATATTCAATACTGTACAAAAACTCCAGTACCTTGTTTCAAAAATTTATACGGCTTAACTCTATTACGACCGCGCACAGGACAGAACATTACTTTGTCTGGCGGAAACTCCGATGAGCCAGTTGTCTCCAACAACACATCCAGACATGTTAACAATTTTGTTATTTTGGCAGAAAGAGTATGTTGTTTGAACTCTTCTGAACTCCAGTCAGTATTAATTACTCTTTCAATATCCCTAATATCATCATTAATACCCGCATGATGAGTACCATTCCAGTGAAGAGTAAGTGAAAACATTGGCGCCTTTTTAGGGTAGTCACTTCGAAGTGCGACTAAAGCAACAAGCTTAGCCGACTGTCTTGTTATAATGGCTCTGTATAACATGTCATTAGGACTAACTAAGACCTCAGAGATTAAAAAAGCTGTTGAAGGCGATTGGCTATATTCTGGCCACCCAATAGATTGCCATTGTGTCAAAGAGCCTGACAATCTTACTGGGCATGGCACTTCACCCTTAGCTGGCAAGATTTTGCCAGATTCTAAATCTTGCAGCTCTTTCATTAATTCCACTCTCGATTTCAATCGTTTCTTTAAAGTCAAAATGAAGTTTTCAACTGTACTGACGCTCAAGCTGGGACACAGTTGAATGTTCTTATTAAATTTTTGATCTTCAGTAATGGTTGCCATGAAATCTAAGCCACACATTCTTTGTGCCCAAATATATGGCTTTCCAACTTCAGAGATGAAATGTTGAAAATCTTCTTTGATACCTGCAGCTTTTAATAGGTAAGAAGTGGCTGGATGTGGAGAATCAGTTCCTGAATCTCCAGGGTATAACTCATTGAGAATACAGTGACCGTTCAAAACATCGGCAGCCGATACCCCAGCAACTGGCTTTGGTAAAGACACGGTAAATTTAACAACAACGATTTTGAGATGTAGAAGATACGAAAAGATCAAGTTTAAGGCAGTACCATCTGGTACTTTTACAGATACTTGAACGTTAAGTGGATGTTTCTTTAATGCTTCTTTCTTTTTAGCTTCTGCTTTCTCCTCTTTGGATACTTTAGCGGTCCTGTGGTGACGCTTCTTTTTCTCCCTTTGGTCGTCATCATTGTTTTCTTGGTCAGAATCTGAATCATTAGATACCACTAGGTCGTTATCGACGTTGTTGAGTTGTTCTAACCTTCGGGCTTCATCCTCGTCGCCAGATATACCTGTGACAATAATGAGTTCATAAACATAAAATACAACATACGTTAAAAACCATCCAGACAAACAATGTAATTAATAACACATAGCTATTCAGCTATACTCTTAAATAAACGCATTACTAATTAATTGAATTTACCAAAATTGTGTCCCAATTTTATGTGGTTAAAGGATCTCATCTGTCTACTAATAAAGCTTAAATATATAAGATGAATGCTTTTAAAAATTATATTGTCTTCGATATTCTATATTGATTTACCAAAAGTACTGTGTCTAAATTACATGTGTAATTGCCATACTAAAATATTATTAGAACAACTAGTTATTACAAAAGTAATGCCAAGTAATTATAAATATACAGAATATAATAATATGGTGGAATACTAAAACTTACCGACTGTTACAGTCTTAGCGCCTAATGCATCAGAATATGCACTGACATTTGCAAAGAGGAGGAATAAGGGTGGAGGCAGCAACGATGCGGCTCTCGCTTCATCTCTCTTATCATCTAGTTTGAGAGCTAAACATTCTTGTAAAGGTTTTGTCGATTTCAGCACGTCGCGAAGATGAGGTACCAAGGCGTCGAGCCTAGAACGAGCTGCTGCGATGGCGGCAGAAACGCGTTCTTTAGAAGCAACAAGCTCATTGCAAGCTGAAGATAGTTCACGGCGCTGACGTAGTTCCCATTCTAGACGTGCTAACTGGAGTTGATGTTCATCGGACTTGGTCAGCTCCTGAAATTTAAAATTATGTATTATAGAGAAAATAGCAAATTTTTGTGAGCTTATGTTGATATTGCTGCCAATTACTTTGACATTCATATGAATCTCATATAAAATCATAACCAGAATTTTTTGTCTATACATTGCTACATGCTAATGCAAAGCAATGGCTGAATCTATTTGGATGTACAATAGTTTTCATTTATTACGACCTTGGTTGTAGCGACCATTTGTCTATAACGACGTTAAATCTAAGTCCCTTGAATTTAAAACACACTTTAGTACAAAATATATCGCTATAGCGACTTTGGATGTAACGCCGAGTTTGGGTGTAGCGACTGTTTTTAATGAATAATTTGTAACAAATTCTTAGAAATCCCATGCAGATATTGCGACGATAGTCGGCCGCCAAAGACACAAAGAGCTTTCTTATCTTTTGTTTACATCCACACAGATGGTTAGTAACTGTGGTGACCTTTACTGTTTGTTTATAGATATTAGCTGGGTAGGTAGATAAGCGTGTACATTTCGGAGTTAAATTTTTGGTTTAGTTACAAATTGATATTCTGAGTAGCAACTGTGTTTAGTAAACTTTTGAATAATTTTAACTTCTAGATGCACATTCACTTTTGTCATTGTCTTTGCCTTTGCCTGTAATGACGAAATTACAGTGGTCCCTTCATCGTCGTTATACCCGAAATCCACTGTAGTTTGCTGTTAATGTATCGAGATAATATGTTTGGAATATTTGGTGTTCATTTCGGTTAAATCCTAAATAATATTATGAATATGAGTTTGTTTGTTATTCTTTCACAACTTTACTACTTGACCGATCATCATGAAAACTCCAATACATGTTTTCAACTAGGTTACAGAAAAGGGCATATAGAACCTTGCATCCACAAAAAGTACAGTTTCCGAGCAGGTAAAAGCTAGTTGGATGATAAATAATAAAGGTGATGTTTTTATGTCAGTTGCTGGCATGCCAAACAAAATTTGTGTGTACATAACTGTAAAAACATGTATGGCCATCAGGGGGCTGCTGCTATTCAAGAGAATAATGACGATAAGTGTGGTGGCCAGATACTATAGTTTTTTTAATATGTCTGGTATTCTAACACTTGACATATTAATAATAACTTACCGGTCTTGATATTTCAGATGGTGCATCCTTATAAAAGTCTTCAAGTGGAACAAGTTCAATTTCTTCATCTTTAGATTTAAACTGTAAGCACTTTGTAACTTCTTTATTTAAATGGTCAGCTTCATACAATAAATTTTGTAGTAGTAAATGGGTTGAGTCTACCCGCTGCTTTTCTTTATGTAAAGCATCACGTCCAGCCCTTGTGCGCACTTTTTCCAAACGGTTAAGTTTTTTTAGAGCAACCAGATTCAAAGAAGCTTCAATGCGTTTAGCATTAATTTTTTCTTTAGCCTGAAATCAAGATATGTCAAGTCATGCATATTTTTATATATAACTGTTTCATTATGTACCTAATACAAAATTTTTATATAGTGAAGTGTTAAAACAGAAGTACATATTCTAAAAATACTGTAATAGCCGTAACAAATAAAAATAGTTTACCTCATCTGTATCCTTTGCTTTTAACTCTGCTATTTCAGCAAATAAATTTCTCACATCTTGACATATCTTTTTGAAGAGACTAGCATCTTTCTCAGGGGGCCGTAACTGTGCTTCAGATTCCTCAAATTCCACAACACGCTACAATATAAAAATATAATATTATTTTATAATGAAATATTATGATGATAACAGAATTTGGTCAGTGTCTCCGACCCAGATTTTTGTCCAGTATGGTTCATAATAATACAGATTGTTTATTTAGGTACAATCTTTAATTATCTATACAAAAATTCTAACCTTATATACATCTACAGGTCCTGGTGCTTGTTTAGTTGTTTCACTTGATGTACTAGTGTTGATTTTACGTCGCTTTTTTGCAGACACATCTTCTTTACCCATGTTAATGTCACTACGAGATGTCCGAATGTTAATAATATAAAATTAGTCAATATTTAAATAAGTCGTATGAACTTGATCAAGAAATGCATACAACAAACGCGCATAAGTGAATGGCACTATAATCAACACTAATATCAAATATCAATGAATTGAATTGCACATCGACATTTGAATACGCAGACTATATAAATCTTTGTATTTTCTATTTTTATTACACTTTACGAGTTTTGCATAGAACCTTTTTATCAAATAAATTCAATTCAAAATGTCTAATTTGCCATAAACTAGTGTTGTTGCGAATTGCGATAGTGATAGTCTATCGATAGTATCGTGATACTATCGTGGCCTTGAAAATCAGTCATATTATCGATAGTCCTATCGAAACTATCGACACTTAACGATACTATCGATAGTATCGATTGATAAAAATAAGTAATACTATTGCTAAAGATCAATAGTATCGATAATATCGATAGTATCAGTACAAACACCATCGATACTATCGAAACTATCGATAGAATGCGTTTCGATAGTATCGTTACTGTCGATAGTATCGATAGTTTTGCCCTATCGATAGTCGAACATTTTACGATAGTATTGCTTGCTCATAAGGTGTAATATAGCTGGCGTTTGCATAGTTCATCTATCACCTTATTCTTTATACTTTATATTCGCAGTTCATTCATATAGTTGCTTATATTTGTGTCCCTGTGTTACCGACCAGGTGTCGTTTTATACCCAGTCGATAGTATCGAAAATACGTCGATAGTTACTAAAATAAAACTATCGATACTATCGAAACGCGGCGCTAGATCATAGATAGTATCGATATTATCGACTTTTTGACGCGATACTATCGATAATATCGTATCTCGATAGTATCAACAAATTTCAATAGTATCGCCTAATTTTCACTATCGATACTATCGATAGTATTGCAGCATTTCGATATTTTTTGATAGGACTATTCGCGCTATCGATTATTTTTCAAGGTCAACTATCGATAGCGAAACTAGCTATCGCTATTGCAACAATACTGCCATAAACAAATAACATAACAGATAATAAAAAATAAATTATTAAAATCACAGATACATTATTTCACAATATTATATAAAAAGAAAGTCCAGTCTTTACTCTTATATCATATCATATGACTCTCATTTTATAGTTTAATTAGTTATTATTCTGAGATTTTGACTGAGTTCCCATTTAAGCAAAGACCTATAAAGAAAAAAAAGTTTGATTGTCATTTATCTATTTGTCAAATCTGTCATATCCCAATTCTGCTCGTAGTCCCTGGAATAAAAATAATAGTACAGACCTACCATACAAACATTCCATAATTTTGGTTACCTGGAAACCACTGATAAAAAATAACATGGTGCGATTTACTATGATGCTGGCTCACACTCCTGTAATCAAATTTCGAAAGGGCGGACTAGGCCGTCCATCTGCTCCAGTTGCTGCTCAGGCTCCCTCCGTCGCTGCGCCTCCTGCTGCATCTGGTGGCAGCCCCGTACGTTTATATTTCAGTATCAATCACAATCAGGCAGATGTACATATTTATTTAGCGGAAAAATGTTTACTTACATAACATTTACTGTGTGACATTATGTCATATTATACCAATAAATCTGAAGATTTGTACTTGTTTTTAACAAGATTTTTTAGCGAACGTAAACTATACCATATAAAAACAAATGACTCCAATATAAAGGTTAGTTATAGGAAGAAAAGGAAGTTAAAGATTTTATAATATTCATAAAGTATCTGCTTCAAGGCCACACCAATTCAGTCAGTTGTTGGTATTTTAATATTACATAAAGATATTTAATTGTTGAGTTCGTCATTCCATAATGGCTTAGTAATTTCATATAAGGGACCTCATATTGTTAGCATCTTGCATCTTTTTATTAATAATATACAATATTGTGAAACTAATATATATATATATATATGTATATAAAACCATGATCCATGAGCCTATCATCTAACGCTAGGATGCCAGCATCTGAGCTTAAAACAAGAATAATTTAAAACATAATTTTTTTTTTATGATAGTTTTCTTTTGTTTCAATAAATAAAATAAATAAAAATAAAAAAGCCTTTTTTAGTCCATTGGCATGTACAATCATAAGAATAGTAATGGGCGTGGATATTGTTAGTCCAATATTTATGCCATCTGGACCCCTCTTCGGGTGAAGGCCTCCTCCAGAGATTGCCACTCGTCGCGATTTCTTGCGAGCTTGGCCCAATAACGTGTTCCGACGGTCACTATCTCGTCCTTCCACCTTGTCTTTGGTCTTCCTCTATTTCTGTGCTCATGAGGTCCCTTTCCACATAGTCACGGTCATCGTCCACCTGTTGTCAGTGTAGCATGCCACGTGACTCGCCCACCTCCATTTCAGACCTATTGCGAAGGACAAGGCATCTATCACGCCAGTGTACTTTCTGCTTCAATTTTATTTTTAGTAAGCTGTGTTCTAAGGCTCTTTGACATGATGTTAGCTTTCCGTTGGTTGTTGAATCAAATATCCATGTTTGACAGCCATATGTGAGACAGGGTAAGAGGCATGAATCCATCACTTTCTTTTTTAATTTTAAGTCCATGTTAGACTTCATAACAGGATTAATTTGCTATTAGTATATAAAGAAATTCTTGGTAGAACTCCTCATTAATTAACAAAGCAGCAGGTTTATCTGAAATACATAATCTCTTATGGTATATACCTACATTTTACATTAAGTGTATAATTCTAGTGATCTTTTTATTTATTTTTCTGTTATATTTCGTAATTCCATATTATTTTGTATAAAAAGATGTTTTCTACTGGTACCAATTGCTAAATAGCTATTATTTTTATTGTTTTCAGGTGTCCCAAATGCAATCAGCTGCAGCAAGCACAAGCGCCATACCAGACATAGACTTACCAGCACGCTACAGGAGGACACCATTAAGTCAGGAAGAAATTGACAAAGTCAACGGCGGTGGAATTGTTTAGTCCTTCAACTTAAAATAAGTAGAGAAAGAAAGTAGATCTTGGCCCAATAACACCAGTATTTAAAAAATACATCTAGAGTTGCCTTCTCATTCATGATATTTTGTGAAACTACTTATAATAAAATAAGGGCTGTCTACTATTTTTGCTGAAGAATAATTTAAATACTTAACTGATTCGAAAAAAGAAACAAAAAATGTTCGACATTTAACCCTTATGCCGCGGCCACACATTGGATTCACTTTGCATCCAAGGTTGACTCTAATTTAGAATGGCCAATATTGAATCAAACTACTGCACCACACATTGGCTTCAATACCAACTTTGCACCAAACACTGGAAATACACACAGAGCCGACTATGGACGATAAGTTATTTGCACTAGCGACTTACGCATATGGTTTAGGTACATATACTTATTATTTGCATTGTACAAGAAAACAATGAAAGAAAAGACGGTGGTGCATTATTAAAATGACCAATGTGTGGTTCGCGCGCGACATTCTGTCCAAGATACCCGCGTGCACTCCCCTTCCATTCCCCTCGCCTTTGAACTTGTTGAAAAACCGACTCTGCGCATCGGTGTTGGAAACAGGACGGTGATTGGATGTTCACATTGTGTCAAAGACTGATCCACACACTGGAGTATTGGCGGCAATAAGCTACATTGGTGCAAATATAGGTAACCAATGTGTGGCCGCGGCATTAAGCACTTATTCTCAGAAGCTAACAATGCATTTAATTAATCAAATGTATTTTCAAATTATGTCTGTTTCCAATTGAGTGATTCTAATACCTAACATTATTGAACATCTAGATATTCAATAATGTTAGGTATTGGAATCACAAAAGCGTTGAGACGACATGTGAATACGTGGTTATAAAAGCGGTAATCTTGTTATATTTGTGTACAAGTGCTAATTGCTACTAAAAAATATCACCTGTACACGCCTATGACAGCGTGTAATCGTAATGACGTCAATTATAGATTATAAAGTAACTCATGCAATCACTTAATAGTGTTATTATCGATATAGAATTTTGTATTGTCTTGAGATGAAGATCACTTATAAGTGATCTTCATCTCAAGACAATACCCTTTTCAAGGGCTTCGATCTGGAATTCTGGATGTATTAACCATCTAAGCTTTTGCAGTGCAATTTCTTCTTATGCCAAGTGTTGTGTTCGCTCCAATTTTTGGTCTAGCTGCATTGCTCATTACACATTTCACTGTTTTAATAGTAGGTGTTCTGTATTGTTACCCGTAGGTATACCTTCAATTTTCAAATCACTTTTAAAAGTATTTAGAACATCCTTATTATTATCAAAGCGAAAATGTGTTTGTTGTCAGCAACAGATCGACGTAATTTTTGTCATAGACCTGGTTACTTTTCATCACAAGAATACGCATTAACTGTTCCTTTGGTATAGACTTTTAGAAGCTAGTAACACCTAAATTGACTTCAATCGATTGCATGGTATTAAAGACTTAATGCAAAGAGTTAGTAAACTTTATAAAATAAATATAATATGATGCATTGAAGAATCAAGTTTACTGCAAGACATACATGTCTACATTGTATGTCATTTGAATGTAGTGTAGTAAGTAATAAATAATCCTAACTAATATTATAAATAAATAAAATCTCTTTATTTCAGACATTTTTAGGCCCATAATATTGTTAGTAGCACAACTTAAAAAACTATGTTAGTTAAATATAGAAATTAATTTATAAAAGCGAAAATAAGTTTGTTTGTTTGTTACCTTTCACGCCTAAACCACTGAACCGATCATCCTGAAATTGTACATATACTTTGTCAGGTGTACAGAAACGGACATAAGCTACCTTTCATCCCGAAAAAAATGTGAGAGTCAAGATGGCGGGTGTACCTTAATCAATCGAGTAATAACATTTACCAAAAAATGTACCTAAATTGTACTATTTAGTATCTCGGTTAAAAAAAATTTACCTCCTTTAGAAGGAAACCACAGCTAAATTTAGGTACACCCGCTGTATTGACGTCAATATGGCGGGTGTTCTATAATATTTTATTATTTAACCATTACTAATAAAATATAATAAAACCAAGAAAAAATTTTTTCGCTGAGGTACTAAATAGTACAATTTAGGTACATTTTTTGGTATATGTTACTACTCAATTGATTAAGGTACACCCGCCATCTAGACTCTCACGAAAAATTACTGTTCCCGAGGAAAACAATAAGAACGTTCTTATGATAATAGATGGCGCCACGTGTCTTTCGAATCATGATTGAATTATATATTATTACAAGCAGAGTACAACCCGAATTGATTGTCAAATTCTAAATTAACGCGAGCGAAGCCGCGAGCAAAAGCTAGTAATATATAAATTAAACTGAAGGCAAGAAAATTAAATGGCTCTTAATTTGTTTTTAGTTGGAGATATTCCTTGGCATTTAAAAATATTACGATTCGATTGTTATATTTAGTAGATTAGTAGGTACCTACCTAATGTTCATTTTTAGCATGTCATTTGATCAAATATAATGTAATTTATTTACTATATTGTTTATTGTATTATTTATTAGTTTTTTAGTACACAACGTGTATCAGGATCGTGTATTTATTCTTAGCGTGTCTCTAGTGCCAGTGGAGGCACGCGTAACAATGACGGTACATACCTATCTACCTATATGAGTGTACTGTGTATACATACATGTTTTTTTTTTAACGCGGGTTAACATTTAACATTTGTTCAATTCACATCCCCCATCGCCGGTTTTGGGGCGGGTGATGGGGATATATCGGGATCCAGCCCAAAATGGAAATTTGGGCTGAACCGACTAAAACCACCGCGGTGTTCCTCACACCTTTATGGCGGGGCCGCGCGGATCGCTCTCGCATCCAAATCGCGACCCCGCCAATTTCTACCCGCCGATGGACGTGGCGGGTCCAACACAACCATCACACACAAATTGGGGGACCTAGTCCCCGACGACAAAGCGGGGGACTTATTCTCCCTTCCGACATCGAGAGGCGTGCGCGAAACACGAACGCCGACGGCCCCAATGGGTCCACCGCCCGCAGGCTTCTACTCAAGGTGGCTGGAGGTCGTATCGCGCCCTCCTGCGCCCGGCTCTGCGGTTAGGGAGAGGGATTGAACGTTCTCCCTCCCTTTCCGCCGCCTCCTTCACTGACATCACCTCCTCACAGAAGGAGGCGACGGCATTCCAAAACCTCTCGCTCGAAACCATGGACAGAACCATAGCCTCGAGCGAGAGGACGACCCTACCGACTGCCGCGTGTATAACACGGCGTTGCGTGGCCCAAGCAGGGCAACCTACCGATGTGTGCAACGGCGTGTCTTCGACAACGACGCAGCAGTCTCCGCAGTGATGACAACCGGGCGTCTCCCGTTTGCCTATTCGACACAGGTACCGACCGAAACAACCGTGGTCGGTCAGCACCTGCGTCAGACGAAACGTGAGGGCGCCATGACGCCTCTCCAACCACTCTAAGTACGGGTCTTACCGCCATGATTGTGGCGTGCCCGATGAGTGTATTTATCCATACATACTTACACTAGGGATAAATAAGCTAATAGTTAAAGCGGCGACTACATTTCTCACGGATTACCATAATTATCTTTCTTTATTATTTTACACCGATATTATCCTGGCCTTATCTACTCATATAAGACACCTCTCTCTTACACGTTGTATATCTTAGTAGTAAATAGTTTCTTAGTACAAAATAATTGAGGCTGTACCGTTTTTATTGAATTGCTAGTTAGCTAATAAATACCTATAAATAAAAATTATCATAAATAGAGATGCATTGAATAAACATTGCAGGTGTCGTTCGAAACATCAGGGAGTAAGGCGGGAGTCATGAAAGAACCCCATGGAGTATTAGTTGGCTGTGACAAGAAAAAGAAAAAAATCGTATGTGTAAACGTCATTATGAAAGTAAAAAAGGTATAGGATACTTGGTGAAATGATCTTTTACCCATAGCAGTTCAGTTGTCCGGTCAACCGAACTAGGTACGGAAAATATTTATACGGTTTAAAAATACAAATTCAGTGTGGACACTATAAAATAAAATATTTTACGTGGTCCGGTTGCCTTGTTTATTGTAATAATGTTATAGACAAATGTTATGTAATATTTTAAAATGTTATTTTGATATTACGAAACATATGTCTGGGTCGTAAGCCCCAGACAGTGTCTCTGCCTGTATCATGCTGTGGATTCGGCACCCACCTGGTTTCAACTGGTTTTATGAATAAGGTTATATAGAATTTAATATTTTTTAATATTCGTTAGTTTTTTTCTAAAGCATAGCCTAAAATGTTATCAAAAAGGCTATCTAGCTTAAGCACTAAATCTTCCGTGGTCCGGTCAACTGTATTATGGACAAAAAAATGTTCCATTATTTCCATAGTCCGGTTGACCGAACAACTGAACTTTACTACGGGTACAAGATCGGTGAAATTAACAGCGAGCGAATCCCTTGTTTATATAAAGTGATAAACATTGTACCTAATAGAAATGAAACTCGATCAATGTTGTAATGTTTTATTTTATCAGCAGTTCGTTACTTGGGAGTATAATCAACGTATAAAATATAAATTATATACAATAAAGAGCATATGAGAAAGCACCTAATAATACCGTACATTGAGTTTTTCGTTCTGGATGGCCCACACCTGTGCAGCCGGCCCATCGTAAGCGACATTGCTGTTCACCTCGAACTTGATCACACCAAACTTAGCAAATTTATTTTTCCACTTGGGGGTTTGTGGTAGATTGAGTAACGCATCTGTTATGGCTTTCTTCGTTCCAGCTAAAATCCGATTAAAAACACCATTAGGTATAGGTACCCTCTCGTAACTCATATGAAATTCAAAACCACATATTCTCAGGACACGTTCAGAAAAACCAATATAGTTCATTTGTTTTCCATTAGAGACAGCCCTCATACCATACCTAACAGCAATAATTTCTTTATGGCGGGGGCTTTATAAACATTTTAAAAATGGTATATAATATGTCTCGTGTAGCCATTGAACCCACAACACGCGACACAACTGGAAGTGCGAGGCGACTACTAAACCACTGCGCTATCTGTGCAGTTGGATTAACGGGAGTGTCCTTTACTTATGAATATATTTGTAAAGTTACCTAATCATAATCCATTTTACTGCCTCGATGGCGCACTGATAGTGAATGTCTCATGCATAGCAGTCGGGCTCGACTCCTAGATTGAGCAAAAAGTTATTGGATTTTTGTGGCAATTCTCAATAGTAGTATCTGGAACTGTGCCCGGTGGACGCTACTATACGTGTCCTTATTACGTAGGGTCTAAAATCAAACTCGATGAAATGTTTGTATATGTAATAATACATATGTAGGTATATGATAAAAGCGCGAGACTATGTATGTAGAGTATTTAATTTTTACGTTTATACGTGTAACTGTTGGATTAAAGTTTTCGATCGATTATATTTTCACTTGTATCTTTCATGTTAGAATTCAAATAAATAAATGTTTTGATATATTATAATACCTAAAACATTTCTCTAATCCAGATATCAACTTGGGACTAGATAAAAAAAGATAACATATTAGGAGTATATAAAAGTGTTTAACACAACCTACCTGCCAGTTTCGCATTCGCTACAATCGGGTAAGGTGGTAATCGACCTAATGTTTCCAATGTTATAATGTCTTTACCGCCGTCGTACATATACTTCTTTGAATAAAGTAGAGTGGTTGAATCAACAGCGGCCCATTCTGCTTGTTTAGACTGTACCATCTGAGCCGATGATAAATGTGATCCAGATTCTGAAATTAAGCACTAAGTAGTTATACGTTGAATTCATCACACTTACAATACGTAACAACATACTCAGTTTTGTATTTACTTAATGCGGATCCAAAGAAAGAAGCATTTTCGCCCTTTTCGTTCAGCGTTTTCAATACTATTTTACTCCCACTTAGTGATTCTTCGTCACTGTAAGCGAACGTGCACCCTCGGAGATCTAACAAAGTATTCACGTTATGTGCTCTGCAATAAAACAACTGTGTTACATATGCGTTCCGATAAAACAATATTAGCGTTGTGGTAGTTAATTGTAAAATCATAATATTAGACTTATTCTTATCAAAAGTCAATGACATGTTGATAACGTTTTTATCTCTATTGTATTTATTTGTGTGAATACAAAGTTCGGATACAGGAAATATATTAATAAAAGTAAATTCAATATGACATCAATTCAGTTAACTCTTTTCAAATGTGTAAATAGCTAAATGGCTTACTTCTTGTCGCTATGAACGATGATATCTGAAAAATATCCAGGTTTGTTTTCCACGTTCATCTGATGAGCGAATACTGGAGTTACAGGTAGTAGTTCAATGGCTGCATTTTTCTTAGCGCGAAGTTTCATATATGCAGAGGCCGTCATGAAGACTAAAAACCAAAAATTATTGATATCGTATGTACCTACCTATAGACAAGTGGTCTTCATAGATAGGTACTTATGTAGGTACCTGCTTTCAGTTCCTAGTAACGTAACCTACATAGTTATATACGTAGGTCCTTAGTATTTACACAATATAGGTATGTACAAACCAATAGATCTATCAAGTACTGTATGAACTAAATAATATCTACGTGATAAACTGATAAGACATAATAAATGTTTTATCACTAACAGCGTTTGCTGCCCTGCCAATGAATAATAGGTAGTGGCGTATTGTGATCATTTAAAAGAGCGCCTTTTATAATACAGCGAGTACAATAATTAACAAACGATGCTTTTTACTTGTTATATAGGTACCTATCTACTATAATTAAAAGATGAATAATTATTATACTACGGATGAGTAGGTACCTACATGTTTATATTTTGTGAAAAGGTACTTTCTCGAAATAAACAAAACACCACTAACTTTATTAGATGCCATTTTTTTTATAAATAAGCATACCTACTTAATAGTCATTGTTCAGCCAGAAAGTAATATACTTAATTTTATCGACCATTGATAAACAATTTACAAAAGAGAAAGAAACTTATACAATTGGTGTGTCGCGCTAGGTAAAATATTAGCAGAAATAATTTTGTAATTAAATTATTTCTGCTTCGATGTAGAAATGGCATTCCTTTTATTGCATTTTGAGGGTACCTATTCTATAAAATCTCTTACCCAAATCGGCTTTATCTGTAGAAATTGGATCAGGTCGATCCCCCAACGGCCCTGGGCTTCGGCTTTCATATTGCAAAGTAGTATAGCAATCCAAATCTTCTTCCAATAGTTCCATTATTAATTCGTATAATTGCACCGGATGTGTTGGACACATATAAGTCACTATACGAAGATCTTGCTTGTTTTGTGCCATTGTTAAATCGTATACTGCACCGTTCGGTATCAACGTAATAACTGGACTAAGTACATAGAATTAATCTCAAACAGACGTTACTTTTATTATAATGAGCTCGTTTGTTTATGGTGAACGTTCAATTAATGAGTTGTTCTTCATAATTGTAAACACACGCGATAACCGTTGCACGCCTCGATCATGTACTGTCTAGTTTCACTAATAACCTACCGCAGCATGACGTCAAATCTCGTAAAATGCGCGTAGCTACCGCGTGTTTGCAGGTTAAACACCGTAATGCTTGTGAGTGGATAGATAGAATCACTTTCCTCTTTCGCTAAACCTGTTTTTATATTCAAATGATATTTTTACAAACAGATATGTTACTTTTAATATGTATCAGATAATGTTTATTGAGAAAACTTCAGACTAATAATGATAATTTATAATCATGTTCGTTTTATTCTGGGAATTACAGATACGCTTGTTATTCGCTGATCGCTCGTTATTACATTATTGAACTCATATCAATAACTATGTTCTTCGAGAGGTAAAGATATTTTACAAGGTGAAATAAATCGCTAATTACTACTATCTAAATTCTAAACGAATGAGCGATTTTTCACACACATACATGGTTATTGAAACCGTTATGTGTATGTACATATGTAATTTGAGCATTAATATCGATTATTTTTATGGGAATACAATAGTGTATTTAAAACGAATCAAACCAGTGAGGGACATATTGTAGTTGTCAGGAGAGATTTTCATATTATGTCCTAAATGTCTACAGTTGGACTATACTAAAACGTCAAACGTCACGAAGTTGTAACATGACCTGTCAACGCGTTAAATAAAACAAAACATGATCTCATAGCTGGAGCTATGATGCAGTGCGTGGTGTAATGGCTCCAGATGGAACAATTATTCTAATAATGTTCAAGTACCTACATAATTCAGAAATGATTAACTATGTACATACATACATATGCAATGTTAAATGATAATAATTACGACTAGATATTTTCTATTTTATAAAATGAGTACGTACCTTCCCGTAAACTACTCTTCGCGTGTATTTAAATAACACACAGTTAAATACCAGTTGTGGCGCCTTGCCCGACTGCCAAGCGACTCAATGAGTAAACGACCTTGTCTGGTAAATCAACTGTTTTAAACTACATAGTTGACATAATTTGTGGCACACAAATAAAACACACAAATACAATAACAATATTTATTGAATCTCTAGACATGTTGATCAAGATTAAATTTAAAATTAAAAAATATGTATAACTTATTTAAATAAATAGATTCATACATTCAACATGAATACATACACTGCTACAGCCTTGTAAATCTTACATAAGTATACTTTTGAATAAACCATGTGCTGAAATAGGCATACATAATATTATTGTACGGTATATAAACTGAGGATTAAAATACTTATGAACTAGAGCATATTCGCCTCAGTCACATTTGAGAACAACTACGTTACTTATGTTAGTGGAATATGCCCCTTATGTTATAATATTTAGACGGGCTTGCGGAAGTTCTTGCCGGCGTATTTAGCCCCAGCGCCCAGCTCCTCCTCGATGCGCAGGATCTGGTTGTACTTGGCAAGGCGCTCCGAGCGGCAGGGCGCACCAGTCTTGATCTGACCAGTCGACAGACCCACTACGAGGTCAGCGATGAATGTGTCTTCAGTCTCTCCAGACCTGATAAAACAAAACATTCATGTAAATTCTGAAATTAATTCTGCACCGGCGATTGCAGCCATTCAGGCACAATACTTTATCATCACGTTTTAATATGGTTAAGCTGATAGATAAAAGTATCGCCTAACTTACTTGTGACTAAAACTCCGAAATTCCTTATGGATAAAAATCTCAAAATAAATAAAGAAAAATAATAAAAGAATCTCCGTAAATACAAATTTTAACATGAAAATGCATAGTAAATAATACTATCATCGAGGAGGTGTTTGTTACAAAAGTATTTATTTTATAACTAATTCTCTTATATAATAAAGTTGTCTGTTAAAGCTAATGATGCTGTAAACAACTGGCTCAATTGCTTCATAACATAACAGGTAAAACCCAAATAATAAACCAATTGGCGTCCATTTCGTTGTTTAATAAACGTTCAATCTAATAATATTGAGGTTTTGCGTTAAGGAAATACAAATTACCCACAAATTACATGTAAATAAGTCTCTTCAAAAGATTTCTCTGACCTTCAGCGCGAATAATTCTAAACTATACTTCATTTGGTAGGTATTAGGTATTTAACTAAAGGTAAACAATCTTGATGTGACATTTTATACAAACACAATATTAAACAAATAAACTACTGATTAAACTAACGGTTCAATTGATTTAGTAATCGTTATAGTTGTATTTACATTAATCTTTAGCAGCATTTTATTTCTAAACTGAGGTTTTAGATAAAAATATAAAAAAGACACATAAAGATTGTTTACCTTTAGTTAAATACCTAACCAAATGGAGTATAGAATCATGCTATGGCAACTTAGAACATAAGTAGCATTGAATTTTTTGTTTTTTAAACGTGCCATCTACCCGCCAGCTATCAGAACCAATATGACATTAAAAATGGGGTGTTGACGAAGTAAAAAATGCGGGTAAATAAAATATATCATAAGTAATTATTTTTATATCTTCAAATTGGATAGGAATGTATTCAATTCAATTCGTTTATTGCACTCCATAATGTATATACAGGTCTTATAAATGTAGAGAGAACAATTATGGACCCCGTCGGGCACGGCAAAATTAGGAGAGAAGAACGAACATTCTATTATCTTATATCATATTGAAATAAATTTTAGAGCTTAGTACATATTTATTTACTTACTCAACGTATTATTTATTTATTATAGTTTATTATTAATTTATTATAAAGTAAGTATAAAAGTTATTTTCTAAAATGTACCTACTTACATAATTAAAATTATTAAAATTTATTGTTTAAATATTCGCTTATATCATAGTAACATTTTTGTATTAAAAAGTCTTTTAATTTGTTGATAAACGTGCTGAATTTCTCTTCATTTTTAATATTATTTGATAATTTATTATATATTTTTATGGACATAATGTAGGGACTTGGTGCATGCATTTGTAATCTGGACGTTGGTAAGTTTAGCCTATTTTTGTGTCTTAGTGTATATTTTGTATTTAAATCTTCCCTTCTTTTGTAATAATGTCTGTGTTGTCTGACAAATTTACATGTTTCGAGAATATACATACAAGGAACGGTAAGTATTTTTAGTTTTCGGAAATGAGGTTTACAACTTTCTGTGTTATCTATGTTTACTATTGTTCTTATTAACTTTTTTGCATAATTAGCAGCGAAGGAGGATCTGTGCTGTTACCGCATAGGGTGATTCCGTACTTTAGCCACGAAGATGCATAGGCATAGTAGGTGACTAGAGCGGTTTTTATATCAGTGGTCTTTTTAACTTCCCGGAGAGCGTAGCAAAATGTTGATAACTTAGATTTAATTTTTTGTACATGTGATTTCCAGTTTATATTGGTGTCTATATTTAATCCTAGTAAGCTGAACTCGTTGACCTTTTCTATTTTGGTGTCTCTATATACAAAATCTATATGTAACTGTGATTTCTGTGGAGGATGGAATGTAATTAATTTGGTTTTGGAGTAATTTATTTCTAAATTGTGTTGGGTCATCCAGTTTACTGTGCTATTAAGTAGGGTTGTCAATTTGTCATTTATGTCAGCGGAATTTTGGCTTGTAATCAGAAGTGAGATGTCATCGGCGAACAACACACAGGGTCCTTGTATGTTATTTGGGAGATCGTTTATGTACACTAGAAATAACAGGCATCCTAGGACGCTATCCGCTACGCGCTAGGATGTATAAAGCAAAGTTCAAGAATGTATCATTTGTATTTATTACGACTAAAAATACTCTTTAATAGAGAACATAGAAACAAAAACGTGATTAAACGCAAATTTAAAAAAAGAACATGTCGATGTGTATTTTCTATAATGGCAACACTTACATTACAAATGGCTGCATAGGAGTGTGTAACTGTGTATTCCTTCTGTCGGTTTTATTTATGATACTCCATAATTTTCTTTCAGTTGAGCTTAAGAATTTGTTACTCTAGTGTAGCATTGACAATCACGTGGAGGCAATACACCTTATTAAAAGAAAAAATATCTGTGCTTCAACTTTTTTTTGTAAAAACCAATGTTCCATAATCCAACCAAAACCAATTTTTGTTACATTTATCGTTTTTATTAAAAAAAATTAATGGTCCTTTCTAGTATACAAACATACACTTAAGGATATGATACTACGCTCTTATGAAGTTAACGAACCAAACTATAGGTTTCAATTTAAATTTGTATAAAAAGTTTGAACACTTGGTTAAAATATTTATTTCAAAGGTGTCTTGAACATTGATGCAGTTTATGAGTCCATCAGAGTATAATGCTTGGGCAGACTCTGATTGCTGTTTCTCAGAGAAGTAGCCTGCTCCATTATTCGAGGCAAATTAGTAAATTCAAACTCAAATCAAAAAATATTTTGTAGTACGTATAAAATAATTATATTGTTTGCGGTCAAAGGTCTCCTCAGTGGGAGTTGAAGAATTTACCCAGAGGCGCTAGTAAATTTCTGATTTATTCATAAATGCTGCGCCATATGTGTTACCATATTATATTAACGAGACTTTTGTAATCAATTTTACAGTTTATGCACACTAAACTGCAAAATTGATTACAAGTTTAGTGTCGTCGTTGTTATTGCAGTAACGTACTCGTAGTAACAGTAGGTACTACATCTATATATTGCTACAAACATCTGCAGGGTTGAAAATATACGACTTCCTAATTACTTGTTTCTGTAAATACTAACCTGTGGGAAACCATGGTGCCCCATCCGTTCTTCTTGGCCAGCAAGTGAGCGTCAATTGATTCGGTGACACTGCCAATCTGGTTTACCTTCAGGAGCAAGCAGTTGCAAGCCTTCTTTTCTACAGCCGTGGCGATACGTTTTGGGTTTGTTACCTATATACAAAAAAACACACATGTAAACTACATAAACATTATTCTTTACAACAAAGTTTATTGTAGATCCCTAAATTCAGAGATATCAAATCGTCTTTTTAAAGGAGATTGTTCTTATTTGCACCACGACCAACAAGCATTTAATTTAGATAATAAATATTATTATATTTTAATATACGTAATACCTCTTCTCGAGCTTTGGCTCGGTATACTGAGTACCCGCCCTGAGACACTCAGGGAAAAGTTGGCTCAGTGCCCCCTCTAACAAAAACTGTATCTCCTAAAACTTTGCTGACTATTGTTGATGTGTGTATTGCTGCCTGTTTTTGAATTATTGAAATGTTTATGTTGGAATCTAATTTGTTACAATATCTATTTAGGTTTTTGGCTATTACTCCGGTGGCTCCAACTACTATGGGTATTATTTCTGTGGGTGTTTTCCATAGTCTAGTTATTTCTTTCTTAAGTGCATGGTATTTACTAAGCTTTTATATTTCATTTGCTCCTATGTTGTAATTAGATGGTACTGTAATGTCTATCAGATATGTTCTATTTTCTATTTTATTTATGTATATTATGTGTGATCTATTGTGTGCTATGGTAATGTCTGTTTGTAACGGTATCTCCCACATTATTTTTGCACTCTCATTCTCTATGACCTGCGGTTGCGTCAGGTGTTCTAGCCACTATAGGTCAGCGACCGGGAACTTGTGCTTTTTAGCTAGGATCTAGAAGATGTATTGCACTATATTGTTGTGTCTTTTGGTGTAGTAAGTGCCGACCAGCTTTTCACATCCGGGTACAATATGTTGCGTGGTCTCGTCTTTTACTAGGCATAGTCGACACTTACCATCTACTGTTCGTTTTAAAATATCCCTTTCGTGTTGTTTGGTGACTACTGCTTGATCTTGGATTGCAAATATGGATGACTCTATATTATATATTATTATATTTTTTAATCTATATTTAAATTAAAATATGTTATACATATTTAATCTATACTAATATTATCGTGATAAGGACAAATGGTCTAAGGACGTAACAGAGTGGTGCCCGAGACAATACAATAGAAGGAAAGGGAGACAGCGTCGTAGATAGGAAGACGATATTAAAAAAATAGCGGGACATACTTGGAATAGACAAGCGCAGAATCGCATTCAATGGCAAACTCTAGGGAAGGCCTATGCTGGACAGCAAGACAATCTTCACGTACCGGTGTCAAATAATTAAATAAGATTATTGTAACTATATTGTAAGAAAGATTGTTAAATAAAGGCTATTATTATTATATTATTATATTATCCTATCGGGCACGCCACAATCATGGCGGTAAGACCCGTACTTAGAGTGGTTGGAGAGGCGTCATGGCGCCCTCACGTTTCGTCTGACGCAGGTGCTGACCGACCACGGTTGTTTCGGTCGGTACCTGTGTCGAATAGGCAAACGGGAGACGCCCGGTTGTCATCACTGCGGAGACTGCTGCGTCGTTGTCGAAGACACGCCGTTGCACACATCGGTAGGTTTGCCCTGCTTGGGCCACGCAACGCCGTGTTATACACGCGGCAGTCGGTAGGGTCGTCCTCTCGCTCGAGGCTATGGTTCTGTCCATGGTTTCGAGCGAGAGGTTTTGGAATGCCGTCGCCTCCTTCTGTGAGGAGGTGATGTCAGTGAAGGAGGCGGCGGAAAGGGAGGGAGAACGTTCAATCCCTCTCCCTAACCGCAGAGCCGGGCGCAGGAGGGCGCGATACGACCTCCAGCCACCTTGAGTAGAAGCTTGCGGGCGGTGGACCCATTGGAGCCGTCCACCGCCCGATCAGCGCAGATCCGAGTAGGCGGCGTTCGTGTTCCGCGCACGCCTCTCGATGTCGGCAGGGGGAGTAGGTCGCCCGCTTTGTCGTCGGGGCCTAGGTCCCCCAATTGTGTGATGGGTGATGGTTGTGTGGGACCCGCCACGTCTATCGGCGGGTCGAACCTTTGGCGGGGTCGCGATTTGAATGCGAGAGCGGTCTGCGCGGCCCCGCCATAAGGTGTGAGGAACACCGCGGTGGTTTTAGTCGGTTCAGCCCAAATTCCATCTTAGGGGCTGGATCCCGACATATCCCCATCGCCCGCCCCAAAACCGGCAATGGGGAATGCGATTTGCACATTTCCACGCGTAAAAAAAAAAGAAAATACTAATATTATAAAGAGGAAAGATTTGATTGTTTGTTTGTTTGCATTGAATAGGTTCCGACACTTTTTGTAGATAATGATGTGTATCTATAATAGTTAGACATAATATGTCTAACTATTATAGTTATGTCACAATAAATGTTCTTTTATTTTAAAATTTAATTGAAATTGTGCCGCTAGAAAAGGCTCGTTATCTCTTTACCTTGGTATCCTTATCAAAATAAATTACTTCATATTCAAGACTGCTTCAATACCTTTATATAACTTTTTGAATTATTCAATTCGGACATTCCATTCGAAAGATATCACGAGTTCAAAAATGTAAGTACCTATTAGAAAAAAGTCGCGTGGTCGCCGCTCACTCCGCTCGGCTAACTATGCGATGTAGGCGTCACTGGGGTACGAGAGGCGAGTCAATAGAAATAAACTGCGGCTCACTCGCGCGGTCGGTCGTGTGAAGATTCGAAAAATTTTCTTGAAAATATTTAAAATTCGCTTCAATTTCGTTTAGTAGGTAATGTACTCTTTTTTTACCCGTAAGTAACCCGACGCAAAAAGATGGGTGTATGTGTGTGAGTGTGTATATGTTAAAATTTACAATTTTTGTTTAATAGCTAGCCGCTAGTTTATAATATATTTTAATTATATATTATATTATTATAGTGCGAGAGCTCAGTAGGGAGACCCAACAGACTGCAATGCAGAGGGTCTCGAGTTCGAACCCACGTCGCGCACCTCTGACTTTTGGAAGTTATATTAGGACTTTTCGAAATTATTGACCATTATCGCCTGCTACGTGCCTCTGAGAGCACGTTAAGCCGTCGGTCCTGGCTGCTATGAACATCTATGGCAGTCGTTATTGGGAAGTCAGTGCCCTCTAATATCCTAACACTGGTCTAGCCTTAGGGTATCGTTAGCCTTCGGGTTGCGGAGGTCAGGTGGCAGCCGCTCCGTGTAAAAATTGATATCCAGTCAAATCCGGTTAGACTAGAAAGCCGACCCCAAGTGACTTGGGAATAATAAAGGCTAGGCTTTACGTATTAAAACTCCACTGTTTAAACCTCAACTACCAAATCTCTAGAAAACTAAACTTCGTATCATGTTTTCAGATGTCATCTAATATTAGTTTGACATTTCTAACTTTAGATAATTTTTGACGTTTAAGGCGTACAGCAGAATGCAGAAAGGACTAAATGGAGTAACTAAACCAATTTTAATCCTGTCAAACTAAACTAAGTTTAGTCCTGTCAATTTTAACGATTTCAGAATACGAAATGTGGTTTGACAGGACTAAACTAAATTTTAGTGATTTTTAATTTAGTTTAGAGAATTTTGTGACAACAGTATCGGCAGCGATATCGTAGTAATTCTTAAGTTGCCTTGCTACTACGCTTATGCCTATCGATATCTGTGCTGTATACATTCCTGTACCAAAACCTGTGGGGAATAAACTCTTTGTTGTTGCATACCACTGCATTTCATTTCGGCTTACTCCTTCTGCTACGCAACAACTCCACAAGTGAATTCAGCACACTGCAGTCCATTGCTGGACATAGGCCTCCCATTCTTTTGGTAGGATTACTTTTAAGTAATTAGTCAGGCAACAATAATAAAGCATACTACAATTTGTCAACCCCGCGCCGCGCCGGTATGCTGTGTGCCCGCGACGCTTAAGCGAAATAACCTCAAAATCTTAGTTTAATTTTAAACAAATCTATTTTCTGAAGTGTCCGTGATAAAATGTTGTTTTCATGAGCATATTGTAGTATTATAGAACACGTAATTAGTTTTTCTTCGCTGTTGGTTCTGGGGCAAAGGATGTATGGACGAGGAACAATCTCCTTTAAGTTTTCTTGTCAACATTTTTTCAACAATAGGCTTGGTGCCTTTGACATTTTGCCACATTACTTTTCTATTGCATGAAGATGCTTGCCTGGAAGGAATTTCGCTTTGGCTGTCCATCTAATTGAATGCTATGTGCCATTTTGTTGAGTTGTGGGTTTGAATCCCATTGGATCTACTTTAAGTAGGTACGTTAATTGTACGTTTGAAAGGTCCCCCGCGTCCCAAGGTTTGCGCTAGTGCAAGAGGAGTATTTTTTTAAGAAAATAAATACTTACTGTAAGATCATCGCCGACGATCTGAATAGGGGTTCGGGATGTCAGGCTGGTCCACGCCGCCCAGTCGTCCTGGTCGAAGGGATCCTCAATAGACACCATAGGGAAGTCCTTGCAGAAGTCCAAGTACACCTCAGCCAGCTTGTCGGACGGCAGGTAGTCGGCGGGGTTTGAGTTAGGGTTCTTAAAGTCAAGATCATAAGATCCATTCTTGAAGAATTCGGACGCAGCTACGTCCATACCGATTTCAATCTGCAAAAATATAAATATAATATAACAAAATATTAATATTGGTCCAAACAAATACATTAATTGAGACGTAATAATGTCATGATTACTATTTAATAGCAAAAAGAGGAAAACTAAAAATATTATTATTATAAGCCTAATTTGCATCCCACTGCTGGACAAAGGCCTCGCCTTCCGACTATCTCGATCGCTTGTTATGAGTTGCCAATCCCTTTTAAAGGCATCGAGCTCGTCTCGCCATCTCCTCCTGGGCCGGCCCCGTTGTCGCTTCCCGTTACAGACAGACAGAGACAGAAATCGATCTTGTTCTTCGTGTGACCATCTGGAGATAGCCATGTCCATCGACGTTGAGACTTTTTAGGATAATAGCTGTTGCTGATGCTTAGATTCTGTCCAAAAGCAAATTCTAGAAATCGCTGGCCCGGTTCGTTTCTGTTTCCTAAACCATATGGTCCTAAAATGGTAGTATTATCTGTTGTGGTTCTTGGCCCAATCTTCGCGTTGTAGTCAAACATAATGAAAGTCCATGTGCCTCTTAAACAATATAAAGGCTAATAGAGTATATTTCTATTAGCCTTTATGTCGGCCTAGATGGCGTAGCCGTTAGTGTAACCGACTGCCACGCCTGAGGTCGCGGGTTCGATTCCCGCACAAGTCAAACATTTGTGTGCATGAACATGGATGTTTGTCTTGGTCTGGGTGTTTCTATGTATAATATGTATGTATTTACAAAAAAGAAAATGTATATATGTATGTTTATCCATTGTCTAGAACCCGTAGTACAAGCTCTGCTTAGTTTGGGCTAGATGGTGTTGTGTGTACGTGGTAGAATATTATTATTATTATATTATTATTTAACCATAAATCGTAATTGTGGTTGAAACTACTGCCGACATTTGTTACATAGCTAATATTTTAACAACATTCAACATTCGCCATTAGACAAAGATAGAATAACTAATTCTATATTTGTCTAATGGCAAATGTTATACCAGCTCAGTCAATCTTAAGCTAATTTACCGATTGCAGTGCGAGTGATATAAATGTAATAGCCTGTGACACCATACATATAGTTATCCCATTGGGAAGATAATCATTGCTCTTTTAAGTACAATCAGGGTTATCAAATTAGAAAGTATAGAATGTACTGACCTTGCCGGTGTATCCAGCTTGTTGGATTGCATCCTGGATGAGGAACAGAGCATCTTTGTTGTTCTGAATGTTGGGCGCAAAGCCACCCTCGTCACCGACGGCGGTGGAGTCCAGACCGAACTTCTTCTTAATAATGTTCTTCAAGTGATGGTATACTTCTGACCCCATTCTCATTGCCTCATTGAATGAAGTAGCACCTTTTTGGAATAAGATAAAATGTTAATGTTTTCCCTAATTCTAGGGTTTGCATGACACACAGATGCATAGGATTCCGTCCGTATATCCACGTAACAAAAGGCGTGCCTTTATCGAGCACATTTCAAGAATCTGTGCTAAAAATTGTGAATTACATCAACTGAATATTAAAAAAAAGAAAGGTATCGGAATCGAACCCAAGATCAGGTGTGAATCAGAATGGCGGATGTAATATTACGAATCAGCATGAAATAAGAACGTATCAAATCTACCTATAAAAAATGCAATTCTATCTCTTTGAATTCAGAGATAGCACAAAAAGAAAGTGATGAGCCATCCTGATGTCAGGTCCGCGAGTGTAACAAACGGTTACAGCGTGATAAAAGTATTTGATACATTCCTACTTCATGCTGATTCGTAACATTACACCCGCTATTCTGATTCACACAAGATCAGAGCTGTCGCGTTTATTACCACCGCACCACTAGGATATAAAGATGCGTAAATCAATGTGACGTAGAGATACCTAGTTATAAAACTTGATAATTAACATTTGTTTATCACTATATTATGTCATTGTTATAATGTTATCTATATAATTATTTTTGAGTAATAAATAAAGCAATAAATATGCCAAATTACAAATGTTAGGAACTGCTTTACTTCAATAGTGTCATAGGTATCGATCAAATCAAAAGCAGCACCAGACAGTCTTCTGCCTTAACCTGGGTACTATTGACAGTATTGACATATTGATGGAACTGCATTATCCCGATTTATTAGTCAAGTTGTACCAACCAGTAGGCAAAATCATGAACTCCTGCATAGCGAGCTTGTTGCCGGCGTGAGAGCCTCCATTGATAACGTTGAAGGCAGGTACAGGCAACACAATATCATTGTTGCCTGCCAAATCAGCCAAGTGCTTGTATAGGGGCACACCCTTCTTGGCAGCTCCAGCCTTGGCGACAGCTAGGGATACACCGAGGATGGCGTTAGCACCAAGCTTGGACTTGTTTTCAGTGCCATCCAAACCCAGCATAAACTTGTCAATCTGTTAAAAATATATTGAATAATATAGTTAGTTACTGCAGGACAAAATGCACTGCTAAGATGGAATTACTCAGGAGCTAAGTAGACAACTGCAGAAATTTGAATGAACATAATATGCAATAATGTAAATGTCTGTAAATGAGAATATTGTGACACCCCACCACTGAACCTGTGTAGCCAAGTTCGGCAGTACTGAAAACCACTGAGTTCAACTGTCTTGGGAACCACATCAAAATTTCATCAAAAGTATATATAAGAATTCCAAATTAAAATGGTTTCCATGATAATTGTGTAAATGTTATAAAATTAATTCAATTTACTGATATTGTATACTGTCTCAGACCACACTCTGATGTTAGAATCTGCTAATAATAAATAACAAAAAAATATGCCAAATATAAAATAAAATTGCACTCTGACATATTTGTCCCCTGCAGAGATCAAACCCATTAGCCACAGACCTTGTGTCTGTGATAACTTGAACTATCACATCAGTTGTTTAATCAATATCTAGAATCTTAAATGACCTTTAGCTTGGTGAATAATTCAAAAGTAGGTACTATTTTAAGATAGTTACCTCCTTCTGTTGTGTCACTTCAAGGTTCTTCCTAACCAGCTCAGGAGCGATGATCTCATTAATGTTCTTGATAGCGGTAAGGACACCCTTTCCATGGTATTCACCTTTGACATTGTCCCTAAGTTCTAAGGCTTCATGAACACCAGTGGAGGCACCAGAAGGCACAGCCGCGCGGAATAGGCCCAATTCAGTTACCTGTGTAATTAAAAAGACAACTAATAAGTAACAAATAAGCACTTAATTAAAAAGTTCTCAAGATTTTATATGATCATAGTTTAATTTCCAAGTCAATGATCGGAAACCAGAACCCAGACAAACTTAATGCTTTTGTATTTACCTTTTACATTTACATTAAAGAACATTTAGCATAATTACACCTTCATTATTTTTCTTTTGCGATCACAATGTAACACGCTTTTATTTATAAAAAATTGTGTAAGTATGTGATAAAAACGCAAAGATTTAATACAAGGTGTAAAGTTATAGGGTTTAATAAAAATGTCTAATAGGTATGTACCTACTTACAATATGGGATTATAGTGACGTAGACGAATATTATGGTTAATTATCAATAAAGGTTGCAATGTAGGTACCTATATAATTATATTTTTCTTATCAGGTTCAAATTATTATTTTTAAATTTTAGTTCTTTTTATTAACAAGAACATAATAAAAGCTTCTTTTTAAAAAGTTTTTTTATTTTAATTTAATTTTTAACTTTTAAGTATTATTTTATATTTTAATAACTACCTACATATCAATTAGTTATGTAATTACTGGTTAGTTGTTTGTAATATTTCTCATTCTATCCATTTCATTTAATGCATGAATATTACAAGATTTCTTCGAAGTCAACTTGGAGCAGTCAAGTTCTTCGATTTGAAGACCCGCTAAATTCCACTTAATTACTGAGTTCCTATGGCCACCTTCCAGCTCAATCATCAGACCCTGGTTACCATCTAGCACCAAAGTACTTGTCAAGACGGATCAAACGAGCCCATACTCGATGGGGTTATGTCGTTTAATTACTGAGTTCCTATGGCCACCTTCCAGCTCCATCATCAGACCCTGATTATAATCTAGCATCAAAGTACCTACTCGTCAAGACGAATCAAACGAGCCAAGACTCGATGGGGTTGCGTCGTTTCTTTACTGAGTTCCTATGACCACCTTCCAGCTCCATCATCAGACCCTGGTTACCATCTAGCATCAAAGTACCTACTCGTCAAGGCGAATCAAACGAGCCGAGACTCGATGGGGTTGCGTCGTTTCATTACAGAGTCCCTATGACCACCTTCCAGCTCCATCATCAGATCAGCACCATGTCATCATAATATTACATTGTCACGCGATTTACATTTTACACATGTATACATGCAAAATTTCAGCTCAATCGGTAACCGGGAAGTGGATCAAATTTAATTTGCAAGATTTGATGACAAACATTGGTACAGGTGAAACTAAATAAAAGCTTGTAAAAATAACATGAATCTTAAGTAATATATACACATATTTTGATAATACAAATAAATAATTACGAATCTGTGTAATACATAAAAATCGGCATTCAAGGAACATTATAAGAAAAACGAATAATAAAGTATCAAAACGATTACATACCAGATCGACCTCTACCGTGGGGTTGCCACGGGAGTCGAAGATTTGGCGAGCTTTGATCGACTTGATAGGCATTCTAGAAAATAAAGGCAGAAAAGATTTTCTTAGAATAGAATAGAATATCGTTTATTTAGTACATGGTATTCCAGATATTACAAATATTATACAGTATTTCACATATACTACCGTATCCGGTGTAGAAATATTTTACAATTAGAATATTAAAATAACAGTAAGTATAATTAATTTATTATCTACATATACATGTTCATTACCTACCTACCTCAATTTGTTCAATAAACACGGCAAGGTCAAGTATAGGTTGTACGACGCGGTTCAAAATTTTACATACCTATATCATACGAACTACCTAATAAGAATATTAGATAAATTCATAAAAATTGTGATATCAACAGATAAACTTCAGATATAACTAAAACAATTGACGTATGCTAAATAGGTGAAACAAATGATAAATATGATTACTACTTTAAATATATTTTAGGTAAAAGTAACTTTAACAATAGTTGTCTGAAAATTAGCACTATATTTAAAATAAGTAAATCTGTAAACTTACTTGATATTATTTTTGTAAATTCAGCTAATCTGGATTTGCACACTATTCGCCGGGTTACACCGAAAAGTACCTAGTACTTGCAGCAAATATCTTTGTCCTTCACAAGGTGAAACTAGAGATATAAAAACCGGATTTAACAGAAATATATAAAAATCGGTAATTCCATTTCTCGTTAATATTAATTTACGTATTCTTTAGAAAATAATGAAAATATAATAAACAAATATTATGTATAATTGTTTTTTATATTTTCTAAGGAATACGTAAATTAATTATTTATTTTAAACAAAGAATTGATTCCCTTTAATCATTTCAGATTATGTGTAGTGGTCGTATCTCATCATTCCGAAACGGTTGAAGGGAATTAAAAAATGTAATTACCGATCTTACAAAATATTTTTGCCTGCCTACTAGTTAGTGAACTTCTATCTCCGAAGTGTAGAAAATTTATCTTGTACTGCAGATGTAATTTACAGACTCATAATCAATTTCAGTGCGGTGTAATTAAAAATGAGGGAGTAAGGTAATTCCATCTTCCATCTTCCATCTTCTTCTTAGCGTATCGTTGGCAAACACTTTTCAATTATATACATATTTGCCGCTCAGAAAGCAGCTACGCTAGCTGCGTTGTCAGCGACAGCCATCAGATCCTCCTGCGTGCGAGTTGTCGGGCACGCAGGGCACGATGTAAGGTAGGATATCGTTTGTCTAGCACCGCACGCGCAAGCCATATCGGTACTGTCTGATGCCACATTTACACATTCGTGTGAATCGCGAGGCGAATGGCGAGGCGAATAACGAACACGCATAAGTAAACAGTGCGCTCGTTGTTCGCCTCGTGCCTCGCCTGGCGATTCGAGCGCTCGCGTTGGGAGCGGTTTTTCGAACGCAAATCAAAGGGCACGAATGACAAACACGAACTTACTGTTTACACATTCGACTGCATTCAGTTGACAGCTAGCGCCCGACCCAACAGGACGTGTAGACAAAATGGAGTGGAGTGAAGGGCGAATTTTAGAATTTCCTAGAACTTTATCAAAAGGAAGAGCTATCATCCACCATCGTCTGCGTCGAAGTTTCTTTTTTACGCAGGATATCTAAATAATTGTATAAACTCATTAGATGTAGCGTGTATACCGCAATTATTTTCACGTTTTCCATGTTCGTGTGCGAATGTCAAAATAATTCACTCCACGAATGTGTGAACAGTAGTTCGCGACAATCGCGACATCACTCGTATACGAAAGTTTTGTCGAATGTTAGTCGAGTGACGAGGCGAATGGCGAACACGATTGTGTAAATGTGGTATGAAAGGGTCCATAGTCAAACGAGAATAGAATAGCGTATAGAATGATGAATATATTATTCTCACTAATTAGTATTTGTTGATAATCTTTTGTTATATATTAAGATAACGGTGTTACACCATAATTTATGCATGCTGTGACACCTTAAAATGTTGTGCATTTAGTTACTATTTATGGTTTTATTTAGATAAGTAGAAATAATGTAACAACTACTGCATGTCCAAATAAAGAAATAAATAAGGATAGAGATAAGCGAATTACACGATGGGCAGCAGTGGAATCAAAAAAAAACAAATTACCTTTAAAAGCAATATGATTAAATGTTAAAGTTACAATAAAGTGTTATTATAACTAATTTAACTTCTAATGTCCTAACGTCCCGATGTTAGGTGACACAAAGGCCCCGCAACAAGCCAGCGATTAGTTTTTATTGATCGATGAAGCGGCGTTGCACAATTGGTTCCAGAATCTTCTCATTGAATCATTCTGTGTGGTCGTAGAGTAAGAGTATCTGAGAGCGTACTCAGATATAACAAGCGCCATAACAGATGCTTGGAATTAGTATAAATATTTATAGTTGCTTATGCTAATGCACAGCCAAATTCAATTATTACGATTAAAACAGAAGCAATAACTTTATACAGTTCCAAGTGCGGCATCAAGGGCCCGAAAAGCTGTGGTCACATATCCGAAACTAATTATATATAGTAATTTATTCTTTTACAAAAATTATATGAATATGATATTCACATAATTTAATAAAACATAATTTTTGAATATGTATGTATGAAAAAGGCAGAAAATGGTATAGGTTGTTAAACATATTTTAATTACCATTGAATTAGTAAGAACTTAACTACCCTACCTCTTCCATTAATAAAATTGTCTTTGATCTCTTACGTTTTAGCTGTCAACTTGACGTCTACTGCTCTCTAATTCTCTATGCCATCCCTACATTTTGATTACAAACAATTGGATCACCTGAAATGTTTAGGTATCCAGTTCCTGACCTAACTTTTATTATAAGCATTATCTATTCTTTTTAGATCACCATGAGTGACACTGAATCTAAAGCAGAAAAAAAGCCTATTGTAATAAAAAATGCTACTGACCTACAGAGGTTAAAACTTGAGAAACTAATGAAAAATCCTGTAAGTATTGATTGCATCGAAACAAGATAATTTTGTGTGCATTTAGATACTATATACTGTAACATTATTTTACCAGGATAAACCAATAGTAATACCAGATCCGCCAAAATCGAAATCGCTAGCTGCTCCACCCGACTTCGTTCGCAATGTGATGGGATCAAGTGCAGGCGCAGGGTCCGGCGAATTTCATGTATACCGCCATTTGAGGCGTAAAGAATATGCCAGGCAGAAGTTCATACAGGAAAAAAGTGAAAAGGTTAGATCTAAGCTTTATATAATAGAGGTTTGGTTAAACCCACATAGAAACTATAAATAAGAGAATCACCTACTTACATGCAGTATAGTGCATAGCTATTATAACCACAAATTGCACTTGCGATTGCAATTCTGTAAAAACATCATAATTGTACTTTGTCATGATATAATTATGAAACATTTTTATAGTTTAGTCACATGTTCACGTAAATATTAAACATTTAAATCATTAATCTACAGCCTACAATTAAACTCTGTGGAATAGAGTAACTCTGACACAGCATTTTTAATAAATTTGTATTAAACAATAAATAACATTTTCTTTATAGGAGAAACTTGATGAAGCTTATCACAATAAAATAGAACAAAATAGGAAAGCTGCTGAAGAGAGAACATCTAAAAAGCGAGCTAAGAGGTTGAAGAAAAAGAAAAATGCTAAGCTTAAAGCTAAAAAAATGTCTAAAACTGAAAACAAACAGACAGCATCATCACAATCTGATAGCAGTGATGAAGAAAAAGATGATTCAGAGGACCACAATAAGAATAGTGATAAGGAAACATCAGCGACAGAAGAAAAAAGTTCATAATATTCATGTTATAAGATATATGGTTTAAGTTTAATAATTAATAAAAGTACAGTTTATATAATGCTCAACATTTTCTAAAATCCGCTTAAAATTCTTACATGCTGCTTCTGTTTTCATTTGCATAAAACAGGAGAATAATAAATAACATTAAAATCTAATAAGCATATTAATATTTAAACAGCAGAGATGTTATCATAAGTTATTCCATTTATGAAGAGAAATGGAGGCAAAGGTGGCACAAATACTGAAAAGACATCATGATGTGGCATTGTCATCTTGCTCCAAGATGCAACATAATCGGCTTTCTCATTCTTCTTGTAACATTTGCACATTGGAGTTACACTTAACCTGAAAGCACAAGCACATTTTATTAATTATAAATTGCTAATCATATTTTCAATTTATTGTTATCTACTATACTACTACTGGCCATGGGTTGACTGCAGGCTCCAGAGGACTTGTTGTTTCATGTCTGGAGTTTGGCTTATTAGATTATTATTTAGCTACGATGAAAGTCATGACCATGACATTAAATTATTTTTACTATTAAACTAATGCTTCAATCATATTTGGTATCTTAGGCTATTTTATATACAGACTCATACCTGCATCTCCATATGGGATATACAGGGCTGTATTACACCCCCATTTCACCAGGTGTGATGCAAAATAATGCTGCCGCCACGCCATAACGAAAAAAGCCGTATCTGACTTTTTTTCGAAATTGAGATAAATACCTACATATTCGTAATCAGAAAAAAAAGACGCGTATACCTACCAATATTTTTATATTGGCTATTGCTAGTCGTCCGCTAAACGGATTAATTAAAATAACTTAATCGTCCGATTATCGGATGAATAAAATAATTTAATCGTCCGATAACATCTATTTATTGTTATACTAAATTATTAAAAAATCTGTACAATATTTTTTTTTTAACGTGACCTTTCTGTCTTAGGTCCAGTACTCATAAAAAGCATAGAACTACGGTAAATTAATGTAAACTTGCCCTATAAGAAAGTGGCGTCAGCGTCAGCCCAAAACACAACCTAAAATTATTCGCTTACTGTACTACGCAATTAATTTAATCATTAACTTTTTTTTTGTAATTGATACCAATTGAAAATGTTGACGTTCTTCATCGATATTAATTGCCTGATTTTCAGTTACAAATGAATTATCCTGTATACTTGACGATATCGACTTTACGTATTTTTTTTTTGTAATTGATACCAATTTTTTATATAAGACTAGATGTTCCCGCTGTTTCACCCGCGTTTATCGTTACTGCGCCGCCCCCGTGGGTCGTAGCGTGATGTTATATAGCCTATAGCCTTCCTCGATAAATAGGCTATCCAACACTAAAAGAATTTTTCAAATCGAACCAGTAGTACTCCCGCAGAATAAACCAGGAGAAACATCGTTTGTACTATGTCTGTAATGGGTAATTATTTTGCTGCAATGTTATTTTAAAACTGCGATATCTCCTAAGATATTCATTGAAATCGAATGATGTAAAGGGCAGTTTTGTTTTAAATTAAATACTTGTGATGAATAACGTATTTATTTGGATAAGGATTAATATCATGTTTATAATAGTACCTTCGCAAATAATGCATTATTTTAGAACAAATTTGGTTAGCATAAAAATGGTTATAGTGAGCCAACCTTAAAAGATAGACATATGCTGTCGCGGACTTTTTTAGAACTTTTAAAGGGAAACAATTCTGTCATACATGATTTTTGCGAAACTGTAACTATTTACGCAGCGCACGCAGCGGAAGCTCTCAAAAGGAAAAAATACCGTCCGATTTTGAAACATTCTTCATTGGTGCTCAGCTCCTATTGATTTTAGCGTGATGATATATAGCCTATAGCCTTCCTCGATAAATGGGCTATCTAACATTGAAATAATTTTTCAAATCGGACCAGTAGTTCCTGAGATTAGCGCGTTCAAGCAAAAAAACAAACAAACAAACTCTTCAGCTTTATAATATCAGTATAGATAAATTAATGGTAAATTACATAGTCGATATTTCGTGATTTATTATAAAACCTAACCTAACCTAACCTACATTTATGCGAGCGAAGCCGCGGGTGAAAACTAGTACAACTATGTATATATCTAAAGGTTATCTGGTAATCCGAATAATCGGACAATTAAATTATTTTATTCATCCGGTAATCGGACAACTAATTTATTTTATTCATCCGTTTAGCGGACGACTAGACACTTGGTTTTAGATTTGGCATAAACCAAACACAACAAAAATCTTACTTTCAAATAAGACGTTTCTGTTTTATAATGCTATATTTACTAAATAAGAAAGACATTTCTGACGTATACCTACTCCGTTGAAAAGACGCATTTAAGTAGAAGCGATTTATTTATTTACAAAACATGTAATAAATAATAAAGTGAAAAGACATTACTGCATGATCATAAGAAGAAAAGACCGTTCTCCGTAGTCGTGCCTTTTCATCTTAGTGATCAATAATCGGGCGCAAGGGCCAGTCTTTACTATTTAGTAGGTATTGGTAATGTGAGGGACGAAGTGGGGGTCGCGGTTGGGTATACTTTACATTTAGTTGCGCCCCAAGTCACCGTACTCAATTGAGTACAGCCATATCCCTAAGTGTAGATTTTACATTTTAAACAATTGATGGTAGGATTCTTATTATTTTTTTTCATTATGATACTGTTCAACGCTATAGATCTTATGTGGATAGTGTGATATTTTATAAGTAAAAATAATGGTTGAGTCGGGTCACGGGTATACGCTGCACGTAAGTGAATTATTTTGGATATTTTATAATAATTTCTGTATAATAATTTGTTTTCACATTCAATTACTACACAATACATAACAAAGTAAGTTATATCACTTATAACTTACCAACACAATACTATCAAATACCTATCATTACAACAAAACTATAGCCATATAAATCATGCTGTACTCGTTTGAGTACATTGACAACATGCTTAAATACAAAAACTTATTTTTCTTCGGATTTCTAACAATGAGTAAACAACAATTTTTGGTTCAAAATAGCTACAAAGGGCTTGAAGGAGCTACCTACGGCATTATACGTGATTGTGACGATGAATTTAATATAGCTACCATACCATCTGATCCAAATGCATTGATCAGGTTGTAGGATAGCCATAACTGATGATGAAGAAGGAGCTGAAGAGGCTATGGCGTTGTCATCCAAACCGCATGATGGTTTTTACGAATTGTGATAAACCGCTAACGTAACGTGTAACGATGAACCACTGGCGTCGAAAAAAGAAGGCGATGAAATGTTACCCGTCGGTCAATCCCAACATGGCGCAAATGTCCTCCTTCATTCACCTAAACATCATAGCCTACTTCCGAAGTCGGTGATAAGATAAATGCTATTCGTGAAGAAGTAAGGGACCGAAACCCTGTACAAATATTTGAAAATATTTTTGATGAGGTGTTGTTAAGGGCTGCAACTGAGAAGGTGAAAAAACAATAGTGTTTGTACATTAGCGACTAACTACGATACCTTTGAACTACTAGGGACTGTCAAGTGATAGTATCCAGCAAACTAGAAAAAGACCAACGTGGCCATGCCACGTTTGTCCAAAATTATATAAAGAAAATGGTTGGGGTTGATGAACTAGATCAAACCATCTCGCTTTATAGAATTGTTATACGTGGTAAAAAATGGTGGTGGGTGTTTATTATATTTACATATATTATGTTAGACATGGTTATTACTAATTTTTGGCGGTTACATCCAATGTGTTATGATGCTCCCATGGATCAACTCATGTTCCGTCGTCATTTCGTACGATATTACCTACGCCAAGCTGAATGAAGAAAATCGCGCACGTCTGCATTAATGGTTTCAGACAAGGCTTAGAATAATTGAATTGGACACTATCCTACCAAAATTGATACCCGGCTATGTGTCCTTTGGCATTCAGGAGTGTGCTGGCAGTGTAAAACGTGCGTGAAAACACTTTGTGCCGAGAAAGCGTGTTCAGAAAATTTGCCTAATTAGAAGGTCAGTGTACTCATATGAGTACAGGCCTGTAGTTTGCTAATAACTATATTTTTCTTTGATTTTATGTCTTTAGTCTTATTTTAATACATAAATAAAGATGGTTCCAAAAAAGTACTTCTGCTTTGCATTTGACCTTTAATGGGTTAAAAATATTAAATCTGGAATCCAAAACCGAATAAACAACATAGGTGCATTACTAAAGAGCGCAAGTGAACGATTATTCAAAAACTAACACCCACCTACCACCCCTTAATCATGTATCCTAAATCAGTAAGTTGAAAGGACGTATCTAGCTATAACCGTCTTTTCATTGTAGTATCAAGCATTTTCTAATATTAAATTTAATTTATCTAATATATAACAATTATATTATAATAATTTGCATCTATATTTCGATACATCATACCTTAATCCACACTTTTGCAATAAAAAGTTATAACTTTTCTTATTTACTTTCACACAGCGAAATTTTAGTTTAAGAAATACAATATAATTATTTTCTCCGTTTCAACGTTTAGGTAGAAACGTCCTTTTATGACGGCAGAATGAACCAGCATATCTTTATTTAAAATGTAACAGTCTTAAACTACCTACCCTTGATCGGATTAGTGATTGTTTTAAATAATCCTTTTAACTTGGCTTTTATATGGCAAATATCATCAAATTCGGTTCAGCTTATTCATGAAGATGTAGGTAATAAATATTTAAAAATACTTTCGTATTTCATAAGTACCTATATAATATCAAATCTATATATTATCTACTTACATATTATTTAAATATTTACTTACCCAATTATCAGCAATGTGAAACAAATAAGTACTACAGAAAATAAGAGAATCCATTGTGTATAATCCAACATTTCTGCTAATTAATTATTTAAAAACACAACTCAGATTTTGCTCTAACGATTAATATAGACTGAGTATGAGTACCTACGTATCTTTTATATGTAGGTATACTAAAAGATAGAATTTATTTCGTCAAATACCCTCAAATAATTATGTCAACATTATAAAAGTCGGATAATGTACAAAAGTCCTTCGACCAGAAATGATTATGATCATTATTATAGTAATTTAATAATTACTGCTAAACGCCTATCTATAGTTATTATACGTCGGATTCATAATTTCATAGAAATCAGTGTTATACCGGCTGCACAGTGCCAAATGCTAATAAGGACCACATTTAAACAATAATTAGGCAAGTACTATTAAAACTAAACAATTCTAGTGGGCAGTTCTATTCGTTATATCCGGAAGTTGCTTTCACAGTTTTTAGTTATTAAGAGACCTAAGGGTAAAAATAAACACAACATATGATAATGTCGACGTTAGAAAGGCATAATGTATTAACAGCCAATTTGTCGACTATATAATAATAATAATAATATAATAATATTTTATTGCTTAAAAAGTACAACAAATAATATGTAAACAAAATATGAGAAAGCATACATTATGATGGTTGTACAATAACATAATAAGTGACACAGCGATTCCTAAACTGAGACTTGCTCGTATTTTAGAAACCGATGGCACTCCATTTAGTATCATAAATGTACCATCACACTTCATCTCGCTTATTATATTAGATAGAAAATACATACAATTTAAAAATTTGGTCGTCTATCTATACTAATATTATAAAGCTGAAGAGTTTGTTTGTTTGTTTGTTTGCTTGAACGCACTAATCTCAGGAACTACTGGTCCGATTCGAAAAATTCTTTCAGTGTTAGATAGCCCATTTATCGATGAAGGCTTATAGGCTATATATCATCACGCTAAGATCAATAGGAGCTGAGCACCAATGAAGAATGTTTCAAAATCAGAGGGTATTTTTCCTTTTGAGAGCTTCCGCTGCGTGCGCTGCGTAAACAGTTAAAGTTTTGCAAAAATCATGTATGACAGAATTGTTCCCCTTTAAAAGTTCTAAAAAAGTCCGCGACAGCATATGTCTATCTTTTAAGGTTGGCTCACTATAACCATTTTTATGCTAAGCAAATTTGTTCTAAAATAATGCATTATTTGCGAAGGTATTATTATAAACATGATATTAATCCTTATCCACATAAATACGTTATTAATCACAAGTATTTAATTTAAAACAAAATTGCCCTTTACATCATTCGATTTCAATGAATATCTTAGGAGGTATCGCAGTTTTAAAATAACATTGCAGCAAAATAATTACCCATTACAGACATAGTACAAACGATGTTTCTCCTGGTTTATTCTGCGTGATTACTACTGGATCGATTTGAAAAATTATTTTAGTGCTGGATAGCCTATTTATCGAGGAAGGCTATAGGCTATATAACATCACGCTACAACCCACGGGGGCGGCGCAGTAACGATAAACGCGGGTGAAACCGCGGGAACATCTAGTGAGTTATATACATCGTTGTAATCGCCAGATTTTTCTCTTTCGAATAGTCTAGGTAGCGTATTTAATTTGAGCACTTTCATAGTCGTTAATACACCAGTGATTTTCGACATTTTCGTATATTTTTTGTTTGTTTTAAATCCATCCACTTTTTGACTTTGGTTCATAAGGCGTACATTATAGTAGCAAAACACAGATAAGTCATTTATGCCTGCTTATGCTTAAAATAAGAATTAATTTTAAAACACTTTACCATTCTATTTTTCGAAATATTCACGTAATAAAACATTTTAGTGGCTGGCGATTATTTTCAAATATATAAATAAGTCAATTTCCTTGTATATAAAATATAGTTTACTAGTTTTCACCCGCGGCTTCGCTCGCGTAAATGTAGGTTAGTTTTGCAACAGTTATTTTTTCTGGATGAAAGGTACCCTATGTCCTATTCTGTACCCTTGACAACGTGTATGCAAAATTTCATGTTGATCAGTTGAGTAGTTAAGGCGTGAAAGCGTAACAAACAAACAGACAAACTCATTTTCGCATTTATAATTAGTTAGGATTGTCGTTTATAATCTTTTACTTTTCTTCTAATTACAATCATTTGGACGTTAAACCAATTTTGTCGACAGCCCTTAATAATAAATCGGTCGTTCATACAATTTTACCTGAAGCTATTCTAATGCGTTTATAGTACATCAGCTTCTTTAGGTACTTAATGCAAAATTAATTGCATTAGTGTGTTAAACCCACCAAAAAAGAATGATAAATATGAAACTATGGTGGTTAGACGGTACTTCAAGACCGTCGGTCACTGTGGGCCGCAGCTGTTAGCTAAGAGCCGGGCGTTGCGCGGGCGCTTCAGTCAGCTTAAGTCACCCATGCGCCGTTGAAGAGGGAGGTCACGCCCGTTATCGCAGTACGCTGTTCGTAAATATTTTTTATCCAGACGTGTTAGACATTCAAAAACATATAAATGTCGTCCGAAAGGTACAACAAAAAATGTTGAAGAACGTGTTGGTTGCAAAATTTTTACTTTTTTAGGATTAGGAGGCAAATGAGCAGATGGATCGCCTGATGATAAGCGATTACCCATGGACACCCGCAACACCAGATGAGTCACAAGTGCGATGCCGGCCTTTTAAAAAGGAGTACGCTCTTTTCATGAAGTGTTGAAGGTCGTATTGGTTCGGAAATACAGCAGGCGACAGCTCATTCCAGTTTTGTTGTGCGAGGCAGAAAATTTCTGGAGAAACGCACAGTTGTGGCCTGATGGGGATGAAAATGCTGTCGCGTAGAACGATGCCGAAAAGAGGCGGCAGGGTTTCGGTTCAGGGAGTCCGAACAATTCCTCAGAGCACTCGCCATAGTAATAGCGATAGAAGATGCGTAGCGAGGCCACATCTCTACGCAGCGCCAAAGGGTCTAGCCGATTTGAAACATCCTGGCAGTCGACGATTTGAGTCGCTCTTCGTTGAATGCGGTCCAGAGGGAGAAGCTAGTACTGGAGTAGACCTACTCAAAGATGAGAACATCCCTCTCTCTACGACTAGTCTAGTTTATGATGTAGTATTCCCCTATACCAACCGTTAGGTTATAATAGTGGGAGCCGCTGTACCTTCCAGTTCCCGAGAGCACCTTCCGGGACCAGTTATAGACAGGTCTTGTCCCCAAATCTCGACTCTCTATCCTAACCCAGAGATCCGGTTCTCGTAAGCGAGCTACCTCGTGCCCAAGTGACACTACCTATTCTCCAGATAGGTACCGGAGCAATAAAGCCGCTCACCACTCGCAACTCTGGAAGTTGCTAACGAAAACCTCGCTGTAGCCGACGGAGAAGCCGCCTCCCATATCTCTAGTATGGTACCGGAGCTGTATAAGGCACGCTCACTTCGCGACGTACATCCATACGCCTACCCAAATAGGCCTACAAGCCGGGTGTGGCCCGAGTCACTCTAGCTATGACTCTTACTTGCTGAGCAGGCAGGCACCCAAGATGCGTTGTGGCAACAAAACCACGCTGTCACTTTGCTAAAGACAACTCCTGGCCTCGCGCGACCGACTGGCTCGCATGAGTCCGACGGTCGAACGCCACGTGCTTGCCGAGCAACGAACATTGTCGTCCTCAGCGGCTAACCACTTAACCCCTGCGAGTCCAATACCAATGTCAGGCACCGCGCACTCTAATCAGCGGTCGATAGAACACACCTTGTATTCCATGTGAGGCCGAATTTGTGCCTTATAAAGTACCTAGTAGGCGGTGGGCCGACGTGAAATACTGTCTCGATCTGTTGAGCACGTCAAGCATTTTTGAAGCTAATTTAACCTTACCCACCAAATATATATTTTATGTTATTTTTATGTTACGGTGACAGCTTGAGACGTTTAATTTTCTATAGTCATTTTTTTTTATATATATATAATTAATGTAATAAGGCTTGACCGCGATCTCACCTAATCTTAAGTGAAGATGCAGTCGTCGATGGAGCATGCTTGCCTAGAAGATACCTATTCACTCGCGTCTTGAAGACATCCAGATTGTACTCATCGGGAAACACAAACTTAGGTAGCGAATTCCACTCCTTAGCGGTACGCATTATAAAACTGGAAGCAAAACGCTTCGTGCGTGTAATGTAGTATATCCACCATGTACCTGTGTCGCTGGTCTGATTTTCTGATCGTCCGATAGTAGAATGGGGAAGGAGGAATCAAATTATGCAGTTCCTTTGCACACTCTCCGAAATGTATCCGATAGAAAACCGAGAGACTGGCAACCTTACAACGATGCTACAAGCTTTGGAGTCGTGTGTTGACCAGTTAGTCATCGCTGATAAGTCTCCTGGCCTTCCGCTCAATCGACTCCAAAGCCTCCAGCTGATATTTTGCAGAGTCATCCCAGAGGTGAGAACCTCCATGCAGGATCGAACCTGTGCTTGGTACAAATTAAGCAAGTGTTTTGGCATGAAATACTGCCTCACCTTACTGAGGATGCTCAGCTTTTTGGCGGCTAGTTGGGCTTTTGCTTCAATATAGAAGCCAAAGATAAGGGTATCGATAGCCAAAGATAAGGTAATCGCCTTGAGCTTCTGGGTAAGTCAATGACATACCCAGAAGCTCAAGGCGATTTGTTATCGGCACGGTTACATCTCGGAAAGTGGAGCCAGTTGGAATGAGCTCTTTTTTGCGGAAATCAGACACGCCTGGGTCTTAGAGGCATTGAACTTAACCATGTTGGCATCACCCCAATCGGAGACTGCCTTCAAGGATAAGTTCATAAAATAATATAATAATAATATTATTTTTAATATTTTAAATTTCATATTACAGTTGTATAACTCTACTACGCATAATTATTTTTGAATTAATACTAAGACTTGTGATGTCTGATCTTTTTAGCTTTAAATACTTATATTTTAAACACCATCCCATTCTAATAACACTGATTGATCTCAAAGTTGTGTATTTTAAGTCTTTAAGTTTCTATTACAGTAGTAGAAGTCTACTACGCATAATTATTTATTTGAAATAATACTTATGAAGTTATGATATCAGATATCACGAGTATTATTTATTCTCTTTAGGTTTAAGTACCTATAAAATATTGCTCTTCCATTTTAATAAGACTGATTGATCTCAGAATTGTGTAGTTTTATTTTTTGTTAATGCATAAAGTTATGACTTTGAATTTGTGATTAAAATTCATCATATACAAAATTTTTTTTGTGCAGTTTGTTTTTACCTGTCACTTCCATAAGTCATTCATATTGGGAGATAATACCTAGGGCCTAAAGGTAACTTTAGTATAATGCAAAATAAGATAATCTAGTTTTCATTGTTTGAATTGACCGGGCCCGTTAAAATATTTTACTTAGATGTGGAAGTACCTATGCTGAACAGAATATAACACATTTTTCTAGTTCATTTTATGCAGCTATTTGATCATACAAACATCTTTTACCGGACCACAGTGATTATGTTATTGTGATTTAAGTCAATTTTACCTAACCAAGATTATTTACTGCATTGTATTATCTCCAAAATACTGGACAGGAGGACACCTACATTATTTTCTATGTTTACATTTCATAGTTAACGTTATTCGTAATAACTATTCTGATTTTTAATGAGAATACTCAAGTAGTTAATTAATTATGATTGAAGCTTTAACTCGTTCTACGGAACAATTCATACAGTGGTCGTTAATACAATTTGCCTTTCCAGCGTCGATATGCTTATAAAAGAGTAAATAGGTACATACTCTCTACCAAAATCTATGGGACCGAGCTAGCCTGACATACAAACTAGTTATCCTTTGTCCCCGTTGGGTAGCACCAGTTTGTGTCACACTGTTACTCAATTGGAAAAAAAAACCCGAAAAGTAACACTGTAAATCATTGCAACGTTTTTTTTTCTCAATAATTAACACTATAATCTTTGTATGTAACAGGGTTACATATCTGGGCGAAATATCCCAACAAGTTCCAGAACTTTATTGTTTAGGAGAAAATTAAATAAAATAATTCTAAACCAAAATCAACATCTTTTAATAAAATTGTTTATGGGTTAGGCCAAATTCCTCAGTTCTATGGTAGAAATAATGGGAGTTTTGGACGGAGCCCGCGAAGCGGGGCTCCTATTTCTGGGTCGGTTTATAAAAGAGAACCTAACACAACCTACCGCTTCCGAGTCGGAATCGTACGGATGGACAAAAGCTTTTAATAAAGAATATTTAATTTTGCATAATTTATTTCATCGCCGTTGTGCAAAATAACTAATATCGTAATTATGGGATAATCACAATATTAGTTAATCTTTACATTTTGTTGTTTGAATGTCATTACATTTTGTTGAAGGTGTATTTCAACAATGATTTTATTACAAAGAGGTGTTACTTAACGAGAATACAAGATTCTGTTATGTTACAGTGTTACCTATAGGGAGTAAAAACGTTGCAATAAATTACAGTGTCACTTTTCGGAAATATTTTTCCAATTTTGAGTAACAGTATGAAACAAACTGGTGTTACCCAACGGGAACATGCGCTAGTTATTTTACAACATAATTGCCTTCAATGACATATTTTTACGTGTTTAACTACAAAAATGTATAATATCTACATCTTCAGCTTTGTTTGATTAAGACCCCTATAAAATGGGACATGCCTCTTACTGTCTACTGAGCACATTGCCATGTTCCGAGCTGTTATAGAGAATTTCATAAAAGCAAGATGCAATAACAGCGTACTATTTCACACAAACTGCATTCTCAATCACAGTTAATATTCAACAAGGCCGTAAAATAGCACGACTTGTCTTGACCAATTTTTCTAACGCATAGAAAGTACTAAGGCTAAGTTCATCTGTTTACGTGTTATCACTTCAATTATTACTCCCCATACAAACTAGTAATAAAACATCTCTGTAATGTAGTAATAAAAAGGAGTGGCATATGCAAGATCTGCTAAATGTTCCAACTTTAGGATTTTCTGACGTAGTTCTGTCTTGGGAACACATAGTTATATAAAATATGAGTACGAGTTTTTGCTTGGCGTAGCATTTGCTCATATATGTATTAGACTTCAAGTAAGTACTTTTAATATGATTATAACAAATATAAGTAAATAAACAGAGTCATAGTTCTCACATTTTTATTAGAACTGAAACTGAATACATGTAAATGTTAATTAAAACTATATAATAGCCTACAGGTATTATTGGACAGACGCCATGACACTGTCCTCGTTCTTCTTGAGTATGACGAAGCCCTCCATGACAGGTGAGAGGGGGATGTATTCGTCGGTTGCGAGTTCAGCGCGTTCGCCGAACGACAGAAGTACCGGCGTTGTGTGCGTGTGGGAGCCAGCGATAGTCTTTGGCGTTCCTGCTTTACCGATCACGTCCACAGCCTGCGAAACAATAACTCAGAATAGTGTCAAGAAATCCTTTTTTAGTTGGATAACTAAGACATCGGCAGTATGGCGACATTGCCACATTTTGAGAACTGTTCTGGCCAACTGTTTTGTATCAGAATGCGATGACAGTAATACAGTTAAAATAGTTATTCTGGAGCTTTACACTAGACCAGCATATGTATATTACTATAAATAATGCACATTTCTCGCCAGAGTAGTAGGCTCTTACCTGTCCGACGCGCACGCTCACGTTCAGGGGCTGAAGGTTCTCGTCGAGGGTGACCAACCAACGGGGTTGCATGGCGGTAGCCAGCACGTACAATAAGTAGTGAGATTTACCCAGGATTACTGTAACACAATCGGAATACTGTAAATCCTTACTACTAATATTATAAATTCGAAAGTAACTCTGTCTGTCTATCTGACTGTCTGTCTGTCTGTTACCTTTTCACGACTAAACCACTTAACCAATTTAGATGAAATTTGGTACAGATATAGTTTAAAACCTGGAGAAGGACATAGGCTACTTTTTATTGATGTAGGTACCACGCGGGCGGAGCCGCGCGCAAAAGCTAGTATACCATAATAATAAAATAATAATATCAGCCCTATATTAAACTGTCCCACTGCTGGGCACGGGCCTCTTCTCAGTGTGAGAAGGGTTAGGCCATAGCCGTGTTGGCCCAGTGCGGGTTGGCAGACTTCACATACCTATCCTTGAGAACATTATTGAGAACTCTTAAGATCACAGAACACATATCAACTTAATTTAACCTTATAACATGCAGGTTCCCTTACGATGTTTTCCGTCACCGTTAAAGCAAGCGATAATTAACTATTTAATACGCACATAACTTCGAAAAATCAAAGATGCGCGCCTTGGGATCGAACTCGAGAGCTGTGCGTGGCAGTCCAACGGTTTCCCACTAGGCTATAATTGCCAAATATACCATAGGTTGCAATATTACCTCTATATGACTACACAAATATAGCAATGTTTTTAGTGTGAAAAACCAACTAATGTGGCACTTATACACTAAATTACCTGACAGTTCGTAAGATATTGTGTAATGACGAAAAAGCGAGTATATACCATCTATGTGAATTATTCTTCCATCTTTAGAGATACATATTACAATGATCTGTAAAATATAATGAAGATATACAGCTAACAATCCCTGTATAGTGTTCTATGCATATTACGTCGGTTGTTTATTGTAATGTTCGCCTGGCTGGTCGCACACTCGACTTGTGCGTTACCGCAGCAAAATGTTGAAAAATTTTGTGCTTTACAGAGGTGAGAATATGGCAAATAATTAGTCCATCGTGAAGAGTAATTTGTTCACTAATAGCAAAATTTGTTCAAGTGGTAGTTTTAAAGTTATTCGAGAAAAACACGTTTGCGTAGAGTTACGTAATCTAAACTTACTGTCGTTATAAAGGTGTACCAAAGGTACATGATACAGCTTTTAATTTGATCGTAAGTGTTATGGTTTACTTGCAAATCCGTTTCTTTCTGAATTTCGGCACCATTTTATCAAACAAATCAAAAACTAATGTTTGAACAAATTTGAACAAATTAAGGTCTATTATTGGTATTTTTTTTAAACTTCTACGTTGAGCCGTTTTTGAGATCTGGACAATCCCAAAACATTACCGCAGCAAAATCTTAAATAACTTTTGAACCACAAGACACACAAATTTTGCTGTTCACAAACATTTAATCTATGCATATAATAAAATCGTAGGAAAGCCAAAACTGTACATTGAATATTTTTTTTAAAGAATACTTGGGGCGTGATCTACAATCGATATCGAAACCAAAAATATTTTTTTTTGAATTTTTGTCTGTTTGTCTGTTGGTCTGTATGTATGTCCGGGCTAAACTCAAAAAGTACTGCATGGATTTACTTCAAATTTTGCATGAATATTACTAACAGGTCGGGTCAACATATAGGCTACATATTACCACGCTATCACCTACGGGGGAGGAGCTGTGAATCTTTATTTTTCTTACGCATTCTATGACAGCGTGTAATCTAACGACGCATATTTAAATGTTGTTTTTAAGTCAGCTATACTATTATCTAGCTTTACACTATAAAAACTACGCCATTTAAGTAACTTGGGCAGAGAAATATAGTTGGGTTCCGCGGCGACAAACACTTTTTAGTTCAAATCTACGCGGACGAAGTCGCAGGTAACAGCTAGTACGCAATAAAAGCTATCTATTCATGCATTTAATTCCGAGCTAAAACGATGTTTAAAAAAAAAAAGAACTGGGGTAATGTTTGAAACATTACCCCAGCAAAATATGTTTTTCTCGAATAACTTTAAAACTACCACTTGAACAAATTTTGCTATTAGTGAACAAATTCCTCTTCACGATGGACTAATTATTTGCCATACTCTCACCTCTCTAAAGCACAAAATTTTTGAACATTTTGCTGCGGTAACGCACACCTGGTCGACTGCTAGATCATCTAAAGTCCAACTGTCTAACTGTTCAACTATCAATTTACTTATCTTCTTTTGTGGATAGACACATAACTATATATCATTATAAAATTGTCTCCTACAACAGTTAAAAAGCTTCAAATCAAAATAACTTACTATTTTTACAATCAAGGAATGCGGTGAGCACGACCAGTAACCCAGCGAGCGCGGGCTGGTTGATGAGTCGTCGGTCGGCGTGCGTGGGGCACAGCGTCACCGTGCCTTTGCCGGCGTGGCACAGCCCCTGTGCCAGGCGCACCATGAACAGGTGCACAGGGGACTTGCCGTGGTACAGCGCTAGCGCTCGGAGCATCGTCGCCAACCTATATTAATATACAAAAAATCATATATGTATTATACATAATATATCACAGTAAATAATAGTTTTTATATAATTTATTTTTTATTAATTGTGTAATATTATCATTGCCACATATGATATAATATTATATATAAAGGTATTAATAAATTATTATTAAAACTCTAATAAATAATGAAGTGCTGTATCGTTGTTGGTGGACCGTCACACATCTAATTTTGATCTAGTAAAGTTCTTTTTTTCTTTTAAAGCAAGCAATATCGTTCTAGCTATCAGACTCTGAGGATCGCAGGATACTTCAGACTTCCGGAACTTCAGACTTAACGGACACAATGTAATGTAGATTTGGATAAATTATCTGCGGCTCACAAATAATAACTAACCCGTGTGGGATTAGAACTTACAACATTTGGCGCAGATTAATGGCAAAGCGACCACTTAACCACTACGCCACGCGCCAGCCGTGCAGTCAAGATTTTATTAATAAATATATTAATAAAATTGGCTTTTCACTATATTCAAGAGCATTTGCAGTCTTTATGTTGTGACCTTTAGTGGTTCTATTTAATTATGTAGAAATAATATTATAACAACTACTGGATGTCCAAACAAATAAATATATTTAATTATTCAACAAGATGATAATGCACATTAGTTGTAATAAAGAATTGGTATGAAGTATTTTTTTAAAGACAACTGAAGTCATGTGTAGCGGGAGACTTTACAAACATTCAAACAACAGACACAAAGCACACCCAGGCTCGGTACACCCATTTGTGGATCACACAAATTTTTGTGACGTCTGGAGATCGAACCCACAATACTCGGCGCGGCGGCAGTGGCCAGGTGACCACATAAACCACTACGCCATCCGTGCAGTCATGTGAGCGACAGTGAGGAGATGTTACCTGGCGTTGTTAGTGCCAGCTCCGACGAGTCCCATGGCGAATATCGCGTTGTAAGCAACATCGTTGTCTGAGTCGTGCGAGTACTTGTTGAGAACATCGATTACGGCGAGCTGCGGGTTCGATATGGAGCACAGAGCGATCGCCAGCGGCACTGCGCGACGGACTGCCGGCTCGCCGTAACGACCCTGTAACGTAACAATTTAGTTTCAATATTTTTCAAAAGAAAAATGTAGTTGACTAGTTATAAATTGTGTGCCGCCTTCAACAGACGCAAAAGCAACCAAACTCTAAACAAATATTTGTGGACCTTGGTTCGATACCGCATGGTATTTGCTTACCGTGCGGCATCGAACCCACAACACTTGGCGCAATAGCAACCACGAGGAGACTACTTTAGCCACTGCTTGATTTTGTCCAAAAGGATAATACATTTGTTGTCTCAGTCGACATCTACGAAACCTAACTTGAATGAAATAAACGCTCTTTAACTCGAATCGCGCCTTAATTCGAGATCAACATTGTATTATTTGGCAATTAAACTAACATGCTAAAGGAGCGTTTCCATTAGGCAACTTTTGCATACAAATATGACGTCACATTTGCGTACAAGTTGCTTGCATTGGAAACATGTTTTCGAGAGTATGCAAATTGCATGCAGGTTTCACTTGCATACAAGTGGAGATGTTCAACAATTGAATAGGCCATCATGGGTGGAAGACGTGCTCCTCAATAAAAATGACTATTTTCTAATCTAAAGGCGCGATTCCATTAGGCAAGTTACTTGCATGCAAGTTGCAAATTGCATACAACTTCTACAAACCTGCATACAAGTTACAACTTGTATAGAGTAGTTTGAGTTTGTACATATTTTTATTCAAGTGACCTGCAAATTGAACGCGCAAACGTTAGTTGCACGTTTCGAATTTCGAACGAGTGACGTGTACGCACATGATATCTATCGCTGTACAAATTATCGAAACATAATGTCTGTTAGGTGGGCGCACGAGAAAATAATCATTTTTATCGAGGAGCACGTCTTCCACCCATGATGGCCTACTCAATTGTTGAACATCTCCAGTTATATGCAAGTGAAACTTGCATGCAATTTGCACACTCTCGAAAACATGTTTCCAATGCAAGCATCTTGTACGCAAATGTGACGTCATACTTGCATGCAAGAGTTGATTAATGAAATCGCGCCTGTATGGCCAGTTGCACAACTATCAAGTAAAAGTTATCCGAATGATAAATCGCATAGTCTCACTCATTTTTTACGTTAAAGAAGAGGATGGTGAGACTTTTTTCTTATTGATTATTGGTATTTGGAGGTTGTGGAATAGGCCCTTAAATATATTTAATAAAACAGGGTTAGCACTACACTTGCTGCAAGGATCTGTTATTGTGTAAATAAGCCATTAGAGTAAAGATTAAGAGTAGAAGTGCGTAGTGTACCAGTTGTCCGAATATCCTGGTGCACATTTCGGCGCCGGTCTCCTCTGCGAGCGCAATGACGGCAACTCCGAGCGTGGCGACGGCCTGCACGGACGACAGCTCCTTGTTGGCCTCCTTTTCCTTATCCTTCTCCTTGTTCTTGCTGTCCTTTGATGATTTGCCTGCAGACAAACACAAATTTAAGTTTAAACAAAATCTATGTTTTTAAGCCCCTGGCGCCTGGCCGCAGTGACAAATTCTTGTGTAATCTGGATGTCAGATAAAATTGAAACATAAAAGAAGTTTTCGGGTGCAGGCTGGCCATAGCAACTCAAGACGTTTATTTAAATTTAATTATTTAGTTTGGAGTTGTTCATTCGTCTATTGAATAAGTTATGTATTTAGGCAAGCTCCGATTATGTTGTCCTGGATTAATTGATTTGAAACTAGCATCTTAGTAAACTGATGCGTGTGTCTTTGAACAATTGTTGAGTTTGTTCTTAAAGCAGTTTAGTGACCATGCCTTTATCACGCCTTCAAAGAATCTGTTCTACGTGAGGACTACTTGGTTTGGTAAGAAGTGAGTCAAGGAGTAAAGAAAATAAAATTATTATGAATGGTATAATAACAATAATAATATTCTACCACATACACACAACACCATCTAGCCCAAACTAAGCAGAGCTTGTACTATGGGTACTAGACAATGGATAAACATACATATATACTTTTTTTTTTGTAAATACATACATATTATACATAGAAACACCCAGACCAAGACAAACATCAATGTTCGTACACACAAATGTTTGACTTGTGCGGGAATCGAACCCGCGACCTCAGGCGTGGCAGTCGGTTACACTAACCACTACGCCATCGAGGCCGACAAATGTAATATTAGACGTAGTTAAAATATACCTTTGCCTTTGTCGTCCTTAGAGCTGCCGGCCGAGGTGCTGCTACTGCTCTCCTTGGCATCCTTCTTGTCCTGTTTTTTAAAAGCTGTGTCTTCAGTGGACGATTGCTCATTCTGCAATCCAAATATAAGAGATTAGCTTTTGTTTAATAGCTACTAGGAATAACTGCAACTTTTCTAAGTCACATTTGGCACAGATAATAATGGTTTCATTTTAGTATTTGGTATCATTAATATCAAGTAACTTAATACGTAGATAACAAAGTACAGCTTTATCTTCCTCTTATTTAATAAAAAGAATACTAGCAATATGGATTATAAATTCAGTACTTTTCAGGTAAGCTATGACTAGTAGTAGGCTTACGTCGGTAGTAAACACAACTTCAGTGCTTTAACTATTGGCCAGACACCATTTAAATCATAATAATACCATCATACATACAGCTTGAACTAAATCAAACTAATTCAAAATCTTTATGTTTAAATATTCAAAATAGTTGATTAAACAAATTTTGAGTTACGACTCTGAATAATTTGAATTAAATTGATTTCGACGTTAATATTAGCCGGAGACAGTCCGTTGTTTGTAAAGTCCCCCGCGACACAGGATTTATTCCTAGTGCGGAGTTGTCTTTTATAAAATAAAGATATGTGTGTTCACACATACGTCAGTCTCGTAGTGTTTGGAGCAGATGTGCAGCATCTGTTGCACGACGAGCACGTCGCCGGTGCCGGCGTACGCGCACATGGACAACGTGGTCTGGCACAGCGACTGCTGCGGCTCCGGCAGCACCTCCAGCGCCGCCATCGTCGCCTCCGTGCGCTCCTTGCACCCTGCGCACACACCCAGCGTCTCATCAATAGCCATTCCAATACACAATTATACCACATACATAATTGATTTATTTATAGGAGAGGTTCCACCATCCAATTCTCAACTTAAACCTGGGTCTTGGACGCACATTATGTTTTAGGGCCTAAAAAACAACTATGCTCTTTTTATTTTTTATTCGTTAGGGTAAATAATTTCAAATATAGGACGAGAACACCCAATGCTCAAATGCATTTCGTTTTGGAGATATGACTTTTAAATACTTTTTGGGAATTAAAAAAATGTTCAAAATGTGAAGTTTAAAAATAGTTTTAGTGATCTACTAGTTTCTTCTTATGCGAGATTTAAATAGGCAAAAAATGCGTAGATTTGTACCATTACACCTGCAATAGATTAAAAGATATTTAAAATTATGTTTTTTTTCGTTTTTATTTTTTTATACTTTATGTTTGTTGGATTCAAAATCTTGATAAATATATTGTCTGACATTTTATTAATTACACAAAAAAATATCAAATTCTTATCATGTGGGATCTTCGAGTTACAAGTTTCTCGAGATTTTTCTAATTTCTATGGTTTTAGCTGCTTCTGAGCTTTACACTTTGTTGATCGTTAGCCTTTGTCAAACAGCGTTACTAGCGCATGAGAGCGTTAGCATACGCGAAGCCTAGTGCTTCGCGTATGCTAACGCTCTAAATGCCACGCTTAAATACTTCTGCTTTAGATAGTTATAAAAAGTAAATAAAAAGAAGTCTTACCTAAGAAACACAATCCCAATCCCAAATGCAAGAATCTGGCGTAAGTAGAAGAATGTAAGTCTTTGTTGTCGTCGATTAAACGTTGAATAATAGCGCAGGTGACCTGTAAACGAAACCATTGTTAACACATTCGGTGCTCAGAACGCACCCTATAAGTTGAACAAAAATCTTTTTAACTAGGATGCCGGTGCTGGGCATGGCGACAAGTCAACAATGCACAGCACACGAACGTTTTTTGTCCTCATAGAGTGACTGTTGGGCACTGAAAGGGTTAACTAAAAGTGTATGGCTGAATTCTCGCTATTCTAGGTAGACTATAGTATAATTTTAGTCAGAATGTGATAATGGAGAGTACTTACGTCACCATTGCAGGAGCCGACGGCGATGAGGCCACAGGAGACGGCAGCCAGCGCACAGATCTCGGGCGGCGCCGCCGTGTCGCTGAGCACGGGCAGCAGGTGCGACAGCACGTCCTCGCGCTGCGTGCCCGCGTACGCGATACCCAGCCCTATAGCACGGACCAAGCTTATAAAACTGTGCTTTTAAAGTCTGGTAAATATCCTACATACAGCTAAAAGAATGGTTTAAGTGGTCGCTTCGCCCCTGCCTCCGTGCCGAGGTTGCGGTTCGATCCCCCACGGGACAAACATTTGTGTGATCCACAAATACTTGTTACGAGTCTGGATGTTCTTTGTGTCCATTGTTTGAATGTTTGTGAGAGGAAACAGGAATTTTCCTTGTGCAGAAAATGTCTTTTTAAAACAAAAGCAAAAATAAATATAAAATCTAGTAAAATCCTTCATATAACTACAAGAATGAATATGCACTTACCCAAAACACTGCCAATTCTGAGATTCGAGCTTGAATGAAGCACGTAGTCGGAGAGTAAAGCCAACGCGGGATCACACTCGTTCCTCACTCCGCAGTTGACGAGGCCGAGAGCCAACAATGCACCGGCCTTGATGTGTTCGTCAGTTGTATACAGGTACTTGTCGATAGGGGTCAAACCGCCGTCGACGTCCCACAAGTGAATCATTCCCAGAGATGCGGCCGCTGATAACATGCCTAGCGAAACACAAAAGTTATCGATTCTAATGAGATTGTTTGCAACATCTTCGAAATATGTTTTTTTAAATTATGTGGTATATTTGACCATAGTTTATGCTACTGAAAGAAGTAACACTATTACCGAAGGTTTTCAAAATTTATGGATTACCAACCTCAAGGTTCTAGTAATCACTTAACTCCATAACAATTTTCATCAAAATCAAGAAGAATACTATTTCATAAGAATTGTATTCTAACGTATGTGCCTCGAATAAATGCTTATGATTATTATGATTATAAAATATAAATAACAGAACTTGGTGTCTAATTATGATGATATTTTGGAAAAATAAACCTTATCTACAGCTACAGATAAGGCATTTTTAGCATTAATATAAATACCCTTGTTTGTTTCAATTTGTAATACAGTCATAATGACTAAATAATTAAAAAATACGCACCATGATCCTTGTTTTTGTACATCCATTTATTGCCATCCTCGGTAGTGACAAGTTTATCCCGTCCAAAGCCCGCATTTACAAACGCATTCACAAAGGTGGCGGAAAGGTTCTGCCTGGCCGAGTCAACTGGGTGTTCTGTGAGAAGAGATGGCCGCAGCGCTGAGCCGGCAGACTCCAACCATGTCTTGTAAACTTCCTCAGGCGTTTTGGGTTCCATAATGTCAAGCTAGAAGAAAGATTTTTTTAATTCAACTAAGTGTGGATAATTATCGTAATGTAGATAAGTTAAAATTAATATAGTATCAAGTACTTTGGTTTTTACTTTTGTCGCAGATTGCTGAAATGTTTTTGAGTTGTAACACGATGGGATCACGAGTTGAATTTCGAAACTCCGGCCTAAAGAGGGCCAGGCTGCTTGTCAGATAAAAATTAGAACGAGTCTCACCTCTCTAGCCAAACTGAGGAAGTGATCGTTGATATGTGCGTTTAGAAGAATAGTGCGCAGATCTTCATCGTCTACGTCTAACGGTATGTACTGGCGCGCGAGCATGTAGCACAGTTGTTTCTTGACCAACCTATAGACAAAATAAATAGTAAAAAACTTGTTATGTCTTTGTTCCTTAAATTATTTTATTAATTAGGATTTCATGTATATATGTTACTGTAACTGCCAGAACTACGGTAAATCCTAAACTCAAACAACCTCAGACTACCGAAACTATTCAACACCGAAATAAAACTTACCAACGAAGTCAAGTATCTAGGGGTCATACTAGACAGCAAATTGCTGTGGAACAAGCACCTCGACTACAAACTACAACGAGCATGCGCATGCTTCTTCCAATGCAGCAGAATGCTCGGAAAGACATGGCGACTCTCCCGAAAAATAACACTGTGGTTATATACCGCCATAATCAGACCAACGGACCACCATACGGTGCTATCGTATGGTGGACCAGGACTGAACTCAATACCGTCATCACCAAGCTGCAGAGATTCCAGAGAATGCTCAGCAATAACAGGGTTTATGAGAACAACACCGACAGCCGCCCTGGAAGTCATTCTAGGGCTGGCCCCCTTAGACTCTACATACAAAAAGAAGTGACTAAAGCCGCAATACGGCTGAAACCCCAGAGCCTGTGGGGAGCCACTAGGAGTCCACATGCATCGATCTTAGAGCGAGCTACAGCTTACGAATCACTGCTCACCGCCCCGTGTGACAAGATCTTGAAACATCATCTATTTCAAAAACTACCATATATAATTTCATGAGGAACAGAGAGATCAATCGGGAATCGACGAGGTCCGAGTATACACTGATGGCTCAAAAACCATACAGGGAACGGGCGCTGGAGTTCACTACCTGGATCTCAATATTAACATATCTATGACACTAGGCTCACACAGTTCTATCTTCCAATGCGAATGTGTGGCCATCACGGAGGCCGCCACCGCGATCGACAATAAACGGATTGAAGGCTACAGGATACGAATCCTCTCCGACAGCACAGCAATACTTAGAGCCCTAGAGAGCAATAGCTGCAACTCCAGGCTCGTTTACGAATGCCACCTTGCTCTTGAAAGAATGTCGACAAAAAACATTGTTATTTTACAATGGATAAACGGGCACAGTGAATCACTGGGCAATGATGCTGCAGATGAGTTGGCTAGAAGAGGATCGGAAACCACCACAGAAGGTCTACCTTCATTCCTCCCTCTACTGTTCTCACAACTCTATTCTATCATATACACACAACACCATCTAGCCCAAACTAAGCAGAGCTTGTACTATGGGTACTAGACAATGGATAAACATACATATACCTATACTTTTTAAAATACATTACATTACATTACGGTAAATCCTAAGATTTTTCAGTAACACCTAAGATTTACCAACTCTTAATGGTAAAAGTCCGAACCGTTCTATGATCATCGTTTATTTCGAACTTTTACCAACATTCACTTGGTAAATCTTAGAATTTGCCTCAAAGACACGGTAAATGTTGAAACTCGCTTGTACTATGCCAAATCGAAAGCCAAATAATCGAATATCTATTGATCGATCACTATAAGTCGAATATCTAAATACTCGAACTTTCATAACATTGAAGGGATAATATCTTATCTTATCTTATGTGGGGGCCAGTCAGTGCAGACCGGCGACACTTCGACCCAGTGGGATCTTTTGTGTCGATACTCTCCCAATAACGACTGCCATAGATGTTCATGGCAGCCGGGACCGACGGCTTAACTTGCTCTCCGAGGCACGGAGCAGGCGATAATTGTCAATCAATACGCACATAATTTCGAAAAGTCATATAACTTCCGAAAGTCAGAGGTGCGTGACGTGAGTTTGAACCCGAGACCCTCTGCATTGCAGTCTGTTGGTCTCCCCACTGAGCTATCGCTGCTCTGAAGGGATAATAAATCAAACATTTAATATATTGTACACTCTCAATACATCGAGTGTTCAAAATATCAGATGTACCTACTATGGTACTAAAAAACATAAAGCCTTAGCCTTCTAACCTATCCGAGTCGGGTTGCTCACTGTTCCATCTCCCTTCACCGTCTCCGGTTAGGTTAGTTGTTTTATTCCCAAAACCAATATTTACCAACCGTCACTGGTAAAACATAGCATGTACTAAATTCTAATGGTAAAAGCCCGCAAAAATCGTTCCTTTCTTATAAACTCTTACAGTAATATATACACAAATTGCCGAGCATACATTAAGATGTTCACTTTCACACATTGTAATTAAAAATACTTTTATGATTCTTTGTTTACACATTTTACACGAGTATAAAAGTACCTCTTGAAAATCCATTATTCTTTTTCTCATGCAATCTTTTGATTATTTTTATATTTATGAAGTGCAAAGGATCGTTTAACATTTCAATTATAATGTGCGAAGAGCAAAATTAACCATGCTTTTCGAGCTAACAAAAATTAATGTAACCTAAAACATTCGTTTTTTTATTTCTGTGGTTAAATACAACATATATTTCAGCACAGGAAGGATAGTTTCCTTCTTCTGCATGGTTTTTAAACATTGTATTACTAATGATTTTAATTAGTGAAAGAATATACAAGTAGTCTTGCCAACAAATTGCAATTTAAATAAATTGTTATAATTAACACATTAAGGCATACTTACAGATCAGTGCAAGCATTGAAGACTTCCTCACACTTAGCCTTGTCATGCAGTTGCATGGCGACTAGCATGGCGCGAGGGTACTCTCCAAACTTTATGTATGTGTCTAGAACTCCTTGGAGGATCTGTGTTGACTCAGGCTCCACCACATAACTTGCACAGCTGTAATAAAGCACATATTGAATTATAATGGCTGTTTATTGTTTATGTGTAAATATATTGGCTAGTTTTATTTACATAAAACACTAAAGATGTGTGGTATTATGGTTCTCTAGTTCAATCAATCACTACTATCATACCTTCATTTTATAGAATCATGCTGGTATATTTCATAAGGCCTATGGTAAAGCAATTATCTAGCATGCCTACATTTTCAAATTATGATCGTTATATTAGATTATTTTTTTCTTTATAGTTATATTAGACTTTCGAGTGACTTGCTTGCAAAACTGGATCTCATAGTCTGAAGATGTTCATATTAATACCAATAACCAACAAGGAGAACTAAAATGACAATGCAAATAGAAAGAAAATTAACTAAGATATTTAAAAGTCCCTTACCCAATCAAATACAAGCACACTCTTGGGTAGTTGCTAGCATCCATATGCTGAGTGAGAAGGTCAAGGCGGTCAATCTCCATCAACAGATCACAAGCCTGGATCTCAGCAGAGTGCTTCATGTCGAACGAGATAACATCACGGACCAATGCCAGGAGAGAATCCATATTTTCTATATTCCATTCTTCAGCTATTTCACCTTCTAATTGCCTGGTGAAAGTCAGTTATTTGGTTAGTAAGTACAATGGTATAAATCATTGCCAAATTGGTATAGAAGTTAGTTAGATACCATTATGCTTGTATTTTCTTCATAATTATACAGGTTGTCCCAGAATATGTGTATCAAATTGTAATGGGAGATTCCTTTGGTAGGACCTTTAAAATGTGCTAAATACAAAAATAAAAATATAACCTTTGTGTAAAAATAAAATAAATCATAGTTTTTAAAAAAGTACGACTTTTCCAGACTTTCAATTACAAGTGCTTCGTTTATAGCTAATTATAATTTATTCTTCAATATTATTATTAATGAAGGATTGATTCGTCAAACTACAAACGATTTCTTTTTTTAAACTGACGTAGTTTTGAAATCGCAGCATTATTTTGGTGTATTTTTTTGCATCAAAGAAAATCTTGTTTGTTTGTTTTTTATTTTTACACAAAGGTCATAATTTTTTATTTAGCACATTTGAAAGGTCCTTACTTAAGGAATCTCCATTTACAAATCTGTAGTAAATAGATTATCATTTTGTTTTTTATATATTTCAGCAGTACTCCGGTTAAGCAAGACATACATTTATGAAAAGGTTAGTTTACTCATTTTATCAACACATTAACATAATATTGTATTTCGAATACTTGCTAGGTACTATACTACCAGCTTATATTAATGCTACTCATTTAGTATAAACGACGGGATGAGCCTTAATGGGATCAAAAAACAATATGTGAACATTGAATATTAAACTTAAAATTTACATTGTTATTGTATTAAAATTATAAATATATATAGTTTGTAAGAGATTCAACACACCTGACATATTCATGGCCCCAATCACCAACATTAGACATAGTTCCTAGGAGGCAGTATTTCAGGCATTCTCGTTTTTCTGCAGCATCCTGAATAAAGCATTCATATATAATGTTTATTCAATAAACTTATAATATATTTTTATTAATGATATAAATGTATACCATATACATGTAACCATATCTAGACACAATACAATGACAACCAAATTGTGTCTGCATGCCAGCATCAAAATATAAACTTAAAAATTTAAATATTTTACATTTTACAAAACCTCTTGGATTCCTATACTGATTTTGATTGTATTTTACTTGAAAAACTTTACTATTAGAATTAGCATTATAGATCTTATCTTATGTGGGGTCCAGTCAGTGTAGACCGGCGACACTTCGACCCAGTGGGATCTTTTGTGTCGACACTCTCTCAATAACGACTGCCATAGATGTTCATGGCAGCTGGCACCATCGGCTTAACATGCTCTCCGAGGCATGGAGCAGGCGATAATTGTCAATCAATCGCACATAATTTCGAAACGTCATATAACTTCTAAAAGTCAGAGATGCGCGACGTGGGTTCGAACCCAAGACCCTCTGCATTGCAGTCTGTTGGTCTCCCCACTGAGCTATCGCTGCTCAGCATTATAGATAGTCACTACTACAAATTATTCACATAATATTGTTGACAATTTGGGGAGGCTGAAATCCTAATACTAGGAGTAGGTACACAATAATAACTGGGATTAGGCTCAGAATTTAGTAACCCTTTGCTACACTCTAATGTGGATTTGACAAAAGTGCCCAAACTAGTGGTCAGAATGCAAAGGCAGACATTATTGTAGTTATATTCATAAAAAGGGAATAAAATAGCTAATAAATAAAATCCTAATAATAATAATTCCATAGGCATTATAAGCTAATATAAGCAGAACAATTTGGACATGGATAACAATACAAGGCTTAGTGATAAAACAAAACAGTTGATACTTACAATTGAGCCACTAACTCCCATAGCTAGAACAGAGACAACATCAGCACAAAACTTCTTTGTCTGAGAATCCTCAATCTTTTCATACACTTGCTTTAGAGCTGGATAATGTTCCCTCAAGAATTTCAAAGGTTTTGGTACTGAGGTCATTGATGTTGTAGACGTTCTAATAAGTTTACTTAGCATATGTAGAGCTGGTAAATATAATTCTTTATCGTTGCCCTGTACAAAAACATTAAATTAGGTTAGAACTGTTCAGTACTACAAAAAAAAATAAGTACTGAAGTATACGTACCAGCAACTTTTCTACCAACATATTCAGTTCTTCTTGCAAACGTTTGTCTTCTTCAGACTGTAAAATAACACAATAAAATAGGAATAAGATCAAGTATTACTAAAGACAAGAGTTTTACGATAGTAACATAAAATGCACATACTAAATCATCATTAGGAGCTGCTGCAGGCTCTACTTTCTCCTTTTTGGGCTCCTCGGTCTTATTTTTCACAGTCATTTTGACTTATTTTGGTATCTGATAGTTGTAAATGATACAGTACTATCCTCAGTGATTCTCAGTTTTCAGTGATTTTACAAATTTTGACAAGTCACCACGGCTTCGGTATACCTGTAGGAAAAACAGTAAAATCTACTACATCAATATTTTAGTAGAAAATACTGGATAATAATGGTTTGCTCATAGTAATGCGGGCAACTATGATCTCGATAAAGGTCAAAGTATACGTTTATATCAGATCAGTTTTTAGTTTAAAGGGGCTTCTAAACGGGCCATGTTTTACTGCAATTAATGGCTGCAACACAGTGGCCAACAACATTGCTAGCGGTACCAGCCATACTACGCAATATTGTTGTGATGGACCGTACATATAGCCAAATATGTTTGGTATGGTCACGTATGGCCGATATTGATTTGGTAAGCTGCCGAACGATCGCTGAGCAATCGATATTACTGCAATATTGCCCAGCCAGTTCTATCGTTGTTTCAGTCGCTCTTTATTGTTATGGCATATTGTATCCTTTTCTACGCGACCTGAAGTTTGCAGTGAGTGACGGCGTGATTAATTGCTATATTCTGTGCTTTGAGTTGTTTGTGTTGTGTTGTCATGTTGTTTTAAGGTTATATGAAACAAAAATGACTAATACATGGACTAACGAGACGATTATTGATTTCATTAAAGAAGTACATTTACACCGTGAATTGTGGGATATAAAAACCGCCATATACAAAGATAAAAATGCTAAAAAAGATTGATGGGTGGAAATTACTGGAAAATTTGGTATAACAAGCAACGAAGCTTACAAAAAATTCAGAAGCTTGAAATAGGTCGAATCCACAATCTCTTCTTTTTCTTTTTTATTTTTCTTTTAAAACAATATAAGCCGCTGCAACAACTGTGATTTCGACAGTCATTGTTGCCGGTGTGTGTGGCCCGTTTAGGAGTCTGCATCATGGGCCATGCTATAGCAAACATATCGCTACACATGGCCCAGCCATAGATTGCTCGACCATCAGTTGCAAGTTGCATTAAAATATTTTTGTGATGTCCGGGCAATTTGTGGCCAATAGTGCAGCCACAAATTGCGGTAAAACATGGCCCGTTTAGAAGCCACTTAACATCAACATAATAATATTTTATCGTAGTGAGTTAACATATGATACAATACTGTACGTAACTTAAAGGAACTAAATCAACTATCTAATATATGTGTCGGAGCGTCAAGAAAATAATCATTGGAATGTAATTTATTTCTGTAATTGGAGTTGAATAAAGCGCCATCTATTGGTTTGTTTCGGAACAACAAGCGTAAGCTTGAATGAGGTCGCCATAGAGCCAATGTGTCAGTTGAAGTGACAGTTATAACTGTCAGTGTCATGTTGACGTTATATAAGCGCTAAGCGCAGCATATTCGTGCGCGGCGAGCAGGATACCTGATAGAATCGACTGTCTGACGCTTGGTTGAGAGTGTCAGTTGTTTATAGGTTATCTTTTTTTCATGCGTTTTGTTTTTATTTGTGGCTGTTAACTTGTGTGTTTGTGTTATTTTGGTGGTGGCTTGATCTTATAAGGTAATCTCTCTGTTTACTCTTATTCCGTTTCGTTTAGGCACGTCCATATCTACTTGTTTCCTTTGGGAGTCAAGTAGGTATGGAGGAACCTTCGGACGAGGGTGGAGGTTTGCCTCCTGATAAGCCCAGATCATCGAAAAGGCCGGCTGATGTTGATTTGGCGATCGAGATCGATCCTAAAAAGGCCCGTTCGCCGGCGGAATCGAATCAATCGGTGTACACAAAGCCTGGGTATGAATTAAGCAGCCAAATAAAATTTTCCGCAACAGACAAGGGCCATTTTACGGTATATGTCTCTAGAAAAGAACCAGACCCCTCTTCAGGGTATATTTTTAAAATTTTGAAGTTTGCTCAATTTCTGCATAAAAATAATGTTTTAGGAGTTAAAGATGGTGGCATAAAAAATCTAGGTCGCAATAAAATTTCAATTGAATTTAAATCAGCTGTGAGTGCCAACGAATTCCTTGATTTAAGTTTACTGGAGAGCAACAAATATGAAGCGTTTATCCCTAAATTTCAGATTTTCCGCATGGGAGTAGTTAGGGATATCCCTACGGACTGGACTCTATCCGAACTGTTGGATGGCATTTCCACTGTTGGAAATTGTGGTGAAGTCATTCGGGCTAGAAGGCTTAACATTAAGTCTCGGAGGGATGATACCACGAGTTGGATTCCCTCCAATTCAGTTGTGTTAACTTTTCTTGGTCAAACCCTGCCTGAAAAGGTATATTGCTACAACGCCTCGCTTCCGGTTTCAACGTATCAACTTCCAACCATTCAGTGTCGTAACTGCTGCAGGTTTGGACATATTGCCAAACAATGTAGGTCTCAGCCTCGCTGCTACATCTGCTCCCAGGGGCACAGTGGGGATAGCTGCCCTACTAAGGATTCAAATCCTACTTGTTTTCTTTGTCGTGGAGGTAGCCACATGGCAATAGATCCCAAATGCCCTGAGCATGCACGCCAGAAATCCATTAAAATGGTCATGTCTGAACAAAATATCAGCTACCTGGAAGCATCAGCCCAATATCCACTACCTAGGCGACTTTTTTCTGAAATTGCAGCCACAACCCAGTCTCCCTCTGCTTCCCCTCAAAAAACCCAGCTGACCACATCTATGACTTCACCCACTACTACCTATAGAAAGACTGTGTTTCTTCCTCCCCGGTCCCATCCCGTCTTAGGCAAGTCCTATGATAGAGCTTTCTACAATTCTATTGTGTCTTCCCCTTCTTCTTCTCAGCCTAATGGCTGTGCTCTTCCTTCCCCTACTGAAACCACTCCTCTTGCCACTCCCAATGATAATCTCGTTGAACTTCTCCTTTGTTCCCTTATTAACATGTTATCCAAATTCTCTGATTCCCTACCGTACAATGTCTCTGTTCTTGTTGAACAATTACTTTCGGTCCTCTCTCGTAACAACTCATCCAATGGCTCTGCAGGTCCTTCAATGGAACTGTAGAAGCATCCGTCGTAATAAACAAGATGTTATCTACCTAGTGAATCGCTATAAGCCGTCTGTCTTTGCTGTCTCGGAGACATGGCTTAGGCCTGGAACCCATTTTAGGATTTCGGGCTTCTCGTGTCTCTGCGATGACAGAGATGACGGTAAAGCGGGTGCCGCTCTACTAATTAATAGATGCATCAAGTTTTCCCAAATTCCTCTACCAGATCACAATTCTAACTTTCATGTTGTAGCTGCTAGGGCTGCAAATTTGTCTTTCGTGTCTGTGTACATCCCTCATCCTAATCCTAACATATTTTCCGAATTACGTTCTATCCTTTCTTCTGTCCCTGCTCCTTTAATCATTCTTGGTGATTTCAACTGTCGTCATACCCTTTAGGATGCTCACTATAATAACCCTTGCTCCTCTTCTTTATTAGACTTTTTGGATGAGATAAATCTTTGTATCTTGAATGATGGATCTGCCACTCGCAGAGTTTCTCCATCCCAAAATATTAGTGTTCCAGACCTTTCCTTCTCTTCTCCCTCTATAGTTTCACTTATTTCATGGTCAGTCCTGCCAAATTCTTTTGGCAGCGATCACTTCCCTATTTCTATTTCTTATTTCAGTCCTTCCACTATCCCTCCTCCCAAACCCTATCAACCTCTTCTTAAGTACCGGCTAGCACAAGCTAACTGGGAACAATTCTCTGCTCTTTTGGATATGGAAATTGATACACTCCCCCAATGTAACCAATCTAACTTTCTTACCTTATATGATCAATTCATTTCTGTCTTATTGGCATCTGCTCAATCTTCTATCCCATTAAAATCCTCTTCCCGCAGATTGGTGTCCTCTCCTCCTTGGTGGGATGCTGAATGTTCTGGGAGCGTCCGCTTACGTAGGGAGGCGGAAAACAGATTCGCTACATCCCTAGATATGTCAGATTTTATCGCATACAAACGAACTGCTGCCCACACTTCCAGACTCCTCTCTGGAAAGAAGTCCACCGGGTGGCGTAAATTCTGCGAATCCCTTTCCCCTTGCTCGCCTTTTTCCTTAGTGTGGAAAAGGATTAAGTCGTATTGCAGAAGTTTCCAAGATCCGAACGTCACAAGCAACGATCCTAATTCCTTTCTTCATGATTTTCATTGTAGACTAGCCCCTCTCTTCGTCCCTGAACTCGACTGTCTTTCTCCCCTTGATCTCAATCCATCTTCTATTTCCTCTGACAGTATGAATGATCCTTTCACTTTCCATGAACTTGCCCCAGCTCTTGACCACCTCCGTGATTCCTCCCCTGGCGTCGATGGTATCCCCTACTCTTTTATTTGTAAATCGTCGAACTCCAGCAAATCCTTTCTACTTAGTATCTTTAATGCAATTTTTACTTCTGGTGAAATACCTACCTCATGGAAAACCCAGATTATTATCCCAATCCTTAAATCAGGCAAGGATCCAGTGGATCCTTTAGCCTATCGCCCGATTGCCCTATCCTCTGTGCTAGCCAAAATAATGGAGAATCTGGTTAAGAACAGACTGGAATGGATTCTGGAAAGCAGAGGTCTGTTGTCCAAAAATCAGTTTGGCTTTAGAAAGGGTATGGGTACCCTAGACAGCCTGAGTATTTTTACCTGTGATGTTCGCCTCACGTTTTCCCAGGACAAGCACGCTATTGGCGTATTTCTTGACATTTCTGCAGCATATGATAGTGTTCAGCTTCCTTTACTCAGGCAGAAAATGCACGAGCTGAGTATTCCTGTGAGACTGATCAACATAATCAGCAGTATTAACATTCATTCTCCCGTCATTGAGCATCTCATGAGCCGTTCCATTTCAGTTCGCTACCGTGGTATTATTCTCCCCCCACGTAACGTCTAGATAGGTCTGCCGCAAGGGTCGGTCCTAAGTCCCCTTCTGTACAATATCTACACCTCTAATCTAGACCTTACTGTTTGCTCTTTTTGCAAAATTTTACAATATGCCGACGATATTGTTCTCTATTCTGTATCTTCTTCTTTTGCTGATTCTTCTTCTCGTCTTAACTCCGCACTGTACTACCTAAATGATTGGCTTGTAAATCACAACCTCTCGATCTCGGTGCCCAAGTGTAGTGCTGTAATCTTTACTCGTAAAAGACACGTTCCTGGCATAAATCTTTCGGTGGATGATGAAGTTAATCCCATCAAAGATCATGTCAAATTCCTAGGCCTTATCCTAGACTCCAAACTTTCGGGCATACACCACCTGAACTACATTGTTCGGAAGGGCGAGAGGGGTGTGAATGTCATGCGGGCGCTATCTGGTGTCAGGTGGGGTTCTCATCCCTTTAGCCAAAAACTTCTATACGACGCTGTGGTTCGCAGTCATTTTGATTATGGCTGTTTTTTACTTGAGCCATGTAATAAAATTGCGTTATCCAGTCTAGAGAAGGTTCAGTCTAAGTGCCTGCGAATTATTACGGGAGCTACGAAGTGTTCTCCGATTAATGCTCTTCAGGTGGAGTGCTTGGATCCTCCCCTTCAACTTCGGCGACAATATCTTGCGGATAGATTCTTCACCAATTCCATTCGAACTACCTCCCACCCTTTATTCCACATATTACATACCTTGTCGTCTCTTATCTCCTCCTTCTCATACTGGAAACATAAAACTCCCCCTCTCCTTGTTAATTCCTTTAGGAAACACAAGGACCTTCCTGTTCCTATTTTGCAATCCTCTATCAATCCTCTCTTCGAAATGGAGTACCAGTCACTGATCTTCCAACCAAAGATTTACCTTGACTTCGGTATAAGTAAGCTCTGTTCGGACGCTAATGACAAGCTTTCTTTGAAACTGTCAAGAGAATGGTCTGACTGGGTGACCCTATACACTGATGCTTCCAAAATATCTAGTGAAAATTCTGTTGGATCTGCTGTTTGGATACCTAAATATGGCATTATTCTTAATTTTAAGAGTCCTCCACAGAACTCTATATTTGCTGGTGAGGCCTTAGCTTTGCTAGAAGCCATGAAATTTATTGAGTCTCACAAGCTGAACAAGGCTCTTATCCTCTCGGACTCTCGGAGCTGTCTTACTGACTTACAAAAAAATCCATTTCGCTGTCGTGACAACTTTATAATTACTCTTAGGACAAAAGCATCATTGTATAGGTGTCACCTGATGGGCATCGAGGTGGCTATGGCATGGATCCCTAGTCATTTGGGTATAGCAGGTAACGTGTTTGTAGATTCCTGTGCTAAGGCTGCGGCGGTGTCTGGTTGCACGGTCCATAATTACTGCTTCCCTCGTGAACTTCGTTCTTTGGCCCGTCCTTCTTTAACTGGTGCGTGGAACAGTATGTGGCAAGCGTCCAAGTTGATTAAAGGAAAGTTCTATGGTTCTATTCAACCTTCTATCCCTTCCAGACCGTGGTTCTACCGACAAAAGAACATAAATAAACTGGCTACGTCTATAATTATCCGTCTCCGTCTGGGTTTTGTTTGCTCTCCAGTCTTCTTAGCCAAAATTCGGGTCAGAAATCATTCTCTTTGCGAGTGTGGTCTCGAAGAGAGCACCTTGGAACATCTATTTTTCTTTTGCCCTAAAATATCCTATCCTCTTTATGATCTACTTACTAAACAGATCCCTCGCCCTGTCAATATACCCTTTCTATTAACTTTGGCACACACCCCATTCATAAAAACTTTATATAAATTCATTTCTCTTAATAAAATCAAAATATAGTCTTCCCCTTTTGTTCTCGTCAATCTCTATGCTTATCGTTGGTTTTCCTTATCTCTTCCCATATTCTAAACCTTACTACTATGTATATATTACTAATATTTGTGTTGTTTTTGTTGTAGCCCAAAAAAGAACCATCGCTCTAATTACCGGTCAATGGTCACATTACTGACTACTTATCAAACCACTTATTTATTTATTTTTAAGTTTATTATCTCTTTCCACCCTGACGTTGGCAGAATCATCGATACCTATTCGATGGAGCCATTCGACATTGAGAAAAGTTGAAGTTGCGCGGCGGGCACATTCGGTGGACGAACTCGCTGCGTTACGGATCAAATCAGAGATAATCACAGTCAACCTTTATTGTTTTATTTCTCTTGTATTTTGCCTATCATTAGTATACGTACGAAGTATAATACCACGCCTATATTTTGTTGCTTCATCATGTCAGAAGAGTGTTGCCGTCCAACTCTCCGATATATGTTTAAACACTTACTATAGTTTAGGAAGTTATTTTAAAATATTAATTAAAATATCTTTATAATGAGATCAATTGAGTTTAAATCTTTGTAACATTTATTATAGAAAGTTATAAGATCACTTTTATAACAAAACTTAAATCTAGACACGCGGCAGCGTGTCAAGCCAAGTTCAAGCAAAGGAACTGGCTAGCCAGCGCCGAGTGTAATATTACCGAACCACTTGGTGCCACCTTTGACCCTTCTATAACTCAAAACCTCTTTAACGTAAACACATAAAACTACGTGTGTTTAATTATATCCATAAGGACATCTAGAAGCCCAAATTTTATGAAGCTAGTTCAAACGGTTATAAGATATGAAGGTCAAAAACTTGTAAATTTTAGCACTGACTGACTGACTGACATAGGTATAGTACCTAAATCTAACCTACTTCCAGATGACCTAGAAAGATGAAATTTGGAATCCAGCTCGGTATTTGTGTGTAAGCGTAGGAAAAAATCTAAAAATAAAAAAAGTTAGAAAATATAGGGGGGCCCGCATACAAAAAAAAAATTATTGTGGCGTTGGAACCGTTACAATCAGATATTTGAAACTATCCCAATATATGTATACTACTCAAAACAAAATAAGGGCGACTAGTTTATTTACATTTAAATGCACTTTAGTAAACTGAAAGTAACTGATAAGTAGCATTATATTGATATTACGAACTCTTTGGTGTTTGATCTCTTTTATGCTGGTGTTCGTGTTCCTTATTTGAAAAGTATTGGCCATCATTTTAAGAAAAAAATAATTGGATGTTATTCTTATGTTTTTCTTCGATTGTCTTCTTAACTTGTTTCGGATATTTTAGGGAAAAAGTTTTACTTTTGAATTTTAATTGATTCATTTATCATCTCGCGTTAATCATGTCACCAGTACAAAGGCACATGGATACAATTACAGCAACCAGAGCCATAACTATGATTCAAGAAGGACGTTCTCAGCGTTACGTGGGTTTGCAGTTGGGTTTTTCTCAAAGAGCTGTCCGAAATGTATGGAATCGCTTCCAAGAGACCGGCAGTGTTGCCAGGAGACCCGGTTCAGGTAGAGTTCGTGTAACAACGGCGCACGAGGATCGGTACGTCCAACTAAGTGCTCGTCGTGATCGTACAGTAACGGCCCGTAAGTTACAACACCACCTACGGCTGACAACGGGTACCCATGTCAGTGATCAAACTATACGTAATCGATTGCACGAAGACCAGCAAATGTCAAGACGACGAGTTGTTCGAATTCCTCTGACCAGGGTTCAACGTGCAAACCGTTTAAGATTCTCCCGTCAGTATTTGAACTGGGGGATTAATCAGTGGGGCAAGGTGCTTTTTACAGATAAGAGCAAAGTAACATTTTTTAATAATGATCGGCGTGTTAGGGTGTGGAGACAACGCGGCGAGCGGTTTTCGGAGTCCTGCATCCACGAAGTTGACCGTTTCGGTGGTCCCAACGTAATGGTTTGGGGTGGGGTTAGTTTACACGGTAAAACCGAGCTCACCATTTTAAATGCGGGTACCGTAACTGCAGAACGTTACTTCGAGGACGTCATCAGGCCTAAAGTGATCCCATTTGCACAGCGAGTGGGGCCTGGATTCATCCTGATGCAAGACAATGCCCGTGCACACACAGCTCGATCGACCCAAACTGTCCTAGAAGGGTCTCATATTGAGGTATTACCATGGCCAGCTAACAGTCCGGATTTAAATCCAATCGAGCAATTGTGGGACCAATTGAAACGAAGGGTTAGAGAGAATGAGCAAGCGGTCAACAACCAACAGCAGCTGATTGACGCTTTAAAACGTGCCTGGGAGGAGATTCCAGATGAAAACGTGAGGAATTTGATCCAGAGTATGCATACGAGGCTTCAGGAGTGTATTGCTAAGAGATCAGGACATACTCGTTACTAAAAAGAAGAAACAAAAGTGACAAGAACAGTATTTTGTCTTTTTCCGGTGATTTCTTTTGTTCATGTTTTTCATTCAAAATGGCCCATTTCATTATGAACTTAAAAAAAACAATTCATGATCATTGTTTTAAACAATTGTTAGCCTATATTATAACCAATAACATTATTTTGTAGTTACATAAGTTAAACAATTTAATGTCTTTATTGTTTTCATGGTACAGCAAAAAATCTTAGTGGCCCTTATTTTGTTTTGAGTAGTATATTATTATATTTGCAGAAATATAAAAATAAAGTTAAGTCAAAAAATAAGTGGTGTCCCTATACAAAAAACTTGTAATACGCGCTAAACAACCGGCCAACGGTGTGTCGTTGGCGGCGCGCGGCACCACAGAATTATACACAGAACAGAAGTAAATCTACATAAAAGCGTTCCCGAGCAACACATAAACATAGGCACCGCTTACGAATACCGATTTAGTTATTTATTGTTTTATTACATTTATGTTCATCCTGCTTCTTTCTCAACGATGAATTAAATAATTGTCATACTATAACCACAAACGTTCTTCGTGCCTTAACTAGTAAGAGTATAAAAGCGACGAATTAACGATTAACATGAGACAAAAAAACGACCATCTCTTCGGCGAGATGTTGAATCGTATAAGAATGGGTGTAGTAACAACAATAGATCATCATACGCTAGCTAATAGACTCCTAAAATTAACTTCCTAAAATCAAAATGACCAGCTTAAAGAAATTATTGACTATTTTAAATTACTACCTGATAATACTGTTTGTTTATTCCCTACTAAAAATATGTGTAACCAGTTTAATAATGCAATGTTGAAAAGTATGGAACAACCGGAAATTAAATTGAATTCAATCGATGAAATAGACTGTCCACGGTATTTAAACAAGCGAGCAAAGGAAGTGCTGAAAAGGAACGAGGATGATTCATCATTAACCGCTGGATTAGAAAACGTTATCACGATCAAATTGGGTGCGCGAGTTATATTGCGTAGGAATATAGATGTTAGTAAAGGGCTAGTGAACGGCTCTATTGGAGTCATAGAGAAAATAAACTGGGATGTCGATAGAAACAATAGTGCACGTAAAATTATTATCAAATTTAATAATTTAACTTATAAACTAGAACGTGCCAAGACTAAGTTTCAGATATTAAATAATGTATATGTTCACCGGGAACAGTTAGTTCCCTATTTGCTTGGCTTACGTTATTACTATCCACAAATCACATGGACTTAGTCTGGACAGCGCTCTTCTCGACATAGGCACTTCGATATTTAGCAGAGGACAGGCCTACGTTGCGCTCTCCAGAGTTAAAACACTAGACGGAGTACACCTTAATAATCTAGACCCTAGTCAAATTAAGGCACAAGATAGTTCTATAGTAGAATATAACCGCCTGAGATCGTTATATCGCCCGGACTTGGCTAATTTAAGCATAAACAGGAAGCGTATTAAAAAGGTAGCAGATAATGAATGGGCAATGCGCACTATTATCTCTAACATTTAAGAGAATGTATACAATAGCATAAAAAAGAAAACCATGCAGCGGAAACGCAAGAAACACGTTAAATCTCAATACCTGCCTAGTTTTCTGTACAAAAAGTAATGATATCCCACCAAAAACATAAATGTAAAAAAGGAGAGCCAAGTTCAATACAAAAATTATGCTTGGCTGTAGGCTTCGCCGCAAAAAGAATGGAGATCTAAATGAGTGCCAAATTCTATGCAAAATCCAAATATGTATTTATAGGAACAAAATAACATTATGAACAAGTATTAAACTTTATTTCTTTGCTTAGGGGATACCTATAACAATGTTTAATAACCTTATAAAATGACTGATGTATATGTCCGAACTTAGGGACCTCTATATTACTTTACTCTTTGTTAGGGACTCATAGGTACATCCAAGAAAAATTCTTACTTAAATTTAGGGGTCGGAATAGGTAGAGTTTTTAAGTACCAAATGACGTCAAATATGCTACTACGAAATCTTAATATGGATAATTATGCCTTTTTTAATCCCGGGAATCCCGGGATTAAAAAAGGCATAATTATCCATATTAAGATTTCGTAATAATATTCTATATTTGTTTACCTTTGGACACAAACATTTATTTTCATTCGAAAAAACATAATTAAGAAATAATTTATTTATACAAATATATGTATAAAAGTGATTGGCCGTTAAGTCAGATAGCAGTTTTTGCTGCTCAACACAGCGTGTACGCCGCGTAGATATTATTTCTTTCTCTTTCTATATTACTACCGCTACAAGGCGCGGTGCGGAGTGGACGTTGCGGGGTGAGGGGATGATCGGTTCAGAGGGAGGGTGGGGTATACGTTTTAATAAAAAAATATATACTTAGAGTCAAGTTTGTTTCATTTTTCCATCTCTCTACTCGCTTTGCACATAAAATAGAAAATAATTAAACTTTATCAAGCCGCTAGGCGGCGAGTACTAAAATACCGTCCAGCGCCATTTGCCGGCGTGTTACGTGTAACGCTACTTAGTTTGTGTTTAACACAGGAAAAAAGAGTTTTATAAGACAATAACATAGTCTAATAATCCATACAGTCGTTTAACGAACGCGTCTAGACAGGTCAATCGTGCGGGGGGCAAGAACCGAGACGCGGGAAGAGCGAGCCCGAACTACGTATGTCGCCGTGTTCAGTAATTCGGGACATGTTTTTGGGGGCTGGCACGTGCTTATTTTTTGTTCGTTACTTATTTATTTGCTTATAAATATTAATTAAAATGGTGCATACGACGTGTGCTGTGAGACATTGTAAATCATCTCGCATAAATAAGGATCTGCAATTTTACCAATTTCCGCGTACCTACCAAAGAAAGGTAAACTCTTCTTCATTATTAATAATATTTTAAAATGTATAACCATTTTTTGTATTGTGAACTTAAAGAGTACCTACCTACTTAACTACTAACGTTTTAATATTTTCTCATGTCTGGCCAAATCACAGAATAAAGTAATTTAAAATTATTATTTAAATTACTTTATTCTGTGATTTGGCCAGACATGAGAAAATATTAAAACAACGATTACGTTGTTTTAATATTTTCTCATGTCCGGCCATTTTGTTTACGTTGTTTATTAAAACAACGTAAACAAAATGGCGGACGTAAGAAAATAATATGCGTCCTAAGATAATATTCGATTCAAGTGTGATTTTAATTCCATGCAATAAATACCTACTAGTAAAGTACCTATTATGTAGGTATCTTGGTAACGGCGGGTCCAAGCTCAAAAATAATCAAAATTTTGGGCCGCTTAAGAACCCCAAACATAGGCTCTGTAAGTTGACCTCAGGGTCACCCATCCATAAAATGTCCGCAATGTTAATTGCTTTACCTTAACTAAGTTTGTATGAAAATAGCCTTAATAAACTGCATAAAGCTTGATATTGATAATACTGGCTCTGTAAGCTGATCCCAGGGTCACCCATCTATAATAAGACCGCGATGTCAATTGCTTTACCTTAACTAAGTTTTCACGAAAATGGCCCTAGAAACCAGAAATATTTGTCTATAATCGTTGATTATTATAATACTTAAGTGATTTACATTTTACACTCGTTGATTATTATATTAAGTGATTTACATTTTATAATAGTTGATTATTGTAATAAGTGATTTACATTTCAATAGCATAGCCGATGCAATGTTGATCTAAAATAAATAACTGTATGAATAACTACTTACTTTACTTGTGACAACCCTAGCTTCCATGCCCTTACGCGACGTTGTCTAGACGTTGTCGGCTTTTTCTACGAGATCAAAGGCGTCATACTACTGTTAGTATTTATACTGTGACAATAATATCAGTCCCGGAAGTTTGAGAAAACAATTTTTATTAACCCTTTGACCGCCATTGACGCTTTAAAGCGTTAATTACGATTTCACTTCAGACGCCGATGACTCTTTAAAGCGTCAGTTATTAGCCTTATGTTTGACATTAAAATACACAGTAATGAACACTACTTTGCATAGTTTTAGCAACACATCACGCTTAAGCATAGACTAGGCCTTTATTCTCAATGCATAAAAATCTACAAAAAAACCTATTTTAATCAAAAAAATACATGAAAAACAAAAGACTACAATTTGAGTTTTAAAGCATTACACTGAACGCCATTGACGACTTAAATCGTCATGTAGTGATGTGGCCATTTGTACAAAAATAAAGATATAGGAGGTAGATCTAAAATAAAAATCCCCACCAAACAACTCGAATATTCTACCAGACCCGTAAATAATAAATAGAAGGTAAAGATCTCCATCTCATTTCTTGAATGTTTCCACAAGCAACTGTTAACTTCCTAATTGAATTGGTGCGTGTGTGCATTGTTAAATATGGAAAAAAATAGAGGTAAGTTGTTTTAATCATATTTTAGATATACCTAAGTACGTAATTGTCTAATAGATAAAAATAATAAGAACATTTTTTTACTTATGGAGCCGGTATCACCCAAGTGCAGTATTTTATCCCTTTGCACTTCTTTCTATCTTGAGTTAGAATGGGCCATTCTTTTGAAGAAATTCTTTTTTTTTCAGATTTGAAAAGACCGAGGGCATGGACGGCCTCGCCAAATATTCTTGAGGCCGATACTCAAGATCTTTATGAAGCATCTGTTGCAACTAAGCAGGCGGCAACAAAAAATTCTAAATGTAATGATTGTGAAACATACAATTCAAACGACAACCGGAATGAGCATTTTTCTCTATTATTACGTGAAGAATTTAGCTATATACAACCTTGCATACGTACCAGTTGTTTAATTAAAATTTTAAATTTTTTAAATGAAGCTAGACATAATCACTGTCATGAAATAGATATAAATACACAAAAATAATAGATTTTGTGTATTTGTTTGTCACGGTACAAAATAAAAAAACGAGTCAAATTTGTATGTTATTTTCTTTTAAGAACTACTTAACTTCCCAAATAAATAAATAAAATGAAACAAAAAACTAAACCAAATATATAATCACAAACCATAAACTTATTTATAAAACAAGTGTAGTAGGTATTTGAAATGTCATATTACTAGAATGTGGGTAAATGAAAATAAACATCGATATATCTACCGTACCTCACTATTTCATGCACACTTATCCATATCGCGAACGCCAAAGACGCTTTAAGTTGTCCGCCAGTGACGTCATAAACGCTTGCCTCGTTCTTATTAATGTGGGGACATGTCGGTAGAGTAAAATAAAATCTACCTTCAAAGGAAATTATAATATTTAGGTAAGGTAAAGGTTAAGGTAAATTTTATTCAAGTCTACCGACATGTCCGCTTTCCAACACAAGTTTCTTTTCGACGTACCAGTTGCTAATTGGCATCCGCACAATTTTTTTAACTATTTTATAATATAAAATGGACACTGAAGAACTTATTCGCATTTTGGAATATCAGATCATCAGATATTTATATATTTCTGGCTGTTACAATGTTAATGTCTAGGAATAGCCGTATAAGTATCGAAGAACATTGGTCGACTAATCCATTATTAAACTCACCTATATTCACAACTCTTATGAGTAGAAATCGATACACTACTTTGTTGGGCATGCTACATTTTTCCGAACCAGGGCCACAGCAACCGAGGGATAGCATCTTACATAAAATAAAAGGCATAGTTGATGATGCGCAATGTAAATTTCAAGATTACTTTATACCGTATCAAAAATTATGTATTGACGAAAGCATGGTTCCATTCAAAGGAAGGTTATCAATTAAACAGTACCTTCCAAATAAAAGAAATCGTTTCGGAATAAAGCTTTTCGTTTTATGTGATGTCAGTACTAAAATTATTTTAGATTTTATAATTTACACGGGTAATGAGACTGAAATAGTGCGAAATACTGATTTAGGCATAAGTGGATCGGTTGTTACTACTTTAGTACAACGATACTACTTTACTAACAGAAACATCTATATGGATAACTGGTATAGCAGTCCTAAACTATTTAATTATTTGAAGTGTCACGGTATAGGTGCTTGTGGAACAGTGAGAAAAAATAGAAAAGCAATGCCAGTGTTTAAAAAATTGAAAAAAGAAGAATGAGACGCAAAATATACTTCCAATATAATGGCTTTAAAATGGCATGATAAAAAAGATGTGCATATGTTGACTACATTCCATGAGGATAGATTAGGGCCAAGTGAAAAAATCGACAGGTCAACCAGTTTACCAGTAATGAAACCTGAATGCATTTTAGACTATAACAAAAATATGGGTATAGTCGACACGAACGATATGATGCTAAGTTCAATTAACTGCATGAGAAAAACAGTGAAGTGGTATAAAAAGCTTTTTTTTCACATAATCGACATGCATTTGCTTAATTCCTTCTACTATTGCAAGGTGTTAAAAAATAACAGTTCATTATACTACCACAATTTTCAGTTATCAGTAATTAAACAGATCGTTGTCAAATACGCGGGTGGCAGGTCACTTCCCATGACTAACCGTGCATTTGAAAATCCGGCTCGTTTATTAGGTGACAATACTGCTAAACATATGCCAGCATATCTTCCACAGCAAAAAAAACTACGCTGCAAATTATGCGCTCATGTGTATCGTAAAAGGCGTGACTCGCGATTTTGGTGTGAAGAGTGCAAAATACCACTTTGCGTAACCTGCTTCCGCCCTTATCATGAAAATAAAAAATAATACAAGTTTTTAAGTCAGTTTTCGATATTTTTGAAGTTACCTTACAGTTACAATTTACCGTCATGTACCTATAACCTGTATCAATATAGTGATTATGTATAATCCTATTACTTATGAACATTGTTAAGTAAGTAATTCAATAAATTCATTAGCAAAATTGAAAGTTATTTTATTCCTACAACATAAAACATTATTATTAAATTATAATATCGATAACAGTTACGAACAACACTATTAATTTAATGAAAATGTGTTGAAACTACCATTTGGTGTCGCCGTTGACGTCTTAGGGCGTCGACTAGTTGCGTCAAATTTCTGAATTGTTTATTATATTTGATAAGCAAAAATTGATATTGTATTGGGTTCAGTCTTAATTTCATGGCACAATTAGCTGTCTGTTATATTGTTATACGTTTTTAATTCATCGATTTAACATAATGTATAGTATAATCATAAATAAACTCAATATATTACGTTTAGCAATAATTTTATCGTTAGAAGGGGTCACATCACTACAGTATCATGCGAGAAATTATAGCAAAAATAGGCATGGCGCTGGTGATCAGGTTTTTAAGATTGAGCGTGGCGGTCAAAAGGTTAATCCCCAATTCCAGGTTTAAAAGGCATATCCATGTTAAAATTTCGTATGTAGTTTTACGTCATTTGGTATTTAAAAATTACCTATTCCGATCCTTATAACAGATAAGTAACATAGCAATTATTATTAACTATAATTAATACCGTCCCATTCTTTAAACATAGTTTATAAGCCCCAAAATATTAATTAAAACAAAATTTTTACTAACTTTGCACAACGCTCCACGATGAACAAGTCCGCACTGGCTGATACATAGACTGGCTGATGCGCGTTCCGCCCCGCACTTCACTCGGATGTAGCTCTTTCTAACCGCGATGCACGTAAGAAATTAGCGAGCTTTTTTAAGCCGATACGTATACTTTCCGGCTTTAGGAGCCGTCTGGGGTTAAGGGACTTCCCCCTAATTTGTATGTATTTACAAAAATAAGTATATAATATGTATGATTATCCATTGTCTAGTACCTATAGTACAAGCTCTACTTAGTTTGGGCTAGATGGTGTTGTGTGCAAGGGATAAAAAAAAAATCGGTAGTTTTAATTCTTAATTTCGGCAAAGACAAACATTGCGGACAGTACATTATTTTAACATATATGTACATAATATATACATATTATATTTTCTGACATCTCTTGTATTTGGCATTCTGGCCCGTTAATTGTAAAATTGATAAGACATAGAAATGTCTTATCAATTTTAACATTAACGGACACAAAGTATACCTAGATTCAGGAAAATATTTGTGAATTACGCAAATAATTGTTACGTGCATGTGGATCTCCAACTCATAACATTTAGTGAAGCGGCAACGACGCCATCGAGAGTGTAATGACTTCAAAACACTAATATGACTACGAGGAATTTATAAAGATATAGTTGATAAGCAAAATAGTTTCCGTGCTTATTATGCATTAAACATGATACCAATATTATTTCTAACAGTCCTTTAATTTGCTGCATAAACAGGCTTTGGGAGTAAATTTTATTAAAAGTTTAAGCGACGGCAGCAACATACATAATTCACTGAATTATTACCATTTCAATGTGATATTTCTGAGAACAACAGCGAGATAACGGTCCGAAGTGAAAAGGATATCATTTTAGTTTGTTACAAGACACGGTCAGACCGAGTAGTGCTTCAAAGTTTTTAAGAGTGAAATAAATTAGCCATTAAAATAAATCTACAACTAAACCAAACGAAATAATTGTAAACCAAGGGTCAATAATAATTAAACTCCTTTTTGTTTACTGTAAGCTCCAGCTGTCGGTAAGTCGTTTACCTTATTTGCACATATTTAATCCTCACTATTAAATATTTACTGATTTTATAAAATTCATTCAATTTTACTATTAAATAAGTATCTCATTCTCTAATAGCTGTGTAACAATCAATATTCTATTCTATTCTATTCTATCACATATACACAACACCATCTAGCCCAAACTAAGCAGAGTTTGTATTATGGATACTTGACAATGGATAAACATATATATATACTTTTTTTTTTGTAAATACATAGGTACATATTATACATAGAAACACTCAGACCAAGACAAAAATCCATGTTCATGCACACAAATGTTTGACTTGTGCGGGAATCGAACCCGCGACCTCAGGCGTGGCAGTCGGTTACACTAACCATTACGCCATCGAGGCCGTCAATAGTCAGTATATATATCCATGTTTGTTTAAATCGGTTGTTTAGTTAAGGTGATGCGAGTTAATCATCCATGTCCATATACAGCTATGTACATACCTACATACTAAGACACAAACACAAAGTACTAACCTTAGCTGCAGTCAAGTGTGGAAATACATGCACGCCACTGTAGCGCAACAGTAGTAAATAAATACCGCTACTGAGCAAAAGATCTCGGGTTCGTTTCCCGGGTCGGACAAAGTGTTATAGGTGTTATAAGTGTTTTCTGTCTAAAAATTCTCAGTAACAGGCAGAGCCTGGAACTGTGCCTGGTAGACGGCAAAAGATAGGAGGTAGGACAGTAGGTAGAGTAGCCCCTATTACGTGGAACCAAAAACGATATCTGTCACAATGTAGGCATAAATCGTAATACACGACTGCCTACCATTTCCGTGATATAGGCATGAGACTACGTGTGCATGTTAATACAGTAATGCGTAAATAAGGATAGCTAAAAGTATATAAAACAGTGCATAATGTACATACTAAGGTTGTTGCTAATTCACATTTTGCACACCAGCGGATGCTGATGCTAAACCCATGTGCTTTTAATACCGCACTGAAGTGACGCGGTCACTGATGTGCACAACAACCCTAAACTGCATACTTACATAAACTTACGCTTCTATTTCCTTAGACGGTGAATTACCTAATAGTTTTTCAGCTGTTGGAGTTGTATTAGGGAGACACTTATATTTCATCAAGTGCCGACCTACCTCCGCCGCATTGTCGGGGCATATTTGTCGGAAAGAGTAGTGATCAACCCGGGTCACTACGGTTGGAGTCGGCGAGAGATGTCGTGTGGTGTTCCACAGGGATCGGTTCTGGATCCGCTTCTATGGAACATCGGTCACGACTGGGTGCTGCGAGGCGGCCATACTGGCGACCGCTGGGGTCGCACAAGTCGTCAATCGTATCCGGCGGTTGAGCCTCGAGGTGGCACTGTCTAAATCCGAGGCTGTATGTTTTTACGGCCCGCGGCCCTCGGAACCGGCCACCTCCAGGGTCCCATATCATGGTAGAAGGGGTCCGCGTCGCTGTCGAGCCAACCCTTAAGTATCTGGGTCTCTTGCTCGACAGCCGATGGGACTTTGTAGCCCACTTACGTCGACTGGCCCCCTGTCTTCTGGGCGTTGCAGGTGCGCTCGCGCGACTGCTGCCCAACCTAAGGGGGGCAGGCACCTCCTGCCGGAGGCTCTACGAAGAGGTTGTGCGGTCCATGGCCCTTTATGGGGCCCCAGTTTGGGGAGATAACCTGACCGCCCGTAATATTTCAGCACTTCGTGCGCCTCAGCGTGCAATGGCCGTCAGGTTAATTAGAGGCTACCGCACGATCTCGTTCGAGGCAGCGAGCCTCCTTGCCGGATCGATGCCCTGGGACCTGGAAGCGGCGCTTCTGGTGTCGCTCTATCGTTGACGCCAGGAGGTGCTGGCTCGGGGCAAAGGACCAGCTCCTCCTGCTCTAGAGACGGCACGGTCCGAGCTCTGCCAGGTCCTGGTGGAAGAATGGAGAAATCGACTTGTGCACCCCTGTACCGGTCACGCCACAATCGTGGCGGTAAGACTCGTTTTTGAGGAGCGACTGGAGAGGCGGCGGCATGGCGCCCTCACCTTACTGACAGGCAATGACTGGCCATGGTTGCTTTGGTCAGTTCCTGTGTCGCATAGGCCGGCAAGAGATGCCCGGTTGTCACCACTGTGGCGACTGCCGCGACGTTGCTGAGGACACGGCGCTGCACACTTTGGCGGATTGCCCCGCCTGGTTATCCTAGCGCTGTGAGTTGATCGCGGCAATTGGTATGGTTGCCCTCTCGTTCCCGACCGTGGTTCAATCTATGGTCCGAAGCGAGAGGTCGTGGAACGCCATCGCCTCCTTCTGTGAGGAAGTCATGTCGATCAAGGAGGCGGCGGAGCGGCAGAGGGAGCGCTTAAACCCTCTCCCCAACCGCAGAACCGGGCGCCGGAGGGCGCGAGATGACCCTGAGGTTTGACCTGGGGGTGCTGGGCTTCGTGGGCCTGCCCACCACCCGATAAGCACCGGGTCCGGGAGGCGGCGTGCGTTTTACCACGCGCGCCTCTGTGTCGTGTGTCCGTCACCCCCACAAGGGGAGACAGTACGGCTTAAATCTGATGGTGACCAAAGCCTAGTCTTGTTGTGTAGTGGCCTGCCGTTTCATACGGCGTAAGTGTAGCCTTATAACTCATGCTGCTAGAATTTGTTTCTCTTCAATATAGAAATCGAATGGCATATCAATCAGTTATTTGAAATTACGACTTAAAATTTTTTAATACCCTATGTCCGACCTCTTGTATGGGAACGAACCACTGTACGGCGGGCCGAAACCTCGGTGGGGTCGCGACCGCATGTGAAAGTGATTTGCGAGATCCCGCCGATTGCGGTTTTGTCGAGGAACACCGTGGTAGGTTTAGTCGGTATTCCAGAAGGTTCATTATTATCATCATTATCATCTTTCTCTTTTACCTCGGTGATTCCGACATAACCTCTCCGTCCGGCCCCGCGGAGGGCTATGCGTCAATGCGATATACACGTAAAAAAAAAATAGATCGTTTACCAAATACATTATAAATTCTGTGCATGTCATAACATAAATTCAAATTAGACCGCAGCCGTCCCAGACATCGAGTCCGTACCTGTTAACGCACCGCAATTACAAGGGAAACCTTATGCCTACGAAATCATTAGATAAATATATTATATCTAAGGCGATTATCACACGGCATCGCGCAACGCCGCAGAGGGCGGTGGCGGTAAAGCGGAAGAGCACCGCTCGACCGCGCGGTCGGGCGGTGTACGTGTGTTAGACATTAACGGATTTAGGTAGTAGTGGTCAATGCGATATGAGATCCGCTTCACCGCCTACCGCGGCGGTGCACGGTGCCGTGTGTTAATCGCCTAATTATTATATTAATTAGTGATGCTTTAATTTTAAAATGTAATAAGTAATAATTTATTTGTTTCTTGGTAAGATATATATACAAACTTAGACTTTAACTTAAGACTATACCATATAAGTATGACACAGTAATTTATTGAATACTATACAACCTAATTATTTATATTTGTTTTATACACCTGCCCGGTGGACTCAGGTAGACTGGTGAAGGTTGAATAACCTTAAATTTACGTTGAATAAAAATTAACACAATTTGGATTTTTTAATGTGAATATTTGCAGGTAACATGCATAAAATTAGATACACGACAAAAATTCAAAGAATATGTTTACTATGGAGACAATATTCAACGTCACCATTAACAATTGAAGACATTCCTCGAAGAGTATCATTACCTCTAATTGGGACTAAGTTAGAATTTATTGCTGCGGGCAGCGGCACGAAGTAAGTGTGCATTGTATCATTTAATTAATAAACATCCGGTATATTGTCATCTTTATCGTACTTGTAATATCACACTTGTAGTCTTATTACATAAACTATATATGCCTTATATTAAAGTTAATGTTTTTCACTGTATAACTACATCGCAACATGCCACATTTTTAAGTTAGTTGAAAGTATATAAGGACTGCTAGTCACAAGATTATAATATAAAAATGGCAAATTTATTTGGTCGACCTTGGACTAAAGGCTCATAGAGAGAAACAAAAGGTGAGTCCTTAGTTAGGAAAAGGTAGCTTAAAGCTTGAGGAAAATAGAATGATTAAGGTATTGTGGAGGACAGTAATGTAGTTCAGTGATCATGATCATATTTGTCGAAACTTGGGCTTTATGAAGATAAAGCTTAGCCATCAATTTAATTTGAAAAAAGTGTCTATCGTCACTTCAACTGCGGTCGACATTGATGCAAATAGGCTAGATATTGATAATGATATTACGTACCTAGTCCTTGCAAAATTAATGTTTCAAAATTAATAACAATATACAGGAAGTTATTCATTTCTAAATATCAATTTATAACTATTCACGGTTGTATTAATAATTAGATGTACCCGCGGTTTCACCCGCGTTTATGATTACTGCGCCGGCCCCGTGGGTTGTAGCGTGATGTTATATAGACTTCCTAGATAAACGAGCTATCCAACACTAAAATAGTTTTTCAATTCGGACTAGTAGTTCCTGAGATTAACGCGTTCAACCAAACAAACAAACAAACTATTCAACTTTATAATATTAGTATAGATAATTATTATCTCAATCTGTATGGTTACATGTATATCATGAAGTGAACACATCTATAATATTTTTCTGTTACAGATTGCATGAATATGTCGATCTTCGACATAAGCAGCTTGGTACCATATTCCGCGAAAAGTTAGGTGGTAATACAGATTTAGTTTTTGTTAGTGATCCTATGATGATAAGGACGCTTTTTCTTAGTCTAGAAGGCAAATATCCAGCACATATATTACCTGAGCCTTGGGTTTTATATGAGAAAATGTATGGATCTAAAAGAGGATTATTTTTTATGAACGGTGAAGAGTGGTTAAATAATCGGCGTGTTATGAATAAATATTTACTTAAAGAAGGCTCAGAAAACTGGTTGGAAGCACCAGTGAAAACAACAATAAGCAATTTTATACGAAAATGGAGAGACGAAGCCAAAAACGCTAATAATAACTTTGTACCTGACTTAGAATCCGAATTTTATCGACTATCTATAGATGGTATGTAGTATAACAGAATTTAAGTACTATAATCTTTATTAACGTTATTGTCATTAAAGCATATTATCTTTAAGCATCTGTATAGCTAGCCAATTTAATGTTAATCAATAAATTTTTAAAATACTTAAGTCTCTGACACGTCATGAATCATGATTCATGACACATGTAACGATATCTGTATAACTTTAAACAATGACTAATTGGCACGTGTTTGTTACAGTTATCATTGCAGTAATGTTAGGAAAAATGTCGAACCTTAAGCCTGATAAGTACAACGACACGCTGTTGACTACGTTTTCGGAATCCGTCAAGAAAATATTTCAAACAACAACAACATTATATGGGTTGCCTATAAACATATGTCTGAAATTCAACTTAAAAGTGTGGAGAGATTTTAAAGAATGTGTCGACATTTCGCTACATTTAGGTAGACATAACATTAAAAAGAAATTACTTTTGTTCCCTTTACTTATAAACTTAATAACTTGTCTACATATTTTTAATCGTTCTCAGCACATAAAATAGTTGGTGAGATATTAAATAGCAGGGAAAATAGCAATGGTTTAGTAAAAATGCTAACTGATGACAACGTTCCAGTCAAAGACATTAAAAAAATAATGGGAGATTTTGTGATTGCAGCTGGAGATACGGTAAACAGACCATAGGGCCAACGAAGCCACTAGCGGCTGTCAAGTGTGCACGTTTTTCTACATTTCCTCACGCTCGCATCGCGTGTAGGCGACGGGGGGACGTATAAGGGGACGCGCACGCCCGACATACGCCAGTTGGATCGAGCTCGTACCAGTAAAAACTTATCGTCAATATTGTTTGAACAGAGGCTTGAATTAAATTATATGGATGCCAATCTTCGCTTTCAGACTGCCTATACGTCGCTTTGGAGTTTGTTTCTTCTATCAAGTCATGAAGATGTCAGAAAAGAAATAAATTCTGCAAATCATAACTACATTTATTGCATAATAAGAGAATCTATGCGACTATATCCTGTTGCACCCTTTTTAACAAGGATTTTACCAAAGGAATCTATATTGGGACCCTATACTCTGCAAGCAGGTGTAAGTATTATTTTTCGTAAATACATATTATGATAGGTAGATTTAGTCAAAGCAAAGAAGCTCGCTTTAAGTCTCCGTTTTCATCATCTCTTTTATGAGTATAAGAATGTTGCTAACGATAGTTGCTGGAGGAAATTACGCTGATACGGTTTCTATCTCGTTCGACTAGAACATATACCTAATGATGTACCTACCTACATCTAAATTCATTCAATCCTATAGTTTGTGAAGAAATTTGTAATAGTAAGAAATAGTAGAGCCTCGCTGATTTCAGTATGAATGGGCCCGGCTCGACCGCGGAAGGACGACCCTCTCACAGAATATCGACGTAAAATAGCAGTATTCCTACTGTTGTGTTTCGTTCGGTGACTGAGAGTGCCGGAGGCCCAATCACCCCCGTTCCCCCATCCAGCTCCTTCTCCTTCCCACTTCCTTTCCTAGTCTCGGTAATGCGCAAGTGATGCCTCTGGTGTCGCAGGCGTCCATATGCTCGGTGACCACTTACCATCAGGTGGGCCGTATGCTTGTTTACCACCTTAGTTGTATAAAAAAAATCACCTGTAAGCCAGTCTGCGTAAGCCGTTAAACAAATTCAAATGACACTTATAACACAGATAGATTTTTCACTCAGAATGCGTTACTGTTGTCTGTCTGTTGCGGGCAAGGCGGGCGAGGCCGTTGGCAGAAGCAAGTATTTTATGATTACCCGAAAGTTTTAGAAATAAGTGCATATTAGGCAAGTATGCAACCTTCTAACGGGCTCTGTTTCATAATCCTTTATTTTGTCAATTAAACAAAGAAGTGCTTAGTTTTTACGGATAGGGATTTTCTGTTATGTGCAAACTGTGATCAGTTTAAAGCTAAAAAGCAATCATACTTAAAGCTAAAATTGAAAAAAATATTTACAAAATGTAATATTACATTTTCTAAGACAACGAGACGAACTTTGCGAGAGCCGATCGGGTTGTAACTTTATTGATCTGTAGCCATTAATAATCAGATTTCATAAGTTATAACATTTCAAATAAGCATCGAGCTATAAAAAATCTGTTCACTACACGCTAAACAAAAACAATCACGCATTATATGAATGACGCTTCGATATTGAAATATTCCTTAATTTAGCATATTTCCTACTATTCATATTGGAATTCCCCTAAAGAGCTATGGCGCTCTTTAGGGGAAGGCTATGTCCAGCAGTGGACTATTATAGCCTGATGATGATGATGATGATGATAGTGGAATTAAGTAAACTGGCAATACCTTCTCTATAATATCCTAGGCTGGTAATAGGAAACCGAGGATTTTTAACCAATTTTTAACAACTAAACGCTGAGATACGGGTAGTAATGACGGGTACCTGTTATTTTTGACAGTTCACAATTTGACATAAAATAGTTGATAGGTTATGAATAGCTAACTAATATAAGTTAAACAAGTAATAAAATTAAATAACATTACGAAAAATGTTGTATTACAAACACATTAAAAAATTAAAATTAAACTTAGCGGTTCAAAAATGTCGAACCTACAGTGCAGTATGTGGAAACTACTTCGATAGAACAGTAAAGGAAAATAAAAATTGTAAACATAATGTTCGTAATCCAAACCAATATAACGTTACAATGCATTCTAGAAGAAATATATCAATGGAGGGATTCCTCAAGTGGCAAGAACAAACCTATACAAGTATATCAAACAGTGTCCCTGTGAATTTCATACAAGACGGACTACTTTATTTTCATGACCTGACAGGAATGTCTTGGTGGGCTACTATTGTCACTTCAACAATACTTATACGAACTGGCATGACACTACCGCTATCTATATATCAAATCTACATATTGGCCAAAGTGGAGAATATAAGTTTAGAACTTAAGGATATGGTCAACGAACTGAAGAGGGAAACTGCAATAGCCAAAAAAGCCTACAATTTAACCGACAAACAAGCCATGATTTTGTATAAGAGGTCACTGAAGAAACAATGGCAAAATTTAATAGTAAGAGATAACTGTCACCCATTCAAAGCAAGTTTACTTATATGGTTTCAGTTACCTGTGTGGGTGTGCATGTCATTTGCTTTGAGAAACCTTGTTTACATGGCTCATGGAGACCCAGCAGCATTGGTTACTTTTATGGAGTTGTCTGCTGGAGGAATAGGCTGGATACCTAACTTGACTGAACCTGATCATTCTTGGATCTTACCAGTAGCATTTGGATTGACAAACTTATCTATTATTGAAATTCAAAGGTTATCAAAGCTTAGACAACCTTCAAAGTTGTATAATGCATTCACAAATGTGTTCAGAGTATTTACTATAGTAATGATACCTGTAGCGGCTAGTGTTCCTTCATGCATGTGCTTGTACTGGATGACTTCAAGCAGCATTGGCTTAGTGCAGAACTTGGTACTGCTGTCTCCATCACTAAGAAGAAAGTTAAGGATACCTTTAGCTCCAAGTGAACTGGAAGAACCCTATAAACATATAAAAGAAGAATTGAAACATGGATTTACAAAATATATACCCAAAACATCCTAATGTTGTTTTTTTAATGTTAATTACAAATGTCATAGACAAACCATTTTTGAAAACTAGTACAGTTCATGAGGGTATTAAATTTTAATTGCTAATTTTATTATCTTGGTCCAATAGTGTTTTATCATTTATCTCTTTATTAAAAGGTTGAATAGTTATCACGGTTGAATTAGACTTTGTAAGTCCTCTCTTACATTATGGCAAAATTTCTGATCAGGTGTGAAAGCTTTCACACATATTGTTACAAATTAACAGACTAGCAGTTCATCATAAAACTAAGCAGTTTCATCTACCCATCAGTCAGACAATGTGAAAAAAAATTAAAGATATAATTTTAATATATTGCAGACACCAATCATAGCATCAATTTATACATCTGGCAGAGATGAAAGAAACTTTAGTAGGGCTGATGAATTTCTACCTTACCGTTGGGACAGAAATGACATACGTAAGAAGGATCTAATGAACCACGTGTCTTCCGCATCAATGCCTTTTGCTCTCGGCGCCAGATCCTGCATTGGCAGAAAGTTAGCAATGCTGCAGATGACAGAACTCATAAACCAGGTTTGAAACAATTGACTATTGTAAATTTTCTTAATATATGGCAAAATTAAGCTACACCATTGTAATTCTAAAGCAAAGCTGACTCCTGGCGAGCACATTGGATTCACAACATCCCCGTTTTAAATAATACATATTGCTTTCATTCCTGTTATAAATTATCCTACTGCTGGGCTTGGACCATCTTATTATGAGTAGAGTTAGGTTATAGTTGCTGGCTTACTGTGGATTTGAGAACATTGCATTGTAAAGAACTCTCAGACAGATTTCTCTGAATGTCTACTGTTTGTAGCATAGACATTTATTAATGACAATTCATTTATGAATGAAACCCCGAAACAATGTTTCAAGGGCGCAGCATATTTTTCCCTGCTCGCTTTGGGTACTTTTTTTTATATGTCTTTTGAGAAACATGTAGAGTTTAAGTTATTGAGCAGGAGCCTAATGTAAATGGAATATTTATAAGATTGGCGCAACCATTATTTATAGCTTTTTGTTGATACTTTATTGTGACAGGCATATTTCTTTCTGTTTCAGATTGTTGAAAACTTTGAATTTAAATGTTTGAATAATAATGTTGTGAATGCAAACACGTCGCAGGTACTTGTTCCTAGTACAGATATCAAGTTGTCGTTTTCACTTAAGAAGCCACTCGGCAACACTTCTAACATTTCGCAAACTTAATAAAACCGTTGGCCAATAAAATTAGAGACCAAATGATTTCTTTCTTCGTTACAGTCGCTTTGTAATTGCAAAGTGTCCATACTGGCTCTTTCTCGATATATATCTAAATATAATTCATACAGTTTGACAACGATGGTATTATAACCATTGAGGGAGTTATTGCGGGAGAAGACAAACCAAGAAAAATAAAAATGAATCATTAGCCAACGATCGTACGCGGTCGTTTACAGTTTCATTCCGACTTTATGGATTAGTATCAACTACACTGTGCTAAAAAAATGTAAAAGTAAATCTATTTTCTTGGCTGCTTGGTAAAATTTTCACGGCTTTATTACCGAACCAATATTTATAGTATTTGGGAAGTAGTCTATCCAGGGAGACGCGGATGATGTCAATATAAATCATCTGCAATTTCTACTAGATGTTCCCGCGGTTTCACCCGCGTTTATAGTTACTGCGCTGCCCCCGTGAGTCGTAGCGTGATGTTATATAGCATATAGCCTTTCTCGATAAATAGGCTATCCAACACTAAAAGAATTTTTCAATTCGAACCAGTAGGTCCTGAAATTAGCGCGTTCAAACAAACAAACAAACTCTTCAGCTTTATAATCCTAATTAATATTATAAAAGCGAAAATGAGTTTGTTTGTTTGTTACCTTTTCACGCCTAAACCACTGAACCGATCATCCTGAAATTTTGCATATAATAATAATAATATTCTACCACATACAACACCATCTAGCCCAAACTAAGCAGAGCTTGTACTATGGGTACTAGATAATGGATAAACATACATATATACTTTTTTTTTGTAAATACATACATATTATACATAGAAACACCCAGACCAAGACAAACATCCATGTTCATGGTCACAAATGTTTGACTTGTGCGGGAATCGAACCAGCGACCTTAGACATGACAGTCGGTTACATTAACCACTATGCCATCGAGGCTGTCGTTATCAAGTGTCAAGATATACGTTGTCGAGTGTACAGAATCGGACATAGGTTACCTTTCATCCTGGAAAAAATACTGTTCCCTAAGAAAACAACAATAACGTTCTTATGATAATAGATGGCGCCATGTGTCTTACGAATTCATGATTGAATTATATTATTGCAAGCAGAGTACAACCCGAATTGAATAATTGTAAAATTCTAAATTAACGCGAGCGAAGCCGCGGGCAAAAGCTAGTATATGTATAGATTACAAATGTGTCAGGTTAGTATTAAGTGCGTAGTTTTATTGTAAATAGAATTTGAACATTTTTATTTCAAACTAATCATATATTATAACATTTATAACAAAAAATATATATTTAATGATACACAGATTTAAGTGAATATAGATTTAATTACAATACATTAAATTTATAGTTGAACTGTTACAATGGAACTTTATTTGCTAAATATGATTTACACCTACTAAACACATACCTGCCAATCCATTTACAAAATGTTGAAAATTAAAACAAACTTGATGAAACATCTAAGTATAACAATTACAATAGTTAAGTATATTTAAATAATATTTACAATGACTAAAAGGTATGTTGTTATATACTAATGACTAATTAAATTATACATAACATAAAATATAAATTTAAATAAATGCATGTAAACACAAATTTAATAAGTTGTATTTATTTCATGTGAAGTGGCAGCTTGTCAATGATAATAATGATTAATTTGGAAGAGTAAGAGATCACTTGTTGTTCCTACGTATGTATATATATCTAGTTATATTTATTTCACCAGCTGTCTTAATATCATAGATTTAATATCCTCAAGCCACTGCTCTTTATACTCTAAATTCAGAATAGTTTGGAACGACTTTGTTCTGTCTGATTCACACATTTTCCCTGTTAACAAGTACGCAACAGATTCTACACACAAGAAACCCATTCCCTCGCTGAGAGACCATACGTATATTTTATCAGCAGTATCCGGCGTCAGTTGAAATTGTAAAATGGCACTACTCAACAAACCCTTCAACTTTTCAAAGAGAAATCTATCAGCTAACAGCAATACTTCTAGATTAGTTCTTAGGTCGTCGCACATCGGGAATAAATTGAGGTCCCGTTTAGGATTATTATATCCTGCATGTAACAGAAAGAACAGGTATTCGAGGGCTGGTTTGGTTACATTTTTTAATCGCACACAGTTCTCTACCGATTCTTTGAAGCAACCCATTAGCATGGCACTAAAGACATCAGAGTTTTGACATAGAAATACTCTATTAGCTTGAACAGTTGACAAATCGTCCAATTCGAATGTAACAACTTCATCGATGGACAATTTGTCGAGAATAGGAGCATATTCAAAGCAAGTTTTCACTTTGAATCTATTCTCTAAAGTTTTGGGATCTTTTATGTGTACATTGTTAGCTAACTTGGCTAGGGCCGTAACGCAATCTTGTATATCTTCCTTAGAATTAGCAATGGCATCGAATAGCATGTTTAGTGCGCCGCAATCAATGAAATATTTTTTCAATGGTTTTTCGGTTCTGCAAAAATCAAAGATGTTAGAATTACAAGGATTTTATACATTTAATATGTTAGTGGAGAAATTGTAATGTTTTTACCTCACAATGTATGGCAGCGTCAGTGAAAGAGTTTGTTTGACGGAGGATTCTCCTTTAAGAAGCTGATAGCTAATTTCACCAATGCCATAACTCGATTCAGCTAATATTGTCAACTGGCTTAAAAGTTTTGAGCTCAACCTCATAAGCTGAAACAAAAGTTGTTATCAATGAATGTCTATATATGAAACCTGATAAAATATTCTCCAATAGAATAAAAACTGGCAATACCAAATATGAAATAGAAAATGTATTAAAAAGGGACTCACCTGCTTACACTGCTGACATTTAGCAGATGGATGTTTAGAACTGACAGACATATAATGTAATCTTAAAGTCAATCTATGTTTTAATATGCTCATAAGGCATAGAGCGTTACTGCAAAAGAAATAATGTTACATTGGTATTACAAAAACAAATCCATGTATTTATGATCAATCACATATAATAAATACACCATCAGGTGTGCATATTTGCGGCAATATAGGCAAGTTAAGTACCAGTATCAGCGAGAGCGCGAGACTATTCGCTATCGAACACATTTCCAAACATTTATTTTAAGAAAAACTGAACACATTTTGCCTATTCCTGAGATTCAGACCGCAACTTTAATAGCTACATTTATTGACCAATAAAAAACGAATACCTTAATACTTTGGCAAGAATTCGAGCGGCTCTTCCAAGGGGCCGCTTGCACCTCTCCACGTAATCCAACAAAGCGTTCAGACACTCTCGTCCCGTCAACAGTTCCAATGTTTGGTTGGGCACCGGCTCTTCGCGGAGCGCGCCGAACGAGTTGCACGCGCCGTGCGACACACGGAACAGTAACACGAGCACGCACGCTATGTGAATGCGAGACTTGCTGTTTTTGTTTATATCTATAGCGTCGACTAAAACAACAAAAGAAAATCAATAGGTACACATATAACAAGTGAATCTAAGCTATATTTTCAAGTATTCGCAATGTCTTGGCAAAAATCTGTCGGACATACTGCCGAAATCCGTGCTGTTCCTAAGTATTATTGACAGAAATGCCAATAACATCTTGATTGAGACGAGAATAGAATGCCACATGCTTATGTTAACAATAAACAGAAACATATAACTTGGAGCGTTGGGTTAACATAGAAAAAGGTCTGTGTTTTTTCATACCTACATAAATAAAGAACGATGCAGTGTATATTTTATTAGCCATTACCTAAGATAGTCATACCTGTATTACCAGTCCAATCTCTAACCAAAAAATTAATATGATTATTCGAATCTATAGACAAACGAACTGTAAATGTTAGATTTAAGAACATTATTAAATATCTATTTTTGTAGTACTTGCGATAAAAGTCACCTCTATATATTCTAATTACCTTCGAGTGGATCTTCAGTTTCAAGGCTCTCGTCTTCCATGACTAGTTCGTCCAGATCGTGAGTGACTAGTTCTGGGTCCAGGTCCGGCATCAGCTTTAATCTGCTGACTCCAGCAAGGTCTACCACCTCGCCTTCATTGTCACTGCATACCGGCGAATAACGACCCGATATCTCTGAATCTGAACTGTCTGAAAATAAGATTTATGGTGAAAAAGTTATATAATAATATATTGTTTCTTTATTTGGGTTTATAAATTGAACTTCTTTACTTCAGGTTTTACACAGTAGTTTAGCATACGATACGAACTTTCACGCGCGTATCATCATCCTTACTAATATTATAAATTCGAAAGCAACTCTGTCTGTCTGTTACCTCTTCACGGCTAAACCATTCAACCAATTTGAATGAAATTTGGTACAGAGATAGTTTAAAACCTGAGAAGTCCTTTCCCAGTAGGCTAGGCTACTTTTTATTGATGTAGGTACCACGCGCGCGGAGCCGCGCGCAAAAGCTAGTTCAATATAATTGCTGAAAGTAAAACACACTTTTTATATGCAACTAAGGTGGAACTACTACATCCTATTTATTCTTGCAAAACCATTCCAGACCGTGTGCAAAGGAGAATTTCCGCTGCCAGGGCACTTGCCCGAGATAGACTGCTGATATCCCGCTGACAGCTCTCGGCGTAAACTTCTACAGAGTACCTACTAGAACCCCTATTAGTATATGACCAGAAGAACCGTGTATAGGGTACACCGTTTTTTCAGTTGTGATATTGATAAGAAAATGTGACATAGTTCAATTGTATCTGGCTTACCTTCTTTAACGCTGAATGGTGAAGTAGGTCCGCTCGAACTATTTGGACTCCATTGATATTCAGTCCAGTATGGGGACATTGAACTTGATTCTCCGAAACTAACACCAGACTCTGGACTCCAGTCCCATCTAGCTCGTTTATTGGATGAGAAGGCCCTGTATTCTGGACTGAAACCAGATTGATAGCCATCCGAATATAGTGAGTACGGAGACAATGCACCTAAAGGGTCTCCTCTATCAGGGCTCATGGAGACATGGGACCCTGATGCTTGCGGCATTGAAGGCCATTCTGGACTCTTTGGCTCCCAGTACACACCAGCTGACCAATCCTTGCTCGCCATTTTTATTAATTGAGACTTCTAAAATAATCAGAAAGAAACAGGGTTAATATTTTATGAAGAAGTTAAAAATTAAAATAGCCGATTACTTACTTTTTTCATAGTTTTTGGACTTTTAGATCGAGCTCTTTTGAGGCACTTACGTCGTAGAGGCGGTGTCTCGTCTTCGCTTTGACTGTCGTCAGTTGCATCACTGTCTATAGCGTCGATGAAACCGACGATCATATTATCTCTTTCTATAACTACTTTTAGTTCATCTTCATTTTTACATGACAACGGACCTTTGCGACGTGCGAACAGACTGTTTTTGCCTTCAGCTGTACTAGTACTTGATTGTTCACTCGTCAATTGTACTTCATTATCTGATTTATTATCATTCTGGATTTCCTTTACTTTGTCAACAGTTTCACTTAACATTTCAACGAGTTCAGGCTCTGTATAGCTGTGTTCAAAATTCATGGTCTCCAAATACGTAGTTAGTTGATCAGTTAATAAATTTACGAGACCATCGTTCACTAAAATCTGGAATGCTAGAATATACAAACAATATAAAACTATGTACTTATTCATAATAATTAACCTAAGAATGTATGAGGATGTTTTCTCTCAACTTGTCATTCAATAAAAGCACCGAACATTTTTTCAGTGTTTAAGCGTGTGTATAGTCAGTCAGCAGGTCGATGTACACTTGCGAGATTTCGAAAGCCTATACTACCTAACAAAATTATTAAAAAAATATAGCGGTTAATTTTAGCTAAAATACCGAATTTTTTAAATGTTCAGCTATTTAAATTGCTAAATCTACCATCAACAACTAACTTACATGTATCATCAAAAACGTATTGTAGAAGGGCATGCATGGCACGCGGACTAGCTCTCGCAGCCGCCACCAACAGCGGCAGTCCACCACAGTGACGCAGACGAGATCGATTGACTGACTCCCCACTCAACTGCGCCAGCGCATGTGCAGACCCGTCCGGCCAGGATGACACTTCTGTAATAGATTTGATTGCACTTTTATTTATTTGCCATAAAACTATCTTGTTGATCTTGGGGCAAAGCTTACGCTTCTTTTTGCGTTTCATTGCAACTTGTTGGATCCGAATTCCTGGAGCAAAGTTTTTTTGGATCCAACCAATCAAGCTTCCAATGTTATATCAGCCATAAACATAGTTGAAGTGGCAAACAGAGGTTTATTACATAACTATGTTTTAAGGCCCACATAGTAGGGATACCAATCTGCTGGGATCATTTCCAGAATAAGTGCTATAACTAAGAATTTTCTAACAAAAAATCCAATAACACTTCCAAACCCTGGAACACTTCACAATAGGTAATCAATAAAGGTCATGCTAAGGCAGTATACTTATGATGAAAATCTATGATTTATTTTATTTAGTTCTGTTATTATTGTATGTTATATTTATACCTGAAATATTCTGTAGTATGCTAACAAGACATTCGACAAATCCAGCGATGCCCAGAAGAGGTCGGCAGGTTGACAAGTAGCACAGATTTACGAGACATTTTAATGCTAGAGGTTCAAACTTTTTCGTTAATGCTACAAGGCATTGAAAGCCTCTGCCATCGCCTTGAATCTGAAAGAAAATAATCATAATACTTAACACTTAATTTATCAATATCTTTATATAGATAATAATAACATTACACCTGATCAAATTCTTATAATGGTAATATAAACTTTTAAATATTTTATCTAGGGTGATAATGATAAGTGATGATTTGAAGTTGACAACTATGAGCAAAACTTTAGAGTCTATATATTAGATGGTGGAAGAGAAGAATGGAGTTATTAATTATTAACATTATTATAATATTTTGTTATGATATTATCTTACTGTGCTCTTCCTTCATATTCATTTTAACTATGCCAAATTTGATTCTTCCATACCCACATAATGCTAACAAGGGGTACAAAGATTTCTCTTCATATTTTAATATAAAGATTTTGTATAATTATAACAAATCCATGTTTCTGTTTAAAACGCAGAGGTTTAAAACCCGGGTTGTTTGATTAAATTTGCTTCATAGGATTAGGCTTGCTAAGACTTACAAAGCCTCTCTACCATTCACATTCTCACAAAATCACTAAATTATAGATATTATAATATGAGATAGCTATCTTACCTGTTCAGCACATTGAGCAGTGGAATGTGTAGTGAAATATCCAAGACACTTTAGTATTCCTGTGATAAGTTCTTCTTGACTCTTTTTAAGCCCTTCTGTTTCTCGTACAGGGCCAGTTGACTTAATAATGCCTGCTGTCTCACATTCAATTGTAAGTAATATAGCGATGCAGCGCACTGAGTTCAAACTTAGCATTTCATCCCTTTTTTCAGTCACCATCCATAATTGTCTGTGGGAATATAGAGAGTTAAGATAGGAGAGTTATTCATATTTGCTAGTGAATTGTGATTGATTAAACCAGTAATTTGATAATACAGAAACAAATATACCAATTTTGTAGCAAATGGAAATCCATAGTCTCTGCATGAATCTATGTATGTATGTATATACCAATATAAACAGCATTATTATAAAGAAGCTTTACTCAAAGATTCAAATAACACACATGCCCTCACCATTCTTAGATTATTTTAAAAAGTGTCCGCACTGAGTGTAAGCTGGCACATTATGTATATAATGAAAGTGCATAAATTTTATCATGTCACTGTGTGTCAGATGACTTCTTAACTTCAGTTGAGGTTGCCTCAAAGGTTGTCTTTAAAGCTTTAAAAGTGGGTTAGTTAAGCTTTACAAGTCAGCTGAGCAGTAAATGTAATATTTACAACATAATCTCTAGTAAATTAATTATAGTTACCTGATAGCTCGTACAGCCATTGTAAGTGTAGGATATGAGGTATTTTTATCTCTATTTTCGATGAGAGTGACCAAGGCTGTGACCACACCATGATTGTGTAAGCCGTCTGCATTTGTGGTCCTTTGTGCCAAGTTCCCAATAACTCGACAAGCTCTGCCTACAATACTGTCCCGGCATACTGTCTTGATTATATTGACTAAAGGCCCGAAGACATATAATTTGCCAACCTGGAATGAATAGAAAATAATATTATTTGTAACCTCTTCCACATACAATTAACTTATTATAATGAAAGCTTAAATATGTGCTACTTACAGGGTTTTGGATTGATTCTTAGACAAAAAAAATTATTTGTTTTATTATCAGCAAGTTAAGTAGCTGAAATATTTATTTTTGTGAAGCTTAAATATAGCTAACAAAATGCAGATTTCATGCTTGTTTACTAAACTATTAAGCTTATTAATAAGCTTTTACACTGCCATCAATACCATGGCTTAAAGAAAATAATAATGTCACAAGTATTTTTACAGATAAAGGTTGCATCCATTCATGTTTATTGGCTTTTCTATGAAATAATGGACCATAATTATTTCTAAAAACAAACCACCGGCACTTACACATCTATGATAATATTGACCCTTATCAGTCAGGAATTGTTTGACCACTAATAAAAACTTGTCTTTAATGTTAAAAAACGTGCAGACTCATCTCGGGCAGTGCATGACAGGACAGGTTACATTTTTGCGTTATTCAAGGATATTCTACTTTTAAATTAAACTACTATATATGGATCTTATCAGGTTGTTTATTTGACACTTTATTACATAATTTCGAAACTGTTACACTACTATTACTATTAAACTTTACTAATTTTTAAGCTAATTAGATTATTGAAACTATTAAAACTATTTATACTATTACTTTACTATTATACTATTTATACTTATGTTTTCAATTTTTACCATCAGTCAAGTGCCAAGTACCTTTACAAGATGCAGGGGTCTATAAAATAGTTTGTGACTGCGGACTCTCATACTATGGTCAAACCAAGAGAAGCATAGGCACCCGCATAAAAGAACATATAGCTGATGTAAAACACCAACGCTACTTAGTAGAAGTCTGCTGTGTGTAAACATGTGCAACAGGGGACCAACCACTACCTGAGATTTGACAAATCACAGATGCTCGCTAAAGAACACCGATTCCTACCAAGGATGCTTTGCGAAGCTATTGAAATCAAAAAACATCCTAATTTCAATAGAGAAGGTGGTTGGAATGTACCACCAGCTTGGGATCCAGTAATTCAAATAGTCAAACCCAAGAAAAAGCAAACCACAGCTAGACTTCATGATACTTTGAGCTCATTCTACATAAATAGAAACACCCATGATTAAATTATATTCAGGTACTTTGAAATAACTACACTGGAACATTGAGACAACTACCATTTTAGTAGTTAGTCTCCCTGTGACCATAGCTGCTGAAAAGCAACCGAAACGTCAGGGAAAGTGTAGACATAAATATAAATAGTATAGTTTTAAATTTAAATAATTTAATTAGCTTTAAAATTAGTAAAGTTTAATAGTAATAGTAGTGTAAGTTTCTAAATTTTGTAATAAAGTGTCAAATAAACAATGTGATAAAATCCATATATGGTTTAAGATATTTATTTTCTCAAAAAGAATACAATATTCATTTATCTGAGAAACACAAGTTAAATATAAGTTATAATAAGAAATACAAGTGCCAGAGCAGCTAATCAGTGGAAAAAGAAAGAATATAATATGTATATATTAATACTTAATACACTATGTTTGGAACTCAAATCATATTCTAATGACTAAATAATCATTAATGAGGGTAGCAACTACAAAACAAAAGCCAGTCGGACCCGCGCGTCCTGAGAATCACACTGTTATGTCGTAAACAACTATTTCCATATTACGTGTTTGAAAGCAATTGCTATCCTATTTCTATCTATAATCTATTATGGTAAGGTGTGTTTTTTATTTAATTTTATTTGTTTGTTATTTTATGCATGCTAAAAGTTATTTATAAGTTACTTTATTTTAATGTTTACGCGTATATTAATATTTTGGGTTTAATTAGTGTAACTGTGCAGTTCGATACACACATCATGTTATATAATGTAAACTTTAATTTAGTTTTTATTAATTGGTTAGATAAGTACTGAACTGAATACATTTGCTTAATAAAAGGTATAAAACCTTTTGTAAATGTAATACTATTATAAACTGCTTATTTTTTTTTTCATTTTTTTGTTTGAATGTAGTATTTGAATTTCTTTTTAAATAAAGCCATCGATTGAATTTCTTTTATATTGTTCGGTAGTTTATTATAAAGTTGAGCCCCTTCATATTTAATATTTCTTAAGCCATAGTTGGTGCGCGGTACAGGGAGACATAAATTATTGGCATTTCTCACCATACGGTGCTGTATTTGTGACTTTTTAGTGAATGTTATTTGGGTATGGATATTTCTTGTTATTATTTTTCTTATGAGGATACATGTGTTGTATTTGTATAGCTGTGTAATTGACATTATTTTGGTATTCTTGTAAACAATGTTTGTTCTGGTTAAATAATTCATGTGGAATAGTAGTTTTACTAATTTGTTTTGGGTGACTTGTAGATCCTTTAGATTGGTTTTAGATGCCGAACCCCATAGCTCGATTAAATAAGATAGGTGAGATTTTATTAGTGAATTGTATATTATGTAGCTCACAGACTTAGGAAAGCTAATATAGTAGTTTAATTTCAATAAATAACATTTGCGTAAACAGAAGACAATAGGATATTCTTCTATTACACAATAGTTCAATGCCTGTTGCACAGGCCTTCTAACTTTTATCATAATATGAATCAATAAATGTTACATTTTAAAAACACAAAGGTAGGCAAGAAAAATATTTATACACAGCATAAAAATAAAGCTGCAGGTTGTTTGCTTCTATGGAGCTGAATGTATGAGTCAATGTATGGTTCCAACTTAGTTTAATTGACTGGTTCACATGACTGCCAATATCATGCTGTTATAGTACTTCTGTGATTATACTGAATATAATAAAATGCTTATTTATGCAATTTTTTACATAGTCGTCTTTTGACAAGAATATAATATATTTTAGAGACAAAGAAAAGAAAATATTGTTGTCTAAAGTAGCATATTGTGTATATTATCAGCTTTATATTGGCAATATAGTTGTGATATATTATTATATAAGTAAGGACAGTCCAAGAAATAGTCTTACTATATGGAATAAATAGTATTTTAAAATTAAAGCTTCTCGTCACACACAATCAATAAATTGTTATAGAATTAAGTCCGTATGTCCGTTTGTGTTGTAAATGACTGATACGTAAGACAATTTTAACATACCGTTAGACTGCTTTCTTCTTCAAGACAACAGTTGCCAAGTATACTTAAGGTAATATCGAGGATTCTTTCATTCGGCTTGCGCAAATGGGGCAGCAAATTCTCCAACCCACCACACTCGCGAAAAAGCTTTATGCCATTGTCGTTTGCAATTATTTTGCTTCTAATTTTTATCAAGGTTTCTTGCACGCGACTTGAGGATGATGATTTTAGTCCTTCTATAGTAGATTTTACATAATTCTTATCCATTTTATTAAAATAGGTACAAAGAATTAAATTTTTAACAACAAAGTTTTGACATTTTATTAATCCAGCTGGTATTGTCTATGGATCAATTTATCATATTAGCAGATACTGACACCTAGCTAGTGTGCAAAGAATAAAATAATATAGAGGGCTAGTGTGTTTTAACTACCAAATCGTTATTTATCTTCGAATTAAGGCGGCTGTACACATTGGGCCAAGGTAGTTGGCCAGCGTGTTGGTCCAACGTGTAGAGATCTAATTAACGTTATGTTGATACCGCCAAGTAGATCACTACACGTTGGCTCAACACGCTGGCCCACTACCTTGACCCGATGTGTACAGCCGCCTTTAGATCTGTGCTTTAACTCTTTGAGCAATATTGTATTATATTTCATAAACGACTTTAATATAAAAGCCGTCACACACGGCGAAGATGCTTTAATATTTTCTGTTAAGATATAATATCGCTCACTATACAGTTTGTATGAACTATCACAAACGGCTAAAATACTATAATATTTTAGTCGTTTGTGATGTCGAGCGATATTTTATCTTAACATAAAATATTAAAGTATCTTCGCCGTGTGTGACGCCCTTTATATTAAAGTCGTATAAAATCAAAGGTATATAAAGCTATCTAAGGTTAGACATACTTTGGACAAAGTAAGAAAAACGTTTTTCATTAATGTTACTTGAATACTCTCTAATGTTTTATTTGTTTTATAATCTATGGATATTTTTGTATTAAGATACTTTCTAAATAATGTTCTAAATTAATAAAATAAGCTAATATTAGCCATATTTGATACCAACTATAAACATTGCCGGTTTTGATATAATATTAAAAACCATCATAGCGACTAAGTCTAGGGCTGCCAAAACGTAATAAAACAATAATTATACGCGTGCTTTAGTTATTTTAATAAAATTATAGAAACGTAACTTAAACAAGCAATATTAATCACAGTAAAAGGAACTTTAATTAACATTTATGGATAATTAGATATATTTGTCGACGAGTCAAGATTCGTTTCCGAACGCAAGCGTGACGTCACTACCGTATACCATGTATACCATGATCAAACAAATAAATATTATCTTATCTTATCTTATCTTATCTACCGAGTCGTGCTTGGACGCGACCGTTGGAGCGGGCGGGCATTCTATCAGGATCCGTCTACCCTGTTCTACAAAATTTTGATCGGAGGGCTGTTAGACACGACAGAGATAACGATAGTGGAAAACAAGAATAGCCATATAATTCCTGCTGTAATGATACCACTGAAAAAATACACTTGAGTTTAAAAATGTTTTTATTTTAATTTATTAAAAATACAATGTAAAGAGTCTTGGAAATAATTATGAATTATATTTTGATAATTAAACAATAGAGCAAAGTATCTTAATCACAGTATAAAAAAGATAATTCAATATATAAATATTTACAATTAATTTCGTGACATTTTCTGGCAACACTACAAGAAAAATGTCTGGCACCGCTTGCGCACGCACCGTTTATCTTGTAATTTCGATTTATTTTCGATAAACTAGTTTTAATTTCTTCTGCATTAAAAACGTTGAGTCGAGTTTGAGTTTCAATACACATACGTAGTCGTGCGTACGGTAGGGATATGGTCAGAATAGCCGAACAAAATGCTGGGTTAATTTTGTCCTTGCAGATTGCACACACGAGGACGTGTGAGTCGTCAGCGATGGCCGTGTCGACGAGTCAAGATTCGTTTCCGAACGCAAGCGTGACGTCACTACCGAGTCGTTCTTGGACGCGACCGTTGGAGCGGGCGGGCATTCTATAATCGCAGTTCGCACCGAGCGGACGTTTTTGTTCGAAAATCATTGCTAGTGATTATATTGGGAATTTATTTAAATAAACGTTGTTAAATCGTTCTTCGTGACTATTATCGCTCGGGGCTACCCGTCATGTCGGCATCCGACGAAAATACGCGCCCACTGAGTCCTGTGGCCGAGCTGTCTGCGACATATTATATATCTAATCATATTCATACCTATATTAAAACAATCACAACCGTAATTTACTATACCTACCCTTATAATTAGCACTTTTGCTCGTATTTTTTACACTGCAATAGTTTAAAATTATTGTATCCTGGTCCTTTTTGCTCTCGTAACAACATAATTTTGTATACAAAGTCATCAAATGAGGCATGGTTAATGAATTGCACTGTAAGGATTTCGTGGCATGTCTACATACTCTTTCGAATACAATTTTTGCTGAATACCTAAACAAAAATAATATAATTATCAGTTTATAATCAATATAATAAAATAATACACTCAAATATCATAATTTTTGGTATTCATTTCACAATTACTTAGGTATATTAGATTCCATAGACTAATTTAAAACATAATAATAATCCCGAGTAAATTATAATGATTTATGACTAATTAATCTAATTATTCTTCAAAGTTAGTTATAAACATAAAAATTGTTTATGCTTGTAAACTTATTTTAATCTTATACAAAGGCAATTTAAACATAATTATTATTATAATATTCTTCGTTTTGAAATAGCAAAACAAATAATAAAATTGTCATCCCTAGAACCTACCTCATTCTCTTAGCAATATTTATTTTACAGGTTTCGGGCTTTCTCCTTTGCTTTCGTGCATACCGATCACTCACAGGCATCAAGGGACAATCCATTTTGAAATTAAGTATTGTAGTGGCCTACATCCAAAAAGGTTGACTGTAAATATATAATGTCAATGTCAGTTGTAAAAAGTCATCACGAAATAATAATATATCACGAAATAATAAAATATTAGTTTCTCCTCTAAATTGGTGACCCCGACGTGATCCGACGAAGACAATATGGAGAACAAGACTCAAGAGCCGCGAACCATGCTGTCTGAAGAAGACATTGAGATGATTTCCGTCAAGTCTAGGATTCCTCCATTCTGGCGAGACAAACCCCGATTGTGGTTCGCACAATTCGAAACCATGGTGTCTAACCAAAAACTCACTGAAGAAGCGAAGTTTGGGCTTGCTGTGGCACAACTCGACAAAGCGGACGTTGAACAAATTAGTGAGATTATACTAGCTTCGGCCAGGACGGGTAGATTCGAAGCACTAAAAACCCGATTATTATCTGTCTACGAGGAGTCGGAGAATAAACAACTACAAAAATTGCTAAACGAGGTTGAACTGGGCGACCAGCGCCCTTCCCAGCTACTGCGTCGTATGCGTGAATTGGCTCATGACAAGATGCCCTATGAAACCCTTCGAATGTTGTGGATGAGCCACCTACCCTCTTCGACGAAAGCTGTATTGGCGGTCAGCGAAGAATCAAAATTAGACTCGCTAGCGGCAATGGCAGACAGGATGGGGAGCAGATGAAAGAGGCCCACTCCGTGTGTTCCTGCAGTCACGCTAACACCGCGTCACAATCGTCGACATCATCGCCTAACGACAGAATTTTGAATATGATCGAGGCACTTACGAAGGAGGTCGCTGCTTTGAAATCGGACAGATCACGTAACCACTACCGCGGATCACAGCGAGGCAGATACCGTTCAAGATCTCGTTCCAAATCCGCGAATCATGACACATCGATATGCTATTTTCATCGCAAGTTTGGCAAGGAGGCGTATCGCTGTCGAAGATCCTGTACCTTTACGAGCAAGGTGAATACGAACCAGGAAAACTAGTTTCGACTTTAGCTGCGACGGGAGCCGAAGTCAATGACATAACCCAGCACCGTCTGTCGTCTGTTCATAAAAGAGTTGCGAACTGGTCTACATTTCCTCATCGACACCGGCGCGAACGTCTCAGTATTACCTGTCAAGAGGATACGCACAGAAAAAACGATGCCGACCGAATTCCTGTACGCCGCAAACGGTTCACGAATACCCTCCTATGGGGAACGCACGATGACGTTGAATATCGGATTACGTCGACCGTATACGTGCAATTTCGTCACCGCCGAAGTGACTAGACCGATATTAGGGGCCGATTTTTTACATAAGCACCAACTCACAGTAGACATTCACGGGCGAAGGTTGATCGATAAGATCACAGGCCTTTCTGTTGTCGGCTACGTTACGTCTACTTCAGACCCCAGCATCAACACTGTAGATAACCAGCAACCATACCACGACCTGCTCGCGAAGTACCCAGACATCACCCGACCAACCTTGAAGTTCTGTCATAGCGAAGTGGAACACCACATTCAAACTACTGGCCCGCCATTATATGCGAAAGCGCGACCGCTGCCTCCGCACAAGTACAAGGCAGCTAAGGCAGAATTCGATGCTATGGTTGAGCAAGGTATTTGCCGACCGTCGAAGAGTCCCTGGGCCAGTCCATTGCATCTTGTCCTCAAGAAGGATGGCAAATACAGAGCCTGTGGTGATTATCGCCGTCTCAACGCGGTGACTGTGTCAGATCGGTACCCCATACCCAGGCTACATGATTTCACCTACAGCTTGCTGGGGAAGAAATATTTCTCCATTATCGACATGAAAAAGGCCTACTATCAAGTTAGGACTCGTGAAGAGGATATACAAAAGACCGCCGTGATCACACCATTCCGGCTATTCGAGTTTCCGAGGATGTGTTTCGGCTTGCGCAACGCTGGGCAAACGTTTCAGCGACATATCGACAACGTTCTACGGGGACTTCCTGTTTTCCATTCGTCGATCACATTTTAGTGGCTTCAGAAACGAAAGAGCAGAACAGAAGAGAGTTAGAAGAAGTATTCAGAAGGCTTAACGACCATGGGTTACAACTAAATGTATCCAAGTGTACATTTGGCCAACAATCACTCAAGTTTATGGGTTACACTATATCCGCCGAAGGAATTAAGCCAACTGACGAGAAAATGGAAGCCATAAAATCATACCCTCGCCCAGAGACAGTCCAACAATTACGTTAATTTTGGGAATGATCAATTTTTATCGTGAAAATATCCCACACGCCGCTGAATATCAAAAACAGCTTAATGCTTATCTTGGAGATTCAAAGAAAAACGACAAAACGAAAATATTATGGAGCGAGGCAGCAATACAAGCGTTTGAAAAATGCAAAGACGACATTAGCAACGCTGTATTGTTATCATATCCATCGTCAACATTACCTTTCGTGCTTATGACCGACGCATCCGATACATGCGCGGGGGCGGTACTTCAACAAAGTATTCAAGATCGGTGGAGACCGCTCGGATTTTTCTCAAAGAAGTTCAACAAAGCCCAGAGGAAATACAGCACGTATGACAGGGAGCTTCTGTTTATATACATGGCTGTACGTCACTTTCGCCGGATGATAGAAGGCCGTGACGTCACCATATTGACGGACCACAAACCCCTCACCTCTGCACTACGAGCGAACCACAAAGACGAAACTCCGAGACGCACAAGATATTTAGAATATATCAGCCAATTCGTCACCGATATTAAGCACGTATCGAGCAAGGATAACTGTGTCGCCGACGCAATGTCTCGAGTGGACATGATCTCATGTCCAACGCCGATAAATTACAACGAGTTAGCAAAGACTCAAAAACAAGATAAAGAACTCAAGCAACTCATGAAAAGCGACCGTTACATATTCAAGCGAATAGCACTGCCCGGTTCAGCCACCCAAGACATAAATCCTAAATCCGGCAGAACATCAAAACCTCCTGTACGCTTCGCTGAGGGGGGAATACTGTAGTGGCCTACAACCAAAAAGGTTGACTGTAAATATGTAATGTCAATGTCAGTTGTAAAAGTCATCACGAAATAATAAAATATCACGAAATAATAAAATATTAGTTTCTCCTCTAAAATATAAATATACCTTAATTTTAATAATTTTAACACATTAAAATCGCTTAAAACTACAACTGCAACTACAGAATTGCGTACAGCCACTTGAATTTGCCTTTGAAGTTTGAACCAACTGTCATATGCGCGTCTGTGATTGGCTGAAAAATTAAGATAGCCAGATTTGAAAATATATTTCTTAATAAATATGGCCGTTTTTGATTCTAAGCCGAATATTTGTGTATGAATGTCAATTTAAAATAGCTGTTTTTGATTACCTCTTAAAATCCGCGCGCGCTTTAATGTAAACAACAACAACCTCCACGTGACGCAGCGCGCTCCACTTGAGTGCCACTTGAGCGCCACTTGAGACGCCTTATCGCTGTTTATGTTTCTGTGTTCTAGGTTAAGATAACTTCGCTTGTGTTTCTTAGAAATATACATTGTAAGCTACGACAAGTAAAACAAATCATCGCATTTACGTGTATATTTTAGTTTATACGCCTGGTTAAACTAACCAGAACTAAAAAAAAGGTTCGATAATTGAAAATATTTTCTAATAAGATTAATTGATTTGTCTAACAAGAGGTTTTACTTTTCTATTTCCTAGTTAAATACCTACTCTTTATAGTAAAAAAAAGTATTTCTAATGTCTGTGAGAAAAAATTAAGGTATTTGCATTTGAAAGTGCGTGACGAGTACATTTTAGAGCGCAGTGAAAGTTACATACTTGCCCTACAAAAACTACAGAAAACAGCGGAACAAATAACATGTGGCGCAAACTCACGTGACATGACAAAAACAACAACATTCTATAATATTCTACCACATACACAAAACACCATCTAGCCCAAACTAAGCAGAGCTTGTACTATGGGTACTAGGCAATGGATAAACATACTTATATTATACTTTTTTTTTGTAAATACATACATATTGTACATAGAAACACCCAGACCAAGACAAACATCCATGTTCATGCACACAAATGTTTGACTTGTGCGGGAATCGAACCCGCGACCTCAGGCATGGCAGTCGGTTACACTACGCCATCGAGGCCAACAAAAAATATTTAGTAAAATATTATTCAGTTGGTAAATGGTTCGTTCGAAAAGCTCGGTTCATTCCGAGAACATTGATATACAATACAACACTTTAAATACAGGCCTTTCAATACAAAAACGGCAAAAAAACGCGTCCCGACGCTTCGACCCCATATGGCGTCAGCGGGACTTGATGGGTACAAATGTGACGACCCCATATAGCGCCAGCGGCGTTTGAGAGGTTAACAAAAATTTAACCGTTTTGATGTTTTGATTCAATATTTTGCGTCTTGCCATATAAATATCTTAAGTTTGCCAAAAATGAGAGATAGCCATTTTGATTTATACGACTCATTTGAGAAAACTTGCCGCCTGTTATTGTAGTAATCCTGCTTTAATGTCAATTATTTGGGCGATGATTTTAAGCTTATTCTAGGGAACAAATGGATTTGACAGACCCCTAATCTTCATCTTAACTATTTGAATGCCTGAAACTTAAAACTAACATAAATATAAATTCAGTAAATGTTACAAACTCACTAACCCCCCCTTTGACGTTCATAGGTATTACTTTGTGTCCTAAGTGAATAAATGATTTTTGACTTTGACTTTGAATCGACGAAGAAATGACATAGGTATATCACAGTCTAATAATCCATACAGTCGTTGGACGAAAGCGTCTAGACAGGTCAATCGTGCGGGGGGCAAGAGGCGAGACGCGGGAAGAGCGAGCCCGAACTACGTATGTCGACGTGTTCAGTAATTCGGGACATGTTTTTGGGGGCTGGCGCGTGCTTGTTTTTTTTGTTTTTTTGTCCTCGTTATTGGGCAAACTAACAACATCACAATAATATTTTTTTTTAATTGTATGGTTCTAAATATGACTAATTGTGACATCCACATCGTTTACCACGAGTTAAACATACATTATTTATACATACACAAGTTGAGAGTGGTAGGTATACTTAAAACTAAAAAATACAAATGGTGACAATGAGATGCAGCGCTAAAACAGTCAGTGTGCAATATTTAAATTTAAATCGGACAGTTTTTTAATAACAAGTTTTTTGTAAGCACCCACACACACACGTTTTTGGTTCGTTACCTATTTATTTGCTTATAAATATTAATTAAAATGGTGCATACGACGCGACGTGTGCTGTGAGACATTGTAAATCGTCATCTCGCATAAATAAGGATCTGCGATTTCACCATTTTCCGCGTACCAAGGAAAGGTAAACTCTTATTCATTATTAATATTATTTTAAAATGTATAACCATTTTTTGTATTCTGAACTTAAAGATACCTACAGAATTAACTAGTAACGTTTTAATATTTTCTCATGTCTGGCCAAATCACAGAATAAAGTAATTCAAATATTATATACTTTTTAAATAACTCAATAAACAACGTAAACAGGATGGCGGACGTAAGAAAATAATATGCGTCGTAAGATAATATTCGATTCAAGTGTGATTTTAATTCCATGCAATAAATACCTACCTACTACTTAAGTACCTATTATGTAGGTATCTTGGTAACGGCGGGTCCAAGCTCAAAAATAATCATAATTTTGGCCCCCTTAAGAGCCCCAAACATAGGTTCTGTAAGTTGATCCCAGGGTCACCTATCCGTAAAATAACCGCGATGTCTATTGCTTTACCTTAACTAAGTTTGCACGAAAATGGCCTTAGTAAATCTGCAAAGATCTTGATATTGATAAAATTGGCTCTGCAAGCTGATCCCAGGGTCACCCATCCTTAAAATGACGGCGATGTCAATTGCTTTACCTTAACTAAGTTTGTACGAAAATAGCCTTAATAAACTGCAAAAAGCTTGATATCGTTAACATTGGCTCTGCAAGCTGATCCCAGGGTCACCCATCTATAATATGACCGCGATGTCAATTGCTTTACGTTAACTAAGATTTCACGAAAATGGCCCTAGAAACCTAAAATATTTGTCAATTGCCCATTTATAATCGTTGATTATTATAATACTTAAGTGATTTACATTTTATACTTGTTGATTATTATATTAAGTGATTTACATTTTATAATGTTGATTATTGTAATAAGTGATTTACATTTCAATATCCATGTAGCATAGGAAATCTAAAATAAATAACTGTATGAATAACTACTTACTTTACTTGTGACAACCCTAGCTTCCATGCCCTTACGCGACGTTGTCGGCTTTTTCTACGAGATTAATGGCGTCATACTACTGTTAGTCTTTATACTGTGGGTATATGGTGAGTTATTGTATATGGGTCTGATGGTTCAGAGATCTCACACAGACAAGAATCTTGGAAAATAAACAGTTATTATTATTAATCTCAATCAATCGTTAAAATACGGATCAATTGTTGTCATAAATGGCGAGAAGAGCTTCGTTAATTTCGTTATTTACGATAACGTGGTAGTGTTGCACGTCAATTACTTTTTGACGTGACAACGTCTAATGAATCGATGAACGCCGGCTGCACGCACGAAAAAGAATGACTCATTGTCTCGTTACGCTCATTGTCCCGTTACGCTCATTGTCACGATATGGGAAAGAAATTTTGTTATGACGTTGTTACGTTAAACTATCGTCCGTAAACCGACTTTACAGACTACCAATTTTTGCTTATTGTTCAAAGTAGATAATGTATTATCATAAAATTAATTTCACTGCATGGTTATTGATAATTACTTATCAAAAACCATGCAGCGAAATTAATTGCGAGTTTGTGGACCGCCACTGACATTCTCATATAAATTCTTGTATTGTCTATAGTCTATGATTGTTGATGCACTTCACAATTTTCAGATCTGTGGTAAATAAAAATGAAGAATTTGCAATTTGCAATGCGATGACAGAAATTGTTGTACATTTTTTACACTAATATCTACAAATTAATTCAGTTGTATCGTAACATAAATTTGTCATGACATCGTTTTCTGAGAGATGAGTGTCTTCGGTGATTTTCAACGTGTGTGGGTGCAACGTTTTCCGGAGAGTGCTTTACCAGCAGCTTGGGAAGAAGATGTCAGGGCCAATTTGGCTAAACACAAACAAAAAGTTGCTATATTGAGAGAAGAGTTAGAGAAAGAAGAATTTTATGTAGAATATTTGGAGACACTACTTTCAGATGTTGAGAAACATAAAGCAGCCGCACAAGGCAATCGGACGGCTCCGCCCTCGGGGGGTGACGTGAACGATCTCGATGATAAGACTTCTGATAGCAAGCAGGTAACTCATCTATTATTTGATATCTGTTTGCGTAACAACCTTAGTTTACTTGTGTATATTCCATGTTTTCATTTTTAAAGTGTAGTTCTGTTATTTGTATGTAACTTTTATCTGTAACTAAGTATTTAAACTTATGAATAGAATCTGTAGATTTAACAATTACCCCACTATCAATAAATTAATCGTTTTTAGTTTATATTGTAGCCCTATGTATATATACTACAGAATCCTATATTAATTGATATAATAGCTTTCTAATTACTTATATAATGATTGGAGCAAAACTGAATACTTTAAATAATTAATTTGCTGTTACATGAGCAACATAAAAATAGCTGCATACTTAGAGAGGCCTATTTATTTTGCTCACTTTACCTTAATTAGTGTATGATTCATGTAGACTCATGGATTTAACCTTGTATACCTAAATACATAATAAGTTGGTTCCTGTCATAAACAGAACTTTTAAAATTCTAGTTTAGGTAAAAGTTTATCTGCTAATCAATACAGCCTTGTGACTAATATATTAGTACTCCATTTATGTACATGTAGCTTAAATCCTATTGGGTATTAAATAAAAACATTATCTAATTAAGTCATGTCAGAATAGGTCATTGCTCCCATTAAATTTAGTTAAAACAGATAGATGCTTTCATTTCTAATTGATTCAAATAATGGAATGAAGCATAATTATGGTGATCTCATTCAAAAACTGGGTTTATTACATGCATGAGTGTAACAAAATAGTATTAGTAGAATTAATTACCATACATAAGCCTGGGTTATTCAAAATATTCTTATTAAAAGTTTATGTACTATAATTTCAGTAAATAAACTATTCTTATTAGTTAAGGAAAGCTTAAGTTATTACTATAATTATATAACTAATTATTCATTCAATGTTACATAAAAGCTAGAGACTAATTGTTGAAGAATAGCACATTTTTATGGTAGTTTCTCTATGAAATTATTGTGCATTCTTAATTAAACTCAATTCTTCATAAATGACTTTATCACATTCTGTTTATACTAGGTCAGTTCTTTAACATACCTTCAAAATAATTATTGCTCACCTGAATGTTTAAGAAAGTATTTAGTAACATTTGAAATATATCATTAAATATCTTTCATTCAAATTAGTCAACAAAAACTAAAAGCATTTCCTTGTTTTGATGTCCCTTACTTATGTATTTTGTTATACTTTTTATGACACAATATTTATTTGTATTTGATGAATTGCTTGTGTACAACCCTCATTTGTTTTATAAGCAGCCATAAATACCTTTTATAAATAGTTATAGATTTTACACATTCATTGATTGTATAGCCTGGTATTATTATATGTACACTTTAAAAATCCTGAAGAAATAAATAATGCAGGTTTTGGTGTATCACACCTGATTTTAAACCAGGTATGATTAGGGCCCCTACATAGTATGCTTAACACAGTCATTAGGTAAAGATTAAAATCTGTATTGGAAATGAACAACTTGTAAAAAAGATATTACATTTCGCCTTGACCTGGGTATCGTACCCAGGACCTTACAATAATTAATTGGATATGTGCTCACAACTAGTTATTTTAAGACACACCCTGTTAAACATGGCAGTCTAAAGCTATCAGAAGCCATGTCAAGTACAAGGTTGTTTTGTGACTCATACTTGTATATAAAAACAATAAACTCTTTGATTCATTAACATTAAAACAATTATCTTACACTTGATATAGAATGTAATATATCATCACAACAATCACTATTCATAACTGTTAAATTATTATTATTTATATTATGTATACATTATTAACACATGAGTGCAAATTAATTAATATTTAACGATAACTGTTCATTGATCTGTGAAGCATGTGAAAGTAACAGTAAGCTTGACCTGCTTCATGGCTGCTTAAATATCGTGCTACATTAGTATGACTACAAATGTTTGTACAACCACACCGAAGTGTGATGAATCATCAATGAGCATGTAAATGAGATAGTTTGGTGTAGAATACTAATAAGTACATGTTTGTTGTCTATGGTATTGTTTTATTATACAACCTGGATTATCCAATTGTTTGAGTTCAATAAATTATTGAGTATCTATTTATTTATTTATTTATGTTATGTATCTATGCTAATATTGTAATGGAAAGATTTCTTTGTTAGTCTAGAGATTACTCATCTGAATTAAGGTTTACTGAATGATTATCTTTTATATTTAACCTTGGTGTACATGAGTCCCAGGGCAGGAGTTTGTGTTATATGTTTTTATGCAATTACATGGACCTAGGTTTCTTGGTTTTTAGCATATGATTGTATGTAGTCATAATAAATCCTTCTTGTGACCATACACTTAATAAGGAAGAAAGTTTTATTAGATTTAACTTAAGGAATTCTCAGTTATGTTTCCCCTAATAGACTGCAATTTCTTCATCCTTCATTTTATGGGACTAAATACAAAGCTGAAGAGAAAATGGACAAAATACTTGTCTACTACTTTAGTTACTTATATCTATGTTTGTTCGCTATGTTTGGTTACCATACTACTGCGAGGTAGGATAACTGGGACCTCTGAGAACTTGGCAAAAGTTGATCATAGAGAATATTTAATTAGCTGTCTTTAGTTACAGTTTAAGAGTTTCCATACTACATGTTTTTTTTTAAAGCAACCGCTATCTCAGGGTGTTGTGCTTATTCCCTTGACATGGGGATCAGGGACCTTATTTAAGTATTTCTTTATAATAACAAGCTTATAATTATTGTTCTTATTTCTAAATATCTTATGTGGGGGCCAGTCAGTGTAGACCGGCGACACTTCGACCCAGTGGGATCTTTTGTGTCGACACTCTCCCATAACGACTGCCATAGATGTTCATGGCAGCCGGGACCAACGGCTTAACGTGCTTTCCGAGGCACGGAACAGGCGATGATTGTCGATCAATACGCACATAATTTCGAAAAGTCATATAACTTCCGAAAGTCAGAGGTGCGCGACGTGGGTTTGAACCCGAGACCCTCTACATTGCAGTCTGTTGGTCTCCCACTGAGCTATAGCTTCTCTTTATTTCTAAATAAGTACATTTTTTAATTATTACGTACACACATTTTATCACATTTAATTTCTTTCATATTTTACATATATATGTTTTACTTCTTATTCTAATTTAAAGCTATGTATTTGTACCGTGAGTTTGTGTTTGTTGTGTTTTGTTTCCGACGTTAACTTTGCTTGCTATTAATTTGCAGTAATCTATGAAAGGCTTTCTTTTTTGATTTATCCCTTAGCACTTTGTAGAAGTTTTTGACGTGGATGTTGCAGTCCAGGATATTTTCGAGGTTGTACCTGGGCTTACTGTACAGGGGACACTCAGACAGGATGTGTGGGACGGTTTCGACCTCTCCCAACCCACAAGGACATGATGGGTCCTCTTTACACTTGAACCTGTGCAAGTATTCCGAGAATCCACCATGTCCTGTGAGTATTTGGGTGAGAAGAGAAAAGGGCTTGATGTCGCGGACGACTTTATACGCCTCTACAGCATCCAGTAAAAAGAGTTTAGTGCCGGATGCCATCTCGCCGTCTTAGTACCTCCGGTTCCATTCGCCAAGCGAGTCCTGACGGATTTCTCGCTTGACGAATGAAACAGGGCACCGATCATAGGCCGGTCTTACCTTGAGGTGCAGAGCTGCCTCCCTGGCCAGTTGGTCTAAGGTGCAGAGCTGCCTCCCTGGCCAGTTGGTCTGCGCGCTGGTTCCCCTCCAACCCTGCGTGAGCTTTGATCCAGAACAAGGAAATTTCCTTGCTCTGGAGTCTGCCTTGCTTTATGTTGGCTCTTGCTTTCACAGCCAGTGGATGGAGGGAATCACGATTGACGACAGTTTCCAGGGCCGATCGAGAGTCGCTCAGAATGGCAAAGCTCTCATGCCGGCTGCTAACAATCATATTTGTTGCTTTCCACACAGCGTAGAGTTCCGCCTGGTATACCGTGTAATGTGACGACAGCTTCATTTTGACGGCTTTGGTCTCGGCTCCATTGCTCCAAAGAGACAATGCGGCTCCGACCTTGCCATCAATTCGGCTGCCGTCGGTGTAGACAGTGACAGCATGGTTGACGTGTGTGTCTACATCCTGCTGATCTACCAGGTTTAAGAACTCCAGGTCTGTGTGGTCCGCCGGATGAGGGCTCTCTGCAAAGCCTACCCGCCGCTCCACCTCCCTATCCCCCAGCACTGATTGGGTCACTCCTTTGGCGACATTGTATAGCAATGCCTCCTCTCGAATTGAATTGAATCGAATTGAATTGAATTCTAATATCGAGAGGGAGCAGCCCTGCCAGTACCAGGGCAGAGTTCAGCGAAACGGTGCGATAGGCCCCGCATAGTTTCAGAGCAAACCCTCGCTGGACAGCGTTCAGTTGTTTCTGCACCCCTTTTTTGCCGGCGCCCAGGCGCTGGCGGCGTACAGGATTATGGGCTTCACCGTGGCCACTACTCTATCTGTTTGTCACAGCGGCACACTGGCGGCCAGACACAATAGATTTTTAATTATGCCTTTTATTCTAAGACTTGACAGATTGGGTTAGGGTCAGATAGTCTGTATAGTTAAAAGTCTGACAAAATTTTTTAAGAAAGACCTAACGCTCACCGTTTCTCTGCTCACGATGCCTGCCGCGTTTAACAGTAAGCCGTCTGCAATAAGCACTTAATCCAGGTCATGCAGAAAGAGTAAGGGCTTGTTCCACAACCTCAATCCAATTAGCTTTCATTTATAAGATAAAACTCTTCCCATCTCTCTTCTTTAACCTAACAAGAGCGAGACAGGATGTAATTCGTCTTTCGGATAACTCGAGCCGCTTTAGATGGTGGCGAGACAATTAAACATTAAGGAATTATTATTTTATCATAAAATAAGAATTCTTAATATCTTACGGTGACATATATACTTATTTTGTCATTTTACAATCCATACATTTTGCAATTGTAACGTTTTGCATATCTATGGATTATGCAATCAAGTCATTTTGCGATGAAGTCATTCTGTCTACCTGGACGTTTTAAAAATAAATATATGTAAATTATCAACTTAGATGTTTTGCCTACCTGCAATCTAGTAATTTTATTAACTCAGACATTTTACTATCTAGACAATCTGACCCTAACCCGACAGATTAATGATTAAACAAGACACCTGTCTGAGACGTTGCACCACACAGATAGTTTAATATGTTTATAATCTGTTTAAGATAATAATTAGTGTAAAGAAGATTCTATTTTATTATATCGATTCTCATTAATTCACACTTGCACAATTAGGTTAAAGGATATGCATACAAAAAAAAAATCCTTTTAATAACAATATCATTATTATTGATGAATTTGTTAATAAAAATGATATTTTTATTGTTTATAATTCTACATATTATATTAACTTTTAACGTATTATCAACCGGCGGGTATAAGCCAGGTCCGTAGCTGGTAACCATTAGGGTTGTAGATCAGCCGGCAGGCATAAGCCAGGTCCGTAGCTGGTAACCGTTAGGGTTATATTGAAACACGTAGACTGAGTCAACTGAGAATATATTTTCACTTTTTACGCCTTCTTATATCCCATTTATTGTTCATAAAAGTAACGCTAGCACTAATGTGTACAATAATCATTTACACCAATCAGCGACAAGTAAACACAATTCTGGGACGAATGGAGACTAGGTTTACAATCCCCTGACAAGGGTTGTCTCAACTGGTTCACTGATGGTTCCAAAATGGAAACAGGATTGGGCGCTGGAATCTATGCCAACGACTGTAAGGTGAGCCAAAGCATGGGCAAATATGCAACGGTCTTCCAAGCGGAAACCTATGCTATAATTGCCTGTGCTCAGGAGAATATCAACAGTGGTGTCACTGACAGGACTGTGTTTATTTTCAGTGACAGTCAAGCTGCTCTGAAGGCTCTGGACTCGTGTAGGGTGGACTCCAGACTGGTCCTGAACTGTGTTAAGCTCCTTAACAAACTAGGCAGGAAGAACACAGTCAGACTGGTGTGCGTTCCGGGGCATGCGGGGGTGCAGGGCAATGAGGGGTTGAAAAAAAAGGGTTCGGAGCAACTGTTTGTGGGCTTCGAGCCATTCGTGGGACTCTCTGAGAGCACCATAAAGGCAGCTTTGAATGCACACGGCAATGAAAAACACAGGCTAGAGTGGATGGCCCTTAGGAGTCTGGAACACTCCTAGAAATTCATTGTAAACGGAGCCACAGGCTTCACCCGGAAGTTCTGCGGGTATAGCAAGAGCCAAATGCGCCTGCTCACAGGAGCGTTCACTGGCCATTTTGGCACCAAAGACTTCCTGTGCAGATTGAGATTGACACACGATTCGATCTGCAGAGCCTGTGGTGAACAGGACGAGTCCATATCGCACCTACTGTGTGAATGCGACGCGTTAGCTGGACTTAGGATGGGTCTGATGGGATTGGCATATCCAAACCCTGAAGACTTCAGGCTTCTCCCTCTGAATTGTACACTGCAGCTAATGCAGTACATTCATAGGGAGATAGCTAAGGGATTACATCTTGGGGCTGACACAAAAGATCCCACTGGGTCGAAGTGTCGCCGGTCTGTACTGACTGGCCCCCACATACAAGATAAGATAAGATAAACACAATTCTACAATTTTACGAGGAGTTCTTGAGCGTGTGTGTGTGCGGCGCGTATAAATACTGCCATGTACCTATAAAAACAGAGGGAAGCTTCGCTCGTCGCCAGTTCGTAAGTTGGTATCGTTGCGGCCAAAGACTACAATATAGTCGCGGCTAGACTTATGATGCTCCGTTCGATCGCCTTCGCGCGTCGCTTGGTTTCGGCGCACAGTGTGTGATGTTAGCTTAGTTGTGGCCATGTATAGTTTTTGTGTTTATTTGGTAGGTGTTACTATTTTAGAGGTTCGACAAAGACACCGATATTTATTTTTTAACTAAGTTGTGGCGATTATCGAGACAAACACATAGAAACCATAGAAATGCAGTATGCTCTTTGAGGCACATGATTTACGAATAAGTCAAATATCTTCTCATGATAAAAGTGCTTATAACCTTGCCAAAAACTACATAAAAAACACTGTTAATTAAGACGCAATTAACATTTTTACCAAAAACGAAAATATTTTTTTGTGGCACCGTTTTTATATTTGCGCATTTTCTTTTTAATGGAAAGTGTTAACATAATAATAACACATTTGAATATAAAATATCAGCTAAAAAAAAATAAAGGGGTGGTGAGATATGATTTTCCAATTTTTGTCTATGGCTGTCACTAACTTTTTTTATATGACTCTTTAAATATCATGTTAGATTATTCTGCTCCTCAATAAGATCGTAAATAATGGTATATTACATAAATTAAATCATTATATCACATTCACTAAATCACTCACAACATTTTAAAGAAATAGACGATATTTCCGTATAAAATTCACAACATTAAAATAAAATAAAGAAAATTACAATTAAAATAAATTTGCTTTTTTTATTATACACCATCTTTGACTCTGTTGAAATTTGTGATATAACGTTGCGAAACTAACATTCTATGAACTCCATGGATTGGGAAACCTGGAATAGTACATAGTCTACGTTTTATCCTGAAAAATGGATTGTTCTCGTGGGTTAGGAGCATGAAATCGTGGTTCACGCGGGTAAAGCCGCGGGCAGTCACTAGTTTCTTCTATAACAGACAGAAGGTATAACCTCACAATAACGTTTTCTAATAAATGTACCTTATCGAGTATTATTCATAAAATTAACAGATTGTATACGAAATTTATAACAGAAAATTTTATCTAGGTACCTAAAATGTAAAAGACAACACAATAATAACATAAGTTCCACGTGGTGAAGGCGGTAACAGTTTTGACTGGCTAAAACTCTCATTTATATACGTACTAGCTTGCGCGCGCGGCTCCGCCCGCGTGATACCTACATCAATAAAGAGTAGCCTATGTCTATCCCCAGGTTTTAAACTATATCTGTACCAAATTTCATCTAAATCGGTTGAGTGGTTTAGCCGTGAAAAGGTAACAGACAGATAGACAGACAGAGTTACTTTTGAATTTATAATATTAGTAAGGATATATCAATATTAAACTTAACTTGCGTGATAGATGCATAGATCGAGAGCATCACACTCGCAAATTCAACCGTCAAACAACTGTACTTGACTTGTTTCACCGAGCTTTAGAGTCCCCTGATTCTCTTTTGTCGACTATGTCAATTAGTAATAGACAAAAACAAAGGAATCGTTTTATAATGCCAGCAAAAGTACTGCACCTTTTAAATGCAACAACGGATAACGTACTCATTCACGATGACCCGTCACTGCAAAAATATTTGGTTGATAGTAGTACTATTAAGGAATTTGTATGAATGTGACACTGACGATAATGACGATATGAACATCGTATTAGCATCAGACGAAATGTTGTTATATTGCGATGATGATGACATCAACAAATTATAATTTTTTTATTGTTGAATTTGGACAACCCTATTTCCATAGAAATATCTATACTAATATTATAAAGCTGAAGAGTTTGTTTGTTTGTTTACTTGAACGCGCTAATCTCAGGAACTACTGGTCCGATTTGAAAAATTCTTTCAGTGTTATATAGCCCATTTATCGAGGAAGGCTATAGGCTATATATCATCACGCGAAGATCAATAGGAGCGGAGCACCAATGAAGAATGTTTCCAAATCGGAGAGTATTTTTTCCTTTTGAGGGCTTCCGCTGCGTGCGCTGCGTAAACAGTTAAAGTTTTGCAAAAATCATGTATGACAAAATTGTTCCCCTTTAAAAGTTCTCAAAAAAAGTCCGCGACAGCATATGTCTATCTTTTAAGGTTGGCTCACTATAACCATTTTTATGCTAACGAAATTTGTTCTAAAATAATGCATTATTTGCGAAGGTATTTTTATAAACATGATATTAATCCTTATCCAAATAAATACGTTATTCATCACAAGTATTTAATTTAAAACAAGATTGCCCTTTACATCATTCGATTTCAATGAATATCTTAGGAGATATAGCAGTTTTAAAATAACATCGCAGCAAAATAATTACCCATTACAGACATAGTACAAACGATGTTTCTCCTGGTTTATTCTGCGTGATTACTACTGGTTCGATTTGAAAAATTCTTTTAGTGTTGGATAGCCATTTATCGAGGAAGGCTATAGGCTATATAACATCACGCTACGACCCACGGGGGCGGCGCAGTAACGATAAACGCGGGTGAAACCGCGGGAACATCTAGTATAAAATGTTTAGAAACGCTTTTTCTCCCTACCCCTTCAATAGCTGTGTGTAATTTTTTAGGATATAGTATGTAACAATATTGTACATATTTATTACAAAGAATAAAATGCGCAACTAACAGGGGTAAATTAGAAATAAATAAAAAGTGAAAATTTGAAAATCTAATATTTGGTAAACTATTAAAGCTACATTTCTTAAATTTATTATATGAATAGATAGTCCAATGTTACGTTATTTAAGATACTAAAAAATACAGAACAAGTTATGTTTTAGGAGAAAAATAAAATTAAGATTTCTTAAAGGTCAAAGACCTATAACAAAAAAAATTATTTCTTTAAAAGGATACATAATTTTACTGTAGGAACTTTTACCAATTGATTACTATTACAAGATGTTTCGAATGAACACATATATAATAACTATACATGGCCACAACTAAGCCAAAATTACACACTGCGGCGCGGCTAGATGTATGACGCCCCTTTCCATTCCAGGTTCCTAATAAACTTATATGTTGATTGTGCGTATATACATACATACGCCACAAACTATATAATTATGTAGAATACAAATTGAAATTAATATTTATATGCAATACAATGCAACCATTCTAGTTTTATTATATTAATTCATTTTATGACTCAAGTTGATGAATGAGTTTTCCTGTAATTACATACTTTTAATTACATATTACTAAAGGTTAATACAAGATATTTTAGCTATTTAGATAACATATTTTTTACTTATAATTTATTAGTATAAATATTTTGTCAAGGTTGACAAAAATATTTTAATTAGTTATTTGTATTTGTATTTTTAGGGTTCCAATACAGATTCCCTGTCTAAGAAAAGTGAGACAAGTCTCAGTAGTAATAAAAGTGATGAGTCAACAACAGCTGAAACAGCTGTCTGTGAAGAAGTGCAGCTGAGGAATAAGCCAGTTCGTATCACTGAGAGGAGCTCTGTGAATCAATGTATTAATGAGCTTTCATCCAACTTAGCGGCTGAGGCAGCTCGAAGGAGATGTAATAGTGAGATTGTCCAGAGAACTGACCTTAAACAAGAAAATAATGGTAATTATTGCTTTTAATAATATCTTTTTGTACCTACATTTTAGATTCCTATTTCTTCCCAATCATTTATATAATATATGCTTGAATAGCACATTTGTGTGATTAGCCACCGCTAATGCCGGATGTCTCCGTTACAGTGGGGATATCTCTTACATGGGAGAAAATATTTGTTTATTTTATAGTATTTAAACTCAGTACGAATATTTGTACAACTCTTCAATGATGTTTATATGAGAGAGATTATCCCTTACATTAGAATTCCTTCTTAAGTAGTTTATTGGTTGCTTATTAAAACTTGAGTAGTTTAGATGAATATATATTTGGTATGTCATACAAGTTTGTAGCCATAATTTATTATTAAAATGCCTATTATTAATCTCTCATTGTTGTTAACCACATAACTCGTGAGTAATGTCTATGATATATTTTCCTGCTCACCTTAATACCTAATATGGACACTTTAGCTCTCTGTAATTAAGAATGTGACTGTGTATGCACATTATATTTCTATAGAGGTTTATATGATCGGGTTATTACAGTAGGTGTAGAGCAAACAAGTTCAAATCAAGCCAAAAACCGTCCAACATCACAAACTGGTGATTTTGTAACTGTCATCGAAGTAAATGGTCTGAAATTAGCAGAGTCTGCGTCTAAAAAGGCTGAAGAGTCACAACAATCGTCAGAGGCCAGCCCTGTTGACCCTATAGTCATTGCCAAGAAGAAAGTCCCACCCAAGTAAGTATTATCTCTACTGCTATTTTTCGTACTACTAGCGACATAAAACTTTTAACACTCTTTCATGTGTTCCTTTATTTGATGTTTACCGCAGTATATGATGTTGAATTACTATTATTGTGTATGATAAAGCAATGCAAAATCTCACAAATGTTAATCAACTTATGACGCTGATTGTATATAGAAAATTTACCTCTTTTAGTAAGTAAATATTTTGTTAAAGTAGTGTGAAATTTTATCATTTAGAAATAATTTATTTAATATTTCGGATAAATATTCCACATAGGTATATTGAGTTGTAACTTATTATATATAACATAAGTCATGATTTATTTAAATAACCAAAGTTATGATTTATTAAATAACACAAGTCATGATTTATTTAAATATGAAATCGTCGCTGTTATCGGTTTCCTTAATAGGCTGTAGTCAATGCTATATCAATTAAAAATTAATAAATTTTATATGTTGATGACCTTCATACAACATGATAAGAGATAATAATACAAAATCATGCGTAGTCTGCGTAACTCTTCTATTGCAGCTGCAATCTATTGGTAGCTGTAAGGAAAGTATGAGCTGATGACAAGCTATAAAACCACATCTGCACTGGGACTACGGCCAGGTCCCAGTTCGCAATACAATGATGTGTTCATATGAAGTCTACATTATGCGGGCGCCAACCGATAGCTTTAGGGCTAGCTTTAGTATATATCAACACAAGTTTTTCCTTGTCCAGACCTCCACCGAAAGTGTTCAGCAAGCGCGGCGCATCTTTACCAGAATCCGGCTTAGCAGAAGACAGTCCGCCGTCTTCATTGGGGCGTAACATCCGTAAAGCCGACTCACGGGAGTCCATCGCTAGCAGAGCGTCTACACCCTCCATCAGTGAAAGAGTAAGTTATTTATACTTGTGGAAGTAATAAACATGTGTTTATTATTAGAATGTTTTCATATTATTTTATTCGAGTTTTTTGTAAAAATTAAGTAAAAAATTCATAGCCTAATGACACATAGTACATAGCAATGTCTACTGCATATATAACAAACTAGCTTTTGTATATCGGAGTGATAGGCAAGGACTACGACTTTTCGAATTTCTCTTTATTTCTTCGTTTTACTGATTCTCATAATATTTTCATTCGGTGCAGAGTATTTCTAACTTCACCTTTCTAAACTTTTGATTTGGTCTTTGATTGGTTCCTAGACTGTTTAACTTATGCTCTCTAAATGCACCGATCTGACTACCTTAGAGTAGTCGGGTCGGTGTGTTATAATGGCAGTGCATAAGCAGTGGCAGTACCCGTCCGTGCTGCTTCACAGAATTCCAAACAGATACACCTAAAACCACTTAATTATCCGATATCGAACCTGGTAGGTCTACTACGAAACTTAAATGCCGAAATTGCAGGCCAACTGTTTGTACCGTTTAACATATTTTCCGAAATTCGTCCTGAATTTCAGTACGTAACGTCTTGATTGTCTCTAAACCCTTTCATGAATTAGTCAGAACAACAGATTAATGTCATTTTGAAAGAAAGAAATCCGAAGTATCTTCGTCGTAAGATATTATTGTTCAGCCCGTAGTAACGATTAGACATTCTCATGATAGAATTACTGGACCGCATTATCACCCCCAATAAAATAATGATAAATAAAATAAAAAATACCTTCTCAATACTTTAACTACATTTTCATATATTTATTTATTTTTATTCATGCATTCAATTTGCGTAAGGAATCTATGAATCTGCTGTGACTATCCACAAATATATCAACATGAGCGCAAATATCATTATACTGTCTACACATTCGAAATAGTGGATTATTTTGGGATATTAACTAAGTTACATTCTTTACAGGTTAAAAGTTACGAGTCAATCAATTCGCTGTCATCTGAACGTAAGCGGTCGGGTGGCGCGGCGACACCCCGGTCTATCGACGAAGAAGCCATATCCACGACTCCAGATTTAGGAGAGGGCACGGATGCTGATAAATCTGCTCCGATATCTTTAGAGAGCATACCGGCCATCGTGCCTGGCTCTGAAGATGAACCTTACTATGACCAAGTGCCAGTTGACATCAATGACGGGGAATATGTGTACATACAAGCAGGTAAATTTATACTCTTTATGTATTGAATTTTGTTGTTGTCTGTACTTGTTCAACTAGGGAATTACGTCTGCCCTAAGAAGATCGTTAGTATAGTTCATTTTTAGGGTTCTGTACCCAAAAGTTGTTAACGGGACGCTATTGCTAAGGCTTCGCTATCGCTTCGTCTGCCTGTCAGCGGGCTGTATCTGATTTCATGTCTGAGGCTACTTGCATGTCTGAGAGTTAGCCATAATGTTCTTAAAGAAACTTGCACTGGGGCTGCATGATGGACTATGACCCTTCTGACTGTGTCCAGCAGTGTGGCAGTTTAAACAGAGCTGATATTATTATATGTTTCTTTCTAATACAGTTACCTGGTTAAATTTACATGTAACTTGAGCTAGCTTGAATTAAGGGTCAAAACCCCAAAGATAGTATATAATATTATCGGGGTAGGTAATATGTATGTTTATCCATAGTCTAGTACCCATAGTACAAATTCTGCTTAGTTTGGGCTAGATGGTGTTGTGTGTATGTAATAGAATATTATTATTATTAATATATTAGAAAGAAAGAAATATCATTGGAGTATCTGCATTTTGCTTCTAAGTTTTGAGTATGTAGTGATATATGGCTTAAATGGAAAATAATGAGACATAATTACTAGAGTGATTAAGCGTATTAATAAAGTTTGAAACAAAAGAACCGATAATATGAACCGATAACATATTTAAAGTAGTAAGATTAATATATATTGTATATATAGGAATAATTTTGATAAATAGATGAGTTCGAATGTACGTCTAAATAAGGAGCATTCCGACTGGTAGCATATTCCAATGGTGTGTTTTTGCTACGATATTTTGTATCTTCTGTAGGAAAACCTTGTCAATAGGTAGACTAATGACGGTAATTCGTGATGCACTTTCCTTACGGGGTTGCCAATATGTCGGTAATACCTATATGTAGTGTAGCAAAGGGGTGCATCTAACAGCTAAGACTTGGTTCTTACTGCAATACACTGCATGATTTTGAAGTATTCGATTTTAGCGTGGAAACAGCAAGATGTTCGCACGATATGTTTTCATTTGCGTAAAAGACGAACAGCCGTTTTTGTACAGCAAGCAGTATACGTTCAAATCGTTTGGTTTGCTTAACAAATCTGGTGAGTATCCGTAAAACGTATTTAGCGGTGTACACACGGCTACACATCAAGTTATACACCTTATATGCGCATAACTACGCTACATTGTCGGAAAGGGACAGTGCATAGTGGTGTCGATGTAATGGTAAGGTAGAGCGTAACAAAAATATAACGCACTCTTTTGCACGATTCGCAGCGTTCAACTTCTAATAGATCAAAGTCCAAACAGTCTAGGTTGATGTGTCGCTGTGTGTACGTTTCTTTGCAGTACAAAGGAGGTGTGAACGTACATTTGCCATTCCATTCGTAATTCCAGTTTATGATATGGCGTCCACTCCACACCAACCAGTAGGGTATAGTACGGTTCTATTACACTCCCCATTTCATGATTAATATCAGTTTATGATATATCCCTCCATACCAACCAGTCGGTTATAATAGGGTTGTATGTACAGACTCTTCCTCTACAGGCTACTCAAGTTTATGATATAGCGTTCCTATTCACCAACCTTTCGGTATATAGTGAGAACCGCTGTACCTTCCAGTCACCGAAAGCACCTTCAGGGACCAGTTATAGACAGGTCTTGTCCCCAAATCCAAAAAGAACCTGAGACCTTGTCCCCAATCCAAAATCTCAAATCCTGAGTGGTTCCGGTTCTCGTAAGTGAGCTACCTCGTGCTCAAGTGGCACTACCTATTGTCCAGATGGCTACCGGAGCAATAAAGCCGACGTACATCCATACGTCTACCCTTTCTGGCCTACAAGCCGGATATAGCCCGAGTCACCCAACTATGATTCTTACTTGCTGTGCAGGCAAGCGCCCGAGATGCGTTGTGGCAGTGAAACCACACTGCCACTTCGCTAAAGACAACTCCGCGCCTCGCGTGACCGACTGGTTCACATGTATATGATCAATGAATAAAAAATGATTACAGAAACGAGAAAGTGACTTACTTATTAGTAAATTAGTATAAAAAAGCCCCTACAACGATGTATGGAGACAGACGTAGGCTATCGCTCACCCCAATAGGTCGCAGGTATACACCTACAGGAGTCCAGCCATTAGGGACCCATTCTGGTATAAAATAGGGCGTTTTATCACTTGCATATTAATTTGTAATATTCGAACATGAGCGAGAGGGATTCACTTATCCGTAAGTTTGCGTCCACCTACAATTACTTATTGTTTTAAAAAGTCCTTTGAGTTCAGGTAGCAGGTCTATACAATGGGCGGGCAACCCTTTCACTGTTTCCGTGAGGTTTTAACTTTGAAAACCAACTTTTCTTAAATATAATTAAGTTAGCATTTTGTAAAACTACTTTTAAAAACTAATCTTACTAATTTTAAAGCTAATACATGATACACACAGCACAAAACAAAAATATTTAAATTCAAAAACACTTTTGTTTCGTCAGTATTTGCTCAAGTGTCTTCTCCGGTTGTTTTACAATGGGACCGTCTCGGCCGTAGGCGCGCGGGCGTAGCGAAATAACACATTTTTCACTGTGGATGCGTGCCGGCCGGGGGCTTAACGGAATGGGACCTTAACGGCCGCGGCCGAACCCTCCTCTGCGGCTACCCACATTTTTTTTTTTTTTTAATTTTTTTATTTTGCTCGTCAAAATGACCACACTCCACCTGATGGTAAGCAGTCGTGTGGTCTAAGAGCAGTGGCCTCCACATCGCCCCCACAGTAGCCGAGGCGATGTTGAGGTCTCTACTTTGACGGCCTGAGAAGATGCTTTTTCACGCCCCGCTTAAAGAACCCAGGATTGAAGGAAGAAGGAAACACGTGCCTTGGCAGAGAATTCCATGCCTTGGTCGTTCGGCAGAGATATGAGGACCCAAACTTTTTGGTACGCGCTCTAATCGACTCTACCGTGTAAGGATGGCATCTGAGCCCAGCACGCGTTGTTCTGGATAGGAAAGGGGAGGGCGGGATAAGGTGGAATAACTCTTCAGAGCACTCCCCGTGGTATATTCTGTAGAAACATGCCAATGAGGCAATGTCTCTACGGAGTTGCAGAGGTTCCAGTGAACTCGTGACCTCTGGATCTCCGATGATACGGCCACTGCGAGTCCAACTTCAATGTCAGGCACCGTGCACTCTAATCAGTGGCCGATAGAACACGCCTTTCGAGGCTCAGTGGGCTAGCCTGACCCCGTAGTACCCTGATCCTAAGGCGGCGACCCGTAGTTCTCCCCCCGGAAACCTATCTATTCGGGTCCTGTAGATAGGGACATGTATGTACAGTGTGCGTATGTGGCACTAGTTGTTCTATAAGATGTATGTCGGTGTAACGGTGGTGGCTTGTCGGCAGGAGGCACGGGGTCGAGCGCGGAAGATGCGTCGAGTGGAACCAGCACGCTGGCGCTGGGCGCCGCGCCCGCGCCCGGCGCCGCCCCCAGCGCGCCCACTGCACCGCGTGCGCCCGACTCGCCGCCCTGTGCGCCCACCGCGCCCAACTACGTCAACATACACTACTTTATACAGTAATTATGAACTCTATATTTATTTCTCGTATCAACCATGAACATACCATCAAAACAAATTCATCCCGAAAAAATTTACTGTTCTCGAGGAAAACAACAAAAACGTTCTTATGATAATAGATGGCGCCACGTGTCTTTAGAATCATGATTGAATGATATTATTACAAGCAGAGTACAACCAGAATTAATTGTCAAATTCTAAATTAACGCGAGCAAAGCCGCGGGCAAAAGCTAGTTATTATATACATGAGACGTCAAACAATAGCTGGCGATATGTGAATGTCTCGACACCACTGTCTATCCCTACGAGGATATAGGATTTGCAACCCAAAGTAATAAATGTTGGCGGTATAACATCGCCTCTTTCAAAAGGCAAGTAAAACCGGCCCTACGCCTGATATCTCTCTGCCTGGTCATATTTATATATACACATACATATATGTACTTAAGTGCAGATGGCAATTTTTGTGACCATTAATTAACTATCATACACAGTCTTGAACAAGCAAAATCTATAACAAAGTTCTTTTTAAAGAGAGGGAGGCGGCGACACGGAGACAAGTGATACTGTGAGTGACTTAGCTGATTCGAGCGACACCCCACTGCTCCTACGGACGATATCCTCGGATACGGAAGCTAGCGCCACGCCGCCAGCGTTGAGAAAGTTACAAAACCAAGTAAGTACCTATTATTAAAATCATCTTGTACAGTAACATAAGTAGCTGAATATTAAGAGCGTGTACGCCTTCTGGTCTGTTCAGAAAGGCAACTTCGCAAACGAGTGACATATTCTGAGTCACACATCGAAAATTATCGTCCCAGTATTTACATAGTAAAAGTACTACAAATAATTTTACCTTAGTCTAATATTTTTAATACACTCTATTAAAAATATTTTGAAAATAAATCCTAAGTAAATTACATTTTAAACTACTTAAAATATGACACTAATTTGCGACGTTGCGATTCGGAGAAGACCAGAAGGCGCAAACGCTCTTAAACAAATTTGTTAAAGTCATTTATGAATAAAAATCTAAATTAATATTCTATGTATGAATGTATTATTTTTGAACTATGGATGCTATAAAAAACTTACATTTCTTATAATTTTGAAAGATAGATTGTATCTAAATCTCGCAAGTGTGTATTAGCTCAAATTGCTGACCGTACGCTATTTTTTGTCCCTTTTTAGCTTCCAAAGAAAGTAATAAGTCATTATAGTGGCAAAAGGATACTTAACACTAATAAAGTGTTTAACTAATTACTACTGAGTGTAATTGTTCTTAAAATGCAACTCCTGTCCTAGGTATAATTCCTGGATCGTGGTGTATAAAGATTAAATTTTAATGTTTTAATACACTCAGAAGATTGACATTGGCAAAATGAGCACTAAGTTACACTGCTATACGCAGTCAATTTTAGCCATTAAGTACATGACATTTAAACTCCTTTTTAGTATACATGGCACTGCTTCGATTTAAAGAGTTAATTATGCGTCAATCCTTAATGTATATCAGGGTGGTAAAGGTTAACAGAACGCTATTGGAATACATAAAATTAATTAATCACTGTTTATTATATATATGGTATGTCGGCGCAAATCTATATAACTAATTATTTTAATAGGTACATCAATTTACCGCTAATTGACTTATAATAAACCATTACAACTCTTATTTTAAGCAATAACTGGTAAAACTCGCATAAACAATGTGGTAATCATTAAATAATCTTAGTAAATGAATAGAGACCTGATTAAAAGTCAATTAGTGGTAAATTAATGTTTTTAATACATTAATTTACCGCTAATTGGTTATATGGACTTGCGCCGACAGGTATAATATAATGCGGTCAGAATAATAAAATTAAATGATTAAAATAGGTAACATTGTTGTTTACTTTCCTTGACATAAAATTTTACATAATATCAATTTCAAAGCCATGGAAATTGCTTTAAACTTAGTTAGTGCGTTAACAGCGACAGTCTGTATACGATATGCGAAATTTATTATATTCAATCGAATTAGGCGTTACTTGGCGGTAAACCAATGTAATAAAATAATTGGAAAGAGAGGACACACGCCCTCGGATTGTCCATCTATATCATTGCAATAGAAAAAGCTTCTGAAGTCCTCTGGTTCGGCGCTATGGCCGACCACTGCCATTGAGCTACTTATACTACAAGGCAACACACTTTACATTAAATGCATTTATTATACACATACATACACTATTTTTGACATAATTATAGTTTTAAGTGTGTGTTGTAACTAAAACGTTAACCCTTAAATTCATAATGTAGGATGCAGACTACATAATATTCGGATGATATATTGATGCCAATTCTGTTGTCACAAAATTCTCTAAACTTAACTAAAAATCGCAATTTTTTTTTGTCCTGTCACTTTTAACTATTTCAGAATACGAAATGTCATTTGAGAGGACTAAACTAAATTTTAGTGATTTTTAGTTAAGCTTAGAGAATTTTGTGACAACAGAATTGGCACCATTGTGTGTTACTATAATTAGAGAGAGTTATTAACATATTAAATAAAATAGAAAAGGACTTATAGTAAGCTAAAGCAATAAGCATAATGACTTGGGGTATTCGTTTATCTTTATTATTCAGCAACTTAATTATGGACACAATGATAATCTACAAATTTAAATTTACTCTGTTATCTAAGTATGATAGAAACACGATAAGAAAGTCTCGTATAGAGATACACATTAAGTTGTTGCGTTGTTCTAACATGAAGTCACAATGAAATGTTTTAATGCCTTAATATTTTGTTCATCACATCTTTAAGAAGGAATTTGTCTTTTGAAAATGGAATGTCTTCACCTTGTACATTAATTATATCATTACTTATCTGTGGTAAAATAGGTCTGCACCTTTCTTCGTTGGTGAATATGTTAAACTTACAATAACGTATTTTGCAATCGATCTCCTCACATCGCGTGTAATAACACAAGCCATCTTTGCAAAATGAATTGATCTCTAATTCTTTTATAATCCTGTTGATAAGTTTGGTTGCATATTGCGCTAACATGAAGTGCATATAGTTATTTATAGTAGAGTCTACTTCTTCAAGGAAAATATACCTCGACTGGGATTTTCTTGGTTTTTGTATACCTGGAATTATATAATGGACATTTAAATTTCTTTGTACAAAATAAATATTTCGGACGGTATAAACAGCATAATTATGATGTTATAATCATACTTCATTTTTATTTAATGAAGAACGGAACTCCTTCATTAATAATTGGTCTTCTAGTGATAAGTCATTGAGACCTTTCATCATTAATTGAATTATTAAAATAACAAAAAATACATGTGGACTACACAACTTGTCCGTGTAGGTATCAAACCTAAACAAGCGGGCGACTTAGCCAACAGCGGGTTGATAACTTAAAGCGTTGCGTCTACTACTGTGCAGTCAATATTTTGGTATAAGTTTTTTTTTTACTAATACGACTATATAATCGCGAGGTCAAAAGTATTTAAAATGTTGATTAATGAACCCGACTTTCATAAAATAATCGATCAAATACATGCATTGAAAGACACTTGATAATAACTTTTTTATGTTTTAGGACTCATTTTATATAAACAAATTGTAAATACACCCAAAGTACAACGTTTTTATATTTATACTATTTTAAATTATTATAAGGCTGAAACTAATTGGACGAGATTTTACGCCCACTAGACCAATTTTAATAAACTAGTAAACTGAAAGATGGGTAAGTAAACATGCTATTTTTCAAATAAATGGTGGATACACATCAGTCATCAGTTATCTAAAGAAAGAGGCGAACGATTTTAAGTTTTTATCTAGAGCTTTGCGGACATTAGTTTGTTAATATTTTATTTACAAAACTTTGACAAGGGCAAGAAAAGGGTTGTTAGTTTATAGTACTGTCTGGTAAAATAAGGAAAATAAGCCACATGCACTGACCTTAGTTTTCTCCGTCTTTTAATTCTTCTGGCATAGCTTCAGAATCATTTTCTTTGTTATTATTAATAGTTGACGATAAAACAGACTCTAGTTCCAACGGGCGCATAGTGGGACTACTTTCCTGTTGTTCGCTTTTTGATGTGCTATCAACAAGTGCATTAGTGGTGGTTACTATCGGCCTTGGCGTAGTGAGTTGTTGGGTTTCCTTAGATTTCACACTAGTATAGCTTACGCATTCTCCACGTAAATTAGTATCGTAAATATTACAAGTCTCGTTTGTACACCCATTTTTGCCGCACTTGATCGTGGTACAGGTTTGGTCGTTACACGATATAGTTTTAACGTAGGGGTCTCTATTCAAAATATTATTGTCTAGATTGATATTGTTATTCTCTATTTCTTTGTTATTGTTGGGATTGGACTCGTCATATCTGATTTCTTTGTTATTGCCGGATGGAACTATCTCAGATCTTACAAGTTGTCCTCCTACAGGCAGGTCAGTATTTCCTGAGTTCCACCACCAACCAACAAAAATATATTTTAGCCCTGCCCAAAATTTGGTTATAACGCCGGGACACTCATCAGTTACGCCATCTGCAAGCGATATTGTTAGTAATTACAACTAACCGCGACAGCCAATACTTACTAAAAGTAAATGTCCTTACACAACATTTTGTTAGAAGTTCACAACTTATAATTTTACTTACTATTAGTTATAGGCTGGCTCGCTGTTTGTTGCACTAAACACAAGGTAAAAACAACTGCGAACGTTTTTGTAACTAGCATGGCGACAGGTAGTTTGGGGATTTCTAATAGGAATAAATATTTAAATAGTCCCACTTCTTTTTATATGCCTTCCTCGTACGTTATTATCTTTAGTGAGATAAGACCCAGTAGAGAATGTTTACCTAATGATGAACAAACGACTGGCGACCATAATAAAAAGCGTTTACATTTTTTAACAATCTTTATAAAGTGAAAGACATTAACATACTTTTTTTAAATGTTTTTAGGAAACATCAACAGATATTACAGTTGCAAATTATCTACTAGTATTCTTGTTTAGCGCTTAAGCTAAGTTAATTGACTGTGTTTGGGATGGGTTCACGTCCTTAGTACAATAAGTAGATTTCGAATTTACGACCATCTTCGATCGCAGATCCGATGCCTTCACCAACGTGTTACGACGGTTTCGATTTCACTATGTTAAAATTAGTAGTAATCTTACTATACTAGATGGCTTGTTAAAAACGTTTTGCACATAGTTAGATTTTTGTTCTCGGAGACCTCGCATAGCTTACAATTTATTCGAATATCTGGGCAAGCCAAAAATCTACAGGCGCTTTGGGATTTATTACAAAGTACTGATATTTTCACCTTCTTTGAATGTATCATTCTACGATATTCCCGTGGCAATAAGTTAGACATCAAATATTGTAATTGTTCATAAAAAGGATGATCTTGCCCGTCGGTGTTATAAACCTTCTCGTTTTTCATTACACTAGCTTCTATTCTTGATTTGATATCCGTGAATAGCGGGTTGATAGCCTTTTCTGTTTGTACGACGCCACCAGAATTAAAGTCTATAATGTTCAGTGTCTTTTTGTTGAGTTTTTTCCATGGGTTCACATATATTTCTTGTTCCTGGATTTATTACAAAACCGAAAGTTAATTAACAACAAAGATCATTATCAGTGTTTTAATTAAAGAAAACACGGTGAGAAAAAGAAAATTATCTTATCTATTACTTTTAACAAATATTTATAGAGATTACATAACTTTGTATAACGAGGAATGATATAATGTACACATGGTTTTATTTGTCAATAACATCGTATATTCTAAATTCAAGATACGAATGCAATGCTTTTTATTTGTAAGTTTTTGCTGGTTTATACCAGCCATTATATAATTTTATAGTAAACTAGATTTTCTCCGCAACTTCGCTTAGGTTAATATATGTAGATTATATCATTAATTTTCTATCTTTCGGGACAGTACTTTTTCAAGATGAAAGGTACCCTTTGTCCGAAAGAACACAGGGTACCTTTGATCATTTCGCATACACGTTGTCAGGGATAGAGAAAACTGTATCCTACACAACGAGTACGCGAAATGTTATGATGACTGCTCTAGTAGTTAAGGTGTGAAAGCGTAATAAACAAACTCACTTTTGCCATGTATTGATGATGTTGTTGCATGGCTTAGTTAAGATTAATAACAAAAATAATGTATATTTGCCTTCAGTGCCGGATTAAGCAAGCGCGGGGCCCGTAGCAAATTCTTTCGGGTAAGAAGACTTGCATACGTCAGCATTTTTGTAGAGCTGTTTATTGGGCCGACTGAAATTCTACACATCTATACGAGCGACTTTTTGTAGAACTTGTGCGTTTACCCTATGAAATTTGGTGTTTTATTTACGCCAAGGAAATAGTCAGTTACTGATTGTCTGACGTGGATTGTCTTAGTAGGAAAAGTTGTAACATTTCACGTTTTTGTGACATCAAGTAAATTCAATATACTTACCACATCTTATCACCAGTGATCGGATTAGGTAGAGCTATTTAGGTTCATTGACCGCAAACATTGATGTTAATATGGATATTCCACGGGATTCCGACTGATACTACGGGATTTTATTGAATTTCATTCTTTTTGTCAATATGTATAAAAATGGTTTATGTAAGCCAATAAGCGCATGAGCGACGTAGTAAATTTTACGTCAACAGCACGCTATAAAATTACACGCACATTGACATCCTCAGAGAATATGAGGGAAAACTATCGAAAAATGATGTAATTGACTAAATTTTGTCATATAAATTCGCTTCACTAACATCAACAGATGTCAAACGCTCGTTTTCCACATATAAATGGGTGTTAGATGTAAAAAGAAATAGATTAAAATTAGATAATTTAGAAAAAATAATGGTGATTTATTTTAACTCTGGTCTTCTAGGGAAGCTGAAGACAAACCAGACCAATGACTTGTTTTGTTTAAATAAGTGAATTATTGTTGAAGCGTATTGATTATTTTAATTAAGATTTTATTGTAAATACATATTGTTCTATTTGATAATGTTTTGATTTTCTGAGGAACAAATAATTTGTATGGTAATATGTTTTTGTACAACTTCAGAATAAAAATGTTTAAATGATTGTTGATTCTTGAATAAGAAATTGTTACGTAAAAAAATATATGTGGTTTAATGAAACAAGTTTATCTATTTATTATACTATACTTAATCCCGTCCTTCTTATATTTACCTGTCAGAAAGGAAGTGTAATCTTTCATTAGTCCCGAAGGCGAGAATAGATTTTTTATGATTTTACTACTTAAAAAAAATATATATAGGGAATATCCATATTATTATAACCTATGGCAAGTACCTAAAACAGCTCTACCTATTCCGATCTCTGCTTATCACACAAGTTTCACTCAAAAAATTACGCTCAGGCAGAGATGAGTGGGTTTAAATATGCGAGGTCCCCTTTCGCGCGGGGCCCGTAGCAATTGCTACTCCTGCTACGTGGTTAATCCGGTACTGTTTGCCTCTCAGATTATGTTTAACCTTTTAACCGCTTACGTCGGATTAATCCGACAAACATTTTCGTGTACATTTCGCCAGCGTCGTATATTTCCGACTAGATACCACAGCTCGTTTAATCTGCTTTTTTATTTAATTACGGTGTTTTCTATCAAAAAAATGTTTATATTGTGTAAATGGAATTAAGTAATCATTTACAATTTAATACACTTTAGTCTCATAATTAGAAGTCCTAAAAATAAGTATTTATTTTTGTAAGTATTTATTTTCGATTCACTGTGCCGGGCGCTGGGGGCACAGCAACTGTTATGAAGTGGGGCGGTTTAAAGTTTAATATATAGATTGATCTGTAATTATCAATTAATTGATAAACGCTGCGTCATCTATTTATACTATAATAAAAGTATTTTAAGTCGAGTATTGTTTTAACAAAAAAAAAAGACTATACAAATTCCGAAACAAAGCAGATACCATAATTTACACATTTAAATATGTTACCTCCATCTATTTCATACATTTAAAAACTTGAATAATCGTTACTTAAAATATTCGTTGTTGCCCTTTTCAACAACATACTTACAGATGACGTTTGGATTGCCAAATGTGTAAATATTTAAATATGTCAGGCCTGTATGCACTGTCCCACTGCTGAGCAGGTATGAGAAGGGTTATTATATATTAACAAAAATGACGCCTCTATTACATGTTTCTCTTTCACGGGTATTTCCCTAACATGTTAAGAAAATACCCGGCCCTTTGGGAGGCTTCCACGGGGACATGGGTCCAACATGCAGAGGTCCTTTGAGAGTTTTAGTTTAAAGTGAGATGAGACACTTACCGAGTCACTAGCCGCGGCAGGCGTAAGAGACTATTGCTACATATGGAATCTAATTATTCTGGTCTATAAGGATTGGTGTTTGGTGGTTTGGTAAAATGCAAATTATAGTTAAAAAACGCCGTGTGCCTGATATACTGTCCCAGTACATAGTCGGAATGGTAGATGGTGACTCGCCGACTCACTCACTTATTAATATTTAATTAATGAATTTAAATAACTTAAATTAATTAAACCTTCTAAAACATCGTAACAATGTCAAGAATATACACTGAATGTTTTTAAATAAAAAGAAAACATGCGGTTACGGCTACTTATTGTATAAAATTATTGAAAGTATAAATGTATGGAATGTTTTACTTACAGAAGCAACATCTGTAGACCGCATTGAAACCGTAATTGTTATAACAGTTATTAATAAAGAAATCATTTGTAACTGAACCGGGCTCTTAATGAGCCCTACTTGTAATGAATTAGAATACAGAGCTAACCTATTCACAGCTTATCTAAGTTTTAAAACAAACGCCAACACTTTTTAATCAAACAATTTTCTGCTTGTTTTGTTTTTATTATTCGAAACATACTTAGAACTTACAATATTTTCACTGTTTTAGCATTTAAACAATGGCCTGTTGTGTTTAGTTCCTTGATAGTGCATCGAGTCTTGACAAAGTTCTTTTTAGACGCCACGAGAGTAATACATTTGGAGTTAATACAAAACGTAGCCTTCCCAAAAATGTTGCCTAACATTTTGTTTTGCAATATATCTACTATCTCAAATGCGATGTTCGATGGCAAATCCATTATCGACTCCATTGATGCTACGCTATCTGAAATAAAATTAACATTTAGTTTATTTTGTGTATATTTAGCACATATATTAAAAACTGGGCAGTACATTGGCAACGTTTGAACCACGTAACAGGAATTAATTTACGGATATCACGAATCAGTATTCTAAGCAAGCCGCTTATTACAGTATTATGAACACGATGTAGCTCTTTTAGTAAAAGTATTTATAGCTCCTGACTACGTTGAACATGTTAGTCTCAAAAGATCGCTATGTCCTTACTTACATTTTCTAATTTCGAAATGTGTGGAATACATACTGACTCAACATCATCATAAGTTGGCACTCGTATTGAGGACATAAGAACATAAGTACTTCAAGTTCGTACCGATGAGATCAAGTCAAAAACAAAGCAATGTTGCTCACCTGTACTATTCGATCCGGCACAGTGCCCTTTGTTATTCAACCTGTCTGCGGGTACGCAAACTCTATGTAAGCAAGTTTTATTTGCGCATTTCATCGAGTGACAAACCTGTTGGGAACAAAAAGTTAAGATTCCACGAACATATTTCCCAACAAAAGACATAAAAGCAGGCGCGACTGTGTCAATATCATCCCAGTTTACTTCACCAAATATAGCTTGTTCGAGCGCTTTCGTGTGGTTCTGCCGAATCGTCTCTTTGCTCAAATTTAACTTAGATTTATTGTGTTCATTCTCTAGTATAATAGTCGTTATATTTTTTTTATTAATATATGTCTTGTTTCTTTTAACGCTTGGCCAGTATAATAATTCAGCGTCCGTTAACAGATTTTTGTCCGATCTCTTGATTCTTTCCTTAGTAATATTAGTTTTGACGATGGAGGAACTTTTCTTTAATATTTTATTATGAATACTATTATTGTTAGATATATTTATGTTATACGCCTCGCGTTTTTCACGTAATATTGGTAATTTAGTTGTAGCATTTGTAAACATTTTTGTGATATCTGTTTCGATGCTATTTTCAAATTTATGGCTGTCTTCGGTAGTATTGTACGCAGTGTTTGTAATATTGACCATTAGGTAGATGCTTTCTTCAGTCTGTGTATCGTTAAATATATCGTTTGTTTTATTGACCGTAGAATTAAATTCAGGTTGTACCATAGAATCATTGATTACGAGAGTTTTATTATTTTTAAGCGGCTCGGTGATATTCTCATCAATTCGTATTGGAAATAGTGGTTGCTGCTCTAGTTTGATGTTATGGAAAGTTATTATTTTCTTTCGATGCTTTTTGTTATTATTATTAGACCTAGATTTCTTTTTCTTGTGTATTGTTATCTTGTGTATTGGCGTTGAGTCCTCTTTGTTGAATTTTGGTAATTTTTTATAACCAAAAACTTCCATGGGTACAGGAAAATTAAAGTATGGGAATGGTAATTTTATAGCTGTAGTCAGTTCTTTAGAAATGAGATCATCCGATTCAAATGGTTTGTCACGAATATGAGATCTGTAATATTTACCATTATTTTCTTGCAATTTGGGTAATTGAAGATCTACTTTAATGCGAATGTTGAGCGTATTTTCGGATAAGTCTTTGAAGTTATCATTCATTATTTGATCGATCTTTTTCATAGAATTGTCGTACATCGAAGAATGTAAGAAACCAGGCTTCTGCTGATCATCAGTTAAATGTAGTTTCATTGATTGTTCTCGTGGGAAAGGTTCAACATGAACTAAGCATTGTTTACAATTACAATCGCACGGTATATGTCCGTTTTTACAGAAACACGGTGACTTTATCGGATCAAACTTTGACTTTAGCATAACTGGTGGTAATTCTAGTATTTTTTTATCGTTTAATAATAGTTTTTCGAATGGTAGCAAATCCCCGCGTGTTCCTCTTGGAGAGCTTGTTGTCATTTCTGGTTTATTGATATATTTTCCTTTAGCATTGATAGGTATGAAAACATCTAAAGGGTTACTAAATGACGATTGCGGAAATTTGAAACCTGGGTTGTAAAAGCCTAGATTGTTGGGATAGTAAAATTCATTATGTTTATATTCAAGCCCAGGTTTCGTTTTAGTAAATTGATCGTGACGTAGTAGAGGTACTTTGTTTTTAGATTTGGACTTTTCTATGTAATTTTTTCTTTGCTTGTGTGCCTTCTCTAAATAATGTTGATATTCGGTTAATAAATCCTCAACTTTTTCATTGCTTTGACTTTCGCTGTTTGTGAAGACATCAAAGGGTGATATCTAAAATTAACAAAGTCATTATAAAAGTAATAAGCTATTAATGTTGTATCCCTTATAATATACTAGATGTTCCCGCGGTTTCACCCGCGTTTATCGTTACTGAGCCGCCCTCGTGGGACGTAGCGTGATGTTATAGAGCCTTCTTCGATAAATAGGCTATCCAACAATAAAATAATTTTTCAAATCGAACCATTAGTTCCTGAGATTAGCGTGTTCAAACAAACAAACAAACTCTTCAGCTTTATAATATTAGTATAAATTATAGTGAGGTAAACAATATTTTTTTATACTAAATTTGTGACAATAAAATCTGAATAAGTAGGATAATGTATTGGAGATCGACACTTATTGCCACTTGTACTAGTTAGTTAGAAAACATTTTAAAGATTAACGAAAATAATCGACTGTCCCTTCGAAATGTTGGCCGTGCTTAGTTTTACTGTGCAAGAAACGAGATTTGTTAACAGCATTTTTACGTATAATCAACACAGCATATACAAACTTATCACGTTTATACTTACACCGTTATTTTCAAAATCATTTATAATATCTGCAATATCGCTATAGATAATAGTATCGTAAAACGGAGTTACTTCGATACGATTAGATTCGGCACCTAAAAGTAAATAAATTTTACTAGATTAATCAAAGCTTTTATCAAACATTAGTATTTGCAATAATACATATTTTACTTACTTTCTGAATCTGAATAGCAATAAACCACGTTCAAGAAAAGTATCAAACACCAAATGAATATAATTTCCATGGTTTGTGTACCATGCAGGTATTGCAAAAGAATGGCTATATTTGAATTCGTTTTGACTTAATGTTTAAGCATTAAAACGCGTTGATATTTCCTTTCTATGAGTTTGTTTTTCAAACAAACTTTTTAAAGGCTATTGTGCGGTGTTGCGAGACCAATTATACAACGTCCATGATTGCATGTTTTAAATTTACGAACACATTTTCGTATAAATAATTTAGTTTGTTATTTTCAGGACTCGAGTAGCAACAATGCGGAGGCCGAACGCCTAACTATGCACCATTGCATCATTAAGAGCATCATTGAGAGCGAGACTGTTTATGTTGAATGCCTTTACGTTATGGAAAAGGTAATTAGTTGTAATGATAATTAACTTCTTACATACACAACTTCAAGCATGCATTCTTAGACGATCAAGTCAAGGTATAAGATACCCGGAGCAATGGGTTAGATCACATAATATGCTGCCACTGCCAAATTACAAGACAGGAAATCTTCGTGAAATCGAATAATACTGCGCCAATGAGTTGCTTTAATTATATTAACAATTTTGAAATGTTAGAGAAATGTAATCAATATAAAATCAATCAATAGACGTACCAAAGCCGGTGGTTGATAGTTCCAAATAGCATGTGATATCGCTCTTGTATTCACGTATACCTATAAACCGAAAGTACGAATTTTGATAGCTATTGATTTTGTTAATGTTGCACCTACATAATATAATGTGATCTAGCTATTGCCGTCTACTAACTGGGCTACTAACAGAACATATTAGATAAAACCGATCACAATAGAAAGGCACGCCAACGTTCAACGCAAAGGCAATAGATTTCTTCTCTCCAATGCGAGAGTTGTTTTCATAAATAAAAAAAATATATCTTTCGTACTACCCTACTAATATCTTGAACTAGATTTTGCCCGCGGTTTCGCTCGCGTAAACGGTTAGGTTAGTAGTAGTACTTTTTTCTGGTTGAAAGAGGTACCCTATACTCTTTTCTGTTTGCCTGGCAACGTGTATGCAATATTTCATGATGATATAGTTAAGGCGTGAAAGCGTAACAAACAAACAAAGTCACATTCGCATTTGTAATATTAGTTAGGATGTAAAATATTGTGACGATGCTCACTTACACTTAAATCGTTAAACGGGTTTGGCTGAAACTAGGCCCACATATGGACCATATCCTGGGTTTACATTAAAAATACTTTTGTCCCGGTCTGTGCTTCCGGAGGATTCACGGGACTAAAAGCTATTAGGGTCTATCATCGTACATTATGGTGTAATGAGTCCTGTGTTGACAAATTACTGGTAAATCCTATGTATTCAAGTGTAGAGCAATATACATAGACTAGCAAGCGGCCCGCGAACAGTTTGATTTAATCAAAAAACTAATATTAGATTCGGATTCAGGGACCTTGAAAACCCCTAAAGCCAAGCCTTGACAATGACCTTTTCTGGAAAGATCTCGTCGACCTCTATCTCATTTTATCGAATACCCCACCTATCTCTAACCGTTTCGGAGATATTAAAGGTCAAAGTTTGTATGGCGGCCATGTTTTTTTTGTATGGAAGCCATGTTGCCCCCCCCCTCCACTCCCTCTAAAAGTTGCCAGGGTTTTAGGAAGATTTTGTTCGAGAACGACTCCCGTAGATATCCCGTTTCCGAGATCCGATGGGGTACCACCACCAAGAGCTGACCTTCCGAAGGTCAGGCATTTTTCCTGGGCCTCCTGAACGATTGTCTATACGACGCTATATTTACTTATTACCTACGACTCCCCCATGTATGACTTCTATTTCTCTAAGTCAATCAGTGGTAATTTAATTTTATATAATATAGAATTACATTACGCCGAAATGGATGAAGGGTCTGGCAGATGTGTACTACTTTAATATTTCGATGTCACATAATAAAGAGAGAGAGCCTCTGTCGGGCGTAATGTCGGACCTCGAGCTACTATAAAGAATTGCCAGAACTTTGCATAAACCCGAAACGAGCCCGTGTGATCGTGTGTAAGTATTAGCGTGAACTTACGAAATCAGACCAATGTGTCAATCAAAGTAAAGATCACAGAAATAAATAGTAGTAGAATGGTGAATGTCACGTCTTCGCGTACATTTCGCGCGTGCCACATTTCGGCAAGCCCCGCCTACAGTGACGTAGAAATAGTGAGGGGACACTATGGAATTATTATCGATATGTTGAGAGCTGTGGAAGATGAAATTATGTTATTGTTTTTATGTAAAATGTTTTATTATGAATAGTGATGATAACATATTAGGTACTATGTAAACTTTGATTAAAGTATAATGTTATTTAAATAAAACGTATTTATTTAGTTAAAAATCTGTATTGAAACCTTACAAAACTTTTGACTATATTATAGAATATACTTTATATAATGTATATTATTATATCAAAAATAAATTTATTCAGGTTAGGTTACAAAGTAACACTTATGAATGTCAAAGTCACACTAAATTCTGTCTGTGCATTTACATTTACTGCCACGTTTAGCAAAGCAAGAGTGTAGGGTACTAACAAACATTCGTTTGAATAAGTTGTTAATTATGAAAAAATTCTTAACAAAATTATTCTGCTTGACTTAATCAGCAATCGTATACACACTACCATTAGACTAAACATACAGATCAAAGAAACAGTTGATTAATATTAACAAACGTATTGATATCGACATAATAATTAATTCAAGAGTGTCCTTCGAATTAATATTCATTTTATTTATCGATAAATTTAAGACGTCGCCATAAACCGAACGTCAATCACTAGCGCAATCGCTGACCAATCACAACTATTTATTTGACCCGACGCCCCTGATTTGTTATTGTTTTTGGCTTCTTGTGAATATCGCTTATCTCGACGTACATTGCGTGTGGGTTTCATATTTATGTGAACAAGTATCGCATAATTCAAGCAATGGATATTTAACATAACGAAGAAAAGAACGATGATGTTCTTATTAGACAAACATGGTAAAAGTAGAACACTTATTTTGAATCTCAATAATCTTAACTTTTACTCAATTTAAATACTTACTGGTGATATGAAATGCCTCCTTTTTCCATATTTATTGCATCACTTTTATTTTTACAATTGGAAACTGCACAATATGGCATATTTGTAACGAATTTAATGTTTTTTTACCTCCGGAGCGCGCGAACGGGAGACGCGTTGCGTAATGCGAATGCGTTTAGAAGCATATGCACTATAGTGCAATAGCTTGGCACGCGCGCCACGCCCTCTTCACCATTCTACTACTATTTATTTCTGTGGTAAAGATTGTTTAAAAATAAAACTTTTCTGTAATGGCCTTTGCGCTGGTAATACCTTTAACAGTCTTACCACGAACAGTTTAAACCTCTAACATCGCTTACTAGATATACGCCAATCATAACAATCACATAGTTGAAACTCTTCTTCTCTTCTGCGGAACTATGATTGATATTTCGAATTGGTTTAGATACCTACATAGTAATAAAGTACACACAAACTAAGCTGTAGATAAAAACGACTTTGTTTTTCCCTTGCAGTACATGAACGCGATAAAAGCGACTTTATCGACATCACAACCAGTTATAACGGAAGATGAGTTCAATACAATTTTTTATAAAATATCTGAACTACACGAGTTACATAAAAATTTCCTCGACGGCTTAAATGCTGCGGTCGCGAGTTGGGAAGAGCCTCTATCTGTTGGGATCCATTTTAAAAAAATGGTGAGTATTTTTACAACAATATTAAATTTTTACTGTGTTTGAGACAATAAGGAATTAACTATTTGCGACTGTTTGCCATGAGCGTATCCTGTTTAAAACTAGGTGTAAAAAAGCAGTTTATTTCAAGGTGGGTAGCGATTTATATTCGACCAGCGATGGTTACCACCTACTATCACGTTAACAATTCGCTCATATGACAGCGCATTGGAGCAAGTGCTAACGGCCTTAAAATAATTACTTTAGATATATCAACTGCTAAATATGTCGAATTTTTGGCTGCAATTCCATGGTAATTTGAAAACCTGGATAGCAGTACCTTATATTACTTGATCGAAGCCTCCTTCAGTGAGGTTGGTGTATATGACTTGAAATGTTCTATGTATGTAGTTGTCCAAGTCAGTGTATTTTCTGTTGAGGCCGAGAACATAAACATCTACGGCGCGTTCCTGCACAACTATGGGCGCGCGACGGACGCGGTGCGGCGGCGCTGTGCCACGTCGCAGAGCTTCGCGCACCTCACCAAGCAGATCTCGTGCCACGGACAGCCCATGTCGCTCGACGACCTGCTGCACAAGCCCGTTGCGCGCGTGCAGAAGAACGCTCTAGTCTTACATGTAAGTCTCACTTAAATCTTTTTTTTCCTCCTCTCTCTCTTTTTCTTCCTCCTCTCTCTCTCTCTTTCCTCTTTCTCTTTTTCACCCTATTTCTCTCTCTTTTCTCCTCCCTATTTCTCTTTCTTTTTACTCTCTTTTTCTTCCCCTGTCTTTTTCTTCTCCCCCCTCTCTTTCTTCCTATTATTCCTCCCTGTCTTCTCTCTCTCTCTCTCTCTCTCTCTTATCTCTATATCTCTCTCTCATCTCTATATCTCTCCTCTCTCTCTTCTCTCTCTTTCTATTAATCCTCCCTCTCTTCTCTCCCTTTCTATTAATCCTCCCTCTCTTCTCTCCCTCTCTTCCTTCTCTCCCTCTCTCTCTTCCTTCTCTCTCTCTCTCTTCCTTCTCTCTCTCTCTTAACCTTTCGCTCTACCACTCCCCTTTTCAACCTTCTCTGTCTTTTCACATTGCTGCAAGGCGCCACGTGTGTACAATAGTCGTTGGGGCATTTTTAAAGTAGGTATACAACTTTGCACAACGCAGTGCAACCTTATTGCACACTAGCATGTAATAGCACTAGTAGTGTCAATGTGCAGCGAAACCAAAGATGACGTAATTATAAATCACGAATTATTTGCGTTATAGAATTTTACAAACTAATCGTCGATCTGCAAACCGTGTTGCTGGAATTGTGGCCTTTAGTTTGGTTATATTATCTAGTTTCAAGCCCCACAATTTCACAATTTGATTAATTTACGGAACAAACATTTGTATGAACCACATTGTTCCTAAACGGAATGTTTGCGTTTGAATTTATTGGTCAACACTGACTGTTAAGTATCGTTGTACCGTTAGTAGTCCGACTTATCTCTCAATAGGTGGCGATACTGGCAAAATTAAGTATCGTTATGTATCGTTGTACCGTTAGTAGTTTGACTTACCGCTCAATAGGTGGCGCTACTGGCAAAATTAAAAGTTGCAAGCGTTTGTTGCACGGGCTACCTATATAACGTCCATGAACATTATGTTTGTGTGTGAGAATAGAGAGAGAGAATAGTTAATTCCGTAGTCATCAGTGCAGTTTCGTGTACCTATTTACACCACAATACAAGTACCATAAGGGTGCTTGTACATTGACTGTACTATGTTAAGGAACAGGGTATTTGTAATAAAATACATTAATAAAGTCTCATTTATGTTACAGGATCTTATAAAATACACACCAGCCAGTCATCCCGATCACGCCATGTTAACGGAAGCCCTAAACATGACACAGCATTTCTTAGACGAATTTAATATTATACAAACAAAATCTATGTTCCCGGTTAGTATAATTCCTATTATGTATTTAAGTTAAAATATTTTGCAAGGAGATTGTAAGCTTAATATTCTTTTTATCTATTCGTAGAACGCAGATAGAGCACAAAGGAGGCTTGTCAAGAATTCCTTTATCGTAGAACTCTCGGACGGACACAGAAAATTGAGGCATCTATTCCTTTTTAATGACGTCATCGCATGTGCCAAGTATAAGGTAAGAGTAATGCTACTGTTGTCTTATCACTTACTCATACTAGTGATTACATCGTAGTTAGTTTTAAATTGTTATTGCTCGAGTTTTTGCTAGCGTGCCCTAACTAAATGAACGGGTGGCTGATTGATACTAGTTGTGTCATACCCATCAATCAAATATACCATAGATGCACGATCGTCGTTCGAAAAACGGCCCCAACAAAACTGTGCAGAAATCAGTCGTAAGCACAGTTTCGCTAGCAGCTACTTTACGACGGCGCTAGCAGTCACACGTTTCACGATGCCAAAGCGTGTAGTGATAAATGCAAAAACTATACTCTAGAAGTGCAAAAAAAGGATGGAATGGCGTACTTTCGGTAAGTATAGATTTGTTATGAAATATTTATTATATTTTGTTGAATATGGCGCTTTAAATAATATATTTGGAGATATTTTCGTTTAAATTTAAATGCATGTATTACGCATCTGTTGCGTGCGCTGCCCGTAAGCGAGAACGAATTGACACCACTACTTTGGAACAAAGTCCATATGAAATGTCATGAAGACATGGAGACTACGCGGCAAAATAAAAAAATACAGAAACGAAAGATCGGTTTAAGCGGCAATTGTTAAATAAATTGATATTGTTTAAAGATACATAAAAACATTATTTTAGTAAAGTTGTTTATTTTTTTTTACCTAGTTCCTTCCTTAACGATAAAACAGTTATAATTTATATTTTTAGCATCTACACCTACGAAAGTATCCTAGTAAAATATATCTAGTTTTGTTAGCTAATTCAACCATCTACGAGTATATAGTTTTATTATTATTTATTGAAACTACATGGAAAACACACATACAATTATTTTACATACTTAATGTAATACAATGTAAGAAGGTGAGCACTTACAGCATTTTCAGTTATTATTTATTTATTTATCATTTGGAAAACCAACAGCTATGACAATAAAGAAAGGTAACTGAAATATGAAGTAGTAAGCCAATTACAGGTTCTCACGGATAGCAATAGAAAAGCACACTTACGAGTCAATTAAGATATGAGATGTAAAGAACTAGCTTATTACTAAGACTTGAAGAATTTAAGGTTCAGCTGCACGGGTGCCACGTTGCTTTTGGTATTAAATGGGTCAAAAGAGTTTTCCTTACATATGTTGTTAAAATCCTTGATTGCTCGCACCATATATATGTATTTTGTCTGTAGTTGGTAGATGAAAACGGGATAGAAATAGGCGGGTTGAATCCATCCGATCTTTGAGGTACATTGAAATGCAATTTTTGCAACAAGTTGGGACAATCAATTTCATTGGATATGATCTTTAAAATGAATAAAAAGTCTGCGAACTGACGACGATGTACAAGTGGCTGAAGATGAAACTTTTTGCATAATTGTAAGTAAATATTTGAACTATACGGCACTCTTAGACGAAAATATAGAAACCTTATAAAACGTTTTTGAATATTCAAAAACGTTATATTATACTTATGTTGAATATACATTCGATCTAAATTCTTCATTACAAACAAATATTTAAGTAGTTGACTCCATAAGTTTCCTGTAGTGTTAGCGGGTGGAGACCATACCATATACTTAGTACGCTTGCGTATCGCGAGTAACACACTTAGGACGCTTTACATTGACGCGTTTTAATTAAACTATTACAAAATGTTTCTCAGTGGGCGTTCAATGGTTATTCCGGTTTATTTCCTGGATTGCATAATAAATGCAGACACTTATAAGTAAGTAGTACTGGTCAGTGCGACATATTGACGCGGTTTTTGTATGAGAATGTGCATCTATGGTATATTTGATCGAAGGTCATACCTATCTTTTTTTGTTTGTAATATTAAGAATGTCTTTTTTATGTAACAGTATCTTGTTACAACATAGTTTCGGCAAATAGCTCGGCTTTCTGTTTCCTGAAATATAACAAAGCCGGCAGCTGGTTTTAAGGCCTATATAATAGGAATCAAAATTAATGTCAATCAGTCATATTGTCAGACCCTAGGCTGTTATTGAGAATAACATGACAGGAACTGCTCGATTCCGGAATTGAACCTAGGGTCTCACGATCGGCGGGCAGTTAATATACTGTGATTCTATTCGATGAAAATTATACTAATAATTATTTAATTTATTTGTATAAAATCCACAGCCTTTGTCGGCTTAAGATAAGATGGAAAAATCTTTCGTTATGTACATATTATAATACTTATTAGTCATGTCAGCATTTAATTGCTTGTTACGAGGCAAAGCTATGTCTCAAACTAGCGTGCTTCACAAGTAGGAGTTGGTTGTATAGTTATGTGTTATCCAGGCGTCAGGTCGCGACAAGTTCACGTTCGAGCTGAAGTGGTTCATCCCGCTGCCGGACATCGTGGTGGTAGAGGACGAGGCGGCGGGCGCGGCGGCGGACGCGCGTGAGACGTCGCCCGCCAACATCGTCGCGCTCAAGTCGCAGGCCTCCACCGTGCGCGACCAGATACTCGCCGAGGAGAGAGCTTCCGCTGACGACAAGGTATACCTCGTACATTTTTACTTTGTTATTTTAGGTACAGGTGTATGCCATCGATTAATACACGCTTGGTTTAGTTTAGGGATGAACTAGTGGACGACCGTCGGATTGTCAAAATTTAACAAGATGTTTTAGTTGAAGGGTGGTCTAGTGGGGTTGTCAATATTAAGTTAGCGGTGTATTAGCCACAAAAGGTTTATTTTAAATTTATGTTGGTATCACAAATTGCAATTTGTTTGTTAATAATCATGCGCTTTTACTAATGTGCGAACTGAAAATCAAATAAATGTTCCATCATATTTTAATACCACTAGGTAAAATGAAATACTAGCATTTGGCCATTTTACTGCTGGATATTGTGTTTTATTCGTTTATGTAATTTTCGGTTATTTCGTTATTTGCATCCGTAACAGTTTGCTAACCCGATAGTTTAGCATATGTTGTATCATACCGTAATATTTTACAGAAAATCCGTCTGGGTGGTCGCGGCGCGGCGGAGAAGCAGCGTAAGAAGCTGGCGGAGCTGGAGGCACAGCTAGTGCTGGCTTCGCCCAACCTCGTACTGCGCGTGGGAGCGCGCGCGCCCGGCGCCGCCGCCGCCGCCGCGCTGCAGCGACAACACATCTTCTTCCTCAGCTCAGAGTACGAGCGCACGCAGTGGATCGACTCCATACACGCGCTACAGGTTCGTTTATCACAACATATCAACCTCGTGCTGCGCGTGGGCGCGCGCGTACACCTTCAAGCTCTCAAATTAATTACTTAAAGTGATCGACACACTTTTCTGTTGTATAGTACAGTCAAATGAATATCGCATTACTCTGCAGGCATCATCAGCCCCTCCGGCCGGCTCCAGCGTGATATCCATGCTGGAGCTCCAAGCGTGGGTGACAGCGTGCCGCAGTTACCTGCAAACTGACATGGGCTCGTACCTTCTGCGCAGCGGTAGAGACGACTCGTTATTGCTCGGCGATTTGCAACTGCACATCGGCGGCATGACGGCGCCTTTAGATACTGCTGCTGGTAAGGTCTCTTTTAATGCAGACGAGTTTTTCTCTAATTTATAAGATAATAACCACAGAAATAAATAGTAGTAGAATGGTGAAGAGGGCGTGGCGCGCGTGCCAAGCTATTGCACTATAGTGCATATGCTTCTAAACGCATTCGCATTACGCAACGCGTCTCCCGTTCGCGCGCTCCGGAGGTAAAAAAACATTAAATTCGTTACAAATATGCCATATTGTGCAGTTTTCAATTGTAAAAATAAAAGTGATGCAATAAATATGGAAAAAGGAGGCATTTCATATCACCAGTAAGTATTTAAATTGAGTAAAACTTAAGATTATTGAGATTCAAAATAAGTGTTCTACTTTTACCATGTTTGTCTAATAAGAACATCATCGTTCATTTCTTCGTTATGTTAAATATCCATTGCTTGAATTATACGATACTTGTTTACATAAATATGAAACCCACACGCAATGTACGTCGAGATAAGCGATATTCCCAAGATGCCAAAAACAATAACAAATCAGGGGCGTCGGGTCAAATAAATAGTTGTGATTGGTCAGCGATTGCGCTAGTGATTGACGTTCGGTTTATGGTGACGTCTTAAATTTATCGATAAATAAAATGAATATTAATTCGAAGGACACTCTTGAATTAATTATTATGTCGATATCAATACGTTTGTTAATATTAATCAACTGTTTCTTTGATCTGTATGTTTAGTCTAATGGTAGTGTGTATACGATTGCTGATTAAGTCAAGCAGAATAATTTTGTTAAGAATTTTTTCATAATTAACAACTTATTCAAACGAATGTTTGTTAATAATTAGCCCGGACTTTGGAAGTTGGTAGAGCTTCATTAAGCGTTGGAAAACTCGTTAGATCATGGGTCTTGCGACATAAATATCTAAGCGGTTGAGTCGAATTGCTATCCCAACGGAATGAGAGTGGGGGAAAAGTATGCAGTGTGCACTTGTATTGATGAACACATTCGAGCTCTATAGGCCGAATTTCGATCTATACGATGATCCTCGAATCCGCGTCAGGCACTTCAAACTTTTCGAAGCTGTGTGTATTTTATATTATCGTCACTGACATTGTACATTCGTCTTGACTGACATAAACATCTATTCCAAAGAAATATAATTCAGATTTAAGTCTGCTATTACGTTTCTTACGGTAAGTTCTATGATATACATATGTCCGATTACGTTATTTAACCAGGAACATTAAATCTACTATCAGCAAAAGACATATATTTAGGGAGAGTAACTTATGTATATTAAACTACGGACTACAATCATGCCTTGTCTTGATTATTTATGTACATGTAAGTGGATGCTCGTATTTACCATACTGCTGCTTTAGAGGCTACCATCAAATTTTATTAAATGATTGAGTATGTTCAGTAGTAATTCATGGAGAAATGGTTGCAGCACCTTACAGTCATGATTTGTAAACAACATTTTATTGTAAACTTGGCGATTAAAAAGAGTGGCCATGAGTTTCTTGCCCGTTCTTCTTATGAGCCCTACACCCTTGCTTTGCTGAACGTGGCAGTAAAGGTAAATTCACAGACAGAATTTAGTGTAACTTTGACATTCATAAGTGTTACCTTGTAACCTAACTTGAATAAATTTATTTTTGATTTGATTGGTTTGATATAATAAAATACATTATATAAAGTATATTCTATAATATAGTCAAAAGTTTTGTAAGGTTTCAATACAGATTTTTAACTAAATAAATACGTTTTATTTTAATAACATTATACTTTAATCAAAGTTTATATAGTACCTAATATGTTATCATCACTATTCATAATAAAACATTTTACATAAACAATAACATAATTTTATCTTCCACAGCTCTCAACACATCGATAATAATAATAATAATAATTTCATAGTGTCCCCTCACTATTTATACGTCATTGTAGGCGGGGCTTGCCGAAATGTGGCACGCGCGAAATGTACGCGAAGACGTGACATTCCCCATTCTATACTAGTATTTATTTCTGTGGTAATAACTCTAGTACAACAAGACTTTCTTGCCGTATATTTAAAATGTAGGTATTTTATATGAAATTTTAAACTTAGGAATTACAAAAAAAATATTAGTGAAAGTAATGAATATGAAACTGATTAATCATACATGAATTGACGTAGTTATCTCACCGTCGATGATTGATGCACGGTAAAACTTGAACGAGTTTGTGTTTTCATCACAAATATTTTATTGTAAGTTGTATTATTTTTGTTGTGAATAAATAAATATATAAAACCAGGGCACCACAATTGACATCGTTGATTTTTCAACGACAATTTAAAATGACTACAATTTAGTTTCATGGACATATTTTGAACATTTATTTTTATGTATAAACTATCTGACTCGCGCAACTTCGTCTGCGTCACATAAGTGATATTTTCCTATTTTTGCAACATTTTCATTGATTAACATTAATATGATATAACAGTTTCATTGATGCTCCGCTCCTATGGCTCGTAGCGTGATGTAGCTTTCCTCGATAAATGAGCTAACTAACACTAAATTAAAATTTTCAATTCGAACCAGTAGTTCCTGAGTTTAGCGAGTTCAACCAAACAAATAAACTCTTCAACTTTATAATATTAATATAGAAAATAACTATTAAAATAATTGTATCTAATAAAACTACAACTAAAGAAAATCGAATATTTAACTATGCCTTATAATCAGTGATCGGATAATCGGGCGCTAATATACCTAAACTTCACTTTTATTTCCATGACAGAATAATACGGACATGCCTTTCAGAATCCCAGAGTATATTTTACAAGTAATATTTTTTAGTCTTCTATTCGTATAAAATACAATAAATTAGTCGATTCGATCACTAATCTGTTAGAAAGATAAATTAATTTCCACTACTTGACTACATTGTACACATTATAATTTTTTATTGATATTACATTTGTTTTGAATAAAATAAAGATACTAAATCAAAATAACCACTGCTATAATTTCATTAAGTTTGTTATAGTTGGTTTTACAAAATTGTTCAATCCCGGGAACCCGGGATTACTTATTTATTCAGAAAGGAATGTCCATATTATTCTTTCGTGGGAAAAAGTTTAGGTATATAAACGCCCGATTATCTGATCAATGCTTATAATACTTCAACTAAAGAAAATTAGTCTAACTACACCTACCTATATATAGCTAATACTTAAAATATACCTTATATACCTTACTATATCTAAAAAAGTCACACTGATAAGCACGGCTTCTTTACGATTGCTAAATGTCGCTCAGAACGCAGACAGCCAAATTATATATGAAAATCGCGCTTTTTTTTTTGTGTGTTTTATTTTTGGCCTTGACAACTTTACGCGGACTGTGGGTGAGCGCAGAAGGCTCCCAACCCGTTATAAGGTATACTAGACAATGTTAACCCCCAAGGGCGGACTACTACGGACCTCGGCTTGGGGCATTGTCGGCAACGTGGATCTAAGGTGGTCCACGGAATTAACGTTAACGCGACGCGTATTCCGACCTCTGCGGCGAGGGCGGAACCGCGGACGACTTTGTATGGCTTCACGAGCCGTGTATGCTCTGTCTTGAGCGAGTGTAATCCTATCATCTGGTTCGTTTAATATGTGCCTAGGTCTCCTAACTTTCGATATCCTAGATGGAGTGTAATTTATCGCCGCAACCACTAGTGGGTTGGGGTGTGTCGGAGCAGAGTCAAAGTAGCTACGGGAGCACTGCTTCATGAATTGCCTAATGGTCGGCAGCTCTAGATCAATGTGTAGATCTTTGTTAAGCACGAACCACGGCGCTCCCGTAGCTCTGCGCATTAAATTATTTTGTAGTGTTTGTGGCCTATGGATCCTGTTTGGGAAGGTCGCGCTTCAACGTCCCGTTCTTTTATAGTTTTCGCTCCGGGCCGAGCCGTGCGTTATACAGAAATCTACCGTATAGCATACGTATTGCACGTTGATACATTCGCAAGTCGCAAATCACCTACCACACCGTAATTACGAGTGAGAGATTGTATTTCATTAAATAAAATTTCAAAAAATTACTTGAAATTTTATTTCATGAAAATCTTGTGTGTTTATAAACCGATTTATATAATTATTTTTTTATTAGTTAGATATTAATCGTTAGATCGATCGTGAGAATGTTGTGAAGATACAGCTATATAATACGACTTTTTTTATATTTTAGTACATTTTGAACGAATACGTGGATTCCCAATTATTTTTTTGGTATAAAAAGTACCCTACAACCAGGATTAAGAACTATAACTGTACCAAGTTTGATTAAAATCCCATCAGCAGTTTTTGAGCCATGCATGCGTGCAGATACAAACAGACAGACAGACGGACAAAAAATTTACTGATTGCATTTTTGGCATCAGTATCGATTACCAATCAGGGTCCCAATAGTTATTTTGTAAATATATTGAATGTACAGAATTGACCTCTCTACAATTTTATTATAAGTATAGATTAATATATATCGATGCAAATAATTATTGCACTACCTATAAGTACTAAAGTTCTGTAGTAACATAGTAAATATTTGGCTTTATTAAAAGTTCCTTACATATAAATACAATATTATGTATGTTATAAAACGAATGTGTTTTGTAACAGACTACTACATAGTGGTGGAAGTGGACTCATACGGGCACTACTTCCGTAAGGCGAAGTCGAAGCTGGTGTGTCGCAGTGCGCAGCCGCGGTGGAACGAGAGCTTCACCCTCGACTTAGAAGGCTCGCAGAATCTGAGGCTTTTACTATACGAGGACGCCGCTAGACCTGTGCTACGAGGGAAATGTACTATCAAGGTATGTATACAACCAGAATTTAAATAATCCGAAGAATAAATTTTTCTTTTATAGACAACTTTCTTTAAAACTGTTTCGCTGTACAAACGTACAATTGACTTCATTAACTGTTATAAATGTAAATATCGCGTTTGTTTATTTTGAAATACAGGGTACACTACTAAGTTCGATATTTCTCGGTCGTGGTTTCAATCTTTACCTATTGCAAGTATATAGATGGCAAAACACTCTCTATTTTACGTGAGATGTAGAACGTTAGTTGGTGAAATCTGAGTCTAGTACCCTTGGAGGACACAGGCGTAAGAATGTGTATGTATAACTAATATTATAAATGGGAATGTGAGTTTATTTGTTACGTTTTCATGCCTTAACTACGCGACCGATCATCATGATTTTTTTTATTTTTATTTTTTTTATTTTGCTCGTCAAAATGACCACAGTCCACCTGATGGTAAGCAGTCGTGTGGTCTAAGAGCAGTGACCTCCACATCGCCCCCACAGTAGCCGAGGCGATGTTGAGGTCTCTACTTTGACGGCCTGAGAAGATGCTTTTTCACGCCCCGCTTAAAGAACCCAGGATTGAAGGAAGAAGGAAACACGTGCCTTGGCAGAGAATTCCATGCCTTGGTCGTTCGGCAGAGATATAAGGACCCAAACTTTTTGGTACGCGCTCTAATCGACTCTACCGTGTAAGGATGGCATCTGAGCCCAGCACGCGTTGTTCTGGATAGGAAAGGGGAGGGCGAGATAAGGTGGAATAACTCTTCAGAGCACTCCCCGTGGTATATTCTGTAGAAACATGCCAATGAGGCAATGTCCCTACGGAGTTGCAGAGGTTCCAGTGAACTCGTGACCTCTGGATCTCCGATGATACGGACAGCCCGCCGCTGTAACCGGTCGAGAGCGTCCAGCAAGTACTGCGCGGAGCCATCCCAAAGATGAGAACAGTACTCCACGCAAGGGCGCACTTGTGCCTTATACAATAGGCACAGTTGCCCAGGCGTGAAGAACCGCCTCACCCTGTTCAGAACTCCGAGTTTTCGCGAAGCTTGCTTAATGACGCTCTCGATATAGGTTTTCTGATTAAGGGAGCGGCAAAGATCCATACCTAAGATGGAGAGACTGTCACGTATCACCAGTGGAGTGTTCTTCAGAGAAGGGAGGGGAAGGAACGGAGACTTTTTTGTTGAGAACGCGCATGCCTGGGTCTTCTTGGCGTTGAACTCGACCAAGTTCTTGGCACCCCATTCATAGATGCGGTCCAAGGTCTGGTCAAGTTCAACGACAAGATTCTGCCTTTTCCCCTCAACCTCAGCCTGTTTGGCCCCAGGATGTCCGAGATATCGCCCATGCACGGTACTGTCGTCCGCATAACCATGTATGTTGCCGAGAGTCAACATATCATTGATATGCAGAAGAAAGAGCGTAGGGGATAACACAGAACCCTGAGGCACTCCTGCATTGACCTGCATAAATTTGGAAGCGCGACCGTCGCAAAGGACCCGAATACGACGCTTCTGCAGGAAACTTGCAATCCAGGTGCACAGTTGAGGGGGCAAGCCATAGGCCGGAAGCTTGGAAAAAAGAGACCGGTGCCAGACTCTGTCGAAAGCTTTGGCTATGTCAAGGCTGATAGCCAAAGACTCGCCGTGCTTGTCCATAGCCTCACCCCAGAGGTGCGTGACGAACGCTAGAAGATCACCCGTTGATCGTTTAGACCGAAAGCCGTATTGGCGATCATTGATCAACGAATCGATCAAATTTCGCTTAATATGCGTTATTAGGGGAATAGAAAAGGACAAAGGACTGTAATACAGTTTTTCCGATTGTAGACATCAGCCTCTCACAAAGTAATGAAAATAGTTTAACCTGTATTGTATTAGCTAACGAGACGGGTGTAAAAACCCAGGATTCAACCTCTTCGTCTTAAATGTAAAAGTAATGAAAAGAAATGACCCTTATATCTCGGGGGTCTTTTGACCCAAAGGGCCCATATTCAAACTCGACCGAGGTATGACCCCAATGTGTGTGCACACCAAGTTACAAGTCAATATTTTTCCATTTAAAATATACATGTGACCTTGTGACCCCTATATCTCGGGAGTCTTTTGACTCACAGGGCCCATATTCAAATTCGACCGAGGTATGACCTCAAGGTGTCTGCACACCAAGTTACAAGTAAATATTTTGCCATTTAAACTTCGTTCAACAATAGCAACTAGATATCGAGTCACGTACAAAACCAAAGCTACATGCTGTCCGCGTGACAATACGTATACAGCTACATTTGTTTACTAACAAACGGAGAGAAAAGTTTTAAAACAGTTTTAAGTTCAACCTAATTAACTATGGCACCTAGAAATTAAGTCACAAATCTTCAAAATATTATCTAATACTTACGATCATTTTTCACATAAAACGAGCTAAGCAATAAATGGCTCCTGTCACTTACATATGAAAAGACATAAGTTAAACAACATTTAGTGTGAAATCAACCTTAAGTGGCAACAGAAAGTATTTTTTTCCGTTATTGCCTTGAGAGTTACATCGTTTTGTTTCGTTTATTTTTGTTATAAAAGTTTGTGCGTGTGTTGGCGAGCCTTGACCAAACATTTGTAGCGGTGGTTTAAAATCGGTAATTTTGTTCAAAATTTGATATTATTTGTTAGTTTAAAGTTTAAAATATAACTTATTCTTCATGTAATTACCGAAAGTAAGATACTTCGGCCGTTAAATTGCTTTTTCGGGCATTATTTTTGCAACTATTGAATACACACTGCGGCATTGTGAGACGTGTTTACATTAGCTGAGTTTCAAGCGAACTAAACAAAATAAAAGCTCACGTCTCAAGTGCGCTGTTATTTACCGAGACGTATTTTTGCGCCGACCCGATATCTAGTTGCTATTGCTGATCGAAGCATTTAAAATACATGTGACCTTGTGACCCATATATCTCGGGGGTCTTTGGACTCACAGGGCCCATATTCAAACTCGACCGAGGTATGACCCCCAAGGTGTCTGCACACCAAGTTACAAAGTCTTAATTGTAAAATCATTTAAAATTCATGTGACCTTGTGACCCCTGTATCTCGTGGGTCTTTTGACCCACAGGGCCCATATTCAAACTTGACCGAGGTATGACCCCAAGGTGCCTGCACACCAAGTTACAAGTCAATCGGTCCAGTGGTTCCAGAGTTATGCCGGTCACTAACAGACAGACACACAGACCCACATAGTGTTTTCATTAACTTCTTCGAAGATGAAATAAATATCTTTATTATTAAATATTGTAGGGTAACTGTTATCCAGAAAAAAAGTACAAATACAATTATTTTTTTTATCTTGCTGATTACTTTGACGCATACCCCTCCTCGGGTGACGGGCGGTGAGGTTATGTCGGACTCACTGGGGGAAGAATGTCACGGTAATACCGACTAAACCTACCACGGTGTTCCTCGACAAAACCAGAGTCGGCGAGGCCGCGTGAATCACTCTCACATGCAATCGCGACCCCGCTGAGGTTTCGGTTCGCCGTATGAAACCTACCCTTTTTCACTAACACATTATTAATCTAACCTAAACTTTCTTTTTTTTAACGTGTGGAAATGCTCCTTATGCATACCCCCTCGCCACAAGGGAAGGCGAGAGGGCAATGTCGGGCTCTTGCGAGACTTCGGGCCTACCGATTAAAACCACCACGGTTTGCCACCTCGCTGCTTTGTAAGGTGGGTGGGTCACTAGAATTATAACTAAGTACATCAGCGACCCACCCAGCAGGGCCCAATGCATAAAAGGAGGTCTGCGGGCGATGATTCTTGGGAGAAATTTAACCTAACCTACAATGACATTTAGTCGAGCGAAGTTGCGAGTAAAATATAGTGGTAAATAAGGATTGTGAAGTATATATATAAGATGTGTCGGTGCCGGCAGCTGTCGCGCGAGTGGGTGGCGGAGAGCGCGGCGGGCGCGGTGGCGCGCACGGTGTGCGCGGGCGGCGGCTCTCTCACGCTGCGCCTGCGCCTGCTGCCGCCGGAACGCTCCGCGCGCCGCGTGCCCTCCGCCAAGCCCGGCGCGCTCTTCGGTGCCAAGATCACGCACGTCGCCAAGTATGTACCTGCCTTTTATAACTTTTTGTTGTACTTACCTGCTCTAGTGATCAATTACCCCTTAAATATATATAAAAAATTTTGTTTTCGTTTAGAGCTCTTTTAAAATGTTGATTTATAAATAATAATTATAATATTCTATCACATACACACAACACCATCTAGTCTAAACTAAGCAGAGCTTGTACTATGGGTACTAGAAAATAGAGAAACAAAAAGTATAATTAACTGTAAATAAAGAAGTATTCGTTATTTTTTGAGATAATGAACCTTCATATTCATTATCTCAGCTGAAAGACGTCCGCTAATGGAGGCCTCCACACAGACCAGTCTCACGCCACCCGAACCTTTACATTATAATTTAAAACGTCTATTATATATCTATTATATACAGTAATACCCCGAACTTACGCGATAGGTGGGACTGAGCGATAACCGCGTAAGTTGAATTCGCGTAAGTCGGGGTTTAATTTCGTATATAAATACATGTAATATAAATTACTTAAATTGAGGCCAGAACCTAAAGAAAATAATAATTCAGTCAATATTTTCAAAGAACCTTATATTTTCCATATATAAAATCGCCAACTGAAGTTATTTTGATTGTAAAAGGCTTCATAAAATCTAACGAAGTACTTTGACGTCAAAGTCAAGGATTTTCTCCCGCAAAATTTAGTAAATTTCTAGACAGTGTAGGGGCAGTAAGTCTATAATTATAAATCGAGAGATGTGTGACGCTCAAATGAAAGACGAATTAACGAGATTTAAAAATCGATTAACTCCGGATTCGCATAAGTCGGGGTAGCATGTCGAGGTATTGCTGTATATTCAAAATTTGGTCAATTTTATTTGTATATACTTGTTCTACTACCGACTCGGTCTAACTCAAGCTTACACATATACAAGATGCTTGCATTAAGACTTACATGTAGTCAAATTTGACAAGATATGAACTTGAGCTCAAAACCTTATTATATAAAGAACAGTAACTAATATAAAACTGTGCACAGGCGTGAGAAGCGCAACATCCCGTTCATAATAAGTGCGTGCGTCCGCGAAGTTGAGCGACGCGGCATTCACGAGGTGGGCGTGTACCGCGTGTCCGGTAGCGCCTCCGACCTCAACCGACTCAAGAAGAGCTTTGAGACTAGTGAGTATTTAGACTATATTACCGAATGCCTTTGATATTTATTTCAGGCGTCCATCATATAAAACGTACATAAGGTGTTAGCAGTTACTTAGACCTAACAGAATGCTGACAAACTATTTAAGAGATCATATCGCAACTGCCAGAATCAGAAGTTTATGTTTCGTCATCATATTTTTTTATTTTTTAAACGTTATCATTGTAGTAATTGAACTAAGGACCCAGTATAATGCCTTGTAGAACACCAGGCCTTTATTTAATTTATAATGTTTAGCCTTAAATTCCTTAGATAATTATGTTACTATTATTACTCTATTCGTAATTTACGAATTATCTTTATTATAGAAATCGTTTTAAATTTTGTAAATTTTTAAGAGAAATGCATTGATGATGGTATCGAATAATTTAAATAGAGGACATCTATCTAAAAATCACGTCTCGGCACCAGCTAGAGGTTTTAACCTACCCAATTTTAGAGTTCGAAAAAACTCTTATACAACAGCTTTGTCCGTCCGTGAGTAGTCCGTGAGAGTCCGTGTTATACAACTTTCAACTTAGAACCGTAAGAGCTAGAGACTCGCGGTCAACTCCATTCGACTCAGCATAGTCGATATACCTCGAAATTACTATGACCTTTGACCTCTGACCTAAAGGTCACGGGATACCATTTTTTCGAACTCTAAGATTTACGGCAATTCATTGCCGTTTCTCACTTGTTTATTTAATCGAGTAGTTTAAGTTAACGATACTTCCATCGCGCAGATTAATAATTCTATGGATTATGTAGGTATAAACTTTGAGATAATTTATCCAGATGCTTACGAAGCTGAGCAGTTACTGAAAGAAGTGGACATTCACTCCGTCACCGGCGTACTGAAGTTGTACCTGCGTGAGCTTCCTGAAGCGTTGTTCACCGATGCTCTCTACCCCGAGCTGTTGAAGGCGTGGGGCGCTACTCAAGTATGTATTATCACTCCCTTGTTCTTAATTTACGGCGCAGGCCACACAGAACAGCCGTTTGATTTGAATGGGGCTAGGACGCAGTGCCTTATAAAACAGGCAAAGAAGAGCGAATTGCGAGAATTTTACAAATTAACAAAAAATACCCATATGGTTTTGCATTCTAGATCGACTCGGAAGAGCCTGCGCGTAAGCGTCTTTATACTATTTTGTTGTGAACTTGGTCTTAGTTGAAATGTGATTTTGTAGGACTATTACTTAGTATTAATTTAGTCAACATTGTATGTATTTAGTCAACAAAATATCTCATACGTTTCGATGTTTATACATCTGAATGCATGAGATATTGTGTTGACTCCTATATTGTGTATAGTTCCAGTTTGTGTTTTGTTTCTAATAATCATTATTCGATTTAGGGTGCGGGCGCATCAATCGACTCCGGGCCGGCACACACTAGGCGACACGCGTTGTTGAAATGCTACGCTCAACTGCCCGATCTCAATAAGAACTGTATCGACTTCCTTCTTAACCATTTCGTAAAGTAAGTATATTTTATGATATTTCCGAATTCATTAAATAAAGACTGACACGAATTTCTACAGTTCTTTCTTTCCGAATAGGAATCTAAACGAATAAAAAAAATAAGAATGTCACTTGTAATCAGTTTCGATATTTGAATCAAATTTTAACTACATATTCTTAGAAATAAACAAAATGTAATGATATTACTCAAAACACTGTAATATTGTAACAATGCGTAGGGTGAACCAACACGAGGGTGAGAACAAGATGTCTCTGCACAACCTAGCGACGGTGTTCGGTCCGACGCTGCTGCGGCCGTCGAGCGCGGGTGCCGGCTCCAAGCTGCGCACGGACCTGCTGGCGGCGGGTACGGTGGACGCCATGGCGCAGGCCGGCATCCTTTACTGCCTGCTGCAGCAGCGCCAACTCGCCGCGCAGCTCTCCTCGCACCACCGCGCGCCCGCGCCTCTCCTTGACTAGTCACACACGTACACACCACACACACACACGCGCGCCACGACGGGATCGGTCACTCACTCATTCATCGATCGATACACAACGCATGTAAACTATATCGAACTCGTTAACAACGCTACGTTTGTCTTCAGCTCCTCAGTGGCCCCGAGAAACGCGTTTGTTTTTATTTTAGAAAAGGCATGTCATTCATTTATTATGGATTGATTTGAGTGGCTTGCCATAAATTAGTAAGCAATGTATGAGAGGCGTTTAATCGTTCGCCTCGATATTGCTTCCAGTATTACTTGTTTCACAACTACTATCGGTGTACTCATGTTATTGTATATCCGGTAATTTATTTTCTACGAGCGTTTTTAAGCTTACTTAGACTACAATGACATAATGCCGGTGCATTTTTCCGTGCGTTTGTTAAAACTTTAGTAATTGGATTCACGTAATTATTCTAGAATCATACTTTTTTATCGCTTAATGTGTTCAATTCGAGACATGCACGTTGGTTGTGCATTCCCCCTTCCAATTAACGTTATTTATTTATTATAACAACCGACGAATTCAAACGAATACATTCCATAATTACGACAACAGACTGATCATAGATGTATCATTTAGACGATATTATAACATTTACAAAAAAATTAGCTTGTATGTGAAACAAAGAATCAGATGTATGTAGATAGAGGTTTGATAACGGCTTTATCAGTACCGCATGTTGTGATTTAAATATGGCGGTTGTGACGTTGGCAGCTGAGCGTTGCAAGTGTGGCACAGCTGGTACAACAATATGGACGTGATTCAGAAAGATAAATAAGCAAGTATTATGAAGAGGGACCGAAACTAAATTTAATCATTTATGGTAATAAAATCATTAGCATAAATTGGATCAGACTGATAATAATAAATTGTGAGCGGTAGTGCGACATTTTCTTAATTTTCGATTGGATTAAGATTTTATAACAGAATTACTTTATATTTTAGAACTATTGGAGGTTAGGGAATCATACAGTTCAACAAAGTGTACAGTCAGTGACATAGGTCGATGAAAAATTGCAAGACAATTGTTCTGCCTTATAAGACAATGATCATTCCCATTTTTTACAGCAGTATAAATAAAACGATAGTGTATTTAAAAAAAAATACAGTAAATATTTTTGTTTATTCAAATTAATACAGTTTCTTGTTATCCTATTTTTGTATTGACAATTTCCCCAGTTTCGATTGCTTTTCAGCAGTCATGACCACATGCAGACAGTTGGCTTGCAATTAATTCATAGTTTTAGGAATTTCTTCAGCTACTTATATCACTGACTGTTTTAATGACAGTATAGTACGGAAAGGAGCAATTTAGATAGATCAGTCTTGAGCCATAATAGAGGAATATTTTTGCTAGCAGTTGTAATAAGGTAGCCGCGTAGGTTGTCATGCAAAATGTCTTTAACCTTTTGAACGCCACACGATAACGGCACCTCCATGTCTTGTACGCCAAGCCCGAAAATCGATATAAATACGTAGGTATTAAAAATAGGGATTCGATAACCATTATTATTTATTTTTTGTCAATGCTTTTAGAATAAATAATCGACCATTAATTCAAACATTCAAAAACATTCCTATATTATTCCTACCTTTTACGACCTTTGATTCAAGTTGTTAGAGAGTTGTTAATAATGTAAAACTGATTAGGGCAAACAACAGTCTAAATGAAATTAATGCCAGGCACAGCAGTATTCTCAGACCTGATGTACCTTATTGTCGGGAATAGCCGACAATCGCGTCGCCGGCTAGCTGTTCTAAAGACATTGTCGCACCTAAATTAGGAATGTACCGTAAAATGGTCCTACTTTTCTCTAAAATTTGCTCCAAATTCAGGCAATTATGAATATTTTTTAAATTATTAATTAATATAGTCAGAAGTATTTATATAAAGAAGAACATTTTATGTATTTCCTAATAACATAATAGGCGATAAAACTGAGGAGCATAATTACCTATAGGGGAGCAAAGTAGGACCATTTTACTGTACCATTGTATCATACTGTTTATCGATTCGAGTAATTACATTCAAATGTTACTCTAGTAAAATTGTTTTTGTCACTATTTATCTTTGTACATTTATGCAACAATTTAGTTAATTGATTGAATTCAAATAAAACTATATATTTTTCAATCATTCAGTTTAATCATTGAGATAAATTACTAATCATTATTTATAGATCATAATATTAATACGATAATAAATTATCATATGATATTATCACATAGCAAGAATTTTTATCACAGGAACTTTCCAGTATGCTCATATATAATCAGACTTATTAATTATATATAATATAAATGAAAATCTCGTTTAAATATACAACATTATTTTTAGTATTTATAGTGCAAACCTCTTAGGGGTGATTGTACTCATTCTTATGGAAAGCTTTTGCTCCGGGACAACCGAAATCGCGAAAAAAAATCAGCTGTTTACATTTTTCGAGCTCAAAGTTCAATTTGTATGGAACAGCTGATTCTCTTTGTCGCGATTTGCACAAAGTCCCAGAATAATAGTTGTTCATAATAATGAGTACAGTCACCCCCTAAGAGGTTTGCACTATACTAAAAATAGAGTTGATACTTAGCAGTTGTCAAGAGTTTAATTATTTGCAAGCGATATTTATACATCTTCATATTCTTAAAATAGATTCTTGTATTTAACCTAATCTACAATCGACAATTATAAACCTATAATCAATGCTCACTAATCAGTCTTCAAATAGTACAAAACTCACTTAAAAATATCAAATATCAACAATTGTGTACAATTATTGTGCAATGCGCACAATAATTGTACACAATTGTTGATATATGATAAAATGTCACAAAAAAAACTTAAAAATATCAAATACATATTATTACGATTCAGATTCAGAAAACTCATCGTCTTCAGTGCCTTCCAAGATGCGTATCAGTTGTTCTATGGTAAATACTTCTTCACTCGCCATTGTTGCAGTCTTATAATTTTGCATATTCCCCGCATTAAAAATGACGTCACACGCTTACGATATCACGAGCGTGTCGTCTATACGCGACAATGGCGCAGAGGGGACTGCTTATAGAGACCGTGCTAGGGATGCGTATGATTGATGATAAGGGAATATCGAAAATGTATCTTCGTAACTATTTTTCAGTTTAAAATCTAGTAAAACTACTATTTTTTTCAGTGACTAAGCTTATAATTACTTTTTTAAATAGTTATAACCGAAAATACATTAATAAGTCATCTAGGTAAATTTAGATTAATATTACTAACCAATATACTACATCACTAGCAGTCGAGTATAGACCGACATTGGCGTGAGGGAACATACTTTTTTAACTATTAATTGTGTTGTTTTTTAGGCCTCGATGGCGTAGTGGTTAGTGTAACCGACTGCCACGCCTGAGGTCGCGGGTTCGATTCCCGCACAAGTCAAACATTTGTGTGCATGAACATGGATGTTTGTCTTGGTCTGGGTGTTTCTATGTATAATATGTATGTATTTACAAAAAAGAAGTATATATGTATGTTTATCCATTGTCTAGTACCCATAGTACAAGCTCTGCTTAGTTTGGGCTAGATGGTGTTGTGTGTATGTGGTAGAATATTATTATTATTATTTTTTATAATTAAATATTTGAATAACTAATATGCAATTTTGTTTACTGTGTACAATTAAGTAATAATTGGGGAATCAATTTTTAAGTTGTATCAATAAAACAGAAAAGTAATGATTTAATATGTTTATTTTGTATTTTTCTGTGACCTGTTTTTTGTCGAGTATAGACTACGTTGGCGCACAGGGCACGCTTGCGCATGTCGAGTATAGCCGACGTTGGCGTTCAAGAGGTTAAACAGTTCAATTACCTATATTAATGCCGAAATATATGAGTCCATTTAAATGATAAGCTACACTTTTTAATATTGCCTATTCTGTAGCCCAGTTGATTTGGGTTGGATGATTTCTAACTCTATGGTATGGTGGGGATTGTAAATTAAATGAACTAAGACTTGATGTTGAAGTAAGGGACATGATGAACAGTTCGTCCGCAGTAGCATTTTACATGCTAGTCGTGTATATGTTATTATTTAGAAGCTTTATTTTATAAGAGCACCACTTTCTAGTACTTGTGTAAGTTCTCTGCAAATATAGGTGTCACACGAACATTTAGTAATGATGATTAGTATAAATAATGTATGTAGGTGTTTTTATTTCACAAATAGGCTTAGATGGTGTTATATTAGTACTTAAATTGAAATTTTACCAAAAATAAAAATTCTTAGAACAATGTTACTTTCATATATTAATTTGTGTTTATTTTGTTGAAAGACATTTAATTAACCTTTAATTTACGATAGTTTATGTTGTTGAGTAATATATTCGAGACTTAGATAAGTGACATCCTGTTATTTTTTTTGACAACTCAGTATGATGTTTATTCTTCACCAAAGACCACATGCGTTTCTTTCTTATGCCATAATTATATGAATATCTAATCATAAAGGACATAAATGCAATCCTTCAGCCTTCAGGTGCTCATTAAGTTATCATAGTATGTCACTGAATACATTTTGTTTATGTACCTTGACATGTATGTCTACACAACATTCATTTATAATTTCCATTAAAATTATATTGGTATTGATGTATAAAAGTTAGTCAACCATCAGTTTTGCGTATTTTCATTAAATTTAATCAGTCAGGTTATTTTTCAGTCAATTTACATTATATTTATATAGGCACTAAGTTGATCTGTTCTGTCAATACAAAAAGCTTTGCTTGTAATTACTAAAATTTATCTACATAAGGATTTATTGATAATGCAATTATTATTAAAATTAATTGCTTAATTGATACATTTAAAATCTTTCAATAAGAACAAATTAGCACATTGATTTGTAATCAGTCATTATTTTATTATAACATACATTTAGGAGTTATCTTTTTGTCAGACTGAGAATGTATACCTGTGCTTGCTGTTGCCAAATTAACTGTTGCCAATTTTATTCTTGATAATAATATAGATGGCATTTAATATTGCCATGAATGTAGTTCTGAATTGATGTGATTATAATACATGACATCAAATGAGCTTCTTCACAACATACAGTAAAATGTTAGATATCAATGTTAGACATATGAATGATACCCTAATTTTAATACATGTTACCTTGTAGCCTCTGGTTTTTTTATTGTAAGTGTAAGTTTGCTATTTAATTACTTTATACAATTATTATTGACTTATGTTTATTTAATAAGGCATTTTACACACAACTTGAGTTGTTTTAAAGGCGAATATTATAAAGGGCATGTCATAAAAAGCTCTATAATAATTCAGTTTGTGTATAAAATCCTTGCACCACCAGCTGTATTATATAGTATTTCCACAATTTGGTTATTATACCTAAACTTTGTATTTAATTTTTGTATATAAATGACACTAAAATGTAGTTACATAAATTTTGCAATAAAATGTATTTTAATACACCTTTCCAGAGATTTTTATTTATAACTTTCTTTAAAATTGTTTACTTTTGTCTCCACATTTACTAATGTAAGATATATTTTGTTTATTTTCCCGACAGATTACCTGTAAGAGAAATGTATTGTGTTTGTAGTCATTTTAGGGTTAGTCCCATTCGCCACCCCCAGCATTGCCCCCTCCGGTGGAAAATGGGACATTTTCCAAAAAAATATCCCATTCGCCACCGGGGGAGACGCCTCCAGTGGCGAATGGTATTCCTTATATTGAAAAGGCTTATGTTTAACTTATCACCAGATATAGTAAAATATAACAGTCAAAAATAGTAAATGATCACCAAATTGCACAGCAAAATATATTTAAAGAGATCAAAATAACTTGACAGATTTATTTTTTAGACCTATTTTTGAGTGGGTTTAAGAAGGAACCTACCATAACCTAAGCTGACTGAATGCAGTGATTTGAGGCATATAGGTGCTTGTTATGATATATTTTAGTAAGCATATTTTGCTGCGCAATTACTATTTTTGGTGGTCATTATATTTAATACCTATTGCAAGTTGCCACCCACGGCGGCGAATGGGATATATATTTTTTTTAAATGTCCATTCGCCACCGGAGGGGGCAATGCTGGGGTGCCGAATGGGACTAACCCGATTAAATTCATCCCAGTTGCCACCACCGTTGGCGGCGAATGGGACTAACCCTCATTTTACACACTATGCATTGCATGGCACTATGCATATCAGGCCATGATAATTAATATATTTGTATTACCAGTCGCTATGCCCCCAATAACTAAAATCTGGGACACAGATTAGATAGATTACTGTAAATGAAAATCTGGAATTATAGTGAAATCAATATATTAATGATTGTCTATTTTCATAATAATAATAATAATATATACATGAGATAATGATCAAACATATATCAGTAAAAGCTCAGGCTAAATAATACATACAGTCATACCCTATATATTATTATATAATTCAGCAATTGTGCCAAACATTGATTACTTTGGTACTATCAATACACTATTACTTAAAATATAATTGATACCCTTATAAATTAATTTGAACTTAACAATTGGTGCATAACTACACCTAATGTAGACATTCTCAGATTCTTTTCAGAGAAATAAATAAATATAGCTATACATATCATTACAATTGATGCTACTGATCCTGAGTTACGGAATATAAACAGTGTTATAGTCAGCAAACCAATGTACAGTGCCAATCTTCTAAATGCATTTACTATTATAGTTTGTTTTAGTTCATCATCAATACATGAGCCAAACCATAACACATTTGTGGGTTCACAGGATAAACAGTTGGTAGGACCTCCACCCCTACATGTTTTACATGAAGAGTTGCATTCAGAGCAGTTATAAGAGCCTTCAGTGTTAGTGCAGTATTCATGAGGCTTGCAAACAGAGCTACAACATTCATTAACATCATCACATACGCCAGAGTTTAACTCCCAGCCAGGTTTACATGCTTCACAAGAATCTTCTCCTGCACCATTACATCCATTGCATGATTCATGACATGGTTCACATGTCGAAGAGTTTGAAGAGTAGAAGTTTTTGTCACATTCATTACATGTTGTTCCTGAGTATCCTCTTCTACATAAACATGTTCCATTGCCCTTCCTACTGCCATCACCATCGCACCTTCCATGTCCACCACAGATTTTGTTATCCTTATCTTTAGGACAAGCAGAACATGCTTCACCAAAATGACCTTTAGGGCAGCAATGTTGTAGATTTTCTATGCACAACCATGTATATAAGTCTGCAGAATTAGGGTCTTCATGGAACCACCATTTCTCGAGAACTTGTTCTGCTTCTTCAGCTAATGTGTAGCAAGAATCTTGGCCTGTTTTGAGTTCCGAGCATAAACCTTCTTGTATTTCGACTAAACGAATTTCACTACGTGAATACGATTTTAGTTTCGCTTCCTCCCAAGCAGCATCACCACCTTCATATTTGCCTCTAGAAGTTTTATCCAGCCAGTTATTGAAAGAATCTGTTAATAGTTTACAGCGACGACATTCACTCAATTTATTAGAACTTAAACTGTTATGATCTCGGTTTATTTTTTTACTACCAATTGATTCACAACAGAAAAACAACAGTATCAAAAACTTGCTTGGCACCGCAAATACGCCCATATTTAAACCAACCTCTTTATAGGCAATTTAAATTCCAAAACGGCAAATTTATGTCAATATTAAATTATTAAACAAATCGAAATAAACTACACTTAACCTAAAAATGTTTTATTTTGATTTGACATTTTTGACATAGGAATAGATAGGTACCTATACGTAATACGACCAATGATATTACTTTACTCTTTGCCAATGACCAAAAAATGCATTTTTTTCTGATGCACACGCACACAACACAATATTCTGCCTACGCCTACGTTTAATGACTCTTTTTGCATTGTTCAGTCAGGTTGGAAGTAATTTAAATATTGTACCAATTATCAAACGGCTATCTAAAGTAAAACATGGATAATAAATAAAATGAGAATGTCAAACAGAAAATTAGTAAATGACTCAAGTTCCGCATTTAGTCTGTATTGCGTTATTTTGTTTTAGTTCGGCGTAACGTTATTTATGGAGTCAAAGTAACTCACATTGATATTTATATTAAACAAAATACTGTTATTTGACAACACCAAAGTAGAAATGAAATGAGTTGCCAATTTGTGAGGAATTCCTCAAACTGCAAGGTATCCCAAATTGGTTGGGGATTTATTGGGGATTGGCATTATGCGGGGAAAATGCAGGGATTTTGAAATCTTCAACTTTATTATTATTACATATTATAAATTGTAATAAATAAAAAAATTAATAAAGAAAATACTTTGGCAGCACCTAGTAGCTACTGTGAATATTAAAAAACGGTTAATAATATTCGCAAACATAAAAATTTTGACGTTCTTGTTGCTCAAGCTGCCATTTTCAAATGCATTGGTGGAACGTAAATTTAGGTAGCTTAAAAATTAAAATACAGAAATCTGCAATCGGCTAAATACAGATACTCTATTTTATGGCAGCAAGAGACGGGAATAAAAAATTTGGCCGCAGTGTCAAGTTTAACCCTTTGAGCAAAATGGTTGCAACAAATATGACTAAATGAGAAAAGTGTAACGGTACTAAACGTAAAAATTATAATAAAAAATAGTTAAACGTTATATTGAGGGGAATTTGTGGGGAATCAGCAGATTTTTGTCCCCAAATTTTGGGGAATTTTATTTGGATTTTTGGGGAATTACGTAGATTGGCATTAGCAACTCTGGAAATGATAAAAAAAAGAGATGTCATTGTGAATAGTTATTTCTAACAACGAGGCACGTATATTTATTAATTGCACGTAATTCTAATGTGCGCAGTTGCTTTTAATTTTTAAATCTCATTTTTACCCACTTACAGTTCATTCTAAACTTATTTCATAAGTATTATTAGTAGGAGTTAGACGAAAGGTTGAACACGGATGGACAGCTAACCTTAGAAACTGCTGTTACTGTATTTCCATGTTTTCAATCAAACTTTAAACTCACCATGGCAGATAAAATAAAGTAAGTTATGATATTTTGGAATACTTCACAAATAAAATTGTATATTGATTTGCCGCTATTGGCCGATACTTCAGTATGTAAATTTAATCACACGATGTATGAACAAGATCTATTGCTAGATAAATTGGTCGGTACAGTATTACAATGGCAAAAGTGTATATAAATACAATATATTCTATTAAGCTATGTCATGAAATATAAAAATAAAGAGTCATCTTCTTTTTATACTATCTAAGTAATCCTAGGACACACGCTAGCTCGTATAGATACAGGTACTATGAATCTTAATGGATTGCCTTCAAATACAAGGGACCTAATCATACCTGATTACAATTGTAAATGTGTGTCATACTTTTGTCAACCCTTGAGGTATCAGAGGAATGATGTTAAATGGTATGACTGTGTAAAATATTGAGAAGTTTGAGACACCTAACATTTCCTCCGTTCTCTTGTGCATAACTCTTTTAAATATTATTTTGTCTGGTATAGTATAGTGTTTAATTATTAGGTATACATATTTTTAATCTCTGCATAACAGCATAACTTGACTATAGATAGTTATAAAAATGATAATATGAAATATTTTTATTAGTTTGTGTGTGTGTAAAATAATAATTATTTTCATAATATTGTCTTCTGTTTACGCGAATGTTATTCATTGAAATTAAACTACTACCATCTTAGTCTCCCCATGACCATGGCTGCTGAAAAGCAACCGAAACGTCGGGGAAAGTGTAAAAATAAATCTAAATAGTATAATAGTATAGTAATAGTATAAATAGTTTTAATAGTTCAATAATTTAAATAGCTTAAAAAATTTGTAAAGTTTAATAGTGATTATAGTAGTGTAACAGTTTTTCAAAAAATTTTGTAACAGTGTCAAATAAACAACGCGATAAAATCCGTATATAGTAGTTTAATTTCAATAATAATTATTTTACAAAATAAATGGCACCTGATATTTATTTGAAATATCACTTTCTATTTTTGCAGGGTCAAGCCTAACTTTGACAAGAAAGGTAATTATGAACCATCAGATTCAGAAGATGAATATACACCAAAAGAAAAACAACTGTTGGAGAAAGTACGGAAGAGAAAACATAATGACGTGGAGAGCGAAGAAGAAATGTATGCCTTCTCTGAATCTGAAAACTCAGATGATGACAACAATGATTTAATAGCAGATAGTGATGTTGAAGGACAAGAAAAATCTGATGATGATTTACCTGATGCCAAAGCTTGGGGTAAAAAGAAAAGATCATATTATGCTACTGATTACGTGGATGAAGATTATGGAGGATTTGGCAATGATGAGGAAGCTGCACTCATGGAAGAAGAAGAAGCAAAAAATATACAGAAAAGGCTTTTAGAACAGCTAGGAGAAGAAGACTTTACATTGGACTTCTTTACCAAACAGATTGCAGAAGTTGAAGAGAAAAAAGAAACTGTGATAAAAAGTGATTTAAGTCAGATGTCAAAAAGACAGAAACTGCAGCTCCTTGAAAAAGAAAGTCCAGAATTTGCAGGACTTATTGATGATTTTAAAACAAAATTAACAGTTGCTAAGGATGACTTACATCCTGTCTTAGAGCTTGTCAAAGATGGTAAACTTCCAACATGCCCTGCTTCCAAATTTGTAAAAACGAATTATGATTTAATTTTAAATTATTGCACTAACATAAGTTTTTATCTACTTCTTAAAAGTCAAAGGATAAATATTCAGAACCATCCTGTAATAAAAAGGTTGTATCAATATAGACAGATGTTAAATAAAATGGAACCCATTTACTTGGAAGTGATAAAACCTCAAATAGAAAAAATAATGCAAGCAGTGAAAAATAACTTGGAATTACATGTGACTGAAATTAAAGAACAAAGGAAAGATAGTAAGAAACGCAAATCAGGAAGACAATCTCCTGATTCAACACCCAAGAAGTTGAAACTTATCAGTGCACTGGAGAAGGATGATGGTGAGGACACTGGTGTGTCTGATAATGAAGATGAATATGAGAGCAGTGACTTCTTCAAGGCTGACAGAGAACTTGAAGTTCAAAGAAACAATGAAGAATCTGAAGAGAGTGGATTCTCTGATAATGATGGTACATCACCTAATGATGTTGAAAATGACAATAAACCCACCTCATCTCAAGATATAATACCTGAAGATGTTGGAGAAAAACGTGAGATAACTTATCAAATTGCTAAGAACAAGGGCTTAACTCCTCACAGAAAGAAGGAACAAAGAAACCCTAGAGTGAAACATAAGCTCAAGTATAGGAAAGCTAAGATAAGGAGGAAGGGAGCAGTCCGTGAAGCAAGGACTGAAGTAACCAGATATGCTGGCGAGGCTTCAGGTATTAAGGCTAATGTCAAAAAGAGCATTAAAATTAAGTAAAACGCGCATATTTATTTTTACAAAAATATTGTAACAGTTTTATTTCTGTAATAACAATAAAGTTGTATTTCATTTAAATGGTTTGACTTGACAATTATTGCCATAACACCATGTTTGTAGGATTTCACAACTGCTTGAAAAGATGCAAATATTGTCCCCAAAATCTTCGTATAGATACTAGTCGTATATTTCTCAGCTATTTAGTGTTGCCATCTGAAACACAAAAAATATACATTTAACAACTGAAGTAGTAAGTATAACAACGAAAAAACAGGAACCAGTCGGCTTATGGCCTCGGCCGATGCAACCTGATTGGGCCATCAAGAGTTAAGGTAAACATTATGCATATAAAATATCCCATCCTCGTCGCCACTACAGTGTTCAGGAAGTAATGAAACGCTATTTATCCGATCTCGAGTATTCGGAGACTGGCTGCGTAAAAAAGACGCACAATATATGCACAAGATTTAATAATTACCTACAATATACAATAGAATTATCATTATACCTACATTACACATAATGCGATTTCGCATAAATTTGATTAGCATGCGAATTCGTGACTCTTAGCATTCTAATTGCTATTGCTATGCTATTTCCTTTGTTCCCGTTGGGTAACACCAGTTTGTGCCACACTGTTACTCAATTGGACAAAACTTCCCGAAAAGTAACACTGTAAATCATCGCAACGTTTTTTTTTCTCAATAATTAACACTACAATCGTTGTATGTAACAGGGTTACATATCTGGACGAAATATCCCAAACAGTTCCAGAATTTTATTGTTTAGGTGAAAATTAAATAAAATCATTCCAATCCAAAATCTTTAGTAAAATTGTTTATGGGTTAGGCGAATTCTACACATTGTTCTATTCCTCAGTTCTATGGTAGAACTAATGGGAGTTTTGGACGGAGCCCCGCGAAGCGGGGCTCCTATTTCTGGGTGGGTTTACAAAAGAGAACCTAACACAACCTACCGCTTCCGAGTCGGAATCGTACGGATGGACAAAAGCTTTTAATAAAGAATATTTTATTAGCATAATTTATTTCATCGTCGTTGTGCAAAATAACTCATATCGTAATTATCGGGATAATCACAATATTAGTTAATCGTTACATTTTGTTGAAGGCGTATTTCAACAATGATTTTATTACAAAGAGGTGTTACTTAACGAGAATACAAGATTCTGTTATGTTACAGTGTTACCTATAGGGAAAAAAAACGTTGCAATAAATGACAGTGTTACTTTTCGGGAATATTTTTCCAATTGAGTAATAGTATGACACAAACTGGTGTTACCCAACGGGAACATGCGTGCTATTTGTTAATTATGACGTTGATTGATAACAATTTTATATGTGAAATGTGAATTTTATTAATATGCGAATTAAAAAGCGCGTTCGCCTTAGAAAGTCTCTTGCAAATTTTATGTAATTAAGATAATGATCATAATTATAATAATATGTTGTTATGTAAATATAATTAGGTATATAACAACTATTATAATATTTTGTTATAATTATATTACAACTAATAAAATATTTTGTTTTAATATATAACAACTTAGAAGCTTAGATTTTAAGGACCTGTCATACTTTATCCAGATTTTGAACTGAGAGTAAAATATCAAAAACTGGTGTATTTAAGATTTCATTTAATCGTATTTACATGGTCCGTTCCTAAGTATATTATTTACAGGTATTTAGTTCATACCAGTGTTGTTGCAATAGCGATAGTTTCGCTATCGATAGTTAACCTTGAAAAATAGTCGATAGCGCGAATAGTCCTATTGAAAATATCGAAATGCTGCAATAATATCGATAGTATCGATATTGAAAATTAGGCGATACTATTGAAATTTGTTGATACTATCGAGATACGATAGTATCCCGTCAAAAAGTCGATAATATCGATATTATCTATGATCTAGCGACGCGTTTCGATAGTATCGATAGTTTTGTTTTAGTAACTATCGACTTATTTTCGATCTTATCTTATGTGGAGGCCAGTCAGTGCAGACTGGCGACACTACGACCCAGTGGGATCTTTTGTGTCGACACTCTCCCAATAACGACTGCCATAGATGTTCATGGCTGCCGGGACCAACGGTTTAACGTGCTTTCCGAGGCACGGAGCAGGCGATAATTGTCAATCAATACGCACATAATTTCGAAAAGTCATATAACTTCCGAAAGTCAGAGGTGCGCGACGTGGGTTCGAACCCGAGACCCTCTGCATTGCAGTCTGTTGGTCTCCCCACTGAGCTATCGCTGCTCGTTGACGTATTTTCGATACTATCGACTGGGTATAAAACGACACCTAGTCGGTAACACAGGGACACAAATATAAGCAACTATATGAATGAACTGCGAATATAAAGTATAAAGAATAAGGTGATAGATGAACTATGTAAACGCCAGCTATATTAAAAAAATAAAATCGTAAAATGTTCGACTATCGATAGGGCAAAACTATCGATACTATCTATAGTATCGATACTATCGAAACGCATTCTATCTATAGTATCGATGGTGTTTCTACTTATAGTATCGATACTATTGATCTTTAGCAATAGTATTACTTATTTTTATCAATCGATACTATCGACAGTCTCGTTAAGGGTCGATAGTTTCGATAGGAATATCGATAGTATGACTGATTTTCAAGGCCACGATACTATCAATAGACTATCACTATCGCAACAACACTAGTTCATACTATTATCAATTTAGGGTACGACAATAAGCATAAGACGAAAGAAAGCAATTATTGTTTACTAGCTGACCCGCGCAACTTCGTTTGCTTCACATAAGAGAATTTTCCTAGTTTTTGCAATATTTTTCATTTATGCTCCGCTCCTATTGGTCGTAGCGTGATGTTATATAGCTTATAGCCTTCCTCTATAAATGGGCTATCCAACACTGAAATATTTTTCTAATTTTTACCCGTAGTTCCTTAGATTACCGCGTTCAACCAAACAAACAAAATGTGAGTGAAGTCGGCGCGTGAGCGCCCCCGCCTTTTTATAAATGCAGCGGATGGCCGTTTCGCGCGTTAAACAACAATCAACCGTATAGCCGTACCCATACTGGCGCGGCGAGATTTGGAAGTTTTATTTCATCTATATCTTGTGTGTTTATAAACCGATTCCTATATTTTTTTTTATAATATAAATATTAAAGTGTACTTTTTGAATATGGGAGTTCGATAAAGATATATCTATGTGAAATACAATATATTTATGTATTTTAATAGACTTTGAAGAAATGCCTAACGATTAAACACGTTATTGTGGCTAATTTATAAAAGATATATATATACTATTAAGGACTTTTTTGTAGATCTTTTGAAGACCATCATCTTTGTAATACATACTTTTGGTGTATGATCAACGTATGCGAGGATAAGAGCTCGAAAGCGCATTTTCGTCCGACTTGCTTCAAATTTATCGTCACTGCTCAGCTCCTATGTGTCTTAGCGTTATGTTATATAGCCTATAACCTGCCCAGGAGTATGGACTACAATCGTACCAAGTTTGGTTAAAATCCCTTCAGTAGTTTTTGACCCATGCGTGCACATACAGACAGACAGACAGACAGACAAAAAATTTACTGATTGCATTTTTGTCATCAGTATCGATCACCATTCATCCTCCAATATTAATTTTTAATATATATTCAATGTACAGAATTGACCTCTCTACAGTTTTATTATAAGTATAGATAAAATACGTAAACAAAACTCACTATCACTAAATGCCAAAACGTACTGAAGTTTGACACAATACGAAGCGCGTGCTACACAGATTATTATTAAATAAACATTCACATGCATTCACTCAATATACGTCCCTAAATACGAGTAAATCGAAGATAATCTATACTAATATTATAAAGCTGAAGAGTTTGTTTGTTTGCTTGAACGCGCTAATCTCAGGAACTACTGGCCCGATTTGAAAATTTTTTTCAGTGTTAGATAGCCCGTTTATCGAGGAAGGCTATAGGCTATATATCATCACGCTAATATCAATAGGAGCTGAGCACCAATGAAGAATGTTTCAAAATCGGAGGGTATTTTTTCCTTTTGAGAGCTTCCGCTGCGTGCGCTGTGTAAACAGTTAAAGTTTCGCAAAAATCATGTATGACAGAATTGTTCCCCTTTAAAAGTTCTAAAAAAAAGGCCGCGACAGCATATGTCTATCTTTTAAGGTTGGCTCACTATAACCATTTTTATGCTAACCAAATTTGTTCTAAAATAATGCATTATTTGCGAAGGTATTATTATAAATATGATATTAATCCTTATCCAAATAAATACGTTATTCATCACAAGTATTTAATTTAAAACAAAATTGCCCTTCACATCATTCGATTTCAATGAATATCTTAGGAGATATCGCAGTTTTAAAATAACATTGCAGCAAAATAATTACCCATTACAGACATAGTACAAACGATGTTTCTCCTGGTTTATTCTGCGTGATTACTACTGGTTCGATTTGAAAATTCTTTTAATGTTGGATAGCCTATTTATCGAGGAAGGCTATAGGCTATATAACATCACACTACGACCCACGGGGGCGGCGCAGTAACGATAAACGCGGTTGAAACCGCGGGAACATCTAGTAATATAATAATTGCTTAACATCATCCTTCGCATTCGCATCACCTGCTAATCATTTCACTTGTGTCATGTGAATTGTGAAACGGATAACGAATCGCGTACGAAGCGATGAATTCACACTTCAAAGAATTTCGCTACTACATTTCATTTGCTAAATGCATAAAAATGAAAGTGAATGCTAATATATCCCATCACTAAATTGCATCATCATTATGAAGTACTAGCTTCTGCCCGCGACTTCGTCCGCGTGGAATAATTACTTTGGGCTAACGCTAACTTTAACCCGCGACTTCGTTTACGTAAGGTGAAAATATTTTTAAATAATACGTACGTTAAGGAGCTATTTTAGGTACCTACATCACGCTGTTATGATATTTTTGAGATGTTATTTTAAAACTGCGATATCTCCTAAGATTTTCATTGAAATCAAATGATGTAAAGGGCAATTTTGTTTTAAATTAAATACTTGTGATGAATAACGTATTTATTTGGATAAGGATTAATATCATGTTTATAAAAACACCTTCGCAAATAATGCATTATTTTAGAACAAATTTAGCATAAAAAATTTTATAGTGAGCCAACCTTAAAAGATAGACATATGCTGTCCCGGACTTTTTTTAGAACTTTTAAAGGGGAACAATTCTGTCATACATGATTTTTGCGAAACTGTAACTATTTACGCAGCGCACGCAGCGGAAGCTCTCAAAAGGAAAAAAACACCCTCCGATTTTGAAACATTCTTCATTGGTGCTCCGCTACTATTGATCTTAGCGTGATGATTTATAGCCTATAGCCTTCCTCGATAAATGGGCTATCTAACGCTGAAAAAATTTTTCAAATCGGACCAGTAGTTACCGAGATTAGCGCGTTCAAGCAAACAAACAAACAAACTCTTCAGCTTTATAATATTAGTATAGATACTTGGCAACTATTGACTACTACGACAATGACATGATTTTAAACCAGAAGTGTGTGGATGAATAGAAGGTATTATTATTAGAATGTATGAGGTATTGTGAGGAGAACGCGTGAATGCTTTATTTTAAATGTATGCTTTATTATTGTGATTAGATAGTGTAATAGGTGCAAGTAGTTCTATTTAATGTAAAATTAATAAATATCTGATAATACTTACAATTTTAAAACTTTGTCCTTGCCACCCGAAGCTACATAAGCTCCGTCCGGCGACCAGTCAATAGCATACACTTCATCAGCATGGCCTGGTAGATCCAGATCTAATTTCTTCGTTTTCATGTTCCAAACTAAAAACATAAAAAATATTCCTCAACCTTATAGAAAAGACTGTAAAACTAATTGTACCAAAGTGTAGGTCACGTATGGTAACATTATGTTGATTTTGATTCTAAAATATATAGGAAATCAGTCTAGTTGCTGCTCTAAAAACTTAATCTGTAAAGAATTGCCAAATATCTTATGTTATAGTTCAAATCAAGTCTATGCAGCATTGCGACAATAGCGAAGTTTTAATTGCCGATGCTAAAAGAATCATGTTTGTTGGGACTCTATACCACGACGAGCACAGTTCACTAATACGAGTACATAATTTAATTTGAAAACTAATCAAAGGCTAGAAAATAAATGAAACTACAAATTTACCTTTCAGGGTAGAGTCTGCACTAGAGCTTAACAGCAGCCTTGAGTCTGCCGACCACGCGACCATGTAGACGGCCTGCACATGTCCTCTGAGCGTTGTTATAAATATGCCTGTTGCAGCATCCCATAGTTTTACAGACTTGTCGAAAGAAGCTGATGCTAATAACCTGTAAAAAAAAAACAGTAAACGTTTTCTCAAAATGGTAAAGTGGAATTTTATGCATATGCTAACTAAAGCCCGGCGCCAACTATCGGTGGGCATCGGTACAGCTCGGGCGGCTTCGGGCGCCTGTGGGCTGCTTCGGGCGCCTGAGAGCTGCCTCGGCAGACGTAAGCATACCTAAGGACGCCGAGGCTGGTTTCGGGAAGCTTCGGCAAAACTAATAATAGTTCAGGTAGTAGACACGTCGCAGAGTAGTCGTAATGTTACGTGACAACAGTTGTCCGTGTGTACTTATAATGGTGGATTGGGACTTAGTTCTCATTGTTCATCTTGCTGAAGAAGAAGATAAACTTGGAGACTTAAGGCAAAAAAGAAGATTTTGAGTGAATAAGCTTTGGAAGCAAAGATGTACTTTCGATGAATTTCATAACTTGTTTAATGATTTACGATATGACGTTCGCAAATTTTACGATTACTATAGGATGAATTATGAAAATGTTGAAGCCTTGGTTGCTTTGCTCCGTCCTTACATAGTGAAAATAAAACGAACCTATACGTGTAATTAATGAGGCTGTTGCCTTTTATTTTCCTCTGGGTATTGCCAAGCTTATGGAGGCGCGCGCGGTGAACGCTATGGCAGTTCTGCGACGTGTCTGCCACAAAAATGCCACCCGAGCTAACCGAAGACAGCCTCGGCGTCCTTAGGTATGCTTATGACTGCCGAGGCAGCCCGAAGCCCGCCCGAAGCAGCTCTCAGGCGCGCGAAGCCGCCCGAAGCCCCCGTAAGGCGCCCGAGCTGTATCGATCCGCACAGATAGTGGGCGCTGCGCCTTAATATTATAAATGCGAATGTTAGTTTGTTTGTGACGCGTTCACGCGTTAACTATTCGATCGATTATCAAGAATTTTCGCACACACGTTGTCAGAGATACAGAATAGGAAATACGGTAACTCTTAGGCTGGTTTTACAGTGCCGCTTTCGCCAGCGCGGTTCGTAAGCGTCGCGGGCCACGAGCTTTGATTGTCTTGGATCGTTACATAGTAAAACCAACTGCAACTCGGCCGCGCGTTTCAATCATCATTAGCAATCTAGTGGCATTGTAAGGATGTACTTGTACACGCCGCTGTCGTCGTTGCCTTTTTTCCATAGGTTATATTATAATAAAACAATCAAGAGAAGCCTTATCGCGACTGTTCGAGGTGGCAAACCGCGAGGCACTAAATCCGTTTTATTCTTTTGAACTGGTCGTCCGCGCTTACCACCCGCGCAAACGGTAAGCGTCACTGTTAAACCAGCCTTATGCATCCAGAAAAAGAGTATATTCTATCCCAAGGGATAGAATTTATCGACAAAATCTAGATTAACGTGAGTGAAGCCGCGAGGAAAATCTAGTAAGTATATGATATTACCGATGCCTATGATGAAATGCTTTCGTAGATAACTCTTTATTAAGTAAGGCATACGCTTTGTTTTAATAATTTGCACATTCAGTGTCACTGACACGCCTAGCATGTCCTCACTAATCCTTATCGCCATGCCGCGAGTACGCCAGGCGTGTTCTCAGTTTTTCATCGATATTTCAAAGATTTGATTATATTTTCCATCGAAACGCTCAGAACATAAACCTCATGCCGTAAGCTAAAGAGTTTTAAAGTGGCATGACTTTACATTTAAATATGATATCAAAAAAAAGTTATGAAGTATGTGACGCCGCGCCGTGGACACGCCACGCGTGCTCATCTACTGGAGTTCTTAACCTGTTATATTGACAGATAAATTTAAAATGCTAATCTGTACATATAATAAACTTATAACTGATCGAATGTCTGTACATAGTAGATATTTGAGAAATTTTGATATGACACCAACAGAACACCAAAACTTTATAACCAACAGAATCCAAAAAAATTGTTTTTTGAATTTTTACTGTCTGTCTATATGTTTGTTCGCGCATCACGGAAAAGCTACTGCACCAAATCGGATGCAGTTTTCATAGTTGTATTGTAGCTGGACTAACTTACAATCTAGTGTATGTTTCATCTTGATACGATGCCTAGAAGCGAATAATAATAATATAGAATAAAACAAAAATGTAGAATCTCTCTTATGTAATTTTAGAAACGTATTTGTGAGCTAAGTTTTAGCTTTAAACTCAATAAACATTTTGGTCAAGCGTGAGTCGCCCACGGAATCAACGGTAAAGAAAAACTTCAATTTTTTCATTTTTGTGTGGGCACTGATAGTATAATACTATACTAGTAGTGTGGGTCGACTATGTTAAAAGTAAGGATGATTGAATAAGAATTGCATCAGAAGGTAAACATCAGGACAACCTAAGGATAACATATTTTGCTTATCTTAAAAAAAATATAGCATGACATTAGTACCTACCTAAGAAAATGTTAAGATTCTCTGATCAAATTACGATAATTACTTACCGTAAAATCTATTTCCTGCCATACATAATAAATATGTCACAAATATAAGCACTTTTATAAACATATAATATATCTCCTGTAGCGCAAGAAAGATTAATCAATCAGCACAATTGAAGCCGAAATATCGCTTTTTGTGATTTTACCTTTAAATAGTGCCAGTGAACACGCCTAGGATATGGACACGCCATGTAATTTCATGTTACATGCCGAGATCACGCCTAGCGTGTTCGCGTTTTATATAGGACGACATCGCTGGGAATGACTAGAACATAGTGGTGGCATTGAATGTGTTAAACATTATGTCGCTTAGAATTTCCCAAGCAGTAGGTAGTAGGTACACCACGCCTCATTATAAAGCATAATTGGATTGTAACTAAAATTCCAAGAAAGAGAATAACATTGCATATTGTTAAATGTTTTTAACAATTAAGTACCTTGTATCTGGAGAAAATTTAACATCATTTATGAGTTGTTGATGTCCAGTCATTCGGGCTAATGGTCGCTTCTCCTTTTCGGGTAGCCACAGGAATAACGTAAAGTCGTCTGAACCTGACACAAGCCGTTCTTCTTTTTTACCGCACACTGCTTCATACCTTTCTAGAGCACGTTGCTGGAGTACGTTTTCTAAAAGGAATCATTTTCACTTTCGTAAAACATTCTGACATGAAGTCGATAGTGCTATCATACATAGCAATGGGTATACGATAAGCAAGTGCCGAATGAAAAAAGTAAGATTGTCTGAATTGCATATGAAATGTCAACTCGGACAATCTTATTTGGAAGAATTAAACTACTTTAAGTAGTAGGTAATGTGTATAAATTATTTTATGTAATTTGTCTAATGTTTCGGTTGCTACTCAGACGTCATAATCATGAGAGTACTAAGGTGCTCTTCATCTTGATTTCTTGAGATGTACAATACTTTAAAGGAACAAAACATTATTGAATTGCTGCTATAACTGTATAAAAATTACGCCCAAAGGTGCAAGGTAGGTCAAGGTTTATTAGGTATTTATATGAGTTCTTAAGTAAATGCAATTTTCTAAGCGCAAGCCAAAAAAATACAAGAATAATATTAAACAAGAACTTACTGTCGTTAACATAGGTGTGTTGATCAGTAACTGGGTGGAATGGACCAGTGCGCAGTACATAATCTGTGCTGAGAGCTAGTGTGTTCACCCAATGAGCATGTCCTTCTAAGTTTCTGCAGAGAACACCATCATCTGCTCTCCATACCTGTTACACAATAGCGCTTAGAATGAGAAGTCACTTTTTAACATTAACACTCAGACTTGAAACAATGAATACTAATTACTACAATGACATGAGCTTGGCTTACAAAACATGGTGCAATAGACTTTCACACTAAAAATGTGTCTTAGTCAAACTGTCATCTTGATACTTAGCATTATAATTTCCAATCAACAAACTGGCTGTAAAAACGTAGTAGTAGCAAGTAACTTGATTAGATACAAACCTTGATTGTTCTGTCTTGCGAAGAGGTATAGATAAGTCCATTGCCACCCCACTTAACTGAAGTGACAGCTTTAGAGTGCCCTGTTAAACTTAAAATTGTTAATCCTGTAACAGTGTCCCATATCCTGACATCACCATCTTTTGAAGAACTTGCCAGTTTTCTACATTCAGGATTCCTATAAACATTTCAGAATAAGTTTTAAAAATGATATCCTTAAAACATAAATAAACAAATACAAGATACACATATATATTTCAAAATTATTAAATAAAATCCTGTTTCTAAATCATTTCTATACATACATGTGGTAAGGCTCCCAAGCTAGTGCAGTTACCCATTGCTTGTGTCCTATCATAGTCTTTCCAATCTGATTGCCTGTTTTTGGGTCCCATATCATTACCCTTCCCTGCTTACATGCTGAAGCCAACTTAAACCCATCTGGTGACCAACTTATACATAACACCCAATTTGAGTGACCTGCAAATTTATAGATTACTAAGTATAATGTATTAATGTTACACATAAAGATCACCATCACAATATCTACAACATGTTAAATGAAGGTTAATGTACTGACAGAATTCTTTATTTATAACATCTTAGCCTACAATTGTTGAATAATGTACACAATAACAGCTCTGAGCTTTGATTTATCAGTTTGATTGCCTTAAATCTGCACGTCGATAGCTGATTATTCTTCTGCTACACAGATGTAAGTGATTGAACTAAGTTAAGAATTTGTACAACATATCGGACGATGCAGCCCAGCGTCTTAGATTACCATGGAAGAAACTTAACGCTGTGGTGTCGGGTATTGGTTCACTTACTGGTAACAGCAGAGGGTCAATTAACTTGGAATGTAGATCAATTCATTCTGATTATAACTTCAACTTACAACCATTGATCATGAAAAAACTCATGAACATCTTACCAACAACTAATTTTTCAATTGATAAGTGGGATTAAATACAGAACTTAAAGCTAGCTGATCCACACTTTAACGTCTCGGGCCCTATAGATCTACTTCTGGGTGCCGATGTTTACTCAGAACTTATATTAGATGGAATCATGAGAAGTGGCAACAACTTGCCCGTTGCTCAGCAAACTAGAGTAGGGTGGATTTTATGCGGAAATGTAAAAACATTAAACTGTTTCGTGACACTAAATGATATCGAGAATATGTCACGTTTCTGGGAAAGTGAGGAAATCCACGATACAGCACATTCAACTGACGAGGAATAGTACTGTGAAGAATTATACAACTCAACAACTACAAGATTAGCAGATGGCAAATATGTGGTGAATTTACCCATAATACAAGCTGTTAGCGAAAACTTAGGTGCAACAAGACTACAAGCTCAAGCCCAGTTCTTACAACTTGAACGAAAGATGATGAAAAATAGCGAACTTAACGACGAATACAAACGTTTCATGAACGATTACATGTCTATGGGCGATATGAAACCTGTAACTGAATTCAGGAATAAGGGTCAAGTTTACTTGCCACATCAAGGTGTGTTAAGAGCAGAGTCCACAACGACCAAGCTGAGAGTAGTCTTTAACGCATCTTACAAAACAAAAACTAGTAGAAGCCTCAATGACATGATGACCTTGCTTATAAACTGGCGAATTTATAAATACGTTTTCACTGCAGATATAGAAAAGATGTATCGTCAGATCTGGCTGCAGGAAGAACAACAAACTACTAATAGAGTGACAGAGATAAACAATACTATTCCCGCAAATAGATGGAACTATGTGAAGTCGGGAGACAACCCTGCTGACTGCGCAACTCGCGGACTATCACCTTGTAGATTGTAGGTGATAGTCCGCGAGTTTTAACTTTTAACTTTTAAACTTTGGTGGGAAGGCCCTCAATGGTTGAAAACTTATAACTTCATAGCAAAACAACACAATAACTTAACCTATATTACAAACAATGACATAAAAAAAACAAAATGCTGCGTAGCTATTAACAACAGGTGCGAAATTATATCATCATTATTTAATAAATATAGCAGTTTCAAACGTGTAACACGAGTACTTGCTTGGGTTATACGAATAATAAACAGAAAGAAGCTATTGAACTCCAGTCACTTAACCGAGTTGCAACGCTAGCTAAACAACTGTCTGTACGCTACCCGTACAATATTCTTTTTACCTTTGCACACATGAAGTGGAGTCTGGGTATGCAGGTCCCAGAACCTTACAGTGGTGTCGCCAGAGCCGCTTGCTAATTGTTTACCAGATGGACTGAAGTTTGTGGAAATTACTGCTTCTGCATGTCCCGGTATAGAGCTGTAAATAATAATAATATTCTATTACATACACACAACACCATCTAGCCTAAACTAAGCAGAGCTTGTACTATGGGTACTGGACTATGGATAAACATATACATTTTTTTTGTAAATTCTTACATATTATACATAGAACCAACCAGACCAAGTCAAACATTCATGTTCATGCACACAAATGTTTGACTTTCAATCAAACCCACAACCTCCGGTGTGGCAGTCAGTTACACTAACCCCTACGCCATTGAGGCCGATAATGGTATAATTATTTTGTAGCTTCATGGTTTTATTTAATTACTAAGAACTAAGAATTTTCTTCTATTATTATTTCTGTCAACTGTTGTTGTGACTGACATATTTGAAAATATATTCTAATCTTTCTTTTTTATTATGTATCTAGCAATTGCAATGCCCAATTGGGTAACTGTTGAAACTATACCTACTACAAAATATCTATGTAACAATTTTTTGCAATAAATGTCTGTCTTATGGCCAGTCCCACAACTAACAAGTAAAAGTTATCCGAAAGATAAATTGCATGCTGTCTCACTCTTGTTAGGTTAAAGAAGAAAGATGGCGAGACTTTTATCTTATAGATAAATGCTATTTGGAGGTGGTGGGAGAAGCCCTTAGACTTTTAATATTTATAAAATTAACCTTTTTCTTTAGTTTTGTGCATGGTATTATTTATTGGTACGAACCTTGTACATCTTGTGACTGGTCTTACTCTAAACACAGCTTGTTGTTGGTATACAATCTCAACAATTTTTTCTGAATTTAAACTCTTGATGTCTAGTGCATCTTTCAATGTGTTTGTTATTTCTACATCTTTCACAAAGAATAGAAATGGTTTATCTTCCTGAAAAGAACAAGCAACTTAAATTAATCGTACATTTTTCAAAGAAACTAGATGACTAAATTAACTTAAAAACAATGAATATAGTAATATACCTCTTCGAGTAGAGCATTGCATATAAGTTGTAGTTGGTCTCTGGATATATTTAGGGGTAGGTCTAATGGACTTCCAGTATCCTCTCCGGTATCTGATTTAAGTTTAGCTTGCACGCAACTGGGTTCATCTACCTCCATTTTATTAACTATGAGATTTTAATATTTTCTGTAGATAAACATGCACATATGACATAACCTAAATCGTTCAGATTGACATGCAGACTGCAGAGTAGTGCAGAGTGCTAGTCAATACCAAAGAGTAAAGTAAGTAATACAGTCAATATAAAAGTACTCTGTGCAGACTCAGAGTGCAGACCGTGCAGACTAGAGGTGGTCGTTATATCAATAAAATATTTTTATTAACGGCTTTTTGTTCTTTTACGAATCAACTGCTTTTCTTCAATGAAAATATTAACCTAATAAATTCTATCAACGTCTTCGCAACGCAAGTCGTAGCTCGCAATAATGTATAAATAATTTTCATCTCATAAAACAACTAATAAAATAACGAAAGCAGTTTTGTTCTATTACAATAATTGTTAGTAACTACAAAACGGTTTTCGAAGTTGCGATCGAAAACATTGACATAATATGCAAATATGCAATAATTTAACTTTATACGAATCTAGTGAATAATCAGTTCATTGAAAAACCAGTTGACGATTTAACAGCTTTTTTAACCTGTTGACCATTGACGAAAAACAGTTACATTAAATCAATTAAAAAACCGTCAATGACCATCTCTAGTGCAGACTTTCCTCCAGGGTTGTCAACATTAGATCTTTATTTCTCGTACAGAAGCAGGCAAAATCCTCGTAATTTGGATCTCAAACATTGTACATTCTATTTTTCAGTAGAAAATTACTAAAAAATAAGGACGCTAGAGATTTGATCAAATTTTTTAATTGTCTGCGTATTATTACCTCACATTTATGCTACAAAATGTTGCTTGCAAAGTGATATCATTGTTATTATTTTTACTATATCAAAATCTCGTACATAACTACGAGGTTGACAGTGTCCTCGTACCTCGTCGTACGGGATACCGCAAATCTCCTATTTGTACGAGGAACCTCGTATGGCAGCCCTGCTTCCCTCTATATTATTTTACTCTTTGGTGCAGACATTAGGTTTCCTGTGTCTACGTTAGCGCGCTACGCATTAACGCAAAGATATTTGTCAAATTCATAATGTCAAAACGATGTTGCCAAATATTAATTATTACAACATAGAACACTGACCTCTTTTAATACTCGATGGACTGGTTAATACAATAAAAAGTCATTTCATTTTATTTTCACTATTAAGCCACAGAGCTGGAGTGAGTGTACTATAATACTAGCGAAGAACAAAACTGTCATAATTATGTAAAATACGTTGGGACGACATCGACAGTCCGACACGGCCGGAGTTAAATCAGGTGCAGGACCAAGTGGTCTTTACGTGCTGTTTCCGAGGCACGGGGTGTGTAACATTACCAACTACCTAACACCGAGCTACTACTGAGAATTGCTTGCCAGAAAAAGCCAATCACACTGTTTTTCCCAATCGGGATACAAACCCGAGACCTCATGCACAGAAATTGCATATACTACCGGTGTGCCCGCGCCACTGATAGACATAACCCTAGACACACCAGTAATAAGTAATAACGTAATGAAACTAGATACGCCTCTGGCTGGCTGTGGCATTAAAACTGTTATATTTGCACTGTTCTGTCCACAGTTAAAAAACATAATTATATATATAAATTAAATGTTATTTCTCTAAATGTACATATAATCTATAAGATTAATTACGCCACAAGCCTTGAATTAAATACCTCTAGGTTCTACGTCTTATTCACATCATATATTATTGTAATTTTAATATCGGTCACAGTAGTTAGATTAACTGATATCTGTATAAATCCCTACTAATATATTTGTTTATTTAGAGAGTTGTATTCTAAATAGTACGCCTACTTTCACAGCTTGCTAATGACATTATTTATTTTATACAAAATTACTCGTATAATTAAGATATTTTGTGAGATAAAGCAATTAAAAAATTGTAAGAATAAATACTTTATTAACATTCAATAAAGCAAATGATTATTTGCATCGAAATTATGAAATATTATCTAAGGTTTTGAACTCTGTAGTGCACAATAATGTATTTGACGTTTAGGTAAATATTTTTTTGGTGGCAATTTTTTTAGTCATAGATGTCCGACATCGGTATTTCACATACGTGTTATGTTTATTTTATTTGTACTGTAATTGGTTCTACGAAGTTATTTGCTGCTTAAAAATGAAGTATTTGTATTTATTGTTTATTTTTTGGACTATAGTTAATTGTGACGAACATACGCATACGTATAAAAAAGGAGAACAGGTGGTGCTATGGATGAATACAGTGGGTCCGTATCACAATCGCCAAGAGACGTATGCATACTTTTCACTACCTTTTTGCGTAGGTACGAAAGTAACTATTGGACATTATCATGAGACTTTGTCTGAAGCACTTCAGGGCGTCGAATTAGAATTCAGTGGTCTCGACATCACGTACGCGGAGAATGTACCGGCGCAACAATTTTGTGCTATAGAACTCAAAGACCATTCCTACAAAGCACTCGTGTACGCTGTCAAGAATCATTACTGGTATCAAATGTACATAGACGATTTGCCGATATGGGGGACCGTAGGAGAAATCGATGGCGACCACTATTACATTTGGACCCACAAGAAGTTCGACATTGGGTATAATGGGAACAGAATTGTGGAAGTTAACCTCACAGCTGAGAACAAGGAACGACTTACACCTGACGCCAAGATTCCATTCACTTATGAAGTCAATTGGAAGAAGAGCAACATTAATTTTGAAGATAGATTTGATAAATATTTGGACCCTAACTTTTTCCAACACAGGATCCACTGGTTTAGTATCTTCAACAGTTTTATGATGGTCATATTCTTAGTAGGACTTGTATCTATGATCCTTATGAGAACACTTCGTAAAGATTATGCAAGATACTCAAAGGATGATGATCTGGACGACTTAGAGAAGGATTTAGGAGATGAATATGGTTGGAAACAAGTACATGGTGATGTATTTAGACCAGTGCCACATTTACCAGTGTTTTCAGCTTTGATAGGTGCAGGATACCAGCTTACAGTAGTGACTTTAGCAGTTATAATATTCACAATATTTGGTGAACTTTATACAGAGAGAGGATCTTTATTGTCTACAGCCATTTTCATTTATGCAGCCACATCACCAATAAACGGTTATTTTGGTGGGTCGCTGTATGCTAGAATGGGAGGCAAACTCTGGATCAAGCAGATGTTACTTTCAGCTTTCTTACTGCCTGTTCTAGTCTGTGGTACGGCATTCTTTATCAACTTTATTGCAATGTATTACCATGCATCTAGAGCTATACCATTTGGCAGTATGATTGCTGTCATGTCCATTTGTACTTTTGTGATTTTACCGTTGACTCTAGTAGGTACTGTGCTTGGTCGCAACTTAGCAGGTCAGCCTGATTACCCTTGTCGCATCAATGCTGTTCCTAGGCCTATCCCAGAAAAGAAGTGGTTTATGGAGCCTTTCATAATAATTATTGTTGGAGGTATCTTACCATTTGGTTCTATATTTATTGAAATGTATTTCATCTTCACTTCATTCTGGGCATACAAAATATATTATGTGTATGGTTTCATGTTGCTAGTGTTCCTTATCTTGATGATTGTGACTGTTTGTGTAACTATTGTATGTACTTATTTCCTGTTGAACGCAGAGGATTATCGTTGGCAGTGGACCAGTTTCCTTTCTGCAGGTAGTACTGCTCTCTATGTTTACTTATATTCATTCTACTACTTTGTTTTTAAAACGAAAATGTATGGGCTGTTTCAGACTACTTTCTATTTTGGCTACATGGCATTGTTTAGCTTAGCTCTGGGTATTATCTGTGGCACTGTGGGATACATGGGTACCAGCATATTTGTCAGGAAAATCTACTCAACTGTTAAAATTGATTGAAATTTGCTATTTGCAATCACAGTTATATCAATTGATTGATTTGTTAATAAAGATGATTGATATTGATAATTCTCATCTTTGGTCCAGTATGTCTACATAAGGCAATCAGGTTAATAAAAGTATTTAATGATAAAATTTGTTCAAACAATAGGGAATATGTATGTACTTTTATTCTCATTAAATAATTCATTACGTGTGATTATAAAAATAGATTTAATTTAAATACAATTTAGTATACATACTTAGGATTAACTTTTAAATTTGGGTATTATTAATTTCCCCTTCATCAATAACACAAAGGCTCATGATGAATGAGACAATATGAATTGATTGCACATGTAGTGACTAGTAGTTACATTGTCTTTAAGCTATTTGTGTATGTGCATAACAAATAATTTCAGTGTTACAATTGTTTATATATTTTATATTAGATCCCATAAAATGGATCTTGATCTCTGGAATACTTTGTTATATTTAAATACTGATGAGATTTAAAAAAATAACATGCATATATCCTATTATGTAGATGTAAATTATAAAATTTCAACATAATTTAATATGTTGGATACATTCCTTAAAATTATAAAGTATGTGCTATTAAAGCATTTAAAATATTGCATAATTGATAGGCATCTAAATCTTTTACTATTATTGATTAGGTGTGAATGAAAATTTCAATTTTTCAACTGTAATTGTTTATCATGTATTGTGAATCAGTATCTGTGGATTTCACCAGCGCACATAATAATTTATATCACTGCCATTAAATGTATCATTATGATTGTTGTCATTTTCCAATAAATTACTTACCTTGCTATCAACATCCTTTGTGTATTTCAAGATGCCATGTCACAAAAAGTGTTAAAAAGAAAGAAAATTCTCAGTAATATAAGGAAGCTTGATTAATTTAATACCTACCTAACAAATGTTATTGTACATGCGAAGGTTTGGATATGTATTACTTTAGCCTCGTACCCACTAAGCAACATTTAATATGGGACAAGTTACACAACAATGTTGCTCGCAGCAACGCGGAACTTTGTTTAGCAACGTTGTCTGTCCACGCTTGACCAGTCGTCAACATGTCGCCGGAGGGACTAGTGTTGATTTCAGCGTTGATTTTGCGTCTTCACTTGACAACATTTGATGCTCAACTGCATGTTGCACGGAAACAAAAAACAAGCCGCGCGTTATGTTGCGCGCTAGCTGGCAACGTCGCGCGTTGTTGCGCATCGTTGCTGATCTTGTTGAGCGTCATGTGTTGTGCGTCAATTGATGCCTATTGAATACGAGGGTTTAAAACATGATGTAACGGATTTCAATGAAATTAGTAAAATGTTGTTCATATTGTGAATTAGCTTAATAGTATAAGCTTTTTATCCCAGTAAGATGCAGTTTAGTTAAGTGCTGGGCAGGGCGCGGAAACAAACAACAAGTCTTGCGTACAAGTATGTACAAAAGCTATGAAATTAATTCTATAAAGGCGCGCGCGCTCCTGTCTCCCACTTGACCCGTGATAATATTAAAAATTACATTGTCCTATCTAGTCCCACCACTTTATCAATCAGATTACGTAAATATATCTTTGATTCTAATTTTACAAAATGACATTGGTAAAGCGATGAGTACTGATACTGCAGTATGCTAAACTAAATGCACAATGTTAAACGCGTGTAAAATGATGAAGTTCATATAATAACTTCGTTAATTTCTATTTTTGTCAATATAGAATTTTTATTTCTACCATGCGTGCGAGCAGTTGGATTGAAACTAGTATTAATTATGCAATAAAACGTATCGCATGTCACGCCATTACAAGTACTGTATTTGGTGTTTAAGTTTTAGTGATGATATGCTAATGTAAGCAATTTATTTGATAGAATAATTTATTATTTCTGGCCAATTTGTTATGTAATGTACTTCTATTGTTAGTCGATATCTAAATGTATACCTATATCTTTGTTTCATGCTTTCCTGTGTGGTATGTAAATATTTTCTCAGCCTTTCTAGTGATAATTATAACTGTAGCGGTAACAGTAATTGTACCAAATTTCACTGATAGTTCAACGACTGGTGGGTATCGTAAATAAATCATTGTTCTAAATCTTAAGTGTGTATGGATAGGTACGAAATATAACTTATAATATTTCCTTATAGTTTTAATTAGAGCATAACTTAAGGTCTCTAGTAACATTACATGTGAAATATCTTACTGTCGAGACCTGTCTCTGACATTGTAAATACTAGTAGGGCATTATTATAATATGACCAGTTACAACTGCTATATTATGTGTTGAGAATAAATCACATTGAATTCAAACCTTTTGTTACACAGATAAATCTATTATGATGTATGCCATCCAACATTCTTGTACCTATTTTGGAATGAAAATAAAGGCGAATAACTATAATTAATTATTGTTTTCTTTTGATTCGTTATAATCACATACGTAAATAAATACAAGATGTGAGTTGACTCGTTTATTACTTTTCTATTATTTATATATCAATATCTCCTTCAACAAACTTTTCAACATCAACAGCACCCTTACGTGATTTCTTGCCGCCTGGATTTTGTGCGTGAAATGATTGAGCTGTTCGCTTTCTCAACATGTCCACATCTTCGTTTTCGTCGGTTTGTTCAGCCCATTCTAAGACTAACCTTCTTCCGTAAAGATGAGTGGACTGACATAAAGCGTCAAACGCAGACTGAAAAAGTAAGAGGGTATTCATAGATGTTCTAATTTCAATGATAGTTCCCTTTAAATGTAAAAATAAATGTATACCTTAGCATCAGCCTTGGCATGATAATCCACAAATGCAAATCCTCGATGTTGTTCCGATCCTGGAGATAGCTTTTTAGGCAGTCTCAACGTTTTTATTTCGCCGAATGCTCTGAAAATATATATGCATACGTAGGTACATGTAATAATATCATTGCCGTCGATACGTGACTTTTTAATTGTACTAATCTAAACTGGTTGCGATAGCACATTAATTACTAGTTAGATGATATCAGTTCATTAACTCTGTTACAACGAAAATACGTAATTACCGTCGGTGTTTTTATTACATCTTTGTGTACACATAGCGATTTTTCATTATGGTACAAATAAGAAAAATAAATCTCACGTTAAAACCAAATCTGACACTATCCAAAAAACATGTTTTCACAGCAGAGCAGGAAAAGAGATAAATGTAATAAACTAGAAATCTGGCACAGTTTAATTATTCTATTATGCAAATATTGTGCATTAATGTTGTATCTTCAAATTGACGACATTTTAGAATAGACGACATTCAAAGTACGATTTTGTTAAGTAAATTTTGTAAGTGTGCGATGAGTATAATTATAAAATAATAAATACACTTCGTACTTAAACGTCACATAATTATTATAATGTTTAGCTTTATAAACAAATGGTAATTGCAAATAATGTTCGAAAAATAAAGCCATCATCATTCTTTGTTATTACAAAATAATCTGCGACTGGATGGACTTCATCCATGAAAAAGTATTATAGTTTTATTTAAACGTATAATCTTTGTGTATATTTCAAAATGATGTAGGTGTGTTATCAGTAATTAGTAGTTATCACCAAACTGCATTGCAGTTTATGTTTAAGTAAACAAAAAATAATTATCAAAGCTGAAGGACTCGATTCGACATAGTAAAAGTGATTTACCTGAATATTTCATGTAATTCATTTCTGTTTGCCTGGAACGGTACGTTGCGGACTAGAATTTTGGTTCCATTCTGTACAGTTTCCTTATTTGATTTCTTCGATGTCCAGACGTCATTTCTGAGAACAATATTTAATTATGACTATCAGTGTAGCCCATGACTATAAAATCGTATCAATGATTACTGTAAAAGAAACTTACGTGTTGCCTCTTTCCGATCTCTTCAGTTCTAACGTCTTTCCATCTAGAGTAGTGCATTGGATCAGTTTTAGTGCTGTATTCGCATGTTCTTTTTTATAATACTGCACAAATCCGTATCCCATTGAAAGAAATTGTCCGGGGTTTTTCGGATCTTTCTTCTTTGCTATCGAGACGCTATGCACTTTACCTGCGTCTGCAAAATGCTGTGCAAATAAACAGTTATTATTCCAAATTGTATAGGTACTAAATAATTACAAATGCTTTGCTTTAGCTAGGTTATCGCGGCGATAAGTGACACACATCCATTATTTGGGTTTCATCGTCTTCACAAGGAAATACATTGATTATCCTATTAAATTTATAAATATAAAATATTGTTAGTAAATATCGGTCGAAATCAAATATCGGTAAAGTGAGTAATTTTATGGAATTTGTAGTTAACTAATTAAGGTAGGTGCTGGGAAAGATGATTTAAGAAATTCTTTGTAGCTACTAATACCCACGCAAGGGGCCTTTTAAAAAATGCGAACTTAGTCGCAGGCAACAGCTGGTAACTAACGTGGCTCGACAACTGCAGGTCTACACCGTCGCTTATAAAACTGATGTTAAGTCCATACTAACCTTTTTAAGACTATCTTCAGTTGTTTTGAAGTTAAGATTTTTAACAAATAATGTCGTATCGTTTTCTGGGTCTTCCGCGTCTGAGATGACGTCATCCTTTGTTTCCTTCGTATCTTTACTGTCTGGAATAACCTTTCTCTCCTGTCCGGCATATTTCTGTTCTTCTTTCGTCGTATGATCTTCTATAATATTGTTTTCAGATTCTGTCCTAGGTGCCGTTTTCAAAAATACATTTTCCGGTGCCCATTCTAGGTATAAAGGTGCATTTTTAAACTGTGAATATGCTAATTTTGTAAATGCTTTCTTAGCTTCGAACGGTTCAATAAAATCAACAAGAGCAGTTATGCCGTGTTGTGGCATTAGGAATCTCGCAATTTGTCCATGTTTGACAAACAACGCCTTTATTTCGTCTTTATCTGTGTTCGCGGGCAAATTCTTTACGAGGATACACGACTTCGATCTTTTTTTGGCTACCTGCAAAGAAAATTGGCATTTTAAATAAAGAATAATGTGTAATGTAAAGGGTATCGAGCAAGATTTAAATAGTACAGCTCATCGTATACTCTCTTTTCGAGTGCAAAACAATTCACTACTTGAATTCTTGCCCTGTGGAGAATTTACATACATACATACACACAAGTCTCGCGCCTAATTACCGAAAGCATGGGCACACATGTATTACACCCACATTTCACCAGATATGATTTTGGAACCCGTAATTATTACGTAATAGGGACCGAGCCTAATGCCAAATGCAAATTGCCTACTGAGAATTTTTTACAGAAAATCCAATTGGACTTTCCGACTCGGGAATCAAACCCTAGACCTTATGTGCAGCAGTCGCATTCACTACCGCTGCGCCACCAAGACAGCGAATTTTCTTTCGTTCATTTGTATATCGACACACTGCTAGAAATTGGCTTATCCTGGGTTATTTTCTACTGGTGTTTGTCACATAAACAGCGGTATCCTCGAATATAATTCTAAAGCAATATTGCGTCACTAATATTTTGTTTTCTAGTTTTATTTAAATAAAAAGCAACTCTCCAAATGCAATCCTTTATCGCGAGGGACTGAAAACACATATATTTTTTCTGTCTCGTGTGATCTTGGAATTCGTAGGGCTATGGTGAGGCGACCGCTTAAACCACATCGCCATTCGCGCACTCGTTAATGTAATGATATACTCACTTTGTTGAAGGCCTCCAGGTATACTCCGTTTGCTTCTAGAAAGGCTCTCGTTTCAGCAACCAGTTGCGTTTCACCGAGAGCTAGTCTTACAGCGGCGCTTGTATCTGATACAAATATTTAAATAATATTAACTAGCTATTCCACGGGAACAGTATTTCTTTCTGGATGAAAGCTATCTCATGACGTTTTCTGTACTCCTGACAACGAGTACACGAAATTACATGATGATTGGTCAAGTAGTCAAGGGGCGAGAAAGCGTAACAAACAAACTCACATTCGCATTTATAATATTAGTTAGGATCTACGTGCCGTAGGTCTCGGGTGCTAGGTTGATATGTTTTAATGGCTAAAAAGCTAAACCGATTTTGATGAAACTTCGTATGCGTTTGAAAGCTGGGTAAGGGTGATGCCTCATTAGTGCGTTGCGTCGTCGCAGCGTCGACGCTGCGTCGTTTTCCATATACTTTTTGTGACATGCTACATTAATGCGTTGCGTCGTCGCAAGCGACGTTTTAATGGATAGACGGACGAGAAACGAAGCGGGGGGCAAGGTGCTGCGCTGCGCTGTCGGAGCTCCGGTGCGTCGACGGACAGTATTCCAATTCATTGTGGAATGAAGACTGAAATCAGTGCGTGCGTCGCCCTTTTGTGCTGCGACGTCGTGCGTCGTCGCAGCGCAGATATGGCATACAATGCGTTGATCCGTTGCGACGACGCAACGCAAAGCACTAATGAGGCACCTCCTTAAGGACATAGGCAACTTTCAAACAACTATATGCAAGGGTAAGGATACAGGCAAAGTAACCTACATTATTTTCTAGATTTTAAACGCGTAGATAACCGTAGTCGCTCACTATGGACCTTATCACGAGGCTCAATGTCACTCAGATGGCGATAGAGAGGGCCATTCTTTGTGGGATTGAATCAGAAATTAGAAGATCCGCAGAAAAACTAAAGTTGCCGACTTAGCTTTACGGATTGCCAAGCTAAAGTGGCAGTGGGCAATGCATATGCTCGTAGAACCGATAACTGATGATGACGCATAAAGGTTCTGGAGTGACGGCCATTCACCGGAAAACGCACCAGGGCCCCTATACGATGCCCCAATGATCTGGTAAGGGTCGGTTGGATACGGTTGGCCCAAAGCCGTTCTGCGTGTAAAACTTTGGGGAGGCCTATGTCCAGGAGTGGACGTCATTCGGCTGAGATGATAGGTTAATCGTGAGAGTAGAAGTTGGTTAGATTTTTATTATTTTATTTTGTTAAGAAAGACAGCTGCCGCTCTAGGTATAACTCCTGTGTCACGGTGGACTTTAAAAACATTCGAACAACGAGAAACAAAGAACACCCTCATTTTTGGAGCAACCTTTGTGGATTAGGTACACCAATTTTTGTCCTGAGTGGGATTCGAACCCACAACACTAGGCGCAGTGGGAGCAGTGAGGCGACCACTTAAACCACTCCGTTATCTGTGCAGTCTATTATTATAGTTATTGTGTAGCCTTACTTGTGTTATTATCGTTGAGTAGCTGCTCCTTGGTGGTATTGTAGTTGGACGCAATGACGTCAGCGACCGCGTTGGTCCCCAGGAACAGAACGTTCCAGTTGTGCGATGACTTTGCTTGCGCTCTCAACTTCTTCGCTTTCTTCTCTTTGAAGGATAGGCCCTCTAAATTAAATGAAATAATGTTAAACTTATTTTTAATTTGTTGGTTCTTTGATCTTGTTACATAAAATTGTTATGCTAATGCAGAAATAGACGTCCTGAGTAGGATTTAGTCCTATGCAGGATTAAGGTCGGGGCCTAACGATCTAAAGTTACATATGCAGCTACTGACGTATTTTTTTGACAGAAAATGTAATAACACCAACCCGGGACTCGAACCAGAGACCTCATCCAAAGCAGTCGTAATCGCTATTGCTGCTTCACCGAGATTTAAATTTAGTTATTCAAATGATTAACACAAGTGTGAGCTAGCTCTTCATGGCCACATAGTGACATTAACTATTTATTCAAGTGTTATTGTGAACTGATTTTCCATGTACTGCTATTATAAACTATACAAATAAATAAAATTGAAGTGTCTGTTTGTAATGTCAAAATAACAGCTTTTTATCTAATGCATATGAAAGTATATAAGGTACCTACCTATAACCGATTTTGACGGGACTTTCAACTGGCAGATAGCTGTTGTTATATGGAGTGACATAGGTTACTTTGATTTTAGAAAAAAATAGGGTTCCGCGGAGACAAACACTTTTTAGTTAAAATCTACGCGGGCGAAGTCGCAGGTATCTTATCTTATCTTACTTGGGGGCCAGTCAGTACAGACCGGCGACACTTCGACCCAGTGGGATTTTTGTGTCGACACTCTCCCAATAACGACTGCCATAGATGTTCATGGCAGCCGGGACCGACGGCTTAACGTGCTCTCCGAGGCACGGAGCAGGCGATAATTGTCAATCAATACGCACATAATTTCGAAAAGACATATAACCTCCGAAAGTCAGAGGTGCGCGACGTGGGTTCGGACTCGAGACCCTCTGCATTGTAGTCTGTTGGTCTCCCCACTGAGCTATCGCTGCTCTTAAGTCGCAGGTAACAGCTAGTACATAATAATAATATCAGCTCTGTAATAAACTATCCCACTGCTGGGCACGGGTCTCTTCTCAGCGTGAGAAGGGTAAGGCCATAGTCTACCATGCCTGCTAAGTGCTGGTTGGCAGACTTCACATATCTTCGAGAACATTATGGAAAACTCTTAGACATGCAGGTTTCCTCACTATGTTTTCCTTTACCGTTAAAGCGAGCGATAATGAATTTATTCTAATTTAATTTATTTATTTAGGCTTACCAACAACTATATACTTACACTAATACACTTTCTTTTACATAAAAACAACATAACAATATAGTAGCCTTTTATAGGCAAGCATAGCATGCATACGTTTTATAAAGTTGATAAAGCGAAATTAAGACAATCTATATATTAATACGTGGAGCAAAAACTTTATACCCCTTTTTACGAAAATTGCGCGGACGGATAAGTATGAAGTTGATACAGCTAAAGTTTATATGGAGAAGGAGGGGCGAATCCTAATATTTATTTAAAATATGCATTAGAAATACATTAAATTAATTAATGAAAAAACACTATATGCACACAACCATGCATTTGACACACGCAGTCGAATTGCGTTCGTAATATTTCGGCATTGTTCGGCTGATGAAGTAGGTACTATTCTTCGTAACTATGGTTGCATATAACATTATATGCAACCTTACAAACAAATTATTATTTACTTAACTGACATTTGTAATAACAATATATATTATGTATATTGTTATTACAAATGTCAGTTAAGTAAATAATAATTTGTTTGAAAAAGATAGATAAAATTTAAATCAATTATGGTCGAATTTCGATCACTAGGCGACAGCTAGTTTATAATAATACGAATGTAAATAATTATTTAGGAAGTAGGTAGCACTATAGTTAGTATTAAATTAGTTAGGTAACTATACAGTAAATTTAGAGTTTACAACATTGTGATATTATTTTTACGGAATGCGGCTAGCGAGTCTATGTGCACGTTTAAGACATCAGTAGGTATAACTATTTGTGTTTAATACGCACATAACGTCGAAAAGTTAAAGATCAGAGACCGCGAGTTCAATCCCTAGGCGCGTCCTAGGGATCGAATTCGAGCGTGGCAGTCCAACAGTTTCCCACTAGGCTAACGTTGCTATGCTATATATATTCGGTAATTCTTACATACCGTCATCATCATCATTGTCAAGTTTTTCGGTTTTGGCGGGTAGAAGGTGCAGCATTCTACCGCAGAAAGTCGTGCCGTCCAGTTCGGTGTATGCCTTCACTGCGTGTTCGGGTATCATGAACGTTACTGTCGCGAATCCTTTGGGCTGCCGTAGGACTGGGTCTATTGGCATGTTTACTTCTGCTAGCGGACCTAGTAGACAAAAATAGTACAAATTTAATTAACATACGTTTAAAAAGCTGTATTATGTTGAAAATACGAACATTTGATTTATTTATTGATTCGCAGGCAAATCGGCGCGCGGTCGCCAGATGCAATACATTTTAAATTGTGTCCTTCATTATAATAATTGGCAGGTTAAAGAAATAAAGATGCAACATTCAAATTGCAATATTTAGCTACATAAGTTTTTTTATTCAGACATACAACATATTCTATTTATTTTTACTTATTTCAGTCGTATTTTAATTTTAAATGCCCTATGATTTTTTAAATGTTATGTTCAACCGTATCAAGATCACTTACCATACTTTTCAAAGAGGCTCGTTACCTCTTCCTCTGATACTACATACGCCAAGTTCCGCACAAATATACTGCCACTCTCACCAATAGTTTCTTCATTATGCGATTTCTGCAAAAAGTATTTATTTATTCCAAACTATAGATAAAATATGGGGGAGGCCTATGTCCAGTAGTGGACGTCTTTTGGCTGACATGATGATGATGATGATGATAGATAAAATAATTCCCGATATTTGCGATATCCAAATTTTTTAAAGTAGTGCGTTTTTACCGTGCGGTTTTGCTATCTCCAAACTAAATTCTATCAGTTTCAGAGGTGTATATTTACGCAGAGCTACATTCGCATTTATTTTATTAGATTATGGTTCTTCTCCAGTGTTGATGTATAATATCCATGTTTAATTTAATCGCAATCGATTTAGCAGTTTAGCCGAGAAAGCATTACCAACATACAGCATTACAGTTGGATCACAAATAGTTCAAATGGACTCGGTAAGCTTAGTAATTATTTGTTTACAGGATATGTAGTAAACCAGGAATGTATAAAACAAGAACGCGCAAAAGTATATTGTGATGGAAAATATAATCAATGATTCCCATTGTTAAAAGTTCATATTACCTAACTATTATTAGTATAGGTTATGTGGATATTACAAATTAATGTATCAACTATCATCAGTTTATCACACGTACGCGAATACAAATTATAAAGCCGAGGTCACTTTTAAGATGTTGGCCTTTCGGTCATCATATAAGCAGGTCCTCTCACACGACTGGAGGCTTTGTAGTAGGTAGGTACTGGTCGAAATTACTTCGATGCAAAGTTACATCGCAATGCTCATTGTCATAATATTATTCTGTAAGTTTAAGAGGGGGGGTGTGAGTTTTGGTAACTAGTCACTAGGTTCAAGGCTTTCGGAGCTTGCATAAGACCGTAGGTACTTGGATGGCTCCCTATATTTATGTAGGAAAGACCGCACCAGATATAAAGGCTTTACGCTTTCAGATAGACACAAATTGCCTATAATTACGCAAGCGCATGATAATGTTGTGATCCTCAGATAATCAATTTATAGAATTGGTGGTTCTTTAATACGATTAGGTTTATAATCAGTAAGTTTTATTCTTATCATTGTCAATACCTAATTGATTTATACGACGTATGACAAACATCTTATTATACTGTTATGGTCAATGAAGATCGGCTGTGAAGCGACTAATTCGATAACAATAGCCTTTTTGGAGTTTCTAATACACCGACTACACTTTAGTAGAAAATGGTTATACAAATATCGCACTATATGTTTGCATAAATAAAGAAACAAATAATAGTAAAATATATGAAACGTGTAAATTTTTGGTTGTCAGTTTTGCCCGCGGCTTCGTTCGCGTAAATGTAGGTTAGGTTAGGGGAGTAACAATACTTTTTCTGGATGATAGGTACGCTATTTCCTTTTATGTTCCCTTGACAATGTGTAGGTATGCGAAATTTCGGCTTAGTGATTCGCCCGAATTTAAAAAAATCCGTTCCGTTTGCATTTAAAAAAATCCGTATCCTAATCAAAAATACTGATTGCACAGCAAAATAGTTATCTCAAAATATTATAACCTTAACATCAATTTAAGTTCGCGATGCATTGCTATGCTATTTATTTAAAAGTGGAGCTTCAGCTGTTGTAATGACGATGACGGGGGAATATCAGGAGGAAGGATAAGGTAATTTTGTTTGTGTAAATAAATTGTTTCTAGCACTCGCCGGCCGCTGCCGCGGCACGCTTCGCTTGGCTCGTGCGTTGTATGGTCGCAGTTCTAACCTAACCTAACCCACTATTTTCTTTTGGGTAGTATGTTAAGAAAGTGTTAAAATGCTTATTGGGAAACATATTGCAAGAAGAAGTTATATTGTTACGGGTGTGAGTATGTCAAAATATACTAGCCGTGTCACATCTGTACTTGACTGTACTTTTTTTAATTTCACTGCAATAAATACAATTCGTGCGAGTCGCCTACAGAAAAATAATATTATTTAAAAGTGTCGGTTCGCCCGATTCGGGCGAGTTAAATTTGGGCGAATCATCCACTAAGCCGAACTTTCATGATGATTGGTCGAGCACTTAAGGCGTGAAAGCGTAACAAATAAGCAAACTCACATTGTCATTTATAATATTAGTTAGGATTTTTGTTCATTATATGTAATCAAAATGTCAAATAAGCGAACGATTCGTTTGAATGTAAGTGGTTATCCTAGCTTATGGGAATCAGGGGTGGTTTTACAATCAGGGATAATACATGCGCTTAGGCAACCGTTTGAAAATAAATAGTTGCATTGTCAAAACAAGGGACAAGTATAACAAATTAAAGAATTAAATATGCTAAGTATGTTCATATGTAGTCATAAACGGTTTTAAGAGTGATTAAAGGAATTAAGTGCTATTATTGTTATTGCCTTTGATTTCAGTTTACAGGAAAAGATAACCATCGATTTTTATCTATTTTATGTTACAATATAGATATAAATGTAAGATAATTTTATATAGAATTATAGGCGTATTAGTCAAGAGGCCGCAGTCCAACGAGATGGTCGGACCAAATCTGATCGTCGTAATACCAATCTCCACAAAGCCCTCCACGACGCAAAAGACCGGAACAGATGGATGGAATTAGTCCATGAGAAAGTGGTTCAGCGGGGGAGTCACGACCCTCAGTAATGAGGAATACGACGCGAGGAGGAGATAGGCGTTTCCAGTACATCCATCTGATATTATAAATGCGATAATAATTCAATTTCTGTCAGACTTACTCACGTAGGAATGCTACGTCTTCACAGATAGTCTGCATTGTTTTAGTCTACAGTAAACAAAATGACTTGATTGCATAATGACTTGGTAGGCAAAACGTCTAGTTTGCTCATAAATTTATTTTTACACGTCTAGGTAGGCAGAATGACTTCATTGCAAAATGACTTGAGTTTCATAATCCCTAAATAGGCAAAACGTTATAGTTAGCTATATATGCAAAATGTCTGGATTGTAAAATGACAAAATATATGTCACCGTAAGAATGTAAAATGTTAGTACGTCTTTTTTTTTAACTTGCTGAAATACATACCCCCTCGCCACAAGGGGAGGCGAGAGGACTATGTCGAGCTCTCCTGAGAATTTTCGGGCCTACTGTCTAAAACCACCACGGTGTGCCACCTTGCTGCTTTGTAAGGTGGGTGGGTCGATGGAACTAGAACTACCTACATCAGCGACCCACCCAGTAGGGCCCAATAGAGAAAAGGAAAGGTTTGCGGGCGACGACTCCTGAGCGACGCCTCGACAAAGACAGAGGGCGTCGTTCCGACTCAATGGCTGGCGGGCGTGAGATCCCCGTTCTCCCACCCGCGGCCTTTACTAAGGCGGCATAAAACGCGCATACACGCGCCTGCGCCGCCCGGTACGCCGTCTGCGGCACGGATCCACCAGAATATTTTACTCACTGATCCGCTCCGCCGCCTCCTTCTGTGAGATGATGTCCTAGCAAAAGGATGCTATCACTACCCACTTCCTCTCACTGTCGACCATGGCTTTGACCACGGCCGGTAGCGAGAGGTCTTCACCCACAACGTCCTGGAGTTCACGGCACTGCACTGCCCAAGAAGGACATTGCTTGAGCGTGTGCTGCGCCGTGTCCTCCTCGCAGTCTGTTGCACACATATCTCTCCTCGGAGTGCCGGAGAGGTTATGCAAACTTACCGGGGGCAAGATATCTCGGTAATACCGATTAAACCTACTACGGTGTTCCTTGACATAACCAGAGTCGGCGCGGCGGGACCGTGCGAATCACTTTCACATGCAGTCGCGAAATCGCCGAGGTTTTGGCCTGTCGTTATGAAACGGCAGGCCAAATAAACCTACACTTTTTGTCACACTAATATTTAAGACTCGGGTCAAGGGCTGTCCCCTTGTGTCCTATCTTCATGACCTGAGTAGATGGGATTTCGGGTATCAGGGTACTGCGAGTTCAGGCTAGCCCACTGCGCCACGAAAGACGTGTTCTATCGGCCGCTGATTAGAGAGCGCGGTATGTCATAAACTGAATTAGTCTTAGAGAGAGTGGGTCTGTCCCCTTGTGGGGGGACGAAGACAAAACGACAGAAGCGCGCATAGCAACACGCAAGCCGCCTCTCGGACCTGGTGGTGATTGGGTGGCAGGCAGGCCCACAAAGCCCACCACCAGAATGGTCCGTAATAATTATTAGGTAGGTATAACCAAAATTAAAAACTTTCAATTAAATAATTATTTATTAGCAATTAAGAAAAAGATATTACTAAACACAATTTCTTTTCAAATTATAATTTTTTTTAAGGTATTGTATTGTTGTAATATTTCCTTGAATTAATTTTGATAATTCTGTAGAGCATCTTTTGTCAAATACTTGGTCCTTTTTCTTTCGATAGCCATATGAAAATAGTTAATTTCTCAACTTCATTTCTTGAAGAATGCTGTCTTTTTTTAACTTATAAACAAACAAAACTAGTGTTGGCTTGTGAGGCATGCACACATTTAGCCTTCTATGCCACGGTTCAGGAGCATTGTTGGTCCGATGTCGTTAATTTGCACAGGAAATAGTGGAAGCATTCAATCTTAATCACTGCCTTTTCAAAATAGGCTATAAAATTATCAATTTCTGTACATTTTGGACCATGACTTTTGACGGCTAACCATGCCTCATTTATGTAGCCTGCTGGTAAATGAGGAATATTCGATGCGATTTTTGTGACTTCTAGGCCTTTACTAGAGTTAGTAAGTTATAGTTCCTTAGCGTGTTTCCATATTATAATGGTATATGGCCCTATTATAATGGTAAAAACATCCTGATAACTTGGCTCGTGGATATGTATTTTTGAACGCATTAATCAATGCAACCTCATAATCACATTTGAATTGTGTTATGTTAATGCCAAGAGCATCGCGGATTATTGTAAACATATCACTCTGTTCTCGCTTATTGGGTAACAAACAGTATAATACTGGTACTACATCAGTAGTATCACGGCTGCTGTTTATATCAAGGTGTAATGTAAAAAGCTGATAAAACGGCTTCGGTACCCGTTAAATGTACCATCTCCCAAAATTAGATTGTTTGGTCTTTTTTTTAAGTACTTTTTGCTAAAGGACATCATTCAAGCTTCGAACATTTTGTACCCAAAAATAAAAGTGCCGGCCAGAAAAAAAAATACTGCGGTTTTGTAGAAAATATGTCTCTAAGCATTTTTTTCTATTACAACGAACCTCTAAGTTTAACCCTACAACTGCTACATGTGATTAAAAATACAAAAATCATTATTTTTACGTACAACGTTTGTCTAATAGACACACATTTATTTACTTTAGTTAGTAATCATATACAACCTAGCTACCTGCTATTGTTATGTGTGTGCGCACAAGCACCCATCGCCCGGCCCCCTGCCCGCTCGCGTCCCGTACTCCCCACTCCCTGCGCGACGAACACTAAGAGCCTGTCCAGAAGGGGCGAATTCGCCGCGATTCTCTCGCGCGTATCACGCGCGAGCATTGCGTCCAGAAGAAGCGTACCAACGCGCGAGCGTTTGGGGACGAATTTAGACATATTTACGAATTTATTTAGTCAGTAGGAAACATGGAGTTGAACGAAGCGGTCGCGTTGTGGTTAGCTTACCGTCGCTGGAAGAGACAAAAACGGAGGGAAAATAGAATGTATTTAGTACATCCAATTCTTAATGATAGAATGACACATAGTATGTTTGTAACTTTGTATCCAAAGTTAAGACAACATGAGAAGAAATTTTTTAACTACTTTCGTATGTCCGTGAAATCATTTGATGATTTACTTTTATTAATTGAAGAAGATTTATCGCCACGTGAAAATTATGTACCACGCGAGGATATTGTTTCAGCGGAACAAAAACTCGTGATAACTTTAAGGTAAGTAATGTTTTATTAATATACTTATACTAATACAGTCTTTTAGGATAAACAATCACATGTAATTATCAAATCAAATATAATTATGGAATCAAATGTTATTATCAAATCAGATGTAATAATTAAACAATATCATCGTTTTGGAAGAGTTCAAGACATTCACTATCCTGAGAATCTCTTGATGATGTTGATGGAGAATTTACGTATAATGCTGCTTGTGAAGATCTCGGCACTGAAATAAAATTTCGGCCTTGCCATGCTGTTATCGATGGCGTTTCTGGATCATATTCTTGAAAAGTAAATTCGTTTGGTCTTGAAAGTTGTGAATGGTATCGAGGTCGAACCGGAATTGAAGTTGAAGACGAAGCCGAAGCCGAACTGTTAGATAAATACGAATGGTTTGAATAGAGAGTTGATTGAGATTGTTGGGCCGCTTGCAAAATTTTCATTAATTCAATTTTTACCGCTATGCGATTGATCTCAGGTACCTTAAGTAGTTCTTTGTGTAAAGATAAACAGAACAGTTTGTCGTCATCACCTTCCGTTACGCTGGAAACCGGTGGTTGACGTTGATTCCCAGAGCTTATATTGTTTTTAATTATGTTCAGGAATTCGGCGTCAGCGGCAGTCATTTTCTTTCTTTTTATATCTTGATTAGGCAGCCTCATTAGGTCTTCCCTTGTACCTGCTGTAGACTGTTCGGTACCTGTCTCTGAGTTTTCAGAGGTATCTTGAATATTGCTTTCTGTTATTTTATTACGCACTGACCTTTCGAGAAACATAAGACGTTGAAAATATATATATTGAATCTTCGAAGCTCCAGAGCCTGACGGTGCATTTTTTGTTTTTTTCATTTCACGAACAAATGTGTCGCGAAGACCTTTCCACTTTTTCTGAAGAGTATTACCTGAAATTGTCAAAAAATTAATGTTAAAACATTAATCTTTCATTTTTTTTTCAGGTATTTAGCTGCCGGCTGTTATTTTGCTGACTTACATTATGCCTACAGATTAGGAAAATCGACTGTAATTCACATCGTTCACAAAACTGTAGACGTTATTTGGAAGAATTTAAAAGATAGAGTAATGAAAGAACCTTCGACAGAAGAGTGGATGGAAATTGCAAGAGGATTCGAAAAATATACAAATTTCCCTAATTGCATTGGAGCAGTTGATGGGAAACATATTAGAATCGTAAAACCTTTAGATTCCGGCTCTATGTTCTACAACTATAAGCATTTTTTTTCCACTGTCCTACTTGCCGTGTGTGATGCAAACTATTGCTTTATCTGTATAGATGTTGGAGCATGTGGGAAGAGCAGTGATTCAACGATTTTTAAAAACTCCACATTTTTTAAAAAACTCATGATAAAATCTTTAAATATTCCGGGACCAAAACCAATATCAGAAATTCGTACAAGACGGTTACCTCATGTTATAGTTGGGGATGAGGCATTTAGCTTATCAGAAAACATTATGCGACCATATTGCGGCAAAAATTTAACCAAAGAAAAACGAATATTTAATTACCGCCTTTCTAGAGCAAGACGTTATATTGAGTGTTGTTTTGGAATCCTGGTAAACAAATGGCGAATATTTCACAAACCACTTAATGTAAATATTGAATTTGCGCAAAACATAATTAAAGCTTGTTGTGTTCTTCACAATTACGTCAGATTAAGAGATGGATACAGATACGAAGACACATTGTTCGAAACAGCTTTAGATGGTCTGAGTACTACTACAATTCGACCAAGTGTAAGGTCTCGAAACACAAGGGATATATTCGCTGATTATTTTATGAAAGAAGGTCGACTGCCATGGCAGGACAAAATGATCTAATTTTCTTTGTATGTTACTAATTAATAAAATAAATAATAATAATTACTAACCAATATCTTTCTTTTTTTCCTCGGAGTCATCGTTATCAGAAAATATTAACACCAATTCTTCCCAAGCCCTGCGTTTTAAAATTCTGTTGGCATAATCAGGTGATTCCAAGTTCCATATCGCCGGTCTTTTTTCTACTTCGTCTATAAACATTTCCGTATCAAAATTTTGGCGCTCCATTTCCCTCAATACGTGCACTCGCTCTGGAGTTCGCGCGTTAACTGGACGCAACAAGGCATCTCTAGTATCTCGACTCGCGCGCAATACGCGCGAATCAAGCGCGAGTCGAGAGTCTGGCGAAGTGCACGCGATTTACGCGCGTATTTTGAATTCGCGCGATGCTTGTGGACGCGATGTATTGGCGCCTAGTATCTCGTAAACGCGCGAACGGATTCGCACGAAACGTTACGCGGCGAATTCGCCCCTTCTGGACAAGGTCTAATCGCTTTGCACTGTTTTAAATATTTAGTTAAATAGTTATCCATGCAACTCCTGTTACATCGGACGGCTTATTACAAACGTATGCGTGATTGTGTTGTGTTTATTTAACAATATTTCAAATGGCTGACTTTCTGTGTATTCGGTGTCGTGAGTCTGTTGTAAACAGAAGGCGATACACTTGGGCTTCTCGAGAAGAAATACACATTGATATAGCGCAGATTATTATTCAAGAAATATTGGAGCTACAGGTATGTAATCTTTGAGGTTATGGGTCCTACTTCTATCTCGTCTTATTTAATAATAGCGCGTTGAATTAAATATCTACCATCAGTTATTATGTTTTGATATCTAGTTTTGTCTTACATTTTACTAGCTCATTGGATGTAATAATACGTACACTGTCTTAATTGATAAGGTTTCCAGTTCCCGCAGTGTTTATATTATAACAATAATTACAATTCGTCATAGAAAATACGTTTATAATGTTCTAGGGAAGTCAACATCTGACCATGTCAAAATCTAAAATAAAGCATAGAATAATATAATGCTCGGAGGAACAAGTGGAACGACACGAGTAAGAAACAAATCTGTTTTATTTTACAGTTCCAGTCAACAGATTTTATTTGTCGACCTTGTTGGCAAAGGGCAGAAAGAACATACCATAGAAATATACGGGAAACACGCCAAGAAGATTATAATGCTGATGTTCCTTAGATGGAACCGGTAGCAGGTGAAGAACCAGCTCAGATTAATTTGCCTGGGTATGTGCGAACACCGGACACTAGGCGCAGTTGTGTTTTCCAACATTGCGATAACAATACAAGACATCGTATCCCAGATGACATTGTTTTGCGGATGTTGTGTCGATATAATTTACTTATATGTGAAAACAGTTGTGTCTGTAATGAACATTTACAGCAAGACTTATGGCACACATTGGCCGTACAGCAAAACAATATTACCGTATTTAAAGCTGATCAGATTGTAAGAGCTTTGTCTCTATTACAAGCGCATGTCACTACAGATGTTTTAAACTTTGAACAATACCAATTGATAAGTCCGAACGAGTTTCGTACCTGGGTTGGCCTTACACATGACCAGTTTACTGATTTACAAACTAATCTTCCAAGCCTTAGTAATAGGAGTAACAAAAATGTAATATTGGCAGCTGTACTGGTAAAATTACGGACAGGAGATTCTAACGCTAAGTTGGCATCAATATTTAAAATAAGCGAGTCTTCTTTCGCCCGCTTGCTCAACACTGGTCGGACTGTTTGTCCCGAGGCACTTGGGCTTTGACCATCTAAGCAGAGAAGACGTAGCTCGAAGAAATCTAACTGTGCCAGAACATCTCTTCGGTAATCCGAACAGCGCCTTTGAAGAAAGGAAAGCAATAACAATTTGTGACGGCACATACATTTATATTCAAAAGAGTTCTAATTACTTTTTCCAAAGAATATCTTACAGTAATCATAAGTATAGAAATCTTATAAAGCCATTCCTATTGGTATGCTGTGATGGATATATAATTGAAGTGTCAGGTCCTCATGATGCTTCTACATCTGACGCTCAAATAATGAACAATATAATAGATAGTGAAGCAAACAACGGTGACGGTGTTTTTCATTGGTTTTACAGAAGTGGTGATATTTTTATTTTAGACCGTGGTTTTAGAGACGCGGTTGTACCAATGCAACAGCATGGTTACTCAGTACACATGCCAGAATCAAAACATCCAAATGAAGCACAATTGACGACAGACCAGGCTAATAAATCTCGTCTAGTAACTATTTGCCGATGGGTCGTCGAGGTTGTAAACGGCCGTTTTAAAAGGGATTTTCGACTTCTGCGGAATATCATTGTAAATCTTTCTTTGTATTATATGTTCGATTATTTTAAAATAGCGGCTGCCCTATTAAATGCCTATCAGGGGGTAATAGAAGACAACATTCACGCACAAACCTTTTTATCTATCATTAATGAAAGATTGTCGTTGCCAAACTCACTTGCGGATATAGTCATAAGACATAATTATAATAGAAGGCGAGTACAATTTCGTCTATTGCCGGCTGATGTACCTGAGCTCCAAGATTTCCCAAGGCTTACTGAAGAAGACTTAATATTATTTAGCTTAGTTAAAACAAGCAAAAAGCTACTATGGCGAACATTTAAATCCAAATGGAGCATTTATTATAGAAATAAGCGAACTAACTGAACATATTAGAGAACTAGGTGAAAATATTGTATTGATAAGGTGGCGAATCCAGTCTCGACATGTAAGGGCTAGGGTATATTATGTGTATATTGGTTGGCATAGAGGTTCAAGTGGTAGGGCAGCCATAGCGCATTATTATTGCACTTGCAATATAGGAAAACGAACCGTTGGTTGTTGTTCTCATACAATGTGTTTGGTTTGGTACTTGAGTTTTGCTAGACACGAGGTTCGTATAAGACCACCTGCAGCTGTCTTATAAAACACTAGATGTTCCCGCGGTTTCACCCGCGTTTATCGTTACTGCGCCGCCCCGTGGGTCGTAGGGTGATGTTATATAGCCTATAGCCTTCCTCGATAAATAGGCTATCCAACACTAAAAGAATTTTTCAAATCGAACCAGTAGTAATCACGCAGAATAAACCAGGAGAAACATCGTTTGTACTATGTCTGTAATGGGTAATTATTTTGCTGCGATGTTATTTTAAAACTGCTATATCTCCTAAGATATTCATTGAAATCGAATGATGTAAAGGGCAATTTTGTTTTAAATTAAATACTTGTGATGAATAACGTATTTATTTGGATAAGGATTAATATCATGTTTATAAAAATACCTTCGCAAATAATGCATTATTTTAGAACAAATTTCGTTAGCATAAAAATGGTTATAGTGAGCCAACCTTAAAAGATAGACATATGCTGTCGCGGACTTTTTTTTAGAACTTTTAAAGGGGAACAATTCTGTCATACATGATTTTTGCGAAACTTTAACTGTTTACGCAGCGCACGCAGCGGAAGCTCTCAAAAGGAAAAAATACTCTCCGATTTTGAAACATTCTTCATTGGTGCTCCGCTCCTATTGATCTTAGCGTGATGATATATAGCCTATAGCCTTCCTCGATAAATGGGCTATCTAACACTGAAAGAATTTTTCAAATCGGTTCAGTAGTTCCTGAGATTAGCGCGTTCAAGTAAACAAACAAACAAACTCTTCAGCTTTATAATATTAGTATAGATTATAATAAGGTCTATTGAAATGTAAAGCAACCTATCTAATAATAAAGACATTTAATGTTTATTTTTGTTTTATTTGTCACCTTATTATATCTATATCTACTTAAACGATGAATAACTAAACTTAAACTTAAAATAGAAAACTTACAAAGCTTTCTTTTTGCATGCATGCTTTTTACGTTTTTGTAATTCCAACTCATATTGATTTTTGCATTTTTCTACCCAGGTAGCAGTCGGAGGGTTAAACATTAAGCTTTTCTGTAATACGTAAGCATGTTTAGGACGTTATTTCGTATAAAAATACAATATACTTTTTGTTTACAGAATTTTAATTTCGTATAAAACAATAATGATTTTGGTATCTTCAAACTAATGTAGTAATCGGAGGGTTAAACATACAGCTTTGCTGTAGTATAAAAAAATGTTAAGAATGCTATTTTCTATAAGTATCTAACATTTTTTTTTTCTGACCGGCACTTTTGTTTTTGGGTACGAAATGAATGATGTCCTTTGCTGCAAAAAACAAATAGCTTCTCATCTACACCAAATATGGCATCTAGAAAGTTATTAGCTATGAATTGTGGAATATCTACATCTCTGGACTGCTCATATTCCATTTTATTAATATTTAAATATTTTCTTTCTGCCCTGAATAATGAATGTTTAATTAATTCAAATGGTGGTGGTTCAATAGCAAATATTTTTTGGGCACACCTCGGATTGACCGCGCTCCGGCACTGTGTGTAGGAGCCTTTACTATAGTTCAACACGTCTAATATTTACACCGATATCTATACTTCTATACTAATATTATAAAGCTGAAGAGTTTGTTTATTTGGTTGAATGCGCTAATCTCAGAAACTACTGGTTCTAACTGAAAAAATATTTTAGTGTTGGATAGCCCATTTATCTAGGAAGGCCATAAGCTATATAACATCACGCTACAACAAATAGGAGCGGACCATCAATGGAAAATGTTGCAAAAACGGGGAAAATTCTCTTATGTGACGCAGACGAAGTTGTGCGGGTCAGCTAGTATTCATACACAAAATACTTGATGACGTCCAAGTGGACTAGGAATAATTCTAACATTAAATTAAGAGCATCGATAGCTCAGTGGGGAGACCAACAGACTGCAATGCAGAGGGTCGGGTACGAACCCACGTCACGCACCTCTGACTTTCGGAAGTTATATGACTTTTTGAAATTATGTGCGTATTGATTGACAATTATCGCCTGCTCCGTGCCTCGGAAAGCACGTTAAGCCGTTGGTCTCGGCTGCCAGAACATCTATGGCAGTCGTTATTAGGAGAGTGTCGACACAAAAGATCCCCCTGGGTCGAAGTGTCGCCGGTCTGCACTGACTGGCCCCCGCATAAGATAAGATAAGATAACATTAAATGAGTTATGAATTCCTGTGTGTTTATAAACATCCAAACAACGGCCACAAAGAACACACAGACTCTGAAGACGAGCTACATTTTTTTAAGTTAAATATTAAAATATAACTGAGTTACCTCTTCCCTTTTCTGTTTTGTCATATGTTCTTCTTCTTCAACAGCCTGTTTCGCTTTATCCTCATATTTATTTACATGCACACGATGATTACCTGAAAATGTAATAATATCAATAACCACATACACATGAACATAGACTTACGTCTTTTCGTCCCAGTATAAATAGTCAGGGACTATGTATTTCATTATACACTAGACTCTCATATCTATATAAATAAATAAAATTGAAGTGTCTGTTTGTAATGTCAAAATAACAGCTTTTTACCTAATGCATATGAAAGTATATAAGATACCTATACCAAAATATGTATTTTTAAAATTTTTGTCTGTCTGTTTGTTCCGGCTAATCTCCAAAACGGCTGAACCGATTTTGACGGGATTTTCACTGGCAGATAGCTGATGTTATAAGGAGTAACTTAGGCTACTTTGATTTTAGAAAAAAAATAACTTGCCGCGGGGAAATATTAAAACCAATGAAATAGTGAACAATATCCGATTCATCTATCTATATCTAACATCTATCTATACAAATAACATTGAAGTGTCTGTTTGTAATGTCAAAATAACAGATTTTTACATAATGCATATGAAACTATCTAAGGTACCTATACCAAAACATCTATTTTAACATTTTTGTCTGTCTGTTTGTTCCGGCTAATCTCCGAAACGGCTGAACCGATTTTGACGGGACTTTCACCGGCAGATAGCTGATGTTATAAGGAGTAACTTAGGCTCCTTTTATTTTTGAAAAAGTACGGAATCCGCGGAGAAACATCAAAGTCTATGAAATAATGAACAATTTCCGATACAAATAGGGAAATGTATATTAAATTATAATAATTTTAATATATATACATCTAATATAAAAAAAATATAAAAAATAATTACATTCATTTTAGCATAGGTATTTCTATACGCGGAATACAGAAATAAATATTAAGTTTTCGTAAACTTTGCGAACTGATCAAACACTTTTTAGTTAAAATCTACGCGGACGAACTAGTAATAAAATAAGGTACAAACTTGATATTGTCTTCTGTTTACGCGAATGTTATTCATTGAAATTAAATAGTATAATAGTAGTAGAAATAGTTTTAATAGTTTCAATAATTTAATTAGCTTAAAAATTAGTAAAGTTTAATAGTAATAGTAGTGTAACAGTTTTCAAAATTTTGTAATAAAGTGTCAAATAAACAACGCGATAAAATCCGTATATAGTAGTTTAATTTCAATGAATAACATTCGCGTAAACAGAAGACAATATTATGTAAATCAGTACGGACTGGAAACAGCAACAAAAATACGCCGGTTAGAAGATCCACAAACTAAGCGCGCAAGATATGTAACATCTTTAAATTTCTTGAAGAGATGTCGTGATCACAGTCGCATTCCTACGTGTGTCAAGATATCAGCCAAGAAAGACATACGAGGAAGCGCTAAGATCTTAAAACAGGCAAGTCAAAAGTTACAAACTTGAATTAACGAAATGTAAAATGTCGATACGTTTAGTGGCGTCTATAGTCGTGATCAAAACGTATTAATTTTATAAGTTTATATTTAATGTTGGCAACACTGGTCATACAAAGCTGAGCACCATTTTATAAGCTCTATCTCTATCTGTAATAATGTTAAATTTTAACCTTGTTCCCTTGTATAGCTTATTTAAAACATGTGTGCAGACAAACTACAAATTATGAATATCATACTAATATAATAAAGCTGAAGATTTTGTTTGTGTTATGGTTTAAACACATTTATATTTGGATCTCCAAGATGGGTTTGAAAATTCTTTTTGTTTTTGATATCCTAATTCTTGAAGAAAGTTTATAGGCTATAGAACATCACAGTAAAAGTCACGGGTGTGGAGCAGTAGTCATAAATATAATCCGTGAGGGACAGCTATTTTACCAAAATTTGTATAATAGTAGGACTGTTATATCTGGCACTATCTGAAGCATTTTATTTTCTATAAAAGACAACGCCCGCGCTAGGTATACTTCCTGTGTCGTGACTCGTGTGGGACTTTACAAACATTCAAACAACAGACACAAAGAACACCCAGACTCGGAACAACTAATTGTGGATCGCACAAATATTTGCCCCACGTGGGCATCGAACCCGCAACATTCTGCGCGGTGGCAGTAGCGCGGCTAACATTAAATCCACTATGCCATCCATGCAATCAAAGCATGGTCTGTTTGGTAATCTATAGTTATAATATAATTGTAGAGAGGTCAATACTGTACATTGAATATATTTACAAAATAACTATTGCGGGGTGATTGGTTATCGATACTGAAGCCACAAATGCAATCAGTAAATTTTTTGTCTGTCTGTCTGATTTTAATCAAACTTGGTACAGTTATAGTTCTTAATCCTGTGCAGGTAGGATACATTTTATATAAAAAAAATAATTGGGAATCGAGGTATTCGTTTAAAATGTACTAAAATAAAAAAATAAAACGTATTATACATAGCTGTGTCTTCACAACATTCTCACGATCAAAAAGTAGACTTTATTATCTAATTAATACAAAAAGAATTATAGAAATTTCAAGTAATTATGGTGCGGTACGTGATTTGCGACTTGCAAATATATAAACGTGCAATACGTATACGGTTGATTTTTGTATAATGCACGGCAGGGCCCGGAGCAAAACCCGTTCTAAGCGTTGTGTCTTAAGAGCCATTTCACAAAATTACGCAAGTGAAGTTTAGGTAAATTCCGACTCGCCGAGGGATCGAGACAGTACGATGCGTCTAGGAGCGTCGTGGTATAGTGCGACCGTGTCAACAGTTACGTTTTGATACTTTTCTTGGTACCTATTGCTTGAATTGTATTAAACATACTTTTGCGTTATGTAAGTTTTCAAAACAAATAACGTATTTGTATTAAATATAGATAAATATTTTCTTTTTTTTTTGTTAAAAAGACAACTCCCGCATTAGGACTAAATCCTGTGTCGCGGGGGACTTTACAAACATACAACTAACGGACACAATGAACACCCAGACTCGAAACAACAATTTATGAATCGCACGAAGTGTTGTCTCGTGTGGGGATCGAACCCACAACACTCGGCGCCGTGTCAAGCGGCGAGGCGGCCGCTTAAACCACTACGCCAACCGTGCAGTCAATATAAATAAAAAGTCTAGATTATTTAATTTTTAGTTTTATAATAAAACATAGTATAGGAAAATATAAGTTTATAACGTTATTTTTGTTTAGTGCAAATTTCGTAGCGGGTGATTATACTCATTTTTATAAACAACTAGACGTGGCCCGCGGCTCCACCCGCGTTAAATTATACATCTAAACCTTCCTCAGGAATCAAATTTTTAACATGTACTAAGTACATTCACTAAATAACTTTTGACTTCTTGAAATAAAATATAGCTTACAGTTTATTTTACCGAATCTGATTGCTTATTAGATGTACTCAACATGGCGTCGCATCCAGAAGTACTTTGCTCCTCGTCACAATTAACTATCTCAGCGTGTAATTTAAGTGGCCGCTTTTCCTTTGAATTTAAATCAAATAATTATATAAATTTTATATTATTTGAATGAACTATGACTGATGTACAATAAAACTGTTACGTTTACATAAACTCACATTTTCTGTTACCGATTTTATTACAGCCTCTGATCGAGTAATCTTACTTCTCCATATAAAATTAAAAGTATCTTGACAATCCACACAAAAAGTTTCAGCAAAATCAATGCAGCCTAAGAAATATACAAAGTTATTTTATCTTTGGTGCAAAGCTCTTAGGGGTAACTTTCGTTGTGGGATTTTGGAAAAGTCACGAAAATATAATCACCTGTTCCATATAAAATTGAACAATGACACTGGCAAAATGTATGGAACAACTGATAGGTATTTATTTCGCGTTTTCGGCAAAGTTTTAGGACTAAAGTAGTCCATAATGACAGGTACAGTTAAAGAAAAAATAACGTTGTATCATTTATACAGGGTGTTTTGTAGGTGAATGGGCGAATTTTCGTGTTAGATTATAGTTATCTTATCTTATGTGGAGGCCAGTCAGTGCAGACCGGCGAAACTTCGACCCAGTGGGATCTTTTGTGTCGACACTCTCCCAATAACGACTGCCATAGATGTTCATGGCAGCCAGGACCGACGGCTTAACGTGCTCTCTGAGGCACGGAGCAGGTGATAATTGTCAATCAATACGCACATAATTTCGAAAAGTCATATAACTTACGAAAGTCAGAGGTGCGCGACGTGGGTTCGAACCCGAGACCATCTGCATTGCAGTCTGTTAGTCTCCCCACTGAGCTATCGCTGCTCTAGATTATAGTTACAAAGTAATAAAAACATAAAGCCTTAATTTTTGAAAAATAATATGTAGGGGAGATATGGGAAGAAATGGATAAATAAAAAAACATGTGCGGACGTAGCTGCGGGCATCCTCTAGTTCAATATAAAGAAGGAAAACCCATCATACGCAAAGTGTCCTTCCCCCACTCTATCTTCTAAACTGCAATACTTAGGTATGTATAAATTATGCTAAATAGTGACATATATACCTAATTAATTTTAAATGAAAATTATAACGGCTCATTAGACTTTACTAATTAATGAGTAATAGACAACTAACTTAAACTTCTACTTGCAAACGATGCAAGTAGAAGCACGCAAGCATGCAAATGCACATTGTGCTTGAGGGCTCAAGCACAATATGCATTTTAGGTAGATATTTTTTATTTGCAGTTCATAATTATATGCAGTTGTCGATCACATAATTACCTACATATCGACATAAACTAACTAAGGATACTAATCCTTAGTTAGTTTATGTCGATATGTAGGTACTTATGTGATCGACAACTGTATTTAATTATGAACTGCAAATAAAAAATATCTACCTCGCTTCCGTTGCTTTCTTTACGGCTGCACAATTTTTGTTTTTCCTTTTTTTGATACAATGGTTTACAGAACCCTTACGCCCCATTGCTAAAACGAATAAAATAAAAACATAACATTATACAAACTACTTAAATAATACACTTGATAGTAAACAAAACAGATTACTGTTTTGTTTACTATCAAGTGTTTGTTTTTTTTCCAAAAAAACAAATTATCAAAATGTCGTAGACGTAGTTATAATAATGCGTTTACGATACGGACGCTCGAAGTTCGGCACGCGAGACAAAATGGCACAGGTCCTTCCTCAACGGGCGCTCGCGCCGTACTAATCGGTGCATGCTTGTCCATAGTAATTTATTCTAAATTAGAGTGATATTCATATACATTTTATGATAAATTTCATGAACGGATTTTCATTAAACTTTGAAATTAAATTTCTTCAAGAACATAGTTAATTTTGACATGGTTTTATATATGTAATTACACTTTATTTAAACCAAAAAATCGCTATAAAATAGGGATATAAAACGTAAAAAATGGCCCCGGATTTTATTTTTTTTTCCAATTTAATGTTATTAATAATCGATATTCTAGTTTCATTTATGGCAACAAAATTATATTTCTGATACGATACGTATTTTTCCAGTCAAATTTATAAATATTAGTGATAGATATGAGAGCATGAAATTAACTCTGCGTTGTTTTTCCAGTAAACTTGTTGTGAGAGATTAATTACTACAAAGTAAACAAACATTTTTTTGGAAATGTGTCTCTATAATTGTTAATACGAAAGATCGGCCTATTTTTTACATGTATTTAAAAATGTCGGAGTTTTACCTAAGATGGTAAATTAGGCGACTGAAATCTTAGATATTCGCGCGAAAACGTGAAATGGCTCTTAATGACATATTTTAGCAATCGTAAACAAACCGCGCTTATCAGCGCGACTTTTATTCTTTAGATATAGTAGGTAGTTTTTAGGTATTAGCTATATTTCAAGGTGTAGTTAGACTTATTTTCTTTAGTTGAAGCATTATTAGTCATAGTTAAATATTCGGTCTTCTTTAGTTGTAGTTTTATAAGATATAATTATTTTAATAGCTAGATCGTTATTTAATGTAAAGTAGACGAAGCCGCCCGGGTCAACTAGTATTAAATATAATTTACATACCTAAAAACAACTTATCTTTGGCTAATGCTTTATTCAGTTCTTTCTCTGTTCTAAATCCAACATAGCAGAAGCCTGCTACCCTCTTTCCTTTACCAAGAGGTAGTCGTATTGAAAATGGCACTAGAGGTCTGAAGAATTCTTTGATGTCCTTCTTTTTACATTTGAAGGGCAACCCTGTTATCTGAAACATAATTGATGAGGCATTTAAGCATTAACATGTAACAACATATAAGCATTTCTTTTTGTTTAGTGATTACGAAAATATCACTGATTCCATAGCTTCTGCTTATGATAACAATGGTAATGTGCTATTGGATTTTTCTGTTAGAGGTTTTACAGAAGCAGCATGGTTTTTGGAAATATGCTCAGTATCTAGACATAATTTTGTGTAAAACACGTCTGCTTTTTATAATATTGGTGTCTATAATACCTCCACAAATACACAGACTTGTCCATGCATAAGTATCACATTATGGAATTTCTTGAAGCTTTTATGCCAGCTTAGAACTGGGAACTGTTTGGTGAGAGGGAAATATCCATTTTAAGCCTATGGTTACTCTGAGGCATAGTTTTAACAATTTAAAGGTTAGAGACCTTTAAATTGAAGGTTGAATATTTAGATTTTGATGAATGCTCTGATACTTAAAACTTTGGTTTCCATCTATACTGCAATTCATATGACTTGCATCTGGGGTCTTTTGTTAGGACAGTCCTTTATCCCCTGTACAATTAGTTGCACAAATATGTTAACACTTTGCAAAGTTGGATTCAGATTTTCAGTGATCCTCCTTTCATCACTGAAAATCTGAATCCAACTTTGCAAAACTTTTTTTTCGCCGTTGGTTCTGGGGCCAACGGTGTACGGATGAAGAACAATCTGTTCTTCGTCCGTACATCGTTTGCCCCAGAACCAACAGCGAAGAAAAATTATTTACGTGTTCTGTAATACTCCAATATGCTCACGAAAACAACATTTTATGACGGACACTCCAGAAAATAGATTTGTTTAAAATTAAAACTAAGATTTTGAGGTTATATCTCTTAAGCAGCGCGGGCATGCCGCAATGTGAGGCCTATGTCCAGCAGTGAACTGCAGTGTGCTGAATTGACTTGTGGAGTTGTTGCGTAGCAGAAGAAGTAAGCCGAAATGAAATGCAGTGGTATGCAACAACAAAGAGTTTATTCCCCCACAGGTTTTGGTACAGGAATGTATACAGCACATATATCGATAGGCATAAGCGTAGTAGCAAGGCAACTTAAGAATTACTACAATATTCTATTTTATTATTACTATTATATAAAATTAAATTACCACTGACTTAGAGAAATAGAAGTCATACAAGGGGGAGTCGTAAGAAATAAGTAAATATAGCGTCGTATAGAGAATCGTTCAAAAGGCCCGGGAAAAATGCCTGACCTTCGGAAGGTCAGCTCTTGGTGGTGGTCCCCCATCGGATCTCGGAAACGGTGATATCTATGGGCGTCGTTCTTGAACAAAATCTTCCTAAAACCCTGGCAACTTTTAGGGGGGGGGGGGAGGGGGAAACATGGCTTCCATACAAAAAAACATCGTCATACAAACTTTGACATCTAATATCTCCGAAACGGTTAGAGATAGGCGGGGTGAACAATTATGTCATAGAGCTCGACGAGATCTTTCCAGAAAAGGTCACCGGGGTAAATCTTTACATAATTCTTTTTTACTATGACTACTAATTGTGCAGCTGACTCTACAAATAATAAAGATGATATAAATATCTTACTTTAACATGAAATAGGGGTCTATTTCTGATTTTCTTGGGCTTCTGTTCTTCTTCATTGTTCTCAACCTGTTCTGTGACTTCCTCACTTGTGGGATCTCCTACTTTCTTCATTAATAATTTCATGTACTGTAATTAATGGTAATGATATTTAATATTTTAACTCTTTTTACATAAAGCTAGACGAATAATAAAGAGTCCAGTAGTTTATAGTTGTTTATTTATTTATTGATATTTTAGGCAGTGTTGGCCATTTTTCTCATCAAATTCTTAGTAGCAGGATGGAGTTTGGAACTGTGTAGTAACCCAGTAGACCTAAAAGCATTTCTGACACCATATAACCATATCTGGATGTTTACACCTCTTTCTACCTCAACTGGCAATCAGGTGTGATACTATGTATGTACATTTCATTTATAGTCACGGTATAAACAAAAGTAAAAATACATAGATTTATTTCCCTTGATGCATATGGTTTACATAGTTATGAACTATATGTTTTGTTCTGAAACTCTACATAACAAAATATATAATAAGCCTAGTATACACTCATAGTACTATAATAACAAAATTTTGCTACATATTGCAAGGTTAAGGAATTTATATATCATATTGTTATAATCCTATTAATTATAGCAAAATGTTATTAGGTTTTCCATTAGGAAGTTCTCACTAGCACCTTTGGTTTTGGCTTAAGGTTTGATATTGCATCCAGTTAGTGGCAATAGACTCACTAGGCCCTTAATATAATATAGTCTATTGTCAAAATGTGTGTGTAATACACCATTGACTATCCAACAAGATATAAGTAATTATATTAACTCACCTCTAAATCACTAATTGGTTTATTAGCAACTTTTTTGTCAGTTTTTTCTTTAGGGTCATCTTTCTTTGTAACAGCTTCTTCATTTGTAATATTCACAGTGCTGCTTTCAGTTTTTTCTTCCTCAACCCCACTGTCATCATCGTCACTTTTGGAAGCCGACTGTAAGGCCTCTTTAATCCAACTTGTTTTATCATTGACATGAGCTTCAATAAACTCTGCAAACAGTGGATCATCTTTATGCTGAAATAGAAGGTTTAATTTTGCTGTACTGAACATTCATACACAGTATTTCTTCATGAGAAACGCATGGCGTAAGATTTTGTACACATGTATAACAAAATAAAAGTTTCCTAAAATACTGTTGATTAACCTATTGAGTCGCAGCACAGGCACACAGGCAACCAGACACTAAATGTTTTAAATGATGTGTTGCAATCCAACAATTTACAGGATAATGTAAACATACCTTTTTAAGCAATTCTTTTATTTTATTTTTGTTCTTTTCAATCTTCTTCTCCTTCTTTTCTTTTCTCTTTACCAATTCTTGTTCCTCAATCTCATCTTTATGTAGTTTCTTATAAGCTGTGCTGTCTGGTGCGTATTTACTCCATGCTTGTGGTTTCTTCTCGTCACCTAGGTTAGCGCAAGTTTGCACTTGTATTTTTAAAGAGTTAATGCATGTGCCATCAAAATAGTCCCGTGCTTCATTTGCTTGCTCCTCAGATCTATATCCGATGAAGCCAAAATTCCTAAATTTGCCATCTTTTGTATACTTTAGTTGCACATCAGTTACTTCTCCTTTTTCTCCGAATATTTCTTTTAATTTTTCAACAGTTACCTAAAACATGTTTATTTTAAAGCAGATGTATCGTAAGGCTGAATTTGATATAGAAGCATTCGTGCATACCTTATTTGGTAAGTTTTTTACAATAAGTCTGGACATTTTCACATAAAAATCTCATAACACTTGTGTATTTATAAATACGTCGTAAAGTCGCACGTGCGTCGCCTTCCACATTTGTTTGACATTGAGAACGTCAATTTTGACAAAGAATATAACAACAATTAATGTTGCCATTATGTGTGAACAAGTACCACGGCCTAAGGAACGTTTCTTTGGCCGCAATTGTATTTCTCAACTTTGAAAAATATTCTGTTTTAAATGCTTGCTTTCGATGAACGTGGACAGAGTCCATAGTAGTAAAAAGGTATCGACGTCGCTGCAGTGATGTGACATCCCTACTATAATTCGCCAACATTAATATTTAATCATATCTTATATTAGCGGGAATGCCGAATAGAACGGATAAACAAATCATCTATTTAAAAACGTACTGTCTGGTACTGATAAATAGATAAAACCATATGATATCAGATACTAATTGGTTTTATACTGTTGGTGCCCAATAAAATAATTGATCGATAATACCACATCTAATGAACACCCGCTTCCCATTACGCATCTCTACTCCTGTCTATATAGATCAAATCATCAATGCATCAATCCAAAGAGTAAAGTAATATACATCAATCTATCAATGTCATTATCAGCTGGTTTTACAAAAATTGTTAACTTCAAGTTCAAAAGTGCAAAAATAAAAGCGTTTTTTTAGGAGAGTTAGATTAATTGCTTCCTCGGTTCAGTTTTACGAGAGTTTTATATTGTTAACAAAATGTCAAGTGCAATGACATATGGTCAAAAACAGTTTATACCGACACCACCTGATAAGGGTAGCTTTCCACTAGATCACGAAGGAGTATGCAAGAAGGTCATGACAAAATACATGAAGTGCTTATTCAATAACAACAATAATAATTCCATGTGTCGAGATGAAGCGAAAGAGTATTTAGGCTGCAGAATGAATAATAACCTCATGGCCAAAGAAGATTGGTCCAAATTAGGTTTTAAAGAAGAAGACAATAATAATATAGTTAAATAATATTATTTACGTTGTTAGGTAAGGAAATTGTTGTATTTAATAAATATTAGTATTAGAAAATGTTTTATAATTCAACAGTAACCTTCTCTAATTTCACATATTTTTTATTTGATAAGATATAATTGTCACAACATCATTTCCAAAACATGTATAAAAGTGTCAGTCAAAATTCATCTTTATTCTCTATGCACTAAATTACAAACCGATTCATAATAAGAGTGATTATCTATATACACCCAGGTTTCTGCGATTGCTCTATCAGTTAAACAAACTCTTGCAGATTCATTTGCTCTTAAATTAAAGATCAGAGGCATAGAAAAATTATAATGTAGTATTCAACAAAATAAATTAACCTGCAAATTGTTAGAATGCCAGTCATAATTGAGAACCAAATGAGTTGCAGCAGCACACCTGTGGCCAGACACATGATTTAATAGCATCACTCTTGTTGGTGGAGCAAATGCATGTGTCTGGCGGCCAGCGTACCACTGCATCTTAATAAGTTAATAACAGTTCCTTTATTGAACTGTGTTTTCTAAATATTTAGAAAACACAGTTCAATAAAATTCTTTTTATATAATAAAAAATTTATTATATGAAAATAAGGCTAAGAAATAGTAAAAATATCTTTACTATTTCTTAGCCTTCTTTTTATATAATAAATGACTAATAGCAGTTTTGTTAGTCAGTGTCTCCTGTGGTACTATGCTATTGTACATCCTCTCTTAAGTTTGAAGCTAATGCTCGAACCGCAGCAGGACTCGGACAAAGAGCTTTTTTAATTTTGTGTCTGGTTTCTGGCTAATAGAAGAGTTAAACTGTACCACAACATCTGGTATTCCACCTTTCATAATCTGTTACAATCAATAATCTTTTTTTCACTTAATCTGCTTAGAACAATATCTTATCTAAAATGTGTTATTAAGTTACACTAATATTATAAAGAGGAAAGATTTTTTTGTTTGTTTGTTTGTATTGAATAGGCTCCAAAACTACTGAACTGATGTCCAAATTTCTTTCACCATTAGAAAGCTAAATTTTCATAGTAACATAGGCCCTCTTCGTCCGATACTGTGTTTAAGAGAGGACGTGTGTCAATATTTAAAATAAATTATTCAAAGCTCTCATAATTACTCCATACAAGAATCTAACCCTTATACCCGAAGTGAAAGTGCTCAGTGTCGAATTAACATCGTAGAATCGGCGTCGTAGCAGAGTCACCGCGAGCACTGACCGCGCGCCCGCCTTCACCTCCGCGGGAAAAGTACTGTGGACATAATTGCTCGCTCGCTCTAATTGACCGCGCTGCGACTGAGGGAAGTACATGCGCTGGCGAACTAGTGTTACCGCTACAAGTAAGCTCAAGTTTTACTTATTATACATTAATTATTGGCTTGACTAGAACGATGTCTCGCATACAGCGTACACCTCCTACAGCGGGGAATTCAAGCAACACTCTAACGCATGTCATGTCTGATTCAGACATTCCTAATGCAGTCTGCAGAGATAGCATACACATAGAGATAGAATGTAAACACCACGATACGCTATAAACGCCCTTGTCCTGAGTTTTCACCTAACAGTGAACTGGTCGACTTTAAATATGAAATAAAGCACATGCTGACGACCTGGAAAACAGATCAAGAGGAGTATATGAACAAATTAAGTAACCAACAATCCTTGACCTTGAATAAAGTAATTTCAGAGATCGCTGAGTTGAAATTACAAAACTTTTCTATACAGAAATCAAATCTTGAGCTCGAAAAATCCATGTCCTTTATCAACAACCAGTTTGAAGACATTAAACTTCAAATCGAATCATTAAAAAAAGAAAAAGAAATGTATAAGAAATGTGTAAATGACCTTGAGAACAAAGTACAAGATTTACAATTGAGTTCCCGGTCTTCCTGTGTGGAAATTAGAAATATTCCGGCGAAGGAAAACGCAACCTCGTTTGACTTGATCGCTATAACAAAAAGCATTGGCAATACCGTTAACGTCTCACTGTCCGACTCGCAAATCCGCGACGTGTACCGCCTTCCTGGCAAGCCAGGCTCCTGTAGACCCATTGTTACGGAATTTAGTAGCGTCAATATAAAAAGCCAACTAATTACATCTGTACGCTCTTACAACAAAAACCATACAAGGGAAAAGGCCCTCAATACGCAGTCCATTGGTCTACCTGGCGATAGTCGGCCTGTATTTGTAGCAGAACATCTTCCAGCGAGTATGAGAAAGCTGTTCTTTAAGGCAAGAGAATTTGCTAAAACGAACCATTATAAGTTCTGCTGGATAAAGAATGGTAACATTTTTATTCGGAAGGAAGAAAGTGCCCGACACATCATAATAAAATCAGAGCAGATGATTTTAGATATCGACAAAAATCAATGACTATGTACCGGCACCGTGAGCTTATTTTTATTTTTATTATTACCAATTGTGTGTGTAACTATAAGTATATACGTCTTGCACATATTTTTTACACATCACACGCAATCGTTATGTAAATCTATGTTTTACACAAAACTATCAGCATATTCTACACTACCTCAGCAATACATTTACAACATAAATAATACATTCTACATAAATGCCAGAACAATACACAATACATATAACAATAAGTACACCCCACAATCTGTACAATCATTACACTCATATATTGGGGTAAATTTAAATCCACAAGTAGAATTTACTCCGCTCGTTGTGCCTTTATTAATTTATTATAATGGTGACAAATATAATATAAAATACTTACACTTACGTCACAACAATGTATGCTTGATTATGTTACATGTTTTTTATAATTACACTATTATGTATATTATTTCCGTAAGTATATATCAATCACTTTGTTACGCAATAAAAAAAAAATAAAAAAAATAACCAATATCGAGCTATTCTATACATACATAACGACTACATTTATGACATTAATATATTATGTTACAGGGAATTATACACGAATGACCTATATTATTAACCACGTCACCGAAACCTTCCTTCGGATACTTTTCCAATGTACAATTCGATAATAATCTTCAAGATCTAAACACAGACTTAGACCAAATCTCGGTCGCAATCTCATCAGTTTGCGTGATAGACGATTGTCATCAAATAGCACGCTCTCATGGGCGATCGCTAACACTCTTCTGTCAAAACATAAGAAGTATAAACAGAAATTTTGATGATCTTCTCACTCTTCTGGATAGAAGTGGCGTATTATGGGATCTTATCGTTCTCACTGAATGTTGGTTACAAAATTCACCTCATATACCAACAATTCATGGTTACACCTCTGTTGCGACTACCAAACTGTGCAATCAGAATGAAGGGGTAGTGGTATACTTCAGCAATCATCTTCAAATCTCTCCCGCAGAACCTCTTCTTCATGATGCAAATTGCATAAGTCTTACGGTTAATAAGGAGACTGTGGTGATAGCAATCTATCGCTCCCCTTCAAATCAAAATGTCTCAACATTCATACACTCTCTCAATGAACTGCTGACCTCCTACTCTACTTACAAAAATATTATATTGACTGGTGATATCAACATTGACATCTCTGAGAAAAATAGTGACTCCCGCTTGTTTGAATACCTCAATATGGCAGCATTTCATGGTATGCTGCCGGCTCACACCCTATGCACCAGATTGAATCGGCCCTGTCTTGATCACCTAATATTAAAAACTAAATTACCGGCTTTTTGTTATATAGCTAACACATCCATCACTGATCATGATACAGTTTTATTTTTCTCCATTCCAAACATTTTACAAACAATACTTCATTGAAGTATAGAACTACCAAGGCTATTAACCTGGAAAGTGCTGAAACAGACATTATTAAAACTGACTTTTCCCCTATATACAGTTATAACGACGTCAACGACGCGACTAATTACTTTTTAGTAATCTAAAGGCGATCATTACAGCCAACTCAATTTTAAAAATTGTACCAAACCGTAAAATACTTAAAAAACCATGGATGACCCCTGGTTTACTAAAATGCCTGCGCAATAGGGATAATTTACATCTAAAATTAAAAAATAATCCTGATAACGAAATTTAAAAAAATATTTTTAAGAGGTACAGGAATTATTGCTCTAACCTACTTAAAAAAAAACAAATTAAAACATAATAAAAATGAAATAGGTAATGCACAGGGTAATATAAAAAAAGTCTGGAAACCTATAAAAACTATCACGCACAACGCAAAAGACACCACACAACCACTCGAGCTTCTCTCTCTGTCTGACCCTGAGCACTCGGTAAATGATGTGAACGCCTACTTCGCTAATATTGGACGAACACGAGTTGGAAAAACATCTACTGTCCATCAGTATTCTCATCCAGCCGATGTTCTCTCTTACCATCATCATACATTCGCCTTATTGGAAACAGATGAGTCTAAACTCGAGATACTCATTATGAACCTAAAAAATGATTGTGCAGCGGGTAGTGATAACATATCCGGTAAATTTCTCAAAAGATTTAAAGACTACATGATTCCACCTATTACATTCTTATGTAATCTTGCTTTTAATACAGGCACATTTCCAGAGGCATTCAAGCTAGCGGTAGTTCACCCGATACACAAGGGTGGTGCCAGAGATCAGCCGAATAACTACAGACCCCTCTCTATTTTACCTACACTCTCTAAACTATTAGAAAGATTATTAAACAACAGGCTTGTGAAATTTCTAGAGCAAACACAACTGCTGTCCCCACGCCAATACGGCTTTCGTTCCGGTCTATCCACAAGTAAAGCAGTTTTGGACCTGTCGAATGAAATTATAGGTAAACTCGATAAAAAGCAGAAAGTCGTAGGTGTTTTTCTAGACATAGCTAAAGCATTCGACACGATCTCTGTCCCCATCCTTACCACAAAATTGGAAAAAATCGGAATCAGAGGTACTCAACTATCCCTATTTAAAAGTTACCTCACGAATAGAAGACAGTATGTTAAGATTAGCGATTGCTATAGCAGCGAGCTACCTCTACGCAACGGAGTCCCACAAGGCAGTATTCTCGGGCCGACCTTATTTTTAGTGTACTCACATGCATGCATGCTCTCACTATTGTCTTGATTAGAATTTATGTTAAATTAGATTCAAATTGTAAATAATTTTTGTGTAGTTTTTATTTCTTTTTGGATTCTATTTTTATTTTTTTTTATTTTTAACTTGTCTTACTGCATTAAATCTATCAGCACTAATACATAATCCGCAAAACGAAATTGTTGCAAAGGGGTGGGGTCCTGGTGTCCTGAAACACAGGCCTCGAGCCTAGCTTAGGCATCAGTCTCCCACAATATATGTTGTAATCCGAACTATGTAATATTTTTTAATGCTGTTTATATAATATGTGTATATTGTGGTGAGAAAATAAACGTTTATTATTTTATTAGTTAGTAGTAATAGTTAGTTACATTAGTTACATTAGTATTGTATATTAACGATCTCTGCCAATTACAGCTTTACACTACCACTATCTTCACCTACGCCGACGATACTGCCCTTATATCTTATGGTGACTCTTGGGAATGTGCATTTGGCAACGGTCAGTCCAGTCTCGATGCGGTGACTAACTGGTTGGCCAGAAATCACCTGGACCTTAATGTTGGTAAAACAAATTATCTCACCTCATTAACGACACCGGGTAAGCTCACTTCCTTACCCTATTCTCTCACCGCTCACTCATGTAATCCCCTAACTCAAACTCTATGTAATTGCCCCACTCTGGCCCAAACCAATTCTGTTAAATATCTAGGGATACAGATTGACGATGCTCTCTCCTTTCACTCACACATAGATTTACCTACCTGCCGATTGCGAAAGCTAATCTTTGTCTTTAAAGCCCTCAGACATGTTGTTGATGCACATATCCTTAGAACCACATATCTCGCACTTTGCCAATCTCTCAGGCAATACTGTATCGTCGCCTGGGGTGGAACACATAAAACACATCTCCTAAAATTAGAACGCGCCTAAAGAGCGGTACTAAAAGTTGGTTGGAGGCTACCATACCGAACTCCTACAACTGATCTATATCAAATCTGTAATGTTCTTTCTGTTCGCAAAATATTTATTCTCAATGTTATCCTAACAATTCACTCACAGACTTCTTATGACCCTTCCAAATTTCATTCCGTACGCCGAAAACATAATGTATGTCCCTTGATATCGGTCAAAACAAGTCTAGCTCAACGGTGTTTTTACTTCCTTGGTAGCTATGTGTACAACGAGGTTAACAAAATTCTAAATGTGTATCCCATGACTAAAGTTGAATGTAAAAAACAGTTACCAACTGGTTAAATAACTTAGATTATGACGAAACTGAAAATATTATCTGTATTTTAAAATAATTAGGCACGCGCGCATGCGCACTCACACACACACACCCTCTCACACACACACACACACACACACACACACACACACACACACACGCTTACACTCACACGCACACTTTCACACACACTCACATGCACACATACACACACACGCTCACATACACACACACACACACACACACACACACTTTAATTATACACTCTCATCTCCGCACTTTTTGCTAATTTACCTAATCGATTGCCTTACTTTTTCTGTATACTTGAAGTATCTACATATTGTTTCTGACACGTTCTACAATCTTTAGATGCATATTTTTACTAAAGGAGAGAGCCTGGAGATTTGTCACACAGGTTTCGTACCTAGTACAAACTCCAGCTCTCATTAAGGTTTTGTTCATGCTGTACCTATTAATGTAACATATCTATGTACTTACCTTTTTGAGAGGCAATAAACAATATTATTATTATTGTTATTATTATACAATATTTTCAAAAAAAATTAGGTATCCCTACTAAAATTGAAATAATGTAACCCAAGGTGTGAAAAACTGAGACATAAAATGTCTGTCATCGCATGCGCTACGGAAACTATTGATAATTGAACAAAAAAATATTATACAATATTATAGAACGTATCAATATCTACACAAAAGTCTGCAATACCATATGTCTAACTATTATAGTTATGTCACTACAAGTACTTTTTTACATTTTAAAAGTTGATAAAAGTTCCGTCTAAATTCAGATGATATTATTGATACTTTATAATAATCCTTATCCAATTAAATCATGTTGTAGGTATTCAAGACTGCTTCAATATCTATACATGATTATTTATATTATTGAAATCGGACATTCCGTTCAAAAGATACTTATAATGAATTTAAAATTGTCAGACCTTTCTTTCTTTGCGTGCGCTGCTTAAATGGTTAAACATAAGACGAAATGATGTACTAATGAACTGTAGGACTAAAAAAGCTCTACAAAAAAGTTCGCGAGAAGGTAGGTACATACCTATATCTATCTATTACAGGTAAGCTATAAAAAGCGTTTTTATATGTTAAAATTTATTAAATAAACACATACTTTAGATGCATTTTTTCATGTGATAATATGAATCCTTTTGAAATTAAAGTATTTCATCATCGAGATAATTTTTAAGTAGGTAAGTATATAACTTTTTGTCATAACATAATTAAAATTTGTCAATTATTTGAGCAAATATCATATTTTAAAGCCTGTCACGCATGGGATCTCCGGAAAATCAATTTATTTTGCTTCATACGAATAGTAGATGCATCAAATATAGTTTACAGAGAAGCATAAAATGATTTTTAAGGCTGGATATTTTTTTAAATTTTTGGTTACTTATGTGTTAGGTTATTAGTAATAGTATTAGGTTACTTATGTCGCCATTGGGAATAACAAGGGGAAATGAGCATAATTTATTTACACTATAATAATTAATAACGCAAACGAAGTTGCGCGGATCAGCTAGTTATTGTAGGTATATAGTGGAACCATAGATTTTATTATAATGATTCCACAGCCTAAAAGGTGACAATAACTCAAAACAGAATTGAAAAAACTGGGTAATACAAATATGAAAGTCAATATCCAGCAGTAAAATGTCATAGGCTGATTGATTCCCTGATGATAACTTCTACCATCAGAGAATCAACTACTAGGTACTCATGCATTGTTTGATTGCCGCAGGGTTTTAGACTATTTGAAGTTAATGATATTGCTACTAATGGCAGCGCTATCAATGGTAGTCTTTGGTGGCTAATGCTGATTTAGCTGAACACCTGGGATGCATACTGAACATCTATGTTTGTATTAACAGTGAGATGTACAAAATAATTTTATATTCCATAGTTAGTACTTAATTCCATTGCATAAGCCAACATAAGTTTTGTTAATGAAAAATGAATAAGTACTCTACTTTAGCTATAGATATACATTATGCCCAGGGTATACATCAGGATAATGGAGGTGTAGTATCTGATGTATTTGTTCAGTTGTTGAATATAATGACTGCACAGATGGTGTAGCATTTTAAGTGGTCGCCACGCCATTCCCATTGCGCCATGCGTTGTAGTGTCGATACCCACATGGGACAAAATTTTTGTGATTTTTGTTCCGAGTCATTGTTGTTCTGTAACCGTTATAAACAACGGACACAAAAAAACTCAGGGTCGGAATAACTAGTTGTGGCTCACACAATTTGTCCCGTGTGGGCGTCAAACCCAGAACACTCGGCGCAGCGGCAATAGTAGGGTGTCCACTAAAACCATTACGCCACCCATGCAGACAAATCTAAAAACTCAGATACACTGTTGTTATTTAATTTGAGATTACAATTCAGGTATTTTGCCCTATTATTTATTTATATTTCTTCATCAAGGAAGAAATTTAATAACGCAGGTGTAATGCTAATTTTGTCGAAAAAAGGAGGCTGTAATAATGAGACACAATATCATGGAATTTTATTTATTTTCTTTATTAAACATATAATATTACTTAAAAGAAATTATATTGAAATAAAGTTATTCATTGAGTAATTATTTTAGAAAGACTTAAATTTTTTTATTACTTTTTATCGCCAGTGCATCATGGCATTTTTTATAAAAGTAAATATCACAGTTATTATTAAATTATTTGTGACCAAAGAAATTATTTAAAGAATCTAATGTAGCTTATTATACACTAAAATATGAGCGACTTGAGAGGTATAACATTGTTTTATATACAAGTCACCCCCGGCTTATGGACCACTTGGCTGTAGAAATATTATTATTCTAACCACATTATTATGAATACATTAACTGCTGATTGCACAAGATAAAACAAATGTTTTGTAGTATATATATATGTATATTTGCTTCATAAGTAATTCTGGTACTAAGGATTAAGGAGTAGGAGAGGTAATTCAGTTACCTAATTCTTCTTGGTTAACATTGATTCAAGACACAACAGCAACATACAAAAATATCCAAAGAGAATTTATTCTGTACAATGACTAACTATAATAAGCACCATATTCATTCTACCAAGTTTTACTCTTCATTTTCCACATTGGCAACGCAATCAGATTACACGACTCATATTACAACATTCTTAGCTTTTTCACAGTACACTTAAGGCCATTTGTTGAAAAAAGTATTTGTATATTATATCATTCCATAATATAATGTATATTGATAGCAATGATTTATATGGCATCTATGTATTCATACTTCTTAAACATTATAATCGATTTAATATAATTTACAAATTACAGTATATGTGTACCTCTTTTAACCAGCATAAGAGATATAAATAAGTTACTTAATTATTATAATAATGTTATATTAGATGACACCATTGATAAAGTAAACAAGTATATTTTTACAACATCAAATTACAAATTTTAATGCGTATTATTAAATATCAGATAAACTAAGGCATTTTGTGTTATATTTTGTTCCTATGGTACACAAGTATTTATTTATTCAAATACTGAGACATAAGATACAAATTTATATTCTTAAATAACTCTGATTTTTTTCACATTAAACATCGATGGACAATACAAACTGTACAGAAGCTAAATGGATGGTGTTTTATACCTTACATGTCAACAACAAACCAAGCACTCGATCCTATTGAGATCAAAATGTACATATAATAGAAATAATAATCCATATCTAATTACTTAGTACTTTAAAGTTTACAATTATCATAATATTATTTAATTATAGTATCATTAAAAGTATAATATAATAGTTAGAATAACCTTAATTTAATACTAAACAGGCAGTGCAATTTTGCGCAATAGTTACTAAGTCTAGTCTTAACTCAGACATTTCCGATATGTACTTGTTGATTCAAAAATATTATGCATCGTCGGCACATAGGTTTGTAGTATGATTTTACTTCTTATAATTATAATCCATCTATATTGATAAAGCGATACTTATTAGGAAGTTCTATTAAATAAACGAAATAAATGTTTTATTGAGGGGTATGAAAATGTAAATTGTCCAAGTCAATGAAGCTTATAGCTGTCATAAAACATTATAAAATATTACCATACATTACCCCTTATCGCTTATCAGTACATTGCATATTTCTAAATAGGTAACCAAATTAAATTAATAAAAAGTATTTTTCATGCTGCAGTCATCGTAGAAATAAATACGTATGCTTAAAATATTGACTAACAGTACCTAATATAAGTTCCCAATATCAATAATGTAGAATATAAGAAAGGTAAAAAGTTGATGCGTAGAGTAGACGCAGAACTAGGTGAGCGAAGAGTTGAGCCTGGAGCGGGCGGCGCGTGGTAACCGGCGCGACGGCCCGCGCGCTCCGTCGGACATCCCATCCAAAATGGAGCCGAGGGATACTGCTTTTCATGTTCCACTCGCATCTGCAGGTCGTTGAACTTCCAGAAACCTTTACCCTTGAAGAAGTAAGTTTTACCTGCGAATAAAAATACATAGTGAGGTTAATGAATATAATTTTAGATTCATACGAAATTTAAGTTTATCAGGTTTAATAATCCTTACCGTCTTTCCACTGGAACACGCTATCGATGTTGTAACCCACTCCTTTCCACATAGCCATGTTACGAGGGTAGTCGGGTTCAACGCGACCATCGTCTTCATCATACCTGAAAGGATATATTAGAGTGAGTTATTGTTTAATTAGGGCATTTTAAGGTAGGCAAGTAGACTTGATAGGAAAGTTTTAATTAGAATCAAATTTGATAAAAATGACTTATGTACTCACTTCCAATACATAGTGCCGCTGTAGAAATAAGTTTTGCCGTTGTGACCCCAAACCATGGCTGCGTCGAGCTTCTCCACACTATCAGGTATACCAAGCCTGGTCAGTGGTTTAGGGTACCCCGGCAGCAAATATTGTGTATCAAACAAGTACAACTGTTTACCTATAACAAAAACAGACGTCATTTTAGGAAAAATATTTACTACAAATAATATTCTAACAGAATTATTTAGGAAAAATCTATAATAAATAAACCCAAGCACTTACCTACGAAAATTGCTATTTTCCGATCGGGTCTTTCATAAACGGCATCAACATGAGTTAAGTTCTTTGGTAGACTAGACCACATTCTGGTTATCTCCATAGGATAACCAGGGTAACGTCCGCTTGCTCCTATCCTCCAATGATACTGCAAAAGAAATATCATAATTAGTTTCTATATAGAATTATATACCTACATTATTCGTTATAGATTAACCTATACGGATTTACTTACTCTGTTCTTAAATATGAATAACTCATTACGTATGAGAGCAACTGCATCGTAACTGGTGTCGCACGTATCAGGTTTGTCCGCAGGTGTCGTCGTTATTGGTCTCTGAGTAGTTCTCTCAGGGTAGTGTGGCTTTCTCGGGTTATCTTGTCGTGGGTCATTAGGGTAACTAGGTCTAGGATTGTAGCTTGGATATTCAGGCCGTACATGGGGATATCGCGGTCGATAGGTAGTTGGGTGGGTTGTAGTTTCAGTTGGACGTGGGTGATGATGATTAGTGCGTCGAGGATACTCATCGCTCGTGTTGTAGTGGCGACGATCAGGATAATTATATCTGGGATCGGACCGGTCGACTGGGTAATGTGGTCTTTCGGGATAGTATGAAGGGTATTTACTGGGAACGCGTGGATATGGTGTGTATGGCCTATTAGGGTATCTTTCAGGATGTCTGTTGTGATGGTGGTGGATGTACGGTCTTCTGGTGGTCGTTGTAGTTGTAGTAGTTGTAGTACTGGTTGTAGTTGGTGGAGGTTCTACTGGTCGGTAATTCGGTATTCTTCCCCATTTGTTGCTTGTTTTAGGACCTAGAAAATATAAAAGATATAAATAAATGGCTTACCTAGATATTATATACCTAGGTACTGATTTTATTGAGACTGGAGGTGAATATTACAGAGTTTCATCATCACTATACATACCATACATTTGTTGAATACCATTACGGTCATCTTCGGGTAGTACGAAATTTGGCTGAATGCCTTGATACCATGGGAACATAAGCGCGCCCTTCACAGAGCTGTGTTGCAAGCCGAGGGAGTGACCGAACTCGTGTGCAGCCACAGCAAACAACGAAGTGCCTGGAAAAGTAAAATCACACTTAAGTTAAGTAACTACATATAGGATCGTGCAGTTCTAAAGAGAAAATACGTTCTCTACAGTCTGGTAGCGTTCACGATTCAGAATACAATAGGATCATGCTTTTTGATAAGCCGCGCTAACTAAAACCTGTACGTAGATTGCTTCAGATACACATAATATTTTGTCTTTTTGTAGTTATTTTTTGTAGTTTATAGGTACCTAAGTGAGCATCTGCAGTTGTAATCAAACAACATACTTGTGATTAAGAAGCACTATTCTGTACATTTTTCTAGGAATGATAGAGTAGGTATAGGTATATAACCTACAAAATTAAATACCGAAGACTGAACGGTAGATGTCTGCCGATTGTATTTACGTGTCGATTCAGTCAAATAAAGGTGGATATTTACACATGGCTAGCCGAATACAATTCGAAGTGGCGTTGTAACCGTCCGTTGTTCGTGTAAATTATCACATGTGCAGTGTGCATAGTGTGGACCAGCGCGGTAATCGCAGCGTCGTGTCCACGCTGCGGTCGCGCCACCTATCGGCTGCCGCCCGTGTTTACACTATACATCTAACAACCACACTTGGCTCGCTCGGCACTGTTCCTATAGAACTATAGGTACAATTGATTCCATGAATCTGTTTTGATAACTTCGGAGAGACTACTTAACAAAGATGGTGTTATTGTACAAAAGCTTCTACGTAATATCAAACATTTGCTTGAAAACGGATGAGGTATGCAGACAAACATACGAGAAAATGATCTTAGAAGGACATTGGCTTTTTATTTTCGGAATATTCTATTCTAAGGATCGTAATTGAAGTCTATCTTTTCATAAACTGTAAGTTGGTATCTACCTATAAGTAACTACACAGCGTTATTGATGGCCGTGTCGGCTGCAGGTAATTAGCCAGATTTCCAATAAAGCAGGCCTTCCGTGAAAAGTTCACGTGGCGTTCGGAAATGAGCATGTCGCGGTCAGCGGTGTTTTGACATGCAAATGTCGAAACGCCGGAATACCGCTTCACAGCTTACTAGAACTAGGCGGTAAAACACGGTCTCCTTTTAGGATACCAGACTGATGCGTCGATAGTACCTAAACAGTAGTAGTGAGTACGACCATATAAGTAACTTAACACTAACATTTATCAATTAATTTTACTCAACCATTTAATAAATATTCGACTTATAGTAATTATATTGCTTGCATAAGATAATATAGAACATTATGTAAGTCAACTATAAGCGTTAATGCGTTTCTAACACGCATTCACAGAAGGAACGCGCATGGCTGGTGTCGGGCAATGGCTCGTTATCCTAATGTTAGGTACCAAGGGCCACTTGCACAACAACTCACTAAATACGTTTAGCACTAAATACATTTAAAACATCGTGGCATCTCAGTCACCTTCACACGGATGAACGCGACAGCACGATGTTTTAAATCTATTTAGTGCTAAACGTATTTAGTGAGTTGTTGTGCAAGTGACCCTAAGTAACTACTTCATTTAAGTTCAGATATAAACCAGAGTATTGCCATGTTATCTAATGCATTCATTAACAGATCCAAGATAGACTGCGTAATTAGAATAAGCATCAATCATCAATGCAGGGTTTCTTGTTGTTGCGTGCGTAGGTATTTTAGGTTAACGAGTATCAGATAAATGTTAAATATTTGATGTATTCATACCTTCTTCCTCGTCATCATTTGGTTGTAACAGCCACAATTCATCATCGTCAAAGTGGGCGTCTCCACCGCGGCCGCTGCCCGGGAAGAACGCGTGCGCAAGGATCGAGCCGCGCCCGTCAAACGGATACGGGTCGTCATGGTAACGCCTGTAGGAGAAAATAATATATTGACCAACGAGACAAAACAGTAGTTTTACATGATGACAAAGTTTCATTAGGCATTTACTGTTGATGAAACAGTCATACTGAAGTAATGTATTCATTTCGCAACAAACAACAATGGATGGAGTGGATGTAGTCTGCAGAGCAATCAAACTTACGTCCCCCGGGTCTCGCGCTCGCCTACTACCAACCTAATCATTTTTCGCGCCAACAAAACACAACGGAAAGACCTCACCCATGCATATTTCACGCGATATTAGCTGACCGTTGCGTTATTGAGTTTCCACGTGAAAGTTCTACCATTAACCGATGTGGGCGGGGTGCGCTTATAGGGAAAGGGCAGCTTAGTACAGGTTTTATTTATGCTTTGTATGTGACACAAGGTAATAAAACTGTTGCTCTCTGTACAAGTATTATTGTAGTCATTATATTATTAATAAGAGTTGTTTAATTCTTGCGGTTTTACCGTCGCTCATACAGATGTTTAAACGGTACAAAATTATAATCTATATTTTGAAATGTTTATTACGTCGTACATAATAACAACGCTTTTATTGAGTGCTTTTACTGGCTTTTACAAAGGTACAGGTAGTGGAATGAGGAAGTATCTCGCTGACATACGCCGTCAAATATAATGGGTTCGGAATGGAAAGTTTCCGAGTTTGAGGATGATTTATTGTTATGTTGGTATCTGCCCTTAGCAACCGCGCGTCATGTAACTGATGTAACATGTGCGAATAAATTATTTGTTGAAATATTCATTCTTTTACTAATTGTTGCTTTGTTAAGTTAATCTTATGCATACCTACTAGTACCTATATATATTTAGTATATATAATAGTATTACAACCACCTACTATACCACTAATAATTATTTATACTTAGTTTACCTACAGATTTATTTTCAAAACGACATAGGTAGTTTAATGAAAATATTAAAAGCTGGATATTTATAGTTTCTGAAAGTCTTAAAAATAGTAAAGGAATTGTAGGTACGTAATTAAATAAACCGACAGACTTTTTATGACAAACATAAATGAGATCATCTCGATTAGTTAAGTCCGAAATATACTGAATTGTTAAATATCAATTTGGTTTTATTACTTTTACATTAGGTAGCTTGTCTAATTTTATACCTAGCTTGTGTGTTTATAGTGTATGCATATTGTACTTAAACACTGTAAAAGTACACATTCAGTACGAGGTACAGTAGGAGAACTAAGATCGTACTCAGCAGCTTTTCTGAATATCCAGTTACGGACTACGAGTTGATAATGATGACGGTGACGTACGAAACATACTGTATATCAAGACTTTTTAATTTTAGTGGGACTTTGGTTTTGTAGGTGTATTCTGAACAAGCGGTGGGCTCGAAAAAAAAATTAACGGATTAGCATGTAGTGCCGACGTAATATATTTGCATTTGACAAAAAATTTACGTACCCAATATACCCAAGTAGGTTATAGGGTAACTAAAATTTATCTAAGTAGATATATGTATATTATATGATGAAACAGCAACTGCGCTTATATCATTGGTGAGTCGGAGAAGGCAGTTAAGTTGTACGTATCCTTTATTACTTGGGCAATATTACAGTTTATGAGTGCAATAAATCTCGTAGACGCATATAGTGTGGGGTAGTGCGCTCGCTGCAATCACTCGGCTTCAACTCAATCAAAATTGTGATCATACTGTTGTTTCAGTCTCAAATAATAAAGAATTCATTACACGGAATCCTGTAATAAAAGAAGCTTGGAGTTTGATGGATGCCTCGGTACAGGGGCGTAAACGTGAACTGATGCCGGTTTGTTGTCTGGATCGGGTGCGAAATACGATTTGGTTATTTAGTCCATAATGTTTTAGATATAGTATTGCTATATTGATTATATTGCGCGAAATGTACGTGTAATTTAGCTCTACATCTTAAGTAAAATTATAAATACGAATGTGTTTGTTTGCTACGCATTCACGCCGTAGCTGCTCGACCGATCATCATGAAATTTTGCATACATGTTGTCATAGGTAGGTATAGAAAAGGATAAAGGGACTTATACCTATCGTCCAGAAATATTAATGTTCTCCAGCGAGCGAAGCTGCGGGCAAATAATTCTATAAATCGTAAATAAGTTGCTATATATTACGTAACGCTAAAAGATATAAACGACATTTGGTTACACAGACAGAGTATTATTTTCCAATGTATAAAACGCTCGCGTCCATAGGGAACAGGACAGCCCAAGCCAAGCGATTATAGTCGTTGCTTAAACACAGTAATAAATAATGTTAGTGTTTATTTAATACGTATGATTGATTAGAGCCTGTGAAACGGTAGAAAGGCTTTCCACGCGAGCCCTACAGCTAGAACTATTGATCACAAGCTATTTATAGCTACAGTGTTTTATTTAATTTACAGAGTTCAGTTTCATTGAACTGTAACCGTTTGTAGTTTTTAATATTTTATTGTTATCGGGCTTTAGATCGTGTATAAAGAAACTGTCTAAGAATAAACTTACTATATTAGAATTTATTTCACGTTATTAAATCAAGTATAACCACGTATGCATAGGTGCATCACAACAATATTTTACCAGCTATGATATAAAATCTTGTGCCTGCCTATACGCTAAAACACAGCGGTGTAATAAAAAAAAAATGTACGTTTTGGTTAATACTTTATAAATCAAAGATTTTATCACAATGGCTTATCTTTTGGAATTTTATCTGGAATATCTATATGCCTTGTACAAAAATCATTATATCGGTTCTATACATCGTCGAAAGACAATTTTTCCGTAGAATATAGTAGGAAACGGAAGACTTTTATAGAGTGTAATATAAGTTAATGGCACGCATAAAATCCAAGGCAGGTACGCAGGCGTCGTAGCTTTTGATATGTCTCTCTATCGTATAGACGACTTTAATAATTCGCGTGTGTTACCTATATTGTTATTTACACTATCAGTCTATAAGATAAGGAGTTTGGAACCAACAAATATAACGTTTTCGGCTTCAGTCCATGTCATTCATAGTTCAAACTACGTCTCATAATATCAGTTATATTCCACGAAGAGAATTTAAACTCGTGTATAGCGTTCATACTGTATTAAATTTTCTAATTTAATTTTAATGTCCAATGATTCAGAATTAGTATAAGATTTGTGTAAATATTTCTTGGCAAGTAACAAAAGTCTAAGTGCCTATAGTAGGTACAATCGGTGTACGATAAGGCCGTCTTCTTTTAGGCAATAACTTTATTCTTTAAAGACAATCGGACAATCTTTAGCTTGTCTAGTATATAAGTAAACTTCAGAAAAAGTATTAGTTAAGTATTCAAAAGAACGAATGCGAAGTGTCACCAAGAAAGCCCAAAACTAAAGACATATTTAACACAACAAAACATTTACGAATAAAATTGAGGAAGTATCGCCAAGTTGTTATTGATTCGACGGCAAGTAATAAAAGTACGCTCGTGACGTGACCACGAGCGAACTCAGAAAATGAGACGGAACTCTGGGGCGCTAGGAAAAAGAAAAATTTATGCAGAACGCGGTGGCCGCCGCTGCTGCAAGTTTGCAGCAGCGAGTCGCCCGTCGCCGCAATATGGTGGTCGCAATATGTCCACTGTGAGGACAGACTGGAGGTTTTTGCCGTCGCTACTTTCTCATATCGTCGTTTACGGTGATCTAATAAGTGAAACTTTGCCCCACTCTCATTCAATATGAGAGTCCTGTCGGAAACTTTACGTCATTTGTCAGAGCGTGCTTGTGTCGTATACGTGTACTGTGACGCGGTCAAATGTTATTTGATTACATAAAATGTTTGTTACATTTTCAGATAGCATAGATTGCTATATCGTTATATTCGAGGATGGATACCTAACTAAACTATATTTGGGTTGTTTAAACGTAGCACAACTTTTCGCTTAGTTTAATGCTGATATTTAGATCTTGTGGTCGACTCTCAAACTGGCAGGATATTGGTTGGCTATGTATATTATTGGTAATCTCTAAGGTAAGGGCTATCTGGCACATATAATAAATGTATTTCGGTTGATTTGAGAAAATACTCAAAATTTTTGGCGATGTTTGTAAAAAAATTTTAGAAGTATATAAGTCGCAGTTTGGAACTAAGCCAGGTAGCAAAAAAGTAGGCTCTTCTTGATCTATCGTGCAAAACGACTACTAAGCCATTCGATCTTATGATTTTACATGTGTGTACTTTTAAAACTTTATTATTAAATCCACGACGAATGTAGTTATATTTACTCAAAACATTAAATAAATATATAAGTATAACCATCGGACAAGATTAGGCGTCACATCACGTTCTTTGAATGAAAGTGAATCGTGATCGGGTACTCCTATACGCTGAATGGAGCGAAGCACCCCATTTCTAACTTTTATGAAGAGTTTACATGGAAATTTTAATATAGTACAATATAGCAGATAATAACTTTAAAACTTACGTATTGCATGATATATATATAATATGTAATTTGTAACCGAATACACGGGAATGGGACATAATACATATAATATGTAAGTCAACGCAATTGTGCAATTTTGTAGGTGCTGCCGTATTAAAACTGATCAAAATATTTTATTCTCCTGTATATAAACGTATAACCGTCAAATGTGAATATAAATTGCGTTTTAGTTTACGTTTGACGTTTATTTGACTAGATCGAAACTCTAGCTTAACCGTATGTTATTACGAAAATCGGCCTTTCGGTCACATTTTGCTACGGTTGCCGTAGTCACAAGTTAGTGACCACGACAATCATGACCGCGTTAATTTCCGTTACGAATTATATATAATTTAGCAAATGTTGCGAGAAAGTTATAGGTAATTTAGACTCTATGCTATACTCTTTTTTATCAATTAGACCACTGTTAAGCTATGTCGTTTCTATTGGAATTGGATGGATTAGAACGTAATCTGCATACTCATTCTAATAAAGGTAACTGTCAGACTCTAATTTTTAAGGCAACGAATTGTCAAAATTAATCTGACATCAAATGATTTGATTGGCTATAGCTAATTCAGACAGTCAAACCCAGCAGTTGACATGCGTTTGACTATCCGTTAACATTTATTTGCCTTCCGAATACCGGGTGTTAGTTTGTCACGCTTTTAGAGCTCATACACTAAACCAATTTTGTTAAAATTAGGCAAGTAGATAGTACCAAGTATAAGAAATATAGGCGTGTTAACAAATTTTGTAGGAAGTTGTAGGTAACAGCAAATGTGTCTACATAGTTATATAATAAAAGTATAATTGTGAATTATGTTTGCTTTAGTTTTATGACTGCATTGTATATCGCGTGCCTGTCTTCTTGAGTATAAAAGTAGTATAAGTTGCGTTTACTTTTACGATCAATTGTGAAATCACAGGTAGGAAAACCTATTATAGAATATAGATGTTCCCGCGGTTTCACCCGCGTTTATCGTTACTGCGCCGCCCCCGTGGGTCGTAGCGTAATGTTATGTAGCCTATAGCCTTCCTCGATAAATAGGCTATCCAAAATACTAAAATAATTTTTCAAATCGAACCAGTAGTTCCTGAGATTAGCCCGTTCAAACAAATAAACAAACTCTTTAGCTTTATAATATTAGTATAGATTACTTTAAGACTAAGTGACGCTATACAGATCTGCCTAAACTTTCGACAATTTATATATGTCAAGTAATAATTTTTGTAATATAACATACCTAATTCTGCTAATAGTTTCGTTATACTCCACTATAAAATAAGTCTCAGACTTCATATAGCCAAATTACAAAATGTTAAGACACTGAATTGCGGTTTGAAGTGTCCTAAGTTTTATCAGTGTATTAAGGAAAAAGTACTGGACGTATATTTAGTAGATGTAACTTTATGTTACATCAGTCGTGTAGTTATTGAGTTAGCGTAAAGCGAACGTTCAGTTCGTGCTCTGTCCGATCTTATTCTTATGCCTCGCACGACGACCTCGCAAATCCCCTTAAAATGGATAGGACGTTTCTCTAAATCCTCACTTGATTATTATTTATTATCTACACAATATATCAAGCTTGGCTATGTTTAAAGAAGTCTGCCGATTTTATTTGTTTTGTGAGTCATTTGTTTCGATATGTAGATGACTCCATCTCTAATACAGATATAAAATTTAAAAATTGTGAGCTTATTTATAATTTCGACGTTTGAAAGGCAATGCTTATGAAGTGTCCAGTACTGGTAAAATTAGCTATTTAGATAAGTTATTTAGTCAAAATATCAGATTAGCCTAATGGACATTGATTATTTTTAATAGTTGACTTAGTCTTCGTATTAACGAAGACTAAGTCAACTATTAAAAATAATCAATGTCTATGATAATTAAGATTTCTGTTTCTTAAAAATCTATCTTTAACATATTGTCATTTAACCAGGATTGCTATTCAAGCGTTAATATAATGGAGGAGTTTATCGGATTTATGAACACAAAACCCAACTAGATATATATCTATCTAGCTTTTTTTGAAGCCATACTTACTTGGCGAAGGAAACAACGATATCAGCCTCATCCGAGTTGACTTCTGTGAAGGTGAGGCGTGAGGCTTGAGCCCACACGTCGAGGGCTCGTGACAGCACGCTGCGAGTGCCGTACGGGTCCAGCTGTGATGGTCGACGGTCCGATGATAGGCTGTACACAAAACAGTCTTTATTAGTGTATATATTTATGTAGGTTAAGAAAAGAAGGCTATATAATTTATAAACTTAAATAGTGATATCTGACGATATTAAAATAACAACGAATCGTTATGACGGCATAAAGATAATTATTTAATAGGTATACAATTTATTTTCAGGCACGTGGACTGATACCGCACTGGTGCGGCGACGGCTACTCGATGGACACGCGTCGACAACTACGTGAAAATAAACTCATATAAACATATTGCCGTGGGTCCGCACCTCCGTCCGATAAGATTATGATATGATGATTATGTTTTTATTTCGTGTCACCATCGCGTTACCAGTGTGTCTTCGGCCTAAGAGGTAAAACTATGATTATATATTTTGTGAAACAAGGTATACGCGTCAGATAAACGTAAATAATATTTACCAATCCAGCAGGACTCTTCTGTCCGAGTTAAACAATAGATAGATACTTTATTGACGAAGTATAAGATTACTTAAATAATTAAATTGAATTAGGATTCAAGTGGCGAGTTTACAAAACAGATTAAACAGATTTGCTCATTCCGCAGACAAACTTGGTAAGTTACAATAGCTGCCATTTGTCCATTCTGTTATTTCTGTTTTTTGCCGAGCAAATATTTTGCTAATAAATCTCGAAAATTCTTATTAAGTCGGACATTTGAGATCAAAACATACTTAATTTTTTTTTTTTTGTTTGTCTTGAATGAACAGATGTTAGCGAGTTAGCGACTTTATATGACTAAGTTAGTGTTGTGTCACAGTCAATGATGTAAGTGGTACTATGTACTAGGTAAAAGGTAAACGAGGTGCGGGCAGGGCGGGAGCCAGTGTGTAGTGTGTGCGTCCTGTGGCCGGGCAGCTTTCGAGTAATGGAATAATCGCATTGTGGACAATTTGAGTGACTCGGCTCTATTTAACGCTCGCTGCGTTCATTACACGGGATTTATGCGTTGTCATGTACAACAGAGAGACCTCATTAGGTCTGCACAGGTTTTAATTAGAGATCTAGTCCCAGTTTAATACGAGACTAAGCGGATATTTGTTGCAGCCATGTTCTAATTATTATTTTGTAAGCCAAAGCGGAATTAGTTATTTTAAATATATCAAAACCTATATCATGACCGTATGATAGTCTATATTGTTCAGCACTTTGTTTCGGATAAAGTATGGTATCAGCGAGCACCTAATTAAAACTAACTGTCCGCAGCTCGCGTTGTTAACATATTATTTTAATAAAATTACGGACACCGGGGAAATTAGTGAGATAAAGCGGATTTTGTACAAATGCTTCAAAACCTACGTTCGGCGGGCGACGAGTGCAAGTCTCTGGGTAGCTGCTACAATACTAATGAAATGATATGTGCAAAATAATTCATCCAGTGTTTTTAATGCGCCCGGCCCCAGGACAGTCGCGCGGCGGCGGATGGAAACCGCTCCAAATTTATTATTGCCATATTAACATGGGCCGCCGCTTGTGCACGCACTATATCAGACAACTAGTTAATTGCAAGCCTTGGATGAAACTCGCAACCGCATTTCGAAGTTAATGTTGTTATGTCAGCCCAAAATAATGAGTGTGGTCGAACTGCATGAGGGAATTTCGTCTATCTATACTCAGCCGAGCCGTACACGATCGCATCTAGTCTTCTGGCAAGACTCGATAACACGACAATATTAATTAAACAGTTGAATTGTTCGACTGTGTATAATTAAACTGTCGAATAAAATGGCCCTTTGTGTAATTCGCTTATCGATGGCGGCCTCCTGGAGCGTCCATGTCATGCATTTCATGTATCTTTACACCCCATTACACTAATTATCTGATAATCAAATCCACACACGTCCGCATGTAGATATTTTAGGGGACAACTTACACACACATTCTACTGTAGGCATCGATGTGAATATTAATTAACGTTGACTTTAAATGTTTTAATATTGAATAGGCAAAAGTATTTTTGTTTTGTATTTTAGCTTTAATTGAAACTTTTTCTAACTGTTGTCCTGAGAAATTATACAGTCTTCACTTGGTTCGTAAGTTGAGAGAGGGTGAAGCCGGAAAAATACAATTTTTTTACGGAATAAGGTCAGCTGCGTAATAATTTTCATTTCAGTTGAACACGTGAGTTTGCAAATAAGTTTCCAGTGGTTTTGAAGGACTTCGCGGCACGTTGTTTATTGGTGGGTCAGTTTGAAGGAGTTACGTGTAAACAAGAGGCTAAATTCGTAGAGGTACCGGGGTGAGAGCTTGGTACACGTGACAGCGGGTGGGGGACGGTTGTCGCACGTGACTACGTGTTCGCCTTCAGACGACAACGCCTCCGTAGCCTAATTTCTTCTTACGCCCTACGCAACTAGCTAAATAATCTACTGCGAGTCACTAATCAATGTTATCCATCCATAGCCAATTGTCTCTCATTAATGCCGCTAATATAGTTTGTTGTCCAAACATGTCGGTTCGCTTTGATATAATACTCACGATAAGTGTGTCATCTAGTCACCGTCTTTGCTGCCTTTTGAGGTGTTAAGATATCTTGCTTTAATAATACGTAGTAAAATTACTTTTATATGTATTCAGCTCGCATAGAATACTTGGTGATTTAATTTAAAAACGCGAAAATGAGATTAGTATGTGAAAAATACAGTATATTTATGTAATAGTTTATTCATTTTACATATCTATGTCTCAATATATTTTAGAAAGAAGAAGCTAAGCATATAAGTTAAATTATGTTTTATTGTGTTTTAATTATAATACTAGAGTTTCTGCCCGCGACTTCGCTCGCGTAAAAGTAAGTCAGGTTATGTTAGTAACAGTCCTTTAAAAAAAATATAGGCTTACTCGGTGATAATATAGCATTCTAATTATTAAAGCGGTTGAGCAGTTTATAAGTTAAATCCTTCCAAACAAAAAATCTAAGTTTTCATTTTTATAATATTAGTAGGTATAGGTTACTTACAAAAAGTATAACCTTAACCCATTCGCTGTCCCGTGATAGACACGATAGAAAATCTATTGTTATGTATCATATGTGATTCATCGGACAGGGAACCTGTTAAAATACCTAATAATTAAATTTATAAATAATTAAATTGGTATATTTGAAAATATTTGACTGGTACCTCGCTTCACTCTTGATCGGTTAACGGATTATTCTGATTAAAACTTTGGAGTTCATTAATCTTAAATTACCTACTAACTGTAAACATAACAACAGCTTTAGCCACTCAAACAACTGATACAATTGCTGGCACTATAAACTCGTAATAAATAAACAATTGTAAATCTACATTACTGTACACATAATATTACTGGCGTAGGTATATCTACATGTACTTATGTAATATTTATCACATGCACACATCGACGGGATTGACACCCGCATGAGTTCATGAAATCTTTATTCCCTATAAATAAGTGCCATTGTTATATTTATTGGTAATAAAGTGTCATGATGCGCGTTCGATACTCACATTAAAACGTTTCTGTATAATTTAGCGGAGGCGGGAACGCATTGCGTTTATAGCGTCAAATAATAAAACATGCGATATCGTGACGACGACGTGGCGACGACGATGTCTTCACTGCGAAACGGACATAATCTCGTTACGATGTCATAACAAACAGATTTGTAAGCACGAATTTTATGGTCTGTGTCCAACGAGCTAAAATTTAATTTTCTGAAATAATCTGTCAGCGAGCTATTAAAATTATTCGTCCGTGTACAGCGACAGCCTTACAGACGTTACACTTTATTACTGCCAAAGATGTTACAAACACGACAAAGCTACTAACTTTGTTGGCTAAGTATTGCTTTAATACCGCCTATATTTTCTGTTGTGTCATATTTCTTGACTTCTTTGTTATTTGAATAAATGTGTGATACGAAACCGTTCCACTATGTAACTTACTATTTGTCAAGCTATTCTACAAGATCGTTATATTGCCGTCTAGACAGAAAGTGCATGACTCTCTTTATAAATAATATCAACTAGCTCGAACATTTGTAGACATTTCGAATGTAAATTAAAATTGCTATGTGTAACACGACCTTCTTAAAAGAAAATCGCTCGATTCATGCAGAGCATACAGATGTATATCACGGAGAAATATTTCAACAAGGACAGGGATGCCAAATTACTTTTTATTTTACTGTTTGAAAGGGGAATTAGCATAAAAATAATAAAATGTCAGTGGGATAAGGTCCCCTGTGGCGTGGCTGGCGCGCCCTGCCACCGACTGGCTGTCAAAACGATTGTCAGTTCACCTCCGACGAGGAGACATGGAGCCGTTATCTCGATTGTTGTTCATAAATAGAAAACATCGTTAAATTTAACGAAATATGAACGGAAATGTAAAGAAGGCCCGCATCCCGCAGACCAAGTACTAAACGATGATTGAACCTTTGAATTCTATCATTAAATGAGTGATCAATGTCTTTAACAGAGTCGTGGCATTCGTCAATTGTTTTTATTGGCACTTCGGTATTTTTAAATTGACTCGTCATCTATGACAGCTCTGAGCACATAAAAACACAAATCATAACGTGCATATTCTTAAAAGTACCTAGCTATTGATGAATTGTAAATGTTTTATACTGTAATGTTAATCGTTTCTGTCGATTGCCGTAATTGTTTACCCGATGCAGTAATGCACTCCTTTGAAAAGCCTTCCCCTCCGTGCCGCCTTGCCTCTCCGCCTGCAGCTCTCATGCCGTACATTGTAGATAAGCGACGTGGCAATAGGCATTGATGCTCACTGGGGATTTCAATAGCAGTCTACCGCTTGAATTCTTTGATGTATAAAGGAATTTAAAGAGACTCTTCAACGTGAGGAAATTCCAATTTACAATCGATGTGTTCTTGTTTGCCGTTAAAATCGTATCCAAAATACAATTTTAAAATTGTTCAGTAGTTTTTAGTGTTTGATCGTTTTTTTGGTTAAATAATAAATAAACAGTGACCTAAAAACGTTGATCGAGTACAAGCTTACGTCTGCGTTGACGTCGATTCCTAATTGACCTTTGTCGGCGTATTCCTTTAATATAATAGCTCCTTTGAATGTCGGCTGTCGGCCGGCGTCTCTCACGTGCTCCATTGTGGAGGAAGCAATGACGCTCCTTAAGGATTTGAGAGGATTGCTAGACAACACTTTGCCTTCTCTCTATAGATGTCGGTTTAAACGCTAGTTCTGTCTCCATTGTGTACATGTTTAAGCGAGACTATATCTCTAGACGATGTCGGTATCTCACTGTTTGTAAGTTACGAGTATCGGTTTGGTTTGGTACTCGTTTAGATTGAGTTTTGACAGTGGGCGGCGCGCATAAGAGAAATTAGCGGTCGGGCGGCGCGCGCGGACCGCCAGAGGCGAAATTAAGTCGAGAGTAACGTTGTTATGATGGTAATGGCATATTACTGTTCGGTACGTGCGGACATTTTCCGCACGAGCACAGATACAAAATTGAAACGATTTTTCAGTGATACGATTGCATTGGTCATCACTAATCAGTGAGCGTGCACTTTTACGATTCATGTTGAATATAGATTATGTAACTGTTGTGATCGCTTCCAATCTTATTTCGCATTGATTTCGGTTAAATAAAATGGACCTATGATACGTTTCAGTAAAATTTATCAAAATTTATGATTATAATTTGCAACAATGTGTAATTTAGCTACATTTTACTTACAATTAGAGTAAAGTAAAATGAAGTACTGTGTGATCTGTTTTATCTACCATAGGTTTGCAGGACTGACAGCTAGACTGCTGGATTATGACGTAATAAATATATATCTATTTTGTAACTAGTAACATGCAATGGTCAATGCTAGATTTTACACGAAACTGATGGAGTAAAGTAAAATATAAAAATAATATAAGTAGAATAAATTCTTATAAATGGCAGTGGATTGTGAGTATAATTTAGGACATGTAGGTGTGCTGGCCGAAACATTTTACAACATTAAATTGATTAGGACACACGATACGTGTAGCGGGCGTGCGTTGGGACGTAATACTATATCTTAGTCCATAATATAATTAAAGTCATAACAGGGGCTAAACTAAGAGCCAGTTGAAGATACGCGTTGTTACAACTTTTATATGAGTTGGCTAAACTGGCAGAGATGTAATTGGAAACTTGAGACTTGTGCAATACCAGCGAGATGCGACGTCGCGCGTCGCGCGTCGCGCTGTACTGCTCTCAGTTACGATCTTAATTTGGGCTATAAAACTGCAGTTTTTCTACAGATGAGCGCTTCATTAAATTTTGAAGCAGTTCTTGATAGCATAGTATCTCTGCTTAACTAGTAAGATGTTCGGAATGGCGCTTCAAATATTTTTCGCTTATAAACTTTATTATATAGTAGTTAGCTAGATTAGTTTATTTATATTAATCTATATTTATAATATAAAGATGAAAGATTTGATCTTTTGTTTCTTTGTAAGGATTTAAGTAGAAAAATAGTTTACCGATTTTGAACTCTTTCAGCATTTCAAAGTTATATTATCACTGAGTAACACAGGCTATATATTATTAATTACTTACTCACATAACCTAACCTACATTTACTTTTATGTTTTAGGACTGACTGCTTCCTTAGTCCCATCTCATTAGTTTGTATTAGTGAGATTTGAGTAAGATAAACGCCAACAAATGACATGACGGTAATCGTAAAGTATGGATTTGTTTTCTGGGTCTAGCAAAGAGCTTATTTATTGAACATGGAAAAACAAATAGTAGTATACTCGAGTGTACTGAGTACTTAATGCTGAACTTAACAAATTTACTAACGACTACATTTCCCACAGATTACTTGTAAAACTTACATCTGAGACAATAGCTGTGATCTAGTTTAGTTATACTTTTATGGTTTAGGATGCAAACGAGCAGACGGATCGCCTGATGGTAAGCGATTACCGCCGCCCATGGACACCCGCAACACTAGAGGAGTCACAAATGCGTTGCCAGCCTTTTAAATTTGACCTGGGGTCTTTTGAATTGGATCCTTGGGGAGGGGAGGGGAGGTTGAGCCTCCGGTACCCTCACTCACTCGATGAAACACAACGCACGCGCTATTACTATATTTTACGCCGGTTTTCTGTGAGGCCGTGGTATCACTCCGGTCGAGCCGGCCCATTCGTGCCGAAGCGTGGCTCTCCCTCGGTTTAAAAATGGTTTTTGGTTTGTCTGTTGGGTAATTCTCTATGGCAGCCCAAAGTCTAATAATGTGCTAAACGACAATAGGCGCTCTATTACATGTGACCTTAAAATATATGTAGCTGGCAAAATAACAGACCGAAAATATATACCTCAGGGCATTTATACGCATGAGTTCATGTAATGTCCATATGGATTGAGAAGCCACTTCAGATTTTAAAAGGAAACTCACCTCCTTATTTAGTACATAGTAAAGCAAATAATTTTGTAGGCCTAATTCTGAAATTTGTAGTAAAAACTATCCAAAGTTATATCAATGTGAAAGTGGCCCATCAATCTAAACACCTGAATTGGGAGCCACCTGGAACACAGAAAGTATTTAATGAACACTTTTGATAATTTTGTATTGTTTAGTAGTAATTGTGTACAGTGCCTACTGCCTTATCAAATTTATTTTTTACAAATATTATTTTTCCAATCATACAAATCCATTTCATATGAAAATGCTTTTGTTTCTCTTTGTTTATTTTTCTCTAAATCAAAATCGTTACCTTCAAATGATGTGTTTGTTAGACAACTGCTACTACTAAACTTTTAATAGTATCGCTTTCACCAGTTGTTTGTTTCTCAAGAAGTGAATCGTCATTTTGAAAATAAAAATGACGGTTGCGTTTCAATGATATAAACAAGGCTAATGGGGACATTTTAAAATTAAGTTCTTTAGAGATGGTTGAGAAAATTCGGTCGCTAGTTTTAATGTTAGGATTTGGTAGTATCTCAGCATATTTAGTAAACACTTGTTTTTGGTCTTCCAGATAGACATTTGATTTGCGACCTATCGCCATAATACTTCTGAAACAACAATATTCCTAACATGACTTATACCATTCTTTGTAAAGTTAACTAATAATAATCGATACAAATATAGGTACTTACATAGCAAACAGGAAATCAAACTGAAGTTAATTATCAGTCACTTATTACGCACTACTGCAGTAGCAAATAGTAACAAGTCAACAATTATGACGTGATTAATAATAATATAGTTCATTAATAGAACTATAAGTTATATCTATTAATTTTATTTTTACATAAATATGTGCGCAAGCAAGTAAGCTTCATCGCTTATGAATGTCAGGTTACTAAATAAATATTATTGAGGGTAGGTAAGTAACGACATTAATTTGCAGTTACCCCCAAATAATGACATGAAATAAAATAAAATACATTTGTGTTTTTTAGACACGTTGCGAATAAATATTTTCATATAATTTATTCATGGACACCCTTCAAAACAATTTGTTAGGAAATTAAAAGATAGCTTATAATTTCGTGGATATGTACTTTTTAAGACAGGATTATACGATGAATTAGTATAAATTTGTACAAAATATAGATGTTTTTTGTTCCTATTTTCGTCACAAGTATAAGTAGCATCTGCGGCAAGCTGAAGACAGGGCGCTATGGCGCTCTTTGGGGGAGGGCTATGTCCAGCAGTGGACTATTATAGCCTGATGATGATGATGATGATGATGATAAGTAGCAGCATCTCAAATGAGGAGCCGGTTGAAATGTGCCGTATCTCCCAATTCACTAATTTTTAATTACTAACTTTTATCCTACTAATCTAATATACTTACTACTCATTAGTATGAAGAAATCATCATTATGAAGAAATTGTGCATTCATTGAACAAATGCTTCTTTGAAAAATGACGAGTCGTATGGTCTGAGGAGTCACATATGGTAACTTCTTTAATTTGAACATTACCAAGCTCAGATGTTGTCTTCAAATTACTCTAAATCCTACAAAATCATACTAAATTATGATAAATATTTATCCATGATGTTCCTAGTTCTGACGTGGCTCCTCAATCAAAATATTTAGATTGAGAAGCCACCTTTATATTCATATAACTTTTAAAGTATGTATTATACTACAAAATGGAGGATCGATCCTACATTTTTTTTAAACTTACTACTAAATAAGTATATCTATTTCATTAGGATACGAAAAATGGCTCCTCAATCAATACGGATATGTTCATGTATACGTTAATGCCTTGTGTTGTATATGTATAATACTTATCATGTACTTAACAAACACTTTTTACATATCTTCAAAATATCTAAATATGAATTATACGCCATTTGCAGGCAATATACGGAGGGTGTAATTTTGTCTATCTTGTTGATAGGTGTTTGCGGTGCGGGGCGACGTTCCGCCCGATAACCGGCGGATGCGAACTCGCTTTATGAATATTCCCGCAAGCTTTCTGAAGCTGCAAGAGATTAGAGGGCACTGCTCTCACGGATGCGGAATGTGCATGCCGACACATATCAAAGACACATATCTACACGATCATACGGATACACGATGATGCCTTTTTGAGTACGACATGGTTTTCAGGCTGAAGTTTCGTATCTTTTTTACTTTTTAGGTCGGTTCGCACTCAGAAGATGAGACTCGTCATCATGTGCTTAAATGTACTGGATAATAAACTAGTGCCGCAGTTTCCAAATTGCTATTTTCACTGACTTTTTGAGTATGAGACATATAGGCAATTGGAGTACCTTTTACTTAAGAGCCCACTAAGTAACGATTTGCGATTCAAAGGTTCAGTAGTTAAAGTTTGTCATTCTAAAAATATTGGTGTGCTTATGAGAGCGCTGAGAAGCATATGTAGTGTGACTCTGAAAGATAGATTAAGGAATAGTGTGATTAGAGAGAGATGCGGCATGAAAGTGGATATAGTGACAAGAATAGAAAAGGGTATGTTAAGCTGGTTTGGACATGTAGAAAGAATAGACGAGGAAAGACAGACTAAGAAAGTTTATAAGGCTAGTGTGAATGGAACAGTCGCAAGAGGAAAATCTAGGCGAACGTTTCTCGATCAAATCGGAGGCATTCTGGACAAAGGCCAGGTTAAGAGCACCTTGAACCGACGGGCGTGTATGAGGAATGTGATGAAAGTGAATGAAGCCAGAGAAGTGTATCAGGATCGTAGCAAATGGAATTCGTAGTCTCTGCCTACCCCTCTGGGAAACAGGCGTGAATCTATGTATGTATGTATGGTGTGCTATTTCAAACATAATTTTAGATAACCTTGAAAGACTGCTAGCAATTTGGGTTGCAAATAGCTAGTAGCGTTGTTTACCCCTCTAATATTAGGACGCCATTTGATGTCGATAATGCAAGGGCTCACCCCTTCAATTATCCACGTAGAATACCGCCAGTCGAATTCACAACGACTTTATACCATGTACGAAACGTAACCATAGATGTATCAACGCTCTCATACTTCTACAGCACTTCAAACAAAAGTTCATACATAACATAAAGATAATATCCCACCTATATGTACGTCAAGAAAGTGAACCAAAAAAGTTGAGCATCAAGAATATATTTTCGTAATAAATCGAGTCAAAAACTTGTAGCTTAGCTGTCCATTGTAAAGATATGTTCACACTATAGTGCTTAAGAAAACATGCGCACTCCAGATACCTATGTTTAAAAATATGTGTCTAAGCGAGTGCCAGTTTATCTATCCAATAATGCCATCGGCTAAAACAACGGCTGCTATTTGATGTTTCAACTCCATACCCTCGGAGAGCAAGTGTCTCAAGTTATTTTTACTATCCCCTTACTTCGGTGCACTAAAAGCGTTTGCTTTGAATTTTTAAAGTATCAATTGAAGTTATAGCTATAAGGGCGCAGGTTAAATTTCAAAGCTATACAAAAGTTTAATGTTAAAATATAGACTGTTTAATTAGGAAGTATTGCGACAACAAAGTAAGATTTGCTGATGCCGGAAAATGAATTTCATGTACAATGTACCTGCAATCTACTACACGGTGAAGCCTTGCGAGGATTTGATAACAAATTGAACCCCGTATAGTGTTGTAAACAAAGAACAAATATCAAGTATTCAAAACGGCGTCGCGGCGGTCGATTGCGGAAATGACAAACCGATTAGTTGCAGGTCTGTGCGCCCTGGGAGAGATATATCCGGCGGAAACGGTTGGAATTACTTCCCGCGTGCTCTCCGATGCACCACAACAATGTCCAACCAAACTGCGGAATTCGATTTAAGAACGAGCCACCGGCTAAAAGTCTCCTCCGCGTCCACTTGTAAACTTCCGACTCACTCGCTTCATTACAATCGAAATTCCCACGGTTCATTAGGATTCCCCAGAATTCCCGGCGTTCGTTAGAAATACTCTGGCGGCAGTGGACCCCGGACGTAAATAAGTGATTAACGCAGTTGGGATTGTTTTGAGACGCTCCTGCCGATGCTGGCGCTGCAACTACATAGTTGGAGTGAACTCTTGATACATTTAAAATGAGTCGTCGCCACCCGCGCCCGCCCGCCACGGAGCCCGTAGCGCCGCGCGCCACCCGTCAACTGTTCTGCTAATGTTTAATGAGATTACTTACGATCTCTTCAACACTGACATTTTCATCTCTTTTAATATTACTAACACCGTAACAATTTATCTAAACACAAAGCGGAATGGTCCCATCCAGATTTTAAATATTTTCTTATTCAAAACGGAAATATATTTATACCAAAGAGGTGGTTTGTAGGCAGGTACGTAATGGGTATTTTTAAGCTGAATTTTATTACGCCGTCATGAAAGAGGGTAAAACGTAATCCCAGGTATCAATGTAGATTCTGAACTACATTTCGCTGAAAGTTAATATTGCGTGCTTACTTTATACCTTTACAAGCGGATTTGACGCTTTTAAACGGTTTTGTGGACTCTAGTGATTTAAAAAAAGTGTTTGATTAACTTTGTTTCATAAAATAAAGTATACATCTTTAATTAAAAGATTTTTACCTATCGTTTTTCGAGAATTTATCATTTTATATTTGACGGTATCCGGACGTTCTTTTCTCTTAATTGAAGCTATTTTCATACGAAATGATAAGCGGTATAACCGCAAACAGATTTACTTTTGTATTTATAATATCATTATTAACTAATACAGCTGGATAGCTGTTTTGAAGTGCAGACAAACTCACATTCGCATTTATAATATTAGTTAGGATTAACTAATATTATAAATGCGAATGTGAGTTTGTTTGTTTGTTAGCTACTTAACCGATTATCATGAAGTTTTGCATACACGTTGTCAGGGTTACAGAAAAGCATATAGGATACCTCTTATCCAGTAGTACTTTTCCCGGGGGACAGAAATTTATCGAAAGAATCTACATTAATGCGAGCGAAGCCGCAGGCATAATCTAGTAAAAAATATTTGTATTGTACTATGGGATGTTTAGACTTAGCAACAGAGGCTATGAATCAATTTCCTCCGTATTGGCTGCGGAGACAAACAACCTTCTCTTATATTACGTAGTACAGGCCAGAGACCGTATTGTACAGTAGGCTCACGTCTGCACTAGGGCGATGTGTCCCTTCCCCGTGTAACTCTATTTGCCGTAAGTGAGGGAGAGCAACCGTTTCAATTCATTTTTAAACTGTGTTTCGGATATTGATGACTTTAATTTTAGAGTCGGAAGGCGTTCGTTATTTTCGTGTAGGTACTGTACAAGTTTATCAATTTGTAAAACTAGCATGCACGCTTTTTAAGATGTCTCTTGAATGAACACAAAAATTATTTTTTAACAGATGGTCAAACGTATGTCAATTTCTGGGATTGGCTATCCGAATTAGCAGCGGCCAATCCGGGCCAATCAAATCACTTGACATGAGTTTGATTTTGACAAGTTGTTGATTAGCTTTTTAGAAAGCCGGTGTTATAGACTACTTCTTTGGCCCCTTGGTCTTTCCCTATCTACTGGACGCGTGTAGATAGGGTTTCGGGGGGAGAACTACGGGTCTCCTTCTTAGGATCAGGGTACTGCGGGTGTCAGGAAGCCCATTGCGCCTCGAAAGGTGTGTTTTATCGGTCGCTGATTAGAGTGCGCGGTGCCTGACATTGGTGTTGGACTCGCAGGGGCTATATGGTTAGCCGCAGAGGATGAAATGTTCGTTGCTCGGCAAGCACGTGGCGTTCAAGCGTCGGACTAATGCGCGGCTAGTGCGATAATAGTGTCGGACTAATGCGGCCAGTCGGTCGCGCGAGGCACGGAGTTGTCTTTAGCGAAGTGGCAGCGTGGTTTCGCTGCTACAACGCATAACGGGTGCTTGCCTGCTCAGCAAGTAAGAGTCATAACTAGAATGACTCGGGCCACACCCGGCTTGTAGGCCTATTTGGGTAGGCGTTTGGATGTACGTCGGGAAGTGAGCGTGCCTTATACAGCTCCGATACCAGACTGGAGATATGGGAGGCGGCTTCTCCGCCGGCTTCAGCGAGGTTTTCGTTAGCAACTCCCAGAGTTGCGAGTGGTGAGTGGCTTTATTGCTCTGGTACCTATCTGGAGAATAGGTAGTGTCACTTAGGCACGAGGTAGCTCGCTTACGAGAACCGAATTTCTGAGGTTAGGGTGGAGAGTCGAGATTTGGGGTCAAGACCTGTCTGCGGTCCCGGAAGGTGCTTTCGGCCATTGGAAGGTACAGCGGCTCCCACTATTATAACGGTTGGTGTAGGGGTACGCTATATCATAAACTGGACTAGTCGTAGAGAGAGGGGATGCTTCTTTGGCCCAGAGGTGTATTTTTGGGTTTACATAAGCGGTGGTCATAAAACCTCATGTACTTATATGTTATTGCGATTGTTGCCTCAATGGCGTAGCGTTAGCTCAAGCCGGGTGCCAACCCGGATTGGCCATAGTGTTTAAATAGTTTTTTGTTAAGATATTTTTAGTAACAGTACGGATTCTGAAACTGTTTCCGTAAGAAACAATAGGATCGTTGTCTATTATGGGGAATATAAAACTATAGCTGGCGATATATGGGGTAATACACGATTGCCTATTCATACAGGGACGTAGGCGTGCGACTATGTATGTTTATTTTAAGAAATATTGATTACCGACACATAGGCTCTACGCAATACATGATATACTTATACATTACTCTAGACTTTTGTACGTGGAGCCGTATAGTTGGCGAAAGATAAAGCATATTGCTGGATTAGTACTGCTACCGAGTGTTTTTATAACCGAATAACATTTCGTCTGACTCGGGAATCGAATCAAGGGGCCAATGACCCCATGTTATCTATGCAAAATTATTATGTCTGTGTCTGAAAAAGATGTAACTCCTGCTACACATTTCTATCAGAACATAAATATTGAAAGAAATCGACGGAGTTAAAAGTGTGGTCATGAATCAATTTCTAATGACCACGATCCTTTGTAATCAGTTACCGACTAAAGAGCCAGAGAGAGAGAGTATATGAAGAGAGAGAGAATAATATATATAGAGAATATATGATAGCGGTAAAGATAATGTTATAATTAAAATGTTTGTTGGTTATTGATGCTTGCACAGAAGTTAGCAGTTGGTTTAGGGACGAAATGGACCCACACGTCCGGACAAACATCGTAAGAAGTCTCAACTCAAACAAGTTTAAGCAAATTTATAATTTCCGGATTGGAAGCCGGCTGTTGCCGCTGCCTTCTTGCGTTACACATCAAACCACTGTATCAAATCTAATTATGTAAGTACTTCTCTCAAGCATTGTAATTAACTTGCTTCGAGTTACAATGGCTGATATTGTGCTGTAGTCTAAGTGGTCACCTCGCTATGGATATTGGAGATTCGGTTTTTGAACAGAAACACAACTAATGATCCGTAATTAGATGATTTCGGCCTCGATGGCGTAGTGGTTAGTGTAACCGACTGCTACGCATGAGGTCGCGGGTTCGATTCCCGCACAAGTCAAACATTTGTGTGCATGAACACGGATGTTTGTCTTGGTCTGGGTGTTTCTATGTATAATATGTATGTATTTACAAAAAAAAAGTATATATGTATGTTTATCCATTGTTTAGTACCCATAGTACAAGCTCTGCTTAGTTTGGGCTAGATGGTGTTGTGTGTATGTGATAGAATATTATTATTATTATTATTATTTCAATCTGGGTTTTGTTTTTCGTGTTAGCTTGGAATTATCCTTAAGGCGAGCAGTTACCTACTAAAAAAAGTAATGTTCATATTGTTACCATCTTTATTCAAATGGCACAAATTGTCGCTTAAGTTTACTGTGAGATTGTGGATTTGATTAGGTACTGACTGAAGTATGGTTGTTGCATTTCCTGACATAAATATGTTGAGTAGCAGTACGCAGTCAAAACAAGATAGAAGGCAATAGGCTCGTCCCTTATTAAAGGCTACTTAATTAAACTAAGCCGTTGGCATATTGGTGCTTCACACTTCTGCCTAACTGTTCATAGATCTACAGGCGCAATGCTATGCAAGTGTTTATAAAACCTATTTGCAATATATGAGAACAAAGCCAACCAATGACCTTTAGTCATATAAGTATTACGAACTAGTGATGTAATCTCTTCGCTACAAATACAATTTGAATTTCTTATAAACACGCAGGTAAAATTCAATAAACATATTTTATCGTTGAAATATTTTCATTTCTTGTTATGAATATGAAAGCGGTTCACAAAACTCGATTGCTGTAATTCAAGAGTCAGCGAAAACTTTCCTAATGATAAAGCACGAGAAATGATATAAAAATAGTTTCCTTGTAACAGTAAATGCGCTCTACAGATATATGAAGATGGTGAATGTAACGAGCGAAGACCGCGAGTTCAGTAGCTTGCATGCGAGCGGCAGCCATTTGTATATTATTATACACCTTGATCCTTTAATAGGTTAAGAAGTTTTTCTATGAATAGAGTCGTTTTACAATATAAGCATAAAATATATTGGTGTGTTTAAATATGTACATGATATGTATAGTAAACTCGTTGTCAATGGTTAGGATAAAGTAATAGGATTTGGTAAAATAATGTCGTAACCGAATTTGATAAATTATTTCAAACTTAACCAATTAGAAAACTTTTCACGTGCTAAGCTTAGGTCACTGGATAATAAATCTACTATTCTTTATCTTCGTGTTGGAAATTGTTGTTACGGTAAACACTATGTAATGAAAATCAAAACTAATTTGTGAAAATGAAAACTGTTATATTATTTGACATTAATAAGGCATTTTATCTGAAAGGTCATGGTTTAGTATGGGTACTAAGCTGTATCTTTATATATGCCTGTGTTATAATATTCTGAAAAAGAAAAGTGTAATGAATTCCTTTTTCATTTAATATTGTACTATATATTATCCTATTTTAGCACACCGATTCAGAAAGAATATTCCATACTCTTAAGTCTTAGATGTAAATTGAAATAACAATAACAGTAACTTTAACGTTTACACAAAGTTGCGCGCTCACCTAGTATTTAAGTACAAATATTCTCTTACATCACCTATTCACCCTTATTGTTTTATAGAGATGTTATAAAACGAACAGCTAACAGACTAGCGGATGGAGTGGGTGCAAGGCCCTGTGTGGCGGCGCGGCGTCGACTCGCCCGCGCGGGGTGCATGCCCCGACTAGCACCTTTTGTCTTGCACCCACAGGTAACCGAACCACGTGCCTAATACTGAATTATGCCAGTAAGCCAATAATGTGAGAACATGTGACCCATCAAATAAAGGACAAATTGTACACCAATAATTTCGAAAATATTGTTCGTTGCTGGGATGAATATTGTCGATTTATAACGCCCGTATAGCTATTGCATCGTGATTAGTGGTAATATTCCATCAAACGAAACATAATGCGACATCAATCTGTTATTGTTGTGTATGTACTTTGAAAACTATTTGTCATATTGCGTGAATATCGTTAGTAATATTTAGATTGTTGCGAATTTTTCTCGATTACGTGTTAGAACACCTATCCTTTGTTGCAGTTGTTTCCACTTTATTTTCTGTATTGCATCACTGTAATATAATTTTATTCGCATGGCATCGACCGCGAGGTGACTGAACAGAGTTCAACAGCAGCAGGGTGAGGGTTCGAAGGTCGAAGTCCGCGGATGAAGTGTCTTTGTTATGTAACATGTAAGTTTATCTAACTCACTATCTATACCATTTTAGTATTTTTGTTTTTGGTATATTTCACAAGTAACTACTTAAAGTTTGTGTTTTTCGATATTTGTAAGATTTGAATCTTCATAATAAATATTCATAAATTGATTCTGTTATAACTCTTAGCTTTTATGCAAAAAAGAGAATTTAAATAGGGTAAGAAGGTTGAAACAAGAAACAATAGAAAATGATGAAATATTTCGATGGCTTCCAGATTTGATTTACCTCACGGTATTTACGTGGATCCTAAAATTCGCTAAAGCAATATAAAAGTCTGCACTATTGTTGATACCTAGAGCAATAAAAGAATTCAACTTATTATAATACTTTTCATGAATAATGTTTTGCAGACTTCGAGAGGCTCCAGTGTTGGCACCTAGGCATTAAATCATTTTGGCTGTCTACAAGCAGTAGTTCGTGGAAAATAGTTTTCATATTTCAATGAAGGTGAAACCCGTTTGTATAGAGTAGTGCATTGTGATAATCTCTTTATGCCATCGTGTAGCTCATACATCAAGATTTGAGACGATAAAATATGAAGGTTCCTCGAATACACGGAACGTAGTCTCGTGTGAGCATTAACACTCGTGATAAAGGATCTTTTATGTAGCTCTGCTTCATAGTTCGTGCACCGTGATTGTGTTTAGACCGTAACGTTATCACGAAACAGCTTTTTGTGATTCACCTATTGATGTAACTAAACCAATTGTTGCGTAATTACCCACCTGTTCCAGCGGCGAACGGTTGCCCGAAATGGTATTTAAATTAAGTCCTATATTACAAAGCGAACTTCATTCGCGTTTACAAAAGTGCAGAAGATATTTTTTCTTCTGTGTGTTCGTATTGAAAGCGATGTAATATTCTTTTTTGTCTGGAGCCGGGCACCCGCGCCGCGCACAAAGCCTGCTGGGTTTGTATTCGCTTCCTCACTCACCTGGAAACGAAAGAAAAGAAAATGTTAATTAAGAGCCACTGAACAAAATTGATATCGTCGGGAATGAAGCTTTCGTTGTTATTGTAAACGGATGCCAACAGTTCGTTATATCTATCGAAGTAAATGCTCTTTTTATTTTATCTAAAGGCTACAATGTTTGTGTTTGTACCGGGAGACAAGTGGCCGTTTGCGAACAATAAAACTAGCGGTGAGCCCGATATGAAGTGGTAGGTGTAACGGCTAGATATTTGGGTGAGTCGCGGGGTGACGCGGCGGCGCGCGGCGGCCCCGCGCAATGCCAAACGAGGCTGAAACGTACGTCTCATTAACACATAGCGGTAGCGATATTTAGAGAGCGGTCGCGCGCGGTGAGCCGCGAACTAGCATTTGGCAGTGCACGCGCTCGTACACAGCCGGCTCTGTAAACTAAACAACTCGTAAAAGTGTAAAAGTCGTAACGATAGCGACGGAGAGACCGCCTAATATGAGCGGCGGCTGGAGCCGCGCCAGTCGTGCTCATTATCAGATGGGACGTTCCGGGCGCAACCCTTTCGTTTTACGATTGGCCTCTAATTACACCAGCGCTCAAGGCGGCGGCGCTTTTTCGGTTGATACGAACATGGAGTGGGCGCGCACTGCCAAATGGATATATTTATCGGCACAAGCCAAATCGTTTACGCGGTTCGACTGGCGCGTCCCGCCCGCCGGTTTGCGTTACAATCGGCACCCGTTTTGCGATATGAAAAAAGTCTCGGCAAATGTCGCAACCGTGCTGCAATAACAGACGGCGCTGGTTTACGAGAGACCGCTGATAAAGTCGCGCAGCTCGCTGTGTGCGGCTCGCCTTAACGACGTGTTGCCAATTTATGTTATGCGATAAGCTGAGTTTGTTTAGCCCGAGGCTGAGACGAATTACGAGTGCTGAATCACGTCAGGCCATAACGCTCAAGGCGCGAGCGGCCGCTTAGGGCGGGAACATTGTAGATAGAAAAAATATTATGGAGCCGTTAACTTACGAACGAATAAATGTAATATGATGAACGAACGTTAAAGGGTTTAGTGTGGAATAACGCCAAGTACTCGTCAACTTTAGTGTAACACCGTTAGTTCATATTAAATGGTTATGTAATGGTTGAATGATGTAAAACGGTCGACTAGTTGTGATTCGCGTTTCGGCATTTGGGCGGTATCCGACGCTGAGGTCGGTACATCCTGTTGTAACATATTCAAGATACTGAGAGCACAATCGGCGGCGGAGTACCGACTGGAATTACATGGAATTGCTCAGAGAATATTAGTATGCCAGTGGCGATCGCCACTGGAATGAGTCGACGTGACGTCGGCCGCCATCTTCCTCGATGCTACGTCAAAGTGCAATAACAGGAATATCTTAAACTAGGCGCGAACGTGTTACGTAATACCTACTGCAAATAACTATATATTCTGTTATTTTCTACTTATATAATGCATCGACTGTTACCATATCCCGATAATCCTATAATTAAAATTGGAAATTTCATTTCGTATTTCGTCGGACTGGTTATCGGAAAAATCTGATCAGCCATTACATTATATTTTAATAGCATGTTTATAAGAATGTAATAAAATCCATAGGTATGCGTAATAGCAAAACAAAATGCGATAGGTATACAAGACATTATTTATGTCGTATCTGTATTTGCATAATGATTGAGTATGTATTAATAGGGAGAACCTATTTGGTAGGAAGTCACATGAGAGATGAGGTTTTTTGTTGGTTACTCAGAACAGAGTTCGTGACGGGCATAGTGTATGTGCCAGTAATCCCACCATATTGACACAAGGACATGACGTGCATTACACTAGCTTTACTAATGCTTTTGTGTGCACCGTTTTATAAGAAAAAATGTTCGTATGTGTACTCGTAGACATTGTAGTTCTAATTTCTTAATAATTTTAGGCTGACAATAATTTGCGGGCACTGATTCGAATAATTCTAAAAGGAAATTTCCTCAAAAATCCCAAAGCGAATCAGAATGATATCACTATACATGACTAGCTTGCTTAACTATGTAGATGGTTGATCTAGTCGGTCTAGGATTTCCCCATGTTGCGAGCGGCCTTTAGAAATACAATTTTTCTTTCCATGACCTTTAATGCTATTTTTAATAAGCTTCTAGGAATAACAATCAATGGAATGTTTTTAAATAATTGTAATTAAAAACGATATTTAAAATACCTACAAACGTATACCTACTAAACACAGCTAAGCCTTCGTGTTTAAAAACTGCTATCATTCAGCACAAAATAAAAAATAAATGTGAAGTTTATTTAAAATTAAATTGCAACTTGATTGGGTTTATGATTAAAATGAAACTACTTTACACGGAATTTATTGCGGTTTATTTTTTAAATGTACTATCGCGCGGATATTGCATGTTACCTAATTTAAATGTGTAACAATTGCTTAAATGTAAAACAATGTTTGGTATATGATCTTATTACGTTTTCTTTTTACGATTCAGAATTATTACTATTTATGATAAATATTTTAATTTTAAATATACTATTGCGCGAATGTTAAATGAATTAATGAATTGTTAATTTAATGTTACATATTAATTTAAATGTTACATTCGCGTAAACGTAAGACGATATTACGGGTGTCTCTTTTTATCTCATTTTAACATAAAACTTGTTATCAGTTTAATTTTAAATATACAATTGCACGAATGTTACACGTTACTTTATATTCATGTAAACGTAAGACAAAATTACGGGTGTATTCTTTTACGGTTTAAAATTTTATACTAGCCAGGCACATCTTAATTTTTAAATCAATTTATGCGAAAGTTTATTTAAAAGGCTCGTTCAATTTGCGGGTGTATGATAATGAACGCCAGTCGATGCGTGTAGATGAGAGCGGGTCGGCGCGCGTCGTCGCCCGTCGAGCTCGGCCGCGCCGCTCTGTGGGGACCGTCAACTCAATCTTGCCCCATTACGCGCAACAAATTGGAAAAATATTCAATTACATCTCGCTAAATATTGAATTATATCACAGCAAATTACAATTTTGCATTGGGGACGTAACACTATACTCGCGTGTTATCATTAGGTATTATTTATGGGAGAGGTGACTTGGTGTGACTTTTATGGAAGTCCGGTTTAAGTTTATAATTTTTTAAATTGACGTAGCTTATATTTATAAGATTAAGAGCAAATTTAAATACATTTCTTGTTTATAAAATTGAATCTCTCTAGGAACTATGGCAGTGTTCTAAGGATTTTAAGAGTATTAGGATTAGCAGCTCACAAATAACACAATATATTTAAAAATATATATTTTTATGGAAACCACGTTTTTGGTTCTGGCCAGTTGTGTTTCCACAACGCCTTAATCAATATGCCACTCGTTTAGCAAATTCTATTTTATAATATAAATTTTATACCAGATCTTGTTAGTTTCGCTTTTATTTATACGCATTAATAATCTGTTGCATTATGCTAGAGTCTAAAAACTTATTCAGAGAATTATTGATTGTTTAATCAAGCGTTCGAGTATTCCCTCCGATCAATATATTTACTCGATGGAAAAATAATATGCGAGCTTGCACGGCGACAAGTGGGCGCGGGCATTACTCGGCAGTTGGAGTAATTGGCAATTAATCACCAACCGTTTTCTATTTCAGCCCGGCACTACACAACTATACGGCTACCTACGTGTAGCTAACGAAATTGAAACTGCATCCTGTATACTGTTATCGACTTGTGAGTGTTGTGACATCGCATCTTCGACTAGTTATACACAGTGTGCCCTTGGTGCTGGGCCAATACCAATATGTTGTTTTCAAGTCTTTGTAGTTAGTCTCTGAGTAATAGGTACATAGTTTGTGTGTTGGGAGTATTTTTTGTATGTAGATTGTCTAAAGATTTTGTGGTGAAGGCGATAAATAAAATGGACTTGTGTCACGTCGCGGGCTCCGCGTCGATGAGATGGCAATTGTCTGTCGGTCGAGGCGATTATTCCCTCGCGTTTAGACGCTCGCCCACTTTATTCAGATCAGTATCTTTATAGCATAATTAAGTAAATTTCGAAGTCTTCGCGCTTCATCTCCGAAATAATAAGAGTGAGAGCTTAGATAACCCGCGATTTAATACAATTTTCTTTTATTTTCCCATTTCCAGTAATTAGGAATTTCGTTGTGACTAACGAAGTCACTATACGTATCATATCTTCCATAATATTATGATTGTGGTGCTGTTTTTATGAAATATTGTTTGTTACTAGAGATTCTTTAAAAGCTGTATTTAATTGGACAAATGGTCAGCATTAAACTTTTTTCCTTGGAAAATTTAATACATTTTTATGATATCGACATCTGTAACAAGAACATTTTGTATATATAATAGGAATTTAAATTAACTGGTGTGCTGTAAATTTAAATAAACGCATTTGCGCGACGCTAAGTCTTATCCCATGGCGGCTATAAAACCTTTTTGGCGTGATAACAGCTAAAACAAATGGCAATTATTGAGGCGATACGTTCACATGTATCCATTGAATAGAACAACATGGATGTCGTCACCGCAAGCGTGTCAACATTTGAAGACGTTGTTTAAGGACATGTCCAGTTAGGTAAATGGGCCGAGCAAGTTATTTCCTCAGAGTGATTTGTACCCAGGTTATTCTAGGACGGGTATTTGTATCGGCAGTGATCGCTGAGTGGATTGCGCTGCGACACCTTTCAAATAAATTGTCTTGAGACCGTCCGGCGACTGTAAACAACTCAACCCTATGCAGATATTCGAGCTAAACCAAACACCTTCAATTTCGTAGAGGGAAAAGACTTGGCCCTAAAATTGCACTCAACTTTCGTTTCTTCACATGAGAGTCTTAAGAGCTTTTTATTTAGAACGCAAAGTGAAATTGTTTTATCATATTCAAATAACGCGTTTATAACCTTTTCGTGATGTTTGAACTTGGTTACAAGGATCAGAATATAAGATCAAATTATTGCGCATCGGTTGTCTTAGCGATTGGAAAGATGAAAGGCAAGGTATTAGATGTAATAGTGATACTTTATGCTTAAAAGAAAGACTACTACCTGTGGTTTCAAAAGGCCACTAAAATAAAGGACCTATCATATCAAATGACAATCATACTATATTTGAGGGCTTACTTGACCATTCAAGGAACAGAAAAGCCGCAACGTTTTCTCTGGAGCAGTTAATATTTTGTGATTTCAATAGTTATATAAGCCTTAGTTTGAAAGCTTGTTACTTAAAACACAATGTATGCAATTCCAGAAACTTCTATAGTAAACACTATACATAGGTTAGTTCACATTCAAAATAAATGTGCACACGACATCGGATGTTGGGAAAGTTTAACAATTAGTAGCTCGTAGGTGTTCAGTGATAACTCTCAATCGTAACAACTTGATTCATTACCGGACACCGACGCCGAGCTCACTTCAATTGTCTTCTGTAAACCTAGCAGTAGTCACGTGCAAATTATATTGTCGCCTTTCTAACACTCGCTCTGGTGACTAAACAATATGTGACACATACCTGTACGGTTGTATAGGCTTAGACACGGTTGTGTGGGCTGAGCTTAGACTTAAATTAATAACACAATAGTCTAGGTATAGAAATTGTGACTGGTTCCTGTCTAAACGCTGTGTACTCGATAGTTTGTCTTTCATAAATGATGTTTGAATTCATTGATTACTAAAGATTTGGGTATTGATATTCTCAGCTTTATTTGTTTTATTCTAAGATATACACACATCGTCATGTTCTTGAAAACTTTCATCCAGGACTGTATAAAGTTCATCCGATTTCTAGGTACTATATAACTTATATGTAAACGGCTAAGAACTTGGTAGTATATTATATAGAAGCATATATACCTATATCCCCAATTTGTGGTTATATGTAAGATGTTTAACATACATACATGTCAAGTTTTCATTCACATTTAGAACAGCATCACATCTTTCTTCAAAACATTACGAGCATTGCACACGCCTTATTATAATGCTGTCGTCTACAATCTGGAGGTTTTGGATTAGAGTTGTTATTAATTTCAGTGGTAATAATACTAATGGCTTGTCTCCGGAGTAACTGCAGTAGGTAGCATCGATGTTAGCGCTGATAATAAAAGCAATTCCAGCAACATCGTCGTATGAAATTGGTGTTGCAATAGACGCGATGTCGACGGTGCCAAATTACCGGTCGCGAGTGTGAACCGTCCTAACAATTACAGCGTTGGCCTTTAAAGTCGCTGTCGTAATAACCCGATGTTTTTGTATTAACTTTTATTATTATTACACACACATACTTGTACCAATACAAGAAGAACAAGGGAATAAAATGTTCTACCCGTATTATACCTACTTTGCATTTTTATGAATATCTGTCTCCGAAACGGGGTGTCGAAATATGTGCTCAGCTTTCCCCGCCTTTATTTTGCTATCTTTATAATACTAAATATAAATAATTTTCTACGCGATGTATGTGACTAATGACGTGGTAAATTATAACTAATGTTATAAACGTGAAGCCGTGTTTGTTTATCCTTTCTTTAGGTTAAATATAGTAACGAGATAGAGCTAAAGAAATTTTACATTGGGCAAATATAAGCCATGATTATTGTGCGCTAGATGGCATTGCGCGTTATTTATAACTTATTCTAATTATATCATGCAGGCGAAATCGCGCGTATAAGTTAGAATTTAATAAATGTATTATCAGTGTAATGAAAGAGTGACTCTCGTAGATGGCTACGGCGTAGCACGCGACGACAGCTGATATCGGATTAGCTTCGTAGGCCTGTTAGTTGGCAACTGCTACGAATGCGCGAGTTGCCAGGTGATAAGCCCTCTAGTTACCTACACATAGGAAGACAAGGCACAGCCTGTGTACTACTCAAATTGTAAAGTACAATCATACTATCTACATACATCAAGTAGGTATATTTATATAGTAGTTTAAACTGAGCTACGTTTTTAATAAAGTGTAATATTTCCGATGCTTTTAAATTGTAGCGAGTGCTCGTTAAAACTAGGAATGTAGTGTACCATACTAGTCAAGTGCTCAACTGGCAGATTTTATACATCTTCGACGACATTACGGAGGTTTGCCAGAAAGGTTTCTTCGTGATGATAAAAGGGAAAAATAATAATGAAAGATTTGAGCTAGAGCGTTGTTTTTGAAATGGAATCTTCTGATATAGGAGTTCCATGGTTTTACCTACAACTACCGTTGCTCTTAATATATGTAAAATTATTTAATGGACCGTAAAACATGTGCATACATGAATTACAAGAGGCTTGTAATAAATATATCAGCAGTATAGATTATAAAACAGGTGGTATTAAACCCGTTATACTAAATCACGTTCAAATATTTCTGTATACAATATATCATGTATTTTTATATAGGTTATTGTATTCATGATGAATCGGTCATTATAGTTTTTTGGAACGTCCAAACTGGGAATATTCAGTTAAATAATATATGTTTACATTGCTAGATGGATTTGCAATCTACTTCCCTAACTGTTTAAATAAATAAAGCGCGTTTTTATTATACATATATTATGACACCCGTACTAGCACTTTAGTACGTTGCGGGAGGTTTCAATAATATTGTAACAATGGATACATAAAATGTCCAGCCGCATTATAACTAACATTAAATTATATAAATTGGTAACCTTTAATACTAGCAGTACGTCGACTTACACAGAGCTGCCTATAATCTGTACAATAATAGCATGAGGTTACTCACGATAGCGCATTTCTAAAATCTCTCAGAGTGAATCGAGAATAGATTAGACTGCTCTTGAAGTGATCTACTTCGAACTAGACAACTTTGAGAGCAGTCTTTACTATGCTCGATTTATTCCGTCATATTATTGATACCTCCCGCGACGTTATTATAAGGACAGTAAGCTAAAACTAGATAGCTTCGAGAGCAGTCTAATGTATTCTGGATTCATTCTGATAGATTTCATAAAGGCTCTATCAAGAGTAATCTTATTTTATTGTATATGGTATAGAGCTCTCTGTCGGCTCTCTTTCTCTGGCGAAGCAGTCAGTATCTACTACATTGCATTAATGTAGTAGATACACTGGCTACCTTATTGGCTCTGGCGTATTTTAGCGTAGGGTCATAGGGTCCAAGTTCGAAGCTAGTCAGGCAAACCCGAATAACAAGACGTGAGTTTAACCGTTTTGTAGATTACATCGCACTATCAATGTTTACTATTCAGGGATCGAAAATAAAAAATGTTCAAAATATGAAACTCCATATCTGTATTTTTCAAACATTAAAATAATTTGCAACGAACACTTAAAACCCAGAAACAACTATATGTAGTCCGTTTAAACTAAATCCATTGTTAACGTAGATACCATACATTTATAGAGTATGCACTTAATTGCCTATACACGTCAAGCTGTGTCATTATAATAACAGATGGCGGACACAATGACAGGTGTTTCGCACACAATCGATGTCTAAGTGTGAAACATTGCAGGGCTAATCAGGCATACGGCGAGCGCATATCAATGCGACCAGGTGTGACAAGATAATAGTGAACAATTGTGCTACTTGATGCCTCTAATGCGCGATATGCTAACCATATACTACTGTAAGTGCCATTCGAATGATTAGTTCATTGTGAGCTAGGGATATGACACATTCATTAATGTATAAATACGTTAGGTAATGTTACAGTGCGACTTATTATATCTCAACTTATCTTATTATATATCAACCTTTTTGTTTTATTGTAGCTGTTCCTCGCGTTTTCACATTTGTTTAGGTATAGTTATTTGTCTGTTGAAAATTTTTTTATCGGTTTTATAAGTTTTGGTTTTATTCACAAATTTATTTTTATAATATTAATATAGATTAGTAGATATAGATATAACTAGCATTTCTATCATTCTCTTTTTTTTAATAAGGTCTTCTTCCGCACCTGGAATAATTCCTGGGTCGCGGGAGACTTTACTAGCATTGATATACCGGACAGAAAGAACATCCAGATTCCGCACAACTGTTTTTGAATCACACAAATTCCTGTCCCGTTCGGGGATGGAACCCATATCACTATGCACTGGCCATGGCGTGGCGACCATATGAACCACTACGCCATCCGTGTAGACAGATCATTCAGTTTTGTCTGCGGCTCCATCCACAGGAACTTAAGTTGTTAAGTGATTTTTATCTTACCCGTAGGTATGTATATCGAAAAATTCCGAAAATATTTATTAGTCTCTATAATTGTCTACTAACATGTTTGAAGTCTCGATTTATAATATATAACATAATACGCAACAAGCCATCTTTAAAACAACGCCTTTATTTTCTATACGGGTGGAAATTCGAAAAATGCTTCTTATTCCTTTTTTACATCGTAAAAGGAACCTCTGTGTTAAATTTTAGCTTTCTAGATCTAAGACTTTGCGCCTGGGAGCTGATAGGTAGTTGCTTGTATTATTAAAACATAACCTTAATCGACGTGTATAAGAAGTGTTAATATATTTTTAGACAAATATATTTTGCTGACCTTGACTTAAAATTTTCATTTTAGTAAATAATTGTAAAATTTTAATTTAACACATGAAGTGCATACGAATGGCGCAATGGTTTTGCATGAATTTGGTTATCGTTCGGTGAAACTATTAGAGTATTCGTTTTACCGATACACGGATGTAGTATTTCTAAGTTATAAATAATAAGATGTAAGCGTGACCAGTTACGGCAATAGGCTCGCTCCCAATTAAACAATTATTTTATAAACATTATAATAATAATAATAATATCAGCCCTGTATTAAACTGTCTCACTGCTGGGCACGGGCCTCTTCTCACTGTGAGAAGGGTTAGGCCATAGTCCACCACGCTGGCTTAGTGCGGGTTGGCAGACTTCACATATCTTCGAGAACATTATGGAGAGTTCTCAGACATGCAGGTTTCCACACGATGTTTTTTTTCACCGTTAGAGCAAGCGATAATTAACTAGATATTTAATACGCATATATCTTCTAAAAGTCAGAGATGCGCGCCTTGGGTTCGATCTCGAGATCTCTGCGAGGCAGTCCAATGGTTTCCCACTAGGCTAATTTTGTTAATTCGCCACCAACCCTTGAATGGTTTTATAGCGTTCTAGCTTAGTATAGTGCTTGTCGGTAGTGCAATGAGTAGGATATAACTTGCAACGTTTCGATCGCAAGTTCATATTGAGAGACTTCTTTATCCTTTAAAATTCCGTCGGTTTAAAAGTGTTTATATTACGTCGGACTTAAACACAGGTGACGAAACATAGTTATTGTCACAAGTCTATGTCCCCGAAGGTGTAGGCAAAGTTTTATTATACTCACATATGCCAGTGTGGTTATGGGTACCACGTAATAGACTAAAGACTCTTAGATTCCGTGTTACTACTGAGGATTTCTTGATAAAATACTTCAATAACACTTTTCCATGACCTGTGAATTGAACCCAAATGTCATGTACGGCACGAGCTACCAAAGCTAGGCTTCACCAATATCGTGCAAAATAAAATATAGAGAAAAATAAAATCAGTGGCTGACGTAAACAGAGTGCGGCTCTCGGGTAACGATGTTTGCGGGTCTACTTTACACGAACAAAACAATAGTTTGCATTTGCATCGGATCCCGCGTGAAATTCAATATTTTATCTAAGTATTTAATATTTGACAAATAGATGGAGTGCGGTCCTCGCGATCCTCAATGTGTGGTTGTCGTAAACCGGCGAGCGGTAGTCGATAAACGTATAAATGACGTGGTGGTGTGCGCCTGTTTTCTGTATGTTAAAGATGCTATTTTTATCGATCAGCCGATCGTTTTTCTATGAAAACTTCGACAAGATACGTATTGATACACCTCAATAAATATTACAATACAAGTACTGAGCTGTGTGTTGCGTTGTTGAATACTTATAATTTTTATATTCTTTACATTTTGTGTAGGCTACGTCAATGCTATTAGTCTGTTAAATTTTTACCGAGAATTTGGTTGTGTTTTAGTTGTAAAAGTCATGGTCAAAGATTTGAGATAGAATTGTCGGATTTTGCATAGAAGAATATTCGGACTAAAAGGTACGTCACATACATAGATATTTTTAATTACAGCCTACTTCTCTAACAGTCCACGATATACGCATACAAGCCTATCAAATTAAGTTTATAAAATGCATATTGAAGAAGATTAATTCAGAAATTGTTATTAGAATTCCAAATGTAGGTATTAACTAAATTATTTTTGCGCTATAACTTACAACAACATAATAATATGTAATGTTATACTTTTATAGTTATACCTGACAACAAGTTTTAATATACATTATAATAGAGGCTTAAAATTCTAGAGAAAATGATTTATCCCAAATTGGACCATCTTTACCTGATACAATTAAAGAATACATTGATTTTATTTTTTTATTATTAAGTAAATGTAATATATTAGGGACAAGATACAAGTCATATTATTTTAAAAAAATGCGCCTGTAATCAGTATCATTTTTTAATATTTACATTACGTATGATCTATACATCATAAATGATAAAAAGAATTAGACATTTCAGAACTTTAAAGACTTGTAATCTTTGTCTTATGTGCTGGCAGAGCACTTATTTTTGCACTAAACTCATATGGCCCAAGAATGGCAGCAACTTATTTGACACCTTAATAGTATAAAATAAAATATTCTGTGGATGAAAACATTTCCTATACACAAAATATAATTATAATTACACAACATAGAACAAAAATCTCTTCAATGTTGACGGAAAGCTCTTGAATGTTGATTTGATGATTGTCTCATCCACGGTCGCTCACTCAAGGAGGTTGTGATGGGCCGAGCAGCTAGTGCACACATCACACCCAGGTTGAGTGAGTAACTGGGAACAAGAGTTCTTCTCTTGGTTTTTTTCTTTCTTGCTACTGATGTCTTCTTTCTTAATGATTAAGCAATTTTACTTCTAACATATAGACAGAGCGTTAGACGTATAGATTTATTTCTTATTTACAATATTTTATGCCTGATATGGTTTGTCTTGCCATTACTTTTGTTTTAAACGGTTATTACTTGCCTTTAAACGGCTTCGCGTCAATGAACCTCTTTAAAGTTATAACATCAAACATAGATTTATTACTAAGAGTTTTACTAAATAAGGATAAACGTCATGTTTTTAGATCCAATTTTTAATAGGTCGGGAAATGATATATTCTGTTAAGAAATGATCAGTAGCTTTCCATGTCTGGACAAAGGGACGCACTTTTCCCGTAATATGAGACTTAAATATAATTGGCAAAATGCGATTACAACATAAGCTGAAGTGCGAAGCAATGGTAGTAACGATAATGAGAATTCATCAAATATCTTGTTATGCAATAACAAAGTTACGACAAAATACAAAGTATTTAAGATATAAAAACTAACAATATTAATTAGGTTTACAAGTTCGACGAGAAACCGAAAAAGTTTAAGTAAGCCCAAATGTTTTGCGGTAAATTTTTCACAGAAAAATCCGACGTCGCAACAAGAATTATGCTCAAATCATTGTATAAATCCATAAGAGCGATATCGAAGCTTGTTTGATGGAGCGCTGAAAATAGAACGCTGTAACGCTTCGCCTGTAAACCGATCGAACGTCTTACTCCGACTATTTCGGCTTCAACCGAGGAACATGATGTTTTCATAATAAACACGCTTATAGCTTTCACCTTCCAGACTTGACCGACACTTTATAATAATTAACTACTTATTACTTGAATTGAAACTACTTTTATTTTAATATTGTCTTATGTTTACGCGAATGTTATACTTTGAAATTAAACTGCTTTATACGGATTTTATTGCGTTTTTTATTAAAATGTTTATTACAAACTTTTTAAAATATTACTCTACTACTGAATCTCACGCCGTCCTCATAGCAGCTGAGGCGATGTTAAGGTCTCTACTTTGACGTCCTGAGAAGGTGCTTTTTGCAATGTAGTTTTCTATTGTTTAAGACTGTTTTTATCGTAACGTTATAAATACATTTCTCATACGAGTTATAAGTTCTGTAAAAAGTAGTTTAATTTCAATTTATAACATTTGTGGAAATATACGACAGGAAAATTCAAATATTACTTTGATGTATTTGGCGCCTACGTATTATTCCTATCTGTTACGGCAGAAACAATTGCTTTACAATGTAAGTAAAAGAAAACCATAATTTAGTCGGTACAACAAATCTACTTTGTTATGTTTATAACACATTTGAAAGGCAATAAAACACAAACAGTTTTATGTAACGCAGCGACAGATTCGATTTATTTATTAACTACGTAAGTAATGCCGCACGCGCGGCCACCATTTTATACAGCAAATAAAATTGTATTGTAAAGGGGTGCGGTTCGAAGCCAGCACCATCTATTATTTACAGTACGCACTGTGCCCGGTCTACCCTCGTTTACATCACAATTAATTTAATTTGCTTTTTCACAGGCTTCTTCCATTCCCTCATTGTGACGTGGAGGGTTGAGGGCGTGAATTTTCTCGTGATTTGGTAACGGAGGCGGTAATTAGAGCAATTGTGAGGTTTCTCCATTTGTTTTTAACTGTTTATTATCGAGCGCGGTTATTTTAAAAGTACGTACAATTAGCTTAATGTTTCATACCGCTATAATTTGGTATTAACACTTTGTTTGTCGAGCGCTATCGAGGTAACAGGATCTAGTGATTTCTTTACGTTGGGTTTGTGGTAGATTAGGTGGGTGTAAGTGTATCCGCGGCGATGTGGAACTCGAGACTGTGCGGTAAGCGGGCTCAGTGTCGTCTGGTATCGAATATCGGCGGACATGCGCACGCGCCGACGGAAGCCGCCCACCAGCGCACTTCCGTCCGTAAACGTCCATCCGTCACATCTGTCATCATAGCCTGCCTGCGTCTACCGATATGATAAGGCTTCCTGCATGAAACACTATTGTCCGGTTCAAAGATAACAAGTTTATTATATACAACTCTGTATAAAATAGGTATTAATTATTGGACTACATTAGTTAAATTTAAGAAGCGATGTAATTAACGCATTCAATATTGATAAATCATATATACGTACAAGTTATAAATAATACGATATAAAGTTTGCAAGAGGTACTTATTGATCACGGCAGTAAACTACGTACTACTTTTAAAAATAATTATAGATTTGCCTGTTTGTCCTTGAGATCGGAATAGGCAGAGATGTACTAAACATAGGTTCTGCTAGCTGAAGTCCCTCGTACTGATCTTACCGGGAACATTGACACGCCGTGCCGCTTATATGAATTTCTTTGAACACTGCTAGATCTGAGGTCGAACCGGTGACTTCGCGATTGGCCGCAAACATAAACGGGAACTACGAGCTATGAGCCCTTTTTGTAATTAAGTTAAACAACCCTAATGATCTTTGTTTATCTTTAATGACTATACTGGCACCGATATCGAAATAGGCAATTAGTTTAAGTTGTTAAATTTATATGTGTTAAATAGATGAACGATTGAAAAACTACATGGCATAACATTGTGTGAGACAGCAGGCAGCGGTCGCCAAGCATCAAAGAGCAGTGCAAAGTTGCTGTAAATCTTATTCTAAGTGAGCTGGGATACAGTTTAAGCACGCGCTCGCGTCGCCGCGTCGTCGCCTTCAATTTAACTTTGGCCCGACCGTCGCCTGTCCGCTACACCCCTGCATAATGAAATGGGGACTGTCCTAGAATTCACAAAGTTACCCGATACTCAATAATTACATCCATGCTCCTTCACGACGCTGCTCAATATCCCGCGTATTAAAATTTTTAGTGCACTTTTTACACGAGATTTTCTCGACCTTTTTATGCGTTCCACCCTTATCTAATGCGTCGTAACATTTATCTAGTATCTGTCACTTAAAGCCTTTGCTCTCGTGTAAACGGGTGACCTTATTTTTTGCCGAAGGGCCCGAGCTATCAGTTGGTCCCGCGACACAATATTACCCAGCAAGACGATATATCGCGTTGGAATCACGTCATCGTTCACTCGCTGCCAGGGCGTGGCTGCTAAACATGAGTTTGCGGGAAGTTCGCATAATGCTGCCGAAAGATATGGAACCGGTCATTGACGCCGCCATCCATACACACCACCGGTCTCTAAATATTGCATATCATACAATTTTGCAAGGGTTTAAAATACAGTTGCTATGACTAAGTTATATACTTTTTGGAAGTACCGATAGCGTAATGGCTAAGGTATCGGACTTGCGATTAAGGGGTTTGGCAGTTCCACACTCGTTCGCTGCATTCATTCTGCGTTCCTGATGCAAACCCGTCCCTAACAGAAGTATTTAACTTAGCTAGGAGGGTAAACCAGAATAATTTAAACCAAATCCTAGTAATCTTCTAAAACAAACAAAATGTTGGAATTGTCATAATTAAGAAAGAAATGATAATTACATTTCTTTGTCGTCCTTTGTGTACAGCACTGAGTAATAATAAGATAACGGCAAGAATGAAAAATAAACTATTCTTCTTATTCGTTTAACATAAAAGTTCGTGACTTAGAACATAATATGGATTTATAATATCCTGCCCTCGATTTATAATATCAACGTCGGCAACATGACTGAACATAGACGTAGATATTAACTATATCGTAACACAAACTATCCCGGGGTACACGTACATGGGACATCTGCCCCGAGACTTATGAATCTAGAGCGTGATGGATGGATTGGCCGGCGCAGCACCATGCATATTTGATTATAATATGCCATTTATAACAAATCTGTGAGCCGTTTCATTGTTTAACTACGCAAATGAACAAAGAATATGCGCTAAAAGAGCTTCAAACCATTAGGACTGAATCGCAAGTAATTTCGGCAACCGATTAGATATTCAGTTGAAAACTTTAAAAGCATTTGTAAAGTAAATTAACCGTGGCAGTAGAGTAATTTGTCGAACGTTTCATCTCACCCTTTTGCGTTGAATGGCCTAGAAAAATAAGCTCTATTTCCCTCCGAATGGCGGCTAAATTAAGTAAAGTTTTAAGAGAAGCTGTCACTTTCACGATAAACCGATGTTTGAGATGATGACGGTTGAGCACCAAAATCGTACTTAACTATATTGACCGCACATTGCAACGATTTAATTGAATATTCGGTACTGACACTGAATTCTACTAGATATTTGTTCCAAATGTAACTTGTAATGTAAGACGTAATAAACTTACAAAAATTAAACTAGAGAATGTTGTACAAATGATAAAAGTATTATAGACATCGTTCGGAGCCGTGTAATGTTTACGTTTACATAATTTTAGGTATCGTGTTGTCAACGAGGAGGAAATGAGCCAGTTGATTATAATGCTGCGATGGCGACGGCACCGGAGTAAAATTCAGATGGGCGCATTTAACAGATCGTATCTAAGGGAAGGCAGGTTAATGATGAGGTCGATCACCTATAGCTTACTCACCCGTAAATGGACAAAGTGGCGATATGAATATATAAAAAAGATTACTCTGCAAAGTTGCTTCGGTGAATGCATAATGTAGGTTATATAACAATCTAGTTGTAACGCTATGTACGTATATTCATCGTGTCTAATGGTCGTACATATATGTATATATAATATGTATGTGCGTAAGTATAAGCAACACCACGACAGAGCACTTAGCGGAGCAGCGTTCGAGGCGGGGTCGCATCAATCACAACACAATTTTATATCAAATGTCGCTCTCAATCAATTTGTGCCAGGATCGTATTCCCCACTACACTACCAACTAGTGACGCTTACCTTCTTTCTATACATTTTGCGAAACGGGGTGATATATGTATATTCGCAATACCAGGTATAAATAATGTTTTGTTTACACAACTATTTAGGTACGATGAAAAATAGACGCTGACATTTAGTAATGGAATATGTTCAATCACAACGATATATTTATCGAATAAACAATTTTTTTTGTAGGAACTTTATTATAATGACTACAGCATAGATAGTGTGCATATTGAGTATCGCGTATGGTCATTTAGAAAACAAACAGATTATTATCTATTGTTAGTAATGATCGTTTAGTAGGTCAAGTTGTTCGTCCTTTGTCTTATTTTGCGTGTCGGAGAATGTGAGTAACCAATAGGTACGTTACACGAGGACGTGTTCTCGTACGACACAATTCTTTGTTGGATTTTCCTGAACACGCGGCGTCCGATCCTATGACTAATATCGTATGACAGCACAGCGCGGCGCGCGGCGCGGCGACCGCCGGTGTTACGTTGTACGGCCGCGCGCTGTACCTCGGACACTAACTTTCCTAATGGATAGCGTAGTTTTGAAGTAACCATTAGAGATAATTAGAGAGTTAGTCGCTCGCATGACTATTCTTAATTGATCAAGACATTCGTACGTCAGTCTTATTCTGTATGGCAAACTCTGTATAGTCTATCTTTTCATTAATCTACAGCCGGCATATTATGAAGGCAACATTTTGAGCAATTTGAATTTCAAATATGTTTCAATTTCTTGCGTTGAATCATACTTGTTTTCAGAGAGTAATAATAAGAAATTACAATTCCTTATGATATGAGTAAATCGAGTAAGTTATGAGTAGGTATGAATGTGGAAACACAAAGGCGTTTGTTTATAAAACAAAACAGCCGCATTTCTTGGGCTTGCAATGCGTATTGAGAGACTATGAAAATAATGGTCTATTAAAGAGCTAGGCAGCTCCTTGCGCCTAGTGCTCTATTGTTCTCCAGTCGGCATTGCACTGGCGACAACTATGGAATACCTACCAGGAAAATACCGACATTTCATAAACATTTTTTAATAATATTGCTGTCTGTGTATTGTAAGATTAGCTGCTTAACCTTTACGTAGGTAAGTTTCGTTGTAAGAATAATCGTTCACTACATATTTACGACGGATTATAAACTCCACGGGACTGATGCGATATTAAAACGTTGACCTTTAGGTATATTCATAAAACTATACAACATAATTATTATACAAAATGCTAGTTACGTAGTGCTCGCGACGTTTTACGGACAGAGTTTGGTTTATCACTGAGATATTGAGTTCAATTATATTCCGCTCAAGGTTGAATTTTGGTACGCTGACCAGAAATTCTCTTTGTCCCGCATGGGTTTAAAACATCGTTTGAGTCTTTGAGTAAAGATAGTAAATCTAAAACGTAAAGCTAAAAAGTACTATCGAGTTCCGGTGCTTTGGGCTTTGAGTTGATGCGTTACTGAGTCAGTTTTTTTATATATTTGAATTCACATAAAACCTATAATCAGCAGACCAATCTTGGGAATATTAATTATATGTTTATAATTTTCATTCAATGATATTTTCCTTGCTAATAATTACAAGGGCTGGTATTTTCCATTCGATTTAAATCTTTAAATATAATTTATACTACTGCACTCGGCTGTGCTAGTTTTATTACGTTATCAACGTTCAGTACTTTGAACATTTGTAGTTGTTGAGAACATGTTCATTATGTTGTAAGTTTTTTTCTGTCAGGGTGAGAATGACAGCGACAAGGGGCGGATCCGGGAGAGATAAAGTATCTTATCAACTGCTATCTGCCAAAAGGAAGCTAATCGATAACTCGATGATGTACTTGTTTATGGATACATAATGCGAGAGGCTATTAGGATTGTATGAGCTTCTGAGTAATGTTTATGAAACGAAGTAAGAAGTATCTTTAGACTTATTGTAGAGATGTATAAGGGATTCAGTATGACGTGCGATGGAGGATGCAATACTCAAGTAGATTATTTACGAAGAGAACGTCTAGCCCCGACTCTGTTAGTCTTAGATCGAGACGAAGTTCACAAGCTACAAAATTATTTTTGCTTCTAGTTAATAAGTAGATAAAAATGAAGAATAATTTTTAAGATAAGACATAAGTTTATATTATGCTTCCTAAAGTCTAAAGAATGTATGCCGAACGTAGATTAGTTTGACAGTAGTATAACTCATGTGGCTTATTGATATCTTCAAGAATAGAAATTTATTGAACGCTCGCTGCGACAAGTTTAAATGGCCTAATAGATTGGATGTTCGTCGTTGATTGGTACACAATGCGCGTGAGTCTCGGATGCCGGATCACGAGTCAATTGATATTTACTGATTTCGATGGCGTACCACTATTCTAAATGGTGACATTTCTTTCAAAGAAAGCCTTTCTTAAAATAAATTGATTTATACTTCAAAACCCGAATCAAGTGCGACGTGATTTAAATAAAGATCTATGTATATGACAAAAAAATAAAACAAAAAGTTAAACGAAAACATAATAAAGTATAAGTTAAATAAATGTAACACATTTTGCAAATGTTTGTACCAACTCACCGTTTCGTAGCCCGCCTCCATTTTCACTTACGCACAAAAACCAATAAAAACAAGAATAACAACGTAAAAAATAATACAGTCCGCGTTGCTCGAGTGCAATTGCATTAGGAGATGCGAAATAAAAACGAAAATAAAAGACGGAGTAATAAAACGCGCGCTATCGCGAGACGTACAATTAATGGAATGTTTGATTTGAGTTGTTCTGGACGAGGTGGGTACGACCGCAGCGTGCGGCGGCCGAGTGTGGAGTGTGCCGCGGCCGCGTGCGACGTTAGCGCCGTGCCATCGCACCGCGCGCCCGTGGAGCGGCAAGCGACGTGCGGGTCGACTCGAGCGTATAAGCGCGTGCTGTGCGCCTGCCGCACTGTGCTCCGAGCGGCGGGCGGGCGGTTATAAGCGCGTACAGCCACTAACAGCGGGGCGGTGCCGATAAATTATGCGATAATATCACATTACATACCTATTAAAAGCTGCACTTAACATCACTATTAAATGATAAATATTAACATCTGTTTTAAAGGACTGCGCTGTTATCGACCAGTGAATAGTTTTTTATATAAATTCGTCGGTTAGAATAACGCTGCGGTTTACGTGGTCACCGCCACTAGGGAGTGTTTTACGTGGCACTCTACGAGTGTTTAGATGATTAGATTCAACGCCCGCACGTGTCAATATGCGTGTTCACATATTAAATTCTAATTGTTTCTTTGTATTCGTTATTTAAATGTTAAATCCTCGCGAAGTGGAGTCTATCCCGCGATTAGAAGTCATTAATTGAAGGAAACAGATTTTGATACTTTACTAATGTTATAATAATAAACGCGTATGTATTATACCATACATTTTAAAAAGTAGGTACTTAGAGTACTTATAAAATATTTCCCATAAGTATAAAATGTCCGCGTAATCCTATAAAGTATCGTCTGATGATGGATGTGTGAGTCAGTATCGAGTGAAGGTACCAGATAAGGCTTCTTTGTATAAGTAGCGCCGAATTGTGGCTTCACGTCCAAGGGTCGATAATCTAATGATAGTATACATATAGCTATTTATACACGTGAATATCTAATTATACTTGTAAATGAAGGGGGCCAAGTTTAAACACATTGAGTGTTCCAGATAGTTTACCAATTACTTTGCGTACTACAGAGCTATTTAAAGAAATGGATGTGTTGATTGTGTTATGTTAATAACTGCACTTTTGATGCAGTGGTTTTTAGAGTTATTTTGCAAGTATTATTTTGCGAGTGTTACGAGTTCCTATAGAGACTCAGATTTTAATTTCGTTACTAATTATGCCTATTGTTTTAATGATGGTAAAGCATCTGGTTCCCGTTCAATAATACAAAGATTGTCTTAAGAGTATAAGGAGTCTTTATTTAAAAAATATAATAAGTTAGATGTCTTATTTAGAAGTAACAATACGTTGTAAGAACAAATAAGATTAATTAATCAAACAGTACGGCATCGTAGACGTGCAAAATGTAAATTATATGAATCGTTACGTATACTTATATTTATGAGTCGTACGTACATTGAGTTATACGTCATATAAACAGGCGATGCTTAAATTGTAATTTCACGGCTCGGCGGAAATTTTCATTGGCGATTAATTCTTGTTCACGATTTTAGTTCGTGAAGTAACCGCCTGCCGTAGGCTGCGCCTATGGCCACGTGGCGCTTACGTCATTTGTACCGAACCCCTGTATCATGACTGTTAATTTTATTTTGTTTCCCTTCTGTGAGTTTTGTGATATGCTTTATCACATGTGATGTAGCAGCCCTAGTAATGTTCGTCGATAGGAATAGCAAAAAACTTACAGGGCACCACGGCCGATATGAAAGTACACGTATACGTATTTTGTATTTAGAAATAGTTCAGACATGTAAAATAGATCAGATAATGGCTAGTTCAACTCTTATTTATTTTATAAAATAAAATAAAAAAAAGCTACGAAGAATCATACTGGTTTATCGAGATTTATTAATATAACAAATCGTATAGTTATATAGTCTGCTTGTTATATAGATATGTAATGTAGTGTATCCGGTAGGCAATAAAATAATGCGATATACCTACTTAGTCGTTCATTTTAATATTATATTCATATCAGTAAGTTATATTACGTTATAACAATATACCTACATCGCCTGTGTGGTTTGATATTTGATAAGGCAGAACATAACTTATTTGGTGGGCTGTTTGATTGTGGTGTCCTTCTAAAACGTTTGTGACCGCTTTGTCGGTCGCCATGTTAAGGGTTGAATATGGAGCTGTTACGATGCTGCCCGCATTCAAAAAACAAAGAGCCGTCGGCAGTTTCGACGCTACCGCAAATTGTGACAAATTGTGTTATTGAAATTTATGTCCGGCAGTTTTGAGACATAATTGGATGCGAAGAGTCGGCAGCCATGTTCCCAGAGTGACGTCACGTGCTCTAATGACATTTATTACGGACAGTTCATTGGCGCCGCTCGTCTCCACAAAACGTAGTGGTATTTCACATTTGGAAATTAATTTTCGCGGTATTCTGCGACCCTACCCCCGACACGACAGAGGATGCTATGTCGGGACGTCGCTGCCAATCGAGCAGCCGACGCGCGACCGTTCGAAATATGATTTTGTACGATAAGCATTTTCGTGTTGGTTTTAATTTTTAATTATAGGCACTTACTTTTCATTAGCGCATTAACTGGTTTGATTACATACCTGAAACAAAAAGGTTTATAATTAGTTATTTGAATCATAATACATTATTTGGATATAGGTACTTACTTAAAAAGGAATACAGTGAAAGAGTTGCCTATACTTAAAAATGAGTGGCAATAATATAAAACACATATGAAGGCACATACATATCACATATTTATTTTACTGCTTACACTATAAATATACCTGGGATCAAGTACTTACAGATAAATTATGTATATTAAACGCCGATACGACACAGAGTGTGGACAATATGGACAAAACGACCGGTGTTCACGTCAGCGTAAATCTGGGCTCAATAAAAGTAATAAATCGTGAGGTGTCGCTATACAGGTGGTCAGGTTTTTTTTCCAACAACAATGCGAAGATTGCGACTATAAATAACTGCAGCAGCAAGTGAGATGGAACGTCCATTCCGGCCGAAGGCCATTGAGTGATTGGCCGCCAAAGAAGAAGCGTTCGATAGGTGGCGTTGATTTAGTAATTAATCAAGTAGCTTACTTTTATAAAATCGTATACTTATTTAGATATGACTGAGAATATGTTTTGTATAAAATAATATATTTTCTTGGTCCCATAGTAATCGTACTTTGTTGACATTAATTAGTGATTAGATCTGCCTGCGGGCGGATATTTTGACATTAGCTTCGTTACTAACCACACGAAATGAATTAAGGAAAACACTCAATTTATAAGTTATCTTTTTTGTTCGAAAATTGTTATTGTAAACATGAAATCTCGTCACAAAAAGCCGTAATGTTTTCAGTAAAACCTCTTTTATCTACAACGTTGTTTTTCAATCATCAATATATCACGTATGTGGGTGGAGAGGATGACGATCAAGCCGAAAACATTGGCGAGGAGGAGTCGCTTTCAAACCTGTCAAATGTGACAGGAAAAAGGGCGGGAAAATGTCACTATAATGGATGTGTCACCGGCATCGTGGCATAACGCGACCCGTTGGCATGCACAGCCTCAGATACACTCCCTGTGGATTAAGTAATACCAGATTTGATGAAAATTTTAATACCTACGGGTGATATGCGACCGCAGATGGAAGCCGGTAGTTAAATATGCTAGTCCTTTTATTTTGAGGTGTACACGTACAGTGGTTGAGTAATGCGTTCTCTCGCCCACACGTAACGAGTAAACCCGACAGCATTTATCTTAATGTTTTCTATTTCAGTGTTTAAAAAAGTAAGTATAAAAGTGACGCAGACCAGAAAGTTTTCTTCAAATTATATTAATCAGGATTTAAAAAACAAAGCAGCTTATGCTTAACATACTAGCATGCCTTTGTTTGTTGAGTGAAGTTTTCAAGTGATAATGTACTAGTTTGCGTATAATATCCAAGATAAATGTAATGTATATAAACCAAAACGGCCAATAATTACGAAGCATTACATTTTTTTAACGCTAATTTGAATATAATGTTTTACAGAAAGGTTGACAAATTTGCTTGCAAGTGGATCGTTTCACAATCACATTGGGAATTAAATGCAGATTTTAAACGAATGTTCTCTTGTAATCAGAATAATGAATGCGATCGTTCAGCGCGATTGTCAATAAATACGGTTCGGAAAACATGTCCCAGCATGATGGATGATGCGATGTGATGAAAGATAGAGATAGACAGATGTCTGTTAATACTCACGTACAGATTGTCATGATTTAAAACAAATGAAACCGTGAAACTACATTCGTATATGTCGTCGGGAGAATGGAAAGCGAATTAATCGCCACTTGTACCAACAAAAAAAAAATGGGTAGGGGATTCTACATATCTATAGAGCCGCCGGCGCCGTAGAGAATAATTTTAAAGCTACTATTTTCATATTAGTTATTGTTTGCAACAAATGTATTTGTTATGTGTATGTATATACAGATAAGCCTTCTTAAACCTATAGGATTATTACTTAAAACAATAACTATGTCCGTTATATTCCAGTGTGATAACATCTTGTATAAGCAGGTTTAAAATTGGCATACATTTATTGTTTTATTAGCTTTGAAGTAAAAATTATAGACATTTAAAAGATATGAAATAGATATAAAATCTTAATGCTCAGTGTTTTCTTAAGTAAGGTAATAACTAGGATAAAGTTTTAGAGATGCTCATAATTCTAAGTTTTATATTTCGGAAGTTAAGTGTTGAAACTAGGACATGAGTTGTGAAGCCACGCCGGCGGTGGTGGCGGCAGCGACGGCGTCGGTGGATCACTCGATATCATCGAGTTGACATTTACCAACGGCTATGTTGCTCGTTATCTGTCACCGCCCCCCACGATCCGTTTCACTTGCAACCTGATAGGGGGCGAAACCGGGCGGCGCGACTACTCGCTCCGTAATGGCTACCACGGCCCCTTTTTTATTACTGACCCGCTAGTAAACAGATCATTCGGGTTTGTGGTGTTATAAAAACGAAATTAACTCTGGCCGGTAGATGTCCAGATATCCTCAGTACTCACTGCCTTACTATTAACGTAAAATAGCATGTCACGCCACGCACATTCCGCTGTTTAAATGTCTTAAAAACATTAACCGCCGCGGTAATGCTGAGCCATAACGTCCGCCAAGTACCCTAACTCAGTATTACTCGAATATTTCCCACCTGCAAATATCCGAATCATAGCTCTAGTCGAATATCTTTGGGATATTTGCTGGCGCGTTTAGTTGCAATATAACATTATTTGGAATACGAATATACCGGCAGTTCTAACTGATTTAATGTCATATATTCGGTAGAATTCATGTAGCTGTTGCATATTAATGTAGTTGGTTTAATATCAGCGGCGGTATAATAATAATAAAACTATTATGTGTGCGCTATCATTCAACAATTCACATAGTTATCGTTTCCTATGCACTATCCGCCACGTCCCCGATGTTCATTATCGCTGTAAGTACATAACATCATTAATGTACTGATAGTTGCAGCTATGTAGTACACGCGACCACCGCGAGTGGATCCATTGTGCACTCGGATATTGTGTTAATAGATTAATCCAATCAAAATATTAATTCCACAACGCAGCTCGGCCGTACCTATTTACATTTCAATCGCACGACTTATTCGTTGAATTGAGATATGCATCGACAACAATGTTCATCATTGATTCCGTTGGGAGACATAAATACGTTTTTATAAAGCGCTACATGTGCCTCTGACTTCCGCGTAGATGCTCGCCGGATAAAACGGAATGTATATGGTAATACACATCGTAAGTTATATGAAATCTTTTCAGCCGTTTGAACATGGAAATCAACAAGAACAAATGTTACCGAAATTTGGAATGATATCTGCAGCAATTTTCACAGTCAACGATAGATTTTGATTAACTAAATTGTTTTAAAAGGAAGTCGTGTGACAAATGAGTTAATGTTAGATTGGTACAAATAACTTTCAAGCATTGAGGTTGCCTCAGACAAAAGTTTCTAAGCGAACTTAAGTAAGCAATGTGAAGTGTAATAGAAAAAGTCCAATATGAAAATCTATACATAATCATTTATTGGAGAAGATCGGTACGGCAACTCGAGTCGTCCGCAACGTGAGCCTCTCCGAGTGCTGCCTGGGGACCCATGAAAGCCGCTGTTTAAATAAGGGTCTAACTGTAAGGATTGCCGCTCGAAATAGCACTTTGTAACAGCATCGCCTGAATCCGAACATTTCACTAACGCTCGAGTGTAATAACAGAAATCTTATATCGAAGGTGCAATAATATTAGAAGTAGAATTGACGAGGTCCGCGGCGCTGCATGAAGAAGGTTTAGTGTCACAAAGCAACCCATTACTGTAATTATAGTAGTGCTATTGAGAGTATGTCTAAATACGAACGCAAATTGTAAATTATCCAGAGCAAGTCTGGCGGCGCGTGCTCTCCCCAACCCGCTCGGGATTAGAGTCCCAGTTGTGCGTTTGTGCTGTTATTCCAGCATTCACGTATAATATCCCTCTATTGTTTCTACTAGAAAAACCTTTTGATATTTCGTTTCAAAGCGCTATGAAAACAAAAAATAACTGCTGCAAACAGCTTTTAATTACCAAATGTAAGCGTCGATTCTCGCTTTCATATTTTTCAGTTCGGACCGTCGCGCCACCAATCGGTCGATCAAAAAAGTACTTAAAGTCGTAGTGAGCGGTCATCGGGCTATGCCACAAGACAATTGAGTCCACATGGGACGGCGATAACAAGGGTTAGCAGAGATGAAATGAGTCGTGGTAAGTGCGCGCTCTAAGGACTCAATATTTGCGCTGCAATACAACTTTTATAGCGAGGATCAACACGCTCGTACCAAATATAGGCGTGGAAACGACGCCGCACTGTAACCTTTTAATGAATAGACGTCAAATCACGTCAAATGTCTGGAGCTTATGTGAATTTGGCTATTCGTGCAAATTGTGTTAGACAGTATCTATACAGCGCACGAACTTACTTGCAGCTAGCGAGACACAATTTTTCTAGTGTTATTTGTCGGAGTCGCGTGAGATTGGATGATATTACGTCTGTGTGACGAAGACGAGCGTGTACCAGAGCACTTCGCAACTGCATTGACGACAGCTGGTTCTCTTTATTTGATTTCCAACTATACGAAGGAACATTCAAGTTTTATGTCAACGCTGCGACACATTCGAGCATTTGGAAACGAATATCTGCTCTAATGAGATCTAGACTTCTAGTTAGAATTCGATTTTATATCGATTCCATTTGACTTGTTCGCGTCTTTCCGACACTATCGTGTATTTTATGATTCTTATCAGAAAATGATTGAATGCCTCATATCTCATATGCTTCAACACTCTACTGTATTTACTTGCGACTTGTGATTGCAACAAAGCTTTTAACGTAAGTTCAAATCGTTTGCTAAAACACTGTAGCAGTGAAACAATTCAGCATAGATTAGCAAATTATTGGCAGGGCACTTAAGGCTCTTTGGGCGAAACTGCGTTAAACTCGTCCAGTGATTGCCGTTGCGGAAATTGTTTGGAGATAGGTATAGGCATTAAAACCGTTGTTGTACAAACGTGGGTCGCGAACATCGTGCGTGAGCAATATCGTTCGGGACAGATGGCGGAGGGCGGGGCTGCGTCAGAGCTGTTTGCGTCTGTGCCTCGGACGGTCAACAGCGGCAGCAAACACGCGTGCGAACGCTCATGTGTCGGCGCTTGTTGCTATTTTGTATCAATACAACTTGTGACCCGTTCAATTTGCCTGTTCTACGACTCACTATGTGTACGGGCACGTAGAGGAGCTCAGAGTAGCCAAATGCGTGCGTGACTACGCCATTATCGAGCGCAGCTTTGAAGTGGGTTTCATCGGACCAGACATATGCATTAAAATATATTAGCTTAATGAAGGGTTATCGTTGTAACATCTACCAGTTTATTATAATTTACAACTATAGTATTTGTAAAAACGTCTGAAGTTGAGTGCAGTTCCATATGTGGAAAATCCCACTTTTAAAATTATTTCACATAAGCTGCATGATTGTTGATAAGCTACATGCAAACGTCCGCCACTGTTCGAGCGCATTTATCATAGTCGGGTTCAAAGTTCGAATACAATAACCTTGTTAGACGAGTGACACTTTTTGTATCGCCCCCGCGAATAGGGCCCGAAAAAACAGATAAACCCAAGATATGCCAGTTTCACTCAAGCGATATGACATTTTACTATATTTTACAGTAAGGGAATATTGCTGTTTAGAAAATACATGCATTTGAATCCCAAGTTTTCGGGTACGTGCTTAGTGAATTTCATATTTCCATATATAATAAAGGCGTAGAGGAATTCACAGATGGCCACGCACGCTTACATTTGCTGCTAGGAATTTTTTAATAGCAAGTCCATGAAGAGAACAGGGAGCAAATAAATGTAATTCCTTTTTCAAATTGCAGCACCACGATGCGCTGATGGAGATTCATTGAACCGGCGCATCATTTATCAAGCCAACATTTCTTACTCACTTTTATACAGCACAACCCTAGATTTAAAGTTTATTCCACTCACTCGTTAAAGCGCTGCATGCTATGATTCCAGTCTTATTTTTGGAGCTTTTTGCGAGCACACAAAACAATGAGGTCTTTTTACTTGTTGACTTTTCAATTTAACTCTTGGATTTCAACGTATTCAAACTAAAAATTAAAGAATGCGTGCCTTTTATATTTTTCTGGATAGCGGTAGTGATGTCTCGAGGGTAGAGAGGCCCACTATCTAAATGGATTTCAGTGACAATCTCAGAAGGTTTGTATCGCGGGAAATAATCAATAGTAGACGCGGTGGTGGCTGCTGGGAGTTGACGCTGATGACAGTTGTTTGTTTTATTTCCGCAGGCTCATTTGGTCCCCGGACTAGAAACAACTTCGCGCATACGTCGTCATTTTGATGAAATTGACTTTTGGAGTGACAGCTGCCAAATTCTACGCGAACAAGTACCGATATATATGAACTGTTGCTATATGTCCAAACGAGTGTTGTAATTTGTTCCGAGCTTGATATGTCTCTGCGTTTTTATGAATGCTTACGGACACGCTCAACGAACAGCATTTACTTTTCAGTAAAAGGCAGCTATTTATTTGTTTTCTGTTATGCCAGTAATGTTATTTTTATTCTTGGAACCTTAATAAGACATTACAAATCTTGTAAGTTCGGTATTCGCAATAAGTTTTATAAGATTTATTACACAATAAGAAACAACCGCGGAAAGTTTCGCGTTTGAGTTTTGTTTCTTCAACAATATTAAAACAGCGATATACAACTGAGAAGTATTGAAAAATTTGAGGCGGAAACATCAGTTCGTGAAACACGAAACCGGCACACGAAGGAACTTGGCTGGCGAGGCTGCGGGCGTTCGCGAGACCAGCGTGCACTGCCGCCAACTTCGTACGGCTCCACCAACTGCCACGCGAACAGCCCCGACCATGTGAAACTTTCAGCTACTTAGTTTTATTTCACACCCAATTTATCCCGGAGTAGCAATCTAAACGCGATAAACGTACTTCGCTCTTGCTCTTTTATTACCTACCTGTGGGGTTACTAACTCACCATAAACGGTTGTTCCATTTAATTCCGGTCTAAATCTAACATTCCAGAAGCGCAACCCGCACGTTCCTTTCTTCGAACTAGCAAGTACTGATCTGAGAGAACTTTAAACGTTTTCGATGGTAATGTCTTATTTAGATGTAGTGGTCCCTATGTGCGCGTCCGTAATAAATGTAATAACTGGCGATGTCGTAAACCATAAAAAGCATAAAGACGCAATATTGGTTTAAACATAAAACCGCGGTTAATGTCTAAAAAACCCTTAAAAGTAGTATCAATCCAATTTCCCTATTGGGGTTCAGAGTGTCACCGCATAAAATAAAAATACCTACATAACAACCACCCCGCGCCCCCTGCCTGCCCCTGTGGGGATGCGAGGGGGCAGGGTAGGAGGGTACTTGTAATAAAAATTCGTTAATACTTTATTTGCTGTATTAATACACCTATGTGTGTATTCGCTTTGTATGTTACGATCAATATACAGCCGGCGTCTTCAACTATTTACTAACTATGTACCGCAATGTTTCCTTTACGGAACCACAGAAGTTTCGTGGGAAATGACGTCAATGAAATATATATGTTTGTAGGTCGAACCACACGCCTGCAAAAGGCTCAAAGGTAAACAAGTCATTACACACATACATATATTTATCTGTGCACAAAATCATAGCAATAAGACTATCTTAATAACGTTTTAATAATTTTATTATACGAAATAAAGTTCCTTTACATGACGGCTAGGCAAGATTAGGGTGGTTTAAAAGCATTAGGGGCTTGGCAAACAATACAGACGATTATCTGGTGAATGGTTGTCAGTAGCATCGGGCGCCGGAGTTATTGTTATATGTAAACGACCCGCTGGCCGCCACTTAATTGTCTCGTCAATATTAAACTGAAATGTTTGTACCGCAATTTGTAATACATACCTGCTTCATTGAAAACTTTCGTATTGTTTATTTGGTGTTAAATGTGTTCGGTAATAAATAAATGTACAGTTTTAATATAATAAAGCATCCCAAATGTGTCTCTCTAAATAGTTAGTAGAGATATCGATATCACATATATACATACATATGTCATCTCGCCGACTGCCTCTAGGATACCATGGCAGCAGATGGCGTACGAACGTCAGTTCCCAGGTTCGATTCTCGGGTTGGGCAATGTATTGTACAGTTTTTCAGTAAGGACTTTTCTAGTAGTAGCACGGAGTTAGAAAATGTGCTTGTAAGATGGTCATGGGCTAGCTATGTATTAGATGGAGTTTTAAAACAAGGTTTCCGAAATATAGGTTGAACACAGTTACAGATCTCGTCCTCCTGCTGAGTACTGCCTGCCAGACAATCCCGATAACAATTTGTGGAGCCGGAAAATGAACTTGGGATCCAATCTACACACATTTACACTAACGCCACTGAATATGGCTAGTTTACATTTAAACATGCTAGCTACGACACGAATAAATAAATAAGCTAGGCGATTTAATTGAAGCGTTACAAAGAGTTACTTAGTGTCTCACAGTGGACTTTAGAGTTTTATTGAAAGTCTTTGGAGTGCCATAATTAAATAAATAATTAAAATATATTTTTCAAAAAGATTACGTAGGTCTGGTCTAACAGACAGCTTAAACCTACGCAAATGTTTATGAAGTGAAAATAGCTTATTGCAACCGCCGCCGCATTGGAGTATCAACTGTACAACTTATATAACCTGAAACATCACAGTATACTTCTATTAAATGTATATAATAATTATTTTAAAGCATATAGCCTTTCTTCTACCCTTGAAATCTTGTCAAAGACTGTTCAGCAGTTGCTAGAGGATTAAACGCAACATATTTATGATGAACTTGTAAAAATTTGTTAGTGTTATTAGTCTACGGTTTCTTTTCTAAATTTAGACATCGAAATTTCTGTGTAACATGCTATAATAAAGGCTTTTCCATTTGACGAATGGTTTATTTGTTTGGTAATTTGATTTTGAACATACTAGGTAAAAAGTTAAGCTAGTACAAAACTTCACTAAAACCTATTGAATTCTAAGGAAGTGAAATCCAAAATATACCTAGAGTCTATATATGTATGTACTATTGAATATGTAGACATGAGTTTATACACTTGGGACTAAGTTCGTTTTTCAGCGTTATGCCTCAAGCGACTTCAAGGATTCGCAGAGACGAAGTCACGGGCGCAGATACACAGCAATTATTATAAGTATAACACAGCAGTAAGACGATTCATCGATAGTTTCTAATGGAGGTATAGAGTTCGTTCAACTTTAATTGCCTCGTTAGATGGTACAGACTGAGAATTTCCACGACAATAATTTTTCATTTTCAATAACGTTGTAGAGCTTTCGAATCACTGAGTAATGGTTCTGTAATATATCATGTAGCAATCTGTTTTGACCTGAGCTCTGCAAATTATTCAAGCGCTAATGACGTTCATAGAAATGAAGCTATACATCAACTATATAGATAGCGCAGTGGATTTTGTGGCCAGCTTCTCACCATTAAACACAGAAATGTATTTGATTCATTGTGCGTATGTGTTTAGTCTGGCCATTTTTTGTGTTCGTTGTTTAATTATATATGTATATGTATGTCAAGTACTTTGCCATAGAAAGACCCTCCGCTGCGCGATATAACGTAGGAAAAGGCTTTAAAATAAAGAACGAAATAACAACAAAACGAATTAAGATAAGTGTAGTTTATAGGCAAAAGATAGGAGGATATTTTTACGTATCTTTTGACTATGGAATACACTTACGTAATATGTTTGTGTAGTTTTCAGCGCGTTTTTGGGGTTTGTGAGCTTGAGCATGAGCTTTGAGATGGTAACCACTCAAAGCTGACTAATCTCAGACTGAAAACACCGCAGAAAGCCACAGCAGCTTAACATTACGATGCCTATAACTTTAGCATTTTTTATCAAGTTGGTTACGAAATTGATTATCTGCCTGCCTTGCAACATATGTTTTTCGTATTTCTTTGACGGATGATATTTCAATTTAATTTAACTTTTTCTGTGCAACGTTTTGTGCACTACCAAAATTTAATTAACTTGTTTGCGGACCGTCGAAAAAACCCACCATTAATGTACTTAATTCGGCAATTAAAATTTAATTTGATTGCGGCTGCGCGGCCTGTGGCAGCGGCTACACCTGCAGGACCAAGTAAAATGAAGTAATTCGACTCGTTGCGGCACGTCCCCGGCATTACTTACCATCTACCAACAATTTGTTTTTTCCCACCCTCAAGAGAAACTCGAGCAAGCGCGCCCTGCTTTTTAGTCCCAATTTATTCTTCCAATAAACTTTTTCGCTTTGCTTTTTGCACGGAAAATGTGCCTAAAATATTTAAACAGTTGATATTTTCGTTCACATCCTTATGTTACTGCTTATGAGCTCAATATTACTCGATGATACCGTTCGCAAACTCTTAATGCCGTTCGTGCCCATCTAACTTACGTAACCTGAATCACGAAACGGTATGTAAATAATCTGAAAACTTTGTGCGCAAAAACCACTCGCAAATATGTTGATATTTCATTTGTTGTTGTGGAGCGCCTCTCGTAAGAACGTGCATTCGTACTAATTTGAGGTTTTAAAGGGGCTGGAGTCGTTTGAAATGGCCGAGAAATTGAAAAAAAGAAGACGACAATCTATAGCAATCAGTATTTGAGGGTACCTATGCGGAGAGCGGCTGTACGCCCAGTGGCTCGCGCCTCTAACGGGCCGTGACAATCGCTTCCATGCTAAATGTCATGGTGTCCATTGTTCTGCCTCGCTCCCCGCGCGTCTACTTTGCAGCGCCACCCTAACTTTCCCTACTGAAGCACTGGCATTTATTCCCCACACCCTTACCTCCGTTAATGAAAAATGTAGGGCTCGGGATATTGATTATAGTTTTTACTCGTGTTTGCTACGGTGAAATATTTCACCGTGTTACTGACGCAACACAGGGAAAGTTTCACAATTAAAAACTTGAATGAGTAACTCATGTATGTTCCAAGTTTTATAAAACAACCGCTAACAGCGAGCGGTGTTCTTTAGATAAATCTTGTTTTATTATTAAACATTCCATCTTCTTTTAATAATAACATTAGGTATGTTTGTGTCAAAAAGGCTTTTCGATTTAAATATTATTAAGATCCCTCTAAGTTTAAAACGTTTTATTAAAAACCTTAAAGAAGAGTTATACTTCTATAATATGAATAAATTGCTTCCTCTATAAGTATAATGGAAAGTGTAATAACTCACGTTAATCAGGTCTAATCAGTTTTATTGCCACCTTAAGCAAATTATGACAATGAAATAGTGAATTTAGTTGAAGTGAAGTAAAAGTGGGTGTGGGGGGATGTTAACTTAATATGGCGGGGGCATCACGGCAATTTGTTCGAGACGAACCTCCAGTCTGGCTGAGTGCTGGCAATATCAGGGTTGTCCTCATCACTCTTATGACTAACATCCATTATTATCATCACGACTTTGTGGGATATTTATACACAGATTTTTTGGGTGTCTTGTCTTTGGGTACGGTCAATTTATGATATCTAAAATACTATAAATGTGACACATTGTGAGGGACTATTTTACTCATAAAAATGTCCACAGGCTCGAATATATTTCAATTAGTTGTCTGCTGTGGGTTCTACACGTGATCTGTCAACAATATGAGTTATGACTCCCGAGTTATATTCTAAACCTACGCACAATAAGGACGCATAAGCCGTCTTCTTCTTCCTTTAAATGTAAACTAAAATACTTGCGAATCTTCAGAATGAACTAAGTATTCATCAGGATTTTACAAACAGAATAAGTTTTGTAAAAGCATAATAAAACTTTGTTGTATTATAATAATTCGATAAATTGAATATGAAAGGAATAGTCAAGAATTGTGTACGTCTAAACTATTTATATGTGATCTAACACCATTTTCACATATTCCTAACAAACTATATTCAGCGTTCGGCAGCCCTATAACAAGTTTACGCTTGCGCTATCGAAGGAAATCGCGCGAAAAGTGATTATGGATCGGTAAGACCTTTAGCTTAAAACCTGCACATACGTACCGAGAGGCCGTCAACATGGCGATACCCACACATGCTAGTTTATTTACGTCATTCACGCACACAGACGCGTGGCGACAACTTCATTAGGAAGCCATAAGACGGCGTCAAGAGCCATCACACGACAGGTTTATGTACCTATTAAATTGTTCTTTACCAAGCTGTGTATGGCATCGAACTTTTGTACTTTACGTTAACGTTGTATAATGTTCATGAAATCCAAAAAAACGTATTTATCTATAAGCTCTTTAAATTTATTTAAGTAAATTGATTTCTATTTATAAGTGACTACGTTTTATTTGGTAGGATGACTTCTATGGTAGTCTGTGTGACAGACACAAAATAATAGGCGGTTCCTGACGCTTATTATTTTGTGTCCACGCTCGAAACAATTATATGGACACATCTTTGACTCTAGTGGAAAAGGAACACGTAGCGTAAGGCAAATTAAATAACTGCGCAATTACAGGCAATGTATAACAATGTTATTCCAGTTCCATAGTTATAAAAGTTAATGTATAATCCATGCTAATGTATAATGCCTCCTCATTACTCATTCATTTATGATACAGAAACATTTGACTGCATTTGCGACTGCCTGTGCCGACATGAATATTTTTTGCTCGAGAGCATTCTTTGCATTGTATTTTATGTGAGCTCCGTCCATAAAAATCATAAAACGTAGTAAGGGCGGCCCCCATTTGTTCCACTATTTGCATGCGATACAAACGAGTGAAGACAACGATGTCCTTCTACAGAGATCGTTGGCCGTCGACAATAAAAGTGTATTTGCGAAGAAATTTAATAAAGCGGAAGTGGACTGCTATTACGGCGCACCCCTGAGAGCCTTCGGACGTACTCGTAGGTGTATCGGACTTTGCCGGTCTTGTTATACCGCCCTGTAATGGTAATTCATATTTATTTGACTCGTAGTGCCGCGCCGACGGTTGCGGTGACGTCGACGCCCTCTGCCGGCGCGTGGTCAACACTTTAGATAAATATTGTCAGAGGTTCATAGATTATTTACTTTGTTCGTGATATTTTATTACGTAGTTTGTTTGTTAATGAGTCGTTTGGAGGGTAGATGCGTATGGAAAGATTGTATTATTTAGAATGTTCAGTTTACGTTAGTATGTCATGAAACTTACACTTCTTGAATATTTCAGCCAGTGTTTGTTTAAAGCAATTCTTGCGCACTACTAGATGGATATAACAGAACAGAAGGCGTGACTTCATACTGGTTTACAGGATGATCTCGCTATTTTTCTCGCCATTCCGTTTTTTTTCATAGGGCATATTGCATCTTCCAATACACAACAACGCATTTTAATTATTACATTGCATGGCCAAGTACGCAGCGCATACACATATGTACTTATGTATAGTGGTACCAGCACATACACTATTATAATTCAAAATTCGAATACTATCCTAACTAATATTATAAAGGCGAATGTGAGTTTCCAAGGCTTTATCGTCTTAACTATTCGACCGGTCATCATGAAATTTCGCATACATGTTAGGGGTACAGAAAAAGACAGGAAAACTTTACTTTAACTAGAGTAACTTTAACCAGGAAAAAGTACTATTCCTGAGCGAAGCTGCAGAAAAAGCGAGCAGTATATATCGCTGCAATATTGTGTTACCTGTTATCTAACTGTCTGGTATTGAGAAATAAAGATCTTAAACAGAATGGTAATGGTATTTTTTGATGAATCTCTGTCCAACACTAAGATGCTAAAAATATATCACATTTCTACTGTTCCTGCTTCTATATACAATTTTCCTATATAAAAAGTCAATAACAATTTATTAAATCAGCAAATTTATTTGCGTACGCCTAGCCTTACGTAGCAATGGAAAACAGCTCCAAAAGTCCTTTAAGTTATTGACTGATCATAGTACTAAGTACCCCGTTACCTATTTAAAATTCCCGATACATATATGTTTTGAATTAGCTTAATATAAAACAAATAATTTATTTCTTCCAAGAACGAAATGGATTTACGACGGATTTTAAATTTGCCGGGATTTGTCTATTTAGGCGTATCGTGAGCGGCTCGACGGCGCTCGAGGCCTTCGACGGATGCCAACAGACATCGCTTTAATAGCCAGAATTATTGTTCTAACTTACAGGTAGAATAGCAGTCCTTTCTGATGCGATTAGAACTGCGATATTATTTCTAATAACAGTTTTATTTTTACTTTGAAGTTAAGTTTCTTCTTTGAAACAAAAGACTGCGTGGAAAGCGCTGTGGATTAATTGGTCGCTTCACTACTGCCGGTATGCCGATTGGTGTGGGTTCATTCTAGACGCCTGATAAAAATTTAAATGATCTTCATAAGGTTGTTCTGAGTCTGGGTGTTATTTGTATGCGTCGTTTTTCTGAGAATATAAGAAAGCCTCTAGTACCGGGGTTGTCTTAAAAAGAATTGAATAAGTACTATAGTGCCATTATCTAAATATACATTTGTGTGCCTGGAATTGAAAGTAAGACGAATAAATAGGACTGCATAAATGAGACAGTTGTTTGAATGATCAATCATTCGAAATTTGGTAGAAGATATATTTCCCCCAAACAAATTTGGCAAAAATTCCAAGTATCGTAAACAAACTTGTGCCCGATGTAGGAAACCCTTTAACGTATGTCTTTGAGTCCTTAGTAATGTGATCATTATTCCCGCTCCTATAGCTTGTTCGTTAATGCTTGATGTATTTCAATTTACAATAATCTGCCACGCAACTTCTAGTATCCATGTAAGTAAATGCCTCGTAGCATATTCGTAGCAGCGTAGCAAACGTAGCACTGGTCGCCAATCTTAGAAGCAGATGTTTGGTTAAAAGGTTATTTGAAGACGGAATTGGCCACAATACTTTTTTACTCGGTTAAATAATTAAAGATATGTATGAATCAATAGCTACTATTTGTTATTGCTAGGATTATTGAGATTTTTCATAGCTGAGGGTAGTTAGTGCATAATTCATGTTTAAATTTAATGAAATGACGTATACTTGTATTCAAATTATTAATAGCGTTTTTAAACCCATTGTCAAAACAAAATGTTTAAAGAACATTTTATGAGCGAAACTTATTTTCTTTAAAATATATTATTTAATATTTTTTTTTACAATTATTGTTCAAGTCCATACTAAGCCTAACAAGGCAGTATTTGCAGAACTATGCTTGTATTTTGCGTAGACGTCACCACCTACTTCGTCTAGGAACTGCTGCCCTATACCTCCCGGTTTAAGGTTCAAAGAACTTTGATATACTGTGTATATTTGTTGGTAGTACGTCGTATGTGCGTTTAATTCCGCTCAGTATGGGGAGGTGGCGCCGACGCGGCGACGCGTCGCCCTACTTGTTGCGCGACGCGACGCCACGCCACCCGCACTATTTACGTTCCGACCAAACAATATCGACTCTTTTACTAACTACACTCGATTGTAACGACCTCTACACACTCCCATAATGTCAGTATTAAACATGTCCCTACCATTACTCCTCATCAAGTATTGTGAGCATTCATTGTCGACTATAACTTGGCAGTTTTCCCATTTATTTATTTTGGATCAGTTCTGTTAAAAGTCTAAGAAAAGTATGAAATGAAAGGATGCGGGCGCTCAGTGGTTGCCGTATCTGTCTTGCGCTTGCAGTTTTTGCTAACCATTTGTTATATTATGGATCCACTACTGGCACAAGCTATTGGATTACTCAAGAAGTATAAATACATTCTTATACTTGTTAATTTTACAATATTTTGGAGCCTGATTGTATAGTGCAATATTGCTAATAATGCTGAATCCCAAGCCCATTGACAACGTGAACTAAGTTTTAGGACGTCATATACTCGTATTTTCAAAGTACCATATTCTATTCTTTCTATAAAAATAATAGGTGATAAAACTATGAAGTAGTAATATTTATATTTATTTTACTAAGTATAAAATTATTATATACTACCATTGATAAAAACAAACACGGACACTGTCTGTTCACGAGCATGACACAGAGCAGACACTATCGAACGAAGATATAAAATAATACCTAATAGATAAACTAGCATCAAGTGTATGTACACAAACAAAGTATATTAGTGAAGTCCACCCACAAACCAAGCGGCCCATTCGAGTCTAGCGTGGAGGGTAATAAAAGACGGACGCTTGTGTGTAATTTGCGCCTTTGCTCAGCTCATCACGACCAGATTGAAATTCCTTTCGCAGCCCCACGTCGGCGGCGGCGCGGTGGCGCCAGCCTCACTTGTTGCGTACCATGAAACGTCATAACTACCTTTACGTGACGATATTATTTGATAGTTTGTTTTATTTGCGTCCAGCTTATCATACTACATCTACATAGTATGAGAGATGTAGTAAATGTTTATTGTACCATTCACGCAATTATGGCAGATCAATTTATAGGAATTGATGAGTCTGTCTAATTGTGCATGTTACTTTATCGACTGTGAAAAAGAAAATCTTAGATTACCTATCTGGTTCAAAAAGATTTATTAGGTTTAACTAATAGAACACTTTGAGTAGCAGAACGCAGTTTAAGACTCCGCCTTAGCGATATTCCTCGTTCTTCATTACCTATAAAAAATTTTACTAACATAGTATTAAGGTGTATTTACTAACATTAAATCTCGATGGCGTAGTGGTTAATGTAACCGACTGCCACGCCTGTGGTCGGAGGTTCGATTCCCGCACAAGTCAAACATTTGTGTGCATGAATATGGATGTTTGTCTTGGTCTGGGTGTTTCTATGTACATAGGTGTAATATGTATATATTTATAAAACAAAAAAAGTATATATGTATGTTTATCCATTGTCTAGTACCCATAGTACAAGCTCTGCTTAGTTTCGGCTAAATGGTGTTGTGTGTATGTATTATAAAATTTTATAATATGTAAATTTAGGTTAAGGTATATTTATCTATGGGCCTATGCAGGCCGAAATAAATAATTTGATTTGATTTGAATTAAGAACGAGTGAGGAAAATATTTTAAAAGACTATTAATGAATTTAGCTTGACTTCTTGCAACCGAAAAGTCGTCCGATTAAAACCCTCTATTGTATTACTGACCCGAATCGACTTCTAATAAGTGCGTATATTTTAGTTGGAGCGTATGCTAGTTAAGCCAATATTTAAAAACAAAAACTTTATTGTACGTAAATAAGCTTGCCACGTTAAACTCTAGACAACTAGTTATACCTTCAAATAGAAGGATAGATATCATTGCACTTCGGTAAAACACCAGTCAGCACTTTAAAAACAAGCATATGTAAGCAAGTAAATGTTTAAATTCCATTGGATGAAAGAAACTATGTGCAGAACAGATAGTTTGCCGTTGTTTCAGAACTAAACAGTTACTTCAATTTGCAGCAATTGCACAAATGGAATTCGGGATGTGTTTCTTCTTGCGTGGTATACATACATCACTCTGATCGATGGTTATGTTAAACTATGAAACTACTAACTTGCATGTGTTAGGTGAACTGCATGTGTATTTGTTATTTTTTTTATTTCCTGAGGTAGTTAACTAAGCTTTATCTTAAACAAACATTTTGGTAAAAAAAAGATATACTTTAATATAGTGCCGGAAACTTTAAAATACTTAATAGTGTTAAATAACAAAGACAATAAAGTCAACATGACTAGTTTAAGTTTAAGCATCGCTGTCGACTGGTAGCTAGAAGGCTGCAGAATTGCCATGTTGTATGGCAAGAAGGTTTTAAAAAGACCAGACTTTCTGATTATGCAAATAATCGTTGAAGTCAATCAGGCTTTTTGCGAACTAAAAGACATGAGTGCTCAGATCCTATACGGTCCTATACGATCTTGTATTTCCAACCTAAACGGTATCAATCTGGTATATCATATTTATTTTAAGACAGTAATGATAAGCAAATATTAGGCAATATTAAAAGTCACTTATGCACAGTGAAAAGTTGAAAGCTATATGAATCGAATAAGTCTAGTCACCTAGAGAAGCGTTTCGGTGCTCCTATGTGAAGAACCAAGTAAATGAACTGCGACGCAAATAAATGCGAATAAAAGCATTTTGCGTCGCGAATGCACCAATTGGCTTCTTAGAACACTATTTTCACGTACAGCGGGTAGAACAAGGCAGTCACGTGATCATTCTGATTAATGGTGAAATGTTCACATGTTATTAATTAATTAGTGCACAAATTAATATCGTGAGGCTTGCAGTTGACGTGGGCGCAGGACGTCGCCGACATGCGTCAGGCGTGCCTTGATTGCGCTTTCCGTCATTGCTGCACTTTAATTAAAGAAGACCTACAGTTTAGTTATTCAAACGTAAGTAATAGGGGGCGATGGAGTTACGACGCCTCGGCGGCGGCGGCGGCGGCGGCGGCTGAATCCTCATTAATGATGCGCGATCGGTGTTCGATAATTACGTGTTCTTTGTACTGCTTTTGGTATTGTAGTATTGTGACGAATGGTTAGGTGAGCATGTGATATATATATTAAGACTTAAACATGAGTTTTAACATGCAATTGAAATTTGCACCGTTTGTGTTCTTCGTAATTGACTTTCGATATATACGTAAGACTAGAAAAAGTTATGTACTAATTTACTTCACTCTACTGTAAAAATAATGTAGTAAAAAGGCTTAATCATTTTCTCAATTTTATTTTAAGCACGCTCTTTGTCACAAGTCTTTTAGAGAGGCAAATAAAATGTGTTATAAGAAATATATGAAGCATATTGTATTTGATTGAAATAATTATACATCAGTCAGACTCTTCAACAAAGTTATCCACAAGTTCATTTTCAAGTTTTTTATAACAAGTACCGTCTCTCTGTGGCAAACAGATGTACAGGATAACGAAACGATTTTAAAAGCTTTCTACTCTGCCAAGTAGAGTTCCGAAAAACCGTTGATGGTACCCACTGCATATGTTTTTTGATAATAAAAGTAACCATTCGTTTTATGAGCTTCTAATCGGCAAAATTCAATGTGAATTATTAACTCACTAGTTTCAACCTTATATCGCATAGTTCCAAACTAATTGGCGGTTCTTGACATGCCACAGACGACAATATAACAGATGCAGCGGATTGTAAGCGGCATAAAAGAAAAATAAAATTCTTTACGATACTAAAGATGGAAATCTCAACGTGTATGAAAGAAGTACAGACATTCTTGAGGGCAACAGAGCCTCGAGCGGGCACTTAGCTTAGGCTATTAAGGGTGCCGTGACCGCCAGCGCGACGAAACGACGAAAACTATAAAACCGTTAAAGCAACGTTTCAGCAGCCGTAAAGAGCGTCGCGAGATCTGTTGACAATGTCGCCCCAACCCGCCATAAACCGTATGCACCCGACGAAGCTGTAAAACTTAATGGCACTCTGATTAAACTTATCTCTCAGGCTAGCAAATCACGACCTTCACTAATAGCCGCTCGTTCATTCACCGAATCTAGCAATTTTTATTGGCTGCATTGTATTAAAATGCTGTAAACCGGAAGGCTTCCGAGCGAATATGTCAAGTGTAGAGTTATGGTTTCTTGGCGCGCCGCCCGCTCGCCCGGCCCGACATTGGTTTGTTGTCCTAATACGTTTACTTGTGCATTGTACAAATAGCTACACTAAATGCTTTAGGATGCTCTATAAATTGCACGCTGTATACATCGCGCACCGCCGCCGTATTACACAGTCCCGTGATTTGATTCATTACCGAGTTATGTTGAAAGTTAACCGCTTACATAAAACTTAGTTACGGCTTCGGAGAAATAAAGGAGAATTTTTAAGTTTCACCAACAAATATAAAGTAACAAGTACTCGGCTAGATTCAAAGATAAGGAGGTCTTCTTCTAAGCGGGTGGACTAACGAGGCGTAACTTTAAAATACTTTCATTTATGCCGAGCGCGAGCGATATCGACTACAGACGTCTTTATGTACGAACTTGTATACTTAACGGCGACTGTATGATCACACTGAGAAACCAAAAAAGTTCAGATAGTGCGGGGTAATGTGCGGTCGCATAAAACGGCGAGGACTCTCAAAACGCTTTACAAGTGCTGGAAGGATGTTATAAAGGTTTTACGATCGCGTTCCGTCACTGAACGTTGCATTGGCCTTAATGGACGACCTAAGTGCATAGGGACATTCATGACAGCGGTAAAGCGGTAAGGAAACGTTTGCAATACCGATGGTAATACCACTAACGGTTCATTAAAGGGAAATAAACGTGACCGCAGTTACCGGAATGTCGGTACACACTTACACTTATGACCGACACGTACGGCGATGGCCGTTCCTATTGATAGTATTGTCACTTTTATGCGGGACAGGAAGCAGGCAGCTGCGGTGCCTATCTAAAATATTACGATAAAGGCTTGTATGGAGTTTCGTTCAATGATGCTGCGAAACTCTAAAATACAGGCGTGTTCATATCTAGATCATGACATTGTAGCTCACATTAATTTTGATGAGTAGCACTTTAGTAAACAAAACCCGTAATGTTCTTATAACACGTACACCGGGGAAAATAAAATGCAAAATAAATAGTATGTAAAATAAAAGCTTTCAAAAGCCGCTCTTGACTGAACGTTTGATTTACTTTGTGTTGGAACGTTTATCTAGAGTGATTCATCACGTTGGACAATAATGAGGGAGATGAATTTCGGAAGTAAAACAAATCTACGTCATCGATTAGTAATTCGACACTTTTAAGCATTATTCTATTTTCCATTTGCGTTCGACAAATGAGAATGTAATAGTTATAAAGCACGATCATGTTTCCGTAAGCGGTTTTCACTGTAACAATGTATTTTCATTTATCAGAATGCCGCCATTTTTGCATTAATATACTGTAGTCGTAAGCTCGAACTTGAATTCATTTTGTATTCTAGAATTGCATTAATGGCTTGTTAATTCGTACACGTGTATAACGTTTATTTATGTGTAACTATTAGTATTTCAGATAGCAGTCAATTTCATTTAATATTACTACATTCAAAATATACCTTCTCAGTTGATTAGAATTTGTAAATGAAAATGCTAATGAACACCTAAGTAATACAATCAAAAGTAATTCGATTTCCAGGACCTTTTATTCAAACAATAGTGTAGTATAACTATTTGATCTGGAGGCAACTACTCAACCGAATCCACTCGTACTCGTAACTCTGCCCTTTCCAATCCAATTCCATAAAACACAGTGCTATTTCAAGTTTCAATCAACATGTCCCGGAATCGTTTTACTGGGTCATTGTACCAGGAACATAGACAGTCGCAGGTGATATAGGCTTTATATCGAGTGTGCTAGGCAATGGCTAGACAGACGTCGACGGCGAGCTTGTTTTAGCGGCTGATCGATACCTACGCCCGTCCCACCGCGCCCTACTTAGCTGCTGGCCACAACTCTATTTTCTTTTGCCCTTTATTTGAATACAACGATGAATTTATTATGAACCCCCATTGCGATTACCTACCTCGTGTATTTTATGTAGTTGAAACAAATAGTAATGGAAGATATTATGTCCAATAAATAATTCAACGTTTACAAAAGGAATAGGAATCGCCCGATAAAATTCCAATGTACGTTCTGAAAATAGGAGTAAAAGAATTGAGCCTCGAGAAATGTTGATGTATGTATAATTCTTCCTTTCTGCGTGTTTCTATTAGGACGTTTTACGTTTGGATTCATCTTCATTTACAACCGAGAACGTAGCGAGATGTATAATGAACGAAAACAAACCACAATGTTATACGCCAAAAAACAAAGTGACTGAAGTCAGCGCTGTAACGCCGTGCTCAACAGCTAATTACAAAGAATAGTACCCACCAACCTCGGTGCGGACATTATTAAGTACCTACTATGAACCCTCCGCTTTGTAAACTCGAAAGTAGCTACGAATCACCCGCATTTTTGGCGTGCTTGCGACAGTCAGTCTAGAAAGTGTCGTTCGAGAATTTATGGTAAAATGTAAGACCCTGACAAATGAACTTTACGCAGTTCGACGGGACGTGATGCCAAAGACAATGTGGATGTAAAATAGATTCAACAACATAAATTCTCATTGTACTGTTTTATTTAACTCACTTTAGAACAGCGTATGTGTCTACGTGAGTTTGAAACATGTACGGAAATAAAAAATGAGCACCACTTATAGAAAATTTTAGTCTGTGTTGTGTTAAAATACCCGAGAAGAAAATGTGAAAGCGTAGGAAAATATACCACGGCTTTAGTGTCCTTTTAACCACGGGACTTTGATCACTTTCTATCCGATATCCCCTGTATCCTAACTAGTAGCAACCCTAATGAACACACTACATTTAACGTGGAACGAGGAGAATCACCCGGCCAGCTCAAAGACACGGATTCATCTCAGGATTGTTGGCCCTTTGTGTTAAACCTCTTTTGGCCGGATTAACTTCATATCACTGCGCTCTTTTATTGGAACGTATGTATCGCTTGAAGCAGGCTAGGATATTTAACATGGAAGGTTTCTTTTAGTATCTAATTATGAAAGGGATAAAATATAATGATCAGCAAAAATACTAATTGGTCAGCAAATATTGCACAGCATAACGAGCATCTATACGCCTCAAATTACTGCATTCCGTCTCGGAAGTGTTAGGTTATGTTAGGTTCCATATTTGAAACCCACCCAAAAATAGGAGCCCCGCTAAGCGGGGCTCCGTCGACTTAGTTTGATCTCTTTAAAGTTTGCTGGCCATGAGTTGCTGATCAATTAGCTTTTTTTGCTGCGCAATTAGTATTTTTTTGCTGTGCAGTTAAATACTACCCATTAAGAAATACGATAAATTTATGTATCGTTTATCCAAATATAAATTCTTAAGAAGAATCTAAATACATTATTTTTAAATTTAATGTACGAGTATATACATTCATTAACGAAAGGCGCATGTTATGCTCGGCGTGTATCGTAGGAGACTGCAAACATTACAATAATGAGTACAAAAACACTCAATTTCGGATACCTATCTGATTTCTACATACATTTTTGCCTTGCCATAGTCATTCGCTTTTGGGACGTTAAATATTTATACAAGTGCACCAACCCTACGTTTAAAGTCAGTTTACGAAAAAATGTTACCAAACCGTTAGCTTAAAGTGAAGTTGAAAGTAATTCAGAGCAAAAATAATGCATGAAGTGTTACATTACAAAGTTTGTTTAGAACACTAGAATGTCATTGCGAGGAGCGAGTTTTGTAATAGAATCATAGTCGGCGGTTTCCTTCACGGTGTGCGGTGCACTGTTTCTGTGCACGACTTGTAAAAGGTTTTCCTTTACGAGAAAAACTTTTATAATTAAAGGACATCAAAGAACCTCACGATGGGGTTACACTTTGGATCGTTATTCAAAGCGGCTGTAACCGAGATAAGGGATCTTTTGGCGCCTTTTCAATGAAAGTTTATTTTATGAACTGTGACAAGGAGATAAATTTGTTACTATATCTCTGTTAATGAACATTATATCTGTATAAATATATCAGTTGGTATAATAAGGCAAAATAAAGGCAAAGATATCGAGTAAGTATTTTTTATATATTTAATTGTAAGACCCATCCTTGGCTGTTTAAGTGGGCACTAAGTATCTATAAGTTCAATAGCCATACGGAGCTAGCATTTATATTAGCTACACAGAGCTGCAAAGTTTCTCGATGTTGCGTTAGATGATTATACAAATAGTCTTTATAGCTAATTCTCGCTCAGTTTAAAAACAACAGATAATATATACGAGTATATGTATATCAAATCGATGTAAAATGAACCATGACTGATGTCAGAATCATAATCTCTGCCTAATTCTTCGGGAGACAACCGTAGCTCTATGTATGTATGAAACGTTAATTGCTGAGTCAGTTGCCTGCCTTTTGCTTGTTGATATTTTGTTTAATATATTTTCATTTGAACACGGATTTGCTTATTCAGTCATGAGTAAAATCTATTTAAAATATATTCATGGAATAATATAGAAATAATGGACTAAAAGATTGACAAAGATATCATATAGAAAGCCGCGAGTCCCATGGGAACGCCGGAATAAAAAAGTGTGAAACTAGGACAAGGTCTATACACACAGTTAGCTGTGTGTCAAGTTTAACTCAAATTCGCGCACGAGTGATTGGTGATAGATATCTAAATACCTTTAAAAGCTCTCACATTTATAATATTACGCTTGCGTAAATGTCCTATTCTGTTCCCCTTGCAACATGAATTTTCATAATGATCGGTTGAGTAGTTAAGGCGTGAAAGCGTAACAAACAAACTTACATTTGCATTTCCGTTTATAATATAGGTTAGGATTAGTAGTTTGAGTGTCAAGAGTGGCAAAACCTCGGCGAATGTTCGTGTTTTGGTAAAAACGCAGGCATTACCTATATCATGAGAGTAAACAGACTGTATGTGCGTAGTAAGTAAATATTCGGTGAAATACTTACCTTTACGCTTATGTTACACATTTAAATTTTAGCTACTTTTTATAGATTTTAACGCAGTTTATTAAAATTATTGCAAATTTAAATGCCGGGGTGGGTGTAAATATAAATAGTTGAATTGTTGTAACAATTTAAATAAACCGCAAAAATAACACGAGCTTTTATTGAAATTGAAACAATTAATTTCAATAACAGTTCGGGGAATTTCCGTCAGCGACTTGGCTGAATTTTTGGTTATATACACAGATCGAACATTATATACTCAATATTAAAATCAATTTATAGCTTTATCATAATAAAATACTGAATAATTTATAGGTGTGTGCTTCCTAGTCGATTACATTTCGTGATACAAATAGCATTCAGATAAATACGTGCGACGGATCTAGTAGGCACATTGACAATCCACACTCGTATACGAAACACTCACCGGGTGAATACTAAAGACGTAATCGGAATGATACCCGTACACTGATGCATTTGGACAACATCGTTAAGTCTACATCAGTACTGTACCAGCGTTGGAGCTGTAATCAAGTCCCCACTGGCGACTGCACAGTAATTGATTGGTCTCAGACGCAGACAACAAAAGATAATGCCGAGTCTCGTGGTAAATGGATTTGTCAACTGCTGCGCTAGTAATTAAATAAATATACTATTTGTTTCTTTGCCCGGTTAGTATGCGCTGACGAGTTTTATCAGCTATCGTGTGGTTTTTGTCTTAGAAGCAATTTGCGCGGCTTAATTGCTACGAGAAAAAGTGACGCTACGAAAGGCCAGTTACAGCGGCGCTACCATTGTACAATTATACTGTTTTCTTCTTAATCGAGTCTTACTATCCGTGTGGAAGCAAATAGTATCAGAGTTTATAAGTTGTCTATTGGTCTCTGATTTCGCGTAGCGGTCTAAAGGTTATCTGTATAGTTAATAATAATAATAATAATATTCTACCATATACACACAACACCATCTAGTCCAAACTAAGCAGAGCTTGTAATATGGGTACTAGACAATGGATAAACATACATATATACCTTTTTTTTTTGTAAATGCATACATATTATACATAGAAACACCCAGACCAAGACAAACATCCATGTTCATGCGCACAAATGTTTGACTTGTGCGGGAATCGAACCCGCGACCTCAGGCGTGGCAGTCGGTTACACTCACCACTACGCCATCGAGGCCGTCAAAAATTTACATGATAGGACTGTCATAAATTTACATGATAGGCGTGACCTACAGTTTTATGTGTTCATTGAGGCACAATGTAGATGTAACTCTTTATAAAATTCGTCCTGTTCTTAAAGAAATCTTAATAGCACTTTGACCCAGTAATGAAATTACAGATTTAGAGCTTGCTGTGCTTCTGTTGCTAGCTTACAGTGCTGCATGAAGTCGCGCTTATATTGTTTAACAGATGTCGCAGAGTATAGCCGCATGGTCATGTACCATGTAACATTAAATCATGCCCAGCTTGTGGCATACAATTGTAAGGGCTCTTGAGTTCAAAACTCGGGTCAGGCAACGTGTAATTGGAATTTTCCGTTAGATAATTTACAGTAGCAGCAATATTACTCCGAATGTTTGTCAATTGAGTACTCTTTCTATATTTTTATTTTATTAAAATCACAACGCCCACACGAGGAATAAATCCTGTGTCGTGAAGATATTTACGATAATTCAAACAACGCTCACAAATACAACCCATACACGGAGCAACTATTAGTGCACCACACAAATTTTTATTCCGTATAGGATTCGAACCCAAAACACTAGAGGTAGTGACATTGGCGAGGCGACCACTAAAACCATCCGCCATCCGCGCATAAAAACTTTTCCATTTATAACATGTATTATGGACGGGCGAGATTAAAACAGTCATACGATACAAAAATCCCTTTTCACTATGTTTATATGGGTGTATATCATAGTTGGGTGGAGAAAGAGAGGGGTGGGAGGGTGGCACATCAATCACTGGGACCTTTTTGTCAAGTTGCCACTTCGACACGTTTCTCCTATGTTATGGTTAATTCAAGTCGATGTAGTTTCAGCTCTCACGCTGAGAGTTGATGCTGATATATTTATAAAGATAATATAAAGTGCTTGTTGTATTTTTAGGTTAAAGGAAGATATGGCTTTTGAATGGTTTTATGTTTTAAGGAATTACACCGCTATATTTCTGGTTGAGTGGGACTTTCTTTATGTCGATGGATAAATGGTATTAGCATCGTTTTTAGAGTGCCAAAATGATAAAAAGCGGATCTATAGAAGTTTGTCAGCCCTTTTCTCGCAGTTTTCATAACCTCAGCAACTTTTATTGCTATTGTGTAAATAATGGTGTACATTATTAATTTAAAACTTTGTTGAAGTTATTGCAAATTAAAAATATTATTTTTGAAAGATTGAAAGAGGAGTAAACATATTTCAAGTAGAGGTACCTACTAAATAAAGTGTGTAATCAATATATTATAAATTGGTTTTGTGTATTACAAAACATTTATATTTTCGTAGTGCATAGTCTGTTATTTTAACTTATAAGTTGAATGAAGTTAAAAAAACAGACTTTTTTAAGCGGTCGGTATTCAAACGGCGCTCGTGCTTATTTTAACTAAATAACTTGTCTTCCATGACATGAAACCCCGGCAACGTCCAACTCGCACTTGATCATATATTTTCTATGGCACACTTATGTGTCAAGTGTTGAAAATAACTTAACACCTCGATCACAGTAAAAAATATCGTAATTTATAACTTATCTTACCTGTGTAAACAGATTGTTAGTAATTAGTGGACATATTTACCTAAGTAAATATATTACGAACAACTTAATTCGTTAAGTTCACCTTCCAAAGGCAAAACGTTTATCTACCGAGATAGGGGTTTATAAAATTAGATGAAGTGTTTTGATAAAACCGATTAACTTTATCGCTGGGTTTTTAATCGTTTACGCAAATAGGGCGGGTTGTGCAGCGGTGTTGGCGCCCGCGACCGCTTTCGCGCCCGCGCCTCCCTCACCTGATCCCTTTATATGCTCTCTCAACCTTTAACTTTTTAAAAGATCTTCTCTGTCTACCGACAAACAATTTACCAGTATAACTTCGCCGGATAGACTTTTCAGAGGAGATTTGTTATTCACTCAAAAGTTTTAAGTGGCTGTGAAACATCGTTGTCAAAGAATTAAATAACTACTCGTTTTAAACGATTTGATGCTTTAAACTTATTAGGTTAGGGTATATAATTGCGTGTAGTTTACGTGGCAAGTGAACAGTTGTTAGTCTACACGTCGATCTCGGAAGTTTCGCCGTCAGGTTGTGGTGAATCGACTGTACTTCACTCCGCGGAATGTACATGTTTGTACTTGACACGGAACGGGGTAAACTAACTTTGATAGAATTAGAGCAACCTCCCTCAACAATAAAAATATAAAGTTATACCATTACGCCTATAACTTTTGGTTTCCTCTGAACCGATGTCACATGTATCATGTACATTCTACATGTATTCTACAAGTTACGCTTACCCTTACACTTGAACATACATACATACATATGTACACATCCGCGTAAATGGGTATAATAAACGCCTTTGTTATAAAAAAATATCTCTAAAAATAACCGATTGCCTCGTTGGTTCTATAACTTTACCCTTATCGTTTATGTATGCGGCGTAGGGTATGGGTTTGATTCTTTGGCCAGGCAATTTATTATTGGTATTCTCTTTTAGAAAATTCTCAATTACAGTACGGTGTCTGAAATTGTGTCCACAAGACAGCAATAGGCTTTGAAACCTAAAATAGCTGGTAAAACGTGGGTGTGACAAACACACCTGCCCACCCTTACACGAATATAGCCATGAGTCTATGTATGTATGTCTAAAAATAAAACGGTCGAGACACTTCAGAACAAAGTAATCAACTACTTATATTTCCAATATTTGAAATCTATTAAGCTCGTAAGTATTAAGACTTCAGTGAAATAGTAGCTCAGCACTCAAGTCTCGTCTGCTGCGCTGAAGTCAAGGATCTTTTGTCGGATTGTATCTCCGATATTAGAAGGAGGGATCAACTCAGTGTTATTAAGAAAGTCTTAGGTGTTCGATAAGAGCTGTGTGTATTAGTCCCCCGGCGCGGGCAGCGCGGCCCATCCATTAGGTGAGCGTGTCGCTCGTGGAGCCCTGCGACGCTCAGCGTGGCGCAAACTACCCCCGACCGAACAAACTACTGCGTTTTTCAAAAACACTCATTCTTAATTAATATAATTAACACCCACAGATGTTTGTTTTTATTCTATACAATGTTTTAATCAGAACCATATGACGTAATGAACATATTTCTTTGGTTTATATTTCTAAATTTCGGTGATGAAACGCCTGAACAAAATTATGCACTTAGTTCAAAGTAACACAATCTGGGAAAGCTAATAATACTTATATTATGAAAATTTGGAAAAAGGTGCACGTTACCGAGTGTCGGTGTAGCTCGTTAGTCTCCCCGGACATGGGATAATTGTGATAACCGCATTTATCCGTGTCCGTGGAACTCTTGAATGTAAAACTTAATTGAGTTATTTTCTCCCGCGGCGCCACGTCCCGACATGTGTACCTGCAACGCCCTAATACTGAATATTAAAAAGAAAATCATCCAGAGAATAACTGTTTTTATACTCATATTTAATAGAATTGTGATTTTCGTAGATTTGCTCATTTCGTATTGTCATATTATCAGAAAATGGCCGGATTAGGTTATTGTGGCAACACAATAAAAGAAGCATCATAACTATTTCAATGAATCTAGAACTAAGTTAGTTCAATATTGGATAAATCTTTAAGATTATTCCGATTTTCATGCAGTTCAGAAAAATCACTGAATAAGAATAGTAAGTGTATTAAGTGTACGGTTTCAATGGCGTGTGGAGTTTGATCCCGACTGTGAGTTAATGCAAAAATGCATAAGAAGATGGATTTTCATGCTCAAAGAATTCCATTCACAACGTGCCAGTGTCTGGTAGATTAAGTACAACTTTACTGCGAGGAATAAAGTTTGAAATAGAACTCATTTTGAATTTTAATCGCATATTATTGGGTCGGGTCCTTAAAAGCCTTTTTGTTAGCAGCTCCGCTCGGAATGGTATAAACAGAATGAATTAATGCTTTTTGTACACCATTAACATTATTTGTACTGATTTATATTGTACTAAGATATTACATAAAATATTCAAACATAGACAATACTGTGAATACATTCTTTTGTATAAACATTCTATAGAACATGATGCGCTTTTTAGGCGAAGACGTAATATCAGCATAATAAGATTGAGTAAATTTCTAGCGTACACGTAAGATCCTCGAGTTTCTGTAGCCGACAGTGCGGCGTCTAATTACAAGTGTTGAATGGAACTTTTTGTACAGCCAGATTGTCGCGCCAAATATTCACTCCAAATTGAATATTAAATTTCCATCGCAATACGAGGAATTTTAAATTCGTTAGCTGCACAGTTATTTGGATTGTTTTTACGTGCACTCTCTAATTTTACAAGCGAGATCTATTTGTACCCACTGACTAGATGAGCTGCAACTGAATACTTATTGTTGTTTGTAATGATGGATAGTATTTCGTAACACTGCGTACGTGACATTTATTTTTACAGCTTTGGTAATGATATAGAACAATTTGGTCGAGAGTGCATAATAACATTTTATTAATATATCGAGCTCACGTACAGTCGCAGCTATTTCGGCAATACGACTGCATAATCCGCAGCATCCTATTTTGTAGCCGCTGCATAGCGTAATAATCTCAGCTATTCGGTGGGCTTCGTCAGCGCTCGGCTCGACAGGCACTCGAGCCGGCTCGAGTCTCGGGCTCAAGGCTCGATGTGGCTCGAGCTCGCGACCTGAGAGTGCTGGCGCGGCGGAAGCGGGCCCTTACGTGCTTGTCGTCACGACACGCCGCCTTTGTCCACCCACTAGGCTTATTTGCTGAACAATGAAAAAGACGAAAGCCTCCGACATATTTCTGCAAAGCTTCTGCGATGACTAGAAGGAAAAAAGTATTTATCACGTAAAAATATGCTATGATTCGAAAATAATAGACGCCGCTCGCTGTCAGTTTCGAATTCATTGTATTGATTGATGAAAAGGCTTTTATGAGATTCTGCCAGATTTTGCGTATTTTTCATTTTCGTTTAAACGCGACTTTGCAATAAATCGATTTCGGGCCCAATTTATCAAGCTTTTCCTAAAAACTCGCCGTAGTAAAGTCATGTTTGTGAAATAGAAAGAAACATTGTAAGTCGTGAAAATTATTTTAACATTCTTACCGCATGACGTTTTAACGCGAGCGTCAATTAAATTCAGAGGGTGTGAGCTCTAAGTGGGTACGTGTTCCTTTAACATGTTATTAAGGTAGAATCCTGTTTTGATTCTGAAGACTACATCGGGAGCATACTTAGATAGGTACGTAATTAAGTATAGTAAATGCACATTTGAAACGATCAACATTGACATGAGGGAAGTTTTTTGTGATTAGATACGCGTTTCAATTTCTCAATTCAGTCGGTCCGTCAGAGCGCGTGAGCGATGCGCATGTCGCGCCGCCGTGACAGACTCCCCCTTGTGGCTGATACACACTGTTCCCTAACACCCACTGTCCTCCAACTATAAGGATACATTGTTATTTTATTAAAAAGTCCTTTTACCTTCTATGTTTTCGTAATTAAGTCATTTTCATTATAATGTTTACGCTGTTTTTCTTCTCTTAAGGAATCTTAAGAGAAGAAAACCCTTCTCAATAAGTATCCGAAAGCAATTACCCGAAAGACCACCCACGGTTACATTATTTATTTTAATTTCCTATTCGTATTCAGTATTCAGCCTTCTAACTATTCGTAGAAAATCTTGATGTAATTACAATATTGGGAATTTTGTAACATGTACTATTTGGGTATAGGTTTACTAAACTAATACTTTAAAAATGTACGTTTTATTGGTTATTGTATCTAAAAGGCTTGTCTAATTCAAATGATAGCACGCGATCTAGCGAGCTTTCAACTTCTGTCATCGTAGACTAAACGTAGTCACGAAATTTCATTGCTATATTGAAAATTGCAAACGGTACTTTACATAGATACATAAATTAGTTATAGCACGCTCTGTGGGTTTTTAAACGCGAGGGGAGATGCGGTACCTGTACTTCCGTATCGGCATTTAAAATCATGTCAAATCAAGCGATTTTAGTATGGAGGATCGTGGAGGAGAGCCCTTGAAGCGGCCGAGGGCCCGGAGTGCACTCCTGGCGAACCCGTCACATTATTCGACCTACTTAGCGGCGCAATAGAAGACGAGCCCGAGGTGTCGCTGTAGGTGCCTACTTGATACCGCCGTGCTTATGGACGACTCGAGATATTATATGATCCCTTTGTCACACAAATTGTAAAACTCCTCATTTTCTCAAGTTATTCTTTGTTAATCTACTAACGAATAAACCCAATTTTCTCTTCATTCTGAATATAAACTAATAAAAAATATAAATAAAAGAACTACACAAAGTATTACGTCAGATACCTTTATGACAGCGAGTGCTCTCGTGAACAGTAGGTATAATATCAAAAGTAAGAAAATAAGGCTTCAACGAAAACGAATTGAAAAATTCAGTCAAGTGAATTACGGGATAGCTCATAATGCCAAGATTAAGCAGGATTGCCTCTGCTTGAATATTTCCTTCCACTTCTGTAAATAAAACACCCACATCTATTGGTTTGGTAAATTGAGAGCTCAGCAAGACAATTTACTTTTGTAATTTTGTTTTTATATGAGAATGTGGTCAAGTATATTGCGTCAGATGATACGCGCGGTTCGATATCGGCGGGTGACAGCGCCGGGGCCGCCAAGCGCCATATTGGGCGCATAAATCAAGCCGGGCGGCGAAGTGACACCGCGCACCGTAAGCGATCGAGTGTCACCCGTCTAGAAATAAAAGCAAGAAAATTTTTCACTAGTTGAGTGGTTTACTCACAGGCATGCGGTAAAATTTGTCTCGTCTGCTCCACACTTACTTGTTGTTTATGTTTTGTCTTCTAATTTCGCGAGACGCGCTTACTTAGAAACTCGGCACGGCCCTTGTTTATTTGCGTTTGTGTTACATATTAAATGTTGCGTGCCTATATTTTAGTTATCATAATGTATTCGCACTCGCATATATTGTATGTAGCTGTATCTATTTTAATACTCGAGGACGTATGGAAATTATGATTTGGTGTAAATTACTTTGTGGTATTTATTATAACAGATGTAAACTGGTTTGTTATGTTAATTGTATTGAGTTTAAATGAGTTTGCTATATTAAAGTCTCTGTTTTATATAATTATGTAAGATCTAAAAGAACGCTTAATTTTGAATAAAGAATCTGTAATCATTTATTTTATGCGATTTCATTTGTCGAATTACAATTAACAATAGGTACAGAAGTATCTGTGTGGTGGCTTCTAAAACTCCAAATTATTATCTATTTATATGAAATAGTTCTGCCAACCCGCACTGGGCCAGCGTGGTGGACTATGGTCTAACCCTCCTCACACTGAGAAGAGGCCCGTGCCCAGCAGTGGGACAGTTTAATACAGGGCTGATATTATTATTTATATAATAACAATATCAGCCCTGTATTATTCCAACTAAATTAATATAATATGTTTAATTTACTGCAAACATTCCATCAATTGTTAAAAATAAATCTAAATAAGTGGCCACGGGCTGGCGGTCAGTTTTATTATATTAGTGTAGATTACTAAATCAAGTCTAGGGCTAGCTTAGCGATGGGAAAAGACATCGATACTTGCGCCGACGGCGTCAAGTTTCGCGCGGTCGCAAGCCGCAAGGTATGTGCACATAGTATTACTGTTACGTATCAACACACACAGAAATGTATCCTTACGTACCCATACTTATGTTTATGATTAGTTTCCTAGATAGAGTGTAAGGCTAGTTATTTCTATAATATGTAATTGATTCTAAAAATGAATAATAGTATGCTAAGTTTGTTTCTACCATGTGCAATCATATTAGTTTAGCGGGATGCATTTTTGACATGCAACTTTAAGGTTTGACTAGATTGTTATGACTATAGTCTTTCTATGTATAAAATAGTGACATCTTTTTAGATAAATTTATGATTAATATTAAGTGAAGCGAATTTCATTATTATTATAAAATATGCCATTATCTGAATATTAAAATTAAACATGTGTTTTTTCTAGACATTAATGTATCATCAATACTCAATAATTTCAATACTATATAATTCATTGAAATTAAACTACTATATACGGATTTTATCGCGTTGTTTATTTGACACTGTTACAAAATTTTGAAAAACTGTTACACTACTATAATCACTATTAAACTTTACAAATTTTTAAGCTAATTAAATTATTTAAACTATTAAAACTATTTATACTATTACTATACTATTATACTATTTAGATTTATTTTTACTCTTTCCCCGACGTTTCGGTTGCTTTTCAGCAGCCATGGTCACGGGGAGACTAACTAACGCGATAAAATCCGTATATAGTAGTTTAATTTCAATGAATAACATTCGCGTAAACAGAAGACAATATTATACTATATAATTATTATCAAATGCTATTGTAACTTGTTTATTTTTATTTGTACGCCTTGATAGGCAAAACATGTACGTCCAGTAAATCTATTCCATCTTGCATGCTTAACGTTGTATGTAAACACATGTTTTTTAACAAATAAATTATCTTTATCTTTATCTATCTGTACAAAGAATATTTTAATAGGTATAATTAAATAAAGCGTTGTTTTAAGCGTTATGTACACTGGCATTAAGAAATAAAGATTGATAGAGTTTGTACGAAGATAGTATGGCCTCGTAATTCTATCATGAAAAATAGTGTTGAATGGTTTTCAAACCAAACTTGACAGCAATCTTTATACGTATATGAAACAATATGTGACATGATGAGATAGGTATATGCAACACAAGTTTTTAGAAGAAGTATTTATTTAAATGTACATATGTATGAGAATTTAATAGATTAGCTGACACTGTTACTTAATACAACTAAGAGTCGAGTCAAATGTAAATAATCTTCCAACAAAATAGTGCAGTACTAAACAAAGTAAATAGCTAACTAAGTAAATAGCCATCAATTCAAAACTTAACAATGGGACATAAAAACTATATTTGAATGGCACACGTCTCGAGGCGTGACCGAATTTTCCGTTTACAGTGACACACTCCATATTACCCCATCTTTTTCTTTTATGCTAAACCAATTTCGTTCTGGGTAAAAATCAAAATAAACTCAATGTGTCTTCTATATATAGTTTGGTCGACCGGTCCAAGAATTCGGCAAACTTTTGAATAATAAAAACAACTCTACCGTACTTGATATCCAATATTTCAATAAAGCTCCAAGTTTTGGGCATGAGAAAATGGAGAGGCGAAAAATTACATTACGAAGGTCTTCAAGATATTGAGGCTCTCTTATCAAGTGAACATGTAGCCGTATGTAGAGATGAGATGTGGTACCGCGCGGCCAGATGGAATTATTACATGAATAAAATCGCTAGTACGACTTTCATTTTGACGTTCTAGTATAAATTGTCGTATAGTGGATAGATTACGTACAGCTATCCACTTCTGCATATCCTTACTTTCTTTATGAGCACGTATGCTGTAAACTTTTCTAGGACTACCATAAAATTTAGAGTGCATTGGCTGTTACAGCTCGCGTTTAGTATTATTGCCATTTTTAAATGACTTTTTTACGCGACTTTACATAGCGACCGACCTTTCGAACGTATAACCAAACTGGTCCTATGAACTCGTTAACAGTTGGTGTCAAATTAAAGAATAAGTAAGGTTCGATGAAAAGATTATGGCGTAGTCGGTATAGTCTGTATAAAATCCTTATAAAAACCAACACGAAATGCGTCAATCATAAAATATTCAAGAGGACCGCTTTATTACGAAATCATAAACATATTAAACAATTTCCCAAATATATATTTTGATGAAGACACTCTTTCCATCTATTATCTTATTGAATATTGTAAAAGCCCTCGCGTAATTCGTAAAATATTCCACTCGCAGTTCCCTAAACGTTTAATATTGGATAAAATACACCCTAACGTTCCTCCGTATTCCCTCGTTGTTCATATCGGCATGTTATTCAGATTATACACGAATATTTCAATGCTTTCTACTAAATTACAGCTCACGAAACTCTTTTACTTAATGTCGTACGTCGACCGGAGCGTGCCTCCTTGTGTACATCATGTTACAAGCGATAGCGAAATTATGATAAATAAAATACGTATTCACCGTCGTAGGCACCGGAGCTACCTACTCGAACTCATGTGAAACAATTATAGTACGCTTATGCAACCACTCCGCTTCGGGATCGATCCCACCGCTTCACGTTTACAACGTTTACAGTGCTTCTGTTTACGTAATGATTTTGGTTAATAACAGTATAACTAAATGGATACCCAGAACCGTATTTTGTTCATAACCACTGAGCCCGTATATAATTTGCATACTGTTATTATAGACGAAAAATTGCAACACATTAGGCGGCTCCGTCTTAAATTGTTAGAGAATGGATTTCCTTGAGCAAATACGCCCGTTTCATTATTCTAAACAACGAATAAATTTACCGAGGGAAAACAAAACAATTGTATTCATTTTGAGCGACTGCGGTTGCTGCATTACTTGATCAAAGTATTCATTTGTACTTTTTCTTTTCTCTTTGCTTCTTACTTTATTGTGTTGAGCGTTAAAATAATATGAGTACGGCGACATTGTAAAAACAAACCAATTAACCGTCCTATCTATCGGGATGGCAACATAAAATAAAAACGCGTCAAATGGCAACTGTCAGCGTTTTGGACGAAACGGTGTCCTTTTATTAGATTCGAACCGGGCATAACCGGCTTATTCCAGCTTAGGCCGGTTCCGCGTAAGCACAGCCGTGCCACTGCAAAAATGACCAACTAATTGGCTTAGAACATTGTGTGTTACGCAGTTTCGGTACCCAATATTCAGTTGAAAGGTACTTTGTAAAAAAGCAATGAATTCTTGTTAGTCCGATTTAGATACATGCACAGGTTTATCAAGGGTCGCTGTTTTCCCTTTTATTTGGAGATAATCATTTTGCGACTTCCAGCCGTATTAAAATAGTACTCAACGCGGTAAATACTTTTTAACGTTGTCCTGAAAGTCCATTAAAGCCAAAGGTTTGTGGCGAATATGGCAAGATGGCGTGTTGTCGTGATTGTCGCGGTGAGTCGACTTCCGCACGCCGGTGCTCGTGTACCGGATGCGTTGCGTCTCCCGCCTCTACCGGCTGTTTCCAACTCATCTTGTTTCTTTGTATGTACACTTGCCACGACACCCAATTTTAGGGCTAAGTATTTTGCGCTCCACGTATTCAGATAAGTAGATAGCGATCGTAATAACCACACGTTTATATAAGTATTTCTTCATGGCGCTTTCGGGCAGGAAAATTGTACAAGGAACAATTTTAATTCTCGCTTAGTGAATAATAAAAAGCCGGTGGCGAGTATGCAAGTGTTAGTGTACAAAAAGTCAAAGCTCAACGAGCCTAAGTGGGTCTCAAAGAACCTCTATTCGGTGGGTATGTTAATTTAACGAGCGTTTATTAAGCAAATAGCCGAGAGTTGTGTAACATAAATGAAAGTGTTGTTAACTCGTTCCGGGTCGGGATGCGCCGTTATGTTAGTCACGGTTCGCTGGCGCCGTCGCAGCCGAGGTTTCAGGTTCAAATACTTTTCATGTGTGTAAACAAAAATGGTTCTTACGGGTGAAAATCTACTCCGCCTGATTTCCTTTCAATTAAATGCGTTTAAACTCTTTTGACATGCTCCTAAAATTTTCCGCTTGAGTGACGCGTAAAGGAAGTGTTTTTGTATAAATAATTTGCAGGTTTTAGGTAAGGTTATACATACATTTCAAAATCTATTTACATCCTTGTCATTAGCTGGACATGCCAACGTTTTTAATTATTCGTAGTAGAACACCGACCTACTTCAAACAGCACAAAATTAGCCCAGATATGTAATAGATATTACATCGTAGACCCAACATATTACATTTCACATAAAAGCATAATGTTGCAAGTTTATTGTACTAGTTATTACACTTATAACTCTTATGCAGTTATTTCATAACTTAAAAACAACAGAGATAGCACAGACATATAATATCCCGCGAAGCGCTTACAGTTTGCGAGCAGAAAGTTAAACTTGAGAATCTACTGTCAAGTTCTCAGCGTAAGTAAAGAGTAAAGCTTCATCTCCACAATATCATTGTTTCGAGCACGTTGAAAATAGAAAAAGTAGGATAGCGATGAGTGTCCCAGTTATTCCCGGACCTACAGTTTCAGGCAACCGCAACTAGATACGGACTTGGTTTAGTCGAGTCACCTCAAGAAAGCTTTCGCGTGTATTAAGCCTATAACAAACTGTGAACTTCCACTACACAGCCTCTGCAGTAAATTTTGGGGTTTTATTGAGCCGTTTTTTCGGTTGGCTTTATTCGGAGACAGCGTATTTTTTGTGACAGTGCCGTAAATTCTAATTTTGAAAATCTTTGCAAAGATTTGGCTGTCAGATTTTTGCTTTCTATAATTTTTGGCCAGTGTTCGGTCTTATTCTTTAAAAATCTCTACATTATTGATAGAATTAATAAGACATTTTTCCTCTTCTTGATTATTATGTTCATGTTTGGTGTAATATTAAGTGCAACTGTGGATATGTAGATTGCGGGTTTGGTACGTGAGTCAGTGATAGAATTTTCATTAAGGAAATTAATCGCAGAAGGTTTAGAACTGAGATCGTTTGACAATGAGGTAGCCTACATAAATCTTAACCATATAAAGCGAATCAGGCGGGACATATTCAAATGTCTAGCCCTTTCGAGGAAATAATATACATATAGATACTAGCTAAGAATAAGGCATGCCTTTTTCTTAGAAAAAAGATAGAAGGGGAAAGTAAATTTTGCGTACTCTCACGCCTGTATTCCCGAAAGATTAGGCAGAGCCATATAACACCATTATATCGACAGCTAGCATTTATACCGAGCATTCAAATAACCGTATCATAAACGAGTTAAGATAGCACTAACCACGTATGTGTGTGTGTTATGAAAGGCTGTGCACATATAACGCGTATCGTTGTTGTAGCTATTCATGTGAAGTTTGATATATGGGTTAGCGTCATGGCCACCCGGTATACTTGTCGGCACTACCTACTTTAACTATGAATTCTCGATAGATAATCATATTTAGTGGCTTTAATAGCTTCGCAGAGTTGTGCTAGTAGTTATAACCACTCCAAAAGTTATATTAAACGTTATACTAAATGTAATTTAACATTGCAGTTGTGTCAAAAATACTTAGCTTGTTTTTAATTAAGGTTATAGAGGTAAAAAATGAACGTAGGTAAGTTATTAGGCCTATATTCAGGCAAGTATGAATGGGATTTTAGTGGGGGAGTATCTCGGTTATTGAATCAATTAAAGATATATCATACTATACTTGTTTTTGTGACGTAAATAAGAATTCATTGTTAGACGTGCTTTCTACTTGCTTGTTTTATACTTTTTATCTTACATTCCATAATATGTACACGACTTCTTTGAACATCATTTTTGAATTATATTTTTCTGAATCGAACCCGGTACTCAACGATCGCAAATATAAGCGCAATCTTATACTGCGTGATTAGCAATTCATTGAAAGCATAAATATAAAGTTTAAGTTTGCTTACTATGTACCTACCCGTAAGCTTATTGCAATCTAAGCATTTTTTTAGATTAGCTAAAATTATACTGCCGACAAAATCATTGATTTTTAACAGTAGAATTATACCTTAAGTTAAGTTAAGAAGATATTGAGAATTGTATCAAATTCGGAGTCCATAACGTTGTATTCAATCATGCTCGGTATTTACGTAACTTTTATATCCGTACGTAAATAGCTAGCATGACTACGTACTTCATTTCTATTACGTAACTCCAGACGACTCTCTCTTAAAAACGTAAACTAAATTTTAAATTACAGGTGGATTTGTAATTATTTTATAAAACTGCCGCCAACTAACGCTTGATACAATTCATCATAAATTGAGTACTACATACCGTAACTTACAGCCGATATGAGTGACATGCTATGACTGTTATAAAATGTTCACTGACCATTACCGTGGCAATATTTTTCATATAAACATCGCTCGATAATGACACAGCACGGTGACAAGTGACAAGTATGGATATGTTCACGTTCGAGTTTGCCCAGTAGTTGTGTTTGTTGTTTAAATAGAGCACAAAACATCGCATGCCTGTCGGGCCCGCCCGTTAGGCGCCTTACGCCTTAAATCTTTAATTACTACCCGTTTTATACAGGCCAGAACGACTTTCCGATGACTAAATTGAAACATGGCTTTTATGTGACCCAGATAGGTATATTACGTGTGTTTGTTACATACATTCGTATTGCTTTCTTCAAGTACGTTTGTCCATAAAAGGAAATATTAATCTGATATATAAACTAATTAATCGTTGAAAATATGTTCAAATGTTAAGAAGCACTTTTTGAGTTACGTGTATTTCAATGCAATTACGGTATTTTCATTTGCCTGTTAGATTTTTTTTGCAATATGTTTTCTTATTCCACCGTTTTAGATATTTTGCAGGCAATTTGTATGATTCCGCGTTTTACAAACGGCGTCGTCCCTTTAAAAACGCTTGCTGTTTTAAAATATGCCGAAGGCAAAATGTTAATTGCCTTGTCACTTTATAATATGCCACAACATTAGATAGACAATTCAACAGCATAACGAGCACCTAAACGCTTCAAATCACTGCATTCCGTCTCGGAAGGGTTAGGTTATGTTAGGTTCCTTCTTAAGCCCATCCAAAAATAGGACGCTTCGCGGGGCTCCGTCGACGGTCATATACGACGGTATAACAATTAACGAGCGTTTTTAAACGGACGACGCCGTTTGTAAAACACGGAATATATATTATAAGGACTGCGGTTTAAAATAATATAATTGATATTAATAATATAAACCGTTATAATGTATAACATAATTTTAATTCTAATAAGTATTTTACATATAAACGTAATAAAATGCTAAGCATTATTATCGCATGTATAGAACCGCTAAGTATTGAATACAAGTTATGATATTATAAGGCATGAACTAAAATAGACATGATATACATATATAAAGTCGGTATGTCCGTAGCGCTTCGTAGCACGTCGTAGCGGTAAGCGGGGCAGGGTCCTATCGGTGGTACAATAATTTACTTGATTACCCGAACCACGTCGCGTGCTCACTGCCACTACAAATAATTCATACGACCCGTCTTGTAATGGCCTTTTAGCTGCCCGTCTACCTTCAAACGTAGTTACGTTGATGTGGTTACAAACTATTGCTATTAAAGTAGCCACTGAAACCTACTATTTATACTGACCACCTCGCCGCATGTAGCAACACTCATTTGTGATATACGAGTTGAATTTTATTCCGATATACGTGTTTTCTAGGCTGTTAAGTTTCTAAGTGTGATTGTGAATATTCTGGCGGAATTTATGTGTTTCATGGATATTTTTTTCCTCTCGACATAAAATCTTATCGCTTTGATACTGGGATGTAATAAATAAATATGCGCAGTATATTATATTTGCGTAAGTGTGTTTGTTTGTTCCTATCCTCGGGGACAAGAGAAGGGAAACACCGAGTGACTTATTTAAATACTACCTTGAACCAAATTAAGGCACTGGTCTAGATGTTCCTGCAAATACTTTACGATATGCAAGTAAATATGTTTTTGGAGGATATTGTATTGTTAACTAAGTGGTTATGTTTGACTATTTAATATTTCTACAACATTAAAACATTAGTGCCATTATATGAGTATGCTTTGGAGTTGCTTATGTTTCACTAAATAGGGTTCCCCATGAAGCCATACGCGACGATAAAGTAAAACCTTCAATTATTAGGTGTGGCGTCGTTCGGAGGCCTCAACAACAATGTTAGTGCGGCATTGTAATTTGGTCCCGAGTCTAGTCGTCAAGTTCCCTGTTTGGGACACGTTTAACTTCATTAAGCATAATACGCGCCGCTCACAACATACTCGTTTAAGTCCAATCTAAGTTGTGTGGGAGGACGAGTTTACATGTGAATAAATTATTATCTTGCAGTCGACAGAGTTGGTGTGAAGCCCGCCGAGGACGCAGACGCTCTAAACTCGATGCACGAAATGTCTTTGAATTTGTATTGTAGTTGCGATACCTATTTAGCACAATATCATAACGGAGGCAAATGTTTGCTCAACTTACTAAAGCCGATGCTCCGCTGGTTACGTGCACGAACTTACTTATTACATATACCAGTTAGTTTTAAATGAACAAGCCAAATGAATAGCGACAAAAGAAGCCTGTTCCTACAAAAGGAAACTTAGTGTTAAAAATATACGGCTTTCTCCTTCAAACTTGTGTTACGTCTAAAGAAATTCTCAAGAGGCATTTCACCCTTTCAAGACTTCCTTTTGAAGAATAGGTTATGTAACATATTTTTGTTTCAGTTGTTGCCAGCTTCTGTTGAGATTACCTGTGAATATCCGACGCCAATATTAGGCGGTGTACTAATAGCCCCACTATCCCCGATTCATAATAGCCAATTCAAACTATGTTATCTTATCTGTTTGAGAGCAGGCCCCTATATTGTCTCTAGGACACTTCATACGGGCGCGCTTTGGCTCAGAATTCACTGCAACGCCAATACCCTTTGTAAATGTCTTGTGTACAACATATTTTGTTGTGTTATTGTTCGGCAAAATAAAGAGACATGTCATATGCTAATACCAAAATATGTGGTAGGAAATATCATTAAATAGTTTTATAAAAAAGCAGAAATGGTGTATTTTGAGGGTTGTGACTTAAAATGCCAAATCTATCATAAATAGAAGATTGAGGAAGTGTTTACAAACTGAAAAGAACTATTTGTATAAGGTTTTACGGAGCCGCAGACGCTGGTTAAATTTTATTATGAATATATCGATATTGAATGTTAATCATTGGCTTCGCTGGTGTGATTAACAGAAAAATAACTTTCCTACAGAGACCGTACGCTCTCCCACCCATAAATTATCGGTATACCTTAATTCATGTTGATCCCCTGCTTTGTTGCTACGTGAAGGAATGACAAACCCACAGACAAACTTTCACATTTATAATACTAGCAATGGTAAGGATAAAAAAATATTCCTAGTCTTATTATTTCTAAGTGCAGTTGGACTCGTCTTTTAATCTCACTAGTTACGACTGAATATCAATATTACCAAGTAGCTATTACCACTAAACCTTCTAGCGACGACAAAAGGAGTAAAAGAATTCCTAGACTCAACTAGCAGGTGGTATATTTGAGGCTAGTGACTGTCCATATTGGTTTGGTTGATGATTTCGATCGTTTTATTTTGGTTAAAGTGTAACTTTTTGTACACAACGCATAAAGTTGGCGGAGTTTACACGCGTAGGCTATCCACACGGGTTATATCAGCGTAAGTAAATCAAACTGGTTTCTTGCATGGGTATCTCGCATCGATCGTTGAAACGATGCATGCTCGCGCAAGTGCTCAACCTGCGCATATTACCCGCGTGTATAAGACTCATAAATGGATGGACTGCTTTGCTTAAATATAATTCAGTTTTATAATATAAGTAAAGAAAACATAAAATACTAAGTTTTATATGAGCCGGACAAGACACACTCGCTGGCAGAGTAATAATTAAACAAGTCGGCAACAGTATGTTTGTGGAAATTAATGAAAATATGAATAAGAGCGCAATATCAGCGTGGCACATACGCGTAGGTACTCGCCGCACGAAGTTAGTCCGCCACTGAATAATTAACTTGCTAATGGCCAGATCGCAAATAAACTCCAAATTATTGCACTACAACTTGGTCTGTACTACCGTGAAACATGACTACGTTTAAGCTAACACTTTTTAAACTACACGCTGCCTGCATTATGGCTCAAACAGTAATTAGATACTGTTAGAAGACTTACAAACAACGTACAGTTTGATTTCAGTGGCTTCGTTCTCGACTATAATACACGCTTCTCAATATAACGATCTATCGAGACCACGCGTTCGATCGTAATCCTCTGATCTGATGAATATTCCAAGTACAGTGCAATGATTCTAGTGGTCGGTTCGCCGATACGATTGCGCCGTGTGTTGCAAGTTTGGAACACGCATGGAACAACAACCCTGTATACACAAATGGCAGTGGAATTATCGTATCTCTATATTTGTAACACATAAACGTCAGATATATTCTTGCACAGTGATTAGTGGACACGTTATTTTATATAACTGTCGTATATGTGTCGCAGACAATTTGTATGATACCGCGTTTTACAAAAGGCGTCGTCCGTTTAAGAACGCTCGCTGTTTTAAAATATGCCGAAAGCAAAATGTAAATTGCCTTGTCACTTTATAATATGCCACAACATTTAATACACAATTCAACAGCATTTCGTCTCGGAACAGTCAGGTTATGTTAGATTCCTTCTTAAACCCACCCAAAAATAAGAGTCCCGCGAATCGAGGCTACTATAACAATCAACGAGCGTTTTTAAACGGACAACGCCGTTTGTAAAACGCGGAATCATCACGACGCCGTTTGTAAAACGCGGAATCATACAAATTGCTTGCGCCATATATATCTCAATTCTTTTCTCTACATTCCAATAAGACTTTTTTATATTTTCATTTAACGTGTAAATTCTTAGTTAGCGATGTCTTGAATGTTACCTATTTTGTTGCAAACAAATAAGCAAACTTAACTACTATCCTTTTATGTGTATAAAACATAGCATAATAAATTAAGTATATGTTGTTATAGGCAACTTGCGCCACTAACTGCTACGCCGTAGCTCATATGAGGACAAAAGTCGTGAAGAAATATTAATGAAAAATTTATGGATACAATAAATATTATTATAAAGTATTACAGCCAGCCATATTTTACGTAGAGCAAGAGGCAAGTTTGTACAGCGATTGTCACGGCTCGCTGCGTGCCACGTCTACGAAATAGTATTCTCTGTAAGCGGAGCAAAATTTTATTTTTAAATGTTATTTCTGTAAAATATGTTCGTTTGCCTTCTGCATGAATATGTGTGTTTCTTTCCTTGAATGCTTTTGGAGCAAACATTTTAGATCTTCTATTTATAATATTGTTTTTTAAGATCAACTGAGTAATTGAAAAACATAGTCTACTGACTATCTTGGTAGCACAGGTTTTGTCCAGTTCAGACTTGTTTAAAATAAACCTCAAACTCGTAATGATTAGATTCGTAAACTCTACTTAGTAGTGGTAGTTTAGTGGGCAAATCTTTAGACTGCCACATACCACTAAGTCTTAGTTTGGTCCATTACTTGATAATTTGATTATCGCTTGCTTTAGTGGTAAAGGAAATATCATGAGAGATCTTGTTTGTCTAAAAGTTGCCCCTAATGACTCTAAGCAGTATAAAGTCAGCCAACCCACTCTGAACAAGTATGGTGGACACCCACTTAGCCCTGCTCATATGGAGAAGGAAGGTCCGTGCCGATCATTGAAACAGTTTATAAACGGATCCAATATCATTATTATAATTAAACCCATCGTGGCTAAACTAGATATTATATTATGGACCTTAGAGAGTATTTAATACTTGGTAGATAATATCATGTAATAACGTTATTATCAAATAACACTGAGAGACAATAACTTGGACAACGATGGTATTCATTGCTCGATTATAACGCTTACTGGCTAGCTAAACGCATCGATGTTTACACGTAAGATGCAATCTATGTGCATATTGTCTATTAGCTTATAGTCCCACGGTGGGCAGCGGTTCCAATATCATCGCATAATACCTCCAATTGAGATTGTTCCACCGCAGACGATTTACATAAACTGTGTTCTCGGGAGCACGCGCCACTAAAACTGCACTGATTGCCGTGTACTAGCTGACGATAAAAATTTTATTTGATCGCGAATTGAACCAATATATTTTACGAATCCTCGTATTTTCTGTTTAATATGTAATGGTGCGATTTTATTGAGAAAATTCACGTAGTGTAACATTACGCCAGTAAATCTTTTTAAAATAACTTCTGCAGAATCCTTTCTTACAGAAAATTCAATAATACTCTCCTTCGCTAGAGAATTGGTCTTTGGCCCTCGCGATCAGTAGCGTGAATTCTCATCAAATAATAAAAGTGACATAAGTAGAGTTTTATGCGATATTAATATATTGATTTTAAAGATAATCTATTTATGATGCTTGAAATCATCGTTATTTTTTTCTGATTTTAAATAATATATTTATATATACTAGATCCCTAGAATAACAATGGCGCTTAAGTAATATAATTTTTTCCATCGTCGATGTATATAAAATGTATACTTTTAATACAAGTCTGCTTGCCGGTATTACCTATCAGAGTTTGACGCATTACGTTACATGTAAAATAAGACTGTATATTTTAATACGTATTCATATTTCAAGTAGTTTGTAGCTGTTTATGCAATCATATTTCGGTTGGTTTATACCAGGTATAAAGAATGTTCTATATCCAGTTGCAGGTCAAATTTCTCACTATCGATCGTACTAAAACTCGACAAACTAACATTCTCGTCAGTGGGGTTTCGTGAAACCTCGACGAGAATGTCACACACGACAGCACACAATACAGTATTAATGTAAAGGCTGTACACAGCCGTAAACTAAACTTACGTATCTACCTAAAAGTACATTCTACTTATCGTTTTATTCGTGTAAGTTTTCGTAAGTAGGTAGGACGTCACACATTATATATTAATTTTAAGGCCACCTACCTTTATATACGATTATGGTTTTATTCGGTGCGCGTTCTAATTAAACAATCTAATTAGGTCAGGCGGTACTCTTCCCTATAAAACAGCCGGCCCATACACTCGCTACCGAATGGCCGGCCGTCTGTGGAACTGTCTGCTCATTTTCCATTAAGCATTACGTTTTAACCTCAAAGTACATTTATGCGAACCATACCTCTTTATTTTTAGATTATTTTAAATATACAATATGTAAACTAACATTTTAGGTTTGTACAATATACATACATAATGTATATAAAGATATCTATACGGTTTTTAATTAACACGTAAATTAGGAAAATGATAATAACAGTAGCGGTAGTATATTATGATAATAATATAAATGTGGACGTTTCATGTAACACAGAAAGTGTTTTAAATTTAAATGCCTGAAATTTGACATCTTAGAATTTGTTCGGGTATAAATAAATCAAGTTATTGAAAATGACATAGAAAGATTAAATAAAATAAATAATTGTGTGCTGAGGCATAGCAACAAATGAAATGAATACGAAAGGAAAATATTTGTAATTATTTTTAATCTGTAATTTATAATTATTATTCAGGCATATTAAGGACTGTATATTATGTATATATTAATGTACGTATATCGGCATGCTATAGCATGCCGATATACGTTGCTTAAATTAATACATTGCAGCTTAAATGTATTCTGGATAAATCTCAAAGGATATTTTGTTGCGTGCCAAAGTTGCAATAATTTTTATTGTTCAAATGGTTCCAAACTTAAATGTTGATAGGGGTTCGGGACAGTGAGGTCGTATAGCGAAATCTCCGCCAGTGCTGGTGGGTAATGGGCCAAGTTCGACTAAGCCTCGGGAAGCCCCGCGACGTGTGAGGAATGTGCCCGGCCCGGCTTCGGCCGCGCCTTATTACATACGTGATTCTTATTTATATTATATTCGGAGGCGGCGAGCGGAACGCGTTTCCGATATCGGCACTCGGATTAACGCATTGCCGCCTTTTAGTGCTCTTAGTACTCGACAACTTTGTAAGAACCTTACAGACTTACGTGAACATTGTTGGAAAACACTTTTACGGTTATAAGTTTGTTTTGTAATGTATTTGATGGCTCTAAAATATAAAAGCAGCACTAAGTGTCGGATTTACGATGTGTTTTACTTGTATCAAATGCACATAAATCCAGCACTTAACTGTACCAATACGATCTTTATTTATTTTAAAGTATTACCTTTTTATATTTCCTCTTACATTTTATCCCCATTGAAACACAAATCGATATAAAACATCCGGTAACAATATATCAAGTGTGAGAGGGACCTTTATAAAGTATTTTCGGTAGTGTCCTGCGGGCATGTTCGAGTTGTAAGAAAATCCGTTCGTCCCGAAGGACCGGATGCACCGTTTCCGCCCCGCCCGATGGTGACAACTGCTCCTATATTTATCTCCGTCGGTTGTATATCGCTACAGATTAGCACTAATATGTTACATGATTACAAAAACCGGCGAGGTGCTCAATAAGTTGGCTTTGACTTGATATGTTGATAAAGGTTTTCGTAAAAGGAAGAACGAGTTAAGCGTCGATATTTTTAGGATATCGCATTAAAATATTTTTGAAACATACTATAACCAAGTACTTAACAAATGAGTATTTTGCGATTTTAATCTATATATTTATTATTTCCAAATTTTATATGTTTGTATTTTTATGTTTGGAAATTATAAAAATGGCGAAATATAATAATGTTACGAATTTCTTCACTGGGCCAAAACAATTAACAACGAGCAATGCGTATGTGTCCTAACTAATATTATAAACGCGAATGTGAGTTTGTTTATTTGTTACGCTTTTACGCTTTAAGTAATCGACCAATCATCATGAAATTTCGCATACACATCGTCAGGAGTACATGCGTTATTTCATTCAGAAAAAAGTACTATAATTGACCTAACCTAACCGAAACTGCGGGTAAAATCTAGTTCAATATATTTTTTCGGCAATAATAATATTCATAATATTCTACCACATACACACAACACCATCTAGCCCAAACTAAGCAGAGCTTGTACTATGGGTACTAGACAATGGATAAACATACATATATACTTTTTTTTTGTAAATACATACATATTATACATAGAAACACCCAGACCAAGACAAACATCCATGTCCATGCACACAAATGTTTGACTTGTGCGGGAATCGAACCCGCAACCTCAGGCGTGGCAGTCGGTTACACCAACCACTACGCCATCGAGGCCGACAATTTTTGTTGCCATAAAAAGAGAGAAACATGATCTTGAATGTAAAAAAATATAAAATCGGGTATCAAAGCTACACTAAACACTAAGTTGAGTACTTAAACCATCGCGCCAACTGAGCAGTCAGATATCAAATATATTGTATTACTAGCTGTTCAAAACAAATATAACGAACCGGACGAAATAATGAATACGTTGTACTTTGATCAGAATGGCACATACGTCGATGGACATAAAGTTTCAGTGTGGGCATCGGTCTTTCGAGACCCGCCGTTGTGTCGCCGTAGGATTAATTATATCGTTATTCCAATCATTTTTATCTTGTTACTATGAATAATGGAATGTTTTTGTATATTACGTTTAATAAAAAACAACTAACCTTTTTACAATTAGACTTATTGATGGTCAAAGGCTTTTAAAATGAGAGGTTTCAATTATATTTATCAAAGTTTAGCAAGTTTCGCATAAGACATAACTATTATAATGTCTGACTGTCTTGGTCAAGTGAAGTTAATGTAGCTGGTTGCATAGATTTGATTTTTGGATCCAGCAAGGTGTCTATCTTTTCTATTTAGAAATTCTTAATAATAGCACGGAGTTTGCTGTGGTGCATTTGATAGGAAACCGGAATAAAGATGGCGTATTGTAGTCGTAAAACGCCTTCTTCTGACTGTGATTGCTTATTATTCCAATATTTATACACTACTGGTTAATTTAAATGGTCATGTATTGTTCGGCCAGTTTTAATGGTGATCAATGACGACTTAGTGCCTCAAAACGTCGCTAAGCCTTCGCTCTGACTCCGGCTCATATCAATGACATTAATTACGATCCCGAAAAAGTCTGACAACAGGCTTAACCTTTTTTAATCGGCGATTCTCCTGGTTCAATGGCTATAGACACATAGGAGTTAATTCTAAGTTAACTTTGATAAAATCAGTGTATTACACGAAGGTATGGTAATAGAATAAGATTCCGAGTGAAATATCGTTTCTTTGATTTTAATGCACACTGATGTTTAATATTTTATGTTTATTTTAACTAGGTATTTACTTTCTATATAAAATGTATATATACAATTCTGGCTAATCTGGATGTGCAAGAACTGATATATATTTTATTATATGTTTTTCATTACAAACTTGTATTTTGTTGATAGTACTGTATTAGTATCAGTAAAGTTTAATTATTATTAAGCAAATATCATTTAAATTATTTATTATTAATTAAATGCTATAACTTCATGTTAATGAATATACCGTCACATATGTTATAAGATCTCAAGCTCATGAAGTTTTTGATATTTTTAACAATATTATTATAACTTTAAGAACGTTCTATGATCAACCTTCACCTGTTGCGAATATATATAATTATAATAATTAATAATTCTTTATTGACACAAATTAAGCTACAATAATTTAGAATTATCTGATCTTTATATAGATGCTGAGGTGACCTATGCGAATCCAAAAAGAGCAAAGTAAATTAGTTAATATTTTTTATTTTGTATTATGTAGGTATATGTAAGTTGTTATATTTTATGTTAAAAGTACATACGTCAAAAGCGCAGTTTTTGTAATAGAAGACGATAAAGATAAAAGTTCCTGTAAACAAATTAACAAAATATTTATCTTACCTAATCCTGTGAATAGCGATGGAATTATATGTAACGTACCTGAAATAAAAAAAAGGAAAAATTAGCAAAAATATTTTGATGTATATTTCTCAAAGTTGTAATTAAGGCGAATTCCCATTGAGATACAAATTCCGCTTTAATATATCAAAATAATAATTATAAATTGCGCTAACCTATTCATTTTCATATCCATACATCATAATATTACTCGCGTTTATACCAATTAAGGCCGGACGAAGATACATGTGCTTAGAAAAAGTACAAAAACAACATAAATACAGTTTAAGCTGTGTAATATCTGTCTAAATTATAACGAAGCGCAATTACTCAAAATTAATGGTGAAATTAATACTTTGACCGCTGTGTTAATTAAGAGCTTTATATTTACTGTTGAATTTGTAACAACCGTGTTTTAATTACATTTATATACAGACAGAAATGTGAAATTTACTCTTCATTGACACATGAAACGCGATACTTTGTACAGGAAGCCGCCTTCACTCTAATGAAACACACGAAAATAAAACTCGAGCACTCAGATTAGATCTCAACACATTTAAATAACATTATGGATTTAATTCATTTATAAACGTAGTCAGATTTAAACCGAAGTGCGAGGCCACTTTTTGTCACGTTATTAAAGAACTTTTGAGAGAAAATGAGCATTCCGTAAAGCTACTCGGTAACAGAATAACAACAAGTGAAAGCTTTCTCTATTCGGAAATCTGTTCTTCGACTCGCTTCACAGTTGATATTATTTTCCTTCGCGGAATATCTTTAAAGGAGACTGCCCGTTAATAGGTACACGGTGTGAATGCGTAAAAAGTTGCCTTTTGCATTACCACGACGTTTCGCACCGACCGAAATATTCCGAGCGTGTATCACGATTTACATAAACTCCAACGTCATTCGACATGTATTAAGAAGAATGACATTTTATGCTTTGATATGCGGCGGCGATGCAACCGACTCGTGTCTACGGAATAACATACTATCGCTCCGAATAAAAGACTAATGTCTTTCGTACTCGGCGATAGTATGATGTTTCGATTACCATATACTGTTATCGATACGTGCATCGGATAACATCGACACTCGAAACCATGATGCACTAAAGAATAAAAGTCGTTGTCTATGAAATGGTTTAGGATTTTTTTTAATGGTTTTATATTGTGAAATTGTAGAAAACACTTAATGTAACATACTAAATGTACAAGTTGCAATATTTGATTGGTCTAACTAACGAATACCTTTGTCACATAGCATGTATCCTGTATGACTGCTATTTTTGTCTCATCTATACTAATATTAGATTATAATAACCGGTTATACCACGCTGAAGAATAACGACCTGAAATGAATCTGTAATATTATATATTTTGAGATATAAAAATATGGAAAATAAATTGAAAGTGATGACCAAAGTTTTTGAGTTTGTATTAATAAATAAATAATTAAACAGAAATGTTAACATTGCCGGAATCAATGTGGCGTCTGAGTATCTGGGCGCGAATTGTACCTACAACTTTTCGACAATATCTTTATTTTATTTTGTTATATTTCTGCTAGTGGTTATGCTAAAAGATTTTCCGTTGAATAATTAGAATACTAATTATTAATGAGAATAATTATGGTCTCGGTGGAAGATATACTTTTATTTAGATTAATAATAGTTTAAATATAATTTGTCATAAACAAAATTTAGTTATTGCTAATTGAGTAGAACCTATCCTCCGCGCCTGACATCAAACAAACCGCAGTCTTTTGAGTCCGGTAATGCGATAGTTTCTTTGACATGATAACGATCCGCCTTCGCCAGCTCATATCAACCGAATACATTATATTCTATTGATATACGCCGTCTATGTCTATGCGGCCACAGGAAATATTGAAAATATAAAGCTGCGCTTCCTTTGCTTAACGCGAGCGCGCAAATACAAACGCTGATCATTTATGTAACGACAGCAAAGATCAACAGACATTACAGCGGTCAGTAAATTAAATGTGAAAATAAAATATAAACAAAATGTAATCCGAGTCGAGCTCGGCCGCTGCCTGCAAACCGAGCCTAAGCTTCAACAGAGATAAAAAACTTTTAATTGGAATTTTTTGTAGATTAAAACAATTATTACTGAAGAGTTTGTCAAAAGTGGGCTGAAAGAAAATATGTTAAATTGGGGATGCGGCACTCTGTTATGATAAAAAACATCATCAAACGTACAATATAAGAGCCTTACAAGGCGGCAGCGCGCAGTGGCGGAACTAAAACAGTGTGTTTGAAGAAGGCAGCTCTTTTCAGGGACCACCGATGTGAACGAGCTTTTGAGCGACGGATTAAATTATAACTGAATATCGATTAGGGATTTAAACTATGTGCGCAATCCTGTCGCTGGAGGATCGCTATTGTCTTTTAGAATTGGTGAATTCCACCAACAATGGACACTTTGTCGTGGCTCAGTGGTGCGTACATCGCTACAATTCATTCGGCGCACATTTTGTTCAACGCGTCACGTCATTGTCCAATATTTTCACCGCTATGTTAATGTTTTTGTAAAATGCAGCTGACGTCGAGGGACACTTTAAATGTTTTATACACATCGGTATTCTACAGCGATTAAATTCGAAACGTTTGTAGGTTTGGCAGAAGTGTAGAATTATATTTCATAGGTCTAGTTATTCTCATAATACAATGTAATGTTATCTCCATTAAACTGTACTTCGGTACTGATAGGTGTTATAGACATTTGTACAACTAAGGGATTACGTTAGATGCAGCATGCAGCTGTCTGCTATAATATTTGCTAACCAACCCATCAGACTAGCGAACATTAAACCTCTAGGACCGTCCATTTTAATCGAGTTTATTCATTACGAATTTGATTTAAATCCTATACTCGGAAGTAAACTGTAATGTTTGCATTTTATGTACGATATAGATTTAACATGAACAAGGTACCTAATTTAAAAAGAGATGACGCGGTAAAATGTAATTTAGAGCGAGTGAATCCTTAATCCTTAAGCAAACATCGCGGAGGGGAAACTGGCGCATTAGCCGCGTCAGTCATCAGCAGAATGAATCATTACTTGAAGAGTGCGCCAGTGGCTCGTGTCAAAGAGCCTGTAGCTCAAAGGTCCTCGTGGTGCCGCCGCCCGCGCCACCTCGCGCCGGCCTCGCCCCGCGCGCCTCGCCGCGCCCCAAGGAAGGGCTGATTGAAGGGCCACTCTAGAACCTCGACCACCCGCTCGTTCGCTCGCATTCAAGGGTCGAATCCGGATTATAGAGCGCCAAAGTCTGCACCTTCATCAGATATGTATAAATTTGTTTGCGGATCGGCAATTGAAGCGCCCAAAATTGTAGACTCCCCGTAATTTTGCTTCATTCAAACCCTAAAATAAAACGGCTGTGTGATATTAAACTACCTTATCATAAGGCGCGCGTTACGAGGGTACTAAAAATAATGTTATAGCGTTATTGAAACGATTTTTCTGTATGTTTCAAACAAATAGAAGCGGCATTTTGATTTATCCTGTAGCGCCATTTGTGGCTTGAAGGTGGAGTGGAACAGAGTCGAGGTGTTTCCCCGTCGGCTCATACGTGGCGCTCCGCTCGTACGGCACACATCGATACCTTAAGGCGAAGTTGCCGTGTAAGTTATTATAAGAGAGGTGCGCCGAGGGAAATGAATGTCGAGTAGGTCGACCCGTTGTCATTCATATTAGCTGCGACGGCTTAAATTTGTAATCACACTGCGCCAATTCATGGCTGTTGCGCGGCATAACAGTGATGAAAATAGGGAAACGAAAAAGTAAGCGCCGCTAGTAAAAAGTAAATACCGACGTTGATAAAATTGAGCTCCAAGTAAGAAGAAAGCGATATGCCAGAGCGTCGCTCGTTACTTTAGAATAAAATTGGTATCCATTATGTACGTTTTGATGTCATTTCATTCAGAGGAGTAAGATAAAACCCGAAGCTAGTGCGCTCGTTTTCTACATTTGTGAGTAGATGCAAAGAGGTACCTTAAGCAATTAGCGGGTTCATATATTCGTATAAGCACTTAAAAATCGTGGAACATAAAGCTCGGCGGAGCAAGCGGAGGGACAGAAGCGCCTTAATAACACTCACGGATGACGAAGTCCGTCGTAACACAAAATGATTACACATATAAAGAACCTTATCTCTTTACATTCTACACCAGCATAAACCGGTTACAGTCGGGAGTAACCGTTCCGCAACCGCTCGAATGTTTACGCGAGTTTTACGCACCAATCTCGTCGGTGACGAGATAGACTATAGCCTACGCTAGAAATTGAAAACGGAATTATGATGAAATAAAAATGGTACATGGAATGGCCTCACAGCGTTGTCGGGGCACCGCTTGTCCGCGCGGCGGGTCCAGTCAGTCGCTGACTAGACAGCAGGAAATGTACGTTGTGCCGTCGGATATCGGCGAATGTGTTCGAATTTTAAGTGAGCCAACGAAAATTGATTCTGCTCAATTTTACGTAAACATGACGAGTGGATGCATTGATTGAGCTAAATCCGGATTGCATTCGCGCCTCGTCCGCCCGGCGACTGTTGACTGTGACGTAGCCGGCGGGCTACGAGCGCGCGAGCCGAATACATAACGTCTACGAGCTGAAACTGATGCTACACGCCTACGAATTTGCTACATGCCTCACTATATCTCTTATATTTGTTAATCCCTATCATCAGTATAACTGTGACAGCGTTTTAATTATCCTAAATATTCTACTTTCAATATGCACCGTACCTACTCATGTATAGGCGCTACGGAATGCGGCACAAATATTTGGAACATCTGCATAGCCAGGCAAATGATGGATAAGCCTAACCGTCTGTCTTATTGCGGTCCATATCCATAGTTATCATTGAATACCAAAGTAATGATCACTTTGCATAGCGTGCCTATTCATTATTACGTAAGAGAAATAAAATTACTGCTATGTTTGTGAACGTTTGGTAAATTAGGTAATATAGTTACTGTCTAACTATGACACTACTCTATGTATGTGGGATTATTTGTGCTAATGTGAATCGAGTAAGTAGTCACAGCTTGTGCTTAGTTGCTATGTCAAATGTTACATATACAAATGCATGCTACGCACTTTTGACGTTCCGAAGTCATTAAAAAGTTAATTATCACTCGCTTTGATAGGTTTTAACGAAGCAAATCCTGCACATAGATACCTCTTTAGATACCTAGTTTTTATGTTATCAGAGGCGTGTGAAGGCTGCTAAACTTTGCTCTGTGTGCCGGATTATAGTTTCTTTTTCTAATAGGAGACATGTGACTAGCAATGTTCATAAAGGGCGATTAAAGCAAAATCTAAATGAATATAACATTGGAATCTGAGCTGATAAAGAGCGATGATGTTTCCTGACACAACCAGTATGTAAAGCGTCGATATAAATGTGTTTTTAATTATCACGGAGCCGGATGGAAATTAATGTAATTTGATCTGCAAACGGAGGGTTTTAGCCTTTATGTCAGCGCTCTGTATTTAAATAGAACAATTAAAAGCGGTCAAGCGTACTACGTAAACATTTTTACGTTGGCTGTTGTTAGCTCGCCGTGAATTTGCATTTTGCAACGAGTCGCGTCCGCTTGCATCTGATTCCGCACTTCATTGCAACCGGCAATTAGCAAGGAATCACCGGTCCGGATTTATTGATATACAACCTATTTTAATTAACGCCAGTTTCTATCGACATCTGTTTATTTATTAAGAATTGAACAGCCTGTTTGCTATTGATATTGGTAAGAGAAAAAGTTTTGATTCTTTAGTAATATTTTGTCTGAAATTAGTTTATTTTGAATAATTTATTTTCAGAATAACTTATTACTGAGAATTTAAAATCTTTATTCAGAAAAATAAAGGATATTTATTGTCTTTTAAATTTTCAGCAAAATATAACTTGGTTGCAGGAAACATACTTTCAGAAAAACAATTACAAAGCATGGTTGATATAAATATTACTCTTTAAAGTAACATGTCTGAATTGCCATGTCAAAAGTTTCAGTGGGTTTCAATTCACATGCGGTCAGCAAAAAAATTCACCCGCTGTGTGTTCGTAACGGGCTCGACTTTTTGTAAACCGACGGTGCTACCTGACTAGAGCCTGCAAAATAGGAGTCCCTTCAAATTCTTCTGATATTTTTTACGTTCGAAAACAAAAGGATTTTCAAAGCGAACTGAATAAACGGTCCCACCAGTAGTGATCACGAAAATATTTACGCGCCATATTTTGATTTACTGTTCAGCGGTTACAATGTTACATGAGAATATTGGATAGGCTTGCTCCTATTACGTGTATCTTTATTAGAATAGTGAATACGATTGCTATAAAGGATTTTTGAACAACTGGTCGGCTTCTTTGTATATGAATAAGCCGGATGAGTTTTGGAAATCTCCGAACTAGTTATGTGTTGATTAACATATTCCAAAACAAAAGATTTTTTTTGTAAGTTTATTGATTATTACATAAATCATACATAGGCTTACGCCTGTATATTTCCGAAAGAGTAGACAAAAGTGTATTCCGCCGACAGTTTAAAAGCAATATCTTTAAGTTCCACGTAGAGCGAGATGATTTTCGTTGACTGAGCATATTGCCAGACTCCATGCTGCTACTGAGAATTTTCTATCAGAAAACCCGAATGATATTTTGCTCAACTAGAAAATCAAACCCGGAGCTCACGAGCGAACGCAAACATAAGCATAAAAGTATGCTCCGAGACCCCTACGTCTCGTAACTTACATATAGTATATACATATAATGATGATATTTCCTAAGATCATAATTTTAAGCATTCGTGAAAGACGTTTTGATATCGCTTTTATAGACTTCAGTCAGCTTTTATAGCCACATTCACAATTTGTAGTGTGGTGGCAAAATACTGTAACTATTGAATTTTAAAAGTGGCAGAACTTATAAAGGAGTCAATATTTTATTAACCTCTGAGTCTTCTTCGAAAAGGTTAATGAAAACACTATGTGGGTCTGTGTGTCTATCTGTTAATGTCAGTTTGTTAGTGACAGGCATAACTCCGGAACCACTGGACCGATTGACTTGTAACTTGGTTTGCAGACACCTTGGGGTCCTAACTCGGTCGAGTTTGAATATGGGCCCTGTGGGTCAAAAGACCTCCGAGATATAGGTGTCATTTCTTTTCATTACTTTTACATTTAAGACGAAGAGGTTGAATCCTGGGTTTTTACACCCATCTCGTTTATATCGACGTTCAAGTCAACTTATATACCGATGCGAAGGTGAGGTAGGGACAACCTACTAGACCAAATATCCGTGTAACCCACGTCTCCTATTGAACACTAATTTAGTTCAGGAAAGGACACGAGACATGTGAATTATATTACTAAACCACTTATCCGTGTAATACGTCACGTTTGTCGTCAAACTCGATTCCAGGACCGAAGGTGCATTTGCCCTTTCCTTCCTGACGTCAATAGTATCGGCAATTTATTTTAAATTAATGCAATTATTATTCCACAGTGAGGCATATTCCTCCCCCCCAATTTGCAAGACGCCGTGCCGATGCTAAAACACAAAAGCCTATGTTATTCGAGATAATATACTATTGCCAAAGGTAACTCATTTACTGAAATCTGATCAAACGTTTGGCTCCTATGAGTGAATAAAGTAACCCACGTATATATACGAATTCTGAATAAATTGCACTCTTTTTTTGCACAGCCGTGTAAAAATATTGGGCTAGCTTACTCTGTCGGTAAACATTTTTGATTGACCCGGTACCAAACATTTTCCTTGGAACCGTTGAAAGAACTCTCGACATTTGCATTTGCTTTTGCCACGACAAATAAAGTTGAATCGATTATGTATTTTCAGAGCATACGGAGTGTCCTATAATCTACTGCTCTAGCTTTTATAAGGGAGGTCAGTAAGTAATATTAATAGAGGAAGCGAAACAATTTATTTGTATATTGTAGCTTTAGTGAAGTTACCCATCATAAGAAGAGATCCCATTAGTTAATACTTTGCTTTTGACAAGATCTGGGACTCGGAATGATAATCATTCAGAAAACGAAACATTTCAAAACTACTGATTAATAACACTCTCCCCTGCGTCTCAGCACAGGGAGAGTCTTTACTAATCAGTAGTTTGAGCTAGCTTGCTAGGCGCTAGGCGGTAAGTAGGTATCAAGATCTTGGTATTTCGATAAGACAATCGTAAATGTTATCAATTCATTAAATATGAGCTATTATTGTACAACATAGTACGTTGCATCGAAATTAAATAAATATTCAAACGCTAGTCTGATATGATCAACATCAAACGATGTAAATGTACTTCGCGGAGGTTTTCCAGAATTGAAAGGTAAACCTTCTTCAATTATTTATTTAGAAATAGCAGTTTGTGGTTTTGTACCGACTTAATTGTTGTTATTAAACTGTTAGCGATGTTCGTCACGACGAGCCAAGAGTTATTATGAATGAAACAGTGCTTTACGTCTATTGCTCCATTCACAAATTACCTACCTTACATTTTATGTATTTGTAAAACTTTATGTTTATTCAAACGACGTACATCTGCTTAAGATAATTCGCGAACGCCAACAAAATTCAGTATCAAAGCGGCAATTAAACAGAACATTAAAAGTGAAGCGGTGCCTCTACCTTTAATTACGGCGGCTGCTTTCTTTCCTTATCGCAATTTTATTACAATGACAATACGCAAGAGCACGCCTGTTGGCTCGTTTGTGCCGTCCGCGTCGCGTCGATGCGAGCCGCGGAGCTAAGCCCAAATTATTTATTGTACAAAAAACGTTGTCGGTAAATGGTGTCAAATCATTCTTGTTTACTGTGGAGTCCGGTGGTGGCATAAATCATAATATTCCTAACGAGTGTAAGTCGCTGCAAGGGTACCGAGTACCGACGGAGCGCCGTCTGCCCAACGTTTCCTCTATAATTCAAATGCGGCCTCCTTGCTCCTCAGCGGAAAACTTGAGCTTTCCGCACATTTTAAAACGTGGAGATACATTACGTATGTGTAACGTATCCCCAACATAAATCCATACATTTACCAAATTTTATCCAGCGATATGAGAATTTTTAATGTACACGATTTGTTGGTTGCCACAGCCTTGATATTACATGTCTCTAAGACTAAAAAAATATGCCGAGAATTCGCCGAATATATTTTCTACAGGCTGTACAATTAGTTATAACTTGTAAAATGGAAGTACTTTTTTCACACACTCTTCATCAAGAGCCTAAACCTTTAAATTTTATCAAAATGAAATAATGTGAAGCGGCGTATATTTTTATTTACATATTCCACATTTTTGGTCGAGAGGTACAAAGCGTAACATAGTCAGATTATGAATAATAGTGGAGTATGACCCCACTCAGCACATAATATACTGTACTTTTATGTACATCTACATAGTCCTTGGTTACACGTATCTAAAATTCATGGTCTAAATACAGAGGTGCTCGGTGGAGTACACACTTGGTGGTCTTTTATTGCTCACCACACGAAAGCAATCTTGAGCACGGTAGCTATACGGACTCTTTTTTACCAGTTCTTATTTCAACTGAAATGTAGGAAAAATATCAAATCCAAGTATCATTCGAGCAGTTTGTAATTCAAGTGTTCGGATTTTTCATTTTTCATATTTTCATGCAAATGCCGTTTATATTTTTGCTGCGGCTATGCACGTACTCGTATAACAAGCTCGTTCTTTTAAATATTACCTATGTCAACCCCTTCCTCATTTATATTCTAAAACTTTAGATATTAGAAAACAGTCAGAAATTGTAAAGTGTTAACGTGTTAATCTGTAGAAGGGAATTAAAAAGTTTGGAGCAAGACAGCGATAAGCGTAATCAGAAGGCAGTAGCTACTAATTCATTAATGGCACAGTCGTTTAACGAATAAGTGTTTTAGCGGAAATAAGATCGTTCGGAACAGACGCAAGACGTTTTAAAACAATGCGCATCATTCAAATATCCCATTAAATCGTGCGATTTAGCTGGCAGGAGCGGGTTCGGGTAAATTAAGCAAATTAAGAGCCGCTCCTGAGACAGTAATTATGCCGCGTCTCTACTTGGCCACCGACCAACTGCGCTGCCTACTTACTTATACTACATCCCTCCCGATTTATGAGGGACTCGATTTGCCGATATTCGAACGTAACTCAATTGGTTCAAACCCCATGGGCGCGCTATGGATTATGAATGTTATCGTACGCGAGTGCTGCACCGGCGGCGGGCGTCAACGATTTTTGCGCCTCTCGACTATCTCCTACAATTAAGGTTTTTTACTTTGCGATTTTACGTCCGTTGATGAAATTATGACCTCGTCGAAGTAACGCAATTATATACGGAGACAACCGAAGTAATAGCTTTACATTTTACGCTCCATTCAATATAAGCTGACACGTCCATAAAAATATGTTTCAACTATATAAAAACGCATAAGAATGATTAAAAGTGAAAATAGATATAATACCAACGGTACTAAGTAGAATATAAAAACAAAACACGTATTTCAAAGCGGAAAATTCCCGCAAAACACGATTAAACAAGTTTTACATCAGACTAATTGAAAAGTTTTGCGAGCGGTTTCAGTACTTTGGCGAAGGCTAGGTCTGTCGAGTTTTCCGGCGACACGCCGGTAGCTGGAACTTAATGGAGCAGTACAATATCTGTCAAAATGTTAGCAAGCGTGACGAAATGCCACGTTAGCAAATGGAACAGCTGTAGTGCAGGCACGCGGGCGGCGGGCGAGTCGCTCAGGCCTATCGACTCGCCGCCCTCGCGCGTGCACTCACTCACCTCAAGGTCACCGCCGCCGCCGACCATCACCCGCCGTACGCCGAGCCCTACGCGCAACCCCGCCGCGCGACCCTCCTTACATTTCAACTACCCACTTTAAAAATTTAAAGTAACCCTCGTCCTTCCGGCACATTTTCCCGGGTGAGGGCGACCGGCGCCCGTGGCGTCCCTGAGAAAACTGACGGACGTCGCCGGTCCTCGACGCGTTATATAGGCGGCGGCGGGGCGGGGCGTCGGCGCGAGTTGCGCCGTCGATTCGCGAACTCGATAAATAAATTAATTAAAAGTGCAAGTGAGTGATCGCCCGCGTGCAGCCGACCTGCGAACTCGTCTAGAGCTTCCCCTTAATTGGAATTTCAGACCCACCGGATACTTGGCTGAGGCATGGATTGTTTTCCAGTTGACGATTTACGAGCCGCTCGTAGAGAGGTCTCCCAACGTGGCGTCGAACGAGCTCAGCCAGATTGAACCTGATTTATATCATCCTGCTGCACAACCTCTTGTCGAGCGATGTTTCAATTTGTGCTTACATACGATTTATAGTGGACCACTTTTTACTTATATTAAACACCCCAACACTCGAAGGTAGACAGTGGCACAGGACGAGAACGAGTCGAAAAGGGATTAATTCACGCCGGTTTAACAACCTTGCCTTAACGAACAAACAAGAATTAAGACATTACACAACAACAAACTTAAAGCAGATCTTTGAAGAAAATTTCATTAATTATTCTAATTTGATAAAGCTGCATATAAACGACTCACTACCTTAGAAGAAACTTACAGAAATGAGTTTACACCGAGCTCGCAGAGCAGAACCATCAACTGGCGTTATACAAAAACCAGATAGCAGTATAAGAGCGCACGACAAACGTAATAGAAAAAGAAAATGAATTTGTGTGGCACTAAGGGAGTTAATCACTTCGTTACTGCTCTAGTAACATGAACCCTTCGGCTGCTAGGAAAAGCTGATTGCGGCGCAGTCGAATGACGTCGTATTGAATATACACAGCGAAGTATGGTGTACGATGCGTAATGTAGGCATCACCAGGCACATAGGACACATACATTGACCATTCACCACTAATAAAAGTTTTCGGAATGTTAGGCAATTTTAAATTCTGAGCGTCGGCATCTCGATTCTCGAGATTTTTGATATAATTCGATTACTCTATTAATACTGCTTTCTACAAGCAAAAATATCTAAAGCGTTGAGTACAAAAGAAACAACATATTAATACTTCGTATGGTGGAGGCGATGTCTAAGTTTATTAAGGAAAATATCCTGGAAAATTCCTCAGTTGTAACACGAGACTTCAAGAAGCCAAGCTACTTATAAACAAAACAATTCCGACTCATACTTTCAACCAATGTTATAAATATAGGAAGTAACTTTGTTAGTTTCGAGAATTAATTACTGACTCGAATTTAATAAAATTGATAGGAAACTGAAAAGCTTAAGTAGAAAATGTATCAAGTTTTATTAAGCCGGTGTCTGAGCTTTCGATAGCATAAAACTTAAAAAATATATTAAATAGTTAATTTTAAAGCCTTTTAGCAATTTGGGTCACAAGATACTAGTATTCTTGCTAATCTTTCCAGCTCTTAGCTGTCGAGATTAAGAAAATCTTGACTTGACTAAAAATAACTTCGACTTACGCTTGCGATCGGTAGTGCAATGGCTGGGACTGACTAAAACCTTATACCTCTCGATCGCAAATAGTTTGTATGCTTTTATAAGAAGCGGGTTTAAATCGGTCAGTAGTGCAGTGGTCGGGTCTCGAATTGACAACCTTTCAATCGCAAATTTAATGTAGGTAAATCTCAAAAGTGTGAAGTCCTATGATTAAACATCAAAATATGTCACATACGTATGTTTAGCAATGAACGTTACAAGCATACTTTGGAACTTAACAAGAAACACTTTTTCTTAAATTTGCAGAGCGATTGACGGAATATTTTAAAGTGCCAAACAAGGATAAGAAAGCGCAGTACATAGGCTGTGTATCGGCTGACCCACACTAAGTGGTAGCGATTCATTTCAATTATACTGGGAAGTAGCCCATGCTAAGAAATGCGATAGCTTTTAAAAAGGAGCTAATACTATTTTTTATTTTATTCAAGCGCACACCTAACTATGTTATTGCTTTATATATTTTGCCGAGTTAATAAGTGACTTACGCTTACAGTATCTTTAGGAACAACAAACAATAAAATGTTTCTTTTTTATCTTTCTTATTTTCAAATAAAGAATGAACATTCGATATTCAAGATTTTTTGCAACGAATAAATAGCTTAAATGAATATATTTTATTCTCCTGAAATAAAATTGTAGAGGCCAATAACATCAATACGATAACATTGCAGTGGGTTTTCGCAGCATAACCAACGAAGTGGTGACTTATGAGAGTACACTGGAGATTGGACGTACCCTTCAGAGGATTACAGGCTTAGCGGTTACACGTGTTTGTGCATGTACTCGATGCACAAGCGTGTTAATTAAACTCTATTTGATTCCAACGAGAACAGACATCGAAAAGGTTTCCATATACTCGGGCTTGCAACTAATTAAAGACCTATGTTTTATATACTAACTAGTCTCGCCACGCGAATTTGTTAAAGAAGGCTGTATTTGTGCAAATAGATTCTTCTTATTGGTTCTACGTTCTATTTTGTGATCTACATGAATTAACACATTCTTGATTTATAGATATCGGTTAACTGTGTTTGATTAGTTGTGTAGACGTAACTAGTAGATTTAACTTGTATTAGTAGAACGAGAAAATGACTTTGTTTCCTTGCATAATTTTGTCTAATGTTTACGCATATGATACACGTTATAAAGACATGACATGCCTATGATTATCAATGCTATAGTAACAGTTTATTTTACCTTAATGGTACATCCAGAGACAAGTCGATCAACAATTGGGAGATTTTTAATTGCTTTAGGTATAATGATAATTCCTAGACAATTTTCATTTATGCAAATCCGTTACAAATTTATTTAATGTATAGCTACTTATATCATTGATTTTACAAAAATATATGTGTGCTACTGTGTCGCGATATGGATGAAAAATATATGTGTGCTACAGTGTCGCGATATGGATGAAAAACCGTAAGTGTAGCTGCTACACTTACGGTTATTCACCCGCAAAACGTTTCCGAGGCTAACACACGGATTCTGACATACAAATCAACATCAAGAATAGTTCCAGACGGTTCATCGCATGTCAACTGTTAGCATTGGCTGACTGAATTAGCAACATCCAATCCAATCTTTTATAATATGATATGAGTTTGATTTTTTACGACGTTGATTAGCCTTTCAAAACCAAACCAAAATGTACAAGGAAAATCTCTAATGTCATGGAGGGATTTTAAAACTAAATGAGTACCTATAGAGACACTCGCAATACTTACGACATTAGTTGTGGCGTAGGGATCATTTGAACCGTTGAACCGACCATTATCTGTTCTTAGACTTTTTAAACATTTATTTATTTATATACATACTAAAAGAGAAATCACATTTTACAATTCTACTTAAGTATAAAAACATATTAGTAATTACATGTACCTGTTAGAAGAATAAGAAAAATTACTAATGAACTCCACACTAGGACAGGCCTGTCTCGTGGAGTTCTTGCGTGGTGTTACCACAACACTTAATGCATTTTATTTTACATGCTAACTTATTAATATTGCGGCGCTGTATTTAATTTTATATTATAATTAATTTTAGATAAACAATCTATGAGAAAAGGAATGACTACAAGTTTTCTTTTTTTTTGTTATTTATATTATTTGGTTTGTGAAATGAGTATGTCTGTATGTCAGACTAAATGTCTAATCTTCTAATGTTATTAATTGTTTAATGCTTCGTACAATATTTAGGTTATTCGTAAAGGAGAAATTTCATTCTTATCTTATACTAGCGACTCGCCTTCGTACGGGTAGTAAGTACAAAACGTTAACAAATTATACACCTAAAATAACAATAATTCAATTATTCACAAGAATACGCAATTATTTTTTAACTTTTTAGTGCATTTTTTGTTTTAGAATATATTTCTTTGAATTCGGTTTTCTTTTTTAACCGACTTTTTTTGCCAGCAGCTTCGGTCGCGTTAATATAGATTTTGTCAATAACATTCAATCGCTCGGGATCAGTACTATTTTCTGAATGAAAGGTACTCTATGTCCTTTTCAATACTCTTGACAAAGTGTATGCGAAATTGTACAGAGGTCGGTTGAGTAGTTAAGGCATGAAAGCGTAACAAATAAACAAACAAAAAAACTGTTATCCGCATTTATAATATTAGTAAGGAATGTCAGTTTAATCATATTGAGACATAATGATACAAGCGCTGGCGAACGGATAGATTAAAAAGGTTAAAAAATAAAACGTGCTTTAAGTCCTTAAAAATCTTAAAATGATATACGAATCTGCATACCCTTTCACATAAAGGTGATAAATTATAAATGTTCGTAACGTATGATAGCTATATTTAATATATTGAATTACACAATGCAATCATGCATTTAATTTATAAATTCATGATTGCCTAATAGTCAGATTTACATCCAGGAGATAATTAAATGTTTTATTAAGCCATTAATATTGAGGTACACCTGAATATATTAATTTTCCAGCGCGAAATAGAGCTTTAAGCTACTACAACTACGTGTGACTAAAATGTATGCCAGTATTTAAGACTTAACATAGTACCTTTATGTCTTGTTAAGAATAAGACAAGGGGTATCAAACACACACATAAAAACGATAAATTCATAAGAATCGCATATTTAGGATTTAATTCTATAAATTAATGGTTCATATAGTCGAAAACCAGTACCTTATCAAACGAAAAAAGGATAATAAATAGATTTGTATGGTTTCAATATTTGGATTCAAGTAATCGATCCCGGGACCTACGATGTACCTCCTTGAACAGCAGTGACATACACTCCCGCTGAGTCACTGAGGCTGACAGAAATGTAACTAATGAAATTATGTATCGATCTTTTCCATATGGCATTGAGATTAAGGTGTAGATTTGATCGAGTGCTCCACAAAAAATTGTTCCGAGTCTGGCTATAAAGTCTAACGCAATAAAGAAAATCTAAGTAGCGTGTAGTCCGTTAAAATTATAAGAAAATGTTCAAAAGCCGTGGTGCACACATAACAAAGCAGTTTAATTTGAAACTGTAATATTACCGTCAACTTAGGATCTATAAATGATACATAGTGTCGCCTTAGATGCAAAACACAGAGACAAATTTCAATTAAAAATGGTTAGCTTAGTTGGCAAAGCGCTGGCACCGTTTGTCGAGATCACAATTTCAAGTCCTGTTTCATGGATGTTATTTGTCCACTGTCATAATTTACTACGTAAGATAACTCTGCCACTTTTTAAAAATACACCTTCTGTACTAAAATTAAATCTTGTATCGAGGGAGACTGAACAAATATTCTCATATAAGGAAAATAAGTAAATATTTTTTATACTGTTATGATATAAAACATATTTTACTGGGTTTTACCTGGCTTTACAAACTGGATGTTGGAGGATGAGGAACATGGAGTTTCTTGCCTCTTCTCATGAGACATATGCTCCTCGAACAGGCTTTTTACAATTGTACCTTATTTTCGTTTTTAAATAATTTGTTTTTAATGTAATAGTTAATTGACATGTCCAAGAAGAGTCGCCACATTTTATGGAACATTATTTAACTTTGACTTGACTTTGATTCAAACAATACATAGACAGAAACACGACACCCACACAATCGTAATCAAATTCTTCACAAAATCACTTTAACATTAGTAATTAACGTGAAAAGCAAACATACTAAACATAATCCAGGATACACTATCTAATCAGTTTATCGCAGTCCGCTGGTGAGTACAGACCTCATCCAAATTGCGCTACTACACCCGGACCTGTGTGTTCCGGCCGAACACATAGATATACCCGATACCGGGACAACTAAACACCGAAATTACGGTCATATCGACCGCCAACCGTGTATTGAACTTACTTTCTGTTAACAGTGCTTAGTATCTATTTTGTTAGAAATGTTCTTTGCTAAGCAGTGCTTAGTACCTGTCTTGTCACTAATATTTTTGTTATACTGAGCTTAGTATTTGTTTTGTAACCATTTACAGGTTAAGACTTAAGAGTTGAGTAGATAATGTAGATAGATAAAATGTTTGTATTAGTATTTTCAGAGGCGTGCCTAGGTTTTAGGATAAGGTGAAACTGATATACATTTTTTTATTAAGAGTTACAACATCTTTAATTTTAATTGCGTGCTTTTTATGTCCCACGAACCTAATAGAGTGCGATAGTCTTGCCAGCTACTGGGCTTTGTTCTAGACTCCATGCTGCCACTGAGAATTTATTTTCTATGAATGATAAACCTAATCACACTTTACCCAAGCCAGGAATCAAATTCCAGATCTCTAGTACAGCAGTCGCATTCAATAGGTACTGCTGCGCTATTGCGAACTTTACAAAATTCTAGTTAAATTTAAATTCTTATACTGTCTATGAACGATATTTAGACTAACACTAACTAACTTTTAGTTTTTTGTATTTGTATAATATAATATTATAATATTTATATATTCTTTCACATACACACAACACCATCTAGCCCAAACTAAGCAGAGCTTGTATTATGGGTACTAGACAAGGGATAAACATACATATATACTTTGTTTTTTTGTAAGTACATGCATATTATACATAGAAAATGTTGTTTATTTTATAAGTATATGTGATTTTTTATCTAAGTGGCATATTGTTAAGTTACATATTTGTTTTCAATATTTAAAACAATGTAAATATTGTTATGAATAAATAAAAAAATAATAATAAATAAAAAATCCGGAACCAAAAGAACGAGAGAACATTCAAATATTTCTTGACCGAACGAATATGACTTATGAATAACCCGTTGTTTTATCAAGATGGCATCAGTTAATTTAGTCCTCGTTTGATAAAAAGCAAGTAGATACCATAGACTAATTCGTAACTAGAGATAACTTCATGTACTAACATTCTATGCTGAAACATATAATTATAAATAGAAAAGTATATTCCATTGTATAATTAAATAAGGTTTTAGAAACCTAAATAACTTCATTGACTTATTATGTATGAATAACTTATATATCTAATGCTATAGCGAAATACGGCTTCTAATTAATGAACGTTAAAGTTTTGAAGAAAACGTGATTGTATGATTCTATTTTTAAACTTACACGAAATAAAGTTAAAAAAGAACCGTTATCATGATGTCAAATTCTCTAATAACTAAAATGTAATAACCGACATTCGGCTTGTAACACGAAATTTCGCATTGCCTAACATGAGCCCGGATAGCTCAGTCGGTAGAGCATTGGACTTTTAATCCAAGGGTCCAGGGTTCAAGTCCCTGTTCGGGCGGCTCTCTTTTTGTAGTTTGTTAGAGATTTTATTGGTAAAATATTTATATTTTAGGTACAAACGAATAATGAATTTTATAATAATTTGACATTTGATATTTTATTGTAACTTGAAGTTGCAAATTAAACTAATTGGCCATATCGTAAACACTCGCATTTTTATTACTTTATTTGCTTTAGTTAATATGAGTTATTTACGTAATGATGTATTTTCTTGTTACGTTTAATTTAATTTTATGTAAAATTGGATAAGGTATGAAATAGATTTAATTCATATAATTTTATTGTTTGTCTTTGTCCGGTGCATAATAGGAATAGATTTTATTTTGCTCAGGTAAATCATTTTTTAATTTTAGCACGATATCTCGAATATCTTTGGTCACGAGGATAATTAATATACAAGCTGTCTACTTACCACTTAAATTAAAGACTTATTAACAAATGGATCACTATTTACATTATAATTATGATAGAAAAGTAATTTAATTTTAGTAATAAACTAATAAACATAATATGTAATAATTATTTTTAATTAGACTTAAGGCAGATTTCTTTTCAAATAGCTAGTACCTATTTTAAAATGATATATACCCATGTCCGAGTTAGCTATACAAGACAACCCGTTCGGGAGTGGGAGCAATGTGGCTTCAGGCTGAAAAGCGTTTCATACCTATTTACTAACGCAGGATGTCAATGACCTAAGATGTAGATTGCAGACGCTACTAATAATATGTCTACAATGGTAGGTTTACCTCTACGGAAATGATAAAAATGAAATGTCATGACCTGACATGATGATGATTATTATTATTACAATTATAACTAAGTAAAATAATAGCTTTAGACATTTTGTTATTATTGTAATAAAGAAAACTTCAGATTAGTCTGTTCACTCACTAAACATCCAAAGAATGGAATTGTTGATGAGTATAGGGGTGTTTTAAATGTTTTATAATAAAATTATAATAAGGAGAATGACAATAAAAAAATATTTATTTAGTTATATATGCTGTCATGAAAAATACTCAACAATTTTAACATCTTTACGCAAGCCCCTGTGGCCTAATGGATAAGGCATCGGCCTCCTAAGCCGGGGATTGTGGGTTCGAGTCCCACCAGGGGTACAAATTGGTTTTTCCCGTTTTGAGAATATAAAACATTTTAATTCTTAAAGGCATATTTTTTTAAATATTAATGGTAAAATAATATGCGTTTTAAATATTGTAAATTAATGTTGTATATACGATGCGTTGAAAATGTAACCTAATGTTTTTGAAGTTCATCTTACTGGTAACACCAATCCTAAATAATAATTATGGTGATTAAATAAAATAAATAAGTGTAAAAACCAGCTTACATATTTTCTATACCTTGAACGAGGAGATTATAGCTTACAACACGTACTAATACTACGGTATTTTTTTGTATTATGCACATATTATTCAGTCTTTTCAGCCAATTTTACGTCCTGAAATATCATGTACTTTGTACAACGTTGCCTTTTCCTGATTTTCCTTATTAGTACAAAAACTGGATTGGTATTTATATTATCTATTTACGTACTTGTATGAAAATGTTGGAGTACCCACTGTACGGCGAAGTTAACTCCGGTGAAGTTAATGTATAAGAATAGCAAAATAATTAGCATTACTTACTCAAAACACGATTGTTAAGAAAGCGTGTTAAATTGTAAGGATAATTTTAATAAAATGATTCACGGATTCCTGTCGGTTTACTACGTTCAATATACGCATAATAAGCTCTTTATTACGTCGTACAGTAGCAATAAAGAGCAATAGAAATTGTGAAATGCCTTCAATATTGAAATGTCGACCCAGTTCGCTTGGCCGCGGGGTGCCGCCGCGGGGAGCGGTCGGCGGAGACCCACGGGCAGGCGAGGGGGCGTGAAGGGAGGGCAATGGGTACGTCACTACAATTAATAATGACTCGTCATAGTCCTCATCTACTTCATCGGTGGAAAAATAATATTTATCTTTAGAGGATTTTTAAACCGATGCTTTGATTAAAGAAAATCTAAATAGGTAAGTGTTTAAGTGTTACTGAGCTTTTAATCAGTTAGTTAGTTATAATCTGACAGTCTACCAAAACTTTTCATAGTTGTCGATGCATCCATACATTTTAAATGTAATAGATATATTTGCTATTCTTTTTTTTTATTTTTGAGCTTCGTTGTCAAATAAAGGTAAGTATGTAATATGCTGAAAAATGTTCGTGTTAAGGTGTTTCGAAAACTTTGTAGCATTAAGGAGGACCTGTTCTTGGTACCATCACAGATAATATAAAACTATTCTAGTAGTACCATTAAGGAATTAAAAACCTAGAGTTTGGCAGAAACAATATTATAGGCGCAGCCTGTTACGTTGGAAAACTTGGTATGACCTCCAAAGCAGAGCCTGATTTGAGTTAAGATATTTATAGTTGAATTTTATACACCGAGGTTTAATTTTGTACAAGGCCATTTTAATTTTCATGTAGGTACTTCAATTAAGCTTATACTGGTTACATGACGTGTAGGTAATACAATAATGTTTCTCATTGCTTTTGATAACGGTCTTGCCTAAAAGGCAATTAGTTCTTAGCGTGGGCCCTAATTCAATGAATAGCTAGATACCTATTTAATGTGCCTATTTTATTGTTTACTACCGGAATAAAAATGAGTAAGAGAAGTAAGTCTTAGGCAAAGAAATTATTATGCATTCCTCATCTATAAATATTGTGTAGAATATGACTTAGTTAAGTAAGAAGCCGTAGGTGTATAAAAAATTATGAGTTAGTTGGCGTATTAGTTGTCTGAGATTTCCACCTGACTGATTTTTTAATATCATCAAGCGTGTCCATAAAAATAATAACAAATTTGAAGAAATCTTACCGTACCCGCCTTTTCTCTGACGGGTTAAACATTAAATAGTCTACATTAAAAAAAATAATATTGTTAGGTATTTTTAAATCTATGTAATTGTTTGGAACATAGATTAAAGCTATACAATAAGGAAATGATTAAATTGTTTCTAGATTGTAATTTAGTAATGTGCAATAAATAATGTGTTTCTGGTAGGTATATGGAAAATAACTCATTGTCTTTTAAAAGACTTGGAGCGCCATCTGACGTATTGTTTATATATTCCTGACATACTAACTCGCATTAATCCTAATCCTAATCCTAACTTCTACTAACTAATATTATAAAAGCGAAAATGAGTTTGTTACGTTTTCACGCCTAAACCACTGAACGGAACATCCTGAAATTTTGCATATACGTTGACGGGTGTACAGAAACGGACATAGACTATCTTTCATCCCGAAAAAAATTACTGTTCCCGAGGAAAACAATAATAACGTTCTTATGATAATAGATGGCGCCACGTGTCTTTCGAATCATGATTTAATTATATTATTACAAGCAGAGTACAACCCGAATTGATTGTCAAATTCTAAATTAACGCGAGCAAAGCCACGGGCAAAAGCTAGTAAAGAATGACTATTACACTGCGGAACAGTCATTTTGCGGCATGGTAAGTTGAAGTCAATTTTGTATAAGTTTAGTATGCTAAATACGAGAAAATATCAGATTTGTTAAATTGACTCTAGTTTATGAGATATGAGTGATATGACTTTATAACTATATGACTGAAAGAAGGTCGAAATAAAAATACAATTACTTACATATTAAATATATGTATATTTTAGAAGCGGCTATATAATAACGACAAGAAAACTTAATACATATGATATTAACAAAAAATCATTAAAAAAGATATTTGAAAAACTTTATCTGTAAGCTTTTCTATTGTGTTTAAGTTCAACCTCTTATTAAACTCAAGCAATAGTCCTTGGTATCTTTCTTTCATTGTTCTAATGTCCTGATGGAACCGTTCTTTATGTTGAATATCTCAAGAACCAGAGTCAATCCATACAAAGTAAATACATTTCGCGTATGACTGTTATAGGTGTTTATTAAAACCAGTAACAAAATTAATGACGCAGAAAAAATATTTTTTTTTGTTTCCCACTGTTATCTAATTCTAGCAATATTTTGTGTTTTCATTAAAATATCACAGCAATACCTGCTTCTTTTCAGTGTAAAAAAGGATAATAAAATAAAATAAATACACATCAATTACGATAATACCACTGCCTTCTCTACGTATAATACTTACGCATGTTTTAATCTCCATTCTATTTACTAATTAAGTTAAATAAATTAAATTCTTCCTTTTCAGAGTTCGAAAAATCTAGGTAGGTATACAACAGCTTTGTCCATCCGTCCGTCCGTCTATCTGTTATACAACTTTCAACTCAAGAATCGTAAGAGCTAGAGACTCGCGGTCAACGTCATTCGACTCAGCATAGTCGATATACCCCGAAATGACTATGACCTTTGACCTCTGACTTCAAGGTCACGTGATACCATTTTTTCGAACTCTAAGATTTACGGCAATTCATTGCCGTTTCTCACTTGTTATTCAACACTACGTTGTGTTGCATATTCTGTTTGTTCCACGTTTTACAGCAAATAAAATACACGACGCAGCGACGTGGGAATGTGAACGAACAATTTAAAAAGCTTTCGAACAATAAGCTTTACGTAGGTACCTAGTATGAATTTCATAATAATAATATTATTCCTAGTGTTGGGTTGAGTGGCGATGACAGCGCCGCGCGCGGCGGGAGGCGAAATGCGGCTGTCACTTGGCTGTCAGCGACATTGCGAAAACAATACCGTTATTTCCATGTAATAACTCTATCGTTATCGGACGTCTAAAACATAATACGTGTGTTTACATTTCATCGGGTGCACTCACTTTAAACCATTAATTCCAAATGAGCGCCTAGAATTAATCGTTTGGAACCTAAGATTAGGCACAACTCACACAAGTCACAATAGACATAAGATAGTATACGGTATGTCAAAAATCGGTTAACCTCCGAATCGATTATTATTGAACAATTGGCAATTATTGAATAATTCCCCATTTGGAATTTTCTTAACTTTAGTGTTGACTTCTAAAAGTTCCAACTTCAATAGCTTCTGGGTAAGTTACGATGGCTAATACCTACCGGCTGTAACCAACTTAGTCTCAAGTCAGACAGTCAAACTATGTGCATAATATATTAGGTAGCTATGTATAATATAACTCAATCTAATAGCTCCTTTTATCTATATATTTTAGGGATGAACCGAATATTTGTTTTATATTTGATATTGTGTATTCGGCACATTGTGCAATTTTACCGAATAATTGGCTTCGGCAAAGTAGTCAACACAGTTTTCACTGCGAAAGCTGTTTATGATTGAGCATAATTGATCAATGTAATGTATTGCATAGTGTTAAATGTGTTGATTTTATGAGATAATTAATTTACTGTGTTGATTTATGCTTTTGTTACACTGTATTTATTTTCGATGCAGAGGATAAAATATGGTTCTAAAAATGGAGTTGTAGAACTTAAAAACAGGAGCTTATTAGGTATAGGATAAAAAGCAATTATATTTTATGTTAAAATAAATTTAAAGTTATAAATATTTGCATTATATATAAGATATTTTCGTTTCTTCATAGTGTAGCAAGAGAACAAACCCATTTAAAAACCATACGCGTTAAGTTAGTACATTGAAATTAACTCAGATACTCCATCAAATTTTCAGTTCGAAAGAGATATACCGATTATTTGGCATGATATCCATTTTTTGTAAAACTCATGTTAGGCATTATTTTACATCTTCACGAGTATTACTTCAATACCTGGCTAAGCTCGAAATGAATTTACGTCATAATATATTATAAAGAAAATAATTTTCATATCAATTCCGGGTAGATTTTATTTTCTTGTAGTAACACCGAGTCAGACCTACGTCAAGTAATAACTGTTCTGTGGATGAAAGCTCTATGTTTCAGACAGTAATATAGATTGTGCTCAATACAGAAATAGTACCTTAAAAGGTCGGACTGTATCAGAAGTCGTGTCTATTACGTAGTATACTGGCCGGTGTATGCCGGCTGACCCGGCCGGCGCCGTGCTCTCGTAAACCCACCACAAGATGGCGCTGCTAGTTTTATTGCTTGTTTGCACAACAAGCTGTAATGGAGGACTATAATATTGACAGACCATTAATTCGACAGGAAATTGTGCTGAATCCGCGGTCTGTGCAGGTGATTGTGAACTTTTCAAATTATCCGCGTGTTTCGCGGTTGTTTCCACTCCAAACAGACGCCAGCGGGCAGTCGAGCTTTTCACTCTTGGGATATCAAGTTGAATAAACTGTGCAAGCTACTGTGTAGTGGGCAACTGAGCCGTGCGCCACGCTACCTCCGTACTAGTGTCACCGAGCTATATTGATTTTTCCATACATATCTTACGTCTCCTGTTTTGTTTGCAGGTGCTAAGAAATGGAAATTGCACATTATGTGTATGTGTTTTCTTTTTAAACGCACGGGCATACGGCCAAAGGCTCGGTCCAAATGGACCATATAGAAAATGCACTGGCAGCGGCAGGCCAGGTGAGCTCTTGAAACACAGTTGGCAGACGTGCAAGCTAAGGTAATGCGAACTGCCGACTATTTTGTAAACAAATAACGAAACGAGTAACACAGGTATAGTATTTGGCGGTAAAGAAATTAAATTAAGTACGTACTCATATTAAATGAAAATAATTTGAAACTGTCTTTATATTGCCGAGTCGCATCTGGAACTGTCTCGATAGACGGTAAGAGGCTTACCGCCTATTTCATGGGATCAAAAACCATAGCTGGCGTAGATGTAGGCATAATTTGGACATAATATAAGCGTTAGACTATGAAAGTAGACACGTATGTAAACATATCAAATGAGTAGGTATATATTAATGTTTAAGTACCTATATATGTACGTAGATAGCAAGCAGCTCTGCTTTACAGCTTGTTTTTTACTATGTTTAGGTTACTATTCTATTACTATCTGCAGGCAACTTTTGGCTATATATATATTTTTGTACAACAATAGATGGAAAACAATCTTGTCTCTTCTGATGGTTAGGGGCAATCGTAGCCCACGATTGCTTGCAATATTAGGGGTATCTAATCTATCACGCGCGAGTTGTCGGGTAAGCAAATAGAATCAAAGAAGAATTTTGAGTAAAGAAATGAGAGAGTTAGGTACCTATGTAAGCCTCCGAAGATATTTCATACCAGGGGAAGCAGTAGCAGAGCTTTTCTTTTACGACAGTTTTCTTAAAAGATTGTTAATTTCTCGAGCGAGTTGACTTATTAGTAGCAACAGCAAACAATGCCTAATATAATGTACCTATGTCGCTAGTAAGAATTTCTTGCAAGAACCCAATAGGTAACATTTAGCCGAATTTGTGAGATATACTAACGCCACTAAACTAGTATAGGCTAGCGAAAATGTGTCGTTCTTGTAGTTATTCTACAAATATTAAGCCTCGTTTATTTATAAGAAATGTTAGTTTAGTAATGTTAAAATTGCAGTGGTTTAATGAATTTACTAACTTAATAGAAAGTACCCGAACGATCGTGAGAAGTGCGGTTTATTGCGCAAATGTAAAATAAATTTTATTTAGTGAGTTAAAGTGAATTAACTCTTGAATAAATTTAAGTTACAGATTCGTTAATTTGTAGTTGCATTTACTAACACTTGCGCTATTTGAGGCTTGAGGCTATAATTTAAAATATAAATTTTAATATGATTGAGATTGAGGTAATTAATAATATTACAAATATGAAATAGGTAGGTAGATAGACATATGGGCACATATACATAATACTTCGCAAGTGATTTCAGGGCTAAAAACAAAATACAAATAAGTACACATGTAATTATAAAATAGATTGTAATGTGTGCCACGTTTGCCACGTGACATAAATAAGCGTGTGGTAAATACCTACCCTAGTCGGTCAAAGATTTATTAAGTTTTGCTTCACAAGCATGCATCTATGAATGTATAATATAGATACTGCTATTTTAGCAATTTTCGACGTACGTTATAAAAATAAGAAGACATACAAATGATAACAAACTACTATACTAATATAATTAATTCGTAAGTAATCGAGTTTGATAAAGTTAAAACGATTAAAACCATAGGCAACACTGCTCTATATAATTCATGCCATCTTCCATACTGCAAGTATCCTATAATTTTATATTTTGACATAAAGTCCTAGGTACTTAAAACCCAGTTCACAGTCGCGCGTATCAGCTAGCGGAAAACTATAACCTTAAAACAAATAATCCTAACACGAGCGTTCTTGTATTTAATTTGATGAATAAGACAAACAATCCATGTAACGAAACGTAACGCAGTGACATTTACACTGTGAGAAGTGTTGTTGTACTAAGAATAATGTCCGATGAAGCTAAGAGCATTCGCTGTTTATTTGAAGCACGAAATATCCGACCTCGGCAGGCGTCAAAGGGACATATTCTTTTAATTAAGCCACGCGGAAAGCATCGTAAAAGTTACGAGGTCCGTGATTTAACTATTATTTGTCATCAATTTTATGTGGTCTTAAAGCAAATAGTACAGTTGGAACTGTTCGACATAAAATCCGACGTTAGGGTTGCGCCCTATTCTTTTTTATTTGGTTTTGTTCATGCTATCGTTATAACGAGGAGTTTGTTCACAATGTTTGCTTGTTTCAGTAAAAATACGATTGTCTGATTGACTTCGTTATCCGGATTGATGTTTAATCTGTTTATGGTAAACGTCGAAGGAAACTTATTTAGGTATTTGTTGGCAGGTTGTTAACGCAGGTAAAATATAGTACTTTAGTAAATAAAAAAGTCGTTATGGATTATTATTATATTAACTAAGGCAATTATTCACATTTCTTTTTTTATTATTACACTCTTGGTGACGCAAGTACGCAACGGTAGGTACTGAATGCGACTGTTGTGTATGAGGTCTTTGGTTCTATTCCGAGGCGGTCAAACTGTTATTGAGTTTTACTGCCTAGAAATATTTAATAAAGCAAAAAGCTTTCACGAAATATATAAACACGCGGGACCTAAACGATACCTGAAAATGTTGGTGTAATACACTTTTGCCTCGACCTTTGCGTGTATAGGTTTGTAAGTATGTACATAATAAAAGTATAAATATATAGTACAAACAGTTTTAAGTTTTATATTACCTAATTCAGATTGCTTTTCAACTAAACGGGTAAGCAGAGTCCTCTAGTGACCAGTAGCATAAGCATGTAAACAGCTAGCTGTCTAATTAGTACAGCATACAGTCAATAGATGGCTCTTAATCAGTACCAACTACTCGCCACTAGATGGCGATGTGTAGTATTTAGTTTTGGTAACGAAACATAGATGGCAGTAGTATCAGTAGAAAAACAAAAATACAATTAGGTTTATTGTTTGTTCTATTTGTTATCGTGTATTAAAGCCGATTAGCTGGTAGTGATCTACAAAAACCGATTGAGTCAAATAATATTGTTCTATAGAATAAAAAACACATTTTCTATTTACGGATACAAGTCGACACCGGATATACAGATAGACGGCGTAGGATTAGCAAGACAGACATCATTATTTAAATGCAACGCATCGTCCTTATAAATTGAAACTAATGACTGTTACAATACACCCACTGTCTTTGTTGTTAGGTCTGCAGTTCTGCATTTCACTATGCCTTTTTGCTTGAGAATTGATTCATCTTGTGACTGGTCACTGCATTTTCTCTTCAATATAGTTCCACTCAATATAGCTAATCTGTTGTTAAGTCTTGATCGCAAAAGAAACAATCGTCGAGGTTACACCACTTAAACATTATATCGCAAAAATCTTACCTCCAAGTCAAGTTGGTGTGTTTCCACTTCTCGCCCTTCTGCACCAGGAACCGTTTCCTCCTGTGTCCGTGGTGGTCGCCATCCTCCTTGTCCGGGCGCCCGCAGCGCCTCTGCTGCATCAGCATCGTCGTCGCCTCGTCGATCTCGCCCGTCACTGGGATGCCGCCGTATTCCTGGAAGGTTTTGCTTTTGTTGTTAAACTGTACGGTTATATGTAGGTTCAGACAGAGAATGCCAAGAGGTTTTATAGATCTTGAGGGGTTTTAACACGTTTTATTTGTTTTCATAACTTGCTAAATATTTTCCAAAGGTATCTAAATCTAACAGAAATGTTAGTGAACAAACGAAGTCTGTTGATAGACATTACGATCATCAAACTTATCAATTCAGTGGATATAACTGATTTTAATTTAGTGCACTTATAAATGGTTTTGTGTTGGTTGTCTCCACATGTTTTGTGTTTCACTAAAGTGTATTTGAAAATCTGAATCACCAATATTCCTATATCTCCTTGAGTAATATATGGGTATATAATTATTGGCTACCGTAGATTTACGGGGGTGGACACTTTACTCACCCTGCGCCAATACCCTACAAAAATATCCTAGGAATCTTATTCGTTAAAGCAAATTTTTATTTAATCAATAAGGTCGAATGCAATTTACATCGTAACAGACTAGACTTGGGTTGCCAGCCGAAGCCGCGTCTGTTGAACTCTATCGCCACCTGTGGGACACACAATGTCTATGTAATGGAACGAAAACGTCTTGGAACTTGTGTACAGTACTATGAGTACTAATATATTATGGAATAATATTGATTGTGTTGAAGCCTAGTGGGAGACCATTGGGTTGCCACGCAAAGGTCTTGAGTTCGATCACAAGGCGCGCATCGAAGTTATATGCGTATTAAATAGTTAATTATGGCTTGCTTTAACGGTGAAGGAAAATATCGCGGGAAGCCTGCATGTTCTCGTAGATATGTGAAGTCTGCCAACCCGCGTGTTGGACTATGTCCGATGCCTGCTCGCACTGAGAAGAGGTCGGTGCCCAGCAGTTTAATACAGGGCTGATATTATTATACTAACTTGCAAGGTCATGATAGCGTTTCTGAAGTCTTCATCGTAAGATTGCGGGCTGTCGGCAAGCTGCAAGTTCCCCACCTCGGGACTGCCCTTCTTCAGGTATCCGAACATCTCCAGGTAGCCTCTCTGGAAATACAACAAAACATTTAAATAAATATAAGATGTATTAAACATAAACTTTAGCAATTTTTGAAGGGAAACAGGACATTTATCGAGAAAAGCAACTATATTGGATAAGTGAACGATATTGCAAAGGCAATGTTTTGAAATCCGTCTACCTACATGTCAAAATGTACCACTTTTGTTAAACCACCTGTCCATTCGCCACTATTGCATACGCAGAAGTAACATATACTAGGCTTAAATTGACTTCAACTTCAAATTAGTCATAAAAGTCGTTCTGCTGGTCATAGACTGTTGGATTACAAATAGCTTCATAAGAGTTCAGGACCTATTCTTTGGCTTCTATCTTCATCACATTTGATCACAAACTGACAATTTAAAGTTAGAAAGCCGTAGGTAGTTGCTTTGTTTGTTTGTTACGCTTTCACGCCTTAACTACTCGACCGATCATCATGAAATTTCGCATATATGTTGTCAGGGGTACATTTACACGAGTGAAGCCGCGGGCAAAATCTAGTCACTAAAAAAACTTCTTCTTTTCTTCTACTTCTTTCTTATTAGTGATTATAACCGATATATCTTTCATAATATGCTTTCACCATCATTCTAATCATTTCGGTGCTTCTATACACAAACATAACTAAACCCAGACCAGTTGTTAATAATAAACTAAATGAGGGTCTAATGAAGCGAGTGAAATGAAACACTCAACTGTTTATGAACTAAAATGTTTTTATGTTTATGAACAAACATACACGCGGTATGTTTGTTCACAGATCCATCATACGATAGTTTGTTTATTCTCCGATCTTGTTATTGTTTTGTCTATGCATCTACTTAACTAGTACATTTTAACTTTATTTGTTGTTCATAAGTGATGTATTTTTAGAATGTTTATATTAATTTGAAGGGCAATTGTAAAGGTATTCAATATGAAAGGTGGTGTTATTTTAATAAAATTGCAATATAACCTTTTTTTACAATAAGCGGGGTTGACTTACAGACAATGGTGCTAATTGTTGTTTATCAATATACAGCTTCTACAACTTAGTGAACATTTACGCAATGATCTAAGTGATCACTTTCCACTGCCTGTGCGCCGAGTGATGTGGGTTCGATCCCCACACGGACCGAAAAAATATACTACTTCGTTTTAAGTTAGGTAGAGAAACCTTTACTTTTAATTTGGCAGAAAAATTGTGTTATTTCTCGATAATTGTTCTATGTAGGACAATTTATCAGGGTAAATTTACTAGAAACCACGCCTGGAAATCCTCTCATTTATTCCTCATCGCCACAGTTGTGTGTTATAAAATAAATATAATACATAACATGAGGTGTTCACGTGATGCGCGGCTGACGCGACTCAGCTAAACGGATTTCTGATGTAGGACTTAGCGAATTAGGGATTCCTTTTACTTTCAGAATTGCGAAACCGTAGTAAAGCTGATATAAAGCCTCCATTAGCGCGCTCACTCTGTATCTTAAACTTGCCCCGTATATATTTATTTATAAGTCTTACTTCATATACTTAAGAAATACTTTATTACGATAATATACCTTATTATCTTATCTTATGTGGGGGCCAGTCAGTTCAGACCGGCGACACTTCGACCCAGTGGGATCTTTTGTGTCGTTCATGGCAGCCGGGACCAACGGCTTAACGTGCTCTCCGAGGCACGGAGCAGGCGATAATTATTGTCAATCAATACGCACATAATTTCGAAAAGTCATATAACTTCCGAAAGTCAGAGGTGCGCGACGTGGGTTCGAATCCGAGACCCTCTGCATTGCAGTCTGTTGGTCTCCCCACTGAGCTATCGCTACTCTAATATACCTTAAAATAATAAACAGTTGGAATGATCGAGATATAGTCGATTTGAGTCTTGTTGTGTTTATGATGTTAAAATATATATACTACAAAGCAACCGCGACATAAGGATTTGACGAACGACTGTCTTTTTTTATAAAATATCATCCTACTCTAGGAATACATTCTGTATCGCGGGCGAGTTTACAAACATTCAAACAACGGACACATAGAACACTCAGACTCGGAACATCCATTTGTGGATCACACAAGGTTTGGTCGTATGTGGGATTTGAATCCACAACACTCGGCGCCGTGGCATTGGCGCGGTGACCATATAGACCACTACGCCATCTGTGTAGACTTACAATATCTCAGGAGGGATAGTTTTAAATGTATATTTATGTCCATTTCGCATGCTACCTTTAACTTCCTGCGCAATAAGGATGTATCTATTGTCGTTGGCCAGGCACATTATCACACGCAACGCTATTAAGTCATTTCTGATATGAAAACTCAAGAATAAATGTACCCAAGCATAACGTCGTAAGCGCCACTAGACAGACGAAACAGATTCGTAAATAAGTTTATTAAAAAGATTGTAGACGGTAGTTTAGTCGAGCAATTCCCGGTTTAATAGACACCGCTTGAATTCTCAATCAGTCTGGCAAACTATCTGAATATTTTATTGTTAATTACTTCGTCCAGACTGCGGAACGGTCCCTCAGCAGGAAATAATGGCGATGTACCGGCAACTTGTGCCTATTACGTGTTTGTCTGTCTGTCCGTCTGCTTTACTATATAATCAAACAAACAATACAACATTATCCATGTGGTCGTATTGATTCAAATGATATACGGATAATTCATAGCGTGGACGGTGCATTCGGTCTTTTGATCAATTCCAATGCTCTGATTGCAGCAGGTTCAATTGCGCAGATTTGTGTGATCTCTATAGTTGAGACTAGGTAAGCATTGTATCGATTATTTAAATGTTTGTAAAGTTTTGGCCACGCAGAGATTAAATTGTTTTGATTGATTATTATAACATATTTTTTATATATAATTATAAATTAATATTACACATAATAACTGAGAGATTAATGTCTGTGACAAATATCTACCTATTTATGTAAACTCTACGATTTATCTAGATTGACAAAATACTATTGAATCGTGTAAATTATGTAAAAAGTAAGCCTAGCTAAAGATATGCTTTAGAAATAAATAATTTAATATGAAGGCCTTTGCTAGCGACACTAGTTGGGAACAAAAAATAAACATTCAAATGTTAATTAGTTACAATGTCAGTACAGTTAACAAACGACTGTGGAGTACAAAGTTTGATAACTGCATTTTTAAAGGCCTCATTAATCCTAAACCAACTTTATTTTCTTCATCAAACATCCTCTTTTTACTTTTAATTAAAGCCACACTTGTGGCTTTGACAATGGTGCTGAATTCCTTTGTTTTTTTTGGCCGACTTCCCTTTTCTCTTTGTATATTTTTTAAGGAACCGTTTTTAAAAAGTTTGTGTCACGCGAGAGATAAGGTGGCTGCCTGTTCGTTTGCCACGCTCGATTATCTTTGAAACGGCTGAGTCGTTATCGTGAAGCTTGTTCGTACTGATACAGGTTGGTGAACATCGAATACCGCTACTGAACTTTTGATAATATTTTAAGCTGATTGTAGTATATGGAATACCGAAAGTATTTTTTCTTTTCTGTCAAGAAATTCTCATGGAATCAGTGGCTGGTTACAGACGGCTGTATATTACCAGTGTCAACAAGATTTACATAAAAAAGCCCTAAATAGGTAAGTGGTTATAGTTGTTAGCTTTATGTAATTTTGTGACCCTTCCCGGTAAGCTGTGTTAGTAACAAACTACTGAATTAATACTGCAAGCTTGGCACCACAAGCTGCATAATATCCTAGCGTTTAATTAACCAACTAAATAAATTATTTTTCCTAACATGGTTAAACTAAGCAATTAGTACTTAATCTAGAAGTTTAAAGTTATTCCGTATCTATAAAATATGTATAGCAGTAGCGCGGAGCATAAGTAGTGGAATAGAATAGTTTTTGTCGTTGGCGAACACAAAGTTTGTTTTAACCGAGGACGCCCCCGCTCCCGACTTTACGACAAACAATAAAGAGTTTGTTAAGCAATCCGTCATCTATTATTCACTCCCTTAACTTATCTAAGTTGGTCCCCCCTAAACGGTTCTGTGGGTTGTTTATTTACATACCTGTGTTTGTAAAGGACAAAATAACTCCGCATTGAAAGGAACAATTAGTTTTTTAAATCTCGTCTTCTCTAGGGAATGTTCCTTTATAACAAGATGGCTTTACAGATATTAAAATCAGGGACATAAAGTACTCATTAAGATTTAGGGGAAGCATCTATGGTTTGACGAATTAGTATTGCGTAATAATATGGAGTTCGAAAATACTGTGAATAAATAAATTTCTATTTAAAATGTAAATCTGTCATGTACGCATATTCTTTGATTGATTATTAATTTCGCCTTTAATTTGATTAAAACTGACTGCACTAATCGAAGTATCTGACCATCTATTGATCGGAATAAGGCGTGTATTACTGGGTAGACGTATTTTTCCACCGTGTTCCGTGCCAGGTCAACAGGTATATCAATATTCTTGACGTATCCGGCGCCATAAATAAGACGAGCCATAAACAATGCAAATATTTTCAACAATTAGGTTAATATTGCCGGCTGATAGAATCGGAGCACACTTAATAAATTGCTATTAACTTGAGATTTAGTACTACGCTATTAAAAAGATAGGAAGTATTGCATCCTGCTCGTGCTCTTGGTCTTTCGTAGCAGGTGTGAGTGAGAAGTGTAAATTCCGCACGTTTGTCTCCTGGAGAATGAACTCTTAATTACTCAATCTCTCTATTCTCTAGTGAGAATAAAACTGAAGTGTTTTGTTTTTAGTCATTCGATACTCTAGTAGATGCGCGATTGCGCCTGATGCTTTTGCTCGGCAGTGACTTTTAGCTCACAGATATTCAGGCGACATCACATCTATAGAATGGCTGTGTTGGCGATTGCTTCATTTTTCTAATCGTTTATCTCTTTGTAAGAGCAATGTTTGTGTAAAACTTTTTAGCTCGGTTCATTAATGTGGTTTGCCCTTTTTATTTTCTTTAAATGCTTTATTTTATCTGTAATTGTCATCAACAGATATATTATTTGTCTGTTGTATTAAAAGGAGGTGTATCGATTCGTATATTGCTATAATAAGGCTGATGACATAGCAGGAAAAGATTTAACTTTATTTTTTATTTATTTGGGACCTCGATAAAGGCCAGATACACAATTTGCACTATTTTATAGCATCCGTTTGTACATTTTTATTTCTCACTAGATGTTACCCGCGGCTGCGCTCGTGTACCTAAGTGTAGGTTAGGTTATTAACAGTATTTTTCTGGATGTAAGGTTCCCTATGTCCTTTTCTGTCCCCCTGACAATGTGTGTACGAGATTTCATGATTATCAGTCGATTAGTTAAGGAGTGAAAGCGTAACAAACAAATAAACAAACAAACTCACATTCACATTTATAATATTAGTTAGGATTAGGATTACGTTCGGTAATTAAATTCTAACAAAATTCAAATACCTAATCATATAACGTTATTTAGATATGCGTTGCTCTGGTTGGTCTAGTAGAATACTACTGATCGCGACGTCGCGGGTTTGAATTCTGGGTCAGATAGGTAAAGAAAATTACCTTTTTGTCAGGGTATTCTCAATAGCCGCACGAAGTATGAAAAATGGTAACATTTTAATTTATTTAATTTATTGTGACTATTTTAATATTATGGGTTACGTGGTGTTGTTCAATAAACAGGAAATCTAACGCACAAATAATGTTTATCAAATCAAACTAGTAGTTCTAGAGATAAGCCCGTTCAAACGTACAAACTAACCAACTATTATATTAAGTATTAGTGTAGTGGCATGGTATGTAATAGCATTTCACATTGGCAAACAAATATTTGCGTTATATTCCCAAGCCTGGGGCAATTTTGTAATTAAATTAATATTGTTTTAGTTATTTGATTATAAACATAATTACATTCATAGTGCGTATATGAACATTACGTTGTTCTAAACATAATATGTATGCTTCTATGCATTCCTAGAGCAATAACTAAATATTATTTTTGTACTAATTTATTTTATTTTGAAATTGTACTGATGTTGTGTTAGAAATATTAAAATAATTTATAGGGATTGTTTACATAGAGGGATTTAACCACCTCTCACCACCGATATTATAATATATATAATCCCAAAATAAAGGTACTTATATTTTATACAATTTGATATATTTTATACAATTTGATATGTATATTTTATACAATTTGATATATTTTATACAATTTGATATATTTTGAAATTGAGGGTAAGCACCATGCGAAATAAGTCACATGCAGCATTTAGTTAATGTTGTAATTGTTACGTTTTAGTTTCAGGAACATTTTATTTTGAAAGCTTTAATGAATTAGTTATTTAATAAGCACACTGTCATTTTGATTCTTTATTACTATTGTGTAATAATTTGTTGGCTCGATTATACTGCGGCATATAGGTAACTGCTCCTATATTTGTGGCTAATGTGCGCTACCCATTTCTTTTACACAGGACAGTCTTATGTAATTATGTTTAACAGAAAATTCTCTCTGGTATGCTCTCAACTCGGAAATCCATGAGTATTTGGAAATCCCAACCATTTTGGACGAAGCAAAACGATACTCAGCCAACCGCCTGACAACTCACCCAAACCCGCTATCCAGTATGCTCCTGCAGCCTAATCAAATTAGAAGACTAAAGAGAACCGATGTGCTGCCTTACTAAGGGGAGATGGAGGAGTGGCTCTACCTCTCCAAACTCTTACCTCTTGCAACACACCTGATTATAGTCTAGGCGACTGATAGCAGGTCTAAATATAGGAGAAAAAAAAAACTCATTAGCTGAATAGAGCATTGCCATATGCTCTCTACTACAGCTTGACTTCTACTACATAAGGTTTGAAGCATATAAATGTATGTGTAATACATATCAATCTACTTCTTCAGTACTTAGACTGGAGAATCGTCGGCGACGGTGGTCACTTCATGGCGAGCACTCGTACCTGTCAGCCATTGAGATACATGTTTGGTACTTCGAGCTTTATTTTTTGCATTCTCACGTGACGTTTGGCATCAACTGAGGATAAGATGTGGGTAAAATTAATCGCGGGCCATCACATTCTGGGAACTCGCCTAACCTTTGGTACGTGAATTTTTTGTGGCGGTCTCTTCTCACTAAAATACTTCTTCGCATAAACGACGAATTTAGTTGTTCTTGAACATTTAATGATAGAATTAGTTGGTTAAAATAACATCACATCATTGTCTATGTAAAAATACTAATTTTAAGGATTCATAAATGTGCTGTTGTGAATCCATTACGTCCATAAAGACTTTGTAAATAAGGTACATTTATAAAGGGCGTAGGGTTAAAAGCTAGACCGCTTAATTTAATACTATAGTTACCATAAATAGGTGTCCTTGCGCCCTTTACACCATAAGGTTTTATTATTAACTAGGTACTCACCTACATGTATATTTTATCATACATTCATTTGTCATAATAGCATATTTAGAACTCGAGCTAAAAGTACTTTCGTATAGCCGTATTTATTTTTAATGAAAGTTCTACCTTTTGTACAAGCTAATTACATTTTCGCATGTCTTACGCGCCGACATAGGTAATGTCATCAGGTCGGAACCTAAGTAGGGACAGGTAGCATGGTAGGGGCAAATGAGTCCTAATGTAGGCCACGGTAAGTACCCTGAATCACAACTAACTAGATCGCGTGACGATGTCTATTTTGTCCTCTAATTAATTAAGAAATCTCTGCCATCAACCTGTGCCACTTTCTTCGTGGTTCGCTCCGAGTCAAAAATCTCTATTTAGGTCGATTAGATTAATGTATGTAGTTAAGTTGTTGTTCTTTAATTACGTGTCATTACTATAATCGACGAGGAAGATTACATCGATTCCGTAACTTTTTATTTGCCTACTTTTGTGTTTACATTCCGTTTGCTGTTTCATTTAAACGGTTAACTGTATTGTGTGGCCTTTTACTTTAATTTTGAATGTACATTGACAGTCATAATGCATCAGTATATAATTTAAAATGATGATTAGGTACAACACCCTTCCAAGTTTAGTGTGGTTCATTAAAATATAAATTAAAAACTTCATCAATATCCATTAAATCATTCGGGAATAATTACCATAGTGATTACTATGCGCCGTCAACGGCTCCCTTGGACTGTATGTCGTCCCTATAACTCCGTATCGCCCCATTCAGTGCAAGCTCAGTGCATCGTGTGTGGTTGTCATCGGGAGCTAATCGTGTATGGTGCGGGGAAGAGGGAGGGGGCTCCCCATTGATTGACGCGCGCTGTCACTTCCCGTGTCTCGCACCCCCGCCTATGATTATAAATTACCACCAGCGCTTCATACTTAAATTACTTTTAATTTACGACGTTCAGGACTGATCGTTGTTCAAAAACAAATAAAACGTGATCGACTATTTTCCATCGCAATCGAATGCTAAATAAATCGATAAGAATCTTAACGGTTGCATTATACACAAATAGTGGTAAAACATACATTTTTATAAGCTTGCTGTGATTTGCGTCGTGCGTAGGTTCTCGGATGAATGAATACAAATTATACAGACATTCTTGAATGGGCGCCCGATCAAGTAACCTTTATTATTGTAAGTCGCGTACGTACATAGTGACACTTGGTAGTGCACGACATCTGCTCGCTCGCTCGCTCGATACTAATGATAAGAGCTCGGCGTGCGTCGTGCGTGGGACTTCATCACATGTTATGTTAGTTAAAAGCTTTTCCTAAGTCTAACAATAGAGTGCAAGTTTATATAGCGTTTAATCTACTATGTTTACTATATTTTAGAGCTGACTAATGGGAATTTTCACCTTTACTTCTAAAATAAACTTGGATGCACACATTTTAAAAACAATCTGATCTACCTAAAAAGATTACCACAACTTCTTGAACAATAAAACGAAAATAAGTTGAAAGTATTTATTGCAAATGTTCAATTTCCTGTAGCAGTTAAACATGACATAAAGGTTGCGCTAATGTTAAATTAAGTAAGTGCTTATTTTGGCATCGATACTCGTTTCCTGTAACCCTGTAGTAAATATTATGACGTTTCCCGAAACTGTCATGGCGCTTCGCGCGTAAAATTAAATAGCATTTTATTGCGATCCCCGGGGAAAGCGTTTGTGCATTATCGACGGCTAATAATAACACCGACGAGTAATTACGGGAATGAATGTCTGATTTTTAAAGCGTATATTACTACAATACACCCGTATGCCCGTGGTTACGCACTAAACAATTGCGACGTAATTTTATAATTATATTATGGACTTAATTTTAGGAAATAACTGCTCCATTGATATATTATGTTACACAATAAAAGCTAAAATTATATATAGCATTTTATATTTGACGCTGAGTTAATGATGGTTCTCTTACCTAATATGAGACAAATATCTATTTAAAATAATTAGTTAACATTGTAAAGAAACAGAAAATATTGAAATCCTTTAGCAATCGGAAAACAAAATGTATAGTCTATTCTACTATTACATGATATTAAGTTAATCTTTTATTAAATTTGGCTATAAAGCTTAACGTAAGCTGTAATTGATTTTCTCGAGTAAAACAAAAATAAAGTAAATTATAAAGCCGTTATTTATCTTTTATGCTATGTTCACGTTGTGAAATAAAAGATACCTTGTGACGACGTATTATAAATGAACTAAATTATCCAACGTTATGGTAAAAATATACTTTTTGATTCTTTTATTTACCACCTATTATGTTAAAACAAAGAACTATAAATGTGGCATATTGTATTCAATGAATCAACTCGCTTGCATGCGTCAACTTGCCGCTGCGTTAGCTAGCAACGCATAATGCGTAAGAGTGTAGGTTTCATGACGCGTCAGGGGTTCGAAACAAAACACTAATTTGAGTTTAGGGGACAATAAGGGATGAATTTGAATTTCAAATACGCTAGTGACACATGAAATTGAATGGAATTATATGCGAGACAATGGTGTTATAACGTTTGTTTCGCCTTTGTGTACGTCAATGCGCCGTAAACCCATTCATTGGAATTTTAAGACAGCTTTCCTGTTATAACTAATTATGATAAGAATGATGTCGTATGTATTTATTAAACACGGCTACAATTTGTGTGTTCCATTATCCTGTTGTTGACTTTGAATTGAAATATTATTGACTTTGAATAGACGTTAAATTAATACTGTAGTAAATGTTTATTGAACCTCCTTCAATTGAACAGTTCTAGCTGTTTTTATAAGTTAACTACCTTGCTTGTAATTGTGTTCTTAATGGGTACTAAATATGAAGTTAGCATAATATTTTGGGGACATCTTCACCATGTCTAACTATACTGATACGCGTCGAAACATACAACTAATATTAATTTACAAGTACGAAACACATACGAATTGTTTTGTTTTTATGTTCTGGAGATAATACTTAAGAACACGTGGGTATATGTCAACAAAAAGATTAAAAGAAATTAGAACATCCAAATATCTTCTCAAACTTTCACATTTACATCTAATATCAGTAGAATAAATTATAAAGATTACAGTTTGCCACAAAGCAATGCGGGCAATTAAGCTCTACCATAAAGTGTTAGAAGACATAACATCCTGTCATTTTTTATAATCATAGACAAACTCTTTCCTTCCAGTTCCGATAGGATATCCGATATACATCAACGTTCGATCAAAATTACTTATTTTCATTCAAATGTAACATTCGATTGACAGATTAAACATTCATATCGCGTGACATTTAACCATAGACAGTTTATTTAAACGAACTTGTGTTTTTAATAAGTTATTCTCTATGCGTGCGTTGTAGCTCATCAGTTATTACACTTATTACTCACTATCAAAACAATGTAATATACGTAGTTTGACAATGGTGGTCTGTCTGTATGTTACACTAAATACTTTTTATGTCACTGCCTTAATACTTTTTAGCAGTCGAATGGCATTTACCAATGCATGGGTTGCAGGTTAGATTATGGGACAATAATACTAAATAATACGAAATAAATAATTCCGATTTGGCAATTCGATTCGTTGTTCTCTTATCCAGTAATCGTACATATGTAACAATCCAATATAATCTATTTAACTAAAGGTTAGAGAGCAGCGATAGCTCAGTGGGGAGACCAACAGACTGCAATGCAGAGGGTCTCGGGTTCGAACCCACGTCGCGCACCTCTGACTTTCGGAAGTTATATGACTTTTTGAAATTATGTGCGTATTGATTGACAATTATCGCCTGCTCCGTGCCTCGGAAAGCACGTTAAGCCGTTGGTCCCGGCTGCCATGAACATCTATGGCAGTCGTTATTGGGAGAGTGTCGACACAAAAGATCCCACTGGGTCGAAGTGTCGCCGGTCTGCACTGACTGGCCCCCACATAAGATAAGATAACTAAAGGTTAGGTTAGATTAGTAACTGAACTTTTCCTGGATGAAAGGTACCCTATGTGGTTTCCTATTCCTCTGACAACGTGTATGCAAAACTTTATGATGACCGACTGAGTAGTTAAAACGTAAAAGCGTTAGAAGGAAATAAACAAACTCGAATTGGCATTTATAATACCTATTAACTAGGATATATTCTGACAAAACATCACCTTTCATGAGTCAGGAATTGTACCTGGAGTCTCGCGATCGATTGAATACTTATAATATGTATGTCATGGGATCATCAAGATAGTTAAAATACAAATACTTACTAATATGTATATATAGGTAGACTTATATTTTAATGATGTGACCATATTAGAGATATACATAATACATATTAGTGTTATTTATTATTGATTACGACGGACCATTATGACATATAATAGGTAGGTAATTAGATATACGTTAAAATACCCCTTAACGAAACTTAATAAATATTGATCATACTGTTATGTATATAAATGAAATACAAACTTCATTACAAATAAACCAATTTTGTTAACCCGTAGGCGTTACACAGAACTCAAATATTTACCTTACTCACTGAGTTTAAAAACTTTTTACCAAAAACAAACTACATATTTTATTAAAGTTTCTTTTTCATCCAATAGTTTAGAAAAATAATATTGTCTATAGCAGTTGACCTCTATACATTATTCAATGTAAAGGGTGAGCCTAACTGTAGTCTAGACGATCGAAGTTTTACAGCCGTTTCTAAATAATAACTTAGATATCCCTTTTTGATGCTACTGTGTATGCAGAGCTTTATAAAAATTGAATGCCCAAAACTTTTCAACTCGATACAGTATCTACAAAACAAATATCAACAACTTGAGTACCATATTTATGCATGTAATGAAAGAAGAACATATATTGAGTGCACTTCTTTTTTTATGTGCACTTATTTAAATCTATACTTAATATGACAAAGCTAAATGATTGCTTGTTTGTTTGAATGCGCTATATTCTGGAACTACCGGATTTTAAAATTCTTTTTATATTAGGTAATTTGTTTATTGTGGTATAATAACATCACGCCATGAGACACAGAAGCAGAGCAGTATTCTTAAACATGGGAAAACCGAGAACTACAGCTAGTAGGTACTTGAATTTTAAATACGACTTTATTTTTTGACTGCCTCCTTGGTCTCTTTGGTTAAGTTTGCGCTTATGTGTGCATGCGATCACGAAGTTAGGTGTTTCATTCGCAAGTGGGGCTTATTGCGTTTCATTGTTAGGAAATTCTCGATAGACGACATCAGACAATCCCTCTATTATTTGTGGTCTTAAAAAGCCGAGGGATAATGTCCTGTGTTACGTGGGACTCCACAAAAGTACAATTACCGCACACAAAACAATCAGACTTACAATAATCGTCTGTGGATACCACAAATAAAAACCGTGTGTGGGATTTTTTCATCGCTATCATTGGACAAGTACAATCGATACGAAAAGAAAATGAATTTGTTACGCCACAGCACTCACAGCTTAGTAGTATTGCCTTTGTTTGAATATATAATAATATTTAAATGGTGAATACTTTCTAACTTCAGATGTTTTACATTTTCGATTTCAATATTTGTCATAATTTTAAGTATAATTTATATTTAATACATTAAAAAATGAGACATATTGGATGGTTGCCAAGTTAGAAGTAAAGACGCTTGTAGTATACACTAATTGCAGTATTAAGCCATATTTAACAATTAAATAAAACTCCATGCATTTTCCTTTGAGTTTCCGGTGTGTTGACGCTCAGGACGTTTCTGGGATTTCTGAGATTGTCTTTGTGTTCACCTGACATTTGGCTTACAGCCAAGCGATTCGTCTGCTTACTAATTTTCGTTTTATTACTGAATGCACTGTCATAAAAAAGCATAATTTTATAAAGTAAAGTCGGTCGTAAAATATGTAGATACTTATTTATGCATATCAGGTAAAAGTTTATTGCAGGTATAATGTTCTAAGTTAGTAGATTTAATTTAAGGATATTATATCTGTATATATTGTAGGATATTTTAAAGAAATATGTGCATTTTAGGACGTAGAATCGTCCGTCCGTTTAATTCTGCGTCATGTTGCCGATAAAATACAAACATAAAAGGTTTTTCCTAATTGTATTTGTGATCGAAACACTTTTTATTAACAGAATAAAATGGGTAATTTTGCGATTATGTTTTTGGTTAATACAATCATTGCACGGCCAAAATACAAAACCTATAGATTGCTACATACGTATACCTTTACAACATAACATATTTGAATAAATCTATAATAATAATAATAATGATTTTATTTTTCTCTTCCACAGATATATATCTATTCTATAGGATTAATCGTGTCTTATTTTATTCTCAACTTCGTATTAATTTATCAAAATAAATCACGATAGAATCCACAAAAGATCCTTTAATCGTAATGAGTTACATACACGTAACTAGTAGATTGTACCTTCGTTGTTCTAACTATGTTATTGCTATGACATAAAATACTTGTAGAGTTGGACTTGTCACTAAATATAGCTTTTTAATACGCGTTAGATCGTGGTTTATCGTTCCTTTGTTTAGAACAAAAGTCATCAAAACAAAACAGAGACAAATGACGACCGTACAGATCGTATGTGTAACAACTTCCAAATAAAAATTATAATTAAAATTAGTAGTACTAATGAAAGGCAAGTGTCCTAATATGCTTAACATGTAAGTCAATGTGAAAGCATGATGTGAGTGGCACTGGTAATGATTCGCGGAGGGTCGCAAGCGCAACGGAATCAGATTACTATCGCGTTTTCATCGAAGTGTGAATGACAGGCATTCTTAAGTATCTCGACATGTAATGATGGGAATGAACCCTATTCAGTTACATTGGCTTTTAAAGTGACAACTTTACTGCAGCCAAATAAAAAAATAAGATCTAAGTTGTAATAAAACCGCATGTGATGTGTTGTTTTTATCTTATATTATAAGATAAACTGCCTAAATAATCTGTGATATGATGTTACGGACGAAAAAGTAACTGTTAGATAAGGACAATAATAAATTATAAAATAAGTATTTACAACATTACAACATTTTCATTGTGTACATACTCGTATATTAAGACCGGCTGATTTGAGTTTAAACTCATAACCGAAGAGCGCTCGACTATTTTCGTAAGCCTAATGAATGTATTTTCTAAAATTATAACATTTATAATATTATTAGAATATGAAAGACTTAATTTATTATGTAACAATACATATTAATTTTATATTTTGAATATAACTTGAATCTAAAAACGTCATAAAAGTTTATTTTTCATAAAGCAGGAGCTTAATTTAGGTTCAGTCGCGTATTATAAATGAAATATAAATTTTCTTAATAAATAGTCTACTCATTTACGTCATTACAGAAACTTATCAAAGAAGTATAACTTCGCAGCTAGATTTACTTTTAAAACTTGAGTAAAATTAATTCAAGAGTGCTATCGTGCGTGCGATGGCTGTCAACGTTCTTGTACAGTCAGACACTTGCACGTCTTACAGTTACAGTTATCCTCTAAACCTTTAGTTTATCATCAGAATTTTATCTTTACAACAGACTTACAGACGAATTTTAAAAGCTTTCTAAAATCGAACTAGTGTAAAATATATATTCTATATAGTAGCGCTTCGAGACAACTTTTGGATGGATTAAACTCATCAATACTGCTAGAAAACGTATTATATAACAATTTAGAAAAACGACAAAAAATAAAAAATTTCAACTATGAACCCATACTTAAAAATTTAACATATTTTAGCTCTGTTCTGTCTATACAACACATATCAGATAACAGATATCAAATAATCACAATAAAATAAATATTTTAACTAATATAAATACCGATTCGAAACGATAAGTTAAAATAGATTTCTTCTTGATCTGGCATGTCATATTTCAAATCAGTGAGAGCAACCAAAACTCATTTGCTATCAAATCTTTGTTAAACGATCTTTAAATAAAACTGGGGATACGATCGTCGCCATCTTTAAGCAGGCTCGGGTCTACTGTCAACACAAAAACTAGTATAGTATTATATTATCTGTGACAAAAAGAATCATGGTCTACTCAAGAGTAGCTAACTAGGTTTCTTCTTTACAACTCAATAATTAAGCGGATTAAAATGCCTTTACTTAATTTAAGTATACCTAGTAAAAGACAATTAAAATGCTATTTTTAATTACGTCGTCTTGTTCGTAAGTTTATGGGTCTGTTTAGTTGAGTCGTAAATGGGGGCGACAGTACATTGTTTATGTTTAATGCGCTCGTGAGGCGCGTCGGCAATACGCCTTCTGAATAAACTTTTTGCGCTATGCGCATGCTTTTTCGCATTCGTTAGCGCACGTCGTGAGAACAACCAGAAATGGTGGTGAGTACCATCGGTAAGTGCTTGTGTAAATGTGATGTTATCAATAGCTATTAGTCAGGATGCCACTTAATGCGCCCGTAAAGGCATATGACCTTTGACGTAACAGTGAATTGAGGCCTGAATTATTTTGGTTATCGTTAAATCTGTGACAAGTTTAAGCCTTAAGCTAACACGTTTACTTGACCGCTACAAAGTAGCAAACTATTACCTAATCCTAAATATGCCAAACAGGATTGGGCATAGGCCTATTAGGGTTTTAAAATAAAGTAAAATTTTTTGAGATTCTCATTGCTGCCATATTTCTCCGTTCATCTACTGAAAACTTGCAATTTTGCACAAATAAAGGAACTCAGCTAATAGACTAAATATCTATACCTATTACACATTCAGTAGGGAACTTGAAGTGCTGTGTGTTCAAAGATTATACATGCAAATGTGGTTTGTTTTGTACACAGACCGTTTGAAAGTTTCACAGTAACGCTAAGGTGAAAATCCCTGGCTAAGCGTCGAGGCGGCCAAATAGCCGTCGGCTCAAGCTTGGTACCAAGTTTCAGTTATTGCCACAAAGTAAATACTAATATCGGCTGGCCGCGCTATAAACTTGCGATATTGCTCCACATTATACGGACACTTTTTACGACCTTTCCGAGTTCCTGAAGAAACGTCCCGTATTTTACTAGTAGGTACCTACACTTACGTTTTATGAAATTGATATAATATTATCTTCGTAAACGTTCCCGTAAATATGTACTTGTTTATAGGTACGGGCGCGCATAAAAAGAGCAATTTTATGACATTATTAATCAAGACCAATATGAGTTGGGAGGAATCAAACGCGTGGGGTACTTGCAAATGTGCGCCTTATTACGATGGAATAAGGTGTATAGGCGACTTCAATTAAATCGACTTTAGTAACATTGTATTAAGTATACCGACCAATATAAAGTACATATTTAAGGACCTTGAAATGGTGTTCTCGTTTTACGCAAAGGGCAACGAGAGAAACAAAAAAGATTAGAACTTATATTTTATCGCATATGGATATTACTCTACGTCAGAAGGTTAGCCTGTGTGGTATACCGAAAATACTGTCCTATTTTGTTCTCCTATATATACATTATAGACTCACACCTGTTTCCCGAAGAGGCAGGCAGACAATACGGATTTTCACCTGTTACGATATTCATATCTCGTGAAGTATGTCACAATGAACCAAAGATGTACCACATCATGTGTTACTACTACTTACACCTACACCAAGAGTGTTTTCAGAGTGCACACACATCGTGATACATGCGACTGCGTTCGCATTTCCATACAAATAATAATCGGTACTCTACTTACTTTTTCAGGTTTCAAACTATCTTCATCGCGAATTGCATCAAAATTTCTACATCAGTTCTGTGGTTTATTCTGACATGCAGACAAAGCTTATTTTGCCAATTCTAACTAATATTATTTATTCGTATGTGAGTTTATTTGTTACGGTTGTACGAAATGGACACAGGGTACCTTTCATCTAGACTATTCTAGACAAAGTACTGTTCCCGAACGAGCGTAGTGGCGGGCAAAAAGTAAATTAAAATAAATGAGGTTTACTGCTTTGTCGATATAATATATAATTTAGGTGGACATGCACCTCGAGTATAGCTACGGGCGGTACCAATTATATAAAACGAACGAGTTAAACATAGTTGGACAGTTTCCACTTTAGTTTCAGCTTACCTTCTTTGAACTTTTCTTAACTTTCTTGTTTTCTTCGTCGAATAAATCATATGTAATGAACGGAAAGTATTATTTATTTTATTTCGTAATACGTTCGCTATGATTTACTTCACATTTATTTAATGGTGATTCAGAAGCGAGCCAGCTGTGCGCACTCGCACCTACAGTTTTGGTAACTGGATAATACAATTGCACAAAGAATTTGTACTTATCGCGCATAAAAGCTTTCGTTTTATATTTATTGCTTAATATTTGTGTCTGTTTCTCGGCAGAAAACGCTAAGACTAAGAATTCACACTTTGTAATCCTAATATTCAATCTTACTGCATTCTTCATGCTTATTGTTCAGTTTAGTTCATTCTAAACTTATCCTATTGTTGTTATAGATATAAGTTATAGGTATGATATCCATTATCTACGTATATGTTGCTTGGGACTTAAACAGATATAGTTGCCAAAATGTGGGTATGATATACATCTGACTAAGGTTTAAACACAAACTGACATTACATTTTTGCCTATATATTAGCATTGCCTCGTAGACTCATCCGTGTTAATGACGTTAGTAAATTGATTCCACTGGAATGCATTACCGGGATAAAAAGTATCGTATGTGTTAATTTTAGATTTATATGTGCGTCAAGTTCCTTACAAATCCGTTTAACGGTATAAGCAAGATTAGGTACCAAACATACAAACATCCGAACTTTCACATTAAAATAATTATATTATTAGTAGGACATGTTACGTTAAAAACAAAGTTTGTCTTCCCATAAAGCCAGTTTGTAAACTCTTACAGTTTTAAAATTAATGTTAATTAAAAGGCCCTTTTAAGTTTCGCAACATTTGTTAAATATTTTAGCACTCACTTACCTCCCGTCTCAGAGTGCGAGAGTTTTTCGCGTGTGGAGTTTTGGGCACATGTAACTTCTGTTTTAGTATTTATTAGGATGTATTTAGCTCGTATTTATGTTTTCACTGTTGCGTAAAGCACTTTAATGTATTCACCTGTTTGTGAATCGTGTGAATCGGGTTAAAATGCTGAATTGGTTGAAGGCTACATAGCTACATGAATGTTTAGGCTCTGTATATATCCGTCTAGTATTCTTTCTTACAACCTGATGTTCATAGCTTGTTGGGTCAGTGGAATATACGTGAATATTTGCGCAGTTACCGATTATTAAGTCTGGGGTTCTCGGATCACGCTCAATGTTTGTTGTCTTTCTTAGTCAGATAATTTTAAGTAGTAGTGCGTAGTCTAAAATATTGTCCAGTCTACTGAAGGTACACATTTAGGTATACAATTTATTAGTAGACAGAATTATTGTCTCGTACTACAATCGACCCGTCACCTAATATGTGGATCTGAAACATAGTCAGCTAGACGAGGATTCATTACTGCTTACTCTATTAGGAATATAAGAGAGTGATAGTACATTACTTTTGTGAGTACAAACGCACGTGATCGATAGGCAAGTATTCAACAGGTAATACGTCCAATTAAACGTACGTTCTCGTATAAAGACGATAATACTTATAGGTATTGACGGGATGCCATACAAATGTTAGAGACACCTTTCAAATTGATAGGGAACACAATACCGTGACGGGCGGGACGGCCGCTCTAAGCCCACTTTTGTAAAGAGCCTTAACAGGAGTGAACGAACATTCCTAATGTATCAAGGAGAGTGGACAAGTCACGCGTGACGACGGGATTGGAACACGTCACACCGGTGGTTGCTTTATCGGGAGATTGCCATATAGGGCGCCGGCGACCGCGGGAACGAATACGTTTGACGACTGCACTGGACTAGAGCTAAGCTTGATGGAATTATATTTAAAATAGAGCGTGTAACAAATAGACGTGATCTTTTCAAACGCACACATAGATATTTAAAGTGCGTTTAAAAAATCTGTGGCGATGAGTAATTTATCATAGTTTTTTGTTAATAAGTATTACGGTCTAACTTAATGTTAAGTTAGACCTGGATATTATATACTATAGTATTATATACTATAGTATATAATATCCTCATGATCATCTCTTAAAAAGAAAGTAGAGGTATGTGTCAATTATTATATTTAATGTCGAATTAATTCGCTTACTGCAACTGCAGTCTTGAAATAATATTCTCCAGACCGAATTTCGGCCACAGCGGCCAAACTTAAGGAAGATTAGTCTGCGCAGTAGACATTATAGTGCACAAGTGTGCAGTCTTATTGTGATATTTTAAATGAACTTTAAACATCTAATCCACTGAGTAGGTAGGTAGGTATAATAATTCTTTATATTTTACCACCTCGTAGTATATTTGACATTAGTAAAAATACGATTTTATTTATTTATTTAATTAATTAATTAAAACGGTATAACACCAATTACATTAATTAACACAAAACCATAGTTGGTAACACACACATAAATAACAACAAAGAGGAAAAAACAATAATAAAATGGAACACACAAATAAATTCAACAAAAATAAAATATACACAGAAAAAAAAGAACTAACAATCATAATGTATAAACAAAACACAATACACGAAACACAATCAATACACAAAAATAAGTTTAGTTAGTGTGTATGCGATTAACTGGACAAAGAGTGAAATAACAATGTCACGTAGTAATAACGTAAAGGGGGTCCTATCTTAGAGCCTTTAAGGATCGATTTAAAATCAAAACTCAAAATGAATACCTATATTTTTTGAGTAAAGTCGTTAATTCATTAAATAATTCCAAAAGTCAGTTACTAACGTTATAACTAATTTCTTATTTAAATTTTTAGTTGCACCTCATTTGAGTCCTAATTTATTTTACTTTTAAGGCACACTCTTGAAAATTTTGTGTTTAATGACGCTCTAGGGAATCTATTCATTCAGAAAAAAATAATTTTATCAATGAATCATTAAAGTTACAAGAATACTTTAATGTAACATTTTACTGCTAATACTTCAAAGCACACTTTCTTTTTTGTGGTTGAGCAGCGAATAGAGCAAAACTTAATTGGAAATTGAGCACTGCCAAGTAGATGGATCCTTTATCCTATCTTTGGACAAGAGCATAAAAACGAAAAAGCTAGTGAAATGTGTGTACGCATTTTTGCCAATATAGTTAATAGCCATTATTGTACAAAGCTATGCCTATAGTGAGATATTTTTGAGAGAAAGATATACATGCATGCATATACCGCATTTGTCACACCAGGGCATCGAACCCAGGACCTCATCATCGATGTATGCGTACACATACGCCACTGAACTGCCAGCTAGCAATAAAATTAGCAAAACTATTTTAAAATAAAAAATACACGAAATTTATTCAACGGAAGAACCGCCGTGCTTTTCATTCATCGGAAACATAAAACACGAGATTCCATACTCGCAAAACAATATTTCCGATGAAGACGCGTGTAATATGTAAGTGTGTACGTAACGTTGTTATTATAACAGATTCTTGGCAGCCAATATTGTTTCTATTTAATGTTCTCGTACGTCGCGTCAGTCATTGAACTAAAGAGCGGCTAATGTGCACTTGCATCGGTCATTCGCGTACACAGGCGAGAGCGCCATGCGTTTATAGTGAATCACCGACACACAACAAACTTATGCAGCTTTTTAAACACTTTTTGTGTATCTGAACAGCCAAAGGAACTATCCAAAGCGGCTTGCTCAGCTGACAAAATATAACCTAGCAAGACATAGACTAGAATGGGAAGGCAGAGGTGTATTAAAAGTGATTACAATTTGACCCAGGTATGCCCAAGTGCGGCAAGCCTATTTCCGTGTAATGGGCCGCTTGCCAAACTCTGTGCAGCTATCGAAAATTTTATAATAAAAGCCCCATAATACTTTATCTGATTTGGAATGGAACTGAAGAATGACTATGATAGCACGCAAACATAAGCACAAACTTAACCCGCGGCAACAACGAAGCGGCATATTATCAACCAATTAATTTATATATTTTTTTATTTAATTAACCTAAAATATTTCAAACTGTGTATTGCTTCTTTTTCAAAAATGCAAAATACAGTAGTGTGGCAATAATCTATGTCTAACACTCGTCAAAGGAGCCTAGTGAATTGGCATTTTTCAGGTACGTATACAGACTCCGTCCAAGTACTGAGCATTTACCTGCTCACGAAAAGTTTTGTATGGTCTAGGGATCTATTATTAGACCGGGCGATCGCCAGCTAGACTAATGACCCATTGGATCAATGAGGCAGTCAACTTTCTTCTGAAAACCAGTCAGCGCATTGTGTAGCGTCCCCAGGCTGCATTAATTCATTCTTTGCCCATACATCATGAAGATAGTTCTTCTCCAAACTGTATTCCATTGTTTCCATGCTATTCTGAACACAAAATAATTCTTGTTTATTTTAGAACATTTTAAACAAAATTATGTCTCGAGATAACATACTTCAAACTAACAAAGTTTGTATTATTTTTTTGCAAAATGGCTTCGAATATTCTGTTATCTAGCATTCGGGACTACTTTTATTACGCCTCAAGAGAATACAGATATACAATTTCTCTCTTCTTACTATTTATGAAAATCCTTGATATGATTTCTGATATAACGTATTCTATTTATCGTAGGTCCAACAGGCTGTGCCTGCAATCTCTAATTTCACAAGAAAGACATATATTTAGCTATAACTGACGTTGTTTACTATCTTGATCAAGGGCACTACTATTAAATATATTTTTAATATTATAAATGTGTTAGTTTATCACAATATTTAACTCTTTATAACAATAACTTGTAATCAGTTGAATAGATATGAATGAATCTTGACGTATAGATACACACACATAAGCCACTTTTATCCCAGTACGCGATTCCGTAGAATTCACGAGAAAGAATCACGGGTAGAAACTAGCAGTTAAAAAACGTGTTTGTGATTATACATTCACCATTGAAACCGAAATGGGTCCACTCCTAATCCAAACGCTTTGTTTGTCTATGTAAGGATAAGCAAAATGACTGCTCGACGATGTTATGTGAAAAGAGAGCGTAAATTTTTAATTGTTATAATATTTTGGTAATAGCGGCAGTTTTCTGAACCTGTCAATAGTGCGCAATGGCTATTAGACAATATTCTAAATGAAATCTGCACAATATTGCACAACAAATAACATCAATGTTCCTTCATTGGAACACTAAACCTAATCACAACAACAGCATTAGCGCGAGATCAAAAGTCGGTACAAATTAGGTCGTTGTGCTGTTATACGTTCATATTCACTCTCGTTATACAAACTAACGAGTCAACGACCGCTTGCAAATTCGTCGATCATATGGCCCGAGGTCGGCAAACTGAAATGGCAATAGCAAGGTCGTTGCGAAACCGAACCTCTGCGCTACTGAGACTGAGAGCTATACACTATACAAGCTTGAGAACTTACTTAATCGCACAGGTGTTCATAGATATTACATATTGACGAAGGCATGTTAAACGCAGCAAATAGGTTTTGTTTAAATTTGAATTGTGATACAAAAATAATTTCTATATTTGAATGTATTCGAAAAAAGAAATAAAAATCACAACAAAACCTTAGAAATACAGTAGTAAAAATACAAATAATTTATTTTTTGTTGAGTTTTCATAATGTGATCAAATCATAAGTATATTTATATTTTTTAATATTGTTTGAATAATGACAACGATAGGTAAATACGACTCGGCAAACGTAGTGTAGGACGCCCTCCGACCAGGTTGGATGACGATCTGCGAAAGACTGCAGGCAGATGCTGGATGCGGCAAGCTGAAGACAGGGCGCTATGGCGCTCTTTGGGGGAGGGCTATGTCCAGCAGTGGACTATTATAGCCTGATGATGATGATGATGATGATAGGTAAATTATTAACTTTTGCGTAAAATACATTGAAAGAAAACTATGTATATCTTATACATAGTTTTCGGATCTTTCAATGTATTTTCGATTTTATTCTCGATTTACTAACACACGATACAAAGGAGCTTAAAGAGCTGGCATTGGCAGTCTGATATTTATTTGTGTCGATCTGTGTAAACGGGACCTTGGTGTTCTTAAAACGCATTTGCGTACGTCACACCGATGTTACCTGCCAAAAGTTCCTTAAAGTTGTATGAATCATTTTCCTGTCACAATATTTGTATGTATTATTACGATCTCAGAACAAATAATTATAGATAGTAAACAATGTACAAGAGCCTTTTACGTTAACAGGATTAGTGAGATAATAATTGGCGACGTAGTATCTACTAAATCCTTAAAAACATAAATTAAAGCTTCGACCGTGTTGGTGACTGCACACCTACTCGTATCTTTTGTATCCTTTTGTCCCATGATCATAAGAATCCTAAATTTAATCTCAATGTACAGTCATTAAATAATTAGTGCCTAATCCTTGCTTTAGGTAAACGTTTCAATAGTCGTATAATATGTATTTATGTTAAGATTCACTGTTTCAAATCACTGCTGTGGATATTCTAATATGGATGTAGTGCAATTCTACTAAGTGCAAACTGATTGCCGATTGAATATAGAATAAGTTATTTACTATGGTTGTTTTATACAATCAGAGCTGTCTTTGCTGTCTTAGGCTTATTCGCCTTTTTTGTTCTGCCACTTTTAGAATGTTCGAGTGGTAGGAACACTTTGGAGTTCACAGAATGGTCATGTATTTAACATAAAATGCCTCTATAAATTATCTATGAGGCGGCATAATTAAATTATTATAGGGAGCCGGTGCTGTGTTTTTATTGCTCACGTATTCGTTGTAAATTAGTACAGCACTAAAATTATTCATTCATGTATGTCAGTGACTCTATATTTGATATTGAATATTCTGGCAATATTAAAGAGTGCGATCTAATTTTATAGTATTATAATAATTAGCTTTATCAAAGCTTGTAAAATCAAATCAAAGGTTATCAATTACCATTATCATATCTAAATATTTACGAAAAGTTACAATAAACACATTTGGGCGTCTATGTTAGGGTTAATCGTAACAATGGATAAACATCGATGGCGTAGTGGTTAGTGTAACCGACTGCCACGCCTGAGGTCGCGGGTTCGATTCCCGCACAAGTCAAACATTTGTGTGCATGAACATGGATGTTTGTCTTGGTCTGGGTGTTTCTATGTATAATATGTATGTATTTACAAAAAAAAAGGTATATATGTATGTTTATCAATTGTCTAGTACCCATATTACAAGCTCTGCTTAGTTTGGGCTAGATGGTGTTGTGTGTATGTGGTAGAATATTATTATTATTATTATTATTATATTATCATTTCGCAAGCACGAATTCTGACGACGTATTGCTTTTGAAATACTTGATAATAAAACTATAAGTTACCACATTTTTACCTGGCCAGGCTAAGGAGCTGGAAACCTCATGATCTATCTGGTTCTTCTAATAATTCTCCCATGAGTTGTTCATATGACAACCTCAATGTCTGTCACTAATATCATTATAATATTTATAACTATGAAACCTACGTTTATATTTGACAATGTACAGGCGATAGTGCTTGATGTGTCCAAGTCCTAAGCGTTGTACGAACGACAAAGAGAGTCAATTTGTGTGGAACTAATTTCGCCGGTCGTCTGCGAGGGCCGAGGGGTTACTCCCGGACGATCAGACGATATTAACAGTTGCATTTTGCAGGAAGTGATGGTTATTATCCAAACAATGTTCACGTGAACAACATTATTTATTTTGGTAGCACAAGGTGGCGTTTACTCTCACAATATGCTAGGTTAATGTATGTTTGTGAGAATACATTTATTGGGGTATATAGGCGTATAATATTTAAGGATTAAGTCACTGACAATAAATTAATAGAAATTTTCGTTTCACCAAAGCTTGAGCCCCACAAAAATGTTTAGTTATTTTAAAGACTTGTGCCAATAAAATAAACGGGTTTCTTTTCCCCATACACATTGAATTTTATAGTGATTTAGTGATAATGTAATATTTAGAGTCTAGAACTATTGCAAACTCTGATAGATTTGCGTGCTTTGCAATATTTACCTAAATTTTACAAGAAATCGTATGTATAATATATAGAAAGATACTTGTATCATACGTAATTCACATTATATAGTAGATATAACTGTCCGTGGATCGTTAAAATATTCGTACTTACCGGTAGTAAAACGCACAACAGTTGAGAAATAGGACGCAGTGATGTAACACCCGTGAATTCAAATATAATAAGCAATATTGCAATTTATAACATAAGCTTCTGATAAACTAAATAGCCTAAAGCAACTCTAAGAATTCTGAAGAGCGATAATGTCCGTAAAAGATGTCATACTGCAGTTTCGCTAACATTTCAATTACCGAGTGGACTTTGCCGCGATATTGTGATAAATTAAAGTAGTCCTTGGACACATAAGCGTCCCTTCCATGACAATGAGCGTGATTAATTATTGCGAGCAGTACAAACAGACGGCCAATTCGGGTTAACGTAGTTCAGTGACTTGATGTTGGCCCTACAGACGGGCTACTTTGTGCAGCACGAGTCAATGTGGCTGTTGCCGAAAAGATTTAGTGTAAGTTTGAACACTTGAGTTTGATCGTGTCGTTCTTGTTTGAAGGTTTACTATACTTATGGTATGCAATCGATATATGACAATATAATTTAGCTTTTATTGCGTTATGTATATACTTGGCTATCGTCCCGAAAGGTTAGTCATAGTTAGATTTTGTTGGCAAATCTTAAAATCATTTTGCATAACCCGTGAAACAATAAGTATTATTTTCAAGCCTTAAGCCTTTTACACTACAGGATAAATATACTATAAGCTAATTGAAGAGAGAAGCTCCTCAGCTATTAGTACTGAAACAATTCTATTGTTTAAAAGGTCTAGTTTAAATATGTTATATATATAGATATTCTATAAAATTTGCAGTCTCTCACAACCAGTCGCGCAAATTGCATTGAAAACAAGTTTGTTTCTGTATCAAAGCCATCAAGTGGCGATGGTCCTACTTGGCAACAAAAAGTGGCCCGTCTGGAGAGGTCATGAAGGCGCAATCAAGCGCTCGGCCACGTCGCGCCGTGCATTGAATGCATATTTGAAGCTTCGTACACTCATCGTCACATGCACTGACACATATTAGGTAACTTTTGGCGTGGTAGCTTATACAACAGTGTTGAATATGTATACAAAAATGCATTTCTGCGAAGGTTGGCATTCAATAAATCAAAATTACACATGAAGTTGCCCGCCTGTACTGGTCATTGTATTAATTTCTGCAAAAGAAGATTTTAAAAGTAAAGGTGTATAATACCCACATGTTATCAGATTTGTGTTTAAATCCGACGTCATAGAGCTAAGAGCTTACTGCCGTCTATCGCGTACATATTATCAGACTACGGGCCACTACAGCTGACAATTTCCAACAGAAAACCCAAAACCAGTTTGCCCGACCCGGATATCGAACCCGGCACTTCACGATTGTACAAAAACTTAAGCTCAATTTTATAAGTCGCGAGGCGCTTTAGACGTTTATTTTAATAAAATATGTGTTTTATATCGCTTTTTGTTAAGGTTGTGCAGTAAAATTATAAATTTGCATTAAGTATAAGTACCTATACGATCGCGTACAAACCTGCTTCTGTGTTCCCCCTTCAATTTAGATAATTGTTTTTATGATGAGCTTGTGATCAAAACAAGTATAAAGTACTCATAACCAATTAAATAAATAACTGTTGATGTGTAATTGAATATAGATATTGAGGCGGCAATGTTTAGTAGTTACATTTATGTTAGTAGTTCAATTTTGTGATGGTTCCTTACGTTTTGAATTTCGAATTGTAGTGATCGCTTCTTAATAGTAGTATTGTCGGTGAGTGCTTCCAAATCTGCGCAGCATTTTTATGATTTAATAACATTAGGAATGCCTGTATGATCGTGAGGATTTAGTTCGAAATTTATGATGTTCTTACGGGATAAAAATTCGCCTTTTATAAACAGACTTTTCCAAAGGTAGTCAGTGGTGCTTCACAACCACATTAGGCTAGCCACATTTTTGGGTTCCACGTAATAGAGAGCAAGCCTGATGCCGCTGCCGTTAGCGGGATATTACCAAACTCCGTGCTGTGCACTTTGCTCGAAATGAGCCGGAATTGCGTATAGCTTTATTTTATTTTCGTAGTGGACCAAGTTTTATCTGGGCAAATGTAGGCAGAATAGCCTTTAAATACAAAATATGTATTTATATATATATGTATTAAATACATATTTTGTATTTAAAGGCTATATACTCTTATACCAAATCCACATCACGATCATCAATCAAGTCTTCGCTTGCGCCACCATTGCTAACGTCACGATTCAATATCGTGACGTTGGTACATAATAACACATATGTATTAGTCAAACGACGCCACTATCCTACCTATATTATGAATGTGAAGTTTCTCAAGTGATTTGGATATTTGTTAGTCAACCACATAATTTGATAAAACCATTTGATGATACTTCTAAATTATCATATAGGAATCTTTTTATCGCTTATGCGCTCCCGTAGAATTAATACGGGCAAAGCCGCGTGTTTAAACTAGGATCCTATATTATACAGATGAATGTTCCTTTTTCACGTCGCCATAAGTAGTTATCTTTAAATAGCATCTACGTTTTAATATCCTGTTAATCACAGTCGGTATCCCCTCAAGGAACCTTTTAGGATTTTCTTTTATAAAAAAACATTTCATCGGCTATTTATTAGATTCAAATTTACACTTAACTGAAGATGTGAGTGTAAATTCTTATGTCTTGTTTTGCTCTTATAGTAACAGAAACCTGATACAGTAAGTACATATATAAACACTATATTCAATGCGACCGATTACTTCATTTATAAATCCCTATCATCCGATGAAAACAAAAATTACATATTAATTTACTTAATGTCAAAGTTTTTGAAGTAGTTTAGATGATTGTTATTTATTTACGTGTGAACCATTGAACGGCTTTGGATGAAATCTAGCATAAACATAGACCATATCTTGGATTTATCATTATATACAATAAGTACTTTTCAACTTAGCAATATGTTTGCCGTGGGCAGAAACTAGTGAAGAATATATGACTTAAAATAGATTGTGGATCTAGCTATGTCAATCTATAATTCTATATTAAGGTAATACTATTTACCTACTAGCTGTAACAATCTTTATTTTACAAACAAATCGGCAACGATACTTAATACTCAATACTTTACCTTCGTGTATTCTCCTAAAAAGTAAAAGCTCAATGAATAGTAAGAACATAATAATTAGTTCAAGTAAGCTCTTGACCCAGTATCACGAGCTATCTGCAACACTACTATCCTATGTGTTATAATTAACTACCCGTGAAATAACCGATCAGACACATACACCACATTACTTATGCATTCCTGACAAACAAATATAACCTTTATTATTAAGGTACCAAGCATCTTTTAAACAGCAAACGATAATGATAAATAGGCACATGTGGTTTAGATTCGTGCTCGCGGATGATACAATGTATTCAAAACTGTGGCCCACACACGTAGTACTATAAAGTCATTTTATTGGGTAAGTAGCATCTTGTATCTGTTTGAATTAGAAGAAAATGGGGGCACGTTTATGTACGCAACATTCATTTGTCATCTTCTAAACCTAGCTGATAGGGTATAAAGAATAATAGAAGAAACTATGCCTGTACATAAGTATAGGCAGGGTATACATATTTCATATCTTTATAGATATAAATCTCTAGAGTAAATATCAGGTATAAAACACCTATATTTTGCTTACTACGTTTAGGTCTGACGATATGCCGACAAACACTATCGCATCTAACATGCATATTTAAAAACCTTAGAACCGGATAATAAGATGGATGATAACGTAAGTAAAACTTATCTTACTGGACCGAAGATACCATCAAAATTCGATTATTTGAAATCGAGTTTTACAACTCTTATTAAAGTAACATTGAAACTTATTTTTGTAAAGTTGGCGGTGCATTTTCTTTGTTGATGAAGTATTTTACATAACTTTGTAACAAAGTACTTACTTCAAAACTATTTCAAATCTATTTTGTAACTACTTTAAGATTCTGAACATATTTTACTTACGCATGTTGTATAGTAAAAATAATCTTGTAAATTAGTTAATATATTAACCTCATAAATAATTCACCGCGATGTTATCATCACATTTACTTATTAAATTTGTACGAAGTCATTTTAAAATAAATTAATACTTAAGTTTAATTTAAAAATAAAACTGTTACCGAATAGAAAATTATTTTAACGCCTTATTGCGGCAGAATTTTACGATATAATAATAATAATAATATTCTATCACATACACACAACACCATCTAGCCCAAACTAAGCAGAGCTTGTACTATGGGTACTAGACAATGGATAAACATACATATGTATATACTTTTTTTTTTGTAAATACATACATATTATACATAGAAACACCCAGACCAAGACAAACATCCATGTTCATGCACACAAATGTTTGACTTGTGCGGGAATCGAACCCGCGACCTCAGGCGTTGCAGTCGGTTACACTAACCACTACGCCATCGAGGCCGACCGAACCGAATGAACCGAATGTATACGAATTTCGTAAAACATTAACTTGTTACAACTAATTACGCGCGGTATACACAAATCGTAAATGTATGCAACGATTTTTACAGTTTACATGGCAGTCACGCCACTAATTTATTGCAATCGTTGTAGCTCAAGTGAGATAAACACTTAAACAATATTAAACAGTAGTGCGGTGTAAGCTTTCGATGTTATTGTTATCGATACCGTAGAGTCGAGTTGGCATCGCAAAATGCTCTAGGCATCGAATAGGGCTGACATCTTTGTAACACAGAACTCGAAATGAGATACTAGTAACTCTTGAGTGTGTAACAGATTATGTACCTACAGTGCAATACGCACGTGACTAATTACAAACAAATTACATTATAGAAGATTGTAAGTCTTAATCATTAACTCTGACTTCACAATGTACCTTATCGATCCATAAATTTTTCATCAGTGGCACAAAGACATTGGCTGTATCTGTTAACTCGGAAAGCCAATATGCATTTTTCAATCTTCCTGAAATCTGGATTAAATTCGTATCCCGTGGATAATATCTGTGTCACAATTTATTGTAAATTTAACGAGAACAAGGTTTAAGTGGACGCGCAACTACCATCTGTTAATACTTTGGATCTTGTTCTGTATGGGGTTCGAATTTGTGACAGTCGACCTATGTCAATGCAGTTTAACTCGGAGGGTGGGCAGCCCTAGTGTTGTCGCGACGCGTTAGTAACTCAGTAACGAGGTCGGATGATTCATCGCGTCATCCCGGCGCCTGCGATTCGCGATCCCACGTCTTCCCGGCTAACTGAAGCTGCGAAGTACCGTTCTCGACTACCCCAGGGAACTGACTAATCTATTTTCATTCTTTTGATGTGAAAAGCTGTAGTCATGGGCCTAGAAAATTATATGTTAGACGTACTTTTATCTTCACGTTGACTGCTGGTCTCAAAAGGCTTGTATTCAAAAGTTTATTTGACAGATATGTCTACAAGTAGAGCTATATAATGTATGAATTTAGATTTTATTTAAGGTAAGGTATTGCTATATTTAGCTAATATCAATATTAGGAAGAGACTCTGGCTTATAATGTAATCAAAATCAGACAGTAATAGTGTCTCCCAAACCTTAATACATTTATGAGTAACATATTGTAATTTAATTTTGTTTGACTAAAGTTTGTTTTGATTATAATAATAACTTATTCTCGACCACAGTATGCAATGTCAAAATGAAAATTGAACATGTTACGTTTTTTAACCAATCATGTCAGTCCACTTCGTCTGATAAAATTAGTGGAGTCTAGTAGTATAATCTGTACTAATATTATAAAGCTGAAGAGTTTATTTGTTTGTTTGAACGCGCTAATATCAGGAACTACTGGTTCGAATTGAACAATTCTTTTGCTGTTGAATAGCCTATTTATCGTGGAAGGCTATAGGCTATATAACATCACACTACGACCCACGGGAGCGGTGCAGTAACCATAAACGCGAGTGAAACCGCGGGCACATCTAGTATCTAATAGCAAAAGCAATAATTGCTTTGATAGCAAAAGTGGAATATTTTATCTCTCTATTTTCTGTAATCGATTATGTTTGATTGTAATCTACAGATTATAATGAATGACAATACTGGTGAACTGCCTTGTTAAGAAGATCAAATAAACTATCTAAATGAAATGTAAACGACAAAGTTATGGCGGTGCCGGTGACGCGGCGCTGGCGTTTACATTGTTAAAGATGACAACGGCTTAGGTAACAATATTATAACTCGCTGCTTTACGTGATACAATGGAGTGACAGAATCTTCGCACAAAATATAACACTTAATTAATTTATTCGCAGTGAAGTTATGTCGCGTGTCACTGAATTAATTATGCAGATTTTAACTAAATCCGTATAAAAGCGTAGCTTTGCTTTATTCATCCCGTCATGTGTATAAAGCCTTAATCTGTAGTTGTTGCACAAACTTTGATATTAAACATTTTTATTAGACTTTGTGTAAAGAGTTTTACGTATTAGCTAAAGTTTAATTTGTGATCATGTTCTCTAATTAAAACGTTAAACTTCGCCCATTGAACGACGTGTTAACGTCTGAGCTTTGTGTTAATAATGTTTACGTTTAATAAATACAAGGATTAAAATACGTAGACGAGAAAAGCCGTATCTTAACGCAGTATATGTTTTACAAAGTTAAATGAAATGAAAATGTTACGGTGTCGATAATCTAATTTACATAACGATTTTTTGCGTACTTATCAGATAGATATATTATCAGTTTTTATAGATTACATTAGAGTTTTAATAGATCATTCCTAAAATAAAACGATACATGATACCGATTAATCGGTACGGCTAATACGCATCGTAATACACAAAAAAATACCTATCTACGAGGGCCGATACAAACATAATACAGTTGATAAATTTAGTTTTAAATTCATTCAAATTTATTTCGCCTTCTGATAGATTGCATCGGCAGTATTTTTGGCATGACTACATAGTAACGTCAGAAATAATAGAGAATGACAATAACATAAAAGTGAATATTACTCATTTTCAATTTTCATTTAGACTAGAAAATTGTAGAGCCCGTATTTATCGCGTCAAAAAGATTTCATTCTAGTGAAAACGTGCATGTAAAGTGCTAGTTTTCAATATTACGGGTTCTTTGCACAGCTTGTAATAAAACTATATACTATTATACTGAACCATAAAATATAAAATCCTTTTAATGTTTTTATATGACGGCAAATATTACCATTCGACAGTAGGTACGTGTAAGTAACAGCGGGTTAAAGCTTTTAATAAAACACGAGCAAGGTTTTATAAAAAATGAAAGAGATAGGATAAATTATCATATATTTTCTACATTTCTAAGTAAAAAAATATAACATGCTAATGAACATTCATGGACGTAGTTTACCTGCATGAGGTCGCTATTGCATTATATTTTTGTAGGTGCAAGCGTACCATTTATTAAATCTGCATGTCATCACTGACGATCACAACAGATCGGAATTCAAGTATTCTGTATATTTATTTAGTAGCTTTAGCTGCGGCTGCAGTTGTATGGTTCAATATCTATATTATTATAGATATATACCTAGTATTTTGTAATGGTGGTGATATCCATCTTAGGTGTAGAACAAACGATCTATTTCCAGAACTATGCATAATTTTTTTAACTAGATTATTTAGATGGAATAGATTTTCTTTAGTAATTTTATTGATTCATTGTAAACAGAAACGCACTTTATATAATTTAATATCATCCAGCATGTGTACTGTATTATTAATTTCATTAAATGTTCACAAATGCATTTCGCGGTAATATTACGGTATATGTTTTCCTTTAATGCATTTAATTCTTGGAACATCAACTGAGGTCTCTAGAAGACAATTACTTCATCATTTAACATACCTAACCATTTACGTTAAACATACGTACGTATTATAATATAATATAATATTTGGAGTTGCGAGTATTATGATTCAGATTTGTGAACGATTATAGTCCACAAGTGTGCCGGAAGTCGTATTCATAAATATGCACATATTGATAAACAAAAATGCATGGCTAACTTAATTACAGTTCCACTAAATTGAAGTCATTTACACCATACAACATTGGATGGGATAGGTCAATTCTATCAGGCTGGAAATAATAAAAAGGTCAAATGACCAGAGTGTACTTAAAATGCTTTTGACTATGTTCTTTTTGTTAGATTTTTAAACAACAAGAAGATTCTTTGTGTGTCTGTAATGAACCGGGTTTGCGTCTTTACAAGGTTTAAGATAATGTTATAAATTAATGTTTGACAAGTGACTATTAGTGTTTTCTGTGATTGCTGGCGGATTCAAATCTAAAGCACCTTTTGATGTCTCAATGACCTTAACCTTTTTTGGTGGCAGTAATTTTGGTTATTAAATCAATGAATCATGATTTTGGTTAGCTGTTTTTTTTGCTAAAAATTGTATACTGTTATGTTGCATTAACATTCTGCATAAAATATTAAAACCTCTTTTTTATATTCTACTTAATTAATATTCTTCTTTTTCTTTATGTTTAAGTTGAAGTATTTTCTTTGTCCTCTGTAAGATAATCTTTCGACATTCGACATTCGCGGTAATGAATGCCGAATCACGATATGCAGTCGGCGGTGGTTGCGTAAGGCCCTTTTGAATCCCGTGCGCATCATAACTGCATTGCACTGTATTGATATCAAATGCCATTTATTATTCTCGACAAGTCATAGGAGGTATGACTCACGTATCGGTACTTTCGAATATGTAATTGTGAAAATCGACAATTATATAAAATTTTATGAGATGGTTTAAAATCTGGTGAGCAAGTCACACGATAAATATTATATTTACGTCATGGCTGCCAGCAAATCTGTCACTAAATTCCCGCCAAAAGTCACTTTAAAATTATTTATGGTGCGTTCTTTTTATTTTATTTTTTAATTTATGTCGTCATTGTTGCACTGGTGCGGCCCAAGCGAATGCAAATTAAATTACAAAATTGTACGCACTGGTGCGGCGCCGGCGTGGTGTGAATTTACTGACGAATTATATTATGTTGCCCAATACTCGTCGGTTAACACTGTCATTTGTATCCTTTCATATAACGGGGAAAGTTTCATTATTTATTTTAACTTGTTGTGTTTTAATCGTCTAACGGCCTATTCATTAATAGTTATCTTTTATATTTTTTTATGATTGGAATTTCTGTGTTTTTAAAGTTATCCTCGGGACAAACTCGGGCGTTATTACTAGAACGATAGTTCTATTTAAAATATAATCATAGACTTAAAACGTCCTGATATCTTCTCTATTTTTAAGGCTTAGGTATGTGGTGATTGCAAAAGAACCTTTAATGTTATAAAAGACTGAAGAATGTTGCTAAAGAAGTATTTAGCCGAAAACGAATGATTCTTTTAATTTATTTAATTTATTCTTTGTTTAAGCAGATCCACAAAAGTTAAAAATTTGGGTCATTAAACCTATATTTATTTTTTTGACATTTAATGATTCATATTGATTGCCCCATTTTCTTGTGACTTATGTTTGTGTGCGATGGTGAGGAGCCGGGTTCCTCAGTCAGGAAAAGTGTTAATTGGATTATTCGTTAGGAAATTCTTCGTGCCAGTAAAGAGCCTATAAACGTGCACGGAATACAATAATATTCTTGCCCAATATTATGTGGGATCTAAAAATATAGCTAGTGAAGTGTGGGTACGATACACCTCTGTCTACCCCATCGGTAATATAATAAATATGAGAGCTGTATTAAACGTCCCACTGCTGGGCACGGGCCTCTTCTCAGTGTGAGAAGGGTTAGGCTTAGGCCATATGCGGTGGTAAAAACTATTTAACTATATATGTATACTACTAACTTACCATTTCGGCCTATGCCGCCTTTCTAACTAGCCAAAAATAATAAAATGTAGTACTGTCTGTTTTGTTTGTAATCAATAAAAATATATCTTAGCATAAGGATTATTATATATATTTTTAAGCTAAGATATATTTTTAAATTAATTATCTTTCGTCATCAAGATTGTAAAGGATAACATTTGCCTACGCCTACCTAAAATATCGTATTACATAACAAAGTCGTCAAATAATAGTGATGTTTCCCATTAAGATTAAGTTACACATGATTTGCAAGTTCATTACTACAATGAGACTTAATTAAAACCTTCCATGACCAGCAATCTTTACAATCTAAGTTCTTAAGTTACAGTAATGAAACAGCATACTTTGGCCGAGGGTAGAATACAAATAAGGCTGAATAAGCTTCTATAGATTAAAAGAGGTTTCCTTTTTTGTTTAAAAAGGTTGCTTGATATCATGTTGGCGTGGTTTTACAACTACATAATGACAGATGTCTTTTTACAATGAATGAACTATTTCGCTATAAATACTCCATACGAGTAGGTACAATTATGACTATTACCAAATTAGTATATTCTGTAATGTGTTCAAACATACTATTTTTGTTAATTTAGGCTGATGCTGCTTGCCAGCCACAGTGCAACACACCGTGCTGTTCCAATAATAATTCTTACAGAAAATTCAGCCAGCTTGTCGTACCGTGTCGTAGGAAATTAGTCCTACAGTACAGAACGGAAACCTGTTGAGTATCGTAAAAAAATTTAGAAACATTCAGTCATGCAACACCAAACAAATACATAGCCTTAAATTCGTGGCATCGAACCACAAGATTCAGCGTGACCACTTTAATCACTGTGCCATCCGTGCAGTTTCACGCTTACACAGTATGATATGATACATATGCCTTCATAAAAACATCACTAAAATTGCAAATGGCGTAATAATCTCCCATAATCTTTAACAATACTTCCCGTATCTACGGTTCTAAATGACAGGAAAACAGACTTCTCAGTAATCGCAATACGTATTCAGACTAAATGTTATTATAATTAAGGCCCAGTGCACAATGGATGTCCGGCCACGTCAGAGCAGAGTGGCGTCTGCGCGGCATCCTCGACTACGATTAATCATCGCTTAGGACAACTATTGGGTACCTACCTTATTTCTAAGACATATGGGTCTGGATCAAATGATTTATAGTTGCCCGACTGCATTATGTGGCATTAGGAGGCATCCGTGAGACTTCGGAAACATGATTTAACAAAGAATTCATGAGATATTGAAATTGATGTAGTGTCTATGAATTGGCTAACGTATACATAGGTTCACAGATGTTGCCAGAGGTATAGGAACTATGAAAATGTATGACATGACACCCACATTTTGCAAGTTTAAGATTCCAAGTATTTGGTGGGACAGCCTTTTACTGATCCCCGCTACATATCTGTAATGCGCGCTGCTATTGAGAGCCTTCCAGACTTTTCTGGGGGCTGCTATTAAGTTACTTTTTGTTGGCCTGACCAGGGATAAGATCCCATAACTGTATATAAACAACGTCTTTTGTATTCACTACTGCTGAGACACGGAGTTGAATACTAGTATCAAACTTCATATTACTGTCCCATAAATAAGTTAAGCCATTTCTAATGAGAGGTATAAAGTTGTTGGTATACAGTAAATCTGTGATATTTGATAAATAAAGTGATTCAAAGGTCTTTAATAAGCCAGAAATAATGTGAAACAGCGGTCAAAGCGACGCACGCCTGCTATTGCGCACTTCTATATAGCCGTCATAAAGAACAGGACTGTCAAAAGTTATGAGTAACATGCATTCACAAAGGGTTTTATTTCGATAATTCTAGGAATATATACGCCTGTAGCATAGATGAGGATAGAACACAATAACTTTTGTCTAAATCCTGTACGTTTATTCCATATTAAATTTAATACGACACATTGTTCTGTGGCACGTCGATTGTTTCCTAACGGAACTGTCTCAAGACAGTTTCGGGTGTGAGATTATTCCACTGCTGAACTTCGGGATAAACTAGCGAGAATCATGATCAACTCGACTACAGATAAACCGTAGAGCCACTAAGGTCCCATAAACTTTACTACAGACATAAAGGAGACATTGATAAATAGCAAGATTATCACGAAATAGATGCTTTTAGGAACTTTCTTTTATTCACCAAAAAAATGTGCGGTTTTTTAGTAAATAAAAACTTATAGTGGAAGTTTTATTTTATCGTGTTTTTACGATTGTTGTGGATGGTAACTCGGTGGGAGTGCAGAGAAAATTTGAAGGGTCGCACTGTGAATAACACGGAGAAGTTATTGTAGGTAGTATTCGACAATTTAAATTTCATAGTCTTTTGTTTTAGAGCTGTCGAATTTGAGAAATTAATTCTCTTGTCAGACTAAAGAATGGAAACCGAAATCAGTGTGAACGTCGCTACATTGCCTAAAATTGTTTTATTCGTTTTTAATAACGGCTTTATGTTTAAACTTGTTTTGGTCACATTAACATAGCCAAGTAAGCCCAATAATTAACTAATCAATCAATCTCTTTTTACATTTAGGAACTGTAAAAAGAGTCTTGTCTATGAGATAGGTACTGACACAATACATAAAATTTTATAAATAGCTTAAGCCGTTTTTAAGTTTCGTTTTAAAATAAAGCAGACGAAACTTGACATAAATATCTGAACTCCGTAGAAATGTAAGTGCTTCTACCCCTATGTAATCTGTATACATAAATCTCCTCCATAAAGTATAACGACAATTCAATACCTTTTAAAGTTATGAGCCTAAAAGATAGGGCTGCCTACTGTGCACCGCCAAAAAATATAGGAGACGTAGATAACATGACTTATGTTTGGCATTCTTTAGTGGTTCGGATTAGCCATAAAATGTGAAGTTATTAGTTGATGTTAATAGAGTTCTAAAGTACTTTGTCTGTTTGATGAATAGAAAAATGAGTATTGTGTGAGAGAAACACCACAGTGCAGTCAATAAAAATGGAATAGCTTTGGGTATGTTAGTAGAGGATAAAAATTAACACACGATTATCGAGTTAAGGTAAGTAAAAGAGGATAAAAATTGGAGACCATTGCGAATGTAGTCTGTCGTCAAATCAGAGACGTTTGTGAGAACGCTAGGGTACAAGAAGCCAAAGTAAAATGCGTACTTGGATTATAGCACGTCGCCATCTGTAGTCTCCGCGAATGACAAATGTATGTAGTAAAAGTTATCACTAAGCTGTCTTATATAACTTAGTTAAAAATATAGTTTAGATATTGTTAGTGTTAGTCATCATTCGCCCTTGAAAAATGCATCGCATGTTTTACAGTGTCAAAACATATGTAGTAGATACATAGTATCGTGTCAGATATAATCGTTGAGTTGTATTTAAACCAACCCTGAATTTTCAAGAGAAACAACCCGCGAACGTGCGTTACACAGGGCAGTTAAAACTGAAATGCAATGATTGACGGATTGATGGTGACTATAAAAAGTTCTTTGAACTTTCAAAAAAATACTCCACGGATGTATATTACGACGATGCAGAGAGTTTTGTCAATAAAATTGTTATTAATGATACCATTGACTTAGTCATGACCTATCAATTTAGTATATGTACATGTTTGCTTGTCTACCGGCTGCGACGATACGAAAACAATCGATTGTCCGATGTGTGTATCGAAATATCGATTAGGATTTAATTATGGGGGTGTCCTGTCACCTGTCTGTCTATGTAAATGTTTAGTGAGCCAGATAAATTAATTTGTCTGACCCAAGCATGCCCTAGCCCTTCTTCAAAGAAAAAGGAAAAATTTACGAGTATTTGTTACTATTTTTTTATTATCTGCCACATCTGAAGGTTCATTTCACTTGAGAACACTTTCTCATTAGCTCTAGACTCTTTGCAATAATAATTTGCAAGTAAATAGTTTCTTTTGTTTTTAATCAAACTGAGAGAGAACTATTGAAAAATGTGGTTTAAAAATCTTGTGAGCTAGGTAAGTGCTTTAATCTTTTGTGGCCACAAATAAAACACTACATATTATGTATTTAAAGGAGGCATTCTAGATTTTTTACTTAGCTTGATTAAATTAAAGATATTTTTTGTTTTAAATTCATCTGAAATAAGAATATTTTCAATTATGTTTGATATATTCAATAGCAGTAGTGCGTCTGGAACTGTGCTTGGTAGACGGCAATAAGCTTGAACCATGGTACGTGGCTGGATACCAGACCATAGCTGGTGAAATGTCTGTGTGATATACTACATAGAACCGTTCACGAAAACCATTGGCATGGTGGTATAAATGCGTTATAAGAAATATAATCAATATCTATTATTTGGCGATGAAACTCGGTTTCACTGTACATATTAAATACATTTTGGTGGCCTCGATGGCGTAGTGATTAGTGTAACCGACTGTCACGTCTGAGGTCGCGGGTTCTGTTTAACATTTGTGTGCATGGACATGGATGTTTGTCTTGGTCTGGGTGTTTCTATGTACAATAAATAAGTATTTACAAAAAAAAAAGTATATATGTATGCATATTCATCCATCATCCATTGTATAGTACCTATAGTAAGCTCTGTTTAGTTTGGGTTAGATGGTGTTGTGTGTATGTGATAGAATATTATATTGTTATATGAACATAGCCGTAGGAGTTAGTAGGCCTAACGTAATTTACTAGTGTTTGAGCGAATCCATCATTACTTTCAAGTGCATTGGTCCCTTGTTTAACGACTCGCCATAATGAAAATGTTTTTATTGGAGCCCGTTTGGTACCCATCGTCACAAGTTAATGGTTATTGTTTTGACATGCAATCGTCCCCTCGTGCCAACTTAGTCTTACTAGCCGACACTGTGTCATTTTGTACATTAATTTACGAGGGCGCAGTCAAATGGAGAGTGACTTAATAACTAGCATTTGCTAGAGTGGCGAGATGTTAGGGACCGTTTTTGACAATGTTGTATTTTTATTACGATAATATGTAGTTAGACTGTTCAATAGTAAAAATATAATATGATAATAATTAGCTTTCCTTGTCTGTATTTTCCTATTATTAAATTGATAGGTAAAACTCAAAGTGACTCGTGAAGCGTATTATTTTTTGAATAATATAATGATGATGAATGAAAAAGCTGATTTCAAAGATATAACAAAAAATTATCGACTATGTCAATTTTCCTAAAATGTTTTTTTATTTTGTACTACTTTCCACCTGGCTGGCACGAAATAGGTCATTAAAATTTTAATTATAAGTATTACTAAGGCACACAGTAGCTATCCATTAGTGAAAGAATTTCTACAATCGGTTCAGTAGTTTCAGATATTAGCTCCTCTACACACTAACAAAGTTTACCTCTTTATAATCGTTTTAGTAGAGATAAATAATAATAGCGTTCGGATAAAAAGGTTAGTGAAGTTAATTGATATGTTTATGTGTGACACGTATTACGAATTATGTATAACAACCGTAACATATGTATATTTATCACTTTAATAACATTAAACAAATTAACATAATCGCCTTTAATAACAGCTTTTAACTATACAGACTGTCCATTCAATATAATAATGACTTCTAAGGTCAATGCTTCTCAATCTGAACCACCATTGTTCTAGTTTAAACTTTAAGCTTATAGTAATAAAGTCTAAAATATATAAGTTTTCTGTCCCATGGCAAGTTCAGAAAAGCTCCTCAATGGATGTGATGGGTTACATCCTGTGGTTTCAATTACATTGGAAGTGCAATTTATAGTTTATTGATACGAATGCGGTTGAACAGATAAACTAGCTCAATAGTCGTGTGTAACGTAAATAAGTCCACACTTGCTTGTGGGAATTTTATTTTCTAACAAAATACCCTTTAGTAGGTACTCTTTGCAGTCGGAGGGTTATTCATAAAATTAGTGAAATAACAAATATTAGTAAAAAAGATAAGTTTTGTATTTGGAATAATTGCTATTTTCCGTTAGGTCTCATAACCATTGAAACAACGGGTACAAAGAATACTCGAACCAGTAACAGCTATCTGTAGTAGTATCACAAGTTTTTGATCTGTACATGAAGAGTGTGAGAGAGAGACTTGAGACTTCACAAGTGAGGACCACTTAAATTACCATGCCATCGTCGTACTCAATAGTTAAGTCAACAAAAAATCGTCTAACAACATAATTATTATGTAGATAATTTTTACATAGGTAGGTTCTTGCTATACAGGTTGATTTATTTGGTCCTTTTACCTGTTAAAATAGTGTTGTTATCATTAAATAGATACGTATTACTAGTGACGCGAATAATAACATTCGAATACAGTTAGGTATATGCACAACGCGGTGTTTTTTTTTCATAGTGTCTAGTTAGTGGCTAATTGATGAGATACGAGTAGGTATATGTATGTACGTCGAAGGCAGACAATATGTCGTTATATCTTAAAGTATGCTAAAATCATTGTAATGTAGTCTGTTTTGTTATCGTGTCATATTTGGTAAACAAATAACCTCATTATAAAACCATTCGGGTACTAGGTACTTGCTGGGTATATTCATTTTCTAATTAATAGAGATGACAAAAAGAGAGTAAATAAATATGGGTATCTATATTAGTCTTTAGCTACCAGAACGCCAAAAAATTTACTATAGGTAAAGTATCTATGCCGACCGTAAACATAGTAAGTGCTAAGTAATTGAATATTCAAGTTAGTAGAGCTTAAACTTTGTATGATTATAGTCATGGTGTTGAGAACTAAGGTCACGGTCTTTGTAGATACTGTAAGTCAACAAAGTAATTTAATTTATTTATATTTTAAACTTAACGACTAACATCTGTGCTAAACGTGATAAAATTAAATTATTCTAAATAAAATTAGTAGCACTAAAACATTTAGGCAATGTTCATAATTTAGAACAAGTTCAGTAAACTCGTTCAAAGTATTATCATGTTCCAAGAAGTTAATACATTCAAGTACTGAACAAAAGCATATCGACCGGTAAAAGACAAAGCATCTTCAGCACCACATTTTCACCATATCATACACATTTTCGAAATTGTATCGTAAAAGTCTTTACGGCAAAATTGGCGCTTGTGTCATTTGCTCCTATCGTCGATCGTGCAATCAAAATTAACGTCAGCTAAACGGCCTGCACATAAAACAGTGACAATAACAGTGATTCATGTAACAGGTATGCTGAATTGAGTTATTTGTCCAACATTGGACGCAAGCCGACTAAGAAGGATTTAGGCACCTACACTTTGCGTCAATAATTCAAAATAAATCGTAAATGAATCTCGAATCATGATACGACGGATTGTAAATAAAAAAGTAGCTTGTTCGTTTGAGACTTTAGTTGACTGGAGGCGCCGGCGACGGTAGTAAAATACACGTGTTCGGAATCATTGTTGAACAGTAAACCATCACAGCGCGGCGCACATTACAGGTCCTATAAAAACGACGTTATGGGAGGTTCCAACGACGGTCCTTGCATTTATGAAAGGAGAACTAGATTACGAGTACATATATAGTACCTACTGAGTATAGTTCGTGGAAAAGAACAGCTTTCTAATATGATCAATTTGCATGACGCATAGGTGTAAGTTTAGTTGCATGACGTACACAATTTCCCCACAGAATTATAATTTCTAACTGGCGCCCAGATATGTCAAGGTAATGGATTAATACTAAACTGTGTTTTTTTGTTCTTTCGTCGTCTAGAAAATATGTACCTAATGAAATTATGCTTGTTGAACCAATACAGCTGAAGAAACATAGACTACCTCGATAATTGCAAAATAAAGAAATTATCCTCTTATCTGAGATTGATTTTAATATTCATGGACTGAATATTAGCTTTATTTTCTCTAGACTAGACTCGCACTATGACTTCTGTATATTCACTTCCTTTCCTAAAGGATCGGCACCGCGCAAGTGATGCTTCTGGTGTTGCAGACGCCCATAGGCTACGGTGACCACTTACCGTCAGGTGGGCCCGTATGCTTGTTTGCCACATTAGATGTATAAAAAAAAAGTTATCTTTCAACACTACGCCGTACGTGCAATCTGCTAACTCTGACTTCATTGACAACGTAACGGTTGATATTATTGTCTTTTAAATAAATTAAAATGAGTTTAAAATTGTATGCATGCTCGTGATTCAATTATAACCCTAAATAAATTTGTATTGTATGGCTTAGTTTTGTATTAATTACCTATTAGAAATGTGGGAATAGTTAATTTGCTTCGTAATAATATTTCGTCACTCATTTGACTTTTAATCGTTTTATAGGGTTAGCTTATGACTTATTGTATAATTAGGGTTTCGTTAATATTAAACTGTGTACCTACCTAATTATAGTTACGTGAGAAGTTTAATTAGTTTAATAATGAGTTTAAGTAAGTATTTAACCTAATAAAACTTACCGCGTATTCATATTACGTTAAAATTATTAATCGACGGATAAAAGGAATAATCCATGCAGTACAGTTTTTAGGGCCCGAGGGCCATTGTGTACGGAACGAAAAAAGGATATGGACAACGGAAAACACAATCAAAGGCAGAGAGACCTGATGTAATTTTTTATTTGTCTATTAACGTTATTTTATTAACAGCCAAATTCTATGTGTGGCCAGATTATAATTTCGAACTTTACTTCGTACCTGACAATAACACGATTGATTATTATTAATCATATACAGAAAACAAAGAAAGACCATAATGTTAAATAAAATATATATAGATTTATTCATGGCTTATGAAGACAATAATATGAAATTTTATAGTGTACTAAATTATGAGTGACTGGGATTCGACTCATCGGCATCGTCCCTGGAGGTTTAATTCTGCTATATGTCAAAAGCCACATAATACAGATGATGATATATTATTCACGAAGAGCCGTATCCAATATTTTATTATTTTATTAGATATGTAATTTAAATTTCAACGTATGCCATTGTTTATATAGAACTTTTAATATTTATTCTGTGGCATAATAAAATGCTCACTTATTTAATATACATATATTACAATTTAATATGATTTAAGTAATATATATTAGCTTCATATTAAACGTCTTTAATATAATTATGATTTTTTAATTTTGTTCTTATGAATATTGTTATTAGATCTGCTGAAAAACGGTACCAGTTTATGGCCTAACTTTCCATGTACTCAAAAGAGACCCATGCTTAGCCATGGGACAGACAATATATTATACTAACGCTAATATTATAGTTGTAGTTGGTTTTTATGTAATTAAAGGTCATGCCAACGTTAGGTATCAGAATAAACAATTATTATACGCAAAAATATAATATACGACATACGTGTTCTACTATAGTTAGTAACGACAGCTATTTCTAATAGCAGTGAAATACCTATGTCAAGTCTTCATAATATCCTCCAGAATGATTAAAACCACGTCTAAGTATGTCATTCTCATTACGTACATGTTGTACGTAATGACATACTAACATTTACCGTTAAACATAATTAATTACAGAAAATAAAGGTGTCATTAAACCGAATCACTCGAAGTCAAAACCAATCTCAGTAGCAGATCGGCGCCATTTATGATTAAGATCGAACACACGTGCCTCTTGGACTAATAAAACGGCAGTAAAACCGCTTACACACCGGCGACTGATCGAATTAATAAACTGTAAAGCTTGCAATAAACCCTTCAGCAAGGATATACGGTGATATAAAGCATAAGCTCACTGTGAGAGTGCATGACGGACGGGCTTCTAAGAGCATCGTTTGTAATCATTTTATTCGTTTTGATTTCTTCGTAAGATCTCGGTGTAAGGTAACACTTCATACAGATAAGCTACACTTAAACTTTTATTTACAATCTCAGAGTAATTCTGTTTTGAATACAAATGAGTAACAACGCGCCTTTTGTATAAAATCTTTTCAAGAAATAAATTGAAAAGATTTTGACTGTACAAATTACGTGTTTGTATTACTCTTGTCATGAAATAACACGAATAAAACATAAAAGCGACGTGATTGGGAATCATTTGTAGAGCAGACCGCCTCGTCACTGCGTCACCTCTTGATGAGAAAAATTAAAATTAATTCTGCGCATCATTACGTTCATATTCGTATATTGTACAGATCGATTAAATAACATAATGTCAAGTCAATAAAGCAGTCGTTCACCTATCGCTGTGACAACGCTGGCCCAATGCCCGCCATTGATTCGAGGAACGTTTGGCCGCGTGTTGTGATACACTGCGAGATGCGACTCTACTCGTGACGTTGATGATCGATGGCTACCGATGCTGAACAACGACCGACCACTTATTCGTTCATTGATATGAATAATGTGCGACGACCCTGCGATGAATTATTATGTAACAGCAATTGATTTTATTTAAAACAAAGACGTCTATACTAAAGAGCATTCGCCTCGGAAAGAGTAAGCTCTCTCTACGGAGGAGGATTTCGGTACCACGTGTAATTTGTCGTCCAATCGATTTTGTCACGTATCCTATTTTTAAATGTGTTCCGAACGTGGGTTGAAGCATTCGCTGGAGATTTGCTGCGGCTCTCTGACCTTGTTCTACGTTATAAGCTCCACTAACACCATAGAACATCGGCGTTTCGAAAAAGTGGGTTGAATTTGTATTTAATTAATAGTGCGAAGTCTTTAACACCGCTAATCATACATGAGACTGACGTATCTATTGTTGAAGGAAGAACTTTAAATAAACTTGATACCGGTAGTTGCTATGCTAACTGTAATTAGTATCATGAGATGAATACTATTAGGAAGTACATACTTTTATAAGATACGACGTAAATGTTTTATAAGATACGACGTAAATGTTTTACACTTTGAACTTCAGACTTATTGTTAGCTATTTTTATTAATTACTAATTTTCACCCGTGGCTTCGCTCGCGTAAATGTAGGTTAGGTTAGGTTTGCAACAGTTATTTTTTCTAGATGAAAGGTACCCTATGTCCTATTCTGTTCCCCTGACAACGTGTATGCAAAATTTCATGTTGATCGGTGGTGTAGTTAAGGCGTGAAAGCGTAACGGACAAACAAACAAACTCACTTTCGCATTTATAATTTTGCCACGTGATGCCCATCGTTGAACAGAGACCTGTCCCAGTAAAAGGAATCCGGAATACCAAAGCGAATCCAGCAATTGCGTTAAAATATTATTAATTTTACTAGCTGGCAGCATATCAGGAAATTAATAGACTCGGGAGTGGTTTTTGAAAAGCTTGCAAATGTATATTGCAAGGTAATAAAGCTGTGCGGGGTTTTATCGGTCGTTTGCAACGGTCATGTCTGATTCAGCCAACTTTTCGCAACAGGGCATTTGCTTTAGACATTACATACGCGGAACTTTGTATTAAGCAACAAGTACGATCTCTTGCCACTCGCTGATGCAATAAAGTAAGAGAGAATGGGGATTGATATTCAAGTGATTGCTTCTGGATTTGTCGGCCTCGTCATCATTAGTGTCCCGCTGCAAAATTTCTACAGAGATCGATGTCGTTTTGCTTGCGTACAACTACCACATTGACAAGACATTTGTGTCCGAGAGTTGCTTTTTTGAAATTGGTTTATCGTCCTTTACTTTTGCTGCGCAATGCAATGAGCAGCGATAGCTCAGTGGGGAGACCAACAGACTGCAATGCAAAGGGTCTCGAGTTCGAACCCACGTCGCGCACCTCTTTTTCGGAAATTATATCATCATCATCATCAGGCTATAATAGTCCACTGCTAGACATAGCCCTCCCCAAAAGAGCGCCATAACGCCCTGTCTTTAGCTTGCCGCATCCAGCATATGAAAGTTATATGACTTTTCGAAATTATGTGCTTATTGATTGACAATTGATTTGTCGGCCTCGATGGCGTAGTGGTTAGTGTAACCGACTGCCACGCCTGAGGTCGCGGGTTCGATTCCCGCACAAGTCAAACATTTGTGTGCATGAACATGGATGTTTGTCTTGGTCTGGGTGTTTCTATGTATAATATGTATGTATTTACAAAAAAAAGAAAAAGGTATATATGTATGTTTATCCATTGTCTAGTACCCATATTACAAGCTCTGCTTAGTTTGGGCTAGATAGTGTTGTGTGTATGTGGTAGAATATTATATTATTATTATTATTAATTATCGCCTGCTTCGTGCCTCGGAGAGCACGTTAAGCCGTCGGTCCCGGCTGCCATGAACATCTATGGCAGTCGTTATAGCGAAGTCGGTGCCCTATAATATCCTGACACTGGTCTAGCCTTAGGGTATCGTTAGCCTTCGGGTTGCGGAGGTCAGGTGGCAGCCGCTCCGTGTAAAAACTGATATTCAGTCAAATCCGGTTAGACCAGAACAGCCGATCCCAAGTGATTTGGGAATAATAAAGGCTAGGGAGAAGAAGACTTTTGCTGCGCAATCTATCTGCGCCGGCTGCATGTGCGAGCTTATCATACGGGCTACTAGTGCGGTGGTAATTTACACAATGCTTATAATCTGCGCATATACTTAAAAACAGGCATATTTTACCCGCGTCATGTTTAAAAGACAGTCATGTTGGCTTTAGTAATTTGTTGCGTTCCGAATAAGATTTAACTGCCTAGTGTCTTAAGTCGGATAACTGTCAAAATGTCATAAACAACACTAGATGTAAAAGCGTTACTTAGGTGAAAATAGATACAACAGTAACACTTTAATTGGTCAATTATTTCTCAGTCACATAGATATCAAAATAAAGTTGGCAAAAATAAGTGTTTAGCTATATCTTCCTAAGCTTTTTCAAGATTATATTATAATTATAATTATAATATATGTAAAGATATTTGGATTTGTGATAACTAATTACTATTTGTGACAAATTCCTTTCAAAAGGCTATAAATCTATTCTACAAAACGTTAATGCTCATATGCATGATACAAAAAGCGATAAATCAGAAGGTGCGAACATTCATCGACCCACTTTTGTAACAGTTATAATACTCTTTAAGATGAATCATCGTTACTTCACTACCTTTATCACATTCGTATAGAGAAGTGTATAAACAATATTAGATGTAGTAAGCTATTGAACTTTGTACAGCTGCCGTATTAATAAATTGATGCTAAGTGGTCACTTTCTGTTTAGTATGACAAATATGACATTCTCAGAATGATTTGGAGTGTCTAGCTACAATTTGAGCTACTTAAATTTTATTTACGTATACACAGTTCAATGCCTATTTTTTGTTTTTGCTTTTAGTACGTAGGCTAGAAGCAGCCTTAATTCACTTACAAACCTGCAAATTGGTTTTATAGCATGACTGGTTATTAAGACTTATTTTTTGTTGCATCGTACTTACACTGCTGGTTTTACGCGCCAGTCCGTTAAGAATTTTATTATCACATATTTTGTCTATTTAATTGTCATTCTAAGATATAAATTAAGTTTTGTTGCTGTCAGTCTACAGGCAACCTAGGTAGTCTACATAATTTTAAAAATGATAATTATATTTCTATACATACATGCATAGTCATTAAAGCTTCCTATAACTTTCTCCATGCAGTAATTGTCACTTGACCTTAGACACCAATATTAAGGGTACTGCCTTCTGTTATCAATTGCCACAGATATCGACAGTTTTGCTTTTTTCCTGGGACACGGATAACAGGATTTTTTTATCACTCAAGTGACTATAAACGTGACAGTTTGTGAATCATGAGTTAAACTTTGAAGTTTTAGAATAGATACCAGACATCATTAACAATCTATTGTGTCTGGCCACCGGTGTGCCGCTGCGACTCAATAGGTTAAATGAATTTGGTTGAAACTTGGAACTGAGATTGGCTATATCTTGGATTAAAAATATAGGATAATTTTATCCCGTTATGACTTCACGTAAGATATATACGGCTGAATTCGACGAATCGACAAATATATACCTAAAGTGTCATTAATTTTGGCCAATTTGGTAGCGTTTCTTAGCTCAATATCGTCACTTCGCAACAAGCCTCTTATCCTTAACTGGAGCATAAATAGTACTATTAATGTACCAGCAGTGGGCAGAGGTATAAGTGACTCTGATATTTACGTGCTGTTTTTCTAGTTGCTCCAGTGAGATTACATCTCGTTCCTTCAATTATTCCTGAAGCGTGGGTCGTTAATAATTGATACTCTTCGCTTCGTTTCAATTTCCAGATGGGGCTCACGTTTGCATTACCAGATCAACATGCATACACAATGGGCTCGCAATTACTGACAATAATATTAGTGGAATAATGAGTCGGATAAGTTGTTTGGATGGCAACAAAAGAACCATTCAATAGTTCATTTTACGCGTCACTGGCGACTGGCGAGGAGCCAAAGCAGTGCATTTAATTCTTTCGAGCCCCTTGCTACGGTCGTCACATTAACTGAACTGCCTTTCCTCAGTGTCACGGGCACAGAACGATTTATTAGTAAACAAGGCTTGCCACGCGACTCCGTCTGCGGTGACTCACCTCCAGTTATTGTATGCGTGTTGTGATGACAAAATAAAATAAACTTATTATGATATTAGTTACGATGTGTTCGATTTAAATAGATGTCTTTTATCGGAAACACGTTATATTTTATTGACTGATATAGGATTTGTTTTCTTGCGATAAGTTATTAGGTGTGTCTGATTTTGGGCGTACGTCGTGGCTATATTAAGAAGCAATTTGTTTATTATATTGAAACTTTTACTTGACGAGATAAACAGTAAGCTATTTTTGTCTTATGTAATTGACTTTATTATTATTTATCAAATAACTATGTACGATTTGTTCATAGAAAAATATACGTATATTCGCCGCGATTTTAATTGATGCCACGGATAGGTCAGTTGGTCAAGTGATCATCTTGTTTCTAAACTAAAGCTTTAATATTGCTGATTCGAGCCGCATGCGACATAAACCTGCACTATTTATTTAGTACCCACTTTTTAATATATATCTGTTGTTTTAAGCGCCTTATAGTTCTTGCGATACAATGATAAGGCGAGAAAATTAGAACTACGTTTTGCAGGCTGTTGCCAAAGAAAGAATGAACCACGCTTAATATATACTACCCGCAGGCACTTTACGACAATATGACGTACATTTGAAAAATTCAAGAGAGAAAACTGTGCATGTCTCGTCGGGTAACAAATTAACTTCAGTTAAGAGTAAAAACAGATAATTATTTTCTCTTGCGCTTTGGGTTGCTAATTTGAGAATTTATCTGACATCTGTCATTTATTCCGACAACTCTCTCAGACATAAAACAACTGCCATTTCTCGAGCGACAAAAAGGCGAATGAGCATTTGAAATTGAGTAGGTACTTGGCGACAATAACATCTGTTCACAGTGACAGTACGTACGCTCTCGAGCTAACGGATAACTTAATAAATCAAGTTATTTTTTCTCTGTTTTTATCTCACTGATATGCCGGTATATTCATTGTAGTTCAAGTGATAAACGACGCCGTTTTGTTTGTTTCTTCTCACTTTCTGTCTGAGTCGTCATTATGTATTTATTAGCTACAACTCTCGACTTGAACCGCGTTTTAGTAAAAGAATAGAAGCTAATGCCTTTTCTCTTAAATCCACAGCTGGCGAAATGTGGTTATATATGCGGGAATATTGGCGTGCAACTAACTATGCATGCCTTTCTTTGGATTCAACTGAAATTATCAGTAAATTACATGTACATCTCGCCATTAAAATTAAGTCCTACATAATAGAAGAAGTTTACCGGGGAAAATCAGACTCTGTGCTGCTCCATCAAATTTCTGAACAAAATAAAAACACAACAAAACACTACCCGATTTGGGAATCAAACTCATGACCTCTCAATCGGCCGCTAACATAAACACAATCTACGCCATAGCGGCGACTTATCAGACAGATTGCAATAGATTGTTACTTATAAATTGGTATGGATAGTTTGAATTCAAAATAATATTTCCATATTCTAAAACTGAACGCTTTTCATGCAAAATATTATGCCAAATAAAATTCTGATAGCCGGTTGTTATCGTCCAATAACAAATCGTTATTGTTACGGAGTAGCCGTCTGTTAAAATAAATAGATACCGTTTTTATTTAGCACCTACATATGTATGAATGTTGTACCTACACTGATAAATGTTACAATATACGTCTACATAAAAAAAGTTAACAACAAAAGCAAGAGATGTTCTTTTTGTCATAAGGGTAGTTTAAAAAATAGCACCATTGGTTCAGTATACAAATAAGTACTGCTATTGGTCAAATACTTTTACCATTCGCAATCGCTATCGATTATATGTATATCAATTTCAAGGGCTTATATTGCATTTAATTAACAATCGAGTAAAATATATGCATCCCAACCTACTTCCTTACAACACAAAATTAATTAAACAAACAACTTTCACAAAAACAAACTTTTATTTATAATAAAGAAATTAGTTTAAATTTCGGTGTAACAGAACGTTTGATCAGCTGGTTCAAAGGTCAGTTCCCGTGCCGTTGACCCCAACAATCGATCGCTTCCCTCCATGGCGTATTGTAACCATCCATTGAATAATATCGTTGTACTGCCTTGAACAACGGTTATAACGACATTAATACACACTTAAGGTAATATTAGGCCCATTCTTCCAGTTATCCGAACATTTGAACAAATATTGGCGTGCACAAATAGATTGGCGTGCCACAAATGTTACATATTGGACAAAACATACTAGGTTTTACTTTTTGTATCTGTTTTTGTAACCAACTATATGCTGCGCGCATTGTTATGCAAAGGTTGCTGTTTAACTGATATAAATCCGTTTTTCTAATATTAGAATCAAACAGTTAGCATTTAAGCGTTTTCAGAATGATTTAGATGTCAATAAAATATTCATAGTTAGCTTTTTAGTACAACGTGCGCATACGCGCAACTATCTTTTGAGAGAGCTCGGTTTCTATTTCTGGTTCAAAGTGTTACAGGGTTTACTGACAAGAAGCTTGTTCACGAATAGAACTTAGATATGTTGGCAAAACATATTGTATCATTATACGTCTACCTAATCCTTCTGAGATTTGTGCCACGTTGTATAAAAATAATATTCAAGCTATAAACATAAATAACTACCATACAAAAATAATAAAAGGAAAATATATTACGAGTTATGATGCAAAATATAGACACAGATTAAAATTATTAAAATCTTAAAGCGAAAAGGTAAAAGTCAAAAATTCACAAACATTTTTCTCTCGCTAAGGGTACTGGAAATCTCATCGTAGCGAATACACTAGCCTAGAATTATGAAGCTTTCATTTAACTTTTCTTTGCAGCGGCTACTAATATTTCATACTAACTTTGACTTGCTACATCGTTACCGTAGAATTTTTCTGTAATATTTTTGACTGTATGGATGGCGATATAGCCAGTGCATTGCACTACCGACGGTTCTAAAGAACCTCACTTTGAGCTGACGTGATAAGTCTATTTGTAATTCACGGCGAAAAGATTTAAATTAGTCAAGAAATACCCAGTTATTAACAAATCTAAATGGTTGTACATAGGAAAGCAAGGCAAATATTATTATTACTCAACGGGGAAATCTACTGACGAAAAATTATATTTTTTGTTTTTAAGAGTGACAAGGTATAATTATAAAGCATGCCTATGTTTTGACTTTTTCTTTGATTATACTTGACTGTTTCATGCTATATATTGACGCTGATATTATTTAATTTTTCCGCATTAATGAACTTCTATCTTTGTGTTAACCTTTTATTTCACTTCAATTAACTTAATCTTGTGACGTAATGAAAGTTACCAGCCTGTTTTACATTTAAAGTCGCAAAGTTTCTCTAGTTAATGGAAATGCTGTGCAACCTGTATACAGTAAGTCAGTTTCGCAAGTTAAATGCAGTTCTTTCCCTCCTGGTCGACTTGGTGAATACAAATAATGTATTTACACATTAAGTTATGTATTGTTTAAATTTAACGCAACAGTATATGGAAATGAAATATTGAAGTATTACTACACGAAAACTGAGGTAATGGTAAATGATACGGCGTATTAAATATGTGTGAATTTTCTGATAGTATAAGTCAAAGTCTTTTTTACTAAGGGAATTATTCGCGAGATTTCGTGATCACAACATTTAGGCAGATGCCAACGAGTAGGATGGATTTAAAAAATTAAATACATGTATTGACGAAACATTTAGAGATTGTGTTAATTTCTTGGTATTACGTTGTACGCGACTAGTTAAAATAGTGAAGTCTCCTTTAAAGTCCGGAATGGATGGATGCACGTCAGCAGTATGAGTTACAAGGAGATAAAACATACACTCGCTTGATCACAAATGGTTTTGACCTATCACAGACATGACATCAAATTTCGCACAGCGTCGAATATAGAGATATAGGTATATTACAACAAACTATTTTTTACCCGAGGCTTCATTCGCGTGTATTCCACAGAATGAAATAAAAGTAACCTATGCTTTAATCTATATATGGTCTATCAAGTTCATTCAAACCTGTTCAATAGATGTAACATTAGCAAGGTATCTTGAACTTAGCACTACTTAACACTACTTAGCGAGTACCCATGTACCCACATAGGTAGTAAAACTTGCATATAACGCAATCGCACACCCCTACATATCTTTACTGCTTATTCGCAAACGCTTAAGATATGAGCAAGCCTTTACAAGCAAACAGAGGAATAAAACAGTCGGTATACCGCACTATCGGCCTACACAGAGTGAAGATAAATGTACGTAGATAATTAAAAATACCTTCTTGGTGCACTATCTAACAGGAAGTGAACACGTACGGAATCCGATATCTTGATATATTAGTGGTGGGGTGTCTTGGCGCGTTTTTACAACCTCCAGGGGTTTCTGCCTATCTATATGTCTATTTATAAGGGCGTGGGGTTCCGCCCGACCTTTACAAATACAGCTCTAACCGATATGCTCTACAAACTGCCGTCATAAAAGCTGTTCGATATAAGTAAATTAATGACTTTCAAAGGGAACGCCTTCGCGCTACTCGTATGGATAAAAACGTTACAGTCATGTGTATCTGTTTTATTCTTTTTTTGTTTAAATGTCTATTCTCGCTGTAGGGGTAATCATTGCGTCGCGACGAGTTCACGGACTTAACGAACACTTTTGAACTTACAGAAGACTTTTAAGATTTTGTAAGTCCGGCAACGTGTTTGTGGACGTCTATTGGCTTATGGCACCAGTTACCTTCAGGCGGAAAGTATGTATGTTTGTTTACTACCTTAGTGGTATAGATAATTTAGATTATAGCCCACAATATCCGTGGTTTATTTAATCCGTATGGGGATTAAAAGGTAGCACATGACTCGACAGTGCTGTCATTTACGCTACTGTGCCATTACTGCAATTAAATTGAGATTCTCTTCAGTAACGTTTGTAAATTCTGTCAGAATACAGATAACAAAGTAGATAAACTACTGTGTTGTTTTATCTGTAATGTCCGAAGTTGTGTCGAATGGTTGTGACATGCAGTTTAATCATAATATATACCTACTTTATGAGACTAGTCCCTTTTGCTATAAAAGATGATAAAGCCGATATTAGCCAGGAAGACTTACCAAGACGGAGGAAGTGTATTAGGCAAATGTGAATGGTACCGTCAAAAGAGAAAGACCTACGTTCTCTGACCAGATCTGAGAGAGTCTAGAAAAAAAGACGATTTATCTATCCTAAACGATTAAATAAACCTAAGTATTAAGGAATACTATAAACCAACGAGTTTGGATCGAGGTTATAATCGGTGAGAATAAAGCAAGAGCTATCCAGGATATCAGTAAATGGAAATCTGTAGTATCTGCTTACCTCTACAGAAAATAAAAATGAGTCTATGTCTGTACATAGTGAGAACCTAGCTGGTTCATAGAATTTTGGTCTCTCCAAACTAAATCGAGTGGCTATTACCAGTTTTGACACGTTTCTTGTTAGTCTCTGTTTGTTCAGATAGAACGTTCTTTATTGTACACTAAATATTGATACAGAAACATTGCTCAAATCTGGCTCGATTAAAGCTTTATCGATTGCATATTGTTAGCTCTTTGCTGGGCAAAGGCCCTTTGATTTGTAATCCGTTAATAATAAATTAATCGCTAATTCTAAACATTAGTAGATACAAATATAAATGGTACTTTTGTAGGTATGTATATACATATTCGTTTTACCGCAGATGATATTATAACATGAACGCCGCCTCTTTCCCGAAGGAATTGGCAGACACTACCGGTTGCCACTTGCTACGATCCTAGAATGCCTCTCGTGAGGCATTATGTTTAATTAGATCTTCATGCGCTAGTTGGTTAAGGCCACTCTCAACCTAGCATTTTCCATAAAGTTTTCAATGTGGTTGAAGAAAGGCGTATTCAAAAAGATTTAAACTATAATATTTCTAAGCATGCTAATTTCCATGATAAAATATATTACTTTCTCAACACGTTAAAGACAATTTCAAAGAGAAAGGACTGTTGAAAATCCTAATCAACCTCCAGTAGCAAAGTTTCCATATTAATCCAATCCTTTAGAGTTTAGACGGTCACGTTTGTTTATCAATCTATTGATTATATTCGTATCATAGTTTGTCAATAATTATGACGTGTTTATGGCGGGATGATTTGTTGGTGTGTTCGCCAATACATCAGCTGGACGGATCACGCCCTCGAGAGAAAGTGTAGCACATGTATAGTTCGGCTCACAGGTAGCCCCCTCGCCGCCGCCGCCGTCTATACTTAGACGGTATGGGTGTTCACGCAGTGCATACGCTTACACATAATTACATTAAAATATCTACAAGTATTCTATAACAGACTTTCTGTTTCTTCTCCAGGATGTTCTATTGGTACAGCGTGTTTTACAAGGCTCCCTGAATACTGATTAAATTATTGCAGCACCTGACTTACAGATACGATTTACAAGATACCATTAAATTGTAACTTCTATTAAATTAACATAACATAAAATAGTGATGTAACTGAATAAATTATTTAAATGTTAAATTTACTCCTTTCTAGACTTCCTTGTTCGCCGAGGGCCGTACGTTTGCGTGTGATCGTTTCTTTAAGTAACATAATTATAAACAATAATACTATACATGCTTCACAACTACTATACTTAATTTAATTTAATTTAAATAATATGCATGTTATCATATTCTTATTATTATTTTTTGTTTTTGTTCTACATACCTACATGTTATGGAAGAGCGGAGGCTCCTAATACAGACATTGTTTGTCTAAAAGGAGGCTCCAAACACAATGCATTGATGTATTAACCTTTAAAGAACAAATAAACTATTTCTATTTCTATTTCTATAAACATAGCATAACATAGGTAATACTCTGTCCACCCTATTGTTCCAGATATACAGGCATGAGTCTACTTTTTTCTAATTCTAATACAATAAAACTCTTTACTCTATTCAACAACTTTTACGATTTCCGTTCGTCGTGGGGCTACTGTATTGAGTTGTTTATAAAGAGTGCAGGTATATGTGCTTGCACTCCTTTTCGAACGGGTATGTAAAAGGTGTGCCCTTCGCATACCCTCCAGCAATTTTTCCCTTCCGAATGTCATAAATATTAATGTTAACTATAAAATGAATACTATGTTAATTATTTAATTAGCGTCAAATAGACTTTCTCAGGCTAGAGAATATTAGTTTATAGAAGTAATGTCTAATTTATACCTTATCTTTACTAATATTATAAAGCTGAAGAGTTTGTTTGTTTGGTTGAACGCGCTTATCTCAGGAACTACTAGTTCGAATTGAGAAATTATTTTAGTGTTGGATAGCACATTTGTCGAGGAAGGCTATAGGTTATATGACATCACGCTACTATTAATAGGAGCGGAGCATCAATGAAAAGTTTTGCAAAAAGGGTAAAATTCTCTTATGTGAAGCAGGCGAAGTTGCGCGAGTCAGCTAGTTTATTGTATATCATTTATATTCTGTTAGCTTAGGAAATTAGATTATTTATTTAATGGTTCTAAAATATGATGTCTCTCTCTCTTGTTAATACAAACTCAATTGTAAAATAAGATCAATCAATCAGCGGGTGGCATGATGCTGCTGAAAATAAAATACCGAGAAGCAGTTAGGAGTAAAGAACGTTAAAACGAGATGAGAGATTAACATTTCTTAGTACCACCTACATATTATATTATTTTATTAATTGATTTTGAAAATACACTATTACTATCATAAGAAAATCGATTAAGTATAATATAATATACATATATGTACACAAGTACTTATATATTATCTAAATATAAAAGGTATTACTACAGAAAATCGCTCACAACTTCTGGCAATACAAGAACAATGTAAAACGTACACACGATTACAAAACAGATCTTTATAGTCAGGTAGGTATAATATTTTAAGGCTTTGTGTAAAACCTACCTCATTAATCACTGTCTAATGGTGAAAACTGCATGAAAATCAGTCAGTTTCGCAAGTTAAATACAGTTCAGTAGTTTTTGAATTGATCGCGACCGACAAACAGATGCGGAGGGGTACTTTGTTTCATTAGAGTTCGAAAAAACTCTTATACAACAGCTTTGTCCATCCGTCCGTCTGTCTGTCTGTTATACAACTTTCAACTCAAGAATCGTAAGAGCTAGAGACTCGCGGTCAACGCCATTTAACTCAGCATAGGCGATATACTCCCGATATGACTATGACCTTTGACCTCAAGGTCACGTGGTTTCACGTGACCTTTGCATATTACTTGAACCATTTTTTTTAACCCTAAGTTTTACGGCAATTCATTGCCGTTTCTCACTTGTATAATATGCGGTTATGGTAATTGCTTACTATTAAAGTTAGAATATTTTGTCTAATCGCTACCGCTCATGTGTGTGGTCGCGCTTCTAGAGATTATATTAGGCGTCAGCGCACACGCCGACCGCCCTCACTGTCTGCACTAATACATATTTGTATTTAAACTGTATTGACTCGATGCATTTATGAACCCTGCATTTAGCAGTTACTGCAGCCTGTCGAGTGTAACACGATCGAGACGGAAACCCGCGTTACGAAATACCCACCTCTGCTGAAATAGGTTAATGTTTAGGCAGATGTTGAATTGGATTACTTGTCAGACGTTTAACGTTTGAGAACCTTTGATTTAGTTAAATGTATTGCTGTTAACCTATTGAGTCGCAGTGGCACACCGGTGGTCAGATACAATAGATTAACGACTAATTTCTTATTTAGCGTCTTATGATGCAAAGCTGTTAGATAAAGATTATCTTCCATATACCTAACTGAGAGCAATGACACGAGGGCGTATCGTTTTGTCGGATAGTATTTACAAACATCAAATTTAAATATTAATAATATTGTTTTCATAAATCCTTAAATAATATATAAGTATACAGGCGCTCGTGCGCTGTTTAGAGATATATCTAAGCGGCTAATCGACGCTTCGCGTGACCAGAAGGCTGGACTTTTATTGGCTCAAAGAATCAGCATTTCAGTTCAACGTGGCAATGCTCCAGTCTTCTGGGCACTTTTCCGGTCGACAGCGATGCTGAGGAATTTTACGACGCTGCCTAAACCAGCCATTTCTTTCCTTTTTATTAAATTTTACAGTCCCATATTTTGTTACTTTTCATTTTGTTTTATTTATAAGTAGTTAAGGTTGTTAATATTAGTTAAGTTGTAAATTATGATTGTTGCTATGTTTATATAATTAAATTTTTTCCATAGTATATAGGTATATAATATACATAGATTATACGTCGGACACTATCTACATATCGTCGGCCTCGATGACGTAGTGGTTAGTATAACAGACTGCCACGCCTGAGGTCGCGGGTTCGATTCCCGCACAAGTCAAACATTTGTGTGCATGAACATGGATGTTTGTCTTGGTCTGGGTGTTTCTATGTATAATATGTATGTATTTACAAAAAAAATATATATATATGTATGTTTATCCATTGTCTAGTACCCATAGTACAAGCTCTGCTTAGTTAGGGCTAGATGGTGCATGTGGTAGAATATTATATTACTATTGTCGAACAAGAGCAAAGTACCATTGAGTTATGTCGAGGCGTCGGTGTCGTCTGGCAGCCGAGTGCCAACTAACTTTAATGTTAATTAATATATTAAAGTAATAGTACTAACGGTACTCGCAAGTTTTCAAACTTATCGATAATTTACTGTTTTTGGATAATTTTATGATCGCTGTTATAGCTCTACTCTAATTAGAACGCAACGGAACCTTTTACATTGATTAAAACAGCTTTGCCGTGAATGATAAATTAATAAATATATGTAAGCGGTGTTAAAAATTTACAATGGGCTGGCTCCCTATTACGTGGGATCGTTCGTAACTATCGTAGGTGGGACAGACCGATTTGGTCACAAAGTAATTACTACATAGCATCGCGTATGTGTTCTCATAAACGGATAGGCAGAGTGAGAGCAGATGTAGAGTTCTATTCTAACTACATCTCGACTGCTAGGGTGAGTCTGTTGACTGTTCTAGACACATCCGTATAACATGAGACCAAAAGAACAGATTACAATCAGCAGTAGTAGGAAATAGTGAATTTAGACTGTAAATAGACCAGCGCAATAGTCTTAGTTGCCAGATTCACGCAACCTAAAAGCTTACGTGTAGAATCCTTACCCTACAAGTCTGATGTTTAGAAGATCAATTGTCCTGCGAGTTGATAAAACTATTATAATTACCGAATATACTTATTCCGTCTAGCTTTACAACGTGACATGTTAGAAGGATATTATTTCCTTTTCTAATTTATAGTTTTAATATACTGGGCCTCGTCGCCATGCAGTATTTACATAATGCAGACACTGTCCCCTCTGCACAAGACACCAAGAATAATTCATAGACATCGCCAGTTCAAGCTGAGATAATTTTAATCAAAGCTATTAAAAACACATACATTTACTGGAATGACAACTCGTAAATAATAAATTATACGGTCACTCCACACCGATGTTGATTAATTACGCAAAAACCCTCTTTACATGTGAACTTGCTGGTCACGTACACATCCCCACTCCCACACACCCATGCACAAGCTTTATTTTACAGAGATAGAACACAATCCAGTTACATTTGTCGTTAAAAACTTTTATAAGATTTTGAGCAAAATAAAACACCGTCCTGAATCAGAAGGGCTTATATAAACTTTTGAAAAACTGACTAATCTATCGAACCAATGGCGTAAACGCATGCGCAACGGTCAACTGTAAGAGTTCAGGTTCAATTGCCCTGTCTGCCAGCGTTGTAGGATTTAAAATATCACTGAATGGAACTATGCCCGATAGAAGGCAATTGTCTAGCTGCTTTGCAAACAGTGCCTCTTTTCGAGACGACAGTATAATTTACGCGTTTTTAATTCAAGAATAACTATTGCAACAAACCATTATAATAAAATCTAGACGTGATTCGAAAACCTACAAATTGGACACAAACATGAATTTTATATTTTAACAATATTGTTGCACATTAAAGTTTTGTGATAAATTAGATTGGCAAAGGCCGTAGTAAAGTCTAGCCCATTATAATTTTCATTCATTCTTCCGTACAATACAAGTTTTGCCTCCCTCAACAATGTACACTACCGGTCTATCGACAAACTTTGGAGTGTAGTGTAAGTGAAAATCTCCAGGGAACAGCTTTAGAGGATCCCGGAAAAGTTAACTTCTTGAAACAAACTTAATTGGATATCAGACAGCTAGACAATGACGTAATCAAACTACTAGACAGTCTAATACGTTGTAGTTTGGACACTTCCTTTTCTTTTAATCAATGTTCAACATTTGGGCCGGCTGCCAAGTCGTAATAGTTTACGCTAATTACTTCTACAAGTGTTTCCTACTATAAAGCTTATGATTAAACTGTGGCTTATTCCAATAAAATTAATTTTACATGTAAACTGAGACTGGTACATTTTACCGCCTTGCCATATTAATAAAGTAAAATTAACTGAAATAATTATATTATTTACGTCATGTGTTCACGTTTGAAGCAGCATTTAATCATGTTATTTCTCAAAACTATATTGTAATGACATTTGCCAATTAACTAAATACAAAGGCTAAAGGAAACATTAAAGCCAGCAATCTGGTATAAACTAAATGAAACACGTAACAAGTCCGAGGAATAAACTTGACCACAGAAAAAGGCGGGTAACTAGAATGCAGTATGCACTTTTAAGGTTACAAAAGCAACTACGACACGACGACCCGACATCAAACAGCACAGTAATAAATTCTCTGGCACAACGTCTTAAGAGCTGTTTTGCTATAAAGTTTGAATGAAGGAATCGTAAGTTTTTTGGTTCACTGTAGCTAGTTCTAGTGAAACCTGATGAGCGTTGTGTGACACACGGCGAATGCTTTAATTTGTACGCCATTCGAACAGAGGAGACGGAGATTTGAACAATAAAATGTAAAAGCGCAGTCTATATTTCATGCTGCGGTTACAGTTTTATTAGAGTCGGTCTTGTCTAGTTTCTCGGAAAAATAATGCGCTAACACTAAGTCAACACAAAATATTATGCATTACACCATTCTTATATGAATATTATATGTATATTTTACATGTTTTCTGCACCATGTACATGCAACGTAAGTGAATATTGCACCAGATGTTCCAAGGTGTCTAATCATTTTGGCTATTTGCATTTACTTGATGAAAAATACAAAAGGAAATATAATTTTATACTCTTTGTGTGTGGTGATTTAAATCTTGTTGAAAACGACTATGTGCACTATTGTGTTATGAAAGTGTGAGTAAAACATATAAACGTATAACAATGTATGAACAACATAATTTTGTTACAAAGAAATTTGCACCTAAATGTTTAGATTACTCATTGATGTTCAAACATAAAATTTTATCTTCATCGTTCCTAATTATTAGCAGAATTAAGACTTTGCAAATTAATTTCGCTTATTCTTAGAACCACTAAAATGGTTTTAATTAAAATCCTTTTCCATATTGGCACTCACTTTTAATGAGTATTATACCGTTTCTGGTTTTGTTTTCCATAATGTCATACACCTACATAAACATAGTTAGCAGATACTAAACAGAGATATGGGTCAACGATACATCCTACGTCATGGACATAAAGTTAAAAGAATAGTCTAAAAATACTCCGCTAAAGCATTTTTAGAATAACAATGGGAAAGCGGTACAGAGCTCAACTCTGGCAAGAATATAATTTGCCTTTGTGTTCGTTCTTATTAGATGGGGATAGGGTTTAAATTTGTTCAATGATTGATTGATATGGACGGATGTAGAGTGAGTCAGTGTGAGCCACCGGAACATTGCGCCGAATAGTGTCCGGACCTCACCTGGGTGTCGGCAAGCGCCGGACAAGCAATGAATACTAATTGTCGAATCTGTGTATTGTTCGTGCCGTGACAAACAAACATACCTTCCATTAATTGTTACAATTTACATTGTTAATTTTTTGTACGCAGATGGACTCTTGCTGAATTTGAAATTACGTTTCATCACACGTTTACGTACTTACATAATTGTAATGTTATATTCGACACCTCCATTGTCAAAACAGAAATACATACACTACACAATGAGTTATGTTTATTTGTAATGAAGTAATGATGGGTGCACTAAATAGTCATGTCAAGGCTGATATAATTCACTTCGCAAATGAATGACTGGTAAAAACTCAGCTGCTATCAGCAACGTATGAATAACCTAATTATCGTTGATTCACATGTAAATAGTGCAGGCCTAGTGTGCAGCTGAACAGCTGCAAAGCGTTTGTCTCTCTCTAACCGGTTTGTTTGAGCATTATTTTTGTATGTCCGTCACTCTTTGCCGTCTAAATTTATCTCGGAGATGCGGTTTCCGGTCAGAGCATAGCGTTTAGCAGGGCTACAGTTGCATTGCACTCAAATAAGAATTTGTGGAAATCATACGCTTCCTTGACGCTGAAATTACGTTTAATTTACAGTAAACATACCTAGTGCTTCGCATACAATTTTAATTAAAACCGAGGAAGTATGTTTGTACAAATACTGCTAAAAATACAGGTTATTTTTGTCAGCTCCTTGTTGGCAAAAAACTGTGAGAACAAACGGTAAAGGAAGGAAAGACTGGAAGTGTATTGTCAAGTATTTGAACATAATATGTCGAGTGCACCTTGCACTGAGCTCTTACGTCATCGTTAACAATGTTTGGCCTCGCATCTTATCTTTTGTAGTTAATCAAATTTTATCACAGCCTGTGTCGCGGCGCGGCGCGGGCGACTAAAGACATTATATGAAAATTTTACATCGGAACCTTCTTCAAGATTTGTTTAGTTATTTTGTTTACGTTTACTATTAGGTGTACTCCACTAATATTTGTTTTTAAAGTACACGTGCTAAGGTTAATGTTTGTTATACAGGGAATTTCGCAAACATAAAGAATACCTTGAAAGCACTTGCTGATATTAAATAAATGGAACATTTGAAAATAGCGACCTAGTTACTAAAATAAAAATGTTTTCATTATTTTGATACGAGACAAAACGAATAAATTAAACTCTCTCTAATGAAATCTCTCTTATTGATAGTTACAACAAAAAAAATATTATTCTCCGCCTGTGATTGCTTGAATATGGTTATGTAAATAATACATTGATTTAATTTATCTGTTTCTGTTTGATTGACAGTCTATTCAAACAGTTTAAATCACATACGGTTTAGCAGTTTATCAAATAAATATCGAACTGTGTCAATTCGGTTTTTGACATGTTATTTTCGCCTTACACCTAGTAAATTAGTGCACAACTTAATAATTATGATCCTTACAAGCGTGTTATTTGAGTTTTTTAAGAGTTGCTTGTTACTACTAGTTCTTTTAATACCCGGCAATTATTAATTTAAGTAGATTTTTACATATTGATGCTTGCAATACCGAGTTAATTAAAGCTTCGGGTTGCCAAACCCTCCAAAAAGAAGTCGCGCTATACGTAAGACAAGGGACAATGATCACACTAGTGCCTTGCATACAAGTTACAACACAGGTCCGTTAGTGACTAAAGCAATAGACTCAGCCGTGTGTGACTGGTGACAGTAAAAGGCGAAGATAAGCTATGTATAGTGACTTAAGTAATAATAAGTTTTTTTCTAATCTTTTTTATTTTTAGGGCTTTAACAATAAAATGTGGTTCCCTATACTAATCTAACTATCAAGAAATCATTTGTGCAAAAACATGTAATAAATAGCTACAGCTAGTTTTGATGTAGGTTCAGGTAAAACACTTGATAATGCTCCAATATCTTTTATATTTATTTCAAATAATTGCATAAATGAGTTCCTCTGCCTCTGATATTTTTCACACTCAGCTAGCAAGTGTTGGACATCTTCAATGATTCCACACACCTTACAATTAGGCGAATCAACTTTCTTCATGAGATGTGCAAACTTTCTAGATGGGTAGTGCCCTGAGCGTAACCTATGTGCTACAACTACTTCATTTCTACTTAACTTACTATTTAAGAACCAAGGTACATTGGGAGGCTCACATTGTATGGTCCTGTACCAAATTCCTTTTTCTTTACTTCTGACAGTTCTGACATCAAAGTACTCTTTAAAATTGTCCCAGCATTTTAATGCAGTGCATGGTTCGTTATGTGTACAATTAGCGACATAAGTCTAATAAATATTACCGTTATATATAACTTAATTGAGTATTAATTAAAGGACGGATTATTTAGTGTTGGTACTGATTTATACATTACAATAATTTTAACGAATAATGTAGTGGTTTTAGAAGTCATGTTGCCATTACCTCTGCGTCGTGTGGTGTCTGTTTTTGTGCGAATATGCTCTGTTGTCTATAAAAATGTCTAGACATTTTTATAAACTTTATGGAGTCATGTAAAGCGGTTAATGGCAAGGAGGTCTAATACGTAGGACTAAAATATACCTGGCTAGTATTATATTATCTGTGATCTGCCGAAATGTTGACGTAATAAGTAGGATGGCGTAGTGGTTTAAGTGGTCGCCTCGCCGCTGCCACTGCGCCGAGTGTTATGGGTTCGAATCCCACACGGGACAATAATTTGTGTGATCCACAAGCCTGGGTGTTCTTTGTATCCGTTGTTTGAATGTTTGTAAAGTTCTCCGCGAAACAGGATGTATGTCTAGAGCGGGAGTTGTCTTTTTAAAATGACAAATAATTAAATATCTTTTACTACTCCCACGAGGATATACGAAAGTGAGTTCATGGGTGTAATATATATTTTCATTCCTTATTTACGATTAAATATGCTAATTAGTATAAATACATAAACGTGTAAACTTAGCAATTTATTTTATATACTACCCCTTTTGTATTACATGGTAACATTAATCATGATATTTAAGTTCAAATAATGAGTGAAATTCGTGGAACAACACTATTATCGCAGTCTGCAATCTACTGTTGACTAATTTGTATTAACACCGGGTTCAGGTCATTCGGGGCCCGATATACGTTCAGTAATCACGAATCAAATGCACAAGGAAAATAAAGTTTACCTACATTAATTTATTATATAGAAATGTTTATTCAGCACGATAACGTACTCAGTAATTCATTACTGTGTATCGGTTGACTGACAAAAGGTGATGATTTATACATAGGTATATAGTATATCTATACGTACATATATCCTTCAATATTACGAAGAAGAGATAGATATAGATGTATTACAATCACAACTCAACGTAGACTTTAAAATCCATTTAGAAGTGCAAGACTGTTGCCTGCTATCGGACATTTTTAAAATGTGTGCTAATACTGTGAACACAGGTGTTGCTTTTATCTCAAAACCAGTCCTCTATTTTTTAGACAAAATGTTATTAGGTTCTTACCAAATACCATTTTGTCTGAGCCGGGTATCGAACCCAGAACCTCAGGTTCTATCGCAAACCTAAACACAAGGGACCAACATGGCAGTTTTCAAAAGCGAATTATGTTTAACTAATTGATACCTTATCCTTACTTCTTTATCCTGCATAATATTTACTAATATACCCACATATGAAAGTGTTATGTCGGTTTATTCCTCTTTTACGTCAACTACTTGTTTGTTTAATAAAGATAGTTTATGGACCGAAAATTCACTTGCCGGCCCATAATATACTTAATTATGTATAATAAGTATCGGATTGTTATTTTCCCTAAGAACCATGGAAGCGAAGCTACGGGTAAAAGCTAGTTAAAAAGAATATTCCTCATTAAAACTACATAATTATAAAACTGTCGTTATATGAGTTGTTATTTAAATATGTAGCCTACATAAATGAATACTGAAATTTAGGTTATCTATACAACTTCCTATAGATCTCTGGCCATTCCATATTTAGTAGCGAGCTGGTCTCTTCAATTATGTTAATGGCTATGTATCCGAGAGTTTGATTAGTACATTCCACTTCATTGCTTTCATGACGTAGCCACCGAGATTATATCAAAGGTGCACCGTTATGTGTTCATCCTAAAATGCAAATTCTAATTGGCGACGCGTTCAACTGGTCGGATGCACAATAAAGTAATTTAACACGCTGTTCATATTTTGATTAACATAAGTTAACGTTGGATCACGCTTGTAGTTGCAAAAGGGTTAGGTAGAAGCATGTCATGCCCACATTTTGTCAGTTAAGTTTATGTTACATGTAGTGGGGAATATGTTTTGGGTCTATCGGACTCCGTTTTTGTCAAGTCCTTGGTGTTTATCTCGTACATACGTCACATATTCTCACGCCTATGTCTGAGACGGAGTAGCATTTGGTTGAATATCACTCATTGTATAAGGTTAATGCGAAAACGTTCTGACTCTGTGTTTCTACGTGGAATTGTTTGACAGAAGAATTAGCTGAAAATTAGCCCAGTGTCGTAAACTTGACGACACTGTTGCTAAAAATCCATCCAGTGTTGCAAGCGTTAATAAGCTGTGGTAAACTATGTTCGGTTATGTATGGTATGTGCAGTTTACTGCGTTAGTAATCATACACATAAGTACATTGATATTTTGTCCGAACCAAGTATCGACCCCAGAACTTCACGAAAGCGCAAGTCCGGGACGGGACAACCATGTCAGTATCATTTAATACAATCTTTACTTGCCCTTATTAATAGAATAATTAATATGAAAATAAGTCTTCCTTTCACGTAACAGCAAAGCTTCGGATCGGAATGATAATAATTTTGTAAGCTATAATTCCAAGACCAGTTAGTGTTATAAGCTCAGACGCACTGTTTACGTTTGATAGATCTTAGAACTATGAAGCGAAACCATGGTGCAATGCTAGTGTAAAATAACTTAAATAACATCGATTTTTCTTCATTCATTAGTTCATCACGTTGACCGAGAAAGTTTATCAACTTTGATATTGTAAATGATTTAGTGAAGCTTAAAAAGGGTTGCGGTGACATTTTGTCACACGTATTTTATTTATATTAAATATATAGAGGAGACATTGTAATTGTGTGAACGAACTCAAGAATAGGGCAAGCTCAATTTATGTTTATGTAACCGTAGATAAAGTAAAAATCGACATGTTACCTCTTTATTCTTCAATTTCATTTGAAAGTCGCGAGTGAGCTTATTGAAGTACACAGAAGGCACGTTAGCGTTAGATTGAATATAATGAACTATAATAATATATTCTGGATCGCGGATTTTAATAAAGCTAGACGTGTAAAGTAAAGCCACTGAGAGTATTTATGTATGTAGTTGTTGAAATAAAGAGAACTTACAGACTTCTTAAAATAGGCCTCTGACTTTTAAAAGGACCCGTGAGTTTAATGGTACGAGAGCAGGATCGTTTGGATATCAGGGCCAGCGAAGAGTACATTGGATTTTCGGTAAGGAATTCTGAGTACATACCAACAGCGAAATGCATCAGATAGAAGGCGATTCACTCGTCCTATATAACGCTGAACAAAAAATGATGAAAAAAGAGAATGGTGCCTTTGCCTTTCGAAAATATATGTATACAAATAAGTACTATGTAAAAATAAGTATGTAGGTATACAAATATATGTTTTATTTAAGTTTTAGAATAACTTGTTTACTCAGACGCAGACTGGGCGACGAAAGATGGCCGTTTCACCGATAGCATACCTCGCTTTTACGATGTACCTAATTGTACTCTAAATAGTTGAATAAAGATAAAATTATACGAAAACTAAGTCTAGAGATAAAGTTGTAACTAAGCCCGTCTAGCGAAGTTTGAGCAGTAGTCCTCAGACGCAAAGGAGATCACAATAGATCTACTTCGAATTTACTTTAAATTATGGACTCATCGAATACGTTACATTTGCATTAGGTACATTTGTTGTCAGATCAATAAAATGGAAGTCAGATGACGGACCATGACATATTTAATGTATTGGAAAATTACTGACATGCTTTTCTTTACCTTTGGTTATCTATAAGAAACCAACTTCAGACTAAACTATTTGACCGTGTTGCTGTTGCATCAAACAGTGGCAATTTGTTAGCAGCATCGAGATTTTGTGATTGCCGTGCGTTCGCTCGATCCAAGTTTCGCATTGGTTTAATTTAATATAATTTGTAGCCAGTTCAAAATCAATATGGAGATGATGAAAAGCTAATTTTGAATTATTGTGGTTATTATGCCATACCATAGCATTCGACATTTTCGCAAACATGAAAAACTCAATTAGGTAATTTCTAGTTTCGTGATACTCGTTTCGAGTTTCCTCCGATGTTATTTGGGTTTTTACACAATACTATCACAGCCAACTGATACTCTGCAACAATTTTAAAGCATAAAGATTGAAATATTTTGAGTGTGATATAGGTAGCGAAAAGGATGCTATAGATAGCAAGTTATGAATATTTGGGTCAATACTGATGGCCTCCACCGCGTCAATCTAATTATGAGTCAAATCTATTGTTACACATATGTTTTAGTCTAAAATAGATTTGACATAATTACTAGTATTTTTTACGCATTTAGCCAAGTAAAAATGTAAATTACAAAAAGGAACCAAATGTGCAAAGGTTCAAGTCTACCTTTAGACCTGTACTTATGGATATGAGTATAATAGCAGCATTTTGTATGTTGCGTGCAACAAATATTTATAACCAGATCAACAAATAATAAAAAAATGTGCGGCGGCCAGCGACTATTGTATATAAGTTAAACAACACTGCGAGACACTAGGTACTGCTAGTTGTCACGAGTCAAGCAACACTTTAACGCTAATGTATAGGTACTGATATTATAAGGACGGAAGATTTGATTTTTTGTTTGTTTGAATGTAACGATTTAACATATTCTTTCGCCATTAAAGTAACATAGGCTATATTTTATTTTTAAAAAGTATTGATACTAACGTAACCTAACCTATTTTTACGTAAGCAAAGCCGCGGGCAAAAGCTAGTTGGTACAGATTAACTCAATTATTCCAGGTTATCGCGACATATTATTCAGGGTAGCATTTGTTGTTGTTGTCTATTAATATAAGTAAACGCACATGTTATAAATTTACACATTGACTTGGCATCATTGACATAAATTATTATTAACTATACTAAAAAGTATTTTATCAGAAATTGATCACTAATTTTGACCAATATCGACAAGCCCGGCTAGCTCAGTCGGTAGAGCATGAGACTCTTAATCTCAGGGTCGTGGGTTCGAGCCCCACGTTGGGCGCAAATCTCTTTTTGTTATTCATATCAACAAAAGCTAACATTTTATTATTAATAACATTGATTTTTGTTAATTTTAGGTTCAATAAAATCAATAATTAAAATTTGTTAAATTTTTTCGCGCAAGATGTGGCATTTTACATCTAATCAACTTCAACTTCAACTTTTCTCGGTGTCGAATGTTTTACGTCTAATCATTTGATCAATGTTAGCGCCGGCACAGTCAGATGTCAGTGGAAGTGACCTCGTTACAACTAAACAGATTATACACATCATGTGCTACAAAACCGGCTGGATATTACACTACAGCTATACAAAAACTAGCATGCGTCACTTTTGTGCCTACTGAATTTTGCATGAATGACCGTGGGACAGAATACGTATTGAAATTATTTTAGTTACTTATTAATTACTACATATATAAACTTTAAAACTTTGGTGAATGCTTACATATTATGTACTGTTCAATTTTTTTATTTATATGAAATGCACATACCTAGTTTAAAATTTTAAATAACATCTTTCACAGTAACACATCTTTTTGCTACAAAATCTATATCCTAACTTCATTTTTATCTACGTACCTATATCTTAGCATATATGAAAACAGTTTCTTTAATAAAGCAGTTTTCCTGAATCCCCCGAGATGAATCGACACACGCTTGTAGCACCTTAAGCAAAACGAACGTAAGTTTTGAATAAAATATAAGTAGTACGTACATAGCCGAGTGGTTCCCCGGCAAGGCGAGAGCGAGGGAACCAAGACAATGCATATACCGTGCAGTTTGTTGGATATTTGCTAGCACTACCCACTACCGGTGCCAGACACCTTTTGTTCCCCGTCTCAGCGATACACGTCACCCACACAGCCACTAAGTAAGTACAGATATTTTAGCATCCCTCGAAAAATAGTGCGTACCTACCCTTTTAATACAATTCCGTCTGGCACAAACCTTGTGCAGACTAATTTCGTTGACTTGAAATGGGTTATTAGGTATTTTAGTTTTGTTTTTCTTATTTATTAATACGTATTCGTTTTTATGAGTAATTTTTTGGTTGGTTGGTTTTAGTTGTTATAATATTATATTTAGAATTTGATAAATAGAAGACATTCTATTTATTTTATATTCACTGGCACAATAATGCTGCTTATAGTGTAATATTTGTTCATATTAATTTGTGAGTCATCGTCTAATGGCAGTGTTTTAAGTGTTCCAAGTTCGATTCTCCCACGGAATAAAAAAACATATATCGTAGACTATGGAATAGTCAAGTCCGGTTGTGCTTTATATTAATTGTTTTAATGATTTTACATTACCGCTACAATGTGTATTTCTAGCGTCACCTCAACATAAACGAAGCAAAATAACTTTATTTTTAATTTATGTTATTCGTGTTTATAAAACATTCCTTATGCACAAGTTTATAGCAAATAATAAAACCAGAAAGGTATAAAATACCTTTGGCACAATTCTCGCCGTGAGATAAGGCAAAAGCAAACTTACTAGCGATCTGTGGTGAAGGTAAAATCATTAGGTTGGCATTACAATGGCACCCACGCCTGTAATAAACAGAATAAAGTCATGATTGCACCTTGTACTGCACTGTATTCTGTTGCCAACTTAACAAACTGTGAACTCAAAGAAAGGACATTTTGTAGCGTCTTAATATTTTAGTTGTTCCGGAATCGGTGATAAGTATCGATTTATAGACGGTTTACGAGACCTATTTAACGAGACTTATTAACTTCACGATAGCTATCGATCGATTCGATGAAATATCCTACTAAAGTTCCTATTTTAAATACAGAATAATTGTATCGATAATACTTGCCCATAACAAATTGTAGCACTAGACTGAGTTACTATAAGTTAGTTTTTATAAACTCTATGGTGTTAACAATTGTTTGAGAGCCAATAAAATAAAATAAAATGGTCAGCTTGACTATACGAACGACGGAGAAATCTATACATTTCTGGTTGATGTAAATATACCAAAAAAGGCATCATAAGGTAATGATATCTAATCGTATTGATACGGTTATTTATCAAGCAAAAACTATTTATATATAATATATATGTATTTATTTTTAACAAAAATCTGCTTTACATCTGCCCTCAGACCGTCATTAGTTCGTTTCTATAAATGTATATGTAATGTGTGTACACATTATTTCTATTTTATGTGTACGATAAAAATGTCTTTAATATTATAATTTAAGTAGGTAGTATATATCAGTACCTAACAAATGGAATTACGTTGACAAAGAAGAGCTTTATTCGACATTCGACAACAAATGGGTACAATTGAAATTAACCTAAATTGAAATATAGAGCTATTGCTTATAAACTTCATATTTACAAATTTCCCTAAATTATACAAACCTTTTGCAAAATAAGTCACTACATTAACATTTTACAAATTCTAAGAATATGTTAAGTGCTTTATATATTTTCTGTAATTGGATTGTACGCTTCGTTCATAATATCTTTCATTTAATGACCCTGTCATTTTACGAGTATAATAATATTAAATACATAAACAGTTTCATATAATTAACGCAATCAACATAGCATGTCCGCCTTATAACATCTTAGGATATGGCAGATCATAGCTACATTGCCACCAATATGTTTAGGACAGACAAACTCCGTCCTAATACTGATTCCGTGCTGCTATAGAGGATTTCATACAAGCGCCTCAGAAATTTGTTTATTTACGACTGTAATAAAAATCGGCAAATTCAAGTAACAATTTATCCGATCCGGTAATGGAACCTAGAATCCCAAGACTGTAAGTGTAAGCCACAGTTCAATAACTCGATCCAATAAAGCATACTATAATGGCGAGCTCTATGGAAATGTTCGTTACTATTGCGTACCGAGTTGCCTGCACCTAGCACACAAAATAAATTAACTCAATCTACCGATAGTTTATTTACACCGCCGTTGCTCAAGCTTTTAATTAGACAAGCTTTTATGCGAATTGATGGTCCCTAAGTTCTATTTGTAGTTTTTAAGAATGGAATTATATATGTATATGACATTGGTGATGACTTTTTCTTTTTTAAGTCAGAACATTATTCTCATTTTAGTGTGTAGTGCACTGCTTAGATCTTACGAACTATATAGAAAATAAAAATGCATAGATTAAATGAAAATTTATACGTTTTATAAAATAAACGCATTTGTCCGGGTTTTATTTTGTATGCGTAAAGCAGCATCCATGACTGGATGTTGATAATAAGATTCAAACAAAATAAATCCCAAGAAAATCTTTAAAAGTAAATTTATTACCAATTTATATCCTACATGTAAACTTAAAACCAAAACATCCTACTGGCACGATTAAAGCATTTTTGTTGACCTTCTCTTAAACGGGCTTTCTCGCAGATAAAATGTATTAGTCACGATATAAAGATTGAGAAACAATGTTCGAGGTAAAGCCCAGGGCGGTGCAGTATCGCAACGGACCAGTTATTACTTACATAACTAAGGTTTAACACAAACAGACCCACATATGCACAGGAAGCTGTTAAACAACGCGGTCACGCCGTGGTTCAACTCTAATTAAATTGGGTTCAATTCTGATTGCACTCATCTCACTCGATTTGACCCCGTTGTGATCTATTTCTGGTTTACTTTCGGGTGCCGTGACAGCTGCTACAATAAAGTAGTTAGCAGAAATTGATTTCGTATTAGCGATATAATTAGGCCACATTGTATGACTTCATTAAATGAAGGATACACCTACGTAAAGCATGACAGTAAGCGCGAAAACGACTGAAGTAATAATACGTTCAGCTAAATGGCAAACTCGTTTCCCACCGCGTAATGTCGCTTCCCGTCAGCCCAAATAAAATTAGTGGAATTTTTCACTATTTGTAACGGTCCACGTAATAAATGAGCGGGATGTCTTCCGAAGGCGCGCGGACGCTGGAGGCATGCCTCCCACTCGTCACTTAGCCCATTAATCTCCTCCCAAACGGTCCGTCCGTCTGTCACTGCCAGTAATCTAATACGACACGCCAGCTTTTTGTCCCCATATTACTTGCACTCAGTAGAAATACGCCTTAAAATGGTCGTTAATCCGTCAGTGGATAAAGGTCCCTTTTAAGGGAGAATCAAACATTCTCGGGGTAAAAGGGAGGCACTCGTTGTGAGTATTACTGACACGCGACATATGCGGCCAACTTACATTACATCACGATTGTAATCGAATAATCGTATAACGTGAGGCGAATACACTCGAATATTAAAAGTAATAGATACCTGCATAACCCAAATTCTGTACGAAACGATAATGGAATGCTCGTTTCGTTTCACGTATGTGCGATAAACTAATAACTGCGGACATATTCTCTTTCATCGTAAAATCATTTTTGTAATAGCTAGCTCATAAACATTAAAATGGTCCGTGTAAACAAAGCCCATTTACTAAAACGATAGTACTGACTGCTTTTGTTTCGTATGAAAAGATCTCACACAAATCTGTGCGAGTGCTTGAAAAAGAAACGGCTATGTAAAGAAAGACATTGTCTGGTAAATCAGACAGATTCAGATAACACAGACAATGCAAGTATAATAAGCAGCACGTTTCCGGCTGGGGCGGGACTAAAGTTTACAAGTCGTCAGGATACACGTATCTTACGCTCTTTAGTATGCATGAGCCAGAATGTAAGCATCTTACTACGTATTATAAATCAACCGTCATATAGCAATATTATGTAGATTCCCTTTAGAAGTTGGCCTGTTTTTCTTAAGATTATTTCTTATGAGAGATATGTAAATTACGAAAACTTACCGGATTTTTCTCGGGTTGAACGCTGCGCGTAGCTCGAGCTTTGGCCGGCGCCGCAGCGCTCGTCGCTAACATGGTCAGGAACAGCCCTATAACGGCTAAGGCGCACACTCGGACGCCCATTGTCCTCCCGATCGCTTCCATCCACCGTGCATGGCGAGAACATTTAAATTTCAAATTAGCGGCCCGTCTTGTACCACTGTATTCGTCAGCCGCATCCCTCTTTCTAATCGATTCTTTTCCGTATACATCTTTATTATGCGATACGCATCGTTCGGGAGCTCTGTCTATTGCAGGGCATCGTCTTTCGGGTTCATATTGGCATTCATTTTCTTTATTTAGCCTACAACTATCTAAGTCAGTCAATTCGTGAACTTGTTCTAAATTATCAATGGAATGATTACTGTTCGTCATTCTGTCGGTATTTGCTACAACACATGAGATTTGTTTGTCTAGTGACGTACTGGGATCCATACTGGTGGTTGGCAGTGGTGAGATGAGTCTGGAGCTGTTATCAGCGGGGTGTGGTGCGTCGAGGGGCGGTCGTGGCGGGGAGTCAGACGGTATCATGGTAACTGGACGTTGTCTGCAGGTGTCAGCTAAGCATATTCGATCGTCTGCAACGAGAATCGATTCCCTCAACACTGTTACAGCGTATAGCTCTTTATCGGCATGTTTCCTGTTACCGTGTGCCAGATTAATTTCTCTCTGGACGGGATGCTACGTTATCTCGCAACGTGGGCGGTGCGCTTGTTTGTTCTGTACTTTTAATATTCTTGTATGCACAAGATATCGAAGCGATTTCTGTAACAAAAGAAAGATAATGTCCGATGACTATAATGCGATAAAAACACAAAGAAATACCTGCCGTGTTTAATTTTTATATTAGTAATGTTGTTGACATTGCAAATTAATAAGATTCCTTAAGAATGTGGTCGAGTATTAAATATAATGTATAACATAATATATGAACTCGTGGCTCGTATTACATTGAAAACAGGAAATCCAGATAAGGAAAGCTCGTCAGACGATAACTAAGTATCGTTTGCGAGTAGCATTGTGTTGATAGCAGTGAAAGTAAGTATTTATTAATATTACTGAGATAACACCTGCGCCCTCCACATAAATCTTCATTTATAATTTTGCAGCAGATAGACGGTTTGTTTGCGTTACGTATATAAACAAGGTGCAGATGCTTTCTAACTCCTCCCTTATAATTAATGCAGTAAGCCTTAATATAACATTCAATATTAACACTTTAATAAACAAAACGGACGTCATCTTAACTTAGAGGCGTAAGCTCGTGCTTTTAATCGTAAGACCTCAGATTGGATTCTCTGGTCGCGCAAATGCTATTGGGTTTTTCAATCAGTAATACGGAGCCTGGAATGCCTATGCATGGTAAATAGCGCTACGTTCGCCCTCAAGCAAAATATGGATGAGATACTCTTTTGTAGTATTGTCTTCTGTTTACGCGAATGTTATTCATTGAAATTAAACTACTATATACGGATTTTATCGCGTTGTTTATTTGACACTTTATTACAAAATTTTTGAAAACTGTTACACTACTATTACTATTAAACTTTACTAATTTTTAAGCTAATTAAATTATTGAAACTATTAAAACTATTTATACTATTATACTATTTATATTTGTGTTTACACTTTCCCCGACGTTTCGGTTGCTTTTCAGCAGCCATGGTCACGGGGAGACCGTGACCATGGCTGTATATAGTAGTTTAATTTCAATGAATACTCTTTTGGCTTAACAGCAACATACAGACATGGCTTATATTTTTTTGTGTTTGGAGTGAGTTTGCATCAGTGTTACAAAAGTTGGGATTCAAATCTAGGATATATGTATACTAGAACAATGTAATTTTTGCCAGTTCAAGCAGTGCATAAGGATAACAAAATTATTTATTTATTAATTATTGCATTAATTTTTTATGTGTAAGTGTGGCGACTCGAATAATTATTATGTTTACATAAGCAACGAAAACTGTATTATCCAACCGATTATGAAAAAGTAAAACAAAGTATTGGCATCGATTTATTGATATCGAGAGTACGTTTGGCATCTATGCAGATTTTTTTAGAATGCTAACAAATTTACTCCATAGATATGCTATCAAAAGATAGCTTTATAAAAAATCGATCCTTAAGTGTATAACTAACGTAATAATTTACTTGAATATAATATCGATATTTTGTATAACTCATTGTATTCTATATAACGTAATGTATTGACGCTAATTACAAATAAATGAGCCACACAACAATTTTCCTGAACATATACGCGTTACGAAGGCTTTTAGCGTTTTGTAATTCCCCAATATGAATAATTTGGGGAAGACAATGCAATTAGCCATACAGTTACCGCAATTACCTATATTAATACGAGCGTAACTGTGGCATAGCTGTCTCCGTGACTGCACATGTGTGTGGCTCGTATGTCCACCAAGACTGCAATACTCTGAATTATTGATACGAGCATAATTGAATATGTCGTAGTTTGATTTAATTAGTTGTAATATGTGTATATTGAATATAGCTTTACGCCACTATTAAGGGTTAAGCAGAGCTATATATCGGCAGCTATGTTTAAAGAACACATAATCCTTCGGAGGTGAGTCAACGTCTACCTGTCATAGTTTTAAACCTAATCAGGATTGAGAAATCCTTTATAGAAAACACACGAGCTAGGACATCGAAACCACGAGCTCACGATCGGCAGTAGAGCAAGCGTTTGCGATCACCCCGCTGAACTAAAAAAGCAGTCTATTATATTGTAGGTATAAACTGTATAAACTCATTTGTAGATATATGTACGACGATTGTTGAATTTTTTACCTTTAAACGTGCTACTTTTTATATATACATATTTTATGTTTTGTGGATAAATAAGCAGCTCCCTGTACATATTTCTATAGGTGCCTTAGATACATATATATATATATTTCCATTACTGCCTGTGAAAGAACGTATTAGTAAGTAGTACTTAGTGTGAAAAGTCCTAATAGCCGATATATTAGAGGTGGACCTAAATACATCGAAGATGATTCATATGCAGTTGGCAATCGATTACGTCGCACTGATTTCAATTGATTGATAATAATAATCAGTCAAATTATGTACCAACTGTCTTATTATATTGAATCAGTTTATTCTAATGCAGTTTATATTGATATAGTGTGAACCCTCATGTATATTAACATAATATGCTACTAGGAATGATATCAGTAAACCGATTCGTGAACTTATAAGAGTTTTTACAGAAAAGTTTCTAAATGAAAAGATGTTGTTATTAGTATTGTAAAGTAAATAAATGTAAGTAGCAGATAATTGAAAATGAAAACTAATAATAGAATTTACAGATAGAACTAATAATTGACTGTCAGTCATTTTGATGTATCGACTTCATCTTGAGTGGTGATTCATCTACAGTTCTAGACTTAAAGAAACAAGTTATATCTAGACAAAAATTAAGAAAGCTTTATTTTAGAATAAAATGCTATTTATTAGAAGTAGAAAAATGAGGTTATTTCAATTATAATCAACATGCCTGATAGTGAAATATGAAATATGAATTTTTTAATAAACTTTTAATCACATGAATATGTACATATTACAGTCTATTTTAATAAAAGCTTCAATTAAATGTGGATTACAAAACAATTTTAACAGACGGTTTTTAATAAAGTTTATAATCTCAGTATGTAGATTAATATTATAAAAGGCTTTGCATAGTAAGCGTGGAGTGAGTCGGGACGATGCGATGGCGACGGCGTGACGACAAACTGATACTAGCTACGACGCATGGCTTTTCCTGCGTAAATATGTCTTATCAATCTGAAATTGAACTAGCTTTTGACCGCGCTTCGCTAGAAGGCAGTACTTTTTCCTGGATAAAAGGTATCATTTGTTTTTTTGTACCCCTGACAACGTAGGTATATTTGAAGTTTCATAATGATCGATCATGAAAGCGTAACAAACAAACTCAAATTCACATTTATAATATTATTTACGAGAATTAGTATTTTTATTGAATTTTGGTGACGTTTATTGCATTAGTAAATGATTAACTCATATATTTACGTTTTGTTCCCATTGGCAATATTAGAGATATCACAAATCAACAGTAAACATTAACATTTTGATACGATGCCAATGTCATAGAATTTTACCTTTCGACCTGCTTGCACCGAGCCTAGCACAGACAGACTTGACAAATACAAACAAGTATAACTGTTACCTTATAACAGAAACCACAAGTATTGCGTCACACGAACTCTCTCACAAGGACTTTTAAATTTACTCTTGTATTTGAGTGACAGATATAATTCTTATAACTGCAGTTGTGGTCAATTTCGTTTTTAAGTGCACTTAGTGCAATATCATAAGAAGTTATCCTTAAAACTCTGTCGGTAAAATAGTACCAATTGTCACACAGATAAAAGCCGCCATTATTGGAAGAATGGACATATTGTCAAATGTCACGGTAGTTTTGTCTTGGCACTATCCCATGCTAACCTTCGGCTAAATAGTCGGGTGCCTTGTCGGTTACTGATACGCAGTAGCGCACGGCATGCGTAAAGCACAAGCCGCGACGTGTTTAGTATGCGGATCTCCTAAAACGTAAATGGTCTCTAGTCTAATGGAAATTGTATTGGACTAATACAGACAGATTATGTATGGATTGTATGGAACTACGATATTTTTTGTCGTTCGCCTTCTATGAATGGATATCTGCAGCTGCTAGGGTTGGTACCTATTCATTTCAACTTATGTCACTGTATATTATCTAGTTATGCTGTATGAAAAAGAAAAGCATCATACCTGATAATCGTCAATAAAATGAGGTAATACTTTACCATAAGTATATTTGTAATGTGTAATTTTGAAGGTTTAATTACTTATTAGTTTTGATAATTGTTTTAGGACAAGCTTATAAAAATATTAAAGCATATTTATTTTATTTGGAACGCTTAATTTTCTTGTAACTATAATCAGATGGAGTAACAGTTTTGCAAGTTGCATTCAGATGCGTTTTATAAATTAAATAGGTTAGGTTAGATTAGTATAAAACAGGCTGTTAATGTAGAATGTTTTATTAAAATTTGGTCCAGTGCAAGGATCAAACCAGCGATACTCAGCATGTTAACAATGTCAAAGTGACTACTTCACAATTATAGTAAGAGTAAGAGTATTTAATATATTAAGAACGTAGACAGCCCTAATCTGTATGTGTATGTGAACCGTTCTAATAATGTCTTAATGAGCATTTGTGGACTTCAAAACAGTTTTGTAATAAGTTTGTACCAGATATCCTTCTCAATTTCAATACATCAATCAGCTTAATTTTTATCTTTATCTAATAGTTCTACAGAATCTAGGTGTGTCCGTTGTTTTATTATTTCTAAAGTCAACCGAGATCCAAGGATTATTGCACTGCAGTACTAGGTACAACCTTAGTTTGAAAATACTTATCAACACAAAATTTTTGCATAAAACTTAACTACATTTGCAGGACTCATCATGCATATATCCAAGTGGTAGCGCAGGCATTGTAGAGGTGTATTACATACCTATTATGTCAGCTATGTTTAAAAGTCATACGTGATAGAGACGAGCCTATTGTCGTTTGCTTACTTTCATAATTTGCAGACTACGTGCCTAAACAAAAAAACCTGTTAACACTTCTCGACCTGGGAATTGAACTCTAGACTTCACGCACAGCAATAGCATACACTACCGCTGCGTCACACTAGCATTTGTCGTTTGTTAACTATTTTTTACACATATCGCCAGCTAAGATTTCATCTTGCACAATAATAATAATATGCCTGCCTATTATAATCTACCTAACGTATTACCAGAATCTGTCTGCTACTGAGGTTTTCATAACAGTAACCTAAAACACTTTCCCTGGACTGAGAGGGAAATATTCCGATCGGCCGTACACATAACCGCAAAATTATACCTATCCTGCTTATATTTATCCTTCCAGGATGAACCAACGTTATTTAAAATTTAATTCTAATTCAGTGGGTAGGAGGTATTCGTCTAAAATTAACTCAAAATTAAAACATACAAATCTCCACAATTATACCAGATAAAATACCTTTATCTTAATTATAAAGGTTTAAAACGAAAGTAATAAACTGAGTAGCTGGTCAAAGTAACCCGTTGGCACAAGTAACTGCAAGTGATTCTAAGTGGGGACTATTTATAAACGCACACCAGTCTAATTGGAGACCGACATGACCGACACTGATCCACAAATAAATCATGGCAACACCTTTACTCATTTTAACTTACATTTGACAACAAACAAACGTAAATATAGAGGAAATACATATAGACAAAGAAATATTAGATACACATATACATAAATATAGTACCTAATGTTTTAATTGGTAATTTGTGATTGCTAAGCCATCTGTACGGTAGTTTTATCGACTGAATTAAAGAATTGTCTCATCCATAGATAGCTTTTAAGATTTTGCTTTTGACTTGTTTGATTTTGTAATCTAAAAACTCAGTTTAAAAATAAAATGCTGATGAAGATATATATCATAACGATTACTAAATCAATTGAACCGTTAGTTTAAGCAGTAGTTTATTTTGTTTAATATGTGTTTGTGTAAAAAGTCATATCAAGATTGTTTACCTTTAGTTAAGTACCCAACCAAATGGAGTATAGGCAAGACTTGGTGGCATAATATATAAGAGTGCAATTATAAAACATATTATAAACAAATAAAAATAATTGTGGCATCCTTCATAGTTTGTTTAAATACAATACCATATGAAATCGTTTAACACACAATAAAAGATAACACATGCAAAGCTAAATATTACAAAAGCTCTATTGAACTTACATTCTTTTACTCCGCTCTACATTTACATACAGCAAAGAAAATCATGAAAACAAAACAACGCTCTCAACACTCGGCCTTCCTTTCCCTTTCGACCGAACAGAAAGGGACAGCAAATGGCACAGCTGACACTGAAAGCACTAAGAACTTTACAGAATTCACACTGATACTATACATCCAACGAAATGATACTCCAAAATGATGAAGCTAGTAAATTAGGTGACAGTGTCGAAAATCGATAACAGTATAATGAAATAAACACGATAAAATGATCATACGTACAAACGGTACAGTACTTAATTCAAGTAACGCACTGTTTATGTGGAAATTCGAATTTAGCACGTTTGTGTCGTAAGTGAAAAATAAACAGTGTCCATGAGCGCAACGCTCCGCCCGTGCACCGCGAACACGCGCGAGCTAACTACTAAACTTTGGGAATGGAACGGCTCCGTTATGCTGACTCCATACGCGGCCCAACGTTTGTCACGAATTTTTGTCTCTTTCCGTCCGCTTGTACGACATGAGAGACCGCATTGTACGCCCATCATCAGCAGGGAGAGTTCATAATAATATGTGTATGTACATTCTGTATAAAATATTTTCAAACAAATGAAGGGTTTGCTGCTTTGTGGTGCTGTTTTCGGCGCGTAACTGCGGATAAGGGTCAATATCGTTCCGTTAAGGGGAGAGCTGAACTTTTATATTCTAGTTTTTTGATAACATCGTTTGTATATCCGCGTAGGTTTAGTCAGAGGTTATCAAACTTATTCTTATATAAAAGTCAGCAATAAATAATTTTATAAAGCCTTAGACGGTGTAAGGGGGGGGGGTTTGTGTTTATGCTTTAATAGTTGCATTGCCTAGCTTGCTTTTTCTGCTTTCTAGCTTCACTGGATTGGCCGCTTGTGTAGTATAGATGCAAACCTACTTTACTCGACTCTTCAAGACGAGTAAGGTGCAATGGTCTTAGGGGAGAGCGCAACAGTCGTGCAGATCCCTAAGACAAGTCTGGTGGGAAATCCTTCACGTGGTTGCCCTCTGTTATTGGTCTAGTTCCCTCTGAAATAGACGTAACTAAAACCACCAGACGATCACTGCCTGGGATGGAGAGGTCATGTTCCGGCGGGTCCATCGTCGAACGACAGACGATGGATAGTAATGACCTCCCGCGTGTTTGTGCCGTGCGCGGGGACCCGTACGGAGGGATGAAGGAGTCCTGGGGGTTGAGTGGTGATGTGGCGATAGTGGTGCTGCTGATCTGCAACACGCCCCTTTGGTCTGGATTTCCTCTCACACGGGAGGTTGTAGTCTAGCCAGCTGCAATCAATCGGCTGCGGTGTCCGCTCATGCGGCCGCCAGGCGAGTGTCCTTGGGTGAAGAGGCCTCCAGCCGGCAGTGCTCGTTTCCCATTTCAGTGGTTTGGGGTGGAGCGACTAGTGCTGTACGTCTCGGGGGCAGCTCACTTGGGGGCGCTATACCTAGCTGGTAGCCCTGGTGCCTGAACAAGGCACCCCCAACGTTGAGGGCTCCATGGTGGGTGGGGAGCCAGCAGGTGAATACTAGATAGACCAAATATGGATTCTGTCACAAGAACAACCAAGGGCTTGACCGATAAGGGCGAGCAACATAGGACCTCTGGACCCTTAGGGGGAGAGGTTAGTGTTAGTGTAGGAGCTGCACGTGCGAGCACCTACATACCCAAGCTACATAATCGTGATAGCCCTAGTGACCGTCCGAGCGTGAGCCAGGGGAGTGGTGATCACACGAGCGGTTTTAAGGGATGGAGAGGGGGTAACCCTGGAAAGGGCTACCAATGTAGAGGGCGTGGCAGCCACAGAGGGGGTCAGACACGCAAGGAATACCCGAAGGGGGATCCCAGCGCGACACCCTCGGGGAGTGGGTGTCAGCCCTCCAGGATCGGGGAGGCTAGCAAGGAGCAGTCGGGCGAGGCACACCCTAAGGGGGAGCCGAACTCGCCTGCACACTCTGCAGGCCATACCCGGGACAGGAAGAGGCGCAGCGGGTGTGCCAAGCGCAAGCGGCGTGAGCTGCAACGGCAGTTGGCACTGGAAACCGATGCAGGCTCTTCAAAAAGGGTCAGGGAAGCGAGCGATGATGCCGTCGCTCAGGTAGGCGTATGCAAGCGAGCCAAGACCCAAGGCGACTCCTACAGGGAGGTGCTAACGGGGGTGAAAATGGCCATTGTTGCCGACAACTTCCCTGACGTTCTGCTTGGTGCAGAACAGGTGGAACTCATAAGGGTGGCCATTTGGGACCAGCTAGAGGCCACGCCGGATCCTCTGCCGGCCATTAGTGTCGGTGCAATGCTTGGAGGAGCTCTGCACGTGACTTGTGAGGGTGAAGGAGCTGCAGAGTGGCTTCGCGGGCTCAACGGCAAAACCGTTGGGAACATGAAGCTGAGAGTTATCAGCGCCAAGGAGCTTCCAAGACCGGTGAAGATGGCCTGGAAGACCAGGAATACCTGGTGCCTAGATGCCTCCAGGGTGCTGAACATGCTGCAGCGCCTCAATCCCTCTCTGAGGACCTGCGAGTGGAAGGTGCTGGGCACGCAGGTCGAGGAGACGCACACCAGGCGCATCGTCCTAGTGGACAGTGTGTCGGCTGTGGCAATAAAGGCAGGCGGCTTCTGTCTTCATGCTGGCATGGACAAGAGCACGTTCAAAATCCTCGAGGATGTGAACGTGCAGAAGGTGTCAGCAGTTGCCGGTGTGGGGGAGGAGGCCCCTGATGCGACGGCACCACAGGTGGGGGACGGGGAGGAGCCTGTAAACCCGGTGGTGATTGAACCAGGTACGGTTCTCTTCACATCATCGCCATGTGCGTCTCCGAAGACCGACGAAATAATCGGACAAATAGATTATTTAGATCTGTCGTTGCCGGAGGCTGCAGAGGTGCTGATGGAGAAAGGGAGCGAAGGGGGCGGCCAGTAGTGACTGCCATTAAAGACGCCACCATATAGGCAGACCGAATGGCGGGACTAAGGTGCGTACAAATAAACCTTCATCACTGCATTGGGGCGATGGCCGTTCTGGCCCGCCACCTGCGGATGAAGGAATTTGATATTGCTCTGATCCAGGAACCCTATATTAAAGGGGGAATGGTTAGAGGTTTGGGTGGGACGGGAGGTGAAATTTTTCACAACTGTTCCACTAATGATATAAGGACATGTGTTTATGTCAGAAATGGCATAAATGCAATGCCCTTATACAATTTTTGTTCTAGGGATCTTACAACAGTTAAGATCGATGTGCGAGGGAGCGGAGGGCGGGATACTGTAATCCTGACCTCTGCATACTTCGACTATACGGACAAGGAAACTGTATCGAAACAGATAAAGGACCTTGTTGAATATGGCAGCCGGGAGAACCTGGACATGATCCTGGGGTGCGATGCCAACGCGCACCACACAGTCTGGGGGAGCACGGATGTGAATGTAAGAGGGGAAAAACTACTGGAGTATGTGGTAAGTACCTCTTTACAAATACTAAATAAGGGAAACAGGCCAACGTTCGCTGACTGTAGGCGGGCGGAGGTAATTGACATCACGTTAGCCTCTAACAGGGCTAGCACTAAGATCGTCGAGTGGCATGTGTCTGATGAAATCACCTTGTCAGATCATAATTACATATGCTTTAAGTACAGGACGCTGGTTCCGGCTCCTACAGTACGTAGAAGGAATCCCAGAAATACGGACTGGAACTCCTTTAAGAGTGACCTCAGAGTAGATTTGGAGGATTCTAAGGGTAAGCTCAATTCTATATTAGACATCGAGTTTACAGCAGACAAATTGGTCCAGACTGTGAACACGGCCTGGACAAGTAAGCTCCTGAGAGGGAGCTTAGGCCCAAGAGGGTACCATGGTGGACGCCAGAGTTGGTCAAGCTGCGGCTAGAAGCCAGACGAGCGTTTAACAATGCTAGGACCAGTAGGGACTACAGCGGTTACGCTCGTTGTTTGACCAACTATAACAAAGCTGTGCGGAAAGCCAAGCGGAAGGCTTCAAGAGCACACTGTGAAAACATCAGTACGATTCCTGAAGGAATGAGGCTCTCCAAAGCTTTATCGACTGTCAGAGCACACCCATTGACAACCATTAAGGATGGCAATGGGCGGCGAACAGAGTCTGGTAAGGAGATCCTAGCAATTATGCTAAACACACACTTTCCGGACTGCAAGATAATAAAAAAGGAGCAGGAGGACCCGATCAGCCTGGTTGAACGAAGCTGTCGGACAACCAAAGCAGATTGGGACACTGCTAGGAAGGTAGTGGATGAAGGGAAGGTCGGCTGGGCTCTAAATGGTTTTCAACCATTCAAGTCACCTGGTCTAGACATGGTTTATCCCATCATCCTACAGCAGGGAGCTGCACTCTTGGTTCCGCATTTGTGCAGATTATACAGAGCCTGCATAGCATTTGGATATATTCCAAAGATATGGAGGCGTGTTAAAGTCATCTACATACCGAAACCGGGCAAAGCAGACTACGAAGAAGCCAAGGCATACATACAGACCTATCAGTCTTGAGTCGTTCTTCCTGAAAGCCCTGGAGAAGTTAGTAGATAGACATGTCAGGGAGGGAGCGTTATGGAAATTCCCCCTCGACAGGCTACAATGTGCCTACCAGTCGGGAAAATCCACTGAGACGGCACTACATTTTGTGGTAAATAAGGCAGAACATGCATTAGATAACCGGGAAGTATGCATTGCTGCATTCCTGGATATTGAAGGAGCCTTCGATCGGACCACCTTTGATGCCATTAGTGTGGCATCGGCAAATCACGGCATAGAGCCAACCATTTGCAGGTGGATCGAATGTATGCTCAGGGGTAGAATCATAAGGTCTGAGTTGTTGGGAGATGAAATGTATGCTACGACAACCAAGGGCTGCCCTCAGGGTGGAGTACTCTCACCACTCTTATGGTGCTTGGTAGTCAATTCACTCCTAGAACAACTCAACAAAGGTCCGTACTTAACGGTCGGATATGCGGATGACTTGGTGATACTCGTAAATGGAAAGTTTCCGAGTACGGTATCTAGTCTTATGCAGAAGGCCCTGATTATGGTCGAAAAATGGTGCAGCAGCAATCATTTATCGATCAACCCAGGGAAAACTACTGTCGTGCCGTTTACTAGGAAGAGGGATCTCACGGAGTTGGGAACTCTCTCCATGTATGGTACGCAGTTACATTGGTCCACGGAGGTGAAATATCTAGGCATGACCTTAGATAGCAAACTAACGTGGAAACCTCATGTAGACAAAGTCATAGTAAAGGCCCAGCGGGTTTTCGGCATGATTCGATCTACTTATGGGAAGACCTGGGGGCTAAAGCCCAAGGTCATCAAGTGGCTATACATGATGATCATAAGACCCATACTCACGTATGGAAGCATTGTCTGGTGGCCAAGAACCAAACTAGCTACATGCAGGAACGCGCTGTCGAAGGTGCAGCGATTGGCCTGCATGGCTATAACAGGGGCGTTTCCGACCACGCCAACGGCAGCGTTAGAGGTCCTGCTGGATCTAATGCCGCTACACATTGTTGTCGAGTCAGAGGCGATAAAGGCGCTACATAGGCTATCTGTGCATGGGCTGTGGTGCGTCAATATGCCGGTAACTCGACACACAAAATTGGAGATCTCAAAAGATCTCAAAAGGATTATGAGCATGGGATGCGACAAAATGCAACCATTGCACATATTCAAAAAGAATTTTAAGATAAAGGTCCCCACGAGGGACGAATGGAGACTAGGTTTACAATCCCCTGACAAGGGTTGTCTCAACTGGTTCACTGATGGTTCCAAAATGGAAACAGGATCGGGCGCTGGTATCTATGCCAACGACTGTAAGGTGAGCCAAAGCATGGGCAAATATGCAACGGTCTTCCAAGCGGAAACCTATGCTATAATTGCCTGTGCTCAGGAGAATATCAACAGTGGTGTCACTGACAGGACTGTGTATATTCTCAGTGACAGTCAAGCTGCTCTCAAGGCTCTGGACTCGTGTAGGGTGGACTCCAGACTGGTCCTGAACTGTGTTAAGCTCCTTAACAAACTAGGCAGGAAGAACACAGTCAGACTGGTGTGGGTTCCAGGGCATGCAGGAGTGCAGGGCAATGAGGAAGCTGATGAATTAGCCAGAAAGAGCTCGGAGCAACTGTTTGTGGGCCCCGAGCCATTCGTGGGACTCTCTGAGAGCACCGTAAAGGCAGCTTTGAATGCTCACGGCAATGAAAAACACAGGCTAGAGTGGATGGCCCTTAGGGGTCTGGAACACTCCAAGAAATTCATTGCAAATGGAGCCACAGGCTTCACCCGGAGGTTCTGCGGGTATAGCAAGAGTCAAATGCGCCTGCTCACAGGAGCGTTCACTGGCCATTTTGGCACCAAAGACTTCCTGTGCAGATTGAGATTGACACACGACTCGATCTGCAGAGCCTGTGGTGAACAGGACGAGTCCATATCGCACCTACTGTGTGAATGCGACGCGTTGGCTGGACTTAGGATGGGTCTGATGGGATTGGCATATCCAAACCCTGAAGACTTTAGGCTTCTCCCTCTGAATTGTACACTGCAGCTAATGCAGTACATTCACAAGGAGATAGCTAAAGGATGAATCTTGGGGCTGACACAAAAGATCCCACTGGGTCGAAGTGTCGCCGGTCAGTACAGACTGGCCCCCACACACAAGATAAGATAAGATAGACGGTCTAAGGCTATATAAAATTAAGCAATGCGGTAAAATTGTACCTATCTAAAATTCAAAATAGTACATCTTTCCTCCTTAGTATTGATTTAATTGGCGTTGATACAAAATCGGTCGTAACATGTGAAATCAGATTTAATGCAAGTGCACCAAATAGTAAAATGTATAGAAAAAGTTGTAACTAGCTGCTTTAGTAATTAACTAAGCAACTTGAAATCGATAAATATTATAGTTAAAAATATATAAAAAAATTCCATGAAACATGTGTGTAAATAATCAACACTTCTACATATTCAGTAATATTCCTCCGCCTACAAAAACCTAACGTCTCCACTTTTGTACTTACTACCAATTTCATACGTTCTTCGTCGGTCCCTTTTTGTCCGAGGCTTGCGTGGTTGCCTTTGTTTTGTTCGTCCGCAGCTTCTGTGGGGTCTTTGTTGTACACGCCACGATGAGTTTAGGGGAACTTATTACGCGGCTCTTCGATGTGCAGTCTGTGCAATTAACATTGTATAAACAGTAAAACTCAAGCCTTTGTGAGCTGGGCGTCGGAACTTATAGAAAGAAATACAATTTAAAAAGGAAGTTAATTTGGTGTTCTTCGTTTTAAATAAATTTAATGATAAATCATTTTATTATGGATGACTGTGACCATGACCATGTGTGACTATGGACACACCTCACCTTTAATTCAGTTAAATCAAGATTAAAAATGTTTGTGTGTTTATCAGTAAGTGCGCTACGGTCGTCTTAGATTTTGTTAACTATTTAAATTCAATCTTTCGGCTGCGAAAATTAATCGATCCATCAAATAAAAAGCAATGTACATGGTAAGATCACTACCCCAAAACCAAATGATAGAGTTTATGAACTAATTTGGACAAAAATCACGGCCTCATAAAAGGTAAGATTGTACGACGGTTGACATTAATTACAATATAATGTAGAATATGCCGTAAAACAAAGACTTTTTAATTTAGAGGTGTCCACAACAGTACTGCTGTACAATGTACAGTATACAATTTTGATCATTGATCCCGACAGACGTAACGTTGATAAAAATTCATATGAGTTGACTTTGCACATCTATCTTGATTATTTCAGAAAAGTTAGTCTCAACACGGACGAAACTAATATGCAGCACATGTCGTCAGACGAGATGCCGAGCCCAATACATTACAGAATAATAAGTCTAGGAAGAAGTACACCAATAAAACAGAGCAGCTTTAGGATCTTTGTTTGTCAATAGTTTCTGGAACAAATGGTATTAAACACAGTAACATCTAGTCTAGAATTAGCCACAAGTCAGTCGCTGTTTAGACGCTAACTCTTATGTAAACAATAGCTTTTGTAACTGGTCTAAAATAGATCACAACCTACATACTAGAACTTTATGAATCATCCTAAATATATACATAATATGACACATATGTACATACTGAGTTTCTTTTATGCTTTCATTATTTGGTATAACTAAGATGTGAATCCGCAGATGCTATAATTATTTGTGACGTCTTTTAAGAAGTCTTATGACAATATTTGCCTGATATGAGTTTTGACAAATAAATTATTGCTCATCGATATTTACTTGCCAGTCAACTCTACCATTTACCAACACTTGTGGGCGCATCAACTACTAAATGATTGGATTTGCAGCTTCTTTGAAAAATATATCGTATCTACTTCCTATTACTAATCAGGTGACATGAAACATAGTTACTTTACCTATATTAATCACAGAGATTCCACGTTTCTTGTAACATAATTGTCACTTCCTTCTTAGGCAATAATGACGCGAGTCTTCAAATATGAGGTTGATAGAGCGATGTGGCACCTTCATGACCATATAGTACGTATTAGTATAAAGCAGAATCGATCAAATGATTGCAACATATAGTGAGTAATAAAAACAAATGTATCTGACTCAACTGCTGTGGCGATAGAATAAGATTTCTTTTTGTTGAAAACTGTATTTAATAACTGAGGAATGTGGTTTTTAATTTCTGTGTTTCCGGTACACTAGCTAAACTCGATATACTAACACTACGTGTCTATAGGTACGGGCCATAAAATTAATTGTTATATTTGCATGGTAATTTTAAGAGGATTAAAGCAACGGTCCTTCGTCTGACAAGTTGAATGAACACTTACGTAAGGTACGTAAAGATTTTATTCAATTCTGACTACTAAAGAGACATCGGTCAAACTGAAGGTCAGTTTTTAGTGCTATCCACAGGTAAAAATCATTCCCATCAAATCTGTCATCATTACATAAGTAGCATAGTCACCTGGAGTTGACTATACCACTCATTCGATAGGTTTTTAAGTTTCGCTATTCTAACTTACATATTTTATAATGTTGCTAAGATAAGCGTTTTGTTATTTAGTATTTGAACACTGTTTTTCTATTTCATATTCTTGATATATGAAAAAGTACCTAATAACTCTATGACCCTAATTTTCTTATCCAGCAAATGATTTACATTTCCAAGGATGGACACTAACCTACATAACTACGTGCGTGTTGTCTTCCACGCGTGACCACAATTTCTGAATAATCTTAAACGCAAACAGGAAAACTAATATTAAACGAATAAAGGAAATATACCATAAGTTTACAGTGCATTATGTCCTTAATGCGGCAGTTAGCATACTCACTGTGTTTGGATAGACAGGTAGATGACCAGCGACAATGTTACCGGTGTATATGGACTCGAACTAAAATTGGATGTTAATAGAGTATTATATTCACACGATGTTTGTATTTATGTGTGTTTTCTTAGATTATAAAATTATTCTATGTTTTCAAGCTTTATTCTTGATTTAGAGGAACATATATTGACTATTATATTGAATTGTACCTGATTAATATGACAGCCTTTAAGAATTCACGGTTCTTTTATTATACATACATAGTAACTAGGTATCACACCAAAATTTGGTCGGATATGGCTTGAGGCCCTACGCAATAGAGGACTAGAGAGAGAATTTCTTGACAGAAAACCCCATAACGGGTTGCCTGGCTTTGAAATTTGATCTTAAGATCTCATGCACAACTGACTTAAAATCTGCTCACAATAAAATGTTATGTGACTAAGTTAAAGAATATTAAATATGAAGGCGAGTTTAAGGGCGATTACAACAGAATTATATCGTCTGGTCTGGCCATTAGGTACCCAATCAAACCGTCATTCAAAATAACATATAAAGAACATTAAAATTTTAAAAGATACCATTCCGATTGAGCATATTGAAGAGTTAAGTAGTTCTAGATGCTATCCATTCCTTTGAAGTTAGCTACAGAGCCTTAGATTTTAAAGACCAACGCTACATGACAAATATTTATCATGAATCTTATCGCGATCTATAGGTATTGATGAATTCGATGACCCAATAGAAATTCTTTAACGTGCCTCACGACATATTAATACATTGCACGCTCAAGCCATGAAATCCAGAATCACAATTACTCAGCATCGTAATATCATAAGAAATATCGTGTGTATTGCCTTTCGTATAGATCACGCGCTAGTAATCGATTACTGAATTATTCGATAATGCCTGTACTTTACTATTGTACCTGTGATTGATTCCATGTTTTTAAAAGCAACATTACTAACTACATTCTTACTAATTCTTATCTTATCTTATCTTACTAAATAATAAATGCGAATGTGAGTTTATTTGTTTGTTTGTTTGTTACGCTTTCACGCCTTAACTACTTGGCATATCATCATAAAGTTTCACATACCCGTTGTCAGGGGTGCAGAAAAGGACATAGGTTACCATTCATCCAAGAAAAAAGTTCTGTTTCCGAGGGATAGAAAATTGACATAACCTTCAAATAACCTACCTTTAGGCGAGCGAAATCGCGGGCAAAATCTAGTGATTAATAAATCGTAAATTATTTTATTAAATATCTTAATAAATATTTCTTATTTTTGAACTGTGATTAAATTAATTATCTCTTAGGTATTTCTGCTCTACAAACTAAGATTTGAAATAATTTGAGTGTTTTTAATTTGTCATTTTTCTATCTAATGATAGATAGAGGACAGAGCAATTCAAAATCTCGTAAGTGTGTATCGACTTATGTTGCTGACTTTACAATGTATCTCCTAACTCTTTATCAAAATTGGATCATTGGTTGGCCTGATTGAAAAATAGACATTCCGATTTCAAAGAGATGGATTAGTAACATTCTTTTGTTAAGCTTGTCATTGACAATATGCGTGACAAAAAGAAACTGACCTTATTGTTTTTTTATTGACATGACAGGATTACTTTAGAAGTTATATTGGTAAGCCAGATAGCGGTTTTTAAGCTTGAGATCACTGTTTAAATATCCTGTAAACTAGTACTTGTTATAGTGCTATAATATTGCTATATATTTTTTGGGAATTTGATATATCATTATGATAAATCTCTACCTAACACTGCTTCAGTATTAAGTAGTGCAGCGGCAGTAAATGCGAATGCTGCACGTGAGATCTAAGATTCAATTCTCGGGCAAAGTGTTATTCAGTATTAGCACGGAGTCGGTAACCGTGCCGGTAGACGACAAGTCCGATTTAAAAATGTAGCGGTCGAAATGTTGGAATCTAACAACTTTGGCAGGCACAGTTGTATGATAACGCCATTTTGCTCACTTATAAGATACAGGCGTAACATTAGGATGTCATCTTAACCATTGAAGTATATAATGATAATGTCCTCCAGGCCGATTTCGGTCACAGCGGCCAATCTTAACGGAGACTGGCCATCTGCGCAGGAGATATTATAGTGCACAAGCGTGTGCGCAAACACAAGTGCACTCTCTGTTCCCTAACTCTCATGATCCGATGGGACGGTAATCCGACACGATCGGAGAGAGATCAGGTGCAGGACCAACGGCTTTACGTGCTTTCCGAGGCACGGGGGTGTCTAATACTGCCAACTTTCAAACTCCGGGCTTTTATTGATTTTTTTATTAACAGAAAACCCAATAACTTTTTTGTTGGCCCGACCCGAGATTCGAACCCGAGGCCTCATGCACAGCAGTCGCATTCACCACCGCTGGGCCACAGATGCTGAACTATATTGAGGATTAATAATAGGTAACGTTGTCAAACAGCTGACAACTAAATGTTGACAGAAGGGGAGTGCCAAAACATTTACGTACATTATTATGAAGTCACGTGTTACTCGCGTGCGCAATAGGCAGTTCGCGTAGGCAAATGGTTTCCTATAGACCTATTTCCTTATTTCACCATACAAGTTACATGACAATATGAAAATACCCACATACCTTAAAGAAGCGATCCTAAACATACTAATACAGGGAAGAGGCCCAGAGTGCCCAGCAGTGAGACAGTTTATATACAAGGCTGATATGATTTTTATACTAAAAAAGAGGGGATAAATTCTAAATTTCTTTAGCAAGCTATAATAAACGAAAACAAGTTAATAACTTAAATTGAAAAGTGTATTATTCCTGTTTGTGTTTACTTTCACCCGTGGATGTGGTTGGGCACATAGTAATTCTTAAGCTATAAAAGATAACATACACTATGATCAAACGTAATTTGGTAAACCTTACAATTATTCGAAGAAATTAAGATGAGCTGTCATTTCATTAACATTATATTAATGTACAACATTACGTGATTGATTTACCACTGATTAATGATTATGATACTTTAGAATTATATCGTCAATGTAACCAAAAATATGGGTGATCAAACTTCGTCATACAGTTTTAGTTTGTTCATTAATTATCGCGTGTAGTAATGATTAAAAATCGTCAAAGATTACTGTATAGGTATTCCGTACTTTCTTTTTGCTTTTATATTATAAAGTCAACTTCCTAACGCAAACATTGAAACGGCGATATGTAGGTCACTAAAACTCGCTTCAAAATCGAACCCACGAATCGTAGTGTAGTGGTAGCAAGGTCTCAACTTTAACCATTGCGCCTTCGCGTATCGTATAATTATACCTACTATTACTCAGCTCTTTCATCATTTATGTTAAACTTAATAAGCCTACTTATATAAAAGAGTGTGCGTCGGCGCAGTTTTCACATAAGGAATAGTACGTGCCGGCGTGTGTCGGCGACAGCGCGCGGCGCCCGCCGGTGCAACGTGACTTTGACCCACGACGGCTTTGTTATTATACTAATCACGGCGCCACACATGTTCGCTTTGGTGTTATTTTTTATTTAATTATTAGTGCCATTTATTTCTGTTGTTAATTTTGCTTTCTATCTCTGATTAATAATGACCATTCGAAAAGGCTACAAAAGTAGCGTCCAGTTTGAACACAGTAGCTTGTATCTGTATGAGTTACTATAAAGGCTGAATAGTACCTGAAACGTTGCTAAGGGACATAACAAATTGAGAACAAAATTAAAGGAATATTTGAATACTTGGCTCTGTCAGATTTTAAAAGTACTAACACACTACACTCAAATTTAGTAGAGTCAATTAGTGTTGACAAATTTATTAACGTGCATAGTGCCTGCGAAATACTCTCTCGGCCATGTTGAAAACGTTATCAACATCTGAGTTACCTATTGTAACATTTGAAATCAGATAAGATGGCTACCAAAAAGAAGTTTGTTATCATTACAGAGTGCTTATCTGAGGATAGGTTATTATAAGCCTAGTTACAGTCCCACTGCTGGCTAAAGGCTTCCTTTTCCTCTTTACAGATTGCCCTATTCTTTGCATTCTAAATCTAATTCCTGCACGTGTCTAGTTTGTCTGGGTAATGGACTGAACGCTGGTTGGTAATAGTCATACACATTTAGTCTCAAGCCTATATCCCGAAAAACAAAACATTAGGTAGCGAGCCTACAGCCATTTCCCAGGCACAATTCCAGACTCCATGCTCCTACTGATTTCTTAACAGACACGGAAATTGAAACCGAGGTCTCATTCATAGCAGACGCACACATTAAGGCTGCTTGACTTCAAATTTATCATTATGTTTTCCTTATCACAGGTATTATCTAACATATTACAGTAGAAAAATACCTAAATCCTTTGGGAAGACTTACGCGGAGACATAAGTCCAATATGTCCTAATAGATGTTTGTAATTGTTTATGATTGATGAAGGCCTACTAAAATCACTACGTGACTCTAAGTCTACTAAAATAACTCCGAGTTAGTTAGGTAGGTAATATATACTCCTATTAAAATCCTGAAACCTATTCGTAAAAGCGATAGAGGCCACCGTAGCCAGGTGTTAGGCTATGACGAGGCGCAGACTACTAACGCTACACAGCTAAAACCACACGAGCGCTGCATACTTCAAAGGCGCCGTAACCTAAAAGCGGCGAGTGCCGAGTGTTACTATGTCAACCTAGATTCTTCAAACCAAAACTATCCGAATAGCTTCCGTTATAGAAACATTTGAATAATCATAAGTCGTTCACCTGTAGTTAGCTTAGTCATTCATTCATTCACTTGTGTTTAAATATAACTAGGTTTAAACTAAATAAAATAGTGCTCTAATCTTCCTAACCATATTGTTGTATTAAGATATTATTCGGAGGCGCGTGATTTTACGGATTATCTCGCACAAGCCCGTACCGCCGGCAACATTGGAACGCATCATGGGAAAATTATCGTCTGTGGTAACGCAGAGGCAACCATTGAGTGCGTCGCTTCCATCACTTATTTTACCAGTTTACTACGGTTATCAACTTGCAGGTTTCACTTTCCTTACAAGAAAGAAGCCGACACGTTTATAACTTAATGCTAAAATTAGTGCGCAGAATATTAAAGGAGATTGTCTACTCAATATCACCTGTGGTAAGTGGTTATGATGCAAAGACCGATGTTGTTACACAGCTTGTCGAACTAAGCATTTCTATCTATGGTGTGAATTGAGCTAACGCAAACAGCGATGGATGTTGAGTGGCCGCTGGACTGCCCGGGAGCGTATATAGAAAAGCTACTTCAGTACGTCTCCGCTGAACTGAATTATCTTTTTCTAACGATAAACACGCGTAAATGCTGCTCCAATATCACGTGAGCTTGACGAATACGATGAGGGTTTCTAGCACATCTAAATGTGTATTAACTTAGAAATCCTACTGCAGTACATCATCCTCTGAGACGTATTGGAGCAGCATTTACGCGTGTTTATCGTTAGGAAATACTAATTCAGTTCAGCGAAGACGTACTGAAGTAGCTTTTCAATATACGCGCCCGGGGGACTCTTTCAAATATCTAAAGCGATACAACAGCGAGTTAATAATGATGAAGATAAAGTTCAAAATACTGCACAAATTTTAAGACTGGGACTGTTCACTGCTTCACTGTCGTCCGCTGTCATCTCAGTGCAAATTGTGCCTTATTTATATTCAGTGCTGCTACCAATGCTGTCTAGACTACCTTAATAAAACTTGCCCAACACGAGAATCGAACCTTAGTCGCAGTTACGCATTACGTCACAAGATTTACAAAGTAGTCACCAGTTACACAACTGGAACCTACGCAAACCCTTTAGTGTTTTCGTGGGATAAGACTCTCGTTCACAAGAGTGCGAGCGTGTGGGTGGGATAAATAAGATTCTAAGTAATCTTGTGTACTTAAAACATTCGTGTCATGTAGCAATCGAATCATTGCATCTTATTTATTTAGGCTAAAGGGACAATAAAGTCATAATACATTAATTATTCCTTGACCCTAGCACTAGCTTTAGCTTTTACTAGCGACAGCATACAAACAAATAGGTAAACAAACACAAACGAATGTTCACATTTATAATATTAGTTAGGATACTAAGCATAGATTACATTATTACACAATCTACAAATGATTAACTCAGCGGATATGAAAATTCGGATTTCCTACTATTTAGATTACTTGCTGGCGATTAGATAAATATATTGTATTTTTCGATGAATGCTTATCTTATATCGGATAAGAGGATGACATAATAAAACGAATTAGGCCAACATGTTAATCGCCATATTAGGTCGTATGATATCATACTATTTATATTATATTTGACTCGAATATGTCCTTGTGAGTTTATAGCAGCGACAGCCTAGTGGGTAACCGTTGGACTGGCAAGCTTTGAGTTCGATCCTAAGGCACGCACATCTGTCGTTTCGAAGTTATGTGCGTATTAAATAGTTAATGATTGCTCGCTTTGTTGGTGAAGGAAAACGTCGTGAGGAAGTCTCCAAAATGTTCTCGTAGATGTGTGAAATCTGTCAACGAGCACTGGGCCAGCGTAGTGGACTATAGCCTAACCAAACAAGGTTGATTATTTTTTACTATTATATGAGTAAGTACAGATTACCTACACAATTTAAAGCGGTAATAACTCATTGGTTACGGTATTGACCTTTCATAGAAAGTTACCCGATTTAAATCTCATTTAATGTTATCCACTATTCACCTGATCTTTATCGATAAATTAATAATGTTTACTAAAAGATAAGTAAGAAGTACATTATAAATATTATATGACAATCAAATTTAAATTAACATAACACAGATCGCTATCTTATATACTTACTTCGATACATTACTTAACTATATATACATAGTTAAGTAATGTAAACATTCGAAATTGTCATTATTATAATTATCTCTTTCAATATCTTTGCCGAAATAATTTATTTGGGCATTGTGTATTACTTTAATTTTTTGATTAGTTTGGTGTAGGGTGTGTTAATGTGAGTACGTATTTTATGTAATTAAATAATGAATTACTTAGGTATATACAGTAATCGTAAGGAATCTTGCATGTCTGAGAATACTTCATAATGTTCTCAAAGATATGTGAAGTCTGCCAACCCGCACTGGGCCAGCGACCCGTGCCCAGCAGTGGGACAGTTTAATTCAAAGCTGATATTATATATTATTCAGTAACAAAAGTAGTTGTTACTGTTAATATTTATTTAATTACTATGCCAAATACAATATAAAAATTGTTATTGGATAAAGAATTTATATAATAATAATAATAATTATTATTATTTATTGACACAAATTAAACTACAATAATTTAGAATTCTCCAGCCGCACACATGTACCAACAGTAATTTATTAAATAGTGTAGTCCAAACTAACATGTACTTATAATAAGTTTTTGATGAATAAACATTTATTAATATTATTTAAATTATTTATTTATTCTCTGACCCCTGCACTAGTAAAAACTGTGTTGCAGGAGCTAGGGCCTTCGCCTTATTTAAAAGTTACAGATCTTTTTATGTCATTAAAACTAAATAAATAAATTAAAATATTATAACCAAAGGGAAAAAAAAGAAATAATAAGTAGTATCACAAAAATAAAAACAATAAAAATACACTGGTAGGGGATTTCTTATGTAGAGAAAGTGTAAGAATGTGTGTGTGTGTGCGTGTGTGTGCATGTTTGTGTGCATGTTTGTGAGCATGTGTGTGTGTGTGTGTGTGTGTGTATGCGTGTGTGTGTGTGCGTGTGTGTGTACGATGATTGGCCCTACGACGGTGTCTTGGGATCAGAATATTTGGCACTTCACCAATCAATTGAGTACCAATGTTAAGTTATAACTAATAAGTTTTAACCATCAATAATAATATAATATTCTATCACATACAACACCATCTAGCCCAAACTAAGCAGAGCTTGTACTATGGGTACTAGACAATGGATAAATATACATATATATATATTTTATTTTTGTAAATACATACATATCATACATAGAAACACCCAGACCAAGACAAACATCCATGTTCATGCACAATAGATTCTCAACATCCTAGTCCTAATGCAATTACCCTTCAGATATGAAGGGTAATTGCATTAGGACTTTTAGCAACGAACGCTGGGCTCGCTCTACAGATAAAATATAGGTTTTGCCTAAGCCACCCCAAGCACAGATACAACATCTAATTATACATTCACAGAGTGCTCTATAAGTTGATATAAGAAGATACATATCTCCAACGTTACGTAGATTTTTAAACAAATATATCATCTTTCTAATCCTAGCTGTCATAGTGGTTATATGCTGTTTCCAGTTAAGCTGTTCATCTACTGTAACACCAAGATATTTTATAGCAGATACTCGAGATAGATTTGCACAGGCACAGCTTACATTATTTATTTTACGATTGCAAGGGAAAATGTGAATATTTAAGTTATGTTTTACTGGCGGCTGGCTTATGATAGATTTACTGAAGCAGATGTATTTTGTTTTGCCCGTGTTAATGGAAAGAAGGCTATCTTCTAGCCACGTAGTAACCTTGGCTAGTTCCTCTTCTACCTTATGGAATACCGCATCCCAAGTGCCTCCGCTAAACAACAAGACGGTGTCGTCAGCAAACATAACAGTACTCATACTGGGTATATCCGTTGCATTACGTAAGCTATTGACTTAGATGATAAACAGTGCAGGGCCAAGCATACTCCCCTGCGGAACACCGTATCTGCAGACAGCATGGTCACTTTCAATTCCTGCCACTCGCACAGTCTGTGTTCTACCCGATAAATAGTCTTTGAACCAATCCAGAACCACACCTCTCATGCCAATGTTTTCAAGTCTTGTTAATAGTATAGGGATAGACACTGTATCAATTGCTTTGGGGAGATCCAAAAAGACTCCCAGACACTTGTTGCCTTTGTCTAAATTAGATACTATATTTGATACAAGTGTTAAATCTGCATCTTCAGTAGATTTTCTTTCCCGAAATCCAAACTGCGACTCGCTTAGCATTCCATTTTTTTCTAGTTAATTAATATTTTTGTCAGTGTTGACAGAAGAGATATGGATCGGTAATTGGATGGCTCACTCTTGTCACCTATATATAATATGCATTTTACTACTTGTGTTGGCCTTCCATTAACTACATTACTAAATTATTGAGTCGCAGCGGTACACCAGCGGCCAGACACAATACACTTTTAATTATGTCTGGTATTCTAAGATTTAAAAGATTAGTAAGAATATCATAAGCGTTGTAACTTTAAAAATAGCCCCGAAGGAGTTTATACACCACCCGGAGTTTTCGCTGATGGCTTCCACACATTTAAAAACCATGGATGCAAATTATATGTCAACTGCACTAAGTAGTATGTATGATTCATAAGAATTTTTATGCCGAATTGTACTTTCAATATCCGGCAATTTCGTAATGAGTCATGTTACCTATATGTTATATGTGCAAATGCAACACTTTTTTGACATATATATAATACGTAACGGATATTAACGCGATCATACATAGTGTTTACGTTTTTTATGCTTGACGTTTCGACCAGGTCACACCGGCCGAGGTCGCAAGCTGACTGATGCTGCGATGTCTCTGTCTCCGTTTGTGAGGCAGAAGAATCTTGATTCACCCTCACTTTTGGCATATTTTTGTTTTTTCATGTACCGTTACACACTACACTTTTTTTTTACTTTATGAATGGCGTAGTGATTTAAATGTTCGCCTCCCCACTGCCAGTACTCCGAGTCTTGGGTTCGAATCGCACAAATGTTTGTTCCAGTCCTGGTGTGAAAGGTGTTTGCTGTTTGAATGCTAGTATAATTGTGTGCAATACAGGAATAAAGCTAAGCGCGGCAGCCTTTTCTTTTAAATATAAATGCAGTGTATTGTTTGCGTATACAATTTCGTGCCAACTTTGACAGCTAGAAAAGATCAAACCTTAAAAAAGAATGAACCTTGAAACAAATATTTAGGAGAATTTAAGTCGTCGATATGCTTGTCCCTAAATCATGTGAAAACCACTTAACTTCTGATACATTTTTCTTAACTTAGTAGCCTGAGGTTCATCTTAATATCTAAGCTACATTTTATCTTATTCCGCCCAGTAAAAGCAGAGCCAGGGTACATAGTGTTACACGCGTTAATGACATCGCGAGCGAGCAGAAACCACGCGTGCAAGTCTGTGAGATAGACTAGTAAGCTATAAATATATAACAAATTCTATGTGTAGGTAAATTATTTTTACCGTTTATTGTCTGATGCTATCTGTCTTGTGTATTCGATCGTGTTTTTAATATATATAGCTCTTCTCTTTTTTGAGCCTACTACCCTCATAAACCGATTTAGTCAAAAAATTTATAGAATTACTTCGCATAAATATAATATTTTAATTAATGACAACCATTTACTTGTTAGGATATAAATATTTGTAAATGTTGATATAATATAGTTTATGCGATTAGATAAATAACCATTTAATCGCTGCTATAATGAGAGAGATGAATCAGACATACTTAATTTTTTTTAATATCCCTAGTTTTGTCATACGCTGTCAATCCCGATAACGCGCGTACGACGACCTGCATCAATCATACGGTAGCTCGACTGAAGTCAAGGATCACAGGTACGACGCATCGGGTCAATGTACAATTAGGTACACATCTTATCTGCGTCCGTGGGATGAATATTAGTTATATTATCTCGTGTTTCTTTAACTATATATTTTTAAATAATTATATTATTTTAACATGTACTATATCCTGCTGCAGTATTACAGGTGATTCAATCAGCGGCCTGTATATATTTTCCTTAAATGAATTTAGATCACCAAGTGAATTTACATGTTAATTCGTACATTTAATTTACAAATCTTTGTGTATATTTAAATCAAACTTAAACTTCTAAAGACTATCCCATCTCACAAATCGCATAAAGATGTTTTGTGTGTATGTGCAAGCGCATATTTTTGTGTTTACACACAAATAAGGTATGATTATCTACTGATAAAAATGTTAGTCTTAGTTTATGTCGATGTATTACTATACATCGACATAAACTAAGACTAACATTTCGCGTTTAATATCATAAATCGGTTCACAATTAAAAATATAAATTGCGCGTTTCATACGCGTAAAATATATTGCGAGTATAGCCAATAATAAAAATGATTTTCAATAACGTTAATCAAATGGTTCAAATAGAGGTCTAAGATCCCGTCCGAACTTCTTTAACGTGCTCAAAAAGACCCGAAGCAACTTTATCGGCTAATGAGGATATAAATAGAACCAAAAAAAAGAAAACCCTAGTTGATTCCAAATTAATATTTTTTTTATTTTTTATTTTTATTTATTCAGAAAACTTACAGTTACTTATAGCTAATTACATAAATACTTTAATAACTAAAAACCATTTACACGTTTTCACATTTATACTTATTGTACTTGATCTTAAGATTATAAAGGATTTTTTATATTACACAATACATTACATTAAACATGAAACATACCTATCATTGAACCGATTCAAACCACTGGTTGGCAAGAACACGCCTATAACCTGAGGCACTTGTATTGAATAAGTCTAGACTATCTAAATTTGTTAAATTATTTATATAACTCGCAGTCCTTATAAAGAACGAGCCTTTTCTATAATTAGTAGTGGCGTGAGCAACATGCAGAGGATAGGGTACTCTTACCGATCTAGTAGGTACTCTTAATAGTAAGTTGCTGAGCAGACGAGGAGAGTCAATTTTAGATTGGGCTATCTTTACTAGAAATATAATATCCGCGATTTTTCTCCTTTCAAAGAGTGGAAGTAAGTGTTGCCGCTTACATCTCGCCTCATAGCTATCGTCATATGTCTTACACCTATATTGTAAGTATCTAGTAAATTTACGCTGTACTGTTTCCAGTCTTCCTATATGCACGTCGTACTGTGGACTCCAAATTTGAGAGCAATTTTCGAGGGTGCTGCGAACGTATGAGCAATACAAAACTTTGATGGCTTTTAAGCTCGAAAATTGAGAGCATGATCTCATGACAAAACCTAACGCTTTATTAGCTTTGTTAGCTACGTGATCAATATGTTTTTCATAAGTCAATTTGGCATCATGTATTACACCTAAGTCACGGATTTCATTGACTCGCTTAAGTAGTACTCATTTTAAGGCATAGTTAAATTCGTATGGATTAGGTGTACGAGAAAAGGTTATTGAGTAACATTTTAAGGTATTTATATCTAATCCATTAAGTTGGCAAGAAATTTCGAATCTCTGGAGGTCCTGTTGTAACAGAAGGCAGTCAGATGGATATTCGATCTTTTTGTATACCTTCATGTCATCCGCGTACATCAAAAATTGCGAGTTAAGAAAACAGGACTTGACATCGTTAATAAATAGATTAAACAACAAAGGCCCAATCAAAGAACCCTGCATAACACCAGAAGGGACAATATGCCATATTGAGATTGATCCATTGACGACAACTGCTTGAGATCTGTTTTGTATATACGAACAAAACCATCTAAATAGGTTCCCGTGTATACCAGCACGTAAAAGTTTTTGAAAGAGCATTTTATAGTCAATACGATCAAAAGCTTTACTATAATCGGTGAAAATAGCGTCTATTTGGCCACCCGTTACCATATTAGAGGTCGTGAAGTCTATAAATGTTAATAAATTAGTGGTTGTTGATTTATTTTTGATAAATCCATGTTGTTCTGGTATAAAAAAAATTATGTAAAGTGTTGAATACCTGAGTATAGACAATTCGTTCCAATATGACGGGTTTCGGGATCCGGTGAGCCGATAAGGTATGGCAAGTTCCTAAGGTTTCTCAAAGAGAAGTATAGCTCTTAAGACTACGCGAGCAAAACGGACGGCAGACTGATTTACGAGTATGTCGTAGCCGCCCCACTGGTACGTCGAGTGTTCTAGTCACACGGGACAGTAAGTTGTCAGATCCTACAACAGTTGTTTCGAGTCTGCGTTTTCTTTGAGTCCAGTGTTAGAATGTTTGTAAAGTTTTCGTCGAAACAGGAACTACATACTACTAGTGCGGGACTTACAACCACTACTAACCACTACTAGTTGTAGTAGTACCTTTGCTTGTAAGAAAACAAGAAAACTAGCCATGAAACATAACGTGGGATATTTTCAGAATACGTGACCAGATCAACTAGCTAGAACGATAAGCAGAGTAAGTTCTGACTACTGTTTACTAATTGACTACACAAGATTTACACACAGGGCGTGTGTTTGTGATTTCTGTAATATCGATTACTTGAGATACTCATACGATAAATTAATTGTAATTTCTTTGAACACTTATCAAATTATCACCGAACTGCACAAATAATGATATAACAAATCGAACAATAAATTGATATGGTTCCCAACGTGTATTTTCTTATACATTTTTTTTAAGATAGCAATAATAGCAGCGATAGCTTAGTGGGAAACCGTTGGACTGCGACGCAGAGATCTCGAGTTCGATCCCAAGGCACGCATCTCTGACTTTTCGAAGTTATGTGCGTATTGAATAGTTAAATATCGCTAGCTTTAACGGTGAAGGAAAACATCGCGAGAAAACCTGCATGTCTGAGAGTTCTAAATAATGTTCTCGAAGATATTTGAAGTCTGCCAACCTGCACTGGGCCACCGTGGTGGACTATGGCCTAACCCTTCCCACACTGAGAAGAGGCCCGTGCCCAGCAGTGGGACAGTTTAATACATATTATATTATTATTATTTTTAAGAGTATCTGACACCTCTTAGAGTAGATTGTGATATGTATGTAGTAGTACACACTAGGAGTAGTCATAGTGACGATTCATAAGCTTAACGACGTTTACCGGACACATTTCGCCAAGTATGTTTTAAGGCCCCCGTTATAGTTAGCCTATTGTCATCTACCGGTACTAGTCCAGGCTCCGTGTCATCACTAACAATTATTTAGCTGGAAAATCCATAAATATTTTGCCCGACCTGGAAATCCAAGCACACCGCTGCGCCATCATATAAATGGAAATTTATTTGATGGCGCACCGGTGGTGACCCGAAGTTACGATCACCACTGTAGCGGCATCAAATAACTTTTACGAAAATAGATTTTTTTAAATTAGCTTTAAACATACTTGGGATATTTGTCTGAATTTCCCTATAGCAATATTTATCTCCATTCGCCATATTAAATAGTAATAATAATAATAATGTCATCCAGACCGAATTTCAGCCACGGCGTCCATTCTTAACGGAGACTGGCCATCTGCGCAGGAGATATTATAGTGCACAAGTATGTGCGCAAACACAAGTGCACTCTCTGTTCCCTAACCCTCATGATCCGATGGAACGGTAATCCGATACGACCGGAGAGAGATCGGGCGCAGGACCAACGGCTTTACGTGCTTTCCGAGGCACGGGGGTGTCTAACACCGCCGACTTCCTAACTCCGGGCTGCTATTGAGATTTCTTAACAGAAAAACCCAATAACTTTTTGTTGGCACGACTCGGGATTCGAGACCCGAGACCTCATGCACAGCAGTCGCATTCACTACCGCTGCGCCACGGAGGTCATATTAAACACGGGTAATGACTAATGAGTAACATAAGTGGTTCACCAATTTCTAAGTACTTGACCTAAATATGTACTGTTAGCGTCACACGTATGTTGACTAATACAATTTATGACGGCTGCGATACGAAGTAGTATCTACGTATTAAACTTAGCTAACTTTAAACGAAGCTAATAGTCACGTATACTGCTGTCTGGTGTACTGAAAGACCTTTGTTTGATAGCCCCTCTGTTCAAAGAGAATCATACTAATATATGTTAGTAAATACTAATAGGATAGCTGATACTTGTGATTTTGTTTATCTATAAAGAAGAAAATAAGTCTCATAATAATTTTTTTTTAATAGCATTTATTTGCGAAAATGTGGTATAAAAGTTGGTACAATTTTGAATAGACAGAACAGCACATTCCGCCAAATAATGTTGGCATGCAAATGTTTTTACAAGTATACACAAAAAGCTGGAAGCTAAGCTTGGAAATTTTTTATGCTTGTAAAATATTTTCTTTTTCACTTCTACGTCATGCTTGTAGTAGAGTCAGCGATATAAGTTAATACACACTTGCAAAAATTCTATAGACTCTATATTTCCAAATTACAATAAACATAACTCTTTTATTGCAGTAATAGTAAAGATATAGTTGACATAGTCACAGTTCAAAAATGCAGAAGAATTATCGAAATTTTTAATTCATAAAATTCTTTGATACATTTTTAATTGTTCAGCTACTAAGTTGCTGACTGTACCTAGCGGGTTAGAAAAGGTGTGATTCACAAAATCATTGATTCTGGGTAGATATTCTTTATTTTCATACTTGTCCAGCAACATATAATACTGGAAATGTTACTATATACTAAATGGAGCACTAGTTACGAAGTTGCACATGGAAGCCTTATCTATAAAGAGTTAGGCTGAATTTTACAAGTGTTACAAGCATATAATAAATATACGCTAGTTTAGATCCTACATAACGAGGGGCGAGTCTATTGCCATTTTCCGGGCACAGATCTAGACTCAATCAGACTCCATGCAGTACTGAAAAGATCTTACAGCTCCATAATACTTTACCTGACCCGGGATTCGAACCTTAGACCTCATGCACATCAGTCGCATATACTACGGCTGCGCCCCCGCATTGTATATATATAATAATATCAGCCCTGTATTAAACTGTCCCACTGCTGGGCACGGGCCTCTTCTCAGTGTGAGAAGGGTTAGGCTATATTCCACCACGCTGGCCTGGTGCGGGTTGGCAGACTTCACATATCTTCGAGAACATTATGGAGAACTCTCAGACATGCAGGTTTCCTCACGATGTTTTTCTTCACCGTTAAAGCAAGCGATACTATTCAATACGCATATAACTTCGAAAAGTCAGAAATGCGCGCCTTGGGTTCAATTCAAGACTTCTGCGTGGCAGTCCAACGGTTTCCCATTGCATATATAAATAAAATAAATTAAATGCAAGGAGTGCGTCAGATTGCTATTTCCACAGACACATCAAATGTATTAGTTCAGCGGATGACGAAACTTTATTTTGTAAGATTTTACGGTCATCTCTCAAGGGTACATCAACATCGTTGCTCTCAAGAAATTCAAAAGCTTTTTTATTTCTTCACAAGTTTTGAATAATATATACCTTCAGTGCGTGGAATCCCTTTAGAGGCGCACACGCTCGATAAATCCATGACTCAAAAATGAAATAGTTTCGTGGACAATCTGAAAACTTTCTTATGAACGAGTTTAAAAATATTTTAAAAATATGTACTTTGATCGCGTCGCAATGAGGTTAAATCCAAAGCTAAAAATGGAATTGGATCTTTGACCTCACTCTATAATTATGTATAGATACTAGTAAGATTCTTTTAATAATTCACCTACTGATACCATGTCTGTTTTTTCTTGCTGGCATAGCGGTAGTGATTATGTCTGCTGTGCATGAGGTTATGAATTCGATTTTCGGATCGGGCAATATGTTATTGGTTTTTCTGTAATGAAATCTTCAGTAGCAGCACGAATTCTTACATTGCTACCGTGCAACGGCAATAAGTTCTGTTCTGTTCTGTATATTATTAGATTTTACCCGCGGCTTCGCTCGCTTGTGAACAGTACTTTTTTCCAGATAAAAGGTACCCTACTTCCGTTTCTATAATCCTGACGTGTTGGCAAAATTGCATGATGATCAGTTGAGCAGTTAAGGCGTGAAAGCTTAACAAACTCACACATTCGCATTTATAATATTAGTTAGGATATTCTTTATCCTTGATTTACCAATACAGTGTGGCATCTCTTAATCAACTTCGAAATCATTATGTAGACCTTTCAAACATATATTATTTCACGATATTCGTTTATTTAAGGATTTTCAAATTCGTATATTTTCAATCAATATATATATATATATATATTCTTTTAAAGTTTAAGTAGGTACATAATTTATTTTACTTTTAAGCCTTATTAATGTACCTACCCAATTCCATTGAGCTCGGCTTTCTAGCTATAATATTATATGTTTTTGATACTGAGTAAGAGTAATGTTGATTTTTATCTAAGTATCGAGATCGTTATAGTAAAAGCCTAATTATCATACATTTTAAAACAAAAAAAAACAAAGCTTATCGGCAATGACCAACTGGTCAACACACGACTCCAAAGCTTGGAGCATCGTTGTAAGGTTGCCAGTCTCTCGGTTTTCTATCGGATACATTTCGGAGAGTGTGCAGAGGAACTGCATAATTTGATTCCTCCTTCCCCATTGTACCATCGGACGACCAGACAACACATTTACGCACGAAGCGCTTTGCTGCTACTTTTATAATGCGTACCGCAAAAGAGTGGAACTCACTACCTGTCTGTATTAGGTACTCGATGAGTACAATCTGGGTGTCTTCAAGTTGCGAGTGATTAGGTAGGCATCTTCTTAGCAAGCGTGCTCCGTCGTCGACTGCATCGTCACTTAACATCAGGTGAGATCGCGGTCAAACGACAGCAATTAAAAAAAAATTTGTATTGTTAGTGCTGTTCCTGAAGGGTTCAGAGCAAAGTAGTATTGGGTTTTTCTGACAATTAATTCTCAGTAAGCTTCATGCCAAACATGCCTTTGTAAATAAATTCTTCTTATTCCTAGGACCATTTTTATTAAATAGATTAAATAGAATTTTTGATATATATAGTCTAAGTTATAAATTATAAACAATGTAATGTTATTGTTACTAAACACCTGCAAACACTGATCTACTCCGATACGGAGAATTTGCTTATAGTTGTAAAATAGCCCTAAGTCATCAGAAATTTGTAATAATATGTAATCTAAGTTATTTTTATTGTATCAATAAACATATTTATTTTAAGTTTATGCCACAGATAATATAATACTATACTATGTTTATGCACATTGAACTAAACCCTAATATTACTTGGCATATATTTTTTGTAAGTAGATAAATAGCCTGAAACACAGGTCTAAACCTAGTTCAGACAATCACTTAATAAAACTTAGACCTTGAAATGAAATTAGAATGCACAATGTCGGCCGATTAAAGTATAAGTAAAACATGTACCAGATTAAGGATAATTATAATTTATTGTAGTATAATATTATTTTAGACTAATGACAAAAATGTATACCCATGTATTATTATTATTTAATAAATTATTATTATTATTAAAAAAGTAGCGGCGTAGAACCTTCAAATGTGCTCGGTAGACGACAATAGGCTCGCACTTTATTACGTGGGTCCTAAAACATGGTGAAAATGTGGGTGTAATAAACTTCTGTCTACCCTTTCGGACATAAAGGCGAGACTATGTATAATACAAGTCGTAATTTATAAAAATCATGTTCCGTATTACATGATTGTTATAAATGTTGTGACTGTAGTATTGTTTGTTCGGATGGCACAGTGAGTGCGATGGATTATTTCGGTCATTCTGCCTATTCCAATACGCCGAAGGTTGCGGCTATAATCCCTGCTCGGAGAAACAGCTTTTTTTTTTATTTTGCTCCTCAAAATGACCACACTCCACCTGATGGTAAGCAGTCGTGTGGTCTAAGAGCAGTGGCCTCCACACCGCCCTCATAGCTGCCGAGGCGATGTTGAGGTCTCTACTTTGACGGCCTGAGAAGGTGCTTTTTCACGCCCCGCTTAAAGGACCCAGGTTTGAAGCTTTTGTGTAATCAAATCTGCAACCTAAAAATCATATTACTCGAGTTTGCTTGAGTAGTTTGAAACATAATTGGGTTTAAATCGTGAGCACAGCGACCTAACGAAGCCTGCCAGATATAGATTCTTTGGTTATCAGTGTTATCACTCACTAAGGTTTGTATAACAATGTTTTTGTGATTCATAGATAATTGTTAAATAACAAGATGTTCTGTTTATTGTTATCGCATTGAATAGCAGTAAATGCTTTTCTGTTTACTGTTATTCAACTGGATACCAATATACGAAAAACCTAGTTATTTAACAATTATACTAACTAAGTTTTCCTAGTTATTTATTCGTATGTATGCAGTTAAAACCTAGCTAAAAAGCTAAGTAATTACTTGAGCTGTGTTGCCACTGCAAAAGATTACCTTTTAAGCGAGAAATAGTGCTGCGGAACGGAGTACAAATATCTAAAATATAAGTTACATTACTCTAAGAAATGATAAGTATAACGAATGAATTTATATCATGCATTATATTATAACTTTACGATTTGCTGAAAACAACAGTTTGAAACTAACTTTACTACTCTCACTGTTACAGCGAGTTTGATTTTAACATTTTTTACTCATTCAGTCCTTACTGTTAAACTCCATGTTGATGATAATATTTTTATCAAGTTTAAGGTTCCAAGTTAAACGGAGTGCACACGAACCCGGCTCCGTTTGCAGTAAAAGCCCAGCTTTACACTGTGATACGTTAATACAACGTCAGAAACATGTTCCATAAAGTGATAGCAACAATAACAAGTGAACATGCAAGTATGTAGTTTGAGACTTAATTATTATTGATTGTGAACTCTAACCCAAGTCATTTAGCTGCAGCTTGCCTCGATTAAAACTGACACACTCTCCTATTTGATACGTATATGCCAGCACATTACTCATGTATAATAGGACATTTTTCTTATAAAGGCAATTTCGTAACTAAGGCTGTTTTTGGAATACAGGTAATTTTACAAGCATTGAAAAAAGGCTTATATCAAAGCAACATTCTAGAAATAAATAAAATATTGTTAGATTTAACTCGGACACGCTTCGGTGGTGTTCAGATGACCACTGAGCACTGAGAACATCACAAAATAAAATGTGTAATGGCAATAATAATAAAAAATATTCAATAAAATATGTACAACGGGCAACTTATTGGATTAATTAGCAAGCATTAAGACTTAAAATTATATTTAATCTAAGGGAAATCATTTACAATGATAATAATTCATATTTCGACGTTATCTAATACTTATAGCAGTTATGTCTTGTATCTTTTGCAAGTTTATACCTACCTATTATTTGTAACATAATATCAATCCTAATTAGTACTTATTATAAATGCGAATGTGAGTTTGTTTGTTACGCTTTCACGCCTCAACGACTCGACCGATCATCGTAAAATTTAGCATACACTTTGTCAGGGGTACAAAAAAGGACATAGGCATTACTTACATCTAGGAAAAAGTACTGTTAATAATCTAATCTAACCTAACCACCTATATTTACACGAGCGAAACCGCGTGCAAAATCTAGTCCTTAGAATGATATTATAAATTCGAAAGTAACTCTATCTGTTCTTTATTTTTATCCTCTTCACTGCTATACCACTAAACCAATTTAGATGAAATTTGGTACAGATATAGTTTAAAACCTGGGGGAAGGCCCCAGGTTTTAAACTATATCGGTGCTGCGGTCTAAATCTGGTAGTCTATAACTCTTGCACGATGTAGGTACTGATATATAATTATTATGTCATCCTCTATGACATGCTAACATTACCTCACTTCTCGACGCTTTATCCCCGAAGTTATAGATAGACAGTTATACAATTACGTGCTACAACCACTTATTACCGCAAGTGCGACACTGCGTTGTTACTGCACTGCCAATATTCATTTAGTAGACACAGTCTTAGAAACTGATAGGTACTAAGAATATCTCAACGAACAAATCAATTACACTAGTCTCGTCCAAAACTTGTACCCAAAACCTCATGACCAATAGCTCCACTTGCTATTTAAATAAAAATACAATGTCATCTCGGCACAATATGAACTAAAAAGAGATATATCGGTGTGAGAAAATATCCAAATCTTACCACTGACATAAATATTTGATCGCACAATCTAAATATATTTTCAATGCTACGTGTCAAATAGTCATATTAAGGTCGTGTCATGTGGGACCTATATTTTATATGCACAACCTGAATACGAGAGCAAAAATTCAAATTGGTAGTCAAGTATCGAAATAAATATGTAATAAATAAATATCGGCACACATTGAATGTTCAATCCAAAGTTAGTATATCATGTAGGTACTAGCTTTTGCCCGTGACTTCGCTCGCTCGGGTATAATATTTTTTTCTGGATTAAAGATACCTATTCTGTGTCCTTTTCTGAACCCGTGACAACGTGTATGCCAAATGTTATGATGATAGGCCGAAAAGTTAAGGCGTAAAGTCGTAACAAACAAACTTACATTCACATTTAAAATACTAGTTAGTATTTATGTAAAGGCTCCATGATGATCTCAATATTTTGATACTGCTAATGCTATACGTACAAGGCCCCAACTGCCGAAACACACGCCTAACTAACTAAGAAACAAGTACTGTGCCAAAGCATACGATTCGCTTTTCGTAATCTTAATCCATGGATATTTGTATTTCAGTTTACCGCGGTAAACTCGTAACATCAACCGTGCTATTCTGCTGCTAAAATTATCGTCTCGACACTCGATTATCACCTAGCTGTAACCATGGAAACCAATTATTATTGGTGGAGGTTGACTACATGGTTCTTTACTGTAAAAAAACAGCTGACTTGGATGTGAGTTTGGTAGTGAGATTTGACCGAATTGCTTAGCAGTGGCATTGTTCGCTTACTGCCTCTAAACAACTAAGATAATGTTGCGCTGATCAGTGGGTGCAGGTGGAGGTATAGTTTACCAGTCGAGGCATTACCCAATGTTGAGATGATATATCTACAAATAATTTAGTGTGTAAAATTGTTGCATACCAGAACTAAGCCTCGCTTCACCTGTACTATTGCGTTTCAATACTAATGCAATTTCGAGCGGATTGCCCAGATTTGTAGTGACCTAATCTAGCAATAATGTAGCATGTAACATAGTTGCATAGCAGATCTGAGCTTCGTCTCACGGCTCACCCCTACTGTTAGGTACTGTTAGTTCAGATATTTCGAAGGATTTCATTACAAAACATTTTAAATAAAGCAGACTAGCCTCTGCCGCGATCTTCAATAACACGATGATTTTAGTCATAACGTTTGCCTACCTAAACCTATATTGTTGATTATCATGTATTAATTTTGATCAATAGATACATATTCGAACCTTTAACGGCCATGACAGGTGTTTTGAATTTTCGTATACCCACAAATATAGTAGCGAGCTAGCATCGAATTCTCTCTAGCATAAAATGCCTTCCATAAGAAAGACAAATGTAAAAGCATGGCATAAGTTTCTATTTTTGAATAATAACTGTAATTTTCAGGTACTCGTAAATTAAAGTTGTTATTGCGATAGCAAAATTCGTATTTGACACACAGGCCAAGTTGTATTCGTAATTATAATTGGATATTGAAATTTAAAAATATTATACAAATTTTATCGCGTTGTTTATTTTTAAGACACTATTATTACATAATTTTAAAACTTTAAACTACTATTGTTAAAGACTTTTACTAGTTACTTATACTTCTATTTAAGCTATTTAGTCTCCCCGTGAACATGGCTGCTGAAAAGCAACTGAAACGTCGAGGAAAGTGTAAAATTAAATCTAAATAGTTTTATAATTTAAATAGCTTAAATAGAAATAAACAATAACTAGTAAGTGTTTAACAACAGTAGTTTAAAGTTTTAAAATTATGTAATAATAGTGTTTTAAAAAATAAACAACGCGATAAAATCCGTATAAATTTGTTCAATTTCTATGTATAACATTCGCATAAACGTAAGACAATATTATATAATTGGATAAGTACTTGTATTCACCGTTTTATATAGACTTATTCTCAAGTGCTGTACCTTATTAGACGGATTAGGGTATATTTACTATAGAAATCATAATTAACGTATTACTAAAGGTTATTGAACTTATTTAACCTATATTCATACACTGTGTTAGGTATATACCTACATTATTGTGCTTATAAGCTTATAAGCTTCCGCCGACTTTTTATACATGGAATTAAAACGTTTGTAATAATTAGTACCTAGTCTAAGCAATGATAATCTCGTGAGTGACTGTTGTACTAAACCGCAGGAGTCTCGAGTTCGATCCCAAGGCGCGCATCTCTGACTTTTGCGAAGTTATCTGCGAATTAAATAGGTAATTATCAGTCTATATGCTTTAACAGTGAAGGAAAACAACTTGAAGAAACCTGCATATCTGAGAGTACTCGCTAGTGTTCTTGATGATATGTGAAGTCTGCCAACCTGAATTGGGCCAGTGTGGTGGACAGCCTAACTTCTCTCATACTGAGAAGACGCCCGTGCCCTGCAGTAGGACAGTTTAAGGTAGGGCTGTATAAAAAGTAGCCTATGTCAATCTAGAGAGATCATGTCCATACAAAATTTCATTTGCATTGGTTCAGTTATTTCGCCATTAATAAGCCAATCCCTAGATTGACACGTTATTTGAAAAACTATTGTGTAAGGCCGCCGGGGCGGGCCGCTGCAGCACGTAGGAGGTATGCCTTCCTATACAGTTTATTGTATGTTGTAAATAAATATCACAACGACTTTTATTCTGTGTTCGCTGTTCTGAGAACTACAAATAAAAAGTTATATCGCTTAATTTGTGGCTCTCCTTGATTAATGATCTTCGAGATAATCAGCGCAATGAATCACTTGACCCTTTCGAATTGAAAATATTTCTTAACATACTTAACATGTCAATAACGTGGCTTTACGAAGTATGTTGTATTGGCTTTAAATAAAGATTATATTGGACATTATAATATAACAAATAAATAATATATAATGGTTTGTTACCATAATCGTAATATTAAAAACCGTAACGGGACCCTAGTGTGACATCATTCCATTAATTTATTGCTAAGAATAAGGTACGTAAGTCACGTTAAGGCACCTCAAATTGTACAAAACGATCATCTGTCACCGCCGCTGAAATCAGTATGGAATATATTATAATTATATGATGATATGATATCTCATAACAATTTGTCACTTACTTACATAACAAAATTATTACCAATATTATAGAGGCAAAGACAAAGCAGAAGAGAAAGGAAGACCAAGAGGAAATTTTACACAAATTAACTTAAAAACAAAGTAAATGTAGAATTAAATAAAGGATGCGGCAAGGGGTCAAAAAAGATGAAAATGTTTGCACTGGTAAGTGTATAGCACTTTAGCTTTAGATGGGATATGGATGGGATATCTAAGCTTTAGTTCAGTTAGACGTAGATCTATGGCATCAAAATTTCACTAATTAAGAAAAACACTATTGCAAACGCAAAATTTCGCTGTTCGAACAACGCAGCAATTACTTTCTTATGATACGAGTCTTTTGGATTTTTCTGTCAAGAAAACTGCGCCCAGTAGAAAGCAATAGGCTCCCCCTTTATAAAGTGAACCTAAAACCATAGCTGGCTACATGTGAATGTAATACACTTCTTCACCCACCCTTTCGAGGATATCGTTATGCAAGTAGTGCCATAAATATTGTTACAAGGACAAATCTTTATTTTTTCAAACATTTCAAACAAAAAAATAAATGTTAAATATTTATTACTGTAATGTATAATAGTTCATACATTAATATACTAACATTAAAAATATATGAAGCTCATTTAAAATTATCACCATTGGCTTTAATACAGTCCTTTAAATGTTGAGGCCAGTTTTATCAATAGAAACACGCACACTCGCAATGGGAAAATTCTTCACTGCCAATCTTATGGATTGTTTTAGGGACTCCAAATTATCATGGCGTTTAGCCGTTTAGCCACACTCTCTAAAACTAACCATAAATCATAATCCACCGGATTAAGATCCGAACTAGACGACGGCCAGTATTCAGCTCTGATGAAGTCGGCTCATAAATATGGCTCAGTCACTCCTTGATAGCTAATACCTCACCCAACCATCACTGAAGTCGGATAATGTCCTCGTTGTACTCTGCTGACTAATTGGGAACGTTCTATAGCGCTTTGAGCATAAACTTGGTCATTCTGCTTGTTAAAACATTGCTCAATAGTAAAAAAATTCTCGTCAGTAAATAAGAATTTTCTGTGGACTTCTTTTGCGATAGGGTGGTAAAATCAAAATAACTTCATGAGCGGTTCAAGAAGTTGTTTTGATTTCACCACCCTATTCATTTTTAAATTATTATCAGTTAAATAATGACCATCTTACAGGCTGCAAGTACTAAGCCATCTTTTAAAATACGCAACATGGTTCTATGTGCTAATATTAATTTCTCGAGATAAAATCTTTTGCTTTCGGACAGGATTTCTTCGGATTCTTTCCATCACTGCTTTGATTGCCTTTTTCATCCGAATACTACGTGGACGGCCAGATCTTTTTCTGTCACAAACAGAGGAGGTTTCATTGTATCGATCTGTCTATAGCCCGGTACACAAACATTCGACTAATAACAAAGGGCTGGACTGTTTCAAAAATTGCATTTGGCTCCAATCCTACTTTGTGTAATGCTATCACAGCAATTCAGTTTTTTATCACCCCACTCCATTTAAGTATCATTCCATTAAAAATAATTAACACCAATTGGCGCGAAAATGAGAAAACACAATGAATATTCATATAAGAATGACAGATTCCAAATTCAAATGTAATATTATGTTTTTATTTCATTGCAACAGTATTTATGGCCAGACTAAGTATATCCATTTCTTAAAATCAAATCGGGTGCGATTAAATTACATTGGGTCCCTCGTAATTGATAATGCAGCGATAACGATTTGGCAGTCATTGTTTATGTTTTATTTTACTTTTAACTAAGTAATTGTAAGGTTTTAGATTTAATTGTTTAAATGTATGTATGTATATTAAAGACGGCGATAGCCTAGCTGACCTATAAACTGCCTCGGTGGCACAGCGGTAGTATAGGTATACGACTGATATGCATGCGATCGCTGGTTCGATTCTCGCGTTGGGCATAGTGCTACTACCAGATATCTAAATTATGGAACTCTTTTAAACTTCACTGTGGAATGAAGTTATAACTCCTCTCTTTTATTTAAAAGTTACAAGACAACGTAACCGAAAAGTCATGTTTTAACAGAGACAGTATAAGAAATAAAATGAAACACACCTTTGGGATAAGCTTGGACTTAAAATACATAGAAATTAATGAATGGTTTATATTCTAGCCGTTTTGATACAGCTTAAACGTCAATCATTAAGAGATTAATCCGACAGTTTTTGGTGTATAAAATAGATACCGAGATGACTTTCTAAACCACTATATCAACTATTTTAATACTAAATAAACAAGCAGCTAGCCTACGGGCTATTCGTCTGCTTGTAATAATCATACGTGATTATAAGTGGTTACGAAAGACCGTACTGGACACCACTGGCCCGCTGTTGACAGTATAGGTATCTGTGTAATGTGAGAGTGACCGGTAAACGATTTACCATCATCATATATTTTCACAGACATCAGAATTATTTACCGTAAGCATTAAATTTATTTTTGATGACGCAGGAAAATCTTTTGTTGTGAGCTTATATCCTTCATAGTTTAGTACTAAGTTAAATTTGATATGCATATTTTATTCTTGAGTTTCAAAGGCTGTAAAATAAAACTACAATAAAGTTGTTTTGCAGGTCTAAGTCTCAAAGCCCCAGAAAGTAATTGCAATAGACCTAGTCTTCAGGACGACCTTTAGTTTATTATTTCTACAATTGATTTGAAAGCTTTACTGCCAAGTCCCAAAAGCCGCATAATTACCGCAACAATACAAAATGTAATGTTTACTGAATTGAAACCACAGATCGATTTTATTGACGACCTTTACCAGGTGGCGGTTAAATATATACGTGTCAGCGTTTATTTAAAGGGAACAGTAAACATTTTGTATTTATACTAACTAACGGTCGCCTAGTGCTCGAAATTCGACCAAAGTTTGACTGTAAGATATTGCTGATATATGTCATTATATATTGATATATGTAACCATAGTTACGCGCTTCCACTGCGTGTGTCAAATGCATGGTTGTGTGTGTGTAGTGCTTTACATTAATATAATGTATTTCTAATGCATATTGTATATAAATATTAGGATTCGTCACTCCTTCTCCATGTACACTTTAACTGTGCCAAATTTCATACTCCTCCGTCCGCGCAATTTTCGTAAAAACGGTTACAAAGTTTTTGCTTCACGTATTAATATATAGATATTATGAAGAGAAAAACCTTGTATATTTGATTGCAATGAATATACTTTAAAACAACAGGACCGATTTAAAAATTCTTATACCATTAGATAGCTGCTTTATCCAGAAATAACGAAGGCTATATAACATCTCGCTACGAGCTAATACAACGAAGCAGTAATCATAAACATGGGTGAAACCGCGGGGGACAGTAATTAGTCTTACATAAATGTAAACCAGTAAATGTATTAAATTTACTTAGGTTTACTATAACATAGCAACATATAGATAGGTATATACCCGAAGTGTTATGCAGATATATAATACAATACAGCCATATTAAACCAGCTGTATAGATTTCATGTTAAAGAGAATCTTTAGTCACTGTTTACTTGACACAGTTTCAAACTACGTGCTGCTACTGCTACTGTAAGATTTTCATAGAAATATTTCGATACATAGAACAGTGGTATCCTGGCTAACTGGGAATTTCGACATGTGAATGAACAGTCAAAAGGGACAAAGAGAACCTTCTCTGACTGTGGTGAAATGCCAGATTAAGAGCAACCTAAAGCTGAGGCCGCAACAGTATGGCGACTACTATACCCAGTTGAGGCTAAAAAGAGTTATTGATTATTATTATTTAGTTCCTATTTTTTTTTCTATACAACTAAGGTGGCAAACTAGCATACGGCTCACCTCATGGTAAGTGGTCACTGTAGCCTATGGACGCCTGCAACACCAGAGGCATCACTTGCGCGTTGCCGACCCTTTAGGAAAGGAATTGGGAAGGAGAAGGAGCGGGAAAGGGGAAAGAGGGTGATTGGGCCTCCGCCACTCTCACTCACCGAACGAAACACAACGGTAGGAATACTGTTATTTCACGCCAATATTCTATGAGAGGGTAGTACTTCCGCGGTCGAGCCTCGCTGATTTCAGCATGAATGGGGCCATTCATGCTGAAATCAGCGAGGCTCTAGGTACCATACTACCATAAGAAATTCTTAATAAGAGCTCTCCAAAGTTGGTTGTATTGTACCCCGAACCTCGGCAAGAATGTAAAGCCGTTGGTTCTGCACCTGATCTCATTCCGGATTGTGGGTCGGATTGCTATCCCATCGGACTATGAGAGTGACGGAATTGTCTTCGCGCACATACAATCTCCTACACAGAGGTACATATCTGTTGAGATTGGACGCGCCCGTGACCGAAAATCAGTTCTGGAGGACATTATAATACCGACAGCGTAGCTATAAAATTAAATGCACATACTTTAAGAATTAATAGCATAAGTACATTGAAAACATAATATAACAGAAAGTTATGTCTCACGATGTTAATAATAATAATCTTTATTTGCTAGAAACACGGTTACAAAGATGTTTAATTAATAAAATAAGCACAGCATGTCTCACCGTATGAACGGTATGCAAAAATTAATATTTATGATTAACAATAATGTGAATATTAAATAACATTAAAATAACAATAATACTGTCTGAATAAAAATAAATATTGTCCTTAAATAATTAGTATAGTGAATTTATGTCATGAATTAAATTACATTGAATACGGAATTATAAAATTGTATTAAATTATAATGAAAACATATAATATCATTATTTACATTGCATTATTAATTTATTAATTTTAAGTAAGGTTGATGGGCAATCACTAAAAACATATCATGAAAAATGTCTTGCGTGTATTCGTTATAATTTTATTGAAAAGACACATGCGAAGCGTTTTATTATATGGTTTTCAAGAAGTCGATATGGCGCACAATGACAAATTTTAGTCTTATAGTTAATATACTGAGTAGATAAACCGTAAACAGAAGGCTATTTTGTACATTGTTATATATAACTATTACATTATAATTATGTACTTATAACAAATTATTCGTAAGTATGTGTTCTATTTATTTATTTGGAATAACAAACGCCGGCACATAACGCCTTCGGGTGTGTCCGGATCAGGCAGCAAATTAAAAAATAATTAATTAATTCTGCAAAATCCGCTAGCAATGTATTCAACGTCACTAGGAGGCGAGTTTATTGCTGCTCCCAATTTCTGAACTCTGTGGCGCTGGTGAAAATATCCTAAAGGGAAAACCCAATAACAACTTACCCGAACCGGGGCAACCCGATAGTTCACAAAGATAATGTAAAACTTATGTCGCGATAACAATAATTATTATTAGTTTAATTCCTTTACAATATAGTAGGTAGTGCCTCTGCCTTAGGTAGGTACAATGGGATAGTATGGGTTAAGAAAAAGATGCGGGAGAGGGAGCGCTTAAACCCTCTCCCCAAGGCGCGAGATGACCTCCAGCCACCCTGTGGTTTGACCTGGGGGTGGTGGGCTGCGTGGGCCTGCTCGCCACCCAAACAGCACCAGGTCCGAGAGGCGGCGTGCGTGTTCCCGCGTGGGCCTCTGTGTCGTATCTTTGTGCCCCCCAGGAGGACGGTCGAGGAAGTATTTTTTGTGTAGTGGCCTGCCGTTTCACACGGCGGCTGGCCGAAACCATGGCGGGGTCGCGATTGCATGTGAAAGCAATTCGCGCGGCCTCGCCGTCTATGGTTATGTCGAGGAACACCGTGGTAGGTTTAGTCGGTATTACCGGAGCATCTTTTCCCCGGTGAGCCCGACATAACCTCTCCGTCGCGTCGCCCCGCGGAGAGGTATGCGTCAAAGCATTACACCAAGTAAAAAAAAAGCTTAAGAAAAAGATAATATTACTATGTATATTAACTATGCACACATACATACATTTACGCACGAAGCGCTTTGCTTCCACTTTTATAATGCTTACCGCAAGGGAGTGGAACTCCCTACTTAAGTCTGTATTAAAATTTCCCGATGAGTACAATCTGGGTGTCTTCAAGTTGCGAGTGAATAGGTATCTTCTAGGCAAGCGAGCACCATCGTCGACTGCATCTTCACTTAACATCAGGTGAGATCGTGGTCAAACGCAAGTCTAAGCCAAGCAAAAAAAAAATGCATGTGCTTAAATATAACATGGCATATTCTGACATATAACGCGATTAATTGGAACTTCTAGTTGATGTAAGCATAAAACACGTAAACATGGCCTATTGTCACTACCATTCATCTTACAAGACGAAGGTCTCGGTTACAACTGATAATAATTTAAATATTATATGCTTCAAAAATACAGGCAACTACATAACAACTTGTATGTTTACAAATATTAATAAAGAATAGCGCTTACATGACTTGTACTAGATTCTTATTGACGTTCGACTTTGATAACCTCGGCCTGTATTGACTGACAACGTTGTCAATAGCCGTCATCGTTGTCCAAAGTAACTTTTGTTCGGCTAAACTTACATTTATGCAAAGATATATTCTATAGATACGTAATTTGCGGCATAAACAAACTGTTGTACGGTTTTGTGGTACACTGTATAAAATTAAAAGCTTATTTTGCTTATAAAAAAAAGGAAATTTAATGTCTATGTATGTTCTGGACTTGTTGGTTTTGGGGATATACTGCCTATGCGACCAAACGGTCATGTGGTCGATTCCCGTGTCAGTCAAAGTATTATTGGGTTTATCTAGTAATTCTTAGTAGCAGCACGGTTTCTGATGTATGCCCGGCAGAAGACATTAAACTTGGCCTCTATTACGTGGGACCTGATAATACTTGACGAATTATGGGTGAACGAGCAAGAGATATATGTAGCTTTATTTTACTGCACGGATGGCGTAGTGGTTTAAGTTGTGCGTCACCATTACCACTGCGCCGAGTGTTGTGGGTTCGAATCCCAAACAGGACAAAAAAATAGGTGATCTACAAATAGTTGTTTCGAGTTTAAATGTTCTTTGTGTCCATTGTTTGAATGTTCGTAAAGTCCCACGCGATACAGGAATTATACCTACTGCGGGATTTGTCTTTTTTAAATCAAAAGAAAATATATACTTATATATGTATATCTATACATTTGCGTATGATAAAAAAGCTATTACTTAACTGTAAACAGTGTAAAAAATCTAATAGTGTTGTTAATATTCAATATATTGTACACATTATCTTGTGCGTATCGCAATTTATAACAATTAGTTGTGGCCTGTCCGAACGTCGACCCTTCGCCCGACATCCTGCGATGCGATAATGTACTGATCGACAACATAACTAAACTAGAACACTTACAATATGCTACACACATTATGTTGTCCGTATACAATATAATACAGGCCGTATATGAAACCAATGGAAACCAAATAAGTTTATTAAAACAGAATACAATGCCAATTATTTATTCGTATTTAGAGCAAGTAAGTAAGGAAGTAAAGCAAGCATAGCATTATCAGCACTTCAACTTGGGATTGCGATTGGGATGGGCTCCGTTTTATCTAGCTTAAACTACAGCATCCTGACTGGAGATGTACACTACACTAGGGAAGATTCCAGCTATACTACGGTATGTTGTGTTCCTACGGTGAGGTATATTTAGGGAACAGTATGATCTATGCTCTTTGCGCTGTCAATACAATGATTGTGGTTGCTTTCTCTTTTCTGTGAGATGATAAAATGAAGCATAGTGAATGCTTCATTCTATCATTTCAAGACTCACTTTTCAAAGCATTTTTTTATTGACGTGCTTGTAACTGCTTTCTCACCTGTTATTAAGTGACGATGCAGTAGATCGATGGAACACACTCGTCTAGAAGATACCTATTCCAGTGTTACAGTGCAATTATTTTTCTTTAATGTCTCGTTACCTCTATCATACGTAAGTCCTAGCGTCAATACTCCAATGCTGCCTCATCGTGCTCGAGTTTCGTTGGGTCTGCTTGCAGCAACATTAGTTAAAAACGTTTCTCATGTTTATCATCTTGAAAAATCTAAGTATCCAGATTAACAAATACTTTTACTTGTCTACTCTGTCTTTATTAATCATAATACAACGTCAAGGATTCGTATTTTTTATAAAAGCATTTCTTTCATTTTACTTACATTAACTATTATTCATTGACATACCCATATTTTTATTAAAATTATATAATAATAGATACTGTCAAAGCTCAAACTTTGAAGAAAATGAAGTACTTTTGTGTAAGAATTTTAATGCACTTGTGTTAAAATTAGCCTCATCTCTTGTAGATAAAGTAATCTACTATGGCTGTAAAAGCCTGCTAAGTTTTAAGCAACTATTGTAAAATATTTAAGACCTAATTTATGTACCCTTAGTTTGCAAATAAATGATTTGATTTGATTTGAGTACCAGGGATCGTCTGCGTCGGATAAACGACCGGCACGAGTCACCTGCTTAATTATTAAGTCACGCATGCGGCTACTACTACAGCCCCCGCCAGCCATTTATTTCACATTGATTAGAATAGAATATGAATTTGGCATATGCATATTGAAACAATCCATATTCGCATTCAGAAGCAAGTGCAAGGAGTGCTTGTATCCAGCGATATTCGACGGTTTGCACCTGTATAATGGTCGGCATGTACAAAGGACGCGGCACGTGGCGTCACGAGCGTCGCTCCCCGTCCCCATAAGCAATGCACGTGCTATTTCATACTATTTCTGTTCAAAGAAAGCGTTCAAATATTTACAAAACATAGGTACACTATTAGACTATAGAAAGATCAGCGTGAAGAATTCGGCCGGCTGTCAGTTAATGGGAAATGTTTCGGATAACGGGGACGAAAATAGAAAATCGGTCAAAGACCACGGTTGCTATTTAGCTGTTAAAACTCGTTAAGTGTGTCCGCGCATTTGTTTCTACAACCACGGTTCGCGTATAATCTGGAAAATTTAAATATCCGCTGGCATAAAAGAGAATACACGTACGTAGCTTAAAAGCTGTAAAGGAAACTCTGCAGACGCATCTTCGTAAGCACGAGGATTTTATAATGCAAATGTTTAAAAACTTTTGCAGATGTACACAAAATAAAATGTGTGTGAGAAAACAGAGATTTTTATAAAAGAAAATGATATTGCTGAAAGGGTTGCTGGCGTGTACTCATAAGGATCCATGCACACTGGTGTTTGACGAGGCGTGCGCGTTTTTCTAACATTTCGCCAGCGTTGACGCAACGTGAACGTATTGTTTAGATTGGAGTACTATCGTTTATCTCGCGTACACTGGTTCTGTTTTCTTACTACAAAACGTTATATTATAGTAACTTTATGTAATCCGTGCTGGTCGGTAGCGAATAGAGCTCGGTTTCTATGTTAAAGAAATGAGTCGTTTTACAGTAAATTTTTGACACATAAAATATATGAAAAATATGCCAAAATGTAACTGACTGTAGTTAAAACGACTCGTCCCTTGATATAGCAACCAGGCTTAAAATGGACAAGAAGTGCTATTCTGCCGTCCACTAACTAAAAAGACGGTAAGCAATATTGAACGCCTATGGCCTAACGTAGTGTTTGTTAGCGGACGGCAGTATTGTCGTGACGTCGAATAAACATCGTGTGTACATTACACAAATGCTCAAGAAACTTTCAATAGACGCGAACGAAGCCTAACGTAACTCCGGCGATGTATGTACGTTACTTTTGTGTGCACGACACAATAGTGTCCACAGGTGTCCAAAGACGATCACGGCAATAAGCTGAATAGAAGCTCCTTCTACTCAACTAGCGTCTAACACTCTCGTATACAGAGTGATTTTGAATGTATCTAATAATAAAAAATATTTTCATTTTTTATTAAACGCTTAATCAATGCTAATTTCGTAAAGATATAAATCTTTTAAGAAGTATATTATGTTTTTAATGCATTTACTCTTTAAAACAATCAGGAAATTGTAATAATTTAATTTTATTATTTACTAGCGAAACCCACAAAAAGTTGCTCTAAGTATAGGTTTTTTGTATTCTTTATGTTCGTTGAGTAAATATTCGTAAAGGTATTAGTATGTACCTACCGTAAAATAAAAAGGGAATAAAGATCTAAGTCATTCCTTTCTTTTTGTAAAAAAGGTAATACCTGACTAAAGAATTGTCGCAGAGAATTTTAAAGACATTGGACCAACTAACATTTCTGACGTTACAGCACTCGAAGCACTTAGAAGCAAGGCAGCCTCCACAACCACTGCGTCGACCGTGAAATCAAATTATTGCATGGCTACTAATTACAACATCAGAAATAAAATAAATGACATTATTTAACTTTATACTAACTTCAAAACTGACATGCGACCCTGTACACTGTGACAATATAACAACCCTATCCCCGTATTACGTTGTCACAATATAAGATTAAATTCTTCCTTTACGTTAGAAATCTTTATAAAAGTCGATGCGTTACAGTCAGTTACAATGGCACGTACTTATCATATAATATTTTCTTTTCAGGCTGCCTTATTGGGCCCGTGTCATACGTTTGCGAACAGTCGTGAGCCTAGAGTTCGATTACTAGACATTAGGAATAAATGTTTTTAGACTATCACGATTTGTACACATCTATACTATCTATATTAATATTATAAAGCTGAATAGTTTGTTTGTTTGTTTGGTTGACCGCGCTAATCTCAGGAACTACCGGTTCGAATTGAAAAATTATTGTAGTATTGGATAGCCTATTTATCGAAGAAAGTTATAGGCTATATAACATCACGCTACGATCAATAGGAGCAGAGAATCAATGAAAAATGTTGACGAAATAGCGCGGCTCAGCTAGTACGTAATATAATGCTAGGTAACGGGTGTTATTCGCGGCAAAGTATTATAAGCCCGACGTTTCGAACGACTTACATCAATCGTGTCGGTCGAAACGTCAGGCAATCAATAAGTATTACCTTTCAAATACTTTAGGAATTTTTTTCTAACAGTACGGAGTCTGACAATGTCTAATAAATAGGTTTGCCCGTATTACGTGGCATTTAAAAAAATTAATAATTTTTAATATATACCTGCCTATACCATCGAATGTATACAAAGTAGGTGTAATCGTATGCATGAATGGCGTAGTGGCTTAGGTAATAAAAAAGGCCTCGCCATTGCCACGGCTGAGCGTTTTAGGTTCGGTTCGTTTCCCCATACGGGATAAAAATTTGTGTGATCCACAAAATATAGTTGATCCGAGTCTTTTGTGTCCGTTGTTGGAATGTTTGAAGGCTCCCGCGACACAGGAATTATAAGGCGTGGCGCCGGCGCAATGTCAGAATAAAGCCGCGCGCTAGCCGCTGCGATGTCGCATAGCGGGGCGCCCCGCAGTGGGCGGAGTTACTAGTTTTCGCTTCCCCTGCTTCACCCCCTCAATTACCTAAACATCGTCTTGTTACAGCGCCTTAAGTGCAGTAGGTGTCTGTGAAAAATCCCATAACCAAATACGTCATTATTTTCCTTTACTGTATTCAGGACTATATTTATACACTAATGTTTAGTGCGCTAACCTTATATGGAATGTATTATAATGAGGTAAAATGTATTAGGAAAATTGTTGAAACTATGGAGAAAAATTTAATATTTAAGTTAGGTAGATACGTGATCTGCGTCATGTATCCTCTGACTAGTAACATTATAAATGCGAAAGTGAGTTTGTTTGTTACACTTTCATTGTTTAACTACTCAACCAAACATCATGAAATTTCGCATACACCTTGTCAGCAGAAAAGGATATAGGGTACGTTTCATCCAGAAAAGTACGTTTAATCGTAGTCGCGTAATCTACATTTACGCGAGCAAAGCCGCGTTCAAAAGCTAGTAAATGAATGAATGAATCATCACTGTAACGGTTGTTTCTCGAGATTGGAATATTATATGACATACTAATGTTATTATCACGTAATACCAGTAATTGTTAAGGTATAATCCCGTTTTCCTGTTCGATTGACACCATTGGAGTACAGATAGTGGTGTCATCATTATTAGTTTAGGTACTCATTACAATTCCATCATTAACGGCTATTTGGTCATAAGTAGCTCGTCAGCAATATGAGTAGCTTAACATTTAACCAACTTGTAAAATTATGTTGTGAATAAATAAATTATTATTATTCTATATTCTTTAAATATGATTAAATTACCTGTTCTGAGTATTACTGAAAACGTCTGAAATCCCAACTAATCTATAGGTACTAATATTATAAAGCTGAAGAGTTTGTTTGTTTGTTTGGTTGAACGCGCTATTCTCAGGAACTACGGGTTCGAATTGAAAAATTATTTTATTGTTGGATAGCTTATTTATCGAGGAAGTACCTAGGCTATATAACATCACGCTACGACCCACGGGTGCGTTGCAGTAATCATAAACGCGGTTGAAACCGCGGGCACATCTAGTATTATATAAATGCGAATGTGAATTTGTTTGTTACGCTTTCACGCCGTAACTACTCGAGCGATCACCATGAAATACCGCAAACACGTTGTCAAGGAAAAGAAAAGGAGATAGATTTTCATCCAGTAAAAAGAACTGTTACTAACCTGACCTAACCTACATTTACGCGAAGCCGCGGGCAAAATCTAGCACGTAATAACACTTTGCCTGACCAAACAAACTCGAGACCTTACACTCGCATGCATACAAAAATGTAAACTTACGACATGGAAGCACCAATATTGGTTCCAAAAAAAGCACTGAGAAACTTAATGACCAAATCTAGATTAACCCGATTAAAGCCGTGGGCAAAATCTAGTAAATAATATTTTAAACTAGTTATAAATCTATACTAATATTATAAAGCTGAAGAGTTTGTTTGTTTGTTTGTTTGAACGCACTAATCTCATCCTTACTTAATATTATAAATTCGAAAGTAACTCTGTCTGTCTATCTGTCTGTCTGTCTGTTACCTTTTCACGGCTAAACCACCAAACCGATTTAGATGAAATTTGGTACAGATATAGTTTGGTACAGATATAGTTTAAAACCTAGGGAAGGACATAGGCTACTTTTTATTGATGTAGGTACTACGCGGGCGGAGCCACGTGCAAAAGCTAGTGTTATATATAACGGTAGCTTCTAAAAATCGAAAACTCAGTCTTTAGAATTAAATCCCTATAGTAAGCCTGAGGTATTCTCTTCATGACACGTCGTATTTTGGATGTTTCGACTGCAGTCAATACACAAACATGGATGGATGTTTGTTGTCTGAGTTACGATGTTTTCGATTCGTGTATCGAATTTCCAATGTCAAATGTCAGAGTTATTGTCATGTTGTTCATTCTTCAATATCTAACGTTGTCGTGACAAGCTATCGTTCACTTGTAACAAATCAATCGGTACCCGCCCTTTGTAAAAAGCCACTTCGTGGAATAAATACGACTGCAGGTATTATTAAAATATTATATAGTACCTACTTACTTTTAAATTTAAATGTTAATTGTAAGTCATTGGCCCCGTGGCATAGGTGCTTGTGAGTGCGTACGTTACCTGATAAGGTAAGGTTACTACAGAGTTCGATCCCGGGTCGCGTAATGTCTTTTAAGGGGTTGGTGGAAATGGTCAGTAACAGCAGGGAGTCTGCAAATGTGTCCGATAGACGCCATTATAATAGATGTTATAATAATAATGTCCGACTCCTTAGCAGATTCAGACGTGAGTCAATGTATGTACTTATATTTAAATGAGAGGAACATAAATATTGAACTAAACATTCACAAAAATCCTGTCTACGACTCCATTATATGTATAGATAGAACTATATATTCTAATACAGTCGGTAAACTATTATTCATAGCGACAGTCACTTAGAATTAAAAAATCAAAATCAAAAATAAATTTATTCAAGTTAGGTTACAAGGTAACACTTATGAATGTCAAAGTTACACTAAATTTTTTCTGTAAATTTACATTTACTGCCACGTTCAGCAAAGCAAGGGTGTAGGGCTCATGAGAAGAACGGGCAAGAAACTCATGGCCACTCTTTTTAATCGCCAAGTTTACAATAAAATTTTGTTTACAAATCATAACTGTAAGGTGCTGCAACCATTTCTTCATGAATTACTACTGAACATACTCAAGCATTTAATAAAATTTGATGGTAGCCTCTAAAGTAGCAGTATGGTAAACAGGAGCATAGATTAGATTATGAAACATATCAATCAATATGTGTTTTACTGAGAATCTCCTAACAGAAAAACTTAACACATTGCCCATCCCGACAAACTCAGAGCCTCACAATCTACCGCAAACAAAAACAAACTTTACAACGAGACCAGACAAGGAATTCAGTACATTATCACCTATAATGTGTAAATTATTTATTATGTACAATATCATTATCATTTACTTGACAAAACGACGCGGATGTAGTTGTGTAATGTTGCAGCGCATGTCAAATGCTAATTGATTCCAGTTGATAACCAGCCAACCCACCTGGCAGTACTGAACTAAACATCTGTTTGATGTGGCCGACAATGTGGAAGTACCTAATTGGTAATGAATCTACATACTATTATATTTCCGAGACTCATTCTATGTTCTTTGTTTTCGATGTTTGAATGGCATTATGCTGTTGTAAATTATTGACAATCGAAACGAGAGGCTATGAGTTTCTTGCCTACTTCTCATGAAAGCTTTACTACTCGAACTAGCTCTATTAAATTGTTTACGATTATTTACTTTCTTGTTTTATCTACGTTCATTATATCTATACTAATATTATAAAGCCGAAGAGTTTGTTTGTTTGTTTGGTTGAACGCGCTAATCTCACGAACTACTGGTTCGAATTGAAAAATTATTTTAGTGATGGGTAGCCTATTTATAGGGAAGGCTATAGGCTATATAAAATCACTACGAACCACAGGGAGCAGTAACTATAAGCGCGGGTGAAACCACGGGCACATCTAGTATTATATATATTACTAGCTGACCCGCGCAACTTCGTCTGCTTCATATAAGAAAATTTTTCCGTTTTTGTAACATTATTCATTGCTGCTCCGCTCCTATTGGTCGTAGCGTGAAGTTATATAGCCTATAGTCTTCCTCGATAAATGGGCTATCCAATACTAAAATATTTTTTCATTTCGAACTAGTAGTTCCTGAGATTAGCGCGTTCAACCAAACAAACAAACTCTGCAGCTTTATACTAATAGTATAGATTTATAAGATAAGGCATAATAGGCATATAAAAATTGGAGGTAAATAAAAATGATAAATACGTAAAATTTACATGAGGCCTTATTTATGAGACGTTCATCGTCACGACGGTTGTCGACTTGTGACCCGAAAGCAGCATTGATACAGTGGGCCAAGAAAACCTTCTTAAACAAATTCATGGAAATATACTGACTATAGTTATAATAACAACTCAATAACTACTACTAGTTGTAAGTTAATAGATATACTACCTACATTAGAATTTTGTTAGAAAGTTGTACTATGTAAGTATTTGTTTGTTAATACGTTATATTTAACTTGTTATAATTTGAGCGTGGCATCGGGTAATTACTTTGTTCGTCCTTGAGACATACCTATTAATATGACTAATTGGGGCTACTTATATTATTTACTCGGAAAATGTCTCTTTCTTTGCGATTCAAGCTATTTTAGTGCCAATATATCATCTGCTTGCATACGACAATATGACAAATAAAAAAATAAACACGTTTAGGTAACCATCGAATAAATACAATCAATTATTTCCATACACATATCATTATAATTATGTACATACGTAGGTACTAATTGAATTTGTATGGTTTTCCCTTTTCATCAGCCAAGTGCATTCACCTACGTACCTATACCACAGCACATTATTACCGTGCCTATACATTATATTACTTTAAACATTAATTTAAAATTGATTCATTGCCATCGCCTTATTTTATTTTATTACCCATTAAAATATGGACAATAGTCCTTTACACACACTAACAGATACCTACCTATAGTTTGCCAGTACCTACGTAACAATTGCCTGTGATTACAGCTTACGGCTAGGCACAGCAATTAAGGCTCCAACCTCAGAGTCGTTTGTTGTGGCCGTCCGAGATACAACACTGACCACCGCGCTAATGGCAGGTACAACAACTTCATTAAGAGACTTTGGCAAATTAATATAAATTCACTTTATATATATATATAGATCACACCTCAGACAGACAAGATATAGGTGTCGAAGACAAGAAGGAAAAATTCAAAATATACCTAGTCTCGGTTTAAGTTGCGGTACGGATTGTTTTGTGAATATTATAGGTTCTTAAGTGTAGCAGTGCTATTGAACTGATATTCTATAAGTTAATGTTATAAATATTAAGTTATTTCGTTATTCAATGTTTTATTTTTAAACTAAGGTGTCACAAATTGAAATTAACAAATAAATCTCAATTTATTTTCTAGAAATTGAAAGATTTATCTAATTTCTTAAAATAGCTTATATGAATTGCAAAAAGCGTATAGTTGCTCTCTCAGAGGTTTGATCCGGCCTCTCAACTATGGTGTGGATATATAATTATATACATAATATGTTATACATACTGTATATTTAAGTCAACATAACGTAAACTTTTTTAGACACATTCGCTTTGCCTTGCTATGTTTTTGTTCAAACTAATAGATAACAAGCGATCACACAAGGCACGCGGTCATATTTAACATATAAGTATCCAGATTAATCTGAGTTGTAAAATACTGAAATTATATTTAATTGGCGATTTAAAAGAGTGGCCGTGAGTTTCTTGTAGGTTTCTTCTCATAGGCTCCCTTTGCCTGAACCTAGCAACTAACCTAAATGTAGCTTCAGTAACTTGGTAAACTCACTAACCTATATATGTACTTTGACGTTCATAAGTGTTACTTTGTGACCTAAATGAATAAATGATTTTTGACTTTGACTTTTTTTTTTTTATTTTGCTCGTCAAAATGACCACACTCCACCTGATGGTAAGCAGTCTTGTGGTCTAAGAGCAGTGGCCTCCACATCGCCCCCACAGTAGCCGAGGCGATGTTGAGGTCTCTACTTTGACGGCCTGAGAAGATGCTTTTTCACGCCCCGCTTAAAGAACCCAGGATTGAAGGAAGAAGGAAACACGTGCCGTGGCAGAGAATTCCATGCCTTGGTCGTTCGGCAGAGATATGAGGACCCTATTACTATCTTGCTACTAAGTATTTTCTAACAAATAAATCCAAATTTAAACCAACCAAGGCCTTTTACGCAAAAATAGAACCTAAAACCTCACGATGTCAAAAACTCGTCACTTACATAATAAATAAATTAAGTTGCCACCATCAAGGGAATGATAAGCTCGCAGTGTTCCGTTGTTGAGTATTGTGACTTCGATCCCGGCACGAGACAACAGTTAAAATAATAGCTTCTACAATTATTATTGGTTATTACAATAATGGCAAAGCCTGCGACACAAGCATTCATATAAAAATAAAGTAAAATGGTTTAAAAATGAAATACCTTACATATTATGTATTATGAATTTATGATAGTTCATAATAAGTACTTAATAAACACACATCTAAGCTTATTAGGCTAAGTTAGTACCTATTAAGCCTTATACGCTTAGGTGTTATTATTAGAATGGAATATTTGATAAGTCGGGTAATTCTTCTTTAATATCCTAACTTATATTATAAATGCGCATGTGAAATGGTTTTTTTGTTACGCTTTCACGCCTTAACTACTCGGCAAAGCGTCATGAAACATCGCATAAGTACACTTTGTGAGGGGTACATAAAAGGACAAAGGATAACTTTCATCCAGAAGTATTGTTCCCGAGGGTAATAAATTTATTGACAAAATCTAAATAAACGAAAGGAAAATCCTCAGGCAAAATTTAATAAATAATATACAAATCTCTCTGTAATTATAATAATAATAATATTTTATTGTCACAAAAAGATACATACAAAGGAATAACCCATGTGGTTATAAACATTTTAACATGTACAATAATTTTGTTGACCACTGGTACCCAAAGTAAGATTTAACTTGTGGTATGAGTACCAGGGCTCTCACAATTAATTGCAACAGGTAGATATGTGAAAGTGTAGTGTATCGTGGATGCATATGCATGTGCTGAATTGCTATACACATTCCTTTCCTATATATATATAACAGGTAACGGGTATTAACGCGATCATGCATGTTTACCTTTTATAGGCTTGACGTTTCGACCAGGTTACACCGGCCGTGGTCACAAGCTGACTGGTGCTGCGTAAACATTATGCATGATCGTGTTAATACCCGTTACTTATTATATATATATCATGCAACGCGAAAGTTTAAAAGTTATTATTCCTTTCCTAATTAATTGCTTCCTTATGGTAAAATCCACGATCCAATATGCATTCTTACTTATGGGAATACCACTTCCTACATAATAATATATTACCTGCTCCCTTTACCTTCCTCTACAGCACTTTCCATCTTAAGGGATTCCTTAAAATGGGAAGTACTGTGGAGGAATGAAAATTTAGTTATATTTAATATACTGGATGCCTTCATCCAGAATATTAAGTGCTAGCTTTTGCGCGCGGCTCCCCCCGCGTGGTACCTACATCAATAAAAAGTAGCATATGTCCTTCTCCAGGTTTTAAACTATATCTGTACCAAATTTCATCTAAATCGGTTGAGTGGTTTAGCCGTGAAAAGGTAACAGAGAGACAGACAGAGTTCTTTTCGAATTTCTAATAGATAGATATTATTAAGTAAGGATTACTAAATATAATTTTTTGGAAGCTGTCACAGATAAGTACCGTGCCGAGTGTGGTGGGCTCGATCCGCACACGGAACAAAACATTTATAATAATAATAATAATAATAAAACGTTTATTTCAGATTTTAAATCCATACATAATAAATAAGTAATGTCCAGAGAGTCAGCATTAAAGAAACATTATATCACATACACATACATATATCAAAATACATTTAACTGAGAAAACAACTAAGAAATAATTAGAAAGAATTATCAAAACATTTAAACAAAAATAGGCATAATAATTTCAAGTCTGGGTGTTCTCTATGGCCGTTTCGCGATACAGGACATTTCACCAGGTATGTGTCAAATTTTTGTAGTGTTAAGTCCCACGTAACAGGGAGCGAGCCTATTGTTATGATTCGAGCACATTGCCGAACTCCGTGATATTACTGAGAAATGATACCTAAGAAAACTGTATACCCAAGAATCGAACCATACAATAGCTTCGTACAATTTTCAAAGTTCCTTTTCTCAACAATTGTATATCATACACAAATACATGGGTGCAATCTTGAGGATAGCATTTATATTGCACCTAGGATTTATTTGCATATAGGGAAAATATAAACGAAAACACCATTAGCCCCTCAAACAATAACCCATAACCGCATGGCCCTAATTGCGGTTAGTCACCTACGTCAATGTCTGTGAGTCAACCTTGACTTTGATGCCGAGAAAATCCACTCGTCAATGCAGGTATGCAAACGTAGAACAAAAGTAGACAAACTAGGAATGGTGAGAAAACGAAATATTTCAGTTATGTTTACTATGCACTTCCTTATGGCAGATTAATAAAACACCTATAATGTGGATATCCAACAAATCGGTAATATTTTGGTTTATAAAGAATCCTTCCGCACTAGGACAAAATACTATGTAGCGAAGGATTTTAAAAATATAATATTCAAATAACGGTGGATCATACAAATTTATGTCCCATGTGGGGATCGAACCAGCAACACTCAGCGCAGTGGCAATGGCGAGGCGATGACTTTAACCACTTTACCATCCGTATCATCATATGACAATTTCTGTATGAAAAATAATAATATAGGTACTCGTTAAATATATTAGATATATTTAACGAGTATATTATTATTTTTCAAGTTTACACATTACCTAGCTATCCTAGTAATATTTTTGTAAATGTAAACGATTGTGTGTTTGTGTCTGCTATCTAGTCACGCGTAAAACATTGCAAGAATTCAAACAGTTTACGCCTAAAAGAGAGTGACAAGTAAAAAACAATTTTAACTTGTCACACACTTTTTATCGGTGCGCAATTGCGCATACTCTCCCGTAAGATTCACGCAAGCGAAGTCGCTGACAGAAGCTATTGTCCGTAATTCTACACTATTCTAAAATTTTTATTAACCGTTATAAAAATTATGTACCTATAGAATTAAATAATTAAATAATTTAAAAATGACTTTTAATTTCAAAATAGTATTGTTTATAATACAATATATTATACTTAATATTATTAAAAATAATATTATTGAATAATATGAGTAAATACTCGTATCTATTTAAACTTATCCATATTTCGTTCGTAATCTCTGAGACCTTAAAATTATTATTTACAATAACTGAGCTTCATAATTGTCATACAAAATGTATTCAAAAAGATTGCGCGCCCAACGTGGGGCTCGAACCCACGACCCTGAGATTAAGAGTCTCATGCTCTACCGACTGAGCTAGCCGGGCTTATGTCAGTAACGTGTAAATGTACCGTCAGATTCGATAACCCGTTACGCTAGCTAAATTAAAATGAGAAAAGAGCTAATAATAATTATTAAAATACCGCCAAGTGTGAATTGAGTTCAGATATAAGACATTCCGCACAACATAATTTTTAACGATCATAAAAAAGTCCGTGTCGTTTCTTTTGGCATATTTTTCCTGTTGGCAATATTTATTTGCCATAGATGAGTACAGAATATTCTTTTTGTATAAGCACATATACAATTCAATAAGTATACCAACCTACAAAAAATGCGTAGGTATTAATGTACAAATTTTTATCTTAATATGTATTATAATTATTATAAATTATGATAAAAATCATGACTAACAAATTAAAATCCATATAGGTACAAATTTACAATTAATTTAACACAACAAAATTGTCTATGACAAGCAGACACACAGATGAAAAAGTGACATCTAATACATCTACTTTCTACCCAATAATCACTTTCGCATGAGTCAGTATTTACGTTTTTCCTTTCTGTATGCGAAACCCTATTACCAAATATCTTAAGTAGACCACAACACAAATAAAAGCAACAAAACTATCGTGACTCGTGAGTCATCGTGCTTGGCGAATGTTTGCCGTTTAACCATTACCAGGAATTAAATTGTAGGTACTCTCTCAATTGGTAACGTAGGTACTTATCCTCAAATTAACATTTAGTTTGAGGACGTAGATACTTAATACAAACGAAAATTACATAAAAAAAGTAAATGCTAAAAAAGTTTTGATACTAATAATAATTATGTGGTATCAAATCCTTTTTCTTCAACTTTAACTAATCGTCATAAGTTGATAATACAATCGTAAACGCACGCGATTGTTTATCCAGAGATCTTGTATCGATTCCAAAATCGGATAAGTTATTCAGAGCTTCTGTTATATTTATAACTTATAACTTAAAGATTTTAAATAGTAATAGGGAGTTTGAGTAAACTCCAATAGGCTTTGTCTTCTTATGTGTGGCAATTATTTAAATTAATTAGAACTTGGATCTGACACATAACTTGTTAAATAAAAAGTTGTGACTTAAAATATTGTTGACTTTACCGAAACGTCGGGGAAAGTGTAAATTTAAATCATAATAGCTTTTTAATCATTTTAAATCTATACTAATATTATAAAGCTGAAGAGTTTGTTTGTTGGAACGCGCTAATCTCAGGAACTACCGATTCGATTTGAAAAATTATTTCAGTGTTGGATAGCTTATTTATCAAAAAAGGCTATGGGCTATATAACATCATGCTACGACCCACGGAGGCGGCGCAGTAACGACAAACGCGGGTGAAACCGCGGGAACATCTAGTAGCTTATATAGTAGTGAAGGTTCAGTAGCAGGGAAATATTTTCAAAAGTATGTAAGAAAAGTGTAAATAAACAACGCGATAAAATACGTATAAAATAGTTTAATTTCAATGTATAAAATTCGCGTAAACGCAAGACAATATTATTTCTAATTATATATTATATTATCATCATCATATAGCAGATATATATTTATGATAGCCATCAATCTACTCATTCTGTCAATTACTTACGAGATGATTGTTTACACTGTGACTCAGACAATCTTTATGGCATGCGCCTGCGCAGCGCAGTTTAACAAACGGTATTACAATTACAACTAAAGCTTTAGGTGCTTTCTGTAAGTAGTTTAGTCAAGTTGACTAATTTCGAGTTATAAAGGTTACGATGACTTCATCAGGTAACAGTTAATTGTCAATATAGATATTATAAAGAAATAAAACAATGCAATCGTCACTAATTTATAACGTGAATTAATGTTTAACTAGCGGTCGCCTAGTGCTCGAAATTCGACCACAGTTTGCCTGTAAGATATTGCTGATATATGTCATTATATATTGATATATGCAACCATAGTTACGCGCTTCGACTGCGTGTGTCAAATGTATGATGGTGTGCGTGTAGTGTTTTTTCATTAATTTAATGTATTTCTAATGCATATTTTATATAAATATAAGGATTCGCCCCTCCTTCTCCATATAAACTTTAACTGTGCCAAATTTCATACTCCTCCGTCCGCGCAATTTTCGTAAAAAGGGGTACAAAGTTTTTGCTTCACGTATTAATATATAGATACTTCATTAATTATAAGGCGTACCAAATATAACAAACATTACTTAAGTTTGTGTCAAAAGTAGTTCAGCCAATTTAAAAGAATATCACAGTAGGTATAGTTTATAATAATTGATAGTAAATATTATAAAGAATATTTTTGTTTGGGTATAATAAAGAACCTAAACATTATTTACTATACCATGTAAAAGAAGGTACTGATTGTCTTGCAAACGCAATTGCGGTATGTATGTGTATGAATAAGGTTACGACTGATATCCAACCACGCCCTTTTAATCGACAAACCGCTTTAAATGCTCGTTCTCGGTTGCAATCTGCGATAATTCTACCGCTGTTGCTGTTGCTCAATAATACCTACATTATTTTATAACGATTTCTAGTCATTTCTTTACAAATTATTAGTATTTTTGCCAATGTCTCCAGCTAAGCTTGTGTTAGGGGTCGGTGCATGCTGGTAGTATAATAGATGGGATACGAGCCCACGATCTCTCGGTATTGACGAAGCATATAATGCAAATTTACTACAAAAAATATTTGATTGATTAGTTTTAAAACACTTATTAAAACAAAAAGAACAAAAGAAAAATATGCAGTAACTAAGCATACGTTGTTGCCTACATAATAAACGTAGGAGAGAGATCTTGTTCCACCTTATTAAAAGCAGCAAGGATATGCAAGTAAACAAAATACCCCACAAATCCAAACATATAATCAGCCAATCGCACGTTTAGCTGTAAAAACGATTAATTCTAATAATGTTTTAAGACTCACCACGTCAGTCATATCAAATGAAACGGAGTCAGTTATAATTATAACGGTCCAAGTGCACAGAGAAAGCTTTCGATTGAACGCACCTACTAAATTAATTACAATAAACATGCATTTTGCATCTCGCTCATTAGAGCGCTCGTAAAACCGTCCGGTGCCATCGTAAACGGGGTGAATGGTTCGATTTGTTCACATATTGTCATCGTACCGAGAACTGAGTGTAATGACAACCAAATTAACCTTTATTATGCAGCTTCATACATTCAGAGCACTCCGTATAGGTTTGATACCTACAAATTATTTTATAATCTGTTGAATTGTCGATTGGGAAATTAATTTAGAGTGCTGTGCTTGCGAGCGCCTAATTTAGGTACACATTATGGAGTTTGCCGTTGCGGCTTTTATGCGTAGTCCTTATTTAGGGACACACAATACAGCACCGATTCAGTTTTACGGTATACTGTGTCAAGAAACAATAAGGAGGTACAGTGGCGGTAGGTACGTTTGTATAAGACCAAAAGTCTGACTTTCCAGAATAACGTATTACATTCAGCCTAGCACAAGCAAGCCATAGGTTATATTATGGTTAGCTCGTCCAAGATATTTAAATGAAATTAAATATGGAATAAAATAGTTTCTTTTTTGTTTTTTTAAATACCATTTTCGCACTAGGCATAAGCTATGTGGCGCGGAGGATTTTACAAACATTGAAACAGCGGACACAATGATAGCAGAGACTTGTAAGAATTTACCACATAACTATTTGTGGATAGCGCAAATCTTTGTCCTATATGGGGATCGAATCTACAACACTCAGCGCAGTGTGAAACGGCGAGGTAACTACTGCATACCATGCATACCATGCATGCAGGTTCATTCTGAAACGCTAGACAAGTCGCGCGTTGTACCTATATATAGGTCTTGCTTGACCGTTTGCAAACCAGGCTCTGTAGTGCCGAACGGAAGAATAACGTTACGATATTCCCTGACTGATCATAAATGGCAGCTAAAAGGGCTCATCGAGATTGCAACTACTAATCTCAGCCAGTATAGACTCCTGTTATGCTTTCCTTGAGATGCACTTAGGTAAAGTACATGAGTCTAATGCCCATATTCTTAACACACTCCTCTAGTATATAGACAATGCACCAAGACTTTGAGCAGATGTGGCCACATTTCAAGTCTATTTTTACTTCAGCTTGTGTATATAATCATAATCAAAAAGCATTAATATAAGCAATACATTTGTCAGTTTCTAAGACTAAGATTGACAGTCAACGCACTCTTTTCCGTTTATTTTTTGTCAAGGTATTAGTAGTTACGAGGTGATCCAATGTATGTTCTAAGCTACGTTTTCTTTTCCAGTCCAGAGTGTGTGCATAATTGGATATATTTTTTGACGTGACAACGTCTAATAAATCGATGAACGCCGACTGCACGCACGAAAAAGGATGACATTGTCACGTTAAACTATCGTCCGTAAACCGACTTTACAGACAACCAATTTTCTAGTTTATAAAACGCTTGAAAGAAATACAGATATTAAAGCTTAATCGCATTTACTACATATATTATAAAAGATAAATTATAATAAGATACGCCATGAGACTCACCAGCATGGTATAAATAAGCTAATCAAAGTTCATTAGAAAACGTATGTAATAGTGATATTGCCGGTTCATACCTACCTTAATCTATGTATATATATATATACCTACTTAATCTATATCTATACATACAAATAAATAAAATTGAAGTGTCTGTTTGTAATGTCAAAATAACAGCTTTTTATCTAATGCATATGAAAATATATAAGGTACCTATACGAAAACATATATTTTTAGAATTGTTGTCTGTCTGTCTGTCTGTTTGTTTCGGGTAATCTCCGAAACGGCTGAACTGATTTTGACGGGACTTTCACTGGCAGATAGCTGATGTTATAAGGAGTAACATAGGCTACTTTGATTTTAGAAAAAAATATAGGGTTCCGCGGAGACAAACACTTTTTAGTTAAAATCTACGCGGACGAAGTCGCAGGTAACAGCTAGTTTATCCTAAAATCAATCCAGAATAATTTGTCAAGTAACAGAATATATTTTAGTGCCTCATATAGTGTATTCCAAACCATTGAAAAACTACTACAGAGAATTTCATTTTAAACATGTCATAGTATTGATGAATCGGCTGGTATATACTGGTATATAGGTGAAATAAATCCCTCTGCTTCCTGGAGTCGTAACTACTAGGTAATCGTATTAGACAGCACTTTATAATAAAATGAAAATGACTCCTAAACCTCAGCATTTAATTAATTGCGGTCGGAAGTCCCGTTACTTCGTAGAACTAAGTGACTTTAACTCACTGCTTGACTGTACACTAAGTTTTATGTATTTGCATTGACGTATATGTTTAACAAGTGTACTGAAAAATATATTTAGTTGGATCAGGAGAACCATATAAATAACTAAAATTAAGTTGTATGTCCATGGTTCTTGTAAAAGTGACACAGAATCTAAGTAAGCTTTTGTTGCAGTTTAAAGTAATTCGGTTTAGACCAACGATGCCTTAGTAGTCATTCCTTGTACTTGTAAACAAACTGTGTGTGAAAATATATTATGTATAGTAGGTATAAGCCTAATAGGGAAGACATGGGGCTTGCGATTAACCTCTTGTGAGACAGCTGGATGTTTACATTATCGCCCGTTATCGCCGCGTGCCACTTGAGATTTTGTTATTGTTAATTACCGGCCCACTCATAGCTCGTAGAATCAAAAAAATGGTACTACAGAATTTGTTATGATGTCAGCTACGTAGTAAAATATAAACAAGAGCTTTTTGCTGGCTCGCATGCGAGCCCCTGGCACACTAGAGGTTAACAGGTCGTGATTTCGATCGTCACTACGTTATTATTTATTACTAGCTGTTACCTGCGACTTCGTCCGCGTAGATTTTAACTAAAAAGTGTTTGTCGCCGCGGAACCCAGCTATATTTCTCTGCCCAAGTTACTTTAATGGCGTAGTTTTTATAGTATAAAGCTAGATAATAGCATGGCTTACTCAAAAACAACATTTAAATATGCGTCGTTAGATTACACGCTGTCACAGAATGCGTAAGATAAATAAAGATTCACAGCTCCTCCCCCGTAGGTGATAGCGTGATAATATGTAGCCTATATGTTGACCCGACCTGTTAGTAATATTCATGCAAAATTTGAAGTAAATCCATGCAGTACTTTTTGAGTTTAGCCCGGACATACATACAGACAAACAGACAAAAATACTAAAAACTATATTTTTGGCTTCGATATCGATTGTAGATCAAGCCCCAAGTATTCTTTTTAAAAAATATTCAATGTACAGTTTTGACTTTCCTACGATTTTATTATATGTATAGATTATTCTGAACCTATGCCTAATTACGCTTAGCTTATCTGAGGACGATAAAAATATAAATAAATTGTAATTCATATAATATAAAACAGAATATGTTTATTTAAAGTATGTATTTAAACCAGCTGATTGATAAATATAGGAAAATATCGAGCCAAATCAAAAGAAAAGTTGAGGCAATTTTTGAAATATACCATTTAAATTTAGCCTTAATTCAAAATGAAAGTCAAAATAATTTGAAATGAAACAATTTTTAACGAATTTCATTGCGGCTTCTTCTAACAACACTAATACCCTAACTAAAGCGTGTACCTAATGATAAAATCTGTATAAAATAATTTTATATAAATAACGCATGCACATAAGAAAGTATCATTAAAATCATTTATACATTTAGGTCACAAAGTTACACTTAGGTATGAACGTGATTTACTACTAAACGTCTTAATTTTGATGCCGAGTTGTTAATCTAGAAAGGTATATATAATACAATGGCGATTTAAAATGGTTAAGTTTCTCCACTAAACTATGACATTCATAATTGTTACTTGGTGACCTAAGTGATAAATTATTGTTATTTGATTTGGATCATAGAAAAACTAAAAGATTTATTTTTGTCGGGATATCTCTCTAAGATTGGCCAATGAGACATTAGACAGGAAGATATTTAGGGCAGGAGTAATAAAAACGTCTAGAGATAAGATGGATAGGTATGTATCCATCTAATAAATATAAATATAAAACGTAATGATCACTACCGAGATGGTTTATACAGCTGACAGTTAACGAAATAAACACCTTATACATCTGAAACTTCCTCTTGCAACTAAATACATAATAGTGACGTTTTAGAATTTTCCACTAAGTTATGAATGTCAAAATATAGTGATTAGTGGACTTACTGAAATAAAGTATATCCTAATTAATATTATATACGAAAGTGAGTTTCTTTGTTACGTTTTCACGCCTTAACTACTTGACCGATTATTATGAAAGTTCGCATACACGTTGTACTTTCATCCAGAAAATAATTACCTACTGTTTCCGAGGGATAGAAATATATTGACAAAATCTAGATTAACATGGCCGAAGCCGCGGGCAAAATCTAGTTATGAATAAAATATGAGACGAACGTGTGAAGCAGAAATGGATACCGAGCTAAGGTGTATTATTTTGGATCCGCGCAATGGACCCAAAACAAATATCTACCCATAAATGTCATCTACAGACAGATTTTAACTCTGAATGTTAGTACATATTTATATAGTTGTATATTTGTAATGCATCGATACAAGTACTACTAAGAACTTATATGAATAACACAGATTGGCTAATGTTTACATAGTAAACATTCAGTTGTAACATTAAAAGTGTGATTACGTAACGGTAATTACAATTCACCTCAACATTTTTGCTGTTATAACTCGAAATGGCATACAAACTTGCGAATAACTTTAAATAGTTGGATTTCTATGGCATGCCGTTACATTATTCTTGACAGCACCTAAAGGAAACGTAGAAGTAGGTAATTTACTAGAAACTAGTCTTATTCTATGTCCTAGATATAGTCAGAAAGGATGCCAAACCAGCTGTCCAAACGCTACGTCTATTCCGCCTAATTTCACTGACGTTAGCGCCGTGACTCATTGGAAAAACCAGCGCAAAGTGCTAACTCATTTATTATAAAACCACAAAATATACAAACCACCTTTAATAAGATAGAATAGTCATTAGTTGGGTCAACAATTACTTGTATGAGTCAAAATGGAAATAAATTATAATGATCCGTTTATAAAATGAAGCTGACTTGTAGAATTGTAGTCTATATGAATAAACTTTGTTTAAATATTATATATGATATTTACAATATATTATATATGGTGATAATGATGATTTTTATAATATAATGTCTACCAGAGCGAGTTTACCTTAGGACGGTGAATCATAATGGAGACCGGCCTTAAGCGCAGAAGATATTACAGTGTACAAGCACGTGTATTAACACAAGTGTACTCCTTATTTTTCTCTCACGGTCTATTGAAACGGTAACCTTACACGACCGAAGAAAGATCAAGCGCAGAACTCAACAGCTTCTCATGCTTTGCACATATCTGCAAAGGAATGAAAATCACCAACTTTCTGACTTCGGACTCTTTTTCTTAATAGATAACCCTTAAAACCATTCGTGACCAAAGCGAAGACTCGATCTCGGGACTTTATGGTACCACCCACAGGACCAATTTCATACTAGCTGATTGCCAACGGCTATGGATATTTACAAAACCCTTCAAGAGAAAATCGCTGTATTTCCAGACACTCCTTTAATAATCTGAAAATCCTACTTATGTAAATTCTCTAAGGGGCTATTTAAAAAAAAAAACATAGTACTAAGTGGGCACCACCTTTTGCTCTGCATCTTTGCCTTGCGACTTAATCCACCTTGACATCTATGAATGAATCTTCTTGAATAAAAAGTATCTTCAATTTGGTCATTCATAAATCATAAGTAATAGTAATTACTCCGCGACCTAATTGGCGTTTTGATAGGCAATATAAGAAATAAAAACGCTACTGAAAATTAAAGATAGTTCAACAAAACTCTTTACTACATTTACTGTTAGTCTTTAACTAAGCATTCATTTGGAGACCTCGAATCAGAAACTAAACACAGCTGGCTAATGTTGTCGGAGCATCGAGAAATTAAGTTAATCCCGAGAACACAGCCAGCTGACGTCTGCACTTAATTGCTTAAAAGCTATAGTATCGAGGTCCATTGACCCACATCCAGATACAAATACTTATCAATGTAACCGTGTACAGTGCCGAACACAAGCCCATGTTAAGATAAGGTGTTGTTCCTATTCAACCGCACTAGCAATTTGATTCATTTTCTATCATTGTGTTTCATTTGCTGTAAGGTTTACTTTCTGAATTAAATGGAGAATAGATCTTGCAACTTGCTGGTTGTATCGTATAAATCGTATCAATACTTACTAATTATTGTTTTTTATTCCATTTTTAAATAACGAATGAAAACGAATATATTCCTTGCGATAAACGAAGATACAATCCTTTTAAAATTGATATTAGAGTACGATACCGTAACCATAACTAACAGATGTTGCAATCAATGATATAAATGGTAATGTGTGTAATTAGTCTTATACTATTTATGTTGATTAACATTTATAATCGAAAAGGGATATTATTAAGGCGAAAACATGAGGTTAATAAATATGTATATTGACTTAAAACTTAAATTTAAATTCGCTAAAACATTTTTATTATTTTACTTTTCTGTGCAGATTGCACTTACTTTATTATGTGCATTTCAATTGCAACCGCTAATGATAGTCAAGCTGCTGCAATTTACCAAAGAATCACGATCAAAGAAGAACACAGAGTCATTTACGCCCGATAGCAACAGTTAGCGATAGCCACACACTACAGCCCTTAGAGCTACAGTCATTGACTGCGAGGGAACTGTACCTTAACTAGGTATTACACGTAGCGCATGGGAGCTTAGGTCATCGGCGCTAAGTAAAAGCTAACTGTCGAGCCGTGCCACTTCCTCCGCCGCGCGCCTACCGAATACTGATCGGGGATGCTCACGCACAACAGTTTATTGACTTATATCTTCCTCGCGATATTAGCGATTCGGGTTGCATTGAGTAACATGCCGTTGCATTTAAGGTGAAAGGAAGTTGAAGCAGTTTTGATTCACGTTTTCTTGTTTGATAGTTATTATACAGTTTAGGCACATGGTGCTTTCGCTTTTACGATTATCCTTGATGTGCCACTAGGTTTCCACCGCAAATAATAATTGGCTACGGATCAGGTATTTTGGATCGTAGCCTATTATATATATTATAAACTTAGAAAAACTGAATGTTTATTATAGTTTGAAAGTACTGTCTTTATAAATGACTGCTTTAAAGTCCATATAAATTAGTTCAGCTTCAATAATAATTCTTAAATATACAGCGTGTAACATATTAAACACACTTCCTGAAAGTACTTTGTTCAGATCCATTTCTGACATTTTAATATAGGTTTTTTTGTCCTAAAATAATAAAAACATCGTAAATTATAGTCATCCTTTTTTTTTTAATAGTCTAAATAAACGAAAATGTTTCATAATTCAAGGCAATAAGGATTTTTATGCAATAAAGGCAATAATGTTAGATTTATTGTAATATACCCATACTATCCGCGCACAGTAAGGAGAACTAATTTAATTAAAATATTTAAGTATCGGCAAACGTAGTGTAGGACGCCCTCCGACCAGGTGGGATGACGATCTGCGAAAGACTGCAGGCAGATGCTGGATGCGGCAAGCTGAAGACAGGGCGCTATGGCGCTCTTTGGGGGAGGGCTATGTCCAGCAGTGGACTATTATAGCCAGATGATAATGATGATGATTTAAGTATCTATATAAAAGTAACATTTTAAAGATTATATTATTATTCCGATTTAATACCTAATCTAATTGGGGTGTTTGAGGTTGTGCGTTTTATCTATGACACGTTGTATATAAATAACAAGCCGTTTTATTAATTTTAAATATTGATTTCACAATCAATAATTGTAATCATAATCTCCCTAACTAATATAAATACTATTATATAAATTATTCATATTAATATAGCTAGTGTGTTGGATTATTACTTATAACCGTTTCGATCACTAGATCCTTTAGATATCAATTCATACTTCAGACTTACATTAACTTTTGACAGTTAATAGTTAGTATTTAGTAGTCATCCGCAGCATTCGAAAACGAAATAAATACACTTAAGATTAATTCTTATTATTTTAATACACTACTGCTATTATTACTTTCCTGGAGTCATTAGTAAGTACTTAAAAGACATCAAAATACTTATAGTAGACTCTTTAAAGTTGGGAACAAATAATGCAATATGACTTTTATCTTAATTTTTGACGAGAAGAGTCATCTTTATTCAAAGATTCTTCAAAAATAAAATTGCTTAGGTCTTTGCCATTGCTCAATCTTATTTATAGTTTCGTGACCTACGTGGCTAGTAGCGGCACTTAGTACTTGAGTGTAAATTAGAAATAAGTAAGTAAATAAAACTTTTGTGTTTGATAATACTTGGTGCCGTGTGGCGCCCGCCGACGACGACGCGCGGCGCGCGGCGCCTACTGCCTATGTGATCACTGATCACCTTGTACTTACCTACATAATATAATTTTGATAAACAAATATTGTATAACCACTCTATATATAATAAATTATAATAATTATATTATTATACTTTTTATTTATAGTTTGGTATTATATAAATATTAAAAATAATAGGTATATTTATTACCAAACAAAAGTACAAAGATAAAGGTAAAGATCAGTTTATTTGTTATAACATGAGTATATATACTTACATATTGCATGCAAGTTGTTAAATGAAATGTCAATAACAGTCATTTTTAACATCTGCGGCGTACAAATATATACTTAACAAAAAAACTTTTAACAATAATAAATAATTACTTTTGACATTACAGATTTGTATTAATAAATTATTCAATATACATTATTATAGAAAACTAATCTTAAGGAATAAAATCTATCTATATACTATACTTATTTAACATTACATAATTTACCATTTAATTATACTATATTCTTATTACACTATTTTATGAATTCCATTTTATTATGCTTAATAATTAGCAGTGCATATAATAAATTATTCAAAATTCAATATTAAGTGTCGTAGCAGTTAGTGGTCAATGTTGTCATCTAGAATTTTTTTTATAAGTATTATAGTAGACCCTTTTTGCAAGGAAATCATTTAACTTCTTTTTAAAAATATTACTATTATATTCTTTGCAGAATTTGGCAATTTTTTATATATTTTTGGGTCCATGCAAAATATGCTGTTATTCAAGCAGTTTTTAATTTATGTAGGCGAAGTTTACTATTATCACGTCTATTGCGAACGACCGCATCAGATAGACGTGGAAACAAGTTAGGATTGCCTTTAACAAACATTGCGCTTTCCAAAATATAAAGAAAAGGTAATGTCAATATTTTATGTTTTATAAAGAATGGCTTACAGCTTTCCGTGACCTTTAGTTTGAACAAGGTTCTTATGCATTGCTTCTGGGCTTTAAATACAAATTCTTTATTCGTAGAGTTACCCGAAAGATAATGCCGTATCTAAGATTAGAGAAAACCAAACCATGGTACGCTGTAAGAAGGGCGTCAATATTGAGCATTGGTACTAATTTGTATATCTTCTTACGCAATGGCGTAAGAAGATTTTCTTATTTTTTTATTAAGGCTTCGGTGTTTTCTATTAGGTATACTTCATTAATAGTTTTATTATTGTAGTGAATATTTAGTTTAGACATGGTGGATTATCTTTGTGTAAAATGCATTATATTGGTTTTTCCAAATTAATTTTTAAATTATTGTTCTCCAACCATTGTATCATTGATATCAGAGAATTATTAATGTCATCATGATATACATTCATGTATAAACCGGAATGTGTTATTTTTTATTTGATAGTAAAGTGAATCATAGTGGGTATGTACTGGTCAATGGTCTTTACAATTTTTATGTAGGTATAGAGTAGATAGAATACATGTAATATTGAAGAGAATATATGGAAATTTTATTGTCATAACAATATTAAACACATAACATATTTTTTTTAAATTTCATATATATATGAAATATAAAAAATTTGTTAGATAAATATGAAATTTAAAAAAAATAATTAATTTAAATAATTATGTAACATTAGATTCCAAAAATTAAATTCTCTACTCAAATGTAATTAGGTAATTTTCTAATAAATCAAGTGTATTTTTGTACCAGAAGAGATTACTTGAATATAAACTATTACTATCGGCACGTTATATAAATAACCTGAACATAGAATAGTTACAAAAGTCAGATAACAGACATTCCAATATGTTGATAGATATGGATCACAGAACAGAGCAAACATGAAATACGTAGCCAACTTGACCTAATTATTAATTTCGACACTTCGCTCAATAGCCCGGCTAGCTCAGTCGGTAGAGCATGAGACTCTTAATCTCAGGGTCGTGGGTTCGAGCCCCACGTTGGGCGCGATCTTTTTCCTCCTTTGTGTACTTATTCCAAAAGATTAAATAAGAAATGGCATAATAATATGTTTAGTATGTAGGTTAGTACTAAGTAACTTATTCTTCAGTGATATTTTTAAACATTAAAGTAGAATTTAATCTTGGCTTTGCTATCTTACTTTAAGCTTTTTTATTATATACCTACTAGATTTTGCCCGCGGCTTCGCTCGCGTAAATGTAGGTTAGGTAAGTAACAGTACTTTCAGGATGGGTACTTAGGTACCCTATGTCTTTTACTGTTTCTTTGCCAATGTGTTTGCGAAGTTTTTTGGTGATCAATCGAGTAGTTAAGGCGTAAAATGGTAACAAAAAAAAAACAAACAAACAAACTCACGTACGAATTTTTTATATTAAGGTTAGTATAGTATAGTATAATATATTTTTATTGCCATGTGCATTTTACTGTCTGATAAGTATATAAAAAAACAAATGTTGTAAAAACGGAAATATATGTTGCTAAATTGTCCTTGTTTTAAATCATACTGCAATGTATTGTGTAATTAAGAGCTCCGAATTAATTAAATCCATAATATTATAATACTATTACTTTTGAAATAATAATTACTGAGTAAAATATATACTAAATAACTGAGGACATTAGGCTTCATTTAAATTGCATTAACAAACATGTTGCCATATAGCCAGAACTACCGTGACACATTTAAAAAAAATAATGATTCAAGCAAAATTGCCTTATATATTATTAATCTTAATATATAGCCATACTTATTTGCTATGTATTAGTATTAAACCCACTGCTGGGCATTTTAATACAAGTCTGATGTTATTATTGTAAACTGTACAATATATTATTATGTACCTCTAATCCCACAGCATCACATACAAGCGATTTGCCTTAAATTTTGTGATAACCAAGCTTTTTTCTGAAGCATCGCAAGTGTGTTTAGTGACATTAAACTAATCTTAGCAAAAGTAATACGTTTAAAAAGTAAATAAGAACTGTAAAATTTAAAAAAATAACGTACAAATCTCTAAGGAATTCGTTACCAAGTCGTTGAGGCCACCACGTGTAGAAGCGGAACACGTGACGAAACAAATTAGTTACCTACTTAAATAAGTTTGTTGCGAAATATTTAACACTAGATGTTCCCGCGGTTTCACCCGCGTTTATTGTTACTGCGCCGCCCCCGTGGGTCGTAGCGTGATGTTATATAGCCTATAGCCTTCCTCGATAAATAGGCTATCCAACACTAAAAGAATTTTTCAAATCGAACCAGTAGTAATCACGCAGAATAAACCAGGAGAAACATCGTTTGTACTATGTCTGTAATGGGTAATTATTTTGCTGCGATGTTATTTTAAAACTGCTATATCTCCTAAGATATTCATTGAAATCGAATGATGTAAAGGGCAATTTTGTTTTAAATTAAATACTTGTGATGAATAACGTATTTATTTGGATAAGGATTAATATCATGTTTATAAAAATACCTTCGCAAGTAATGCATTATTTTAGAACAAATTTCGTTAGCATAAAAATGGTTATAGTGAGCCAACCTTAAAAGATAGACATATGCTGCCGCGGACTTTTTTTAGAACTTTTAAAGGGGAACAATTCTGTCATACATGATTTTTGCGAAACTTTAACTGTTTACGCAGCGCACGCAGCGGAAGCTCTCAAAAGGAAAAAATACTCTCCGATTTTGAAACATTCTTCATTGGTGCTCCGCTCCTATTGATCTTAGCGTGATGATATATAGCCTATAGCCTTCCTCGATAAATGGGCTATCTAACACTGAAAGAATTTTTCAAATCGGGCCAGTAGTTCCTGAGATTAGCGCGTTCAAGTAAACAAACAAACAAACAAACAAACTCTTCAGCTTTATAATATTAGTATAGATTTCGTAACGATTGTTTTGTTTAACAAGTAAGAAGCCCTTAAATTTTCCATTTGTTATCATTGGTATTGGAAAACTCAAAATATACCTTTATTTTCTGAACTTATTTATTATTAGATACATTAACTTTATTTACTGGCTAATAACACGACCTTAAAGTTCATGCCAGTTGCTTCATTTTGAAAGTATCCTCATGAAACGACAAGTAGCAACAATATACGACTTTTCCTACACCTAAATACAGCAGCAAGTGCCTAAATTTAAATAGCTACAAAATTATGAATAGGTATATTATTCATAAATAATAACCAACCTTAAAAAATAATAACCAGGTTATTTGGCCGCATCTATGATTTACGTAAGACTTAGTACTTTTCTAGTTAATTTGCATCATAAATTCTTATTTGAGAGAGAGAAATTCTTATGATTTTTTGTTTTAAAGTTTACTACCAATTTGGAATACAATAATAGCATTTATAATCACAAGCTTTCGATTACTCGTCCGATGGCTAACCATGAGTTTTTATAATTTTTGTCACATCTCTACACATTCGGTCGTTGGTGTATTTTATGTTTTATGTTTGTTTCTCAATATTTTCTTCAAGGAATGTTCAAATAGTCATTTTTAACGATCAAGTGTATTCGACTACCTCCTATGTACGTCGGTAGCGTTGACGAAACACCTCGCGTAATAAGCTTCAGCTCAACTAGAAAGAAGTTTTGAGAGAATTTATCGTTTATACATAGTCTCACCCCTATCTCCCCGAAAAGGTAGACAGAGGTTTATTACACACACACATTTTCCTAATGCTATCTCTATCTAACCGGACAAAATTCAAGGCTCCATGCTGCTTCTGAAATTCACAAAATAGCCCAATAACACCTTGCTTCACCCAGGCATCGTCCCTATACATCAAGCACAGCACTTTCGTTAAACAGGCAAAGTAAATTGTAAGAATATAATAATAAATTTATTTCGACTGTTTGATATTCGGTTACAAAGTCCACCTAACTCGCCACATGACGTCCTCTGTGTATTCAAGTTTTGACATTTGGAATTCGATCATGTCTAAGTTTATATAGGTATTAGACTACAACTAGTCGAATACTAGGTTAACTGCCGATGGAACGTGTTAATCTAAACGTCTACATGTCAATACACATCTGACATTTAATTAATCAATGTACACTTTGCATATTGTGCTCGTTAATTAATGTTATCGAAGATATTTTCGTTTGACTTCAGTTAACAAATGATCTGATACATTTTGGCGGGGTCGCGATTTGAATGCGAGAGCGATCCGTGCGGCCCCGCTATAAAGGTGTGAGGAACACCGCGGTGGTTTTAGTCGGTTCAGCCCAAATTTCCATCTTGGGCTGGATCCCGACATATCCCCATCGCCCGCCCCAAAACCGGCGATGGGAAATGTGAATTGCACATTTCACCGCGTTAAAAAAAAAGAATCGATGTGATACATAAATGATTGAAATTAATAAATGGTATAGGTACTGGCTATACGAATGAGGTTTCAATCCTCTCATATCAATCCATTAATATTTGCACCAAGTCTGAGTGTTCTTTCAGTTCGTTTTTTAGAGGTTTTTAAAGTTCCCTACACGAAGATCAAGAATATTCTTGAAGAAGGACATATATGGTTTATCAGGTAACCGTTTACCAAAAGGCGAGCCGTATATTTGCTAGCAACCTCAGTGATAGAAATTACCGTTTTTATCGGACCAGAGAACTCATCTATAAATTGGAAATTATTAAAACAGAACTTTCACAGCAACTGTAATATTTTTATCATTGACAGACGGGATGCGTACAGAGTTAATACATCAGGGTTCCACAGTGGCGATGCAAAAACAATGAGTCACGCTCACATTACTATTGGCAGTTTTATAAATAGCAATCTTCTAAAACAGTGACGAAAGTTAGGTACTGTCTACTGTCAATTTGACGATGACAATAACGTTGTACAGACACAAAAAGTTTTAAACAGCAGTTAAATAGATTTTTTTAATAAGTGTTTTCGCTACAAGGTTTAATTCTTCTAGGTGTCGCGGGGGATTTAAAAGCATTCGAACAACTGATACAAAGCACATCCAGACTCAAAACAAATATTTGTGGAACCGATATTTTGTGTCCCGTGTGGGAATCAAAACTGCAACACTGCGCAGTGGCAGAAGCGAGGCGCCTACTTAAGCGACTACGCCATCCAGTGCAGTCAAATGTTAAATGGTAAGACCGTTAGTACTTATAATCAGGCAAAGGGCTGCTATCAGATATCTCAGACTAACGCTTTTTTAAATCCCTGTCTATTCGTTTAAGGATATCAATTATATACTGACAATGACATTCACATTTATACGCCTGTTTTAATATGAGAGTAGATCATCTGCTTGCCAGATTAGTATTACCAAATGAGCAGGCGGTATATACACCTATATTTTACCCTCTAGGTTATTTCATCCGCAAATAGCACTCTCTCTCTTAACAATCTACTAACAGAAAAACTTAATTAACTTGCACAACCTGAGTATCGTAAAAGTAATCTCACAATTATTGACAATACTCTTGACTTCAAGCATCACAGAGCAAACATTGTAGGTTTATCCCAAGTATTTTCTATATACTTGGTCAAATTTTTCCGAAGCACCTTTCGAAGCAGAGTCTAGATTTATGTCCAAAAGTAGGCCTGGATTGTTTGTTTAAAGAAGATAACATCCCCATTTACTGGACTTTACAAACATTCAAATATGGGACAAAATTTACACCCAGACACAGAACATCTATTGTGGATCAGATAATTATTGTCTTGTGTGGCGATCCAAACCACAACACTCAACGCAGTGGAAGTATCGAGGTGACCACATAAACCACCACGCCATCCGTGCAATCAAATTTATTTTTCATAAAAGAGAAAACATAAAAAATGCTTTTAATTCTCCATGTTGACCAATAGTAGTTTGACGCGTTTGCAGACAGTAATAAAATTTAATGAATCTTTATTAAATATACTGATCAATTGAACACGAAGACTTGTTAATGTCAATCAATAGGTAATAAAATTAAATGTCTACTTATGGGATAGGTATTCATGAAAGAGCATGAATCACTGTTCATTCAGACGTGCAAATAGGTAAAATAACTACTTAGTATTATTTAAACTAAATAATTCATTCGCTCATTGAGCAATCACAGTTATTACTACAGTATTATATATCTATTGCAATTCTTAATTCTCTATTGAAATAAAAGTTTTTGATCTTTGAATGCCCGTAACGAAGCTTGTTTTATTTATTCATCATAATATAAATCGTAGGATTGTTAAAACATGATTCTAAGAAAAATGTGATAAATGAATATATTTTAGCCTTTAATATCGTGTCTAAATAGAGATCTTTGAAGACTCAAAGCTTCAATTAGGTACTTACTTTCGTTTATTGAATTATTCAGTAATAAACTGTATTATAAACGAAATACTTAAGTGTTAATTAAAGCTATGGTTACTTTGAAAACAAGCAACATTGCAACATAGCAGCTTGTTTAATTTTATTTTTTTAGTTTTTTAATAATAATAATAATAATAAAGTTTATTTCACCACAAATAAAATAGCGGTACTTACATAGTTTTAAAAATAAAATATTGATAATAAAACTATAATTCCTTATAACTATTACAGTCTCACATTATGTGGTGACCAGCACCTTTGCTAAGTTGTTGAAACAACTTGTATTAAAGGTAAATTATATTCTGTGGTAATTTTCTGTGCAGAGTACTACCCTTATTCAACTCCGAGTAGAGAGTAGCACAAGACAGCTGGTATGCGTGCGGCATGCCGCGGCCGTACGCCTTAACCCTATGTGCAAAAAACATTATATCTTCAAGGCATCATTATTTTTATTGAGTTCGCTGCATCAGTTTAATAATAGATATAGCTATGATGTAGATAGCTTACATTTTAAGAAAGGATATACTTATTTGATAGAAAGCTATTGAATTTTGCAATTTGTTATGCGTCTCCATTACTACTAAAAAAAGGGATTTTAGTTTGAGTCCGTTCCTTCAATGTTCGTTAAGCCTTATTACTTATTAGCCTTATTATATGAGTTGTTAGTGAATATAGACTTAATGATATTACAGAAGGTAACGTTTTTGTTCAATTGTCAAATGTATCTAACTATTTGCATACGTGACTAAAACATACTATATAAAGATGCTACTGAACTTTTATAACGTTATTTCAAAGACCTTGCTGTCCCATTTGCATTTAAGATTAAAATTATGTACCTAATAAGTTTTTAAATTAATCTAAATATACATATTTAGATCGAAATAGGATTTTATTTGTTTAAAAATTAAAATATGTAAGCCCGCCAAACAGCTGTGTATGATTGTAAAACTATAATATTAGATATTCTTAAAAAAGGTATAAGAGTTTGATACAGTATATTTCGAATCTCTGTTTATAAGGCCTGCGTTGGTGAAACTGCGTAGCAACGATATTGCCTTGAGCTGCTTTTGTATATGTACGTTTCTGTATATTGCACTTATGTCCGACAGGTACAGCCATAGTGCAGAAGTAAATACGCAAGTTATTGGGCACCAAGATTATACAAAACTTATTAAACACTCAACAGTATATACAACACTGACTGTCTTAAACTGTATGCTATAAAACAAACTGCTTACTGCTGCGGTAGTGAATGTGGCTGCTGTGAGGTCTCGAGTTTGATTAACGGATCGAGCAAAGTGTTAAGTGGTTTTTCAGTCAACAAATCCTCAGTAGCAGCACGAGGTCTGATGATGTTACATATTATTATTATAAAAAGCTCGAACCTATTACATAATAATAGTCCTCATAACCGAATAATGGTCACGACGGCCAATCTTAACGGAAACTGGCCATCTGCAGATATTATCATGCACAAGTGTGTGCCCAAACACAAGTGCACTCTCTGTTCCCTAACTCTCATGATCCGATGGGACGGATAATCCGACACGACCGGAGAGAGATCAGGCGCAGGACCAACGGCTTTACGTGCTTTTCAAGGCACGGGGATGTCTAACACCGCCAACTTCTAAACGCCGGGCTCATATTGAGATTCCTTAACAGAAATCCCAATAACTTTTTTGTTGGCCCGACCCGGGATTCGAACCCGAGCCAGCAGTATAACATACACAGCAGTTGAATTCACTACCGCTGCGCCACAGAGGCATTACACAAACATAATTTCACACCTATATCCCCAAACGAATAGGTAAAGATTGTATTACACCGACATTTTGCCAACTACATCTTTTTAGATCCAACGTAATACGCAAAACCTTCTATTGAGACCTAAAACAGCTATGCTTTAGGTCTAGAGGAGTGGAATATATTAGTATAATACCCATACATACATCCTCCTACTCCTTCGGGAATATAGACATTAGACGTGAGTGAGATAGGCATGAGACACGAGATGTGCCTATGTTGTGAATAACAGGATTCGGATAGTCACATATGGAACCCGCAACCTTTGGGCGCATAGCTTGACGCCTCATTGACTTTTTATTTGCAGTAATCAATAAACATTACAGCGCGATGTGTCACGACTCAGCACTGAGTCACCGCATTGTTGTCTGCGCCACTATCTAGTGCATTGATAACTTTAATTATTCAACATAACGAGCCTCAATGCATACTGACTTTTATTTGCACTTACATTATGTAATTTGTTGTTTTGGCTATTATTAGAACTGCGATTTTGGTGCACACTGTGGTTCTTGTTCTTCTTTGCTAAGGCATAGCCTTCAGAAGAAAATCTATAAAGTATAAATGAAAGTCTAGTGACCACGATTTACACTTGCTATGATCCTTTCTTGCTTGATTCACTTTCACTTTATACTTAAAGCCCACTCGTCAGTTAAGGCAACCCTTAAGGCTCCCGCATTAGAGAGTAAGCCATGTGTCGCGGTTAACTTTACAAAGACACAATTAATGGACTCAAAGTACACTCACAGTCAGAACAATCATTAGTAGATAGTCACAATCGCACAAATAATTGTGCTGAGAAAGATTCGAAACCACAACGCTTAGCGCGGCAACGGCGAACCGGCTTGCTGCACCATCCGTACACTCAATCTCACTGTCGATATCCCGAAACAGTGGTTTACTACAACCTTTTCAATAATGTGCTTCCAGCAGTGAGCAGCTGATTGGGCTGTTGTCACAGAGAATAAATGATGAATACAAAGTACCCTCGTCGATCACATGCCAAAAAGGCAAAGCTTATTTTGGCAGCCAAATCGGGTGGCAGCCAAAAGGAGTTTTATAGTTTTTTTTTTTCTATAGTTCCAAGCGCCCTTGTCTTCTCAGTTTGCCACTTAGCTCTTCATAGGGTTAAGAGTGTCCACTTCAAAGTTTAGCAGCTTTATAGACAACATCTGAGGCAATCTGTGCTTTGTAAATTAGCATTGTATTTCTTATCCGATTTCGACCCTAGGAGACTATGCTGCGTCGCTCGCTGGTAATATGTTAAGCGCTTTTTGATGTTAAGCTTTTACTACTTAAAGAGTTTTGAAGAGACCGAAGAGTTACTGTAACCGATGGCGTACCTATCCCTGCTTACCTTTAGCCTATGCACGTTTGTATCTAACATTATCCATCTATTCTCACCAATATTTTAAACGCATATGTGAGTTTGTTTGCCTTAATTACTTGACCGATTTTCACGAAATTTTGCATACTCATTGTCAGGGAACAGCAAAGGACTTAGAGTATCTTTCATCCAGATGGATAGAAATTATTTGAGAAAATCTACATTAATGCAGGCGAAGCCGCGTGCAAAATATAGTGTAGTATTAAAAATTAAGGTACAGCGAATCAATCAGGTGATGGACCAATGGCCATGGTTAATATATACGTGCTTACAGCGACGTGCCAATTTCTTTACCTTAGTAATTACCTACATGGTGGGCTACCAGATCGTGTATTCTTGTAGACGTATCATTTTGATCGTCGGCGTCGGCAAGACAAGAAATTCCTAGTAGCAGTACAAATTTGGAAACAGTGTTATACAATAAAACGTATTTTCACATTTACATGTATATCTAGAATGCCGATCCTTATTTTACTACTCCATTGTTTTATAGCATACACCCATCTTCCTCAATTCATATTTTATTTCCAATATTCGACGAGGCTAATCACTGTGGCATAAGGATGGACAAAGCGATATCATACGAGTTCCTTTTATACTATTTTGACTACGACACCGTAAAAATATAATACCCCAACCCTATTGCCCAATTTTTAAAACGCCATAACAAGTTTAAATCCTTGCCAGCTTTTTCTGCAACCGATTAGTGGCAAATCCCAAAGGATCGTATTCATAAAGCCGTTGTGTACCAAATCCGGGTTCTTTTTTAGCATAAATACCTGAAATCCGCTTTGCTAAGCGACGTCGCGTCCAATTATCCGATAATCCACATCCGCCAACGCTTTGTCCTCTAATTTTGAAGCTTTGGAATCGGATTCCGTAACAATGGGTATGATACCGTTGCATAAACAGAAATAAAACCTTATTAGTTGCATCTCTGCACTTTACAAACAAAGTTTGTAATTCGGCATCGCTTTATTCTTTCATTTTGGTTGTTTACTTGTTTGAAATTTTGTTAATAAGCTTGTATGAATGGTTACAGGGTCGACAACGCTTGCATGTCCTGGTACCTATTTATTTATTCCATTTAGGTCTTTCACAGCTGACAATGAAGTATTATTAATAAACAAATTATAGTATTGTAAACTATGGCAATCCTTATGATCAGGATGACATTTTGGTAATATAATAATAAAATTACCTGTATGTTATTTAAATTATTTGAGAATTAATTGAAATGCATTTATTCACATAGTAGTAATAGTTATGAAGTCTTGTCACATTCTAATATAACAATAGTGCGTAAACTAAATTACATTTATTTAAAAATAACAATTCGTACGCGACGTACCACGATTAATTAGGTACTATATCGTGTGGTAACACACAACAGTCGACGTACTGGCAGTGGTAAGGCCACCATTTAAGCCACTGTGCATACCTATTTGCAGCCTATCTATACTTATAATAAAACTGTAGAGAGGTCAATTCTGTACATTGAATATATATTCAAAATTAATATTGGAGGATGAATGGTGATCGATACTGATGACAAAAATGCAATCAGTAAATTTTTTGTCTGTCTGTATGTCTGTGTGTCTGTATATGCACGCATGGGTCAAAAACGACTGAAGGGATTTTAACCAAACTTGCTACGATTGTAGTCCATACTCCTGGGCAGATTATAGGCTATATAACATAACGCTAAGACACATAGGAGATGAGCAGTGACGATAAATTTGAAGCAAGTCGGACGAAAATGCGCTTTCGATCTCTTATCCTCGCATACATTGATCATACACCAAAAGTATGTATTACAAAGATGATGGTCCTCTAAAGATCTACAAAAAAGTCGTCTATAGTATATATCTATCTTTTATAAATTAGCCACAATAACGTGTTTCATTGTTAGGCATTTCTTCAAAGTGTATTAATACATAAATATATTGTATTTCACATAGATATATCTTTATCAAACTCCCATATTCCAAAAAGTACACTTTAATATTTATTTTATAAAAAAAAATATAGGAATCGGTTTATAAACACACAAGATATAGATGAAACAAAACTTCCAAATCTTGCCGCGCCAGTATGGGTACGGCTATACGGTTGATTTTTGTTTAACGCGCGAAACGGCCATCCACTGCATTTATAAAAATGCGGGGGCGCTCACGCGCCGACTTCACTCACATTTTGTTTGTTTGGTTGAACGCGCTAATCTAAAGAACTACGGATAAAAATTAGAAAAATATTTCAGTGTTAGATAGCCCATTTATAGAGGAAGGCTATAGGCTATATAACATCACGCTACGACCAATAGGAGCGGCGCATAAATGAAAAATATTGCAAAAACTAGGAAAATTCTCTTATGTGAAGCAGACGAAGTTGCGCGGGTCAGCTAGTATATAATAAAATTATAATTGATAATCTGATATACTCAATTATAATTGTATTCATAGCATTGGCATTATCTAACAAATGATTGTACCTAATACAATCATTTGTTAGATAATGCCAATTTTTGTGATGACAATAATAAAAAGTTATATTAATTTAAAATAGCTGTAAACAGATAAAATCCCTATAATGTAGGTATTCAGGACTATGAAGAAATGGATAGTGTATGGTGAATGTCTATAACCTCTAAACTTGAAACAAATATTAATGCTTAAATTCCGATGGCCCAATTTTACCGCCGACTTTTTTCACAAACATCATATCACTTATGTTTTTACATGATATTTCCAGAGTTTATGGTATATTAGCCTAAAGTGCCGTGCACCTATCTATCCTAGCTTAGCTTTTTGCCGTGGTTGATAATCCCTATGGTATAATATGGTATAAGTAGGTACCAAGTGGTACGTTTAATTAAATCACGATCCAATGTCAATTATTTATTCCTACAGCTGACCAAGTGGAGTAATTGTTGGCACCTCATCAATACTAATTGGTTTACAATAACAACAGTAGCACCTGCAGTGTACGACGCGGCAACGTAGCCAATTGCTAAGGACAAGGGATTGGCACCTCCTCGCAAGCACGTATGTAGGTGTTCCTAACCTTGGTCCGATAACTAAGTCCTTTTTAGATATTTCAACATGCCAAATCATTGTTAACAAATAGAGTCTAACATGATTCGTTTGATGAATTAAAAATAAAATGCAATTACTAAAAGAGTAGCAGTCTCTATCAAGAACACCAAACAAAAACACTCATGTGTGTTTTTTTATAACTAACCGATTTTATGCAATGCATTTCGACGCTTATGTTGAAATTACAAAATTTTCCCTGCGTTTTGGTATATAATGTCGAAACACAGAAACAATGCTTATTCCATGGCGTATTGATTATTAACGGTTATTCTTGAAGACAATTTCATCAAAATATTGTCTTTCGTTCAGGCAAATGTTACATATTATAATTCAACTACTATGAAGGAATTTTATTTTTTTAAATTAAACATATTGGGTAATTATTTGTTAACTTTTTAAATTTAAGCTTCTAATTACTCTTTAGCAGTTACTCTTCCTCTAACCATATCTACTGAAAAGTAACCGAAACTACGACAAAAGTGTAAATTTAAATAGTTTTGTATTAGTGTTGTGATTTTTTAAATAAATTACCGTGAAATCTCTATTACTAGTTTAAAACGAATCCATCATGTAACGACAAAACTTATTTTACTTAAATGGCCGATATTCAACCCTTGAAGTCGTTTCATAATGTTAGTTATTATAATTATGTATCTGTCTGCGTTTACTACTAGAAGTAGGTATCTACTAGCCGTCTTAAGGTCTAAAATATATGGTTGTTGGGTAAAAGAGACCCCCTTCACGATTATCACCAGCATGTCACCATACACATCGCAACAACGCCTCTAGCGGCAATGCTGTTGAACTAATCAATATGAAAAATAGAAAATAGTTAGTACATCTCTTGTTAATTATCTTTTGCTAGTTGTGATTAATTATTTCTTAACGGTCAAGAGTAAAATCGGAGATAAATCCTGCAAGTCTGTAAAACTTGGATAATGTTGTTGAAGACGGAAGATGTGTGCAAGCTGCCATCTGGGCAAGCGGATTATGCCCTAATCCTTTTCATACTGAGAAGATTCTTATGTCCACCATTAATTTTAACCCTAACTCTATTAAGTTTAACTAACATCACGTCAAAATTTTAATGTTGGTTATATATCAAAGTTAGTTACTTTGATATATAACCAACATTAAAATTTTTCGTGGTCTTTAGTAATCGGTCTAGCTGGGTGTTGTTTTTATCGCCTGTTTCAATATTTGTAAAGCTCCTAATGACACAGAATTTATTTTCTATTATTATAATTATTATTTACCTATGTTTAGTATACGGAACAAAATATAAAATATAACTCTGCACAGTGACATCTAGTGAATTTATTTAAACAAATAAATGCCATCTATGATCGAGTAGCGGTATTACTTAGATGTATAGTCTGTTATATTGTTTAATTAGTTACTATTATATTCAATAGATGTCAATTACCAATGTTTTTACAAAAAAGACGTATTTATTTGACTGTATGCTTTAAATAATCAAGAAAGTACGTTTTTTTTTTTCTTAAAGTGATAGGAAAAAACTTTATTTTATTTATCTAGATAGTGCAGTCGATCGTTTCTTAACCGAATTGAGACTTACCTATCCAAATAATATACCTAACTACTTCTAATAAATCTTAATAGCTAAATATTTAGGTACTCAAAATGTACTTCATCTCCCATCTTCAAAATAAAGCTGTTACGTAAGCCATACGTACGCCACCACCATTTGTTGCTTTGCTGTGTCTCATAACCACAGGCACAGATAATATAATACTATAGTACCACAGGTTTGCAAGCAAACCGCGCAACCACCATAGTAGAAACACAAATACATTTTATATTTGAGGAAGTTTGGTCGATTGTTCAATCGTACCTATATCGAATATTAATATTGGTATCCTTGGTGGCTGTTGTAATATTCTCAAAAATGAATTGATATTTTCTTTATCTTAATTGAATTTATATTATACATACATATAATATAAAAAAATAATGACAAATATATGAGAACAACAACAAAAAGAAACTTGCATCGGCCGGGAATCGAACCCGGGCCGCCCGCGTGGCAGGCGAGCATTCTACCACTGAACCACCGATGCTCACATCTGGTAGTTTAAAATAATAAATCTGTACTTATTTATCCTTTTGTAAAGATATTAAATATCTAATGTCAATAGTAAAAACGCTTATATATTTTGACCTCAAAGAGATTTATTGTAATATTTTAAGTCTTTATTACTGTTAGAGTTGACTAATATTGTAATCATCCCATCATATACTATTCGTTATTACAAAATGATGGGCCATTGCTAAATTATTACCGGTAATATACAAATTAATTTAAGGGGTGGCGCTGTAGTTAAATTAATTACAAAACTGACTCTTTCTGAATATATATATGTTAGCTTAGTGCCAAAAAAGGAATATACGATATCTGGACTGGAGAACTATTGCTGTGGCCTATTCAGGTTTTAATTGCATTTTGCATGTTTTTTATCGAAAACGCCACCTAGTAGAACCAGCCAATAACATATACTATAACATAACAGTAATCAAAATGTCTCGTGGCGCAGGAGATAAATGTGAATAGTTAGTACTTAGTATAATTTCTTTTCATTCGTTTTGGGTACTAATAAACATAATGCATGTGTGACTCATATGGTAAAGTAGATATCATGTATCGGTTTAATACATCTCTGGTCATGGGCACCGGCAGCAGGGTGCAAAGGGGTGCACTTGCTCGTCCCTGTCACAAAAGCAAATACATAGAAAATATATTTTTTCGATGAACGAAATATATCAAATTCCTCAGTATACCAGCGCGATTTGTATTTGACGTTACATTTATCTGCATAATATAGTTAATTTTAGTTAATAGTATAATGTGTAGGGTAGATTTATATAAATGCGTGTACCTAACTCTCTATGTACTTATTTTAACACGTTTTATTCATAGTTCAGGAAATACATTTAATGTAACTCGACAAGGCATTTATTTGATAAATGGAAACATAGGTAACAAACAGTAAGTGACTCCGATGACAAATGAGGAAACGATGTTATCAAACACAAATTATCTTTCGTTTAATCATAGATACATGTTGTCGATGGTGCTATCTGACCAATCTAGATTACACGTGTCGTTAAATACCTACTGCTAGAAAGTTAAATAATGTTCGGGTCAAAGTCGAAATCAAAATCTTTATTTTTATTATTATATATATATATATATATATATATATATATATATATATATATATATATATATATATATATATATATATATATAATAATATTCTACCACATACACACAACACCATCTAGCCCAAACTAAGCAGAGCTTGTACTATGGGTACTAGACAATGGATAAACATACATATATACTTTTTTTGTAAATACATATATATTATACATAGAAATATATTATATTTGAATTAGCAAGGTAAGAAACGACGGCCACTCTAAACCTAAAAACTACTATCTGCCTAACAAGTATAAGATAACAAGTGTACGAGCAAACATAAGTGCCGTCTCTATTCTCTCACTCTCGTAAGTCATAAGTCATAACCCAAATTGAAGGCAATCCGATAGGACCGGTGAGAGATCAGACGCAGAAATAACGGCTTGTTAAACTGCTATTGACGGAATACAATACAAAATAGGCAAACAAAGGGTACGTTTCTAGTAGCACATCCCAGTGAAAAGATACCCATAACGCATAAACATAGATAAAATCTACGAGCCATGCAAAGACGACGTAAAACATTTCAACAATACCGCCATTTGTGCAGTCATGTGGAATGGCTGTTCCTCTAGATATTATTAAACTAGAGTAAGTAAGTAATTATTAATCTCTCGGTAAGTAGGTTAATTGCCATCGTTACTAATTTGAGCGAACCACGTACCCACTACCCAGTTATGCAGACAGTATCCCCGTGCGTCCATTACTGCGATAAATAATCACCCAATTTGGATAATTTGTTAGGTTTTATATCTAGTAGTCGTACCCGCATCTGCGTTTTGGTGATATTTAGGTTCAGTCGTTAGGTATTACTCAGTGAAAACTAACAAAAATTTAAATATCATTGGCGTATCTAGGACTATTAAGTGCCGGAGTACCGGCTTTTAAAGAGCGATGGCCTACCTAGAACGTATGATATTCTAGACTATTTCACTAATACAGTAAAGTTGTAGTATATATACCTTATTTTTCACAGAACTCTAACAACAGTTGTCCTCAATAACAAACATGAAATACATTAATAATCAGTAGCCAATAGCAGATTTAATATAAATTTAATTTTGTAATAAACGTAACAAATAAGCTCTTACTGACATAGGTATTCATCTTGAAGGATTTGGCAAAATGTATAAAACTCAATTGTCGTAACCATTTTTTATATTAAGTATGTACTTATTTCTGCCTACCGAGTAGGTACATTTCCAGAAACCGTGCAGCTACTGAGAATGACTACCAGAAACCCAATGACACTTTATCCAACTCGTGAGACTAACCTAAGTCCTTACGATCAAATGCTAACTTATACCACGCGACCATCTAGGCAGTCTAAAAAACCGACCTTGAACTTTTAAACTTGAAGATTAATTACCGCAGTCAATACAAGTTTAACAAATAAATTTTATTTAAAAGAATAAACAAAGTTATTCTCGGAATGCCAGGCATAATTATTAAAAACCTATTGTGTCTGCGGGTGTCCCATTGCGACTCAATGGTTAAACAGATTAGAATTCAACATCGTCATAGAACATTCAAATACTGTGTTTATCTAAATACATATTTCTAGATTTGGTGTATAATCAATCCCTTACTTGACTACTAATTATGGGTATTATAGAATACCAGATTTTTTTTATGAAAAGCACCCATTGACATATATATTACTGCAAGGCACCCTATATGTTTTCTGTTTCTCTGACAATTTGTATGCGGAATTTAATGATCAGTCGAGATGGTCAGGCATGAAAGCGTAATCAACAAACAAACAAACTCACATTCGGATGTACAATATTATTTAGGATTTTTACCTCGATTCCTAGAACGCTAAGACAACTAAAATAGCAACCGCGAACATTTTTGCGGTCGATTATCGGAATCGAGTTTATTCGAGTATCGTTCCTAGAAATCGCTAAACTATATTGTGTCATAAACTTTTATATCAGGACACGAACTGAAGCGCTGTCGATACACGTTTTATGTGAGAAACCGTTAGCTTTTATTTGTTCATAGAATAAGGGAATAAGCACAGAAATAATGTTTGATAATCGAATAAGTGTACATTTTGAAATAAATTGTGCGAGCAACTTCGGTAGAAATGTATTAAATAATTTTAACCTTGTGTTTTTGCTAGACTGGCGGTAAAACATTGCACTGAAACACACAATTAACTAAGAGTTTAGAATTAATTCGGTTTGGTATTTAACAAAATGTCTGGAATGTATCAATGTAACAATCTAGAATATAAGCCTATTTCTAAGGGGTTCTTTGAATTGTTTAAAATGGTAACCCGCTACAGAAATTCTGTTTTCTGGCATGATGTTTCACCTTTCCATGCATTTTTTAAATTATCTGTGATTACTTGTGAACAATGCGATACATGCTGAGCGATTCTCAAGTTAGCCGAAAGATCAGGGTGTTTAATGCGAGTTGTTTTTACGTTAACCCGATTGAAACTTTTACCGCGTTTGGCTCTCTGATTGGTTAAGAGCTTGGAGCGGGCCAATCGGAGCGCCGAACGTCATAAACGTGTCGATCGCGTTAACGTAAAAACAACGCGCGCTAGGCACTCAGAATAATAAATAGTATCACGATACAGATAGTGTCAGGCACAATTTTTTTTAAAGGATTGGTTTGAGTCTAAAGAATGTAGGTATAATGGAATGTCGCGACATTGCGTCATATATCACTGTTAACATCTCTCCAGGATATTATTGTTTATCTGAGTTGACTCGATCATGTCGACATGCCATGATCATAAGATGGTTGGACAGTCGTAACTCGAAGAATGATCAAAACATGACTAAAGGCAATCCTTCAGTCATGTTTTGATCATTCTTCGAGTTACGACTTTTAAAGATTAGTCAATACTAATCTTTAAATTATTTATCATTCAAGTCATAACCGTTATATAGACTTTCGGAGTCCAAAGCCGAAACACAATGCCTTTTTATTAAGTTGAAATATAGTTATATTGACTCAATATAAAAGATTACCATCAAATAAACTCTGGTAATAGCATTTACAGTACTAGCGACGAGTGATATCCCTTTGGCTATAGTATAATAATAATAATATTTTATCACATACACACAACACCATCTAGCCCAAACTAAGCAGAGCTTGTACTATGAGTACTAGACAATGGATAAACATACATATTTATGATAAATAACTTTTTATACCGTCAAAGTGGTAAACATGCTTCCGTGCTGCGAGATACCAAGAGGTTAAGTAACCTATGGTTACTCGTAATTACGTAAATAGAAGTATATCTTTTATTACGCTTATTTATAGAAGTATATATCCACAAAACGTCACGGGGAAAGACCACACAAATGCCACTAGTGTTTAAAAATAGCGTTCCATTCCAAGCAAAGGGCAGTGATTTAAGCAGATTATGCCTCTAGTAAGAGCCACTATAGTTTAACGTTCAGAAATGTAACTTTGTAACCGATTTAGATTTTTGACTTTGTGTAAGAGTGACGACTAGATCAGTTTTATCCACAGTGATACCAAAACAAGCTCCAGCTGTACTCCTTACAGCAGGAACACAGAACAATGTTATATATTTGTACACACAGCGACACATCAACTATAGACTGTTTGGACTTCGAACTATAAAAAGTTGAACGCTGCGAATCATGCGTGAGAGTACGTTATATTTTTGTTACGCTCTATCCTTACCATTACATTAACACCACTATGCACTGTCCTTTCCGACAATTCTCTATATATCGCCCTCGCTCACAATAAATACGGCTCACTCCTTGATATTATCCACCCAGATTCTAGGAATTGCATACGTACATTACAAATTCTCACGCCTATAAGTATTGTAAGTTCTCAAACTGAGGATAGATAAGTAACTTTGATTTTATCAAAGACGCCCTGTGAAAGTTATCTTGCCTTGTTATCTTAGCGATAGAACATTCAGTAAATAATGTAAGAAAATGCACAATTTATGTTGTTGGTTAAATTACCACTTAAGAATTATAAAAAACACTTATTGTTACTTCACTATATATTACTATAATAAAGGGTATGATTTATTTACAGGTACGGCTCGAGAGTTGGCGCAGCGCAGTGCACCCGGTACTGATTTAGCAAAATGACGCAAATGTAGTTTATTTAGCCTATTCCTCTATATTTTAGCAAACAATAAAATAGAAGAGTTATTCTGTTTGGTGAGACACGAGCCTTTTCACTACAAAATAATAATTTTAGTACATTTTTATGATACACATCATATCAGCCGCTTGAATGATTTTCATGACGATTGATACTGCACTGCAATTAAAGACTTCAATCAGATAGTCTCTCCATCAATTGGAAGATAATGTCACGCTACGCTTGTTTATTAGTTCGTATATTATTATAATATGGTTATGTCTATCCATAATATTATAAGATTAAAGAGATTATCAGTTTGTTATTATTATTATGCGCTAATTATTGCCACTGCTGGCACCGAGTATTATGGGTCCATCCACCACACGAGACATAAATTAAAGTGATCCATAAATAGTTATTCTAAATCTGGGTGTAATACAATGTAATGTAAAAGTATAATCTACACCTATTCCAAGCCACAAATTAGATAGAAATAGATAATCATCTCATTACAACACGCATAAGTGAACGCACTCATACGTACACGTGTACGCTGTACGCACACATCTTTGCATATGTGCGTGCATTTAACGCTGTATATTAATAAGTCGATCATCTGTTTTTATTTAATCTGTGCCAATACAGTAAATAAATTATCTTGAGTGATTCATCGGTGCTTATAATATTATTTCGTACCTACAGACTCTTAACAACAATAAATCTTTGTTTCTCTATAAATAGTTTATAAGCTTGCAAAAAATGACTGTATTACAATACAAACAACCCACCCATTAATAAAGATGTTATAAGATTCGTTTGTTAAAGTTTTTATGCGATCACGATTTTTTACAGACAATAGGTTCGTTAACCCTTGAAGATCAATATTTGATTGAGAAATAAATGTTCGAAACATTCATTTAAAGAAAGAATGCATTTACTTTTGTCTTACCTACTGACAATAAGTGAATAATTCTTTACTTTTTAATTTTGTATCTCAAAATGACCTACACTATGCTTGATGATAAGCAGCCGTGTAGTCCACAAGCAGATCCCTGCACACTACATCCTCCTTGCAACTGAAATGGTGTCAAGATCTCAACTTTGGCGGCCTAAGGGGATGCTTTCACACCCCGCTTGAAGTGAATTCTATTACTTTCCAAGTCAAACCAAAAGCAATCTAATCAAATGTACTAACTGACACCTATTCGATATCCTTTATACTTCGATTTGATCGAAGCCTTTATAGAGTTAATATAAAGGATAATGTTTGACTTTATTTATCGATAAAATTTCTCGTGGTCATTCTTATAAACGCACAATCGCACGTGAAATTTTTATCAGTGTGTATGTAGGTAACTGGGTCACCGCACGTACAAGCAATTTGAAAAAAATTGCATTCATACTTAGAGGTAATGTACATTTTATGTTCAAAATAATTATACACGAGTTATCTAACACGGTCACAAGCCTTTAAACGGTTTCAAAATGAAAATAAAAGAGCTATTATTGCATCACGCCTGTCTTTTACCGTAGGCCTAAGCAGAGATTATCTCTTAACCTGATGACTCGCAGCGGCACACAGACGGCCAGAAACAATAGGCTTTTAACAATGTCAGGTTTTCTAAGACTTAACATGTTAAATATGAGATCACACTCACAATATTCATGTTATGTTAAAACCTCATGTATGTGTTAAAACCTCGTGAGCTAATTTTGGACAGAAAACCTCGAATATATTTGTGCGAGCCAAAAATTAAACTAGGGACTCAAGATCAGGGATAGCCCACGCGCTGTTACGACCCAGGCCCAATAGAGTAAGGTAAGGTAAAGGTAAGGTAAAGGTAGTACAAAAGAGTTTAAATACTTAACTACACAGTTTAGAATTAATAAACTTGAAAGGCTAACAAGTTTTCAACTTTGTCCTTAGTTTGGTGTTCTGCATTTGTATGATCCATAGATATTTGCTATATAAAGATAGTTCCGAGTCCGGGTATACAAAAAGTCCGTAATTTCAATTGTTAAAAATGAAAGCGGTACTAGGGTTTATAATAAAAATAATCATTTATTCAACTTAAATTGGTACAAATGGATACAGAGCTTAGGTTACATCGTTAAGGTATAAGGGGTGCTAGTACTATTGTTTTATTAATACTATTGACTTGGCTTCAAATCACGTCACAAGTGCACCGAGATTGGAGTATTCCGCTTTCGGCACCTATGGTTTCGGCACCTAAGCTATTCCACTTTTAGCACCAATAGGTATTTTATTCCACATTCGTTACCAAGCAAAAATACCTATTGGTGCTAAAAGTGGAATAGCTTAGGTGCCGAAACCATAGGTGCCGAAAAAATTGGTTCCGAAAGCGGAATACTCCCCGATATTAACTGCTCCGATTTTACTCTCTTGGTAGGTATAATACACGAACGTATTTTCCCAACACTACTCATGCAATTAACAATAATTATATGATATTAATATTACTATACATGTTGCCACGGTTTTACCCGCGTTTATCGTGCGCCGCCGCGCCGCCCCCGTGCCACAGTGGTCTGAAAATGGACCTCCATACTCATAGAATCGAAAAAAAAAAATAATTGTCTGGTATGCCTCTCTTGACGTAATATTAACGTATGGATGGTATTAGTAGCTCCACGCATGAGAAAAATAAGTATTGTGTTTTTTTTTTGTATGGGAGAAAACACTTAAAGTACAGTTTTTTTAAACTGAATGGAACTGAAGGGCTGGTGCTCATACGAGCTATACACGGCGACCAAGATGACATACAATTCATGCACCTTTAGGTGCCGCTTTGCGCGTAGCAAATATTTGAAATATTGAATTTTCGTTATGTGATTTTTCAAATCAATGACGTGTTTAAATGAAGTTGCCGATCGATTTACTTATACTATTGTTAGTGTATAGCTTGCTAATGACCTTCATGATGGCAGTAACTAAAAACAATATTGATTTTATACCTTTTTATTTTACACAATTGCATTCCAAGGACTAAGTAACTCATTTGTTAATTACCGTGATTATGTTTGAGTTACAATTAGATATTAATGATAATTGAGCATTAACCAGTTAAGCGCTAGCAGGCCGAATGGGCCCTGGTCACAATAAAATTCTTTACACATAAAAACTATTGTTAACAGAGAGTATCTTCGCCCTCATCAGAGTCCTCTAAATCAGAGTCCAACATTGACGCACTAATAACATCGACAAATTCAATGTTCTCTTTGTCTACACCTGAATCGTCACTAATGAGAAGAGGTCTCATATCATCAGTGACAGCTGTTTTTCGAGACTTTCTCAGCACAGGTCTTATGCTCGAAAGGTAGGGATCTGATGATACAAGGAGACCATTGAAAATGTCTTCGTTTGTCGCTTTACGACAAAATTTGCGCGAATGGTGTTCTCGGATTTGTTTGAAATCTTTGTTTCTGGTTTCCGTTGCCTCTTCAGATAATTTGCCAATGGGCATAATATTGAAGTGTTTTATAACTTCAGTACCATGCAGTAAAAGTTTGTGGACACTCGAAGGCATGTAATACCAGCCATAAAGCTCCACGTATATTTCTGCAGTAAGGCGTGCAAAGTTTCCAAACGCGTCAGTATTTATAGGCTCCCCACTGGCTAATACACGCAAAAGCGTTGAAAATCTTCGGATCAAACCGGTATCCAATCCTGTGATAGCTGCAGTTTTTGCAGGATCACTAAAAAATTTCCTAGCTGTATTCCTATCATTTGTAGTTCCCGAACCTATAACAAAACAAAAATACTTGACTTTGTGTAGAAAAGAGGTACTTATACACGTATAACGTTTCTTGAAAAAAATTTAGATTTGAGAGCTATCAATTTATGACTGTTATTTTATCTCACCTTGTTTGACGATGTCTACTAGGAGGCCCATTTCAGCACGAAACTTCTGCTGTATGATTTGTTTTCTACTCTTTAATGACTCCTTAAAGCTTGCTTCTCTGGCATGCCATGTTTTAAACTCCAGTCTATATGAAATATGGAGTCGGTACTCCATACACCTGATCCAAGCATGAAGAGTAGACAAACCAAACTTGTATATTTCTGTTGTAACCGATTTTCTGGAAAAAGTGCTTAAATTAATAAAAAGTATATAATATTATATTGCAGTAGTGACATTAATTTATTAAATTATTGAAAACTCACTCTGAGATCTTCTCTAACTTATTCATTTCCGAAGGAGTAGCTTTACACATATCACAAGTCTGCGATGAGGTATTTGATAGCTGAGAAGTGATTTTGCCATCTATCATGGTCATAAGCATCGAGTGCTTAACAGCATGGCTTCCCATAATAGATGGCTGCAGTGCTGCAATCAGCCTCAATCAGAGCCTGCTCTTCTACGATGTTTAACTTGTTTTCGTTTATAAATTTAAAATATATTGGTCTGCAGAACATTGTGGAAGACGGTTTTGGATTCTCCCATACCTTTTCTTCGCCACAAACTAAGCGCAGAGGGACAAAAGAACACATAAAAATACTGGAATCGACTTCGTCTACCATAGTTTGCTTATACAAACTTTGCCCTGAAGCACCATCGAAGCCCCACTTGCATATAAGTTTCAACTCTTTGCCATCCAGTGATGATTCCACTCGTAGGAATTCTCCAAGCCTAGCCACAGTTTTGTCCAAAATTGCTTGGAGCTTTACTTTTACTTCTCTTTCCGTGATGTATATGGTATCTTTTGAGGGGTAGCAGTCCTTCTTCGCCTCAAGGATGGCAGTATAAGAAGGATACAGTGGTATTCCTTCTCCTTTTGCACAAGATCTTAATGTTAAATACTGCCACTTCGAAAGCTTCAATGAGGTCAAAATACCTAAAGCTTTATCAGAGGAATATATAGGCATAGTTTTCTTTGGCTTTAACAATTCCTTTATCCTTGTAGCCTCTTCGGGATGCTCCGAGACCAGTCTAATGATGTCTGCTTCCTCCTTGTTTTGTGCTTTTAAACCAGTTGCATGAGCAAGGCTTTCAGTGGTATGCGTTAGGAGTTCTTCCACTCTCCTTCTCTTCTGTAGTGGGCTCAGCTCTGTGAATGGTTTTCTCGGACTCACAACTGATGTTAATGTACCAAAACTGCACGTCTCCAGTCTGTAGGATGGTGATGCACCCACATTCACACCAAAGTCAGAGCTGGAACATGGTTGCTGCTCTATTGCCACTAAAGAAGGGGTCATCTTTTTCTTTATGACCTCAGGCCATTTTATATTCTCTTGCAGCCATGTCTCATATTTTTTTATGAATGTACGTCTCATGCGATTACACGAGAGCCATTTGTTCCTCAACGAACACACATAAATTTGACAGAATTGTTTCAATTCCTTCTTTTCATTTTCTGACAAATCAACAGTATTCTCAAAAGGCTGTGAAAAACAACTGTTGTTTGCCACAAACATGAAAATATCCAAATTGGTACCAAAACCTTCCATCATAACACAATAACAAATAGAAAGTAATAAGTTAGCGCGCACAAGTGCTGAGGGCTACTGATAGAATTAAGCTCAAACTTCCTATTTTTATACAACTACCCTCATTAATGTTCGCATTTCTCTAGTTAGGTACATATATTACACACAATAGAATTTTATTGTGAGTTCATATCATTAGTATTTAATTGTAACTCAAACATAATCTCGGTGATTAACAAATGAGTTACTTAGTTCCTGGAATGCAATTGTGTAAAATAAAAAGGTATAAAATCAATATTATTTGTAATTACTGCCATCATGAAGGTCATTAGCAAGCTATACACTAACAATAGTATAAGTAAATCGATCGGCAACTTCATTTAAACACGTCATTGATTTGAAAAATCACATATCGAAAATTCAATATTTCAAATATTTGCTACGCGCAAAGCGGCACCTAAAGGTGCATGAATTGTATGTCATCTTGGTCGCCGTGTATGGTAAAATAGCTCGTATGAGCACGGCTGGTGCTTCAGTTCCATTCAGTTTAAAAAAACGGTACTTTAAGTCTTTTCTCCCATACAAAAAAAAACACATAACTTTTTTTCTCATGCGTGGAGCTACTAATACCATTCATACGTTAATATTACGTCAAGAGAGGCATATCAGACACATTACAATTTTTTATTTTTGAATTCCTTACTTTAAGATTCTATGAGTATGGAGCTCCATTTTCAGACCACTGTGGCCGTGGGTCGTAGCGTGATGTTATATAGCCTATAGCCTTCATCGATAAATAGGCTATCCAACACTAAAATAATTTTTCAGATCGAACCAGTAGTTCCTGAGATTAGCGCGTTCAAACAAACAAACTCTTCAGCTTTATAATATTAGTATAGATAATACAATAATACAAAATAGATTAGTAAGTATACTTCATATAACCCGGCATGGTATGGTGTGTGTGACTATGACCTAATCCTTCTCTATTGAGTAGAGGCCACCAGTGGGACAGTTAATAACATTTTATCTAATATTCATACTAATTTCATAAATAGGCAAATAACTGCCTGAGGTTCCATTATAATTTGACTGTACTTTAAGCGCCGAGTGAGTTGTGGGTTCGAATCCCACACGGGACAGAACTTTGTGTGATCCACAAATGGTTCTCCTGAGTCTGGGTGTTCTTTGAGTCCGTTGTTTGAAAGTTTTTAAAGCCCCTGCGACACAGAGGAATTATTGCAAGCGGGTGAGATCTTTTAAAAAGAACAACTTTATGAGGACGTGTATCTACGATTTAATACGATATGTAATACATTGCTTTAAGTATAAAAGGTATTATTTAAAGGTATATGCTCATATCAACTGTACCATATGTAGAGGTAACTTCGTACTCAAAGGTATAAAGTAGTGTGTATGTAAGTGATACTTCTTATAAATGGGCCATGAGCTGATGACGGTAACGTTGTTTAATCCGCGTCACGGACTCTAGTCTTCGAGACGTCAATGTGAAATGAGCACAGAGAGTAGCGTAGTACTAGTTTGTCGTGAGTATAATGAACCAGGGTCGGTCGTCAAGTGGGACACTCGGCTCGTAGCAAGGTCAACACGCAGAGGTCGCGCCCAGTCCGAATCCTCATTGTCCCGACAAAACGCCGACCGATAGGTACGGCGGAGTCCGGCTAGTACTCGTGCCTTTGACATATTGACCGCGAAATACGAAATCATTTATTAATTTAGGTCACAGGATCAACGAAGACTTAAAAAAGAAAAGACGTTTACAGATTGCAGATTCACGTGAAGCAATGGGTTGACGCAGTTGATATTACAGTTCGCGCGTACATCCGCGAGCCAGACGTGTATTACACCCACGATTCGCTAATTATGATTTTTAGTTGCACGTAATAGGGGCAAGCCCACTGCCGTCTGCCGCATGGCCGGTAGAGTCCATACCGCTACTGAGAGTCTTGACCTGGGACCCAGGATTGGAACCCGGGATCTCATCCACATTTACTATCGCTGTATAGGTACATTACGCAGAAATTATAACCAGAGTGCCACCACCGAGGCAAACTGTTATAGGTATACTCGATGGTCATTTAGTTAATATTTGAAACAATTAACATACCTACGTAGATTATATACTAAAGTACTATATGCCAGTACAGAAAAATCGCAATTGTGGCCTGGGGCTATTTATTTAGAATCAATACAATTCTGACAGGGCCAACTTTCCAACAAAAACATACAACCCGTAAAAATGAAAGATTGTGTTAAAACTTTAACTGAACTTTTTAAGATGTTTGTCATATGTTATACTTTAACTGCACTTTATATTGTGTTTAGGCATTGCAAATGCATCAACAACTGTAATAAATAGCTTTATCGATAAATTATTATATTCTGTACCTATTTATTAATAACTAAATTATGCCCGCGTCTTCCATTTTCTAACCCTCGTCAACAGTACTTTTTTCAGGATGAAAGGTAGCCTATGTCCTTTTCTGTACCCCTGACAACGTGTTTGCGAAATTTCATAATGATCGGTGGATTAATTAAGACGTGAAAGCGTAACAAACAAACAAAGTCACATTCGCATTTATAATATTAGTGAGGCTTCACAAATGTTATTAATTAGCTGGGACGCGGGGAAAAGATATTCCCAATGTCCTCTGTTGTGACTTTGGGAATACCAATATACCAATATATCCACTTGTGTGGTAGATAGGGGAGATGCTGGAAATACCCATACGGTGCGATTATTTGTTTGTACAAATATAAGTTGTACTCCAACTAAAAACTTCCGCTTTCGGCACCAATTTTTCGGCACCTATGGTTTTGGCACCTAAGCTATTCCACTTTCAGCACCAATAAGTATTTTTGCTTGGTGCCAAATGTGGAATAAAATACCTATTGGTGCTGAAAGTGGAATAGCCTAGGTGCCGAAACCACAGGTGCCGAAAAAATTGGTGCCGAAAGCGGAATACTCCTATAAGTTATTATAAGTTAATTGATTGCACTTATGGGGTAATGGTTTACGTGGCCGCCTCCCTACAGCTACTGCGGCGAGTGTTGTGGGTTCGACACGTGATAAAAAATTGTGTGATCCATAAATAGTTGTTTCGAGTCTAGATGTTCTTTATGTCTATTTTTCAAAATTTCAAAGCGGCCGATCCCCTATTAGTAATACCTAGGATGCTTGTAGAAAAACTATGTCTGTTAAGTCTTTTTTTATATAACTTAGGTGGCAAACAAGCATACGGCATCACATTATTAGTTGTATAGATAAACAACAAAAATCTAATAGACTGACGGATAGACAAAATCGCACCATAAGGGTTACTTTGTTACGAAACACTAAAAAGAAAAATAAATAAATAATTGATGTCAGAATTATCATTAAAATGCAATAAACACAAGGCAATAAATATTTAAGTATAGCAAAATCGTTTAGGTATCAGGTAAACAGTTTGTTAAAAAAAATAACTTTTATCAAATACTAGCTTTTGCCCGCGGCTCCGCTCGCGTTAATTTAGAATGTAACAATCAATTCGGGTTGTACTCTGCTTGTAATAATATAATTTAATCACGATTCGAAAGACACGTGGCGCCATCTATTATCATAAGAACGTTATTGTTGTTTTCCTCGGGAACAGTAATTTTTTTCGGGATGAACGGTAGCATATGTCCGTTTCTGTAGACTTGTGATTACGATATGCAAAATTTCAGGATGATCGGTTGTGTGGTTTGGGCGTGAAAAGGTAACAAACAAACAAACAAACGAACAAAGTTATTTTCGGTTTTATAATATTAAGTTAGGATTAGGATTATTAAAAAAATTGCTATAAATGTTTTAATCAATTGTATTCTAACTAATCATGATTGCAAAAGGTTGATATAGGAAAAACAAGGAGCAACAATAAGTGATGTCGGTACCTACATGGGATTACAAAGTCTTTATCTAAGGCACGTCGCCCACTGGTAAGTCGAGGCACCGTCGCAGTGGCTGGCGTCGCGGCACGGTCGAGGCGTGGCGCGTTTATGTAGAGTCGAGGCGAGGACGGAGAGAGATAGGAGAAGATTTTACTTAAACTTAAGAGAAACAAAATGACAAAATGGCGGTAGAGTCGCGGCGCGGTCGAGCACACCACCCCCGTAGCGCCGCCGCCGCGCCTCCGCCTCGCCTCCGCCTCGCGACTCTGGTGTGGGAGCGCACTGCGCACTGCCATTTATTCCTGAAGGCAACATAGAAGCCGCGCCGCTCGTGCGCCCTCCAGCTCGTGTGGACGACGGGCCTTAGAGTTTTTAAATGAAACATTTTCTTCACAAACACCCTTTTTTACAACACTGGGAATCATTCCTGTTTCGTGGAGGACTCTCCAAACATTTAAATAATGGACACATAGCACACCCAGACTTAGAACAACCATTTGTGGATCACACTAATTTTTGTTCCATGTGGGGATCGGACCTTCAACTCTCGACGCGGCAGTACTGCAGCAGTGTCTACACGACCACTTAAACCACTATGCCATCCGTGCAATCGATTAACTTAAATCATCTTCCTATGCACAATCAGAAGGTAAGTATGTAGGTATTTATCAGATTTATTAGATTAGAAGTAATACTATTATTTAATAGCTTTTGTTATCAGTACGAGAATGTTAGTAATAATACTGTGAAACATATAAACCAGATACATGTTACTAATATGTTTAGAAAATAATTACAATCAATTGAGGTCTGTAAAACTAATTGCTTTAGAAATAAGGTACCTAAACAAGAGACACAACAGCATTTTATCATTACGTTTTACTCACGTAATCAGTCAGGCGGCTACTTGTGTTTTATCATCTAATGGAGCATTGTAGTTACTACGGCTTGGCTAGAAAGTGAAATAACGTACAACCGACCGCGTAAAGTTGTACCAATGTTACCACGATATTCATAATTAATTGTGTTTATTCTGATTTGGCTGGTTTATGCCGGTGCGTTCCGAATGTTCCGATAATATATGACAACAAATTTTTACATCCAGCCAGTCCGTCGACACGCGTCAGGCGGAGAACGCGTTTGCATTCGAATTTTGTAATTCGATAAATAAAACATCGCGAAAACAACGAAACTGACGCTTTTAGTAATTTGACGTATTCTGTGTTGTTTAAAAATATTTTCTCTGTTAATATTTTGAATTGTAAAAGAAGTTATTGATTATTTTTCGCGGGTGTTTAATTATTCGCGGCTGCAATACAAATATTTTTATGAAGGAAGTTTTATGCAGTAATGTAAGTAATCCTTGCTTTCCTTCTATGATTTACTATATATTTTTGATATGTGTTGTCAAATATCTCATTAAATAAAACTTTTTGATGTCATCGTATATTATTATGTCAACTTTGACACTGCGAAAGCCAAAGAATATTTATCTGCTCCTGAGATACAAGCTGAACAACATAGATATATTTTGTAAAATATCATCACATTTCTTGCTACCAGCGATTACTTGTATATGTAAAAATATAAGATAAAAGTTATATATATATACAAATAAACCTATGTATTCGGTCATTTCACTCAGCTGCTAAGTGATAAACAGATGTTTACGTTACGATGAAAATCATCTTTGTGTTTACGAATGCGGTAGATAAACTTAAGTATTCACAACATTGTATTGAACAGCGACTAATATTAGAGATTATACGTTTTGATTTAGACAAATGTTCTTAAAATGACAATGTTCTTAAACCCATTGGATCGAAGAGTATCATAGGATGATAAAAATAAAAATATATAAAACTGGTTTAATGATTTAAATGTGGAGTTGGAATAGAAATGAAAAGCAAGAAACAACAGCGGTCACCTTTCCATAGCTGGTCGCATTTGTTACTTGCAGTATGTCATTAGACCAAACACAAAGCACGCAAAAAATCTTGTGCGAGCAATTCATATTATTTTGATATAAAGGTGTATTAAATAATGAGGTACAAATAAACAAACACCGTAAATGTTATATGAACAATTTCCTTATTTCAGTTGTTGATATAAATAGTTATTATAACAATATTATGATACAGATAAGCTTCCATTATTTTTAGGAACAATTAAATAAATATTTCATAGATAAATTAAGTCATTGCCAAGTATTAAAATCGCTTATTTATATCAATTTATAATTTACTTTTAAGTTATAAATTTATAAATTAACTAGCTTTTGCCCGCGGCTTCGCTCGCGTTAATTTAGAATTTGACAATCAATTCGGATTGTACTCTGCTTGTATAATTCAATCATGATTCGAAAGACACGTGGCGCCATCTACTATCATAAGAACGTTATTGTTGTTTTCCTCGGGAACAGTAATTTTTTTCGGAATGATAGGTGACCTATATCCGTTTCTGTACATCTGACAACGTATATGCAAAATTTCAGGATGATCGGTTCAGTGGTTTAGGCGTGAAAAGGTAACAAACAAACAAACAAACTCATTTTCGCTTTTATAATATTAGTTAGGATTAGTAAATGTAAAGTACCTACATAGAATAATAGCTTGTACAGATATTTGCATAATTCGTTCAAGTTTAAGGCATTATTCTATAATAATTCATTAAAATAAAATATATAGACTCAACGAAATGCAAACCCTTAAGAGGATTCCTTCGTTTTAAAAATATTCTTAACGGTAATTACCTATCATTAGCTATATAAATTAATAACGTACCTACAATAAAAATTTTACTAATTTCGGGCATTTTTAAATATAAATCAGTAAAAAATTCAGTAGGAACAATCAATCCCGACTTGAACACATTACACGATATAAAATTATATTACCTAAGTATAACTGCAAAACATCATATTATTGTTACGAGTCGCGCTTGTTGACTTATTTGCCTTTTGTTTCCTTCCTACCGCCATAACATAGGGGCCACGTGACATCCGAATAAAGCCAAACTAGCCAAAAAGCATGATACGGGCGGGCAACATCAATAAATAATTATTTAAGCTTGTCCAAAATCAACAACAACAGTGGAAAAATTAGATGCTGTATCTTTAGTTTCTTTAAACTTAGTAAGAAAACAAATACGGCTAATGTAAGCAAACACAACCAGTGACCCGAGATAAAATACATACCTACTCGTATGTATGTTAAATTAATCTAATGAATGAATCGTTCAGCGCTGTTTACACTACGAAGCGTGAACCTCGAGTAAAACGTGGTACGATATTACTAGACTTTAGTTTAATGTAGCACTAGAGCAGTAAGCGTATTTTTATGTTGAGTACGTTATTAAATATGTTCTTATATTGATTCATTAGCTGTGCCTTGTAGTTTTACCCGCTTCGCTCCGAAGCGTGCAAAATTAAGATGTCTCTGCCCTATAGATAGAATATGAAATGCAAAAAAGAACAATTTTCCTGATATTTTGATCTTCGATTTATCTATCTATTTCATCTATTTAAAAAGACAACTCCTGTACTAGAAATAATTCCTGTGTAGCGGGAACTTTACAAACATTCAACCAATGGACACGAAGAACACCAGCACCTAGACTCGGAACAACCATTTGTCACAAGGTTTTGTCCCGTGTGGGAATCGAACCCACACTCGGCGCGGTGGCAGTGGCGAGGCAACCACTTAAACCATTACGCCATCCGTGCATTCAGGAATTAAAGCGTGCTCGCAAACAAACAATCTCTTCAGATATGTTATATACTTACTATAGATTTCACTGCATAGAATCATAGATGGCACACTGGTTACGTAGTTACTACCAAAGCACCGAGTTCGAACCTAACATGGTCTAATAATGTTTGTGATACAGAAATAATAATTAATATTTGGTTATGGGTGTTGCTTGTGCCTGTGTGTTTTTTAAATGAAAGTAGGTTTATTAAAGCACAAATCGCCTTTGATATATGAAACAGGAATAGTTACAAACATTACCGTAACCAAATATTTAGCACAGGAATAAAGACAGATAGACACCGCGCTTCAATCTTCTAGTTTTAAAATTCTATTCATTCTAAACGGTAATCGATTTCAGAATCACATTTTCGATATTCGCGCTTACTATTGTGCGACAGAACCAACATAACGTCAAAGATATTAATATGAGTTAATCATTATTTCCTCTCGCAAGAACGCAGAAAGAATCGTGGTGGCTATTCTTGGGCGGTTTCTCACGGGTTAACAAAGGCGCTATACAATAACTCATACGGACGCATTACTCCACTGTAGATAAATGGTTGCAAATGGGACAAACATAATAATCTTTCTTAGATTTTTGGGACATATTTAACCACTTTATGTTTTCGTATTGTAGACTTAGTATTCCGTATCGTCTGCATAGGTGGTGCAATTGTTTGAGTGGTCGCCTCGCCATGCCGCCGAGTGTAAAAGGTTCTATCCCCGCGTGATCCACAAATAGTTGATTCGGGTTGTTGTTTGCGTACGTTGTTTAAATGAAGCCTCCCGCGATGTAGGATTTATACCTAATCAGGGAGATGTCTTTTTTAAATATAAAGTGTATTTGTCGAAATAACTCTGTCACTCAAATACTTGTGGACTCTTACACATATTGACCAATTTGATCTGCCGTCAATTTTACTCTGTGCGAGAATCGAACTTGATTACCTGGTGATTTAGTTCTGAGAGAATAACTTAAGCCACTACACTTTGCGTGTTATTTACGTTATACTAGTAAATAATTTATTTTTATTCATTTATTAATTAGAAACATACGTCTTGCGTGTTTCTCATTGAATATTATAATTAACAGGGCTGTTTAGCAATGCCTATTTAATTTAAATATTATAACTATTATGAATTTATTGTTATTAGTTTATACTGAATAAATTATAATTTATAATGTAAGTTAGTTCACGTTAATTATACAATAACAACCATACTTATAAACGACTCTTATATATTTAAGACGTAGCTACGTATTAACTAGAGGATAATCTCGAACACTTGACCCTGATAACACAGGATTTACCTAGCTTCGGGGTCATTGTTCATATAAACAAACAATGGAACTATGTTATATTTTATTTTTATTTTTACTGTTCCAGATATTATGTATTGTTTTGGAAAATAAATTTTATTATTTATTATTATTATTTTATTAATATCTGTATACATGATTCAACGTTAAGTTTAAGTTTAATACCCGTTGAATGGCCGTTAATCAAAGGTTAGTTATCGATTAAGAACTACGAGGTAGCTTAGTATTAGTTATTATAATAATATTTATATAAAAGTAAGGTTGTTTATTTTAATGTTAGTTTAACGCTTTTTGTATCAATTAACACATCACTTGTTAAAGTCATTATTGTTTCCTCAGCTGTTTCATGATTTCATTGTCTCAGGCTTAATGTTGCTCTTTTTATAATACAATTATTGTTGACTTCGTCCGCGTAGATTTTAACTAAAAAGTGTTTGTCGCCGCGGACACCAACTATATTTCTCTGCCCAAGTTACTTAAATGGCGTAGTTTTTATAGTGAAAAGCTAGATAATAGCATGGCTTACTCAAAAACAACATTTAAATATGCGTCGTTAGATTACACGCTGTCACAGAATGCGTAAGAAAAATAAAGATTCACAGCTCCTCCCCCGTAGGTGATAGCGTGATAATATGTAGCCTATATGTTGACCCGACCTGTTAGTAATATTTTAACAAAATTTGAAGTAAATCCATGCAGTACTTTTTGAGTTTAGCCCGGACATACATACAGACAAACAGACAAAAATCCTAAAAACTATATTTTTGGCTTCGATATCGATTGTAGATCACGCCCCAAGTATTCTTTTAAAAAAAAATTCAATGTACAGTTTTAACTTTCCTACGATTTTATTATATGTATAGATGATACCAAAAATAGACTTCGGTTTTAGTATGTATATACATATACGCATAGTTGCACGTCTATATACCCCAAGGGGTAGGCAGAAGTGTGCCTATTACACCTATATTTTTGTTTTCGTTGTATGGCTTTCGATACAACTAAGAAATCAATAATACTTTACCATACCCGGGCATCGAACCGGATACCTCATGCACAGCAGTTTATCTTTAGTGTGCCTAAAATAAAGAGCTTTTAACAAAGTTCTCGTGCCAGCCCCGACATCTTTGTGACATAAATGTTGGCCAATAAGTACTTACTTCGCTGATTCAGCGACCCAAAGTGGATTTTGGCCTCCGACATTAAAGTACGCCGTCCCTTCCTATTTATTTATTTTTTATTTCTTTTTATAGACTTTTTCAGACATAAGTATGTATTTCTTTTTAATATTTGTTATATATAGGTTTGTTTTTATTCTGTGTGCCCTTTGGCAAAAGCCTCCTCCGACACTTTCCAATCTTCTCTCTCCCGCGCCAGTCTATCCAGGTTTTCCAGCTGTTTTAACCACATCATCTTCCCATCTTCTGAATGATTACCCTTTTTTCTCTTTCCCTCTCTTGGATACCACAATGATACGACTTTGTTCCATTTCTCTTCTCGTCTAATTACATGGCCAGCCCATTTCCACTTTAGGGTTCTTAATTTCAACACCACATCTTGGGTCTTTGTACCTTTCCTAATTTTGCTGTGGTTGATTTTATCTATTTTTTGTCCCCATCATGCTTCGTTCCATGCTTCGCCTTCCTATTTAGCTTTACTTATATATTTTAACTAGATTTTCCCGCGGTTTTGTTCGCGTCAATGTAGCTTAGATCAGTAACAGTACTTTTTTCTGGATGAAAGATACCCAATGTCCTTTTCTGTTCTCCTGACAACGTGTATGCGAATTTATAATATTAGTTAGGATTTGTTTAAAGATTACCTGCAATTTGGGTTACAAATTACTTATATGCTTGTTGACCACTCCAGCTAAGTTAGAATGCTTCATACTTACTTTGTATCTAACTGACCTACGTAGTTCAACCGTCGGCGTCCATACGTAACACAGTTGGTTTCTAACCCAGTATTTACGCCAATAATACCGAACTAGCCTAGCTGATTATTTCGCAAAAGTACGTAACAAATTGTCCAACCAACTGTCTGCTGGGTATGGCCTACTCTTTATTACAACACTTTTTCTAAAAGCTTTTGCCAATCGGTTTATTGTTTAAATATAAGACGACGCTTACACTAAAAATATTGCGTGTACTGCGGGGGACGTTACAAACATAAAAAATAAGGGACACAAAGATACATCTAGAGGTAAAGCAATTATTTGTAGGACCTTCAACACTCGAAGTAGTGGGAATAACAAGGCAATCACTTAAACCATTGCGCTATATTTGATTTAATTAGGTATATAGATTGATCATCAGTTTCGAATTATGGTGGTCCTTGTTTATCTCTTTTCTCTTTTATTTAGGCCGTGGTCCATCTTCTATTAGGATATACATAGGTACAAGTCCATCCGCATCACATGCATGAGAACTAAACATCTGCGACTGGAATGTTAGTGTAGCATGTCTCTGAACTCTGGGTTGATCGACAGCTATGCTAAGTTAGATTGCAAGTATTAACCCTTTCGCTGTCCCGTGATAGACACAATAGAAAATCTATTGTTATGTATCATATGTGATTCATCGGACAGGTAACCTGTTAAAAAGCAAATTTGTTTATTTTCTTATTTTTTTTTATTTTGCTCGTCAAAATGACCACACTCCACCTGATGGTAAGCAGTCGTGTGGTCTAAGAGCAGTGTCTTCCACACCGCCCCCACAGTAACCGAGGCGATGTTGAGGTCTCTACTTTGACGGCCTGAGAAGATGCTTTTTCACGCCCCGCTTAAAGGACCCAGGATTGAAGGAAGAAGGAAACCCGTGCGTTGGCAGAGCATTCCATGCCTTGGTCGTTCGGCAGAGGTATGAGGACCCAAACTTGTTGGTACGCGCTCTAATCGACTACCGTGTAAGGATGGCATCTGAGCCCAGCACGCGTTGTTCTGGATAGGAAAAGGGAGGGCGGGATAAGGTGGAATAACTCTTCAGAGCACTCCCCGTGGTATATTCTGTAGAAACATGCCAATGAGGCAATGTCCCTACGGAGTTGCAGAGGTTCCAGTGAACTCGTGACCTCTGGATCTCCGATAATACGGACAGCCTGCCGCTGTAACCGGTCGAGAGCGTCCAGCAAGTACTGCGCGGAGCCATCCCAAAGATGAGAACAGTACTCCACGCAAGGGTGCATTTGTGCCTTATACAATAGGCACAGTTGCCCAGGCGCGAAGAACCGCCTCACCCTGTTCAGAACTCCGAGTTTTCGCGAAGCTTGCTTAATGACACTCTCGATATAGGTTTTCTGATTAAGGGAGCGGCAAAGATCCATACCTAAGATGGAGAGGCTGTAACGTATCACCAGTGGAGTGTTCTTCAGAGAAGGGAGGGGAAGGATCGGAGACTTTTGTTGAGAACGCGCATGCCTGGGTCTTCTTGGCGTTGAACTCGACCAAGTTCTTGGCACCTCATTCATAGATGCGGTCCAAGGTCTGGTCAAGTTGAACGACAAGATTCTGCCTTTTCCCCTCAACCTCAGCCTGTTTGGCCCCAGGATGTCCGAGATATCGCCCATGCACGGTACTTGACTACTACGGTGCATAAATTTTGAAGCGCGACCGTCGCAAAGGACCCGAATACGACGCTTCTGCAGGAAACTTGCAATCCAGGTGCATAGTTGAGGGGGCAAGCCATAGGCCGGAAGCTTGGAAAGAAGAGACCGGTGCCAGACTCTGTCGAAAGCTTTGGCTATGTCAAGGCTGATAGCCAAAGACTCGCCGTGCTTGTCCATAGCCTCACCCCAGAGGTGCGTGACGAACGCTAGAAGATCACCCGTTGATCGTTTAGACCGAAAGCCGTATTGGCGATCATTGACCAACGATTGATCCTCCAGGTAGCGGACAATTTGGGTGTTTATAATCCGCTCGAACACCTTGGAGAGCACCGAGGTGATAGCTATGGGTCGATAGTTGCTTGGCTCGGAACGGTCCCCCTTTTTGGGAATCGGTTGAACGTTCGCCTCCTTCCAAGCCTCAGGCATAATGCTTGCGGCGTAAGACGTCCGGTATAGGCGCGTAAGCGTGGGAGACAACTCCGCTGCACATTTTTTAAGGACCACAGCTGGGATGCCGTCAGGTCCACTGGCTTTCCGAACATCGAGAGACTGCAGTATCGTACGAACGGTTCGTTGCCTGATACATATATCAGGCATGGTGTAGCCGCAGTTGGCAATGTTAGGCGGCTGCGAACCGCAGTCATCGATTCGGGAGTTGGCCGCAAAGAGATTTACAAGCAGATCTGCTTTCTCCTGCGGCCGATGAGCTAGTGATCCATTCGGATATCTCAGAGGGGGCAGCAAGGTCTGGCAGAAGTTGGACTGCACGGCTTTGGCCAGGCGCCAATAGCTACGACTGCCCGTAGGATACGCCATAAGTTCCTGGCCGAACTGTGCGACGCGCTGGGCATCCGCTTTTAAGTATGCCCTCTTGCAGACCTTTGTGGCTTGGTTGAACGCTGCCTTCAGGTGATCCACGTTAGGGTCGTGGAGAGTGCGAGCCCTGGTCCAAGCGCGGTACGCTGTCTGTTTACGTTCAACAGCATCAGCGCATTCACAACCGAACCAGGGCCTTTTCCTGCCGCCGCTCGTGACATCACTGTATGGAATATAATATTCCATACCCAGGATGATTTCACCAGCAACAGCAGTAGCGCTCTCTGATGGATCCCTGTTCTCAAAGCAGCGTTGAGCCCAAGGGATGGATGCGAAGAACTCCCGCATTCCATCCCAGTCTGCTGACGAGTGGTGCCACAGTCGTCGTCTTGCCTCCTCGGGTCGTGAGGGCGTAACAACAAAGCTGTGGCACAAACCAGACAGTGGTCTGAGGTTCCCAGAGGAGCACGAATCGACACACTGTACCGGTTCGGTTTACTCGTCAGCAGCAGATCGAGCAGAGAGGGCGCCTGACCTGCAATGTCTGGTATCCGGGTGGGCTGGAGTACCAGTTGAGACAGGTCATGCGTGAGAGCGAACGCATGGGCAGTTCGTCCCGCGTGGTCTGTTTTGGTAGATCCCAACCAGGTCTCATGGTGGGCATTGAAATCTCCCAAGAACACCAACTCAGCGTTCGGAAACCGCTCCTGCGCGTCGTCTGCCGCCTGACTCAGGTAATTGAAGAGTCATTTATTTATTTATTTATTGATAAATAAAACAATATAAGCTTACAGTTACAAACCAAATCGCTTATATGTTAAGTGAAGCTATACAATTCTAAAACTATCTATAGAAAACACAATAGAATTTAAACATTCAAAACAGATCACAAATTATACAAGTCATTACACAATTATATTTGTTTATTAATATTTACATGTCATGTTTAGGAATAGAAATATTGAATCGGATAATTTACTTAATTTATCATAAAATATGTCAGGATTAGGATCAGCTTGTAAAAACTTATTAATTAATTGAATTGCTCTAGCCGTTGGACTGTTACTGCTTAAATTTAATCGCCATGATGGTGGGCAAGCAAGGAGTGGATGTTGTCTCCGTCCAGCACCTCGTATATAACTATCGGGTACGTAAAAGTGCAAAGATTCCCGTACGGAGGATATCCTATCATCTACCATTTTATGTTAATTGGTAAATAGTTTTGAACTGCTTTAGTTTCAAGTTTTGCAACGTTGATCTGAAGTACATTGTATATACATTAAACCACTTACATAATGTTACAGCTGTCTCGGTATCGGAAAATAATTATTACAAAACGCCGCAGCAAAAAGTGCGAATCGTACGCAACTCACACCGTTTGCTTACCCACGCTCCAATTGCAATTTTCTCGTAATAACTTTTCTTGAGATCTTATTTTGTAACACCCTGCCTTTATCTGGCACAGATTACGAGCATATACGACTGCCATCCACTTATTCTTAGACAACATTTAACTTGCTTTCTTTAGCTATATACTAACTAATAATAAAATTGCGTATGTGAGTTTGTTTGTTTGTGTGTTTGTTACGCTTTGACGTCTTAACTATTCTTCCGATCGTCATGAAATTTCGCATACACATTTTCAGGGGAACAGAGAAGGACATAGGGTACCTTAAATTCAGAAAGAAAGTACTTATTTCTGGACTTACTAATCTAATTTCAATTTAGCTGGGGAAACAATAACAGCTTACCAAGGGAAGTGTTAAGTGAAGCCGTGGGCAACATTTAGTCTACTAATTATATCTAATTATAAAGTAATTTTTTACATAATTACATATTAATTGAAATGTGTAATTATGTAAAAGATTACTTTAGAATTGAAAACATTTGCAATGCACAAGATCCGTATATAGATCAATATCTGTACACGGATCATGTAGTACATTGCAAATATTTTCAATTCTATTATCGTAATGGAAGGCTGTGCATAATGAAAGCCTGCATTGCTAGATATAATTCAAGTTTATTAAACATTCATTCTCGACATGGTTTCCTTAAGCCTATTTGGTTTTACTCAATATTGTTAAGTTTATTTAATATTTTTACCTTTGATCTAGATGATCCAGTGACGTGAGCGTGAGGTCAATCGAACGCTGGATCTCGCGATCGGCATTATTCGGGTCCTATCTCGGGATGGCCAAAATAATATTACATTTTTATGTAAGAAATCCTCATTGAATTTAAACTACTTTAAACAGATTTTATCGCGTTATATTTACATTGGTCAAACCAAAAGAAGCATAGGCAGCACCGGCATAAAATAAAACATAGCTGATGTCAAATACCAACGCTCGATGAAGTCTGCTGTGTGTGAACATGTGCAACAGGAGACCAACCATTACCTGAGATTTGACAAACCATTGATATTCGCTAAAGAACACCGATTCAAACCAAGGATGCTTCGCCAGACAATTGAAATTAAAAACATCCTAATTTTAATAGAGAAGATGGTTGGAATATACCACCAGCTTGGGATCCAGTAATTCGGATAGTCAAACCCAAGAAAAAGCAAAACACAACTAGACTTCGTGATACTTTGAGCTCATTCCGCGTAAAGAGAAATACCAATACTTAAATTATGTTCAGGTACTTTGAAATAAATACACTTAAGACATTGAGACGACCAACATTTTTGTCTCCCCGTGGACATGGCTGCTGAAAAGCAACCGAAACGTTCGCGAAAGTGTAAACTTAAATCTGAATCATTTTAATAATTTAAATAGCTTATATAGTAGTAAATTTCAACAGTAGTAGTGTAATATTTTTAAAATATGTAATAAAAGTGTTAGTATTGTAAAACAACGCGATAAAATCCCTATAAAATAGTTTAATTTCAATGAATATCATTCGCGTAAATGTATACAATGTAAAAAGTCCTCATCATTAAGGTCAGGACTATGTGACATATTAACATAACTGATGAATTGTGGGTATATATAATAATGGTTTATTCATCTCCACAAATTACATACATTTACAGTTAAAAGGTACACTGTGAAAGTTATATGGTTTACAATATTGTAGTTTGTGGGAGATCTGGAGTCTAAACTAAGCCAAGGCCTGTATTTTAGAACTCCAGGCCCACGATTTGTTTCTATAGAGTGACAATTTCAATATATGTACAAATACTTACACATGTACAGCATAATGTCGAAAGATAAGCGTGATGTTAATAAATTTTGAATACTTTGCAAAATGTTTCATAATAAAGATATGCACTGTGTCGACTTTTGAATAAGTTTAGATCATTGATTAAACATTTCAAATTACTATGATAGAAATCCTATACATATTTTTCATTGTCGAGTCTCGCATATGAACCAGCGACTTTATTATCCGATTTTACAGATCTCATAAACAGGCACTCGGAAATACCACTTTATTTCGTAAATAATAAGATAACATCTTTATTAATTTAATAATTAAAATGTAATTAAAAGAACAATAACACAAAATAATTGTATTATTATACAATATACATCCGCGACGTAATTTCGGGGCTTTATCGTTTTTAATTATTATTTATGTGCACTACCACCTTTAGATACAATAAACATTATTTAAGTACAGCACATTAATCAAGCAATTATTTATGTACTCGTGTATGTATTTTGTACTTTAATCCCAAACATTTAATTGAAAACTTTTTAAGGGTATTAAATGGAATTGTTGGTTCTAATTGCAAAATCTTCTCCCTTAAAAGTTATATCAGGATTCTCATAGTTTATAATATGGTAATAACGAACGACTTGGTGTCTACTGTGGACCTGTTTTACGCATTGAGCCATACTTTGGCGCTGGCGGCTACGCCAAGTTTTACTTATGATATCCTTCGATAACACAAATAGAACGAACCACAGGCTACTGACGAGAAACCACGCCGAGCATTCGTTAGGCGTTTTTTCCAAATATAAGATGGATTAACAAGAACATTAGTAAAACGTTAACCCATGATGCTAAGAGAACAAAAGCAGAATACCTAGAACTGGCCGACATAGAAACAACTAGAAAAGCCGTGCAAATATTGCATAGTATGGTAATAAGCCTAGAGATCAAAATGAAAATTAGTGCAATGAAAATGACAACAAACACCATTCAGAGACTTTGATACTCAGCAATTCAATTTCGATTTTATTCACTTTCACTAATTACTGCAGTTGAAAGATCTGTTCTTGTACACAAGTAAGAACAAAGACTCATTGCGTGATGTGAAACATTTTATTGCAATAACAAAGCCTATCTGTGTATGGTACAAAAAAGTAGACTACCACAATATATAACGTGCGTGTTCTTTGAAACGTCTGTCAGGTTCAGAAGCAAGTATAAGAAAGATGATATATACATGTACCAACATACACACACCCATTTTCTACGACTAGTCCAGTTTATGATATAGCGTTCCCCTACACCAACCTTAAAAGTTATATTAGGTGGAGCCGCTGTACCTTCCAGTGCCTGAGAGCACCTTCCGGGACCAGTTATAGACAGGTCTTGTCCCCAAATCTCGACTCTCCACCCTAACCTCAGAGATCCGGTTCTAGTAAGCGAGCTATCTCGTGCCCAAGTGACACTATCTATTCTCCAGATAGGTACCGGAGCTGTACCTTCACTTCCCGACGTACATCCATACGCCTATCCAAATAGGCCTACAAAGCAACATGCAGTAGTACCGTGTTTATATGGTATAAGAATGCACCAGCGCAATATACATCTATATATTAATACTTGAAGCAAAAACTTTGTACCCCTTTTTACGAAAATTGCGCGGACGGAGGAGTATGAAATTTGGCACAGTTAAAGTTTATATGGAGAAGGAGCGGCGAATACTAATATTTATATAAAATATGCATTAGAAATACATTAAATTAATGAAAAAACACTACACGCACACTACCATGCATTTGACACACACAGTCGAAGCGCGTAACCGTGGTTACATATATCAATATATAATGACATATATAAGCAATATCTTACAGGCAAACTTTGGTCGAATTTTGAGCACTAGGCGACCGCTAGTATTAATAATAAGTCAATGGTCCACTGTCTACAGTTCCGTGGTTGAGATTCGTGCTTTCTTGTATTGGTGAATAAATGTCGTGGAAACAGAGAATAGCGTATGTATACCGAGTAAACGAGATGGATAGACAACAAGAAGCGATTCAATTTGTAGCATAAAGTTGTCATAATAAAGAGCATTATAAAATCTAAGTATTCTAATATAGTCGGCCAGTATCAGTTCGTGTTTGTGCGAATGAAGATTACCGATGCATGGTATATATCATTAATAACAAATATTTTGACACATTTGTACCCAAATTGGATGGTAGGCATCAACTATGTTGATACATGATGCCTACCATCAAATTACTGTCTATTTATTAAATTACTTTCTAATGTATAATCCAATTACCATCCAATTTACTGGGATTGACTGATTTGAGTGGTACAGGATAATAAAGCTGTAGAGCTTTTATCCTATCTCACTCAAATCAGTCAATCCCAGTTTAAAATACAAATTACTGCCTCATTATTACGCTATAAATAAACGACAAATCTCTACAAACGTATTCAGAAAACATATACATAATTTTATGTTTTCCTGTGATGTATTTGGGGTTTATATGGTTATATAGGTCTAGACAATGTTAAAACGTAAATGTTTGTTTACATTCGCCAGTAATCGGTAGATTCAGCTGTGTTCGGTCAACAACGCGTAAACTTATAAATAGTCGATCGGTTTCTATTACAGGTGTATTCTCGACGCACCATTTTGTAGCATTTAATGTTTCAATAGTTTTCAATATATCAGTATTGTAGTTTGTCACACAAAATATTATTATATTTATTTTTATAAAGTCACATGGAATTATGTATTTAGTAGTAGAATGAATAACGATAAACAAGGAAATTAAACTGCTGAGAATAAACGAAATATATAACAATATATTAGTTATATTACAAACGAAATCAAAAGAAATTGTGTAAATGTGGCTTTTGTATCCAAATTTTACAAAGAAGCCAATGTTTCGGTTTCATATAATTCGTAGATGATTATTGTTCGCCTTGATGTAATCGCAGCAAAGCTAGTTGTAAATATAGTAAACCACAATCTAATCCGTAGAAAGATTATTTCTGAAAGTATTCCTATAAACCTAAGAAAAGACTATAAAAATCGTTATCAAAATACAATAGAATTGACACTAAGTTGAGTTTGCTCGACATCGTAAACCGGATAATATAACACGATAAAACCGTTATAGTACGTTGGGCGAGTAATTTTAACCTATAAACCCAACCAGTGTTATTTTGCTTTTTTTCTGTCAAACTGGGTCACACTGTTTACTATTTCCTTAGTTATTTACATGGAAAGGTCGTGTACATAACCTTTTTGTTAGGTAAAAGTAACTCGACGCACGAAATCCTGCGTGTCGGTGCGAATTAAAACGGTCATATCGCTTTTAAAAAGTAAATTATTTTATTTCTATTGTTACATAAATAAATGCGTCACTTACGTAACCTACAACTTAAAATGAGTAACATTTTCTATAGATATACACTATGACATTTATAAACTAACATTGGCACAAGTGAATATTGTTTACGGCTAGCTATTTGTCACAACAATCAATTTTAAATATTAAATCTACTAGATTTTATACACGTGACTTTGCCTGTGTTAATGTACGTTTTGTCAATAAAGGAGATGTTTCACTTTTGTATAGGACTTCGGCTATAACTTGTACATCCTCAGGAAACCTGGGAAATGTACCCATAAATGCATTTAGTTAAGCAATAAGAAACACCAATTCAGCATTGGAATATTTATTATCAGTCAATATGACATTGACAGTTAATGTCAAACATAAACAAAATGTTTCGTTCCGAAGTGCACCCTGCAAAATCAGTATTATACTAAATTAATATATTTTTTATGTTGATTGTTTGTTGAAAAGATCTGTATGATACTTGAAATGAATAAATGATACTCTAAAACATATTTATTGTATACATAATATATGTTTATATATTATTTACATTATTATATAGTACTTTCGTACTTTCGATATGATTTATGAACGCATACAAATTTATATGTAACTAAGAACCACCGCCATATTGAATATAATGGCAATAATGTAAAAACTATTATTTTTAAGCCCAAATGTAATTCGACTTAAATTCAGGAAATAATATTTTTCCCCGATTCCTGGTATTTTTTGTCATTTTTTGGCTGATAGTACATAGCCAAAAATGAAACATCTCCTTTCCATCCCCGGCACAGTGGTCGGCAACCTTGACATCGAAAAGAGCCAAATATGGACAATACACAATTTAAATCTATTCAAAGAGCCATTTTTTAACTTAAGCTTTGCTATGGCAGGAGACATTATTACGGAAATAATTAGGATTAGTACAAATGAGTATTATTAAATATGTACACTCTCGAGCTTACCTTTGTCAAATAAGTATTAGTTTAACTTAAAGAAAATAAATAAAATTTGGTATCATACTTATAAGGCAAGATAATAAATAGGTAATATTCCGTGCCTGCACTAAATATTTTGTGGAAGAGCCGCAGTCTAGGAGAGAAACAGCCGCGGGTTGCCGACCACTGCCCTGTGAAGAGAACATTTTTCCTAGATGACCTATGTCCTTTCCTGTATCCCTGACAAAGTGTATACGCAATTTCATGATGATCGTTTGAGTTCAAACAAACTTACATCCGCATTTATAATATTAGTTAGGATAGTCTGATTGAGATACACTGAATAGAAGCACATTTACATTAAAATCACATCAGATCACTAAATGCACAATATTAATTTTAAACTAGTAATTGATAACACTACAGGACGGATTCAATAGGAAACCGATATCTATGAGCGTTCCGAATCCGATAGAGATACTGCATTCTGTATAGAATTTAGTAACAGCCTTACGTATATTTATTCAGATTTCTAACACTTGTTGATGCAAAATAATGCTCTAGGATCCGCTTTCCCGCTGACAGGAGATTAGTATTCCTTTTCTGTATCGTGTCTCATGAATATGTCTTTTATGTCCCATCGATTTTATCACGAGCTGACTGACCTTAGTTGAGTTATAATAGTTTCTCTCGTGCATTCAGATGTAGGTATGGCAGTTCTATTCCAATTCAGTGTTTATATACTTACCCTTTATTTTTCTTTATGCATTTCAAACATATTTTGCGATTTTTTTTGTACATAATATGTTCAGTAATTATAGCGGGCGAGCTTATTATCGCCTATCAATATGAGTAGATAGAAGTTGCTCAAAGGACAATCTTCATTCATTTGAATAAAGAACAATTATCCATTTTTCACTACTGTTTTGTTTGTGCGAAGAATTAATTACATTCCGTAACTAAGGGAGCATTAGCCAAGTAATTAAACTCATTGGCTTAATGAGACGTTTTACTGAACCGGGTCAACGGTTGTGTACCCGTGTTCACAATCGCGCTTAAGACATATACACAGGACAAACCATTTTTACAATCATTGGGATCACGCTGAGTTATAATGCAGTACAATTTAGAGGTTATTTTTTGAGATACACACGTGCAAATAGTTTGTTTTTAACCTATGTTAAAAAGTAATTATAAAGCTTTGAAAGCTCGATGCCTTACTTGTTATTAGTCGCTAATATGTATATGCTTGTCTTTGATATTTTCTAGTACCTACATTTTTGTATTGGCGCTTTTAGCGGCATCAAGGACTCGTATACCGGATGTCCTCCAAACACGTCGCAACATCCTCAAATACGTAGTACCTATCTATTATATTTACTCGAAGATTCAAATCGTAGGATAATTCTGTTCCTTGTCGTGGATCTTAAGGAACGTGCTAAGATACGTAGAGCAGCGCTTTAACTTAAGATTTTTATCACACAGAAACTGAGTGAGTAGCTAAGAATGTACTTATGCCCTATAAAACATCGCAGCCAAACAACTTTGTGTAGTGGTCCTGCAATGAGTAGGAAGCTCCTTGAGAAGGCGTTGTGGTGTCCGATGAGCTAAAAGCAAAGCAATTCCTTTTTGATATTGCTAGCGATCGATGACGGTTAAGGCCAGTTATATCTATGCTTGTTTGCTATATTGATAGTATAAAAACATCAATCAGAGGAAAAAGATAGTCAAAGGTTTAATTATGTCTCCTTGGTCGCATTATGCATTATATCGCATTGCAAGATGCCGCAATTAGAAAGCTTGCATGAACGCATGTGTGTCAAAGCATAGCGCTATTTCTGTAACGTGTTCCGTGTGAACGTAGGGTTATTTTGAGAATTTAAATGAACAAAGGACTTGACTAATTACGGTCGCCTTTTTGCATCGCTGACGACATAAGCGCGTGTTTGACGCCTCAAATATTTAAACATTATGTGTGATTCTGTCCAATTTTGTATCTGACGATACAAGTAGTTGGTTGTGATGTTTACCATATTAAGCTTAGGGACAAGTCTTTTCTGACCTAAATTTTAATTTAATCATAATTCCTTTATTGATTTGCAAATATGGGTATACATTCGTAGATCTTATAATCTAATACACTAATAATATCTACAAATGATTTGTCTTGATTTAAGTTTAACTAGTTGAAAAAATCATTGACATGTAGTAGGTATGTGTATCTTATAAATAAAGTATTATACAGATCATTTTCGATGTCATAAGCCTAAACGACCTAAAATAATAATAATAAAGATTGAACAGATGATTTAAAAACTCTTCATCATTGAGGTGATAAAAGTGCGTCGGGGATAGTAGGTAATGATAGGTTTAATACCCACGCGGGAGAAAACATAAATATATATTTATGTTTGTATACCGAAGTAATGAATTGCTCAGGAGACGCCTTAATAAAGTCATTGGCATTGTTGTGCTACATAACGTCGTTTAGTGATATAAAAATACACTTGAGATGTAAGGCTGATATTCTTGGAACAACCCAGCTTGGAGAAATTCTTTCACTGTATACATGATCTCAGTCGAATAACCCAATACACAACTTAGAGCTATTTATCTCCAACTACATGTCCCGCAACGAAATTTTCTTAGGAAGTTAAACGCCGCGCCGCGCCGTCGCGAACATCGGGTGTTTGCAAACAATCGTTTTACTATTATCTACCACGTAGCGTTTGCGTTTAAAATATTAAGAAGTGCTGTACTATCAGCAGGAGTCCAGTCACGGAAAACTGCGGACGAAGGAAGTATCATCAACCTTCGCGAAATATACGATCGAGGTGTGTCGAACGGAGTATATTTTTGAATAGCTAATTAAGCAATAACGAACCTAAGTTTTTAAAATTAATCAAATACTAACAAATATTGGCACAATGTATGATGTGTATATATGTGTATTAATATATTTTTAACTTTATATAATGAGTGAAGTTCTTTTAACCCTCGTCCTTATGTCGCTGTAATTTATTTTCTGGCGATTCAGCAGCGCGGTGTTCGGAAGCGTCTACATTCTACAGAAACTGCTCTCTCAAACAGGCACTTTATTTGTTTTAATATTGTAACAATACTAAACCTATTGTTACTCTTATCTACTAAAACTGTTTTTGTTCCTTAAGATATCTTGTTTAATTATCTTAAATGTTTTATAGAGGAACCTCATTAGATGTTTCATGAACGTGATTTGATCGTATCATCTGACATGTTATAATAGACTCGGATACATACATTGTATATCTATTTCATTTGCATTACAAAGCGTTTATTCGTATTATGCTCTAGTTACCGTACCTACTGCATTTTTTATTGTAAAATTTTGTACAAGGATATGGGTGTGTTATCTGGCCACCATCAGTATATAATATAGGATAATTAGGAACGAATATATGTACCTTATTTTATGAATATAATATGATGATAATAAAACATAGAATTAGCGATGTATAAAGTTAACGGTACATCATCACGCTTTGTATCTTATAAATGTAGAAGAAATGAATGAGGTAAAGATGGATGTCATCCATTTTGACTATAATATGTATATAAAAATTTAAGCAATATTTCATAAGTAGTGGCTACCGAAAACAACTTATTTGTTCTCTCAAGACCAGCTGGTGCAAAACATTGATCTGTTTACAGAACGCTCCCGGGCATGATTATGTCCGCGGCGGTCACGGTCGCTCCATTTATAATATGTATTTACATATTGTTTCTTTTTCTTATACCACAAAGGTGGCAAACAAAAGGACTCCCTTCCAGATTGTAAACGGTTACCGTAACCTGCATTCGCTTGCAACATCAAGGTCACATTGACTTTCCTAGAGAATAGGAATTAAAGATTTATTTATTAAGGTTCACAAACAATTGTTTACATTAGATCTTAAAAGTAATACATTTGTTATAATCTGGTGACAATGTAACAATTACTTAAAGGTAAACACCGCATAATAATATTTACTACAAGATGATTAAGTTGATACATAGGTAGGAAACATGTGTATAGCTAGAGATACATTTTGTCAAAATGATTGTTAGAAATTAATCCTGTTCCAGTAAACTGTTTAAATTAGATGGAATGAAACGAAAGAAATAGGAGAGAATAGGAATTAAATATGGGATGAAAGGAAAAGAATGGAAAAATACTTATAGGGAGAAGCACAGGAACAGCATGTTTTTTTTTAATTAGAGACTACGCACGCACTAGGAATAATTCCTGTGTCGCAAGTTATGTACTTTAGGGAATCGGTACAACTCAAACAATACTTTTGAGAATATAAATCTTGAATTTATTTATAAAATACATTATAGTTTTATGACAATCGAAAGGCGAGTGATCTGTTTAACTGTCCGTTCCTGTAAGTATTGTCCGCACACTGGTAAGACACACGCACACACACATAACACTATAACACCCCCCCACTAACTCGAAGCCCTGTTTTCTTCCGAGAAAAAGGGTTGAGCGCCACTACGGCACACAACAGCTTGCTCTGTTCCTGGCTGGCTCCTTTTCGATCTCAACCAGAAGCGGTAGCCAGCATACAAGACAATAGTCAGAATGAATATGATATAGATAGATGCAGTCCAGAAATGAAAACTGTTATCTTAGAAGTTAGTTAGGTGTAAATTAACCTCCTTCTCTAATAAGTTTTCTAATTTGGATATTTGGTCCAATTCTACATTTTCTAAAATCAATGGTCGCTCTTTATTCCTTACGCTAACATTATGGACCGGGAAATGCAGCAACTTCGTTGTTGTTCCTTTAATTTCATTTTTGTAATTTTTTATCTGATGCAGCCTTGTGGAAAATTTGCAACCTTCAGGCACCTCAAGTAAGTGTGGCCCTTGAAGCAACAGACAGACATCGTGATCGCAGCGGAAATGTATTCTTATTTGTTTGGGGCAACATAGAACATAGTGGAAGTCATCCAATTTTTGTACAAACTCCGATTCAGCCTTGTACTCTACAAAAGCACAGCCTCTGCCAATTTTTTGTTTTAAAATAATTCGATAGATGCAATCGTCTGGATTCAAAGAAGTTATACTCTGGCTCTCCTTACAATAATATATTTTTAGAACCTTTTGCATTCTCTGTCCATGTAGTGGTAGTCATTATCATCTATAGCCAGATATGGTTTAGGTGGAATTAATATATATTATTAAAATTAGGAGTGGGGTAAAGATGGTAATAATAATATTTATTTGAATGCATTATGGGAAACTTCAGAGCAAATACTAGGATATTATCTACAAAATAAGAACCACATACAATATTATAATTGTCTCTAACTTCAGTGTGTGAGTCAACAAGTAATTCAGATTTTTCGTACAAACTCTGTAATACATTACACATAAAATGGATATTCTCTGGACTGATAACACTATGATGAGTTACAGCAAGTTTTGAAAAAGTCAAGTCATTTTCTAGAGATTATATTAGATACAATTCAAAATATTTAGAAAATTAATTTTTAGCAAGTTCAACAGACCATTTATTTTAATAAAATCACTTAATCTATAGTTAGTCATATTAACAGTGCTCATAACTTCATTTAATTTTGCATGTATTCTATATTCATTTGACACAATAGTCATGTTAAACGTTTCCAATACATGCTTATTTAAGCTGGTCCCAGAATTTAAGTATTTTTTTATACTATCCTGATTATTCTGCAATATGTGTATCGCTTTATTGTAAAACAAAGCACCATCATGATCTAAGTTACCAGTGAATCATTTTATGATAGAACCCAAACCATTAATAAGTCCGCGCTTTTGTTTTGATTCTTCATACATAGAATAGAATCTGTTATTTATTGTTTCCAACATATTTACGAGCACTTGTTTAGTAACTAATAACGTATCGCTAAAATAAGTAGGGTCTGCTGACCTAATATACTCTATATAATTATTCAAGTAGCCTTCTATATTCTTAATGCTATCCTTAATCCTACCTAATTCATAATAATGAAGACAAATATGTTCAGTTTTTATAAACTTAACATATCGTAGTTTAAAGGGTAGTATCCCCGGATTGTTCACTAACGACGAAGTTACTATTTGTTCGGCCCGAATCGTTGCCAGGATTCTGTATCAGGATATTTTGATGTGTCAGGGGTTTCCTCACGATACGTTTGTGGTGGACAATATTCTTATCATCGATTACCTTTGTACCTAAATTTTTCTTTATTCTACATCCTAAGTAACGAGGTTTGGTCTTATGTCGAACAGCAAGGGGATTTTTTATATAATATATTGCTTGCCCTTCTTCATACCAAAGAGGTTCTTCTCCTTCTTTATTGACATTCGGCATGTTTTTGCATTGATTAATGAGTAGTTTTATTTATTTCTCTGTACAATTCCGTGGTAATAGTTTTATGTTTATCAACATAGTGTTGGGAATAAGTCTTTTCTAAATTTATATCGAATGGATCACGACTGCTTGTATGTCCTTTTATTATCTCCATACGTTTTATATTTGTTACTGAGTGAATACTATTATTATATCCTATAACAGCATATAACATTAACTCGGTAGTAGATAACTTTGATTGTGTTGTAGATAATATAAAATTTGCAAAATAGTCGAATGATATCTTTCTATAGCTCCATTTGACTGGGGATTATTGACGCTAATAATAAACGTTTTACTACATGAGCAAAATTTAGTATAAATTTTCTATAGTACCCTAATAGACCGAGAAAGGATTTAATTTCCTTTGTAGTTTGCAGTATGGAAAATTGTTGTATAGCTTTAATTTTACTCGGATCGGGTTTAACTCCATCCGAAGAAACAATATGACCGAGAAAAGGTGTCTCTCTTTTCATGAATTCTGTTTTATCTAGTTGAACCTTGAAACTTGACTCTCGAAGCCGTTGAAAGAGGTCTTCCAGGTCATGAATATGCTCCTGAAGGGAAGAACTATACGTACATATATCGTCCATGTAGACAGTAACGCTTTTAGACCACGTAGAACGTAGTCCATGACCCGTTGAAATGTTGAAGGCGCATTCTTTAACCCGAACGGCATCCGCAAAAATTCGTAGTGGCCGCGATGTGTAATTCCGTCATCTACACTAAATGCAGTCTTAGAAATGGCCTTGGGATCAATTTCTATTTGATAAAAACCAATCTAGTTTTCATCAAATAGAAATTGATCTTAAGTCGAATACAGTAAAATATTGGCTTTTAATTTGTCCAAAATATCGCTAATGTTGGGAATGGGATAGCGATCATTGACAGTTTTTTCGTTTAGTTTGCGGAAATCAATAACGAGGCGCCACTTTGTTTTGCCAGATGCGATCTGCTTTTTAGGCACTATCCAGATAGAAGAAGACCAGGGGCTATTTGAAGGTCTAATAATTTTTTGTTTTAACATTTCTGTTATTTGTTTTTCAACTTCCGCCTTATGAAAGTGGGGATATCTATAAGTTCTAGTAAAGACAGATATTTCATCGGTAGTATTCATTTGATATTTGATTTGATTTGTAAAGGTCAACTGACTGTAATCTGTATAAATTAATATGTCACTGTATTTCTGGCATAACTGTAACAAATTATATTTCTCCTCTACATTTAGATGTTCAGTATGAATTAAAGACTCTATATTGTTTTCATTATCGCTAATTGACTCGAAATTAAATAAATCAGAAGTATTGTGTAGTGTCTGAACTTTAAGTGGTGAAACTAAGCTCACTATGATGTCATAATTTGTAGAATTCGTGATCTCTACGTATGCGTATACGGACACTGCTCGGCTTATCATACATGCTATGAGACAATTGTTTATATTAGTCTCGGGGATAAAAATATTACCATGCTTTACACTCACAGGTACTTTTACAAATTGTGACGTTTTAGATCTAATTAAAGCTTCAAAAAGATTATGAATGCCACTGTTTAGTATTTTTGTAGGTACAGTCGCATTTAGTGTCACTAATGTCATATATTTATAATTATGTAAGCTGTGAATAACGGTGTGGGTTGCACATTTAATCAAACTTTATTTAAAATGTATTAGAAATAAGAACATAATGTGTAACTGTTTGTAATTCCAAATAAATAAATAAATAAAAATAATTGTTTTCGATGAAGGTCAACGTTTGCCTTTAAAGTTTGTAACATTTCGTATCCAATTAGTCCATCAAATACATTATGAAATTTATAGATATGAAATTTAGACACACAGTTTTCTTTTAATTCCGGAAAGATAGGAATGTCAATAGAGTAATTATTAGTTGTGGTACAATTTAATGTTAATAATTCAATGATACATTCTGGTAATATTTTTGAACTCTATTTCCGGAGACAAAAATGATTGGTTAGCCCCGGTATCAATCAGAAATTTTAAGAGTGGTTGCTTAATGTCAATATACGGTAGTTGTCTCTGCATGTGAACGTTTATTTCTGTTAAGTGTTGGTCATGATCATGACTTTCGGATCCTCGCAAAAATGTTGCTCAAATTGAATATTATCAAAAGTCTCTTGTATATTCATTATAACAATTCTCAGGTGCATTATAATATTAATTACAATAATTCTCATTCGGTGAATAAGATGAACTCGGAACGACGTTATCAGTAAGGTAGGTACGCTCCGCTACTCGGTGGTATGGCGTGGGCGATGTTTGGGTCTGTCTCGGCTACTTCGAATTGATTGCATGCAGCTGCACTGGGATTATGTATACTGTGATAATTTATTGACTGTCGCAAATTTGGTTTAATAGCAGATTGATGGGAATCACCATTCAAGGGTTCTGGTTTCGATTGAATATTTGGCATATTATTGCCATGTTGGTTCATTGAGCCTTGTTAAAACTATTGAGTTATTATTCTTATAGAAATTATTATCATAAAATACTTTACATTTGACTCTCCTCCAACTTTTAATACAATTAATTGGAAACACAAAATATTTTCTGAAGTTTCCAATAATATATATGTACGTACCCCACAATATTAAAACCATAAAAATCAAAAAGATCTGGACTTACGATTGGATGAGAGCCCAGGTCCACAGCTTCATGGTTAAAGCTCACTTGCCAGATTCCTCACCGACGGCCACAGAAAGTAGGTTGTAATTGTCACGAAAATGCCGGTCTCTAGATTTTATAAAAAACTCTGTTTCCGATGACAACAATCCGTTACGACTGCGCCAGTTATGTATGTACTTTAGGGATCAGTACAACTTAAACAATACTTTTGAGAATATAAATATTGACTTTATTTATAAAATACATTATAGTTGTTTGACAATGGAAAGGAGAGTGATCTGTTTAACTGTCCGTTCCTGTAAGTATTGTCCGCACACTGCTAAGACGCACGCACACACACATAACACTATACCACGCGGGAGCCTTTACATACATTCAAACAACGGACACAAAAAACACCCAGACTCGATACAACTATTTGTGGATCACACAATGTTTTGTCCTGCGTGGGATTCGAACCCGCAACACTCAACGCAATGGCAGTAGCGAAGCGACCATTTTAACCACTACGCCATTCGTGCAGTCAATTACATGCTTCTGTTATATTCTTTCCTTAAATGTATAATTGCGTTTATTTTTCTATTAATTTATGTATGAATTTTAAACTTTACCTAAGCGTTTTCTACGACTGATTAATTTAGAGAATAATGTTCAGTAAAGTGGGGAGCTGGTGACCCGTAACACAGGTGTTTAAATACCTATCACAGGCACCAGTCTCTCACAAAACATTGTGAAAATCCTTATTTTATGAAATCTGTATGTACCTTTTTTGTGAAGAGAAATAAATCAATTATTATTCTAATTGTATTTAAATATACATATACTGACGCCTAGATTCCAAAAGGGTAGACAGTGTCTAAGTAATTCTACTCGTTACGGTCTTGGCATATCTCTTGTGTTTCATTGTATGAATGACATGTTACTAACTATCATGATATCAGTTCAACCTTCGACCCTGATTGTACCTAAACAATTAAAGATAAATAAAAACATTGTTGTATCTAATACATGTTTCTTCTAGGCATATATTATCATCATGTTGAAATGAAAAGTTAGGAAAATTACTTAGAGGCGCTGGCGGTAACGACTGCGACTGCATGACGTCTCGGGTTTAAGGCCCGGGTCGAGCCAAAATGTTATTACATTTTCTGTCAAGTATTTCTTAGCAGCACTGAAACTGTAGACTCAGTTTCAGACTTTGTGCTACTATAGGCAATAGGCTCACTACTTATTGCAGATCTAAACCAAAACTGACGAAATGTGGGTATTGTATACTTCTGTCCCTGCTCCTTCGAGGATACAGGCGTTATAATATGTATCATACATAGATTCACGCCTGTTTCCCAGAGGGGTAGGCAGAGACTAGGGATTTCCAGTTGCTACGATCCTGACGCACTTCTCTGGCTACATTCACTTTCATCACATTCCTCATACACGCTCGCCGGTTTAAGGTGCTCTTAACCTGGCCTTTGTCCAGAACGTCTCCGCTCTGATCGAGAAGTGGTCGCCTAGGTCTTCCTCTTGCGTCTGTTCCATTCACACTAGCCTTATAAACTTTCTTAGTCAGGCTTTTCTCGTCCATTCTTTCTACATGCTCAAACCAGATGTATAAATGTATGTAGGAAAATATAAAAGATAAATGTAATTAACATATTTTTATGCCTACATATAACTGTTCATGTTTTATTTTTAGACGTTTGCTATTAATTTAGTTCTATAGCAAACTGTTACATTCAGACTTTTTCCCTGATTCCTTAGACAAAATACAATCAGATTCTCAGCGTCTAATAAGATATCAAACTTGCCGATAAGACCGTAGGTCATAGTAGTTAATACTTGTCGAATGCCGCTTTTCTCGTGAATAGTCGATGTTATCTGTGCAGCACGTGTGCGTATGCGAGCCAACACAGAGTATGAACTAAATCTAGAATTACCACGGTTCGTAAGACAGCGCATGCGCGCGGCTTGCCCTGATCTTCTGATAAATTTGTTAAATGATCGTCGATCGTTTGTACCTGTAGGCAATACCGTACCGGTACTACGTACATTCGCCTTCAAGCCCCATAACAGTTATGATTTTGAATCAGACAAGGTCATGAGCGATCAACGGTAGTGCTTTATTCAACCTTGATCCTTATCTTTTGTAGCTAAATGTTTTATGATCAAATTAAATAAAATTTAAAATGGAAATACCATATTCTACAATTAATAAAAGGGGTTTTATTACTCAAGATTATTGTTTAGACACGTTTATCTTATAAAGGTTATTAAATTATATTAAAATACAACCACAGTTCTAAACCTAAATTATCGAATTTGGCATAACGAATGCTTAATTTTATTTTAATCTGGCCATAGAATTTTGCGAAGCCTATTTGTTATAATATTTGGATGCAAAGGATGGATGAATTACGTTTTTTCACTTCAGGTTATATAAATTTATAATTTAAATAATTCTTATCTATACTAATATCATAAAGCTGAACAGTTTGTTTGTTTGTATGTTTGTTTGGTTGAACGTGCTAATCTCAGGAACTGCTGGTTCTAATTGAAAAATTATTTTAGTGTCGGATAGCCCATTTATCGAGGAAGGCTATAGGTTAATAACAGCTACGCTACGACCAATAGGAGCAGAGCATCAACTAAATGTTGCAAAAACGGGAAAATTCTCTTACCTATGTGAAGCAGACGAAGTTGCGTGGATCACCTAGTTCATCATAAAGGGATAACTGTGTCGGTGGCGCGGGCGCCGCGTTAGTGAATATGACTGCTATGTATGTTATCTTGATTTATTTCGGTATCAGTATCAGCACGGTGTCTGGTACTGTGCCTGGTTGAAGAGAATTGGCTAGCTAGCAAATAGTATGTATTAAAAGTCTTATCTTGTTAACGTAAAATCACCCATACTTGCTAACGATGTAATACACCGGTGCCTCCTTGAATACAGGCGTATAACTCAGAGTTCAGATATTAAACAGCCGAGGCTCGATGAATCTTATGAACTTAAATAATTCGAGGCCGAAGAAATTCATCGGAGGATCACTGATTGTAAATGCTTATTTTATTTGGATGTATGAGTGCCTTTACCGCGTTACATATGATCCTTTACTTTTAGAATTAATTAGTACTGTTAGTGAGTACACTATATCATAACTAATATTATAAACGCGGATGTGAGTTTGTTTGTTTGTAACGCTTTCACGCCTTAACTACGCGACCGATCATCATGAAATATCCCATACACGTTGTTAGATAAACAGAAACGGATATAGGTTCTATTCATTCAGAAAATAGAACTGTTACTAACCTAATCTACATGTACGCGAGCGAAGCCGCGGGCAAAATATAGTATATTATTCAAATGTAATTGTATAATTATAGTAATAACGTATTCATTACATAGATCATAAGGATTATCTAATTTAACATAAGCACAAAAAATTGCCCTTAGCTTTTCCGTATCCCTAATACAAAATACGTGACAGGCCAGAAGTTCGGAATGTAGACTTTTAACATCCAGTTCAGCTTGACTCCAATCATGGCACGTGATGAAAACGCAAGCAATTGCCAGTACATATTTCCGTATTTAAAATGGCCTGTCAAATACTGCGGGCCCAAAACAAATATGACTATAGTAAGATACTATTAAGAACAATGTAATCTTTTTATCGTGGCATGTATTCCAAGACCTCTATGCAAATGTTGTCACGACAAAGCTCATTCTTATGACTGCTTGCTCCCATAATCTTTATCGAGGACATTTTTATGAAAGTATAACAGCATTGTACCACGAGTCGCATTATTATTAGCAATTGCATCGTTTTCGTACACGATAATTTTTGTTAGTACAGTTATCAACAAACAGTACACGTATACCAACTTTATTGTTTGAGGCTTGACATTCCACAGCTTTTTGCGGGATAAAAAAGGGTTGTTAGTTCGTCAAAATTTAAGGCACGTGAATATTTTGTGCTTAGAACTGCGTCACTGTGATATACTGCTAATTAACTTAAGGACCAAAAAGTTTAATAATAATAATAATTATTATTATTTACCAAAAAATTACAATTTAGTACACTTACAAATGATATTGGTGAAACAATAATATTTTATAAACAATAAAAGTAAGTGTTTTTGTTGAACTCTGGTACCCAATGTAAGATCTAACTTGTGTTATGGGTACCAGTTTGTATAGGATATCTGTCAATTTGATTCCTTAGGTATGATAAAAGACAATTTAAAATCGACTCTAAGAAACGTACGTACAATATATTCGCTGAGCCTATTTTTTTAAGTCTTAAAAGTATAATAAATTACATGACACATAATTAACAAAAATGTTCAGTTCGATATAAAACCGTAACCACGGAGCTGAAATCAATCAAAGATAAGAATGGAAGTTTACTAAATGAAGAAAAGAGCATACTGAAGCGATGGAAGAAAATTTGAAAGAGAGGAATGGCAAGGGCAAAGTTTCGAAATGAATGATAATGATAGTAATAATGAAATCCCTATTAGTATGGATGAAATAATGAAAGCATTGAAAAGCATGAAATCAGGAAAGGCTGGTGGGTATGATAGGATTACAGTCGAAATGCTGACAGCTGGACAGGGTCTCATAGCAACTCAGTTATGCCGCCTTTTTAACTTGTGCTGGAATACCGGCCGTGAACCAAGTGATTTGTGTAAGGCCGTCACAGTACCTTTATACAAGAAAAAGGCTCCCAGCAAGATTGCAAAAGCTATAGAGGCATTAGCATGCTATAGCGTCGTCGGTAAATTGTATACGAAAGTGTTAATTGAAAGGTTTGTGAAAATAACCGACGAGAAAATATGGGATACACAAACGGGATTTCGAAAGGGTATGGGATGTACGGATCAGGTCTTTTCCATACAGAGCATAGCCGAGTAAGTTTTGCCCAAATATCAAAAGGTCTATTGCGCATTCGTGGATCTGGAATAAGCTTATGATAAAATGCTGAGGAATGAACTTTGGTCGATATTGTCCATGTATGGAGTGAATAGCAACCTCACGCGAGCTCTGAAATCTCTTTGTGATGATTCCAGAGCTTATGTTAGGATAAATAGGACCTACACAGAATGGTTTAGCATCGAAAAAGGTGTTAGACAAGGATGTGTAGCGTCACCTTGGCTGTTTAACCTATACATGGACAATTGTTTGAAAGATTTAAAAGAGTGTGAATGGGTATTAAGAATGAATGAGTTACTTGTCAAATGTCTTCTTTATGCCGATGACCAAGTAATACTTGCGTCGTCAGCCAAAGAGTTGCAGGCTATGGTAACTATTATGCCTTGTGCTTTTGAGAGTAAATGAATAAAAATAAAGTAAATAAGACGAAAGTAATGGTATTTGAAAAGAAAGAGTGCGTGATGATGTGTAATATTACAATTGATGGAAAAAAAGTGGAGCAAGTGAAAGAGTTTGTATATTTGGGTACTTTGTTTACAAGGGATGGTAAACATGAGGGAGATATTGAAAGGAGAACGATTGCTGGCAACAAAGTGAATGGAGCTCTTCGCGTTTTTATGAACAGTCGAAATGTATCTGTAAAGGCACGTTTGGCTGTTCATAGAGGACTATTAGTGCCCACACTTATGGAAGTGAAAGTTGGGTATGGCAAAAGAAGCATGAGAGTCGAATAAATGCTGTAGAAATAAGAGCGCTGAGAAGCATATGTGGTGTGATTCTGAAATATAGAATAAGGAATAGTGTGATTAGAGAGAGATACGGCATGAAAGTGGATATAGTGACAAGAATAGAAAAGGATATGTTCAGCTGGTTTGGACATGTAGAAAGAATGGAAAGACTGACTAAGATAGTCTATGAGGCTAGTGTGAATGAAACAATCGCAATAGGAAGACCTAGGCGAACGTATCTCGATCAGATCGGAGGCGTTCTGGACAAAGGCCAGGTTAAAAGCACCTTGAACCGACAGGCGTGTATGAGGAATGTCATGAAAGTGAATGAAGCGAGAGAGTGTGTCAGAATCGTAGCAAATGGAAATCCGTAGTCTCTGCCTACCCCTCTGGGAAACAGGCGTGAATCTATGTATATATGTATGTATAATTAACAAAGATTGATAACAAAGATTCATGGTACATATTGTAAAGAGAGATTATCAGCAATCCCTACCCATTAAATATTCGAATAATGGGAGGCATATAAAGACTATTTAATATTATCACGAGCCTAATAAATCTATTTCACGATGCTTAAACAATTATACGGTCGATCACCCGCAATGTTCTTTTGTAAACGTTTATTAAAGATCATTATACAAGCCTTTCATTAGATTTTAAGAGAGATTACATAACACCTAGGTCGTTCAACCTATGATGGCATAACGAGATTTTTCCCAATACTCTTAATTAAGATTTCCATTCATTTATACGCGGCGATATTTTTTGCTGAGGTGACTGAACTTGCTAAAAGGTAAACCGCCTTGCGTGAACCAAGGAAAGTTTGCTAAAACGTAAAACCGAGGTAAATATAGCTAAATTATGTTTACACCTCGTTATGATCATGATCCCTGTGATCATTAATTAAAGGTAATAAATTCGATAAACAACTTAGATGGTAGGTAATTACCAAATTGTAAAATTTTGTATATCAATATATTAAAACGCATTGTTATTTAAGAATTAGTCGTGGAGACCTATCATTGGCTCTCTGTTGCATATTGTTCACTACTATGTATTTCAAAGCTTTTGATCTTCCTATACATAAATAAATAAATAAAATTTGTTTGTCCATTTTTGTTTTAACGTCCTCCTGTTTGATAATAAAAACTATAATACCAGCAAATTGAGACGGCAGCCTAATTGTAAAGGTATCAGACCTGCAATCCAGCGATCGTGAATTTGATCCCCAGCCATTACACCATTGACGTGAACACGCTATTAACTCAATAATAAACTACTACAGCACTAAATAAAATTCTGTGTCGTGAGACACTTAAACAACGGTTACAATGAATACCCAGATTCAGAACAATTATTAATGGATCACACGAATATTTATCCCGCGGGGATCGAACCCCACAACACTCGGAGCGGTGGCAACGGCGAGGCGACCACTTAAACCATTACGACATTCGTGCAGTCATGCTTCATATTTTTGTTTAGCTGGAAGGATTACCAAGAATCTTGCGTCAGCATTATGCTTAGCTGGAGGGCTGGTTTAACAAGAATACTCGTAGATAATTTGTATCGCATATTGTTAGCTAGTAACCGTTTAAAATATGTATTATAGTTTATAGCTATATGATACTATTTATTTGGCTTAGATTTTATTTCTTAATTTGCAAGAAATTTGTGATTCAAATTTGCGAACATTTTAGTAGTGACACAGGAAAACGCTTTAAGGGCTTAGATAATGAACAACAGAATACTTGGCATTAGCTTCACTTGTTAATTGTATAATTACCGGTCTAAAAAAACAATAACAAAGAGTAACTTGTACGGAAACACACTACCTAATGTCAATAAAAATGCTGCAGGCATTGTAGAATACACAATATAAAAATAACAATAGGAATTAATTATAATTAGATTAGTAATTAAATTAGTTTAAGATTACAAGATAGGCTTCTATTGCGATCCGATCTGATATTTGACACGATGTTGTCTGTACGTTTGTGTATTAGTTCTTGTATGATATATGTAATTAAGTAGATATATATATATAGATCTATACTATTTAATTAACGGGGATATTAAAATAGTCTCAATCCAAAACAATAATTTTTAGAATGTTTGTTTATCTTTCTGACTGTTAGGTCTGTCTGATTGTTTCGGCATTACGTAAAAACATCTGTGCTTATTTTGATGTGGTTATCAAAGTATGGTAACTAAAAGTTGAATTTAAAATCTAAATCAGGTTTCATCTAACTCCGATCAAAAGAACCGAAGATGTGAGGGTACGAGTATTTACGCGAACGAAGTCGTGAGCAAATTCTTATCTATACATATAATAAAATTATAACTAGTTGTGTCTGTATATAGATATGTAAGAAAAATAGTGTGAATAGCTATAGTAACCTACAAAAAAACATGAGAATTATCATCTGCCTGTTTGTACGCTTACATGCAAAAAGCAAGTGCAGTGATCTAACTTAAAAGTTATTCAATCTTGATACGCCGCCGCTGCCTAGAAGTTGACTATTCGTAATAAGAAATGATTTATACCCGGCCTAGAAGCCGTAGCAATCACTAATAGCTGTAGGGTGGGAGAGAGATAAATATGCTATTCTACCTTAATCCATTTAAAAATGTAAAGAATGAAAAATTTTGATAGGTATCTCCTTCCAAATTCTACGCATACGAAGTCGCAGGTACATTCTAGTGTATACTAAAATCAAAGACTAGAACGATACCGGATCGCAATACCCGACCACATCCGTTAGCTGCCGGCTAATTACTTCTTGTTTAGAAACAGCCAGAGATTGATACAATGTATATAATTTGTGGTCGCTCGTGATCAATGTTTTATAATCTGTTGGTATAACAACCAACAACAAATACTTTATCGCGAGTTTACATAAGAAACCGCTCAAACGTATAATATTGACTAATATAAGGGAAAGCTTTGTTTGCCTGTTCAATATTACACAAACAAGCAATCAGTATCAAAACACGCGCTATCAGACCCATAATAATACTAGCTTATTAAACACGAAAGAGATTTTATACCTATATTAATACTCTACCACTTGACCTCCCTTTATGATTACAAAATTATCCTATAGTCTCATCCTCATTCATTTACCTAGATATCCGATAACTAAGATCTACCATACATCAAAATTCAAAACGAACATCGAATCTCACTCTACGCTATATACACTTTGTCAAGAGTATAATACAATATCTAAATCCGTACCTGACATTGACATTTACCATGACTCTAAAAACAAACTAAAATACAAAATCTTTAAATCCCTTCAAGTCTCCAACAATAGCAATATCGTTGTCACAATTCAGGGGCGTGCACAAAGATTTCTGGTAGGGTATGCACGCCCTACCCGAAACCTCTGCGAGGGCACTACATTTCATTTATAAATGTTTTTGTGTGTATATATATCTGTGTACATTAAATAAATGAAGTATCTTACCAAATTCAATTCAGCGACTGTGACAGTCACATAAAATCATATATAATGTAAGTTGCATTATGTTCTCCTTTATTCTTATTTTTATTTCTTACTTTGTTATAGTAATTTTATTTTCTTTATATAAATATTGTCACAACTATTGATGAATGCTGGTTAATCTGTAATTGGCAAATGTTTCAGCCACCATACTTTCCTTGTTATCGTTGATGTGAATTTGTAAACATTTGCTGTTGATAAACCATAATAAAAAAAAAATGTGTGTGTGTACCAGAGTACACAGGTAAGAAGTGAAACTTCTTTACGACATTAATTAGTTAATTAGTTAACAAAAATTATTTAACTAACTTTAATATTAATATTTATTTCATAACTTAATAAAAATAATTCAAAGCAGATATTTAATGACTTAATCAATTACACAAGTTATGAATAAATAATTGGAATTATCTTTTCAAAGTAATACAATTATATGATGACAGTTAATCTTGTAGAAATGCAACGATTTTATAAAATTAAAATGAATAAATAAATCATTAAAAACGAATAATTAAAAAAGATGTACGTATACATATTTTTATTTTCTAATCGTGTTTTGTTTTATTTTAAAATTATTATTTAATTTATATTTTTTATTGTTTTTAGAATTAATAATGTTCACTAGATTTACAGTCATATTTATTAATACTTGCTAATTTTAACAGATTTATATACATTCACTGATACTTACAATCAAAAAGTGAGGTTAACCTCAAATAAATATTAAAATCATGCTCATACGTGTTGAATTTATAAAACGAAATATATAATCACTCTCACTTTTCTTGTAAATTCACTTAAATTTGAATAAGTTTTTATTTTATCACTTTCAAATTAATATATTGTTATTCTTATTTCAAACCAAACTTCAAAACTAATATATTGTTGTTATTATTATAAATATATTACATTATATTCTTTACGTCACTATACTAAACTTTGATAAAAAAAGCAACATGGCGCGTAACCGAAAAACGTGACGCTGCTACAAAATTTCTCCCATACGTCGATAAAGAAGTTTCACTTCAATAAATAAATACTAATTTATAAATGCACGATATTCATCGTTTAAGGTTTAAATAATCGTTCAAATAGTCTCCTTGTCCAGCCATTAAACCGAGCGTTGGAATTAAGATGCACGGAAGAAAAAATAAATAATGTAATGTGTAAATTAAAAATACTACTGCGTTCCGATTCCTGGTTTTCTTTGCGTCCACGGTTTAATTATTAAAAAAAACTCATAATTGACGTATAAAATAAATAAAATATACTACTATAATAGTACTTGAAAAAGCTAAAACCATACTCAGACTTGCCAACAACTTCTGTAATAATTGTTTGCCCGACTCAGTATCCGAACCCGGCACCCCACCACTGGTAATCGCGTATGCAATCATACGCCACTGAACGTACAAGATAGTTATTCTAACACGTGCGCGTATGTGGCAATGATTGCTTTCTCGTTTGTTTACATTTATAATCAGTTATCAGTATAGGTTAACAAACCTCATAGCATTGAAGTCATCGATACGATACAGATAATGAACATATTTTTTAATTTCTACGCGCACACACACACGCTCACACACACACACACATATATAGCCTGCATGTTTATTACACCCATATTTTAACTATAATTTAGAGTCTACTAATAAAGGATGAGCTTATCGACTACTGAGCACATGTTTCTGTTTTGTAATATTACTACAAATTGATTACCAATTACTAGTTCTTTTGTTAACACCTCCAACTAAGGCAATAATGCTCATGTCAGAAGTCGTTTCGCTTCGGTAATTCGATCCCAAGATCTCTCGATCGCAAGGCAGATGCCTTATCCATTGACTATCACCACTTCGATATTCATACTTGGTACTGCTATTTATGATTTTTAACAGAATGATACACGACTGCACGGATGGCGTAGTGGACGCCTCGCCACTGCCACTGTGCCGACTGTTGTGGGTTCGAATCCCACACGGAATAAAAAATTGTGTGACCCACAAAATGGTTTTTTCGAGTCTAGATGTTCTTTGTGTCCATTGTTTGAATGTTTGTAAAGTCCCACGCGATACAGGAATTATTCATAGAGCGGGAGTTGTCTTTTTAAAAATCAAATTACATTACCTAATCTGGGACCTCACGATCAGCCGCGAAAGTGCAAGCTGCTACGACATGGACAAGGCCGTTATATTTATTTTTGTAAATAATTAATTAGAATAAGCCAGATACTGATCATTAAGGTTGGTTAACAGTGTTAATTACTGTACAAATTATTTCCAACAAAAAATAAATACTATTTGTTTTTATAAAGAAGTTTATTTGTTTAATCAATGTTATTTTAAATATTGTACCTAATTAAACACTGATGTTCCAACTTAATAGAACTGTATGTGCCGGTACTACGGGAAGGTTACACACATCCTCTAGCAATGCAGTGGGCAGAGCAAGGCCGAAATAAGTAAATAATTAATATTATAAATGTCTGTCTGCTAGTTTGTCTATCTTTCACAGAATAACGTAGCAACAGTTCGACGTGATTTGTCTCAAGATATGTAGTTTAAGAACAGGCGAGCGGCATCGCTACTTGTCATCTTAAAAAAGTGCATAGATTCTGAATAATAATAACTATTGTATGTAGTTATTTTTCCTTAGGCAGACGAAAGCCACGAGAAAAATCCAGTACTGGTAAAAACTTGGTACCTTTTTAGTTTCGGTTTTGTTTTTTGACTCCCAGCTGGCTATAGAATACCGGATATCCTGCAATGATATTCTAAAATAAAAATACAACAATGTCTGGAAGCTGGTTATAAAGTAATGCTGTTAAGACCTGTGAGCACTTATATGAAAAAGAGGACGAATATATATTGAAATTTTGTCGGCATAACTTAGTCCTAGGCGAAGTATGTCAGATTGGGGAATTCCTCCTTCGAATGACAAACATAAGATTAATTGAATAATAACAAGACGAACCTGATTCGACAAATTATATAAAATCAAGCTTACATTTCTAGACCAATGTTACTTACAGACATGACTACATAATAAATTATTGGCATGCCATATTCTGAATTTTGCTATAAAAGTCGTTTGAAAATGCACAAAAACGTCCACATTATGCAGTAATTTTAGCTTACAGGGTAGCTCAACTTATTATCTAATAAACTTAATATTTGTGTGTGCAATACAAGCTTTATCATTATAGTTCATTCTGAAGTACATGTCAATTCTTTTATCACATATTTAGTAGTAATAGATTGTAGGTATGCGTTGTTATCTAAAATTACAATAACTTTAAATAGGTAAATTTTCAATATCTATCTGTAAACATTATTCACATTCTTTACACAATCAATTGGAACGCATTGTACATTACAATTTATTGTAATATGCGACAAGTTTATCTACAAAATATTTATAAAAGTGCATTACCGCAATGTGTCAAATAGAGTTCGTTCTTAGAATAAATAAACTAGTCGTAAATAAACATTATCACAATGTGTCAAATAGTATTCGTTTTTAGAATGAATAAACTAGTCGTAAATATGCAATATTGCAATGTGTCAAATAGCGGTCGTTTGTTGTGACATTATTATCTATATTCTATATTATCTAATATCTAACGTACCGTAATGCTACTGTGTCATTTTGTTACTACATAGGGCTGTCAATATGAAGCTTTGGCAAATATTTGCACAAATTCTTACGGCACTTATGTGCTATTTTCTGTATTCTTATGATCAGCGATGTGGATAAGTTTAACATTAATTTCGTTGTAGCCGATTTGTTCATTAAATTTTGCGAAATAATTAAGTTTCTATTCTTGTTACTTTCAAGTATACCTTGAATTACTTACAACTTAGAATATGATTATATAATATTTAGACGCTACAGTATATGGTGATGTCCCCGTCACTACTGATGCACCTGATGTCCTAACGTTAGCAACGTTAGGACATAAATATGTGAGACAAAGTCTAGGGTCAAGGAGGGTCCCTAGTGCGGCTGCAATATAATAATTACATATCCCTGCGAGATTTGCCTTGATATAATTGAGGTTTAAATACAGAATTAAATACGAAACATTCAAGTTGATTCAAAATAAACATTGGTTTATGGCGATATTCAAACCACGGATACCAAAAAGCATTGAACTGAATAAACTATAACCAGTTTTCTTAATATGCATCAACCCTACAAGTTACCTACATGGTGGTGCATGGAATCTGCACAGAATTCTGATGGACAATTCGACGCGTATTGTTTGAACGCATGCGCTAGAAAGCAACGCACGCCATTTACATATTTAAGTATTATGTTGGTAGTTGTCTGTATTTACATGTTTATTTTGTGATGGTAACATAGTGCAGTTATGTAACACATTGTTCGGTTTATTATCGGAAAATGTCACTATCATAGCAAACCGTTAAATATTTAGAGTGTTGTTTATTATTCTTACGATTTTTGCCGATCTGCTATAATGTTATAATCTTTAACAAAATCTGTGAGGTTAATACAAAATGGTATTATGGTATTAGTCCAAAGGATACGGTATTGGAATTGCGATCAACGACTGCCACTCCCAGTACAAGTACTTAAATTAGTATTAGGACGTAACAAGATCGTGGCAACTTAATGCTAGTTTTACTAGGTACTACGATCTAGCTATCCTTAAAACTTCCTTTTTCGGAGGTCTAGAATACTTCTAAGCCTATAACCATACATATTATAAGCGATCCGAATATAATCCCAAAATAATAAAATAACGACTCGACACTACCTTTTTTTAGATTAAACTATTTCTGAGGTCTCGTTTGAAATCCTTTCTAGACTGAACTGAGGCCTCCACTCTATCCCTTCGTAATTCAAGGACATTGCATACTTAATAGCTTATAGGATAAAAGGAACAAGCCAACGATACAATATAATGTAATTCAGTACTACGATATCATAACTCCCAAGCAATTAAAACAATATAATACAGAATAAAAAATATATATATTTTTAGTCTTTGAATATTCCACACAATCAAAGAAACAAACGTTGGGAAAATTCCAAACAATATTGAAATACAGAAATGTATTGTTGAAATAGATTTTTCTATCTGTTCCTGCCTTCGTCTCTATCTTATCCGTGACCAGGTCAGGATTTAAGTAAGTATGTTTTACAAACCCCAAACTTTACAGTTGAAACGTCTGCTGTAACTTATGCTAATCAACCGGCTTCATCAACCTAATTCACACATGGCGTAAATATATACTTAGCCGCGGTTCGATATGGTACGGTGGTCAAGGTATCGATGTGTGATACACTTTCAATTCGTATCTACTCAGCACGGAATAGAGAAATTCTAGACGCGGCCAAGACATTGCGGAAATGTGAAACTTACTGGATATGCGATATCTTTCATCCGATTGTAAATGGAATACTCGCACCTGATCAACAAACTTATTGTTTTTCTGTAATATCATGTAGTAGGAAGAATTATACGCTTACTTATATTAGCATTCAAATGACTAAATAACCACGTCTATGTGTAGTCATTTTAGCAGGTTTGCTTGGATTGCCTTGGATGACCCATGTCAATCAAAATAGTGCCTGTGTTCTACATTTTTGCTATATTTTGGCCGCACTTTTACCAATCTCAATAAGCAATTTTCATTATTCTTTTGAATAACTGCTACTGCTAGTTGTTAGAACAGAACCTTGGCTCTACACAAGTGTGAACACAGCAACAGACTAAACAGTAGACGTCATATGATTGCGATAATGAGGTCGAATAATCATGCTTGGAAGCACTCAAGCAGTACCTACAAGAAACCCACGATCAAACAAAGATTACAGCAATACAGTAGAACCGTAGCAACACTACCACTGGCTAGCGTTGTATATAGACGAGTGACTAGACTAGTTAGTAACTGCACATTACAAGCCGACGCGCGACGCCGCGATGTACACTCTTGCGTCTATAATGTGTTTCACTTTTACCTACTGATTAATATTGCGAGTGTCAATTGCCATGAATGAATGTTTCATCAGCTTGCAATGTATGTCTATGTTTAATTCATTTGTATCTTGAATTATGCCTAAAAATAACAAAGAATAGCTCTTGGTAGCGCTGCGAAAGTAAACACACATTTTTTACATTTACAATCGCCGCTGTGCCTGAAGTCCCGGGTTTTATTCGTGGGTCGGGCATAGTGTTGTTGAGTTTTCCACCACCAAATTCTCAGTTGCAGCGCCATGCCTGGTATTGTGCTCTGTATACGGTAATAGGCTCGCTCCCTATAACGCGAATCTTAAAACCAAAAGCTGGCAAAATGTGGGTGTAGCAACTACCCCTTTAGAGATATAGACTTAAGACATTATAGCACATTAAATCTACTTAATTATTGGTTAACGTAATAAAACATAATTAAATGTAGGATCAATGATATACAGTTATATATAAAAAATCGCGGATGCACCGCCAGAAGAGAAGATCACAAATAATTTACATTCTTGAGGCATAATTCCGTTTTGATCTCAAACAAAATTGAATAAAGATCGACACATGATTGGTGATTTAAGTATATAATAACGTTTCGCAACCGTATGTAATTTAATGATCGATATTATCGCAACAAGACAACGCATTTGGCGTCTTTTACACAAATAGATATAACTTAATGTAGATACGCGTCTAATTGTATCCTAGACATCAGACAGACGTATTGAACTTACCCACAGTCCAATTTCGCCAAGAATGTGTAAAATGCCATGGTGAGAGAGAATGCGAATCTCTAGCCATCTACTATATACATCTACTAACATAATGTAGCAATAATAGCACATGTTCTAATATAAAATGAATTATTCACATGAAGATTTCATAAGCATAATGTTAATATTTCTTTGTTTCAGATATAATGTTAACCAAGAAGGTGCTATTGGCCTTCGCAACGCTGACATGCACTGTGAACGCCGCCGTCCCTAACACAGCCACGGGCAACGAGATTAACCAAGTACCAAAGAAGAAGCTGACCAATGTGGGGGGAGCATTGTATCCACAAGCTACAGAAACTAGAGATTTAAGAATATTAGATGGCATATGGAACTTCAGGCAATCGCCGGCGGATCCTGAGGTTGGGTACCGAGCTGGCTGGTACGAACAGGATCTTGACAAGGTATTTTATTTTCCTATAGGTACATAAAAAATCTAAGAACCTTGTTGACATCATAGGGTCAATACACCTGTCTGGGTACTAACTGTACGAGAAATTACGTCATTGAACGTGCTAAGGATTGTTCTAACATGTTTGTCCTAAAAGACAGAATTCGTTTAGAAATAAAATTCCGATTATGTTTTGTATGCGTCTGTATGTGAGGTACATAAAAATAAATGTAATAAATTGAAATATTTTTTTTAATAATTTTATATTAAATATTCATGTCAGAACGACTTTTAGAGAACATCATTGTTCGTTAGTTCTTAGAAACCATTACCAAAATGCATTTATAATATAATCCTATACAGAGAAATACAAAAAAAATAGGTATTCTGCACCAAATCTCGAGTCATTTACAAATTATAAGCGATCCGCAATTTATCGTATCCTTCACAATGACCTGTCCAGATCCAATAACATTACCTGTTCAATATTACTTTAGTATAGCCAATGCTTTCTACCTACGCAACCTGCAAATTAAGATTTGCATGTTTTGAATAGTATATTGCATATTACGCCAAGTTACCTGGTATGTCGTTACTACTAATTTCTTATAAAAAACATGCTATATTATTGGGGAGTTAAGTAAGTATTATAGCTGGAAAATAATACACATGTTATATCCTACATTATTATTATATATAAACAGAAACTTGTTGGCGTGATATTATTATGTTATGATGTTTAGATTGTGCTTAAACCTGGAAGATTTTGTTTTGAAAACCGACCGAAAAATTGTAAAAATACTCAGCTCATAAGAAATCATTATTCGTCGTCGCGAAAGTATTCACGATTGTATTTACTTTTATATTGTATTACTTACTTACAAGCTTTTTCAGCTTTCGCAATAAACTCTTACTCCTTACGACCAAACATTTTAGAAATGTCATTTATACTTAATAGCGATTGACGCGTAGGGGCACCCATTCATTCATACCTGTTTAGACTGGGATACTTCAAGCAGTTATTTCGTATAGCAGTATCATATTACAAAAATGCTAATTTAACAATTTGAACATTATAATTTATCAAATTATGTATTGATTTTGCTTTGTATTACTTTAAGCCAGCTAAGGTTTGCTTAACTAATACTCACCCGTCACTCAGAAGAACTGTTTCTGTACTTGGTAACACTTTGGTATCTCTCTAACTTCGTCATCGGGTGCCTTCAGATCTTTGGACACTGGATCTTTCTACCACTATTAGATTTTAAGAAAATATCACCGAAAATCATCAAAGAAAATTCGGCAATGAATGATTTCAGAAATAATTACATAAGGTTTAAAATTCAAATTTTTTTTTAAATTTTGCATGAATATATATTTAAATTTTCAAAAGTTATCAAAGCACAGACATTTGCAATTATTTTGCCTATTGTTCACTCTGAAGTATTTCGAAATCGTAAGTTATTGTTCGTTCGTCTGTTTTACTGTTACCGTATTTGGTTTAGGATTAAAGGCTTAGGCAAAGTCTTACTAGGTTTGTTTGTTAGGCAATATTCATTAAAGGCACAGAGTCTGATAATACTTAATATAATACAAGACGGCATTACCTCGTTCTCAAAATAAAGGATTTCCTTTATTCCATCTATGTTATCATTGACTATTTCTATCAGACAGCATTTATTTTATCTCGTTTATACGATGAGTATTTTTTTCGTGTTAACAACGGAATGTTTACTTATTTGATTTTAGTTCTCCATACTTAGACAAACCGTTGTTAAACAAATAGCTAACGTCGAAACTAAACATTGAGATAGATTCCTAGTACAAGTCTTGTCGACCTTGGCACTTATGTTTACTAATAGGAGTGTTGAACACTAGTTTTAATACTATAACAATACTGTGCCAAAAACAAATCATTTTACGACTTTGCTAGTGAGATCTAATGAGAATTAGAACTACATTCCAGTTATTTGTACTTTGCCAAGATTTCGATGTTTTGTTTTGTAATTGTACTTGAAACGAATGTTGTTTTGTTGCCCAATCGTACTTCAAGCTTTTTTCGTGTTAGTACCGGATCTAATGAAAATCTGAACTATGACCAAGTTAATTACACTATGCTGTGATTTTGTTGTTATGTTGCCCAATTGTACTTCAACCTTTTGTTTTGCTGCCCAATCATAAAATTGTTTAATAGTTCGTCTTTTCTTCACAATGTTATATATTACCTCTAGTTTGTTATAACTTTAGAAGTTAACCGCGGTTTTAATCATGTGGCAAATGTTTGCGCTTTTTAGTCTCGTCCGAAAGGCTACGTATTCGTATCCCTGGTCGGGCAAAGTGTTATTGACATTTTCTGTTATTCGTGGGACCTAAAAGCATAGCATAGAAAAACAGTAGTAGAGCCAAGCATCAGGTAGTAGAGCCAAGCTGGTTACAGCAGGAATGGGCGAAGCGGCTCGACCGGGGAAGTACTACCCTCTCACAGAAAATCGACGTGAAACAACAGTGTTTCACTGCTGTGTTTCGTTCGGTGAATGAGAGCGCCGGAGGCCTAAGCATGAGGTGACGATTCTCGCAGCTTATGAGGGACCTGCAGAGTATCCGTAGAGTCATTGTGTGGGTGGCGCGAGTCGACCCGGCGGCCAGGGAGAGCCGTAGAAACGGTGCTCTGCTGGCCGCCCGCGGTATAGTCCAGAGGCCCAACCGAGTCTAACCAACTAGGTTGGCTGCCTTATCATGCCGCGCATAATCTCGAGGTGGCTCGTCGTGCCGGATGGTGACCGGAGGGTGGGTCCCGGCGACCACTTTCGGGAGGGTACGGGGGTCCTTCCGTCCGTCGGATCGGCTATCGCCATACCATACAGTTATATGATAAAACTTGCTCTGCGCCTTGCCCCACTTTGCTGCGAGAATAGCCGCCTCTTTTTTTTCACGCTTCCCCTTCCTTTCACTCTATGGCAGTACGAACAAAGCATTGTCGTTCAACAGCAGCCAATCACCGTAACCCCACTGCTGCTTCCTGTGTCGTGGAGTTTATTAACATCAGAGGACTCCACGCTAACCTTAATGCCGTCCATCACCACCTGGAGACGGCTCGGCCGGCAATGCTTTTTCTAACGGAGACACAAATACGCCGTCCTGCAGACACGAACTACCTGCAATATCCCGGCTACGTGCTAGAGGAGTGTTTCCTCGCGAAAGCCGGGGTATGCTTGTTTGTTAGGGCGGATATTTGCTGTCGCCGTCTACAATGCCTAGAGGACCCTTCCTTCTCTGTTCTTTGGGTACACGTAGATCATGGCTCTTTCAGCCAAATCTACATGTGCCTCTACCGATCCCATTCAGGAGACTCTGAGACAACTCGACTCTTCAATTAACTGAGTCAGGCGGCAGACGACGCGCAGGAGCGGTTTCCGAACGCTGAGTTGGTGTTCTTGGGAGATTTCAATGCCCACCATGAGACCTGGTTGGGTTCTCCCAAAACAGACCACGCGGGACGAACTGCCCATGCGTTCGCTCTCACGCATGACCTGTCTCAACTGGTACTCCAGCCCACCCGGATACCAGATATTGCAGGTCAGGCGCCCTCTCTGCTCGATCTGCTGCTGACGAGTAACCCGAACCGGTACAGTGTGTCGATTCGTGCTCCTTTGGGCACCTCAGACCACTGTCTGGTTTGTGCCACAGCTGTTGTTGTTACGCCCCCACGACCCGAGGAGGCAAGACGACGACTGTGGCACTACTCGTCAGCAGACTGGGATGGAATGCGGGAATACTTCGCATCCATCCCTTGGGCTCAACGCTGCTTTGAGAACAGGGATCCATCAGAGAGCGCTACTGCTGTCGCTGGTGAAATCATCCTGGGTATGGAATATTATATTCCATACAGTGATATCACGAGCGGCGGCAGGAAAAGGCCCTGGTTCGGGCGTGAATGCGCCGATGCTGTTGAACGCAAACAGACAGCGTATCGCGCTTGGACCAGGGCTCGCACTCTCCACGACCCTAACGTGGATGACCTGAAGGCAGCGTTCAACCAAGCCACAAAGGTCTGCAAGAGGGCATACTTAAGAGCGGATGCCCAGCGCGTCGCACGGTTCGGCCAGGAGCTAATGGCGCATCCTACGGGCAGTCGTAGCTATTGGCGCCTGGCCAAAGCCGTGCAGTTCAACTTCTGCCAGACCATGCTGCCCCCTCTGAGGTATCCGAATGGATCACTGGCTCATCGGCCGCAGGAGAAAGCAGATCTGCTTGAAAATCTCTTTGCAGCCAACTCCCGAATCGATGATTGCGGTTCGCAGCCGCCTAACATTGCCAACTGCGGCTACACCATGCCTGATATATGTATCAGGCAACGAACCGTTCGTACGATACTGCAGTCTCTCGATGTTCGGAAAGCCAGTAGACCTGACGGCATCCCAGCTGTGGTTCTTAAAAAATGTGCAGCGGAGTTGTCTCCCACACTTACGCGCCTATACCGGACGTCTTACGTCGCAGGCATTGTGCCTGAGGCTTGGAAGGAAGCGAACGTTCAACCGATTCCCAAAAAGGGGGACCGTTCCGAGCCAAGCAACTATCGACCTATAGCTATCACCTCGGTGCTTTCCAAGGTGTTCGAGCGGATTATAAACACCCAAATTGTCCGCTACCTGGAGGATCAATCGTTGATCAATGATCGCCAATACGGCTTTCGGTCTAAACGATCAACGGGTGATCTTCTAGCGTTCGTCACGCACCTCTGAGGTGAGGCTATGGACAAGCACGGCGAGTCTTTGGCTATCAGCCAAAGCTTTCGACAGAGTCTGGCACCGGTCTCTTCTTTCCAAGCTTCCGGCCTATGGCTTGCCCTCTCAACTGTGCACCTGGACTGCAAGTTTCCTGCAGAAGCGTCTTATTCGGGTCCTTTGCGACGGTCGCGCTTCCAAATTTATGCAGGTCAATGCAGGAGTGCCTCAGGGTTCTGTCTTATCCCCTACGCTCTTTCTTCTGCATATCAATGATATGTTGAATCTCGGCAACATACATTGTTATGCGGACGACAGTACCGTGCATGGGCGATATCTCGGACATCCTGGGGCCAAACAGGCTGAGGTTGAGGGGAAAAGGCAGAATCTTGTCGTTGAACTTGACCGGACCTTGGACCGCATCTATGAATGGAGTGCCAAGAACTTGGTCGAGTTCAACGCCAAGAAGACCCAGGCATGCGCGTTCTCAACAAAAAAGTCTCCGTTCCTTCCCCTCCCTTCTCTGAAGAACACTCCACTGGTGATACGTGACAGTCTCTCCATCTTAGGTATGGATCTTTGCCGCTCCCTTAATCAGAAAACCTATATCGAGAGCGTCATTAAGCAAGCTTCGCGAAAACTCGGAGTTCTGAACAGGGTGAGGCGGTTCTTCACGCCTGGGCAACTATGCCTATTGTATAAGGCACAAGTGCGCCCTTGCGTGGAGTACTGTTCTCATCTCTGGGATGGCTCCGCGCAGTACTTGCTGGACGCTCTCGACCGGTTACAGCGGCGGGCTGTCCGTATCATCGGAGATCCAGAGGTCACGAGTTCACTGGAACCTCTGCAACTCCGTAGAGACATTGCCTCATTGGCATGTTTCTACAGAATATACCACGGGGAGTGCTCTGAAGAGTTATTCCACCTTATCCCGCCCTCCCCTTTCCTATCCAGAACAACGCGTGCTGGGCTCAGATGCCATCCTTACACGGTAGAGTCGATTAGAGCGCGTACCAAAAAGTTTGGGTCCTCATATCTCTGCCGAACGACCAAGGCATGGAATTCTCTGCCAAGGCACGTGTTTCCTTCTTCCTTCAATCCTGGGTTCTTTAAGCGGGGCGTGAAAAAGCATCTTCTCAGGCCGTCAAAGTAGAGACCTCAACATCGCCTCGGCTACTGTGGGGGCGATGTGGAGGCCACTGCTCTTAGACCACACGACTGCTTACCATCAGGTGGAGTGTGGTCATTTTGACGAGCAAAATAAAAAAAAAAAAAAAAAAAACCTTTACCTATGTAGTACTTTGGTATGTAAGCGGTCTGTAATTATGGATTCAGCTCCTCAATCTATACAAATAAATAAAATTGAAATGTCTGTCTGTATTGTCAAAATAATAGCTTATAAGTAAAGTATACGGTACTTATATCAAAATATCAATTTTAGAAATGTTTGTCTGTCTGTTTGTTCCGGCTAATCTTTGAAACGGCTGGACCGATTTGACGGGTCTTTTACTGGCAGATAGCTGAAGTTATAAGGAGTAACTTGAGCTAATTTTATTTTATTAAAAAAAGTCGTGGTTACAAAAAGGGGTAAAAAAGTCGTACTTGAATGTGGGTTCTGTCTTACTTCATACTATAAACGATGTATTGCAATTTTCCAATCCTATTGCATTTGTTTATTATTATGTTCACGTCGTTAGTCACTTTTAAACATTGAATCCTTTAGTAATATAATTAACTCACTATAGCACTTTAGTAATATAATTAACTCACTATAGCACTTTCACTAATCCACTGGAGCATGACGTGTGTATAATGCTTCATAACTGCTCACTATAAATCACTTCCATATTGTTTGACACTTCGGTTTTTGAGTACACAGTAACCTTCTTTACCTTAAAATATTTGATCCTGTACACTGTGCAGGTACGAATAACTTTTGACACATATAAATCATTATTTGTCATGTGAGGAATTCGAATGTATTTAATTTTTAGATAAGTATGAATATAATGATATCTAAAATGTGAAGGTAGTAGGTCCCAAATCCACATTTATTGGACCATAATACGTGCCTAGAATTATACAAAAATCATGCCTGAAAAATCCTATATTACTGTAAGATTAAATTAAGAAAAATCGATCTCGTACCCTCTTTATTCTTCAGTTTAGCGTTCTCGTTTTAGATAAGCACACCAAAATACACTGAAGGTATGCTAATGCTAGATTGTATATAATTAACTATAACTGTCATGACCAAACAGTTTTGTAAAGCAAGTCGGGCCTTCAGTCTTATTTATATGAAGGTACTGTCACTGAACCGTAATGCTTAATTTTTCTACCAATAAGAAAAAAAAACACGTACCTACTTAATATATCTGTTTAACATAGTCGTCATGAAACGTTTATTGTTAACTAGTATTGTAATGTCAAGAATAGCAATGTTTCGGATATAATTTTATTTGTAAAAGGTTTTATTAGTTATTATTTTAGAGCTAATCATATCATCCTTATCCTTACTTCCTTACTAATATTATAAATTCGAAAGTAACTCTGTCTATCTGTCTGTTACCTTTTCACGGCTAAACCACTCAACCGATTTAGATGAAATTTGGTACAGATATAGTTTAAAACCTGGGGAAGGACATAGGCTACTTTTTATTGATGTAGGTACCACGCGGGCGGAGCCGCGCGCAAAAGCTAGTATTATATAAAAATATGATTAAAGTACTTGCAACATCACTTAGCTAGCATAAAACCTTATTTGATAAGGTTATATATATTAGCACCTAGCTTAAAACATTATTTGAACAGTATCTATTATCACATCACATAACAAATTGATAATAAAATATTGTTTAAAATTATAGACATGTGAATGCCGTTAGTGTATTTTATTTAAAGCTACTTCATATAGTCTGCTAACGATCGATGACAATAAAACAAACATGAGAAGAACAGTATCAGCTCAACACTTGTTAAGCCGGTACTTAATTTCTGCCACCTGTATAGGTACTTATACCCTTAGGTTTTAATAGCATATTTTACGTATGTTAGAAACTATTTAATTAAGTGGAATAGCCAATTATTTGGTAATGGATGAGCTTACCTAGTATAAGTACATCCGGGATAGGAGACCGATTTAAAAGCAGCAATACCATTAATGCGTCTCAACCGATAAGAGTCCAGGTGGCTCACATTCTTACTTCTTAATTCCTTTATTTCATATCATCTCTATTTTTTGCTGAGAGCTAATAACGCGCAAATGATGTCGCTGCTATTAATAAGAATATGGGCTAAAGAAACCGGTTTTCAAAAAAGCCAGCCGAAAGCTTGTTTGTTCTATTATGTTATATAAAAATAAATAAATATAGCTATTCGAGTTGACGGCGTTTACCACAATTGAGACCGACGAACTGAGAACTGAGAACTATTGTTAAGACAGAAATTAACCTAAAGTTCATCATGACCATGACCCACATGTTCTATTACAGACAGGTCCAGTGATTCCGATGCCAGTACCATCGTCGTACAATGATGTCGGCGAGGACAAAGCCCTACGGGACCACGTGGGAGTGGTGTGGTATGACCGGCGGTTCCACGTGCCGTCCTGGTGGGGCTCCAGCGGACAGCGCGTCTGGCTGAGGTTTAGCAGTGTCCACTATGCTGCAGAAGTGGTAAGTTAACGTTATATTATCTGGCTATATTATTTTGGCTTTTAAGTATACCTTGTAAAACTTATATTAAACTAAAATAACCTTCGATCTGAAGTTGCTATAGTCTGCGCAGTTTCAGCATTCACCTCGTTTTTTGTCATTCGCATTCTCGCAGCAACTTCAGAAGTAACTGAAAGTTTGGCGCAGTATATCAAAACAGCGGCTGATTTCTATGTTGATAAATTGCATAATAATAAAACCAATCCGTGCCCACATTGCAGTCCAGGATAAAATCTCGATTACTAATACTTTAATTAGTAACAGTTAATCACAGAAATCCACAAAACAAAGGTTAACCAGTCACTACAAGTACTCCCCGTTCACGAGTACGATATATGTACCCGTGGCCATTCATCATTCTCTTCGCCATATTAAAGGGAAGGGGATGGCCCGATCAATGATTGATGATAAATTAAGAGCAAGCGGCTAACAAAACCTTTCATCATAAAAATATGCACAGTTCCATAAAAAGTGTTTTTTTCGGCGTATCAATGTCAATTCCATAGTGATTAATTAATTAAATCAACACGAGGTAGTCTTTTGAGATTAATAAAAGATCAGCATTTTCAACGCTTCGATCATAAGAGTTCATGGTCGTACATTGATAATTAAGTTTATATGTATTATGTAAAAATCTATAATCTTCAATTTTATGTCTGTCTTTTTTATTTTGAATTTACTCGAAAATCGATGTTACTATGTGTTATTTTACAATAACATTCTTTAGAATTCACCGGAACATGTGTGTGTGTGCAATAAAACCTAAATAGAAAAATAACCTAAATAGAAAAAAAGACCAATCTTAATGGAAACTAACCATATATCAAGGAAGTATTATAGTGCACCCAGAATATGACTAGAGAGAGGTCAGGTGCAAGACAAACGGATTTTTGTGCTTACCGAGACATGGGGATAATTCACTGCCAACTTGCTAACTGCGGTTATTCTCTCTGGGCAGGATCAAAGCATTACCTGTGTATGTGTATGTCTTAAGTACAATTATAGTGGTATTGGCGGTGAGCCTACTGTCTTTCGCACAGAATTGGAAGCTCTGTCTCGTTGCTAAGATTTCTTAATAAGAATCTTGCATAATATGTAAAATTCTTTTTTAAGAAATCTTACATATTATGTAGTTCACGACAGGGCGCAAATATAACAAACTTACGCTACGATAACGCAGTCTAGAGTTATCTACTTACAATGATTATTTTTTAAATACTTACATAATAAACCGACATCTCTCTTCAACTGTTTATCGCCATATTTATTTGAGTCGTGAAACCGTATATTCGTGATCCATCGCTCTTTAAGAAACAATTTAAGTCGCAAATTGTTACAATGTATTGGCCTGACCATGAATATTAAACGGAACAATAAGCACTACTTATCGTCGTTGATAGTATAATACCCCGTAACTTACATTGTCAATTACCGCGTACGTTCCCAAATTTTACAGGAGGAGGAAATCTGATTTTCTGGAGAACAATTCCCCTCAATTTGAAATGAGCTCGGATTTAGGAACATTTTATTCTTCTTGACCTTAAGCACTAATTTCAAATCACTAGTTATCTGCGGCCGCGAAATCTCAATATTGTTTTTTTTTTGTATGTACATAGGTACTTAGCATAAGAGATTGGACTATCAGCGACGTTATGTTCTTGACCGAATGGCGCAATGGTTTTAGTGGTCTCGATCTAAGCGAATGTTGTAGATCCGATCCCATAACGGAACGAAAATGTATGTGCTTCGAATTCGTAGTTGTTTCGAGTTTGGGTGTTTTTTGTGTCCCTTGTTTTATATATTAAATTAGATTTTGTATAAATAGGGTATGCCTGTGCCGAGAATGGTTTTGGGTTATATGTTACTACTAAGAATTAATATATGGCAATCGAAGTATTATACTTCGATTTCCTGACCCAGTCCTTGCCCAGTCAACGAATTTATATGTAGGTATATCAAATGACAGTTGCCAGAACAAGCTAAGTTATGAAATTAATTGAAACCGGGACCTCATAATGTTTATTTGTGAAAGCGTTAAAGTTTATGCCAATGAGCTAACGAACCAGATGAATTATATTATATGTTATTAACTATACGCATTTATACAATATCATTATGTTTTGATCACGCGAGCTAAACCAGATCTATGAAAAATTTATAAACTTGTACTAAAACAAGCTTAACTTATTATTATTAAATGTAAATGCTGTGGTCATCTGCTGTGCGTATAACGATAATTATTGTATAATTAGTAACTTACTGTTTCTGCGTTCTGATGGCACACATGTGGTGAGCACATGCGCAACTATTGACCGAGAGGTCCTAGAGTCGCACCTTAAATCGGTTGAAGTTATGTTGGATTTCTATCTGACAAAATCATTAGCAGTAACGAAGTAGATGTGCGTTGTAAATTTTACATAATAGAACATAGCTTAGGAGCGTAAGGGTTAAATACAGTGTTGTTACTGATCAAAAGCCTGCAGGCCTGTATATCACTGCAGTATTAAGTAGAGTTCTACTACATCCACATTACGGCTTCTATGATTATTGTTTAGTACGCCCGTAAGAGATAAAGAACCTACTACACTTTTCCCGGACCATTACCAGACAAGTAGCCATAAAAAAACGTGGTAATAGTGTTGAATCTGTCATCGCCATTTGCGCAAACGGCACTCACACCTCACGATCACCGAGGTGGTCTTCGTACTATAATACATAGTTGCGTAATTGATAACTAGAGTGAAAATTACAACTATAAAAAAGTAGGTGGTTATTTATTTTCAGTGCGTAACATTAAATCACTTTATTTAAATTAATGTTAAGCAACAGCAGCGATAGCTCAGTGGGGAGACCAACAGACTGCAATGCACAGGGTCTCGGATTCGAACCCACGTCGTGCACCTCTGACTTTCTGAAGCTTTCTGACTTTGGAAATTATGTGCGTATTGATTGACAATTTTTGCCTGCTCCGTGCCTCGGAGAGCACGTGAAGCTGTCTGTCCCGGCTGCCATGAACATCTATGGCAGTCGTTATTGGGAAGTCAGTGCCCTCTAATATCCTGACATTGGTCGAGCTTTAGGGTATCATTAGCCTTTGGGTTGCGTAGGTCAGATGGCAGTCGCTCCGTGTAAAAACTGATATCCAGTCAAATCCGGTTAGACTAGAAAGCTGACCCCAAGTGACTTGGGAATAATAAAGGCTAAGGAGAAGATTTAAATTAATGTTAAGAAGTTTTTACAACATTGTTGTATCGACAACAATGGTTACGCATGTTAATTGTAATATTAACATCAGTATAATGTACTCGTACTAATAGTATCGTAGTTATTACATTTCCATAAGATGTACCTACCGATATAAGCCTTCTATTGTTCAATATTTTAATATTTGTGTCACGGTAAACTTCACTAACTTACAGGCTGCACAGATCGCGCAGTGATTAAGGTGGTTACTTCGCCATTGGCACTACGACTAGTATTATGGGTTTGATCCCCCATACGGAACATAAAATATGTGATCCACAAATACACAAAAAACACACGGGTTACAAACAAAATCTATATGCCAGATCATTTAGAGCGAAATTTACAAAGGTGCGTAGTCAAAGCCGAAACTAAGATACAAACGATACTTAGTCTCGGCGCCAATTTAGAAAATACTTTCACTATGTTACTGTACCATCCAATAGTGACGCTAGTAAAGATCAAATTCTGGAAAGTAACGAAATACAAATTACAAATTCTACGAAGTAATGATATAACAATGTTAAAAGCCATGTCCATCGAGTTGGTCCCTCTATAAAACTCGGTTCCCACAATTAACATATAAACGGTTTTCGAGCTCGTTACATCATCTTTCAGACGCATCCTTCTCAAGGATCTACGTCCACAACACTAGAATTTTAAACAGTTTTTGTTAGTGTGATGGAGTGGCCACAGCATATGGTATTATCTAACGATCGCAAACCTATGATAAGTTTGACTGTATGTTGCTATGTTTGATTTAGAGTGATCCGACTGCCTGTGCAATCTTGTATGTTTAATAACCCAAAGAATCGAGTAATTGAAATCTAGAACTATGTGGTGTAATCCTCAGTATTTAGTAGTCCGAGAGTTGAGGCTGTTCTGGGCTCTCGTCATAATAGTACATATACGTACACATACGATATAGCTATGTTATCTAGCACATAGTTGTGTGATACACCTCTGGTTAACCTTATGGGAACAGCGGATGTGATGTTATATTTAATATAATAAACATTCTCATGGATTGCAGAACTATTACAAAGATCAAGCTTTATCTTGTGTCAAAAAATCTTCACACGATTACAAAGTAGGTACCTACAGATTAATCTTATTGTTTTTCTTTCACCTTGTACAAAACTTTTAGACTAATGCAATCATAACAAGGCTGTGTTTGTTCAGTACGATTGTTGCTTTGGCAATCTGCAAATATATTGCGTTCTTCGTGAATTATAAATTTCAATGTACGGAATTCTTGCATACCTAGTCACTGACTATGCCAGATTTCTCCCACATTAATCATTGCAAATTTTCTAACCGGTGAAATCAGGACTTGGTAACAAGAAAGGGCGAACCCGGCGACCAGAAATACTATATACTAGACGTGTCTGTCGCTAGGCACTAGATTGTAATTGGACAATTTGTCATGTGACACCGGTCTCGCGAGTTTACTCTCGTTCGACCCGACACGGATTTAACACGCTAAAGGACGCACCTACCTATTACCTAAAATGAATCAATTGCTTATAAATACAATATTTACATATATTTTATGACTGTCAGTTTGGATTGCTTATTAACATTATACATGTGCCACTTGTACTATTATAAAAAAAACAGGCAATTAGTTTATAATTGCTTGTTTTTGATTGCTCGGGTGTACTTTGAGATTAGCCTTAGCCTATACGATTCTTTTTGATTATTCTGAAGTGTCTTTCATAGTAGATTGACATAATATGATATACACATTTTTTTAAAACTACCGATACTTTCTTACTAAGATTTTTAACAACCCGTTTTTCCTCACCCTAACATAACCCGTTGTTTTTCTTAAATCTGGCAAATAGACAATTATACGCAACATACATAGCAACATTATATTCTTTACTAAAAGTCAAAACTAAACGCTATAACTTGTCCTTCTTTTAAAGAGATTTAAGAGACTATTCCAATTCCGTAGACGGTAGGCATTGGCTTGGCTAAGTTTATTACTGTCATTGATAAACTCCATGAGAAGCGGTTTCTAATTTTCATCGGGAGTGCCGTTAGCTCGTCTGTCACTAGTAGCAATACAAAATATATGTTCTATACGCAACCTGAGAGAAATTATAATTTTGACGTATGGCCTTAGTACATCTTACTCAATTAATATCGTTGCGAAAACGCAGTTATTATCGAAGAATGCAAATGTTTAGGTAATTACGAAGTCAGAAGATGTTCGTTATGATCTTGTTGCGAGAATTGTTTCGGACATTATTTATAGAAGTCTAGATTACTGAAACACATTAATCACTAACGCAGTTATTGCAATTACATATCACGTATCAGTATTGTACGTTTTCTCAGCAAGCTAGACCTATCTTATTAAAGAAAATACTAATATCTATTGTTACACGAGAAAGTTAGTGAATACATTTCAATGTTTGTTACTTGATCAAGCGTAAATCGTTGAACAGATTCACATGCAACTCAGCAAACAGCAAACGTGTTCTGGATTAGCACATAGGATACCTTCCGCCTATACGTTTTCCCGTGGGATTAACGCAAACTAAGCCGCGGGCTAGAAAGTCTTGAACACAAAAGAGTAGATATTTGTAAAATGTTTAAAGATATTTTTGGCTGCTTTGAACGAGAAGTGTTTAGTATACAAACAAAATAAATTCACATGCAAATGCAGGGCTAGGAACAGGCAATTTGCTTATTTTCACTGTCTAGACATTCTTCAAAACTTCCTTTTAGCTCTCAATATGCAATCGGTTTGCCCTTATACTGTTCATTTTATTTCGTTGTTCTATACAATGTTTCAGTATACAATATTGAATAATTTATTGCCATTTAGTATATTTTTAGTATTACTGACCTCAATTGTGTCAAAATGCGTTCTGACATCGAAATAAATGTTCGGACGATCGTACTCGTCGTCATTCATACGCCAATTGTACTAGAGGGCAAGAATCACTGACCTCGCTTAACTGACATTACTCAATCAACTTCCTACTGACGCCAATAGACATCTGTCTAGTGTATCAATAGTAGCCCCGCTTTGTGTACGGCAGGATTAACACAATACCAATTTATTCAATCAGCGTGGGAAGCAAAAGTGTGCGCTAATATTTGTGGCTGATTGTGCCGCATTTAATTCCCTAATAAATACTATACTTAGTAAATAATAGTACCTAGGTATACAAGCATTTAAAAATGTACACAAATATCGCTTACACTCGCAATAACTATTTGTGGATGTCACTAGTCTTTATCTCGTGTGGAGACCGAAAACATGCCACATAAAGAAATGATTAAATTAATATTACCTATTATCAAGTTTAAATCACTAACGTCAAATTATGAATTTCGATTTGACTAATGTTCACTTTTTATAATAAACCTAAGAGAGTTTATGATTATTGATTATTGAGATTTAATAGTTATTATGTGCCGTGCACAGTTTCTTTATTCTAGCAGAAATATCAGTGATGTTTGGCGTTACGTTTTATAATACTCGAGACTTAGACCAATAAATTGTCCATCTTGTTTACTTATTTTACCTTTATTATTTCTCCTGCCATCTACATAACTCTTCTAAAAGAAGACTATTGTATACGTATCTGCAGAACCTACGCAAAAGACTATGCATACTCATCACTGCAGACTGACTTCATTCAATGACTTACTTGCCTAAGCATATTTATTCCCTAATGTATTAAGGTCAGTAGGTATCTGATTTAATGCAGCCGAGTAGCAACTTATCGCGAAGCGAGTGTCATCTGACCTACACAGTCCTAAGGGATAATGATACTCTGAAGAAAGTCGAATCGTCGAAATTAAATAGATAATAATAACCGTATAGAATAGAATAAAATAGCATTTATTTCTAAGTATATGATACATTAGGGTCATATATATTCAAAATTGATTTACACATACTAGGTACCATTACTGGTGTAGAAATATTAAAATTATGATTTCATTCCTTGAGTAGACAAACTAATTTTATAGTATAATGATTAATAAATTAGATTAATATAATATTTCAGTTAACAATGAAAATGTCAGAATATTATCAATTAAATTACAATGTCAAGGAATGGTAATTGTAACAACGATGCTTAACATCTTGGATCAAGTAATCTATACCGTTGGTTGGTATCACGAACACGTCTTATTAATTAAGGTTTTCTCAATAAACAATTGTGATCTAAGCGTCATGAGTAGATTACTCGGACAAAATAAGCAAAACAAATGAGTTTCTAGTACAAGCTGTGATCGAGCTGTAAATCACCCACACGATCGATTTATTCAACATTGATCGCATACAGTAAATTAGGTACGGCAAGCTTCGATTTACAACTCTGTAGGCGACACCTCATTACTCCTACAATGATTTGTAAATCAACCACGAACCGACGTAGTCTAAGTTGCGATAAAAGCCTCCGTGTAGGTAGGTACTGTTCTCTCGCCTTTTATTTACTTTTATATAACAATTCTTTTTTGAGTCAGTTAATGTCTACTTACATTATTAGCCATTACTATGAACTTGAAACATAAACATAGAATTATTTTAGCTTACTATCTCAACTCAACGGACTCTCAACGGATTGATAAAATATATTGTTATATTGTCTCGTAATATTTCTTTTAATTTCGCAATTAGCTTGGGAAAATACTTATACATTTCAAATTACTTTATTTTATTTTGCAACGACTATTTTTCACAGCTCAACTTTCCAAAAAATAAATACTTACTAAATTATACAGTAAATAATAATCTTTTCTTTGTACTGTTTGTACACCATATATTATGTAATATTCGTAAAGTGAAGAAACAGGGATGCAGTATTTGGTACGTTAGGCAAAACTCGCTTTGTGCTGATAAATAATTACCTTTATGGTTTTTATCATAACACAGTTAATAACAACTAGCCTTAAATCAAAGATTTCATCTGTCTGAAGATCTCTAAATTATGAATGGATCTTGAACAACATGATAAAATGTTAAATGTGTTTTAGTAAGAGAATAAACAATCTTAACATTACAAGAATAAACAAAATGCTACGAAATGGTATGGACATATTATTAGATATAGATAAATTAATTGTAATCACATGAAGTAAAGACGAGATATATAAATATATTAAAAACGATAATATTCAACATATGTATTTATCTGTGACTATAAATATTAGTTTCTCCTCTGCCAGAAATAAAGGTTTAAATATTCTTATTTAAGATATTCAATCAATCAATCAAAATATTTATTGCGATAAGATATTACTCCTTATTAATTATATTCATATATTCATAAATCACCTAAATATTCTTATCGACATTATTTAATGATAAATATAATTTAATAGCACATATAATAAATATAATTATCAAATTAAATATTTAATATCTGATGATTAGTTATTTAATAATTGATGATAATTGCGGGCGAAATCTGGACATTCTTTTGATATAAAAAGAACACTTGTCATGAATTAGCTATACGTATCGTTACAGCAATTAATCAAATAATTGCCGTGCAGTATTATTATTTTTTTAATTAAGAAAATTATTAAACTTATTATCGATGATTATAATTATGACTGTTAAGAATTAATAATTCCAATTAATATTTTTCATTTTATTAACTTGAAACCTTGTGCGCTCCTATGATCATCTTTTCAATTCTTGCTTCACCGACTACTTCCATTTCTTTGACTTCCTCTTTACTAGACTAAACCTGTGCCCCAGTTACAATAGACGACTTGGTTCTTCTTATAATAATTTTCTTCTATATCTATCTCATATCTTTGTATTATTGTATTCCTTATCCTTCGTTTAACCTTCGTTTTACTCTGCAATGCAGAGTGCACTCTTGAGATTAGGATGACTGACTGTAAAGTTTAGACCGTTATGTGTTTCACGTGCTCGTCATTTTAATACAACACAGCAGTGCCGATCACGATTATCATAAATAACAACATGGAGTTTTAATAACTTTAAAAAGAATTCTTTATGACTCGTTAAGCCAATTTTTATGTTTTAAATGTCTACAACTAATTGAACTACCAAAAAGAAAATAACTATTTGCTTGTGTTCGTGGAGCCTTAATTCACAATAATTTATGTGCTTAATACACACAAACACAAATCAAGCAGTGATACAGACACCTACGGATTAAGTTCCCGTTTAAGCCGAAAGGTATAAACGCAAAATGTAATTTATGCGGACAACGACTTTAATGCATCACGCCCTTAGAGACCGTGTCCACCGCAACCAGACGAGATGTGATTGCGTACAATAACATATAACTTATACGTGTGACATTCGATTTGAGAAAATATTAACATTTCATATAGTGATAAGTTTTCGTACGAGGATATTGGGAGTAAGCTTTAGCAGATCTCAGAACCATTGCAGTCAGCAAGTTGAAGTGATATAGAGAATTGGCAATATCGGAGCACACACTAGTTGCAATGCTTATTGAAATAGCTTCCTAAAAGTGCGTGCATCTCGTCTTTAGGGAATGTATTACAATACCGAAACTTCATAATAACTATGACTGAAATACCGACGTCAAAACAACGAAATTCAAAATACCGAAAGTTTTAAATGCCGATAGCCGTTATATCGAAACATAAAATACCGATGTCCAAATGCCCGAAAGGATGAAACCCCGTATGGACGAAATCCTGAATGGAATTCCTCAGTTCTATGGTAGAACTAATGGGAGTTTTGGACGGATCTCCTATTTCTGGGTGGGTTTACAAAAAAGAACCTAACACAACCTACCGCTTCCGAGTCGGAATCGTACGGGTGACTTCGGAATATAGATCTTCGGGATTTTAATCTTTCGGACAATTGAACTTTCGGGATTTAAAACTTTCGGCCAAACAACCATTCGGCGTTTAATTTTTCGGGATTTCTTCCATAGGTATTTAAAAATACGGTCTTTTAAATTTCGGTATTGTAATACGTACCCAGTCTTTATGCTACTCTACTGAATCCGCTGTAATTTTAGAAGTTACTACTAAAATATGCATTGTTGCGTGAAAAAAGATCATATTAATGAGACATTAAAATAATACAAACAACCAAATATATTTATGATAAATAATTAAGTAAATATGATAGCGACATAGGTACGTTAATTTACGAAAATAAAAGTTTAATAAATTTGACAAATCCTAATTTTAAAGCAATTCTATTATTTATAAGCATTTCGTACCTAAGTATATTGAATGTTATTCAAATCTGATTAGAGTAATATGTCTACTCGATTGGGCTTGGGTTCGATTCCCCGACCAGGTCAAGTGTTATAGGGATTTTCAGTACAGAAAATCTCAGTAGTAGCACGGCGTCTGTACCTTAACCTATGCCCAGTAGTGACGTTACCCTCGCATATTGGCTATATTGGCTCCCCACCGTATTACATTTATGTTACAACTAAAAAAAATACTTATTGATAGATATAAAAAAATAATAATACAAATACCTAACCTACCTAGCGATCCAAGAATATAGGCAAGAGTCTATGTGTCTATGATTTATCAATATTATATTAATAATACTTCATTCAATTATACTGTATCTACGCAGTTAAATATAAGTATTCGTATTCATACCTACCATTTTGTTCAGTCACGACTTTTTATGACACCACATCTTCCATTGTACCTATTCACTAAAACTAAGGTTGCCAACTATGTTTTAGAAAACATAGGACATGATTGCTAACTATCTATCTCAATCTTGTCATGATGTCGACAAGCAGTAAAGGATTAACCTACGTTTATTAATAGGGATAGTTAAAGATAGAAACTCTTATACGAATGTGGCAAATCTTAAAGGCCTGTTCAAACTTAAGCGGTATTCGCTACCGTCTGCGGTAGAGAAAACCGAGTGGGTATGCAGTAATAATATTACTGTTCACACCAAAGCGGATTTTGGATTTTATCCTTGTGGGTAGAGTTGATACTAAGTACCTGAGAGAAACCCGCGCGGCAGGCACTTCTACCCACAGCGGCAGCGAATACTGCTCAGGTCGTTCTAGCCGCGGAACTTGGTACTAAATACCTGAGCGAAACCCGCGCGGTATATACCTCAACCCACAGCGGTAGCGAATACCGCTCAGGTTTGAATAGGTCTTAAACAATATTCAAATTATTTACAAGATAGCAAATAATATTAAGTTATGAAATGCATAATAAATAATGCCGCTTAATAAATTTCATACCCTTTGTGCATTACGATTTTCTACATAAACAAAACCGTGGCTACCAGCAACCATACATTTTACAAAGTACTTCGCCCTATAGCCGCTAATTGTACAGAAAAAAATAAACAACATACAGAAAATACGGCAGTCCCAAGAAATACAAGACGGATTGTGAACGCACCTCATTTGATTGATGTGAAAATAACTGAACTTCACCCTTGATATTATGAAAAGGTTAAACGTTATTTCAGCGTTTCCGACTGAGACCTACACTTATTGTTCTTGTTGGTCACGAAATACATTTACAAGCGATACTGTGCCGAAAGATAAGAAACTTAACATTTTGTTTTGAACATTCGAACCTTTTTTTATTAAGTCTGTGAAATCTATACTAATCTAAATAATATTAATTAAACAAACAAATACACAAATAATTTTTCAAATCGAACCAGTAGTTTCTGGGATTAGCGCGTTCAAACAAACAAACAAACAAACAAGCTCTTTAGCTTTTTATAAAGCATTTTTTAAAAAATATTTTTGTGTTCGATAGCCTATTTATCGAGGAAGGCTATAGGCTATATAACATCACGCTACAACCCACGGGGGCGGTGCAGTAACGATAAATGCGGGTGAAACCGCGGGAACATCTAATTGACGATAAAACGGTAAATGCTGATATTCTCGCTTGTGTTAGCAAGTTTATAACTATCGCACAAGATAACTCTTACATATTATCACGCTTGTATCGTTAAATCATTAAAGGATGGATATTTTCAATAAAAATTTGTTAAGCTGTCGATTGATACGTTCTTACATACAAACCATTGCATCGTTTTTCTTGAAATTGGGTTTGGAGGCAGCTTGCGTGATCAAAGATGTATGTAGGTCATATAGAATCACAGCACAGAGCTTAATTTAAATATAAGCACGTACTTATATTGTTCTGACGAATAAACAATGCCTATTTTTGCTTTACTTACTCTCATCACGTTTTGAGCCAACTCGTACATTTAAGATACAAATTTCGCTATCCTAAGCGTAATAGAAAGCGATCTATAACTATCTCCGATACATAAACGTAGCAAACGTATTACTGCTAAGAATTTAATGATGGCATAACCTACTTATAAGTACCTACTCCAGCCCGATCTACATAGACGATCTAACGCAGATCCTCGACTCACTATCAAAAACAGCATTTAAAATTATATTTCTCGAGGTCTACTGATTATTTGATATTTGCTGAGGAAACCTTTGCTAGGCACACAGTACCAACCATATTAATGTAATGTTATATACTTATTATTCAAAAGATGTATTACACTTTAAAACTATTTATTCTTGTAAAATATGTTCCGATTTAAGTATTTCAGTTGCTTATTATTACTTGTTTTGATGTAATACCAAGTGTGCGCTTAAAAAAGTTCACATGAATGCCTTGATGAACAGAATACTCAGTTGATATCTACATTGAAGTATCCAGCTCACACTACATCTTTACGACACCCACGTGAGGTGAATGCTCTCTACTTGTGTTCAAATTAACATTGGGTTCTTATCCTTTACCACAAATAAAATATAATACTATAATATTTCGCTCTCAATCTTTTATCCATTCAAATGCTTTTGTTAAACCTATATAATAATATATAATAATAATATAATAATATTCTATCACATACACACAACACCATCTAGCCCAAACTAAGCTGAGCTTGTACCTAGTATGAGTACTAGACTATATACTATATAGTTTTAAAAATAACATAGTGTCGCGCCTGTATAATATACATATACCTTTTGTAAGTTTAGACAGGGAAGTATTACACCCAAATTTCACCAGCTGTGGTTAGGACCACGTAAATTCTCGCATAATGTTGTCTGCTAGACGCAATTCCAGACACTGACATGCCCTATTTTTCTTCTTTTCTTTTCGTGTGGTTAGTGGTCAACCTGTTATAGAGTTGTTCAAGCCGCCCGTAGGCCTCTGACATGGCTTAACGACTGCTATCAATTTGACAACAACCGGGACCGACTTTTTACGTGCCCTCCGATGCACGGAGACGCTCAGATGAAATACCACTAAGCGGTCACCCATCTATAGACTGGCCGCACCCAACGTTGCTTAACCTCGCTAATCGTTTACCGATCAGTGAGTGCAACTGGCTATGAGCGCCTCGATGCGCTATTGAGAATTGCCTGACAGCCTAATAAGAATGTACAAGACCAAATCATACTCATGATTTTGTGTTTGGTGATAAACATACACCAATAGACCAAGAATTAGTCGTTTTTTTTCATGTAAATGTACGTGAATTTTCGTTCAAAAAATGGCTTGATACCATAAGTATTCTCTAGCGTTCAATTTTACGGTGGTGCAAAGATTAACTGAATCGTGCATTAAACGAAGTTACGTTATAATTGAATTTTAGATTCTATCGTAAGATCTTTAGTGAATCACCATAAAATCAGTAGTGAAACCACAACTGTAATTTATAAGATACACCACAAAGAATAAAAACAAGTAACGTACGAAGTAACATTATTAATGTTGTAACGTGTAACTACTATATATTATATCTATTACCTATTGTAATCATGAAATGTATAAAGTGTGTTTGATTTATTACTTCTTAGGAATATATAATAATAATAATAATATTAGCCCTGTATTAAACTGTCCCACTGCTGGGCAGGGGCCTCTTCTCACTGTGAGAAGCGTTAAGCCATAGTCCACCACGCTGCTGGCCTAGTGCTGGTTGGCAGACTTCACATATTTTCGAGAACATTATGAAGAACTCTCAGACATGCAGGTTTCCCGATGTTTTCTTACACCGTTAAAGCAAGCGATAATTAACTATTTAATACGCAATAACTTCGAAAAGTCAAAAATGCGCGCCTTGAGTTTGAACTCGAGACCTCTGCTGCGTGACAGTCCAACGGTTTCCCACTAAGCTTTCGCTGCTGAAATATATTCCCACGAAATAATAAATAAAATAATATAAATAATAATAAATTAATATTTCCCTCGTCTTCCTCTGACTATTTAAAATTTGTGTGAAAGGAGGTTCACCGTTTCTAATTATTTGATAACGGTACGAATACGGTAAGCATGCCCATCTTGAAAGTATCTACTACTCGGTCAGGAAAGCAATGTAAAAGTAGTACACTCGTTACCGTTGTATAATCAAAAATAGAATACAGGCTTATAGTTACTAAATTATTAGATTGATTTGTGATTTATAAGTAAATATGCCAAAAACCATAATTTTCTTGTTATTGAATATTTCATGCTAAAAACTTGCCACACAGGCCGTCAAAAATATAATTATGTAAATGTATAGATCTACTATATCCAAAAACACATGTACTTATTGAATATTTTGTCCTCAATAATAAAAAGCGCATGACTTGAATTATCAACCTATATTTCATGTAAACTCACATTATGTGATACTTTCTAAGTATCATAACTTAGGTGTATGGAATCGTAAAAATAATTGTACCTATATTTTAGTATTTCGATAGTATGATCTAACAATATTTTTTATCAATGGGATTAATCCCTGTATCGCACGAACCTTAACAAACATGCAAACAACGGACACAAAGAACACCGAGACTCGGTACAACTATTTGTGGATCACACAAATTTTGTCCTGTGTGGGAATCGAACCCACAATACTAATCGCAGTGGAAGAGGCGAGGCGACCTCCTAAATCACTACGTCATCCGTGCAATATATCTAAATATTTCCAGTGTTTAACTACCTTCTTCTTCTCCCAAGCCTTTATTATTCCCAAGTCACTTGGGGTCGGCTTTCTAGTCTAACCTGATTTGAGTGGATATCAGTTTTTACACGGAGCGACTGCCATCTGACCTCCGCAACTCGAAGGCTAACGATACCCTAAGGCTAACTAGTGTCTAACTACCTTGCTATACATAATTTAATGTTAACTCCTTATATGTGTAAGCACATCAAACAAACTATTCAAAGGCTTTATCAGTAGCCCGCTAGGTTGACATTGCTGGTTACTCAGCGCAGTCCTTCTTATCTATGATACTAATGCATTTACTTAAGTTGTCGCTTGTTCACAGCTTGATTTCAATAAAGATACAGCATTATTGAGTAATGACCGAAAACACAAGACTTACAAAGCGTTATCATGTCTCTGTACACGCAGAATACAAATAGCTAAAATTAGTTTTCGTAATTAACTTTTATCACCATTTTAAAACGATCATTGCTATATCGGGTCGAAGGAACCCCATGTAGTTCTAACCTACGGTGCGCGTGCGGCGTAAATTATTCTCGTCTTACCGGAGGTGCGGGATGGATATATACGAGACCTTAAGTAAAACCGGCCAAGTGCGAGTCGGACTCGCGCACGAAGGGTTCCGTACCATTATCTATAAAAACGGCAAAAAATCATGTCTGTTGTATGGGAGCCCCCCTTAAATATTTGTTTTATTTTAATTTAATTATTTATTTTTAAAGTGAATATATTATAACTAAATATTCTGTGAATATTTCAAGCGTCTACCTGTTGTCGTTATCAATATCGAGCAAAAACCAGCAAAAACATGACGTTTGTTGTATGGGAGCCCCTTAAATATAATATTTTATTCTGTTTTTTAATATTTGTTGTTATGGCGGCAACAGAAATACATCATCTGTCAAAATTTCAACTATCTAACTATCACGGTTTATGAGATACAGCCTGGTGACAGACGGACAGACAGACGGACAGCGGAGTCTTAGTAATAGGGTCCCGTTTTACCCTTTGGGTACGGAACGGTCTTATCGTTAATTAATACTTTACATATTTAGCAGAAAATACGTATCGGGTCGATGAGACCTGACACGCACCAGAAAAAAAAATTGTTTGAGGCGTTTATCGGGTCTTAAAGATCTGATGACCGATGACCCGATAATCGCATTGGAATTTCATTACTTTTACTAGTGAGGTGATCGTGGGTGGTTCATAAGATACGTGTTTTTAATTGTTATGCAAGATTACAAAATGAAAAGTTCTAAAAGGAAGCTTTTATTGCCTGGCGATGAAAGTAAAAACATAAATAGTATGTCACGAAATACTAGTACGACTAGACAAAGACCTATTCAGAACACCTCAAACCCCGCAGACATTTATACAAGCCCGTCAACAGGACATACCTTACAAGTTCTTCAAACAGCAGTTCAGCCATCTACAACGCCCACTTCATCAGCCATTCACCGTCAACGTGTTCAAATATTTGTTTTTATCGATATTTATTTAATTATACCTACGTACCTCCCTAAAATTTAATCGATACATTTGCACATTGGTGTTTATATCAGGTCATAAAGATCTGAAAGATTGAACTTCTAATAACAAGCATATTACTAACCAGATTCACATACTACCTTAAATGCAGCTTTCGCAACTAATAAATAACACAATATTACGACAAAGACTCACAACTTATTTATAATTGAATTATTTTATTATAATATATATTTATAATTGAAATTGAAATTTATAATAAATAATTACACTTAAACAAAAGCACATAAAACAGGTTCTTTTGACCTTATAACGCACCATGGGACAGATCGCCAGAAGGTCGATTGCACCTGATAATATAGCATCAACTAAAAGTCAGGTAAATAGAGCTTACCCGCAGCGAACGTGTTAAAGACTAGCATCTGCTCGCAAGTTTGATCGAATGGCTTCTATGTTACTTAGAGCTAGAGTATCTTTCTATTAGTAAAATATTTTCTAATAGTTTTCATTAAATAATTCAGTAGTCAGATATTACGTAGATGACCCTCGACGTATAAACAAACTATCTCTTTATAACATTCGTATAGATTAGACTCACGATCTGTCGATCCAGTCGTCTGAACAGACACATCAAAAAATATCAGTGAGATGAGTTCACAAATGGGGAATGATATTACTAACGCGGCCTGGCCCTATAAAAAGGCTTCCTTAATAAAGCTGAAAATGCTTTAAGCTTATTTAATAAAGACAATAAATTTGTCTGATATCGACAGGATATATCGAGAAATTGTCACTGCTGTGAGTGCATTTAGTAAAACTTAACAATTATTGTCGTAAACCATTGCCAAATTCTATGACAACTGACGTTAAGTCGCATACAATTAGTTTCCAACACGTTTAATGTAATTGTGTGATATATGTGATGAAGACAGTCGTCAGAATTGTTCGACAATTGTACAAATATGTTGATGTTTTATAACAACACAATTGACAAGCTTTTCACGCAAAAATGTCATCTGTCGTGCAAAAAGTTTAATTAAATAGAAAAATGCCGGCTTGTCGCGATAATCGGTCATTTGTAAATTTTTTAACCATGCCGATTTCGTCATAGCTTTTATTTAACATGGCGGCAATTCACATGGCTGTTTGTATTTGCGTATTTGATAAATTTGACTAATAATAACCATGTGTACCTATATGGTTTGTGTGGCAAAGTATTTGCCTTTCTTGCATATTTGACAAGTACAGCAAAAACAAACACGCGTTACCGCGTTCTTGTCGGTTTTTCGACGCACATCAAATAGATTATTTATCAAAGACGGCAAATAGGCAAATACGCAAGTTACGCAACTAAATCATATCCACACAATGGCCAGCGGTGGCGGAAAGTCATGTCAATTTCAAATGCGCGGGCTGTCAACTTGACATCCCGGGCCGTTGCACTATGGAAAATCGTAGAACAACTACTGATTAAAAATGGTTTTTGTCAATGTCGCTACTGACCTGCTTTTTTTATTTTACTCAATAGTTTAAGGACCAAACTAGACTATAATATCAAAAAATTATACATATTATATGAAATGATTTTTTTACAATACCACAAACTTTATAGTTTTGACGGACGTCCATGTTAAGCCCGTTCACTTCATCACTTTCAAATTGATTTTATTGTTATACGTTACAGGAAAATGTATAATGTATTATATATTTCTGGAAACCTCGTCTTTTGAAGAATATGAAACAACTAATATGTATTTATTATTATGTTAAGGTTTATCTTAAATTAATTGCAAAATAAAATATGGTGAAAAAAAAAGTTTTTTTAAAGTTCATCGAGAATTTTGACAGTTGCCCACGTTTACCACTGCTTTACATTTAATGTTGTTGTGTAGCCTAGCTATCCATAAACATAATCAAATAAAAAAAAGCTGCGGATATTTGCGGTTTTCGGAGTAATTAGTAAAAATGTGATAAAAGTCAGAAAACGGAAAACGACTCGCTATCTATTGCGGTTTGAAATGTTGCTGTTTACATCAATAGTTTGCGGTAAGTTTTGTAATTTATCATTAATATTAGGGCGTTTATCTTTTTTGCACTCATGTTGCGTGTGAAAATATTAATCAACAAGATGCACACTACCCTCATATTTCATATAGTATATAAACAATTGTTTCATTTCATTTCATTGTAAATAATAAAATAGTGGTGAATTAACAGAAGTGTAATTGTTACGAATACAATATAACTACGTGTTTTGTTGACTCTTCAAAATGTCTACTTTCAAGTGTTCTAAACGAGAAATAATACTTTCGTATATCGAAGAAGGAAAATCATTGGAGGCATTATCAACAGTTTTAAAAGAAAATTATCATGTATCTGACAACAACTTATGTTTCATCCTCAGTGATTTTCAAAGACATATTATTCCCGCTTTTAATAAAGGATGGACAGAAGCTTCACGGAAAAAGGATATATTTTTAATGAAAAACAGTAATTGGTTGGAATCAGAATATTCAGTAACTTTACCGAACTCTGAAGACGTTACAACCGTCTCCACACCATCTACTTCTTCTGGAAAACGTGAGAGACCGTGCGTATCTTATCCAGACTTGTCAGAATCCAGTAAAAGAAGAAAAAATACAATGTTACTTAATGAATATGGATTTGAACACGTCTATAATGCATATCTTCAAGGGTTACGTTCGATAGGAAAAGGAACAGAAGCTAAACTTGTGGTAACATTAAGGTTTGCTAGCAGTGAAAATAAAACCTTATTCTAGAGTCTCATAGAAGACGCAAGGCAGACAAAAATGTTAACGGATGAAGAAGCATTGAGCGTATTTATTGACTTGGATTTAACGAAAGCACAATATTTGTACTTGAGAAATTTAACGAACAAACGAAAATGTTTTGTGTTTCCACCATATTACAAGGTGCAAGAAGTTAAAACTACTTGCTATCCACCATCTTCAGCTATAGAAATTACAGACACAAGTGCAAAAATAGTAAGACTTCAAGATTTATTAGATCACACTGCAGCTAGAATATTGACAATAGATTCAGTGTATAGGAATGAATTGAATAACCATCTTCAGTTCACAAAATTTTGATTCATGGAGAAAGTGTCATAAAGCATTTTGCAGTACTTCCTATTGGTCAGCTTTCAGAAGATGTACAAGAATCTCGTAAAAAGGATTATAAAAAATTTCGTCTATATCATGCTAGAAAATGCTCAAGATCCGCTACAAACGAGGATGTATTTCATACTCTTTTTTAAACTTCAAATCCTTACATAACCAGCATTAGAAAACCGTGTACTAAAAACGTGAAGGAACTTGATGAAGACACCTTAGATCTTTTGAAAGTGAACGAATTACTTTTAGATCCCGAAGTTCATTAAGTATTAATAATATAACATTGAGTAAACATTACAATTAATTAATTAATCTGTGTTCGATTTTAATCACAACATTTTTTATTTAAAAAAAAAAAAGGTTTTTATTATTTAAATTGATTTGTATTTTTAATGTATATGATTTTTGTAAACATTAAAATAATAGTATTCATTGTTAAAAAATAAATATTGGACATTTTTGATAATTTTGAATTTGTTTTATTTTTAATGTATGGTTTTAAATTCAATCATAATAAATTACATTCCATTTGAAGCCATATATACTATTCTATATTTGTGCAAAATTTTAGAACATAATATTCAGAAATAAAAAAGTTATTGACTTTTAATCAGAAACAGACCTTTATTTTCCATAGTGCGTTGCCTTGAAAATTATTTTTCACGTAGTGATTAATAAAATCCTGCTGCAAGTTTGAAGACGTCCATACTGTTGGTAAATAATTGCCTCTGCTCATTCAAAATGTTTGTGTATTTGTTATTTGACGCCTTATTTGGCTCCGTGTGTAGACGGTCATAGTTGCCTATATCTGTATGTTTGCCTATTTGTCAAATATTCGCCCAAGTACAGCAAACACCCAATACCAAATACAAATAGCCATGTGAAGTGCCGCCTACAGAAACTTGTCGAATTATCATCTTTGACATAATTATATATTATGTCTACTCGTCAGCTTTATTAAGCAGGGCCGTGCTATCTAGATTTGACAGGGGCGTGCACAAAGATTTCTGGTAGGGTATGCACGCCCTACTCGAAACCTCTGCGAGGGCACTACATTTCATTTATAAATGTTTTTGTGTGTATATCTGTGTACAATAAATAAATGAAATATCTTACCAAATTCAATTCAGCGACTTTTCGACATGGCACCGTTGATGATTGTGTGTGTGGCCACCGTGAATATCCAAATAAGTGACTGATGTTGAGAACAAGTCATCTAAATGATATCCATTGTGGCCTTGTAAGTATTATAAGGCCACAATGGATACACAACACAGCGACACGCGAACACAGCGTCCAAGAGAAATTATTTTACTTTTGTCATCAAAAGACAACGTCGAGAAAACACCTGTTTTTAATTTATTTAAACACACATCACCAACACAGATCTCACAAGTATAATTTTCCACAATATACAGTAATTCCGGTAATTTCACTAATTATTTAGTTATCAAATAAAATACGCGCTCAAAATTCCCTTCACAGCTCTGGGAAATAATTAAAAATAGCGTACGATGCTATATTGTTAAAATAATAGGTCTATAATAAACAACAATTATGATGTTTTTGACAACTATTTAAACTAGTTGTATTATTGTTGTAGGCACTGCCTTCAGTCGGCGAGCACACACGTGCATTTTACACACACAAGCAAAATATTTATCATAGAGACAGCGTAATCTATTGACTTCTAAATACTTCTAAATGTACTGGCGATAAGCACGATTAGTTCTGCTTCCAGACACCTCAGTGGTGCGGCGGTAGCTACTCATTAATTTCTATGGTTTACTGTTAGTGTTAGACTGTTTAGTAGTTCGCTCACGGACCAATAGATGGTAGTGGTACAAGCTCTTATTGTATCTGATAATTTCATATTGTATTTATTATTATACAGCTTGTGCCTTGTAGTATTTAATAAATAGATTTTGATAATATAGATTTACATAGGCCAGCGGACTAGGGTATGCAGTGCTTATTTGCTTATATGAAGCGCACGCGCGTGTAGATTTGTAATAATATACATGTATATACATGATTAAAGATTGAATTATTCTATAGATAATTCATCTCTGATACAAGTACATTTTGTTGAAATACTCATAATTATCATGTTTAAACTACATACTGGTAGATTACTACAGACATGAACCGTAAAAGCACATCAAACAAAAAGAAACAACGAAATTTCTATAAGCGCTGTAACTAAACAGATATTTTATCACAAAAGGCATGCTTACGACTTTAATAGCACATCGTAATTATTGCAAATGCAGCAATATAACATTGCTACATAGAGCGGTAAATGGAGGTCTCATGCAACAATAGTTTACCTAATATGTGGAACAAGAAGTTATATTACTCATCCATCTTCATTTTGCTAATTTGTTAGAACAAGCGGTTATTACAAATGTCAAGCGGAACATTTTACAAATGCACTCAGTAATCATCGTCTAGTCGCCTCCTTCACTCGTTGGCCCATTACAAGAGACAACGTATGCCGCATTGTGGCGATTTGTTGTTTCGCGTAAATGCATTTATGGTATCATTTCTGTCTAACATAACATAGCATTACGCCAATATATCGTTTACATCTAAGACTAGACTTTATTTCAAATGCCGCAGTAGATAGATGATCTGCAAAGAGTTAGGCACATGAAGGGCCTATTTACATCTAGCCAATTTTTTTTAGGGTCCACGTCACAGAAGACGATCCTATTATTAACTATTTAGAACAGTTTCAGATTCCAATCCACTACAGAAACTTATATATAGAAAAAGTCTACAACACATCCTAAAGACTAAAATCAACCCGGGTTATTTCTTCCAGATTTGGAGAACGTAACAAAGAGTGATACGAGGCAGACAGTTTATTTTTTAGTATTTACGCTACTAAAAGATTGCTTAAGCTAGTTACTCCCCACTCGTACAGCTAGGTCCAATAAAAGCATGTCGTCTCCTCATATTACAAATATCTACAAAAGACATCCTTTCGCATTTGTAATATTACAATATGGCTATATACCGGTTTGACTATGTTATGTATTTCCTGTCATAAATGGTATTCGACAATTCATTTATAATAATACTAGATGTTCCCGCGGTTTCACCCGCGTTTATCGTTACTGCGCCATCGTAGCGTGATGTTATATAGCATATAGCCTTCCTCGATAAATAGGCTATCCAACACCAAAAGAACTTTTGAAATCGAACCAGTAGTAATTACGCAGAATAAACCAGGAGAAACATCGTTTGTACTATGTCTGTAATGGGTAATTATTTTGCTGCGATGTTATTTTAAAACTGCTATATCTCCTAAGATATTCATTGAAATCGAATGATGTAAAGGGCAATTTTATTTTAAATTAAATACTTGTGATGAATAACGTATTTATTTGGATAAGGATTAATATCATGTTTATAAAAATACCTTCGCAAATAATGCATTATTTTAGAACAAATTTCGTTAGCATAAAAATGGTTATAGTGAGCCAACCTTAAAAGATAGACATATGCTGTCGCGGACTTTTTTTTAGAACTTTTAAAGGGGAACAATTCTGTCATACATGATTTTTGCGAAACTTTAACTGTTTACGCAGCGCACGCAGCGGAAGCTCTCAAAAGGAAAAAATACTCTCCGATTTTGAAACATTCTTCATTGGTGCTCCGCTCCTATTGATCTTAGCGTGATGATATATAGCCTATAGCCTTCCTCGATAAATGGGCTATCTAACACTGAAATAATTTTTCAAATCGGGCCAGTAGTTCCTGAGATTAGCGCGTTCAAGTAAACAAACAAACAAACAAACTCTTCAGCTTTATAATATTAGTAAAGATAACAGCAAAACAAACCGCAGGTATCTCAGGAAACGTATGGGCAAAACGTGTGCCCAATTATAGGACAGTGAAAATTAAAATATTAACATTTAAAGCTCTTGAGCCGACGAATTTTATCCTGGGAAAGGATTTCAATTACTCTTTCATACAAAGTGAAATATTTGCTGTTAATACTTTTATAATATAGACGTTAGAAGCGACAACGTTAACTGTAATCTAAAACAATATACAAATTCTTACTGAGTCACTGACACTGGTCATCACATATCAAGCGAGATTCTCTTTTAAACCCTGAGAATTCGCTAAGACTGGAAAAGACTGGCTTGCAAATTATCTCCCTACAGAACTCTCAACCTTACTCAAAAGATTACAGATAAACTAGTTCCTGTTATGTTTCTGCGCTCAGTAAAGTTTCGGGACATTTTAATGAGTGTGTTCCTTATGCTGGCAGAATAGCAATTCCTTTATTAATTAAGTAAGGAACGTGCAAACAATATTCCTGCTGATTTAAGCGACCGTTAGCCACGGTGATACCTAATCATCAGAGTGTATGCATGTCCTCCGTTTTGATTGGATAAAAACATCAGCCATGACCCTTGTTTACCTTGATCTTGTCTTGCTTTCATATATTTTAATTCGTTCCTTTTTCCTTTATAGTTCGTGAACGGCAAGTCGATGATGTACCACGAGATCGGACACCTGCCGTTCGAGACGGAGATCACGCAAATGGTGAACTTCAACAGCAGCAATCTGCTCACCGTCGTGGTGGACAATACGCTACTCAGTGATACTATACCTCAAGGCAGCATTAGGGACATTTACGTTGGGTAACATATTTATTGTATTAGTGATATACTGCCTAACTAGCCCATATCATAAGCTTGCTGATTCGTGATGTTATATTCTCGGGTCGAGGAAAGCATTATTGGCTGATTTTTTGTTTATGTAGTATGTAGCATTAATAAACTTGTACCATCCTCCTTGTGCCAACCGTCTCTTTCACTGTCTTATCTTTTTTCTTTCCTAACTCGTTTTATCGCATTTTTTAAATACCTGCAGATAAATATTTTTTAATATAACCTATATACATATTTTGTTTATCACACAGTCCTAACAAAATCCGTCAAGAGCAAACGTACACATTCGACTTCTTCAACTACGCGGGCATCCACCGGACCGTGTTCTTGTACTCCACTCCCAAGATATACATCGATGACGTCATCGTCAACACTGATATACAAGGCTTGACAGGTAAGTCATGATAGCTGGGTTACAACTTAAAATTTTAATTTTATATTATTTGAATCAAACATCTATTCTACCGATAATTTAACCCCAATGGCACGTAAATATGTCTAGGTGCTATAACGATACCCTCACGTGTCGATTCGGTTAGTTAGCTAACAATAAATAGATATACGACCTGTATATCGATTTATTCAGCGTTATTACTTCTCCTGTTGAAGCAAATAGGTAAAAATAGCTTACCTTGCCTAAGTTTTGAAAATAACTGAAATGTGAATGACTAAATAATACTAATAAAATGAATGAGAGATCTCCTTATACTTACTGACTTTTAACTAAAAAGTTATTTTCTTTTATTATGCAGGTTTTATAGTATACAACGTGACTCACAAAGGGTCTACGTCGGATGACATCCAGTGCTTTGTACAAGTGTTCGACAAGAATGATACCCAGATCACCGCTTTCAATGAATGCGCTGGGCTTTTAGAGATCGGGAACGCAAAATTCTGGTGGCCTTACCTCATGCACCCTGAGCACGGATATCTGTATACTTTCAAGGTAACTAAATCTATCAGTTCGGGTAACTAATTCGTTATTTAAAATAAAATGCCCTAGTGATACGTTTTGCTCAATTTTATTAGTTTGTACGAAATTGTTCTGTACAGTTTTTTGTACCGTACAAAAAATAACTTACTTTCTTTAAAAGGACGGACAATTATTTCCCCAGTTTACTTTACAAATATTTAAGCAACTAACTTACTGTCGAGATTATGTAATTTAAAATATAGACCGAAGGCTACAAAAAATACTATTTTAACTATATTTCAATTAGTTAATTAGTAATTTCGGCTGTTAAAGAACACCAAGACTCAAACTCGTGTGGAAACTCCAACATTCAACAATCTAATAGCAAACGGCATAGATTAATTGATGTTTACATTATCTAAATAGAAATCAATTAAACCGATAAGTTCCTTTTTTGGCTGACTAACTGAGTAACTGTAATCTCATTTTACGCTTGCAGGCGTCCCTAATAGGTCCCCATGGAGAAATCATCGACAGTTACAGTCAGAAGATTGGCATCAGAACTGTCACATGGTCGAACACTACCATCTATCTGAACGAGAAGCCTCTTTACATGAGAGGATTTGGCATGCATGAAGACTCTGACGTAAGTACCATATCCATATTCGATGGCTAAACTCTGTTCATTTATCAGTTAGAGTCAGCAGCTAATTTTTATTTACCCGATAAAGAAAACTAATGACCATTAAAAAATGACCAGAATTATTTTTTTTATGTTTTTTGATATTATCCTGTTTATTTAAACAGGTATGGTAGATTATATGATTATAGACACTAGTGAGGCTGAAAGCAGTATTTTTACAAAAAAATATTTTATTACAGTTTTGTATTCAACAGAAAATATTATTAGACTGCCATATTTTATTTCTCAAAATACAATACAGAAACAAAGAAAATTTCATATATATTTACATAGTTGCGCGGCAAAGGCTGGGACCCAGTGCTGTGGGTGAAGAACTTCAACCTCATCAAGTGGTTGGGCGCGAACGCGTTCCGAACTTCGCACTACCCTTACGCCGAGGAGATCTACCAGCTCGCCGACGAATACGGCATCATGATCATTGACGAGTGCCCCGGCGTTGACACTGAGTAAGAATGAATTTTATTTCTATTTAATATATTCTATTTGTTTATCTCATTGAAGGACGAAGGACAAAGAATTACCTATATGAAAATGGATCATATTTGTTATTGTCAATATAAAATATATGTATATGTAATTCAAACAAATTATGCAATTATATTATTATGTCTTAAACTGCGACAATGGCGGAACGATAGTTGTGAATGCGACTGCTTTGCATGATGAGGTTTTGGTTTGTTCCCCATTTTCTAAAGCATCCATGTTAACAACTGATATGTTTATGTTACAGTATATTCACTGATACTCTACTGGCTAAGCACAAGCAGTCTGTAACAGAGATGATCCGACGTGACAAGAACCATCCGAGCGTTATCATGTGGTCCATCGCCAACGAGCCCCGGTCGGGAAACAAGTTCGCTGACAGATACTTCGCGTAAGACTATACTCAAGTATTTTACTGTTTGTATGTACTGCTTAAACGCAGCTCTTTAGATATTTAGAGGCCGCACGTATACATATTTAATTAACTGATCTACCTCTGTCTTTTTCTAATTTATAGGGCGTGTCACGATTATTCATGAATCAAATAAATGAAAAATTTAAACTATATTTGATAAAAATCTTAGTAGAACTTCGTTGCCCTTGCGTCATTCATATGATCTACGATCCCCGATTGAGTTCTACATTCTCAATCTAGTAAGATATTATTGGGTCCCTCTGTATAGTAAGTCACAATATCAGAGCAGATTCTGAAATACAAGACGAAAACTGAGTAAATATATAACATTCTTGTTCACTGGCATGAATGTCTATGATATTCCTGGTAATCGAGAGCAAACATTGGGCGAGCAGTGTGCTAACTTATTGCTACCCGGGTTAACTAGAGATATACGTAATACGAAGCACTAATACACGCCTGACCGAATCTTGTGACAAACTTAGAAATAAGAGTTTTATACCATGCCATGCAAATGCCAGTTTAAGTGTAAATATATGTTAAGGAAATTATCGACTTGCATTATTACACCTGTCACGTGCAACGGTTACGTAGAAATTCGACCATTCACCACGTGCTGACGTTCGATGCTACTCACTAAACTTAACAATGAACACTTTCGCCCAAAATATCTTGCTTTGTATACTTAAGTGTGGATCATTCTGATATTCTATTTTCGTAACAAAAGATGACAACCAATCTTATGTAGTGTAGTTGTTGCAATAACTTGATGAATAGATATGATTATCTGCAAGTAAAGTTTGTAAGCGACGATTGCTGAATTATTATGATATTTATTATTGATTTTATGAGTTTACGATTGAGAGATTGTGGTTTCTATCCTAAACTACCGAGTTTAGCTAAAGGGGTCCACGAGAACATTAGTAACCTTTGGCGGTGGCTTAGACTGAGTTTTTTCTGTCGAATCATAATATACATCTCGTTCTTTATTATACAGTAGCGATTAGCGCATTCTTGAATTAACTCATTTTAAGTCCTGCTCCTAATGTTTATATGCTTGTTGTGTTTGCGTATGGCGAAATATTCAATCAACGTCAAATATTTATTTAATGTAATGGCAAAGACCGCATTGTTTTCTCCAAGAGCGCACGTTGCTTTTCCTCTATCATAGTTACATTTCAGTTCTTAGTAATGAACTGACTATTACTAATTTTGTGCTTTAGATTTTATTTTTAGTCCAGCTTATGACATTGACTTTATTATTTATAGGGAGTTGGTCCGACACGTTAAATTCATGGACCTGTCCAGACCTGTCACCATCGCAATATCTGTGCCCGCTTTGCAAGATAAATCTGTAAGTTCCTATTTGGCTTATGTGGTGTAAACTGTAAGCTTATATTTTATGAATAAATAAATATATAAATGTTCATGGGAAGACTAATTATATATTTTCACTGTTTATCTCTTACATCTGTTTTAATCTTTTTTATATCCTTAATCCAATTCTTTTAAAATTGATGCACCAGTCCTGAACAGAATGAAATGAAATTGCAGGCTTACTATCCTTTCAAGAAAGCAACAACTGGTTTTAAAAACCAACTAGGATAACCACCAAGAATGATTGAGACTGTTGGTTTTCTGAATCGTTACATATCTGCAAATAGAGGGTTCATATTATTTTTCATTTTCTATAAACATAAGAATTAAAATGATAATTTAAACTTGAGCAAGAATGCAAGTCCTTGTAATTAAAATTATAATTTCATCGCCAATTATATTACCTACTAGCGACCCGCCCCGGCTTCGCAAGGATAGTACAAAACCTTAACAAATTATACACCTAAACCTTCCTCATGAATCACTCTGTCTATTGGTGAAAACCGCATGAAAATCCGTTCAATAGATTTTGTGTTTATTGCGAACAGACAGATAAACAGACAGACAGACTCGGTGGAGGACTTTGTTTTATAATATCTAGTGATACATATATCATTGATATATCAACTACAATGACATGATAATCACCACGAACATAGTCACAAACAAAACTATTTCGCAAGTGCTAATCAATGACAATAAACTTATAGCTCTTTCTGCAGACTCATTAACCAAGAACTAATTCCAGGGACGTCACTTAGACGTGATTTCGTTCAACCGGTACAATGGATGGTACGCGAACCCAGGGTCCACCGTGCAGATCAAGCACAATGTAATCGAAGAGGCCACTGGCTGGCATCGCATGCACAACAAACCCGTCATCATGACCGAGTACGGAGCTGACACCATCGCGGGACTGCATCTGGTCAGTTGAAATTTAAGTCAGTTGACTTGTTGAATACTCAATACGAAACCTTAGACGTTTTCGGTCAAGGGTGACTAAACTATTCCTATAACTAGAAGTTTTTAAAGAATTTCTAAGAACAATCCTAACTATAATATTATAAATGCAAATGTGAGTTTGTTTGTTACGCTTTTTCGCCTTGACTATGACAACCGACCATTATGAAATAGACAAAGGATACTTTTAATCCAGAAAAAAGTACTGTTCTCGAGTAAGCAAAGCCGCGAGCAAAAACCACCACATCCGAAATATAGCAGCAACACACAGAATCAATGTCAAATTATTCTATACAATTTTCCGAAGAACATACACGTCAATACCATACCACAAAGCTTCCTACCACTTCCAGATTAGGTATACAGGCGAGATTCAATGTAATTAATGTTGTATTTGTTTTGCCGGTGCTCAGTACCCTGAGTTCATCTGGTCAGAGGAGTACCAATGCGTGCTGTTGTCGGAGCACTTCAAGGCATTCGATCACCTGCGGCAGGCCGGCTTCTTCGCCGGAGAGTTCATCTGGAACTTCGCCGACTTTAAGACTGCTCAATGTAAGTATACCAATGCTTTAATATATGAATGGTTCTTAATTAACACTTAGGTTACCAATTTGTTTACTCGTTTTCTCGATGTAACTAACTATCTATTTAACCTTCAAGTAGAATACGATTATTTTACTCAGAGTTTTACATAGATAGTATCCCACTCATTACATGTGTATATTGATAGTATTTATCATTTAATTCATACAAATAAATACAGTCAGGTAAATTGTATACTATCTCTCCATTCTATTTATATCTACTAGTGGCCGTCCAGTGATTAACATTTTTATTAGTTTTAGTTTTCTGTACACCTTCTCCATATAAATTAAACCAAATATCACACTAAATCGTGCGCGAAATATAATTAGAAAAAAAAGTTATCTATTCGCGTTCACAGACTAATCATCTGTTACTGTTATTGTGTCATTATTTTCTCCTTATATATTCTCATTAAAACCTTCCTATTAATTTTAGTATATTGTTTGACTTTGACAGTGGTTTACTTTGTATATTCTGCCTTTTCTGGCCTGCCACCCAGTAGTTTTTGGTTCACATTTCGACATTTCTCCTAGCCAAGTGTTTTACCACCACCATTTCAATCTTGTGATCTGTTACCCGTTAGAGTTACTAGAACATTAATGCATCGTAATTTCTTAGCATTAGGTGCGCGGTCTGTAGAATCCGTGACAAGGACAATTTTACTACTATTACTATATCAACAAATTATTTTGATCGTCTTGTTATTATTTAGGCAGGTCTTTGAAGGTATTCAAACGTCGTCGAAACCGCCCCCAAGCCCAGAACCGACGAAAATGGTACCGCTGTAACCGTAAGCGATACTTACATGATTATAAGAATGAATTTGTCATGAGTATCGTGATACTATACTATTGTAAAGGTGGTGGTTTATATACTTAGAATATGTCCTGCATCATGGAATGCTAGTTATATGATTAGACCAAACATTTTGGAAGGTAGGAGATAAGCCCTATGATTCATATATTAGTAATATTGCGCTACACTAGAACCGTATTTTTTTACTCTTCTATCAGCCAATCATAAGACATATGCATATGTACATAGAAAGAGAGAGAGAGAATGAGAGAACAGCTATCATAACGCACAAAAATCCCATGTACGAAAAATACTATTTAGATTACTATCTTAAACTCCGCAACATAATTATATCCCTAAATTTTATACGAATCCTAACTCTTACCTCCTGTACCTACTATTTAAAGATTCATTCACACAAAAATACTAAGTTGTATACATAGTCTTCGGCAATTACAATTAACCTACTAAATACCATAGCTATTTCTCCTGCCTTCCTAATAACTTTAAACGCATGCATTTTGAATGTTTCCATGCCATTTACTGATCTAAGGAATTGCAATGCAGAAAAGCATGTTCTATGTAAATATCTATGTTTCATCTAAAACTTGAAAGTTTGCATTGCGCACAGGGCTGCCCAAATCCAGGCAGCCTAAAAAGTGATATTTAACGTCACCAGTGCATTTGAATATGCCCGCCAGCTGACGGCAGTTGGCAATATAATCAGGCAAAAGCCACTATAATAAAGATTACCAGAGGCAAGTGCTCCTAGAGTTGGGTAACGAGCCACCCAGTGGTCCGCCGATTAACTTGAAATTGTAATCCATCGCCAAAATAAATTGGGCAGCCTTGCTCTGGTATGTGACGTTTTAGATATAAGCGTTTGATAAGCTCTAACATATTATAGACATTTAAATAATCGATTACTATAACTAAATGAAGCATGCAGTTTCTTTACATAAAAGTGCATTTAAAGTAAGTTAAAAGCATGCATTAAAAGTAGTTGTCATGTGACCGTGTTCTATGATGCAATGCGTTTTACACATAAAATATATGTAGTACCTACTTTTTGCCAAACTTTTGGCGAAACGGATTGTTGAATGCAAAGTGCGTTAGGGCATGATATTATTCCACGATTGCATCAATATTTTAAAATGTCTTTTTCGTACGGACGTTTTGACTTTACGATATCTTACATTTAAAATTTAACTAGTTTTACGATTTAAGTCTGGTTTTATTTTACCAACGCTTCTACCATTTATATTTTGGACAATTTCAGCAACTATGGTCACGAGGCAATTAGTTGTTACTTAATCTTATTCTTTAAACTGTCGCAAAATTATTTAGTGTCGTATTTTTGTAGTCATCATTTCCCAAATAAATTATTGAATGCCAGGCTACCGGTACATTATAACCTTCTCTGTTGAATACATGCCTGTATTCAACTAAGAAGGTTATTAAATTTCTATATCCTATTTTTATATCGATAGCACGGATACACAAAGACGTGTATTTTTGTTTTACATGACTGGACCTAGATAGCTAATGCGGTAATTGACATTGGACCAATTTGATCTGAAATCGCTGTACGTCTGTCCGCTCCTAATGTGATCGGTATTTGAGGATCGTAATGAGTCAACCTTCTGTATTTATCAAATGTAACTGAAGGTCGGTTTTTATTTGAACTACATGTAAATTGATGCTCTACTATTCTCTTGTGCCTGATATACTAAAGCCAACAATTCCGATGAAAACCGTAAAAGCAGTTCCTTTTCAAACCGATAGTAATGTAGGACTGTGATCAAATATCTTGTGTTTTACAGCTATTACCCGTGTGGGAGGCAACAAGAAGGGTATCTTCACCCGGTCTCGTCAACCGAAGGCAGCGGCGCACCACCTGCGCACGCGCTACCATGCTCTCGCAACGTCCGACGACCACATACCGGCGGTGGAAACACTGAATTACGTGAGCGACAACCGACCACCCAAACACGAGGACCTGTAACCTACATGTGACGACCAAGCCATAGGCGTAGCAAGGAACGTCTAACAAGTCGAATTAAAACAACCGACACTAATGCCATCGTAAATTTTTGATAACACAACAAAATTCAAGAAAATATGTTAGATATTTCCCATTAAAGACTTCTTCGTTGACGCAATGTAAGCCAATGTGCAAAAACGACTAACAATAATTTTGAGAAATTAGTTGCGTTCCCCAATTCGAACAGTAAATAAATGAGGCTCTAGTATAAAATTTTGTTAAAACTCTATAAATTATAATGTACAATCCTTTCATAAATTCAAAATCGTTATATATTGAATATTGTTTAAAATATAAACATACACCATGGTGGTGTAATTTGGCCCATAGATATTTGAACAACGCAGAATACTGCGTTAATTAAATGCAATAGTAGTTAATTATTAATCGAACTCATGATTCAAATGATCTGTTGCTGCATGCATCTTAGTGTATAGCAAATTATTTTAGAATATGTCAGCACAGCCTAAAAATGCAAACTTGTTTAAATTGAATTATGTTGACTTCATGCTATCAAATATATTTCTTAGCTCACCACCAAAACGGTTCTCAAGGTTAGTCATAGATTTCTAAATCTCAGTCCATTACTAGAATGCCTAACCTATTTGATATATTAGCTACCATAACTAAAATTCCTAGCTACGTCTATGGACCCCGCCATAATAATCACCAAATAGTATACCTAAACATTAAGTTGTAAAATTGTAGTTGAAATGCCATGCCGCATAGCAAGCGACTGATTTAGCGAGTACTTGCTCATCACGTTGTGCCACAAGTTTGCGTTATCACGCATTGGTACTTAATAGGTAACAGATCTTGGCACATATCTACATAGGATTAACCAGGGATGTTAAGGATTTGAGCAATATCTACTGACCAATGGAGTAGGTATGTAATAAAATAAAGGTACCTAAATCTCTCCCAAATTGTTTAAATCACTTCCTCATCAGCAAGTCCGCTACGCTTATTGGTTCAACTGCATTGACATATAACATCCCTGGAGTAAATGATATTTTTTAAAGGTAAGGATAGGTAGTTTAAATAATAAACGTGTAAGATACCACGACCAAAATGTAACTTTACGTCTTTAACCTAATATATATTTTTATGACTTAAGTATACTATTTGAACTATAGTATTGTTAGAGTAGTACAACAGGCCCGCACATTATTACTTTGTGTTAGTTATTATTACATGATTTACTATTGTTATTGTATCATGTTAATTTTTTGACTTAGAAATTTATTGTAAAACAGTAAATTAGCAACACAAATTAGGGTACTCTCTGTTTTAGTGAAAACGCCGGACCATCAATTGACTTGGTAAGAACACTTTTGCGTACGAAAACAATTGTCACGCTTGAATGAGGATCTTATCTTCGTTTTATTTCTTGTAAAGTACAAAACCTATTATGGTTGTAGAAAGTTCTCAACCTACTGAAAATGTTCTCACCGAGATACATAACTATCAGCCTGTTGTTCTTTAAGACAATAAGAATTACAATATAGGTAGTGCTTAAGAGTTGTTTCAATACAATGTTTATGGAAATACTTAGGTAAGTCTGTTGCCCTTTAACCTTGGCGACGCGTATTTGTGTTAGAGGCAAATTGGTACCTACATTATCAAACTAATATTCAATTGGAAACTTTAATTTTATTTGCGTGAATACTAGCACGGTGTAGTACCGATTTATGTCTAAAATCTACGAATGTTGTTGGAAATCTGTTGTACCTACTTATTTTTATTATAAAGAGATGTACAACAATATATTACAATAAATACGTTTGTAATAATAATTATTATTTATATTGAAAGTTATAAAACTATTAAACATGTAAATATTTATTTGTAATGAAAATAAAGTACAAAAATATGAATTTCATTTTTATTTCACCAACTTATTGGTTAACCTCAAATTCTTATACTTAATTATGTGTGTAAAATTCTAGTTGACATATTAATATGCTCCAACCTGATATACCTACAACTCCAGAAGTGATTTGTAAATTGTTTAACTTAATATTACGTTTATCCTTATAAACGTATTTGTAAATTGTTTAACTTAATATTACGTTTATCCTTATAAACGTAATATTAAGTTAAACAATTTACAAATCACTTCTGGAGTCATAGACATCAGATTGCTGGTTGTATAGGTGGTGCTAGGAAGTTTGCATGTAGGTTTTCGCGTGTTACGTTATACATTGCTGCGCGTCTTCGGACCTCGAGATCAACCGGAAGAACGGGCGTTCTTCCAGTTGATTTTCAAGTTTCGGTTCTAACTGTCATATCATAAGTGTCATATGAGCCTCGCACAAGAATATCAACACGAGACGTTAACTCTGAACCATTTTACGCATTACAAAACCGATAGCAGCTCTATCGGCCCATACATACATGCACCATAAGTCATACAACCTAGATAAGTAGCACTATAATTATTACTATTTAATTAAAGAACCCACACCGCAGTTGATATCCTTAACAAAGACAAACACTTGTCCTTTAGCATACACATCAATCTGCTGACTAAACGTCTATGGAAGCTTATTTACATATTTATAAACCTCTGACAGGTTGCTGATACGAAAATTCTCAGGACTCTGTACTTTTCCTTGTGTCAGTCGTTACTCGTTACTAACATATTGTATCACTACATGGAGTGGGGCCTCTAAAATTCATATGATTAAATTACAACGTGCACAAAGAGTGGTCCTCAGGGTAGCACATTGCCTTCCTTTCTTTCATTCGACTTGTAAACTTTATACAAAGTGCGAGGTGCTTACAGTTCGGCAACTACTTGTGATCTACACTATCTTGCGCAAACATTCCCACCTACACTACAATCCAAACTTAAACTCACATATAAGCGATAAAACTAAAGTATATTATACAGTGTGACCCGCGTTAAAGTGCAACCCCGAAAATGGGTGAAATTAGATCGAAAACTATCGACGAAAATGGGTCTAAAAAACTTCTAAAAAAAAAACTAATTTTTTTATACGCCACTGAACATTTGTTTCCCGAATTTTGACCTCTATGTACAAATAAATTTATTCCTCCCAAACTAGCTGGCCGATTTTGATGAAATAAACGACAAATCAATGCCAAGTATTTAGCGATGAGAATAAAACAAAAAAAAACAACAAAAAATGGCTTTAAATACTTCATTTTTTTAAATACTTGTGAAAAAAGTCACTATTTTTCACTGTTTTTTTCAATCAACTCAAATTTAAATAAACCCCTACATCTTGATTTGTTTTATAATTTATTATTATTCTTGACTGTATTAGCTTTCAAAAAAAAATAATCAAACATTGTATCTCTAAAAATACAGGAGTTACGAATTTTTAAAGTTCACTACTCAGAATGGGCAAATCCAGGTAGAGACCCTTTTTTTATTCCTTTGTTATACCAGTGGTCGGCTGCTATTGTGTTCAATGCTTGGGGAAAAGGGAAGGGGTATTGGTACAGTCCGGCAGTCGCCCGCACTAGTCCGCTCCGATCACATCGCTGCTGCTGTACGTCAGCTGTTGTTCTCGCATTAAAGTTACAGTTTTTCGTTGAGTTTTCGTTATTGACTACTTGTTACGTTTTTGTTATTGACTGTTTGTTACGTTACTCGACTGTTTTCGTGGTTGTGCTGGGTTGAGATGCCGCGATTAAATGCATTCTCCCCGCGAGAAATCGCTGACATCCATTATTATTATGGAATGTATGGTGGACGCACAACAGTCGCTCGATCGGCATACGTAAATGCATTTCCGAACAGACTTGCACCGTCGGCAAGGAACTTCCAGGAAGTTCATCGGAAGCTCTCCGACATCGGACTTGGATTACAACACACAAGACGTGAACAAGAATCCATTGTAATCGACACAGCGATAGAAGAAGCGGTTTTAAGTACCATTTTTGCCACTCCTACTATCAGTACGAGGCGTTTAGCTTTACTCCACGGCATATCACAAGCCTCAGCGTGGAGAATCTTGAAGAAAGAAGGTCTACATTCATATCATTATCAAAGAGTCCACGATTTGCACGGGGATATGGATTTCCAATCAAGGTGCGTTATGTCGATCTGGCTACAACGACAAATTCGTCGCAATCCACAATTTTTAAAAAAGATTTTATGGATGGATGAGTCGAAGTTCACCAGGAATGGCATCACGAACGCTAGGAATTTGCACGAGTGGACACATGATAATCCACATCTGAAGAGGGCCTCGTCATTCCAGGTGCAATTTTCAATAAATGTTTGGGCAGGTCTACTCGACGACATGTTGATAGGACCAGTAATTTTACCAGCGACATTAAATTCGGAACGATTCCTAACTTTATTAAGGGATGAGCTTCCCCGTCTGTTAGAGGATGTGCCGCTGGCATCGAGACAGGGCATGTACTTGCAAATGGACGGCTGCCCTGCTCACTACGGGCGCAATGTCCGTGAATTTTTAAATAATAATTATGCCAATCGCTGGATTGGGCGCGAAGGCCCAGTGGGCTGGCCAGCCCGCTCTCCTGATCTGACGCCGCTCGACTACTTTCTATGGGGCCACATGAAGCAAAAGGTGTACAGTGCACCTGTGAATTCAGAGGCTGAGCTTCATGACCGCATCATGAGGTGCGCTGAAGAATTGAAAAATGAACCGCAACTTATACGGAGGGCCACACAACACATATCATTACGCGTGGCAATGTGTTTGCAACAACGCGGAGCACATTTCGAAAACCTAATACATTATAATCTAAGTCAACAATAATTAATAATAAATCATTGTTTTTGATTAATTTTTGTTTTATTTCAACTGTCAACTAAAACGGAATAAGCTCATTGGAAGCTTATTTCGTTTTGTTATACACCCCAAGCATTAAATACAATAGCAGCTGGCCACCGGTATAACAAAGGAATAAAAAAAGGCTCTCTACCTGGATTTGCCCATTCTGAGTAGTGAACTTTAAAAATTCGTAACTCCTGTATTTTTAGAGATACAATGTTTGATTATTTTTTTTTTGAAAGCTAATACAGTCAAGAATAATAATAAATTATAAAACAAATCAAGATGTAGGGGTTTATTTCATAGAAATTTGAATTGATTGAAAAAAACAGTGAAAAATAGTGACTTTTTTCACAAGTATTTAAAAAAATGAAGTATTTAAAGCCATTTTTTGTTGTTTTTTTTTTGTTTTATTCTCATCGCTAAATACTTGGCATTGATTTGTCGTTTATTTCATCAAAATCGGCCAGCTAGTTTGGGAGGAATAAATTTATTTGTACATAGAGGTCAAAATTCGGGAAACAAATGTTCAGTGGCGTATAAAAAAATTAGTTTTTTTTTTAGAAGTTTTTTAGACCCATTTTCGTCGATAGTTTTCGATCTAATTTCACCCATTTTCGGGGTTGCACTTTAACGCGGGTCACACTGTATATATTCATCAAAATCCTTCGTGGCATAATTGAGGCACCAGAAGTTCATGACGTGCAATTGAGGATAAGTATTTGTTCCTGATGATTACCGCCGCGGCAGAAAGCACAAACTGTTTGCCTTACCAGCTTGTCGCACAGTAGTCCGTGCTAATTCACCCATACCTCGGTCTCTCGCCACACTCAACGCTCTCCTTGTGGACAACACTCAATGTGATATGTTTGCGGATGAATGGAAGAAGATACTGTCAGTGTGTAAGGAATATTGTGAAAAGTTAGTATGATAGTTGCGTCCTTAATTAGTATAAGTGGCCTGCGGCCGTTCTAATTAAGTAAATAAATAAATAAATAAATTTTTAAATAAATAAAATTCTTCAAAAGTAGGCTTTTGCATCGGAGCTATTTGTTTTTAGCAATTATTTATACAATAAAATGAATGCTATGACGAACATCTATTCTCTGATGACAGTGAAATGTAAGCAAGTTCTAACCCAGGGGGGGACAATGCCTAATACCTTTCCTATATCCAAAGATAGGACTGACATCTGTGTTTTTGGCCCCGTACTTGTGGTGTAAATCAATCGCAGAAGATGGCGCTTAAACAAATTTTTAATTTATTATTTAGTGTCAGTTCTTACCTATCTATACTTTTATATTTTGAATTTATCAAGAATCATATTTTATTCTCATTTTAATTGTTTTATCATAAAAATGTCATAAAATACAAATTAGTAAATATGTCGGTCAAAGACTATGATTCAAACATTGGATTTGTAAGTCAGTCACAATCGTAGCATCTCTACTTAATCTGTGGTCACAATATGGCGACTGCATCTTGCCTGTACGCACGTTTGTAGTTTTTCGTCCTATATTGTATACTTTTCGGCTGTGAAGGTCTTATGTAAGTGCGTTGAGTCGAGCTCTGTGTTCCTCCACCTTGTGTCAATTAATCTTCCCATCGAAAACTGTTGTTATCAGTGTGCGATAGTGACGCTTTTAGTGTTTATTGTTGCGCGGTTTTTCCAACTACAAAAATGCCGAGACGCTGCACATTTCACTGTGAACCTAAAGTCCGCTGCACAGTTATATTTTAATAAACATAAACATAATAAAATGTTATTTGTTGTTGTTTTATTCTTATACTACGATATGCACCCTACTTATTGTATTTAAATTGTTTTGTTTGGATCTATTTTTGTAACATTCTACTTGTTCTATTTGCAATTTTTATTTGCATATTTTTTATGTTACAAAAATACGATTGATACAAAACAATATAAATACAAATTCTGGATTAGTAATACATAATATAAATAGCTATAGGCACAGAATACGGAATAGCTATAGCTATGTATAGAAGGATTAGTTCGGGGCCAAAAGTTCAGATGTCGCTGTTTCAAATAGGGTTGGCTGAAATTGACCATAAGAGGGCTCTCTTTTCCCTATGTATTACTTTACTCTTTGTTCTAACCTCATATCTTTTAAAACATAATAATTACGAGTATACGACAAGCCTCTTAAGGCGAGGATTTCCCAAAGTACAGTGTTACCTAGCGTGCTTAAACGCGTTTTATTTGTAAACAACATAGATTTAAATTCTGAAAAAAATATATGTTATTTTACAGCATTAGATCTTGATTTGTCGGACATTCGAAACACGATTACTGACATTTTATACGATCGAAAAAAATCGTGAACATAGGTCTGATTTAAGCATTTTTCGTGTTTTATTTGAGTTATATTGGGATTTGAATTTTCAAAAATATACCAAAAGAAAGGTCATGTAAAAACGGTTATTTGTCGGGCATCACAATATGCATTAAATAATATACGAAAATATAATACCGAAAATATATGATTTCCTATTGCCGACGCGCTCTCTCTCGCGTCTTGCACTCCCGAGCGGGATGTAATGGAGACAGGACGTATCGCTAGTTTGCAGAGCGCACCGCAGAATTACGAATAATTTTATCGTGTGCGTTACCGCAGCAAAATGTTCAAAAATTTTGTGCTTTAGAGAGGTGAGAGTATGGCAAATAATTAGTCCATCGTGAAGAGTCATTTATTCACTAATAGCAAAATTTGTTCAAGTAGTATTTTTAAAGTTATTCGAGAAAAACACATTTTGCTGGGGTAACGTTTGAAACGTTACCCCAGCAAAACTTGTTTTTTAAATCGTTTTAGCTCGGAATTAAATGCATGAATAGATAGCTTTTATTGCGTATTAAATGTTTGTGAACAGCAAAATTTGTGTGTCGTGTGGTTCAAAAGTTATTTAAGATTTTGCTGCGGTAACGTTTTGGGATTGTCCAGATCTCAAAAACGGCTCAACGTAGAAGTTTGACAAAAATACCAATAATAGACCTTAATTTGTTCAAAATTGTTCAAACATTAGTTTTTGATTTGTTTGATAAACACCAATGTGATGAAATGGTGCCGAAATTCAGAAAGAAACGGACTTGCAAGTAAACCATAACACTTACAATCAAATTAAAAGCTGTATCATGTACAAATTTTACTTCATAGATAGCAGACAGATTCCTTGTTTTAAATAATAGGTAACGTTATTGAATCACGATGAGGCGTTTTCACCTTTCAAATGTAACTGAAAAATTTTCTGGCGTGCTAATTATAGATCGCCAATTGAACCTAAACGTGTGTACGGAGACACGTTTTCAACAACACCTGCACCAGTCGGAAGGAAAGAATCCCATGCTGCCGCTCTACCCACCACTCCAACACCGGCTGGAGGGCCTCAACGGTTCTGAATCCCGCTAAAGACACCTCCAGCCGCGCTTTTCATTTTAGGAATGCGCCCTGGTGGGCTCGGTTCCTTGTACCAGTTAAAACCCCTGGTCGGGCGAACACCCGTCTCCTCCCATACCGACGACATCACTTTAAGGGTTTCGGCGAGTACTTCCGCTTCCAAGTCTCACAGAGGAGTTCCAGCCAAAGCGCAGGCTGCGTCGGGCTCTATGGCGACCTCACTCAAGCTTACGCTTGACGTTCCGAAACAAACCAATAGATTTATTCAATTCCAATTACAGAAATAAATTACATTCCAATGGTTATTTTCTTGACGCTCCGACATGTATATGACACGTTTACATCAGCACTTATGATTACTTTGTGTACGGCCCACAAAACGTGACAATATAAATAGTGATCGACAGAATGTAGGTCTTGTAAGTTCTCTCAGTCAGCTCTTAACATAAATCCTACAGGACGAGAATGAGTAGATACCTCCACAACAGCACAGCACAATGTGACCTCATGAGAAGTCTCAACGACGATACAGTATATTAGAAATTGCGACATATATCCCAGCTCGCGCTTTGCCATCCCGTTGTCATTCTCTATTACGTAGGTGAGTACTTTAAAGCACTCCTCGTAGAAGAGTCAAGACCGGGACCCAATCTTTCTAAGCGGACGACTTAAATGGATCCGTGAGATTGGGATTATTTACAATTCTAATTGCGTAACTTTGTATCCAACTATCCAAGTGGATAGAGATGATAAAATCGAGGTACATTGATTATTATAGTATAGGTGTTATTTAAATGGTTAGCATAGCATTGGTATTTTTGTGAGCAGAAAAATATAATCTGTGAGCAGAAATAGCCAATTGATCAGCAACTCATGGCCAGCAGACTTTAAAGAGATCAAACTAAGTCGACGGAGCCCCGCTTCGCGGGGCTCCTATTTTTGGATGGGTTTAAAAAAAGGAACCTAACATAACCTAACACTTCCGAGACGGAATGCAGTGATTTGAGGCGTATAGATGCTCGTTATGCTGTGCAATATTTACTGACCAATTAGTATTTTTGATGATCATTATATTTAATGCCTTATAATACTTTTAAGTTTAGTTTTAAAACAAGAAACTCTAGCGGGAGGATTAATTTAAATGTTGCATTACAATTATTAGACAACGGTCACAAAGATCACCCAGATCTTTAAACCATTTATCAATCACATAATTGTACGTGCGGAACTTAAGACTATGATTACCACTATATTGTTAAAAATTAAAATGATGTTGTTGATTTTACATACAGTGCAACTTTATTTTGACGAATAGCAATTTTTTAAATTTTAACGTCAAATTAGCGTCACATTCTGACATACATCTGACATTCATATGACACTGACAAATCAATTCAAATCAAAACATTCAAAACCATGTGGCCCATGTTGTGTGTCGTTTGTTTTTATCATAAATATGGTAATCTAGTTAAAATTATATAATTAATCCTTATCCAGAAATTTATTTTGAAATCAAGAGGTATATAAAACTGGATATTGAATCTAGAAAACAAGTGAACTAATTATATCTACAATACTTTACTGTTACAATGAGCTGTAAATGTAAACAAAACTCTAAGTATAAATGTCCTGTTTGCAAACACCCATAGTGAGTATTTGTCTAATATTTTGTTAAAATTAGTACTTACACATAATTGACTGAATATCTTTCAAATTCAATTATTGACTATTTTACAGTTGCTCAGTACCATGTTACAAAGAACATAAACAGACACCGTGCTCGCCGCCGCCAGAACCGCCAAAAGAAACAGATGATATAATTTCAACAGATAGAGAATATGAGTATCCTACAGAAGATACTGTACCAACAGAAAAATTCCAATTATTAGGTAAATCATCCTATATAATTAATTTTGAATTTATTTAAATTGCTTCATTCAGATATTTGGTATACAAAGGATAAAAAAGAGATATATTCTGAGTCATATCTTTCTTTGTATACATATAACCATATCTAGATGCATTGAAAAAGCATTAAGTCAAAATAGTTCTCTGCAAAGTTTCATCTTATTCTTATTATATTAGAGATTATTATAACAGAGGACCCTTGCCTTTAAACAAATAAAATGTAATATCTAGATTAGGATATGCAAAGTAAAAAAATATATACATATAAATGTATATATTTTTTTACTTTGCAATACCTGTACCAATGTTCACAGTCTTTTAATTCTATGAATGACTTATTTGTTGATAATACATTTATTAAAAAAATAACTCATTTATTTTGCATCTGCTTCAGAACAATCCTCGGAATTGAAGAAATGTTTAGAAAATCCACATGTGAGAGAGATATTAGAGATGCTGGATAGATCTCCATATCCTGACAGACTGATGCAGGAGTACATGACTGAGCCCATCTTTACTGAATTTGTTGATGCATGCCTTAAAGTTGTACAGCCTCAAGATAATAATGGATAATATATATTCTTAGTTCAATAATAAATGTTTTATTTCTAGTACCTATGATATCTTTAATCAGACTATCAACAATATATGGAGACGGGCGTCCAGATTAACACATTATAGCATGACAATAAAAAATTTAAACATTTTAGTAAGTCATACTTGCTCAGTAAACTAAATGTGTTAATCTGTCAGCCTAAATTACGACTATGCTAAAAGCATAGTAGTATCTGGACTCCTGTCTCCATAATATATGTTCTTGATAGTCTAAGTTATTAAATATTTATTTAGAAACAGTATTAAACAGCGCCATGTCAGTTACTGGCTAAACATTTCATTCGCAGTGCCAAAGGTTTGCATAAACATTTACATACATGCTACACAATTACCAGGTTGCAATAGAAATAAAACAATATACTTATATGTACATTAATCTATACTAATATTATAAAGCTGAAGAGTCTGCTTGTGTTTATTTGTTTGTTTGGTTGAACGCGATAATCTCAGGAACTACTGGTTCGAATTGAATAATTCTTTTAGTGTTGGATAGCCTATTTATTGAGGAAGGCTATATAACATCACGCTACGACCCACGGGGGCGGCGCAGTAACCACTAACGCGGGTAAAACCGCGGGTATAGTTAGTTTTAATATAAGCCAGACAATTCGCACATTATTTGTTATTAACAATTACTAATAATGAAGAAGTACCTACACTTCCCATTTGGTATTAGTTATGCCTATAGTAAACTATACCTACCGCTCATGCTTTATTTGATAGGATTAACCACACCACAGATCGGTGTAGGGCGTAGATAACTAGGTAGGTACTATTTTGTAATCTGATTTCTAATTACGATTAAAAGTAGTTAATTACATGTAGTTATGATTACATGTAACTGAAATAGTAATCAAACTACATGAAGTAGTTGTTAATTTGATCGCTGCAATCTAGTAGTTATAACTACTGATTATTTGAGTTCTATGTTTTGCAATTATATAAACATGTAATGTGGTATAATTATCGATTTATTAAAACTGAATCTGGCTCTAAAATTAATTAAAAAACTGAATCTGGCTGTGTAAAAATAATCTTCAGTTTATTTCACGTACCTACTTATGCTTATTGTCATGAATAATTGAATACAAGGTATTAGTCATAGATATGTATCTATATTTATTATTATTATTGCGTTGATTGACGTGTAATCAAAAAATCAACTTTACTCAGCAAACATCTAACTCTCCACGACTCTAACGTGGATCACCTGAAGGCAGCGTTCAACCAAGCCACAAAGGTTTGCAAGAGGGCATACTTAAGAGCGGATGCCCAGCGCGTCGCACGGTTCGGCCAAGAACTCATGGCGCATCCTACGGGCAGTCGTAGCTATTGGCGCCTGGCCAAAGCCGTGCAGTCCAACTTCTGCCAGACCTTGCTGCCCCCTCTGAGGTATCCGAATGGATCACTGGCTCATCGGCCGCAGGAGAAAGCAGATCTGCTTGCAAATCTCTTTGCGGCCAACTCCCGAATCGATGACTGCGGTTCGCAGCCGCCTAACATTGCCAACTGCGGCTACACCATGCCTGATATATGTATCAGGCAACGAACCGTTTGTGCGATACTGCAGTCTCTCGATGTTCGGAAAGCCAGTGGACCTGACGGCATCCCAGCTGTGGTCCTTAAAAAATGTGCAGCGGAGTTGTCTCCCACGCTTACGCGCCTATACCGGACGTCTTACGCCGCAGGCATTGTGCCTGAGGCTTGGAAGAAGGCGAACGTTCAAGCGATTCCCAAAAAGGGGGACCGTTCCGAGCCACGCAACTATCGTCCCATAGCTATCACCTCGGTGCTCTCCAAGGTGTTCGAGCGGATTATAAACACCTAAATTGTCCGCTACCTGCAGGATCAATCGTTGATAAATGATCGCCAATACGGCTTTCGGGCTAAACGATCAACGGGTGATCTTCTAGCGTTCGTCACGTACCTCTGGGGTGAAGCTATAGACAAGACGGCGAGTCTTTGGCTATCAGCCTTGACATAGTCAAAGCTTTCGACAGAGTCTGGCACCGGTCTCTTCTTTCCAAGCTTCCGGCCTATGGCTTGCCCCCTCAACTGTGCACCTGGATTGCAAGCTTCCTGCAGAAGCGTCGTATTCGGGTCCTTTGCGACGGTCGCGCTTCCAAATTTATGCAGGTCAATGCAGGAGTGCCTCAGGGTTCTGTCTTATCCCCTACGCTCTTTCTTCTGCATATCAATGATATGTTGAATCTCGGCAACATACATTGTTATGCGGACGACAGTACCGTGCATGGGCGATATCTCGGACATCCTGGGGCCAAACAGGCTGAAGTTGACGGGAAAAGGCAGAATCTTGTCGTTAAACTTGACCAGACCTTGGACCGCATCTATGAATGGGGTGCCAAGAACTTGGTCGAGTTCAACGCCAAGAAGACCCAGGCATGCGCGTTCTCAACAAAAAAGTCTCCGTTCCTTCCCCTCCCTTCTCTGAAGAATACTCCACTGGTGATACGTGACAGTCTCTCCATCTTAGGTATGGATCTTTGCCGCTCCCTTAATCAGAAAACCTATATCGAGAGCGTCATTAAGCAAGCTTCGCGAAAACTCGGAGTTCTGAACAGGGTGAGGCGGTTCTTCACGCCTGGGCAACTGTGCCTATTGTATAAGGCACAAGTGCGCCCTTGCGTGGAGTACTGTTCTCATCTTTGGGATGGCTCCGCGCAGTACTTGCTGGACGCTCTCGACCGGTTACAGCGGCGGGCTGTCCGTATCATCGGAGATCCAGAGGTCACGAGTTCACTGGAACCTCTGCAACTCCGTAGGCACATTGCCTCATTGGCATGTTTCTACAGAATATACCACGGGGAGTGCTCTGAAGAGTTATTCCACCTTATCCCGCCCTCCCCTTTCCTATCCAGAACAACGCGTGCTGGGCTCAGATGCCATCCTTACACGGTAGAGTCGATTATAGCGCGTACCAAAAAGTTTGGGTCCTCATATCTCTGCCGAACGACCAACGCATGGAATTCTCTGCCAAGGCACGTGTTTCCTTCTTCCTTCAATCCTGGGTTCTTTAAGCGGGGCGTGAAAAAGCATCTTCTCAGGCCGTCAAAGTAGAGACCTCAACATCGCCTCGGCTACTGTGGGGGCGATGTGGAGGCCACTGCTCTTAGACCACACGACTGCTTACCATCAGGTGGAGTGTGGTCATTTTGACGAGCAAAATAAAAAAAAAACATCAAATAAAATAAAAATTATTTAGGTACAAATGAAATTTAAAAAATGTAATGTGATCTTCGAACATTTTATCCAACTGCTTGGGGACTTGTGGATTCAGGATGGTTTATCATAGTTGCATATGAAAACAGTCTTTCCACTGGAGCTGAAGAAGGTAAAGGGATATTGTGTTTTACAAATACTTTTTTCACTTCTGGATATCTATGAAAAGTATTTAGTAGGTATTTAGGCGATGCTCTAAGTCGCGCGAACACGACTCGCGCGCGTCACCCCCGACCATGGTACAACTGCAATTTTCAACTGGTTGTACCACACGGGGAAGTAGTTACCCATGGTTCAACTGTTGTAACATATTTTTTTGTTATTTATGATTATGACCCGTAGTACAACGGTGGAATTATGTCTAGTTGTACCACGGGGATAGGTACCTACTATCAGAAAGTCATCAGCCATCGATAGTGCTTACAAAAAACTGGTGCTTGCAATTTTCGACCTTATATAACCTTATAATTTGTAGTTATGATTACTAACTACTATATTATGTTGTCGTAGTTAGTATTCAGTAGTTAGATTAGATATTGCGCAACACTGCCACAGGTATTATATTATAATACTATAACCACACACAAGTGAGTCTATGAGTGGTATTTTTTAAAAGGATATCTAAAGGGAGTACCTAATACTGTTATGGTTAATCCTGACATTGCTACATGCTGTTTCAGCACAACCTCACATGGACCTCTGGCATGTCTGCTACTAAAGGCAATAAATTAAATAGCATGTACAAATTATTATAGATTGACAGACAGATATGTATGCCTTTTCAGTATGCTAGATCTTTTGGTATGAGAAAAAGGTACCAATAAGAGAAATAAATATAAAATCAATCATTTTATTATCATTAACAAGAAACGAATGTTAATTTCATACAAGAATATGATTAATTATTATTAGAGATCACCCAATGTAGCTTTCAATAAATTTTCAAATTGTAAAGATTTCATTTTCTCCTCTTCTAAGAGTTGTTCCAGCTCTTTTATAGCTTCTGTGCAATTATTATATTTAGAGATGTTTGCATCTTTTTCTTTTATCTGTTCTTCAACTAATGTTCTGTCTTTGTCTTCCAACATTAAGTATTCTAGAGAATTCATTTGTATTTTCCTGCGTTTTGCTTCGATAAAAAAATCAACATCATCTTCATACTCTAAAGCTTTATGTTTCAATTCATTGACGACGTTGATTTCATGTAACCAAAGAGCGCTACGATAATCTTCTAAAACAGATTTTTCATATATTGCAAACCGGTTCTCGAAATTTTTTAATCCATTTATCTTTTCGTATACTATTATATTCATAAAGTCTAGAAGGTTGTACTGAGCATAATATTGTCTAAAATCCTCACAGGGCATGCTTATATTTGATAGTTCGTTAGGTACTACAGCGACGACCTTACATACTACTTCTTCAGGATTTTCAAACCACCCTATCTGATTGCAGTAGTTAGTAATTTGTTGCTGCATAGTGATTGCGTTAATTGGATTAAAATCTGCTGATGGATTAGGCAATTTCAATTGACTCATAATCCTTTTTATTGCTGATACATTATCAGAAGTCCTTACGCTGCTTGGAATAAATTCGTAGGGCTTGGGGTATGGAGACATACTATCTAAATATGGCTGAAATTCTAATGGAAATGATGAATAATTAAATAGATCCTCATTCGTAATAACATCAGTTAATTTGTCTACAGCTGTATTGTAACATTTAATTAATTTATATAAATCTTTAAAGATAGCAGTCATTCGACCATCTCTGTCCGACTTTAATCTACACCAAATTTCATTACCAAGGTATCTTTGACACAATGATTTTAAATAATCTACTTCTAGCGGAGGAATCTGTGGGTATTTTTTAGCCAACCATTTCATAGCAGTTTTCGTAGTCGTATTCAATGATTCGACAACGTTTTGTGTACTTACGAGAAATACCCTATACGCCGAGATAACGTTTCTCTTTACGAAACTAGCCAACAGATTCTCTAAACGAGTGTGAAAAGACTCATTTTCCATTACTGAAATGATGATTGCCACTGGAACTAATTGGTATGGATATTTGTACTTCAATGTCTCCTCTATTACTTGCACAAGATCATTATCATGCTCAGTAGCATAGAACAGAAGAGCGTTAGTACCGTCTACTGCCTCATTATCATCAGAACCTCGGTCTTTACTTGTTAAGCTAACAGATATAGCGAAATCCATCAAATGATTCCAAGACTGTTTTTCGACATAAATGAGCGTGTCAGACACTTCATGTTTCTTCCCATCGCTAAAAACATCTAAAAGCCATTTTTCAACATTAACCTTTCGATGTAACCATTTCATTGATCCAGGTGAGACCAAAGTGAGTTTCCAGAAAAAACATTTGTCATAGGGATAACTTATCTGTTTCATGCGTTTCAATAGCGGAGATCTTATTATTTCCATGATGTTATATGGCTCTGTTGTTGGTAACTGTTTTATTTCACCCGTGAACCGATAACCTTTGTGAAAGGCGTTCATGTTCTTAAGAGTAGCACTTTCGACCATTCGTCGCAAAATAGCCGCTTCTTCTTGTGGTGTATGTACAGTTAGCCATACAGGCGTGTCATCTAAAAGATTCCGTCTTTTGATGTTTCTCGCATATTGTTTTCTCCAAACGTTAAACCATTTCCTCATAATCTTCTGGGTCAAGAACCTCTCGGCTATCATTTCAGATTCACAAATCTCAATGCACAAATTCGTAATTATCTCATCTGTTACTGTACCAGCAAATTGCATTAAACTATTGAGTTTGTCTAACTCCTCTTTCATTGCAATTTTAACAGTTTCATCTTTTATTTCATCAATTAATTCTTCAACAAGATCGGCTGATTCTTTATCAACCCACTCTGTGAATTTTCTTTCCTCATCTGCTTTTCGTTTCAACTCTGCTTTCTTTTCTTCTTCTAGTTTTTTCTTTAACTCCTCTTGTTTTCTCTGTTCTTCCTTTCGGCGCTTCTCTTCTAACGATTTCAACTCTTCTCGCTTCTTGCGTGCTTCTTCCTTACGTCTCTCTTCCTCTAGTCGCCGTTGTTCTTGTTTTCGTAATTCTTCTTCTCTTTTAATATTTTCCTGAAGTTTTCTTTCTTCTTCTTTAACTCGTTCTTCGTGCAGGCGCTGTATTTCCAGCTGCTTTTGCTCCTCATTGTCATTTTGATCAAATTCGTATACAGAACTCGCCTGGGTGGTGTTGATTGAATTGAGTATGTTATCAGCTACAGTCTGAGCTTTATTTTTACTTTGAAATATTGAATAGCTTTTAGTATCTGAACCATTTGGAGCATTTAATACGCTTTTGAATAAGCTTCCTGGAGAAACCTTGTTTGATGCGTCGCCATTGGAAAATATGCATTGTGGTTTATCACCTTCCGGTTTTGCAAAGATATTGGTACTTCCAGAACTTTTAGCAAATGAAGCAAATATATTTGAAGGCTGCTTTGTTTCTACACTGCCTACTTCTGCAGGTTTCCCGAATATACTGCCACTTGTTTCCACGTTAAGAGTACTATCAGGTTTAGTAAATATATCAGACTTGGCACTAGAAAATATATTTTTAGCGCCGAAGGGTCCTTGATTTTCTGTACTGTTTTCATCTTTTGCTGCGAATATGTTTTTATTACCAAATACAGTTTGATTTTCTGTACTCTTTTCTGTTTTGGACGCAAATATATTGGTACCACCAAAAGGAGTTCGACTGTCTTTGTTTTTGTCCTCGTTTGCTGAAAATACACTTTTATTTACACTACCAAACACATTTGTTGGTGTACTTTCAAATGTCTGACCAAATACTGGTTTTATATCTGGTTTTTTACTAAATATGTTATCATCGGGTTTTGTACTGCTGAATAAAGAACTTGAAACTTTATCAATTGCTGCTGGTTTTGAAAAAATATTGGATACTGTTGTTGGTTTAGTGTCAAACAAACTTTTGACTGTCTCTTTACCTACAAATATGTTATTAGTACCTGCAGTATCTTGAGGTTTCGAGAATGAGAATATATTTTTATCTGCACTAAATATTTTATCTGGTGAATTTTTTATTACTTCGGTGGGAGCTACGGGTATAGCAGGTGTGAAAGAAAATAATTTATTATCACTAGGTGGGTTAGCTGGTACAACAAATTTGTGCGCAGGTTTGGGGCTTGAAGACTTGATCTCGGGTTTGACAAAAACGTTAAGTTTAGGCTCGGCCCGTTCTGTTACAAAAGCTTTGCCGCCTTGAGCAAGTCTTTGAATCTCGGCTTTCAATGCTTTTATATCTTTATTACTATCGTTAACTGTGTTATATCCCTGATCCTCAGCAGCTAAAGCGGTTTCTTTCAACCTACCATCAGGCGTAAAGCTAGTATACAAAACATGGTGACTGTATCCAGTGTCTGGGAGATTTCCGCCAGCGATTATTTCACCGACTGAGCAGTTCCTTTTAGATTCAATAAGTTTGATAGCTCTAGCAATGGGGTATGGATCACTGTCTTCTATAAATTGATTTCTATCCAATATAACGGATAGTTCTGAATCATCAGTCCTGGCGAATCTAAGGCCGTAGTGATTGATAAAGGCTTTGAGAGTTTCAACTGATTCGAAACAAAGTGTCCTGAGCATATCTTCGGCAGGGTAACGCGAGCCTCCTCTAGGAGCGTAAGCTTTCACAATTCTGGCTAATCCTCGCGCACGTACATCGTTGAAGTAACGCAATAATATACAAGCTTGTAGGTAGGTTGCTTCGTTCTTGACCAGTCTAAAGAATCTCACGTAATTGTTATTGTCTATAGCATTGAATACTTTAATGGCAAACACGATAGGCGGCGACTTCTGTATCGCCTCTGGCAACTGCTTGATCTGTGAACAAAACAGATACAAGTTTGGAATTATGAAAATTGCGGTTTGACATAAAACTATATAGTATATAGAATCATACCTGTACCCGCGAAGGGGTAGGCACAGGTGCGTTACACGAACATTTAGTTAGCGGTGTTATAGGTATCATGTATTGTGCTATTTCTGAGTATTTCTTAACAGAAAAATTCAATAACACTGCTTGACCCGAGAATCGCACCAGAGCACTCAGAATCGCACGCAAAAACTAGTGCAAACTTAAGCCACGAGATCAACAATACTGTTTTGGGGCTTTAAGGCTATGTTTTTTATGAAACAGCACAAACTGCACGGTCGTTTAAGAATCATTACAACCTAAGCCGAGTATTACACTGGTATGTACAGATAGTATTTAACGTAAGTATTGAGTTTGTGTATACTGTTATAAAAAGTTGTTTTTTTTTCGGCAAAGTAATAAACGTTCACACATAAATCTATACTAATATTATAAAGAGGAAACATTTAATTTTTTGTTTGTAAAGGTTTAACTCAAAAACCACTTAACCGATATAAAAAATTCTTCCACCATTAGGAAGCTATATTGTCACCGAGTAACATAAGCCATGTTTTACTTTTAAAAAAGTACTGTTTCACTTAACCTAACCTTCTTTTACGCAAGCAATAGCTATAGATATATAAAGTATAATAATTATCATTTTACTAACCTCCCACCAAAAATTAGCATCGCCAAGATTAAGCAATGCAACATATCCTCTGAACTCAGCTTCCCTTGGTTTTTGTTCGGGACTAACGTCGGCGTACATATGCTTTAGTGTTTGTAGGCACTTGGTGAGATTGTCGGTATTGAGCTTCTGATCGAACTGCGTGTGTTCGAGATCTGCGAGGCGGGCAGCACAGTGCGCATGGAAACGCGCACACATCTCAACCAAGCAAATGGAATCTGTAAAGACAAATAAACATTTTGTGTAATGTTCTTGTAATCTATATATTAATACGTGAAGCAAAAACTTTGTGCCCTTTTTTACGAAAATTGCGCGGACGGAGGAGTATGAAATTTGGCACAGTTAAAGTTTATATGGAGAAGAAGGGGCGAATCCTAATATTTATATAAAATATGTATTGGAAATACATTAAATTAATGAAAAAACACTACACGCACACAACCATGCATTTGGCACACGCAGTCGAAGCGCGTAACTATGATTACATATACCAATATACATGACATATATCAGCAATATCTTACAGGCAAATTTTGGTCGAATTTCGAACACTAGGCGACCCCTAATATGTATTATAGTGGATATAATAATATATAAACCCGTGACCACGATCGATGCAAGTCAGTCGAAACGTCGGGCAATCAATCCTACTAGTAATATTATATTAAGTATAATGTAAATTGAATATAATTCTCATTCTTATAAATTGTACTTTTCTCTATTGTGATCTATATCTCTGAAATTAGGTGCTTATATAGAAATTTATTTATGAAAGCTTGTCACGCATTGCAACTATATCCTGGAATATTAGTATGTGACACTTTCCAATAAACTATATAAATAGAAAATACCCATATTCTACATTAGTGGCGGTATAAAGTTATTAAAGGCACTGACCAGCACAACACAGAGCCTGCTGCGTGATATCCTTGCGGATACCGCGTAATCGATCCCACATGAAATGAAACCAGTCTGCCAATGAAACCTGAAAATAAAATAAGTATTATAATCACGAAATGTTTTCGTTAGCTGTTATTTTTTAAGAGATATAAAGAAACAACTAAAACATTTCATTGTTTAAAAGAAATATTCGAAACGTTAGGCATAAGTAACGATGAGCGAATTGATAATAAGAATATATGCTATATAAAGAATGTCATAAATATATTGAGCATTGACAAATAATAAGATAAGTAAATTAGATGACACATTCGAATATAAATTTATTCATTGTTGTTATATTCTTAGCTGGGTATGCCTTAATTTGACGATATCTGATTGCAAAATAGTTTACGTAAACTGTTTTTATATAATATACCATAACCATAAAAAGGATATTTTATGTTAAAGATGTTTTTATGGAAAATATCAAAAAAACTATATCTAGCGCACGATGTTATTCGTCGAATACTACAACATTACGATCCTACAATGTGACCATACGTTATTGTTTCATGCTACATATACCTAATCAACCAACGATTAATCATTTGAATGAGTATTAACTACTATTAACATTGCTAACGTGTTGGAATAATTTGGATGTGTAATCGATAACCACACTTCACTAAGCATACATATTTATATTCCAGGTATAAAAGAATATTGTCGTTTACTATCCTGAACTACATATAGCAAAGTACCAAAGAACCAATAAGTTCCCGCCAGATTATACATATTATAATAACATCAATCAACTTGCTTCAAATGTAAGAAATATGTCTAGTATTAACCTGTCGTTTGGTGTCAGCGATCTCATGCAGTAGATAGGCGCAGGTGCGCATAAGCACAAGTGCAGGTCGCAGCTCGTAGCACATGGGTATCTCCTGGTCGGCCGAGCTGCGGCTGTACTGCTTCACAGCCCGCCACGGCTCCAGCTCGCCGTCTGACTCCAACACTGTCTCCAGCGTCATCACCTGCGGCACAAACACACCACACATCTATACTCCTATACTAATATTATAAAGCTGAAGAGTTTGTTTGTTTCTTTGGTTGAACACGCTAATCTCAGGAACTACTGGATCGAATTGAAAAATTATTTTAGTGTTGGATAGCCTATTTATCGAGGAAGGTTTATAGGCTATATAACATCACGCTGCGACCCACGGGGGCGGCGCAGTAATCATAAACGCGGGCGAAACCGCAGTCACAACTAGTGCTTAATATAGATGTAGTTACATTTACTTAGAAAAGCCAGAAAATATATAGTAATAATTGATAGAAGAATGAAGTTAAGAACTAAATTGATTCATTTAGTAGCTGTCTTAATACTGGACATGGGCTTCTTTACAATGTGAGAAGGGTTAAGTCATAGTAAACTACGCTGGACTAGCGCAGGTCGCCAAACTTCACATCATTTCGAGAACATTGTGGATGGAGAACTCTCAGACGTAAAGGATTCGTCAAGCTATTTTCTTTGAACGTCAAATATTATTGTTATAGCTATTATTGTTTTACTCCAAAGTTTACCCTAGAGGCAGCATTTTATGTTTAAAAATTTTATATTTTATGTTTTTCCTGTTTATTTATTTAATTAAGTTGTTAGTTTAGTTGTAATTATAATTTGCAAGCTGTGGTTTCCTATAATTGAGGGACTGTACATGCTACGAACTTTGTTATTGCTATATAATATATGTTATTGTATATTCCTTTGTTGGAAATCCTTAAATAAATAAATAAATCGTCGACGCTCAAACATCAATTAACTGTGATACTTGCGATCGAACTGGCGGACTTAGAGTAACAATTCAACGATCCTCCATTACACAATCGCTGCTAGCAATATTCGTGATAACTAACCTATATTTAGGGTCTACTAACCCTTACTACAAAATAAATGTAAGTTTGAATAAATATAAATTAGTTTTAATGACATGTACCTGGTGTTCCGCTTGCCTCTGCAACAGTTCCTTCTCGGGACACATGTCCAGACAGGTACCGATAGTAGCGCCTCCCACTTTAATTCGCGATCCAGCGCCTCCCCAAGCTCTCAAGATCCTACCAAAGAAACACAAAAATAAATAATAACACAAATAAAGCATCTAAAAATATTTTTAATATAATATGTTCAATAATCTAATTTTAAAAAGAGCTCCTAGCTTTTTTGGTCATTATATCGCATGACCTTCAAGTTTCCTCACACCAAACATGCATTTGTGAATAATATAATATTTTTAAATCATAAATAATTTTAGTTCAATACATACGTAATGCAGACAAAGCTGTTTGTGGCAGTTTTACAAGTTTACATCATAATTTATAATGTACCTATTCATCTTTGTAATGGTGTAAAGAACTAACTCGTAACTATGTTCGATCACTTATTATCCTGAATGACACATAATGATATCATACTTGTAAATGTTACCCAGATTTGAAAGTACAAGAGACAGAAGTCATGTGTTGCAATAGGTTATATATTACTATAACAGAAACTAATACTTTAAATAGACTACTGCCTCAATAGAGCAGCGGTAGTAAAGGCAACTAATGCCATGGGGAAGGACAACTGTTTATGGGTTTTACTGTCAAGGAATCTCAATAGCAGTAGAGAGTCTGACACTTTGCCCGGTAGACAGCCAACCTAAAAACCTAGTAGAGCTAATAAGCCTCTGCCTACCCCGACGAGGACATAGGCATGATACCTATATATGTATGTGAGTGATCTATAGGATGCCTTACCTGTCTCTTGCATCAAGTACTCGCCACTGCTCGTCCGGAGTGAATGACACCTTGGAGCGTAGTTGATATAATTCAGCGGCAGCCTCCATAGTGCTAAGGTTTGTTTGTGTTGTCGGCACCGCTACTGGTGGTTCAATAATAGCAGCTGCCTGCGCTCTGGAAATAATTATTTGTTGCCTTATACTTTACTAGCTGTTACCTGTGACTTCGTCCGCGTAGATTTTAACTAAAAAGTGTTTGTCGCCGCGGAACCCAACTATATTTCTCTGCCCAAGTTACTTAAATGGCGTAGTTTTTATAGTGTAAAGCTAGATAATAGCATGGCTTATTCAAAAACAACATTTAAATATGCGTCGTTAGATTACACGCTGTCACAGAATGCGTAAGAAAAATAAAGATTCACAGCTCCTCCCCCGTAGGTGATAGCGTGATAATATGTAGCCTATATGTTGACCCGACCTGTTAGTAATATTCATGCAAAATTTGAAGTAAATCCATGCAGTACTTTTTGAGTTTAGCCCGGACATACATACAGACAAACAGATATAAATTCTAAAAACTATATTTTTGGCTTCGATATCGAATGTAGATCACGCCCCAAGTATTCTTTAAAAAAAATATTCAATGTACAGTTTTGATTTTCCTACGATTTTATTATATGTATAGATTACTTATGTTACTTTAATAAAATCACTTATATAAAATGTGAGTAGTTAATAAGTAAGTAAGAATAAGAATTGACCAAGTGTATGCGAATTTATTTGAAAGAGCCTTCCATATTATCTATAAGTATACTTTATGTTATTGTTAGCTAGATGCAATTGTAAAACTAAGAATTTATACCAAAATAAATAAACTATTATTATTATTATTATTTATATTAAAAGCTAACACTGAAAGTATTCTGCTGCGCATATTATCCAAGAATTATATAACATACCTAAAGGTTTGGGTAGTATACCAAATTATTTGTCAAGTTACTTGCTGCTAATAAATAGCCTATGAACATGGGATAGTAACAAATAGCAAACCATAACCATTAAAATTAAAGTTTATCAGCATGGGATTGCCTTTCTTATTTTTCAGTTATTTACTTACACAATACTTATTTTAAATATGAAAATGAAAAACGAAACATCTCTATATTGCCTGAATAAAACATTATTTAACCTTCAGTGCAGTTGCATACAGGTCTAGTGCGAATTGTGTCTTAAGTATTAATAAAATTAAAAAAGAAAACTAATCAACAGCAAACTATAAAATAAGAATATAGACTTACACAATAGGTTTCTCTCGCACTGGAGCAATCTTTTTCTTCACTGGTGTTTGTCTTAATGTTCTTTGTAGGGTTTTCAGCCGAGGTGACTGAACTGCTGACTTGGGGGAGGAGGGTACAAAGTCCATAGCTGTACAAAAAATGAATTTGTAGACAATCACAAGTGCAACAATTACATTAATTTATAAGCACTAAAATCACAAGCAGAAATTTGTTTTAAAAACAATTATATATTGGTATTATTAAATCCAAGTTGTGTTTTGTTGTTTGTTCCATGTTAAATAATGTTTAAGAACTATTATGACATAGACACACTTCTATTATTAACTCAGGACATAATTTATAAGTGTGCTGTTTCAACCAAATAGATGTAATGGTTTACACTTGATGGAGTAACAAGCATTCAAACATTCACTTATATAATATTAATAAAAGTGGTATACATACATTTTTTCCGAGTAACTCTGTATGTGGGAGCGCCTCCCATAGCAGATAATTCCTCTTCAACATCAGAATCTGGCACCCAGTCAGGATCATCTTCCTTTTTGCTGCTACGACGTCGCCTGTACATCATACATTCAATATATAAAAGCTTATACATTAATTTCACTAATATTGCCGATTTCAACATTCAGACCCTAGAATCTAGACACAACTCTTTCTCCTTTCATTAAATTTTATATATGGTTATATAAAATGGTTATGAGAATTGCTATTATAATATTCAAATTTACATATTTTGGAGATAGGATAACTAACAAAATGGTAAGGAAAGCTTTAAGTTTGTTTTTTGGTAAGAAAAATTTTATCCCTACTGTCCCCCTGAGGGGGGACGGACACACGATACAGAGGCGCGTGTGGGAACACGCACGCCGCCCCTCGGACCTGGTGCTGATCGGGTCGGGGGCAGGCCCACGAAGCCCACCACCCCCAGGTCAAACCTCAGGGTGGCTGGAGGTCGTCTCGCGGCCTCCGGCGTTTCCTCTCCCGCTCCACCGCTTCCTTGATAGAAATCACTTACTCAGAGAAGGAGGCGACGGCGTTCCACGACCTCTCACTCCGGACCATAGACTGAACTACGGCCGGGAGCGATAGGACAACCAATCCGACTGCCGCGATCAACTCACGGCGCTGCGATGCCCAGGCGGGACAATCCACCAAAGTGTGCAGCGCCGTGTCCACAACAACGTCGCGGCAGTCGCCGCAGTGGTGACAACCGGGCGTCTCTTGCCGGCCTATGCGACACAGGAACTGGCCAAAACAACCATAGCCAGTCATTACCAGTGTCAGCCGGAAGGTGAGGGCGCCATGCAGCCTCTCCAGCCACTTCTCAAACACGGGACTTACCGCTACTATCGTGGCATGCCCGAGGACATGATATAACATAACACTATACAGAAATAACATAAATCTTTATCTTTCTTAAATGTATATCAATTGATAAAAATTCTTACACAATTATTCTTCTTAAGAGCATTATTAACTAGAAATTTACTTATAAGTATGTAATAATTTTAACTGCTTGTGGAACTGGTACCATATACACCAAACAATAAGTAGTTAAATGAAAAATGTGGGTAGATATAAGTAATTCTTTATCACTAATTAATTTATAAAAAGTGGGGTACAAACATTAATTTTTATGTTATGATAAGTAAGATATTTAAGTTGTTAAAGTGTATTGCAAAATAAATAAAAAGGTATTTATCAGTTCAATAATAATCAAGCACATATTTCATTTGACAAGTCAAGCACATTGAGTTGTCATAAGCACCAACGTCAATTATCAACATATCCTAACATACTTTATTTACAGTTCCTTAAAATTTGTTTAAACTTATTTCAGGCTTTATGGGAAACACTCAGCTTTTAGGAGCCAGACAATACTTTTTTACAGGCCTCAATTCTAGTTATTGAAGAATTAAATGGACAATATGTTCAAGCTTAACCTAATATGTTGCTGACAACCATATTCAAACTGTTGTAGCCATTATGGAGGTTAAGCATACACAAATATACAAAAACTTCGACTTAATTTTATAATACTTTATCCAGATATAAATGATTATTAATCAAATTCAACTTAATGCCACCAACACAAAATGTTTTGTCAGTGTGGTTTTAAAGCTATTGATGGCAGAGCAGAAGGTAATATGATCATTAACCTTCACACACATTTTAAATATTTCCACTTATTCATATAGTATCTATAGTTTAGTACTTGTTAAACACGTGTAGAACAAAGGATCATTTAGAAACTAAGGTGACTTGTGCACTTACAGTCATGGATATCATCCCACCAACTGATCAGGAATAATTATTTCAACAAACCAAATAATTACAAATACTATATGTAGTATTTACAGTTATGAATATCTTATCTCCATGATAAAGTACTGCTTTAAACTATAAGTTGCAGCGGCACACCGGTGGCCAGACACATTGTTTCTAATTATGTTTGCCAAACATAATTAAAAGAGATGCCAAGTCTTGACAGGTTAAATATGGTTGACATTAGGACATTTACATAACATTTTATTTTTTTAAGATTACTAGCAATTTTCCACAAATCTATACTAATATTAATAAAGCTGAAGAGTTTGTTTGTTTGTTTGAACGCACTAATCTCAGGAACTACTGGTTCAATTTGAAAAATTATTTTAGTGTTGGATAGCCCATTTATCGAGGAAGGTTATAGGCTATATAACATCACGCTTAGACCCACGGGGGCAGCGCAGTAATGATGACGTGAAACCGCGGGAACATCTAGTTATTGATATTCTTGTTAAGCTCTCTAGCTAAGGTTCTGATAGAAGTAGGTTCACATTGGTAGTGCAATGGGTGAGTTACCTTAGCCTTAACCATGGGCTATCTTGTCTTCATAAAAAAGATTACTTTGTATGGGCAATTGTATTTGCTTTTTTGATAGAAGTGAAAATACAATGCAATCAATATTAATTTCTTGTTATAACTACATCAATAATTCACTTAACTTCCCAATAAAGATATATACCAAATGAACTAGTTGTAAAATTTTAATAATAAATAATACATAGCACTTACACTCTAGCCTTGCTGCGAGTGACATCAAACATAAAGCCATCAAAGGCGCCAGCATTCAGGAGAGCTCTCTCAGCCGAGCTTGGCTGATCATACTCGATAATGCACATGTGTTTCTTGGCAAATAATCTAATCTTCTGCACCCGCCCGAATTTGCTAAAGTGCTTCTTGGCTGCTGTGGGGTCGAACAGACTGTCTGGGACATTTGAGCATCTGGGAGAGAAAAAAATGTTAGTTATCACTTCTCATTGCTCAATAATTACATACCTACAAGGTGAATGGATTATCACAAAATTAAATACTTAATTATTTCATTACACATTATTGTAATATCTGTAACTGCATTGCACTTTACAAACAGCAAATCAAATGAATACCAAGACTTGGAACATTAGTTGATGCTGTACAAATGATTGTCATCTACAATGTGCAATATTTAGTAGCGAAGTCACTACTTAACCATCAGTGCAGCCTTTATTAAATAGGTATGTAATGTTCTTATAACATCGCAAGTGCTAGCAATTGTAGGGAGTCTGTTATTAACGTAAAATAAATGTACTCACGTGATGCACGTCTTGGGATTGATGACAGCATCTTGGAATGGACTCTTTAATTTCTTACGAGGACTTGTAGCACTAGTTGTCGCCTGCATATCCATTTCGTTTTCTTATGATCAAATAAACACCATTGGATTTTCTTATAAACAGATCGCAATTACCAAATACACGAGGTCATGCTAGAATATTTAAGCTTACAATATACAGGGCAATAAACTGAAGAATTTGCTACAGTATAATCAAAAGAAAGATTGAATCGTTACACTTCTAGTTTTGGAATCTATTCAGTATTTAACTAAAATAATGATGTACCTACAAGAGGCAATCGTAAATTCTTCAGTTTGATAATGACAACTGATTACTTGTGACAGTTACATTTTAGTGTTGACATCAATTTGTGCATCGCTTTGGTAGATTTTAACTAAAAATGTAACACATGCCAGATAATTCTTCTAAAAATGAAAGATCCATAATTACGATTCATTCTCATCACATTCAAAATATGGTTAATAACAATAATTGCAAAAACAAGTAATTAAATTGTTCCCTCGGGCAATAATAAAAGACATAACTAAAATATAATCGGCAATGTTGCAGTTCTTGTTTACATTACAGGTCACCGCTAGATGTCATCACTGTTGCCAATTTAGCGACTTTGTCGCTAGAAGTGACGACTTTCGTTTAAGTCTTAGCGACAAAAATTAGATTTATCCAGTTTTGTCGCTAAAAATATTTTAGCGACTTATCTGGCGACTTTTGGAGTACAAATGAAAACAATTTTAGGGCTTGTAATAAATACATTTTTTGTTAAATCGACACAGAATTATACAGCGCCAAGAAGAATATATAAGGAAAAATTATAAAATCTCCAGGTTTTCGGTAGAGATTGACTAAAAAAAAAGGTCAGCCCGCTTACCAGAACCTACTCCACAGTAGGCGCACCTATTTTTTTTTTTAGTAATTCACTACCTAAAAGTCGAAAAACCAAACCAGAATCAGGTTTAGCGACTTTCTGGCGACTTTTGATATTGAATCTAGCGACTCGACTTTACAAGAGTTGGCAACACTGGATGTCATTGAAGCCCTATATTATGGCTTTGTAATTTGCTCTAAAACTTTCACTGTTCGGACAATATTCAAAGATTTTTGTTTTCCAGCCATTGGGATCTCATTCTTTTTTATTAATATTCAAGTAGCTCTCAATACAAGCAACAGCCTTCACATTATACATTTTATAAAATGGCATAAGATTCACAATTTTGTCCTGGCGCAAACGAAATGAGTTATAATTATAACACTTATAACATAGAGTACGTTCTAGACTGGGTAGGCTACAAGTAAAGAAACTAACAAGAAAAGTAAGTATTACAGTACCTCCCATATTCCTACTCTATTTCTGCTGTACCTGAGTAGGTATAGTATAGACTATAATTTAATAATAATTACACATTGTAGATAATAATTAAACAATTTACAAGAGACTTCGTTAATTGTTAGCCAGGGTTCCTCACATAAGCTTTACCTACTTATTGCAGTTAAAAGATTATAATAATATGTAAGTAGGTAGGTACGTTGAATCAATTTTATGTCACTCCTCTCACGCTGACTACAGTCCTGTTTAAATCTTAGAGTTACTTTTTATCCTTGGCTATTAAAAACGCACGATGCTAACAAACTTCTTGATTGTGTGGGTATACGGTGATAAACGGTCTTTTGAATTACTTAACAGCTAGAAACCAATACAAACGAAATAAAGTGTTATAAAAATGTTATAGGTATGTATGTGTAAGTAGAGGTAGGTTACCTACGTAGGAACACACAATCTTTTTTAACTTTTGTTGAAGTGAATGTAAGAAACAGGCAGCTGTGAAATACAATTTCCCTTCTATTCTTTGACGCGTTTTCCTCTATTTGAGTAGACACTAAGCATGTTATTAGTAGTCACAAGTGTGTAATTGCACAGCTGTTAAGACTGACGCACATTTTATACGCAATGCGACGTGTGCTGCATTGCAAAAGTCCAACCATCCACGTGTTTAGACTTTTCACATGTTAATTTAGCAATAGATTTAAATATAAGGGACATACAACCGAGAATTACTGCAACTAACATCGAGCAAGGTGGCGTGGTATAATCCTAACTAATATTATAAAAGCGAAAATGAGTTTGTTTGTTTGTTACCTTTTCACGCCTAAACCACTGAACCGATCATCCTGAAATTTTGCATATACGTTGTCAGGTATACAGAAACGGACATAGGCTAACTTTCATCCTGAAAAAAATTACTGTTCCCGAGGAAAACAATAATAACGTTCTTATGATAATATATGGCGCCACGTGTCTTTCGAATCATGATTGAATTATATTATTACAAGTAGAGTACAACCCGAATTGATTGTCAAATTCTAAATTAACGCGAGCGAAGCCACGGGCAAAAGCTAGTTTGGCTATAAATACCTACTGAGCAGATAATTAGGTAACCTACCTACCTATTAATAAGCCCTCAAATTAATTTTATTCTCATTAGGTATTGACAGACTTTGAATACTTCCATAGGGAAATTTTAATGCGTTGTAGTGATGTTGTTAATAATAATACTTTTTAATTTTAAAGCAACTTTAGTTTTTGTGCTAGACTGCATGGTCACGAGCTCTTTTGAGATTGCGCAATCAAGTGCGTGTTAAAAATTGATGCGGCTCTTAATCGTGATCATCTTGAGTACGCAATCAGTCTTAATTCACATAGATATCTACCAATCTTAGCCTTTTAGATGGTCGACCTGGGGCCTGGGGCCACCCATTGACGTCGGCAAACTTATTTTTATTGACGTTTGTCTGGAACTCTCCATTAGGGTAATGAGATATTTAAAGCAGCGCATTCTTATAACTAGGGGCAGGAAACAAGGAATTTATTATTAAATTCATACTAGCATACGTATTAAGCCTTCCATTTGAAAGAAAAGGACAGCTGCGTAATCCACATATGCAGAGAGCATTACGAAGAACTAACACCATTGAAGTCACCTTGCGATCGTTATTTACGCGTAAAGATGTGCTCATATGGCGACTAAAAGATTATGTATGACGCCAGCTGGTGCGGTGATGGTGAATGATGTAATCACATTCCGTCGCGCAAAACGTGCGCCATAGTTCCGGTACGTGCCCGGATGTACCTGTCACTTTCTAACTCTGCAACACATGTTTTGGCAATTTTAGCTGACTTAGTTACAAGATATTCCTGATTTATTAAAACAAAACAAATATTATTCTCCATAATAAGTATCTCGAAGGGTTTGGTACAATCGCGTGTTAGAGTGAATTCTAACACACTAGGTTGAGCCGACTATGGACACATTTTCAAAGCACAAGATGATGATATTAGTCTACCAAAATTGGCTGTAATACTAATCCCGACCAGCCCATGGATCGTACTCGAGTGCCAAACTTGTGCCTTTGCATATATTGCTTTGGAACGAGGTTTTTTATTTCTCCTGAAACATTAACTAATCATATTTTGATTATAATTATTATTAAGTATATTTCTTAACTTTTACACTTTACTATTAAAGAAGTCTTATTTCATGTCCTCCTGCCTCCGTGGCGCAGCGGTAGTGAATGCGACTGCTGTGCATGAGGTCTCGGGTTCGAATCCCGGGTCGGGCCAACAAAAAGTTATTGGGTTTTTCTGTTAAGAAATCTCAATAGCAGCCCGGAGTTAGGAAGTTGGCGATGTTAGACACCCCCGTGCCTCTGAAAGCACGTAAAGCCGTAGCGCGTTGGTCCTGCGCGTTGGTCCTGCGCCCGAACTCTCTCCGGTCGTATCGGATTACCGTCCCATCGGATCATGAGAGTTAGGGAACAGAGAGTGCACTTGTGTTTGCGCACACACTTGTGCAGATCTTAACGCATACTGGCCGCCGTGGCCGAAATTCGGTCTGGAGGACATTATTATTATTATTATTATTTCATGTCCTGATATATATTTAGATATACCTACTGGTATTCTGAAGTGATGACATAACATCTACATATAGATGGTATTTGATATTGAATAACCTTAGCCTATATTGTAATCCACTATTGTGATCTTCCTTGCAATAATTAGCATATTAATTGATTTTATTTTTTATAACGATTTAATACGTTTTATTTAGTTTAAGCAGTTATATCGACAGCCAGAGATATGGGAACACGTTAGAAAAACATGTATTGTTAACAGTCTTAAGTTTGAAGCTGCACGACAGCTCGTAAATACTACATCATTACTCGATTTAATTCAAAAAAAGGATCTGAAAGTTAGCTTGAGCAAAGATGTTTTATAATCGACAAATAATTCGAAATATTTATATCTTATTCAAATGCATTTTTTTTTTTCATTCAAATCATCTCTGATATTGATTGATTATTTGAATGTATAGCTATACGCAATTACGCTTGAAGATAACGCCCGGTTGTTTACACATTGTGAAGGCATAGGAGCAAAGGCGTATGCAAAGCAGCACCTAAAAACGATTACCTTACCACGAAAGTCGCGTATTAGAACATTGTCACGCAGACTTAGAGTACAGCAATATCGTAGAGTAATTTAAACAAGGCATAGAGCATGTAGGATAAAATTAAATAATAGGGATAGAACTAAAAAAATAGTCATCTGCACGTTTACACTGGCAGCAAGGATGGTTGACCGTGGCTACTGCGAGGTTCTTTACAAACAGACAGTTATTATATTAATTAGTAAATTAACAGTTTCACTTAAACCACAGAGCAGTAGAGAGTTAACTAATTATGATATAGGTACCTAATAATCTGTTAATCAATATCACATCCTATCAGAGGTTTATGGCTATTCTAGAATCATGTTAGGCTATGGTAACTACCTGCGCAATAGATCTTCAAGATAATTGTTTAAACATTACGACGTCGATCGTTACAGCGATATTAATACTAATTGATTTAATTTACTTAACGATTAAAGAGCTATTAAATGTTAGATTCTCATGGGGTTTCAGGTGTGGATAGTTTAATAGCAAAGCTGAACGATGTCATGTTTTGTGAAATACTTAAACCAACTACATAGTTTGAGATGTACGAATATACAAAGCATTACGCTTATGATTCACCCATGGATTACAGGGATATGAAGAGAAGAGATGCAGGAGCTTCAGTCTCGGGCTTCAGCAAGAAAGAGCCTACACAGAGGAACTGAAATACTTTAAGGGCTAGATTTCCTTTCGTTTGGGTTATAAAATTATACGGGGTCTCTACTTCTTCGATGCCCAGGGCATTACACCGATTATGCTAAAGCTCATAATGTGCTCTACGTAATACGAGATGAATCGATAATGGCCACCGGGTATAAATCCGTGAATTCACTTACAGAATAATTTAATAATTTTTTTCCTGGCTGTCATATGTGTTTTTCGAGTGCAATCATTGGAGTTGCAAAGAGGAGGCAGCGTCAACCCTATTAAACTACATTAAATATGAAAAAGTAGAGATGCCTCAAATATTCGGATATTATTAATTATATTCGACGTATCAAGGCCATTTATTTTATTGTATTTGGTTGCATAGTAAGTATTAAGCTGCTAAAAACCTATTATCTAATCATTTCATCCAAATAAGTAGGTACCTGAAATTATTTTATTAGAAATCTCATAATTTGCTAAATTGCCTTTCCTTTCTGGTAAGTTTTTGTATTTTATTTCGGCCATAAACAGCTACAATTACTTATGATACATATTACGGTAATACATACAGTATCTATGCGATTAGAAGAATAAAATACATGTCGTGACACGATCTCCTCGCAAATGAGTTAATGCACCAAATACACCAGGCGCTCGCCTTCGCTCCCGCGCTCACCGTTATTGAGACAGGTCGCAACGTGTTACGCACGAAAAGTAGACCTCTGTCTCTGAACATTTAGTGCTTCGGCCGAAAGCATAACCGAATATTGGTTATTTTAACATCTTCAGTAATCGTGATCATGTTATAATTATGTTGATGATAAGGTTTAAGAAAGAGCTGCTACTGAACTGCAATTGAACTGCTCAATCAGGAATATCAACTAACGTCGACCTTCTCTTTTATATGTATGTATATGTTAGGATTTCGGGCGTTTTGTAGTTGTAGCTTCAAATATTGTACATGCGACAAAAAATAGTTCTGGTTGTTACGAGTATAGGTATCCTTTGTCTGTTTTTCAATGTTTGTAAAATCGCTCGCCCAAAGAACATCCAACTTTTACATAGTATTGCAAAAGAAGAACATAGACTAACATTTTGTTAGACTCACTAACCCTGTAATTCCCAGTCTAACCGCAGCAATTGTTTCGGTTAAGCAACGTGTGGTCATACACATCACATAAACTTATGGTATTGATTATATTGGTATGATATTCTGAGCTATTAAAATAAAGCCATTACTTGTAATACAGGAAAGTGTGTGTAAAAACCCACGAATTTATTACCAGACCGAGCAACGCAAGGCTATAAATTTTCTCTGAACTATGAACTTTCTTTAATTATAATATTGTTATAGTTAGTAGCTGACATGTCTCAATAATGTCGGCCTCGATGGCGTAGTGGTTAGTATAACCGACTGCCACGCCTGAGGTCGCGGGTTCGATTCCCGCACAAGTCAAACATTTGTGTGCATGAACATTGGTGTTTGTCTTGGTCTGGGTGTTTCTATGTATAATATGTATGTATTTACAAAAAAAAACAGTATATATGTATATTTATCCATTGTCTAGTACCCATAGTACAAGCTCTGCTTAGTTTCGGCTAGATGGTGTTGTGTGTATGTGATAGAATATTATTATTATATTATTGTAAGATTAATCGCCTGATACCTATAGATCTGCCGATTTCGATTTTGAAACATTTTGTCGCCTCGTCAATCAGTGTCTCAAACGTGAACGGCTCACCGACATAGCATAGCATCACGCTTGTTTATGTCACAAGGGTTAAACAGAAGAATATCACACTCTCTTTTAGACAAATATGTCTGAGGTATTGTCATCAATCAGGACACCAAATGAAATTTCTTAGTGAGCATTTTGCAACTATAAAATCCTATATCACGTGGGGCATCGAGTCCGTGACCTCACGCACGCACGCTCAAGCTTACGCCACTGGATCACCGAGGCAGTGATCAACATACAACATAAACAAATAAGCTAATCCATAATGGGACTAGGATTCGTTCGCAGCGCGGCGGCGGCGGCGTTTCGATGGTGCGGCCTGCGGTGAATCACCTCCGCGCGTGACGTCATCGCTATAAATTCGGGTGTCACATTCCGTTGGCGGGCGCATGCGGTTATATAAAAGAAAGTGGCGCGGCCGCGCGGCGACCTTGCTTGGTGAAAGGCGTGGCGCAAGTGGCACAGCCGGAACTCGCTCTTCCCACGGCGCGAACCCGCGCCTCTCGCCCGCCGAGCATGCCGTTATGCGCCCGCAACACTTTCGGTAACCGGTTTGATGTTAGCGAAAAAAATGCACCAGCCACGCTTGGACTGGTGCCAGTTCACGCCAATGACGAACATTCACAGCGCTGGACGTAAAACACCGGAATGTTGCAAACGAACTATATTACATCCTCTCCAGATAGAACACTCGTGTGTTATTGTTATACGTTTTCTGAAAACCTGGCACGGAACAGGTACACAATGATCTCTGAGTCAAATAAAAATTCTCATTTGTCTTCCGCGAGCAATTCTTCAGCGATGTAGATGTCGTGCATTTGTTATTGATGAAAGCTTTTTCTTGATATTTAGCAACAAACGCTCAATCTACTTCCAACTCAAAATCTTGGCTCTGAAGCCATAATTAATATGCAGAATACAATAATTTCTTATTCTTAGTATTTTTATATTTTGTGCGAATATTTGCATGTACCATGTACGTAACCAGGACCATGCAAAAGTTTATTACTAGATATGACTAAACAGCTGCTGGCTACTTTACCCAGCATGTCACTACTAATGCACTGTGTTCCAGATACGTTATCCAAATATGACAATCTGTATGATTAACTTGGTTTGTTATGTAATTATTAGTGATCCATCTGGTCACAGGGATTTAACTTATTACTAGTTTTGTCTCATTATGTCTTTATACCCTTTTCCTTAGGATGGCAACGCGCAAGTAATATCCTTGTATTACAAGCGATTACAGCCAACAGTAACTACTTACCATCAGGTGGGCCATACTTATGCACGCCGGTGCTGCCACATTAGAAATGCAAAAAAATAAAGCAAATGACCATGAATGATGGAGTCTAGTTGAATGGTTTGGAACTGGAGATCCTTCTTCCTATGCAAATCTAGGCCTTGTCAATGACCTTCCTGTCTATAGAATCTATACTTCACGAAGTTCAATGAAAGTTAGTCCGATGACAAGAGAACATTATTGTTAGCTGAAGTATAGTAAAATTGTTTGTTAGCACTAAACGTAGTGCTTACGCTGTTTGGTTAACACGTGTTTAGTATATAAATTATGTTTTTTAGGACGCATAGTGAACGTGTTTTCAGGTTTGTTAAATGACGTAGTATTGGATAAAAATTATTGTAATAGTCGTGCTAAAACCTATCATAGAAATACAGCAGGCCTTCTTCTACTCAGTGATCAGACACAGCCCTCACTCTACATAGACCACGATCACGTGCCTATAACGCAGAGGTCTTCTTTGTCTTATGTAAATAGGTTTCAAATGCATCCTTTCTCAAAAAAAACGTTTTTTTATGTCGAAATATTTGTCAACATTATATAAATGTAATTTTGGATCACTAGATGTTTCAAATAAGGATGTATCGTGTATGAACCTAAAAAGGCTTGTAATTGTGCAAGTGAGATGGAATATAGCGATGTTCATAGTCGTGTTGGCCTAGAATTCAGACAATTTCCGATTGCCACGGTCGGTACGAGGCGCGGGCGGTGGCGGTGGCGGCTTCACCTAGCAACAGATAGACGCGGTCTGCGCACCCGCTCCGCTCCGCCCGCGCAGACGCGCGCGCACCCGCCGCCCGCGCCGCTGCCGCCGCGCCGCGCCGCCGTCATACAAGTAAGAAAAATTCACTTTACGTTGTGTATTTTGTAGATCATTAGTAAAACTACATAAAAACTTATTGGAAAACACATCAATAAAACGACTGACTCTATTCGACCATTCGATCACTAACCATAAATTTGCTGTTACTGACGAACGAATATTATGCTGATACATAATAACGGAGGCTTCGCTAGAAATTTTACAGCCTTAACGAACCGCATCGACAAGACGAACGACTGAACTAGCATATTAATTAGTTAGATATATCAAATCTCTTTGTACCAATGGTTTTAGGACAAACTGTCTTATTAACACTCTCTATTTGGTAACTTATCTAATCAGAGATAATGACGTAGCGACAGTAGTTTATCTAGGAATAACAGAAGCGTGGCAGTGCCGCTCTATAATTTCGACGATAGAGCGTTAACAATTATCATTGTCATCAGACTTAAAAATGTATGCAATTTTAATGTTAAAAATGTTTTGTGTTTGTCCTATTGTGGTGTGTTGTCAAGAAATGCCACATTATTAGTAACGTAAATAACATGTCATACCTAATTAAATAAGTTAGGTAAGTATTTACAGCATGGACTTCGCACATGGTTGCTCTCAAATAGTAAAACAATTTGTTGGTTATAATAAAATGTATGTTGCGCCTTGTAGAAGGGATTTATTGTTTTACCATAACGACATATTATCATCTGCACAATATATCAGATGTAGGGCTAGTAGAGGTTCACCTGCTTCAGCAAAGGCTGCGAACAATCGGAGCGGGCGGCGGCGCGTGCGGCGGCCGCGAACCCGGATGCAGTCAAATGACGTAACGCAGCCTTCGCCCCCTCCCCCACCGCCTCGCACTCCGCGACACTCCCCCTCTCACTCCTCGCTGCACCCACCTCTTCGTGTCTGGTCGACCGTCTGAGCCGACATTGCCGCGCTTTGATCTCATGCTGCCTCGCTTGCATGCCTGTCTTGTCAATGTTCCACTTATTTAATTAATCCCTTATACGGTGCTAGGACGAACGGTTCCTGGGCGCAACTATCTGGGAACAGCCACGGTACTGTTACATTTCATCTATTAAGGCGAGATAGATCGCTATCTTTATTGAAACTAAAGGGGTGAACATTACATTGTTAAGCAAGGAAGCATTCAAGGACTTTAAAGGTATACATACATTATCGGTACAAATATATTATGACAATAACGATTACAAAGTGGCATTTTGGTTATGCAATCATTTATTCGCTGTTAAATACGTACTTACTAAAACTATTGTTTACAACATATCTCTTGACAGCTCACTCAAATCTCAAGGTCCAATAAAGCAATATTTCCATTGGTTGCCCATCTCCAAGATTTAAGTACATTATTTCACGTGGTGACGGCAACACGTAGGGAAATTATACTGGGTCTAATTAGCGAACATGCCTCGAAATAGAATTATTATTTCAAATTATAAAGTAGCGTCGCCGCGGCGGCTACCCGTCACGGTCTGTGCCGGCGCGGGCGCGGGCGCGGCGCGGCGCCCGGGACGTTCACGCGCCACACTCGCCTTCTAATTATTTCTTTAGTTTTCATTTCATTTTATAACCCAACTATATTCTAACATGAACTCGATAAGAACTCTGTATTTTAAACAGTATTAACACTACTGTTTAAGTAAGTAAATGAATTTGTAATGTGCGTTATATTGTTTCATTAGAACAGACATTTTATGATTTATTTAAACAAAAGTATGATAATAAGATTTTATTGCGTCATTCAATGTTTTAAGACATTTTGGTGTTCTGGAAAATAACAGTGCCACGTGTGACAGTAGGACAAGAGCGTGCTCTGCCTGTATAATGAGCATACAGATATATCAACAACCTTGTGTGCGGGTCTCAGAAAAATGGGCACATCACGCAAACACTGTGAATCATGCCTGGCCGGCAGCGGCAGCGCCGCACGCCCCGAGGTGACTCAAGCTTAGGGTTACTATAATTCTAGACATAACCGGATTTATCGTAGACTTGAAGGCAGTTTAAGTATTTTTTGTGAAGCCTCAAGGATGTCGGGTGTCGTAACGACAAATTTAATGTTGTACACAAAAGAAAAACGTAGCATGTAGACACGCATTGAATACGGACAGGTTTTCAGATACGCTAGCTTGGTCATGAAATGATCTGAGAAAAATTTTAACTTAGATTTACCGAGTATTATTCAGTACTATCCTGCAAAAAGCATCATTTTTGTTGGAAACTCTACTCCGTGGATCGTGTCATTATCTGTGGAGCGGTGAGTCTCCCTCACTGTGACAACAACACACATGCTACAAAGAATTAAATGAAATCACACGTTAATATACTTCCTTCTTACTTGGACTTTTCATTCGACCTTAATAATTCATATTAGCATTGCCTGACCGTCCAAATTTTGTCATTTAAGTAGGTATATTTTATTGTGATACAGTATAGAGAGAACAGTATGTTAGCGTATTCTTAAACTTTAATAATTAATATTCTGTTATATTTCATGACTGCTAGAATTAAGTAATAACTAATAAGTTATTTCACTGTTGCTACAGCGTACAAGAAATTTGCCGTTTTTAGGGTTCCGTACCCAAAGGGTAAAATGGGACCCTAGTAATAGGACAGACAGAAGGACAGCGGAGTCTTAGTAATAAGACTCCGCTGTCCGTCTGTCTGTCCGTCTGTCACCAGGCTGTATCTCATGAACCGTGAGGCAGTTGAAATTTTCACAGATGATGTATTTCTGTTGCCGCTATAACAACAAATACTGAAAAACAGAATAAAATAAATATTTAAGGGGGCGCCCATACAAGAGACATGATTTTTTTGCCGTTTTTATAGATATGGCACGGAACCCTTCGTGCGCGAGTCCGATTCGCACTTGGCCGGTTTTTTCAGGCTCACAAGCTTGAATACCACTATTAATTAGATTCTAATTAAAATCTAAGTATTAGCATGCAATAAAAAAAACAACGAAGTTCGCTTATAATAGCCAATTAATAGAGCCGGCGCAGTTGCGTCGGTCGAGATGAAACTTGTGATACGATGATATCGCGCGGTGAGACCGGAGAGCGTATATAGAAAAGCTACTTCAGTACGTCTCCGCTGAACGGAGTTTACGCGTGTTTATCGTTAGAAAATGCTAATTTTCTAACGATAAACACGCGTAAATGCTGCTCCAATACGTCTCAGACGGCGATGTACTGCAGTAGGATTTCAAGTTTTATAACGCGCCGCAAAGTCATATCCTAATTCTGTTCGTCAACGTGAAAATGATACTAAAGGAAGGCTAAGAATTAACTATCTAAGTTTCTGGTCAAAAGATAAAGTAGGTATATAGCATGACAAATAAAGCAAATACAGTACGAAAAAAGGTACCAGAAAAGAAAATAGTGGGTTAGGTTAGGTTAGAACTGCGACCATACAACGACTAAAAACAAATTTATTTACACAAACAAGCTAATAAAACTACTTCATCCTTCCTCCTGATATTCCCCTCACATTACAACAATTATTATTGACTTTATCATTTTGCACTCGCTAATTACGGTCATAAACAAATCGCACGTATTATGCGTGCAGTGATGATCGGCGCGCGCAGAGCGAGATAGAAAATACGCAATAACAAACTGTGTGCGTGTGATAGCAATATCTGCATAGAGAGACGTATCGCGTTAGCTTCTCTATGACAATTTTGTGATTAAAGTACTAGAAATCCTACGCCAATACGTGACGCGAGCTTGACGAATACGATGACGGTTTCTAGTAGGTACATCTAAATGCGTATTAACTTAGAAATCCTACTGCAGTACATCATCCTCTGGGACGTATTGGAGCAGTATTTACACGTGTTTATCGTTAGGAAATGCTAATTCAGTGCAGCAGAGACGTACTGAAGTAGCTTTTCAATTTACGCGACCGGAGAGCCTCTTTATTATGAAAGCCAACACCGCACTGTTTCACATTTTCATTCGTGATCCATTGAATGATTTCTATAGATATACACAATAAAAAGGTAGATGTGAGGTACGTAATGGTATTTAAAATGATTATGGCGTCTCGACATTTCGCTATCGCGTAGTAAGGCTCTGCTTACAATGTAAAGCGGCGGCATTCCTCAAGGTCGGTCGTTCCTTCCTCGTAGATATCAAACAGTTGTTATGTCGAACACTCATTGAATCTAAATTAATCCTGTAGCGTGTGATATGGAGCTTGTTTTATGGGATGTATGCCCTTTATAGTATCGCATCGGATCACTTTTAAATAGACAAGCTTGATGTACTGAACTTATTTTGAAATATGTTTCATTATTATTTGGTTTATTCGTTGATGCGTTGAGCTGAATTAAATCATTCGTATCGAGTCTGATTGTAAATTCTGCGTGCCTTTGCATATCAGTAAATCAATACATTACAGGCTGTATAACGTGTTGTGTGCGACAGTAAATCTAACGTTGGTACGAGCCGCGTGCCGATGTCTACAGCCAGACCAATGGGACAGATCGTGCTCGAACAACCTCTATCAATGCTATGCTCTGTGCTAGGGTGCATCGTGTCATACAGGGCTGTCTAATCATTTATAAAGTTCAAGCTCTACATTTCGTTCGTAAAGTCATCATAGTTTTCACCTGTGCGTTTCACAATAGTTCTTCTAGCTTATTAGTCGGAAGATTTCTGATTGAAGGAAAGAAATGCCATGTTAACTAAAATACATAGTATATAATAATAAAAAACGGGAGATCGGGCCTTGTGGCGCACCCTGGGGGAGGCTTATGTCCAGCAGTGGACTGCAATAGGCTGAAATGATGAAAATAATGATAATAATATAAATAAATAATAGCTAGAAGAAGTTCCAATACTCAAAATTGAATCACCTTTATAAAACCAATGGTTTATTATTTGTCTGATCATTTACTCGTATGTAGCGTTTGAGAAAATGGAGGCAAATCTCTACATTTCTTTTATACCATTGTAATTCGGCACAACAAGGACAAACGAACTAACGATGACGCAGGTTTTATAGACAAAAGTTATGGTTTTGTCCCCGAACTCTTACTGCTGTACTTTAATACTGCTATTAAAGTCATTATACTCGTAGCAGTTGTCTGGCAGCTATAAAATAATAAGTATGATACTGTACTGGCGCGTGTCCTAAATTAATTAGAACCATGATTCAATTACACTACATGGGCATATGGCAATGTTTATAATTATTTCATTTCAATCTACCTCCAAATTTGAGAATAATAACGTTGAAGCGTGGCAAGCCAGAAGCTAAATTCTTAATAGATTCAAAGATTTTTGATTGCATCGTAAGTAAGTAGTAAGTAAGCTAAATAAATATATAATATGTATCGGATATTAACGCGATCATGCATGTTTACCTTTTTAAAGCTTGACGTTTCGACCAGGTTACACCGGCCGTGGTCGCAAGCATATTATATATATATATATATACATATATATCATGCAACGCGAAAGTTTAAAAGTTATTAAGCTTAATAAGACGTAAGCTTCAATATTTAATACTCTAGCTCATTACCAAATTTTTTTAACAAGATTAACGTAATGCCTATCGCAGTGTACGTAAATACCTTATGTCCACAAAGTTGATCATACAATATAGTACCTATATGTTACCTATAGACTAGCTTATAATAAATAGTTTCGAAAATCTTAAGCGATGACATAGAACTTTCAAGTCCATAATGTAACTAAAACTCTACCTTATATTCAACGTACAGTATACACAGTATAAACAGAGCAGCGATAGCTTGGAGGGGAGGCCAACAGACTGCAATGCAGAGGGTCTCGGGTTCGAACCCACGTCGCGCACATCTGACTTTCGGCAGTTATATGACTTTTCGAAATTATGTGCGTATTGATTGACAATTATCGCCTGCTCCGTGCCTCGAAGAGCACGTTAAGCCGTCGGTCCCGGCTGCCATGAACATCTATGGCAGTCGTTATTGGGAAGTCAGTCTATAATATGCTGACACTGGCCTTAGGGTATCGTTAGCCTTCGGGATGCGGAGGTAAGGTGACAGCCGCTCCGTGTAAAAACTGATATCCAGTCAAAACCGGTTAGAGCAGAAAAGCCGACCCCAAGTGACCTGGGAATAATAAAGGTTAGGAAGAAGAAGACTTACGTTGGCTGGCAATTTTCGTAATTTACACCCATCACAAATACAATGTTAATTAAGTAATTTGTGCTAGTTATTAATAATTACAAATTAATGATATTCAATGTTCCTCTTACAATGATTATGTATGAAGGCTACGGTAAGAAATAAACTTCGCATATCAGACATTGTACGAATTAGTAATCATTACACTCAGTGGACTGTGGAAAATATTTCGCACATAAATCATAGTATAGTAACAAAAACAAAGCTAAGATTATGAGTCATCTATTGTATTTTCAAGTTGTGGATATGTTCTCGTTTCACTAATAATGTTGAAAATAAGCTATGTGCGTGTAAAATACAGAATTATTATTTCACTGACATAAATATATATGATACAAAGCGACTTAAAATTATATATTTATCTAAATATATATATATATAAATATATATATATGTATTTTTACTTTCGTGTGTGAATTTGTACAGTACAGTTGATCCGGTTCTCAATAGTTTACTCCGTTCTTTATGTATGTCTGAAAAACTCTACACGATACTTACTGACTGTCTCACCGAGAGTCTTTACAAAACATGTTACATATACCTATATCCATCAAGCAATATATTTGCTAAACAAACAAAAAATTAAAAATTGTAGACAATTTTTACAATTGTTTTACTTATATAATATAGCTTCCTATTTTTAATTTACCGGCACGCATTATAATATTTATGACACTTATAGCATTTCATTCTCTAATTTTTCTTTGATAACATTTTTTTTTATCATGTGCCATAATTATTTTCCGCATTTAAATAAACATTTATATGCTTTCTCTTTTTCCTAAAGCTTCTGAACAAAGTAGCATTTAATGAACATCACCTGTATATTTGTTTTGTATTTTAAGAGAAAGTAAAGAACCATGATTTACTTAGGGAGCTACACTACGTTTAGGCGCAAGAGTACGCACCTGCCTCTAAATGGTTCCTACCAGAGGAGTTATTACAATCACAATTGTCAAGTTATGTTTATGCATCACGTAATACAAAACCTGCTACTTTGACTACATAGTCCTATCATCTAGTAGAACAATACTTCCTTCGGTAGTCACAAATACTAGAAGTAGAGCGCTGTTGTGAAGTGGATTAAAACTACCCGTTCCTGTCCATCTTTGCCGGCTCCCTTCTTCCTCAATGATGATGATGAATGATGTTTTATGTATCGGTAGGAGTGGATTTAGGGTATAGCAACAGGAGTTTCAGTCCCTGGTCTCCATGTGAAAAGAATATATAGATGGTTTTACTGAAATTACTTCGATATCCGGATAGTTTTTTGTCTGGTTGAAACACTATTCAGCACCTTGACTTATTTATTGCCCAGGGTCTACAAGTCTATATGCATTTACACCCAGTCCTGTGTATCAGAAAGATATAAGTACAACTTGTTTGGGCTATTGTCTAGCCTTTACTAACGTAATCGTATTTCATGATAACTCTCCAATTGGGCACAGAGAACTATTACCTACGTACCAAATTCCACCACAGGTCAAGGTTGTCAACATAAATACATAAAGCTCTCCATTGCTGATAGGCGCAAATCGATCGGTTAGAGTATTAATCAGCTAGCTAAACGAGCTATCATCGTCAATGCTATCTTGGTAAATTGCCAGAGCTAGCTTGTTACATGGGCGTTTACCAGCCCTACTGGTGTTCGCCTATGCAATAGCGGCAACGGTACCCGGCCTCCGCGGCGGTTAAGGGCGAGCCCTGAATGTCGTCCGACTAGTTTCTCCTTTGCGAGGAATGTCACCTACATGCTATACATCTTACGGGATTTCATTTGTTATATGGTTTAGAGATTTTGGTACAGTTTCATATTGTCCAAGTTAATAATGCCTAATCATACCTATTTAAAAAAAAAATTCTTTTAGGTTTTTGATTTTGAATGCAAATTATGACGAAATGTGTCCGTATTAAGAAGGATGGAGGATACGTAGAAATACGTAGTTTTGGTGAGCTCATTATCACTATGATAATAAGCTCACCAAAACTATACCATGAGATTATGAGCAGACTACTTAAGATGTAATACTCGTGCTATAACGATGTAGTACGCTAACATACTTACAATGTCTGCTAATAAACCTTAACGGGTCTCATAAATAGTCATCATCGGTCTGCATACAGGTACGCCTCAAGATGCTTAAGATACATAATGATAACAGCCACGAGTACACTCTATATTTATATATTTGATACTATTATGGTTATCTAAACGGCGTTTGCATTATCTATTTGATATCATGGTTTGGTAAACTTATTTAAATATGTATATTAATGTTCATAAAATCTATCTTTAACTATTTTTTGTACTGCATTTGATTATATTTAGTTAATTACTGTTCATGTCTGTCCAAATAAACATTTTAAAAGCTTAATGATGGTACCTTACAGTTTTCGATTTAACCTTTTCAACTACGTACTTATAGATACTACTCGTAATACCAATAAAAAGACAGGTAGGTATGTAATTTGAAATTCAATATACCTGTATTTTCAATTCAAAATGTCTGTGTTGTCTTAAATTTGGTAATTTGAAATGCGATTTATAAAAATATTATATGCATAAAAGTCGCGGTAGACGTAAACATTGTAACGATTTCAAAAACGTTCATACACTAGGTTTTTTGAAAAGATAGCTTAGCGATACCAAATACCAATTATCAATAAAAATGGTATTATATTATTTAGTCCAGAAAGAAAGTGTCAAGCTTTACGCAAAAACTAATGGACAGATTCCATAATACCCCATGGCAAAGTGTCTGCCGAGGGATAAGCAATAAACCGTAACGTCCGTATGCCTAAAAACCACCCGCACGAAATAATGGAGAACATTGTTCTGTAAAACAGAACAATTTTCATAACAATCTACCTACACCTAAGACTTCTGAATACTCATGAAATTTGAAATAATGTATAGTTAATATTAATCGATTAACAAGTGATAAGAATGCAAGGGAAAACGCGATCTGGTTTCCGTAGTGAGTTCAGGCTTGAGTCTCGGCATAGCACGCGCCCGCGCCGCGCAGAGAAATCAACGTTTCGACAGCTGTTGCTATGTGCCGCACCGAGCACTGCGACCTCACCATATTTTCGCTTAAACTCTCTTTTAATTCATTTTGAATAAGGTCTCGTATTTCTAACATGTAGGTATGACTCATCCTTAAACAAGTTTCAATATAAAAATAACTTACAATTAAAGACTGGTTTTAGTTTAAAATTTTAAGTTTTGATTTTATTTGGGTATATTTATTATACCTACAGTCTATCGCAACATCAATTTTCTAAATACATTTTTAAGAATACCTGATCTTTTATATTGCGAGAATATATTTAACTTACTTATCGATGTATTTTGATGAACGCACTGATCCTATTAAAAGCTTTCTCAGTCTATTTCGAACAAATTCGTAAGCATCGATATATTTACTTGTGTGTAATCGAAAATAGCTGTGTCTATATATATTTGGCACATGTAATGTATTAAGGTAATAATGACGTAACAGCTTCCAAGCGGTGCATATGAGTTGCTTTTGAAAATCGGAGTGAATGGTGGCGAGTTTGGAGTTTGCGCAGAAGACATAACGCGCGCGTTCCGTGACGAATCCAAGATGGCGGATTGGCGCGCGGTTTGGCGGTCGTTCACCCGCACCCAGTCGAATGTCGGATCCACGCAACGCTACATTTTGACAACTCATACAAAATACTTAAATTACATTATTTTTACATCCACTTATAATAGTGAAAAAGTTTTCATATTAACAACATTTTACATATACATACGTAACTTATTTAATTTGGTTAGGTTTAGGTTATATTTTTAGACCCGTTTACTCTGGGATCCGGCATCTGCTTTGCGTATAAGTAGATCGTTAATTTCTAACCAGAAAGTTAAGAAGTTGATTCAATCCATTTTAAAAAGAAAAGCTAACTTGAATACCAGTAATTATAGGATAGTAGGATATGTGACTATTTAAGGATTCCTCAGTACAATTATAGGTACTAACCTATTCCTAGATATCAATATAGAAATACCGGGCAGTCCTATTTAAGTAGGTATATACTAATCCTACTTCAGTAACAAGTCTTATGTCTGGGTTGTCTAAATCTGTACGATTTAGGTTGGTTTAATCGTTAGTTTATACTGAATACTGATCATATAAGAAATATATGCAGTATCTTCAAATCCTCAACCATATGAAAATAATTCAGGAACGAGTAAATTAAAAAAGAAACGAAAATATCTCATTATCAACAGCCTGACTTCAACCACTGTTAGATATACAAGCCTCTTTCTGTTTGTGCCAATCTTTATAACCATACCTATGCCAGTCTTATCCAGGTTCGGACCACGATCATAGGTACTTCAATATATTATTCATCGACTCTAGCATTGACAAACAAGCGATGACAAACTGAGAATGCATGCCAAAAACAAAAATAAAAACAAACTTGTGATTTGTTGGAAGGAATGCGGCATGAGGCGGTAAAGGAGGGAGAGGGTGTTGAACAACAGTAACAACAGTTAGAGGTAAGGCGATGCGAGAGGCGGTGACGTCACACGTCCTCCCCGAGAGCGCCCGACTTCGCGCAGTGAGTCACCGTAGTGTGGACGGCGGACGCCCGCCGAGGACGCCGTCGCCGGATTTGAAAGTACCGCGATTGAATGCTCTTGCAAATATCGGCGTTTACTTGCCTTGTTAACTAACGAAACAGATATAAAAACATATTTTGATAGGTTCGCGCTTGAGAAACTAGTCGTGACTTTATGTAGCTGCTTAGGCCCGAAAACATTTGCCTTATTGTAAATTGTGTTCGACTCTTTTATAAATTGGCAACTGGCAACATTCCCGAACTTCATCTCTAAACATCAATGCAGTGCTTTTAAAATAAGGCTTTATAACATCATTTTGAATACTGCATGATTCAGAATATACCTAATAAGCCAATGTACTGGCTATGACAATATCGTGCGTAGTATTTTAGGTATAACAAATCATTGCAAATAATAATAGAACAATTAAATATTATGAATTGCTAATAAATAAAACTGAACAGATTAAACTTTAATTATATGACGTTTTGATAAAGATTTGACCATGATTTGACAAATCATGAGAATCCCCGTCACAATGTCTGGTAAATACTCTTTTGTATTCTAAAAGATTTGTATGAGTCATTTTATGAGTGCACCAGAAAGGCAAAGGTACGTGAAGAGTGGCGACGGATTGTCAAGCATGCTACACAACCTTAATGACCACGACCACTCTGTCAAGAGTGAAACGACGTAGAAGAAGAAGATTCTAAAATATAGTAGAATGTTTTTTTTGTTAAAATGGATAATTTTTCTTAAGTAGATATTCTTGCTCTTACTCACATTATTAAAACAGACAGAATTTAGCTTAAATTAAAAAGTATGTATTACATAATCACACAGCCCTGTTGTGACAAGAGCAAATCACTTTTAAATGGTAGGTACTATATTTTACACAAAATTTAATGTAATTTTATGTGTAGAACGCATTAGAATCACCGCTTAAGCCTAGTCCTGCTCTACAGCGGGTCACCACTAGATGACCTTGTGTTGTCTGAATGAAGAGCCAGAAGGTTTCAGAGCACCTCAAGGAGGCTCTTTATCAAAGAGACCAATTGTGCCTTGCTCCAAAAATAAACATCTTTTTGTTCAGTGTACACAGAGCTAGTGTACAAGAGTCGATAAGCTAGAATCGCTAACTATACTTGTCTATATAAAAAGATGATGACATTACTAAAAATGATGACATTGCAGATATTATAAAAACATATTTTGATATCACGTGTAAGAAACTGCGGGTGGTAGCTATTAACACTCTGATTAATGATGCTCAATAACACTGTACAGGTTTACATTAAGTAAACTATTCGAGAACTCTTTATAAGACTGCCTGCCACCCAGCACTTTACTAGTGCGATGAACTACCACCTACCACCTTTTAAAAGAAAGCTCGACAGTAAGCCATATTTAAACTGTGATTTACTTTTTGCAAACATCGCCGAGCTCATTGCATAGAATTTATTTATATTATCTGCAACTCGTACCCATATACAATACGAGTATATTTATAAGTAGTGGAAAGAAACGACGTACCTAATTGGTAAATGATTATGTTATAGATTTTCAAGTGTCAAACTCCTCTTTGATATAATGACATTGCAATCTGTAGATACATAGATTTATTACTGTTTCCCAGCATAACATGTAAGGATATATAAATTTTAGTTTCGTAAATACGTTTACAGTAACATTGCTTTTTAGAAAATTCGCGTCTTGTCCTAGTTTTTACACCGAAAGGTAATCGTAACTCTGTAAACTACCTTTGATAAATCAAACAGTTCTCTACAAATCTATAGCATATTACATTTTTGGTTTAAAGACAGCTAATGCCACTGAGAAATGACATCTACGAAGATGAACGAACGGCCCCATAAAAGAGTTCAACGAGCACTGAACTCGCAGAACCATAAAACACTAATTGAATTTAACATGGCATCATGCTTCTATACCAAAAGGGCATGGCAGAGGTCATCACCCCTATATGTTGAGGTATCCAATAATAGAGGAGCCAATCAACCAAGCACAATTTCAGACTCTGAAACTTACGTTTCCAAATCCCAATAGCTCATAGAAATCGTACCCGAGACTTACGATCTGCAGTAACCTATACGCTCACGTTTGTACCATTGTAAATTGCAATGGCGTAAACATTTATAACACTTTTTTAAATTACAAATATCTTTAATGGAAAGTATATAGGGCAATCGTGAAGGGACAGTCGGGACCGGAAACCTTTTGCAATAGATCTTTGATTAGATCAGATAAATTATGGAAATAATTACTTGAGTAGATATCTTTTTTCTTTTTTATCGTAGGGTATGCTTTGACGCATATCTCTCCGCGGAACAGGGGAGCGGAGAGGTTATGTCGGACTCACCCGGGAAAAGATGGGAAGTCTCGGGTACTACCGACTAAAGCTACCACGGTGTGCCAACTCGCTGTCTTGAATGGTGGGGGAGTCTCTGGAACTGAAACTACATCAGCGACCCATCCAGCAGTACCCGATGCAGGCGAAAATGCCTGCGGACGACGACTCCTGGGCGACGCCTCGGCACGACAGAGGGCGTCGCTCCGACTCAATAGCTTGCGGACAGGAGATCCCCGTTCTCCTGCTCGCGCCTGCGCCGCCCGGTCCACCGGCGGCGGCTCGGATTCGCAAGAATACCATCCTTATGGATCCGGTCTGCCGCCTCCTTCCGCGAGATAACGTCCTCGCAGAAAGATGCGACCGCTATGCAGTTCCTCTCGCTGTCGACCATGGCTTTGATCACGGCTGGCAGTGAAAGGTCAACACTCACAACTTTGACGAATTTACAGCGCTGCACCGCCCAAGCAGGACATGCTTCTAGCGTGTGCTGCGACGTGTCCTCAGTACACTCATAGTGGTAGCAGATGGGACTCGGTTCCCACCTAGCAACCGTGTGCAGGTACTTGCCAAAGCAACCGTGCCCTGACAACACCTGCACTAGTCGGAAGGAAAGAGTCCCATGCTGCCGCCCTGCCCACCGCTCCAACACCGGCTGGAGGGTCTCAACGGTTCTAAATCCGGCTAAGGGCATTTCCAGCCGCGCGTTCCATTTTAATTCCTGGGCTCGGTTTCGTGTGGCCGTAATAATCTCCGGTAGGGGACGAACACCTGTCTCTTCCCTTAGCGACGACATGACTTTAAATGCTTCAGCGAGCACTTCCGCTTCCAGGTCCCACGGGGGAGTTCCGGCCAATGTGCAGGCTGCGTCCGCCGACACCGTGCGGTATCCGAGTATGATCCTGACCACCATGACTCTCTGCGGTCTGCGCACTGGGCGGTCAGGAAGTCCACCCACACCGGTGCGCCGTAAAGCGCCATAGACTGGACAACCCCCGCGTAGAGCCGCCGACAGCCGACACTAGGCCCGCCCAAATTCAGCAAGAGTCGCCCTAAAGCGGACGCAGCGCTGAGGAGCCTCGGAGTAAGACAGCTGAAGTGCTCGTCGAAGCGCCATCGCCCTTCCAGTACCAGGCCCAAGTACCTCATATGGGCCTGGACTGGGACACGAACCGATCCCACCACTATCGAGGCGCCGCTGGGTGGCTTGTGACGGGGCCCATGAAAAACTAGGGCTTCCGTTTTGCAAAGAGCCACTAGCAAACCTAGCGCCTCGATACGCCCGATCACCTAGGAGACCCCCATAGTGGCCAGGCGGGCTGCCTTCTCGAAGTTACCTCCTCGAGCTGTGACGAGAGTGTCGTCAGCATAGCTGATGACGTTCAGCCCGAGGGGTAGGGCACCACGCAGGACCCAGTCGAACCCGATGTTCCACAGGAGCGGACCAAGAACAGAGCCCTGCGGGACAGCGCACGACATGGGGCGCTGCCAAACTTCGCCACTGACTGCGAGGAGGACACTCTTTCCTCTTAGGTAGTCTGCCACCAGCTGATCCAGGTACAAGGGTACTCCGTGATATCGAAGCGCGTCCCGGACACAGCTGAATGGCAGACTGTTAAAAGCGTTGGCGATGTCCAAGGACACCACCAACAGCACGCCGCCATCAGTGACCGCCTCCTCGGCCGCGGCCGCAGGCACATAACAGCCCCGACCGTCGAACGCCCCTGACAACATCCAAATTGGGCGTCCGACAAGTCGGGACCAATCGTACTTAAATGCTGGACGATGCGGGTAGCGAGGAAGATCCTCGCTACCCGCATGCTAGAGAAGACTCTAGCATCTTCCCCGCCTCGTCCAGCAACACAATGGGCCTGTAGGCCGCGATCGATTCTGGAAGCCGTCCCGGTTTGGCCAGCAGCACCAACTTTCCCTCCTTCCAGCACTCAGGGAACCGTCCTGACACCAGCTCGCGTCGAAGAGGCCCCTAAGTGATCGAGGGCCTGCGTGAGGGCTCGCGCAGGTACTCCATCAGGTCCGGGGGCAGTCCTCTTGGAGCCGATCCGCAAGAGAACCGCCCCCATCTCTGCGTCTGTAACCGGGGGCACAATAGAATCCGCCTCCCGATTTCAGTCTCTTATTGGGGCCATCATCGGGTGAACGTGCTCTTCCTGGCCAGGAAAGAGTGCCTCGACCACCTCGGAGAGAAAGTTGGGCTGGAGGTTTTCCGTAAGGGGAGGGGCCCGCGCGCGAAGCTTATTCAGCACTGCACGGTAAGGGCGCCCCCAGGGGTCACGGTCAAGACCCTCCACCATCTTTCCCCTCGCCCGCTCCTTGGCGCGGCAGATGACCAACTGAAGAGACTCTTTCGCACCGCGATACAGCTCGTACAGTCGACCCTCCTCTATCTCATAGCGCTGGCGACGGCCACGGCTGCGAGTGTAAGACCTCCGGCCACGGATACAGGTCGCACGGAGGTCTGCCAGCTCTTGGGACCACCAGTAGACCCCCGTCCTTAAGGTCTGGTGTCGCACACGGGGCATGGCCGCGTCACAGACAGCTTCGACGCTGTCGTAAAAGCGGACAGCCCCGGCATCTACCTCCCCGGACGGAGGTGCAGGAGACAGCCAGGCTTGTACTATAGATGCCTCTTCAAATAGGTCCCGATTCAACCGTCCCAAGGCCCACCGCGGAAAGCGAGGAGCTCCACCCGCCAGCGGGCGATGATCCCTACTGACTCCCCGGTGTGGGGAGACTTCTAAACGGATGTACAAATAGTCCGACAGAGTCTCAACCCCCTCCAGGACACGCCAACCACTTACGCGTGCGGCGAGGACAGGGGTAGCGAACGAAAAGTCCACTATCGACACCCCCTGCCGTCGCCGTCGCACGCACGTATAAGCGGTACCTCTGTTTAATAAACAGAGGCCCGCTGCATTAGCCCACTCCTGGAACGCCTCTTCTCGGACCGCAGTGCGGGGGGACACCCACGCAGTCGACTTTGCGTTAAAGAGTAATTGAGTAGATACCTACCTTAACACGACGAGTGCACGTAAAGAATGTGATGAGAGTGCATAAAACAGGAGAGAATGCTAGACACATTCAGCTTTGTACTTACTACAATCCTGGCATTTTTATACAAGAATCGTGGCAAGTGCTAATTTCCACTGAAAAACAGGCGTCTATATATATATTTAATGTATTTATTGATGGGTTGAACATAATGCTGACTCATGTAGTAAAACTCACTCATGTAAAAGACACAGGGCCAATAGCAATACTGCAGTTAACAAGAATTGTTAGAGTACTATTTTCTTACACAGCGTGTAGGGTGGTTGGTGCGGTTAAAGTCGTAAAGTGGGCCCAGTGGCTAACCTAAAACTCACAAAATGTTACTAAAATGAACATGAAAGCCAACAAATACAAAAAAAAATTATAATAGACAACAGAAATGTATTTTAAAAATAAGAAATTGGTCGTGGAGTAGTGCCCTTAGAGCAATTTTGTTATTACTCGGTTAAATATGTGTGAATAGAATGACATGTACCTAACCTGACAGAAATATACAAGCGTGATGGTTGTTATTTATTAACTACTAACTTTTACTTGTAACTTTCGTAAAAATGGAGCACCTGCCTAAGAACCACTCTATTAAAAACAAGTCGTCATTCAAAATGCGCGGTTTTGTTACATGACAAGCAGGCATACAATATTTGACCACGACACTGTCTACGACATGTAAAACAAAGCTCAATCTGAATACATCCCACTTTTATTTCCAACTACCCATTTAAAAATCAATACTGAGCGATCAATCTAAATCATATAACTAAGTTGATTGTAGTGTTCAAAAGTACGCGGATGCTGGGGAACCTGATTTGTGGGCAGCTATGAGTCATACACCAATATATCGATCGTATAGTTAACATTAGGTGTTTATTTGGTTTCGACTACTTTGTCGCATATTTTGGCTAGTTTCACCCACTTACTGAGTGCCTATAGGCAGATATTTGGTGATGAGAATTTCATATGTAGAGCCTAGATTTCTTGACTTAAATATCATAATAATCCTACAAGATATTGATAAAGCATTAATTGTGCCAATATAATACCAGGTCTATAACTTTATAAAATATACAAATAGATATTTGAAATTAATATTGGAGAATTGTTTGTAGCTTAAGCTATTAATATATAGATAATAATAAAAGTAATACACAACAATGCGAAAAATAATTATATTTTATATTCTTAACTAATATAAAGGCAAAGCACTAAAAAAGCATTTATTATTATCGATCTAATCCTTTAAAATGCTCCAATTTATTTCACCCTTTGCCTAAGGCACAAAAATCTTAATTATTCATTACACGCTATAAATCCGTCTCTTACACTTGACATGCACTGCAAAGTCTGAAAGATATCATATATACATTATATCTATTGTAATTCAGAAATTTAACTCTAGAACCCCAGACTCTACAAGTCAATACCATGTAGGTATAATTATGTTTAATATACACAATATCTACTATATAAAAAGTGACTATTTATCTGACCTAGACTTCATGCTTAGATAATATGACTTAATGACGTTATCAATTTCGATAACAAGTTTTTAATGTTGGCCTCTGTGTTCATATATTAAGTACATAGGTATATAAGCATAATTCTGTTTGCTCTTACTTACAATTTACTAAATGTATTTTAAACTATGTTATTCCAGGTCATATAACGCTATTAAACTAATCGTAACAATACAGAAAAACTAATAGGAATAAAAAGAGATAGCGTTTTAAAAATAGACTAGATGCGTTGCCACACTCCATTCGTCTACCAAAATATAAGAGTGAATAAGTGTTGAGAAGCAAGTAGCGTGATCGGTTCAGTAACAAAGTGATTGTTCACGTCGAGTGCCGTGGTTGTGTGTTGCGCGGGCGCACCCGACGCCGACGCCGCTGACTCAGGGGGGCGGTGCCAAGGGCGCTACGCCCTGTCCCGCCCCGCGCCCCGCCCAGCCAGCCATGATTTTGCCGCGCTTTTTTTTTTCAATCAGGTCATGTTCGCGTCATACTTAATGTGTTGCCAAACACTGTCCGTCACGTCAATGACTTGCTCGCGTCGAAGTACTCTGAACAAGCATTCATCATAATTCATAACACTGAGTCGTGATACTTATATTTGTCTGGTTTTTTATAACGCGTGTTCGATTAAGAACTGTGCAGCCGACGCTATTAAAACTGTGCGTCTTACATCCAACTTCAAGTGGCTACAATGAAGAGCTGTCTCTTTTTAAGTAAATGGAGTAAGTTTTTTTATTGTATTATGTTTAACACTTGTGTTTTTTATCTACCTACTTACTAACTGGCTTTCAATCAATTTAAGACATGAAACAGTATTAATTTGTATTGATTTGTTTTTGACCACGTGGTCCATTAACTAAAGATTTTGTATTTTAAGGCTACTAGAAAGTAAATATCTTTTCACTATCTGCACTAATAGTACCTACTGTTATTCTTGCAATTCACGTAACCATATCAAATATCATTGTTAGAACTATCAATGTCGACATTTAATAGTCAAAAAATCCAGAACTGGTACTTATTGTTATAACTCATAAGTTATTCAATAATTTACATATTATGATATGAGAACTATGTAACATAGCCAGAGATATCAAGTTTAAAACTGGTAACTTTTATAAATTATGTGTGTATTAAGAAAACTTTATATCAATACCTACAGTCAGTCTGTTCTTCTTAGTCTTACTAGGTGCTCTTGCTTTGGTGACTCAAAGACTCATAATTGAAAGAGGTAGATACATATTTAAAAATAGACTGATATAATGAATATATTAATTGACTCTCAAAAAAGTAAAAGTATAAACAAAAAGGTAGATAGTGAGCTTAGGGGTCATCAATAAAGGAAGGTTTCAATAAAGCCTTTCTCATATAGTAGATAGGTATAATAAATATTTTAAAAATATTAGTTATTTTGCAACATACATGTAAATGACTACTGCTGCTAATTAAAACAAATAGTAATATAATATTGCTTTAGGAATTAACATAAATACTTACCAATTTAGCATTGATATTTGAAATCCTAGAACTTATTAAAAAACAGATATTAAAGCATTATATTTGTCAATGCTGATTTACATAGTAACAGCATCAAATAAAAATAATTATATCTATTCAAGAACTGCCGTGGAGGTCTTGATTCTACCAAATCAATTGCTTTATTTTTGTATTTATTTAAAAACGAACTACCTAAAAGAATTCTTGTTTAGTGGTAGAACAGGGAGAAGAGCTACTTGTGAATCACATAATATTTTATACCATGCTGGACTCAAACCTGCAACTCTCACGCTATGAAACTAAATACTTAAACCACTAACCCATCCGTGAAGTTGTAAAGATTTTAATGGAATTATATAGTTATTCAATCAATCAGATTGACCACATTGAATAACTATGCTCTAGTTATTATAAAGATAAGTATCGACATTGCGGAACAATGTTTATAAGAAAAAGTAGGAGATAGATAAGATACATGATTGTAATAAACCGCGTTCGCCGACGAGCGCCAGTGCGCAGCGCCCCGGTATAAATGTGTCTTTATGACTTAATGGCGGACATTGTACATACTAAATGTAACGATTAATAGCCAAAATACGGTTACATGTAGGATTACCCGGATAAAACTAGATGTAACCGGAAAGATTAGGTCAGATTGTTTCTAGATTGGGCCGACTGATCCAGTGGTGAATACGGACTTTGGTTTTTACGCGTAACTAATATAAACTTTCATCCACATTTCACCAGCTTATACCCTTAGGTCCTCTGTTAAACTGGGTGCTATGTATAAAAAGTTGGTCAACTTTTACGAAGGCAGGGCCTGTACTAAAAAGTCTTATGTGACACATCCACGTTAAGCTTCTCATGGCAATCATATAGACTGCGTACAGCGAGACTGAGAATCATCTAATAGAAAATCTAGTATAACTATTCTTATCTCCAAGTCACAACTCAAATCTGGGACTGACGATCACAATCTTCAATTGAAACAGACGTACGAATCTGTGTCCGATGGTTGAAGATAGTCATAGGCATGACCATTTTCCACCACTGCCATGCAACTTGGCAAACGGGGCAACAAAAATCAAATAACCACCCCAACGTTATTTAACATTGAACACGGGATTAGTGTTATCATATCAAAAATCATTTTTGAAGGACACGGCTATGTCTCCAATCTGGAACGGCGACAATTAAGAAAGAAGTACCGAAATCATAAAGAATTGTGTTCCAGCAATAGGAAGCCAAAGCTCTTTTAAGATAGGTACGTTGTGCTATCAGTAAGGGGACCTCGGTAATTTAGTCGAAATTGACTTTATTTTTTGTTTTTGCAAAGTGCGATAGATATCTTAATCGAAGCATATTTTGTAATATTAGACACATCCATTGGTTACGCCGAAGTGATTGCTTGCCATCAGACATCCGTATACTTGCTTTCCAGCTTGACCTTGCGTTTTTTGTTTATAAATAGACACCCGTATAGTTACAGCAAGTTTCTTATAATGTGAAAACCGGAATAGTTGAAAAGTAAATATTTTCGATGTTGATAACCGGTTGGCGTGATAAATAGATGCTCATTACTAATTAAATCGTGAATAACTAAATTCCATATTGGGCCTTCGTGATTTGTATAATTATTACTATTTATAAACGTCTTTGATTATGTTTGTATAAACTTTATATGTTAAATGAACCTTTGTGCTTTCGTTTACTGCCGCTTAACGAGTCCTCAACTCGTTTGTTCAGCTAGTGTTATTGGATTTGACTTAAGCAAATCTAAGTTGCATTTGTATGTATGTAATCTGTGTCTGAGAGTCAGAATTAGGTTCTTTCCTTTTATATGTAGCTTTAGATTAAAACAAGTCTTGCTTGTCTCGCACTTATGGGATGTAGATCATCGTTGGGATCGACGTCGCAACCTTATCATGTATTCCTGTAGCTGGTAGAGATTTTACAGATCCAAAGAAGGGTTGTTTCTGCGGTATGATCTATGACTTTATCACTCACACTGATATAATTCTTTCTTGGTATCTCACAATATCAATACCTCTGAAATCATCACTTCGTATTCCTCATCCAAAACCAAATCTATTTAAAGAGTTTTTATTAAAAGTATCATGAGGGTTATAGCTATTGGCTACGCCATCGGTGCACTTCCGAAAGAGACGACCGTTTCATGTGCTCAAACTCGTTGCGCAATCGGCATCTAACGGGTGTTGATGTGCAGCAAGAACTGAGATGTGTACGAGAGGTGGCTGTCAGCGAGTGAACATCCCCTTTCTCTACGACTAGTCCAGTTTATGATATAGCGTTCCCCTACACCAACCGTTAGGTTATAATAGTGGGCGCCGCTGTACCTTCCAGTGCCCGAGAGCACCTTCCGAGACCAGTTATAGAAGCTTGAAGGAAGCTAATATAACTCCAAAAAGGCCTGCGACAGGCCCTAAATTGACTGCAGGCCACCGACAAGCGCGCCTCCAGTTTGCTCGAGAGCATGTCGATTGGGTCATTGCGCAATGGCGTCGCGTATCACTCGGCAGTTTCTTCATGAAGTCTAAATACGCACAATGGGCTGGCCTTTGCTCAGTCCAGACATGAATCCCATTGAGCACTTATGGGATGAGCTCAAAAGACTTCCAGTCCCTTCGAGCGTAGAAGAGCTGGCATTCCTGAAGAGACCGTCAAAAAGTTAATAAGGTTGGTGAAAAACCGACAGCATGCTTTAATTAGAGCTCAGGGGGTAATACCAAGTTCAATTAATATTTTTTTTTATGTAAGTATTTTAAATATTTTTTGTTTAATTTGTAAAACACCCGACCATAGCCCTTTGACCTAAATTTCCTTTTTTCCCTACACTAACGTTCAGACATTATTAATTTTAAAAATAATGGTTGGATGTCAATAATAATGACATCAAATTAAAGCTGATATCTTAAGCTTTCCGATGACATACTGTTATCATAAATACCACGAGTAGTTTTTGTGAAATTGGTGTAGGTGTGCGCAGTGAAGAATTGAGTCGATGTTTGCTGGATGTCTGAAAACAACAATATAACCGAGCGAATTTAGAAACTTTTTAACGTTCTGTTGCTAATAATAATTAAATGATAAATTAAAAGAAAACAAATACATATGTAATATATCTTAATATTTTTGTAGTAACTTCATTAGAAAAACAGCAAAAGAACACGACTATAGTATAGACTAAACGCTGAATCCATTTCATCCTAAACATTAAATCAAATTTCACAAGTACGCTGCGTTATTTTTAAAATAATTATTGTTATATCCATTTAATATGAGCCATTACTTCATTATATTTAAAGTCTCCCAAAATTTACAATACGATCAAATCTTCAGAACTCTTTGTTGGTTGGTAGGAAGGTAACTGCACGCATAAAAAATATTTGTTTTATCTGTTGAAAATACTTATAATTGTTGACAATTCAACATTGTATAAAGGTTTAAGTCTTGTCTTGTATCTCTACTCCCAGTTTGTTATTGCTACGTATTGACAATATGCAACAAAAGATAGAAATAAATATTAAGTTTCTCATTTTATCAATCTCGACATTAGTAACATCGTTGCAAACTTTATGATGATATACTGTTGATATTTACAAACATGGTTTATGACAAATAAGTACTCACTAGCCAAATAGTTTCTTTCCTAGCATGCGACCTTGCTACACTGATTAGCATATTGTATGAGTTAGGTTTAGCTTGACTGCTAATGTTATAAATGTCACAGTGGCTCGGACAGTTTGATACATTTTCATAGCAAAACTGGTGAACTGATATTTAACTTTGGCATGTACTTGGTAAGGCATGAGCTTTAGCCAGTAGGCTCAGAATTTTATTACAAGCCAGCAAATAACAGACACATACACATCCCTAACAACAAAAATATGTTTTTGTGAGAATTATTGCGATAATATTATTTTGTACTTATCAACATTGTTTAAAGGTCAACGTCTGTTTGTGGACAGTTGACTTACCATAATCATAAATATTTATAAAAGGTAGGGCACGGCACAACCAACCAGCAAACGGAGTCCTGCACCCTATAAGAGACCGCACCTTGTGTCCAGAAGAACCAGTGACAAAACTCGTGCTTTAAACAGATCCCTTAAATTACCTATATCAATGGATAGCGATGGGTACTCTTTGTGCTTACAAGCATACATAAATAACGTTAACTACTAAAGGTAAACGATACTATTAAAGGGTATTTAAAAATATTAAACCCTAAGTACATTACATGTTCTTATCAATAACTTAATCTTGGACATAGTCTGACATCATTATTATTTAAAATAAATAATCATTATTCTAGACATATAATATAATACAAATTAAATATTAAAATAACGTGCTGCTATTTATAAATAGGTTTAGTAGCACGCATTCCATCACGTACTGATCTAATGAAATTATTCATTGGAATTTGGAATCGACTCATCTACACATTAACATACTTAGGTAGGTTATCTCCATAACCTAATACAAAATATACGTGTGTATCTCACTTAAAATTATTCCACTCTGCTTCTTACTCTATTTATGTGTTTATTTCGCAGAAGTTGATCCCTATTAGCCACACTATTGAATGATGCGTTACTGCAATGTATGTGTTTTTCCAATATTTATGGGTCAGTGAGTCTGCACCAAGATTGGTTTTTAAGCCGTTGCGTTTTATTTTAATAGTGATAGCTAGCTCCTACTTAACTTGATTTGTACAGGATCGTTAATCCCAATCATCATATCAGCTCTATTAATCCAGTTACACCCCGGCGATGTGACAGTTTATAAACGAAATCGTTGTACCTAATTATTGGTATTTATACGAACAGACTCTATTCATTACTTACTCACAAACTACTAAAGTTAAGCAAGTGATATTTATACACATATGTACTATGTTTACTGACTAACTCAACCGACTGATATACATATATGTTACTCAGAAATCTTACCTTTATTTACTGTACCACGAAGCTGGCCTCATTGCAACATCAGGATTATAATTCGCGCGTTACCAAACCTTAAAAAAAGATAATCTTTTTTTCTAACAGTGTAATAGGCAAAGTTCATGCTGGCTCTTCTGCCGACAGCACTCTATCTCCTAAAGGTGTTCGAAACACAGCACAATGTCATTTAGCTGCGGTCTGGTTAGTTGAATAGAATTAATTGATTATCTGCCACATAAAATTGAAATTATTCTGTTAAAATGTAGAGTCACAGTTGATCTGCTGCCATCTAAAGTCAAATCTCTCTAGAATGTCCCTAAATTAGTAAATCATTTTTACAACATAGTTGGTAAACAATCATACTGTTTGACTGATGATAAGCGGTTACCAATCGTGAATGCTTGTAAAATCATAGAAACCTTGCTGTCTTTAGGATTAAAACAAATATAGTGTATTACAAAGAAAGAAATATAAGTATTTCTACCATTTCATTCTTTTATATATATAAACCTCTAGATATCTACCGGGCAAAATACAGTAACAGTTTTCTAACGTCGATATCTTGGAAGAGGCTAATATTTTTTCGAAGGAATCAGCTAATTCCTATCGTTTTGAGAATAGAAGAGTCCACCCGTGCCAATTATACAGTACTGTATAATTGGTACGGGTGGACTCTTCTATTCTCAAAAACGTTAATAGTCGTAAGGACATACATGATGTACTCTATTCGATTTTATGACAAAAAACTCACAGAGAAAACTATTTCTCTCGATAAAAAGTCACATACAAATTCGGATATCTCGATTTCCTTTTTACTTATCGTCTGGTAATAATAGTTATCAAATAAACACATGGCCTTCGATCTTGATGACAAATTGCACAAACTAAAAAAAATGTAATTAAAATATCTATCAACGCTACTTACATATAAATTAAGAACGTAAGTCGAACGTATTTAATGAGTAGTTTGGGAACACGATAGAGTCATACTGGGAGAATGTTGTGAAGTTATGCGCAGACTGTTAACAGGGCTGGCACGACAACTTATCTATTTTACAATACACTTCATATTTTTGCTATTTTCTATCTAAGATAAGGCTACCCTGTGTCTTCTTTTACAGTCCATCGCCCCATCTCCCTAGGCAAATAGTAGGTCTACGGTGTTTATGTTGCCCCACTGAACTATTAGTTATATATATATATATATACATATGTATGTATATATATATACATATGTATGTATATATATATATATAATATTATTATTCATACCAGCCATTTTTATAACACCCTTATGAACATACCTCTTTTATAGAGAAGTAGGTAGTGTAGTATATAGGTGGATACCCAGTATGATATTTTAAGTTGACTGATTTGGATATAATTTTATAATCCTTAAAAGCCTTTTCAATTTAATATCATTGTCATTGCCAATCATTTGAGCAACGCTATCCTCTGTAGAAATTGACTTTTTTTATACGACACAAGTGTAACAGACACCAGTACCTTATCAAAAATATTCTACCTCAGCAAATTCTCTCTTTTATTGTACCTTTCAAAAATTGAAGTTTCGACTAAATGACGTCACATCTCTGGTACTGCTCCTTCTATTTTACTTTAGTTAAAATTTCAATAATTTATTTGAGAATTGATGAGTAAAGAAATATTTAAATAATTTATTTGTTCAGTATAGCAATAATGTCATCCCTATATATATCTAAAATACTAAGAAGAGACAGAATTTCCTCCCAATATCAACCGGCTATGAACTGGTCCCAAAATGACGCTTATCCGTCTTAATCTTGTCAATCTGAGACCTCATGATCAGTAGCATCACGCGACGTCACTAGACTAAAGAACTAAAGGAAAACATTATGTCAAAAAAAGGTATGTTAAATAGTGTTCTATGTGAGCTGCTTAGTTGGTGGCAGCCCTGGTGTGAGCGGAATGTGGTAGGACCAGCCACTAAGCGGTTGATGCCATGGGCGTGTGCTCGAGTGTCATGCAGTCATTTGTTATTGCGGCGCTGTACCAGTGTCAATGCCTGCCATAACTACTAATGTAAATTAACCAAATTGATCGGTTGATGTGACGATTAAGAACCGCGATTTGATTTTATTTGTAGCTGAATTATCATATTTATATCTTATCTTTATGATAAATATATTCGATCACATTGGCTAGTTTAAACAAATTCTTGTATTTAATTACTTCAAGACGGAATTCTCTCCAAAAAGTTAAGCAGAGGACATCCTACATTGCATGTATTACTAAAGGCACATTAGTTTTCGTCAATTGAAGACAACATTATACTGCCTGCTTAGCTATTCTGACAGAATATCCAGATCAAAGATTTAATGAGATCCTGACGATTGGCAATTCACTCACACTTACCTCCAAGTAACATCCAGACAGACAGACGGTATTCAGCTTGCAAACCTTTGCCAGTTATATATATCTAATTATGAATTATCTCCCGGTTAAAATCTGTTTCTAGGGCCTAACAATCGTCTTAACAACTTTCATTAATATCGGTTTTGAGGTTTAGGCATAAAAACGTAAAAAACAAAGTCGCCTTTAGCATTTATAGTAGTGTAGTTTTCATAGCAGGAACTTTAAAGGAATTTTTAACTGACAGGTTTCCCTTCAGCTCGTGATGGTTGACTAAATCAGGTAATTCGCATTTAGCCAACATGAGTTGTCTCCAACCTTCTTTTACGTATCAGCAAATTGATTAATGATGTTGGTTAAGATTTAGGATGCTGGCTACGTAGACAAAGTCTAATGATAGATATTTATACATTAGTGTCAATGCGGTTCTAGCTCATGTTTTACATCAAGTTCATTACCACCGTATTCTATTCATTGACTGCAGGAATAACGCAATTGCTTAAGTGACCATCTGGTTATAGCTAATCTCAGCTAACTATGTATGTATAGTTGTACCAAGACCCAGTGTACTTGACGTCAATTGCAATGCAATGGAGTAGTTTAAACGGCCACCTCTTCAATATATCGCACCAAATGTGCACAAAAATAGTTGTTCTAAGTTAAAACATCAAAAAAAAAGTCAATCAAAACAACAAATGTTTCAATGTGTAAAAGTTCCCCGTGATAACTATTTGTAGTGCAAAACTTGTCATTTATAAACTAAAATAAATATGTTTGCCTTGTACTTATCCAAAATCACACAATGTAGCCTAGTAGCCTATTAAGTATTGATTTTTCTTTCGCGTCACACCCGAATAATTATTTTTAAATAAGTTGTTTTTGGCAAGTCAGGGGCTTAGTGAATAAATAAACATGACTTCTCTAGGTTCGCTCTTGATATTTATATTTATTTATTTTTGCTTTTGCCCACGACTTCGTTTGCTCGGGAACAATACTTTTTCTGGATGAAAAGTACGATGTTATTTTCTGTACCCTCAAAATTATCAGTTGAGTAGTTAGGCTTTCATCGTAAGAAACAAATAAACTTACATTCGTATTTATAATATTATTTAGAATTTGGCATGTCTCTAAAAGCATAAGTCTGTGTAGTTATTACAATGACTGATTTCTTTCTATACTCAAATACAATGTACTTAAGAAATGGCGTTCGTAATAACGAGTCAAAAGTTTTAGTGAATGGCCTATCGGAGCAAGTATTCCATTTTGATTGAGTGTTTGGTCCACAACTTTCTTCTGACGCCCAACACCGCCGCTCATAGACAAACGTAGACGCCACGGCGCCGGATTTATGAATCAAAATACATATTTATTCTTTTCCCAACCAGTTCGGTTATGGACAAGCCTTTAGATCTGGGGGCACGGCAGTGCCCCCGCCAAGACGAGCCAAGCGAAACGAAAGGGCACTACCTACCTTTACTCGAAACGCTTCGTCGTTTTTTTGAACCATTATAACTTGGGTTTGGATTATACCAGATAAACAAAATTCTCGAAATATTTTGTCAGCGAACTTATTAAACATATAAAGTTTTAATTGGATAGCTCTTATACTTTAGATTTTATTGATATCTAAAATACCCTGATTTCGTCACTGACTCACTGATGATCATCAAAATTCTTAGAGTATTTCCTAATGTCCTAGAAAGCTGAAATTTGGTACGTACGCTAGTATTAGTACTTCTTCTCCCTAGCCTTTATTATTCTAATCAGATTTGACTGAATATCAGTTTTCACAGGGAGCGACTGCCATCTGACCTCCGCAACCCGAAGGCTAACGATACCCTAAGGCTAGACCAGTGTCAGAATATTAGAAGGCACTGACTTTCCCAATAACGACTGCCATAGATGTTCATGGCAGCCGGAACCGACGGCTTAACGTGCTCTCCGAGGCACGGAACAGGCGATAATTGTCAATCAATACGCACATAATTTCCAAAAGTCATATAACTTCTGAAAGTCAGGTGCGCGACTTGGGTTCGAGCCCGAGACCCTCTGCATCGCAGTCTGTTGGGCTCCCCACTGAGCTATCGCTGCACACAAACAACAAAAAAATTATAAATCTTGTTACTTTGTTGGGGGTTTACTTGTTGGGGGATCCCAACCCCTTAAACTAGGGGATGGAAGTTTGTATGAGACTTTCGCGATTTTGACGCTAGAAGTCTGAAAATTGATATAGGGACTCCTTGTTATTATAAATAATAAAAAAAATTATGTAACTAATTACGAAAACTAATAAACAGTTGATAAATAAAAAATACAAATAAATTGTCACAATCAAGTTACAAAGAGAAATGAAATCCCACCAAAAACATTTTCATGTAAAATGTTGCCAAGACGAGACCATATGACTAGCACTGTCAAAAAGTTATCAGATCTCATGTAGAGCCAAGCTTCTAACTCTACACGCTCTAACTCTACAAGGCCTAACTTCACAAACTCTACACCTTAGTCAAAATATTACGTAGCTTAGCCATTTCGTTACTACAAGAACTATTGTATAACAGAAAAGTAATGAATAGTGGATAAATTTTTCACCTTACGCCCATGTGAATTCAGCGAAATGGCCAAGCACCATATTTTGACTAAGGTGTAGAGATTGTGAAGTTTTGGTAATCTAAATGTCTCATAAATAACTATCTACCGTACACTTGTAGATGAGGCATTAAAAGGTAAAGTCATTATTCATTTATTAGCGGTTACCACTGTGATAAATAGCTCTTGGTACAAATGTGGTTATACTTATAGCGCAATACTCTTTGCTGTCATGAATGGAAATGCAATTGAAGTAAGTTTTACGAGTTTTCACCGTTAAATTTCATAGAAAGCGGTGATGGTGAAAGAGAAGTGTTATACAAAAATTCTATTAAAATTTACATCGGACGCAGTGCCCGGTAGTTGTGGTTGTGGTAGATAAGGCGCGTTGCATAGGTGGAGGGGTATTCGTTAGTCGCAGATAGATATTCAGACGAATATGTTGCGAATTCGTAAAGTGGTGCAAGGAAAAAGTAAACGGCGCGCGGCACCACCACCGCGAGCGATTGGTGCACGACGCAGAGGGAAAACGCCCGCGTCGATTAAACATATTCGCGAGACGCTAATTTTTCAGAGGCGAACTGGCGAACGTGTGTCCCCCACCACCCACTGTATGACAGTGACCCAAATGGAACGCCGGCGCACTCAGTTCCGTGAGCGCGCGCAGGTCGGCACGACGTGCATATGCGCGCGCTCTCCGTCGCGCGCGCTCCTAGTCGCTGTCGTTTTAGTGTGATTTACGATCGGATATTACTGTGCACAATGCAGTGAGTGAACACCGGCCGCAGCGCCGTGCATGTGCCGTTTTGACACATGTGGATGACTTTTCCTAGGTAAGAGACGATAAATAAATTACACCTGCAAAACTGACGTCAGAATGATGTTCGCCAAAATGGAAGAAAAATTTCGAAATCGCCAATTATTAGGTGGGATGGAAAGTGGCCGTCGCAAAGCGTCCAGCGTGGCGGCGTCGTCGGTGAACGGGGTGATGAGTCAGCCGCATCTCGAATTTTCCTTGTGCTCGAATAGTGGCATTGTCATAGAGGGGGTGTCGGCGAGCGGCGCGCTGACGGCCGCGCCGCTGCGGCGTCGGTCGCTGCTCGGGGCAGCGCGCCCGCGCCTGGCAACAGGTATCTGAGCCTATCAGCAAGCACGCCGCCGGCTCCGACTGCGCCGTGGAGTGTCGCGGAGCCACCGCACCGGCGAGCCGGCGCGCCACCGGAGCGGCGGCTCTCTCGCGCGAGCTGCAAGCTAACGGAATTGGATTCCTCGCGGCCGAAATTCCGCTGCGGACGTTCACGCCACGACCGACTGAAATAAATCGCTCGTTTAACACAAATAGCACGACATTGTCGCCGCATTGACAGACCGACGAGCATTTCCGCTTCTCTTTTTATCTGCCTCTCTCGCCTACTGAATCACTAAAAGAAGCTCTTCCTCTGACGTAAGTGAGTCTTCCGTCATACATAATTCTGTCGGTTTATATTGTTTATGATGTCGACCACTGGCTACGTATCGTTTAAAGTAATTTGACTCACATATTATGTGCTTGACCACATGACCACGAATCGTGGAAAGAAATTTGACTCTCATATGAGTTAGGTATTTTATTGACATTTCATTGCTAAGGTGTATGTACTATTGAATAAACTGTTAGCACGTATTTTCAATTGATATTGCAATACAATACAAGATAATATTATTTATATTAAAGTGTATAAGATGTTACAGCTTTCAACCTACGATAGTTACACGTACCTACTCTAATAAGCATACGTCACAACAATTCATTCCGAGCATACTAAAAGATCCTGTATAATACTTGTACACAAAATTAAAGATATAATAACTTTGAACTGTATAATTGCAGAAACTAACAGACGAAATTGCGACTTTTCCTCAGAAACAATCGGCTGTAACATGTGAACGATAAAGCTATCATGCGCGTGACGTCAGAGCCACGATTGCGCCCGCGCAGTCGCGCCGCGAACCGACTGCTGAACTTTGCGACATTGTCACTGATAACGGCAATTTATTGACTAATTCCGAATATGGATAGAGATAATGAATTACCAATTAAATTGACTGGTTTCCTCTATAATAGTGTAACACCTTTTACAATTAAATAATTATCTACCAAAAACAGGAAACAGAATTATTTTGTCAAAATTACTAAAGCACGCATAGCATGTAAGTCGTCCAACTTTAGGAAAAATTCATCAAAATTATATAATTATATTGTTGTATTAAAAGATAATTAAACCTTACACTACACATGAATTTATGACATAGGTACCTATAGGGCTATAGAGCCTAAAGGTTTGTATCGTGTTAATCCTTCGAGGTCAATAAAAATTATCACAAACCTCACATTAACGATGTTGACTGTTTCTAGGCAAGCAACAAAAAGTTAGGTACCTATAACTTTTATAAATCATCGGAGGTTATCGCGAGGTCCCCGAAGGAGGCCGATTGCCTCCGAGCTTCAAGTCGGGACCTGTCGCGGTCGCATAATGCCAAACAATTACTCATCTGTGCAGGACAAAGGCGTTCTGACTTCAGGTGGCCTTTGTTATTATCAAAACGAATGCGATACTGACATATATATCTCGGTACTTTCCATGATTATATTTAATTCTTGATTATTTTTGATAGAACTTATAATGAAAATTAAAACAGTAGGTAACTACAAATACTTATGATATTAAAACGCCGACAGGAAATAATTTAGTCACCTTATTTGACAACACGTTTTCACAGTTACAAATAAATTAAAACCTTGTTACACCAATAACTAATAAAAGTGATTCGATTGAGTGCAATATTGTCCGTACAAGGGTTTGCAGTGTCGCGGCTGGTTGGTCCCTCGGCAATGAGTCACAGCCGCTAGCCGGTTCCGATGCCTTTGACCAAACGTTTGCCTTTTGCACGTTAGACCTACGTGTCTCACACAGTGCTTACGAACAACTCTTTTGGTCCTACTTATATAATACATTATATAATTTAGAAAACATAGTAGTGACAGGTAAAGGCTTATATTTTATTCGCTGTAATTTTCTTAATTCTATCTTAGGGGCTACCGCAGTGACCCCTACTGGAACCAATGTCATACTATTAAGTCTAGAATAAAATTACTTATTATTGCATCCTTTGAGATATACATCAATAGATATTTTTTACATCAATAGATTGATACAAAATTATTTTCCTTACGATATTAAGTATCATTTTCTTACAATTAACTTAGAGAAAACCCAGACTTTTAATTAGTAAATAGATTATCAATTCCAAGGACGTTTATCCCGGTTCATTAAACTAATTAGGAAATACATTCACTTCATAGAAGTTTAAGGCACTCTTAAATATAAATTTAATTAATAAGTAATTTGTAAGTACAGTTAGATACATACATTAAACTAATGATTATTTATAGAGTGGTTTTGATACACATTCATAAATTATTATTTAATGAGATAGTAACAACATATTTAGCTAACTAATTATAGAGACTTACCTTCAGAAGATACCTTAAAAGAGTTATTTATTAGCTTAAGTATACATATAAATACATAACTTCTAATTCTAGCGATTTATTTCATAAGTTGTTAGTTATATAGCTAGCATATGATACTTTGCCGATAGATCCTGCAAGTAGGTTGTATATAACGGGCATCGGATAGCTTATTTTTTTTATAATATAAACAGAAATTTTAAATAACTCAACGTTGTATAAAAGAAGCAAATAAATTGTGCATTTTGTTCTTAAATTGTTGATTGGCAATCATTTCAGTTCAAAAAGATATGATATTTTGAATTCATATGATATTACTAAGTCTGAAATCACAAATTAGAAATTACTGATCCATTTCTAAGACGAATAAGCATTGCAAATTTACTTAAAGTACACACTAACGTCCATACATACGGACGTCAGAACCATTGTCATGTGCCTATCTAACACGACATAGCCTATTCGGTACAACCTTGAACAATATAATAAGTATAACGTTTTTATTTTGTTTTGTACTTAGGTAAACGTATTTTTTATTTGAAACAATTCTAAACTTTGATTGTAACTAAGTAGGTATATAAAAGAAATTACTTAGCTATCTGCATGAATTTCGTGTTGATATATAGGTCGAAGACTATGAATGCATATAGGTACGGTACCTACCTACTTTAAAGAAGAAAATTTTATTGAGTCAGTTCTTGTAAAACCGCGACACCTAGTAATTATTCCTAAAGCAGGAGATTTCTATCTAAATAAACAATATATTGACTTGTATAAAATATTTAATAATAATTATTTATAATGCTGGAATGTATAATTAAAATGAGTAACGTTCCGTGACATGAAATTCCACGTGGGGAATCCACTTCGGAATATCCAGTTGTAAGGAAAAATATTATATGGGGTTCCTAGTATAAGGGCCTGTAAATATCATGAATCACTCACTTAACCTCTCAAACCCCGGTGACGCTATATGGGGTATAAAGTAAAATCAATAGTTTTTATTTTTATAATATTATGCTCATTGCCGCCCGTAGTCTGTGGCACGTATGGGCAGAATAAGATGTTTTCATTTTTACTTATCATACTAAGTATACTATAAATTTACAAGAAACATTTTCAAGAGATTTTCTAAATAAAAATTAACCAATATTATAGCTATAGGTAGCTTATTTTTATGTGGGAATATATTATCTATATTTTCAACTCTCGTTTAAAACAAATGCTCGATACGTTGTTCCTGTTCGTATGGATAAAGACAAATATACTAGGTATTGCATTTAATATACATACCTATAATAAGGAGAATAAAGTGTCTATATTAATGCAATAACTGATCATACAATTAAATTAATATTAATAGACTAGCTGTTACCTGCGACTTCGCCCGCGTAGATTTTAACTAAAAAGTTTTTGTCTCCGCGGAACTATTTTTTTTTCTAAAATCAAAGTAGCCTAAGTTACTCCGTATAACATCAGCTATCTGCTAGTGAAAGTCCCTTCAAAAACGGTCCAGCCGTTTCGGAGATTAGCCGGAACATACAGACAGACAGACAAAAATTTTAAAAATAGGTGTTTTCTTATAGGTACCTTATAAACTTTCGTATGCATTAGATAAAAAGCTGTTATTTTGACATTACAAACAGACACTTCAATTTTATTTATTTGTATAGAAGATGTATAGATAATCATGAAAGATTTAGTTGTGGTAGGTACCTGTCAAAATACGTTATTATTTGATACAAAGACGGAATATCTATACTTTGTTGGCGAAAACAAAGTATCTGGTTACACAAAATACACGAAGCAACTCGTTAAAATGCGCACTCTATGCATTTATAATATCAGTAGAAAGTATACTTAGTTTAATTCGTCGTTTTGCATAAATTGATGGTAGGTATAATCGATATGCATTTGCGCTAAACAAACGTGCTACAATATTATGGTCCAGTCCTCCTAACGTAAATTTTATGTTTAAGATAGATCCTATTTAAATCAATGCCAATCTTCTTCTAACATATAAAATTCATATGAACGCCTCAACATACCCTTGACGTGAATATGAATTTTCCATGTGACAAGAAATATTTCAATGCTTTTTTTCCACATGACAATGCCACGAAGAACTGAAAGTGTATTTCATTCCCAAACTAAAGTACGGTCGCTAACGTCGTTTCAGATATCTAGGTTTATAAAGTGAGGCAACGTCACATCAAAAGCTAAAAAGGAAGCGAATGGGTATCGGAGCAATAAGCGTGCGCGCAGCGGCGCGGGCGCGTGATTCAGTGGGTGCCGGGTCTGACGGCTGACGTGGGCCGCGCCTCGTCACTGCACGTCACTATCACACGACTGTCAGCATCGTCACTAATATTTTTAGAATGGAATGTGTAAAAATCTTCAATACATGTTGCCGTTACGCCTATAAGTTTCCGGATAACGCTGACAAGATTCCAGGGACTTTCTAACTTATGAATGCCGGTATTTTACCGGCCTATTCTGTTGCACTGATTACATTTTTCTTATAAGTCTATTGAAAGTCATAGAAAATATATCAAAACACGACTTAAAACTGCAGTCCAATATCTCGATAGCTTCGCTATGACTTCTACGCATTCCTTATGAGAGATATTAGCCTATGTTGATGATACAATACTTTTACCAAATTCTGCAGTGGAACTTTAGTCAGACATACCTACATAAAGAAATCAGGTGTACTATTATCCCCTTCTTTGCCGTAACGAATTCGTCAGATTCTCGACTGTTACCTAGTTACGTTCACACCGCCTTCAAATCTTATATTTTTGTAGATAGTCTCCATGGATGCATGACATTTGAAATGTCATTTTCATTACACTTAAAATTTAGCTCTCGTAATTAACAATATTATTAGATTTTAAAGAATTTACACATATTTTGATACCATGGATTTAAACATAAGACGTTTAAAATGTACAATAACTAAAATATAGAATTAAATTAATATTTCATAGTTTTTACTTTGTATTAAGATTAGTATTTGTTAAATAAATGAAATGTTGTGTAAATTTGATTTATATTTATCTATCAGAGTCAAAGTGCTTGACTTTTAACTCCCGTAGTACGTATTAGACATAGGTACCTAGTTACATGCCCGTGCGTTGTCATTCAACCAAATCACCATTTTATTCCACAAATGCTTATATAGTGGTATCATTTTAAATATTTGGTAGTCCGTGTATTTTAGTTCCAATTTGTATAACGTTAAATTATATTGACTGCCTATTACATAAAGGATCTTATAAAATAACAATTCTAATCAGGTAAGCAATACAAGCAGCTTAAGATAAAAAGAAAGCTTAAAATTCAAATACAATTTTAGTCTAGAATTCTAGATGTATAGTTAAATCACTATAAATTCTGAACTAATAAATAAATTATTGATATTTGATAAATAGTGTACAGGAACAGGAACTCTTAAACTGTTTCAGGTGTATACGTGTCAGTCACCGCGAGGTGGAAATATCTAAGCGCACACATCATTACGTAATGCAGATGACACATATTGGGAATTTAAGAGCTGTGATCTCACGCCAACTGAAAATGCACGTTGCCATTATAATGCCAATGAATTATCCATTCATGATGTAACGCCAAGTGTACGCATGATTCATTTTCAAAGACGTTTCGATTAACATTTCCGTGTTTAGCGTCACCAAACATAATAGCTATGAAGTAAAAAAATAGAGACAGATAGAGTGAATCCTGATTGTAACCTATTCGATTGCAATACATGTGGCGCGGGTACGCGACCTTGGCTTCTTGTGCTATCAATGCTACTCTCTCTCTATTCCATCCGTTGCGTAGATGTCCTATTCCTTTTCCCGTCCGTCCGTATTTATAGTGAAAATATCCTGTTAAAACTGATTTTTCTATTTCTAGCTGGCTCCAAGTCCTTACCGCCTTTGACAGGGGGGAGTATTTTCTTCTTTTACGATAGCCACCGACGTGGCTATGTTGCCATTGTATTGCTTCTACAATCCTAAAAGAAAACAGCTATATCCGAAAAAGCAGTTTAGCATGATATTAGCCACGGTTTGGTCTAACAACAAAATATAAGTTAGTCGTATATTTGGCTTGAATTTTTTCTAGCATAGTTAAATATTTTATCATGCTTACGCCCTCTATCCGCTAAACATTCGCCAACCGGACGCTTATACGACAGCGGATTGTTTTAACCCGCTATTACTTTGAACAAGTTTTAACATGTAGACAACGAGACTAAACAGGAATGGTTCTATCAGTGCCCTCGGTTTATTGACCTGTTAATATCTACAATTGCCAATAGCTCTAAAAAAATAAAAGGAAATAGGCGCTCTTGTAAAATAAAAGCAACTAGACCAGTTTGTTAACTTTACTAACATAAATCAGTTCTAATGTTATCAATTAATCGTTAGTAGGAATCATAGAAACAAAACAAACACGACTGAAGAAGCAATTCAATCGTAAACTTAGCGAAATGGTGTCGTAAACAACGTTATTATAACACACAAGTGACAATAATAGACTAGCATTGAGTGTTCCCGAATTACTTTCGAGTGCGTAGACTCGGCGCTCGGCGCCAACAAGACACCTACCCACTGACATGTTACCAACACACATAACACAATATGTCATCGAGCACTCGGTATCACCAAAACGCTCTTTTTTCACTTGATTATGCCTCTGCTGACAGCGTAATACGAAAATAAGCAACACAAATGGCTAATTTAAAATTATTTGTTAGCAGTTAGTTGACGTCACCTGTTGACGCTTTTTGTAAATAACGATAATTAGGCAAATATATTCAAGCGATGTCATCATATTATCTAAACGCAATGTTGATAAATTTGATATGCCTACTGTATAAAATTCCATTCTATTACATATTACATTGAACAACAACGACCGGAGACTATGACCCCATAAACCGTTTTATAACTGAATTGCATATTCGGTATCAGTATCAAATGATTTAAAACACATAAACCGAGTTAGGTCAAACGTATTTCATTGACAAATCATGCGTTTGCTATTCTACATGAATTATTTATTTTACGTTCGATGCTAAGTACTTATATAAATTAATTGATTTCGACTGCATACATAAAGGTGTTCAGTTGAATATCAATGGCGATTACCATTCAAATGCCGAGTACCATAATAAAATATGTTCCCACAGATCGTTCATTGATAATGTCAAGTTATATCTAATCACAACAAATGCATTTCCGAGTACAGGCTCCTCATTACTGCGATTGTTGAGTGTAACAGTCATGCCGTAACTATGTGCCGAAATTGATGTCATTGTGTAACATTTTGATAGAATATCTACTAACAAACAGTGAGAAAGTGTGAGTTTGTTTGTACGTGTAACGTGGTATTGATAACCCCTCGGTATCCAGAAATATACGATGCTAATTTTAAAAGTTAAAACTGCTCTGATAATACCAGACGCCAAGTACCTAGCTAAAGTAAATATCAACGTAAGTGCATGTTACTCAATCTCAGAATTTATTATTAAAGTAGTCAATGGTGAGTTACATGAACGGTAGCTGTACCTACTTTGGTCTGAGGATTACATTAAACTCGTTCAAACAAGAAGAATACACTTATACATCACTTTATTTCTATAAAAAACAATAGAAAAAAAGAAGACTGGCTACTGTAAGTCGATCTGAACATGATAAGAGAATAAGAATGCTGAGTTATCTAGTTGTGTGCGAGTATTTCAAGTAATTAGCTTTTTTATGTGGACGTGTTGGCACGCCGCGGGCCGCGACTCGTCGCCGACGGGCCGCGCTCGCTGGCGTTCCCTCAGGAATTCCGATCAAACTAGTTTAACAGCTGTGCCGTGATGTAACGATAACCGTTGTTATCTGTTATTTTTGTCATCGTACGTCATTATATAGCAAAACTTGACGAGATAATATATTACTTTAGTTCCACTCTAGAAATATTCCACAACTAATATGTGTAGGTGGCATATCGTGTGTATTTTTATATTCTTACATGACGATAATATAGTTTAGGAGAATTTCAATTAGCTTTTACATATTCTTTTTCTTAATTAGGCGCGATTGAGATACAAGGAATTATTAACAGTTAATCGGACAAACGATAGAGATATAGAGTGCTACGATAATAATTAATTGTTTAAGTGCTTTTAGTTTTATCAAGTCATTATCATAACGAATTTAGGATATACAAAATTCGCTGCTATCTCAAAAATAAATATGATTAGGCTTTGATAACGTGAACGCTGTTTCCGTGGTCAGCCCAGAAGTATAAGCCTGCTTGCCCGAATACCAGCCCACATGGCAGCAGCTGACGTTGACGTAACTCGTGACACGCCATTATCGGCTCGTTGACACAACGATAACACACACACGCAAATGTTGTGTGTGTGTGCTAGGTGGCGTGCCGTAGATGTGCGCTTGCGCCGCCATTCAACAACATCAAACAGTCATCATCATTGGAAATAAACGCGTAGGCTTAAACTACGAAGATTTCTTTATTATTTACTGTGAAAAAATCAAGGTAATGATATTTTTGGTTGAGTTCACACATTAATGTAGCTAGTTATCTCTATGAGAGTAATACCTAACACTTCTATCATAGAGTTACATAAAAACAGTATCTACCTATAGCCATTATGCCTATTCGTACATGTTCTAAAGAAGCTAAGACTCATTAGCAATATGCCGCACGTTTTAATTCCTTGAAATTAAACAGCACACATTTTATGTTGTATAGTTGTAGTTCTCATATGCTTACACTGAGTAATGACCCATCTAAAGTGGTGTAATGAAGGGGAGGCTATACACATCAGTGGGCAGAAATGGGTTAATTACATATAATGGGCTTATAGTAATGCGTCTGCTTTTGTGTAGACTTGCAATTACATTCTCCTACTGATTTAATATCTTGAGAATGCATGAGATATACTGACCCACGCGATCATAAAACTGGCAAGTAAAGGGCTTGTGTTAAGGCAGAAGTAGGCGGTGACCCTATAGAACATCTGGTGAACAACCTAGTCTTGATTTGTCATCATTGCCATGATTACTTACTAATTCGTTCTAAAACTGTAATATTATTGAGTATAATTTTGTTATACCTACATACATCAAGGAGAGAACTTAAAGACTTGGGATTTCATCTTGCTATATTTCTGTTATATGTATTTAACTTGCTTCATTATTATGTATGTTCACAGTCATCGGTTTATCCGACTTTTTTCAGAATATCACCGACCTCCTCAGATAAGTTACCGTTTATAATTTTATTTAACAATATAAACTAATGTTGGTTAGCTGGAAAGTTTATAAAATGCATATAAGAGTATGTAATGCGTGTATGCTATGTCTGGAGAGTAATTGTCATAGTAACACTCAAACATTATCTAGTAACCTGCAGTAAAATTAATTTATATATTTTAATTGTTTTCTATTATTCAATAAATAGTGGTCATTCAAACATTATTAATAAAATTTGTATTTGATTTTTATAAGTTTTAGCTTCCAAATGCTACAGACCGCCGAGCTCGCAATATGTTTAAAAAGCGATACAACATTTTCTCTTCAAGTTTTAATATATAGACTACTAACAAACCCATTCAATGTCCTTAAGGTTACTAAGAATTATTGATTGCGTTGTGATCGATAACATTACGTCACGCCAATATTAGCCACCATATAGAACCAAACGGAACGTAACATATCGCCCGTAACACTTGTAAGGGCAAAGTTACCGAGTTATCGCTATTTACGTTTAGTTCCCACGAGATAGGGGGCCAGGCTATTAGTGTTTACGGGACTTAGTTCTTACCTAGCTTAGTCCGAAACTTCACATCAGTAGAAACATTTAGCACTGAAAACAAATCCGAATATATTATCTACTGTTGCCAGTCAATTCCTTTTCTGTTTTTTAGTATTTATAATTCTTGTCATCTATAGTAGGTACCTCCTCATGTTATAAAGTTGAAAAGGTTGTTTGAACTACCATTAAGATTAGACAAATATTTTTGCATTTTAAAGCCTATTTACTGTGAAAGGTTTATAACCTATTAACCATTAGGAGCGTACCGGGTGAAACCGCAAAGCACAGCTAGTTATCAATACAATCGGCAAATGAATCACTAGGTTATCTATGACGTATTCTTAATCGGTTCCTAAGCGATTAATTATACAGATAATAATTTTGCCATGTAACAAAAGAGACTGGTGCCAACAATGCATCATATGTGTGCGTAAAATGAGAGGAGTAAACAATATATTGAACAAAATAAAAGAAAGAAATATTAATTTTGTTCGCCCTCCATTACGTACGCCAAACATGTTTGTTTTAAAATGATTCAGAGTCCACCTGACAAGGCTGTGTTTTCTAAACATTCCAGAACCAATACCGTAGAAAAAAAAACTGTAGTAAGTATGTATTATGAAGAAAAGTCTCAGTCTCTAACAGAACCATATCACTTTTATCTACTTATATTTTTATAAAATGAAGATTAAATTATTCATATAAGAAATATTTTAATAAAGGGAAACAAATAAAGATATTGCGTCCCTCAGCCGGTTCACAGATCAGCAACTAAAATAAACAGAATGGTGGTCTGATCCGTTCGAGCTTAGCAGAAAATTACAATGGCTTGAAAAGCCGTAGTAGCATACCCAACACACCTGTATTACAATAAGACTGACTACAGGCGAACCCTCTGGTGTATAACTAGCTAGTGTTTACAATAAAGTTATTATTTATAGTTAAACTTCAATCAACATAGCAGTTAGTCTATGATGAACTGACCGCGTCGTCAGTAAGTACAGTTTGTAGCTTTTTTGAAGCTATGTCAATTGGAGCGAGCAGTAGTATTGGTAGTTAAAAACGTGAGGCTTATCGAAATAGTAGGTGATATATTTATTTTTAATTGTCATTGAATATGACTGTTACTATGAATCAGCCTGCTAGAGACACTCAATAATATTACTACGAACAACTTTTACAAGGTAAATCATACTTTCAAGAAACCCGATGATGTAAACCTGTATTTACTAGCAACTAAATACTAAATTTATATTATTAATAAATAAATCAATCGACGTTTCCACTGCAGAGAAGACTTCTTGCATTTTCCAAACATTTTATTTTAGTAGATATTGAAAATCAGCTATCATGATTTCGTATTAAAATATTCATTGAGTGATTGCTATGAATTAATTATCTTATAGCTGAAATCATGGCACAAATTACCTAATATTCTTTTCATTCACACGTTAATGTCATAGGTTGGAGATACACAGCTTTCGAGTCTATAGACTTTAAAAATAAATATTTTTCTACAGTGATCACATTTTGTAAAATGGTCTACACAAGCAAATAATTTCTATAGCGCAAGTAAAACTACTAGTATTAAAAAGTACAATCACACTCAGATTTTTAGATAACACGTTATTTTTTCGGCGAAGTGTAGGAAGTGGTGATAATGACCAATTAATTAGTTAAATAATTTTACTCGCTTTAAACTGCGAGGAGAAAATTTTAACAAACAAGTCCCACTCGAGCCACACTTACGTACATAAGTAGGTAACGTAGTGACATCACACACAGAAATTTGGCTATGTGTGTGTGATTAACTTCACGCTTGGTTGCGCCCGCACACGCCGAACTGTCGACATAGCCCCCCTCTACACCCTTCCACCCCCTTCCAACACCGCTCGTTTCCTCCAACACACACCAATTATTCATAAGGAAACATTAATTGTAGAATAGTTATTGCCTAATTAAAAAACTAAATAAAAATATTTGAAACTAAGAAATCGCTTTAATCAATTCTATGAGCTTTTCACGGTTGTTACACGTTACTTTTTAAATTAATGGTCCCATAAATATATGATAATGTAGAAATGGAAGTACAGTGAGCAACTAACTAGTATCTATTTGTATCTATTTCAAGTAATTAAGATATGAATTAAGAAAATAAATCATGTGTATTAGAGGTAGGTAATTTATATATAACATACATAATATGTAAATAGGTAATCTTTAAAATAACGCTGGTTATATGTCACTATGCGCTACGTACATATATTTACATTACTAACAACACTTTTTATTTTAAATTATTTAGGCACTTCTATTGTAGAACCCTGTCTCACAGAGACTTTATAAAATTAAATAGGCGAACGTATTGTATACCCGTCACTAATGCATAATAATTATATTATATTCAGATCACATATTATTTTGCTACGTATGATTTGCACCTTGGACTCTTACACCTTTGCAAGCATAACATAAATATAACTTTAAAATATATGAATATGTAATTAACAAATCATATCTCTTTTGTTTCAGATTTTTGCTTACCTGTTTTCTTAGAAAAACGGTCGTGTCCTTGCGTAGCGTTGGAAATAGGTAAGAATGCAGATAGGCATTGTGTCAATAAACATGCCATGTTTAGGTATGACATCATCGGCATACTGTTGTGAGGTGAAGCAGCTACTATTCAATAAATTTTTATAGAGCACAACGTGCAGTAAGTACGTATCAATTACAGTTTTATATAGAAGCAAGTATTTTTCTGAAAGAACAATAATATTGCCATTCAACGTGGCAATGCTGCCAGTCTTCTGGGCACACTACCAGTCGACTGTGATGTGAAGGAATTCTATGACGCCTATTAGAGGGTTTTAGTTTTCATTTTCTTTTTATTTCTGCTTTATAATATTTTAGGTATAAGTTAGTTTTAAAGAATTGTGTTTATATGTACATAGTTAATAATTAAAATAAACAGGTAGAAATTATTATAAAAGAACAATTAAAGACATAGGTAATGTTACATGTGCGTCCTTTTATATATTTGTACACATTTTGTATTTAAAATAAGATATTCATTTACATAATATGTATAATACATGCAACATCATAAATAACTGTACATAAGAACACAGTACATATACAGTAGCACATAGGAAAATTGGACACAGCTGCTGTCTGACCTCCAAGTGGTAAAAAAATCAAACTTACAAAAGCAACTATTCTAATTTAATGGTTATCTAATAAAAATAGGATAAATCAACTCATCATAAGCATTAGAATCAATCTACTATTTTACATTAAGTAACTGATAATTATTGTATCTCAATTTTTTATGTTCTTACGCCGAATAATGTTTCTGGGCTCCTGAAAAAGATGCAATATACTCAGCAAAGAAAATATATGGTCCTTGCACTGACAGCGCGAAAAAAATACTATTTATAGGTCGGCTAAGCTAACGTAATATGTAACGTCTTAAGCGAATGTTATACATTAAATTACTTTAGACGAGTTTTAACGCGGTTTATTTCAAGACTTTTTTACTATCTATTATAAATTATTAATTAAATTTACACTTTCTCGGCCATTTGGTTGCTTTTTAGCAACATGGTTACGGAGAGTTTAAGCTGGTGGTCGTCTTATTAAACAACATATTATAAGCCACGATAAAAGTTGTGTTAAGTAGTTTAACCTCTTATTTCGATCGTTTGGCACCGACAATAATCCATGCTGTTAAACTCAAAAAAGGTGCTAAAAAGTTTCGCTCTTCCTTATATGTAAAATATACCTACCAGGTAAAATGGTTTCCCTTCGGTGGAAAGATAAGTTCTCGAACGACCCATCACATGGATAATTATTAAAAAAAGACTAATCTGTCACATGCAATAAATAAATATTGATATCAGTTAGTTGTTCATATAAAATGAGTAAGAGCGCTTTATAATGGGCACAACGCTATATATAAATCGTCCATGGTTTGAATTACAATTGACAGTCGACGAACGGAAGGACATGGACTCCATGCGGAGGTCAACCACCGAATTCTGAGAAGTCATAGAGCGATGTTAAGAGCCAAAACACGCCGTGCATATTCGCGAAAAAGCGAATTGTTACCAAAAATTTTGACTCTCACAAAGCACATATTTATTTTCAAATGACTCATCTGTTATTTTACTGGCTGTTTATTTTTTTAGGTGATAATTTGTCTAAAATTAACATATGGCGAGGGAGTCATGCGTACCTAAATGTGGCTGCTACGAAGATGCATCACAATGGCATTAACTTAACCATTCAACGGCTTGTTTACATAGAACGAACTAAGCTCTTCTCGAAAGGCATTGAATCATCAATTTTATTCCAACTATCTTGTTAATATCGAAGCTAATAAATTTCTATAAACGATAAACCTTTTATCGTTAAAGACATACCTAAACCTATTTCGTGTATAGGCCAAATACGGACATTACTAGTTTCGTTGTCGTTCAGTTGCTGAGTTAATCTTTATATTCCTTCTCAAGTAGAACTCAACAAGGTACTATATATATGTGGGTATTTTAAAAAATGTGACAATAATACGACCGTTCGGTTTATGTGCAAATAAATAGACAGCAGCTAGTTAAATGTGATATTATTTGTCGAACAGACGAGTGCCCGCGCCGGCGACTGCGCTCGCGCCACCACGTGATTCATAATTCCCGGATGCACATCCAATAAATATTCATAGTGTAATGATTTAAGTCCAAGTAACGATAAGTAATGAGACTAAGTTAGTAGTGCCATTGGGTAATAAAATTTATTCCGTATTTGGTACAAAGTAAGAATAAAGTAAAGGTCGTGTATCTAAAAAGTAATATAATGACGCGCTACGTTCGTACAAGTTTCCAAGTCAATTCAATGCAATGACGCAGTGATTAATTTGATAGTCGATGAAAATAATACTGATAAAATCTACTGATAGGTAAATATACTGAATCCCTTGTTAATGATAATAAGCTAGCCTTCATAAAAGAGAAAATTTTAATATAATAAATGTGCTTATAAATTTAATTTTATAAATTAATGTTAGTATTCTAAATGTAACAGAAGAATTATATAGATTTAACAGGCTAGAATTATACACAAATTGGCAAATATCGATAATTGAGCTGCTACAAAGTCTGCTCAAGCTTAAGTTGTAGCTGTATCAAAATCTGATTGTAGTTGAATGTCAATAAGATGTCGATCGACATAATTCAGCGCTGTCCAATGGAACGAGCGAGGGTCATTCGAGCCGAGATGTAATAAAAAGTGGCGTAAAATATAATGGCGGCGGACTAGGTATTGTGATGACGAGTAGCATCGTAGGGTGAACGACACCTGACTCACGTCCTGCGCGCACAAACCCGAAGACACTCGCTGTGGAAATGATAAGTAGCGAAATATTATTTGAAATACGCTCAACTACCTACCTACTTACATATTATGATATATTTTAGGTATGTCTGTGAAATTGGTGGCAATAATCACAGCTATATTCGAATTCACAACAAATATATGGACAGGTTACGAAACTGAATAAAATCAAGCGGCTTGTTTATTAAAGATTTACAATATAAACTGTACTGATTTTATATAAATACATACATACATAGATTCATGCCTGTTTTCCAGAGGTGTAGGCAGAGACTACGGATTTCCATTTGCTATAATCCTGACACACTTCTCTGACTTCATTCACTTTCATCACATTCCTCATACACGCCCTTCGTTTTATATAAATATCAGTTAATATTCTAAAAAATATATATTATCTACAATTACTGCACAATATATGTAGATATAATACAAAATACGGCCGTTATTAATAGGTAGATGTGCGGGTCATACGATAATATCTATAAATGCCACAAGTTATTGCGGCAATAATTAATAAGGTGTTCTCGGAAATGAGCTACATAAGATACATTGATTCGACCTCATTCGCAAGTTGATTTGCCAACAGTTATGAGTGTAGAGCCCGTGATAATTAGCCGATAAATATGAGGAAAATAGATCTATTTATAAGTATGTCATAGTCGAGACTGGTGGGCGATATGAGTCACGGATACACTAACTCACCCTGCAGCTTTCGTTAAGGTCGTTCGTATTTTTATCTCTAGCAAATAAACAAACGACGCGCGACGCGTCCATACCTGTTTGTGTTTAATCTGAATAAAAATTGGTTTTTAATGTTCACTTGGTGGTGAATAAAATAAACATTAAAATATATTTAACAGTACATTGTCAGCATAGAATGCTATATCAGAAATATAGATGCTAAAATATCAATATTTTAAAATTGTATGTTTGAGAATTTAGTACGTAATTATAGAATTATCAAGAATAAAACTAGTATATTAATAACTAAAAGGCAAAGTGACTCAGGTGAAACATTCTTCGGTTACGAAGTTAGCGTTTCATTTTGGAAAGATCTCTATAGTCAATGCTGAAAACGGAGCAAAGTGGCGAAATAAAACTAAGCTACCCAAACTTAATATGCGGTTTTGGTCAAAAGAAATATCAGTGTTTCTCTCCGAGTTTGCAAATACATTGTAAATAAGTCAATGTCGTAAAATAGCGTTTTAAAGGCTTGTTTGTTTTATACATAAATATGCTTAATTAAATCTTAAATCCTTACAGAATATGAAATTAAGTAGATTCCAGCTATATTCATACATAAAGTTGAGTCTTAATAAAAGATAATGGTCGCTCATGTCGGTTCATTCATAGAATTTATAAACGTTATGTCATGGTCGAGTGATTTCACTAACCCTCAGCTTATTACAATCACCTGTTTTTCTATAAAAATCCCATACTTAATACTGTTGAGACTACCTACTAGACACGTAACTTATCTTGTCCATTACAATCTTGAATATAAACCGTATGTCTAAAATATAATTTCATAAAAATCATTAAAAGATATCAATCAAACCATCTGGCATAAAAACTCGTTCTATAAAACTGGGTAGGACCGATTATGGTTCACCAAAATGATTGCATTAATTAGGACCCTAATCATGGGCCCACATAAACCCGAGAGTTGGGTTGCACCCACACTCCGTATTAGGCTGGGTACCAAGAGACCGCCGCGCTGTAATTAATCTCTACCTGGCAAAAAACTGCATAATATTGAATCCAAAACATGAATCAATTTATTGAAATTGTAAACTGTTCTGCAAAATATCACATACATTTTTTAAATGCAGAGACAATTAATAATAATATTTATGTAGTAACCGCTTTCTTTTGAAAATTGTACCTATAGGAAATTGTTTTGATAACATTTACGTAAGTGGCGCAGGCATGTCTATTGTATCCTTTATTATAAAAATATAATGTGTATTTTATATAAACTTCTAGCTGCCAATCGCATGGTTCCTAGACATTCCAATCAGTTTAGTAGAAGAAAATATCACTACAGAACCACACACGCGATTATTAAAGTAGTTCAAAATAATCTTATAAATAGTAAGAAATAACAAAATTAAACATTTCGTAAATTGTAAAGTAATCCATATAACATTGTATCGAACTCTATCGTAATACAAATGTCGTATTATTCCTGTAAAGGTTACGTTGCTACGACGTAGCAATAGTACTACGAACGCCTACGTAAACGGGAATCAGGATCTACAATAAAAGATCTACAACTTTAAACTTAAATTAATAAAATAAAATAATATCTGTATATAATTGTCCATGGCTTATTGTAACTTATTTATGCAATTGGATGATTTGAATACCTTTTAACATATATTCTGGAAATCAGATAAAAGCAAGGGTAATAATTTTCTTACAATTACGATATTCTTTCTTATACTTGTGTTTGAATTAAACTATATGAGATTTTTTCTCGTATAGATAACGCCAAACTGAAGAAAGTAATTTTTAGGTTGGTCTGTTTATTAGTAATTAGATAGGTCCACCTTAAATAGTTTTAAAAACACCTAGAAATAATTAAATGCTATAAATAATACAAAACAAATTTAATTGGTTCTATATTCTATAGGCTTTACACTGCGCTCGAGTCTTGTTGCCTATATATGTAAATTGCAATGCCACCAAATGATTAGTTAGTTCTATTTTGGATGATAACACGCGAACTACGTACCCACACTGCTAAAAATACTGTCGGTGCGATAACCCGAGTCATTTACTGGTACTCGCATGTGAGTACTAATCTATTTCTATTTGATACATATTGACTAAAAATAAGTAACAAAAATAAACACGTACCTACGTATATAATTCCACAGGTACTAGATATCAATATATGTATGTACCTACATTAAAATTCGAAGCGACTTTCAACAAATTCCCTCAGACCCATTAAAATAAATATTTTCACGTTGGCTTTCTCGCGCATAAGGTTATTCAAATCTAAGAGATCTGTTAAGCCCACGAAGTCCATTTTGTCTCCGTGTAGGTATTATAATCCGAAAGAGATAGTAGGTAATATACATTAATTTTAACAAATCAAATATATCAAGTGTATAATTAATCATAAATTAAAGTGTATCTTCCATAATTTGTGAATAAATATGAGGAAAATACACTATCTAATTGTCTTTCGTTAAACCGTGCGCAATATTACAGACATAGTGTATTATCTCGCTGGGTAGCCTGGAAATCGCTCAAGCATGACCACATTAGCATTTATCTATACACGTTAACTCCAGACGGCTTCTTATTACCTATATAATTGAGTAATTGTAATTGGCGTTAATATCTAATGTTACACTTCAATGTAGCTAAAACAAAAACTACCTAATTAGATTTTCTGCCAAACCCGTCAATTATTGTTCATGTTAACGAAAATAGGGTTACGAAAATGTTGTTCTATATAAATTACCCCGGAAAACTAACACTATGTGGAAAACATTTCAAAACCAAAGTTGTAGCATAAATAACTTTGGTTCTAATATGAAGTGAACAAAAGAAGTTATTTAGTCAGATTGGTCAGATATACATGCCCGTATGTCATTCACAAGATTACGTCGAAAGGTCGTCACGCTGAAATCGTGGTGTTGCCGACGCGACAACAGCGCCACGGTGCGGCGGTGCGGCGCGCGAACAACATTGGAGCGGTTCAGACGAGTGGTTCCCGCCAAAACAGTCGCAGGCTGTGGCGCGAAGGCTCGCGATTGGTCGGCGCGGGCGGCGGCGCGGCGCGCGCGCAAGGCCGCCGGTTTTCCCGCGAACAATGCCAAATGGTGCATTTGTCAAGGTGAGTTCGTTCACCGCCGACGCCGGGCGCCGCGCGCCGCGCGCTCCTCCGACGGACATTCGCCACAGCATTCGCGCCGATCGAAGGTCGACGGAAGGCAGCCGAGCGCTTATTTCACTTTGCGCCGAATCTACATCCATTAGCATCCGCTCTTTATTACAGGTGAATAACTCGCTTTATATTTAAAACTATTTTTATACGCACGTTTGATTTCTTTTTAATTAAATATTTGCACTTCTAGTAGACTGCATGTTTATATATCCAATTGTATGTAATCTGATTTACCTTCATGAAACATGTGTTACGTGTTCAATAACATGGTATTGTATTTATTATAATATAATTATGTACTTTAAACTTGTGTAAAATTCTGGTGGTAACGAAGCATTATGATTGAAGAAAGAAGAGCAGTATCAAGTGCTACGCCCGGACGAACTTCCCAGCTCGGCCGACATAAACGGGTCGGTGGGATCTTCGTCCGTTTGTATCGCTTATACGTTTTTTCTACAGACAACGTTGGATTATGCAAAATTGAAGAAACTCTAAGATACATCGAAGAATTCTAGCTTCATCCGTTGTGTGGTCGCATATTCCGGATGAACGGTTCTGTATACCTCACAATGATTTTTTTCGGCAGTAATTGCGTAAGCGGCGTTTGATGACGTTGTGTAATACCGCAATATATTGTTGAATGAAATCAGAAACGGTACTTTTGATTTTCGTCGCTAAGCAGAGTTCTACGCCCGGAATAAACCTTTTCAATTAGTGCAGTTAAAATTATAATTATATAAATTACATTTTAATTACTGAAAGTTAATGCGAGCTGAAGACGTAAAATATAATTAGTCAGAGTTCCACGTTAACAGCCAATAAATTATTCACCCTTTTATTTGTATGTTACTTAATAATACTGTTACTAAATATATTATTTATACATTATTAATTTATGTTCTTTAATCATAAATATCTTATTTATAAAGAAATATACATTCTCATTCCTGCAACAAGAATTTTTTCTTATCAAAGGATATTTTGCAATGAGATTATTTTTCATTTCTATAAAACTGTGAATCATTAACCCTTTCGCTGTCCCGTGATAGACACAATAGAAAATCAATTGTTATGTATCATATGTGATTCATCGGTCAGGGAACCTGTTAAAATACTTAACATTATAATAAATTCGCTTTACAAATTTTCCTAATGTGAATAGTGTATATTTGTACAATTTATTACATTATTACAAGACGATGGAACGCGCGGTTACCTACCCGTGATCAGATAATATTCAAGAATATTCATGTTTTAATGATAGAACAGGTTGATTATATGATAAAATGACATTGTTTTCTTTCATATTGTTATTTATATTATATATAAGATACATTGTTTTAAACATTTGTGATGTCGCTTTGTGTAGGTATATTATTTGTAAGAATTAAATATAACACATGTTTCATGACCATTCCTTTTGAACAAATGACATTATTTTATATGTATGTTATAATTTCTTGATATGCCTGACCTGATGATCTGTACGTTTTGTCTCAGCTATCTGCTTGATATAGCTCACTTCGCTTCGAGCAAGTGGTAAGTTTTCACAACCTTATTACAGCAATGTATAATGCAGGGACACAGCCATAGAACATCATAAGTCAGTATCATCAATGCACCGGGGATAATTCTTGAAGATTTTCGAACTCAAAAACAGTAGGTACAGAGAACATTCAGACCGCTAAAATTATTTATGATTCATAAAGTGTAATCTAAAGCGCGAACCTAACGAGTAATATTCGGCACATTAACTCCAGCCTTAAACCTCTGCTACATCCGCGGTGTCATTAGTAATATTAGCAATTGTATGCGTTGTATTACGCGGCGACGTATAATATAACAAAATGAGCGATGCTTTCGTATGCGTTATAAATAGATATGTGTGTGGTACTCGTCGAACAACGTATCTCGTCAGGCTATTAGTTTGTGACTGCGTCATATGTACTAACACACCGTATCCTCACTACATTTTTTCAACAACAAACTTTTTTATAAGCAATTAATACTGTGAGAAATAGTTTAAATTCGGACAAGGCTATGACGCAAACGGAACGCTCAATGACTACAAACTGCGGGGGTATAAAAAAGAAACAACTTTTTTTTAAACAAATCAATATTATTTCCAATAAATTTATCAGTACATCCACATTGAATGCATATTAATTTTACTCAATAAAATACAACATAAAGTCTTCGACAGCATGAAACTAAACATAAGAACGAGTATAAGATACGATCTATTTACAATAAGGTGGTTTAAACACAAAATAAAACATTGAACATAACAAAAATCAGTGCAACAATTAAAATAATAAATATTTATAGACAGTGGACTTCAACGTGGTAGTTATAATAATCTAAGGATATAATTATTCAATCGTTAGTTACAATGTTTGTTACAAAATTATCTATTGGCCTTCACATCACAGAGCTAAGCTATCTCGAGGGTCGACCGTGAAAACCGTCTCGCGGATACGCGAGCGTTCGGCTGAAATGTGTCTCGCACACGCACACACACACGTACTCTCACTCTACTAACACAAACGTTGCATTCGCGACAAACTAGTAAGTGGTACTAAATATATCGAAACGAAAACAAGATTCTACACGCGCGTAACGTAGGCCGTCACTCGACGACACTCATCAACTAAAATGCTTCATTGCTACGTAATAATGTCAAAACAATGCGAAATATTAGAACTATAAAATTGTAAAAACGCAGGAGCGCGAAACGTCATGCAATCAACTCTACGTCGACTCTAAAGACTAGAAAAATGCAAACCATTCAAAGAAACCTAACGCCCATGTCCGTCGACGTTTAAATGCCCACACCGTCTAAACCTAACAATGATATGTTTAGCTCCCGAAGCGATGTGACAAACTGAGCTCCGCGGCCCGCGAGCGTGACACGACCCGACCGAATATATTACAATAAAAAGATGAACACACTATCAATATATTATATACCTAAAATATTCAACAAGGGAAATCAGCTGATTCGAGTAGTCACCAAATGTCGCTCGGCTGAGAATTTCGATAGCTTCCATACAACAATAATTACTTTAACTTAGGACAGTCGTTAGGCCTTAAAATTTAAAATGTACAGTTATTTATTATGGCAGATATCAACAATCAATTTATACTATATCGATACGATACTGACAATTTTTACAGAAACAATACTAAGTTATATACACTCATGCGATAACAACGTGCACCGACTCGCGGCGTCGCGACGCCCTCCCTTGCTAGCAAATGGCACTTACGACCCCTCGCTCCTCTACGCACCGCGCCACCCGCCCACTCGCCCACCGCGCCGCGTGCCGAGGGCGCACAATAAACCGACTCTATCGTAATAATATACATAATACTCTAAATTATCCTATACCATAAATATACTGAAACCCTCGGCCGGCGATCGAAAACGAAAAGCGCAGATAATAATAATTCCAAACGAAGTATCGGCAGCGGAGGGGCCGGCTCGAGGCGAAACGTTCGACAACATGGAGGCCGTGCGGACAGCGGTGCGGGGCGGCCGGGGCTACGCGTACCCGGGCGGGTCCCACGTGGCCGTCCATCAGGACAGCTGCGGCAGCAGCACGTAGTACAGACACGCGGCCAGCAGCGGCACGGCCAGCGCCAGCAGGGTGCGCAGCGCCGGCCGCGGCTTGTGCTGCAGCAGCGCCAGCTGCGCCGCCAGGCGCGCGCGCTCGGCGCACACATCGGCCCAGCGCTCCTTGGCGCGCACCAGCTCCTCCTCCAGCGCGTGCAGCGAGCCGTTGGCCAGCGTCACCTGCAGGCGCTGCCCGTCGTCCAGGCGCACGTACGAGCCCACGCCGCCCGCGCCCTCCGCACCGTCGCCGCCGCTCAGCTCGTCGCCGCCGTTGCCGTCGCGCGCGTCTCCCGCCGGCTCTGCGCCCTCCTCGTCGCGGTTGATCTCGGTGACGGCGGAGTCCGTCTCCTCCTCCTCGTCCTCGTAGTCGAGGCGAAACATCTCGTCGATCTCGGCGGAGATCTTGCCGGTGTCGATGCTCCGCTCCGTTGTCGAGTCGTCGTCGTCGGGGCGGCGCAGATCCTCGAGCGACCCGCCAGTCTCGACGGCCTTGTCGAGAGTCGTCTTCTCTCGTATAGTGGAGGCGTGTAGTCGCTCGATCTGCTGGTCCTTCGCCTGGAGTTCGGCGCGGAGTTTGCTCACGACGGCGGAGAGGTCGCTGATATCGGCCTGCGACGGCCGGAACGCTAGCTCGGCCTGCATCTCGGCTGCACTAGTGGCTAATCGCTGAATTTTAGCGAGATTTGCTTCCTCCGCTACCGTCGAAATGGCGAGTTGAGCCTAAAATATACAATAAAAACTTGTTAAGACTGCTAAGTACATCAGGCAAGTAAGTAATTGAGATAAAACAACAACCATGTTGATTGTTATCTTAACTTATTGTTTAGGTTTTAATAATCAGGTGTAATTTTCCTTATTCTGTCAGAAGAACCAGAATCAGGCTCGCTATACAAAATGGACTTTAAAACTAAATTAAAACATTTCTTGCTAGAAGGCTGCTACTACTTAATTAATGATATCTTAGCTGGAAATTGAATTGAGATTATTATTTTTATACTTGTAACTTATTTTCTCTAAGCGACTACTAACAGTGTGCCATTATAATTAGATGGATGAATTTATATTTGTGACATTACATTGTTGTTATATTTTTAAATCTATGTACTAATTAAACATTTTATTTGAAGCTATTATTTTATATGACATATTCTAATTTTTATCTAATTAATCACTGACATATTATCTTTACTGACATATTGTATTATTATTTGCATGACATATTTAAAGTAGAAATTATAGTTTTATATAAATTGTTATTATATTATGATCATGCCATCCACGCATAGAATTATAATAAACTAGATGTTGCCGCGGTTTCACCCGCGTTTATCGTTACTGCGCCGCCTCCGTGGGTCGTAGCATGATGTTATATAGCCTATAGTCTTTCTCGATAAATAGGCTATCCAACACTAAAATATTTTTTCAAATCGAACCAGTAGTTCCTGAGATTAGCGCGTTACAACAAACAAACAAACAAACTCTTCAGTTTTATAATATTAGTTTATATTATTGGTAACCAAACTGCTAAATGGCAAATAGTGATGTGCTTTAATTATGTACTGTAATTAACATTGTTCCAATTCATATACTTTCAACACAATGTAAAAATTATTATGAAATAAATCTTTATTTAAAGTTTATAAAATTTCTAAATTAATAGACGACAGCATCTTAATATCAGTTCGTAATAAATAACGATTTTTAATTCGAATAAAGCTAAGACCAGAGCGTGAGCTTGGCATATTAAATACCTGCAGGTCGACGATGCGCGAGCGGTAGGAGGCGGCGTCGTCGGGCTCGAGCGCGGGCGGCTCGAGCGCGGGCTGCGCAGCCAGCAGCTCGTCGCGCGCGGCGCGCAGCTGTTCCGTGTCGGCGGCTGCCGCGCTCAGCCGCGAGCGCAGCACCTTGATCTCATCGTTCAGCCCCGCCATCACGCGCAGGATGTTCGCATACTCCACGCTCGCCGCTCTCTACAATACATACGGTTCACTGTACTTGTGTTTCATTTCACAAATATTGTTTTCCTCAGTTAGGAGTGTACTTTATTATAGTGATGCGATTAGATACCAATTTTACTCGAGTAACTACGGTAAAAAGAGTATTCGAGTCAAAAAAATACGTTCGACACGAATTTACTTGGACTCGCTCAAGCCATCGCTGACGAGACAAACATAAACAAACAGATTTAAACGTGTACGCGTGCATTACAAAATGTTGAGAAACAAATAAGAACGATTGCGTTGTGTAATATCTGTGTATAATTTCTTAAGTTTGACATAACAAAGGACGACTCGAATTTACCATGTTTCCGAGTCACATGAGAACTATTCGACTGACTCGCCACTCGAGTGAACTTTGAGTGAAACGCTAAAATAGCTCAAGTTACTCGAGTGGTAAAATTGGACTCGAGTCGCATCTCTACCCATCTACTTTATTACAATGAATAATGTCTCTATGTTCAGCATTAGAAATCGTATAGTTAAGATAAACACATTTATAAATATTAAAGCTTCAATTAAACTGAAAAAAACTCCTGGTTTCATTGCACCCGTAACTTAATCTCTTTCAAAGCTCTTTATTATCAATATGCTACTTTAAAAGCATTATATTTAGAACCTGTTAACTTACTTAAAAATCAAATTTACAAAGGTTGACCAAGATAATATGAAGCAAATATTAATGAGACATTAAGAATTGGGAGAATCTAGATCAACGTACGCTTGCGCAATCGTAGCCATTTCTGTAGAGTGCCCAGATCAAACGACAGCCTTAGATAAAAAATGTAATGAAGGTGTATGAAACAAATGTGATTATAACGAGTTCTCTTTTCCTCTGAGAAACAATCTGAATCAAGATACATATGAAAGGAGAAACTGACTAATACATATACACCGCTTAAACCGCAAGGAGTAATAATTTAAAATTTTATTTGTGCCGATTTTTTACAAGATCAACCCTTAAAGGAGGCTAAAATAGTTCAAAGCTTGATTGAAGATTAAAAATTCAATTTCTCTATAATGCTGCAACTATGCAAAAAAGAAAACATGACCTGTTCCAATAAATTCATCCTTAAAGGGGTGAACCGGGAAACCAAAGATACTAATAATATATTATAATAGTAATTATATGATTCTATCATGTACCTTAAATTTTCTATTGGCCAAACATGTGAAAGTATATTAAAATAAATATTAAATGGATGTATTATAGAGTTTTATATATTACACAGTTTTTCTCTCCCTACAATTCTCCTCATGGTACATAGAATAATAGGAGTTGCTTTTAGCTGTTTATTTAATCGATAATTATATATCAGCATTATTAGTTTTCAAATAAAATAATAGAATCAAAGACAATCTCACTATCATTATTTTATCCAATTCTGTCTCGCTAGTTACTCTAATGACTGCTATATGACGCATAGTATTATTTGTTGGTTTTTTATATAAAAATAGATATGTACCTACGCAGTAATAGAAATTAGTAAGCAATGTGTAGCAAATAGCCTAACTGTAGGAGACTCGTGTACCAGCAGACACTGTGCCGATTGTATCAAGTCTCACAAATTCAGTGCAGAAGTGTAGTGAAGTATTTACGACAAGTGGTGTTAATAAAGCTACAACTCCAGTGTTTTCGTGTTCAGTGGACTCATTAGACAGTGCCTGTAATTAACATTGGTTCTTTTATAATGCCTAGTAATTAAAAATAATATAATAACTTCACGTTTCATAATCATTATCAGTTTATATAATTTTATTCCAATCATATAAATTTCTGTGTTATTTCAATTATCATTTTGGTTGTCCCATTTAGACGGGCAGTATGAACGGAACCGTACATTAGTTTAGCTTCTCACGCGCCGTGCATTCTGCACACGCAGTAGAATTTTATATTGCTAATTCAATTAGTTGTATGTAACCTACATTACAATATTAAATATTAATGCAATAGAATCAGTGTTTATCAAACATTCAACTCGGTCGGTTTTATTTATCTATCCCAATAGAATCGCCCGTCATCATATCAACAGAAGTGTAGGAAACTCCTACATAAACGATTACGTTACATATAAGACGTTCAATGAACGTATATTTAATCTACTAGTTACCAAATAGTGTAATATTATGATAATATCCAAAACAAGAATTCAGTACTGAAACTCCAATACACGACGGGCTGTCTACAAGCGACTCAGTCGTACACGTTGGCAGTCCCACCGACTGAAGGCTGTGTAAAGCTCACGCCGACATATTGTGTAGGCGTCTTAACGCGTCTAGAGGCCTATTTAATAAACGTGACAATCCGACAATTCTGTCACTTTTCGACATATAAGTCGAATTGTTGCGACAAGTGCCGTTTAATAAAGATGACAATTAAGTCTAAATGCGACAGGTACAAACTGACAAAATTGTCTGACCAAAAACCAGTTTAATAATGGCGACAATTGTCAGGCTTTACCTGTCAAGTCTCTAAGAAAATATCTCAGACTTATTTGTCATGGTAATTGACATATTTGTCACACAGTCACAACACAATATTAAGATATGCATTTGAGAGAACTCCTTGTAGTGTGCTTAAGTTAATGTCAACTTTATTTATTAAGAATTCAACGGTAGTTTTACTTACTCGAAACGGTTCTATGAATATTCTAAGAATATTGAGAGAAAAGTTAATTCTTGGTTTAAATGTGCGACGTCATGCAGTTTGCACCAAATATTCATCTTTACTACTACTGCTATCTGTCGACGATTTTAACACCATTGTTTTTTTATTATTTCTAGATACTAATGTAACTGCGGAATAGCTTACTAAAGTGAGATTACTTGTCGAAAATCTCTGACAAATCGACAAATATGTCCACTTGTCATGACAATTTTGTGTTTAATAAAACAAATATGACAAGATTTGCCGGAAAATTGCCTGTCAAGAGAAATTGTTTATTAAACAGAAATATGTCAGATTGTCACGACAAGTCGATATATCTGTAGATTTTCACTGTGACAAATTTGTCAGTGATAATCTTTATTCAACAAAAAATTTCAAATTGTCCGATTGTCACCTGTCACCTATCATTGTAACATTTATTAAATAGGCCCCTGACCATCAAGCAATAGGGAGCAATGAATGATCGGTGGGTGGAGCGAGGCGTTGCCCGCTTTGCGCAGGCGCTTGACTCACCGGGCGTCGCGTCGCGCAACTCGCAATAAAGAACAAAGCATCGCACGAACCCACCGCGCCGTGAAATTGTACATTAACATACATAATAATATGCTCGTATCGTACACCGCCCTTTACCGCGAATATTAAAATTGTTACAAAAATAATAAATGCGTTTTATTTGCAACATAATTGTTTCTACGTACTGCATATAATAAAAATAATGTTGTAAATGCTGAAGTGGAGGAGTAACGTTCTTGAAATGACGACGTAAGTATTGAGTAACAAAACATTGTAATATACAACAGATATGAAAGTAGTATTTACTCATCATCCTAGCATTTATTCCGGCTGCATCCTAAGCTTTCGCTTCGGAGCACAGGATCTGCTATTATTGTTCTACCGTAATTGGCTACATATAAGTTTTCAGAGAAGCTAGTATTTATTCTATGATAATATTTAGATGTTAACCAAACTTTATTTTTGTGATTTTATCTCTTCATATAGTCTCTACAACAAGAACAACGTAAAAAGCATTGTGGCTGGACCTCGGGAGCGTAGGTAAAGAAAATAGTTTGATAATTTAAATAAAGGTTTGTAGTATTATTTATTACCCTTAAACTATAGAGAAAAAAAATTGGTTTGTTTACAAAAGTAAGTAAGTATTTTTCAAGCTTACTAAATGTGTTCATAAAGTCCCGGGACCCAGGGTGTCTTGACATCTCATCCTTAATAATAAAGTTTTTAACGTATAGTAAACAATAGGAATAAAAGACTAACAATCATAGCCCATGACCCATCAGTCTGTTCTATATCATTTTTGTCCAAGTCTGTCTATAGAATGCATACCACTAAAATTTTATAATGACGAGATGACCACTTAAAATACTGCACACATTCAACCGTAATAAGATTGAACTAAGAAAGTGTGAACGAAAAATGTACAAGCGAAACGATGACTCATGTCTTTCACTTAAAATTTCTAATGTAACATATAAGAAACATTCAACAGGCATTTGAAGAAATGCTACTAGAAGCAGAAGAGTATTTACTAGGCTCTTAACATTTCAGTATTAGACTTTGTCAATATCCCCAGCTAGCAGGACAGTGCTTCCTTGAAAACTTGGAAAACCAATTAGTCTGCAAACGAGAATTATCGCACAAACCCAACACAAGCTTATTTGGATGGGATCTAAGGAGTGCAGATATATGACCCCAGCCGGGCTGCAGGAGGTGTGAACGGCACTTTTTATTTCCCCTATGTCTATTAAGTTATCTTTATGTCTTGATCAACGTAGAACAACAAAAGGCAATTACAAAAAGTTAAATGGTACAGATTTCGATCATCCAAAAATTGCGTGACGTTGCATTTTTTTAATCCTAACTAATATTATAAAAGCGAAAAAGAGTTTGTTTGTTTGTTTGTTTCCTTTTCACGCCTAAACCACTGAACCGATCATTCTGAAATATTGCATATACTTTGTCAGGTGTACAGAAACGGACATAGGCTACTTTTCATCCCGAAATAATTATTACCGAGGAAATCAACAATAACGTTCTTATGATAATAGATGGCGCCACGTGTCTTTCGAATCATGATTGAATTATATTATTACAAGCAGAGTACAACCCGAATTGATTGTCAAATTCTAAATTAACGCGAGCGAAACCGCGGGCAAAAGCTAGTAAGAAATAAATGTTTTGCCGTAATACAAATTAAAATATTGTTAATAATGATAACTCATAAGTAACTACAGAATAATAACTAGAATAAATGCGTGAAGTTGTTTTAGGACTGTGTTGTTAATGGTATAAGGACGAGGCCAAGATATTAATAGTATAAAGGTATCATGATCCCAGATGGAAGACAAGGCCTACATTAGTTTACTATCAATTTACAAAAGAGGGTTTTGCTTTATGATTCGATGGAAACATTAACCAGAGTATCCCGACAATGTCACCAGTTTCAACGAAGCGTAGCTTTAAAAAAAACGAGATGGGTGTAAAAACCCAGGATTCAACCTCTTCGTCTTAAATGTAAAAGTAATGAAAAGAAATGACCCCTATATCTATCTCGGGGGTCTTTTGACCCACAGGACCCATATTCTAACTCGGCCGAGGTATAACCCCAAGGTGTCTGTATACCAAGTTACAAGTCAATCGGTCCAGTGGTTCCGGAGTTATACCTGTCACTATCAGACAGACACACAGACCCACATAGTGTTTTCATTAACCTCTTCGAAGAAGACTCAGAGGTAAATAATAATAACGTAGAAAGTTCGTTTAATTTGTTTAGGATAGTAAAAAGAGAATTAAACCACTTGAAGCTGAGTTCAACAGTTTTAAAGTTCATGAACTCTGTCTTATACGGTCATCTCACTACCGATACAGTAACAGTATAGCAGTTTAGATTAACAAATGTACTGACTCATGTTGTTTGAGCTTCCGTAACAAAAGGATTATCCTTAGCTTGGATAGTTATTTTTTTATAAATATAAATCTTTACTAAAGCAAATCCTTTGTTCTACAATAATGGAGATACTGAAGATACTGTAATCATTGAATTAGTCACAAGCTAGGCAACTAATAGCTAAAAAACAAAAACAATTTAGCTAACCGAATAGTGATGAGTCGAGAAGATTCACTGTAGGTACCATGCTTAACTAAACGATGAGCAACGCTAATGTGTCAGGGTCGACAGAGGGCAATATCACGGCAAGACATTAACAAATGCAGATTAAATATGTAAAGTTTACGTCTGTTAATGTATCAAATTAATATGACATTAAACTTAGTATTATTCTTGTAATTATTATACCAAGACTCTTAGTCATGTGGCTTTTAGATGAGAGGATAATGGCAAGGATAGGATTGTGACCTGTAACAGTAACAGTAAATGCAAAAAGAGTTAATATCATAGCAGTTTGAAATCCATAGCCAATGCCTGCTCCTATAGATCAGATGTGTGTCTATAAATGCGTAAATTTGTATTATTATAAAAAATAATATACGACTAAGCTCACGCCAGTATGCCTAAGATAAAGCTGTATCACACCTATATTTCACCAACTATGTTTTAGAGCCAATGTAATTGAGGCCGAGATAATTGCTGACAATCAGGTACTTGTTCACTTCACTGTTTAAATTGCTGTCAATCAGGTACTTGTTTACTTCACTTGATCAGTTTGTTTCGTAGTGTAACTAACAATTGTATTTACAAACAAACATAATTTACTTATGCTGTACTGGATAAAAGCGCCGGGTATCTTTTACACTATTGTATGGACAATACAATAGTTTAAAGTTATTGTTTTTACTTCTCGCTACTTCTTCTGTTTTGGACACTGCGTACTCTTTAGGTAAATAATATAGTATTTATACAGTCAGTACCGTAAATGATTAAACTTCCGAAAGAATGAATTGAACATGAATTGCTTTATCATAACAATAATGATAATTCCTTATATTTTACTGCAGTAACACTTAAAGGATAGGTATTTTAATCACAATTCATTACTACAGAACAATAAAATTAATTCGTTCATTCACAAAATATAGGTACAAATATGTTTAATGTTCAGTTACTTATGCTGCTGTCTGTACTAAAGCAGTCAGCGTTACAACAGTGTGATATTGCTCAGTAATTGAAGATATGAACTCATATGCAATTCGTTGAATAAGCTAACGGTTTCGGGTGGCTGGTGGCTACTTTAGGAGGCATGTATCATATAGACGATACCCATACGAAAGAGGCGATTGCTTTATTTTGTCGACATATTCGCACAACCGGATTTTATGTTGTTAAGCTAGAATAACAGAGACCAAAACGCATCGATTTTGCAACATTACATTTAACTCTTAAATGTAATCTTGTATGTATTTATTGAGCATTTTGTCGACAATCTGGAATGACTTACAACGATGAATAACTTCACGTGAACATACCCCAGAACCTTGCAAGATCAAGATACTTTTAGAGAAGCGTTGTATAACTGATTATATCTATAAACGATTGGAAGCAGCGATTATGGTAAAAGAGAGTAAATATGATGTAAGTGGGTATTCACACATTTTTTATATTATTCTGTGTAATTCAGTATGTTTGTAAAATGCTTTAGGTACTTTTTTAAACACTGTTAACCTTTTGACCGCCACGTCAATAACGAAAATCTGTGTTCTCCACGCCAAGCGACAAATCCCTTCTTTCATACCTACAAAATAATAGTCACGGCAAAAATATATATCGATAAAACATCGATACATTTTAGTTCTGATTGGTTTACGAATAAAAATCACTTATAAGTACCATTGAATTGTAGTAAACTTGGTTGATTAAACTTCACTCGTGTTTCACTTTCTTTCCCAACTTAATATCATTATCATTACCCAGAATATAAAGAACATAGGCGCTCATAACCAGTTGCACTCACTGATCGGTGAACTTGAACAACTCTTGACAAAAGGTTAGCCACTAACCACACAAAAAAATTAATAAAAAAAATTACCCAGGAATTACTACGTTAGATAAGAGCAGATTTTATGATAAAAAGTAATTGAAATATTTTAAATAAAGTCACAGCACTAATATCGTTTGTGACGACATCTACTGACGTGAAAAGACGTCAGTGGCGTGGCCAGCACTGCGCTTACAAAGTTGCCGCTTCTGAGTTAAGAGATGTCATGCTTAACGATATTATTGCATAGTATGTAATTTATAATCACGTGATTATTATATTACTAGAATAATATAATTAAGTATTTTAAGTATATGAATATATTTTTTATTAGTTAGAAGAAATTGTGTTCATTGCCTTTAATAATTCATCTGAAATGAATGAGTTATATTTAAAAAGAGATACCTTCACATACATACATAGATTCACGCCTGTTTCCCAGAGGGGTAGGCAGAGACTACGGATTTCCATTTGCTACGATCCTGACACACTTCTCTGGCTTCATTCACTTTCATCACATTCCTCATACACGCCCGTCGGTTCAAGGAGCTCTTAACCTGGCCTTTGTCCAGAACGCCTCCGATCTGGTCGAGAAACGTTCGCCTAGGTTTTCCTCTTGCGACTGTTCCATTCACACTAGCCTTATAAACTTTCTTAGTCAGTCTTTCCTCGTCCATTCTTTCTACATGTCCAAACCAGCTTAACATACCCTTTTCTATTCTTGTAACTATATCCACTTTCATGCCGCATCTCTCTCTAATGACACTATTTCTTATTGTATCTTTCAGAGTCACACCACATATGCTTCTCAACGCTCTCATTTCTACAGCATTTATTCTGCTCTCATGCTTCTTTTGCCATACCCAACTTTCACTTCCATACATAAGTGTGGGCACTAATAGTCCTCTATGAACAGCCAAACGTGCCTTTTCGGATACATTTCGACTGTTCATAAAAGCGCGTAGGGCTCCATTCACTTTGTTGCCACCAATCGTTCTCCTTTCAATATCTCCGTCACGTTTACCATCCCTTGTAAACAAAGTACCCAAATATACAAACTCTTTCACTTGCTCCACTTTTTCTCCATCAATCATAATATTACACATCGTCACGCACTCTTCCTTTTCAAATACCATTACTTTCGTCTTGCTTACATTTATTTTCATTCCTTTACTCTCAAAAGCACCATGCATAATAGTTACCATCGCCTGCAACTCTTCCGCCGATGACGCAAGTATTACTTGGTCATCGGCATAAAGAAGACATTTGACAAGTAACTCATTCATTCTTAAACCCCATTCACAATCTTTTAAATCTTTCAAACAATTGTCCATGTATAGGTTAAACAGCCAAGGTGACGCTACACATCCTTGTCTAACACCTTTATCAATGCTAAACCACTGTGTGTAGGTCCCATTTATCCTAACACAAGCTCTGGAATCATCATAAAGAGATTTTATGTCTTCTCCAGAAGATAACTTTCAACCCTCTTTACCATGTTTGTTAAGCAATATTATAAAAGGAAACGAGAAATAATTTTCGTCATATATTAGTGAAGTATTTTAATTTGTTTTCGTAAAATCCTTACTAATATTATAAATGCGAAAGTAACTCTGTATGTCTGTCTGTCTGTCTGTCTGTCGGTCTGTCTGTCTGTCTGTTACCTTTTCATGCTCAATCCGCTGAACTGATTTAGATGAAATTTGGTACAGATAGTTTAAAACCTGGGGAAGGATATAGGCTACTTTTTATTGATGTAGGTACCACGGAGCCGCGCGCAAAAGCTAGTATTTCATAAAGCGTTTATCGGTCATTGTTTTTCTAACCTATAACCAGCTGACGTCTCTTCACGTCCGTGGCGTGGATTTGCACGCCAAATGATACATTTTGCACGATGTTCTTACAATGTGATCTTTTCCCATTATAGTATGGCAACAATTAGATAATCTTTGTGTAATAAATAATAATATAATAAATATGCCTAAGGAAAAATAATAGAGAAAAAGAAATACAACAAACATATTTATGCATGTTTATTTTAAACTGTAAAAAGGTCGTATTTTCGACGTGCACTGCCGTCGAAGTCGTCGTGAGCACGGTTTAATTTGACGTGAATAGACGTCCGTGGCGGTCAAAATGGTAATTAAACCGTGACTATTTAGACTTATTGAATACCCCTTTATCTTATCTTGTGTGCCAGTCAGTACAGACCGGCGACAGTTCGACCCCTTTAAATAACATAATCATAACATTCATATCCTAATAACCACACGTAAAACTACATTCAACAAGACTTTTTGTGTTATCGAGTATAGTTAAAATTTAAATTATAGAACCGCGTCAATAAAGATTAGAAAACTTAAATGTCCTTATCCCGAACATTACTGTTCTGATATTGTTGTAGGTTATCAAGGTGTTAGTATATCGAATCATATTTAATTTCCTCAAACGACAAGAAGAATTCATTTCACGATTTGTGTAATTTTAAAAATATTATCCTTGGTTTCAGGAACCACATATTTTAAAGTAATTTTGTGTTAGCCTCTATGTGACAGAGGTCTTTACAAATATTTAATCTATGGACAGACAAACTCACACGGCAAACAACGTTATGTGGATAAGATCAATTGTTATCCTGTCTGGTGATAGAATCTACCACACTTGGCGCACTGGCCGAGCCGAGGCGATTAGCTAAACTACAGAGGTCTCTGTGCAGTAAATTTTTTTCAATTTAGTAGGTACCAACAGTAAAGAAAATATGGAAGTAAATAACTGTCACTTAGACATAAGGTAAATTACTTACGGGCGATTCCTCTCTAGTACTGGGTTCACTGTATGTGGAGTTGGCATTGTTATCGGGACAGAGGTCGCCGTCCAACGGGCTCGAACATTCCTCGTGGCCGGGTTCTATAATAACAATGAGAACATTTATATAATAAACAATTTAGTATATAGCAAAACTAATCACATAATAAGGTGCGTAATAGAACCCATTGCACTAAAAAAAATTTAGCCGCCTAGTTAGAGACCATATTATGACTTTATTATGTGCGAAAGTACATTAATATCCCATGTGTTAATTGTATATCGTATTGTATAAGATAGCATATCGCATCGAAAGGGCTCGTAGCTTATACAAACCTAGGTTAACAATGTAAACCAAACATAATATTTGGGAGACTGAACTCGACTCTAGTTAATTTCCTATAGGAGAAGATTTTCTGTGCGAGCCGGCCCAATGATACCGCTACCAAATAATTGCCAACGGTTGACGTTTGCTTTGAATAGAAGCATTCAAAGCAACAAAAGGCTCATAATATTGAAAATTGAACGATGTTTATCTAATGTGTGAGCTTACTCTTCTTAATATTGACACCTTTCATGAGATATAAATACGTAGAGGGCATATCTATGATTTAAATACTGTATGTTTAGAAGTCCGTATCCATAGGAATATACCGTATATTATACAGTTATAAAGTATAGGTAACACTGACCGTGATTGAGCCGCGACCGTTTCTCGTCGTCAGTGCACGAGTCGGGCTCGCCGGTCTTCTCCTCACCACTGCCGCTCTCGCCACTCTCCTCCTCATGATGTTTCTCTGTAACGTACATAACATTATAATTATAAAATTAACCACTTGACTGTAGAGTGAACACATGGGTGTTCATAAAATTATAGACTGTTGAGTGTCGGTTGAACATAAGTGTACATAAGAAATCTGCTTCTAATAGACATACATAGATTTATTTTCTAACAGTCGCTAACGCGATAAACTTAATTTTCTTTTGAACAAATACTTTATTAATCCATGCTGTAATGTTCATTTCATCTGCAATTCAAAACTGTTCCAATTTATATTAGGGGTATAGGTTAAAGTTCGACCATATTTCATTTTGAGTAATATGCGGACGCACTGTTGCCAAATGGGTACAATTCCAGACGAAGTGTTGCCACCGAAATTTTCTAATACACTCGAGAACAAAAAAATCGACTCACTCTATACTTTCCCTTTGAAAGGGCTCTAGAACTAAAATTAAAACCCTAATTTCATTTTAGGTCTTATGTGTAGACCTAATAAGACCTTTCTCCAGTTTTATTTTTAAGACTACCTAACAATAACTGTGGAACGTAAAATGTAACATTTTGTACTCGTTTACAGCACGTATTGCGCGACATTAGGACGTATAATAGGCGACGTACCCCCTGCACCCTTATCAGTTGACCGTGAAACGTCTACAGGTCAACACATCTCCGCAATCTCCAAACAAGAAAGTTTTCCTAAAATGGACATTACACCTGAAGCAGCGACTCAAGCAGTCATGCTATTGCAACATGGCCTTAGTCAACGTCAAGTTGCTCGTACACTTCATATGAGCCAGTCAGCGGTTTCAAGGATTTACCTACAGCACCAGGAGACTGGTGGTTATAACCAGAAAAAGGATCTGGCAGAAAACGATGCACTTTGGAAATGGACGATCGATTCATCGTCAGCACTTCGCTGAGAAATCGTTCCCGCACCTGAGTTAAAGTCTAACAGGAGCTCAGACAAACGCGTGGAGTAGCTGTCAGTTCTTGGACGGTGAGAAGACGACTGAAGGCAGCACCTGACTCCAAAGAGACCAGCAATGGGCCCGAAATTGACACCTGTCCAGTGTCCATCGAGTAGCTCGACTTCGTTTTGCTAAAGAGCACGTCGATTAGACTGAAGAACAATGACGCTCTGTTCTCTTCTCCGATGAAAGCAGAGTGTGTCTACACGGTAATAACAAAAGAAAACGAGTCTACAGAAGGCCAAGGGAGCGATACGCACAATGCTGCATAGCAGAAACTGTTGCGTACGGAGGAGGTTCCTGCATGGTGTGGGCTGGGATTTCATACATACATGTGTGGGCTGGCATTTCATACATACATGTGTGGGCTGGCATTTCATACATACATAGACTCACGCCTGTTTCCCAGAGGGATAGGCAGAGACTACGGATTTCCATTTGCTACGATCCTGACACACTTTTTTGGCTTCATTCACTTTCATCACATTCCTCATACACGCCTGTCGGTTCAAGGTGCTTTTAACCTGGCCTTTGTCCAGAATTGCAAAATTTGCTGGCACTTCAATGGAAGCCAAAACCGAACTGGTTTTCATTGGACTGGCCATCACGTAGTACGGACTTGAATTCTATTGAGCACTTGTGGGATGACCTTAAGATAAGATTCCGGGCTAGATAGAGATCCTGCACCAGCTCTGAGACCAGAACTTCAAACAGCGCTAAACGAAGAATGGAACGATATACCACAAGACAGAATAAAACAAGTGAGAAACGGCAATGAATTGCCGTAAATCTTAAGAGTTCGAAAAAATGGTTCAAGTAATATGCAAAGATCACGTGATACCACGTGACCTTTAGGTCATAGGTCAAAGGTCATAGTCATTTCGGGGTTATATCGACTATGCTGAGTCAAATGGCGTTGACCGCGAGTCTCTAGCTCTTACGGTTTTTGAGTTGAAAGTTGTATAACAGACGGACGGACAAAGCTGTTGTATAAGAGATTTTCGAACTCTAAAACGTAATTTTATCAATGAAGAACCGGTTGGAGCCTGTCATCAGGGTAACATTAAATATAAAAATTATTTATCACAAATAAATTAAAGAAAATTGATTTAAGGTTGTTTTTCTTTTCGATTTTCCCTCCGTAACTTTTAAGTTTTAGCACGCTTAAAGTTTATCAGCATGTTTTTGTTACGGCATTGAGTTCAAGCTAAAACAATTTGTACTCATATTAAAGCTAAGGCTTAGAACTTATGGAGTTTAAAATGAAATTTAGGTTTCAGTGTTAGTGCTAGAGCCCTTTTAATGGGAAAATATAGAGAGTAGGCGTCCCCCACATTAGGCGTGCGCGTTCCTCGGGCGTGTGAGCGACGCTGGCGCCGCGCGCGCGCCGCGTGCACTCTCGGCAGACGCCGCAGGGCGGTAACGCCAGCAACACGCGACGCTCGCGCAGCGCGCTCGCGGCGCGCGCGTCGCGCCCTCGCTAAGTAGCGGGTGAAGCGGTAGAAGGGGTAAGAACGCGACGCGAGCGCCGCGTGCACTCTCGCCAGACGCCATAGGAAGTAACGCCAGCAACACGCGGCGCGCGCGCCGCGCCCGCGCTACTCACACGCCCGAGGAACGCGCACGCCAAATGTGGGGTCAGCCGTAGATGTTTTCGCCCTATAAACGGAAAATGTAGAAAACCCAATAACATTATCCTCTCTCATCTGGGTATTGAACCCAGAACCCCACAACAAGATCTGCAAAGATAAGCGCATACTTATGCGATGACATCAACTACAAAATTATATTCTTACCTTTGCTTTCTGAATTATAAATATTATTCTTTTGTAATATTAATTCGAATTCCTTAGCAGATTTTCCGTCGGCAGATATAGCTTTGATGCCCACCTAAGAAACAAAAATAAATTGTTATCATATTTTATTTAATAGGTGATAAGATCGGTTGCAAATCAGACATGATACAGTAATAAAGTTAATGGAACATAACAATATTGAATGCTTCGCAGCCAATAATATTCAATACAAATTTAAAAACAAAGACTGCCACAACTGCTTGGAGCAATTCGAAGAGCATAGTGTAGCTGCTAATAACGTTGTCTTTAAACCATGTTAAAATAAGAATGAATGTCGAACGCATTTCGCGTTGGAAATAGCGTTTCCAGCGCGCCGCTGCGCTTGGCCCCCGCCAGCTTGTTGCTGTCCATGCTCACCACCAACGTCTCGCCGTCCTGCAGTGCGTACTGCACACAAACACGTTACCTTGTTGAGCAAGTGTTGCGGCAGCAGCAGCTTGATGTAGTCGGGCAGTGCGCGCACGGCGTCTTCCAGCGCGCCGCCGCGCTTGGCCCCCGCCAGCTTGTTGCTGTCCATGCTCACCACCAACGTCTCGCCGTCCTGCAGTGCGTACTGCACACAAACACGTTACCTTGTTGAGCAAGTGTTGCGGCAGCAGCAGCTTGATGTAGTCGGGCAGGGCGCGCACGGCGTCTTCCAGCGCGCCGCCGCGCTTGGCCTCCGCCAGCTTGTTGCTGTCCGTGCTCACCACCAGCATCTTCGCCTCACCGTTCTGCACTGAGTACTGCCGCACAAACAAACTTTTACCACCCAATAAACAATCATTCCTATCTTAAGTAAATGCCTATTATTCAATGGTTATCAAACAATTTTATTCATAATGGGTGTAAGGGACGGCGTACCGAAAACTTTAGCAAGATGTCTTTCTATAGGTATTTATCTCGACGCAAACTTCTATTAATCATAAAAACGCAAGATTAAGATTTTATACGACGCAATGGATTGCTACCACTACGCGCGCGAGCAGGGAATGACCACTGTGCTCCGCGCGCGAGAAGCAACTGATCTGTTTAAATCACGACGATTTAATTAGATTGCTGTATTTTAGTAAAACGTGGTATTATTTGTTTTTATTTAATAAAATATATGGTTTATGCATTATGTTATGATTATGTCTTACAGTCAGAAAAATTTAAAAATGCAGAATCAATATGTGATTTTTCCTGAAGAAAATTCCAACGATTTTAAACTTAGGTCTGAATCTATGATCTACTATTTCAGCTTTCTTTACGCCGTCCCTTATGCCCAGTATATAGATTTTGATATAATGGTCTTGATTCTATTAAAAACACACTTAGAAGATGAATAGTATCTGAGGAAATCAGTTAGAAAAAGCTTAACAAAATAAATTTTACAATTGACATGATTATCTAATGAGACTTACAGCGAGTGGGAGATGGTTCCTGACGGCGAGCTCACGCTCCTCAGCTGTTGCGATGGCGAGCCGCGCTGCGCACATCTTACGCTCACACCGCGCTGCCAATTTCTGTAGTACAACAACATTTTATTACTAAACAAAAATCTATAATAAAAACCAGAAGACGACACATTATGCTTGTTAAAAAAATACATCGATGTATTTTTGATTTGATGTATGGATATTTATAACCGATATTCTACATAAAATATTCAATATCGAAAATCGTATCAAAAACGATATTTTTTTATTTTTACCGGAATATTTAACAGAATTTGAAGCCGTAAAAGATAGGAAAGAACGGGAAAAATTCCGTATTGTCTAGGACTAGTATGTTTTGTATATTAGAAGATTGGTATTTGGTTTTCGATATTTTCTAATTATGCCTAATGAAAAGGAATAATAATTAATAGTTTTTATTTTCAGTTTTTATTACTTGATTTGCTACCGATTTCTGTGATTAAAAAGTATACATTATGTTACTTAGGATGCTTCGTTTTTGAAATCACATAATTTCATCCCGCTTTTAAGAAGAGAAGAGCAATAAGAAACATGTGCTTTGGCATAACTGCAAGAATTTATTGCACTACCGAACCCGTGGCTTCATATTAGTGTCGAAATTGACTTTTTGACAGATACTCTATGTATTACGTTGATTTTTTTACGCTATATGTTTATACTGGTGACCCGCCCCAGCTTCGCACGGGTAGTAGAGCATCAGTGTCTCATCAGCTTGTTGCATTTAGCATAATATGGATGAGATTTAAATGTAACACGCATACATATGTCCACAATACTTGGCGGCGCGAGGGTTTTTTTTATTTTTTTTTATTTTGTTCATCAAGATGACCACACTCCACCTGATGGTAAGCAGTCGTGTGGTCTAAGAGCAGTGACCTCCACACCGCCCTCATAGCAGCCGAAGCGATGTTGAGGTCTCTGCTTTGACGACCTGAGAAGGTGCTTTTTCACGCCTCGCTTAAAGGACCCAGGATTGAGTCTCGTCAGTGTGACACCGTTTGATGTTTTTTTTCTCGCGCTGTTGTTTTTATTTTGAGATATGTGCTAAGATATTCATTTAAATTGTATGGTTTAAAGGGTAACTGACGTATTTAATTTGATAAGGATTAATACTGCCTCCGTAATAATGTGTAATAGCTTTTTAATTACCACATTATATGTGAAGCTTTTGTAGAAGTTAGTACGTGTATAGTAAGCTCTCGTTAAAAGATAGACAATTATGCTATCGCGGACTTTGCCATAGACCTAAAAGAGGTACAATCCCACCATACATTGTTACGTTATATCTCAAAAGGGATAAGGCAGCGTTTTGCGATAAAAGTCCCTTTCGTCTTGTTTTTCCTCGACATCTTCGACAGAAATCTTTATAAATTATACATCTTAACCTCCCTAATTCGCTCTATTGGTGAAAACCGTATGAAAATCTATTCAGTAGTTTTTGAGTTTATCCCGAACAGACAGACCATACGCGGGAGGAATTTTGTTTTATTATAGTAGTGATGTAGTGATAGTGATACATGCGAATAGTTTATGGACGCAAAGCTGTGCATATGCCTGCATCTTATGTTTTCGTATAGTGAGATAGTTTAACAGACTGTAAACAAGTTATAGCAACCGAACAACCCCTGACATTACAAGCGCCCATAGGTTACTGGTAACTGTTTACCGTTGTTATAATAATGTTGGTCATATACATAAGGTTTCCAATTATTTAATGCCAAATAAAAACATTTTACGAATATCTATTCTCATAGCAATGGAGCTTATTGTAAGGATCGATTGTCGATTTCGTATGTTGACTATCAACAAGTTAATACTTGTTGAATGTTTTAGACAGACAAAAATACGATAATAGTACCTATACATCAGTCACAGTCAAAAGCCACAAACGGTTATGTTGCATAACCTGACAGCACATTTGCAAATACAAAAATTGTTACTCAACTAAACTTGACATAAATATACGTTCATTTAGCTAAAAAAGATTTTTGCGTTTAACATTAAATCTCTGACAGCATATTGCTAAAATGATAGACTGACATTTTTCATTGTGAGTTATTAGGTAGATATAGAAAAAGCAATGTATTATTTATAATACACAATGTCTGGTATTATATAAGGTATAAATGGTCTTATTCTATTTCTGACAACTATAAATTACAATATGACAAATAAGAGAGTTTCATAGGATATTATGCTATATAACATAGTATCACTCTTTTAGCGATCTAAAAGACTGAAAGAGTAAGTTTAAGCAGACGTCTGATATTAGATAGTGGATAGGCATAAGTATTAGGGTCCATTGTCATTAATAAGCCTCTGTCCTAGACTCTAGGCATATTTCCTTTACTGTTTGTTCCTCATGTTATTCAATATCGATGTTTTAACGGTGTTTCTCCCCATACGGGTTCTTCCCTGATGGGGACGATACACGTGTTATTTTAATACAATAGATTAATGATCAAATTGAGATCCAGAAAACAACGCTTACGTAATGAAATTACACACGTAATGAAAATTAAAAGTGTGACGGATCACTGATTGTACAGAACATTGATCAAAATTATTAAGTTTATAAGTAATCATATTTAATTTTTATTCAAGGATAACACAATATCACAACTATACTTCTTCAGCGAATTAAGCAAAGCTGTCACATAAAGTCATGTTAAGTATTGCGTTATAAAGGACATATCTATTGATAACTGCAGGGCATAGTAAGGCACTTGTCCCACCGCTGACGATGAACGAGATACGAGAAGAGCTAGAAACTAGAAACGAGATGGCGTGTAGCGGGCAGCTAGTGTGTAGTTCCGATAGTTGTGTCGCTAAGCTATAAGCGAGTGTGCGAGTGCAATAGGCGATTATTTTTTTATGTATTAAGAGGCAAATGAGCTGACGTATCGCCTGATGGTAAGCGATTACCGTCGCCCATGGACACCCGCAACACCAGAGGAGTCACAAGTGCGTTGCCGGCCTTTTAAAAAGAAGTACGCTTTTCTTGAAGGTTTGAAGGTCGTATCGGTCCGGTAATACCACAGCACTATGTGACGCGGAGGGGTAAAAACGATATGGAAAATTATTTTTATATAATGTAGATATGATTAAAATTAAACTACTATATACGGATTTTATCGCGTTGTTTATTTGACACTTTATTACAAAATTTTGAAAACTGTTACACTACTATTGCTATTAAACTTTACTCATTTTTAAGCTAATTAAATTATTGAAACTATGAAAACTATTTATACTATTACTATACTATTATACTATTTATATTTGTGTTTACACTTTCCCCGACGTTTAAATAGTTTCAATAATTTAAATAATGGGGGTGGCAGGGGCGACCCGCCTCGGGCGGACCTTTAAGGTGGCGGCAAAATTTCAAATAATATTTAAAACATTTCATATTTTTGTCGCACCAAATAAATGAAAGCAGACTTCAATAACTATTCAAATAGTGACATCAAAGCTAAAAGATAGTTTGATCAATATTATAATAATACTCCGAATATTCTTTACAATTGCCATAAGCAATGCCAGCTGAGAGAGGAGTTTTTAAAAATTGAATTCGATAAAAAATTATTTGAGTTTAACAATGTGCACTTTAAGGCTAACCAATCTGGCTATCTTGTCTATTGGGGAAGAGGTAAAATAATATTGTGATAGTGCGCAATAAAAGACTGTTCTTAAAAAAGTAGACGGCATACAGTTTTAGTTAAAGACAGAAGTTTTGTTTTTTACTCTAACAAGTATATTATTTTTAATCTTTATATATATAATTCTACTGTACGTGTGTATGTCACTGAACTCCTCCTAAACGGCTGGACCGATTTTGATGAAACTTTTTGTGTGTGTTCAAGTGGATTCAAGAATGGTTTAGATATGGTTTTGTTTTTTCTCTTGTGCACAGGACAACGTCTGTCGGGACAGCTAGTAAAATATATATAAGTATTAACAGTATCGTTCTAAGTGGAAATTCTAATTAGAAGTCGATTTGCATTTAATTTTTAATTTGCTAATAACTTAATCTTGTCGATCGTCAAGTTATAATCATAACTGCTCTATACCTGTATAGTATAATATCAATGTAAGTGGCATGCATGTAAGAATTTTTGTAATTAATGTGATTACCGAAATAAGAGAGCGGTAAAATTGTCTTCCACCTCGGGCGGCTGACACCCACGCTTCGCCAGTGCGTTACACTATTATATTACGCTAATCCTGTGATGGTAGCTGTATGGAGTAAATAAATAAATTAAAACAAATGCAGGGTGTGGTGTGGTGTGGTGCGTACCTGTAGCTCGGCGAGCGCGTTGTTGGCGGTGAGACGCAGCGTGTAGTTGTGCTGGTGCAGTGCGGCCACCTCGCGACTGCGCCGCTCCAGTGTCTCCTCCAGCGCCAGCCGCTGCTCGTGCGCGGCACGGAGACTCTCCTGCGCCACTTCCTACAACATTAGATACGTGACTTAACATATCTGTACCTTAGAGGCATACAATATTAACTCCATTTTTTATCAAATCTGGTTTTTTACACCAATAAAATCGTTAAAGCGAGCTCTATCGTATGGTATACAGTATTAAGTCACACGATATAGCGAAACGAAAATATCGAATGATATATGATATTAAATTCACATGTGTATAAGTGGTATAGAAACTTAAAAGATCATCCGTTTGTTTACCTCTAAACATCGCGTCAACATAATGTTGTTTACTGCACATAATGTCTTTTACCTACAATGTGACGCGCGGCCCCGCGGTCCCCGCAGTCTCCCCGATCTGTGCTAGTGCAGTGCGTGCTAAACGAGGATAAAAATATTTAAAAATAGTAATACGAGATGTTTTCACGTGGAAAGTTACTGTGTAGTTTACTAAATGCTAAAGAACAAGAAAATATTATTATAACATCAGCAAGTAGTAAGTACAGTTTTATTATTATAACATTATTGTTTATAACTCGAGGCAAAACACACTGAGAGGTACACAATAGTATCTCCAAAAACGCGTCACAATAAATTGATCCTTACTAGTAGTTAATAAATACTAATATTGATTGAAAAAGATATAAAATTTACTTATAAATTTTGTTCTTAGTTACGTTGAATTATGTGTAAATTGTGATTTATAAATCCGTACATTGAATGAAATTCATGGAGTTTTATACTTTACTATATACTGTAATTGTTTTTTAATTTGTTATTGATTTTCTAGTGTCCGGGAATGAAAATATCAGAAATCCTGCCCGATGTTCAAGCCATAGCCAAGACATTGATGACGTTGTACTGACTAAATCTAAAGAAATTAATGACATGGACAATTCTGATGACACTGGTACGTATCGTGTTATTTGTTTAAGTATTTAGTTTTACTTTATTTTACGATATCATACCTACTTTGTTCATATTTTTACCCGACTGAGAAATAGAGGAGATATGTTTTTCGAGTGTATGTATATACATAGGTAATTATGTTTGTATGTAGATTGTAGGTATGTATTCATGACTGCCTCGTTGGTCCAGCGGTAGTGTAAGCGACTGCAGATCACAAGGTCCCGGTTCGATTCCCGGGCCGGGCAAAGTGTTATTGGGTTGGTTTGGTTAAATCATAGTTGGCGAAATGTGAGTGTGTAATACACATCTGTCTACCCCCTCGGGGATACAGGCGTGTGACTATGTATGTATATATCAATGTAGGTATGTATTCATGTACGTAGGTATGAATTAATGTATGTATATATGTGTTTGTATGTCTGTTTCCTTGTGACCTCGTTAAGTCTAAACGGGTACATAGATTTTTAAATTGAGGTGTTATTAGATAAATGTTTGAAATCATTCAGATTATATCAGTATCAGTTAGTCCGTTGTTAAATTTTGCAAAATTAATTTTATATTTTTTTCTAGGATCGAAGAATCAATCAACGGACCTTAGTGTAATGCCAGATTCGCCTAATGATTGTACTGTTGGCTTTTGTTCTCAAGCTGATGCGCAATCACCAAATACTGTTTTGTTGACTGATATTTCAAATAATATTGTAACATCATCAAGTTTTCACAACGATGAATTCTTTGTTATGGATTCTGGGGATGATTTTTCACCATCCGACGAAGAATATATTCCAAATACTGACGAAGACGATACAGATTCTGAATATAACCCAAAAAGACCAATTTTAATACCAGAATCCAGTAACTCATCTTACGAATTTGTAGAAAGAAAGACTGAAAATCATTTCATCCAACCACTAAACACACAGCCAGAACTACCACCTCCATCCACTACGAAATGCAAAAGTCGGAAAAGAACATTAAATACCACTCGTTGGAAATGCAACGTAAGGAAGCAAAAGACTATAACAGGACAAGAGTATACATCTAAGAAAGGAAAAATAGTGCCAGAACAAAAAAAATGAAACCAGTTTGTGGCTGCAGACTGAAATGTGGTGAAAGAATCAATGAAAGTTCAAGACTTTGTATATTTCAGAAATACTACGGTAAAGAGATGACTTGGGATTTGAAGAGACAGTTTATTTTATCTAGTGTTTCTGAAGTTAAGACTGCCAGATCTAAACGTCAGGATTTTGAACAACCACCTAAAAGATCATTCACATTGTACTACTCATTTCTGGTTAATGGACAACGCGAAAAAGTCTGCAAGAAGTTCTTTTTAAATACTCTGGCTATTTCAGAAACAGTAGTAAGAAATGCCGTAAAAAAATCAAACAACGGGTTCGTGCAAGAAGATAGACGAGGAAGACACGAACCATCTAATAAGATTTCGGAGGACATTAAAAATACAATAAGAAGACATATAGAAAGGGTACCAAAGTATGAGAGTCATTATTCTAGAAACAGAACTGAAAGATTGTATCTTGGCAGCCATCTGAACATTGAAAAATTATATTCTTTGTATGTAGAATTATGTATTCAACAGGGCGTCCCAAAAGAAAATATTGCAAAAGCTTGGCTTTACAGATATATTTTTAATACCAAATACAATTTAGGCTTTAATCCTCCAGCTAATGATACTTGCGATGACTGTGATGCCTTTGTTATTAAATACAAGAATGTTGCAGATGCTACTGAAAAAACTACTATAAAAGTTGAACACGACAAACATCTTCAGGAAGCCAAATTGCGGTACAACATGAAAGGGTTTGACAAGGTTTATGCTGTTGAGAGTCATGGTGCTAAGAGAATGCTGACAATTGATTTACAGAAATGCTTGCCTACACCTTTATTGACTAATAGCCAAAGCTTTTATCATAGGAAGCTGTGGACTTTTAATTTTACTCTAATGGACTCGGTTCCTAAAGAAAGCTGGTGTTTTATGTGGGATGAGACTGTAGCAGGCCGAGGTGGTAATGAAATGGCGTCAGGAATAGTCAAATTTTTTGAACAACTGGACGATTCTGTTACAGAGGTAACAATCTGGAGCGATAATTGTGCTGGCCAGAATAAAAATGTATCTATAATTATGGTTTATTTATGGATATTATCCCAAAAACCACAATTGCAGATAATAAATCATAAATATTTACTTAAAGGGCACACTCATATGGAGGTAGATGTAATACACTCTATTATAGAACGGGAAAAGAAAAAACATCTCGAGTTTCCCATTGTAACTCCTTGGGATTGGCAGCAGTTTATAAAAAACTGTTCCAAGGGTACCAAAATAAAAGTCGTAAATATGGAATCCTGCGATTTCAAGGACTTTGCCGCATTTTGTGGAACATCAGCTCCTTTTGTACATCGTAAGAAGTCCACTGAGGGAAATTCTGTGCCGTATTCAGCTATAGTGTGGATGCAGTTTCGAAAAAATTAAAAGGGTTCAATGTTTTATAAAACATCATTTCAACAAGAAACCTTTGAGGAAGTAAATTTAATTCGAAACAGAAGAGGAGATTATGAAATGCCTACCCCTGAACCAGCTCGTACGACCCTAAAACCCATTTCAAAGATGAAATATGCTGATTTACAAAAATCTTTACAATGGATCCCTTCGATGTTTCATGGATATTATAAAAATCTGCCTTGTGCTGATGTTCCAGACCTCCCAGAAGCATTAATTGACTAAAATTTTTATTAATTTTCATTTATATGTATGTCTCACTATATTTTGTTTGTTTAATTACGCCGATTGTAGGTTTGTAAGTAATAAAATTGACACTTTTTAGATATTCTCATGTTTTCTTTGCTTTTTATCCTTTATTCCCTCGTGGAAATCTTTATACAGAATATGATTTATAAACATTAAGTACAAATTTCATTGAAAAGTATAAAGTAGTATGTTATCTTAATGCTTATATTACAATGTTATACTTTATTTTCATTCCTAGTATACAACCTCAAGTACATAAAATCATGCAGGCAATATTTTTACAAAATAATCATTTTGATTCCCTTAATTAGTTTTAAAAATAATAAAGAAAACGGATTTTACCATGCCAATACCTTTAACCATTCCCGAGCAATGTTGCATTAAAGTTCTATGCTGCGTACTTTTGTGTTTACTGCAATATTTACGATTTGACACTTAATGTTATATACCTCTGAGGTACAGATATTTATCTTGCTTCATTTTTGTCGTGGTCAATACTTATCATACAGCAGTCTGACTGTATATTTGGAACATGGAGGTATATTTATAATAATATTAATAATATTCTATTACATACACACAACACTATCTAGCCCAAACTAAACAGAGCTTATACTATGTGTACTAGACGATGAAAAAACATACATATTATTATATACTTTTTTTTGTAAATACACACTTACATATTATTATACATAAAAACACCCAGACAAAAATCCATGTATATGCACACAAATGTTTGACTTGTGCGGGAATCGAAACATATTATATTTATTTTAATAAATATGTTTACATAAAGGTTTATTTTGTCTTTTTATTGTTGTATATGTGTAACATGATAAACATATCTATTTAAATAAGTAAATATCATGAATATGGATGCAGGATACTCTATTAATTCAGTTTATATCAGCCAACTGCTTCAATCAAGATTACTAATATAATAGTCGACAATGCATAATGCAGTTCTGTTCTGTCAAACATTTAACAGTAGATCGATCCTGCAGATATGATCTTAGGTAAACATAACTTCTAAGTTACTCTATGCCATAAATAAATAAACATTAAAAAATCTCCTATACGCCATAAAAGCTATATTTCGAACAAGTCATGAATGACATGACACGAAATACAAACAAAAATGCGTAGTATCAAATGAGTTGTATACCTGATAGTTCCTCTTATCACTGAGCAGTTGCGCGAGCTGGTGGTGGTCGGGCTGCTTGCCGACAGCGAGCATGGTCTCGAGCGTGTGCACACGCATCAGTAGTCGTTGTTCGCCCACGAACAACTCCCACGACGCCGCCGCCTCGGCGCGCGTGCGCTCCACGCACTCACGTAACGTGCGCAAGCGCGCTTCTAGAGACGCTTCACGTTGAATCGCTTCCTGAATAATACAAGTTTATTTCTTACTATACAAACATAGCTTAGAAAGGGAAAAGGTTCAGCAAGATTCTATATGCAGTACAAGTCTATATCTCAGCAAAGACGGTCAATAATAAAACTTATCGGATTATCTGTTCAGTTAATTTAGTTATATTGTAGTGTCACCGAAATCAGTATACAATCAGCAATAAACGCGGGTTTAATTTCCATTGCTACGTAACTATCAAGCAGTTCGTCCCGCTTGTTACTGCACTCTCTCTGCTGCAGAAACAAGTTAGTTAGGCAATAAGCAAGGTGGCGTCTAGTAATCCTATGGCTGCATACGCGCCTGCTATGAAATCAACTTTGTATACCTATAGAATGGCTCTATACAAAAATAATTTTGAAATGCTAACTTCCAATTGTACATAGTTCCTGAAAAACGTTCCAACCCACAAAATTAACATTTTGAGATAATTGTGATTAAAGTTCAATACAGTATTTCTTTGCGAAATCATGTTTTTTAAAATACTGATACCTTTGTATGTTATAAATGACAGGATCAAGTTTTAATTTTACCCAATTTTAGACTTCCAATGTAAATACTTTTCTCGATATTCCTAAAAATGATGTTGTGGAACGTTTTTGATTTATTGCAATAAATAATCATGTACCTAACATTAAAAAAATATTTTATACAAAACGTCCCAAACAACATGTATGATAGAGAAAATAACAATAATATGTAATAAATTTGAATAAATTAATTAAAACTATATTATTAACAAATATAAACCTAGTTTAAAAATCTACGCCCCCGTCCTGGTGCACTCGATCCACACATGTGCATACGGGTCCAGTGCCACAGGAGCGGGCTGTCCAGTCTGTTTGCAATAATGCTAAGGGTGCTGCTAGCGCTCCCCGCAACCGACACATCAGGGATGCAGTTCTCTTTCTTAAAATAGTTTGAAAGCTATCTATGTGGGCTTCAGCAAACATTCCTGATGCGCTACGGAACCGTGGGAGCCCCTATTAGCACCCTAAAAGCATTATTATACTGGATTCGGAGAACGTTGTAGGCCCTCTGCATATGTCTGATCCACAGGCTGCAAGTATAAAAAGATTGGCAAAATATAATAATAATAATAATATTCTATCACATACACACAACACCATCTAGCCCAAACTAAGCAGAGCTTATATTATGGGTACTAGACAATGGATAAACATACATATATAGATTTTTTTTGTAAACACATACATATTATACATAGAAACACTCAGACCAAGACAAACATCCATGTTCATGCACACAAATGTTTAACTTGTGCGGGAATCGAACTCGCGACCTCAGGCGTGGCAGTCGGTTACACTAACCACTACGCCATCGAGGCCGTCATGCTTTAAAAAGCGTGATCTTAACTTCCTGTGAACATCGAGCAAACCTGCGGGCCAGCATATTACAGCGGACCGACAACGCTCTCTTCTCCCTCTCTATGTCCTCGTCATATTTCAAATCTTCAGTTAGTATATGGCCGAGATATTTAAACTCTGACAGCCTATTTAAAGTTACATCATTTATCTGCGCAAATGGAACAGTTTCAGGCCTTTTGGAGCCTGCTTTAAATACCATGCCTCGCTTTTTTCACATTGTATACAAGACCATGGGACTGCGTATTTTTCACACATTCCGAGCTACTGTCGGAGGGCGTTAACCGAGGGACTCAGCAGCACCATATCGTCGGCGTAGCTTATACTATTTATGATTTGACCATCAATAGAACATCCGACTCTGGTGCCGCTGAGCTCCTCAATCAACTGATTAATATACAGGCTGAAGAATGCAAGCGAGGTCAGACCACCTTGCCTCACCCCACACTCCAACCCATACCCCTCAGAAAAAGTGCCCTCCCATCTGACCTGGTTAATTTGGTGATTATGCCAGTACTCCATAACTCTCATCGGTTCATGGGGTACACCTTGCTCGCACATTTTCAACCAAAGTATATTATAATTAACCAGGTCAAATGCCTTGGGAGAGGTCTAGGAATGCAGCATACATTGGTACTTCTGTCGGTATAATACCTGACTGTGTGCTTAATAAAATAAAACAAGATCAAATAGAAAAATAATAATATATATTTCCAATTATTAAAAAGATATCTAGGACGTCAGCCTGCATGAGATTAGCATGGCCCTCAAAAAGCTCAAAAACAAAAAGGCGTCGGGTGAAGACAGCATTACAACTAAATTTCTGAAAGCCGTTGGAGTATCTGCTATGGCAGTTTTTCGGAAGCTTTTCAATTCCGTCATACTCGAATACGCTTTAAACTAATTTTATTGCCATGTAATATAAATAATAATTAAAAATAGGGTAAAATATGAAATAAGTAAGCGTATTCAGTATTCTACTCCAACATTTATTGCATCACTAACTTACTTCATATTAATATTTCTTAATTATAATACCAAATAATAATTATAATATACTCTCCATTATACGAAATCAGTGTTAGATAATTAATTAATTATACCAAAATCATAAAGAACATTAACGCCTAGGTATATTTCTATTTAATTAATGGCAACACTCAAGAAATTGTCAATTGACATTATTGACAAAAACTCGTCTCACGCGCTGGTTATTGGTTACTGTAATTGTTAACAGGTATACTAATCTATGACTGTTGTTTCGTGCTTTTTTGTGCAATTACCTACTTTGTTTCACCTTTATTTTATAGTGTCTTAGCCCCACGCGAGTGCTCCACTAGTTATAAACAATGTTCTTTATTTTATTTTTATTGTAACACAAACCCTACAAAACAAAACTATGGTAACTGTGGATAGCTCTGTTTTATCCAACTAAAAACTGCTAGTCTTGTCATGTCTTTTTAGCAAAAATGGTATGTAAACTATATGTTTTGATTAAGGTGCATAGCTATACATTGTGGAATTATGAGAATATCGGAGTGATAAAATATATATTTTTTCAACCTTCATAACTTTTGTCCAGATCTGTTTTGCTTGATGAACCTTTTTAATTCTTTATATAGAAGGTCTAAACTGTCAATGATCATATATTTGATCGCTGTACATTCTGGGGATCAGCCTCATACATTTATTGGCCATCTCCTTTCGATTTAGTCATAGATTACCAAATCAGGAATATTACAGATAGCTTGGAACATTTTAATGAATTAATTATTTGATATAATATTGTCTTCTGTTTACGCGAATGTTATTCATTGAAATTAAACTACTATATACGGATTTTATCGCGTTGTTTATTTGACACTGTTACAAAATTTTTTGAAAAAATAGCTTAAAAATTTGTAAAGTTTAATAGTGATTATAGTAGTGTAACAGTTTTTCAAAAAATTTTGTAACAGTGTCAAATAAACAACGCGATAAAATCCGTATATAGTAGTTTAATTTCAATTAATTATTTGACTGAGAAGTATTTAAATAAAAAATGTTTCAAATGGCTTGGGCTGTTTTAATGAAATATTATACGGGGGACTGCACACATTATGGGTACGTATTACAATCCCGAAGTTTAAAATACCGAAGATCCATATCCCGAAGTTCAAAATTCGATATTCGGCCGTAGCGTTTGTTACAACATTTAATAAACTAGCTGGCTAATGCTTAGGCCATCCATACGATTCCAACTCGGAAGTGGTAGGTTGTGTTAAGTTCTCTTTTGTAAACCCACTCAGAAATAGGAGCCCCGCGAAGCGGAGCTCCGTCCAAAACTTCCATTAGTTCCATTTTGTATTTCGTCCATTTGGGGTTTCATCCTATCGGGCATTTGGACATCGGTATTTTATGTTTCGATATAACGTCTATCGGCATTTAAAACTTTCGGTATTTTGAATTTCGTTGTTCTGGACGTCAGTATTTCAGTCATAGCTATTATGAAATTTCGGTATTGTAATACGTACCCCACATTATATTTAAACAAAAACGTTTCAGGTGGCTTGGAACGTTTTAGTAAAACATCAATTTTACTGAGGTCAATCGGATATTTAAAAATCAAAAACGTTTTAAATAGCTTGGAACATTATTATGAAATAACTATGGTACCGAGATGATGCATATTTTTCATATCAAAAACGTTTCAGACTGCTTGGATCAGATTTAAAAAAATGATTAATGACTTTATCCTATACTTTAGTTGTTCCACACAGCTTGGGCTCTTTTAGAATAACAATTATTTGTTTTCTTCATACATGTAGTTTGGGCTACTAAGTCATGATATCATATTTAGAGTGACAGTAGAGCTACCAAATTTTGACAGCCAATAAATAACAAACACGTGACTAATTTGATAATAATAACTCTATTTTTACCTAAGTGTGGGTTGCATCATTTTTGAGGAACTGCGTCCAATTGTAATAGCGATGTGCACTATTCTGCATTCCGCTAACCAAAAAGATGTTAAGCCATGAGATCTTTAGCACTTAACGTCCTTTTAGTTTGTAGACGGCAAAGGGCAGTATTGCTTTCAAATGTTTGAACAAAAGATAGAGACAGGAAAGGATAGTGTAGAGCACTATCACGTGCTTCATTCGAATGAAATTATGCGTATAATATTTATTTTAAGTTGTAACTTACCTGAACAAAATTATTGAGCTGATACAGTTCCTTGAGATGCAGCGGCGTGGTCATGGTGGGGTTGAACGATAGTTTGGCTTCCTTGCCGTCTGGGTGATATAATTTGAGCAATGCAACCACTGGCGGGAACGTGTTCTGTTATATACAATACATCCATGTTATTGTAGAATCAAATAAGCAAATATAAACTTTGTATAAAGATATAACATAATAATGGACTCGATATATATCGACTAGATAAATATATAGCAGTGCACATATCGCACATACACTCACGCCTGCTTCCCGGCGGCGCTGACAGACTAGAGTATTTATTTTCTTAGATCTCTTTTATTTAGCTTTTATGAAACAGGCCTATAGATTAAGAAACGAAAGGAACGACGGCGTTCTTACTCATTCAAAGAACACAACAGTACGTATACTGCTACTTCACTTCAATACTTCCTTCGCTCATATCGCTCTTGAAACATTCACACTCATCGTTTAGTTTTGACTCTTTAGAAAGATTTTGATGTGTTAACGATTCGCTCGCCCTTTAGTTTTTATATTATTAACTATCATATTTCTGTCCTATCGTAACATATCGTAGCTAATTATTTCCAGAGCATAAAATAAAATAGAAAATATATGTACATTCACATTCCATAGTTCGTTGTGCAGGTGGTCTAATCTAACACAATCAATTTTTAAGGCAATTAATATATTATCCGTTATAATATATTATTATTATCTCTAGCGCTTGTCTCTATAAATTTCATGTTACTAGAAAATACAAACATGTCCAAAGTATAAATAAATAATATCAGTGACATATTTGAATGCTCGTTTGCATATATTTATATATGCAAATGCGTTTAATTAATACATGATGGCAAAATATGATATGCTATGAGACATATCTTGCAGATATTACGAGGTACCGTACTGTTAAAGACCGAAAGCTGATTCTTTGACAGATATCCAAATAGGAAATCTTTGTAGTCTGTCTGATCATTTAGACCCTTGGTTTCGGGAAAAGCTTAAGATATAAAGCGGTAAATAAGCATAGTGTAAAATGCTTAATTGTAAATATAGTATTATAAATGGAATTATAAATATATAGCAATTGTAGCTAGGAGATAGAAAATTGGGGTCTTAAAATTTCTATCTTCTAACTACAATTGCTATATATTTATAATTGCTTAGTGAATCTGGGCAATTATTATATAATATAAATATTATTGTTTGTTTGAGATTGATCGTATAGGAACTTCCATCCTTAGAGTTCTAACACCTGACATTTTTGTTTTGTAACCATTATATGTTATGACGATGTCCGCATATCTTTATTAGATTAAAGCTCCAAATAAATGAATATTAAATAAAGAAATGAAGTATTGACATATAATACCATAAGCAATTAAAAATGGGTAGTATTTAATTGTTCCTCAATTTTTTGCCTTTGTTCCACCAAAAATACTAATTGTACACCAAAATATGCTTACTAAAATATTTTAAAGAGATCAAACTAAGTCGACGGAAGCTCCTATTTTTGAGTGGATTTAAGAAGGAACCTAACATAACCTAACCCTTCCCAGACGGAATGCAGTGATTTGACGCGTATAGGTGCTAGTTATGATATATTTTAGTAAGCATATTTAGCTGTGCAATTAGTATTTTCGATGATCATTATATTTAATCCTATTAAAAATTACTAAACACTGTACTATTTCCCTGCGCTTTATCCACACGGTACTTTAAATCCCTTTTCACAAATGTTATACGCCGGGTAGTCCTACAGGGTAATGGTTGACGGTTATCAGGCACCTAAAACGTGTGAAAGAGCACTTATTGCCATGTTAGCGTCATTTACCTAATCTAGTTACTTTTACAGTAAAACACCTCAAGTATACGGTATATTCTCGGCTTTTAAATCTTGATAGCCGTTTTGGACGATATGTCCAAACTTAGTGAGTGAAGTTAATTACAAGCGGGTTTTTTGCCTACCGTCAAAATAAGTTAATTTGAAGTAATTACTTGTCTAATGTGTGCAAACATTACCTAGCTAATTAGGTATACCAGCGGTCGCCTAGTGCTCGAAATTCGACCAAAGTTTGCCTGTAAGATATTGCTGATATATGTCATTATATTATATCTCTATATTATGTAACCATAACCACAGAGCTGAAATAAATCAGAGATAAGAATGGAAGTTTACTGAATGAAGAAAAGAGCGTACTGAAGAGATGGAAGGAATATTTTGAAAGACAAGAATGGCAGGGGCAAAGTTTCGAAATGAATGATAATGATAGTAGTGATGAAAGCCCTATTAGTATGGATGAAATAATGAAAGCATTGAAAAGCATGAAATCAGGAAAGGCTGGTGGGTATGATAGGATTACAGTCGAAATGCTGACAGCTGGACAGGGTCTTATAGCAACTCAGTTGTGCCGCCTTTTTAACTTGTGCTGGAATACCGGCCGTGTATCAAGTGATTGGTGCAAGGCGGTCATAGTACCTTTATACAAGGGAAAAGGCTCACAGCAAGAGTGCAAAAGCTATAGAGGCATTAGCTTGCTCAGCGCCGTCGGTAAATTGTATGCAAAAGTGTTAATTGAAAGGATTGCGAACGTAACCGACAAGAAAATATGGGATGCACAAACGGGATTTCGAAAGGGAATGGGATGTACGGATCAGGTCTTTTCCTTACGGAGCATAGCCGAAAAAGCTTTGGCCAAAGGTCAAAAGGTGTATTGCGCATTGGTGGATCTGGAAAAGGCTTATGATAAAGTGGTGAGGAATGAACTTTGGTCGGCATTGTCCATGTATGGAGTGAATAGCAACCTCACGCGAGCTCTGAAATCTCTTTATGATGATTTCAGAGCTTGTGTTAGGATAAATGGGACCTATACAGAATGGTTTAGCATCGAAAAAGGTGTTAGACAAGGATGTGTAGCGTCACCTTGGCTGTTTAACCTATACATGGACAATTGTTTGAAAGATTTAAAAGATTGTGAATGGGGATTAAGAATGAATGAGTTACTTGTCAAATGTCTTCTTTATGCCGATGACCAAGTACTTGCGTCATCAGCGGAAGAGTTGCAGGCGATGGTAACTATTATGCATGGTGCTTTTGAGAGTAAAGGTATGAAAATAAATGTAAGCAAGACGAAAGTAATTGTATTTGAAAAGGAAGAGTGCGTGACGATGTGTAATATTATGATTGATGGAGAAAAAGTGGAGCAAGTGAAAGAGTTTGTATATTTGGGTACTTTATTTACAAGGGATGATAAACATAAGGGAGATATTGAAAGGAGAACGATTGCTGGCAACAAAGTGAATGAAGCTCTACGCGCTTTTATGAACAGTCGAAATGTATCCGAAAAGGCACGTTTGGCTGTTCATAGAGGACTATTAGTGCCCACACTTATGTATGGAAGTGAAAGTTGGGTATGGCAAAAGAAGCATGAGAGCAGAATAAATGCTGTAGAAATGAGAGCGTTGAGAAGCATATGTGGTGTGACTCTGAAAGATACAATAAGAAATAGTGTGATTAGAGAGAGATGCGGCATGGAAGTGGATATAGTTACAAGAATAGAAAAGGGTATGTTAAGCTGGTTTGCACATGTAGAAAGAATGGACGAGGAAAGACTGACTAAGAAAGTTTATAAGGCTAGTGTGAATGGAACAGTCGCAAAAGGAAAACCTAGGCAAACGTTTCTCGATCAGATCGGAGGCGTTCTGGACAAAGGCTAGGTTAAGAGCTCCTTGAACCGACGGGCGTGTATGAGGAATGTGATGAAAGTGAATGAAGCCAGAGATGTGTGTCAGGATCGTAGCAAATGGAAATCCGTAGTCTCTGCCTACCCCACTGCGAAACAGGCGTGAATCTATGTATGTATGTAACCATAGTTACGCGCTTCGACTGCGTGTGTCAAATTCATGTTTGTGTGCGTGTAATGTTTTTTTTATTAATTTAATGTATTTCTAATGCATATTTTATATAAATATTAGGATTCGCCCCTCCTTCTCCATAAAAACTTTAACTAATTTCACGTATTAATATATAGATAGGTAAATATCACACTCGATACCTCGTTAGTACAGCGATATGCGCGTACTAATGATGTATGTCTAACTAACTCACTATTAATGACTAGGTTCAGTTCCTAGTTTGGTTAAATGTTACTGAATTTTGTCAGACATTCTTATTAAAATTAAACTACTTTATACGGATTTTATCGCGTTGTTTATTTAACACTTTTCTTACATAATTTTGAAGTGTTACACTTAAATTATGCAATAAAAAGTAAAATAAACAACGCGATAAAATCCGTATAAAGTAGTTTAATTTCAAGGAATTCTCATTTAGTTCGATTGGTAGGTAGTAAGACTACTAGGCTGTTGAACTCTGCTCTACTCATCTCTACCATATTTTCGTAGGTATGCAAAAATATGAAGCTATGTTATGTCACCATGACTATTAATACATCATTCCGCAAAGAAATTCCTGTTTCGCAGCCCTTTACAAACATTAAGACAACGGAAACAATCAAATATTTTTGGGCCCGTTGTGTGGAACAAGTAATGATATCGACCCAGTTACACTTAATCTATACTTATAATAAAACTGTAGAGAGGTCAATTCTGTACATTGAATATATATTCAAAATTAATATTGGATGATGAATGGTGATCGATACTGATGACAAAAATGCAATCAGTAAATTTTTTGTCCGTCTGTCTGTCTGTCTGTCTGTATGTGCACGCATGGGTCAAAAACTACTGAAGGGATTTTAACCAAACTTGGTACGATTGTAGTCCATACTCCTGGGCAGGTTATAGGCTATATAACATAACGCTAAGACATATAGGAGCTGAGCAGTGACGATAAATTTGAAGCAAGTCGGACGAAAATGCGCTTTCGAGCTCTTATCCTCGCATACGTTGATCATACACCAAAAGTATGTATTACAAAGATGATGGTCTTCAAAAGATCTACAAAAAAGTCCTTAATAGTATATATCTATCTTTTATAAATTAGCCACAATAACGTGTTTAATCGTTAGGCATTTCTTCAAAGTGTATTAAAATACATAAATATATTGTATTTCACATAGATATATCTTTATCAAACTCCCATATTCAAAAAGTACACTTTAATATTTATATTATAAAAAAAAATATAGGAATCGGTTTATAAACACACAAGATATAGATGAAATAAAACTTCCAAATCTCGCCGCGCCAGTATGGGTACGGCTATACGGTTGATTGTTGTTTAACGCGCGAAACGGCCATCCGCTGCATTTATAAAAAGGCGGGGGCGCTCACGCGCCGACTTCACTCACATTTTGTTTGTTTGGTTGAACGCGGTAATCTAAGGAACTACGGGTAAAAATTAGAAAAATATTTCAGTGTTGGATAGCCCATTTATAGAGGAAGGCTATAGGCTATATAACATCACGCTACGACCAATAGGAGCGGAGCATAAATGAAAAATATTGCAAAAACTAGGAAAATTCTCTTATGTGAAGCAGACGAAGTTGCGCGGGTCAGCTAGTCCATAATAAGTGCAAAGATGACCACATTAAACAATTGCGACATAACATGATGCATAATTCTATTCGGCACGCATTCATCATAGTAAAAAACGAAACGTAGTACAATGACGAATCAACATCAGTTTATAATTAACACAACATAATACTAGAAAAAGGGGCTGATCAAAGATCGAAACACAAGAAACAGGTTATACAAGTCAATACAAGTTTTATTTAGATGAGAAAATACAACACTAAATATCTCAATACGTAAGTGTTAATTTAAAACATGTAATAGACAGGTTCAATCATTTTTGAGGCTGGTACGTTTACTCTAAATTACCAAATCCACGTAAGATTCTAGGATATTGTAAACCCTAAATTCTTATGCGCTATTAGAATTATTTAGGGATATTATTCCGGTTAACTAGTGTGTGACGTTACGCGAGTAGGGACTCTTGAAAACAGTTGTGCAAAGCGAAGCATAATATTATGTAGGTATCTATTTTTGTATAAAATCATCAATTCAATAAAGTGAATCTGCTTCAAAAGTTAATGCGCATGCATACAAAATTTTGAACACCGGTTGAATTGCACCGCATGACGTTTGTTTGTAAATACATTTTGATCGTTTCTATAAATCATTCAAATTAGACATGACGTATTATTTTTCATAGACAAATATTTTATATGTATTTTACATATTCATTATAATTTTAGTCGTTTCAGTTTTTAAGTCAAGTCTTCAGATACAGGAAGGTTTAAGGTTTATGGTTGTGTGTAATTAACCTATACATGGACAATTGTTTAAAAGATTTAAAAGATTGTGAATGGAGATTAAGAATGAGTGAGTTACTTGTCAAATGTCTTCTTTATGCCGATGACCAAGTAATACTTGCGTCATCAGCAGAAGAGTTGCAGGCGATGGTAACTATTATGCATGGTGCTTTTGAGAGTAAAGGAATGAAAATAAATGTAAGCAAGACGAAAGTAATGGCATTTGAAAAGGAAGAGTGCGTGACGATGTGTAATATTATGATTGATGGAGAAAAAGTGGAGAAAGTGAAAGAGTTTGTATATTTGGGTACTTTGTTTACAAGGGATGGTAAACATGAGGGAGATATTAAAAGGAGAACGATTGCTGGCAACAAAGTGAATGGAGCTCTACGCGCTTTTATGAACAGTCGAAATGTATCCGAAAAGGCACGTTTGACTGTTCAAAGAGGACTATTAGTGTCCACACTTATGTATGGAAGTGAAAGTTGGGTATGGCAAAAGAAGCATGAAAGCAGAATAAATGCTGTAGAAATGAGAGTGTTGAGAAGCATATGTGGTATGACTCTGAAAGATAGAATAAGGAATAGTGTGATTAGAGAGAGATGCGGCATGAAAGTGGATATAGTGACAAGAATAGAAAAGGGTATGTTAAGCTGGTTTGGACATGTAGAAAGAATGGACGAGGAAAGACTGACTAAGAAAGTTTATAAGGCTAGTGTGAATGGAACAGTCGCAAGAGGAAAACCTAGGTGAACGTTTCTCGATCAGATCGGAGGCGTTCTGGACAAAGGCCAGGTTAAGAGCTCCTTGAACCGACGGGCGTGTATGAGGAATATAATGAAAGTGAATGAAGCCAGAGGTGTGTCAGGATCGTAGCAAATGGAAATCCGTAGTATCTGCCTACCCCTCTGGGAAACAGGCGTGAATCTATGTATGTATGTATTAAGAATTGATATAGGGCGATAATTTTTTATATCCGATTTAGATCCTTTTTTGTGTAATGGTATATGTGCTTTTTTTCATATATACAGGAAAACGCATTCACGCATTGACTTATTAAAAAGCAGCGTAATAGGACATGCTAGACTTTTCGCGCAGTTGGATAAAAATATGGCAGGTATTCCATCATAGCCAGGAGCTTTTGATTTATCAAATAAAATCAGCAGAATCTCCACAGCATTGTCAGTAATATAGACATCTGTTATAATATTAGTTTTCACTGGATACCTGAATATTGTTTACTAGCGCGGGATTTGAAGCCTGGCAAAACATACCGTGGAAGAAGTTGTTAAACGCAGTACTAATAGTGCTGCCGTCACTGTAGGCCACACCATCCAAATTGAGATGATATGCTTGAGATGCTTCCCTTACGCTTGGACTTAACATAAGTCCAAAATTGCTTAGGTTGTCGCGCTATATTGTTCTCTATTTGTGCATTATGGTTGTCAATTCTATCGTTTTGCATTTTGTGTTGACGTGTACGAAGGAGTGAAAATTCAATATAGTCCCGGGGGATGCTATTTTTTTTCCAACGTTTATGAATTTTTTCCTTTTCTTTGATAATTGTCCCAAGGGCGCGACTATGTAGGGAATTTAAACCTGTTCGTGTTTTTTTTTTTTTAAAGGAACATATTTTATAATACATTCGTTGATTATAGAATAAAACTTATTTACTGCGTCATTAGTTGGGTAGTCTTTTAACAAATTATGCCATTCAATCGTATTTAAATGTGTATTTATAGTTATAATCACACTTGTAAAAATTACGGCGTGTAGAGGTATTTTCCTTTAACGGGGGCAAGAATAAGTCTGTACATTCAACTACTAAAGAAGGATGGTGTTTATCCTCTGGCAATATGGGGTCAAGACATCTCTCCACGCTAACGTGAATAGAAGAAAACGTCAAGTCTAAAGTTCGGTTATTTGCATTTAATATAAAATTGTTCTGCCCGAGACCCAAAAAACTCAAGTCCTCAACAAACTTTACCGCACTGTGTACCGCACCTCTCGTGTCCCAATATGACCCAATAAACACCCGTCATGTGGCCAACGCAGACAAGGGAGATTAAAATCACCAATAAGCATAATTGTTTGAGTAGGACACAACTGTACTAGGTACGCTAACATAAGGTAAATATTTTCGATGGGATATGGCACACTAGAGGCGTCCGGAGGAACATACACTAGTATTATATGCAGGTCTACCTTAGAACCAATCGCAGGTCTTGGTAACGTAACACAAAGTACCTCCGCTCCTTCACAGGAAAAATCATAGCAAGTATTCGCTGCATACCTACTCACGTTTTACACAGACCATTACACCGCCTCCAGTTTTTTTACCTGATGTCAACAGATTGCGATCATGACGGAATACTTCGTACCTAGTATCACACAACTCAGAGCTTGATATATCATCCTGAAGCCACGTTTCACTAAATAAAAGTATGTCGCAATTATTGCACAAAATACCATTCAATAAATTAAGACACTTGGTACGGAGACCACGTACATTTTGATAATAGATATTAAGTTTATTTGCCATCATTGTATAGCTGAGCAACATTAGACCCCCTCGATACCCCCATCGAAGAATAGGCATGCCGCACGATCGTTATATTTACATAGACGTTCGGTAGAAAATATGTTAAAGTAGTGAGCAAATCCACCCGCCGCGCCGACATATAAATATTGAGAGCTAACCTAAGATAACTGCGTATGTTGTTTATCTTGACGCGTATATTACAATTATTAGACTTGGTACACAGATTGTTAAAACATAAATAAAAAGAAAAACGTTAAACTCAGTTTACCTACTCCCGAGATGTATACCTGTATACACATCCATTGACAACGAGGTAATAACATAACCCAAGCTACTCGACAACAAATTCTCCTAAAGTTAAATTCATTATTATCTATTATTTTATAAGTTACGTGTCACAACCTGCTCAACAAGCAAGCGAAACTTATAGAAGTTACACATTATACCCACCATCCTACAATAAATTATATAGCAGCACCTCAATTTGTAGGATTCGCCACCGCTCGAACTACCGTATAATATATTTATTGATATCCATACAACTGTAGGTATTCCTGTTACTGATACGTAGGTAATACCAACAATGCTATGAAATAATATGATCTTTCGTATTTAGTAGATTTTAATGATAAGTTAAGCAGACCACATATTATTTTTATATCAATGAATGGTATATATTTTATAACGAAAAACATTTATAAATGATGATAATTTATAAATGTGGTGAAGGTGAATGAAGCCAGAGAAGTGTGTCAGGATCGTAGCAAATGGAAATCCGTAGTCTCTGTCTATCCCTCTGGGAAACAGGCGTGGATCTATGTATGTATGTGTTCATTGATACCGCTGTGGGTTAAATCGTCACTATGGTTGTGCCAATGCGTCGAGGGATTTGAGTTTGATACTCGAATGAGAAAAAATTGCGCAATGGTTGTTCCAAATCTAAATGTTCTTTATGTTTGTTATTTTAACTCCAATGTTGACATAATTGACTGTATCATAAGGGTTATCACTAATTAGGTTTTAATTTCTTAGAAACAGTAGCTTTCTTTCGCGAATAATTACACATTTTTATTCAGATTGTATCGCGATTTTTCTGTTTATAACTTTCAATTTAAACTTATGAATAGAAAGCTTTCGGGAAAGGAGATTCGAATATTTTTATACATTGAGTCACTGAGATGTAAGTTATCACAAGTACTTTTTTAATTATTGGATACCGTAAAAAGCCATAAGAGATTTAGGCCTTTTGCTTAAACAGTATTTAAACAACAAAAGTAAATGTAATCAGTCTCGATATCTAAATCGACTTCTAAAATCTATGACACACAAGTTTAAAGTCCTTTCGCGGTAATTCAACTGCGTAAGAAAATAACATAGGTATAGCCAACCTTTTCCGAATTGCCAGCATTCTCGACGACAGGTATGCCGAACTGCACCACGTCACCAGAGAATACCTCGTGAGGCTCCTGTTCCTTCGATATTGAGCACCGGTTGTTATTGATGAATGTGCCATTACTGCTCTGATTGTCCTGCAAACAAACAAACAATCATGTTCCAACGAATACCTGAGCACAGTCAATAAATAACATCAACACAATGCTTGTAAACATCGCGCATATTTAAATTTTCTAGGTATTTATTGAATTGCGACAACCTCGTGAGCCGATATCAACATCGTTATATAACGCGAAAATAGTACTATTTATTTTTATGCCAACACGCTAAACTGCTTGTCAGATATTGATGTAATTTGGTAATTAGGTAAATTTCGGCCACGAACATACATTTTTAAAATATCCACATGAAAAGAATACTACTGGCGATAGTATACATTTTCTCATCTGAATTATTGACCTCTACTATTGAAAGTAGGCTTTTCTTGAAGATTGCTAACTTCATGGAGGCAAGTCGCTCTAACCTCCAACTGAGGGAAATATTTCGTTAACTGTCGACATTGTATTGTGTTTGTATGTTTGGCCTTTACTTTCATGGAACGTTTTACCATGAAAAGTAGACGCCACATTTTAAGGCTGATTATTCATGTTATTCGTACATATAAAATAATGTTTTGATCGTCTGAAACTCTGCCACGAAGTGGTCCGAACAGTGAAGTTATGTCACTATAAAAGAAACAAATCTGAAGAAACTTCATATTCTCAATATTTCGTTTGTGCCGAATTTTCAGATAGACATTTTCAATGTAGACTTACTGTTCTTTGTGGCGACTTTGTAGCGATATTCCTTTTCACAGGAATGGCAGCAGCTATCGGACAATTGGTATTGCTTATATGCCACGATACTAGCTTAAAAAAGTCAACTCCAAAACCGTTATCATTATGCAATAAAAATAATTAATTCGCCGTGAGTTAAAGAAAGAAATAGAATCTATATAGCTATATTTCATTTCCTAAGATTTTTTGGATAGTTCTGCCACATATAGGTAAGTGGTACAATGAAAAAATAGATTTGAGAACTGCTTGCTTAACGATATACAATTGTCACAAACAACACGCTCCACCATGGGCGCCGCCAGAATTACTTTCAGGGAGGTGCATCTGCATTTAAACATTACACTATTAAGTGATATTAAATATAGAATTATATATGTATATTATGTAGATAAATGTAATGTCAAATTCAAATGTGGGTTTATTATTGAATGCATTTCGCACATCGAAAATAAAAACATTCTATGTATTCCTTTTCCTGAAAGGGAGGTGCGAGTGCACCCCCTTGAACCCTGCTGCCGGCGCCCAAGCGCTCCACATTTGTGAAACACGTTACTATAACTGTAGGTACCATTCCATACCATTATTCAAAGATATTTCTATGCCTAGCGTAAAAACTGGATAACGACGGCAACGTCTTGCGTGTTACGTATTCTGTAGCCAATTAATATGTTCATGTTCTGCATTTGTACTGTTGATTATTGTAATTATGTTTAATCGATCGCAAATCCGTTAAATAGTAATCCAGTAAAGAAAGCTTAAGGCGCCATGTGAAATGAGCAATACGTTTGTATTGCTAAATACTCTCGTATATGAACAGAACCATGTCTTCTGAAGAGTTTCGTAGAAAACCTAGCCAGAAACTATAGCTGTTTGACGACAATACGCTCGTCGTCTTTATATATGAGGCCAAAAAGAATCAGGGAAACAGCACTGTGATACACCTTTCCTTGACCCTTTGGAGACATTCAGACGTAATATTGTACTATGCAGTATAATATTATATTAAGTATAATTAGTGCAGCAAGGTATATGAATGATGCTGCCGTATTTTCAGTGAGACATTAATGCATGCATTCCGATCTAGAATGAGAACTAGACTTTATCGAAACGTTGAATGCTCCGACTCAAGTAATAAAAGTCATAATAAAAATAGATTGTCATAACATAACTAGTCAAAAACTTAGCATTTATAAAAACCTGTTCTTTATAGTTTGTTCTATTAATAATTTTACTTTTGTAATTCTGCAAATGTGATATTATAATGTGCTAGACAATATGCTTGACTAATATGATTGTTAATCGTAACGTAGTTAAGAAAGTTAAAAACGATTAATTAATATCCTAATAAACTTCTTTAAGGTACGAGGGAAAATCCTTAAAAAACCTTCTGTATCTGTATCTGGATGTCAAGGTAGCAACCGATAAAGATGTGCCATAAATATAATCGACAAGAGCAACTCTTAAATAAAAAGTAATCCCATATTTAAATTGAATTTTCTGACGCTATATATGTATAGTGTAAAAAGTAACACTATTAACAACGAAAGCCTAGATCCTTTTACCGTTAAGTAGCCTTCAAAAAAGCCTATAAATCGATTACTAACCTTATTCATAAGCTCAAGACTAGAGCAGTAGTAAATGTACTACAAAAATTTAGAATTAGTGAATTGTCTCCAAATCACTAAAAGAGTTTCCAAATCACTAAGAGAGACTTTGTTTTATAGTCTTTTGCTTTCACCAGGCATATTTCTGTAATTCGTATTGGTATTAAGAATGTTCTGAAACAAAAACCCCAATAACACTTTACTCAACCGGGAATTAAACCAGGAACTAGTGATCATTATGATCTTTTTTGTGCATTAATATATATTTAATCTTTAAAATAAATAAATAAATTAATTAATCTTTAAAATATTTATATAGATAAATGTCTCGATGAAAATTATAGTAGAAGATCAACCATTTACATACAGATCGAACTCGAAAAAATATTTTTTGTTCGTTAGCTATTTAATTTACATCATAGTATATACGGTCACGGTCAATAGTTATGATTAAGACTATGCAAATATCTCTACAAAAGAAATCTATACAAAATGTAAAGAAAACGATATAACAATTTAAATGAGCCGTTACTAAATATGTATAAATACTTATCGGAAGGACTAATTCTCTAGAAATAAAGTCCAGATTTTAAGCAAGACGTTTTCGACGTGCTTTGCTACCATAAAAGCTATTATACGAAATACTAAGAGACATAGTATTTAAATTATATTACTAAACTATATACTCTTAACTTCTTTCATATACCATATTAAAGTACCTACTTAAGACTGATAAATTAACAGTCAACATGCGGGAGCTTGTTCGACTAAATTAACATACCAAACTTAGACGACTGAGGTTCACAATCTGTTTCATCTAATTTTACATTTAAATATATTCATGCGTTCAGTTTTTTAAATTCTTCGAGATGCATATTTAGTAGTTCTCAGTAAATGAAATAGCATAAGACTTGTTACTCGACTGGTGAAATATTTCCATTGGTGAGCCTTAATATTTTCAAGTCTAGTAGGTTCGGCCCCTTTTTTAACAAGATACGAGTTAATATCGGTTCTTTCACAGTGTCATGTACTCTCTCTATTGAAATATATTAACGGTATTCTTATTTTAACAGCTTTATGAACATTTGCGGGTTTCAACTCAATATTGCCATAGATGTTCATGACAGTCCCGACCGATGCCCATCCTTCAAATTGCATTAAGCTTTCTTATGAAGGTTTAAATCGGAAGGAATGAGAAATACCTCTTCTCTACCTGTTCCTACCTGAAATACTAATCTAGCATTGCTTGAATTGGCAATTCAATACAACACAAGCGCTTAATGAGGACATGTATCATTTGCAACCTCCATAGTGAAAATAATGTTTATTCGTATGTATTTCTTCACGGAGCAAGCATCAACGTAATATTCTGCATAGAGAGATAGTGAATGGGCCGGAGAATAACATACTTCTGTTATCCTAGAATGCACTGTTGTTGTGGCATCGATATTTACAACCGAGTAAGCAAAGTCGCGATTAAAAGCTAGTGAGGTAATGAAATAGATGTATGCATAAACCTACTTGACCTTCTTTACATCCTTCCGTGTATATTTAAATGCGGAATTCGATCCCTACGAAAACAAAGCAGAAACCATTCTTACAATAATAAATAATTAATGTAAATCTGTTAACGCAAGGTTCTTCAAAATTAGCCAACGGAACCATATTTATTCGAATTGTTTGTATTATGTTATATTGTGTTACTAATACTAGGTTAAGTTAATTGTTACTAACAAATTGTAAGGATTAATAGTCTGAAATGAATATTAATTATTATTAATTATTGTTTTAGAAGTCTGACTTGCAGACAGTCCCCTGGGGTATAAGCGGAACACTAATATTAACAGAGGTTTGACTAGCGCTTTGCTAATCCTACAAAAGAAAATGCTTAGTTGATCGAAGCGTGATGAAAGATCCAGCAATAATACCTGTTGAGATACAACGTGCTATAACAAAATAAAAAGCTTTTTGACACAAAGACAATTTTGTTTTTATCTGTAAATGATAACCAATTCAAAATGAACATTAACCTCTAAACTAGACCGAACCTGTATTTTTTTTACTCTTCAGTTATGGGCTTTATCGCTTAGTGATAACGTTGCTCGGTAAGAAAATCACAATTATTTCACAGCTCTAAAATAAGAAATAGGTAAATAAAATTTATGAAGTCCTAATAGCGAGCTGATACAACATAACGGCCTTGTCGGATAGTGGCTGAGCTAAAATGCTGTTACATAAACCGATGTCATACATGCTATATAATACAATTGGGAGATGTTAACTTCTTCATGGGAAATCCAAATTTGTTTGATGGAATATGTCCAGAACGGAGTCTTAAAGCCATCACTGTTGTATTTCTGTCGAGACGCATGTCATCAATGAAGACTTTGTTATGGAGATGTGGTTGGATAGTCTTATACCAGATGCCTTTCTCAACTGACCGTCTATCAAATAATTCTTGCCACACATCATTACACTGTTTTTTTAATAATTTGATGTAGTCTGAGTGTAATGGTGTTAAACAAATAGGAACACCATCAAGTACACTTTGCTTAACCAATAAGTCAACAGTCTCATTGTGTTCAATATGGACATGGGAAGGTATCCATTGTAAAATTACAGTTCTTGATTGTGATTTAAGCCTAGCCATGACATCCAATATTGTGTAGGCTATCGGTATCCCTCGCACGGACCAGGTACACCGAGTCAAATGTAATAACGAACTCTTGGAGTCTGTTAGTATGAAGAACTTGTTAAAATTGACGGCATATATATAGAAAAGTGCTTCCGCTATGGCAATTAGTCTGACGTGCATTACCGATACATTGGAGGCTATACTAAGCTTGATAGAAGTTTTTAATTGGGTATCAAAAACAGCAGCACCTCTACCAGTTACCGTCGGTGAAAACTTGGTAAAAATCTTGGTATTGTTCATTTAAATAATTTACCAAAATATGTCGAAGACCATGAGAATTATATTGTCGCTTCGATTTAGAAATAGTTGGAATATCGTGCCTAATACTATTGCTATATATCGCTATTGCTAGTCTTCATATCAAGTGAGAACATTTCAAGAACATCGACTGAATGCATAGCAACGATTTAAAATTATTATACATATTAAGTAACAAAGGCTTTTTTCGAATACTCCATGACGAGATTGCTCATGAGTTCATGACTATCGAATGACTCAAATAAACTTGAAATTTTAGTTTCTATGAATGATTAAGCCTTAAGAATATATTTACCACCTAGATATCTTCTGCGAAGATACGGAGGAGCCAAGCTCAACTCATTTTCCATAACATGGATGGGTGTGCTCCTAATAAAGCCACCGATTACTCTAAGCCCTAAGGGCTTGGTTTTGTATTCTGTCCAGCTTCACTAGGTTGCACTTGTAACTACAGTCATACAAAAAGGAAGCGTAATCTAATCGACTGCGGATTAAAGCAATATATAAGCGTCGTAAGTGATATGAACACCCCAATCAAGAACGCTCAATATTTTTAAAATATTAATAAATTTTGACATCTTTTGTACTGTCTTACTAATATGCTTTCCCCATCTGAGTGACTGATCCAATCACATCCCCAGATATTTCACATTACAAACTACCTTTAAAGGGTAATGATTAATAGTTAAATTAACAGATCATATATATATGCTTGTAATAATATAATTAAATCATGATTGATCATGAAAGACACGTGGCGCCATCTATTATCACAAGAACGTTATTGTTGTTTTCCTCGGGAACAGTATTTTTCAATACCTTTTTTAAATATACAAACTTTCGATTTCGTAGGTGATACTTCTAAGCCCAAGTTAGTCACTAACTTCGTAAAATGATTTATAGCAACTTGGAACTCATTAGCGATAATAGACATGTTTTTACCTGACTTGAATAGGACAAAATCATCAGCATATTGAGATATATATTAACGTTTCAGATTGTATCGCAAATATTAAAAGTAGCGACTTTAAACAGTAATGGGGATAAATGATCCCCTTGGGCTAAGCCACGTCCAGTAGATCTACAGAATTCATCGTTATTTATTGAAATTTTGAGGAATCTCTCATGTAAAAAAAACCATAAGTACATATTTTATTACAAATTTCTAGTTTATCTAATATTTGCAGTAATACACTAATATCTCCATTATTATACGCCTTGGTTAAATCGATAAAACAGCCGATCGTTGTTAAATCCCTCGAATATCCCATATAATATAGTGGTCACTAGATGAGTTAGGCTATCGACGCAAGATCTGGATTTGCGGTAACCTACTGTACTGTCAGAAAATATGTCTTTGTTTTCTAAATACCACTCTAAACGCTGGCTTAAAATATAATGAAAGATTTTGCAGAGACATGACATTAATGATGTAGGCCTCAGTGAAGATGTCAGTCCTGGTTCACGGCCGGGTTTAGGAATGGGTATAACCCGAATGTTTCTCCACTGCGCCGGGATAAAGCCATTATTAAAAATATTATTATATAATGTGAGTAATACTGACTTCCCAATAGCTGGTAGATATTTTATCATTAAAAACGATATCTCGTCGCATCCAGGAGCCGTGTTTTTGAACTTTATAGAATTTTCTTACTCTTGTATTGTGATGGCTGAATCGAGTTTTGTATTTTGTAACAGAAAATTCGGTTTCGGAGGTGAGACAATGTCGAGTTTTAATTCATTACGTAAACTCTGAGCTGTATCCGAATGAATGAATTGATGGTTATAGCTTCAACTTTTTATCCATCTCATTTTATTCCATACGTCGCCTACAGACGAAGGATAACCAATAGATGAGCAAAATTTTTGCCAAGACTCACATTTTGTCTTTCGAATCAAACGTTGAGAGTTACGAATTTTATTTCGTAGTCTATCGTAATTGTACGGTGTAGGATTGTGCCGAAACTCTGCCAATGCTAAACGACTTTCTGCGACTGCTTCTGATAAATTTGGAGTCCAGAAACATTTTGGTTTACATTTTTTTCTTATTTGTTGTGGAATATTATTAAAAGATATATGAGCATTTGCGGCTGCTTGCTAGGTATTTTCGAAAACATTATAAAACAATTGGAGGTCTTGTGGTCTTTTAACCGACTGTTCAAAAGTGCTTATCTGCAAAACTAATTTAATGATGACGTGGTCACTGCCAAGAGACTCATTCGACACTTGCCATCGTAACTTTAAGGCCAGATCTGACGTAACAAAGGATATGTCAGGCGACGATTGTTGCACTACATTATTAACCATACGTATACGTGTTGCGTTCCCATCATTTAACAATACAAAATTTTGATCTAACATGGAGTCTAATATTTGCGAACCACGCTGATCAGTTTTATAAGACCAACTAACATGATGTCTGTTAAATCGCCCAATAATAAATATTTATGGCTAAACAAGGAGAAAATAGAATCGATGAAGGGCAGTATAATGAATCAATATTCTCGATATGCTGACAATTAAATTTACATACTAATTCTATACCCGCTTTTATATTATTTATACGAAAAAGTTGTGCTTTTATCGAGTGGTGTGTTGCAATAACCGTCATAACGATGTAATCGAAAAATATTATAACCTGTCAATCCAAAGTTACTGTCCGTTTCAAGCCAGGTTTCGCTAAGGACTGCAATATGAATATTTTCTTGATTCAAAAATTTATCTAATAGTAACGACTTTGGTTTAACGCTTTGTGCGTTTCATTGTATAATATTTAATCTATGGAGCGAGGCAGCGAATTATATTACTTAACAAAGATCCACCAGCTAAATGACTTACCACTAAATATACTACCCAGTCTATTAATATCTTAAATCAAATTGAATTGTAACCTCTAGTGAATCCTTCTTCAAACATGCTTCCTTCATTTTGTTCAAAAAATATGTGAAAGATAAATCTGATTTGCATTTGTCACGCTTATCTCTTGATGAGTCATGCAGCACCGACGATGACGGGCGATCGTTGATATACGCGTACATTAACGACTTTGTTATATCGGAGTCCCAGTCCATGTCGTTAGACTTTTTGTTCGATTGACGACGTTCTTTGGTTCGCGACGATCTTTTTGAGAATGTGGAGTTTTACTGGCGGATCTCGGTGGTTTCTCATAACTGGAAGGATTGTTAGTTGGAGGTCGATCGGTGTTAATGTCCTGCTTTTGATGAGACTTTTGCTACATACATGGTGTCTCAGGTGTGTGTGTTTACAGAAATATCAGCGTTGCTAATAGTTTGTGGTGGAGGTGTCGGTGGGACATACAACGTGAATGCCTTACAATACGTATAATTAACGGCAGTCATCAACACCCGAATCTTTTTTTCCTTCATGTAGGCAGGACAACTTTTAACACATCGGATTTCAAGTATGTCACAATTCTCGTGGTTGTGTCCGCATTTCGGGCAAGTGATCTTTTTAGAGGGACACGTACTTTTCAACCTTAACCCTCATACCAAAGATATATAAATATGGGGGCATCCTCGCACCTTTAAAGTTTATGCGAATTGCTTCGTTCGCCACCCAGTCACTGGTATTTTTATCAATATCACTATCTCGTCGCCTTCGATTAAGTCTTGTCGCAGATACTATATCGACATCACAAGATACATTTTGCAAAAAATCTTTAATGGAAATGTCTAACTCGATATTTCTAAGCCGTATGACAGCCCGACTTCATCCGTTTTTTGACATCGCCATCCCATTTCTATTAATGCTTCACACGACACAAATTTGTTAGCAGATGTTTCCCCATCACATGTAATCAGTAGCTTGTACGGGTTAACGTATTTACCTCGCGATATACCCGATATGTTGCTGGTCTTTAACAATTTTGCGAACGCAAATTGTTTCGGAAACATTTTTTCACATGTTACTCGTACCTTTTGTTTTTCCGGTGAATTCTCAAAAGGCGTAGGTCTCCTAAGTACCCTTTTTTGCTGTCTGGTAACAGTCGTCCAGCTTCCCGACGAATCGTCTTCTCTAACTCTTTTTTTCCCTTGTGTATTGTCATCTTCCTGCATACTTTCTCTCTCAATTTGTGTTAATACCTCTCTAACTGTATTGTCTAATAGCATATCATCACCTTCCAACATTATATCATTTATAATAATTATTCTAATAAGCGAACACCTGGCCCAGCCGACGGCGCGCGGCGGCCGGTCCTCGCGACCTATCAATTGGATGCGCAAATCAACACTGAGAGAGAGAGTTGCATGTTATGTTTGCCACACTTATAATATTTTACTTATGTGTCTACAATACATCTAACGGTGTATACGAATGTTAGCATTCTCAATTAATTAAATAAGTAATACCATTATACAATGTAAGCACCAAAACACAGTTTAAACTTTAAAACTGAAGACAGTACATATATTATAATTTATAAGATAAAAGTATATTGCAAGTACTTTTAACTATCATGTTTCATGACATTCTGTTAATATTGGATATACACCATCCGCGTTGTATGTAAAACAAAGCAAATAGTTCCACCACAAATTGAAGGAATTAAAGGCAACAAAAAAAAAATTTTTTTACACGTTATTCTCATCCTAATTATTGGATATTTTTTTTACTTGTTAAGATGGAGTGTGTAGTATTGATTAATTGAATTATAAGAGTATAATTAGAAAATTGTAATTAATGATCTGAATCTACTAGACTTAGAGGGACATGTAAGAACTAAGAAATTCAAGTAATTTACCGCCGTGTAACAAATAGATTCTCAACATACGCGTATGTTTATAAGTTTAACCAAATGATTGAAACTTTTTTAGATAAATGTTTATTTAAGGGATAATCTTGATATATTGTATATCAAGATTTTATAGTAGATTTTTTTTAAGTACATATTCTCTTTTGGACCATTGATTTAATATTATTTACCAAGGTAACGCAGCAGAGAACCGAGTGCCTAGTGCGTGTTGTTTTTACGTTAAAGCGATAGAGACATATTTTACCGCGTTTGGCTCTCTGATTGGTTAAGAGCTTGGAGCGGGCCAATCGGAGCGCCGAATGTCATAAACGTGTCGATCGCGTTAACGTAAAACAAACTCGTACAGGCACTCTGGAGCATGATTGGTTACTGGGGCCTGAAGAACAACTGTAGAGAACCTTGATTTTATTATAGCATAGTCTAGGCAATTGCTATCTCTCGTTGGTAATAAGTAACCAGCTAGAAGCCAATGACACGCTAACAAGTTTAAGTAATCCGTCGAGTTACGACGTATATTATCAGAAATTATGTATATGTTGAAATCACCCATCATAATTATGTGTATTAATTTAAACGATTATTTTTAATACAATAATTATGCACACATCCTTTAGTTAATGCGGTCCAGCAGAAAGGGGTGATATCAATATGATAATTTCTAATTTACAATTTTAGTAAGATACGTGTCTAAAAAATATCTTTGATAGCAACCCATTATAAAATAATGATTAGCAGAATAATGCGAATATGGGATGTACATCTCTTTAAAAGACTAAAGACAACATAAAACTCCTCTGTTGTTACTGTCAGTCAGGAGCGTCACGGCTGCCGCGTACCGCTTACTAAGATTAAAATGCACTGTTTTCAAATCTAAAATAATAATATGCATTATGAACCATAATTTTTTTTTACGTGATGGAATGTATTGACGCATACCCCTCCGCAGGGGCGGGCTATGTCGGGCTCACCGGGGTAAAAGAGACGGTAATGATGATAAGAATGGACCTCCCGGTAATACCGACTAAACCTACCACGGTGTTCCTCGACAAAACCGCAATCGGCGGGGCCGCGCGAATCATTTTCACATGCAGTCGCGACCCCGCCGAGGTTTCGGCCCGCCGTATGAAACGGCAGGCCACTACACGATAAGACCTACCCTCTGGTCACCACTACTTTTAAAATCCCTGCTGTCCCACCCTAGAGGGGAGACGGACAAGAAACAGAGGCGCGCGTGGAACACGCACGCCGCCTCTCGGACCTGGTGCTGATCGGATGGCGGGCAGACCCACGAAGCCCGCCACCCCCAGGTCAAACCTCAGAGTGGCTGGAGGACATCTCACGCCCTCCGGAGCCCGGTTATGCGATTGGGAAGAGGGTTTGAGTGCTCCCTCTCCCGCTCCGCCGCCTCCTTGATGGAAATCACTTCCTCACAGACGGAGGCGACGGCATTCCACGACCTCTCACTCCGGACTATGGACTGCACCATGGCCGGGAGCGAGAGGGCAACCATACCGACTGCCGCGATCAACTAATGGCGTTGCGATGCCCAGGCGGGGCAGTCTGCCAAAGTGTGCAGCGCCGAGTCCTCAACAACGTCGTGGCCGTCGCCGCAGTGGTGACAACCGGGCGTCTCTTGCCGGCCTATGCGACACAGGAACTGGCCAAAGCAACCGTGGCTAGTCATTAGCTGTGTCAGCCGGAAGGTGAGGACGCCATGCCGTCTCTCCAGCCATTCCTCAAAAACGGGTCTTACCGCCACCATTGTGGCGTGCTCGGCATTGGGGTGCACAAGTCGATTTCTCCATTCTTCCACCAGGACTTGGCGGAGCTCGGACCGTGCCGCCTCTAGAGCGCGTGGAGGTGGTCCTTCGCCCCGAGCCTGCGCCTCCCGGCGCCAACGGTAGAGCGACGCCAGAAGCGCCGCTTCCAGGTCCCAGGGCATCGATCCGGCGAGGAGGCTCGCTGCCTCGAACGAGATCGTGCGGTAGCCTCTAATTAACCTGACGGCCATTGCAAGCTGAGGCGCACGAAGCGCTGAAATGTTACGGGCCGTCAGGTTATCTCCCCAAACTGGGGTTCCATAAAGGGCCATGGACTGCACGACCCCTACCTAGAGCCTCCGGCAGGTGCCTGGCCCCCGTAAGTTGGGCAGCAGACGCGCGAGCGCACCTGCAGCGCCCAGAAGACGAGGGGCCAGTCGACGAAAATGGGCTACAAAGTCCCATCGGCTGTGGAGCAGGAGCCATAAACTAATTAACCTTAGTTGAAATTTTAATACAATAATACTTACAGTACGATATATTACTTTTCAACTATTTTATTTCTTTCTATAAGCCAGGTTTCCTTGATGGAAACATTCTGCGGTTATAAATTACGCGCATGCAAATATCAATTTGCCTTGCTAGGTAAAGAAGCGAACATAGCGCCTTATCGAGGTTACGATCAACCTTAGTGTCTTTATTCTTTACAACTCATTGTGGATTTTTACGAGGCGAGGCAACGATCGACGCTCTACGAATTATTTAGACGTTTGTAGGCAAACAACCTGATAATCGAACCCACAGTTCCGTATCCGTACAATGAAGCCACACGTAACAGTCGAAAAAATCAGAATCCTCTATTTTCTGCCGGAGTTTCATTAAGTATTTATCTGGCAGCAGGTGAACCAAAATATTCTGTATCACTTGCGTTACCACCAAACACAATTAAATTTGTAAAGGAGTCGTAGACACGTGGGTCATTCCCCTAACGTCGGAAGCGTTCATAGACTACCGTAACTTCTTACCATAAGGTACATCTATTTGCTACCTTTGTAGCATAAAAAACATGGTTGACGACAAAGGTATTTTAATATTTGTCAGTTATTACAATCAACAAGTATAACAATCGTTGAGTTTTATATCAGAATGCCGATGTCGCCGAATTAGCGAATGAGCTTTATTCATGGCGCTAATCTATTCATTGCCATCTACTTATACACGAAAGTGACGAAAGAAAACTAACGAGAACAATCAAATGTTTATACAATCGAAACAATCGACTTTATCATCATGGAACATCTCTAGTAAGTACTACAGAATTAGCATGCGTGCGCCGGGCGCTCATAGAAATCGCTTGTGGGCGGATATGGTGAAGCCAACTAGCCAAAATACTAGGCTTCCACACACGTAACCAGCACAAGGCTCTTTCATAATATACCGTGTGGGATGACTTGACTTTTTAGTTACGCTCTCGTCATATCACTACTAAACTAATTCGAATATGGCATTGTCACTAATGTTTTGCGCAACTGGTGATAGTAAGATCTCGGACACGATTCCGATCTGGTAGTATGTTTATTATTCAGCATTCTTGCTAGGACATTGTTTTTAACACTATAAATTCCGGTATTATATCCTAAGTAGAATCAAAACATGGTTAGCATAATGTGAGTAGATATGATCAGTTGTAATATACAGATACGATACTATGAATAAGATATATCTTAAACACAAGGTACAGTTATACATATCGAGGTATGTTTACAGACCGAAGTATCATTGAATAAGTAGATATGAATGAAACATATATTTGGCGTTACACAAAAAATTCACACATTGTTCTTACTTTGTACTATTGTTAACAAGTTTTTCACAGAACATTAAGGTTGGCCTATGAGGAAAAGAACATTCGTGTATGTCTGCTTATGTTGTTACAATATGCTAATTTAGGCACGAGCAAAGCCACGGGCCGGTTCCTTATGTCACATAAATCGTATTGTCCTAGTTGGACAATAATTCCAGTGCAAACACTATTTATGAACATAACACCTAAATAGATGCACTGAATTTGTGTAAGTATGCCAAAGATGTAGGCAGAGATGTACACACGGCTACACATCAAGTTAGACACCCTATATACGCGTAACTACGCTACATACAAAATAGAGAATTGTTGGAAAGGGACAGTGCATAGTGGTGTCGATGTAATGGTAAGGATAGAGTGTAACAAAAATATAACGCACTCTCTCGCACGATTCGCAGCGTTCAACTTCTAATAGTTCAAAGTCCAAACAGTCTAGGTTGATGTGTCGCTGTGTGTACTACACCTATATTTCGCTAAATATGTTTTAGATCCCACGTAATAGAGGCTTTGTCATCTACCGGACCGGGTATGTTATTAGAATAGCCAACATTCATGAACTAAGAAATGCATTTCACGAAACGAAAAATACAGAAGAGAATCATACCACAGAAGAGAATTAAACTATGAAGATTATTTAAACTCTACAAGACGTACGAATTAAAACTCTCTTTTTCGCTGCTACTATGATGCACCACAGTGAGAAGTTTCACGTTAAACTCCACGACAGCTTCACTACATATTACAAAACAAAGTCCCCCGCCGCGTCTGTTCGCAATAACCTCAGAAACTACTAAACGGATTTTCGTGCCGGTTTTCACCAATAAACAAAGTGACTAACGAGCAAGATTTAGGTGTATAATTTGTTAAGGTTTTCTACTACCCATGCGAAGCCGTGGCGGGTTACTAGTTAAGTTTAAACTCACTCACAAACTATGACGTATGGGCTGCAAGTATTTTACTTGTGTAATCGTTAAATAAAAAAATCACCAATGTAGTGAACCATTTCCACTTGTCCTCGTTAGAAGTAGTTCGAGTAAGAACCATAGCGACCTCACCGATTGGCGCTTTGGCGCGCTCCGCATTAATAACAACTGTTATGGTAAGAACTTTGCAAACTTGACTGACGACAATTGATCAATCTACACTGCCACTACAAAGAGTGGTTCCTTTGTTCTATTGTTCAGGGTGATCTCAACAATCATTTAACCAATTTGAATTGTTTCTATCAATCAATACTGTAAATTCTTTAGCTTTCTTGGTAATGTATGGGTTTTATTATTGCAATAAATTCGTCACCTGAAAAATCTATTCGTAATTTTATTGTTATTATATTATCTCTTGGACAAAGTTCAACCTCCGAGGGCCAGACACAATCCTGTTTTCATTGTTTCTGAATTCGGACTATTACAGGAATAATAACATATTTCTAAATGTCTTTATTATTCCAAACTGACTTTTGTCCGCAACCTCGTCCGCATGTTTTAAAGCCTACACACGTTAGTGATACTCAGGATATTGAAAGCGTTTATAGGCCACAGGAGTATACTGTACAGTGTTGTTTACGTGCAAAAATACAGTCGAGGCTCTGTCAACGCAAAGAACAAAGACCATTTACTTTCTGTAATACAGCGCCTGCTTAAAACCTAGCCTATTTATAAAAACACAACACAACATTTTTTGGTTGGCTGCTCCTGTTGAGAAGAGATAACTACTAATTTGCATTGCTCTAGGCTTGAACAAAGCTAATACAAAATAACTCCCTGCGAAATAAGTTTCTCCAGTTATAAGAAAGTTTGACGCTACATACTAAGATAATGATACTATTCGCCGATACTGTACAGTAATAGCAACATAAGTAACATGTGTAGGTAACAATTTACTCACCACAAGGTAAAAATGGCCCTTGTCGTAATAGAGCGTAGCGTGGTGACGGGACAACACTCGGCATTCGAATATTGTGTTCGTTGGACTCGGCGTCGCTCGATATACGTTTCTTCCAATCTGAAAAATCATACGTCTTGTTAAATTGGGCACACACAGATATTTGGTTGTAGGTCTTGTAAAGAACTTTATGCTTTACGAACCCTGTTAAACTTATTGGAAAGAATCAATAAGACACAAACAATACTTTTTATCTGTTTTCTTAGGTCAGTAGCGTAGACGTAAATGCAAGCGAGACTACCGTAAATGCGATCGTAAGGTATTCGGATTCCATTTTTGCGAAGCTATTAATTATTGAGAGATTCTATTAAAGAATTTCACAAAATCAGTTAACCAATATCAATAAGTTAACCGCCTGCTACATACGATATAAAAATATAACCGACGAAATGTTTTCATAACATACGTAGGTTAGTTATATTTAACCTAATCCTTCAGGGATTTAAAGGCGTGACCTTCATTTCACGACTTTTTGCTTCTCACCCGGATAAAACCAGCCAGCAAAGATTTCGCACACATCTGCTTGGAAGAAGTAAACCTTATTTATAACTGTAATGAAAATGAAACCGTTTCGTATACCTACATGATATTATACTTTAAAATATTTGTTTCAACCATTTCTGGCCGCACCGACCAGAATTCGCGGAAATAACATAACTGTTTAGCGTGAGATTACTACGAAGTAGTAGTAGGCACACGACAAAGGTTTCTATAGCTTAGGTAACAATGCAGGTAGTTGCCACAAGGAGCATTGCATTTGGTTATTTAATGACGCCCTCATTATACTACATGTAGGAAAACTAAGTATACATACACCTGCTCCTTACAGAAACAAGCAGTGGCTATTGATTTCGACATATTCCGATAACTCTTTAGCTTTATTCCCTCTAATCACATTCTACGTGTTATCGGATATTTCGTTCATTTTTTTCACACGTTCAAGCCGGCTTAGTATGCCTTTTTCAATTCTTGCTACCAAAATAAAGAAACTGTCTTTAAAATATAGAAACAATACCTAAATAACAAGGCAGTCCCGTTTTCATTGTGATGGAAAGCCGTAGTTTGTGAACTTACAAAATAAGGGTCAAACTGCGTGCAATGAATGTGAAATGTAAGTAGTAAATACATCAAGTGTCACCCGTTCCAGCTGTAAGCACTAAGGCCAGTGAATGAAGAAGCTTACCAGAACTCTAGGGTAAGGAAATTACGAATGAAAATCATTTGTTCTATGTATTACCAGGCAACAATTATTTGTATAGTGTATACGAGTATAAACACATATTATATTTAAAATAGATCGTTTAAAGTCAAAGTTATTGGCTCTCGAAATTGAAACCTAAATTGAATTACCGCTCGCTTTGACGGTGAAGGAAAGCCACATGGAACTCGAAATTTCTACGCAATGTTTTTGAATATTGGAGAACCGCATATGGTTAGCGTAATTTCACTAATTGATTATAATGGCTTATTGTCATTTTGAAAAGAAAACCGTGGCTAATAGAGACTTGAAGCTATATAGAGGCGGAAAAACCCGATATCTTTAGCTTGTATACTCTTTTGTGAACACTAACGTGCTACTCAGTAAAGATAATCCGAGCCTGTCAACATTTTATGTCAAACATGTCATGATGCACCTAGAACATCTAAACGTTATAAAACTCTAAAATAATTTTACATTATGCAGCTGTTATGTCAATATTACACGGTTAAATTGCTTTGTTTCGCTTCATATATTTAATCAAGAACCAAAAAAAATATGGGCGCTCATTGTCCCGTGAAAGTTACTTATAAAGTCAACTAAGGAAACGGGTTATATTATACGTAGGGTGGCCACATGTTTGGGACTGTCCCAACATTCCGTATTATGTGCAGAATGCGGAAAAGAAATATAAAATATAACGATGCAGCTTATGACAAAGTTCAAAGGTTTTGTTTTGTGTAATAAACTTCCGAAATTAAGTTAAAGTCGAATTAGACTAAACACCTCGAGCAAAAGATGCTGTTGAATGGACGAAGTATGAATACTTAATTATTATACTACTATACTGAATGTTGCGATGTTTAAAGCTATTAATAATAGTCAGGCAGGCAGTATATTAATATAAAAAGGAATCAATTTTAGCACTTGAGAAAGTAATTTAATGTTTGTTTATGTAGATAGTTCTAAAGCAGACATATTAAATTAATTTACTACTAACCTTACCTAGTTTAAATTGTCGCCAGTGGGTTGAATTGTGATTGATATTACGGGCCTTAGATCTCAAGATTAAAGTTTTCTTAGCAACTATACAATGACAGAAGCTTCATGATTAAACTATTATTGATATCGCCGTCCTACCAATACGACTGCATAGAAAATGTGTAGGTTGTCGCTTGAGTTATCCCAATACCTTAGTTAACTAAACTGGCAACGCTAGTCATACATACGGTGATCGTAGGCGAGCTGGCAACAAGATATCCTGTCACTAGTAGGCACTACTTATCTATTGTGTTGCTCCCAAACTTTACCGAACAGCGGACCGGAGCATTTTTATACACTCGTACATTTTCACAGTCCATATGATGCGTAATTTAAAAACATATGACGCAGTCTCGATACTCGCCATTGTTCAGTTCCAATGTTTTTGCTGCATCGTGATACACCGTAAACCCAAGCCGTCGCGTCGCATGTCGTAAAGTGGCGCTACGCAACACCTTTCTACATCACTTAATTTTACTCACTAGAGATAAAAGCGCGTAAACATTTAACATACACCAAGATTTATTTATCTTTAGTGATTAAGGCCACACCTATGTTTATTCCTACAGTGCGTGTTAACTGTCCACTAATGGGGATCTGCCCCTTTTTCCTACTAATTAGGTTTTCACATCATCCATCTATACACACGGGGCATAAAGTACGTGTATATATTGAACTTTATTTGCGAGTACATCATTATTAAGATAATTTTGATTAACATTCACTTTTGGTATACAAAGCTATCCTAATCTATTACATTGACGTATATGTAATATATGTATTAATATAAAAAGAGTAAAATATTCTTGTAGAGGAATAATCTATTAGAACTACAGAACCGAATCAAAATTTTCTTTCATCATAGTAAGCTAGACTATCCCATAGATTGTTCTAACAACATACTACGCGAGCGACGTTGTGAAAGCCAATTAGATAATTATATAAAAAACTAAGGAAAAATGTAAATAAACATGTAATTCCAAAAAAGGAACATATCCCTTATACTGTGTATAGCAGATATGCCCTTATCAAAATTGCGTATTCAATTATTGTACGCCATAATTAGTTGTGTGAAACTGTGAAGGCTAACTGGACATAAGAACGTATCGTCATATCAAGCGTATGTGTATACGAGTGTGTTGTATGATTAATTCAAATCATGTTTGCATTATTACATCCATAACATAATTACTGAGATGCACGCACTACTTATAGGTTATTGATTCGTGAGTACACTCGGTCCGTACTGATAGTACTTATTGTTATGTTTCCTCTAGACGTCGTGTCCCCAATAGAAGACTATACACAGTACATACATATTATCATAGGTACATATCTAGTCTCATGCCTAACTTGGAGACGTAGATAAAGACTATAGATTTCCTCTAGCTTCAATCCTGAGATATTACTACGTCCTTGGCATATCTTAGTATACAATATTTTAAGTCTTGCTAGCGCCTCAGCCAGTGATCGTAATAAAACCATTTCGCGTAGAGTTGCCAGCGAAGAAGGATGACAAATCGGTTAAGTAATTGCAAAGATCGTACTTTCTGACGCCGCAGAAATAGGCAAATGGCAATTGTCGGCTATACTTATGTATGAACATTAGCTAGACATTGGTATTATTTTGTCCGTCACATAACTTAGTATCACGCCTTTGCCTAACCCGGGAAGAGATCTATTACACCCACATTTCACCGCATATGCTCTCTTAGGTCCTAAGGAAAAGTCGAGGCGAAGGTCGTCTACCAAGCGATCGTCCAGCACATTTTCAGACTCAAAAACAGCCACTGATTTTTTTTACTGAAAACCGAACCGGGATCAAATACACCACAAAATTATCTGTTAAAGTATGCCCAAACATATCAAGAAAGGAACTAGGCAGTTTATTTTTTGTCTACGCTAATACTATAGGTACATATTAGTTTCAATAATTTAATTAGCTTAAAAATTAGTAAAGTTTAATAGTAATAGTATAGTGTGACAGTTTCTAAATTTTGTAATAAAGTGTCAAATAAACAACGCGATAAAATCCGTATATAGTAGTTTAATTTCAATGAATAACATTCGCGTAAACAGAAGACAATATTATACATATTAGAGATTTGTATTTTTGTTTGTAATGAATAAACTCCATAAAAATCAAGTCGTATTTTAAAATGATTTCACCATTAGAAAGCTACTTTATCCAGAAGTAACATAGGCTATAAAACATCACTCTATGAGTTACGGGAGCGGAGTAGTAATAATACACGTGGGTGAAACCGCAGGGGACAGATACTGTATATAAATTCAGATATATTATGCTTTGTTGGTGAAGTCACAAAAACAGAACTGGGATTAGATTCCGATTCGGGACAGCAATATCCGTGTATCACGCAAATTATTTTATTTAAGAACTAGATGTTCCCGCGGTTTCACCCGCGTTTATCGTTACTGCGCCGCCCCCGTGGGTCGTAGCGTGATGTTATATAGCCTTCCTCGATAAATAGGCTATCCAACACTAAAATAATTTTTCAAATCGAACCGGTAGTTCCTGAGATTAGCGCGTTCAAACCAACAAACAAACAAACTCTTCAGCTTTAGTGGGTCGTAGGCACCTATAATACAATTTTAAAGGAGCTGAAACTTTCCTTGTTAAATCCACGAACCACACAAGAACCATTTAACAAAATTTTATAAATATACCTACAGTGCTAATTTAAAATCACGCAGAATAAACCAGGAGAAACAACGTTTGTATGTCTGTAATGGGTAATTATTTTGCTGCGATGTTATTTTAAAACTGCGATATCTCCTAAGATATTCATTGAAATCGAATGATGTAAAGGGCAATTTTGTTTTAAATTAAATACTTGTGATGAATAACGTAGTTATTTGGATAAGGATTAATATCATGTTTATAAGAATACCTTCGCAAATAATGCATTATTTTAGAACAAATTTGGTTAGCATAGAACAGGTTATAGTGAGCCAACCTTAAAAGATAGACATATGCTGTCGCGGACTTTTTTTAGAACTTTTTAAGGGGAACAATTCTCTCATACATAATTTTTGCGAAACTTTAACTGTTTACGCTGCGCACGCAGCGGAAGCTCTAAAAAGGAAAAAAAACCCTTCGATTTTGAAACATTTTTCATTAGTGCTCCGCTCCTATTGATCTTAGCGTGATGATATAATAATATAGCCTATAGCCTTCCTCGATAATTGGGCTATCTAACACTGAAAGAATTTTTTAAATCGGACCAGTAGTTCCTGAGATTAGCGCGTTCAAGCAAACAAACAAACAAACCACTCTTCAGCTTTATAATATTAGTATAGATTTAAAACCGAGTTTGCAGGTTTTAACCTACGTGCATTTCGGAAACATGCGTGATCAGCCCGAGACTTGTATTTTCAGATCAAAAACCTAGCTTAAAACAATTCCTGTCTTAGCACGTAATAACGGATAAAGCGTCTAAAATTGATCGTCTAACAGTAATATGTTACGTGAATTTAGCGTGCGGTTAAGCTACTTCGATGTAGCCAATAGATCAAGAGACTAATATATTATTATTTGGATACATGAATGACATATACACATTATGTTGTTTATTAACAACTAAGGTGACAAACAAATATACTGTTCTTGTGATGGTTGGTTGTTAGCATTGCCTATGCAGGTTATAGACGCTTGCGTTACCATGGCCTATGCAGGTTATGGACGCATGCGTTACCATGGCCTATGCAGGTTATGGACGCGTGCGTTACCATAGCCTATGCAGGTTATGGACGCATGTGTTACCATGGCCTATGCAGGCTATGGACGCTTGCGTTACCCTACCCTATGCAGGCTATGGACGCATACAACACCAAGTAGCTACTCGCGAGCACTTGGTTATTAAAAAGACGGTAATACGCGTATTACCACCTTTTTATAGGTGTTCCTGTGCAGTGAGCGCTAGGGACCAAAATTACTGGTATCTTGCTGATAGCACAGCGTCGCCTGAAAATTCTACTAGCCGCAGGAACACAATACAAGGTTGTTTGGCTGCGATTTTCTGTAGGGTGGAGGTATTCGTCCAGGCAGCTCTAGTAGTAACGATAACCCAAGATTTAGCTAAAGTCCCGCTTGGTCCCAAACTCTGAACATTTAACACGCACCACTAAGACACGCGACATTTGTTAACCCCATGTCGCGGGTTAAATACCGTGTCAGACAAAATGTGCTATTGCTTTGATGTGAAAAAATTGTTTGTAGTCATAAAAGCTGGCGAAATGTGAGTGTATAGCTCCTATGTCTGTTGAATCCATCAATAAGTCAAAATCCTTAAGGATTGAAAGTATGCAGACCATATTGCTACTGTAATATTGACTTATTGACATACATAATGCGTGTAAAATAACACTTTTCGCACATCAAGTTACACATTTATTTAACCGGGTAATGTGAGTAGCATAGCTATTAATTTAAACGTGATACATCATTTATTATCTACTTTAAGGAGCACATTCTACCTATTTAGTACGCGGTATTTTCCTTTATTGCTCCTTAAGGGTCCTCGCTGCCATAAAAGCTTACACCTTTAACCTCGCAATCACAGCTTTCAATATCAATCAATTTTATTGGCAAGATATCTAATGGATAAGAATTATAAACAAGGAGTCAAGACAACGGTCGTAGTCATATTACGACGATCATTTAACTGTTGCTATTAATAGTAGTACAACTTTATGAAGCTTCTAGTACAAATATAAAACTGATAAGTTCGAAATTTCTTAGAGCGCGGGCGCAGATGTGTGCTCTAAAATAGCACAATTTAATCTCATTAAATTTAATTGCCAATGCACAATTGTGATCGTCTCAAGCACCTCGGTCACGGTGAGTCAGCCGAGGACTCGTGGTCGCACATACTCCCGCTCACTGACGAACACGCCTGGACTGCATACAAACTAAATTATGGATAAATGCATAATACGCGTGTGACACGCTTGTCAATTGCGTTTTATTTAGACGCTCGTCTTGAACAAAAAGGCTTAATAGATGTGGCATAAAAATTGTAGAGCTTTAATAAACCCTTACGTTTTATATAGTTTCACAAATTAATACATCGATGATTAATACGAAACGATGTAAGTACTTACTTTTAGTACCTAACTGATTCTTTGTTCCCAATACTGGATGTTATTCTAAGAACTTTGACCCATAGCATGTTTTTGTGACAATCTGGTACTTATATATTTATCTATAAGTACTGTAGTAATACTCGCTATTTATTTTAGTATATTTATCAACAGGAACATAGATTACATTTGAAAAGGATAGCATGAATGGATAAACAAGTCTCATAAAAACAAGGAAAACTTGTATCTATGTTATATTTTTGTGATAAACATTATTTTTACATAGTCAGATAGATATCCAGCCCAATATTATAAATCATTTGATTTTAGAAAATTATTTTTGGAAGGTTTGATGTAAACTTTGGTACAATAAAATCAAAATTAGGTAAACTCTTTGAAAAACGTTAAAAATGGAAATCTACTCATATATTTATTCCTAAAAAGATCAGAAATATTCTAGAGAAAGTAATTTAAACCAATAAAGTTTTTGAGGAATGCAATGAGAATAAATAAAGCAAGAGACATGTCAGGATGGGTACGTATTACAATACCGAAATTTAAAAGACCGTATTTTAAATTACCTATGGAAGAAATCCCGAAAAATTAATCGCCGAATGATTGCTTGGCCGAAAGTTTTAAATCCCGAAAGTTCATTTTCCCGAAAGGTTAAAATCCCGAACATCCATATCCCGAAGTTTAAAAACCCGAATATTCCGACTAGGAAGCGGTAGGTTGTGTTAGGTTCTCTTTTGTAAACCCACCCAGAAATAGGAGCCCCGCGAAGCGGGATTCTGTCCAAAACTCCCATTAGTTCTACCATAGAACTGAGGAATAAAAATTAGGTATATTTTTTGTAATAACGTGCTACTTTTTTTTCCTAATTATACGTATGATTATCATTTCGTCCATTCGGGATTTCATCCTTTCGGGCATTTGGACATCGGTATTTTATATTTCGATATAACGGCTATCAGCATTTAAAACTTTCGGTATTTTGAATTTCGTTGTTTTGGACGTCGGTATTTCAGTCATAGTTATTATGAAATTTCAGTATTGTGATACGTACCCGTCAGGATATAAGCAATTGTCAATTAATGAGCCAATTTTGTCCACTCCTGTTGGCAACAGGTGGGAGCTCACTTATATAAAATAATGTGATTATCAACGGAATATAAGATTTTAAACTAAAGGGATAAAGTATATAACAAAAACAAATCTAACTATATAAAACTGTAGGAAATAGACACTATCCAATAACTAAATACTACAGTCAGGACAGTTTAAAATCAATTATCAAAATACTAACAAAAATATTACTTTCTTACAATAAGAAGACATCATCATAGGTAATATGTACTAATTACATCTTTAGAGCAGACTAAAATTATTTTTAGATATATTTACATTGTACTGACAAATACCAAAGATATTACTAGCATTTTGTATTTGGCACTGCTAGTGGACAGTTATTTGATTATCTTGGTATTGCCAGCTGTAATATACATATGTCACAGATAATGGATATTTATTGTGGATTTCTGACCTGTAATATTATTTATAAGGCTGTTACAACTTTATTATTTAACTTTACAAGGTAAGTTCCACATTAATGCTGTCATATTATAGTAATAGCAATAAGTAATTAATGCCTAAATGTGTTTCTAACAGTTAATGTTTAATGCTTCAATATGCTCAATTAATAAGTGTACTGGCAACAGTATCTGTTTGTGGTTTATTTTAATTTTATATCATAAAATGTTTTACATCCTTGTACTAAGATTTACTCTAACAACATTTTAAAACTGTAATAAATATGTTTCTGGACAAATGCAACAAGCAAACTTGAGATAAAGTAGAAATATCAATTCCCATCCTGATAAACTTCTTATCATAGATTATTAAAGCAAAGATTTAGATTACTGAGAGTGAACTCTAGCAGCCAACAGATAATATTAAATATTGTAAAAATGTTATATTTACCTAACATCTGACTCCATTGTAAAAATGTATATGACAACGCACGAGAGTAATGAACAATATGATTTGACAAGAATATAAATTTAATTATTCCTTTCAGCATATTATCTATAAATTGTACATATATTTATAGATTTTAGTGATTGCAAATATAGTTAGTTATAAGTATTTAATCCTAAATAATTGCCTATTGATAAAATACTATAATCTTTTTTAATTCAGAACATGTTCTATGCATGCTACGCTACTATAGGCAGCCACTTTATGAATATACACCCTATCATTGTGCATTTTATAGTAAAACATTAAATATTGGCAGACCAATAAATTATTTAAAATCTGTATATATAGCTGTAGAGATATATCAAGATTACTATATAAACAATTCTCAATATATCATTTCTAAAGGCCATTTACAAAAAGATTTCAAATAAACCATATTGATACATAAAAACTTCAATGTCATATATATGGGAAAATAAAAAATGCCATAGTGACTTAATAGCAATCTAAATTAGTATGTATGTATTAAAAACTTATATTATTTTTGAGAACCTATCATATTTTCTCTATCCTATTATGACCAGCATCATCATACATATATTTTAAACAATGGTTTAAAGGCATTACATGTTTCATAATCAAATTATGATTCATGTTAAAACGGTTTCATTGAGCATGCTAACAGTAACAGTGCAACATTGCAATAGTTACAACAGTATCTCACATTGTCGTTAGGCATATAAAACTATATTACATTTTTATCTATCTTTATTACAGTTAACACTAAGATGAATGAACTATAGAGACAGGTGAAATGTCATTGTAAATTTTATCCTCAGAATTAGATTAAGAGAGGTATAAAATTAATACTCATACTCTGTAAACTTATTATGAAATAGCTATTAGGTACATAGCTTTTAAAATTACAAATCTACTTAGTCCTATACAAGATTCATCAATTAATGAAATAATTAAGGCCTGCTGATTACAATTGGTATGTAAGGAATGGTTCTTTTACACTAACACCCTTTGTGTTCATTGCTTTTAAGTCTCATTCATGACCTAAATAGAAAATTATGGGTATTATTCATTAAAGTAACAAATAAAAATTAATAATACATATATGAATACGAAACAACAGGTTTCATTACACTAATGATAGAACAAAGCAGAATATTTGTGAAAATCTAACAAACTGCCAATGAAATGCTAATGTTTTTAATATTTGAATCATACTGTGTTAAATAGAACTAATTGAATAGGATAGTCTGAATTACTATATCTCATTAACATATCACACACCATTCATTAACTAGAAAAGACATGATAAACTCAACTGCCAATTTACTAAGAAAATCTACTAGTGAGAATTAAATAGGAAACCATTTACCTTGACTGGTTGCTCCAGAGTAACGCGTCTTTCATCAAACGCCAGCGAATTCGAATGAGGAATGAAGATCGCCTTAGGAACACCGCCTTCCTGGTTATTTGGTGGCTCTGGACCAGGTGCCCAGTTGTAATCCATATTTTTAATAGTATTATTCATTATTGGTTTTACTTTCTTGCTCTTTGCTATCACCATCGCACACACTGCTCCTCAGAGTCAGCATCCGTGCCTCGTACGTGATTTAACGAGTAACACATCGATGATCGAAACCGAAATCTATTCACTTGCTGCAAGGTGAAAGGTGAACACTGATCACTACCATTTTGAGGGCCAAGCACTGTTTGGAACTATATCTAGCCAAAACGGTTATAATTGATTAGACGTTCTAAATATCGCAGTAATTATGCAAACACCATTATTTATGAAACTTGATTCCGTTCGTCTACGTAGGTATTGATGATGTACAAAAAATTAAAACCACGAATTTTATTAAAAAACTAACTACTTTCTTGTGTTGTATATAAAACAGTTCACGTTTGGTTATGTATTGAAGAAATAAGTTATTTTCAGGGCGTCAATCAAAATTATCATTTGAGGAACTTACGAAATGGGTGCACGATTCGGACATTTGTTTTGTTGAAATAGAGACACGCTCAATCTACTAATTACTCTATTAATCGACTACCAATTTATCGATATAAAAATTAGAAAGATATTAATGTATTCATTTTACCTTAAATCATTTAATGATTTTCGAAATAAAGATATACACAATTTTTAAATTGTGTACATCTTTATGTTTATTGTAAAATTGAGAATTTATACAATTTAATCAACAGGATTTTCTAATCGACACGATGCATGCTGAGGAATTTTACGACAACCAGCCATTTTTTTAATTTACTGTCTTAATTTTGTGACAATTCTTTTTCGTTTATGAAATCATCATTATAATTTAGGTAACTATAAATAAGCCCTGTGAAATAAACCAGGTAGATAAATTACTAATGTTTTGTTTTGTCGGCCTCGATGGCGCTGGCGCGTGGCGTGGCGTACTGGTTAGTGTACCCGACTGCCATGCCTGAGGTCGATTCCCGCACAAGTCAAACATTTGTGTGCATGAACATGGATGTTTGTCTTGGTTTCTATGTATAATATGTATTTACAAAAAAAAGAGTATATATGTATGTTTCTCCATTGTCTAGTACCCATAGTACAAGCTCTGCTTAGTTTGGGCTAGATGGGGTTGTGTGTATGTGGTAGATTATTATTATTATTACCTAGTTATAAACATTGAAAACCTTAACAATACTTGCAGTGTAAGTGCTACTGAACTTTTTACAATATTTGATAATGGAAGGTATTTATTCGTTTTTATCTGTGGTTTTCATAATATCCAATTATGTACCTACATAATATTAATTATTAACTATATATTTTCTCTTGCAATCTGCGTGAAAACATTCTTTCAATGTGAAATAAAATAATTGTAATGATATCACAGAGACATAATTACAATATTGATGTTCACCGAAACAGAACTTTTGAGATCCGATGAACCTGGGATGAACCATTCGGTCGCTACATCGATTTTCAGCATTGCTGTTTGTCCTACATCCATAACAACTTGACAACATCACAAAGACGGCACTTTTGTGTATACTATCATCAAATAATTATTAGAAACAGCAGGCTCTTCCACTGTTTTATTTCATAGTGCTGAAGTATATTCTTTTTTTAAAAATGCTATATGGTTTCAAGCCGTCTGTAACGGGGTACGAACTTACAATTAACAGACACGAAGTACACTGAAATTCAGAACAATCGTTATTAATTTATATAGCACGTAAATAATCACAGTATGGGATTCGAGCCCAGCACTAGCACACTCCCTGCGAGGCTACTGCTTACCTGCTATGCGAAACTTACAGTTGTTGACTGTTTTTGAAATTATGAAATATTTACGAAGTATTTAATGAATTAATGATTTTATTTTAACTGAAGACTTTCATTTGAAACTAAGGACAAATATTTGTGTCAATAAAAAATATCACGTACATATTAAAATATGAGTTCATTAATCATATCATATAATATTAAAGTTAAAGTGCATTCGACGTATGATATAATATCATAAGTCGAATGCACTTTAACATAATATTGCTAAACAATATATGCTACGTATAAGTTTATTCTTCGTTTATTAGTAAAAGGGTGAAGTATAACCAGAAATCTAAGCCAGAAATAAATGTAAATGTTAATAGGACAAATAATTTATATTTTATATAATACCTCTCTAGCTATTTAGGCATGATTGATTATTAGATATCCAAACGCTTACATTTATAATGAGTAAGATGTTTCATAGACTTTTGGAAAAAATATAGAAAAGATCTACATTAAAGAAAATTCAAAAAATGGACAACATTTTCTTCTCGGTCCAAAGTATACCGAAATTGTTCAAGTAGACTTCTATACTGCTAAATAGTTCTATTTTTAAAAGGGCAATATTGTTAATATTCCTATCACTCTGTTACTCACATTGAAATAGCAATCTTTTATCCTTATCTTAAAAGTATAGCCCTAGCCGAAAATAGATGGCGTTGTAACAATAAATGTTGTAAGAAGAAAGAAAATCGAAACTTCAAGTTGTATTGGATTGGTGGGTGAGTTTAAGCCATTGCAACGAAAACGGTTTTCTGCCTTGGGTCTTGTGTGAAGTGTGATTGTAGAGTGCGTGATATTTATTTCAGGCAAAAGTGAAAATTTAAGTGTTTTTGTGTTCTGTAAGTATAATTTGTTAAAGTTATTATTTATACAGGTAATGTGGCGTAATATGATATAAAAATATCTACTAGTTTGTTCGATGTAGTCGTTCAATATGGCCGTTCCTTTTTTAATAATCTTTTCCATATTTACTTAATACAACAAATTTTGACAAACTTGTGATATTGTGCAGCTGTACTGTAAGTATCCAACAACGAAATTACCCAAGATTTGTAAATTTCGTTGATGTGGCAAAATGACAGTAAGTAACCCTATTGGTTTTGACGTTTAATTTCTGAGTCATTTACTGCATTCACATTTAGGCTGTTTTTTATTTTATTTTGCTTGTAATTATATAGACTTTTCTAGTTATAATATTTATAATCTTACAGTATATTTATATAGTTAGAGGGACAAAACTTAATTCATGAAGGAAACTGCAATGCTAAACAATTACATAAATCGTCTACGAGTTCTAAAAGAATTTACTGGGCAATGTGAGAATATAAAAGGTTTTGATGTTGGAATCGGAAGTAATTGTAGCCAACAAAACATATCTAATTACTATAATTGCAATTACAAAAGGCAAATTAGATTTTCAAAGTTAATTTCAAAGCCACTGTATTTAAGTTAATGTAATATTCGTATTTCTATTGTCTATCAGGACTTTGAACCTAAACTGTGACTACCCCCATTATCCAAAATCGAGCATTCTATAAATCTTGCATAAATTAATGTCCATACATATATTATGTTTACTCGCTCATGGATTGTCTTGTGTCATTTTATATAAATACATCTCTAATATGTCATATAACCACAATGTAATGGTCATTAATAGTCATTATATGGGTTCATTTGCACAACACACAAAAAGGTTCACTTGCCCTTGACATAGAAGCCATACTTAATTTTGATTAGCTGCAAATAATATGTGCAAACTAATTGTTTTCAAATTAATCAATTAAATGAAACCTTATTAAGTTTATGTTAACTAAAGGCTTATATTTCAATAGTTTTAGTTATATCACATGTAGGTATTTAGCTAGCATGAATGATAGATGTTTGGCAAAAATATTCTTAGTTGATCAAATGGTTGACTTATTTCAGGAAGTTGTACACTGCCAGTACATAATATCATGAACAGACCCTAATTAATAAGAAATATGATTTTAACTTACACTATGCAAAACTCATGTAAACTATGGTTGGCAATCTGGATGTCACAATTTTTATACACAATTGTCACAAGATGTGATGCTGTGCTTTGAACTGTCTAACTACAATAATGATACCTTTATTATGAATGTTTTAACAATAATCTGATGTTAGTATTCAAAGTTAAGCTAGCTAGTAATGTGTGACAATATTACCTAAAAGATCTGATGCATGCATCAATATATATGTTACTTATGTTTATTTACTTTTCTTTAAGGTTTATCATGCATAATAGCTATTCTTCAAATAAGTGTTTGATTAAAAAAAAACGTAAGACTGTTTTGGGTGATATCTGATTGAATTCTAATATCTGGGGCTATTGTAATCTCTTTTTTTTTAAATTTCCCCCATGCTTTCAAAGTAAAATTCCAATATCACTCTTATAAGAGATAGATGTGCTTGCGGTTTCACCCGTGTTTATAGTTACTGCATCGTAGCGTGATGTTATATAGCATGTAGTCTTGCTCGATAAATAGGCTATCTAACACAAAAAAAAAATCGTTTGAACCAGTAGTTCCTGCGATTAATGCGGTCAAACAAACAAACAAACTCTTCACCTATATAATATTAGTATAGATTGTGTAGTTTAGTAGAAATATGCACAAATTTTTTAGATTCTCTAGCATACTATAACCAATTACTTGAAATGTAGTACATATAATATGATACCATAACCAAAGACACTTTTATATATATGTATATTGAATATTTAATTAGATATTTTACTATGATTCATTGACACATTGACATAATGAATAATGATAAAAGACATAAACCTTTGATTACCTAACCCTTTTAAAATCTCTTACTATCCATTTGAATTTTATTCTGGTTTAATATATTAACACTAAGTACACGCGCAGGCTACATATGTAGCCCAGGGTATTATTACTTCATAACTTACAGAAATCTTGGGATTTGACCTTGAGTCTCTAGCTAAGCTCTCATTGGTTGTTGTTCGATGCATTCAGCTAAACTACTGTTGAACTTGCCAGAAGCTCCTCAAGAAGGAAACATGCCATTACGAGGCAGCATTGCAAGAAAAACTTGTTCTAAATGTCACAGATGTATTTGCACTGATCATCAAGAACTAATTTGTCATTTGTGTGATGAAAATTAAATAAATTGAAACCCAAAGTTGATTGATCTCAAAATGTGATTTGTAAGAGAATGTTAAATGTTTTTAAGTTGATCAATTAAACTACATTATAATAAAAAAAGGTGTTTAATTAGAATAAACTATTGACGTCTTTATGAAATAAGAATTTTAAGGGGGCTACAAGTTTAGCCCGTGCAAGCATTCATGAGAACAATAGAGGTGCGTGTACCCTAGTGTTAAGTTTATATTAATGATAATATTTTTTATTTTGAAACAACATGCAATGTTTTACATAAGAATGAAATTGAACTATATATTTAAGTTGAATTATAACTAATTATTTATGTATTCAAATATGTCATTACTATATCTGGTTTTTATATACCAATATAAAGTATTTTTAAGCCTTGTTCTTTGTCTATAATTTGTTAATCAGTAAACAGAATCTAGATAGTAATATATGCTACACAAATAAATTTTATTACCTCTTTTATATCAACCATAAAAATGAAGGCAAACAAAAAGGGATAGTACTAAAATATATTTTACTTATTTTGTACTTTGTATGTATATATTTGTTGTAATCATTTAGGAAATCTATATCTTTTATGTTAAAATTTGTTTCCCTTCCTCAACCATCAAGAACAAGCTGTCAAGGTTAAGAAAATTAAGGTGTACAAGATTCTTGTACCAAAATTGGCGATACTTAAGTATTAATGTTTTGTATGGATGACTCAGTCTCTAAGTTTTAATGTTCTCAGTGATGTAATACAACCTTTAAACTGTCTTCCTCATGTCTTAATTTATTTCGTCACTTAAAAAGCTTGTTGCACTAAATTTGTGACAGGTGCTTTTGCAAATCCACATTAGCTTACAAACAGACCTGCTTTGCATCATGTGACAGGTTTATGCTTAACATTTTCATGCTTTTATTTAAATGTATGTCATTATGGCAATATTTATTGGATATTAAAATATGATGCTGTAGATATATGCATTATCAGTCTCACATCTTGTGTTTAGTGAATTTTATTTTCCAATTTTATTTTTTTATTTTATGTGTATGTGTAATCAGGATAATGACAATATTTGAAGTCAAATAATTGCTGCAAGGATGATAACTTCCATCTTATAATCTTGGCCAGTACTGTTAGTGAGTAAACAAATGTATTGTGATTGTACACAGGTGTTATAATGGCAACGGCGTTCCCGCCGCCGCCCGCGTGAATAAGTGAGACTCTAGTGCAGTGAACCACACGGGCCCGCCGCCTCAAGCGTCACCCGACCACAATGAAAATGGTGTTGTCACAACGGCAACGAGAGGAGCTGTGAGTAACCACTATATTTATATCACTTGTACTAACATTACATGTTAAGTCACGCCATAATGCCATACCAACTTACATCACTGCAGGCCTGTCAACATTTTCAATACCTATAAATTTCCGGATTTAATCACATGTATTTGTAAACAATGGATGACGAGGTGTTAAAAAACGTAGGTATAATTTAAAGTCGGTTATATGAGGATAACACGGTTATAATTCCAATGAATATCCTGACAGATAACAAAAACAGTATACAATAAAGAAGCTCGTGAAGCAATAAGTCCTTGTCCCAAGCACGAAGATTACATATACACGCGACACTAAATGACATGCTTCGGACGTCGCATCTCAGATAAAGTGAACATTAATTCTATGGTTCATCTCGAGGTCAGCTTAGGAACAATTTGCTCGGAGAATAGAGCTTTTAATTTGTGGAAATTGCGAAATTGAAAGCTCTTCGGAAATGCGAACTCTCATGCCGACTGTATTGTGCGGTTATAACACAGTTGAGTATATTTCATTATTTAGTTTCCCTTTATGCTTACTTGACCGATAAATATGTGGTTCTCAGATAATTTCAAAATATCAATGCATTATACCGTTCTCTGTTCAATTGTGGAAAGAGCATTGTCTTCAAAATATACGATTGCGTTTTTGGAACAGCAGAATTGAGTTTCAATGAATTCGGTCAAGCAAATAGTTGCGGCGGCAACAAGGTCGCGATACTAACGCAATGTTACCAATACTCCACTAGAAACTTTCAGAATTTTGCATTAATTACAATATCCTATCTAAACACAAGAAATTACATAAATAACATCAACTTGAATATATGTTTTCTTTGATAAAATTACCATTTAACGCTTCAAGGCGCTGCTTTCGGAATCTTAGTACATTACTTAAAAGTTATATATCCATTATTATGTTACCTCGCGCAGGTTAATTTCAAAAAACAATTAACAACAATCAAACAATGTTGATTAAGATATTCGATGAAGCTGTGGTTGCGTTGTTTGAGGTGGCAAGCACTTACTCGCCACCTCAATTATTTAATCGTTTTCAATACATACCTAGCTCGATAGCCAAATCCAGTCGAGTTAGTGTAACCGTATTTTTAACGATACTCTTCCTTCCGCATGTTACTGTCTAGTGTTGCCTATTATAGAGCCCCCTGTCTTCATAATCGTATAACACGTATTCGATGTTAACGTTCTATCTATTTTGCGAAGACTGTCAGTGACGTTCCTATGATATAAATACATTTTCCAATGGTGTCACTGATGGCACTCGTTCTTTTAACCTATTAAAAACTACATATAATTTAGTTATTTATAATATTCTATACAAGGGTACCATAGGCTACAAGACGATCTGCGTGCCTGACGACCTTTGAAAGTGACAGTTGTTCTCATAACGCAATGTCGTTGACCCCGTGTCGCCGTTGGCGCCTTCCTCGAGTTAATGCTGGTGTGCAGCTTTCATCGTGAACCTAGAAATCCCATCATTATTATACGATTATTGATGTTGCAATTGCGAATAACGGCTCACCTGCGCTGCCGATGATTATAGTCTTTATCATACTGATATTCAATCTAAGATTAAATACGAGTACAGATAAGCAATTTATGTGTACTAATTCATAATAACTAGGTTGTCTTTTTAAAGCGGATATTAATGTCGCTAATACATTATGTAATGTAACGTATTGGTTTTTAAACTACACCGGCCGTGAACTGGTGACCTAAAATATAGTACCGCTCCTTATACCCTTTAACTTGCTTCACAAAGTGAAAGGCGAACGGAGATCTAATTCGCGATACTTCCATACAAAGATGTGGTCATGCTGTTCACACGCTATTGTTATACAAGTGCAAACAACTCGTCCGAATTAAAAATATCCATGTTATGTAAGTATTATACAAATAGGATCATATTCAATTCATTAAGCTAACGTAAAGACGGCTAGAGAATTACGCAGCACAATTTTTCGCAAAGGCAAGTATGGTTTCAAATAACTGACTTACAGAATTATATTTCTTTGCCAATGGTAATGTTAATGGTCTATGCCGTGTTCAGTTTCGGATTTGCTGCGTCGAATCGGGGTCGTTGAACGCGTCTGTTGATTAAAATTACCGATCACAAATTAAAACACTAACAGGCATATTTTGCTAAATAGAGGTGCTCTTACCGTTCCAGATTACAGCACTTGTTATTTGGGTACCTAGTTGCTTGAGTATTTATTCGTACCGATGATGGTACTTAATGTATCTAATGGTCGGAATAAAAATATATTAGGTGTTTCAATTATTGCAGTTAAGCAAGGCTAGTCGTTTAAAAGGATGAGACAAAACGCTACACCTGTACTTATGTTGTCATGCGATTTAATTCCTCTAATAATTATGGACCTTTTCACGAACTGCAACACATACTTATACATACTCCAATCCTCCCATCGAAAGAACCCGAGAATAATCCTATTCGTATTAGGTATACGCCACAAATAACGTCTAGACGCGGTATAAGCATTTCGGGTGTGACGTTTTTTACATAGTCCATGTTCCAAAATTTTCTAAATAAATTGTCGATGAATATGTGAAAGATTTATTTTAACTGCCATCATTTGAGGAACATTCTTAAGAATTTGTGTGGACTAATAGTTCTGTGAGACGCACCTTTACCATCGCTATGGAAACTTCACATACCATTCTGTGCTATACTTATAATATTTACTGCATAGCAGACAGAATGCTTTAAGTGATTCCACTACACTGACTGCAGGTTCAATCCTATCATGCAGCAAAAAATGTATCAAATAGTTATTCTGAGTCCGGGTATTTCTTGTGCTCGCTTTTTCAATCAAGTCATCGCAAGGCAAAGATTAGAGTGCAATATGTCTTCTAAAATCTTTATGTCTGACCTGCGTCTGATGTGTTCTTAAATGTAACAAATCTCTTGTGATATGATATTGATGCAATGTTTCTTTATCTTTCTTTAAATATTTATTCATATTAAATGTGTTAAAAATAAATAATATCGAAATGGAGTAGAATTTTAGTTTTATGTTCTTATGCTTTGGAATAATAATTCTAAACTAGAACGTAAAAATGAACTGGGATTTCCGAAAGAGATCTTTTTAACACGTTTATTTTGCAGACACTTGAAATTACACACGGTGAAAGTAGTTATGCGGAACGCAAAATGCAGCTGAACGTAATATTGCTGTATTAATATTATGCAAATTATCATGATAAGAATCTTTCAACGCCCGCTTTTCAAGACCTCCTATTGGCTTCACTGAACGAGGTCGTACCGAGAGTTGCCTTACATTCTGTGCACCCAAATAGAAAAAACAGCTTGCGTCATATCTAGTTATTACCATAATCGATCAAGATCATAATCTTTGTTACATAACGTGTCTAGATGAGTTAGAAAGCTCTTATTTAGGACTAGATGTTCCCGCGGTTTCACCCGCGTTTATCGTTACTGCGCCGCCCCCGTGGGTCGTAGCGTGATGTTATATAGCCTATAGCCTTCCTCGATAAATAGGCAATGCAACACTAAAAGAATTTATCAAATCGAACCATTAGTTACTGAGATTAGCGCATTCAAACAAACAAACGAACTCTTCAGCTTTATAATATTATTATAGTATAGAGATGTAGATCACTCAAATTGACTCTGTACGAATAGTTGACAGGATAAATAAACAAGAGTAGTGCACCACGTAACCGCTGTTCTTAAAATAATAATATGCTTTTCTCAAATTAGTATTGTTGGCCTTGAATGTGGATTTCGATGTTAGGTATGTCCGTAGTTTACACGTTATACGTATACGTGCGGTACACGTCACGATACCACATATTATATGTATGTACAGTACGCATCTATGAGAGATAGTGACTCACCGTATATTATTGTCAAGATACGGTGTGCATCAATGTCAACCTGTTCTTATTTCTGCAATCTTTAAGGCATTCGAAGGCTGCTACAACTGTAACGTTTATCAAAACTCCGATCAGCATTGTTATTTTTAACTACTGTTCCGTCGGTATATACAGTTTGATCGTTAACAAAATTATAATAGCACCGCCCGCGTGATATACTTAATACATAACATTTTATTTTATAGAGAGAGTTATATTTTCAAATTAACTGTATTGTATTATAATGGTGCTCCCACACTACTTTTCAAAAATGTTTACACACATTAGTAAACATTTTATTAAGACATTTAATCACAATGTTCGAAAATGTTTTCATGTTTAGTTAAGATTATCTATGTTAACTAAACATTTCTAAACAACATTGTTAGTAAAGATTTCTAAACAAATTGTAACAAAATAAAACATAGTAATATGTTATCTCATAGCTCTTACTGTTTTGCGCATCCAGCTTTTTCCTTTTTTTAACAAATTAATTAAAGCTAATCCATTGAGCAAAAATTCTTCCATTTTCGTGTAGATGCCTCGTAACGTTATAGTCTAGTCAACAAGTGCTTTTTCGGTTAACTTTTTGCAGTAGTCTCGGCAAAATATGAACGAGGTGTCATTCGATTCGGAATGGCATGTACCTAGATGATTTTTGAAAAATTCAAGTTCCGCTTGCAAAAATTGCAAAAGTTATAAACAATTAACTAAAAAAACATTTTTGATATTCGAAATTCGTCAATTTATTTATTATTATTATTACCACTACGATAAAAATAACGTCACCTTTGTGAAACTAACTAACACACTTTCACATTAATATAAATAAGTAACAGTATTTGTTAGCAATGTATAAGTACAATTAACTAGATTAATCAAGTGCCTTTCATTATCTTATCGCATTAAAATCTTACACAAGTAATTAGTGAACTGTCAGTAAATCATTGTGTATGATAACATTATATACGGATGTTATCGTTGCGTTCAATTATGTCGATATATTGAAAGCAATGATAACATCCGTGATATTAAGTGGAATGTGAGCCATTGTTAGGTTCAAGACCCGTTGCCCATCCGCTAAACTGCCTTTGCCTGAGTTGTGGATCGCGAGGAATGCAGTCCTCGCCCGGTCGGAGCTGCTTACTTTGCCGCCTGCATACCGTACTGTCATGATACATAACCTATAATAAAAATTTTACAATTATACACGTTTACCAATTTTATAGATTACGTAAGATTGTTAACGAAACACGCCATAAGTTTACCATACTTTTCAATTCACATGATTGTTCGTCTAAACCAAAGATAATATCAATGGGAATGTAAAGTAAGAATACCTTTCTCAATTATCACGAAAGCAATTTATTTGCTAGTTCAGGAAAGGCATACGAATAACTTGTTTGTTCTATCAATTAATTCAGATCGTGCTGTAATGAACATTTTGAAATATACGATACATGGGGAGATTTGAAATCTAATTAGGCAGAGCGTTCACTTGCGTTACTTGTAAAGGATTTGTGCGTCCGGTCACGAATATAATTAAATTACTAGAAACTTCTTCGTCTACGTGAACTTTACTATGTCAACGTACCTATTTAGTATCAAATTGGTTTCTTATATGGTTTCTTTGGTCGCTGTTACGATGCCCTGCTATATTTTTTCATTGCTTTTAACATTCTCCCCTCGGTAAATATCACATTGATGGCATTTTCACCCCATTATTCTGTTTAGGTTTTCCCGGTACTTATTTAACTTGGCCTTCAACCCCTGTTTACTAGTCGCAATCTTACCCCGCTAAAATGAACGTGGTATTGAATAAGTGTTCTTTAGAGGGGTTCTGAATACCTACTTAATTAACAGTGCATATACACGAAGTTACTAGTTTTTCATCGTAACAATGTTACATTCATGTTGAATGTAACATTTTTGATTATTTTTCATATCTAGTATTTATCTCTATTCAATATACAAGTCAATCAAAAATAAAATGCATCGCTTTTTGTCGGTTATGTAAATAAAAAGTACTGTCGAACACTCTAGTATGTAATTATTAACATCGGTGATTGTGTGCAGATACGTATCCAATAATTATTAAGGTATTCGAAGACTATGTCTGCACAGACGAAAACTAATATTTTTGCGGTCAACTTAAATGTAATGGGTAGGTATCATCATATAATTGGAGCAAAGAAAGATTGGTTATGTATAGGCGAAACCTCGTGGGAGGTTAATTTCGCAAGGTTCGTGAAAGAGGGATTCGCAGTGACGCAGTGCCGCTCTGACGTAGCCGGCGCCTGGTGGGGGCGATCGATATGCCCAGTCGCGTGGGCGGCCTCCCCTTCATCCCCACAAGAGAGAATAACGACTATCAACTTTAATCCCACGCCAATAACACACAGTTTCTATTGACGGCAGCAAATACTATTATGCCAGAAAAATTCAATGAGCACCTCGTTTACCACGACTCATTTAAGTTTTACCTTAACACGTAGTACATACTGTTTAATAAGTTTATAATATATACGAAAGTAGTTTTCTATTATGTGTCTGCTAGCATGACAGGATGAATAGGAACTTTCGTGTTTCAAAACAGTCTACTACATAAGGACTTTATGAACATTCACAAGAACTGCATTTACTTTTAAAGTGATGCGTAAAGTTTGACCGAAATATGTTGAACGAAGTGACAGAATAAATAGTCTGCGTTGCTTAGACAGTAGCTTAGATGCTTACATTTCAAGTCACGATCATGTATGCAAATTATTGCTTGTTACGTGCTTCTCATACGGATATGGTGAACACTGGCGTTTCTTCTACACTTTTAACTACGTTCCGATTCGTTACATCCATCCCGTTGTTTCCACCATTCGTGGTCCCGTTATGACGATTGATCCATTGCATCATTATATTTCTAAATAACCTTTTTAAGCTAGTTTGATTACTAAGAAATACTGACTGAATAAAATAAACGTCACAAAAGATTATATAGAGAAATTCAAAGCATTTTGTGAGAATTGCAATGTTATAGAGGTCAGTAAAGGGAAATGTACTATCATAAAATTCAGCAGCTGCAATTCACAGCAATCGCATTCTCTTACCTGTCGTATGAAGCACCTGTGCTTGGCTTATACGTAGATACGCTGAATGCCAAATTTCAATGCAAAACAAAGAAATATTTCTTTAAACAAGATATTGAAACTATTTTTTGGTACCATTACCAAAAAATAGTTTCAATATCTTGTTTAAAGAAATATTTCTTTGTTTTTATTGATGATAATGGTGGCATCTGAAGAGGAAACCAGTCGGAAGGGGAAATATTAAAGAATAATTATTATAAGATACTTTGCAAGACTTACTATTTACTTTGAAAGACTAACTAAGAAAGTTTATAAGGCTAGTGTGAATGGAACAGTCGCAAGAGGAAAGCCTAGGCGAACGTTTCTCGATCAGATCAGAGGCGTTCTGGACAAAGGCCAGGTTAAGAGCACCTTGAACCGACGAGCGTGTATGAGGAATGTGATGAAAGGGAATGAAGCCAGAAGAGTGTGTCAGGATCGTAGCAAATGGAAATCCGTAGTCTCTGCCTACCCCTGGGAAACAGGCGTGAATCTATGTATGTATGTACTTTGCTAGAGTACCACTAATAAATAGTCTATACTAACTTTAAGCGTGCTGAATTCAGTCGATTTGCTCCTTCAAATTAAGTTATTAGCAAATAAATTGCATTAAGTCCTCGTGGACTTATTTTTTAATTAACTGCCAATACACATATTAGAGCATCGGGGCAAACATTTAAAACATATTGACAATTTCAACTACTTGCTTGTTGACAAAGAGTATTTTAGAAACATTACGTATGTTACTGTCTACTGACCATCTATACAATTTTTAGAGGCAAACAGGCGATATAAATAGCTTTCGATTTCATCGATAACATTTTAACGAGCCTAACTGTAATAATAATTATTATGTTTACAAATACTGCTTAGCTTGTATCGATAACACCTAACAATACTCCATTACAAATAATAGGCAATATTTACTAAAATTAATATTGTATTACCGACGTAATGCTATAGTAAAGCGGTCCGTAGTACAACAGACGTATACGGAACATGTCAGTATTATTCAATGACGCCTGTTTGAATTACTAATCGAATGTCACGTAATATTAATGGTAATGAGACCACCATGCAAATTGGGCAATGTGCTTGTTTTGCTAAATCACAAACGCTCATTCGCGCTATATCTGCGTAATGCGCGTTTACTATGTAGTATGTGTACAATGTACATATAAACGTTTTTGCTGTAATAAATTACCGTGGAACAACGTCGTGGTGGTAAATATTGTCGCGAGTTACAAGCTTACCACTTGACTTGTCCCTGCAATCAGAGTAATAACGTCGGAAATGTACCGTGAAAGTTATTTTCTCAGGCGGTCCCAGATCGGCCCGCGCCTCTAGCTCTACGCACGAAACCACTTTCGCTGTGCCCCAACATCGCTACTGAACTTATCCAAGATTGGACTCACCGGCGAATCGTTACATGACCTCGGGCGTCGGCAATGCTCGCTCTTTGTAAATGTTTGTTTTTGAGCAATGTCATCAATCAATCGCTCGATACAAAAATAGATTTATTAAGTTCTTAATAGACAGTAAACTTTGTAAAGAAGTCTTACGAAATGTTACGTAGTATTATGATAGCAAAGCTATTCAAAGAAATAAAAGGAACTTGTCAAGCTTCTAGAACGTTTATATCGTCGTGTACGAGCTCAGATGTTAGTATGTTACACTTGTTCATGAATGGTATTCGTGCCGCTTAATCTTTTCACTTAGCCGGAATAAACGATAGGTGTGTAACTCGATTGCTCTCACGCGAACAATAGGGACACCCGCGAGACTGATTGTCTATAGAATCGATTCGGTTTCACCGTACTGATATCAAAGCTTGATATAGTAATCGAGCAAGAAATAAACTCTATTCAAAGCAGACGTAAGATGAAACGCTTCGCTCACCACCGCCATTTTAAGGTTATCGCCAAATTCCAAAGTGAATTGCAAGAAAGTATTTCCAATCGATACTTCTATAGTCAGGATTATCTGTTGCATAAGCGCAATAATCAAATTATGCACTTAAACTGCGGATAGGAAGTTATTGAGTCAGCAATATAATGCGTGTTGTTTATAGAACATGTATAGTGACGTAATATTTGAACAACAGTCGGAGCCTGTTTTCTAAATAAAAAGATCGAGTTTGTCCACCGCGTTGAGTGTCCCTCACACATGCACACTCACTGAACAAATATGCTCTCCGCTATATAAGAACACAAAATGTTGAACATACGTGTATGTATATCAACTCGTGACTCACTGTTTTGTCATGATTATTTAACTTGAATGGTCTTTGACAAGTGTATAATATCGACTTGCACAATTATTGATATAGTTCCCTTTTGAACTCTCTGTAATAATTTAGATAGGTACCTAGGTTTATTTAATTTAAAAAGAAACGTGTTCTTAACTATGAATAGTATCAAACACGAACTATAAATATAGCAGTTTTCCTTTACTTATTACTATAGATCCTCTCATTTTGCTAAATTTTAGCATTATGTATACAATTATGCTTTTGAAAGTAAGGCAGATAATATGCATTTAAAGTCCATAAGTTATCATCATCATCGGCCACAATATCTGTTGAAGATGTTTGTTGCAGCGCTTGTGGGTTTACAGGTATAACGTATAAAAACATGTCTTTATTTAATATCGTTTTAAAACTGCATCCGCATATTTACTGAAAACGACCTCAGTTGCCAGTATTAATTAATTACTAGACTCGTCAAAGCTTACAATAGGTAAATAGATAGAGATAGAGAATTGACCCGTTACAAGCAGAAACCGACTCACTCAAAAGACAGATAATTGTCAGATCGATTAACAGAGTAATCATTGCTAACTAAACGGATTATAATTATAGCTTTGACAGTTTAGTAGCTTGGAGTTCAACTTACTTTTTTTAAGCCACGTTTTGTCTACCTCTTTTCAGTATAAAAAAAAGTTAAAGTAAGGTGCATAGTGGTGGCCCGAATAAATTATAAGGAAATCGCGGTGAAATATTTCACGCGAAAGAAAACGCGGACAACAGTAAAAATAAGAATAAGAGACCTGTGTTTTATGAAAACAACCATTAATAATTTTTCAGGAAGTACTATATTAAATGTATTCACGAATCGATCTGTACTTCTAAGCCTTGAGCTGTGCTCTACATTTACAGTTCAAACGTTCACTTATTAATGTTGACGTCATTTACCTATTACGTACTGTTCCCTAGACTCTTGGAACGATTTAATAAAGCTACTCGCCTATAATCCCGAAGGGTTAGGTAGGTATATACTTTACACCCACATATCAGCAGATCTTATTTTGGTGCCACGCTATAGACAGTAAATCTATTTCAGTATCACTGATGAGAATTTCTTTATAGAAATCCCTTTAAATCTATATACTTACCGAAGATCGAACAAGAATTGAGAATCGAATGCGAATCTACACAACCAGCACTAACTCATCTCTCTGACCACTGCTTCACCTAAGCCGCATAATTATGCAAATAACGTTGGCAGTAACAACACACACATCAAACCTATGTACAAAACTTTCTTAGAAAGCTGTGTGTAGGCGTTGTAAATAACCCTAACTACCTGTCGTCATCAAATGTAATTAATTAGCGGTTATATTTAGACTTAATAGGCTAGAAATTATTGTTGTGCACCTATACAGTTGTACGTAAGCTTCTATTGGGTATGGAATAATATAACTAGGTATAAAATATTGCGTTAAATAATTTAGTGAACCTAAATCTGGATCAAGCGTGCTGAAAGTGCTTTAAACATTTATTTTAATTCAAATCTAATCTTTTAATGATCTTGGTTGCAAGCGAGCAGTCTACCTGATGACGTTAATTAAGTGGTCATGTCCACTTATCGACTGCCAGCCAATGCCAAGGGCATGTCGTATAAATACCATTTACTAAACGGACTATACAAAAGTTGCCTTATAGTTAAGGTTATTCCTGCCTATTAAGTGAATATAAATTCGATAATGCAAATGCGCAAATGTCCTGTTTATTACGAATAATCCTACTAATTCTGTTTGCGCATACATATTACGTTTAAACTGCTAAGACGATGTTAATGAAATTTGGCATGGAGATAGATCAAAAGCCGAATATATAGGCTACTCTTTAAAACGAGTGAAGTCGCGGGTTACAGAGGTATAAAATTAATGTATTTAAAATATGTGACTTGCTATATTTTCGCCGAACTGTTATTTCTGCTGCATGCATTATTATAAACGTGATTTTAGAGGTTATTTCAATCCTGATTCTTATATATACGATGACACGTACCTTAAAGTTATAGGAATTCTCGAAATAAGTATGTGATAAACCTACTATAACAACACTTTTAGCATCTTCTATTTAGTTGGTCAGAGTATGTTATCGGTTTCCGTTATGTGGGTTCTATACCCGGTGTAGGATCAGTGAATTCTTTTTAGTGTTGTATTTCCTATATGGTTATCATTTGCGAAGTGTACATGGTACCTCTATGTACACTTCGCAATCAATAAGTTCCCTTTTACATGGCGCCTACACATAAGATACCCGCAAACGCTTTTGTATATTACGGATATCAATAATATAATCATTTTGTTTTTTATTCTATTAGGATAGTAAACGAGCGTAGGCACCGCTTGATGCTTAGCAATTACCGTAGCCTATGGGCGCTTGTAGCACCAGATATACTAGTCGCTCGCTAGCAACCCTACTAAAATAGTCAGTGAGCTGCAAGCGCAATGGCCAATGATCACACTGGCCCCTCTGCTTTCTTAACAGCCCACCATTGAGCCTCGCAAGATTAAGGAGCTTAAAAAGCCCTGTACTTCACAGAAATACAACACTGGCTGCGATATTCAATAGGGCACCGGATATTGCTTCTATATGAAAACAAATCTATACTAATATTATAAAGCTGAAGAGTTTGTTTGTTTGTTTGTTTGTTTGTTTGTTTGTTTGCTTGAACGCGCTAATCTCAGGAACTACAGGTCCGATTTGAAAAATTCTTTCAATGTTAGATAGCCCATTTATCGAGGAAGGCTATAGGCTATATATCATCACGCTAAGATCAATAGGTGCTGGGCACCAATGAAGAATGTTTCAAAATCGGAGGGTAATTTTTCCTTTTGAGAGCTTCCGCTGCGTACGCTGCGTAAACAGTTAAAGTTTCGCAAAAATCATGTATGACAAAATTGTTCCCCTTTAAAAGTTCTAAAAAAAAGTCCGCGACAGCATATGTCTATCTTTTAAGGTTGGCTCACTATAACCATTTTTATGCTAACCAAATTTGTTCTAAAATAATGCATTATTTGCGAAGGTATTATTATAAACATGATATTAATCCTTATCCAAATAAATACGTTATTCATCACAAGTATTTAATTCAAAACAAAATTGCTCTTTACATCATTTGATTTCAATGAATATCTTAGGAGATATCGCAGTTTTAAAATAACATTGCAACAAAATAATTACCCATTACAGACATAGTACAAACGATGTTTCTCCTGGTTTATTCTGCGTGATGACTACTGGTTCGATTTGAAAAATTCTTTTAGTGTTGGATAGCCTATTTATCGAGGAAGGCTATAGGCTATATAACATCACGCTACGACCCACGGGGGCGGCGCAATAACAATAAACGCGGGTGAAACCGCGGGAACATCTAGTAATATAATATAATGACCACCAAAAATAGTAATTGCGCAGCAAAATATGCTTACTAAAATATATCATAACGAGCACCTATACGCTTCAAATAACTGCATTCCGTCTCGGAAGGGGTAGGTTCCTTCTTAAACGCACCCAGAAATAGGAGTCGACATATTTTGATCTCTTTAAATATATTTTGCTATGCAATTTGGTGAACATTTACTATTTTTGACTATTATATTTTACTATATCTGGTAATAAGGTAAACATAAGCCATTTTTTAAGTTGCTCACATGTAGCCAACCACGTAATAATAATTAGATTAGCATAACAAGACAGATACCGTTTTTTTAAACATAACAAAAATAACCAGTTTGTCAATGTATTTGTTGGCTTACATATTCTGCCATGATCTACTTTAAAACATGGAAAAGTAGAAAATCTTTTGAATGATATCCCTCAAATCAATCAACTATAGTTCCATTTAAAGGTTTGATATTCTATAGCAGTGGTGTAGTCCTTCTATTTTTCTTGTCCGTGAAGTTAATATTAGACTACGCCCATCGTCAGTAATGTCCTGTGATCTGACCGGGAATATATTAACGTGTATATACGTATGCATCTTTTCGAGCCTGATGCGTTCGTAGCATGGTCTAGCTAAAGCTAAATCATGCATTCTGTTAACGACTTTCTAAGTAGTTGACAGGTGACTGAAAGTATAGGCTAATCAAGTTGCTTTCGGCTTTCCTCGCCCGTCTTGCCTCGCAATCTCTCGCACAGTTATTTCTGTGGGATCGTTAGTAGTCTAAGAATTAGCTGTATAGCAAGGCTGCACACAATCACACTGAGAATAAAAGAGAAACAAAATAAAGAAGACTTATGATCAAATATACATCATCATACTATGAAGTATAGTTGTTGGTCTGAAGTCTCTGTATGGCAACCTCTTTAAATAATTCATACTGAGAAATACAGTCCTCATGTTATGACTCATACGTTCTAAAATTTCCTTAAATTGTTGTCAAAAATAAATGTCACACATTGCCAAACGAATGTTATGAATAACCGGTTAATTTAATGATTATTTTAATGTATATAATATTCGTGTAACCTTACCTCATAAATTATGATTCGTTGGTGACATCATAGTTTGAACTCACGTTACGAATCATGTGATTCTTTAAACTGATATCGAATTGAATTGGGCGTATCAATAGAGCAATTAAGAAACGGAGACATATTGAACATCTTGTAATATCAAATACCAATTTTGAATATTTGACAGTGTTTAATTGGTTGATTTTGTTGCCGGAACGAACAGAAGTCGCTAGCTAATTTATCGACCGGACGTTAAGAATTATAAACAATATAAAATATAGCATGCTATCAGTGGTCATGGAAATATTCTGCAAGTTCCTATATTTTGCCGTGGATATCATACGGTTTACATGATGATGTTGATCAACATAATCATGTTAGCCGTATGACACCATGCCTTATATAACTTATCATGCCATAAGTTCCTTATGGCATGATAAGTTATTTATAGCATGACTAGAGCTTTAAGTGAAACTTTCAAGAACTAGGTCAGCCAAATAACTGTTTAGATTTTGGCGGTCGGTGTGCAGGCCACTTTTTATAAAAATATATGCTTATCGTGTTGAATAGCATTTATTATAAGGTACTTACGTGAATCCTAGGATATAACGTTATTAATACTATTAAAAACTGCATTACTAATCAAAATTTTGCTACTCTTTATCATGTATTAGACCTTTTCTAGATCAAGCTATTATATTATAAGTCCTGTTCTAATCACATACATATATACAATATGGCGGTCTGGATTGTACGCAGTTATTGTAGCCTATGTAAATGGGTAGTTGGAAAAGGAGTAGAGGTTGATTAGGCCTCCGGCGCTCTCACTCACCTAACATGACGTATCAATATGAATACTGCAACTTTGCGTCGATATTCTGTGGGACGGTAGAATTTTCCCAATCGACCCCGGTCTATTCATGCTGAATTCACAAGCTGTACTATTCTTATATTTGCAGTTCGCCAGTAATAAAGCTTCATCGTCATGCACTTTTATCTTGACAGACGATTCAAGCATTGTAAATGTAAATGTTTAGGTCCTACGTATTAATAATAATAAGTAAGCCAATTGCCGTCTATCATGTATCGTACTAAGACCGTTACATTAAAAAAAATAATTATTTACCAGCCTTCGCTTGGGCTCCAAGTGGTTTTCTTGTGAATAATACATATAACATCCTGTTGAAATTGAAACTACGAAACATAATATTCGTAGGTTTTGCAGGAAATCCTTACGATTTTCAGGGATTTAAAAAGGGTGTTATTTAAATGGTTAGCATAGTATTGGTATTTTTGTGAGCAGAAAAATATAATCTGTGAGCAGAAATAGCTAATTGATCACCAACTCATGGCCAGCAAACGTTTCAAACTAAGTCGACGGAGCCCCGCAAGGCGGGGCTCCTATTTTTGGGTGGGTTTAAGAAGGAACCTAACATAACCTAACCCTTCCGAGACGGAATGCAGTGATTTGAGGCGTATAGGTACTCGTTATCATATATTTTAGTAAGCATATTGTGCTGCGCAATTAGTATTTTTGCTGATCATTATATTTAATCCCATTTAAAAATAAACTTCGAATCTTCGAAAGCTCTTTACTTTATCTATATTAGATAATATTATAAAGCTGAAGAGTTTGTTTGTTTGTTTGAACGCGCTAATCTCAGGAACTACTGGTCCGAATTGAAAAATTATTTTAGTGTTGGATAGCCTATTTATCGAGGAAGGCTATACGCTATATAACATCACGCTACGACCCACGGGGGGCCGCGCAGTAACGAAGAACGCGGGTGAAACCGCGGGCACATCTAGTTTCTCAATAATATGACATAACATAATATCTCATCTAATTTTGTAATATGGCAGAATTGGCACTTTGTCCAACACCAAAATCTTGCTTTTCACTTGTACATAAGGCACTGCGCCAACGAGGTAATCAATGTGAAACTTATGTTAAGATATGTAGAATTTACATGTACGCTGACCTATAGTATAATTGTAGTGTATAGCCGTGCCTTTCCCTTGACATTAGGTACCTACTTATATTCACTTAAACATACTCGATATTGCCATAGGCTGTGAGCTAGAAACTTGACGATAAGCGCTTGTAAGTGCATTATTATCTGACAAAACGATCACCTGTATGTACGAATAGGGTATATAATTCTACAATTACTTATCTCGGCCACTTCTTTGATTTTCCCGTTCCTTCAAAGTGATAAGAACTGTTAATTTATGACAGTATTGTTAAAAGAAGATACACGCAACGAGAATAATAATGTCATTGAGGATATTATCATCTTTAAAAAATATTAAACATGTTATAGATATGATTTATACAAAAAATGTTTATATCTTTGACTTGCATAATGCTGTATCAGAGCTTATCATCAACCACCATAAACAAAATAACACAAGTTATGAATTTTCCGCAACTGTAACAGTGACAAAAACAGCGGTAGTTTTCCTGTTATGTATTAGCTCAACGTAACAACGTCAGATTTATATTTAGCTCATGAAAGAACTTTCGCAGTAGACGTATGTAGCCTAACTGCTCACCATACCACTGCCATTCTGGATTAGTGTGGTTCAAACAATTTGGCTACAAGTACACGGAGTTTAGCTTCTGAAACGTCCATGTCTCCTACGGTGGAGTCATGGACGTTGACGTCGTTGCGCGTCCGAGTCAAAAATCTTTGGTATTTTTTTCGAGACCAATCACAATTTTTTTTTTATGAGTCGTGGAACATTCCATGGTTTAGTCAAAGTTAGAGAAGATAGACCGTTGATGTCAATGACACAGCAGTTCTTTAAGGTTCCTTACGGGTAGGAATATTAGCTGGGAGACATAAGATATGTTTATAATTGATGTTTCATTACTGCCTGTTTCCAATTATATTTGTGAATGAGCTGTATATATCTTCGTAGGACCAGGCAAGTAAAACTCTTCGTATTTACTATACCCTCACGAACTACCGGCGCGCGACGTGGCGACTTATTAAATTATTTCGCATTAAATTATTGTTGCATGCTGTAAAACGGCCAAATATGTGATACAAATAATTGTAATTAATACCTTTATACCATACCATATTTGACGCAATAAATTATATTATTATTATTAAAGAGCACTTTTTCCCTAAACATGTAATTTTTGCGCCGTTTAGATTACGTTCACCCTATAATTTGATTCGATCCAATATTATACATAATAGTAATCTATTCTCATACAATACAAGTAACATTACAAAGTTAACAAGTAGGTATAACGAACAATAGCAGACGTTGAATAAAACTATGATTGACAACTGTCACTTTTATCCACAAACAAAACTGGCAACGAAAACAAGACAAAAATATCACCCTTGAACTGGCTTTCTATTGTAATAGGACAAAATAAAATGAACAAAGCACTGGCTGAACTGATCAAATCAAACTCACCTGTTCGGATATGTACCAACGTGAAGCCCACGGACAAGAGAGATTGTTTAGTTACATCAGCTGATTAATAGCAGCAACTGATTAAGTGTAGGCGCACCTCATCAACTAGCGTAAGAACATACCTACTATAGCAGCCTATACAATAGTAGTCGTTTTTTTTGTTAGCATAAGCATTTGGTAAAATGAGAATTATGTCTTATTTGACTTAAAACATATTTTCATGGGCTTTACGGTAACTGTTTGGATTATTTTTGTGGTTCTACACACCAGTTATGAGAAGTGTGTGTATAAAAATGTTGGTTCTATACAATATTTGAAATTAACAAATAAAACTAATGTTTACATGATCAACACCTACACAAACGAAACGCCGCATGTTTGGTAGCTTCTGAGATTTGGTACTTTAACCGGTTGGATCGGTCAAAACATTCAAGTATGATTTAAGGACGGCAATGTTGCTGATTATCCTATCACACAAAGTAATATGTCAGGACTACGAGCTATATAACATATATTTCATTTTATATATAGTTTGTAGTCCTGTTACTACTAGAAACTATATTATATAATTGAAATTTATAATATATTCTTTTTACGTCATTTTCATTCTCTATCTTATTTACCACGGATGTTTGTGGACTAATTCATATCAACCACCAACTGATTCAATAACAAGTAAGAATAAATATCGGCATCATTACCTTATACATCTTCATACGCGTGTTGACAGGATTTGAGTGCATATTAGTAAAAGGGTCCACTCTACCACCCTTACCCTTACGAATGCGGAAACTGATGCAGATGTCGATAATGATGCGGTTGGTCTGCGGATACGAATGCAGATTTTTTTACTAATAAGTAGTTATCCACTTATATAAGCGTTACTTTGTGTGTTACTTTTATGTAACCTATTAAGTCGCAGCGGCACACCGGTGGCCAGAAATAATAGATTTCTAATTGTCTGATATTTTGAAACTTGACAGATTAATACAACTGAAGTAGTTACTAAACTAATGTTATTGTAATGCAGAAATGACACATTCCTTCCTTACTGTGCAAGTTCACAATAACCTTGTGTACAGGCTACTGTGACAACGTTGTATGAATCATTAATTATTTGAACAGCTGTCGTATCACACGTCTTCCCGTCCACCGTTCTTTGAACATTAGACAATGAGGTTGATATTGAAAATTACGTCTAAGTGTTCACATAGTTGAGTCAAATATATTGTTATTATTTTCGTCGTCCACAAATATGCATGTGAAACTATCTTCTTAAAAACAAAACATCTTTAATATTAAGGAAAGGATCATCTATTTATTTTCTTAAGTAGAAGTATTTTTTAGGCAAAGAACACAAACGCGTACCGTCTATTCACTGATGTAAATCAATGCTACATAATCTTGTCAATTATTTATCTTTTTAAAGTGTCCCATCAAATAAGCAATAAAGTTAGAGCTTCTTTTTTTGTAAAAAAGATGACTCAGGAAATCCTATCTTCTTAAGATGTTAAGTTGTTGTTTTTATACAAGATTTTTTGTGTTTAGCTCAGTATTGCTTATTATATCTGCGTAGTGGTAATCACAACATCCGTTATCTTGTTACGAAACTCACGTGTTTTTAATTAGTAAGAATAACAATATTGTACACGAACCTGGAAATAAAGTAAAAATTGTTACATCAAACAATTGTTTGACGCATATATTAAATGTTACGGTAAGATCCAGTTTTTTAACCAAACAGTATTATAGCAATAGAGAAAATTAAGCTTGACTTAGTGTTCACACACTTGAGTAAACATTCATTCGAATTACGAGATTCGAGGTACACGCTAGCAGGGTAGCAGGTACCGCTGGTTACTAAAAAAAAGTTGCAAGTTAGAAGCACGACCTTTTTTAAAACTGGCTGTGCTAAAGAATTATACAAACAGCCAACCCTAAAAATAATTTAAAAACGGACGTTATGAAACAAACAGTCGAACAACAATGTAATTCTATAAATGCCCATTTTTTATCGTTGGATGTACTTAAGAAATTGGACTGATTTCCTACACAAAAAACGTTAAATTCTTAAGTTAATGCTGATCTGATTTATAAAATCTGGTCTTATTGTTGCCATTATTGTTGGTCTGGTTTTTACAGAACAGGTTTTCTTAAGTGCAAATTAAATGGCAGCTAAAACAACTTGCTAGATTTGCCGCAGGTTGACTTTTCTTTGCAGTACATACATATGAAAGATCAAACGGAGTAAAAACCTGTAAATTAGGTAGGACTAGTGATAATACCGGCGCGGCGTATCAGAGTCTAGTGGTTCTTTTATAATCTGGCTTATAACGAAAAGCCCGTTAAGATGACGCAGAATATTATTTAGCACAGCAGATCTACATTCAATAGAAGACAGTCCCTGAATTACAAAATATTCCTCCAGTCATTTCCCTCGTAACTTAAAATTGTGGACGACAGCGAATTTTATCTACATTTTAAAGTATATAGTATACACAAAATAAATTTATTCATCAGTACCCTAAACCCCCTGAGGTTTTGGATTGTACGAGCATGCTCTCATCTATTGTAGTCAAAAAATTTAGCTAACTCTCAAAAACATGATAGTTTAAAGATTTTGTTATTTTGTTACAGGAACAAAGCGATCGCCGACTATTTAGGTAGCAATGGCTACACGGACGCGCTGGAAGCGTTCAAGAAGGAGGCCGATATGACCGGTGAAATGGATCGCAAGTTCGGCGGCCTCCTCGAGAAGAAGTGGACCTCGGTCATCAGGCTGCAGAAAAAGGTAGTAAAAGCGACATAACAATTCATTATTATTTTTACCATTTTGAACGTGTCGTTCTTATTATTAATTATGAACAGACTCATCTTACACATTCTTTCTGTCATAACTTAAGCCTTGCTTCTAAAAGTTGAGCATTTAGTAACGTCTGTATTTACCTAAAGGGATAAGGTAGGTAGGTAGTCATAGGTAGACATTTCGTCAGCTATATTATAGTTGGTACATGATCGGATGCCACCTATTTGCCGTGCACAATGTACATTTCAAGACCTGTGCTGCTACTAGAAATTACCGAGCAAAAAATACAGTTTTTTGGAACCATACTGATATGATATACAACAAGCGTTTGCTTTTTACGATACATATTTCTTGCGTTAACATTCAATTGAAATTAATAATTTAAATATTACGCTTCTATAATAATTAGTCCAACATTCTTTTACGCAAAATTTCCATTTTAACTGGACGATCTTGGGAAATTCTTTACTGGTACTGTTTATTAGAAAGATACAGATACCATAGGTTTATTTATACTTCACCGTAAATACCAACACGATCAACATCCGTTGTCTATCATTTATTATGTGCTAAGACGAGAAAGCTTAGAAATAATATAAGAAAAGAAGGAATATGTACATCTTTTGTAGATTCATTTGTTATAATATTGTCATAACAAAAACCACGATTGTCTACGTATTTGTAAACTACGCATAAAGTACGCGCAAACAACAGAAATACTAAATGAAGCACGTTTGCTTATTAATTAACCTTACGTAGATGGCATTGAAATTAATTTACGTGATGCCTTTTTGTATATTATATTAAGATTGTGCGTAACCATGTCGTTTTTCTCGATGATGTATCCTAGTTGAATAATAATTTTGACTGTAATTTAGCGAGAGGTTAAAATACGATGATCACGGTCTTTAATGGCCCATTAAAATAGACAAAATTATCACTTTTACTTTTAATACCACACATGTTGTGTGTTATAAAATGTTTAGCATTATTTAGTTTAGTTGGTCCGGTGGCGTAAGCGTATGCGTGTGCGCTGTTGCCGATCATATGTTACATTCCCGAGTCCATGCAAATCTTATTGGATTTTACTCTGAGGAAATTCTTTAAAGCGGAATGCTGAGAATTGGTTCGATGCATAGCATTATTTGTCTATTTAAATACGATACTCAAAGCAGTAAGGGCCGCAATACCCGAAATCGCTGGCTTGGCCTGTTAAAAAACAAAATTCCGCAATTTATCGGATAATTAGATAGAAGCATCACATTCCTAAAAACGCATGTTTCATTAGGTAAATTTTAAGAAATGTTGGGCTTGACCAACTTTTGGCTATATACACTTCTCATCAGAAAAATCGAAACACCTTGCAAGTTTATGTTTTGTAAGGATTATCAGAAAAATGTATATATTTAGGAATATATGTCAAATGTCGTTTAATAGTGAATAATATGAGGTTTTCAAATCATAATGTTAATGTTCTAAATTCAAAATTAAATGTTCATAGGTTTCGTATTTTGTTTAACAAGTCATTTTTACCCTGTATGGAGTATGAAGGAAATTGATAAAACAACACACGTAAATGAAAAAAAAGCTAAGAAACGTTTATTTAATAACTTGTATTCCCTCCCCGAGCTCTTATTACTGCTTCCATACGGTTCTTCATCGATCGGATGAGAGTCACGATCAAATTTTGTGGCATTCCATTCCATTCCTCTTGGATTGCATTTTGCAGCTGGCTAAGTGTTTCTGGGGCAGGATCTCTTGCACGAATTCGTCTCTTTAATTCATTCCATAGATGTTCAATCGGATTCATGTCCGGGCTTTTCGCTGGCCATGCCATAATGGAGATACCTACTTCGGTAACATAATCTCGTACGACGCTCGCGGTGTGAGCCCTAGCATTGTCGTGCACGAATATGAAACCGTTGCCAATAAAATGTGCATAGGGCATCACATGAAGCTCAAGACACTGTTCGATGTACCGATGACTGTTTAGTGCAGGCAGACGTGGCCCAGACACAAAGACAAGCTCTGTTTTACCGTCGGCGCTGATTCCTCCCCAAACCGTCCACAAACCGCCACCATAGCTGACTTTTTTTTTCAATGCAGCATTGTGCAAAGCGTTCTCCATCTCTTCTGTAGACCTTGTTCCTTCCGTCGTTACCATACAGCATAATTTTACACATCAGAAAAGAGGACTTTGTTCCACTGGAGGTATGACCAATTTAGGTGCTCACGTGCAAAGTTAAGGCGGCTCTTCGATGGTCTGCAGTTAATTTCGGCCCACTTGCTGGCTTATGCGGTACCAGTCCACGTTCGTTCAACCTTCTTCTAATTGTAGAGTCACTTACAGCCACCCTACGTACAACATGAAGCTGCTGCTGCAGTTGAAAAGCATTAAGGCGTCGATTTCGTAAAGAAGTTGTTACAATAAATCGATCATCTCGCTCAGAAGTGACCCGATTCCTGCCAGATCCTGATCGGCGCGTGAACAAACCAGTCTCCCGATAGCGTTAGTAGACTCTATGAACAGACGACATGCTTAGATGCAATCTTTCAGCCACAACACGCTGACTAAGTCCAGAATCCAGCAATGCCACCACTTGGGCGGCTTCTGCGGGCGAAGTATCCATATGTTATAGGGAAAAAACTTTTTCAGACGTCCCAAAGTCACAGTACACACGCAGTATACAGAACACAGAACAACAAGTTTTAAGATAAGCGCTAATTTTTAGTTTTCAAAGGTGAAATATACTCCAACTCTAAACACACATTTGTCTCAAAACAGTGAATCATTTCATTTATAGGATAAACAAATGAAATTCTAATTTTGAATTTAGAATTTTCGCTTATCACTGTAATGGCCAAACTGCCAGCTATACAATCATGTGATTTTTTTCATGGAATGAAAACTCTTTTGTGTTAAATTAGGACAGAAACCATAAAAACGGAAGTGTTTCGATTTTTCTGATGAGAAGTGTATAATTATGACACTGTCCCTAAACATAATGTAAATTGTTTATGAATGAATAGGTTCTATTGTCATGTATTTAAACTTAAACATAAATGTATGCTATTAGACTGTCTCACATGATGTTATGTCTTACGCATCTGTTTGGCGTTAGCATGTACCAACATAGCAACAGCAGCATCAGTATCCAAGATAACATGTTGCAGTAAACTGTTGTGTAACACTTTCTATAATTGATTACACGTAATCGATTGTGAGCACAAAAGATGATGACGCCTATTAGTGTCCCCCTGTACGCAATATGTTACATAAGTGAGAAATAAAGCCATTTGTTTCTCAGGTGTTTCAATGGTCAGATATTGCTAAACCGCCAGCGGCTTAACGTATTGATGGCAAAAACGTGTATAACAAAATAACGACGTCAGAACACGATCCGAGCTGTGCACTCGATCGATCTGTCCCGTAGACGTTTCTAGGTCGCTCCGAACGATTTTCTTGGGCGGGCGGTCGTACGCTCTCACTAATCAAACGTGACACGTTTTATCCATTGACTATCACTCCAGGAATAATGCCAACTATCTAAACAAATAGATCTCAAGGTGATGGCAGTCGGGTCGCTGTTCTGTTTTCATCATGAACCTTGTTCTACTTATAGATTGGAATGTTTACGTTATTTCGGTAGTATTTTTTGCGAAATCTGGGGTATAATGTACGTAACTTGTATCCAATGTTTTAATGCCTGTGGGTTCGAACCTCGCACCAACGAGAGAAATATCCCGTCCATAGAAAATTGTTTTAAGTCTGAATATTTTGTGTCTGCTGAATGTTTTAAATGTCTTTTAAGGTACGGGACCTATCTGTAAAAGAGAACCTAAGCCTTATAGCGACTTTTAAGTGATCGCCTCGTCACTGCAGCTGCGCCGAGTGTTGTGGTTTCAATCACCACATCTTGGGTGTTCGTCAGTAGTATTTCTTTATTCTGTTCAATGTTTCATACATTTATTAAATTTCAACAAAGTATTTTAATCCATAGGGAGAGAGATTGAGACTCTCCCCCCTCTCTCTCTCTCTTTTAAAATAGATCTTTAAGTGAGACCCATGACGACTAAAGCCTAATAAAAACCTCACTCCAAAGGTTTCCACAGCGACCTACTCTGATATACATACTTCGTAAAAGTAATGACGTAGGTATGTGGGTGTCGAATAAACTATACGCTTTGTTCTATTAATCTAAACTAAAGCACTATCACTAGTTGTTTTCACTTTCACGATCTAAAAAGATATAACCTGCCCTCAGGTTGTTGTTGACAAAAATATCTGTAGAAAAATATCGCATGTGGGCGTTACAACAGTTTGAAAGATAAACAATCTAATACTTACATACTAGTACCTACAATTTTTATATCAATCTGATAAGCTGCTACCTATGTTTAAACATCTAATGCAGAAATCACATTCATATTACTATAATGATATATTGTCAAGCATAACATTTAAATATTTGGGTCACCGGGTCGCAGAAGATCTGAAGGATAATGTGGATGTGGAACGGGAGCGCAGGTCGCTGGCTGTTCGTTGTAATATGTTGGCACGCAGGTTTGCTCGTTGTACTACTCAAGTAAAGGTCACGCTTTTTAAAACTTTCTGTCAATCCTTCCACGCATGCAGCCTGTGGGTGAACTTTACGTTGAAGGCATACAGTGACTTGCGCATCCAATACAACAACGCGTTCTGGGTGCTGGTGGGGCTGCCGCGTTTTTGCAGCGCGTCTGGAATGTTTGCGGATGCAAACGTTGATAGCTTTTCTGCCATCATGCGCAAGCAATGTAGCTCTTTGCTGCGCCGCGTACGCGCCAGCCCCAACATCATCCTGAAAACGCTGACTGACCGGTGGGAATCTCCGATCCTGGAACGCTGGATACGACTGCACGCAGTCAAGTAGATGGCTTCTTTGGGTCGGACATTCCGAACCGCTCAGATATTAGATGTATGTACTACTAACACTAGATTTAAGTTCAACTGTTACTAACCTACTATGGAATGTTATTCTGAAAATAAAAATTATTATTATTATTATAACATTGCTGGAGGCATACCAGAAAGTGAATGATCTCCTTATTTGATCAAATAATATATAGCAAGTTTATATAGGTAATTATAGCATCGTATGACACACGAAAGTAACTAAAGCTTTTTCGTCTTTAGTTTGAAAAAGACAATTTACATACAGTATGTCTAACCAATTAGCCTTGAGACAAATTGTAAACAAAAAGAATTGGAGTATCTTGCCCGACTATTGCCGTTCTTTATGAAGAAAACCGGTAAAACCGTAATTTTCATTCGAACAATTTCGTTAATATTTTGGATGGCTTTTAACTTCGATGATATTAAGTTAAGTTGCATGACTTTAGGCCGAGAATGGTTTGTCTTAAATTATCAAAATCCTTATTTATGTAATTATCGCGAAGTAAAGCAACGAAAACTGGGAGACACTAACATTTTATTACACACTATCTGTGCCCGCGGTTTCACCCGCGTTTATGGTTACTGCACCGCCCCCGTGGGTCGTAGCGTGATGTTATATAGCCTATATATAGCCTTCTTCGATAGGTAGGCTATCCAACACAAAAATAATTTTCAATTCGAACCAGTAGTTGCTGAGATTAGCGCGTTCGAACAAACAAACAAACAAACTCTTCAGCTTTATAATATTAGTATAGATTATACATGCAGTTTTATAATAGTATATATTATTCACTTATCTTTTTATGAAAACAAAAATTATATAGGAAGCACGAAATTATGTGTAAGCAAAGATATTTATTTTATAGATAAAGATGTCATTTATATCCATCTAAAGAACTTTTTCTGTGTCGCAGCAGTAGAGAATTTGACTGCGGCTTATAAGCAAGAAATTGGAAAAAGTGTTTACGGGCTTTAAACTATTACTCGTAACAGTAGGCTAAACTTATTTTCATTTACGTCACAGTTCCCAACTTTCATTACAAAAACCTTAATAATATGGACCGCCTACCGTAGGATGTCGTTAGCGTTAAAGCTTACTCCACAGGACTACCGAGACAATTTAATTAAAATATTTTAAACGTTTACTTAATCTATCCTTTCATTGTTTACCAGGTGATGGAATTAGAATCGAAGCTGTCGGAGGCTCAGAAGGAATTCATCGAGGGTGCGCCGACACGCGCCAAGCGCACTCCCGCCGAATGGATCCCGCGTCCGCCGGAGAAATTCTGCCTTACAGGCCACCGGGCCACCATTACTAAGGTACATTTTAACATTATAAATTGAATGAATTGAATGTTTGTAAAGTCCTCTGCGATACAGGAATTATTCCTAATGCGGGAGTGGAATTAAGAAAAGAATATTATATCATTAATGATTTGACCAAGCAAAGAAAAAACGGTAGATGGTCTATGGCAGCGTTGTGCCTCCGTTTGCTTCCTCTGTAAAGAAATATACCACTCAATTCTACCTCTACAGCATGCATTCAAATAGGATACTAGTTCAAGTTTATAATGTTAATATTTATTTATTCCATAAACATTGTTAACATTCTTTGCAAATATTAAATGCAAACATCGTACAGAAATGGCAAAAGCCGTCGACTTATGTCATAGACACTTTTGATTTGAATTCGTAATCACTTCACGAGTAGAATAATTGGCATTAATACTTAGATAATATGATTACAATGACTTGCTTTATTTTATTTCTACACTTATATATGTACATTTTACTTAATACATCTTGTGTCTAGTAGGTCAAAATCACAGTACCTATTTGTATTAGAAATGTTAATTAGGAGCAAATAATATGGATATTCTGTGCCTTATGTGCCTACAGTGGTATTAGTTTGCGACTATATTTGCGTTTGATCGTAAGATCTCAATTTCAATTCCCTGGTCGGGTACTGTAGAGAATTTATCTGACTAAATTGTCAGTAACAGCAAAATGCAACGTCGAAATGTAAATCTAATATTTTATGACTATTTGATTTGGTTCTCTTGCTATTTAGTTGATCCTGTAGTCAGTCTGATATCAATCTGCTTGTTGACATGTTCATCAAGACCACTTTACTTAGGAATTGCTAAAGGTATCAAGCTGGAATTAGTATCGAAAGTCCAATCTTTTTTATTGCATGTAATTCGCTGACTCAATGCAATAAAAAGATATGGCCATTCAAATACCTGTTTTCCACTTAAAGTGGAGTATTGACTGCCCATTAAATCCTATAGGCTATTTCCTGTTGATCTGAAATCTTGAAAGTCTTATGTAATTACTTAACATACAATCAAATTAAGTGAGCTGAGCGTGTCCGATCTTTACCAGGGTACAATATCTGATCTACTGATGCTTTTCTAAGGACATTTATGAAATTTTGTGATAGTTTTAGTCAATCTTTGGAAAGCTGTCCTCGTCAACCATATGGGTTGAAGCTCTGGTAGGGATTTATCTAATACTTATATATTATTTAAATAAAAATTTTATGCGACTTTCTTCACTTAATGGTCTTTCAAAGCGCGATTTCTTACACTTGCACATTCTTTTTATCTCTTTCATATATGATTATTCATTTACAGTAAGATTTTACTCGTGCAAATATAGCCTGATTAAAACAGAAGATAAATAAATACTTACATTTTAACAACAATATTGTTTTACGATTAATAAATGAAAATCACACTTGTAACAATATTTATTCGGTGACAAAACAATTATCGATTGTACAAGACACATTCGCTATCTATAACGAATTTGCAACAATTGTCATAACTTTCTAATCCAACGAAAGCCGATTTTTAAAAATGGCATTGTTCCCTTTTTTCTTGTGTTTTCTCAGTGTCTAAATCATGTCTTACTGAACGTAACCACGCACAATTGAATCAAAACGATGAATGGTGTGAGTATTGTAGTTTTCCGCAGGTTTTCATTCTATTCTTTTGTGTTATGTACTCGAATCCGGTCGAGAGAGCATGTATACACATCAGATTTCATTTTTAATAAATGCCCGTAGGTGGTGTGACTGTATGATCTGTTCTAACCATGTTCATGACTCATATACCTTGTTACGAATGACCTGCATCTAACATAGCACTTGGTACGTAGTTTATATTCATGCATTAAGGTGCATAAGGAAATTATGAACAATCTGATACAGAGTACGGATAGATAAACTAGTTTGAAATCCATTCCTAGGCTATTTTCATAAGAGGGTATAAGTGGAGTACGCAGTAGACTTGCGATCCATCTTTAAGCATATGTGTATTTAGAAGAATTAGTCCGATTGTTTAGTAAGTTTGACAACACGGATGGCGTAGTGGTTTAATGGCGCAAAGGTAGTGGCAACGTAAACACCTTGCCACTGCCTTTGCGCCGAGTACTGTGTTTTCGATCCCCACAGGGGACAAAATTTGTGTGATCCGGAAGTAGTTTCTTCGAGTCTAACTAATCTTTATATCCCTTGTTTAAATGTTTGTGAAGATACCCGTGATACAGGGATAATGACATATGCGGGAAATGTATTTAAAAATAGTACCGAAATGATGCAGCATTATTTTTTTTTGTTATATGCCGATTATCTGTTAATTAGTATCGTGAGGATGTCGTTGTATCCTTTTATGTAGAAATATTAGAAGTCTGATTACGATCAATTCAGAGATAGCGTAATGAATTTCTTAAGATCTTGAGTTATTAATGTCACATTTCCGTGCATTAGATTGTTGTTACGGACTAACGGAATGAAAGGCTGTGGATATACTGAATCCTAATAACATTGATTTACATTTCTGCTTTAATTTTAAATGGTTTATCAACGCTGACGTTAAATCTGTCTAACTCGTACCGCCGGGAGTAATTAGTGAAATACTCTAAATAAATTTAACTTGTTTTATCGGTTTCAATTCAGTCCATATTGGAGATCTTATACGTCCACTCATTTTAAACACTCAAACAACTCTATTAACGTAATAATTACTAGTTTTCTAAACAATAATAGTCACGCTTACATGCGATTATTACAAACTGTGAAACGAAAACTATTGTCGCAGAAGTGAACGAACATTTTTCCTTTCCACCTGTGTTTGACCAAAAATGTTCCATGCCGAATTTATGAAACTCCGACACTCGTATAAAACAGAAGCCATACGACTATTTCTTAAATTGTTATAATTTCATTTCATGGTATGTGATAGTGGCTTTGATAATATAATTGTTAATTATGTATATGTGAATGTCTGTGTTTACCCTGTAAATATGCCTAAATCAATAAATAAGAAATAGAATTGTCATTGCATGAGTAAAAACGAGACGATTCTATACATTTTATAAGGCGCTGTCGTACTCTCGCACATGAAATGAAAGTTTAATAGATAGTAGTAAAACCTCTGTTTCTTTAGGCAAACGTGGCAATAATTAAGCTAAATATTCGTCCGAATTTGAGCCATATTCTTTGCCGCACATACGTATTCGATAGATCCTATATTTGGTTCATCTAAGTAATAGTATTGGTATGAATCATTTGTTCTCCTTGCGCAACCAGCAGTTCTTCACCCCGTTTTAATGGCAAAATTTATAAAGCACACTCGGTTTTATTCCAAGACATTCGAAAATATTCAGATAGGTTGTCCCGTTGTAAAAATCTGTTTTCAATTAGTCATGCAAGCTCCTTGTAACAACATTCGAGTACATACGCCATAGATAACAGCTAAGTATTTGCAAAGTAATAGTAAATATTTAGTGCAGCAAAATCGACTATTCCTAAATACAAGCTTCTTAGCCAGCAAAGAGACAGAACTCGTAGACCTGCGAAGAAAAGAAAGCTTTTAAAACAATTTTAATCATAGATTATTTACCTTGAAATGTGATTTGTCCACTGATCTAGAATCGCGAGTTATCTTGCGGTCACGAAAACATTAAATGAGCACTATGATCATCTCAACCATGCATACGTTAATTAAAATGTATGTTCAATATATTCCAGGTAATATTTCACCCAGTGTTCAGTTTGATGGTGTCCTCGAGCGAGGACGCAACCATCAAAGTATGGGACTTTGAGAGCGGCGAGTACGAACAAACCCTGAAGGGCCATACCGACTCCGTTCAGGATATCGCCTTCGACCATCATGGAAAACTACTCGGTGAGTGATCATTATCATCGCCTTTGATTCAGTCATGTAAGGGTCTTAGGATATTCTCTGTCTGTAAGTACTGTGTCTGTGGAGAGACTGTCCTAAAACATTTCCCTTAGGTTAGTGTTTCCTTCTCAAGTCTCTTCATGCCTCAATTTACTTGCATGTCTTGAAAAACCATCACCAAAACCACTGAAAGCATGCTAGAATTATCAAATATAATAAATTATTAGATACATATAGGATCTGAATCTATCAGGCAAGCCAAGCCAAGCTTTTAACCTTATATAAAGATCCCGCTAGTTTTTCGAATCCTCTATCTCGCATTTGGTCCTCATTTTACGAATTCTAATTTCAAATCTTAATAGAAGCATTAACTTAAAATCACCGAGCAATTATTCAAAATAATCGCCCCTCTCGAAACGCTTAAGAGCAGGGCACTAGTGATGATAATGATGAGTCTTGGAGCCCATAGTTGCCTACTTTTACTTTCGTTAATTCGCCTATAACTATGGAGTATAAAGTACGAGTATAAAGCTTTACTTTTTGACGACATGAGCTCATTTTATTGCTTTGTGACGTCAGACCTGTGAGAAATACGTCAGTTGTAGCTTACATTAGTAATAACTTAATATATTTAAGTGTACACTTCTACATGACGTCATGGTACGGCTGGAAAATAATACATTTACTTTATGAGTTATGACCGTAAATAAAAATTATAATGAAATAGGTTATCGAGGTTAGATTAGTATTATAGTAATTGTTGGACGATAACGTGTTAATTTGTTAGTCTTATAGAATAATGTATGGTTGCTGGCTTTTTACAGCTCGTTGGTACCGTTTATTCAAATTGGATTTCTAACTGTGGTGATATTATGAAGCCCTAATACTGTTTAATTTATTGGTTATGCTCAGACATCTTGATCTCAGTAATAACATTCTTTCATAAACATAGGTGCAGACCTTATGTTTGCAGAAACATAAAAATAGAAATATTTAATAGATATTTTGTAGTTCAAATGAGAAAATTTATGAAGAATTTTTCTTGGCGCTTGCACCTTAAGTATATCTTCTGTCCAAATAATAGGGCTCCATATTAAACAAATATAATAACCATACACTTTAAATAAATAAAGAGCAGCATATTTATATTAAATATGCACTTATGCCATGGAAAATGTTGTTCCTTTCATCCTCACCCTTTACACTTTAACACCCCTCAAATTGAATTTGCCTTTGCCGGTGAAAAAAGTCAAAGCTAAATAAAGGCTGTATGTTCCACAGTGTCCTGCAGCGCTGATATGTCAATCAAGCTGTGGGACTTTCATCAAACGTTCGAGTGCGTGAAGACGATGCACGGCCACGATCACAACGTGTCGTCGGTCGCCTTCTCGCCGAGCGGCGACATCGTGTACTCCGCCAGTCGAGACAAGACCATCAAGGCCTGGGAAGTCGCGACTGGGTATGACTGCTATTATTAACTTTTATTAACTTAGATTTTGCCTGCGGTTTCGCTCGCGTAAATGTAGGTTAGGTTAGGTCAGGATAGTAGTAGAGCGACGCCCTGTCGTGTCGGGGCGTCGCCTAGGAGTCTGGGTGGGTTGCTGATGTAGTTCTAGTTCCAGCGACCCACCCACCTTACAAAGCAGTTAGGTGGCACACCGTTGTGGCTTTAGTCGGTAGGCCCGAAGTCTCGGGAGAGCCCGGCATAGCCATCTCGCCTCCTCTTGAGGCGAAGGGGTGTTAGAAGCATCTACCCAATTTTAATAAAAGTTAGGTAGTATATAGTAAAAGTTATTTGTGAATAAAAGGTTCTATGTCCTATTCTGTAACCCCGACATATATGCGAAATTTCATAATTACCAATTGAGACTAGTTAGGATATTTGTATTCCAAAACATTTTGACATTTAGGGTCAGCGCCGACGGACGGAGTGGCGTCGAAGAGACTAATTCAGTAACAATTTAAATTCAACGTAAAGTGCTTCAGAATACGACTTTATTTGGTACAACGAAATAAAATGACGGCGAGTGACTCAAAGCGCGGTCATTTTATTTCGTTGTACCAAATGCAATGGTATTCTAAAGCAGTTATATGTGGATGTGATATATACGGATTTTGAGAAGGCCTTTGACCGCGTTGATCACATTATCTTATTGGAAAAGTTACAAAGTCTAGGTATTCGTGGCGATCTGCTTCGATGGGTCCGTTCATATCTCTCGAATCGCTCTCAGGCTGTGGTCGTAGGTGGCTTCAAGTCTGACTTTATTGATGTTCCCTCCGGTGTGCCACAAGGTTCGCATCTCGGTCCTCTCTTTTATTGTGCGTATTTATACGACATCCACAACGGCTTTAATTACGCTAACCATCTCCTGTACGCTGATGACAAAAAAATATACTTACGTATTCGCTCTCGTATTAACTGTGAAATGGTGCAGAGAGACTTAAATGCGTTGTGTAAATACTACGAAAGAAATAATATAACAGTGAACATCAATAAATGTCAGGTAATCAGTTTTAGTCGTAAGAACAACCCTATAAAATACGGCTACAGATTCGGCAACTGCTTGATTGAAAGGGTGCAGTCTGTGTGTGATTTGGGAGTTCTGCTGGATTCTAAGATGCTTCTTTCATAACATACTGAAATCATTACACAAAAAGCAATCCGTAATTTAGGTTTTATAATTCGAACATGTGCACCGTTTAAAAAAATTAATACCTTTAAGTCAATTTTTTATGCTTACGTTCGTAGTGTACAGCATCTTAGAGTACAGCAGCCCTGTCTGGTCCCCTCAGTATAAAATCTATATCGTACAAAATGAACGCGTTCAAAAACGTTTTATTAAGCACTTGAACTTTAAAACCCGTAAGCGCCACTACGAATAGTCGTATATCGTCTATATAGATAGACGACTGCCGGCACTATCGACTTTTGCCTCTTGTTGATAGACGCGTTATGCTGGATTTGTGTTTCTTATTTGATGTATTGCGCGGTGGCTTTGACATTCCTCAGCTCTTATACACCGTTCAGTTCAATACACCCAAAACACGTACTAGGAATACTACTCTGTTCTCGGTACCTCATCACCGCACAAATTATGGCAGCAACTCAATTGTAGCGCAATTACTTCGAACTTACAACAATAGATGTAACGAAATTGATATCTTCTTGTTGTCTGAAAATAGATTTCAAAATAGCATTATTCGTGACCTGATCGTAAACTCCTGTTACTGATTCTTTTTGATAAGTACTCTTATTATGTAAACTTATAGTATTACTTAGACATCACAATTTTCTACCTCATATTTGATTGTTGTGGAACTCTGTAATTGGCTTAGAGTTAGTCTTAAGAAAATTTGTAATGTATCTGTGTAAAAAAGCTGTAGTTTCCTTAAAATAAATAAATAAATATATATTATTATTATTTCTTTAAATTTGATAGAAATTATTAATGCACAAAATGATAAACAAAAAAATAAAATCATCATTTAAAGTTTCCCTAAAAGTTCACGTGCACGTCCATGTATTTAAAACAAATAGATATAATTGTGAGATTTGCCTATTATGTATTACTCATGTCACGGTTGAGTACTTGAAATTTATCACAGCGCTGTTCTAATTACATGATAATAGACATAAGAACTAGTAGCGTCCCTGTCCCCTCATAACCTAAATGAAACATTGTAACTGGGATTTATTTATATATACTAGCGGTCACCAAGTGGTCGAAATTCGACCATAATTGATTTAAATTTGATCGTTATTATATATACCGCGCAATTGCAATAGGTACTTAAGGTATGTAACCATTACAGAGAATTGTACAACATTAACCGAACCATGCCGAAATACTACGAACGCGATTCGACTGCGTGTGTCAAATGCATGGTTGTGTGCGTGTAGTGTTTTTTCATTAATTTTATGTATTTTATATAAATATTAGGATTCGCTACTCCTTCTCTATATAAACTTTAACTTTGCCAAATTTCATACTCCTCCGTCCGCGCAATTTTTGTAAAAAGGGGTACAAAGTTTTTGCTTCACGTATTAATATATAGATATCGATAATCTGGTTTCGATAATATTATTTCTGGCTTAAAAACCAACAAGGCATTGTCACACTGTACTCGGTGTACGACTTGAAGAGCTGGTGTTGCCACTCCCTGTGTCCTATTCCGTTCTCCCTCCCCTATAACTGGTGATGTGATTCTGTTTTAATTGGGATTTACCACTTTATACTAGTCGCATGTGAGGTTCTACCACTATTCTGTCTATTTCGGTCGCTAAGCAGATTTGCTGTCTCATTTAGAGGCAAAACACCTGATTCTCTTTTCCTTAAGGTAGACTGCGGCTCGGCTTTCCTTGGTCTTGTGCCTCCAATATAAGAGAACACAGCCATATTTATGAGCAGCTGTTATTACATACTTATAAGGCTGGTTGCCCATCTGCTACCTAAGGTAATAAAAAGGTAAATTATGAGCGTGTAGATTAATTTACGGTCAATATAGAAACTGGTCTTGTCCGTCTGACTTTATCCGTTCGGCTTCCGGTCAGACAACAGTAGCTCTTTGTAAATATAGAACTAGAATCCGACTGCGCTATGCTTAGGAATGTAATGAAGGCATATTAAATTTGTAATGCATAAACTACAGTTAGCTGCCAGGGGTAAACAAAATGTTCACTTGCTACAATCTTGAATTTTCTTTATACTTCATTTTCTAGGATCGTCCGCTTAAAATATGTTTAACGTGGCAGTCCTTATGAAAGCCAAAGAATGTTAGCCAAGGTCTGCCTATCTCAATATTCCTTTTAGCCTTAGACTTTTCCTCTAATTAATATTACTTAACCTATCAAGTCTTGCTATGCCAGACATAATTAAAAACCTATGAATCTGGTCGCCGGTGTGCCGCTGCGTTTCAATAAGTTAATTAGCAGTACATGTAGCAGTACTAATAAGTAATGTAAATTTCGCAGGTATTGTATCAAAACATACAAGGGTCACCGCGAGTGGGTGCGCATGGTCCGCGTGTCGCCGGACGGCACGCTGCTCGCTTCGTGCTCCAACGACCAGACTGTACGCATTTGGAACGCCGATACTAACGAGTGCAAGGTATGAACCTACCATTAACTGATGATTATCTTCATTATTATATATTGACTGCACGGATGGTGTAGTGGCCGCCTCACCGCTACCACTGCGCCCAGTGTTGTGGGTTCGAATCCCACACGGAACAAAAGTTTGTGCGATCCACAAATGGTTATGCTTTGTTAGAGCAGAAGTTGTCTTTTAAAAAATAAAAATTAAACAATAATATTATGTCAGCCTTATGATGTCCACTACTGAGTAAATATAGCCTCTCAAAAGAGTGTTACAACGGTATATCGTGTGCTTCTTGTATTCAATCGCTTACTGTTTCTGAGACTAGACTTCTGTCCGTTTAGTAAGCGATTACATACTAGAACCTGACTGCATGGATGAAGCAATAGTAGAATCGGCACATCACAACAGGAAAAAATTCTGTGATGCACAAAAACAATCCGAGTAGGATTGTTTTTGTTTGTTGTTTCAATGTGACAAAAGTCTTTGAAATATTTATAACTAGTGCACTTATGTTAAAAATAAAAATGTTTTTTTTCCTTGTACTATAATAATATGCATAAAATTATAATAAGTATAAACAGCAAAAGGTTTGACGAAAAGGTTCTAAGAAACTTAACATTCATAAATATTCCCAACACGCTTGACCAATTATTCGAAGAAATCGAACAGACACAGCATATCGTCAGGACTCTAAATAATTAACTGACAATAATGCACTACTTTTTACCAAAAGTATACCTACGTCACAAAATATAAAAAATAAACAACTATTATGTTACACTTCATGGTCTTGCGTGTCTTGAAATATCGTTTGTACACCACGCGATCATAGCAGCAGAACTATAGTATTTTAACCTATTTACCGGGTGTCAGTCTGTTCAGCCGCGGCTCAATCGCGTTCGGGCCTTTACCCTTTTGAACAAGAGTTCAGCGAAGCGTCATAATTCACCGGTCACTAAACCCGCTACGTTGATTTTTGATACTTGTATCTTGATTGATAACACGTCGAATTATTTTAAAAGCCTCTAACAAAATGATGGTCGTCTATTAATACTTGGTTAACGCTAGTTATGTCAACATGACACTTCTAAGAAAAATAATTTATCTTTTGTTAAAAAAAACAATGCTTTACGAATAATTTCTGTATCGCGGGAGACTTTACAATCATTCAAACCACGAACACAAAGATCGAAAGACCCGCTACAACTATTTAGGGATCACACCAATTTTTGTCTCGTGTGGGGTTCGAACCCATAACACTCGGTGCATTGACAGTGGCGAGGCGACAACCTAAAGTACTACACCATCCGTGCATTCATTTTTTAAATTAAATGACTATATTATTTTTTTTGGTATTCAGTGACGACTGGCGTTTTTATAAATTTTAATGTGATGTGATCAGATGGAATTACGCGAGCACGAACACGTAGTGGAGTGTGTGGCGTGGGCGCCGGAGGCCGCCGCGGCCGCCATCAACGAGGCCGCCGGCGCAGACAACCGCCGCGCCAACCATGCCGGGCCCTTCCTCGCCAGCGGCTCGCGGGACAAGTCCGTCAAGGTACACCTACCTAACTTTATTTATTACCATATATTTTAGCGAGGCTATAGTCATACAGGTTGATAACTTTCATAGACTTGCGACTTAGTTTTATCCTCAATCATGGTCAGCCAGTACATATCTCGTCCATCTTGCCCTGCAATTCGCCGTTCGGTTGCCGCCGAAAAGAATTAGCAAATTTATGGCGTATTTATTGTAAATTTGGAATATTGATATTTGTGAGAAGCTAAATATATATTTGTAATATAACATATATGTTTAAGGCTAAGTAAAAATGTTATATTGTTGATATTAGGATGGAAAATTTAAATTGTGAATGGTGTATTTTTATTTAATGAAAAATCCAAATTATATTGGTCTGAAACTGCTACCTTGTGGCATACCATACTTGATAGTTAACACGTTAACTATCAAGTACGGTATCATATTATACTTGCTCTTCTGTTTTAACTATAACAATGATATAACTGTTGAATAAGTCGACCTATGAACTTCTAACCTAGACCGTCAGATTAAAAGAAGTAAATGTTTGACTATGAGAACTTACTCTGTCTAAAGCTTTAGCGTCATCAATACATCTGATACAGATTTGTTTTAAGAATACCAATCGAGCATTAGTTTATTATACTGCGCTTTCGCGTACTGCACCTGACGATAACTTGTGCTTCAGTCCACCTGTTGTCTAGATACTCGAGGCATGAGAGTACTGTACGTATCGTGTCGCAGATCTGGGACGTGAGCACGGGGCAGTGCCTGGCGACGCTGGTGGCGCACGACAACTGGGTGCGCGGCGCCGCATGGCACCCGGGCGGGCGCTACCTGCTGACGGCGTCTGACGACAAGACGCTGCGCGTGTGGGACGTCGCGCACACGCGCTGCCTCAAGACGCTCTACGCGCACCAGCACTTCGCCACCAGCCTCGGTCACCCTCTTATACATCGTACCCACCACCACCAGCGGCCACTCACACAAACTCACTACTCGACTATGTACAGATGCGTACAGCCATTTCGATAGGCTTTTAGATTCCCCAAATCGTACCTGTGTTCCACAGTACTACGACATTATTATAGATCCACAAATGTTTAGTTCCATTAGGGCAGATTCGCTTTGCGGTCGATTTAGATACGCAAATGAGTATGTATGGGCGACTCATATTTGTGATAATTTCAAATGAAAATTTCTAAAGTTGAATTCTTTTTGTATGCGTGAGTGGCCAGCGTTATGTAACTACTGATAGATAGCTCTTTATAGTCTAAGGGCTTGTCCTACCACCTCCAGATAGCATTTATCTATAAGATAAAATTCTCGCCACCTTTCTTCTTTAACCTAACATGAGTGAGACAGCATGTGATTTATCTTTCCTGATAACTTTTACTTGTTAGTTGTAGGACTGGCCATAAGTATCTGAGTACACTGCAAGATTGGAAAAATAGTATAAATGGCTGCTCCGCTTACTTCTTATGAGCCGAATGCTATGGGTTCGATCCCCACCAAGGACAGTTATTTCAAGTTATATACAAACATTTGTTTTCATTCTCAGTGTTCTTTGTCCGTAGAATGCTGAATGCAATAAAGAGATGATAAGACTTATATAAATGACATTCGATACGTCATTGCAAAGTATTTACAGCTTACTTTTCATCATTAAGTAATATGCAAATAGCATTTTTCTATGACTCACCGCAAACTCTTAAAATGAAATCGGAGACGAGAAATGTTCCGTCTCCAGAAATTATTTTGAGGAACTTCGATAAACAGAGATCAGAGCATAGCGTGACTGTAATATTATTATGGAGTAAATAATGTTACTGTTGCGATTTCGAAATTTATAAAAAGATATGATTTTCGTAATTACTGTATGCAATGGAGTCCAAGCTAATTATAAAATTTCGAAAATAATCCACTGTACGGGTTTGATTCAAATTTAAAATAGGGATAGCTTGTAGTCTTAAGAAGGACTAAATCTGCCAAAATTAAGTCACAGCTAGTAAATTGACAGTTCCTAATATTATAATGAGGTGCAGTTAGGCTTTTGCACGTAATAAGTTATCTGTGCTAATTTTGAATGAATGAATAGTATATCCTATGGTAGCGCAATATACCACGTGAACCAAGCTGCGGGTGGTTGCTAGTTCAATACACATATATGTAATATTTGATTGCCAGTGTGAGTAAACTCAATAAAAGAACAGTAAAAGTTACAATGATTTTTGTTTTGTTTTCAGATTTCCACAGGAGCTTGCCATACGTGATATCCGGCAGCGTCGATCAGACCGTCAAAGTTTGGGAATGTCGCTAGAAGCGTTGCCATTTTAGTAACTTAAACTCACCGATGATATCCTTATCATTATTTTCGCGTTGTAGCTACAATGAGAGCGATTTAAGCTGCTGTCATTATGGTCAATCATTGAAGAGGGACAACTGTGACCCTCTCGGTCTGCTCATTGTAGTTTTTCGTACACCTGACGATGCTATGTCCCTTTTACATCTAAATTGGCGAAATCTGTTGCCCCGATTCTCGTTACGTGTTCAACTACTTCGGTTTAGATTCACACATTCCATTAAAGTGTAATGGCGCATAGTTTCTGTATATTTTTTAAGTTGAATTGATATGTCCGAATTTTGTGAAAATTTGGAACGTTAAGTTAAAGCAGTGGCGTAGCATTCGTCATGTACCCCCTCGAAACGATGGAGTGAGGAGTGTAGCTGTGTGTTATTACTTTCAATGTCCTGTTTTATTTTATAGTTATTGTTTATTCGTAAAACGTTTAGATATAAATTTTATTTGTTATAAATAAGTAATTTGATTTCTTACCCAGCCAATCAGATTTTTGTACCTTGATTTCTTTATTGATAATTTTAGTTTTATGAAATTTGATATTGATAGTTATTCATGACAACCATTCAGTAATACTTAGTGAACCGCACGTGGAGTGCACGTAAATGCTCCATCAAGTAATGTACATAAGGCTTTTGATGTTTGTCTCAGCTCGATACGGTGTTCATTACGTTCGTTAGCAAGCGCGCCAACAACGCTAATGAATATCTATGGAGACAACGGAACCGACGCGGGACCCCCGCCACGTCTATATGTTATATGTAGCAATCTGTAGTAGAATTTGTATCGATCGGTTTCTTAGGGACTTATTTTAAGTTTTGGCAATTCAAAACTTTAACTATAAGTTAGAGAGTTATATTTCAAAATTTTATTTATTTATATTGTCAGTGTTTATTTCCTTTGTCTCAAACAACAGTTTTGTTAAGTGTAGAGCATTGAATTGCTAAATGGGTAATTGTAATACAATTCACATTTTACATTATTATTATAATCTGATTTTAAAGTTAAGTCGATTTCATTTATGTCATCATAATTATGTCTAAGTAAATTAATGTGTGATATAAACTTTAATTAATACTTTGAATTACAGGCCCGTTTAAGGTAGCTAGATTGAAACAAAATCTTAATGGAAGCCTTTTTACTCGACTACGGCGAAGCTAAAAGGTTATAATTCTCGCAGTCTGTATGTTTGTGTGTCCCGTATTACATCGTTGTTACTGCTCCGATTCTGACAGATATATGTCAACCCTCGCAGTGACGCGGGCTATAGAGTGCATCATCCGTAGTCGGGTTTAGTTTTTTAATTAAATAATATATATTATTACTATCAATAGTTATTTATTACAATACGGAATAATTTTGTTGCCTGGTGTTGTAGAGGTTAGTACGTAGTGTAGTTTGCGTAGGTACGCTAATATGTTAGAAACAGCCGTGTTTAGTGCATGACATAATGCAAGTGTACATTGCTTACAAAGTTTGTGACAGCTGGTAACACTACGCTAATATAATAATAATCTTACAATATGTCATTATTGCTTCTGTATTTCTAATCGAGACGTATGTATCGTGCGCTGCAGCTGTCAGGATAGATGAACTAGGAACTTATAAAGGATTGTATTCGCTTTGTCGGTGTAAAGTCGTAAATACGCGGTACCAAGGAGATTGTAACTGTAGTGTTGTGGCGTATCCGTAGAGAGCGCTCAACTAAATGTCCGATAACGTTACGGACGTAAATGATTAACATCTTTAATAGCAGCAATTTTATTTAATGTTTACGTATTATGTTCCGAATACATCACAATAGAATTTTCTAGTCATTCTTGTTATTTGCAATTGTCCTTTTCATTACTCTCTTTTTTAATTGTAATATCAATTATTATTATAACTATGGGGCGGTCCATTTTACTCGAGGGAAAGATTGTATGTTACAGGGATTTTATAAGAATGCAAAAATATTTTTATTGTTATTACAAAAATAACTTCTTTAATTCTTTGATAAGTACTTACATTTTATTTTGTTATTATTAATTAAAAGACAAAACTTTAGTAGACCTTATGGGCAAGTATGATATGTTAGACTGCTATCTACATACGTTTAATTAGAATAGAGTTGTATGGACAAAAAAAAAACAAATAAAAATAACTAGATTATACATGGAGCGCTCTCTACCATTACGCGTGCTATATTATCTTGGCATAGTAATATAATCTCTTTGAAACAGGCAATCGCCTATTATAAAATAAATAATCAGCAGAACATATTATGTTCTTCATAAAATCGTTTGTATTACAATTTAAAGATAAGTATCTTGCACTTTTAAAAAATGTAATTACCATAAGAATAATATCATCAAAGTAAGTAATACACTTGCAAAATTCTCTTGATCTAAAATTGCAAGAATATGCTAGATACTACTTGATGCATATTACTGATAAAGTGATAACCATGTATTAATGGGACTGTTCGCAGGAGAATTTTGCAGTTACTCATTATAACTGCTGTAACTCGTCAAAATTAATTACCGAAACCTAAATAGTTTGGTTCGCGTTTCATGTAAATAAACAAGTATTTAATTTATTTTACAGTGTGTTTTTATTTGGTCGTTTACCTTTATTAATGTTAATATTTAACTTATAAGATTATGAGACATATATTCGTACCTACTTTAATGGATTTGGAAAGTTGAAATCACTTGTTGAAATTTATAAAACTTTATCAAGGACTAGATGTGGCCGCGGTTTCACCCGCGTTTATGATTACTGTGCCGCCCCCGTGGGTCGTAGCGTGATGTTATATAGCCTATAGCCTTCCTCGATAAATGAGCTATCCAACACTAATATAGTTTTCAATTCGGACCAGTAGTTCCTGAGATTAGCGCGTTTAAACAAACTCTTCAGCTTTATAATATTAGTATAGATAATTATAGATATTGTTTGCGCAAGGATAATAAAAAGCCTATATCGATGCTTAGATTTGTGTTAACCCATTCAATGCGGCGGACGCCGATCGGCGTCTTATTTTTTCATACTCAGATTCGGAGGACGCCGATCGGCGTCATGTATAGTTGTTTTATATTTTACCCAAATGTATAGTTGTTTTATATTAATACAACAACAAATATGTTTGGCATTTACTAATGAAATGCCTGATATGAGTAGTTTTTAGATATTTTTTTTTTTATTTCATCAAGTGCGGCTGACGCCGATCGTCGTTTACGTTAAATATGAGCCGATTCTGGCTAGTGAAAGCAAAATTTGTTGCCGCATTGAATGGGTTAAGATATATGAAGTTCATGGTTACTATTGAGAATGATAAAAGTTGTACATATTAATGAAGATTTATCTGCAGAAATTACTTATTTCATGTCTGGCCCGACACAAGCTGTTTCATTCATATAAATTAAAGATAAGAACGAACCTAAGACTGAGCCCTGGGAAACTCTTGCTTATTCTAGTAATAATAATATTGAGTCCCGAGAAGCTCACTTTTGCTTATTTTAGTAATAATAACATTATCAAAAAGCTCTCCAATTGATCCATCATGATTCATGACTGAACTGCCAAAGCTGCCAGATGTGCGTTATCTAAGTACAGCTAAGATTTCCACAGCAAATGTATGATTGTCATACATTTAAAGGTAGGGTAAAAATGACAATATAATCTACCAAGTTGGCTAACAAGCAACAACGGTAATTGCTTCCTATCAAGCAGGTTAAATCCTTCTAGTACAAAGTACTACTTACCGTTGCCTATGATTGTTTGAAATGCCAGGGGACACATCGTTGCAGATCCCAGAAAAGGAAGTAGCTGTGTACTGCAAGAGCAAGATCCTATTAATACCACCTAAAACCACAATACTTCAGCGCCAACTTGAGGAATGTAGAAATTCTATTAACTTGAAAAACAACATAATTAAGTCCTTAGGCTGCGATTTTTGCAATACAGAATTAGTGCAGCCACGATGTCGGCGACTGTACTAGTTTAGTAGTTAAAACCTTAACCGGTTTCAACATGTTAGGAAGATCTTAGCAGCTTTTAGAGTAGTAGAGCCTCGCTGATTTCAGCATGAATGGGCCGGCTCGACCGGGGAAATACTACCCTCTCATAGAATATCGACGTGAAATAGCAGTATTCCTACTTTTGTCTTTCGTTCGGTGAGTGAGAGTACCGGAGGCCCAATCGCCCCCTTACCCCCTTCCCGCTCCTTCTCCTTCCAACTTCCTTTCCTAAAGGGTCGGCAACGCGCTAGTGATGCCCAGACTAGTATATATTGATATCTCTGGTGTTGCAGGCGTCCATAGGCTACGGTGACCACTTACCAGTGGGGGGGACTGCCCAATATCTTTCCTATATCCAAAGATAGGACTGACATCTGTGTTTTTGGCCCCGTACTTGTGCTGTAAATCAATCGCAGAAGATGGCGCTTAAACAAAATTTTAATTTATTATTTAGTGTCAGTTCGTACCTATCTATACTTTTATTTTTAATTTAAGAATCATATTTTATTCTCATTTTAATTGTTTTATCATAAAAATGTCATAAAATACAAATGAGTAAATATGTCGGTTAAAGACTATGATTCAAACATTGGATTTGTAAGTCAGTCACAACTCACAATAATGGCGCCTGCATCTTACCCGTGCGCACGTTTGTAGTTTTTCGTCCTATATTGTATATTTTTCGGCTGTGAAGGTCTTATGTAAGTGCGTAGAGTCAAGCTCTGTGTTCCTCCACCATGTGTCAATTAATCTTATCTTCCCATCGAAAACTGTTGTTATCAGTGTGCGATAATGACGGTTTTAGTGTTTAGTGTTGTGCGGTTTTTCCAACTACAAAAATGCCCAGACGCTGCGCATTTCACTGTCTACCTAGAGTCCGCTGCACAGTTATATTTTAACAAACATAATAAAATGTTATTTGTTGTTGTTTTATTCTTATACTACAATATCCACCCTATACTTATTGTATTTAAATTGTTTTGTTTGGATCTATTTTTGTAACATTCTACTTGTTCTGTTTACAATTTTTATTTGCATATTTTTTGTTACAAAAATACGATTGATACAAAACAATTTAAATACGAATTCTGGATTAGTAATACATAATATAAATAGCTATAGGCAAAGAAAACGGAATAGCTATAGCTATGTATAGAAGGATTAGTTCGGGGCCAAAAATTCAGATGTCGCTGTTTCAAATAGGGTTGGCTGAAATTGACCATAAGAGGGCTCTCTTTTCCATAAGTATTACTTTACTCTTTGCCACTTACCATCAGGTGGGCCGTATGCTTGTTTGCCACCTTAGTAGTATAAAAAAAAAGAAAATTCTATGCGTCAACAAATTTTTGGTAGGTTACAACACATTAGCTCCATGTTCTTTAAATATATATACCACAGTTATGTCTGTAATATATAAAATAGGTTTGTTTATTGTACGGGTGTTCATAATAATTATACAATGTATATGAATATAATTTGAAGACATAAAAAGTCTAATTTCTTGAAATCAAATTCGGGATATGCGATTATTGCATGGGTTATTATTTTTATAAGGGATGGTTGTATAATCAAATGCTTGGCATTGAATTAAAAAATGTATGCGTAAAGTCCGTGTCACGAAAGAAGTCCCACGGCAATAAGTGGAACTAATTATGAGATCGACCATGTTGTCATTGTTTGTCAATTGTCATATTGAATGTGGCGCCGCGTCTGCGAGACTTCTTTCATGAGACGGACTTTATCTGTGTACACAAGTTACTATTTGCAATAAACTAAGTCTGGTTTGGGCTTAAGTTACCTGGCAAGGATTAAATCGTGAAAATCGCCTTAAGAACTTTATCAATTTATAGTATGTTATAGTATTAGGATCATCTCTATTTATATGATATCTGTAAAAATGCCCGACAGCTGGCCGGGCCGACAGGTGACAGACGAAAGGTCATAGAAAACGGGAATGGAATTTATACATTCGTCCCGGATTCTCTTGAATTTATTCTAAAGTAAATATAATACTGAAATCAACTATACGCTTTTAAAATGGATATCGAAGAGTGTGTTAAGGAGTGGGAAGATTTAGTTGCAGACTACAAGCGTTTAGAGGTATGGTATAAAGCTTGATTCGAAAAATGCCTGCGTTGTTAACACATATTCTCACGGAAAAATATTGTCGTAAATGTGTTTCCTTGATCCCTAAGATATTGGTAGGTAAGCATTTAATACTGATTAAACCAGTACTTTATTGGTTTAACTGAAAATGTATTACATTGTAATCCGGTAATGTGTAACTATAAAACACCTAAATCATAATTATTTAAAATGTTTATATCTTAGATTTATTATTAGAATTTTAGTACTTTTATTGTAATTAATAATCGTTACAACGTGCCTGGGTCATAACATAGTGCTATATAATTATTTTCAATACAGATAACAAACAAGGAATATGCTACAAAATTGGAGGAAGTTGGTGAGCTGCAAGCCGCCTGCATGAAAGAGATCAATCACCAGAAGTATCGCATGACACTTATAGCTGCTGCACTCAAAAGGTCAGAACAATACATTAATCTAATGTCATTTGATAACACATTTCCTTATTTGTTGCATTGATTTGTTGTTTATATAAAACAATCTCCATTGAATCAGCTAATTAACATTAATTGCAATGTAGGTACATATTAGCTACTCTTTAATTATATAAAGCATATTTGTAAGAGGGCTAATCAAATAATAAAACATGGCTTGGATTTGTTTAGGAAAGCCAAAAATACAAGTCCATAATAGCACAGAACAGCTAAGAAAGCAATTTGTATATGTGCCTGAAGATTGACAGAAAGTTGTGTTATCAAACAACCAGCAATTTATTAATTAAATAAATTGAATAATGTTGCAGATTGCATAATACCAGCATTATTTTATATTACCTTTGGATTAGGTCACATCAATTCTATTATGCATAGTATATGCTGCACATGATGCATTATCTTAAAAACCATGGATAAAAGAAATATTGCCATCCATATTTAAGTGTCTTAAGATTTAAAATGCATTAAATATATGATAGTTGTTGAAATACTATTTCAAGTTTATCAGTGTGATATGCCTGACTGGGCATTACATTGTAAAATTGGGTTATATTAGCTATGCATGCTATTGTAGAATATCTTAAGTTAATTTGGAGCAGTGGAATTATTCTAATTGATGTCTGGTTTTTATATTTAAAACATCAATGTTAAGTGCCAAACAGTTGACAGGTCTAAAAACATTTCATACATAAGTATACATCCAAGCTAAAATTATAAATGCTTGTTTAATTTTCTCAACAGTAACACTAAACCTATTCTAATGCTTTGGAGTGGCAAACCTGTATGGCTAATTGGCTATTTTAATATACAAATATAGTCACAAGCAATAGCAATATAACTATAACATACTAATTTAGCTATACAAGCATAAAATTCATAGAATACCTTTACAGAAGCAACAACAACAGATGTATCTAAACATCAAACAAAGTATTTAAGCTAACATTTCCTAATTATTATTGCACAGCTATGAATTGTGTTAAAATTAGAAATCTTTAAATTATTTAATCTTTTTGAACAAAAGAACAATTCAAAAAGTAAAGTAGAGTAGCTGTTCGTTTTGCAACTCATGTTTTTATCTTTACACAATATTATTTATTGTTATTGTTAAACATATATATTCTCTGCAACTACTTCAATCTTTAAAAACTAATATAATGATGCTTTTTTTAATCAATACAGGTAATACATGGCAACACAAATTATCACATTCATATAAAGAAATTTAAGTAAATGAGATTATGTTTTCACTAATGCTTGATAAATGATAAATAATTGATAACAAATAAATCCTGCTTAACATAATCATTCAGTAATGACAGTGGAAATTACTAAAAATTATGTATTTTAATACAATTAATGTATTGGATTTCGAAGACATTTGCTTTGAATTTAAAAATAATGTTTTTATTATTGATACTGTGCAGCAATATTTGAGAAAAAATAATATACTTTTAAACTAAAAAGGGTTAACTCCCTATTATGCCAGATTATACATATTAAATAAATTGAATTGAAATCAATGTCTTTATTTAACATCTGCATGGGTGGTGTAATCAACTAATCACAGAACAGATAAACTCCTTTATCTGTTCTGTGGGTGTAATCGTTTACGTGGTCGCTTCGACACTGCCCCTGCGCCGAGTGTTGTGGGTTCGAATCCCATACAGATCAAAAATTCTTGTGAGCCACAAATGGTTGTTCCGAGTCTGGATGTTCTTTGTGTCCATTGTTTTTATGTTTGTAAAGTCCCACGCCATACAGGTATTATTCCCAGTGCGGGAGTAATCTTTTAAGATGAACTAAAAAAGAAAGAAAATTGTGAATATACATACCTATTATGTTTGTTCTTTTGTATGTGATATTTAAAGTCATATATTTGTATTGGCCTTATAATTCTAACCTTTTTAAATCAGCCGTTTGAATAAACTGTACCTTGCTGGTTTAGTGCGGATTGCCAGACTTCACATATCTTTAGGTTTCGTTAAAATGAGCGATAATTAACTATTTAACACGCACATAACTTCGAAAAGTCAGATTGAAATCAAGATCTTTGCGTGGCATTTCAATGGTCTCCCACCAGGCTATCACTACTTTTTGAAATTCTATTCTTTACATTTATAAAATTGAAAGAAGTAATATGATGACCTACTGTGTACATTACTAAGACCCTGCAATCAATATTTCCCTTACCAAACATAGGGGTTAGTCACCTCTGGCAAATTAACCAGAGATGACTAGTTCCTAAATATGGTATGGTGTGTAGTAAGGCCCCACCTTGACCAGGAAATTACTACCTTTTTATAGATAACCCAAGTAAAACTAATATTGTCACTGCATTACGCCCAGTAAGGCAGAGTGCCGGTGTCTCAGACAGCTTCTTCGCCCATTCCTATAATCCCATATTTAATTCCTTTGGCTAAAATGCGGGGTTGCTACTGTGCGAGTGATGTACCTGGTGTACACTACGGGCCGCAGGTCCACACTCAATTTTGTCATAGGGAAATTCTAACAGGTAACTCAAGAATAATTTAGCCTCTCCCGACAATTCTTTGATTACAATTGGTCGACAACTGTTTGCTCACGCAATTGGACCAACGAAATAATATTCAACATGGATATTTTTATTTTATTAAATAAAATAAATTAATACTGAATTACTGTTTGCACTGACAGGTTTGATAAGAAAGGCGTAACCAAAGATGATCGTGTTGCGAATCTGGAAAAGGAAATAATGAAAAGGAAAGCGATGCTGCATGAGATCAAAGCTACGTTACCGAAACAGAACAGTTTGTATCTACGCATCATACTTGGGAACGTTAACGTGTCTATTCTCAACAAAAACGACAAGTAAGTCTATTTAATCCGTGTGGTCAAATATTTTGAAAACTTCTGACCAATGGGATTGGGAACACGCGGCCCTTGCACGAATTTGACAATGTTTGACAATCGGAGGACGCTCGGCCCTTTAGTTCCTAAAAGATAATTATTATGAAAGGGCAACGGTAAATGCGGAGTGTATCATTATTATTATTTTTAGTCTGTATTATCCCACTGCAGGGCAAAGGCCTCCCTCTCGCTTTTCCACATATCCCTGATGTGCGCTAGTTTAGTCTCTCCTGTAGCTAATTAATAGATACTTAAATTAAATAAAATGGTGGAATTAAACATTAGCCGTTCTTGTTGATAACTAGTTATCCGCGTTGATGAGTTAAAGCCTCTTTGCGCTCGATTGAGTTAAGCGGAAATAAGCTTAAATATTAGTTATCATTATATCGTAATAACTAAATTACATAGCTTACCAATAGTAATAACAAAATATAGCTTTCCTTTTGATGTTGCGAATGCCAGCAGTGGGCTTCAAAATAGGGCTTCGATACCACGATTAAATATTATTAAAAACAATTTATTAAAAAATTACTCCCAGCTAAAGAAGCGATTGTCCCACAGGTCGAATGATGCAAGTTAGCAGTTCGTTATTCAAATTCATAAGGAGTATCCATTGACCGCACTTTCGTTTATAGGATCTACAAAATTAAATATTTTCCATTCGGCTGGCAAACACCCGGATTCTGAAAGGCAGTAATCGACGATGTATTAAAATCAAATGTATGCCAAGTAATTTAATTGGTTATTGCTTTCCCAGTTCCCAATTCCAGCAGTAAATACGTATTTAACTGCATGGTAACAATGTTTTGTGTTGTAATAACTAATAAACTTAATGTTCTATGACCTTCTATGAATTAAGATCCCAGAGACCTACCGATATTAGAACCGACCGTTATTTTAGCACAATTGATTATATTTACAGTAAATGTGTAATATGTAGGTTAACAACGTATACTTGCTAGTTTGATAGTGGGCCAATCTTTATTTATTTGGTTTGTCTTCTTGTAGCTGATAGTCCTTTCGTATCGATCGTTCCGCTTACAAAAAGGTTTATTCTTACAACTACAAATCATCCAAAAGACCCATTGTTTCGACGTTACGATAGAAAATTCACAATACCTTTTATAATAAGTACTTTGAAATAGTGTTGTCGAATTTAATAGTATTAGTTAACAATTTGCCGTTCATATTATGTCATACTTACCTATTAGTAATATATAGCAGGAAAATGTATATTATTTAATAAGAGGAAGCAAGTATCCGACCGTACAGATTATTGTATGAATCTCGAAAAAATATACTTGTTATGCTGGACTAGTCTTCATAATTAACATACATACCGTTTTTGATTCGATTTTAATCGATCGACCTTATTTTATTATTATCCGATAAAACCGCAATGGCATAATCAATTATACAGCAAAGCATATAGGTATACGTATTATGTTATGTTGTATTAATATTATGTTAAGGACGTAATCGCAGTTGTACCACGGGTCGGGAGCTTATAACATTAAGTACAATTGTTGTTATTTCTTTGAAATCTATTTCTAACTTAATATATTCCTGCAGAGTTATTTTATTTTTATCTTTGACGCACATAGATTCTGCTGGCTAAGGCTCACTTGTTGGCACTTACGAAATCTGTGCTAATTTTGACCTGAAACTTTTTTGACTTGTGGCACATATTATAGGCTATATCGCACTTACTTTGACCCTAGTACTTTTCTCCAAATTCGGTTTGTAAGTTAGGAAGTGGGATGTTACGCTCTATAGCCCGCTAACAAACTTTTGGGCGGGATTTTAGTTGACCAGGTAGAAAAAAATATGCAATAATAAATCAATCGCAAGTATGTAAAATACTCTTGGCTATAGAATAATTATTATTAATGACTCGGGGCGGGGTTAATTGCATGTCATATAAGAATGTCACAGGCAATGCCACGTTCAGTCTCAGTGACATATCGACTTTATTCTAAACAAAGCATTTAGATTCCAGTTATTGTCAACATTTTATTCTAAATGACTGGCAATGCTGCGTAATGGATGAGTAAAATGACGCGGAAGCGGCACGTTTTACCTTCCGTACCCTGGGGTCATAGTCCTAATTCTCGTGAACTCTCGCGAATAATGGCCACTTATATTTGTGACCTACAGTATTACTAATATCCATTTTTCTTCATTATTACGTAAGTTTTACTCATCACTATTATAATGATACCCATAAGGTATGATATTTCAGCTGCAGCTAAAATAGCTGATAATATTTCAAATATGTACTTTTTTACTTTAATATTTAATGTTGAATGAACGCAATGTTTTTGTACGAACACATCTCGGTAGAGGATGAACTAGGTACTTACTTATATTGCAGTCTCCATCCAAAGTAACTTTATAACTGTACCTACTGTATAACCTGTGTTTAGATTATAAGTACTTAAAACTGTGTACCCATCTTAAATTTTGTTAATTCTCTTGTAAAATCTTCCACGAGACAGGCCTAGCCTGGTGTGGACGGTTTTTGTCTACTGTATACACACAATTTTTTCTTGGCAAGAAATGATTTATTATTAATATTATTATAAGTTCAATGGGTTTGTTTGTGCGTGTTTATTTTTCTGATCAATAGTAATTATATGTTTTTATCTCATTTGATGTGCGATCTACTGACGCGTTAAATCTGCGTAGTGGTTTGATTATCAACTGCGTCAAACTTCGTGCGTAATTTGAGTTATGCAGTAACTCTATGTGTTTTATTCAACGTTACCGCCTTCTTATTGTAGTTTTAACTTTGAATAAATCACCTAAATTGAATAAATCTAGATTCATTTTTAGCTATTTTATTTAAAAATAGTTACTAAGCAACATTCTTTTAAACTTTTTTTTTTACGTGGGGAAATGCTCCTTATGCATACCCACTCGCCACAAGGGGAGGCGAGAGGGTTATGTCAGGCTCTCCCGAGACTTCGGGCCTACCGACTAAAACCACCACGGTGTGCCAGCTCGCTGCTTTGTATGGTGGGTCGATCGCTGGAACTGAAAATACATCAGCGACCCAACCAGCAGTGTCCAATGCAGAGATGTTATGTGTGCGGGCGACAACTCCTGCATGACGCCCTGGCACAACAGAGGGCGTCGTTCCGACTCAACGGCTGGCGGGTAGGAGATTCCCGTTCTCCCACCCGCGGCCTTCACTACGGCGGCATAAGGCGCGTATATGCGCGCCTTCGCCGCCCGGTTCATCGGCGGTGGCTCGGATTCGCAAGGATACTTTCCTCACGGATCCACTCCGCCGCCTCCTTCTCTGCGAGATGACGTCTTCGCAGAAAGATGCGTCCGCTACCCGCTTCCTCTCGCTGTCGACTATGGCTTTAATCACGGCCGGCAGCGAAAGCTCTTCTCCCACAACGTCCTGGAGTTCACGGCACTGCACCGCCCAAGCAGGACATTGCTCGAGCGTGTGCTGCGCCGTGTCCTCCTCACAGTGGTGGCAGATGGGACTCGGTTCCCTCCTAGCGACCTTGTGTAGGTACTTGCCAAAGCAACCATGCTCCGACAATACCTGCACTAGTCAGAAGGAAAGGGTCGTATGCTGCCGCCCTGCCCACCGCTCTAACACCGGCTGGAGGGCCCCAACGGTTCTAAAACCGGCCACGGGCACCTCCAGCCGCACCTTCCACCTTCCAGTCATGCCCTGGTGCGCTCGATTTCGCGCGCGCTCAATCACTGCCGGGAGGGGACGACAACCTGTCTCCTCCCGCACCTCCTCACTCACTACGAACACTTCGGCGAGCACTTCTGCCTCTAAATCCCACGGGGGTGTACCGGCCAATGCGTATGCTGCGTCGGCCGACTCTATGCGATAGCCACGCCACGTACGACCCTGACCGCTATGACTCTCTGCGGTCTCCGCAAGAGAGTCCTGCACTGAGCAGTCAGGGTCCGCATCCACCCACACCGGTGCCAACAAACAATTTTTAATTGCATTCAGTCATTCAGTGGTTTATTTCACAGTATGGCTCTGGTAATTTGACACCGAAAAATAAATTTTAAGAATTTCTATGAAGTCATGCTGCAAGAGGAAAATATTATGATTTCAATTATCAAACCGAAAACGCATATTGTAACGGAATTTATTGTGGGACCTGTTCTCTATCACTACAATAGATTAGATATTGCTTTTTCGTCTAACTACTCCTTTTCTTCTGAAATCCCATAAATGTAGAAGAAAGACCCCTACGGTGGCGATTAGGGTATATAGGGGGGGATATTGTGTCTCTGTCGTCCGCGTTACTTAGATAACTTTAATAAAATTCCTTATTTTTGTTTTATTTTGACTATGAAATCAATATCATTCGAATACAATTATGCGCTTTAGTAAAGTGTACGAAGCGCTTAGCCCAGATACAGTATATACTACATTATGTTACACGTCGCTAAAACACAAAGTAATGCAAAATATTCAGTAACGTTAATATCACATTACTAAAAATTGTTTTATTATATTTATATCGTTTTAATATTTAATTGTACTCTTTTGTGTCAGGTTTAAATACAAGGATGAATATGAGAAATTCAAGCTGATTCTCAGTGCTATAGCGTTCGTGTTAGCCGTTGCAAATCTATACATAGACTTCAGGTTAGTACTGCATCATTATTTTACATATAGTTGAAGTCTATTCTTCTGATGGGTATGCAGAAACTACTGCTTCTTTGTAACAGTAAGGGACTTAGAATGGTAAAGTCCTTTTGAAAGAGTCAGCTTCTTTTACACGTAACAGGTGGTCAAGCTGCTGATGTCGACCGAGCTAATTTCTAGACTCTTGTATGGCTACTGAGAATTGCCTAACCCAAAATAGGTACCTAATAATCCAATTCCACGGGATTACAGATATTGTAATTTTTCATAAGCGCAAACGCGAACTTAAGCCCTGGAGTTAATAAGAAAGTCATGCTGAATGTTAATAAATATATATATATATATATATATTGAGGGAATCACGCCAACATGTAGCCGAACGGCTAAGTAGGGGGTGGGGGGTAGATAGGTACTTTGTATAAGTTATCTAAACTAATATTATAAAGCTAAAGAGTTTGTTTGTTTGTTTGAACGCGCTAATCTCAGGAACTATTGGTTCGATTGAAAAATTATTTTTTTGTTGGATAGCTTATTTATTGAGGAAGGTTATAGGCTATATAACATCACGCTACGGCCCACGGGGGTGGCGCAGTAATCATAAACGCGGGTGAAACCGCGACTCATCTAGTAATTAAATATAATTCTCATTTCACTTTTAGGCCTTTACAATTAATACTCCTATTTCTTCTGGTGTGGTATTACTGTACTCTGACAATCCGGGAGAGCATCCTCAAGGTGAACGGCTCCAGAATTAAGGGATGGTGGCGGTTACACCACTTCATATCAACCGTGGTGGCCGGAGTACTGCTCATCTGGCCACAGAACGAACCATGGAACATGTTCAGGCATACCTTCATGTGGTTCATCGCTTATATCAGTAAGTAATGTCATATAATCCGTAGCTGGCTGCATTGACGGCGCAATGGTTTAAGTAGTGCTACGCCGAGTTTTGTGGATTCGAGTCTCACCTGGGAGAAAAATGTTCTGCTCCACAAATGGTTGTCCTGAGTCTGAATGTTCTTAATATGAATGTTTATAACATAAACCAATCTCAGTATTGCTACTGAATTTCTAAACAACAATCACTCAGTGACTACTTGACCTTGAAATAGAATCAAACTGGAATCCCACTTAAATTCTCGCCAGAAGATTAACGACCCAGCGAGATTTATATAAAGCATTTCTGTAAATACTACTCTTACGGTATAAGCATAGGACTAATACAAACGATTTTTCTAGTTAGCGAGCATGTGATAATAGCAATTGTCACCGTCTGATGAAAAGCTTGCTAAAAAGAATTTAGGATAGATAGGACAGGCCTACCTACCTAAATGGTGAAGTTTCAGGTCAACTGTTCGTACCGTGAAACACATTTATTTCGTAATTTGACCTGAATTTTAGTACGTCATCTTTTGATTGAACTAAACCCTTTCAAAAAGTAGTTCGAACAACGAAGTAATGTCTTTTAGAAAGAAAGAAATCCGAAATAACTTCATAGCAAGTTTTTAATGTTCGGCCCGAAGTTTCAAATAGACATTTTCAAGGTAAACCTACGGTTCAGGATAGAAGATCGCAGCCATACAACCTTGTGTTGTGTTTCTGCAATGACTAGGGTTCCAGGATTAAGGAGGCACTATACCCTCAAAAGGTGTATGGCAATACAGCGCCCACTAACAAACCATGCTTTATGATTTAGTTATAAAAGTTCTGTTTTTTAATCCTCACATTTGTTCCATAGGTGTAGTCCAATACATGCAGTTCAGATACCAAAGTGGAGTTTTATACAGGCTCAAAGCGCTTGGCGCTCGACATAACATGGACATTACAATAGAAGGATTCCACTCATGGATGTGGCGAGGTCTGTCGTACCTGCTGCCGTTCTTATTCGGAGGATATGTGTTTCAGTTGTACATAGCATATACGTTGTACAGCCTCAGCTATCACCCAGAAGCTACCTGGCAGGTAAGAAGGAAATATATTATACTATAAAGATGATACAAGATAAAATATTCGAAACCAGAAACAATTATAGTTCAAAATATTTTTAATAAAAGAAAGTATATGCTGTGTGTCGAGATGCCATACAAAAACAATCAGCTGATTAAACAATTTGTTTGTAGAGTTGAAATCTTACTTTTAGGTAGGTATTGTAATACGTGTACAAAGTTTGTAAAGTTTGCAAGCCTATATAACTTACCTGCTTTCGTAAAAAATAAGATCTATGAAAAGTTAAGATAGTAGATAGGTGTACGTTAGCCGAACTAAGTGACTGCCAAGTGAAATGTTTCAGCGCACTAAACAACTCCAGTTGACATTTAATTGTTTAACATGTTCCCTGTCCGATGAACCACATATTATGGTACATAACAATAGATTTTCTATTTTGTCTATCACGGGACAGTGAATGGGTTAATAACAAGTAGAATATATCAAAATATTTAAGTCCAATTCAAAATCAAACTAGACATTTGTGAACAAATTTAAAAAACATATTGTCATTGACCGGGAAGAACTTTAAAGACAATTATTATAAATAAATAGTTAACAAATTATCATACCTGTCCTAAAAATAATTCGTAAACAGAGTTTCAAATAAATAATTTGTTACAAGTTTCCAATCATAATCGTAGTTAGATAAGATTAGGAGTATAGCAGTTATGCAAACATACTGTTAATTATTTCCATACTGTGTCGCGAATTCATTATGTTTTTAATAAACGGCTGCGCTTAAAAAATAGGTAGCAACTAGAAACATAGCAAGATCTTCCATATCTAACACGCAAAAGTGTTTTTGTTTCGAGAGTAACATTTTACACAAGTTTAGTTGATTCTAAAGTTAACTATTAAATATGCTAAGTAAAAGTGCAGACATTTGGCATACGCCCAAGCGCGCACTTGTATTTCTCACAATAATAACATGGTTTTGCAATCTCTTTATAAATTTGCACAAGGTTAAAATAGTTCAATAATTGTTTTAACTCGACCGACCTAAAACTATATCGTCGAAGGAAAAATGGCAACTTAGACATTTGATCTGGATTTGCGATACTATTTTCTATTGTAATATTAGGAACACATAATCAAAACAATAAAGATATCTATGTATAAAATATTACAACATTCCTCTATCTATAGATTAAATATTTAAATAGTTACTAGGTAATATCACGTTATAAAATAAAGTATTAAATGTAACACGGGTATCTTCGGTATTGTTAGATTGCGAAAATGTAATTGTGAATGTGATATAAAACGCATGTTCTATAACAAACTACAACAGATCCCAGCGTTAAGTATATCGTTCCTGATGATTGGCGTCGGCAACTTCGCGACCCTTCTCTTCGTCATACCGCAGAAACTCAACGAACAGGTACAGTGGAACTGAGCCAGACATGGACTGCAACGCCGCACGACCGTGTGATGTAGATGTAGACAAACACCACAAGAATTGGGCTCTTATTTGTTGTACCCTAGGTACTCCTAGCTGTAACATCTCTTAGCTACCTGTCGAAAAAAAAAACTGTAAACGTTTTTCTACGTTCCAAAATAAATAATTACGAATTGTAAAATATCTAAATCAATAACATTTTCAATTTATAGAAGACCCATGAATCAAGTTAACAGGGGGCAGTGAGTATAGTTAAATTATAGGTTATAATCATTTTATATTAAATTTACGAAACCCAAAATATACGATTACCTATAATGTATAAATCCGGTGGGTCGGTAGAAACAGCAGAGTCATTTGTTAACGTTTGCCCAATTCTCGCGGTATAATAAGTATATTGTACGGATTGCTTTCAGATGACGTCATACCGCTATAATATCAATAACGTAATCTGAATGTGAAATTAAGAATGCTTTCAGACAATAGTCTATAACTGTATTTTCAGAGACGCATTTAATAAGACGATTTAGAAGTTCTAAAATCTAAACTATAAGTCCGTTCGCATTAAGAAAATAGTGACTCATCAAAGTAAAGACGTATTCATACTGGGGTAAAAATTAAACCATTAATATTAAAGCAAACTTTTTATTACACAGTATTTTCAAAAATTAATATTAAGTAATTAGTTTAAAATATAGTCAGAATCGTCAGAATTTTCATCAATATTTATAACAAAAAAATTTTGTTCCGCGAGTTCCAGAACATCTAATATAATGAATGCAATTTAGGCGATTTTAGAGCATTCGTTTCCTTCTGTTCTTTAATAATTTTATAAACGGTATATTCAGAAACACCGCATGCTCTGGCCGTTTTCACAACTATACTCTCCATAGTCACGTTTTGATCACCACACTGTTTAAAGTACTTAGAAACATTATAAATCACTCGTCTTTCTCCGCTATGAATTATTGATCCACTTTTATTTTTACGAATAGGTGAGGTCATTTTTTAAATTAACAAAAGACACCTCCGTACTGTCTGAAGGGCTTACTTCAACTGGTCAATGTGAACACGGCTTTCTAATTTACTAAGATCTAATTAGTCAAGGGGCGTGGTTAAGCTGAGTGACAACGATGAGTCACTATTTTCTTAACGCGAATGGACTATAGTAAAATATAATATTTTGAATAATTTGCTATCTGGAAGCTCAAATTAAAGTCTTTTATTAGGCCTTCCATTACAAATCTTATGTAACTGACATAAATATATTTGAAATTGTCTGATAGCAGTCCTAAAATGTAGCTCTGATTTTATGATATAAAATTAAAATGGATCTTTAAATAGTATACTTACAGATTTGTTTTAATTAGTAAAGCAAGTAATAATAGCTTATATGTAAGAAAATACCTCGAATACATTTTGAAATGAATTTTAGCATTTATATTAAAAATTACAAATATTCTTGATCAGAGCTGCTTATTAATTAATCGAACGAACTCGAATGCATCCGTAGTGTTGGATTATTTTCCCGTGGACCAATTTGTTCCATAGAATGTAGTACATAGATGTATTATTTATTATTTGTATCGAATCGTTCAGTTTCGAAATTCGCACGCGATAATTATAAATTATTATTTTTATACAGCTGACACAAGGAGTTGTGGCATTTTATTGTTATGGGTTTAGTTTGGGTATAGGCTAGGTTAATGATTAATATCGAATATGACAATAATCTATACGGAATTTAAATCAATTTTATATATTTAACTATTTTTAAATTAAACTATCATAGTGGGTAGTCGCGTGCGGATTTCCAGAATTGCAACATAACATGGTTTTTAATTTTCTAGTACTGTCTTTGATGGTTTTATTAATTAAAATATTTTATAATAGTCATGGAATTTACTAATAATATTATGTGATTTTTTAATGGATATCGATAAATTTTGTAACAATATTATCTTACTATCTCTTCTTATATTTGTGCCCGTTACTGATTAAAATTTATAATTTGATACTGATTAAAATTTATATTAGCAAATATATTATTATATATTTAAGTTATATATAAAACGACGTATATATTTATATGTTTACAGTTTATAGCAGTGTGCATTTGAGTATGTGTGTTTAATATAAAAATATGAACAAGATTGGTGCCAAAAATGTATTTTGTTTTAAGTTGTTACTTATAAACGTTGTTTAACGAAATATATAAGTTGCCGTACAGAATTTTTACATGATTAAACAGATCAATCCTTTTCATTCACATATTTTATCGTAATATTGAATCTCATAATGTAAAGACGGGCACTTCGGTGTCGTCTATATTAACACCATGATTGTACTTTTGCGTTTAATCTGAACATATCAATTTAAACAACGATTATAATTACTATGTTTTGAAAGGCAGTATTGCATGAGTTACTATTTATTGTTAGCATGTTTTGATCGAAATGGATGTTTATTTAAGTAGTATATTATTAACTTTGATTTGTCATTTGTCGCAGTGTATCAGAGCTACAAACTATGCAGAGTATGCTTAGAATAATAATATAAGCATAATTATATTATGCTTATAATAATATTAAGTGTACCTATTATAAAAATAAGTTGTAAGAAAATGCATTTTGTTTGCACTCGCTGAATGACAACTCAAGTAATTAGCACTTTACGTTTTTTATTTGGGTAGAGATTAATGTTCACAAGCTTGGAAATAGTTATTAGCTTTTTGTAGTGTTTTATATTTTTTAACTTGGTCGCTATATTCAGTCAATAAATATCTTATTAATTATATATGTGTATGTAGATTTCAAAGTGTTAATAAACGCGGCAATGGGTAAGAAATCTATTCCATAATTGTTAATATCTATTAAAAATATACAGTAATTTTATTTTAACAAATTTTGGCTTTCTTGTTTTTATTATATTATTCATTAATAAATAACAATGGTTATTCTGTATTATAATATTTAGATAGAGTTTGGGTTTACTTGGCACTTTGGACTCGTGTAGTTTAAGGCACAAATGAATTATAATTAAATCAATGAAGTAGTTTTGTACTCTTGTAATTGTGTATACAAAATATACCTGTAATTACTGGCATCACACTGGGCGATTAATACTAATCTAAAAAGGGCTAACTTTTTATAAGGATTCAGTCTTTTGGGCAAATATTATGACCATGCCATTGAGGCGGAAAGTAGTTATATAGAATTTAGTAAGACAAACCGTCCTAATATATTAAATAAATAGTGTCTGAAATATTAGCGAATGATCCAACTCATAGCCAGACTAGTCATATACTACATGCAACGCGACGCTACATAACTATTAAAGCTAATATATAGGCATATAGGTACTAGATATACATCGGCATCACTATCTCGACAAACAGATATCGGAGTTATCATTAATAATAAACATGTATTAGGTAAATATTATTGATTGTGACACAACGTTAAGTATGTACTTTTAATAGCGCAAGATTATAAATTAATATTTATTCGACAGAGTCGCGAATATTTCGCGTTCTGACCAAACAATTAACTAATCGTAATATAGTGATAATATTGTACTTATGCTTTGTATATTCGATTAATTTGTAAGGTTGTTTAGCTTGTATTTATAACGATGTTATTTATTTGAATGTATTGATAAATAAATTTGATTTTCAGCGATTTTTGAGTTTTTACATTTACTTTATTTATATATTGTTTGCACGGTTCAACAGATATCTTACCTGGCGGCTTTGTTTCTTACGTTGTTCAGTCTGAACATGTACACGATTCTGCAAACGATGCATAAGAAATTGCAGGGGGGATTGAAGCTACGATACAAATTACGAGCCATTGCCTACCGCCTATCCAATGAGATCGCCGTCTTGGTACGTGCATGTCGTATCACTTGATAGTGTACTTTGAATTTCCAACTCTGCCATTATCAGTCGTGTGTCGGCTTGTGCACACTCCTCTCTAATGTTCGTCAATATGTCACGTTTAAGTCTTATGACAACATATTCTTTTTTGCTCCCTTATTGTACAATTCGAATAGCTAGATCGACGACTGATTATATCAGAGTAGGAGTGGATAAGTGTGGGATTCGAAGGTTGTCGGTCTAAGATTTTTTGTCCATGTTTCGATATTTTATTTTCGTTGAGTTTATGTCGCACTATTATATGCTAATGAGAAATTCAGCTACATATTTACGTCAAGTTAATGACTTTATTTTAGTAAGGCTCAAGATGAAGTCTTTTGTACTTCTACAAGTGGTAATATTTTTATAAGAAATATGTTACGTCATTTGTACGTTCAGTGTACGTTATATGCATCTTTAATGTTAGCAAAACAAAATATTTTGGGATAGATATGTACTGTGGGCACCTCTATACTTACAATTCAAATTGAAATATATACCTGTGCTATTTAATCACGAATTATTGAGTTTTGCTGTTTGACTTGAGTCCAGTAGGAAAAGTGGTAACGTTATTCGCTAATACTTAAAAGATTTTCTACTGTCTCATAGTAAATTATTGTTATCACTTATCATTATCACATAGGACGGCGACTTTAGTAATCGAATTAGTACTAGGTACCTACAATTTGGGTTTTTTCCATACGAAAGGATAATGGCAGCTTGAGGTTTTTAGTAATGATGAATCCTATTTTAAATTTTGAAGACCAATTTGTGCCCACATAGATACATAAAAACCGACTTATTCAAAGTTTATTAGGTAGGTATATAAATAGGCAATGTTTGAGTTCACCCGAAGTCAAAGTATAAATTATAAAATTATACATAATTTAAAAAACCTTCTAATTAAATAATTAATTATCTGAAATACCAACTTCGTAAATAAGTCTTTTAAATATAATAAATTAAGATGGATTGTAACAAGAGCTTGAGATACATGTACGGTGGTGGTGTTGGTAAGTAAACCTTTTACAATGTGCCGTCATGCTATTTATGTATACCTATAAATAAATATACTACATATTTTAGCAATGGGTATTTTTGAACTGTACTTACATACTTTAGAGTACATATTTATCATTGTTGTTATAATATTTGTGTGAGTGGGTACTTGTCACGGTGTGGTGTTCATAGAATTTTGGTTTGGTTCGTGTGCTTGTAAAAAGTATACTGTCATGTATTTTAGTGTATAGCAAGGTCTGTAGTTGTTATGTGTAGTCTCTATAGTAATTTATAGTTTATCCAAAGAGAATAAATAAAATATGGGTTTTGGAAGTAAATAGGTATAGGTATACGCAGCCCTTTCTTTTCATTATATCTTACTACTGTGAGAATATACTTAAATTAGATTGTTGTTTTGATATCTTGCAGTGTTTGAATGCGAATCTCAAGACCTTGGAGAGTTCTTTATTATTTTAACGTTATGTTTGTATTATACCGTTTAAAAGGTAACAATTGTTTAGGTGACTATATGTCAAACTAACTAAGTAACTATACCTACGGTACAGTTAACGACAATAAGTCGATACACAAGGTGAAGATCGACTGCCTTTACCTTTAAAAATTATAACAAAAATTAGTTTGTTAGTTATAAGTGTTATAACTTATCAGTCATAGATAAGAGATTGTTGATAAAATCGTAGTTCAAAAATTCAGACTAGAACTAAGGTTTTAATTTCATCAATTTTAATAATGGAACTGGCATGAACCTTGATTGGTAAAAGTCACTAATTAAATTTAAAAAAAAAACAATAGGCTTATGTTGCTTACTGTACTGCTATTGTAGGTACTATAAGGTATAGGTATGGGCTATGTATACCTACCTCAAAATTTTGTCAGGTAAACGTTTCTATAGTAACAGTTACTACTCTTGTTAATGTGGACAGATTTTACATTATTTATTTATTCTCGTTAGACAAACTACATACTTTTATCTAATTATAGAGAAAGTAAAATATTTTAGTCTAATAACTCATTACTTTGAGCTTTGATATCAAACAGTTTTCTTTATAATGAGGTAACGTGTGGCATGCCATTTAATATATTTTGTTTGTCAGTACAAGGTTTGTAGCTTATGCGTTCGCACATACATATTGGCAATTGAATTTAAGTAAAATTTAAATTCACGGTTCACGTTTGTCAATTACAGGATCAAAAATGGAGACAGAATAAAGTGGAAACGAAAACGGAATAACTTTATCTGGCCTAAACATAATTATATTATTGGGATTATATCATTAAACTAACGAATGTGTTTAATAGATTGATGGACAATTTATATTTTCGTAATTCACAGTGTTTAATATTGTATAATGGCGTTGTTTCTCTAATGTAAATATAGTTATTTAATAACTTCGCTGGCTTTTTTATTAACCTCTTTTTCACTATATTAACAAACATAATCTATTGGCGACATGTTTTATCATCCTAATGTCCCACCATACATTTTTTAGAAGCGCCCGGTGGGTGGTCTGTGAACTAATCAAGATGTATGGCAAGATATACGGACGATGAAACTTGTCTATATGTCAACATTTGTGAAAACTCATGATAATCTGTTAAGGGCCTTACTACCTGACATCAAAGCGTTATCATTTCATGCCCAGGAAATAAGACGGCTATACACGCCGTAACGCGCTCTCTCATTCTTGCGCTTGCAATGACAATACTTAATGAGATAGTAGTAAGGTTCTACTATACACATCTTAACCTATTTAGGTACCTACTACATAGTATTATGTTATCATTCTAAAATGTAGTTTTACTAATATGTTGTTTGCTGGTGTGCACTTAAAGTTTAGGTACTGGCGAAATAAAAGGTCTACCATAGCTTTAATACTTTTTTACGGCTCTACCGACAACGTCCTGAACTATTAGTTCAGGACGTTGTCGGTATATAAAAAACATGGCAGCGTGTCGAATTACGTAGAGAGCTATAAAACTTATGGTTGACTGCTGCTAACCTTGCCGTTCCCATTCTAAACGTGATCAATTTACATGTAGATATACCTATAGGATAAATTGTATACCTACAAAATATAATTAATATGTTACATGTGCGATAAAAGAAAATCTGTTTAACGTAACCTAACCTTATAGTTAGTTTGCTTTGAGCTAGACCTGAAGCGAGACGAGGGAGAGAGGGTATAGGTATTTCCCCAGTTGGGCCGGCCGGCGCATTCATGGTGAAACCAGCAAGGCTATATGTATAAGTCATACTTACAGAGCTATAAGTTACTTTTATTGAATACTTTTGATTAATATAATTCATTTTTTATGTATTTTTGGGTAAATTATATACGTGTCCCAAAATTCAGCGATAAGCGGGCACCAAAAGGTGGCTTGTTTATTATATCTATGAGGTGGACCTACTCGAGAAAAAAAGAAAAACACAATCTTGTTATTTTTGTTTTTCATTACGAAAAAAAATCAAAAGCAAATTGTAAGCTTACTTTATTATATAAGTAATTAAATAACTACATAATAATTATATGTACTTATATTCAAATTAGTTAAACTAAATACTTTATGGTGCCGCATGCGGTGTCAAACGTAGTTTTGGTAGATCTTTCTTTGCCCGTAGGTAACAAGTATTGTTTGTCCCCGGCTACAGCATCATAAAGTAGGTATTAGTTTAACTAATTTGAATATACATAATTATATTATGTATTTATTTAATTATTTGATAAAGTAAGCTTACAAAACAATGCATTAGTCAGTCGAATTTTATATAGATATTGTGATACTTGTTTTGCTCTTTTCAGTTCATTATTTTTGCAGTCTGGTTTTTTGTTTTTATAATAATAATTTTATTTCAGACTTTTTATTTTTAGTTTTATTAACCGACAAGTTTTTCAAATATCAATTTGGTACAGGCAAAAATGATATCTACTTCGGGCGTCCCGATATATAATTGGTACGCTTTTTGACAATTTGTGTTATAACAGTAATATAAACGTGATATGATACATATATTTTTGAAATGGTCTTTATCTTTGATTTGATACCCATATTGCTAAGGTAAGAAAAAAAACAAACCTCCCCCATTTCTTCATTTGCGGGCGCCATTTTGAAAATTTATATAGCTTATGTCACTACCACAATTCTGATATGTTCAACGACAACTCATATGTCAAAAACCGTCCAGCCGTTTGGGCTGTAGGGCGTGCCAAAGAAATGGACATACATACACACATACATACGTATACGCTCGAAAAACATTACCCTCCTTCTGACGCAGTCGGGTAAAAATCAACCAAAATTATGTTGTTTTCTTAAATTATGTAAGATTTTGACTTTCAGTTCACTTTCACTCATCGTGGTGAAAAAAAAAAGTATTGACTCTACTATGGCAAATATTTTTAAAATTGGCGCGACAAACTACGATTCCAAAATGGTGTAATATTCTAGACAAACTAGCCACAAAAATATCCACAGGTACATTTTCTGAACAACAACCATATTTCGCAAATTGTTAGTGTTGATAGTAATCACTTTTACTTCTCCTTTGGCCTTTATTATTCCCAAGTCACTTGAGGTCGGCTTCCTAGTCTTAGTCTAATTTTGGGACACGTTGTATAATAATATCAGCCCTGTATTAAACTGTCCCACTGCTGGGCACGGGCCTCTTCTCACTGTGAGAAGGGTTAGGCTATAGCGACGCTAGCTCAGTGCGGGTTGGCTTCACGTAAAATTTATCTTCGAGAAGTGAGAACATTATGTAGAACTCATGGTCTTAAAATTACTGTCAATGAATGCTATAACAGAATCATTCGACCAAATAAGTAAATAGATTACGGGCATGTTATTCTGGTTCGTGGTATACGTAAGATAACGTCTGTGCTTTCATTTGATTACAAGAATAAGTGCGGGTCGGCAAGTGTGTGACATTATGAATTGATGTCATTGATATAGGCATGTACGTACCTACTTAGTTCATGAACTTAATGATAGCTAACTCCTGTACTACCATATCTTAAAGCAATATTATTGTATTCTTATAATTATTATGCAAAATGTGACTGAGAATAATCAGATTATCCCGGTTTCTAATAAAATAGTATGGGGATCATTATGCTAAGCTAAAGAGTAAACCTACATTAGTACCTACTAACATTGATATCATGGACCTTTTCTACAATCTACTGGGAATGACTCTTCGTCTTATTAACACAAACTACCTATGCTATAAGTTCATAGGTATAATAGCATAGTTATTATAAACTATTATTCGCCCTTTGCACATTGTACATACTTATAGATTAGGTATGTGCAATGTGCGAGTAATAGCTTATTTCGTAGTATCAGTCATTCATAACAAGTATAATAATTTAATAAATAACGTAGGTAACTAATATCTATCGTACCTACTTATATGTTTGAGGAAAGGTTTTATGCTATCGGTTTCCATTAAAAAAATATAAGCACTTGAGCATTACTGATTAACTAATCAGTAATGCTCAAGTGCTTATATTTTTTTAATGGAAACCAATAGCAAAAAACCTTTCCTCACTGTATCATATATTATATTCATAATGTATTTTTTATTTATTGTACGTATTTAGTATGACTCCACAAATAGCGCTTTATCTTGACATTGCGGGTTTCGAATGTTTCGATACCCTCATGGGCTAGGAGGGATAGCGCTGTTTCATTCACAGAACACTGTTCCAAATCTAGGTGACTGCTCTCTGGACGCAACGCGATGTGATCTATGGTAGTGTTCATTCTGAATCATATAGACAAACCTTTAAGAAGAACCGGTCGCGGCGACGGACATTGCTGCGATGCGAGCGTTAATCACATCCGTGCATCATCGCAGACACAACGAAAAATATTCGATTATCCGTATAGCAGGTGTATAACTACTCAATGCGTTTTTAATGACAGTGTAAGTATTGTTTTTATATAGAATACTGAATTAGTGATGCGCAATAAACGACGCGTGTATTTCCATTTAAATGCCTCCTACGCATCGCACGGAGAATCATGTGCAGTGCGACGTGGCGCTTTTAGTACTTACCTAAATAAATAATGACCATATGGATTGAGAAGCCACTTCAGATTTTAAAAGGAAACTCACTCCCTTATTTAGTGGTAAAGCAAATAAATTTGTAGGTCTAATTCTGAAATTTGTAGTAAAAACTATCTATAGTTATATATATCAATGTGAAAATGGCTTCTCAATCTAAACATCTGAATTGAGGAGCCACCTGGAACACAGAAAGTATTTAATTAGTATTAATTAAAAGTATTTTTGATAATTTTGTATTATTTAGTAGTAGTTGTAAACAGTGCCTACTAAAAATCTGAGACCAGTACTGTTCATATTCAAGAATATACAATACTTTTAATGTGACTCCTCAATCTATACACGACAGCGTGAATTTCCATGAAAGTAATTGGCGATATATTCCATACCAAAAACATTTAGTAGTAAATAAGTGTGTTCGAATTTGTAGCGTATGGAAAAAGTAGTAAAACTGAGTGAATTTAGTAAATAAACGCATTTTATTTGGCTCCTCAAACCTGACGTTCTGCATAGTAAATAATTGACTGTACCTACCTAACTGAGATCACAACGGAATCAAAACCCAGAGACACTAACATTTAGTATAAACTAGCTGACCCGCGCAACTTCGTTTGCTTCACATAAGAGAATTTTCCTAGTTTTTGCAATATTTTTCATTTATGCTCCGCTCCTATTGGTCGTAGCGTGATGTTATATAGCCTATAGCCTTCCTCTATAAATGGGCTATCCAACACTGAAATATTTTTCTAATTTTTACCCGTAGTTCCTTAGATTACCGCGTTCAACCAAACAAACAAAATGTGAGTGAAGTCGGCGCGTGAGCGCCCCCGTCTTTTTATAAATGCAGCGGATGGTCGTTTCGCGCGTTAAACAACAATCAACCGTATAGCCGTACCCATACTGGCGCGGCGAGATTTGGAAGTTTTATTACATCTATATCTTGTGTGTTTATAAACCGATTCCTATATTTTTTTTTTATAATATAAATATTAAAGTGTACTTTTTGAATATGGGAGTTCGATAAAGATATATCTATGTGAAATACAATATATTTATGTATTTTAATACACTTTGAAGAAATGCCTAACGATTAAACACGTTATTGTGGCTAATTTATAAAAGATAGATATATACTATTAAGGACTTTTTTGTAGATCTTTTGAAGACCATCATCTTTGTAATACATACTTTTGGTGTATGATCAACGTATGCGAGGATAAGAGCTCGAAAGCGCATTTTCGTCCGACTTGCTTCAAATTTATCGTCACTGCTCAGCTCCTATGTGTCTTAGCGTTATGTTATATAGCCTATAACCTGCCCAGGAGTATGAACTACAATCGTACCAAGTTTGGTTAAAATCTCTTCAGTAGTTTTTGACCCATGCGTGCACATACAGACAGACAGACAAAAAATTTACTGATTGCATTTTTGTCATCAGTATCGATCACCATTCATCCTCCAATATTAATTTTGAATATATATTCAATGTACAGAATTGACCTCTCTACAGTTTTATTATAAGTATAGATGACTACTACATACATGTACAGATGAACATTGTATATATTAGATATTTGAAAAACAAATTAGGTTTCCTTTATTCCTTAAGAATTTGCTATTAAATACAAAATTTATTTTTTAACAAATCTACAATATCGATATATAGGTATGTACAAATATGCTTCATAATATGATTAAGGTGTTTACAATTGCAGCATAAGTTTATAATATTGGTTGGTCAGTGCTTTTACGAATTTTGCAGTGAGAATGATAGTCAAAACATTTCATCCTTCGTTGGGTAGGTAGTGACATTTATAGTGGCCCATGCCAGCGTCGCTAAGTGCAGGGATAAATTCTATAACGCCTATTAATGTGACGTATGATCTACTTGAAATTACAACATTAAGGTCGCAAACGACGGTGAATGCTCTAACTCCATGCCTGTAAATGCTGGTGTCCCGCAAGGCTGTGTGCTATCGCCCACTCTCGTTCCTCCTCCATATCAATGACATGTTGCATATAACCAACATTCATTATTATGCGGACGACAGCACGAGCGATGCTTTTTATACCGGCCGCGCTAATATCTCTCGGGAAAACGTTATTGAGAGCCGCAACAAACTTGTCTGAAATTGAGACCTCTCTGAAGAAAGTCTCGGATTGGGGCAGGCTTAATTTGGTCCAATTTAACCCCACAAAAACACAAGTCTGCGCGTTCACCGCAAAAAAGCTGCCGTTGGTCGTATTTCCTCGTTTTGAGAACATCCCCATAACTGCCTCAACCGATATTGGAATTCTTGGTGTCGACCACAGATAATATAATACTATACTAGTAGTGTCGACATATCGAGCGAAGTCCAGTTCCGCGGCTATTTAGAGGGTAAGGCTAAATTAGCTTCAAAAAAGCTTGGCGTGCTCAACAGATCGAGACAGTATTTCACGCCGGCCCACCGCCTACTACTTTATAAGGCGCAGGTTCGGCCTCACATGGAATAATGTTCTCATCTTTGGGCAGGGGCACCCCAGTACCAGCTTCTCCCTCTGGACCGCATTCAACGGAGAGCGACTCAAATCGTCGCGTCGACTGCCAGGATATTTCAAATCGGCTAGACCCCTTGGCGCTGCGTAGAGATGTGGCCTCGCTATGCATCTTCTATCGCTTTTACTATGGGGAGTGCTCCGAGGAATTGTTCGGACTGATCCCTGCCGCCTCTTTTCGCCATCGTCCTACGCGACAGAATTTCCATCCCCATCATTTAGATAGTTGGCAGTCCACAACTGTGCGTTTCTCCAGAAATTTTCTGCCTCGCACGACTAAACTGTGAAATGAACTGTCGCCTGCGATATTTCCGGACCAATAAGACCTACAAACCTTCAAGAAAAGAGCGTACTCCTTTTTAAAAGGCCGGCAACGCATTTGTAAGTCCTCTGGTGTTGCGGGTGTCCATGGGCGGCGGTAATCGCTTACCATCAGGCGACCCGTCTGCTCGTTTGCCTATCTCATAAAAAAAAACCTCATAGAAGTAGGTATCTCGGTACCAGAAGTATTTCGTTTACTCGAAACTTCGTACAAACATTTATTTCAAATGAAACTGTGTTTGATAGAGTTTGCACACTGTTTGGTGGTTACAAGACGTATAAACGTTTTTTCTTCTGCAATACAAATTGCATCTTCTAAACTTAGGATTCCGAAAACAGAAATTATATTCAGATTTAAAGGCAAAAATGTGATCTGCTCTATCTATATTGGGGTAAATTGGCATGAATCATGAGTACACTTTTTATTGAAAATTGCACAAACAATACTTCAAAGCTATGTGTTCAAAAATGAAAGGCACATTACAAGCAAATTCACAGTGGCTTTCTCTTGTATCAAACTACAGCACGCCGATTTCGGATCTCATTCTGTGGGTATATATCAGTCATTAGCAACAGGGTCTGATAAAAGTTTAATATATTGAGGAATTAAATCATCAGAGTATGAAAATGAAAATTATATTTATTTCTGGCTTATTTTAGGTACAAAATTGTTACACTGTTTCCCACATTAGGTTTCCCTGTGTCGTGGAAAACAGGCTCAGTACAAACGAGTGTTAGGTAGGTAAGTATCAACCACAAATAACAATACAAATATTAAAATGGTTTGTGTGTGTGTGTGTGAGTTTATGCCTGTGTGTGTGTGTGTGGGAGGAGGGGCGTGTGTGTGTATGTGTTTAATGTTTCTTGAAATCTTCTACTTTGAATATATGCCATACTTAAGAAATGCATGACTAAATCAAAGCAACATGTGTTCTTCAAATCCACTTTACTTGAACTTTTGCCGACAAATACAGAATCATTTTTCATAAATTTTGTTTGATGTTAAATTAGTGTCGGCTTCACCCCTCCAATTTTCGACAAAGGAAGGACGATCAGAAAATATTGATTCAGCGGCAAATGCCCGATTATTTTTTTTTTGACTTCAAAGCCTGGTTTTCTTTTTTCTCCTGCGTTTGAGATTTTGAAAGTGTTAGTGCTTCCTTTTTCGAAAGCGTTTCGCTTCTTTATTTAGTATATCATTAACAAGTTCACTTGTAGCAAGTGCAATTTCCGTATTCAAGTAATTAGAATGTGTTTTTACAAATTCATCGATTCGATACTTCTGTAATTTTGTTTTAAATAGCAATTGTTTTAAAGTTTTGAAATAACTCAATTCCTGACGATGATGGAGCAGCATTATCGATTTCAAAAAATGGATATAACAGATTTGACCATAATGGAAGTTTCCCAAGAAGTCTTCTGAATTCAGATATAAATGATGAATAAAATATTTTTTTTATTAGTTTCTTTAATTTCCATTGATTGTCTTTGCAACTGAGCTACTTTATCATCCAACCATACAAAAAAAACAATATCCGTAGTGTGATATTCTTCAGTTTTGTCTGTTAATTTGTCGTCATCCATAGAGCTGAGTGCCGCCGTGTGAATAAGTCAATAGTTTTCAATAGCATCACAAGTCTGCTTAAGGCAGCTTGACAAGCAGAATTTACAGTAGTCAAATCAACGTCGTATTGACAAATACATACCTTAACCTTATCAAAGATGACTTATTTTGCGGTTTTATAATCTTTACATTCTTTTAAAAACATATAAAAATATTTTATGCGTTGTTCTACATCATTAAAACATTTTAGGTTGTGCAAAGTTTTTGTGAAATAACTAGCGTCCAGTCTGATAAAAGTAGAGGGGAGGTCCGAAGTATGTCCTTCTAAAATTAAAAATATTATTTTATGTACACTTTTGTACTGCTGAACACCGTAAAAGCTTCAGTACTAGATGCAATGCTATATAAAATAGATTGCCTCCTTATTAGCTACATCTATCTATACTTATAATAAAACTGTAGAGAGGTCAATTCTGTACATTGAATATATATTTAAAATGAATATTGGAGGATGAATGGTGATCGATACTGATGACAAAAATGCAATCAGTAAATTTTTTGTCTGTCTGTCTGTATGTGCACGCATGGGTCAAAAACTACTGAAGAGATTTTAACCAAACTTGATACGATTGTAGTCCATACTCCTGGGCAGGTTATAGGCTATATAACATAACGCTAAGACACATAGGAGCTGAGCAGTGACGATAAATTTGAAGCAAGTCGGACGAAAATGCGCTTTCGAGCTCTTATCCTCGCATACGTTGATCATACACCAAAAGTATGTATTACAAAGATGATGGTCTTCAAAAGATCTACAAAAAAGTCCTTAATAGTATATATCTATCTTTTATAAATTAGCCACAATAACGTGTTTAATCGTTAGGCATTTCTTCAAAGTGTATTAAAATACATAAATATATTGTATTTCACATAGATGTATCTTTATCAAACTCCCATATTCAAAAGTACACTTTAATATTTATATTATAAAAAAAAATATAGGAATCGGTTTATAAACACACAAGATATAGATGAAATAAAACTTCCAAATCTCGCCGCGCCAGTATGGGTACGGCTATACGGTTGATTGTTGTTTAACGCGCGAAACGGCCATCCGCTGCATTAATAAAAAGGCGGGGGCGCTCACGCGCCGACTTCACTCACATTTTGTTTGTTTGGTTTAACGCGGTAATCTAAGGAACTACGGGTAAAAATTAGAAAAATATTTCAGTGTTGGATAGCCCATTTATAGAGGAAGGCTATAGGCTATATAACATCACGCTACGACCAATAGGAGCGGAGCATAAATGAAAAATATTGCAAAAACTAGGAAAATTCTCTTATGTGAAGCAGACGAAGTTGCGCGGGTCAGCTAGTACTTATAATAAAACTGTAGAGAGGTCAATTCTGTACATTGAATATATATTCAAAATTAATATTGGAGGATGAATGGTGATCGATACTGATGACAAAAATGCAATCAGTAAATTTTTTGTCTGTCTGTCTGTCTGTATATGCACGCATGGGTCAAAAACTACTGAAGGGATTTTTACCAAACTCGGTACGATTGTAGTCCATACTCCTGGGCAGGTTATAGGCTATATAACATCACGCTACGACCAATAGGAGCGGTGCATAAATGAAAAATATTGCAACAACTAGGAAAATTCTCTTATGTGAAGCAGACGAAGTTGCGCGGGTCAGCTAGTACCTAATAAAGTTATCATAAATATCCGCTATCAATAATATAATATAATCAGGAGTGGATTCGGAACGTGTGATAGTGCAGCAAGCAGCTGCAACAAGTGATAGATATAAAGAGATCTATCGCGCGGTACCGCAGTAATTTTTTACTAAATCCTTATATTTTCGTTCTAGTAGCTAGAATAAGGAAATAAGGCTTTATTTGCGTTTTGAAAAATTATGATAACTTTACTAGGTAGCTAATAAGGAGGCAATCTTAATGAATATTATATAGCTGGCGTCTTAGAGCTGTCGTTCAACCGCGCTTATTCAACGCAGTGGCTATTAGTACATTGGCCATAAGTACTGATGCTGAGGTCTAGTGTAAACTGGTTTACATTATCTTCGATCGATTCGAACTTTTCTTTTCTTCTATACTTTTCAAATAGGAGCATTTATACTTTTTTTTTGGCCAATACCCACTTTTTGCATGTCCCACAAAGTAGACAGCTAATATTTTTTTGTAATTTATAATTTCGTGATAATGGTTTTGTTAAAATCAAATATACAATTTTATTTCCACAAAAAATAATTAAATATAGTGTATTCATGACTGGATATTCCATTAAAAAATTCTTAAATAACAATAATCTTAAATGGCAATTTGCATGTCCCATTCTAAAATTCGTAACTTCAAACTCAATTATTTTATATTTATATATGGTAACTATACCAAGATTTTGCACTCAATTTATTTTGAACTAGCTGACCCGCGCAACTTCGTCTGCTTCACATAAGAGAATTTTCCTAGTCTTTGCAATATTTTTAATTTATGCTCCACTCCTATTGGTCGTAGCGTGATGTTATATAGCCTATAACCTTCCTCTATAAATGGGCTATCCAACACTGAAATATTTTTCTAATTTTTACCCGTAGTTCCTTAGATTAGCGCGTTCAACCAAACAAACAAAATGTAAGTGAAGTCGGCGCGTGAGCGCCCCCGCCTTTTTATAAATGCAGCGGATGGCCGTTTCGCGCGTTAAACAAAAATCAACCGTATCGCCGTACCCATACTGGCGCGGCGAGATTTGGAAGTTTTATTTCATCTATATCTTGTGTGTTTATAAACCGATTTCTATAATTATTTTTTTATAAAGTAGATATTAAAGTGTACTTTTTGAATATAGGAGTTTGATAAAGATTTATCTATGTGAAATACAATATATTTATGTATTTAATACACTTTGAAGAAATGCCTAACGATTAAACACGTTATTGTGGCTGATTTATAAAAGATAGATATATACTATTAAGGACTTTTTTGTAGATCTTTTGAATACCATCATCTTTGTAATACATACTTTGGTGTATGATCAACGTATGCGAGGATAAGAGCTCGAAAGCGCATTTTCATCCGACTTGCTTCAAATTTATCGTCACTGCTCAGCTCCTATGTGTCTTAGCGTTATTTTATATGCCTATAACCTGCCCAGAAGTATGGACTACAATCGTACCAAGTTTGGTTAAAATCCCTTCAGTAGTTTTTGACCCATGCGTGCATATACAGACAGACAGACAGACGGAAAGACAAAAAATTTACTGATTGCATTTTTGTCATCAGTATCGATCACCATTCATCTTCCAATATTAATTTTGAATATATATTCAATGTACAGAATTGACCTCTCTACAGTTTTATTATAAGTATAGATTGTAGGAGATTACGCAGCATGACTTAAATATTAAAACAAATAATTTATATCTATACTTATAATAAAACTATAGAGAGATCAATTCTGTACATTGAATATATATTCAAAATTAATATTGGAGGATGAATGTTGATCGATACTAATGACAAAAATGCAATCGGTAAATTTTTTGTCTGTCTGTCTGTATATGCACGCATGGGTCAAAAACTACTGAAGGGATTTTAACCAAACTTGGTACGATTGTAGTCCATACTCCTGGGCAGGTTATAGGCTATATAACATAGCGCTAAGATACATAGGAGCTGAGCAGTGACGATAAATTTGAAGCAAGTCGGATAAAAATGCGCTTTCGAGCTCTTATCCTCGCATACGTTGATCATACACCAAAAGTATGTATTACAAAGATGATGGTCTTCAAAAGATCTACAAAAAAGTCCTCAATAGTATGTATCTATCTTTTATAAATTAGCCACGATAACGTGTTTAATCGTTAGGCATTTCTTCAAAGTGTATTAAGTATATAAATATATTGTATTTCACATAGATATATATTTATCAAACTCCCATATTCAAAAAGTACACTTTAATATCAATTTTATAAAAAAAAAATTATAGAAATCGGTTAATAAACACACAAGATATAGATGAAATAAAACTTCCAAATCTCGCCGCGCGAGTATGGGTACGGTTGATTTTTGTTTAACGCGCGAAACGGCCAACTGCTGCATTTATAGAAAGGCGGAGGCGCTCACGCGCCGACTTCACGGGTTGGGAGCCTTCTGCGCTCACCCACAGTCCGCGTAAAGTTGTAAAGGTCATCTGAGGCCAAAAATTAGAAAACACAAAAAAAAACGCGCAGACTTCACTCACATTGTCACTCTTAATGCGAACGGACGTGGTTCTTATTGACTCTTCTCGGAATAAGCGCGCTTTAGATTTTAAAAATACATAGATACGTAGTTTTTAGATATAAGTTTAAATAGGTATTAGATAATAATATAATTAGTTTGTTTAGTGTTTTTGTTTGTTTATCCTTCTTTTCTTTATATATATGGTTGTTAAGTTAAACGTTGTAAAGTTAAGTATAAATTTCAATTAAGTATACATTTTTTCTTTTTGTGTTTTTATCTTATTAGGTTCTTTTTATTCCGTAGATATATATTTTTTCTTTTTGTGTATTTATCTTATTAGGTTCTTTTTATTCCACCTACGACGCCACCTAAAAACGGTCTTCCTTATCTCGAAATTTGAGAAATGCCAAAAGAATGAGAGATTCGCGTTCTCAGGAATCGTCAGAGGAAAGAGCGCATCGTTTAAACTCTATGAGAGTTAATAAAACACTTGTTTACGGCGACCTTTCAGAACTATTTTTTTTATTTTTTTTTTATTTGAAAGGGACAATAATTGGTTATGCGAAAGATCCATTTTAACCCCTCGCAATGACCAAGCATCTGATATAAATAGCAATATATTGTCAAATATACACAAGGCGAGACTATGATATACTTTTCTATAAACAGAATGCTTGATCAACAGAAGCCAAGAACTGTCCGATAGAATTTTTAAACTCTTTAAATATGCTCGGACTTCCATCTCATGAAATCCATTTAAAAATAGGTATTCCGATTATTCTACTCCGAAATTTAAGACCACCACAACTATGCAACGGAACCCGGGTAAAAGTCATACAATTACAACAAAACATAATAGAGGCTCAAATTCTAACAGGTTGCGGTGCCGGTGAAATTGTTTTTATTCTCAGAATTCCCATTATACCAAATAATTTGCCATTTCAGTTTAAAAGTACGCAATGCCCATTATCGGTATGTTATGCAATGACAATTAATAAAGCTCAGGGTCAGACTTTCAGCGTTGCTGGAGTAGATCTTAGTCTCAGTTGTTTTTCACATGGGCAGTTGTACGTCGCTCTTTCCCGGGTCAGTAGTTCCAGAAATCTTTATGCATACGTACCATTTTATGTTAGAGACGATGCAAAACAAAAATTACGGTCTTAAATAGATTTTTAAAAGGCAGCATCATATATATCTATTAAATTGTAGTTTAATAGTCAATAGTTTAAAGAAAAACATTGTTGTAAAAGGAGATCCACGCGGACGAAGTCGCGGGCACAGCTAGTTTTAAATAAAACAAGATTCATCTTTCTTTTTTTTTTATTTTGCTCGTCAAGATGACCACACTCCACCTGATGGTAAGCAAGTCGTGTGGTCTAAGAGCAGTGGCCTCCACACCGCCCTCATAGCAGCCGAGGCGATGTAGAGGTCTCTACTTTGACGGCCTGAGAAGGTGCTTTTTCACGCCCCGCTTAAAGGACCCAGGATTGAAGGAACAAGAAAACACGTGCCTTGGCAGAGAATTCCATGCCTTGGTCGTTCGGCAGAGGTATGAGGACCCAAACTTGTTGATACGCGCTCTAATCGACTCTACCGTGTAAGGATGGCATCTGAGCCCAGCACGCGTTGTTCTGGATAGGAAAGGGGAGGGCGGGATAAGGTGGAATAACTCTTCAGAGCACTCCCCGTGGTATATTCTGTAGAAACATGCCAATGAGGCAATGTCCCTACGGAGTTGCAGAGGTTCCAGTGAACTCGTGACCTCTGGATCTCCGATGATACGGACAGCACGTCGCTGTAACCTGTCGAGAGCGTCCAGCAAGTACTGCGCGGAGCCATCCCAAAGATGAGAACAGTACTCCACGCAAGGGCGCACTTGTGCCTTATACAATAGGCACAGTTGCCCAGGCGCGAAGAACCGCCTCACCCTGTTCAAAACTCCGAGTTTTCGCGAAGCTTGCTTGATGACGCTCTCGATGTAGGTTTTGGGATTAAGGGAGCGGCAAAGATCCATACCTAAGATGGAGAGGCTGTCACGCATCACCAGTGGAGTGTTCTTCAGAGAAGGGAGGGGAAGGAACGGAGACTTTTTTGTTGAGAACGCGCATGCCTGGGTCTTCTTGGCGTTGAACTCGACCAAGTTCTTGGCACCCCATTCATAGATGCCGTCCAAGGTCTGGTCAAGTTCAACGACAAGATTCTGCCTTTTCCCCTCAACCTCAGCCTGTTTGGCCCTAGGATATCCGAGATATCGCCCATGCACGGTACTGTCGTCCGCATAACAATGTATGTTGCCGAGATTCAACATATAATTGATATGCAGAAGAAAGAGCGTAGGGGATAAGACAGACCCCTGAGGCACTCCTGCATTGACCTGCATAAATTTGGAAGCGCGACACAGTTGAGGGGGCAAGCCATAGGCCGAAAGCTTGGAAAGAAGAGACCGGTGCCAGACTCTGTCAAAAGCTTTGGCTTTGTCAAGGCTGATAGCCAAAGATAATCTTGTTCCAAAAGAGTTCCCCAAACGAATTTCCTCTTTTGTTACCAATTTTAAGCGTGTTAGTATCGTTATTTCCATATGGCAACTCTTTACGTGTCGCTAGCGTGTGGTGTAGACGGTTCTAGTTTTTCATACGCATTTTGTTCCCACTTTTGTTACCGGTGTTACTCGGTAAGTTGACAATATTTTATACTTTTTTAGTCATATTAAGTAAAATATTTAATCTCAAATTTGTTGCAACAAAAGTAAACGTTACATCAACATTAACCATTAAATTATCAGTGTTGAAAAAACTAAACACTAGATTCGTTACTTTTTCTTTTGTTACTTTGATGTGGTAACGTATAAGTGGAAAATGTAAGTAACAAAAAGGGAATTATAAGGCTCTGTTTATTTGACAGTACAAGAAAATGCCGGCAGAAAAAATTTAATTGGTCCATAAACTGTTATTTTGTGTTTTTGTTATTTTTCAAAATATTAGCTACTATTCGTTTCAATCCTTGATCTACCTGAATTTCATTATTAAATTAAAAATATCTTGTGAAAACTCTAACTTAAATGGGCATCGTGGATACAGCTTTATATTTTTCATTTTGTTACCAAAGGTTCCTTTTTGTTACTGTTCCAAAAAACCAAATTTTAATTTTCGCAATAAATCGTATTTCTGTAATAATATATGATATATTGCTGCTAGTAGAGCTCAAGAAAGCTATGTTATAAAAAGTAAGCTAAAATGGTCAAATTATAGATGTTTTTAATTAAATTAAAAATGTTAAACTATTTTTAGCCAACGGTTCAAAAATAAAATTAAGAGACGATTTTTTAATCGATTATATTACTTTCATCTTTTTTTGTAATACTTTCATAAAATCCATCAAAATTAAAATCCGAACAAAATGTGTAAGTAATTCATCATTTTAGAATATTGCCTGAACTTGATAGTTCTAAATTAAACACCTAAAGAGTAACAAAATAAGAACGTTTTAGACTACCTTACTAAGGTTTTTTAAGTTTTTATAATATATACCGCAAATTACACTAATTCCAATGTAAAAAAATCGAAACTAATTAAATCAACAATTTGTTAGCATTAAGAATGTCCCAGTAAAGTAAAAAAAATATTTTTGTTTATTTTTTAAAAGTGCCAAAAAATATAGAAATGCTCATAGACGTTGACGCTTTTTCTTGTCAAGAGCTATTTCATCGCCAGGAAGGTCAACCAATGTCGGGCAAAATGGACGATACTAAAATGTTATTGGAAATAAAGATACCATAACACACATTAGTTATTATGTTACAGCTGCTGATCGTCATTTTGTTAAAACATATAATACGTACTTCTATTAAGAAATAATAAACGTGGCTGTTTGTCATACAAAACGAAATAGTGAATATAAAATTTCAGTAGAAAGGTTAGTAGATTTGTACTAATGCGAGTAGTGTCAAGTGTAATACCAAAGCAAGACTTGATAATTTCAAGTGGCCATTAAAGTTACTAAACACTTGAATTATTGTGTAACTTATCAGCGTTGGATAATCGCTACTATTTGACGAGACAATCTAGATTTGCAAGTAAAGAAAAAATATTTCAATGAAATAACACCTCATACTCTTATATTATTTATATCATAATATTTTGTTAATATTTACAACATATTATGTCACTCTTATTACCAATTAAGAAAATAAATACATATACAGCATTGTATACAAGAATGATGTGATGAAATGAAATTAATAACTAACAATGTACAAAATTATAATCACTAGGACTTGGTATTTGTGCTGGAGTTGAAATCTAACCGAATCAGTCAACATTTAACCTAATATTTACACTAATAAATCACCAATTGTTTATTCATCCTGTTCATCTGTTGAAGGGTAACCTACATTATCGACCGAGTGCTCGGCGTCGGTAGACTCACTTAGTTCCACTCGCGGCTTTTTAACTAAAAGACCCTGTTTTTGTAACTTTTCTATTGCTTCTAGAGTAGTCCGTTTCATAGCAATAGATTCACTTTTCGCTTCTTGCACCTGAGTTTGTTTGACTTGAGCACTTTTGACTTTTATACCAATTGTGTTGTTACTAAGCCTACTTAATTGTTGCATGGATGTCACTTCCGATTTCATTTGCGTCGCAGTGACGACAGAATTGCCTTTGACTATTTTAGATGTGCTTGAATAGTTAGTGGTGCTCGTGTGCGAGGCAGCGCTCACTTGAACCACGGACTCCCCGCCCGCTCCAAACGTGGGCACGTCCGACACAGGTATCAACGACTCTTTTGGCTTCTTAAAACAACTAAACGGTCCACTCACTTCTTCACTATTCGGCCTCTTGACTATAGTTGAGGTCATCATCGAGGGCGAGAACTTTAATGGCTTACCAATAACTTGTTTATTTGGACTAGATTTAGGCAAGTTAGATTTTACACAGGGCATTCTTGGAGTACTAGGCCTAGTTATATTCAAACCAGGTCTTAAAGGAACAACTTGTTTAGTAGGTCTGACGACGGTGCCCACAGGCCTCACCTGTGCTACTGCGTTATTTGGTTTGGCCGCTACGGGCGCGGCGTGGCGGATAACAACGCCCTGGAGGTTTTTCGATGTGCTTGGTTTCATGCCTTGCACTTTCTGCGGCAGTACAGGTATATTCATTTGGTTAGAGTTTCTCATTTCCTGTTTGCTCACAGTCTGATTTACAGTTTTTATAGTTTTCGTCACAGTTGTGGTAATCTCTTGTATGACAGTCTTTGTTTGAAATGTTTTTACTGTTACTTCTTTATTAACAGATACTTTTTGATTCAGCGACTCATTTGAAGTGTGATCGACAATCTTACCCAGCTTTTTTAAGTTCAAGTTACGACTTTTGGCCACTTTATCGTTTGGTGATTCTTTCACTACTTGTTGAGCTGGATTTATAGCTAATGGCTTTGATTGGTTCTTCATTACTTCGAGACCTTCTTGAGACTGTATTATCTTGGTATTGTCATATTTTTCGCTAAAATTGGAGTTCAATGATTTTACTGTTATGCTTTTGCTTATATTCTTTAGGTTATTTAAGCACATAGTATTCCTATCAGCAGATATTTCATGATTTGTTCTTTGCAGGGTTGTTGCTTTTATTTCTGCTTCAAAGTCTCTTTCGGTTAGTTCATCATTGTCACTGCCAGAATCATGTGGTGATTCTACTATAGGCTTATTAAGCTCCTGTTCATGATCACAATCTTCTAAATTTTCGTCGTGATTATTGTTGTCATTTTCTATTTCTGATATTTTAATTTTTCCTGTTTCTGTGTCTGAATCACTAGCATCGTCGTTGGCACCTACGTTAGATTCTTGTGAGTTATGATCTTGATATTTGACCGACTGACTGGGTGAGGAAGTCCTTGATTTAACGGTTATGTTTTTACTTAGGTTCTTTAGAGCATTTTTGAATGCTATGTTTCTACTCGATAGTTTTTGGCTACACACTTTCATATTTGCGGGCATATCATCGTCTGAATTAAATACAGGACTATGATTCTCATCAGTTTGTTCTTCTATCTTCTCAACTTTTATATGTTTTTGAAGTGATTGTCCTGGTTGGTTCAGTGACTTAATAGTTATATGCTTACTTAAGTTCTTAAGTGGGTCTACAGAATTAGGTGCATCTTGTTTATGTTCTGCTTCTTTATTATCAGTGTCATCTTCTGAATCATCGATATCGGATATTTCTATTATTTCTGCCTCTTTCTGTGTTGCTTCAATAGTTTTAATAGGAGCATTAGTGTGTTTAATATCGACAAGCGACTGCGCAGTTTTTTTAACAGGTAATGGTTTAGTTGTTATATTTGGAAGATGTTTTAAAATATCTGTATTGTTTTTCATAGAACTCTTTTGAGTAATATCTGTACTTGTTTTACTCGATTTAATTTCTGATGCTAATGTTGTAATTTTATTGACTGTTTTTGTATTTTTCATTGCATTACTTACAGCATTAATGACTTTGTTGCAAAGGGCAGGTTCGTTCTTTTCAATTTTAATTTTCTTTATGGTGAAGTTTTTGTTTCCACCTACGTCTTTAACTTTCATATTGCTGGATGGTTTTTTAATCACTGTATCTGTCTCTTTATCGTCGTCAGATTCGGTTGCTTCAATGTTTCTTTTCGTAGATGTTGTTAAAGATTTAACAGTAATATTTTTGCTTAAATTTCTTAAAGCATCTAACGTTGGATCATTGTCTATCACTGGTTTTGGTTTAATCGGGCTTGAATCATTGTTATTATCAGTGGAAACATTTAGACGAGATGGTTCCTTTTCATTTTTGACATGAGGTTTTTGATCATTTTGTGTTTCCGAAATTTTATCAGTTGAAATATCAGCGGATATATTTTTATTTTGATTAACGGGTTTTACTGTCAGGTGACTCAAATGTTTTAAAGTAGATAGAGAGGTACCTAACGAAGAAGCATTTGGCTGTATACCATTCTTATCAGATATAGTAACTTGTTCCACATCAATATATGCATCAGTACCTTCAATTTTTTCTTTATTTATTATGTTATCCTTATCAATTGTTTCAGAGTCAAGATTTTCTTGATCTAAATTATTTTTATTGATTTCTTTATCATGCATACTGATAGATGATTCTGTGTCATCTTTGTTTTCACTTAATTCTGGCGAATAACGAGGCACAGTTTTTTTAGATGTTTGTTCTGAATAATTGTTACTATTGGATTTTTTATTGATATTATTCGCATCATTCAAAGGCGTTACATTATTGTCGACAGATATAGCTGGCGTTATTTTCGCGGGCGTAGTGCTAGATACGATATTCTCAGTTTTAGGTGGCGGCGAGTTCTCATTGTTGTCTTCAGTTGACAAAGTATCTGCTTTAACATCAGAACTTATTGTTTCATTTTTGATTTCCAGATCCTCTTTGCTTTCATTCGTCGCTTGGATCTCATTCGCGGGCGCATTTTGCTTAGAGGCAGGCGTCTCTTCTGTAGTCGTGCCTTGCATTCCATGCGTTGTGTTATTTTTAGTTACACTTACCGCAGATTTCTTAACGATTTTAATTTGATTATTACTTTGGTTCATTAGCTTAGTTAATACTTCACTTGACGTTTTTAATTCCCTATTTGGGGTTGGTTTATTCACAATCTTCTTTTGAGCAATTTTTGTAGGCTTTGATGAAGCTACTTTCATGACAACAATACCTTTTTGTTTTAATTTTTCTAATTCTGCGGATGCTACTACATTGGCAGATTTTTTGTTACTTTTAAACTGTTTTGCTACAACACGTGTTGGCACTTCTTCTACGCCCTGGAAGTCTAAGCCTTCACCAAATACATCTTGATTCATACTTAGGAACTCATCAAGGGTTATAGCAGATTTTTTGGACTTCTTGTGCTTTTTCTTTTTTACCTTCCCAGGATTACTGTCTTCTGTTTGATCCATCGCCAACTCTAAAAACTTTTCCTGTAAACACATAAAAGCAATATTTATTTATTTATTTATTATTATGGTTTATCAACAGCAAATGTTTACAAATTCACATCAACAATATCAAGGAAAGTATGGTAGCTGAAACATTTGCCAATTACAGATTAACCAGCATTCATCAATAGTTGTGACAATATTTATGTAAAGAACTTAAATTACTATAACAAAGTAAGAAATAAAAATAAGAATAAAGGAGAAGATAATGCAACTTATATTATATATGATTTTATGTGACAACGATATTGCTATTGTTGAAGACTTGAAGGGATTTAAAGATTTTGTACTTTAGTTTGTTTTTAGAGTTATGGTAAATGTCAATGTCAGGTACGGACTTAGATATTGTATTATACTCTTGACAAAGTCTATATAGCGTAGAGTGGAATTCGATGTCCGTTTTGAATTTTGGTGTATGGTAGATCTTAGTTATCGGATATCTAGGTAATTTGCAGGGTACTTGAATGCCAATACGTGACATCAATTCAGCACAGTCCATCTTGCCATTTGCTAACTTATGTAAGATATTTAAGATAAAATATAAAATAAGAAAGAAAAATAATTTAAATTTAAGCGTATATATATATATATATATATATATATATATATATATATATATATATATATACGCTTAAATTTAAATATTTTATCTTAAATAATGGTGCTTATATTTTAAATTAATGGCATAAGTAAGCGTTCCTGCACACGATGCCGTCACCGCTCCGTCGCCGCGCCGACGCCACGCAATTACACTGTAGATACGAGTCGCGCGAAGTCCGCCACCGCGCCGCCTCCGCGCGCGTTCCCTCTGTTTGATTCATTCCATTACCGGCCGCGTACGAACGTGCACGTGCGTAACGGCTCAAACAGACAGGGAGGGGAACGCGCGCGGTGGCGTGCTTCGCGCGACTCGTATCTACAGCGTAATTGTGCGGCGTCGGCGCGGTGACGGCATCGTGTGCAGGAACGCTAAATCTAAATATATACAAATAAATAAAATTGAAGTGTCTGTTTGTAATATCAAAATAACAGCTTTTTATCTAATGCATATGAAAGCATATAAGGTACATATACGATAACATCTATTTTTAAAATTTTTGTGTGTCTGTCTGTCTATTTGTTTCGGCTAATCTTTGAAACGGCTGAACCGATTTTGACGGGCCTTTTACTGGCAGATAGCTGATGTTATAAGGAGTAACTTAGGCTACTATGATTTTAGAAAAAAAAAAACAGCGTTCCGCGGAGACAAACACTTTTTAGTTAAAATCTACGCGGACGAAGTCGCAGGTAACAGCAAGTAGTAAATAAATAACGGCAGAACTGTTGGATTTCAATAGGGAGTTATCAATAGCCTGCAGGTAGCACAGCAACTTAATTTGGATAGTTGGCAACTCGCGAGTATTTGTTGTGTACAGTCAGCGACATAAGTCGATATTATACTAGCGAAATTTTGAATTGCTTTGTCATACAGAATAATGGTATTTACTCATCTTTTCTGCAGTTACAATTAAAGCATAGTTATTTCAATCTCAATCCATTATAATAGAACAGCAATAAGAACATTATGCTTATGTCAACAATAAATATACTAACAATTCCGACAGCATTTACAGCTGACTCTACATCAGTGTCCTGTGACTGCGCCTCTGGATCCAAGTCCTCTCTGTTTTCCACTTTCTCTATTATTGGTGGCAAAGTCTCCAGTGAAAAGTCCAATAGGTCTGCAAATCTGTAAATGCCAATGCACCATTTTTATATAGTGCCATTGATATACTGGTGATGCTAAGAACACATTTCTTTTAAAAATATTCCTCTCAGATAAATATAAATAACATTTAATATGTAGTTTTTTGTAAAGCAAGGCTGGAATTGTATTATCTACTAGTATACTGTGACCCAAATGTCTATCATAAGTTAACATAATAAAATTGGAGACATGATATTAGAGATTATTAATAAAATATCAATAATATGTACATCAGTCCTAAGTTTATAATGGATCATGTGCAAAGTTTCCTTATTTCATCAACTATTTACATAACAATGCTGCCGATTCTGTTGTTACAACATTCTCTAAACTAAAAATCACTATAATATAGTTTAGTCCTGTCAAACAACAATTCGTAATCAGAAATCGTTAAAATTGACAGGACTAAACTTATTTTAGTTTGACAGGATTAAAATTGGTTAAGTTACTCAATTTAGTCCTTTCTGCATTCTGCTGTGCGCCTTTAACGTCAAAAATGATCTAAAATTAGAAATGTCAAACTAATATTAGATGACATTTGAAAACGTGATACATAGTTTCCTAGAGATTTGGTAGTTGAGGCTTAAACAGTGGAATTTTTAATATGTAAAATAAAAAATAAATTGTAAATAATAATAATTATAATATATATAAAAATATAATATAATAATATTAATTAATTAATATAAATTAAATAAAAATATTATTAATAATATTTTAATATAATAATTAATAATAATATATAATATATTGTAAATAATTATATGTAAACAATTATTTTCATACATGTCACAAAGTTGAAAAATATTATTTTATAGTAATTTTTTTCGTCCACTCTTTGATATTCATTCTGTAGTATTAAGTATTTTAGTATCTACCGGTATCACTGCCTCAGTTCAATTAAGGATTGTCATAATCGAATTTGGTGCTGTCTAAACGAAATCTAAATTTAGTTCGATGGAACAGCAGAATGCCCTACATGAAATCTTTAACTAAAATTAGAGAATTTTTGACTTATTTTAGTTTAGTGAAAATTACAGCAGAATTGGCACCAATATTATTCATGATTGTAGTGCGAATATTCTGTTCTTCTATCAATTGTTTGATTATTGCTGGGTACATAAATTCGCCTCAGTATAAGAATAAGGTTGAAAGAAAGTGATTAAATTAATCTTGTTCATTTAATTTGATAAAAGATTATTAATATTGTTACGTGCTGGGTTCGATGGATAACAATATAAACAATATTACCGACTAAAACACGTTTTATTCTAGTACACAATTAAATTTTAAACACTATATTACACTTTTCCACTGAAACTGCTTGAAACTCCGTAGTAGGTTAGGTATGGATCTTTGCCGCTCCCTTAATCAGAAAACCTATATCGAGAGCGTCATTAAGCAAGCTTCGCGAAAACTCGGAGTTCTGAACAGGGTGAGGCGGTTCTTCACGCCTGGGCAACTGTGCCTATTGTATAAGGCACAAGTGCGCCCTTGCGTGGAGTACTGTTTTCATCTTTGGGATGGCTCCGCGCAGTACTTGCTGGACGCTCTCGACCGGTTACAGCGGCGGGTTGTCCGTATCATCGGAGATCCAGAGGTCACGAGTTCACTGGAACCTCTGCAACTCCGTAGGGACATTGCCTCATTGGCATGTTTCTAGAGAATATACCACGGAGAGTGCTCTGAAGAGTTATTCCACCTTATCCCGCCCTCCCCTTTCGTATCCAGAACAACGCGTGCTGGGCCCAGATGCCATCCTTACACGGTAGAGTCGATTAGAGCGCGTACCAAAAAGTTTGGGTCCTCATATCTCTGCCGAACGACCAAGGCATGGAATTCTCTGCCAAGGCACGTGTTTCCTTCTTCCTTCAATCCTGGGTTCTTTAAGCGGGGCGTGAAAAAGCATCTTCTCAGGCCGTCAAAGTAGAGACCTCAACATTGCCTCGGCTACTGTGGGGGCGATGTGGAGGCCACTGCTCTTAGACCACACGACTGCTTACCATCAGGTGGAGTGTGGTCATTTTGACGAGCAAAAAAAGTATTTTCGCTTCCGTTCGCTTCGATGAATAATTGATCGCTTACGATTGTAAACTGACTCGGCGAGCGCTGGCCTTGACCCTTTTATACGCGGTTAAAGTGTTTCTGGAGTTTTCTAGAAACGCCATACCCGCTATGTAAACAGTACGAAGATTCGAGAATGTTCCAGTGTTATCTCTACTATTCGCGTACCTACTACGTAGTTAGTAAGACGTCAATAGAAGGCGCTGTAATAAATTATTAGACGGAACTGCTGAATCTTCCCCACAATGCCGAGAGATGGCACTGGGTGTAACAATATTAATTAGTTAGTTTTCAGGTAAGAATATGGAAGTAGTTACTTGGTATTATACATTATGATTGTACTTAACTTGATTGTAATTAGATTCAGTTATAACCTGATAAACAATATTTTTTTAATCAATCAATATGATTTAATACAAAAAGTTGTTGATTAAGTAGACAAAATAATAAATTCTTGGCACATAACATTGTTTATACATGACTGGGTGCGTATTTTTTGTGTGAGTTATTAATATAAGTGATTTTGCTGAGATTACTCAGCATAATAATAGATAAGGCATAGATCAGATAAGGCATGGTTTTTGGTATTTTCATTATTTGAGAAATAGTGGACATACATTTTATGGTAAGAGAAAATGTTGAAACAGTTATGAGGGGTCGGAATAGGTAGAGTTTTTAAGTACCAAATGACGTCAAATATGCTACTACGAAATCTTAATATGGATAATTATGCCTTTTTTAATCCCGGGATTGATTTAGTATTCTATATTTGTTTACCTTCTTTGGACACAAAACATTTATTTTCATTCGAAAAAACATAATTAAGAAATAATTTATTTATACAAATATATAAAAGTGATTGGCCTGTAAGTCAGATAGCAATTTTTGCTGCTCAACACAGCGTGTACGCCGCGTAGATATTATTTCTTTCTCTTTCTATATTACTACCGCTACAAGGCGGGGTGGACGTTGCGGGGTGCGGGGATGATCGGTTCGGAGGGAGGGTGGGGTATACGTTTTAATAAAAAAAATATATACTTAGAGTCAAGTTTGTTTCATTTTTCCATCTCTCTACTCTCTTTGCACATAAAATAGAAAATAATTAAACTTTATCAAGCTGCCAGGCAGCGAGTACTAAAATACCGTCAAGCACCATTTGCCGGCGTGTTACGTGTAACGCTACTTAGTTTGTGTTTAACACAGGAAAAAAGAGTTTTATAAGACAATAACACAGTCTAATAATCCATACAGCAATTTAACGAACGCGTCTAGACAGGTCAATCGTGCGGGGGGCAAGAGGCGAGACGCGGGAAGAGCGAGCCCAAACTACGTATGTCGCCGTGTTCAGTAATTCGGGACATGTTTTTGGGAGCCGGCGCGTGCTTGTTTTTTGTTCGTTACTTATTTATTTGCTTATAAATATTAAATAAAATGGTGCATACGATGTGTGCTGTGAGACATTGTAAATCGTCATCTCGCATAAATAAGGATCTGCGATTTCACCAATTTCCGCGTACCTACCAAAGAAAGGTAAACTCTTCTTCATTATTAATATTATTTTAAAATGTATAACCATTTTTTGTATTGTGAACTTAAAGAGTACCTACCTACTTAACTACTAACGTTTTAATATTTTCTCATGTCTGGCCAAATCACAGAATAAAGTAATTTAAAATTATTATTTAAATTACTTTATTCTGTGATTTGGCCAGACATGAGAAAATATTAAAACAACGTAATAAACAACGTAAACAAAATGGCGGACGTAAGAAAATAATATGCGTCGTAAGATAATATTCGATTCAATGTGATTTTAATTCCATGCAATAAATACCTACTAGTTAAGTACCTATTATGTAGATATCTTGGTAACGGCGGGTTTAAGAACCCCAAACATAGGCTCTGTAAGTTGATCCCAGGGTCACCCAACCATAAAATGACCGCGATATCAATTGCTTTACCTTAAGAGCCATTTCACAAAATTACGCAAATGAAGTTTAGGTAAATTCCGACTCGCCGAGCGATCGAGACAGTACGATGTGTCTAGGAGCGTCGTGGTATAGTGCGACCGTGTCTACACTTACGTTTTGATACTTTTCTTGGTACCTATTGCTTGAATTGTATTAAACATACTTTTGCATTATGTAAGTTTTCAAAACACATAACGTATTTGTATTAATTATAGATAAATATTTTCTTTTTTTTTTGTTAATAAAACAACATTAGGACTAAATCCCGTGTCGCGGGGGACTTTACAAACATACAACTAACGGACACAATGAACACCCAGACTCGAAACAACAATTTATGAATCACACAAAGTGTTGTCTCGTGTGGGGATCGAACCCACAACCCTCGGCGCCGTGTCAAGCGGCGAGGCGGCCGCTTAAACCACTACGCCAGCCGTGCAGTCAATATAAATAAAAAGTCTAGATTATTTAATTTTTAGTTTTATAATAAAACATAGTATAGCAAAATATAAGTTTATAACGTTATTTTTGTTTAGTGCAAATTTCTTAGCAGGTGATTGTACTCATTTTTATAAACAACTAGACGTGGCCCGCGGCTCCACCCGCGTTAAATTATACATCTAAACCTTCCTCAGGAATCAAATTTTTAACATGTACTAAGTACATTCACTAAATAACTTTTGACTTCTTGAAATAAAATATAGCTTACAGTTTATTTTACCGAATCTGATTGCTTATTAGATGTACTCAACATGGCGTCGCATCCAGAAGTACTTTGCTCCTCGTCACAATTAACTATCTCAGCGTGTAATTTAAGTGGCCGTTTTTCCTTTGAATTTAAATCAAATAATTATATAAATTTTATATTATTTGAATGAACTATGACTGATGTACAATAAAACTGTTACGTTTACATACACTCACATTTTCTGTTACCGATTTTATTACAGCCTCTGATCGAGTAATCTTACTTCTCCATCTAAAATTAAAAGTATCTTGACAATCCACACAAAAAGTTTCAGCAAAATCAATGCAGCCTAAGAAATATACAAAGTTATTTTATCTTTAGTGCAAAGCTCTTAGGGGGTAACTTTTGTTGTGGGATTTTCGAAAAGTCACGAAAATATAATCACCTGTTCCATATAAAATTGAACTATGACACTGGCAAAATGTATGAAACAACTGATAGGTATTTATTTCGCGTTTTCGGCAAAGTCTTAGGACTAAAGTAGTCCATAATGACTGGTACAGTTAAAGAAAAAATAACGTTGTATCATTTATACAGGGTGTTCTGTAGGTGATCGGACGAATTTTCGTGTTAGGTTATAGTTATCTTATCTTATGTGGAGGCCAGTCAGTGCAGACCGGCGACACTTCGACCCAGTGGGATCTTTTGTGTCGACACTCTCCCAATAACGACTGCCATAGATGTTCATAGCAGCCGGGACTGACGGCTTAACGTGCTCTCTGAGGCACGGAGCAGGCGATAATTGTCAATCAATACGCACATAATTTCGAAGTCATAAAACTTACGAAAGTCAGAGGTGCGCGACGTGGGTTCGAACCCTCTTCATTGCAGTCTGTTAGTCTCCCCACTGAGTTATCGCTGCTCTACATTATAGTTACACAGTAATAAAAATATAAAGCCTTAATTTTTGAAAAATAATATGTAGGGGAGATATGGAAAGAAATGGATAAATAAAAAAACATGTGCGGACGTAGCTGCGGGCATCCTCTAGTTCAATATAAAGAAGAAAACCCATCATACGCAAAGTGTCCCTCCCCCACTCTATCTTCTAAACTGCAGTACTTAGGTATGTATAAATAATTATGCTAAACAGTGACATATATACCTAATTAAATTTTAATGAAAATTATAACGGCTCATTAGACTTTAATAATTAACGAGTAATAGACAACTAACTTAAACTTCTACTTGCAAACAATAAAATGCATATTGTGCTTGAGCCCAGTAGTGCTCAAGCACAATATGCATTTTAGGTAGATATTTTTTATGTGCAGTTCATAATTATATACAGTTGTCGATCACATAAGTACCTACATATCGACATAAACTAACTAAGGATATCCTATCCTATCCTTAGTTAGTTTATGTCGATATGTAGGTACTTATGTGATCGACAACTGTATATAATTATGAACTGCAAATAAAAAATATCTACCTCGCTTCCGTTGCTTTCTTTACGGCTGCACAATTTTTGTTTTTCTTTTTTTTGATACAATGGTATACATAACCCTTACGCCCCATTGTTAAAACGAATAAAATAAAAACATAACATTATACAAACTACTTAAATAATACACTTGATAGTAAACAAAACAGTAATACAGTTTACCGTAGGAAAAAAAAACCAAAGAATCAAAATGTAGTCGTAGTATAATAATGCGTTTACGATACGGACGCTCGAAGTTCGGCACGCGAGACAAAATGGCACAGGTCCTTCCTAAACGGGCGCTCGCGCCGTACTAATCGGTGCATGCTTGTGCATCGTAATTTATTCTAAATTAGAGTGATATACATATACATTTTATGATAAATTTCATGAACGGATTTTCATCAAACTTTGAAATTAGATTTCTTGAAGAACATAGTTTATTTTGCACTTTATTAAACCAAAAAATCGCTATAAAATAGGGATATAAAACATAAAAATGGCTTAGGATTTTATTTTTTTACGAAATAATGTTATTTATAATCGATATTTTAGCTCGGTATGCGTCAACAAATTTATATTTCTGATACGATACGTATTTTTCCAGTCAAATTTATAAATATTAGTGATAGATATGAGAGCATGAAATTAACTCTGCGTTGTTTTTTCAGTAAACTTGTGGGAGATTAATTACCACAAAGTAAACAAATATTTTTTTGTAAATTTGTTTCATGAATTGGCCATACGAAAGTTCGGCCTATTTTTTACATGTATTTAAAAATGTCGGAGTTTTACCTAAGATGGTAAATTAGGCGACTGAAATCTTAGATATTCGCGCGAAAACGTGAAATTGCTCTTAACTAAGATTGTATGAAAATAGCCTTAATAAACTGCATAAAGCTTGATATTGATAACATTGGCTCTGCAAGCTGATCCCAGGGTCACCCATCTATAATATGACCGCGATGTCTATTGCTTTACCTTAGCTAAGTTTGCACGAAAATGGCTTTAGTAAATCTGCAAAACTCTTGATATTGATAACGTTGGCTCTGCAAGCTCATCCCAGGGTCACCCAACTATAATATGACCGTGATGTCAATTGCTTTACCTTAACTAAGTTTTCACGAAAATGACCCTAGAAACCAAAAATATTTGTCAATTGCCCATTTATAATCGTTGATTATTATAATACTTAAGTGATTTACATTTTATACTTGTTGATTATTATATTAAGTGATTTACATTTTATAATAGTTTATTATTGTAATAAGTGATTTACATTTCAATATCTATGTAGCATAGCCGTTGCAATGTTGATCTAAAAATAAATAACTGTATGAATAACTACTTACTTTACTTGTGTCAACCCTAGCTTCCATGCCCTTACGCGACGTTGTCGGCTTTTTCTACGAGATCAAAGGCGTCATACTACTGTTAGTCTTTATACTGTGACAATAGTATCAGTCCCGGCAGTTTGAGAAAACAATTTTTATTAATCCCCAATTCCAGGTTTAAAAGGCATATCCATGTTAAGATTTCGTATGTAGTTTTACGTCATTTGGTACTGAAAAACTCTACCTATTCCGACCCCTAGTGACATTATATATTTCTTTACACAGCCAAATCATTAGCAATCTGCACTAAAATAGCTTTGCGATTTTACTTACAATTCATTGTTACCACTATACAAGTCATCTGTTGAATGGAAACTGAGATGTATCTCATACGCGTCTAGATGGTAGAATATAGCTTCACACAACGGACACCTCAGTATTTCCTCTGGACACTGGTTCTCATCACCATGGTCATCAGTTACGTGTTTCTGCAATTATAATATAACTATGACTTATTACTCAGTTTTAGGCCGTGCTTATTTCTATGTACACAGCAGTAAGTCTAGTAGCTATGTCTTTTTAAATGTTTTAGAATATTTTGCCATAATTATGATGCCAAATAAGAATATTCACCTGATCTTAGGCACTTACTAAGCAGTAAGGATATTAGATTGCTTGCATCCCAGCACAAAAAAGTTTGTGCCCATGCAAAGGGCTACAGCCATTACGTTCTTAGGTACCCTGGAAGCCCTACTTAGCCCTACCTACAGTAACACAACAGAAGATTATTTGGCTGCAATCTTTTGTATTTTTTTGTCTCATTGCTCTGAGTTTGAGCAGAAGTGCCACTGTATTGTGCTACCACTTATGATAGTTATGTTTATGACGCAATGTTGTGCATACAGTGCTAACTATATTTGGGTCTTAAACTATTCCTTTTTTGTCAGAATTAGAATTGGTATATTTACTCAAAACCAAGTGGCATTCAGTTTGCAATGTAATAGATATAAATACTTTGCAAAGTTATATGTTTAAATTTCAAATAAAAAGGTGATTTAGGCTTAAAGTAGTTACCTCCCTTAAGTCTAAATAACCTATTGATCCAAAATCTAATTTAAAAATTTCAATAAGGAAGTAATTTTATGCTGATAGTAGTAATACTATTAGCATAAAATTATACTTATTTATTGAATGAGCAAATTAAAGTAATATTGGCTGCAAAAACTAGCTAAAATGCATAAGATACATTGAGTTTTTTAAGTGTATACTTACAAATAAATTGACTTTGTTTTCATATTCTTCTCCACAAAATGCACAGTAGTAGAGCTGTAACACCTCCTGAAAACATATTAAAAGTATATTTTAATTAGAAATTTTAATTAATATAAGCTGATCTAACATAATAATATCTTGATTGACTGTATCACCACAATTCATTAGGAATTTGGAAATTATGAACGCTTCTTGTAGTACAGGGATAATTTTTTTTTTTACAAGAGTGTTTAGAAATATTTAAATAATGAGCATAAAGACCACCTATATGCGGAACAATGATTTGCCAATGACAGTATTTTGTCCCTTGTGTCATTTGAATCCACAATTCCTTGGCATAGTGGTAGTGGCAAGGCCACTCACTACGCCATCACTATGCAATAGCGAAATAATCCAAAAAAGGAATAGTATTAAAATATTATTATTATTAAAATTTTCGTCTTCAGTTTTACTTGCATGGTATGTTAAGAAAGTAGCAATTTACATAAAATTTCAATAGCTTTAATAACTGAAGGATACTGTAGCATTCAATGAGTGAAACAAATTTTAGAATTGGTTCTGTATTCCAAAAGATTACATATGGGTAAAAATGTATGCATCTTTAGTATAAAATTTCAATTTTCTGGATGAGTTATTTAAATACATTTCAGATAAATTTATAATTAGTTGAGGAAAGTTGTTGTTTTGTAATCAAGTCATTAAAACAAACAATTATATCCCTTAAAAAATGCTTACAAAAATAAACATTTCAAAACAATCAACCTTAGGAGATAGACATATGTCTTTGCAGAATTTTTCATGTCCTATTATTTCTTTAGTAGATATCAAATTCAAAATAATAGGTTGTTTGCGAAACTCATTTGACTAATGTAATATTGATCCGTGTCCATCACCCTGCTGCTACTGTTAACCTGTCAAGTAGTGTAATGCCAGACATATTTAAAAGTCTAATGAGTCTGGTTGCGGGTGTGCCGCTACAACTGAACCCGTTAATCTTTGAGTAGTTGAGAACTTTAAACCTTTAATGTCATAATATACACAAATAACATCTAGATTCAGAACTTATTTGTATATCAAACTGTTATCTGAAGTGGAGATCAAACTCATAGTACTTATACTAGATCTTAGAACTTTATGTTTTGAATTATAGTCATGACATAGATCAATACAACTTTTAGGGCCAGTTGCACAACAACTCACTAAATACGTTTAGCACTAAATACATTTAAAACATTGTGGCATCTCGGCCACCTTCACATGGATGACTGCGACAGCACAATGTTTTAAATCTATTTAGTGCTAAACGTATTTAGTGAGTTGTTGTGCAAGTGGCCCTTAGTATGTTGCCAGTAATTTACTGTACCATGGTCAATATTAAACTCCTTCATCTTACTTTTATAAGACTTACAGGGTGCATCTCTGCATCTATTTGATCATAAAAATAGTTATTAAATCAATTTATAATCAACACTTTAGTTACCTGGTTATATAATCTCAATTTCTTAGATGCTCCAACTTCTGGTATGTCTGTGTCTTGCCGGTGAAAGAATTTATTATGGTATATCATTGCTGAGGGGAGAAAGAAGTCTACATCACAACAGTCACAGTGGAAGATTTTATCTTCTATTTGTTCGTGTTTTTCATGGCTTGTTTGTACATGTATATTATAAGGATGCTGAAATATAATTTGTTTTATTAATAACAAGTCCTATATTACATCTGAGCATAACATATATCATGCTCTAAATTTTGGTATTCATAGATTTCAGAGGTGGTGCAAAACAATACATCTATCAATTTGGCATCAATGACTCTTCTAGTTCATTATATAATTATTATGATAAGGTGACATGAACTCGTGTTTCATTGTTGTGGAGCTTTTGAATTTTTACTATAATGTGAAGAGGTACAAATTATAGAGAAGCCTCCTAACACAGGTAAATTTACTTAAGTAGTACCCTGACTACTGATTATCAACTAGCATAAAAAGAAAAGTACTATTTTAATTATTTTATTTTTTACACATAATCCATGGATTGCTTGAGTCATAACATCTATAATCCAGGTTCAATAAAATAATCTTGTCAGAAGATAATAGGTATTGATGATAAGAAAAACTGCCGTGTAGTGGGGAGAGGGCACAGGTCGAGTTTCAGGCTATACAGCACGCGTGCTGTTGACGAAACGAGCCTTACCTTCATCGTGAACAGCTTGCCGCACCACGGACAGAAGTACTTGACATCGTGATCTGGGTGTACCTTGTGTTTGTGAGTTATCGCCTTAGATATTGTCGGAAACATTTGTGAGCATACGTCACAATTCACCATCTCCGATTTTTCATTAACCTTTTCATTAGATACTTGTGAATCGACACCAAACCGATTTTTACTTTTAAACTTCGGGTCAGCATGCTTCCTAAACATAATAAATAAATAAATAAATTTACTACCTACTTCTTTATTGTACGTCAACCAAAGCCGAACATTTGACATTTGCAGAGAACATAACATTTTACCTAAAATGAACCTGTAACTCCTCTTTGCTGTCGAAAACGTCTTTGCAAAATATACAATTGAATTTCTGCTCTGTAGTCATTTTGGTTATAATTTATAGTACACTGTTGCTTAAAAACACTTATGCCATTGTATATCAATCCACTGCACTTCGTTATGTATGGAACAAATTACTTTCAACATTAATGTTGTCCTTTTCTTAAGTATATATTTATGGATAACTTCTAGTCATAGTTTAATAACAATACATATAACACCAAATCCAAACAAAACTCAGGCCATTTTGTAATTTGTATTTATATTTTTTTTCTAGCAAGTTGAAAAACGTACCATTTACACGATACTATTTTAATGATTACGTATTAGTAAGTTTTCTTATAGTCGATTATTTAATTGTTATTATAACGCTGAATATTGTTTAGTTGATAATACAGTAATTAATCTATATCAATAAATAAACAGAATAGTTATTATTATGGATTGCTCGGATGGCGGAGTGGTAAGTAAACCTTATCACTTGCTACGCACCATGTTTTGTGATTTCGATCCCCATTCCCCACACAGGCCATTAATTTGTGTGAACAACAAACAGTTGTTTCGAAGCTGGATGGTTCTCAGTGTTGTTTGAATGTTTGTTGAGTACATACAAGAAACAATCGTAGCACAGAAAATGACACTAAAAGGTTATGAGATTTCCCCCTAAGTTCGACTATACTGTATTTAAACAGCCATACTAACAATCGTGGTTTTAGGGGTATTTATTATATTTAATAATGAGCGTGACAGGTTAAAACAAGATCTGTCAAGACTTGGCTAAATTTTAGGTTTTTGTTTCATTCTATGCAACATAAAGGAAAAGAAATTCCAGGCAAACTATAAATTTTAGAGAAAAACGTATAATGACAATTATTGATCCTAATGATGAGATCTTCCGAAAGATATTTTTTTAAATGGAATTTCTATAAAAATCCTTTGCCCCTCATATAGCAGTTTCGACCCACTGTGTGCCGGCGTAAGACAATAACTAGTATTTGAGCCTATATTACATATATATTTTTTGACCTAGGAAAAGCGAGAGATAAAAGGGATGGTCGGCAGATCCTTTGATTGTGACAATTCGACTTCAAATTGTATATTTTACTGAAAAGTATAGGTGTGTTTAGTGTATAGGTGTGTTTACTGTCCGCCTGCAAATTCCCATCATCTGGGTTATATCTACCTAATGATTTACAATTGTTTTCCAGAAACACTTATTTGAAGTATATGTATTAGAAATGGCTAAGATTATTCCTACCTTGAATTTTGCCAAGCGGATGTACTCTGGAGGATTGAGTAAAGTAAAAGCTCAAAAATATGTTCTAACTAATTACTTCCAAAGTGATCCAAAGAAAAGTGACTTCAATATCGTGGAAGAACAACTACCTGAATTAAAGGACGGAGGTAATTATTCGTGAAATACCGTTTTATGTAAGCATTATTCACAGTTTTACTTTTATTCAATTTGGATTTCAGACATACTGACAGAAGCCGAGTATATTAGCGTGGACCCTTACATGCGAGCATACATGATTGCATATAAATTACCAACTGACATGATAGGTGAACAAGTGGCAAAGTTAGTACTAACTCAATCAAACTTGTGTTTTTTTACGTTCAATATAACTTTGTAAATCATATTTAATTATTTTAGGATCATCGCAAGTCGGAATCCAAACTATCCTGTTGGCAATTACGTTACTGGATCTTTTGGCTGGCGAACGCACACTGTTTTGAATCCTAATGAATCGTCAAAAAAGACAGGAGCATTGCCCGTAACGCTTATACCTGATATTAATCCACATCCCCTTTCTCTTGCCCTCGGAGTTCTTGGTATGCCTGGGTGAGTATTTCATTGTTTTCATTATTAACTCTTACATGGAACTGATCTTAAAAGATCATTATAATTAAAGCCAAGCCATGTTTTTTTTAAAAAAAGGGCTGGCTCCATTGTGAAACAATTAAGCCTGATGCGAGACTGTGAACTAGCAGACTCTACATATTTACGATATCATTATTAGGCACTCTCAGATAATGTATGTAGGTTGTCTCACAAAGTTTTCCTTAAGAAAAATCAAGCAATAATTAACTTATTTATACGCCCATAACATCGCACAGTTAGAGTGGTTTCTATTAAAATTATACGTGGCAACGTTCAACGTTCGAACTACTAGGCTAGCGTTGCTGCTTTCATTATATTATCAACATTACGTGTTTAATAAAATATCATTTAAATTAAATTAGAAACTATGCATGTATTACTTAACTGATAATGAACTTTGTCATTTTTATATCAGTAAGGCTTAATTCGAAATTGTTTTAGTAATACGGCTTATTTTGGCTTAAAAGAGATTTGTCAACCAAAACCAGGTGAAACTATAGTAATTACCGGAGCAGCTGGTGCAGTTGGATCGCACGTTGGTCAGATTGGGAAAATTCTAGGTAAGATCTGGTTAACTTCTGTATCTACCTTATTACTTTTTAACGTTCGAAAAATCTCTTTTACAACAGCTTTGTCCGTCCGTCTGTCTGTTATATAATTTTCAACTCAAGAACCGTAAGAGCTAGAGACTAGCGGTCAACGCCATTCCACTCAGCATAGTCGATATACCCTCGAAATAACAATGACCTATGACCTCTGACCTCAAGGTCACGTGATACCATTTTTTCGAACTCTGAGATTTACAGCAATTCATTACCGTTTCTCACTTGTTAACTGGTAATTCGGTTGCTTTTTAGCAGCCATAGTCACAGGATGACTAACTTTAGCTCAAAGTACTCGTATCTTAAGTAGCCTTGCTATTTTGAGTTTTGAACTCGTTCTGTGTAAATGGTAAATGGATAATATAAAATACTTATTATAACATACTTTGAAATAATTTATATGTGCTCAAGACATCAAGTTGTACACTGCTTTAGTCTCCCTATAATTTTGGATGCTGAAAAGCCGCAAAGTCGGAGTAAATGTAAATACAAATCGAATTCTAAAGAGATGTACGAGCAAATGAAGAAACCTGACGTGAAATCTGTTTTAATTAATCTTTCATTCGATCGCTGCTATGTTTAAATTGCATCTGATTTTGATTAATGCTATTAAATTTTAAATGGTAGCAATCTGAATCACCAACAACTATTAATGAATTAGCTACTGCGCGCGGCTCCGCCTGCGTTTGCCTGTAGTTTATTTTTATCCTAAATAACCATTTTCTTGTAGGTTGCCGTGTCGTCGGTTTTGCTGGGACTGATGAAAAGTGCCAATATTTAGAAAAGAAGCTAGGATTTGATCGTGCATTTAATTATAAATCTGTTGATATCAGAAAAGCTCTAAAAGAAGGATGCCCTAAAAGAGTAGATTGTTATTTTGATAACGTAAGATGACTCTTAAATTCTTAATTATGAAGTTAAAACGAAAGAAAGCTATAGAATTTCTTTACAGTTGACGATTTGAAAATTATTATGTTATATAAATGGTTATGTAATAAAGTTTTAATATGTTTATAGGTGGGTGGTGAAATAAGCTCGACAATAATTAAATATATGAACAATTACGGCAGAGTTGCTGTTTGTGGTTCTATATCAACTTATAATGAAGATAAACCACCGAAAGGTATCGTATTTTTCTATACTTAATTATATTCGACTTTTAGGCAGTTATGGGTATAAATGTACCTATATCATAATAAAATATGATAAATGCAATATTATAATATTATACATAGATTTAAGTCTGTTTTCTGTGCGAGCAGATAGAGTATACGAATTAATCTTGTTAGGTAAGATTGTGATATTATATTTCTTTTACTATGACACGTCTTGTTTAGTGAAAGCAATTCTTCAGTTTAGTTCAAAGCTTCCTTGCTTTACTTATACTTTTAAATTATTTAAAATGTTTCAGTTTCGGTACTTCAACCTGCTATTGCTATGAAACAATTAAGAATTGAAGGATTTCTGGTAAATCAGCGTTGGGGCAACCGTTGGAACGAAGGAATTAATGCAAACCTGAATTGGTTACGCGAAGGAAAGTTAAAATATCAAGAAAAAGTATATCACGGTTTTGATAATATGGTAGATGCTTTGGTAGGTTTGCTTAGAGGCGAAAATACAGGCAAAGCTGTTGTCAAAGTAAAGTAATTAGTTATACTTGCGATAAAGATGTTTTTGCACCGGAATTATCTTTATTAAAGTATTTAAATGATGTTGAAATAGCTAATGTTTAAAAATAAAATGTTGGATTTATCTACCTTGTTTTATTGCTTCAAATGCAATAGTCGAAACTACACAATAAACAAGCATTGGAATTTGGCCGCGGATTACAAGCGCTGGCCAAGACATTAAATACTCTACCCGTAAGAAGGGAGCGAGCAGTGCTCTACACCAAATTCATAGTGTTCTGTCTACATAATGTCTACATAGTAGCTGTGTACCAATCTTCCATTCATTTTGTTGAGGTCAAAGTCCAATTTTGTATGGAACACCTTTTTCCACGATTTCGGCAATGTCCCAGTACAAAAATTGCTCATAATAACAATTATAATCACCCCCTGATAAGTTTTCCCTATACTAAGAATAACCTTGTATATTACAAAGGTGGCAAATAAGCATTGGACCCGCTTTATGAATTTGAATCGTATGGAGAGCGGAGTAAGTTGCGCAGTAAAGTTCGGTAGAATTCTATTGTCTCAAGTACTACGCGACGACAACGTAAACATATTATTATGACGTGGCTACTGATATTTTTGCGCTAACGTAGGCGCGGGGACGGAAGAATAATCAAGAAAGCCTTTAATATGGCACTACACACTTTGAGTAATCAATTCCGGAGAGAACTTTGTAGGTTGTATTGCTGTTGAACGCTTTTCAGGTTGTATTAAGTATAAAGCTTTATAATACAACAATTAGAACAGCTGTTGCGAATGGTATATTTAGTAAAACTAGGTTCAGCATGAATAAGTAATGTAATGTAATGTAATTATTTAACAATTTAAGATTTTAACCAATACCTAATATTTAAAATTTATAGTGGTAGTATCGCGTACAGCCAAATTGACAACAATAATCGTTTCCAATGCTTTGAGATTATTAATTTAAAACTTAATATCCCCGTATTAGTGTTTTGTCGATGGATTATTGAATCTCGTAGATCTGTAGACGGAGAAAACTAGTTTGTTCCGTCTACGCGTGGATCAATTACGTTTGGATCAGTTCTTTTTTTAAATGACACCCAGGTGAGCAACACCTAACGTTTATTTCTTTGTCACAGAGAAATTTACAAAGATCAAAATAACGGATATAAAATACACGAACAATTTGTAAATCACACAGTTTTTTATCCCGATTGATGATCGAATTGATAACATTCTATTAGGTGACTACTAAAACAATACCGCATCGATGCAGTCTAAATTTGTCAACATCTATCAATAAGTCAAAAGTAAAATTTTAACTAGTTTTCTCCGTCTACGATTTCAACATTTTGACAGATGCCTTTTCCAGTTATTCTTCGTTTAAGATTACACAATACTCAACGCTATGTGATAATTGGTCCGAAACTCAGCGTCTGAGAGTCTGAGTAACTATAGACGATACCTATATTAATAACTTCAACAGGTAAGCTCATTTTTAAAATAAACCTAAATATAAATCAGCTTCTTCGTGTCAATAGTTCTTCTTGTGTGAACTATATTTGCATAATATTCGGCTATTTAAAATGCGTTAAAATAAACTGAATTGTATTTAAGGGCACAATAAATTCGAAAGTAAATCTGTTTGTTATCTTTTCAAGGCTAAACCACTCTACCGATTTAGATATAATTTGGTGAAGATATAGTTCAAGAACTGGGGAATGGCTACTTTTTATTGATGTAGATACCACGCGAGCGGAGCCGCGCGCAAAAGCTAGTCATACATAAATCGAAAATGGTGCCCGGGGGGGACGTTAGCTTTAGTTTGGTGTGTCACACTCCCTGTCCATGTCACACTTTCAAGGTGCCATGTTTTTCTTAGTAGGATGACCACGAACCTTCGCTGGTATTAACTGTTCCGAAAATTTTCGGGACAGTCAATGCCAGCTTTAAAAGCCCATGATTTGAAATATGTGGCTTTGTTTAATTTTTAATGTAAATATATAGTAATGGGTAAGCCATTACTATATATTTACATTTTCATATTTACATTACAAATTAAACAAAGCCACATATTTCAAATCTTTGATTAAATTCTAAATTTTGCTATTAGTTCACAAAATATTTTTATAAACTCAAAGAAATTTAATTTATGCTATATGCTAATAGTTGCGGTTTACTATCACAAGATAGTGAAACATAAATAATTATAAGTGATACTGACTCAGTATGTAATTTATCTTTTATCTGCGAACTGCAGTCCATCATAGTCAGTACACTTCTTTATGGTCAGTAATACAATACAGCATAAATGATCAACCTTTACTTATAGACGCACCAAGCGCAAGCATTAAAATCTCTCTTTCGGCACGAGTTACCTGTAACAGTTAATAGTGAATTTCCCTGTTGTAATTATTAAGAATTTATTATAATAAATAGACCAACACCCGCACTTTTGAACCTGTAATTTAATTAACTAAATCATAGACATTGACGATTGCCAAACAACTGGTATTCAATATTACTATTAAAAACAAGACTTTCAAAAGCTTCAAAAGCGCGGGACTTGGTTTAATTGCTGTTGTTGTCATTGTCATAATTTTATTCTTTTTTTTTACATTATATCAAAGGCCCGAATTTTAATTTACTGAGATTAGATACCTAGCGTTATTACATTATTTATGTTGTATTTACTCTCACGTCTCACGGTTTATTTATTTATATCAAGCTATAACGAGTAACATCTAAACCAAAATTTTCCTAAACATGTATATAGAGGCCATCATTTCTAAAATTACTAAGAATAATATTAAGTCTGAGAATATATTATATTGTAAAACTTTTGACTCTCCTGTCGGCAAAACTTTAGCTGTATCTGATGATGACTACTTATACATAGTCGCTTTCGAAGACACCAAAAATCTCGAGAAAAAATTAGAATCTCTTGCATCAGAATTATCATGTAAATTTGTTGAAGATAAAAATAAAATATTGCAAAGATTTGAGGAAGAGCTTTCTGATTATTTTGAAGGCAAATTAAAGAAGTTTACAGTTCCAATGAAGTCATTTGGATCAGAATTTCAAGAAGTAATGTATCTACTTGTTCTTTAAAATTTTGCTGTATATAAATTGAAATTATACTACTTTATACGGCTTTTATCGTGTTATTTCGGTACATGTAAAGTACAAGTTTAATTTCATTATATAACATTTAAGTTAATATAAGACAACATTATGGACATAGCTGCTTAAATAGTATTAAATACCTATAAGTACTTACTTGTTTAGTATTTCATATTACCATTATTTTATCCGCAGGCTGTGTGGAATAAGCTCATGGAGCTACCTTATGGGTCAACTCAAACATATGCTGATTTAGCAAAAGCTCTGGGACGTTCCGCCAGTCACTCTCGTGCTGTAGGTGCAGCTTGTGGTGCTAATCCTTTATTGCTTGTGGTTCCATGCCACAGGCTTGTTGCATCTGGATCTAAAGGTGGATACAACAGTGGTGCAGATCGCAAGGACAAATTATTACAACATGAAAATAAGTTTTTGAGCTAGAATTATTAAAAAGAATTATTATACCTATGCCTGCTATTATTGTTGTGCTACCAGATAAGTTTGAATTAAGTAAATATTTTATGTTTAAAACTTATTTTTTCATGTAGTTACCTCAATAGAATTGCTGTGCCCTATGGTAGCTGTGATCTGTGACTGGCTTATAAATGGATGATAATGTTAATGCAGATTAAATGCCAAGATTTGCACCATAAAACGTCTCATCATATCATATCAGAAATGTAACATGCATATAAAAATGGTCCTGTGTCCTTTGAATAATATAATGTGATAAATGTTCAGATTTCAGGGCCCAGGTACAATGCTTTTTGTTAAAACATTAATTTTAGATTTGTTTGATGAAAACCAATGTAATTAAATGGTGCGGAAATTCAGAAAGTAACGGATTTGCAAGTAAACCAGTTGGTACACTTACAATCAAATAAAAAGGTGTGCATCACCGCAGCAAAATGTTAAAAAATTTTGTCCTTTAGAGAGGTGAGAGTATGGCAAATAATTAGTCCATCGTGAAGAGTAATTTGTTCACTAATAGCAAAATTTGTTCAAGTGGTAGTTTTAAAGTTATTCAAGAAAAACACATTTTTTTGCAAACAAAGCAAATTTTTATTTTTAAATCATTTTAGCCCGGAATTAAACGCATGAATAGATAGCTTTTATTGCGTATTAAATGTTTGTGAACAGGCCACGAATTACGATATTCTACTTGACTGTACAAAACATCGGATACTAACCTACTAATTTGCGAAGTTTACCCGTATGTATGGGCTGTATGGTGCAGTCGCTTTTACGTAGCCTTTATAATTTGGTCGGATTATGGAAGAATTGCTGCCACGTTCTTTTTGTTGATATAACTTATAATAATTTAAAGCTGAAATTAACAGGATTGTTTATTGATGGAACATTTTAATTAGTTCATGGTATTCCATGTTTCCTTGTTTTATGGGAACTGCGTAGGTATTCGATCATTTAAATCAGACCATATAAAATGTAATAAAATTTCTGTGTATCCTCATATTGCGTAGAGTTACATAGTCTAAATTTGCTGTCGTTTTATGGGTAAGAATAAAAAAATACGCGCAGTTTGTAAAAAGTTACTGTCCGAGCAATTTGCGATCAAAAATAAAATATATAAGTTATTAATTCCAGATTTATTTTCTGGATATAAGAATGTTAACTATTCATGTGATAAGAAGGTATTTTTCGTTCTTATAATATAGTATGTATTTTTTCGTGACTTATTATAAACTAGCTGTCCCGACAGACGTTGTCCAGTACGCATAAAAAAAATTCCTACAAAAAACAAATCTAAACCATTCTCGAATCCACTTGAACACACACAAAAATTTCATCAAAATCGGTCCAGCCGTTTAGGAGTTTAATTACAAACACACGCACAGAAGATTTATATATACATATAAAGATAAGTACCTATAGACCTTCAGTTTAATTTAGTCATTGTATTTAATTAGATCTTAAGCAAAATATTAAGTCGGCCCTACATTTACAGCGCAACGTTAGTGAACTGCGGGTGACATAAAGGACGACAAACTTATTATTTGCGGTTGGTACAGTAACCGTGTCTAGGGATTAAACCGCAAAATTAAGTTTGTTTTTTATTGTATATTTTTTTCCGGGATAAAAAGTACCCAGTGTGGTGCCCAGGATAGTAAAGTATAATAATACGAAGTTTCATCGTAATCGAACTGGTAGTTTTTGCGTCATGCTTGAACAAACGGACAGACAGACAAAAATTTTTTTAATAACATTTTTGGGTTCGGTTTCGATCTAGTAATTGCTATTTATTTTTTTATTATTTTCAGTGTACAGAATTTACACTTCTACAAATTTATTATATCTATACTAATATTATAAAGCTGAAGAGTTTGTTTGTTTGCTTGAACGCGCTAATCTCAGGAACTACTGGTCCGATTTGAAAAATTCTTTCAGTGTTAGATAGCCCATTTATCGGCTATATATCATCACGCTAAGATCAATAGGAGCTGAGCGCCAATGAAGAATGTTTCAAAATCGGAGGGTATTTTTTTCCTTTTGAGAGCTTCCGCTGCGTGCGCTGCGTAAACAGTTAAAGTTTCGCAAAAATCATGTATGACAGAATTGTTCCCCTTTAAAAGTTCTAAAAAAAAGTCCGCGACAGCATATGTCTATCTTTTAAGGTTGGCTCACTATAACCATTTTTATGCTAACCAAATTTGTTCTAAAATAATGTATTATTTGCGAAGGTATTATTATAAATATGATATTAATCCTTATCCAAATAAATACGTTATTCATCACAAAATTGCCCTTTACATCATTCGATTTCAATGAATATCTTAGGAGATATCGCAGTTTTAAAATAACATTGCAGCAAAATAATTATCCATTACAGACATAGTACAAACGATGTTTCTCCTGTTTTATTCTGCGTGATTACTACTGGTTCGATTTGAAAAATTCTTTTAGTGTTAGATAGCCTATTAATCGAGGAAGGCTATAGGCTATATAACATCACGCTACGACCCACGGGGGCGGCGCAGTAACGATAAACGCGGGTGAAACCGCGGGAACATCTAGTGTATAGATAAACAAAAGTCTAAGTATTTTCTTCCATACAATTTGTGGATGTCCCCTAGTGCCCATTCTTCAAATATCTGTAAATTATATTTCTTAGAGACAGTGTGCCTGTTTAAATTTGCATCCATTACGGTCTACAGAATATTGCCAATATAAATTTAAGAAAATAACTATATCATATCTATTAGTTTCGATTAAATTAACTAATCTTCCCATTTCTCAAATCATAATCCGTTGTGTCACTACAGTTGTGCGACGCAATCACAGAACAATATTACTCTTGTCGGAGTAACCTGGACGCAATAACCTGGGATTCATTTATATTCTACCAAAAAAAAAACAAATTATTTGAAATGGTAAATCAGTTTCATTAAGCTGGACTAACTTCTGAACGAATCCGCTATTTTATTTTTGTGTTAGTTGGAAGTTGGAAGATCGTGATGGAACACTAGACTCTCTGTAATCTGTGTGGAACACGGTGTTCATCACTAAGGAAGTGTAAGTTTTATGTACTTAAATATTTAGTAATTGTCTAGCTTTTGTGATAAATATTTATTATACCAATATGAAATTTAAATGTAACAATTCAAATCATCTAAACACCGAATTATATTAATGTGTTTTTTTTTAGGTAAGGTGAAATAGAAATTTTGGTCAGTTGTGCGACGAATGACACGAAATTGTGAGACGTGTCACAACGGAAATTGTTAAGGTAAGGGCACATGAATTATTATATCGATGATTAAAAATTAAAACATCTGTAGATAATTATAGTGTAAGTATGTGGTACATTTTTTTCAGATGGCTTTGTCCGCGGCGGAGAGAAGAACGCTGGTAGAACTAAGGCTAGAAAGAGGCAAATATATAAAAATACATATAAAAATTAAGAATAACACTTTAATAAATATGATTAAGTTATAAGTATGATAAAATATTATTTTATTTTTACTTACTTACCTGTACCTATCCTTACATGTCATAATCCTTAATATTTTTCTGTGTGTACAAGGCATTACAAAATCTGTTGTACGACGGCTTTTCCGTCGTGACACATTCCTTCGTAATTTGCGTTGTGCAACTGCGCTAAAGTTCCTTACCCTAGGTGTACCAAGGGTACATAATACAGCTTTTTATTTGATTGTAACTTCGAGTCTTATTTTATTATTTTTACCGACGAGAGGAGTGAATTATTAATAACAACTGATAAAAGTGATGAATTTCTATTTTATATTCACATTTACCAAATCATGAGGTAATTATTAATAATGACAGATAATCTATATCTATACTTATAATAAAACTGTAGAGAGGTCAATTCTGTACACTGAATATATATTCAAAATTAATATTGGAGGATGAATGGTGATCGATACTAATGACAAAAATGCAATCAGTAAATTTTTTGTCTGTCTGTCTGTCTGTCTGTATGTGCACGCATGGGTCAAAAACTACTGAAGGGATTTTAACCAAACTTGGTACGATTGTAGTCCATACTCCTGGGCAGGTTATAGGCTATATAACATAACGCTAAGACACATAGGAGCTGAGCAGTGACGATAAATTTGAAGCAAGTCGGACGAAAATGCGCTTTCGAGCTCTTATCCTCGCATACGTTGATCATACACCAAAAGTATGTATTACAAAGATGATGGTCTTCAAAAGATCTACAAAAAAGTCCTTAATAGTATATATCTATCTTTTATAAATTAGCCACAATAACGTGTTTAATCGTTAGGCATTTCTTCAAAGTGTATGAAAATACATAAATATATTGTATTTCACATAGATATATCTTTATCAAACTCCCATATTCAAAAAGTACACTTTAATATTTATATTATAAAAAAAAAAATAGGAATCGGTTTATAAACACACAAGATATAGATGAAATAAAACTTCCAAATCTCGCCGCGCCAGTATGGGTACGGCTATACGGTTGATTGTTGTTTAACGCGCGAAACGGCCATCCTCTGCATTTATAAAAAGGCGGGGGCGCTCACGCGCCGACTTCACTCACATTTTGTTTGTTTGGTTGAACGCGGTAATCTAAGGAACTACGGGTAAAAATTAGAAAAATATTTCAGTGTTGGATAGCCCATTTATAGAGGAAGGCTATAGGCTATATAACATCACGCTACGACCAATAGGAGCGGAGCATAAATGAAAAATATTGCAAAAACTAGGAAAATTCTCTTATGTGAAGCAGACGAAGTTGCGCGGGTCAGCTAGTTATTAATAATTTTCAATTAATCACACTTACCGTAACATATTCATCAAGCCAATTTCAAAGGTACAACAAGATAATTAGGATGTTTTATGCAGAACTGTGACTATACTTAACTAAGATACTAAATTAGAAGGTTGCACATACAACAGTTGATCATGACAAAAATATTTCGTTAAAATAATTTGATTTGCTTTGTAAATAATGTGTGGTAACTTGGCGTAATGTTAGCAAAACTCCTAATTATTGTCATACTAACTTCATCATCATCATCATCATCATCAGGCTATGATAGTCCACTGCTGGACATAGCCCTCCCCCAAAGAGCGCCATAGCGCCCTGTCTTCAGCCTGCCGCATCCAGCATCTGCCTGCAGTCTTTCGCAAATCGTCATCCCACCTGGTCGGAGGGCGTCCTACACTACGTTTGCCGAGTCGCGGTCTCCACTCAAAACTTAACTATCATTAATATACAATAATATTATTTAATAAATTCAATTTGATATAATTATTATTAATTTATTGTCTTTATACAGGTTGTCCCAAACAGTAGCGCTTGCTCTGTCCTCGGAGCATCAGTACTCACGTAAGGTCAAAAATGTCCAGTAATCGTTTTTGATCGATAACTTTACAAGCTCACTCGCCAATGGCGCTTGTAGTCTGCTACTGAGGTGTCGTATAAAACTGAAAGTCGATGCTGAAGTTGCAGTGTATGGCTGTGCACGGCAATGTGTAATACGATTATGTAAGTATAAACGAGTCCCGTGGGCATTAGCACCCATGGGGTTTTATAAAAGCCGGCGTAATAGTCCCAAAATAATGTCCAGCGAAAGTTTACAGGTAGAAGTAATAAGGCAACCTACACAAAACCGCGGAACACACAATATGCGTGTGACTGTTGTAGAAATAGACATTTGCTTGACAATACTTTTTGGGACGGTCTATATAATTATGCTGACATGCTGTATATTATATAGGCACTACTTACATCCCTAAAACAGTGCCACTTTGCCATGTTCGACTGGGATCTAGACTATGTGCCTATATTATAATTATTAGTCTTGCCGTAATCGTTATTATACATTTCGATTGATACATTTGACGCATGCCTACTGCTTAGTACATACAAAACTACGAAATCCGATCCCCATGGTTCAAGTTTTATAGTAGTAAGTTGCACCCACCTCGACGCAATAACATAATATACCTATATAGCAGCGAGGTGGGTGGAACACGTGTCATAATTGCCATGCAGTGGCAACATCTCCGTATTTCTACAAAAACAATGTTGCTGAATATGCAAGAAACGATGTAACTAGAATGTTTGAAGTGAGGTGGCAAATGAAAAAAAAAGGCAGTACCTACATAGAAGTCCATACATAATATTGTTGCAGCTATCAAAAATATAGAAAAAATATCGTATTGCCTATGGTTACGTCCGAAAGATGTAGTCTTCGTCTTTGAAGATAGTAGATAAATCAATATAAGGATTTGATCGCCTATGTTGTCGTAGGTATATAATTATAACATAATATGGCTTGTAATACGCTTTGTCCATAAAGCGTATCACAGGCCATATACCATATACGAGTGGCACGCCAGGCTATATTTGAAGCTGAGACTCTATGTGCTTTGGTACAAAATTTATTATGAGTCGATGGTTTCAAAGACAAGTGACCAAGTGATGGTGGACAATGGCATACAATTGATTTGGAATATACCAGTTACCCATAATATCTTATTATAAATAGTCTTTCAAAGCTATCGAAAGACAGGCATTCAAAATTTAAAATTAAAAGAAACATATATTTTAACAAACAGCTATTTTATTTAATTTACACTTTGTAGTAATATTATCGTGTATGTAACAACTACAGATGCAAGAGATACAAGCAAAGAATAAGTCAGAGTAAAAAAATTTGCCATGTTGAAAATTATAGGTCGGTCTTGAATCAATTCACGAAAGTTTACCACTTGCGCTCGTAGGTCGTCATCTGTAAAATGATACTTATAAAAATATTACGCATTATTTTATTGGAGTTGTTTGAATCTGAACCTCTCCTGGCTTATGGAGGGCCGTGGCATTGATATAAAATGTTATTGACACTGGGGCTCAATATCAGCGTTTCGATTAATATCCAGTTTTTACGATGGTTGAAATAATATAGGTACCTACAGCAGCGAGAGCCTAGTGGAAGAGAGAGTTAGATTGCCACTGAGGCAAGTGATTTCGGATCCGGCCGTTAGGGTCCCATTCCGGTACGCCCCCGGCCGGCACGCACCCACAGTGAAAAATTTGTTATTCCGCTACGCCCCCGGCCGAGACGCTCCCATTGTAAAACAACCGGAGAAGACACTTGAGCAAATACTGTTGAAAACAAAAGTGTTTTTACTATCATGTATTACCTTTAAAATTAGTAAGATTAGTTTTAAGTATACTCTTTAAAAATATGTTTAAAAAATGTTGTTGTAAAACACTTTTGTTTTAACAGTATTTGCTCAAGTGTCTTCTCCGGTTGTTTTACAATAGGAGCGTCTCGGCCGGGGGCGTAGCGGAATAACAAATTTTTCACTGTGGGTGCGTGCCGGCCGGGGGCGTACCGGAATGGGACCCTAACGGCCGGACCCGTGATTTCGATCAGCAAGCACTTACTTTGTCTGCTTATGTACCTACGTAATAGATCGCTTGCTTTAACGATGAAAGAAAACATCGTAAATAGTCCTGTATGTGTGAGACATACCCTAGTGTTCCCAAATATAGGTGCAGTCTGTTAACTACAAGCATAGTGTAGTTTAAGATTAGTTACTAACTTAGGTTAAACTTACCAGGTTTTTTGTTAACGAGGAGATGGTCCATAATGTTGACAATTCGATCTCTTTCGCGGTAGACGTTTTCACACTCGTTTACAAGAGTAACGAAAATTGCAGCGCATGTTAATAGTCGTAGTAAGCTTGACATGGCTGGAAAATATCCCGTGCCGTAGATTGTCCGCTAAATCATGAAATAGATACAAATTTATTCAGTTTTTGCAATATTTGCTATCTGCGCTTGGTTATGTGAGGTAATGCTAGGAAAGATAAAGTATTATGTTAAGAAATTGGAGGTTTAAGACACTTAACAGACCTCAGCTGTTTCCAAATTTAGGCCCGGTATCCACCAAAGCAAAGAGGAGAGGAGAAGAGCTTCCAAGCTGGCAGGTTATTTCCACCAAAGCGGAACGGAAATGAGTAGCAGAGAGATGTGAGCTGTGTGTATCTAGCAGAGATGTGAGCTGTGATAGCTCGAAACCAGTCAATCGAATGACGCTTTCAGGTGTGCGAAGCGCGGGGAGAAGGCAGCGGGAAACGGCGCGCGCGAACGCGAATCTCCTCTCCGCTTGATTCATATCCACCGAAGCTAAGCGGAGAGGAGATGTGGAAATAACGAAATCTGATTAAACCAATCAGATTTTGTTATTTCAATACACATCTCCTCTCGTCTCCTCTTTTCTCTGCTTTGGTGTTTACAGGGCCTAATATGTTTAGCTCATTACGAGATTTGAAATGGTAGCATAGTCGAATAAATAGTTATAGTCAATCAGCTTACACACAATATGTATTACAAAATATGAGTATTATTTACCTGGGATCCTAAGACCATCCGAACTGACAAATTGGTTATTTTAACCATATCTGAGAGTAGGCTTAAAGTGTTTAACAATATCTGAAAACAACAACTATGTAAGTAAGAATGATTATGTATCAGGAATTTTGCACTAGGTCTATTCGTGCACGTACCTACCTACATATATAAACGCCACTTCCATTATTATCCAAATCTAAAGGACTTACCCTGAATCCATATATTCTGTTGATGAATGACACTTGCTCAGTCAGCAACAAATAACAGCTTGTTAGTATCTCTACTTCCTTCGTACATTCGTTTGATTTAAAAACATGAGGTTTTATTTTATAATTCGTGCAAAGCCATTGTTTGTTACCTACACAGTCAGCCTTGCAACCATTTGGAGCAGAATCAGTTGATAAATAGCAGTTCTGCATTAAGTCTCCGACGATCCTTAATCGTACTCCGATATGCGTTATGTGAGCTATCAAATCTAACGATGTCAACATTTTTATATATAGAAAAATATAAGTTATTGAGTGACAGATAGGTGTAAGCCATCCATATGCGAGAACCCAAGCCGACAATTCGATTGAAGAGCTTATCGTCCATATAACAAAGAAAAATGCCATTAACTTGAGGAGTTTAACTCTCATCACAGAGAAACAAGTCACATTTAGAATATCGTCAATATACTCGTACTGTTTAAAATATTCTACGCAAATATGTCTACCGTACTTATAGACAAAATATAAATCAACAATGTATTGACAAAAATCGTAAACGATTTGTATAGAATCTGTGAGTTTGATGGAAAGGTCCATTGTCGGATAGACATACTTTATTTTGTAGTATAAGCCAAAGAAATTTAAACATCCAAGTAAAACTGTCATAAGAAAGCTTCTGACTAGTATGGACCCAGACTTTAAATTAGCCGCCTCTATATTACAATTTAAACCAAATAATCGTAATATTAAAATTAATGGTATCATAGAGGTATAAGTGTTATTTTTTGTAATATTCATATTTGTAATATCACTAATTTGCATAGTAAGGTGAAACGTTATCACTTATCAGCTTATCACAGTATCACTGTCACTCGCTTTAAGACTGTTGACGCTCAATAATACAGGCTGGTATCAAAGTGCCTACCCACTGGTACTTGTACAATCAATGACTCAACAAAGTAATAATACATACACAATATACCCTATGAATATACGATGAAGCTAAGTAATAAAATAAAGTATGGAGGTAGCTGCGATATGGAATGTCGCTAACTAATATTAAAAATTGTGTGGTGGTGTAGGTAAACCTACAGAAAATTAATCATTTTTCGTTTTCGCCCTTACAAGCCTTATCGTTAGTTGATCTCGCATAGCCCATTAAAGTTCTGGGTCACTACTGGTCAAGAGGAAATTACATCCCCCGTCACTGACTGGATATGAAATCAATTATTTATGCTGAAATGCTTTATTTAAGCTTGGTGACATGCGAACGTAGTCACGAATAACTGCTTGTATTCATGAATAATAATTCACCAAGCTTTTACATAAAATTAAACGGTGAACATACAGCATGTGTGTTCTGAGGCAAGTTCTCAATACTATTACCTAAATGGATTAAACTATTATCTAATTAAATTTATCAATTTATTAACAGATGTACCTACCTACCTATAGTGATTAATTTTTAAGTTGAAAGAGCTTTTCTGCTGCCATAGGACCGAGAACATTTATATACTTATTTCTAAAACTCAAGACCGAGTACCCTCAGTACTCGGTCTCGGTCACATGGCAGCAGTAAAACTCTATCACCTTGAAAATTAATCACTATACGTAGGTATAATTTTGATTTCATATAGGTACTCTTATGAGCATATAAGAGGGGATATGAAATCAAAATTCTTGGGTTGTATGCAGGCTGTTGAGGGGCAAAATAAATCTAAATACGCTAATGTCCAATTCTATTAGCTTTTTTTCTTTTTATGACATAGGAGGCAAACGAGCAGACGGATCGCCTGATGGTAAGCGATTACCGCCGCCCATGGACACCCGCAACACCAGAGGACTTACAAATGCGTTGCCGGCCTTTTAAAAAGGAGTACGCTCTTTTCTTGAAGGTTTGTAGGTCGTATTGGTCCGAAAATACCGCAGGCGACAGTTCATTCCACAGTTTAGACGTTTAGATAACTACTTCATGTTCATGTGCTTTATAAGTAAGATGGGTCTGTTTGATTTAAAATGTAAACGTAAAAAAATACTGAAGGCCTACCTGGCAACACTGTTAGAACCTTCATCTACATTTTTGACTGCACGGATAGCGCAGCGGGCTTCGTGCTGAGCTTTTTGGGTTCGAATAATTCGAATTTCACACTAGACAGTTATTTGTGTAGGTACGCCATTAAATTATTATTTTGAGTCTGGGTATAGATTATTCCGCTAATTGTAGGTTTTCATTATTATGACTTGTAAATCTATAAACAATATTACGAATCAGTCAGACATAATTATGTATAATGAGCCTTTCGATTAAATGAAAATTTTAATTACAAAGAATATTCAGATCTGGCCATAGTAAAGTAGGTAACAAAAGGTAGGCTTTCTTTTTTCGTCTGTTCCTTCCTTGACCTTATAAGCAAGTATACCCGTTGTGCACAACTGTTTATATTATAATACTAGATGTTCCCGCGGTTTCACCCGCGTTTATCGTTACTGCGCCACCCCCGTGGGTCGTAGCGTGATGATATATAGCCTATAGCCTTCCTCGATAAATAGGCTATCCAACACTAAAAGAATTTTTCAAATCGAACCAGTAGTAACCACGCAGAATAAACCAGGAGAAACATCGTTTGTACTATGTCTGTAATGGGTAATTATTTTGCTGCGATGTTATTTTAAAACTACGATATCTCCTAAGATATTCATTGAAATCGAATGATGTAAAGAGCAATTTTGTTTTAAATTAAATACTTGTGATGAATAACGTATTTATTTGGATAAGGATTAATATCATGTTTATAATAATACCTTCGCAAATAATGCATTAATTTAGAACAAATTTGGTTAGCATAAAAATGGTTACAGTGAGCCAACCTTAAAAGATAGACGTATGCTGTCGCGGACTTTTTTTTAGAACTTTAAAGGGGAACAATTCTGTCATACATGATTTTTGCGAAACTTTAACTGTTTACGCAGCGCACGCAGCGGAAGCTCTCAAAAGGAAAAAATACCCTCCGATTTTGAAACATTCTTCATTGGTGCTCAGCTCCTATTGATCTTAGCGTGATGATATATAGCCTTCCTCGATAAATGGGCTATTTAACACTGAAAGAATTTTTCAAATCGGACCAGTAGTTCCTGAGATTAGCGCGTTCAAGCAAACAAACAAACAAACAAACTCTTCAGCTTTATAATATTAGTATAGATCAGCCCTGTGTTAAACTGTCCTACTGCTACGTACGGGCCTTTTCTCAGTGTGAGAAAGGTTAGTCCATAGTTCACTACGCTGCTGGCCCAGTGCGCGTTGGCAGACTTAACATATCTTCGAAAACATTATGAAGAACTCTCAGACATGTAGGTTTCCTAACGAAGTTTTCCGTCACCGTTAAAGCGAGCAATAATAAATTAACTATTAAATACGCACATAACTTCGAAAAGTCAGAGATGAGAACCTTGGGATAGAAACTCGAGACCTCTGCGTGGCATCCCCTCTCTTTACTAGACCAGTTTATGATATAGTGTGCCCCTACACCAACTTCAGGGTTATATTAGGTGGAGCCGCTGTACCTTCCAGTGCCCGAGAGCACCTTCCGGGACCAGTTATAGACAGGTCTTGTCCCCAAATCTCGACTCTCCACCCTAACCTCAGAGATCCGGTTCTCGTAAGCGAGCTACCTCGTGCCCAAGTGATGCTACCTATTCTCCAGATAGGTACTGGAGCAATAAAGCCGCTCACCACTCGCAACTCTGGGAGTTGCTAAGGAAAACCTCGCTGAAGCCGACGGAGAAGCCGCCTCCCATATCTCCAGTACGGTACCGGAGCTGTATAAGGCACACTCACTTCCCGACGTACATCCATACGCCTACCCAAATAGCCCTACAAGCCGGGTGTGGCCCGAGTCACTCCATCTATGACTCTTACTTGCTGAGCAGGCAAGCGCCCGAGATGCGTTGTGGCAGCGAAACCACGCTGCCATTTCGCTAAAGACAACTCCGTGCCTCGCGCGACCGACTGATTCGCACTAGCCGCGCCTGAGACCGACGCTCGAACGCCACGTGCTTGCCGAGCAACGAACATGTCGTTTTCAGAGGCTAACCACATACCCCTGTGAGTCCAACACCAATGTCAGGCACCGCGCACTCTAATCAGCGGTCGATAGAACACACCTTTCGAGACGCAGTGGGCTTCCTGACCCCGCAGTACCCTGGTCCAAAGGGGGAGACCCGTAGTTCTCCCCCCGAAACCCTATCTACTCGGGTCCTTTAGATAGGGACATCTGCGTGGCAGCCCAACTGTCTCCCATTAGTCTATCGCTGATTGTAATATAACTAAATCTTAACATATAAATCTACACTTATTTTATTATACTAAGTACGCCACATAACGTTGTTGTAACACCCCATAGTTTTAATTATCCTACCACATGCTTACATTTTGAAGGCTAGTTTAATTGGCTTGAAGTATTTTTAGTAATTTATTATTTAGTGTAAACGATTGAACGCTGTGAACAGTAGTGTCTAAGCAACGTTTTGGCCACATTTCGCCTAAAGTAGCACTTTTGGCTAACATTCTTGGCAATCTGGCAACATTTTTGCCATCGAATGATTGGAACGTTTTCTGCGTTAGGTCTACGGTATCCCTTTGTTTCGCCTAATTTTTTTGTCCTAATTTAATTTAGCATACCAATTTTAGCATACTATTTCAGTAGGCATAAATATCATTAAGGCTAATGCTTTTTGCCCTAATTTTGATTGGCATAAAGTTATTATTATAAGGCATATATAACCTGGGTACCATAGTGTAACAATAGGTTAAGGTGCGGCGGGGATAGCCTTTGGACCACCCCTAAGTCGCCAACAAATTTATTTTAAATAGTATTTTACTAAATGCAAACACAAAATTTACAAAACCTCCAATTTATGCTTTAGAAATAGTATGCTTAGCAATTATTATTCTTTAAAAAAATTATGCCTAACCGTTATGCCAAAATAATATTGTACCTAATTATTATTAGAATAAGTAAAATATGCCATGTTAAATTATGAGTTATGCTTATGACACAACCTTGTTCAACCTGTGTACACAATCTATTTAGCTTTGTCTTTATAAATGAAACTTCGAAATGGATAATCATAGCGGAAAATACAGATAAACATACAATATTTTTAAATATATAATTTATATATATATTATTAATTACTATAATTATTACAGTATATCCGTTTTCTGAAAGCCACGTGTCAAAATGAAACTTATGTATGATTAGATTACACCGCCGACTTCCTAACTCCGGGCTGCTATTGAGATTTCTTAACTGAAAAACCCAATAACTGTTTGTTGGCCCGACCCGGAATTTGAACCCGAGACCTCATGCACAGCAGTCGCATTCACTACCGCTGCGCCACGGAGGCGGACAGACAGACAATATTGCTTGGGATTTAAAACCATTATCGAAAGTGGTTGTAATCTCTCTGCTACACCTTTGGTAATACAAGCGTTATACTATGTAGGTCTATTTGTATTAAAAAACAATTGATTGGCTGTTGCTAATTCAATCAACCAGTCACGGCAGCTGTCATGCGTTTGACCGTCTGTTACAACTTACAAAGATATTGTTACATAGATATTGTTTAAGAAGTCTCATAAGTAATATTTGTGTTGACCGCTGTCTTTTAGAAACCGAGAGTACCTACATAAGTTATCTAAGAAAACTTACGTATGTACTTATCTATGTAATACCTAACCTATATACTTATGCCTATCCTTCTTTTCATCGAAATAATATTATAATATTATTTCGATGAAAAGAAGGATAGGCTAAACTAATTGACCCAGTTTTTATTCGACACATCATTATGCGAGATATTTATTTATAGCAAACGCATACAGGATGTGTGCGATACTTAGCATTTAGAAAAACGATGCTTGCATTATCTACATGTTTACGAAAATAAGGCACGATCTGTAATTTTTTATGCACAGGTAATTTAAAAAACTTTACAGGTAAGTATCATAATAACTACTAAACTTATTTAATGTGTAATTAATACTAACTATTTACATGAATTAATTACTAATTAATCCAATTTTCAAAGAAAGATTTGTCTTATGTGTATTTATTTTCACCAGTTTGAAAAATTCTCAAACACGCAATACATATCGGCTCTATCCTCGATGCTCCAGTTAAAACTTATATTAATTAATTACCTACCTACAGCCTCATTCTCAAACTCAGGCGAAATGTTTCATCACGGAATTGTATTAACTACGGGATAGGTGTTAGAAGATGAATCGCGGCGGTAGCCCAATCGATAAGGCATCACAATTGAAAGGTCGTGGTTTCGATTCTTACCGATTGCGCACTACCGACGTGAACTGAACCCGAACCCACTCCCAACATAAGTATTTAACCCACTCCCAACATAAGCTTAGCTGAAGTGATTTACAAAAGTACTAGTAATTTGTAATGCAACTTGGTAATCCAAATTGTAAATAATTTTACAAAAAATGTACAATTGTGAAGAAATGTGTCCGGAACGAACATTTTAGAATATATTTATGTTATGGCAGTGGTTTATGTTAATTTAAAAGCCGGTTAAAAAGTATATTGTTATATAACAATTCATTTATTCGGCAGTTAATTAATAAGAGGTAATTTAATTTTTAAGTGTTCTAACAGTACTTATTTGATTGTGTTTTGTCTCAGACTACTGATGTGTGTCCAAGGAAAGCAAATCCAATCAATTCATTTATGTGCTTTTACCCACAGATGAACAAGAGGTACAACGACTTATTCTTGGTCTCCGCACTGACGCTGCGCCTGGATGGGATGGTAACTCACCAAGAATTTTAAAATCGTGTCTGCCTGTACTTGTATCCGTTACTTATAACCCACATCTGCAACATATGTCTATCTTCTGGCTGTTGCCCTACATCACTTAAAAATCTTCCCAATCCTCAAGGGTGGAGACAGACACAGTGTTGATAATTATAGGCCAATTTCAGTCCTGCCCTTACAATCCAATAGACTCTTGGCACCTAATCAATACGCATTTAGAAGGAGAAAATCGATTGAAGATGCCGTTGCCTCACTAATAGACCATGTAGTCTCGAAACTAGACGACAACTCAAAATCATCTTTTTGGGTCTCTCGAAGGCGTTTGACACTGTGTCTGTTCCTCATCTCTTGAACAAGTTGGAATCAATTGGAATTTGTGGTCATACACACAAACTGCTCAAAGATTATCTCAGTAATCATACTCAGTGTGTCAAAATAGATGATGTCATTAGTGACACAGAATCACTGAATTTTGGAGTGCTCCAAGGCTCAATTCTAGGCCCGACTTTGTTTTTAATTTACATTAATAATCTCTGCAACTTATCCTCTATTTACTCCTATGCAGATGACACGACACTAGTAAGACGTAGAAATACGACACTAATATAAGAACTGGTCTGAGACCTTTGACAGCGCGGAAGGGAGTCTGAGAATAGTGATGGGTTGACTTTCTAATAAGGTCCTGACATTGAATCTTAAAAAACTGTTTACATGCCTTTTTTAGGGTTTCGTACCAAAAGGGTAAAACGGGACCCTATTACTAAGACTCCGCTGTCCGTCTGTCTGTCCGTCTGTCACCAGGCTGTATCTCATGAATCGTGATAGTTAGACAATTAAAATTTTCACAGATGATGTATTTCTTTTGCCGCTATAACAACAAATACTAAAAAATAGAACAAAATAAATATTTAAGGGGACTCCTATACAACAAACGTGATTTTTTACTTGTTTTTGCTCGATATTGATAACGGCAACAGATAGACGCTTGAAATCTTCTTCTCCCTAGCCTTTATTATTCCAAAGTCACTTGGGGTCGGCTTTCTTGTCTAACCGGATTTGACTGGATATCAGTTTTTACACGGAGCGACTGCCATCTGACCTCTGCAACCCGAAGGCTAACGATACCCTAAGGCCAGACCAGTGTCAGGATATTAGAGGGCAGTGACTTCCCAATAACGACTGCCATAGATGTTCATGGCAGCCGAGACCGACGGCTTAACGAGCTCTCCGAGGCACGGAGCAGGCGATAATTGTCAATCAATACCCACATAATTTCGAAAAGTCATATAACTATAAGTCAGAGGTGCGCGACGTGGGTTCGAACCCGAGACCCTCTGCATTGCAGTCTGTTGATCTCCCCATTGAGCTATTATAGCGCTTGAAAAATTCCGTGGCACAGCGGTAGTGAATGCGACTGCTGTGCATGAGGTCTCGGGTTCGAATCCCGGGTCGGGCCAACAAAATGATATTGGGTTTTTCTGTTTAGAAATCTCAATACGAGCCCGGAGTTAGGAAGTTGGCAGTGTTAGACATCCCCGTGCCTCGGAAAGCACGTAAAGCCGTTGGTCCTGCGCCTGATTTCTCTCCGGTCGTGTCGGATTACCGTCCCATCGGATCATGAGAGTTAGGGAACGGAGAGTGCACTTGTGTTTGCGCACACACTTGTGCACTATAATATCTCCTGCGCAGATGGCCAGTCTCCGTTAAGATTGGCCGCCGTGGCCGAAATTTGGTCTGGAGGACATTATTAGTTATATATTCACTTTAAAAATAAATAAGAAAATTAAATTAAAATAAAACAAATATTTAAGGGGGGCTCCCATACAACAAACGTGAATTTTTTGCCGTTTTTATAAATAATGGTACGGAACCCTTCGTGCGCGAGTCCGACTCGAACTTGGCCGGTTTTTATTTGAAAGCTCCCTCTTCGCATATCTTCGACTCTCTCGTTCTTAAGGCTCATACCTGCAGTGTCAACCACTCCTATTCATTGTGCTCCTGTCCCCAAATATTGAGAACTGAAACAGTGAAATACCTTGGAGTTTTAATTGATAATTCGCTAAAGTGGAAGCCTCAACTGGAGAATCTGACTGCCCGGGCTCGTAAGCTCATATTAATTTTTTTTAATTAGATATTCGTCGGATACTGATTCTCTTAGGAGTATATATTTTGCGCTGTGTCAGTCCTTACTCACATACTGTATTACAGTCTGGGGTGGCGCTCATAAGACGCATCTACTACAAGTCGAACGTGCACAACAACAACAGTCCTAAACGTCATGATGACCAAACCTTTCACTTATCCCACACAAATCCTTTACGCAGAGTGTAAGTTTCTTACAGTTAGACAGCTCTTTGTACTTCAAACCATATTACGCAAGCACTGTTCTATAGTATAATTATGACGTAAATGCCCTTCAAACCCGTAGACAATATAAAGTACCTATGTGACACTCATAACTCAAGAACATCCCTTGCTGAACACAATTATCATAGTCTTGTAAAACCAAATTAATAAATTTTGCAATATTTACCTACTCTGTAGGCAGAGGCGTCTCTAGCCCATGTAGCGCCCGTGTGCAATCATTAGCCTAGCGCCCTCTAGTAAGCGCGCGATCAAAATGGTATAGGTACAAATGTTAACATTTATATAGACATGTTAACATGGGAACGTGTTTACCAAACACCTTATATTTACAACAGGGATCGGAGATCCGGATGCAAATGGTACAATTTTAAATGTTGTTGGGAAACAATAGGTACACAGGGCCTCGTATCAAGCTACCCACATCTGTCAAATGGAGTTGGCCGGTGCAAACTTTTAGTAGATGGCACCAGCATAGCTTTTACCTGTCAAGCGTTTGTTGTTGTTTTGATCCTCGTCTTTCGGAGTTATTTTTTATAGTTCAAGTGGATATTTGGAGTAGTGCAACATGTATTCGACGTGGAGAGTAAATGATTTAAAAGCTGAATTAAAGAAACGGGGTGCTTCTTTACAAGGAAGAAAACCTGAGCTAATTGAAAGGTATAACCTTAAAAATATTAACTATATTATTACATGCACAGTCTAATGTTATAATAATAAATAACTGCGTTTTTATAAACTATATACATACTATTTTTATCTGATATCATAAATTTAAAGTTAATCTTATTAGAAATCCTAATAAAAGACGTATCTTACCAATACTATATAGTCTACATATCTACGCTTTGTTTCTTTCAGGTTGGAGCTTTATGACCAAAATTTTATTTGAAACCTACCATTTTGAAACGATATTTATTTAATAATTATGATTTAATAAAAAAAACATTAAATATGATTTAGATTTTAATTTGTAATAAATATCTTCTTAATTTTTTATTATTTACAATTTTTCCCTAAAATTACACAACATCATACAAATAAAAAATATTTCTGAGGCTAAAGGAACATAAAATGAATTAAGGGATGTTTGCAAAATCTTGTATGTTTTTATTAAACTTATCCGTCTTTCTATGTGCACCCTTTGACTAGCAAGCCTTTGATCACGTTATAGTATGACACCTGGCAACTGAGATCTTCCCTTTAAGAATGCAGGTATGTTGACAGTAATATTTTTTACTGCAAACAAGTCCTGCACATTAAATCCTATGTCTGCCATAATACTATCACCTTCATCACACTTCACTAACAATGTGCTCCGCTCAATAATTTGTCTGTCACTAGTTGCTCCACCATAACCCCTGGAACAATAACATAGAAGACCACCAGGTGTTGATCCCACTAAAAACTTAATAGTGTTCGTGTTTTTATATGAACTGTATGTGGCTCTCTGGGATATGTGGTTGCTTGGCTTAGCAATAGGCACTTCAGTGGCATCAACAATAACTCGAGTTCTACTGTTCTCATTTTTAAATAACCGAGGCATATAATAATCTACTAAGTCACGTCGTGGCCAAATGTCAATCATAGACCACATATTGTACACAAAATGAAGCCACATCACTATAACGTTTGAAACTTCGGTTTTACTAACATTAAACATTTTTGATAATTCAAAATCTGGTTTATTCCGTCTGAGCTTGATTAGAAGTATTAGAAACTGATTTTCCACTGACAAACCTACTACTCTACTCCAACGATATGTTAAATTGTTGGCCATAGGGAGAAGTGTATTGAGCACTAACTGTAATTTTGAATAGGATTCTAAACCAGTGTAAAACATGATAGACTCATTATCAGTCTGTAAGAAATCTGTGGAAAATATTCTTAAAACAGCACTTGTTTGTATTCTATTTTGAATTGGTATTGTTTCTTCTAATTCTGTTGTTACGTCACTTTCTATGTATTGCTCATAAGCGATGTCTGGTACGCTATGATCGTCTTGATTAAAAACATTAATATTTTCGGTTACACTAACATCCTCAGATCTGTTTGTTTCCTTCTCTGTAATTTGTGTAAAGAGCTTTTTTTTAAATATTTCTGTTTAATAATCGCTCGTCCCGAGCTTGTGCTTCTTGTGAAAGTATACTCGTAGTCCATATAAACACAGATGGAACTGCAGTCTTTTTCAGATAACGGTGTTTATTTTCAGTACCTAAAAAAGGAATATATTTATATTATGTTACATATTAGATGTTATTCCAGTAATATCAGAGATGAAATGATGACAAAAGTATACAAACCTGTATGGATGCTGATCTTTTGGTAATCAGTTTCTAAAAAATGATTTCGACATATCCTTGAATCCCTTTTCGGCTTAAATTTCTTACGTCTTATAGCCTTTAGCCACATTTTGGCAACAGACGCATCTCGAGGAAATTGTTGTGCACCAATTTCATTACAACCAGGCACTTCACACATTTTCGGCATAGTATAATAAATTAAATTCTATAATTCTTCATACAAAAGTAAATATTTTTGGTAAAAGCTACGACAGCGCCACTTTGACAGTTGCCAACCCCATTGCTTAATTCTAATTTCAACCTCATGTCGAACATACAGAGTTCAATATCAATTGGGATACATTTGACAGATTCGGGAAGCTTGATGCTAGGTCAATGTACACGGGTAAAAAGTTTTTTTGGGATGGAAGGGGTGACAAAAATAACAAAACACGATTTTGTGGTTATTTAAAAAAAAAATATTTAAAAAATAATTATTACAGGACGTACCTAATCAACATAAATATAATTTTATTACAAAAAAGTTACTTTTCGTGCTTTTGCATTAGCAAAATCCTTAAATAAGTCACTGACTTCAATTTTGATTTCATGTTTCAATACTACATCGACTTTGCGACAATGTTGATCTAAGATAGTTTTAATTATTTTTAGTTTAGAAAATGATCTTTCGCTGTATGCTACTGTGACTGGCAATGTGAGGTAAATCCTAAGTGCTGTGGATAGATTTGGGAACACTGAAATTAATTTATTCGCAAACAAATCATTTAAAATATGCAACGGCGTAATGCAATTGTCAATGAACATCGGTAATAATTCGATTTCATTGAAGACTCACTTCTCTACATCTGAAGAGCCAGCTTGGCACAGTTTATTTTCTAAATTAGAACAATGTGCTTTTTTTATCTAAGTCCAAATCCTTCCACTGTTTTAATTTTAGAAGAAATGATAATTTAAAAATGAATTATGTATCTAATCACTATCACTCGCTCGCTGTAATGTTATATTCAGACTTAAAATTTCGCTAGCTAGGTAGTTTTTGATGAGCTCCGACCCTGGTGAAAGTCGCAATAGTTGTGGCAGCTAATAACAAATCAAATCTTACTTTTTATATCATTTGAATCAAAAGAAAAGCCGATTTACTTCATATTTACATGTTTACTCAAATATAATACTTAAGCCGTTGCGTCAAGGCCTACTTCGCAAAATCACGGTGTAGCGGAGCGGTAGAACTTAAAGTGCGACACGCGTACGTACACATGCCTTTGAGAAATACCGCCTTCATCCATGCCAATTTAAACTTTATTTTTTATTATCAACAGCCGAATTCGCAATGATTGTCGGCGTGCTTTCAAACGAATCAAAACAGGTGCCGGCACGTGCATTTGGTAGTGACGCGACACTCACCAGTTAGTGATAAAAAATAATTGAATAAATTGGCGAGTACGATAGAGGTCTCAGGTTGGATTAAAGGGGTCGTGCAAAATGTCAGTTGAGTTTGTTTGTTACGTATTTCTCAGCAACAACATGGTTACGGCGTCGTTAAATGTGTACGGTAAACGCACGTAAAAACTTAGCTGGCAAAACGTGGTGTAATAATAGGTACACCTATACCCAACTCTTCGAGGATACTGCCATAAGTCTATGTATGTATTATTTTTATTTATTTAGTTTAAAGAAAACGTATAATTACATAAAGTTGAGTTTTGCACACAAGAGTTTTTCTTGTATTTTACAAATAAATTAACTTGCATCCTTAAAATTTCTTACTTCGATATTTTTATTTGATCGATAGTTACAACCCTAACGCGAATAAGCGGCGATAGCTCAGTAGGGAGACCAACAGACTGCAATGCAGAGGGTCTTGGGTTCGAACCCACGCGCGGCCACGTCGCGTACCTCTGACTTTCAAAAGTTATATGACTTTTCAAAATTATGTGCGTATTGATTGACAATTATTATCGCTTGCTCCGTGCCTCGGAGACCACGTGAAGCCGTCGGTCTCGGCTGCCATGAACATCGATGGCAGTCGTTAATGAGAAGTCAGTGCCCTCTAATATCCTGATACTGTTCTATCCTTAGGGTATCGTTAGCCTTCGGGTTGCGTAGGTCAGGAGGCAGCCGCTCCGTGTAAAAACTGATATCCAGTCAAATCCGGTTAGACTAGAAAGCCGACACCAAGTGACTTGGGAATAATAAAGGCTAGGGAGAAGAAGAGTTACATCCCTAATGGGGTGCGATTGTCTAAGTACAAACGCAGCGAGCAATGAGGCGGCTCCTTTGACTGCTAACCTTTGACAGAAAAGCCGACAAATTTTAATAGTAAAATAAATACATCAAAGAAGCCGCGGTTTAGTGAAGTGTTGCCAGTCTGTGCGAAATTTCGGTAATTTAAGGGTAAAAATTCTTATCAATACTCTACTTAAAAATATTATGTAGGCGTTTTACGATAATATAGATTATTTTTCTTAGGATGTTTGTTAAGAGAGAAATAAGCCTTTAATGGATCGGACAGGGTTGTCTATACATCCTTACTAATATTATAAATTCGAAAGTAACTCTGTCTGTCTATCTGTCTGTTACTTTTTCACGGCTAAACCACTCAACCGATTCAGATTAAATTTGGTACAGATATAGTTTAAAACCTGAGGAAGGACATAGGCTAATTCATGTAGGTACCTCGCGGGCGGAGCCACGTGCAAAAGCTAGTACTGTATAATTATCTGTTTGAAGATTTATTTCATGTTGAAACAAAAATTACTATTGTAAGAGCCGCTCGTGGCGCGCCTTGCTTTGCAGTAACTCGAGACATATAAGAAGAGCTCCGGATGCGATACAAAATGTATGCAAACCGGAGCTCTTTTTACGTGGGGTTGAGTTATAACATCCATCCAGCGTCATAACACGGGCGCAGGTTCATTGAAAGTGCCGAGGCCGGCGCGGCGCCCCCTAACCGCTGCGCCCGTGTGCACCGCACACCCTGCACACTCGGTAAAGACGCCTCTGTCTGTAGGCAAGAGTGTAAAAGGAAGGTGTATAATTTGTTACAAATGTTAAATTATGACAACACTGAAATTTTTTATTAAAGATGTCTATTATAAAATAAAATTGCTCACAATGATCCAAACACTATGTTACACTTAAACACACAAACACTCCACACATATAAATATACATACACACATACACACACACGCATAACCGCACACACGCACACGCACACAATATAACATATTATATATTTATTCTTATGAGGCTGATCGAATTATGTCAGATGATCAAATAGGGTTTTACATAAATATTAATATTGTGCACGTCATGTATAATCGCTCCTTAATTTAATTTAATTTAGTAATTAGGTACATGGATGGGCACTGGTACCCATAACACAAGTTAAATCTTACCATGGGTTGGTACCCATGGTAAGATTTAACTTGTAAGATTTAACTCTGGTGAGTTCAATTTATATTTTTAACCGACTTCAAAACAAGGAGGAGGTTCTCAATTCGTCTGTATTTTTTTTATATCAGCGAAATCTTTTTATTGGCCTTCACCTTATTATTATTATGTTAATAATGTATTTTAGCTGTAAGTTTACCTAAAATGTTAAAATAAAATAAATAAAACTTTTTAGTTCATGTCATTCATTCTCTTTATTATTTATTATTCTTTATTTAAGGATAGGTACAGTGTACATAATCAAAGTGTAAATATTGTAAATACTTTTGCAAATAAACATTATTATTATTGGTTTTGTTGTCTTTATTCTCAGACATATGCAGCTAAATATGTACAGTGAAAACTTTAGTGTAACTTTAACGAACATTCCATGATTTTGTAGAATATTCAGTCTTATATTCGGTGACGCAGCGGTAATCTATGGGACTTCCATGTACGTATCTCGGGTTCGATTCATTGCCATACAGTGATTTTCTGTCAAGAAATCTTAGTTCAGTTTTCAGTAGGTACAGAATATAGAACTTTGAATGGAATCTTGAGCCCGGTTAACGGCAATAGGCTAGTCATCTATTACGTGGTATGTAAAGCAAAACCATAGCTGGGGAAAAATGGGTGTTCACTTCGGGGAAATAGACTCGATTTTACATCGTTGGTCGTAAATTAAAAATATGTCGTTTCCTCCAAAACTATGTGCTATCTCTATTTATCAATGCTATATCGCAATGTGAGCATCAAATATAGGTTACTAACATGAATATTAAGCAGAACAAAATAATACATATATCTAAAATATGATATAGTTGGGGTATGGTTAGGTATATTATGATTTAGTTTCAGCTGGGGCGTATACTTATTTTTCACCATAGTAGAATAACAGTACAATTAATGTTCTAAGATTTCAGCGTTTTTGTTACCATTACATAGTCATAGTAAAATAGCTATACATCAGTAACTCAAATAAGCAGTTTGAGTAACTATGCATAAATGGATCCAACAATATTTTTGTAGGTAAATAATATTTAATTGGGCACAACTAGATTATTGTGGAGTTCACGCCTGCAACTGATTACCTAACTAACCTACCTATTGATGTTAATGAAATATTAATTGACGGTCAATAACTACCACTTTGCATATTTCTTTCCATGAGCTCGTGAGATTCGAGCCAAGTTCGATTCCTAGGTTGGACAAAACTTGATGCTAAACCATAAGTTCGTGTCGACGGTACGTCCTCTCGAGTCAAAAAAATATGCCGCGCTCGCGACGACTAGATGCACCGTGAAGCCGCTAATTTAAGAATGTAATAATACTGAGGACGAGGACACATTTTTTAGATTTGTCAATTTTAAACATTGGCCAAAGTAACCTGTAAAATAATAATTAATCTTAATTTCACCTGTGTGACGTTTCCATTTAGTATTTTAAGGTATGGAAACACTGGGCAATCCTGCACCCATCGCTTGACTGTTGACAGTAATTGACAGAAAAATTGTTGAGCTTGTGCTTTATAATTTGTTCATGTCATTGAGTTTCGTTTTGATTATACATTAATCTTAGGTCTTATTTTTTTGAAATGCGCTTTTAAGTCGTTGGTGGTTTTGTAAAACTGGAACGTTTCACAAGAATCAATAGATCACAGGCCGTTATCATGTAGGTCCTTTCGAAAAGTCTATAGTACTCCTATGTAATTGTAAATATTACCATTTTCCACAATCCCACTAACTCCTGACGAGGAGCTGTTTATATCCACTGTATCCGCTAATACAAAGAACCATTGTAATTATTAATTAATATCATTGCAAAAAAGGGCAGGCGGTTGAAGACTTTGTTTATTTTGATGTTTACGTTTCTGTTGTACAAAGTTGATTATGTACATTACAAAAAAAACCCCGCCTAATATCGTCGTTAAATGAGGCAGCTGTGATACATCTCATTGTTATTAAGCATTTTCTTTACATTTTGGTAATTTAAGTTATTCCTTTTTATTATATGTACATACACGTTGTTTTTATGATATGTAAGTATACATAATTTATTTATTTTAGATAGCACAATGGGAGGATGTCGCTGCACATACAAGAATTGTACACTAAGGACAGATGGAGTCACACACATGTTCCATTATCCTGTATTTGATAAAGTTAGATGTCATCAGTGGCTAACTAATGCTCAGAAACTAGAGTTTCTGAATCTTAAGGTGTCTCAGTTGAAGAATAGAGTAGTTTGTCAACATCACTTTAAAGATGATAACTTTATGAACTTTTTGGTAACTATTATATTTTAGTCATTATATTAATATTTTATGTATAATCTCATTGTAAGTGTGTATAATGATTGTGATTGCATATATTTTGAATGACTTTAGCTTAGATGATATACATATCATATTTTTGTTTAGTTACCAGTTGATTATAAATTATAAAGGCAGGACTTGATTGGTGGTGGTAGTATTAAAAAAAAAGTTGCCGCAGTCCACTAACAAAAAAGACATTAAGTGATATGGAATGCGTATGGCTTAATATCTTTTTAGTTAGCCAACTGCAGAATGGTCAAATGAGAGAGTGCTAAGTTCCATATTTTAAAAGAAAACATCATTTTGTTTAATTTGTCATTTCACTTAATATCACATGACTAAGTGCAGTGTGATAGGCATTTGCTAGCTTTAAAAATTATATTTATTTCCTGTAATCTTAGTCAATGTATTAGAAAAATATAAATATTACAAATAGAAATAATAATATTAACTTATTGATCCACAACTTTAATTTCTTTTTGAATCCAAAATATGTGATCAAAGTCTGATAATGGAGCTGGTTGTTTATAAAATTTATACATTTAATCCACAACAGTTACCACAAACTTTAGATAACCAACAGCTAGTTTAGACTTATTATGTTTCTGTGATACTTTCTATTATGTTTTTATTGAAACCCAGTTTGATTGGTTTTTCAGAAAGACAAACTTACATTTGATGCAGTTCCTACGGAAGATGGACCCTATTGTGACACTAGTCAAATATCTGACAAAAAATCTGAAGAAGATGATTCAAAATTGTACACTATATCACTTGAAGACATTGAAAATGAATATTTAACATTCAATGATAAGAAAGCTAACTTCTCTGTGAAATATGGAGACTTTTTAACTAATTGTGATCTGATGGATTTAGATTCATTGAACTTGACTGATAACACACAAATTGTATCAAAGGATAGAGGTTATGAAGAAAATTGTGATATTATATTAAATGATAATATTGATCGAAAGAAAAATGTTGCAGCCAATCCTATTCTTAATAAAACACTTGATACATTGCAAACTAAAAGTGACAGTGTTTATACAATCCATATGACTGAGGTGCCCGTTGAACTTGATAATATGCATGCTAATATCATGCTTCCATATGTTACGGCTGAGCCTAATGTATATCAAGCTACAGACCAAGAAAACACTATAAAAGCAACATATAAACCAAAACAAGTCTCTAACAAGAGGACTGGCAAAAGCTTGTTGAAAAAAAAAAAGATTACCATATTAGATGAGCAAAAAATATCTGAAACTGTGCCGTTGCCAGACAAACTAGAACCAGTTTGTCCATCTTCAATTTTACCATTACCAAAAAGGAAAAGGAACTTAAACTTGAACCTAGCAGATGCTGAAATTAATAATATGCAAAATAAGAGCACTAAGTATGTAGCCCCTGATCTAGTTGAAGGAAGCAATATTGAACAAGCTACAAGTGTAGCACCAAGTGTAGCACCAAGTGTAGCACCAAGTGTAACACCAAGTGTAGGGAATAAAATAATTAAAGTAGTCAATTCTTCTAATAAGGTAGATAATGTTAAAAAATTAGTACAATCAAATAGTGCAGATGTAACTGAAAATAAAAAGCCATCAAGGCATACCTCTCCTCCAAAGACCCGCAGTTGTGTTATGAATACATTAAATATAAAAAGATCAAATAATTTGTTATTAAAAAACAGAATACCTCCTGAAAGAATGGCAGCTATTGAAGAAAAGAGAAAGTTTAACATGAAATTAAGAGACATAGTTGCATCATGTTTAGATAAACTAGATGATGAGGAAGAAACAAATTCTAATACAAACAAATTGAAATCAAAAATAGAAAATAACATCACACAAAAAGTTAGCTCTTATCTGTCTAAGGAACCAGAGCTACCAACCGTTCATGATTATACTGTCGCATATTTAGAAGCCAGAATGAAAAGAATGGAGGATACCTTATTAAATAAAATTGATCAAAATTCTCACCGAATTATGGAATTAAGGCAATCATTTTCACCGTCATCTAATAGTAAGTCTGTCTATACACAAACTGCAGTCAATGAAGAACTAACAAAGAAACATCTATATCAAGAAATATCAAAATACTTAAGGCCAGAAACCAACAGTTTAATATATGAAGAACTTTTTATAAATAAATTTGTTCCAAAAGGAAGGAGTTCACCAACAAAAAAACGCAAATTTAGGTGATAGATAGTGCTATAAAGATTTAATAATTATTTGATTGTTTAATATACATTTCTTTAGATATTATAACTTAGGTTTGTTAATGTTATTTAACTTTTACTAGAGCTTTTCCAATATTATCTCCTTTAAATAATCCTATGAATGCATTAACAGCCGATTCAAAGCCGTCATTAATGTGTTCCTTGTATTTCAACTTTCCTTCTTTCACCCATTGCAAATTTTGGTTGACGCCTTCCATAGTGCGATTGGCAAATCTATTTACTAAGAAGCCTTCAATTTTTAATTGCTTGCTGACTATAAACGGTTGAAGAACAGTAGCTGTAAAGAAATAGCAAAATGTATTTACGAAAAGCAATATATATAATCAATGTAAGTAAAGAAACTAAAGAAAGTAGATATTACCTTTTCGCATTTCAGGATCAGTGTCGTTGTAACTCGAAATAGCTCCACAGACAGCGACGCGGCCATATTGCTTCATTTGTGATATCACACTGCTGCTTATTTCTCCCCCCACGTTATCGAAATAGCAATCAACGCCATCTGGAGCGTTTTCTTTTAGGAATTTAGCCATATCTGTTGTTTTATAGTTAGCGGCACAATCGAATTTTAATTCGTCCACCAGCCATTTGCATTTTACTTCACTGCCAGCAAATCCGATCACACGACATCCTAAAATGCAAATCACTTATGTCCTTATAATACAGCATTATGGCAACTGCTTACCTAGTGTGTTTATTAAGGTTCGCCATCTATGGTTTATCCTTTATCCACCATTACGTAGATCCTTATCCACGTAATAATGGTTAAGCCTACCGTCTGCCGACCGCAGTTACAGACTCCCTGCTGCTACTGAGTAATTCTTGATAGAAAATTTTATTTATTTATTTAGATTTAGGCTTACCAACTAAAATACATACAGAACATTGACTTAAAATAACACAAGATACATCAGATCATAGTAAGCTTTTAAATTTAAGGTAAGCACAGCATTTTATTGACAATGAGTTTTATAATGTTCCCTTCATACAACTAATATCAATATCACAGTTTCAACAAGTAGAAACATAAAATAAATTAATGTAAAACTAATTAAAAGAAGTAAAAAGGAAATAAATGTAGTATTTTACTAAATAATACCTTATAACAATCTAATTGTTGTAATTGTATAAACTTATTTTTAAATGGTCTCATTATACAAGGCTTTTTTAACGAGCTAATTTTAGCTGCAAATTATAATATCTCCATATCGAGTTCGAAGAAAATTGAGTTACGCTTGCGGAGAATGTAAGAGAGAGGTGTATTACTACCATAATTATTTCGACTTTTCTTGATTACAAACGGCTTATAATTAACCAACCTTGCGGACGTCCTGGGCACATTTATATTAATTTGCGATAACAATTGTGGGTAATCAATCTTTTGGTTCATTATTTTGTAAAGCAATAAGAGTCCAAGATAATATCTACGCCAGTATAGAGGTCTCATTTTAAAATGGTGAAGTCGATCGCTTTAATCCTTAACTGAGTGTCGTATACCAGACATTGTTGAGAGCCTCATAGCAAACCTCTTTTGTATGTTTTCCAAACGCTGGATGTTATTTTGGTAGATACCTACGTAAAACGGGCACCGAACCCTCATGCTCAGCATTGAAGACTAATTAATATTGACCACAAAAGTAAAACAATAGTGAAACGAACCAAGTATTTTAGCAATTTGTCCAACATGAGAGCCAACAGCGCCTGCAGCAGCTGATACTACTACGGTGTCGCCTTGCTTCGGCTGACAGATCTCCATGAAGCCAAAGTATGCACTGTTTCTGCAAATGTAGATGGCGATAATAAAATACTAATTTTTATTTAATATCCTATGGTCCTAATAACTATTAATTGTTTGTGTTAAAATGTCTTCTTCTCGAGTTAAATTTTACTTTATTACAAAGTTTGGACCACAATTTTTCGTTCTTAAATTAAATTTCATAGGAATGAATCCTATGGAATTGAAAATAGTCCCTCCCCTTGTAATTGTGACTACGTAGAAATATTACGAAGAACCATTAGGATAGTCTAATTTTCTTCCTAATATTCACACAACCTACTCTGAGTCTACCATTGCCATATTTTGATGTCATTGTATAATAGTGCAAAACAACTTTACCCTACTCTGCCACATATGCCCAGTGCTAAGGACACAGGTAAATCTCCAAAATCAGGCAATTTGTACAAATAAGGCTTTTGCAAACAGAACTTTTCATTTTCTGGGTTACTGATGGTGTGAGTTCGCCAACCAAAATGACCCATTACCCACGTTCCTACAGGATATTCGGCGTTCTTACTTTCAATTATCCTGAAAAATAAGATTGAATTTTATTCAAAGGTTGCTAATCAGATTGGTTCATAGCATAAATAATTCCAACGTCGATGTATTTTTTAAGATGTTTCAGTATGATTTTAATGTTGAAAACTATTCACTTGTTAGATAATCAGTTACTTATTCTTAATTATTACTTAGGTATAGGTATACCTACATATACACTACTTACCTATAGATATTCATGTGCATATGCAAACAAATAATAAAATTAGTAACAGTTATAGATTTTAACAACGTTTACCAAATTCATATTAGTAGGTAAACCTAAGCTACTAAATATGGTAACCTTATAACGGTGTACCTAACAAATCCTGGGATCTCCAAAAAATATTCTATTATTAAAGCTTTTTATTGCAATAGTTTAGGTAGGTACAGTTAGTTACGAACTTAGCAACTTGGCCGCCAATCATATCACACGGATACTTTTCACCAAGCTTCATGCGTTGGTATGGATCTACGCTGATGTAGACTGCTTCGGCTAAGAATTCTGAAATCATGATATTCTGTTTTTAATATGTCAAAAGTTAGTCATGGTGTGCAGTTTTAAAGACTCGTAAGTACCTAGTACCTACATATCTACTAAATAATTTAATAGATCGGTAGGTACAGATTACAGATTGATTAGTGATTACGCCCTCAGAGTATACCTACCTACTTATAATAAGAGTATGCAACTTACATTCTCACAGGCAAAAAACCCGTGTCACAGACCACAGTATACGTATAGGTAGGTACTATATACCTGTGCTTGACGGTTATGAAACAAAACATCAATAAGTGTATATAAGTACTTTGTAACGCCAACGAGTGTAAATAATTGGCACACGGCGCGGCGGCAGTTGCTTCATGACCTGTTTTTTTATACCTAACACTATTGTATGGAGTAGTCTCCGGTTTACCATATTGAGATTATAGTATTGTGCTACCGAATATTGTCATAAGCAAAAGCACTGCAGGGCAAACTTGATTAAAATTGCAAATAAACTGTTAGGTATATATTCTGACCATTGTCTTGCAGAGCGGGGAGTACTTCTTCAATAATTTTAAAGTCACTTTCTTTAGGTTCTTCCACAAACGGGTTATTAACAACGTATTTTCTTGCCACAACCATGGTTATAAGTTTAGCTAAACACTTTAGTTATCAAAAACCAATAAATATTGACATTAATAATAATAACTGATAAGCACTCCCAGGTAAGTACCTACATAGATGTACTTATTAAATATATTTACTGAACCGGTTTTAGTTTGCGTATCTTGTGCGATGATTATGAAAAGTCTATCCTATGACATTTCCTTGGAGAAACCATTGAACATTAATTTGATTTAAAATATATATATATATATATATAATAATATGTAATTATACTATAATAATATTCTTCATTGGCGGGACAAGCAACTTTAAGTCGTGAGTTAACGTTTATTAGAGTAGATAATAATTGATTGTGCAACATAAGTGGTAAGTACTCAATCATCCTACATTGGCAACATATTCTTATATTATCTGTGACAATATTAATATGGCCATTTGGCGCCAATTTGAAAATAAAAGCTCTACAACGCGATTATTATCGTTATCATTGATCTCAGCTCTGGCATCGATACGTACTTAAACTAAAATAGTTGATAGAAAAAATATAAATAAGCTCGATTTCAAAGCCAAATCATAAAATTAAACAAAAACAACAAAACATAAAACTAAAAATTAAACACCGACAACAACAAGAACATTTTTTAAACTTAAAATATGTATTAATAGACATAACATTTTATTAAAATAGAGTCTAAATCACATATTTTAACAATCACAGGTCGTTTTATACGTTGTTGTATTGATTGAAATCATAACGCACGCTCATATATTTTTTCACGAACATCTAAAATTGAAGGAGAAACAACAAACATACGATTACCTCACAACAAAAAATTCTGTACTTACTTTTTACTACAAAATGTACTTACCTATCATAATAAAATTGCAAATGTTTGATTGACTCACCATAAATCTTGTTTACCCTTCTTCTATATTAGGTAGGTTTTAAGTTCTGTTGGTCGTGAAGTTCAAACATTAGGACTTTCTTCATACTGTCTACATTTTCTTCGAAATCGTATCAGTGGTTAGCAAAACAATTGTTGTGAGGTTGTTAGACTGGCAATATTAGCCGCCTCGTTATTAACCTCTGAGCCTTCTACGAAGAGGTTAATGAAGACACTATGTGGGTCTGTGTGTCTGTCTGTTAGTGACCAGCATAACTCCGGAACCACTGGATCGATTGACTTGTAACTTGGTGTGCAGACATCTTGGGGTCATACCTCGGTCGAGTTTGAATATGGGCCCTGTGGATCAAAAGACCCCCGAGATATAGGTTCACATATTTTAAATGGAAATATTGACTTGTAACTTGGTATACGGACACCTTGGGGTCATACCTCGGTCGAGTTTGCAAATGGGCCCTGTAGGTCAAAAGATCCCCGAGATATAGGGGTCACATATTTTAAATGGAAAAATATTGACTTGTAACTTGGTGCGCAGACACCTTGGGGTCATACCTCGGTCGAGTTTCTTTTCATTACTTTTATATTTAAGACGAAGAGGTTGAAACCTGGGTTTTTACACCCATCGCGTTGGTTTGAGAATTAGGAGATTGTATAATCGGTGGTATTGGTTAGTGGAGGCAAGCCGCGACTAGCAAAATTGAGATTAATTGATAATAATATAAATTGAATATTCTTGCGGATTGATAATAAACCCAATTTTGTTATTAACATCTTATTATTATTTTTCTAAGTTGTAAACCATGATCTTTCATAATTTTATCTCAAAATTTAGAACTGATAATAAAACACAACGTTTGTACTAGAAACTAGGTTATCTGTTTATCAAATTATTTTTCTATGCTCACCTTATTGACAGGTTATTTTTAAAGTCACCTAGCTTACTAGGTACCGTGTGTCGCGAAGGTCTTTACAGTCATACAAACTACGTTAGTATAAGGAAAGAAACAGAACAAGTGACCCATCGAACATTTTAGTCTTGTGGTTCGATTAGGTACACTTTCGGCTACCTTCATAAATTAGTTTGTTGCCGGGCACTGTGCCTGACTCTGTGTTGCTACTGAGAATTTCTTGCGAGGAATACTTAAAGACCCCAAAATCGACCAGCTTTGATGGTGCAGCGGGGGTTTACTGCTTAACGACCACTGCCTGCTACATTTAGTTTGGAATGACACTTTCTCAAATTATGATTATGAGACCAGGATGTTAGACCGAGAAAATATTCTTTTGTTTAGTCTGACTGTTGATTCTAGGTAGTAACAGCACATGTTATACACGTAGATTTAATATGTTTTATAAATAATAGCTAAATCCGGCCACGCTTCATTGTGGCTCAGTTCGATATTTTTGATTACCCGGTCCCGCAGGCACCTTATAACATACATACATACATAGATTCACGCCCGTTTCCCAGAGGGGTAGGCAGAGACTACGGATTTCCATTTGCTACGATCCTGACACACTTCTCTGGCTTCATTCACTTTCATCACATTCCTCATACACGCTCGTCGGTTCAAGGAGCTCTTAACCTGGCCTTTGTCCAGAACGCCTCCGATCTGATCGAGAAACGTTCGCCTAGGTTTTCCTCTTGCGACTGTTCCATTCACACTAGCCTTATAAACTTTCTTAGTCAGTCTTTCCTCCTCCATTCTTTCTACATGTCCAAACCAGCTTAACATACCTGTTCGCGACAACGTTAATATTGACTTTAATCGTGTTATCGTGAGTGAATACATAAGTGTGACGTATAAAGTTTACCGTTATAATAGTGCCGAATTACGTCATATATAGACTTGAAAAGTGTAGATAAATAGTGTAAGTAATATAATATTATGTTTCTTTTATATAGTTTAAAGAATATCATGTTTAAAGCATAAATATTGCCAATAAAATGCATTTTTACCTGAAGTTAGGTATGTTAGGGTTCCTAGGTCTTAAGTTTTTAATAAAAGGTTTCACTTGTGTGTTTTATTTTATACACTAATAAAAGCACTACAACATACTGAAGGAATCATATTCCTACATAATATAGTTAAAAAGTTATTACACTTTTTCTGATATAAATGTTACAGCAAAATAGATTTTTAGCCTAAAACCTAGAATAATTATATCTAGACCTAATTTCCGATAGATAAAACAGATACCAATAGATAGGTCTTATCGTGCCCTACGCGGCAGTTTTTGTACCATCACGCTAACTAGTATAGTTCCGTAGATATAAGCAGAAATGTGTACCATAAATAATTAAAAATAAACTTGTGGACCGAGGTTTCTGGCCGGCTCTCGTTACGGTAAAGATTAGAGGTACTTAAGCGGTACAGTATCGATCGACCGCAGGTGCTCAAGAAACCTCATCTTCAAGCCTCAAGAACCAAACGGAGCCAGCCAGAAGCCTTCAACCAACTGAACTATGAAGCTTGTTTCTATTCATTTAAAGTCCTGATCCTGACCCGCACATCGAACCCGCAACAACACGCCTTTCAGAGCCTCCGACATAGTAACCAGTCATCGCCATATAGTACAGTCTACACATCGTGTACAGGACGTCAGCGACTCGACGGTTGTTTGTAACCATCATCATATAGTAACGAAGCCCCGAGTTCGCCCGTCCGGTACATTCGTTGGTCCTTCGAGCCGGATTGAACAGGAGGCCTGAAAGCGTGTCCCGTCGACGTCCCGCGCCTGAAAACTGAAGACTCAAGATGCCGGTGACAAGATCCAAGGGAAGAGTTCCTGAAGCATGGACAATCGACGCTGATGCAGGACCATCGACGAGCGGCCCCGCGCCCCCGCGCACCGAAGCTCCGTGTGTCCGACACCAGATGGCGCCACGGTCACCGTCGACAAGTACAGATACAGTGCCGCGCATTCCGGTCGCCGCCGAGTCTACGTTGCGCGCCGCATCAAGTGAACGGATGGCTGCTCGCCGTGCGGAAGAAGATTCGAATCGGACGTTGCGGCCTGCAGCAAGTTTGGGTTCGAATGTGGCACCGAGCAGTGTTGAAGATACATCAAGACAGGCACAGAAAATGCAAGAGGGACGTCGAACAGCGCGGTCAGTGATGACACACCGATCGAATAGAAACGTGTTGAAGGCGCGTGAAGAAATTTTGAGGATCAAATTACAGTTGGCGCAGTTGGCGCTACAGAAGGCTGAAGATGCTGCGGATTCAGATGACTACGAAGAAGATGGCCGTTCGAAGGACGACTACGTGCGATCGTGGTTAGAAGAGGCTCCGGAACCGCAGATAGAAAATATAGAAGCCGACATCGGAAGAGGAACCGATCCGCCGGCACCGCCCATGAAGGGCAATAGTGACATGAAAACTGTCAACCCACAGCAAACAGAAGCCGACATTGGAAGAGGAATCGACCAACCGGCCGCCGCGCCCCCGAGGGGCAACAGTGACACGAAAATTGTCAAGAACTTACAGGACGCTGAAGACGTCAACAAACAGGATGAAGACCCTTTACAGAAAAAGGCCGTTCATCAACAGGGAGGAGATTCACTGAAGCCATTCATCACTGAACTCACCTCCGCCATAGCAGCGCTCGTGGACAGGAAGCCGCTGGACACCGCTGGACCGTCGCCACACCCAGCGGTATCAAAGGTCATCATGACACTACCAACGTTCAGCGGGGCGCATACAGAGTGGTTGTCGTTTCGTGCGATATACGACACCACAAGAAGATACTTCAACGACGTGGAAAATACAGCAAGATTGAGAAAAAGTCTCAAGGGAAGAGCACTCGAAACTGTCAGTTCGGAACTGATTGGACATGCGAAACCGGACGACATCATGAAGGAATTGGAACTACAATTCGGAAGACCAGACTCCTTTGCCCAAGCGGAGACAGACAAGCTGAGGACGCTGCCACGCTGTAGCGAAGCACCGAAGGACATCTGCACATTCGCAAGCAAGATAAGAAGCAGTGTAGTGACACTTCAAGCATTGAAGAAAGAACACTACCTCATCAATGCGGAACTCCTGCGTGTGCTGACCGAGAAGCTACCGAACTCGCTACGCGCACAGTGGTACCGGACCTACACAGAAAAATATGAATCGAAGCCAGACCTCAGCGGATTCAGCGACTTCGTCACCAAATACGCTCGCTACTGCAGTGCCTTCGCGCCAGCGGAGAACATAACTGATGGCCAGCCTACGCGTCGCGTCGTGCAGAGAACCCACACAGCTACCGAGAAGTACCCAGTTACCACACAGTACTGCAAGATTTGCGAACGCGAGGGACACTACCCGTATAGCTGCCAGAAGTTTCTAGCGGGCGACGCTGATAGAAGATGGGAACTGGCCAAGAAGCACGGCCTGTGCTTCAGATGTCTGCGCTCACGCCGACAGGGACATTTATGCAAGTCAAGGAAGTGCGACATAGGGGGATGCACCGCAACACACAATCGGCTTCTGCATTACGAGAAGAAAAACAGAACCCAAGAAGCTGACACTGAGAAACGTGAAGTGGTTGTAAGTTCGAGTATAACAGCGAAGCCCCAAGCCTACCTGAAGATAGTTCCTGTGCAGATTGTCGGACCGGCGGGAGAGGCTTCGACGTTCGCGCTACTAGACGATGGTTCCACGATCTCCCTCATAGATAAAGATATAACCAACGCAGTCGGAGCAGAAGGAAGCCTAGACCCTTTCACGATACGCGCTATCGGCGACACTTCTATAGACATGCCGAAGTCAAGAAGAATAGACGTCACGATGAGAAACACTGAGGGCAAGCGAGTGCCACTATGTGCGCACACAGTTCCAGGGCTGCACCTGACGCCGCAGAAGGTTACTGAGGAAGATCTCAGGGACTGCATACACTTGCAAGACATCAAAGACAAGTTGGTGTACGACATTGGCGTGCCGAAGATTCTTATCGGACAAGACAACTGGCATCTTCTCATAGCAAGTGATATCAAGAGAGGTCCTGATAATCAACCGGTCGCATCACTGATAAAACTTGGATGGGTGTTGCATGGCGCACGCTCGCGAACGCTAGGACACAGCGTTCACTTCGTTCATCAAATGTCAAACACAGAAGAAAACATAGACGCACAGCTGAAAGAATATTTTGCGCTCGAATCCTTGATCATCAATCCACGTCGTCCGAAGACAGATCCGGCAAAACAGGCCGAAGAAATTCTGGAGAAGAGTACGAAACAGTTAGAAGATGGACATATAGAAACAGCTCTTCTCTAGAAGAATACAAAATTTGTTATGCCCGATAGTTATGAAAACGCAACAAAGAGGCTTGCGAATATAGAGAAGAAATTAGATAGAAATATCGAGCTGAAAGCAAGATATACAGAACAGATGAACTCGCTAATAGAAAAGGGATATGCAGAAGAAGCTCCAAGGGAAATTACGCCCGGGAAGACTTGGTACTTACCTCACTTCGATGTCCACAACCCCATGAAGCCAGAGACGCTGCGCATAGTACACGACGCCGCTGCGAAAACAAAAGGGATGTCACTCAACGATTACCTCCTCACAGGACCAGACCTGCTACAGTCGCTGCCAGGCGTGATGATGAGATTCCGTTGCCATCGCGTCGCCTTCTCAGCGGACATATCCGAGATGTTCATGCAGGTGCAAGTTAGAACAGAAGATAGAGATGCACTACGTTACCTGTGGAGAGGTGACCGGCGGGAGGGCGCACCTCAAGAATTCCGCATGAAGTCAATTATATTCGGCGCAGCGAGCTCACCGTGCACAGCAATCTTCGCGAAGAACTGGAACGCTCGGAGATATCAGCACGAGAGTCCTGAAGCGGTGGAAGCCATAGTACAGAACCACTACATGGACGACTATCTGGACAGCTTTCCCAGCGAAGAAGAGGCGACACGCGTAGCAACAAAGGTTCGGGACATACACAGAGAAGCGCATTTTGAACTACGCAAGTGGGCTTCAAACAGTAGCGAGGTCAAAGAGAACATGGAACCGAGTCGAAACCCGACAGAAAATGTCAGTATCGCCAGCAAAGGATGTGAAGAGAAAGTACTTGGCTTGATATGGAACCCGAGAGACGATGAACTTGGCTTCAACCTCAAGCTCGCTCGTCTCCCTGAAAAGCTGTTGGAGAAGACGACGCCCACAAAGAGAGAAGCGTTGAAAATCGTGATGTCATTGTACGATCCTCTCGGCTTAGCAGCGCCTGTGACAGTTCAAGCTAAGAAAATACTACAGGAAGCCTGGCGGTACCGCACAGATTGGGACGAGAAGCTCGACGACAATCTGTCAAAATTGTGGTCGTCATGGATGCGCCATATGGAGGACCTGAAGGCTGTAAGAATACCCAGATGCTACCCCGGATTCAGCCAAGCGGAATCGCTACAAGTACACGTCTTCACAGATGCCAGCGAGACAGCCTACGCAGCAGCGGTGTACTGGCGCGCGACTACACCTGACGGACGAGTGCATGTATCACTTGTCATGACCAAAGCGAGAGTGGCCCCACTCAAGGTCATCTCTATACCGCGCCTCGAGATCCAGGCCGCCGTGATGGGAAGCCGCATCGCCGCAGCTGTAATAGAAGAACATCGCGTGAAACCGGAGGCCACAGTATACTGGACAGACAGCAAGACAGTGCTGGCATGGATAAGGAAAGGCCCCCGAGTTTACAAGCCGTTCGTCGCGCATCGACTGGCCACAATAGAAGAATACAGCAAGATAGATGACTGGCGCTGGGTACCTACGAAGCTGAACATCGCCGACGTTGCTACCAGAGACGTCCCTGAAGACTTCGACTCTCATCACCCGTGGTACAACGGACCGTCATTCCTGTCAGAAGATTCGTCCCTTTGGCCTAGTGAAAAGCCTGTCGTCACGGAGAACACAGGCGAAGAGCGAACAACAACAGTAACAGAGTCCCGAAGAGCACAGATAAAGACTATTCCCGACCCCAACAGATTTTCAAGATGGGAGCGCCTATTGCGCGCTACCTCGTGAGTTCTACAGTTTATAGATTTGTGTAGAACACACAAGAGACCAGTTCTATACAAGAGATCAGCAAAGTCCCGAGAGAAGGATCCGGTTTGGCGCAAGACGAGCACGAAGACCACCACGTCGGGGAGCGCGGCACCTCGCCCCGCTGTCAGCTCCCGGAACATCGTGCTTCTCACCGCAGAACACACCCGCGGCGCCGAGGACCTTCTTGTGAAGGCGGTACAAGAGGACTCCTTCGGCGCCGACCTCCTGGAGCTGCGGCGCGGGAGGGGTGTCACCCGAGACAGCCGCCTATATTCGTTACCCGTAGAGATGAACAACGGTATGATCACTCTGCGCAGTCGTATAACAGCTACAGAAAACGTTCCAGAGAAAACAAAGAGACCGCCAATCCTGGATGGAGATCACCGTATTACACAGCTCTATATAGACTGGACCCACAGAAACCTGCATCACAGCGGTACAGAGTTGGTGATCAACGAGATACGTCAACATTATTGGGTTCTTCGCCTGCGGCCTACGACGAAGAAAATAGTACAACAGTGTCTACAGTGTCGCATCAGAAAGGCACGACCTCCGGAGCCGGCCACTGGGGACCTGCCCAGGGCGCGTCTGGCTCACCATCAGAGGCCTTTCACCTATACCGGCCTCGACTACTTCGGGCCGCTCTCCGTGACCGTAGGAAGACAGCATCAGAAGAGATACGTGGCGCTATTCACGTGTCTTACATCCCGAGCAGTACATCTAGAGGTGGCCGCCAGTCTCAGCGCTGACTCCGCAATCTTAGCACTGAGAAGGTTTGCTGCACGCCGTGGCTGCCCCACAGAAATATATTCGGACAACGGTACGAACATGCATGGCGCCGACAAAGAAATGAGAGAAGCAATAGGAGCAGAGGCGAGTCGTCGTGGCATCGCATGGCGCTTCATCACGCCCTCAGCGCCCTTCATGGGAGGCGCCTGGGAGCGTCTCGTCAGATGCGTGAAGACCACACTTTGCACCGTTCTTCACGACCGACACCCGCACGAAGAAGTTCTGGCGACGCTGCTGTGTGAGGCCGAATACACAGTCAACAGTCGACCGCTCACACACGTCTCCGTGAGCGTCGACGACGACGAAGCCATCACCCCGAACCACATACTGTTCGGGGGATCTGCTCGCCTCCCTTCCCTTGGCGAGTTCAGCGAGGCCGACATCGACAGCAAAAGGCACTGGCGGCGAGCGCAGATCCTAGCGGACCTGTTCTGGCGTCGCTGGGTGCGCGAGTACCTGCCTGAACTCCAACACCGGCGGGAGCCCCACGGGACGAGCTTCAACTTCGCGGTCGGCGACCCCGTGCTCATCACCGACGGCCAGCTGCCACGCAACACATGGCCGCGCGGCCGAGTCATCGCCGTCTACCCCGGTGCTGACGGACAGGTGCGTACGGTGGACGTGCGCACAGCGGCGGGAGTCCTGAGACGTCCTGCAAAGAAGCTGGTGCCCTTGCCGAAGTGACGTCGCTCACCGGGTTGTCTGCAGCAACGCTACGAGCCAGCCGACGTGTCTGCGCGCTACTGCACGGCGGGAGAGATGTTCGCGACAACGTTAATATTGACTTTAATCGTGTTATCGTGAGTGAATACATAAGTGTGACGTATAAAGTTTACCGTTATAATAGTGCCGAATTACGTCATATATAGACTTGAAAAGTGTAGATAAATAGTGTAAGTAATATAATATTATGTTTCTTTTATATAGTTTAAAGAATATCATGTTTAAAGCATAAATATTGCCAATAAAATGCATTTTTACCTGAAGTTAGGTATGTTAGGGTTCCTAGGTCTTAAGTTTTTAATAAAAGGTTTCACTTGTGTGTTTTATTTTATACACTAATAAAAGCACTACAACATACTGAAGGAATCATATTCCTACATAATATAGTTAAAAAGTTATTACACTTTTTCTGATATAAATGTTACAGCAAAATAGATTTTTAGCCTAAAACCTAGAATAATTATGTCTAGACCTAATTTCCGATAGATAAAACAGATACCAATAGATAGGTCTTATCGTGCCCTACGCGGCAGTTTTTGTACCATCACGCTAACTAGTATAGTTCCGTAGATATAAGCAGAAATGTGTACCATAAATAATTAAAAATAAACTTGTGGACCGAGGTTTCTGGCCGGCTCTCGTTACGGTAAAGATTAGAGGTACTTAAGCGGTACAGTATCGATCGACCGCAGGTGCTCAAGAAACCTCATCTTCAAGCCTCAAGAACCAAACGGAGCCAGCCAGAAGCCTTCAACCAACTGAACTATGAAGCTTGTTTCTATTCATTTAAAGTCCTGATCCTGACCCGCACATCGAACCCGCAACAACACGCCTTTCAGAGCCTCCGACATAGTAACCAGTCATCGCCATATAGTACAGTCTACACATCGTGTACAGGACGTCAGCGACTCGACGGTTGTTTGTAACCATCATCATATAGTAACGAAGCCCCGAGTTCGCCCGTCCGGTACAATACCCTTTTCTATTCTTGTCATTATATCCACTTTCATGCCGCATCTCTCTCTAATTACACTATTCCTTATTTTATCTTTCAGAGTCACACCACATATGCTTCTCAACGCTCTCATTTCTACAGCATTTATTCTGCTCTCATGCTTCTTTTGCCATACCCAACTTTCACTTCCATACAAAAGTGTGGGCACTAATAGTCCTCTATGAACCGCCAAACGTGCCTTTTCGGATACATTTCGACTGTTCATAAAAGCACGTAGAGCTCCATTCACTTTGTTGCTAGCAATCGTTCTCCTTTCAATATCTCCCTCATGTTTACCATCCCTTGTAAACAAAGTACCCAAATATACAAACTCTTTCACTTGCTCCACTTTTTCTCCATCAATCATAATATTACACATCGTCACGCACTCTTCCTTTTCAAATACCATTACTTTCATCTTGCTTACATTTATTTTCATTCCTTTACTCTCAAAAGCACCATGCATAATAGTTACCATCGCCTGCAACTCTTCCGCTGATGACGCAAGTTGGTATTACTTGGTCATCGGCATAAAGAAAAGGCAAAATTTTGCATATACATTGTCAGGTGTACAGAAACGGACATAAGCTACCTGTCATCCCGAAAAAAATACTGTCCTCGAGGAAAACCACAATACCGTTCTTATGATAATAGATGGCGCCACGTGTCTTTCAAATCATGAATGAATTATATTATTACAAGCAGAGTACAACCCGAATTGATTGTCAAATTCTAAATGAATGCGAGCGAAACCGCGGGCAAAAGCTAGTTATATAATTCTATCTATTATTCTTATGATCTATTTCTTATAATATAGCCTATTAAAATAAAATAGATTATGTTGAATGAATATGAATGTCTACAATGAATATCTCTGTTCCAAGGAGGCTACTGCGGTCGAGTATCTACAAGCTGCTCATTGTCCGTAGATACAAGACTAACCTAGGTCTTAATTCACCAATAACAAGAATAGCCAAATCATATAATAAGTTTTCAGCAACTGGCTCATTTGGATATCTTTGGTGATAACTTGTTAAGATTTAAGAAAATCACTGAATATCTAGGTTCCAGGTTTCGATAATTATGATAATTACGATGTAATTATGATGTATTATAACTTTTTATTTACTTATTGTGGCGAAAGTTTTATTTTGTTAGATGTAGTTGCCTGTAAGTAAAAGTATAAGGCATGTTTGTAAATTATTATTTATATGCAAGAAATATGTATCATTTGTTGGCAATCCAAATAAATATTTAAACTTCGGGATAATGAAATGATAAATAATAATAGGAAAATATCATCACGACTGAATTTCTTCTTTCTTCTTTCAATCTTAACGGAGGCTGGCCATCTGCACAGAAGAAATTTATAGTGCACAAGTGTGTGCGCTAACACCAGTGCCCTCTCTATTCGTTGACTCTAATAATCCGACACGACCGGAGAGAGATCAGGCGCAAAGCCAAAGGCTTTACGTGCTTTCCGAGGCACGGAGTGTTTAACACTGGGCAGCTATTGAGATATCTAGGCAGAAATACTATATTTTTGCTGGCCCGACCTGGGATTAGAACTCATGCACTACAGTCGCATTCACTACCCGCCAATGCCGCCCGGTTAAATGATATGGTGGAACTTCGGGCTAAAAGTGCTTATACTAAGCGCTCTTATATTGTAAAAATACAAATGCCGTGTTAAAATTTCAAAACTATCCATCGACTACTTTTTGGGTTTTGTGGGTTGTACCTATATGCATTTTTTTATAAAGTTATAAGATGGGTCATAGCTGTTAATGTTTAAAGACTACTCAGTGGAGATCTTGTATTTTTAGTAAAGACTAGATGTTCCCGCGGTTTCACCCGCGTTTATCGTTACTGCGCCGCCCCCGTGGGTCGTAGCGTGATGTTATATAGCCTATAGCTTTCCTCGATAAATAGGCTTTTATGAGATTAGCGCGTTCAAACAAACAAACTCTTCAGCTTTATAATATTAGTATAGATAGCTGACCCGCGCAACTTCGTCTGCGTCACACACATAAGAGAGAGAGTGGGTCGTAGGCACCTATAATACAATTTTAAAGGAGCTGAAACTTTCTTTGTTAAATCCACGAACCACATAAGAACTATTCAACAACACCTACAGTGCTAATTTAAAATCACGCAGAATAAACCAGGAGTAACATCGTTCGTATGTCTGTAATGGGTAATTATTTTGCTGCGATGTTATTTTAAAACTGCGATATCTCCTAAGATATTCATTGAAATCGAATGATGTAAAGGGCAATTTTGTTTTTAATTAAATACTTGTGATGAATAACGTATTTATTTGGATAAGGATTAATATCATGTTTATAATAATACCTTCGCAAATAATGCATTATGTTAGAACAAATTTGGTAAGCATAAAAAAGGTAATAGTGAGCCAACCTTAAAAGATAGACATATGCTGTTGCGGACTTTTTTTTAGAACTTTTAAAGGGGAACAATTCTGTCATACATGATTTTTGCGAAACTTTAACTGTTTAGGCAGCGCACGCAGCGGAAGCTCTCAAAAGGAATAAAAGCCCTTCGATTTTGAAACATTCTTCATTGGTGCTCCGCTCCCATTGATCTTAGCGTGATGATATATAGCCTATAGCCTTACTCGATAAATGAGCTATCTAACACTGAAAGAATTTTTCAAATCGGACCAGTAGTTCATGAGATTAGCGCGTTCAAGCAAACAAACAAACAAACTCTTCAGCTTTATAATATTAGTGTAGATTAGAGCTCAAAATAACTACCTGTATGTATAATATACAGGTTCTCCCAGAAGTCGACGTCAAGCCGGAATCAGGTAACAGGCTAAGTTATAATAGCTATCCGAAAAATAAAAACCTAAATTACGTATTTTGAAAATTATAGGCATTTAAAAAAATCAAAGTAATCTACACCCATTGACGGTCTTTTCACTCCTGTTAATACAGATATTTACTTTTTTAATTATTGAATATAATTTAAGAAATAAATTAGGATGTGTTATACCGTTATAACTTTTTGGATTCCTTATTAAATACGTCAGCTTTTGAAGTTACTTGTCAATCTCGATAGTAATTTTTTTTTCAGATTGGTCAATTAAAATTGGGCTAAGTACGTAGCTAAGTATTAATTTTGAATCTTTGGTTGGGGAAAAAGTGTCATTTACTTCCAAGCTGGAGCAGTGGATTTTAAATTTTAAGTGAGGCTTATAGAAGCATTATTCGAGACTGGATACTAAAAAAATATAAATATCTGCAGTAACAGAAGTGAAAAAACCGTCACATAGTGCAGATTCCATCAATATTTTTAAAATGCCTATATTTTTTTAAAATACATACCTAACTTTTTAGATTTTTTATCTTTTTCTGACAGCTATTGTAACTTAGCCTGTTACTTGATTCCGGCTTGACGTCTACTTCTAGGTATCTAATCCTCAATACAATAACTAAAGCTTAGTTATTGTATTGAGGATTAGATACCTAATACCTACCATAGAGGTATAATGTCATAATGTAGAATAAATGCTGCCGCCAGTGTAGTGTCGCCTCATTCTGAACGTGTGGCCTACGCCTAAGAAGTACCTATTTTAGAAACTACATAACCAATTTGACGTTTGTTTACATTTTGCAAAAATAAGTCTTCCCGTGTTTAGTATAAATTATAATCTATGTTTTCCCGCATAAAGTTGCAATGTAGGTTATTTATTATTTAGAATATATTAACAGATAAATTAAAATAACCAAGATGAATTTAAGCTATTGCACGTATAAATAATTATAGAAATGAGAATTCATAAAAGAAGTATAGACCGTGAACGGTAAGCGACATAAATAATGTTTTATAATAATATTTACGTTTTTTGCGTACATGAATTTTGAATGAGCTACAATCTTTATACACCTAGAATAATTAAGAAACCGTTTCTTGCTTTAAATTACATAAAAATTTACTTGTACAAAAAGGTAAACATCATGACAAGCATGTACCTATACTGCGCTCATGAATACGTACAATACAAAAGTTCATATAGGTATATGTACATATATTGCGCATACTGAAGAGCACATACACATAAGACTCAGAAGCACGCATGATACAGCCTACTTTAATAAATAAAATTTATTTTTGATACCGAGCTAGAGCGATTGCTTTGTAAAACAACAGAATTTGCTTTTAAATAAAACATCTGTATATACAAATAAGGCGTTTAAATAGGTTTTAGTACTTGGTCATGAGGAAGTACTATAATGTAAGCGCCCGGCTAGGTAAGTATCTCCACTCTACAAAAGATCACAGCCTTAATTTATGTTATGTTTCTGCTGTGAGTAGGGTTTGTGGAATTTCCTAAATGACGTCGTGCTGTAAGCCAAAAAATGGTGGTCTTTGTTCTTTGTCCCTTGTGCTGACAGTGTAACTAGTAATTTTTGCAGACCGAAAAATGCGCAAATATTATTGCATACGTACTTAAACAAGTCTTAAACCGATGGACCGTATGCTTTGCCAAAGGAAAGTAGTCCAGTAATTTTATGCTTACCTATAACTTTACAGTGCGCATTAAAAGTTTGCATCTTATTGGTTTGTAACAGACACTAAAAATATCTCAAAGAATATAACCCAAAATGAACAATAATTATGACGCTGCATAAGATAACGCTTTGGCCATGTATTCGCATGACAGCAAGACGTTATCGTAAAATTACAGTTTTTGTACTGTAATCTTGATTTTGATACAATTTTATTGATAATTTTTATCTTAATGTGTCAATTGCTGGAATGCCAGACATCATTGAAAAACAAATAGGTGCCTATGCCTGGCTGCAGGCGAGCCGCTATCGATTAAGACGGAAATATTAATTTTCAGGTCACGAGATAAAAATAAAATTGATGAAACAGCTCCGAGCATATCTTACTTTACATTGGTATAGTAGCCCTTCTTCTTGTAATAGGATTTGGTGAATATATATACTAAAGCAGCCATTATTAATAATTTGGTCACTTTATAATGAAAGTGTCCCTGCCTGTAGTTAAAATTAATTAAATGTTGATATAGATATATAACAACCTTTGTGTAGGTAAGCGTATGACAATAGGTAGCCTAGTAGCACCTTCTGTAATTGTATGTCCTTGAACTTTACGCAAAATTGTTAATTTGAAACAGCAGCGTATAACGTAAATGATAAGAACTATCTCTTACAGTTAAATTTATTTCCAGTATAGGTTTTCATCGAGGTGCGACAAATTATTGATTGCTATAGCATTGACGGCATCTATAATCAATGGCTTGACACTTCCGTATGCTATCACACTCGTAGCTAACGTTTTCCAAACCATGATCACGTACGACAAATTAAGGCAAGAAGGGAAAAACGAAGATGCCGAATTTTTGCAGAGTATGCACAATTTTGGAGTATATTACTCTTGTGTTGGAGTTGTGCTATTTATTGGAGCATATTTAGGAAATTCGCTTATGAATCTTACGGCTATAAATCAGGTAAACATAATTTTTCTTTTTCTTAATGTCAATTGCCGCACTATAATAAAATCCTGTGTTGCGGTGGGCTTTACATACAGCGGATACTAAGGGGCGCGGCAATAAGCTAAACTTTAACTAAATCTATTATTCAAGCCAAAAGCAGTCAAAAATGAAAAATATAATTGGCTTGAACAATAGATTTTTGTATTTATTTATGGGTGGTCCCAGTTGCCGGAAGAAAAATATTAAAATTAAATGAATCCGGCAACTGGGACCGCGGTCCGAGTTAATTGCGGTCCCAGTCGCCGGAATCCTCAGTTTAACTAGGTACTTAACTTCAATACTTAACTACTAAACTTTAACAACAAACATTAAAAAACGACAAATCTAAATATCAACACTAATAATCAATATTTTATATTGATATTTTAAACCGATATCGATACTTTATATTGGTATTTTAGCCTGAATCATCCTTATTAATATTATAAATACGAAAGTAACTCTGTCTGTCTGTAACCTTTACACGGCTAAACCACTCAACCGATTTAGATGAACTTCGGTACAGATATCGTTTAAAACCTGGGAAAGGACATAGGCTACTTTTATTGATGTAGGTACCACGAGGGCGGAGCCGCGCGCAAAAGCTAGTATAAAATGATAAAATAAATTAAATAAATTCAAACACTTTTGTTAAGTAACATGTTACATTAAAATTGTAAGATATAAAAGAGCGGCGCCTCCTGGCACAGGCATCTATATGCTTAAAAGGAGACGCCACCAACTGTATAATGTACAACGTGTAATAATGAAATAAAACATTTTTTTTTTTTTTTTTTTGAAAATAAAAAATAACATGATCAACGAATTTGATTACCAATTATTTAATAATTGAAGGGTTTAGTCACTAACACGTAAATTAAAACTTATTTTGTAAATGAATATTGAACATGAAACCATCCTTACACAATGATAAAAAAAAATAAAAGGAAATACAGACGAATTGAGTACCTCCTTCTTTTTGAAGTCGGTTAAAAATGAGTTGATAACATATTGTGGTAGAATAGTGAAATATTTATCCCTGAATACAATACGACCAAATGTGTCTTTGGCATTGCAGATATTTCGACTAAGACAGGAATATTTAAAGGTTGCATTAAATCAAGACTTCTCGTACTTTGATCTTCATCAAACTACAGATTTTGCATCCAAAATGTCTGAGTAAGTATCGTTCACTAGAGATTTCTTCAACGTTGTAGCGTGAACATGGCTGTACCTTTAAAACAGCTGCAGCCTAGTGAGTAGCCAGTTATCCGAGTAGGGTGGTTCACATTACACCATCACCAACAGTTCGATCCACATTAACACCATGGCCGTGATGCGTTATTATACTTAAACAAGCTTTGCTTGCAAGCCTGGCTGGCGGCTTTACAATAATATACTTGATATGATACCAAATTGCGATACTTGAATAAAAAATGTTACGGAGTTTGGCAATACGTCCAGTAAATGGCAATAAATATAAAATTCAGGTATTGTGTGTAGGTCATTGCTGTTTATTGCTCAGTCCGCTCTGGAAACTAACCCTGGTTACGCGAATGGTCTCAGTATAAAGTGTGTATGTTTACCTTCATAGTGATGTGATAAAGTTAGAAGAAGGTATCGGAGACAAGGTGGCGGCGTTCGTGTACAGTGTGACGACTGCGGTCGGCTGCCTGGCGATGGCAATATCCAAGGGGTGGAAGCTGGCCCTCCTGTGTCTCACCACCACACCCATCACGTTCGTGCTTGTCGGCTTAACTGGGCGAGTATGGCTCACTTTGTTTATTATATAGCCTATCTATTCTACCCGAGATTTAAGCAATACAACAATTTTTTATAATTATCTCTGTGGTTAATGCATAACGAATCCTACCCATCGTATTACTGGCGTGAACCCACTCCTAATACCATAGCTTAGTTGAAGGGGTTAACAGAAATGTTAGTAATTTGTACGCAAATTGTACGTATTATTAGAAATAAAACTGAACGTATGGCATAGTGGCCTAAGTGGTGATGTCATCGCTGTCAGTACATATACATAGCTAAACCAAATATTTTAGTGCGATCTCCACACGGTAGAACAATTTGTGTGATATATGCCTAGTTGCTCCGTGTCTGGGTGTTTATTCCGTCCGTTGTTTGAATCTTTATAAAGTTCTCTGCGTTGCAGAAATGATTAATTATTCCATATACAATTATTTTCGACAATTTAAAAGTTTATTCGAGATAGACAAAATAATTATTAACTATTAAAGGACATTTAACTATAGATCTCGCGTCTAGCAAAGGAGATTTTTCTTTATGACAATGTTTCTAACAACACGGCAATAGTTTCGCACTAATAACGTTACACTCGTATTTAATAACATGTCGAAATGTTTACCAACTATCAGATATTAGGTACCATGTAGCTTATGTCATTAATCTCTAGCAAACAATGAAAAGATAATATTGTTAGTAATCAGAAGTAAAACAGCTTAAAAAAATAACAGATGCATTTTCACGTTTAAATAATGATTTAATTATTCAAGAAATGCATTAACAAATAAAGTAAGAGATAATTGATATCACTCAACATCGATCACACAGCACGTACGTCCGTCCGTGTGTCCGTTGCGCCCGCCGCTCGATGTCAAAAAAAGTCATTGCGCGCCGAGCGCGCTTTTATAACCCGCTCGATCGGACATTACTTGTTTACGTCGCATTCTGCAACGAACACGGTCTCTCCTGAGTACTGACACTGACGTCCTCGTCAGGTCTGAAAGATGAACCTGCCTAATCAACGGCTGGCAGTCTCAGTGTAGAGTCTGGGTCTTCATTTTCACTTCAACCTAGTACGTATAGGCGTGAGCCTTGCATACCACATCAATTCAAATATTGTAGGCATAGGCTCCAAGTTCGCATTACTCACAATGACTGTTGGCATAGGCACAAAGTTGGCATTCCACACAGAATTAAAGTAACTGTTGCGCGCGTTACGGGAACTTCTCGTTGCGTGGACAATTTCCTCTACACACTGTCACACTGTCTTACAGAATAAACTCGCCCCTGTGTGTCGGTTTTAAATTGTCCAGTAGCATTTACATCAGACCATAACACGACACCATACGGACTCAGTAACATTTACATCGGGTCTTCAGTCATATCGATCCAGTAACAACTACATCAGATCATTACAGTCACAATACTGACCCAGTAACAACTACATCAGGTCTTCAGTGACATTGATCCAGTAACATCTACATCGGATCATTACAGTCACAATACTGACCAAGTAACAACTACATATATCGGGTCTTCAGTGATATCGATCCAGTAGCATCTACATCGGATTACGACATAACATTAAAATGTGCAAACAATTACTTTCGAAAAACGCTGTAGGTACAGGTTTCAGGACACCACTCTCCTCGCCAGGGTACCAATACTCTGCCGCAGCCTGGCTGGTTTTTTCATACGCGCCACTAAGTAACTTTAGTACGTAGCTTCCGCTTGGCAAGACCTAATAACTGTAACACCCACGCATTTCTGAGTTCAGCTTTCCTGCCGACTGAGAATATTAAATAACGAAAACAAGATCATCGACCTTAAACATACGAGGAGGGCGCCGGTTCCGATTGACACGCTGATCTTGCTGAACTTGATTTTGTTTTAGCAACTCAGTGGCTCTGTTCGATTCACGGGTAACCGTTCGGCCGTCCTCTATCTTTTCTTCAACCATGATCAGTATATTATGTGACAGCCTCACGTAGGCCTAACCTTAAAAGAGAACGATGTGATGTGTTCATTTTATTTGTTAACGCCAGAACCTCTTCTATTACTTGTGAGCAAAGGAATCTTTATCCCACTTCTGATGTTAGGAATCAGATGAGAAACAGCTTAAAAAAATAGCAGATGTACCTTAATCTTTAAATAATCATTGAATTATTCAAGAAATGCATTAAGAAATAAAATAAGAGATAACTGATATCATACCCAACAGCGATCACACAGCAAGGCCGTTTCGTCCGCCGCTCCATGTCAAAAAAAGTAATTGCGCGCCGAGCGCACTTTTGTAACCCGCTCGATCGGACGATTCGTGACATTACTTGTTTACGTCGCATTCTGCAACCGACATTATGTTATTAATTTTGTCTTATAACGTATTATTCCTCATTATCGACAGATAGCGGATCGTCTGTACAAAAAAGAGGCTATACAAACAGGTCGTGCCAGTGCCATTGCGCAGGAGGTATTGAGTTCTATTCGCACCGTGTACGCTTTTAATGGCCAAAAGAGAGAGTTGGAGAGATATAAGGAACCGCTGGCGGAAGCAAAAAGGATTTACATTAGAAAAGGTGAAACATATACTAAGTTGTCTACAAATTAAATATTTAGCATGTGATGTAAGTAGTTTACCCGCAGCATCATGGCTTGTAACGTGCGCGCGCGCAATAAACAGTGGTCTACCGGTACCGGCCTTGCGAGTGCACGGCTGCTTGACTAATGGCCACTAGGTGTGCCACTATAAGTGGCAGCCCAATAATAAGAATTAGCTTCTATATTATTTAAAAAATGTTATGCATATTACTATACTTGAGTAAAGCTGTTTACGATTCAGCATTAGGAAGAATTGCAAAAAATTACATATTTCTGACTAGCTCTTTTTGTAAAAAAATGTGTAGATATGCAAAAATAGAATATGTGTATATAGGTTGATCACAAAATAAGTTAGTTAGTGAGCGTTAGTTTTTTAATATAAGAATTTTTTTTTTTTTGCTAGTGTAGAAGTGATCGAAGAACATAATTGTAACACCATACAATGTTTACAGAAATTTTCACGGGACTTTCTATGGGTTTCCTATTCTTCTGCGTGTTTAGCTCGTACGCGTTGTCATTCTACTTCGGTATATATCTGGTGATTCATGACCCCGACAATTATAATGCGGATGTAATGTTCTCGGTGAGTCGTTCAAATTAATAATAAGAGAAGAGAAAGTTTCCCTCACTGACACACTGATTAAAGACGTTTAGTAAACGCCGGTTAATTTTCTCAGGCAATTTGTATACTTTGACTTTATTACTTTGCAACAAGCTGTTTAAACAAAAGTAACATATTTGGTAAATTTCTAGGTATTTTTTGGAGTAATGACTGGTCTTGGAAACTTGGGGGTAGTTGGTTCTTTAGTGCGATCGTTCGGCGTGGCTCGCGGTGCTGGCGCTCAAATATTTCGCCTTCTAGATAATGTGCCTACTATCAATCCGCTCATGGATAAAGGATTCAAGCCACAGAAAGCTGAAGGTGTTATTGAACTCAAGAATGTCGAATTTCATTATCCGTCCAGACCCAATGTGCCAGTTCGTACAAGTATTTACTTTTTATTTTTATTATATTCTTTTTATTATATTCTTTTTTGGTGAGACCCTAGTTGGCATGATAAATGTGGGGTTTGCTACCATGTACAGAAGAAATCGTGATTGTTAAAAGTTCGTTTTCGTTTTTTATAATCACAATTCACAGGTATCTGTCTAAAATATTTTCAGGTATTGAAAGGCGTAAGCTTAACCGTAAAACTTGGCCATTCAGTAGCCTTAGTGGGTCACTCAGGATGTGGAAAGTCCACCATTATACAACTAATTTCTAGATACTATGACGTCTGCAGTGGCAGTGTAAGTTAAAACTTTTCAAAATCACACCTAAATAGTAACAGCGTCGTCGTTATCTAACTCATTTTAACTAGGCTGTAAGGTTAGCGAGCGAAAGAAACAACGCGCTTTAGAGGGTATAGTTTCTCTTGTTCTCGCGCATGCAATGACAACGCTTTTAAAGATAGTGGTAAGGTACATGATCTCTCTTGGGCCGTGTCGGATTGTCGTCCCATTAGACTATGAAAGGAATGTGAATGGTATAGAAAGTGTATTGATGATATCGCACAAAATTTATATTTATCATATTAAACGCACGTAGGTTCAGGTCCACCCCTAATGCCACCGTTGTGTGGGTTAGTTTCGTACGACCTCAGAGTTACATAAAATAATAATAATCTTTTTATTTTGAATTACTAGGTTAAGTATACATATGTACATACATACATATGTTCTTCCTATTTCTAGGTATTTAGCTTCCTACTATTTTCCAATGTTGTTCCGCCGTGAGTTTTAGATAATTTTCTCATGTCGTTTGTTGGTCTCATCGCTTGCTATCTGAGTTACCAGGGTAACATAGTGGCACACAAATTAGGTCGATGACTTGGAATCTTAATGACGTATTATGTGATTTAAACAAAAGTTGTTTAACATATTTTGGATTTTGGTTCAAAATATGTTAAAAATATTTTGTTTAAATAAACTAGGTATGTGTGGATGGCTATGACGTGCGTGATCTGTCCGTGGTGTGGTTGCGATCGCAGATCGGCCTGGTGGGGCAGGAACCAGTACTTTTTAACACCACGGTGCGTGAAAACATCCGCTATGGGAGGCAGGATGCCACGAACGAGGATATAGAGGCCGCAGCGATCCAAGCTAACGCTCACCAGTTTATTCTAAGACTGCCCAAGGTTAGTTCTACATTACCTACATTAAATATTGGCACTCGTATGGGAAGTTTTTCTAAGAAAATACTTCAAAGCTAACTCCCTCAGGTTTAATATTAAACTGCCCAAAGTGTCTATCAGTTACTGGTTTTTCCAGTAGTAAATAAGTCTTTAAGAAATCACTCCCACTTCTGGTAAGTACCTATCTACAATAATTGAAATGAGAGACATTAGATTAACACAGAATAGCACATATTATGAATACTATAGTGAAATAAGGGAGAGATGCACTGGTTTTAAGTTCTCACTATCATAGTTAGTAATTACGAACATAGAATCGTAAAGATAATAAGTCGATATCCTGCGCTGATTAAAAAGCTGGATGATAATTTTGAGAATGAAGAATTTTAGTGTACGTTCACGGGAATGAGTTCCATCAATTATCTTGTGTTTTCAATTATTTGTAAGTTGTTATTTTTGCATTTGATTAATGTCTTGAAAGTTTTTCTGCTTTGGGAGTCCACAACAATGCATACAAAGCAGCTAATGAATAAAGAAATGTCAGGTCATGTTGCTCTTGTGTGTAGGGCTATGACACATTAGTGGGTGAGCGTGGAGCATCTTTGTCGGGTGGTCAGAAGCAACGCATAGCGATAGCCCGTGCGCTGGTGCGTCGGCCTCGACTACTTTTACTTGATGAGGCTACCTCTGCGCTCGACACCGCTTCCGAAGCGGCAGTTCAAATTGCACTAGACAAGGTAAGCGTTAGAGAACTTTGAAAGCCATAAGTTAAGTTTGATATACGATTGTTTTGTTGGTTTTACTCACTAAGTAGTACCTAATCGCCCTTTTAAACAAAAACATAGGTACGCTTCATATATGTTTTAATAGCCAAAAATAGAGCGATCTTCTCTGTTACCCAAAGTTGAAAATGCTGCAGAATATTTCTCCGGTTGAGTCAATATTGACTAAAATTTACGTACATAATTGATGTATCAAGACAATTTGGAATTTTGAGATATGGTAGTAAGTTAACAACGTAAAAATACTAATTTGCAAATGATCAACTACTAATTGATACTAGGCTGCTAAAGGACGTACTACGGTAGTGGTAGCACACCGTTTGTCGACTATTCGTCATGCCAACCTAATATATGTTATGAAGAGCGGTGAACTAGTGGAGTCTGGCACCCATGAAGAACTAATGAAAAAGCACGGCCACTACCATGACATGGTGGCGTTACAGGAGCCTACGGATGTCCCGCGGGAAGGTATGCCATATTTTTTTAAGAATTTCCGAAATATATGATGACATTTTCTCTTTTATTGTAGACACAATTTGTCACATTTTGGCCGCTTAACTACCGGAAACAAACACATTGTATCAGTGCCTAGCTCCAGTTGTGATGCTGGTGGTCTTGGCTAATGAAAAACTGCTTCGATATTTAGTACAAAAACTGTATTTCGAAAAGGCTATGTTATAATAATCGTCGTTGCATGTGCGCAGTGCAATATACGGCGAGTGAGTCGGTCGCACGGCGAATGAATCGGTGGCTCGATACGCGGAGCGAAGGCGGGGTCGGCCGACGTCGGTTGTCCTCTAAATCACCTCCAACGCGTTCGTCGCGCAGCGGCCCGGCGGGCGCGGCGGCGCGATGGAACGCAGTAACACACATAAATATCTGATCTACAGCTGAGCTGTTTTAATCCACTAAGCGCCGCTAGATGAAACTCTACTAGCTGACATAAAATATTTAATGAAGTCTCATTTTAATTTTCTCTGGCAGATAACGATTCATCAAGGACGGATTGTAAAATATCAGAAGTTGATTCCGATACGTCAATACCGATGAATGTGAGTATTTTCAAATATTTCCATAAAGCGTATGTATGCATATCTATACGATGTATGTTAAAAGTGTTTTCAAATTCAAATATTTTATTTCTATTAATGTTTCAATTAATCATAATTTGATTATAGAAAATTGTTGAATGTTGCAAAAATAATCAGTGGAGGGAGAAAAGTTCTCTTTTTATAAAGAAACATACGTACAGATAAAGGCAGGAGAAGAAGTTCATGGACAGATCTACTAGAGCTGTCCATGAACTTCTTCTCCTGCCTTTATCTGGGGTCGGCTCTCCTTGTCTGTCTTCTCTATTAATTTCATTTAAAGCTGTCCATGAACGAAGTAGAATATAAGTATTTTATTTTAAGACTAACTTAGCACAGACTAGTCGAGTCGTTCCATGTAAGACTCTTGACCACTGTGGTCATGACCACTCCCGTAGACAACGATCATGTTTAGCTTTTCCAATGATTGTAAGATTATAAGATGATACAGTTTAATAATATTCGTCAGCCCTCGTTCGAAGACAATGCAGCTGATACCCAGGTGCGTCGTCAGTCGTTCTGGCGCATGTTATCCATGAAGTCCAAGGAGTGGAAGTGGATGGCGATGGGCATGACATGCTCCGTACTCATCGGTTTTGCGATGCCGATGTTCATAGTTATCTTCGGTGATTTGTTCGGCGTGCGTTAGTTTTTCTTTATTCAATTATTCTTTCTATTACCTTTTTGATATTTTTACTGTTATGCACAACTTATTTATTTACGAAGGTGTATATTCTATTATTTTTAAATATACCATGTTTTTCATCGACTGCAGATTGAAATTAATGAGTTATCGAATAAACGAGGACTTGTTGTTTTAATACTTGGAAAACCATTCAACATAGGAACTATCTCTATCACAAGAATTCTTTTGCAGCAAAAGAAAAACGTTTTTTACTTCTTTAGTGGCTGGAACCCAGGACAACAAAGAAGTGGTGGCCAAGAGTATTTTTTGAGTCAGCGAAAAGACCAAAATGAGATCTCGATGTCATTTCAACGACATCCCTAATGAACGTCCGGGTCTGCATCTAAATCCAGGCCTACTAACGTGTATATAGGTATAGAATATAATATAACCTAACCTAACAATTAATATAGTGAAAGTGTTAATAATATTTTCAGACTATGTCGGATCCTGATACCAATAAATTGATGGATAAAGTCGTTAAGCTTTCGATATTGTGCCTGGTTATTGGAGTTGTGATGGGCTCGTCAAATTTTATACAGGTAAATATTTTTACACTTACTAATATTATAAATGTGAATGTGAGTTTGTTTTGATACGTTTTTCACGCCCTAACTACTCGACCGATTATAATCAAATTTCGCATACAGATTGTCAGAGGTACAGAAAAGGATAGGGTAACTTTATTCCAGACAAAAATACTGTTCCCGAGGGATAGAATTTTCGTAAATAATAGTTTTTGCTCGCGAACGTGGTCTTGAAATATATCGTTAAGTCTGACAAGACAAACCACTCCAGGACTATGCGTGGTGGCCAGTATCTTCTGTCAATGCCTATTTCAAAGAATCTATTCGAACTTTATTTATACAACGGTATAATTTTAGACAATATCATTTGGCGTGTCGGGTGCACATCTCACTGAGCAGTTGCGCTCGGGCATGTTTGAGCATTTACTGCGACAGGATGTGTCGTACTTTGACCACACGAAAAACTCCACTGGCGCGTTGTGTGCTAAGCTTTCTGCAGAGGCATCCTATGTACAAGGGGTGAGTTATGGTTTTTGTATTTATACTGGTATAAATCCTTCTGAAGGTACTATGCCTAGTGTCGACGATAAACAAACGTATGACGTGAATATGGAAAGCGGGCGGGGTGGAACTTTGCAGACTATAGCAATTTCAGAGCAAACTAGAAGTTTACCCATTGACTAGGGTTAGTTTTCGGGCGGGGTCTGCCCCATAAACAGCGAGGGTCTACCTACATATATTCCTAGAATATTTTGTTGAAACCTATTCGCCTGTGAGTAGGGTATTATTGGGCATTCTACTCCACCTTCCGTTCCTACGGCTCACTTCGTTCGCCTCCGTCTCTCCCGGTGGAGTAAAATGCCAAATAATACTTCTGGAGTGAACGGAAGGTGGAGTAGAATGCCCAATAATATTTTTGGATCGCGCAGCATGTTTTTCATGTGAAGTTGTCTCACCTGTCGTGCCTACGGCTCACCTCAGTCGCCTTCGTTTCACTCACTACCTATCGTTGACCGAAATTATTACTTCTAGGTTCTAACTGAAAACCAACCAAGGTTGGGCGGAGATTCAGAACCCCCTATTATATCAGCACTAGAGAGTAATAATATAACTGTTGCACTACACTACTTTACTCACTACCTATCGTCGACCGAAATTATTACTTCTAGGTTCTAACTGAAAACCAACCAAGGTTGGGCGGAGATTCGGAACCTCCATTATATCAGCACTAGAGAGTAATAATATAATTAAATACTTATCCCTTTCACGTTACGTTTTGTAATGATACTGGATTACAGGTTGCTAAATGGTACTAACAAAACTACTGTACTGCATAATGTAACTTGCAGTTTCGTATTAAGTTGTATGTGAGCTGTGTGCATGTATGTGTCAATTCCGTGAGAACATATTTATACGATGAGAAAGATGACATTCGTGCATGTTGTAGTTTTTGTTTAAAATTTGTCTCTTATACAATTTACTAAGATAATTCAAACAAAAGTAGGATCATAAAATAAGTAGGTATACATTATTTTATATAGGTAACTGGAAAATATTCTGACACTAATTTTGAATATAACTTCGTTTGTGAATTGTTATACGTCTCTATAGTTATTTTCATAAAGAGTAGTTGGCATACGAATTCAAACTTATTATATACTTATCTAATGTCTGCTTCACTACCAGTATGTAAAACTATTTTGCAAATAAAATGTTATTATAATACACATTCATAAAATATTTAATTACTGCTACATATTACGACACATTTTTAGGGTTCTGTAGTCAATAACTCATCTTTAGTATTAGGTATATAATATAATAGTAGTATTTTAAGTAATAAACAATCTAACAAAAATGAATACTTACAATGATTTTGTAAATTTTGGTAGATGAAATGTTTTGGTAGGTTTTAATTCCTTACGCAATCGCTCTTTACTTTACAATATTAATTTAATTCACGAGTTTGACCAGCTTGTGTTAGTTATATGATACTAAAAATTGTTACTTATAATTGGCTTTCTTCTACGCGTTTTAAATAAGTCTCGTAAAATCTCTCAAATATTATTTAATCTACATAGGTATATAAAACAAAATTGTGTTAGTAATACAATTTATAACTTGACAATGGCTGGACTGATTTTATGATATTTAATTTGTATGATTCCTGTCCACTCCGAATGGTAGAATAACTATAAATTTTAGAAAAATAGAACTGAACTTCAAGGCATACGAAGTCGCGGGCAAAGCTAGTTATTAATAATATATATTATGCTTAGGTAATGATGTCTTATGAACAAGCACACATGTATTCATTTCTTTGTCGGCGCTGCATAAACGATGGTTTTATATTTCATTTCTCAGGGCAAAAAGTCAATTTGACGGAATCGATATGCATCGATGTAATTTAAAGGGACGTAACTGAAAATAATTACTCATAATTCTTTAAAACAAAGAAGTTAAAGTTTATTTTTTAAAGTAAAATAATTTTGCTGAATGGATGATTTCTGTATATAAAACCCGATCAATTTAGATCAAAAAATCACTTCACTCCTTTGTCTTAATGTGACAAGACACCCCAGCTACGGACCTGGTTTCTGCCTGCCGGCTGAGAAAGATAGTTGCCTAAATGCTTTGACTCTCAAAAAATATTTTCTAAGTGTTTATTCTTATCGTTACGCGCTTGAAAACCGACATCAATACAACAAAAATGTAAGTAAGTGCTATCTAAATAATTAAGGATGTTTGTGGTTCAGTGGATATATTATGTATTGTTCACTTTAAGTCAATTTGGTCTAAACTTCCTTTAATAATAACAATTGCAGGTTCAAATCCTAGTCGTAAACTAATGAGTTATTATCAATTGTGATTGTGAGGCGCTCATAGCTAGTTGCACTCACTGATCGGTAAACGATTAGCGAGGTTAAGCAACGTTGGGTGCGGCCAGTCTATAGATGGGTGACCGCTTAGTGGTATTTCATTTGAGCGTCTCCGTGCTTCGGAGGGCACGTAAAAAGTCGGTCCCGGTTGTTGTCAAATTGATAGCAGTCGTTAAGCCATGTCAGAGGCCTACGGGCGGCTTGAACAACTCTTGATAACAGGTTGACCACTAACCACACGAAAAGAAAAAAAGAATAGTGATTGTAACAATAAATAATAATCTTTGTGTATTATTTGCAGGTCTGCCTCCGAAAGTGAATACTCGCATTCCATAGTGGATGAAGCACCACAAGCTAAGTTAAAGAAAAAGGTGACGAAGCGCAAAGCTCCGGATTCACGAGGCACTTCCAAGCCTTCCGAGTCGAAATCGAGGTAATATTTTAATACTGCTTGTATATCTAGTTTTAGTGCTGTGTGTTGTGGATATTTAAGTGTTATATACATATAAGTCCTCTACTAGTATTTGAAACAGATACCTAACACACCTATAAGATACTCTTTTTGTACAGTAACAACTTTAGATAAAATATATCTTACCTAGGTATATATAAACATATCTACTGTCAATCAACTTATTCTATTGCAATCTACTGTTGAACTACCTCAGCCTAAGTCTTCCGCATCCAACGTAAACAGCCTCTTTCGGTATAGTAATTTATTATTTTTATATTTACAGTAAAAATTACAACGAAAAGAAACGCAGCTCAGATCTCTTCGGCTTAGAAGAGGATGTGGAGCGGCCACTTACTTCGTGCTCTGATCTCGGTTCGTCCCTCGTGAGCCGTGTCGACAACGGGAAGGTGAGAAGGAAAGTGGACTTATCAGGGGAATTTTACGTAGACATCAAGGTTTACGCTAAGGGTGACGTGGTCTCCATCCCTCGTGAGGATCGGTGGAGAAAGGCGTTGGTCGCGCTTAAATTACAATTAGACCGAGGCTCTGTGCAGTGGAATGCGCTGCAAAAATTCATGCAACGAGCGCATGAACTATTTAATGACGCAGAGCCCACGTATTACAGTGACAATATTAATTTTAAATAGGTACTATAATTTTACGATTAATTTGTTCTTTTTATGATTATATCATTAGGTACGTCATTCTTTTCATTGATGCACTTATATTTTTATTGAGATATATAATAATGTGGGATGAATTTTATGTAGACATCAAAGCCCATGCCAAAACTATAGCATTAGTCACACTGAAATTACAGTTACACTGAGGCTTTCTACAGTGGAATGCGCTGCAAAAATTCATGCAACGAGCGCATGAATTACTTAGTAAGGACCTGTTTAATATAGTGACGACATTCGTATAAATATATGTAATTATTTTTTGTTTAATTTGTTCTTTTTGCAGTATTATTAGATCATTCTTTTTCATTAAAACACTTATATTTTATTGAAACACTTAAATAATTTTTATTCTGATCTAATTTTCGTTTCTCTAAAATGCCTTTCTGTACTGTCTGTAATACATCTGTTGAGCGCAAGCACTGGATAGGTCACTTACGCAGCACCAATCACAAAAACAAAAATATTTCTAATTTCTGCGATGGTGTTGAATTAATAAATTCTGCATTTCGAAATCGCATTGCTTCCTATAGAATTGTTAATCAATATGAGAACTGTTCCTTGACTTCATTTTTAATTAGCATTCATGAAAAAATTAAGTCATTAATAGACTTGTCCCTTAAACAACATACTTGCGTGAAAATTAACTTTGAGTATTTTGCTTTGTTTTTTATGTTTAAAAATGACTCTCAAGAGATGAAATCATTTTGTACAAAAAATTATACACTTCATCAAAACTATGAATATGAGCCCTTAATATCCCAAATTAAATGCATTCTAACAAAAAAGTTTGAAGAATTCCAGGATCGTGATAGTGGCTGGACATTCTTGAGTAGCTCTCACTTAGAGGTGAATATTAACAAATATCAACCTTTGCGCGGTTCAGGCTTTATTGAGTTGCCGGCTACTATAAAATCTAAAAAAGCTTGTGTAAATATTCGAAATAATGATGAGTATTGCTTTTTATGGTCAATTGTTGCTGCTTTATACCCAGCCAACAGTCACCCTGAAAGAGTATCATCTTACCCTGATTTCCGGGATGTGTTAAATATAGAAGGCATAGAATTTCCATTGACTTTCTCAGATATTGCCAAGTTTGAAGTAAATAATCCTAAAATTTGTGTTTATATTTATGGGCTAAAAAATAGTACTGTGGTAGGACCTCTCTATAAATCAAATAATTTAAAGAAAAAGGTAATTCATTTACTTTATCTAGAAAGCGATAATTTGTCACATTACTGTCTAATCAAAGATTTACCGCGACTTGTTAAAAATCAAATTACAAAACATCACGGTAAATTGCATTTTTGTGACGTTTGTTTAATATTTTTTAATACATACGACGATCTTGATTCGCATAGTTGTGGAGGTGTCGCTACGGAACTACCTCCGCAGGGTTCTTTTATTAAATTTAAAAATTTTAATAGAAAGCAAATTGTACCATTTGTTATATACGCAGACTTTGAAACAATGCTAGAACGGTTTGAGTCTTGTGACCCTGATCCAACTAAAGCGAGCACTGTAACGCGTCAGCGACATGTGCCTGTTGCTTTCGCTTATCATATTACGTGCGCGCTAGACAAAAATTATAATCGTTACGTTTCATATCGTGGTTTGGATTGTGTATCAAATTTTGTAAATTATATTTACAAAGATGCAAAGAAAATTTACAATATTTTTAAAAAACAAGTACCTATGATTTACACCGATATTAATGCGCACGACTTTGATAACGCGGTAACTTGTCATATTTGTGAGCATTTATTGTTTGGTGATAGGGTCCGAGACCATTGTCATTTGACGGGTAAATATCGCGGTGCAGCTCATAGTTATTGTAACTTATAATATAAATTACCAACATTTTTGCCAGTATTTTTTCATAATTTATCTGGTTATGATTGTCACCTTTTCATAAAAGAATTGGGCGAAGCTCCTGGATCTTTAAAAGTAATCCCTAAAACAAAAGAAAACTATATTTCTTTCACAAAGTTCATTCCTATTTCAAGGGAGGAAAGTATCCAGGTTCGATTTGTAGATTCATTCAAGTTTTTAGGAACTAGTTTAGAACAGTTGGTTAATACTATGAAAAAACAAGAGTTTAAATTACTAAAATCTTATTTTCCTGAGAAAAGACAATTTGACCTCCTTACTCGTAAAGGAGTGTATCCGTATGACTATATGTCACAATGGAATCGATATGAAGATACGTGTTTGCCTAATAAAACCAATTTTTATAACTCCTTGTCAAACGAGCTAATTACTGATGATGACTATGAACACGCGCAATCCATTTGGTCAGTGTTTAATATTAAAAATATGGGTATGTACACAGATTTATATCTTAAAACCGACGTATTATTGCTAGCAGACGTGTTTGAAAGTTTCAGAAAAACTTGTAAGCGGTACTATAATCTCGATCCAGCGTTTTACTTAACAGCACCAAGTCTATCATTCGATGCAATGCTTTTGAAAACAAGCGTTAAATTAGAATTGATTAGCGATGTAGAAATTTTTAGAATGATACAAAAAGGTATTCGTGGAGGTGTTTGTATGTGTTTCAAACGACATGTCAAAGCCAATCATAAATATTTAGATTCTTACGATCCAACTCGTCCAAATGCATTCATCGTTTATTTGGACTGTAACAATTTATATGGTTATAGCATGTGTCAATCCTTGCCCTATTCAGATTTTAGATTTATGTCAAGCAATGAAATAAATAATTTACATTTGAACTTGACAGATATTAGTGATAACGCGGCATATGGTTATATTCTTGAAGTTGATTTAATATACCCTGAGAGTTTACACACTGAATACAATGACTTTCCATTTTGTCCAGAAAAATGCTTGCCGCCTGGTGGTAAGAATAAAAAACTAATACCAAATTTGTATGATAAATACAACTATGTTATTCATTACGTCCATTTAAAAAAATGCATACGGCACGGTTTAATACTGAAAAAGATCCGAAGAAAGTAATTTTTTAAAGCAATATATTGATCTTAACACTCAGTTACGTCAAAAAGCCGAATCGAAGTTTGAACAAGATTTTTTCAAATTATTAAACAACAGTATTTTTGGAAAAACTCTGGAGAATAATGAGCATAGAATTGATTTAAAGTTAGTAAACAAATGGTGTGACCCAAATAATAAAACAAAAAAATCTGTTTGTGCTGAAAAGTTAATCGCTAGCCCATATTTTCATAGCGCTTCAGTATTTTCAGATGATTTGGTAGCAATACAAATGAAACCTTCGCGTGTTATTCTTAATAAACCAATATACATAGGGTTCGCTGTGTTAGAATTATCTAAGAGTCATATGTACGATTTCCACTATTCTACAATAAAACCATTTTATGGCAATAATGTTGAATTATGCTATACTGACACTGATAGTCTAGTTTATAATGTAAAGACGAATGACTTTTACAAAGATATTAAACAATATTTTCTTCAATATTTTGATACTAGCAATTACGATTCTGATAACGAGTTTGGCTTGCCAATTATTAATAAAAAAGTTCCAGGGCTTTTTAAGGATGAAATGGGAGGCAAAATAATTAAAGAATTTGTAGGGCTGCGTTCAAAGCTTTATTGTATAAAAACTTTAGACAAAACAATAAAGAAAGCAAAAGGAACAAAAAAAATGTGTAATGAAAAATTTACATATGATAGATTATAAAAATGTTTTGTATAATTGTAATGTCATCCGCAAAAAGAATTTACTCTTTAGGTCAATAAAGCATGAAATATTTACACAGAGTGTAAATAAAATAGCACTTTCAAGCAATGACGATAAACGGTTGCTATTACCAGATAAGGTATCTACTTTAGCTTGGGGAAATGCAACTATATTTATGTAATTTACTTATCTAATTTTAAAATATTGTAAGCAATATCGTGTTAATCAATTATAAATTCAATGTACCTACTGTAAATATACGGATTAATAAATATATAATATTTCGTACTAATCTAAATAAATCTTATTATTTTATAACATTACTAAAAATAGTTACCTATGTAATAAAATAAATGTAAGTTTATTGTATAAGTTTTATTTGAAAATAAATACATTTGTATGAATATGTAACATCTTTTATTTTCATTCCTTTTGTGAAATACCTACCATTCCTACGGATGTACTATGCCAAATCGAAAGCCGAAGCCTGTCGAATATCAATTGATCGAATGGGCAATAAATCGAACATTTAATATATCGTACACTGAATACATCGAGTGTTCAAATATCGAATGTTTGTATGATCGAAGTCGACGAAGCCTTCTTTCAAATATTTTTGACCAAAGACCTTCGACAGTAGTATAAAGACTTTGTCCACGGTAGGTTCTCTTTTGACCCCATACCCAGAAATAGGAGCCCCGCGATAATAAAGCTTTCGATTTGGTATAGTACTTCTCATTCCTACATGTCAAGCAAAGAAGCTCCAACCTGTCAAAATATGCATTTGTATCTCAGTAGTTTACTGGTATATAAAATATAATAATAAAAAGTTTTGAAATATAACACTAATCAGGTGTTCGCACGCATGCTCATTGTCCACAAGAAACAAGTTCAAACTTGTATCACAGGTTTATGTTACACTACTGCTTCGTCATTATAATAATATTAGTTTCTTAATCATTAAGCTGACGCTTGTTGTGGTGGTCACATCGATTTGAAACAAATAATTCGTAAGTATATGTATTTCGTGAATTTTATGATTATGAGTTTCTCCTTGTGATATAAATAAAATAATTATAATTATTATATTCTTTGTTTCAGATCATCGATAATAATGAATTATTCGCCTGATATCATTTTCTCTCAGTACGGTAAAGGATTTCCGACCCCGAGTCCGAGCTGGCATATTCCTGAACAAGAAAACGTACAAGAACCGGTCAATAAAAAATCAAGGACAAAGCCTCAAAAGCGGAAGAAGCATAATATTTGTCAGTCTTACGTGATCAATAATCAAAAGAAAAAGGGTTACGACTCATCCAAATACAAGTGATAGACATAAATGAACAAGAAACTGCAAGTGATAAAGGAGGTGATGATATATTGATAAGTGCGCAATACGTAGTGAGTGAACCGGTGGACAACATTATGGATGAAGTGGAAAGATTAGTAAACAAAATATCGAAAAAACTTTGTGAAGACTCTAGTTATGTGTAAATATTATTATTTAAATTCCATTTATTGTAAATAATTAAGAATTTACCTATAATAAAAATATTTTGTGTAAAATATATACCATTTATTTCCTTTATAATTTCTTAAGTTTCAAGATAAATATGTACATTCTGTATAATTGCCACTACATACATTACATTAAATAATAAATTGTTGTAAATAAAATACGCTATAATAAAAATAAGAAACTGTAGGTAATAAATAATTGTAGAATTACACACACACATATATATATATATATATATATATATATATATATATATATATATATATATATATATATATATATATATATATATATATATATATATATATATATATATATATATATATATATATATATATATATATTATATAAAGCTAGTTTAATTAAATGTAAATAATTAAGTACTTACCTATCGTAAAAAGTATGAAAGTTATGTTACGTTAAATTTTTAAATAAATGATTGTATATAATAAACAAATATCATTGTAGTTTTATTTCTATTTATATAAGATTAACTTCATCGCAAATCGATTATATTCGTATATCGATTATATTTATCTTTAAAATAAAGTTGCAATAAATTGTTAAGTACAAGTATAATAATAATATCAGCCCTGTATTAAACTGTCCCTCTGCTGGGCACGGGCCTCTTCTCAGTGTGAGAAGGGTTAGGCCATAGTCCACCACGCTGGCCCAGTGCGGAGGACTATGGCTATACAATACATACATAGGAATTGTTAAGTACAAGTATAGCTTACTCAAATTTAAAGTTAAATTTTATTTTGCTGCAGCTAGTTTCAAGTCTATAGAATAGAGTAGCTTGAGAATTTTAAATAAAATAACCATATAGTATATCACAAATGATCAGTTTATTGATAAAAACAAATTAAACAAATACATATTATTATCATTATACCACTTTCTAATACACACAACATTATTTAATGCACAATTCAATTTATGATGTACACAATTAAATTCAGTTATATAATTACAAAATTTTCTTTTTAATGTTGCAAAATTAGGAGATCCTTTTTCACCAATATCTATTACGTCACAGTCCGCACATAAATCTTTGATCCACTTAATTTTTTCTAAACCCTTTGTAATGATCTTTTTATTCTTTAAGTGAGGTACGATAACACGGTGAAACTCTCTATGGTCTATGTAACCCTCACACCAGGTAATTCCTCGATTTCTTTCTATCCACTTGACTTGTTTCTTTTCTACTTCTGTAAGATGATGAAATGAGTATGGTGGCTTCACCAAAAACGTTTGTGTATGCTCCTGACTTGCAATTGCTACTTCTTTAACGATAAAATTGTTATTTATATCTTTAAATCCTTGGACATCTACTATAAGTGTATCCGCGTTCATGATATCTTCTTTACGATGTTACTTAGCGGTTTATATTCAACAATGCAATCGTTGAGAATAAGACAGTATGCTGATGTTTTATCTGGTATAACTGATTCACTTTCAATTTCCACTCTCACATCCACAACAGGACCTATCTTCAGATTATCCACTTGTCTAGAACAGTCAACTACAAACAGAGGTGCAATATCTTTGAATTCTTTCTCACTTAATAACGATCCTCCGCGGCGTCCGTAATACGACTGTTGAAATCGAACGTATTGCTCATATAATAAAGCAATTCTGTTATTAGCAAAACTAACGTTTAGATTTTCATACGGGAAATAATTTGAATTGAGATACACACTCTAACGTCACGAATATAGCAATGATCGAACTGAGACATGTCAGAACTTGCATTATTTTTCCTATCTGTCTGTAGACCAATAATTATATATCGAGGTTTTTCTACTTGAGAACATGTTTTGATAGACCAGGTATGCTTTGTAGTTTTTGGTAAAGTTGGATATTCGTACATATCCCAATTTCTAAATATCATCTGAAGCGGTTGATCTTTTTCTAAAAGTTTTAGTAAATTTATTTTTTCTCTGTCTGATACTTTAACATGTGGTACGCGCCATATGATTTTATTAATTTGAACATCTTCCACTACTTCACCAGTGTTCAGTTTTACAGCGTTTAAATTAGTGTTACTTCTTAACAATATAAGTTCATGTTTACTATTAAATCATGATTTTTTTTAAATCTTCAGCGAATCCGAGGATATTACAAAGGGGAATAGAAGCAGAAAAACTTCCCCCATTAATATTTTCTATACCATCAATATTCCAGCCCCAGGCATAAGACATTTTGGAGTCACTTTCATTCATTGACACTAATGATTTCATGGTTGTAGTTATACCTGCATTTTTTATTTTATCAATCTCCACACCATTTAGTTCGTACCTAATATCTTGGAACAAGTAGAGCAGAGCATTGTTCGTAAAATGGACAGTAGTAGCTTTATCTTTCGTTTCTTTTTTGCTTTTATAACAGTTCCTTCCAAATACAGGGTGCTAGCTGAAGGCAGTATATATAAGTCTTGTTGGTTGATAGGTATTCGAATTTCATCATTTCTATTGAAACTTGTGACATAAGGCTTGTAAGAATGAAACTCAATGCCTTCTATTGAATTGTCGTAACTCGGAGTTGATAAGACGTCTAATATATTCATTTTAACAACCCAATTACTCTGAGGAATGCCTTATTGTCTTTAGTTAATTTAATTTTTTTCTTGGAGCAAGGTCCTACTTGATAGGTTGCTCGAATGGAACTAATATTCTTTATATGCTGCCTCTCATATTTATTAAAGTCAATCATTTTTTCTTCTAAAGTGTAAATATAGCTGTACTTCTTCACCACGCAAATTGATTAAACGATTGTTAATATCCAATAACCTGATATGTATGCAGCTTATGTTGTTTTGGTTTACCGGAAAATGTATAGCGTTCTTCGGGATTTCAATGATTCTGTATCCAGGTGGCACGTTTAGAGCAAATTCATGAATAATGTGACTTGGATCGCCGTTTATATAAGAGCCGCTCACAATATCACATTCAATCCTGACCACGGTCGTCGGTAAAATGTTGACTGGAAACTTTGATACGTGCCATTTATTTGCTTTCAAAATCTGTTCATTAAACCTAACAGTTTTCCGAAGGAGTCCTGTTTGGTAAAATTTACGTCTTTTGTACAGTATATAGTAGTTTTTAGGGTATTGTTATTACACTGTATTTTTATTGATGCATCCTTTATTTCAGATTTTAAAAAGTCATTGATATCTTGCAATTCATACGTACCTTCAGGTATTTCAATAACGTCTTTCATGCCATAATATAACTTGTTATTAGTTTTATCGATATTTGGGATAGAATTAAATGTTGAAAAATGCATTAAAGCACATTCATACTATCCATCTAATTGTAAAGGATTTGGAAAGTATGTAGATAAACTTGATGAATTTCCAGTTATTGACAAAGTGAGTGACATTGTGTAAATGAGTGAAATAAAAGAAATACAATATATTTTATACATTTTTATTCCAAAAAGTCCACAGATATTTCAAACATAAGTGCCCACAGTTTACTGTATTAAAATTTTGATATCTCGTGTAGTTATAAAATACAGTACAGTTTTTAAAATACCGCATCAATTCTACTGGAGGTTTTAGGTCTCCATAGCTATCAAAGTATTCGCAATAGTTGTTTATTTTAACATAAGCTACCCAGTGAGTTCCTTCATTTTTGGAGTTATCCAAGTTAATGACGCCACATTCAACTTGCTTCGGCTTCCCTGGTAACTGATCTTTCATGTACACTCCTCGAAAATATGGGATATCCTTTGCATGCTTTTGAATATCTATATTAGTTAGAGGGCGATTGGGTAGCTTATTTTTCAGTTTTTTGAACTTGTTATAAATAGCCCTTTGCCATTTTTATACGGCCTAATATATAAGCCCTTCCCTAAAGCTAAAGATTCCATTGCTTTATTATGTCGTTCCGTCTCTGCAAAATTTTTTTGAGCTGCTTTATAATCATTAACAGTTTTTGCAATACCAGCCGCTCCGCCAGCTAAAGTTCCTAGAGCTGACAATCCAGCAAATATTGGAATTAAAGGCAGAATCCCTCCAGTTTTTGGAATAGGTATTACGCGTGGTACCCGAATTTTCATATTGCTTGGAAATACTTTCTTAGCCACTAAATAAGCAGCGTTAATTAAGGATTTACTATCTTTGTGTTTCAATTTCTTGATTTTAGATTTAATTTTAGATACAAAATTTTTAAATGTCTTAACACCAGCACCGGATTTAATCTTGGCTTTCATAACTTTATTTACTAGCCATGAACTAAGTTTTTCGCCTTTGCCTGCATCTTTTGACTTAAGTCTTTGTTTGGCCATGTTTAGAAGTTGTAAATCAGCTTTATGACGATTTGATAGGTCGGTATGTTTTGCATATGCTATGTCGTGTTGCATACAGGCTTCGTCAAGTTTATTAACACCTTTGTCACCTCGCAGTAAACGTTTTTCCAGTTTTGTACCAGGTCCGCAATAATTATAACCAGGCAAATGTAGTTCAACAGGCAAATTATCAATGATACTGTTCAATAGTCCACCACCTTGCATCGCTTAAATTATAATGACAGAAATTTGGCTTAAACTTTATATTTAATACAAATTAGCATACAATCGCTGCTTTGTTAATCCAACTATTTTCATAATTTCTGAAACCTAACCACTTGACAAAAAATTTACTTCCTTTCTTTTTTAAAATTTTTTCTATCAAGTATACACCAGAGTATTTGGTTTTTTGTAGTTCATGTTCATAAAACGTTCCTAATATAGTTTGTTTTCGTTGATCATCTAAGTGATACGTAACTGGCGCGGTATTATTGATACTTTTTATCGTAAATAGCTCAGTTAACCAATTCGGAGTATAACCTTTCTCAAAAAGCTGTTTGTATTTGCTTATTCGAACGTAGTCTCCAACTTTAAACTTAGGCTTCCTCAGAATTGATGTATGTTTATATGAATCTATTATATTTTCCTTTATTTGTAGCTCATTAGATTTATTGACATCGATTGGTTTACATTTAATAGTGCGATGCTTTGTACTGTTGTACGTTTTTACAACATCTTCCAATAATCCAAGCCAGTTATAGCTTCCATTTAAACTAAAACATTTGTATAGTTTATTTTTGATAGTTTTGATTAATCGTTCTACTATTGAAGCTTTTTTTATAGAAAATGTTGAGTAATGATTAATATTGTTAGTTTTCATTAGAGCTTGAAAAGTTTTATTATAAAATTCTGTTCCTAAATCAGTTTGTAGATGAATTGGTTTACGATGGCTGATGAATAGTATATTCTCAAATGCATTAGCAACATCAAGCTTATTTTTTGATTTTATTGGTACTGACCAAGCATACTTTGAAAAGCAGTCAATTACCACTAAAATGTAGTTAAAGCCTTTGTTCATTTTTTTGAGACTCTGCATATCCATCAGGTCTGCTTGCCATAAATCATCTATCCCTTTTACTATAACTGAACGTCGACAAAAATTTCTTCGTGCCTGTTTGTGGATTTCGTTGACTATTTCTTGTTTCGTCATTGCGAAGATTTTATAAGGAATTTATCAATCTCTGATTTTGTGTAGAACTTCTCTTCTAAATGAATCAAAGAATCTGATATCTTTGCTTTTATAGTAGCTTGAACAATATTTTGCACATCTGTCATGATATGTGAACGCAGGGCTGCATTCAGTTTATATAATTCTTTTATTACATTTTCTTTAAAACGGTCTACATAATCTTTGTTTACAGCTTCATCTGCGTCCACAGGGGATCTAATACCTTTGAGTTTAGAGGATTTTAAATCAAATTCCCCGCTTGCGGTTTTGTACAGTGCGTTTTCATTAAACTCAAACAATTCTGATAAACGCATTCTTTTATGAATATAGTGACCGAATTTATCTACATTCATGCTTAAAGTCTACTGTATAGTATATATAGAGGTTGAAAGTGAAATGAACTTTATAAGAATGAAATTTGATTATTTATAATCCCACTTTCTTGCAATTCTTCAACAATAGATATTATTTCATTGTCTAATCCAGTGTTACCAGCATCTCGAGATGCGATTAGTAATTTCAACCTTTCTACTAATTCATTTGGATCATCCCAGTACACATAATCGACATCTTTTTTCCATTTTTTTATCAATGGTAGACCTTTTCCCTTTGATTGATTATCTTTAAGTGAATTTTGAAGTTTGAAGAGAGGTTTAATAACTTGCAAATATTTTCGACCCTTATTACTTTTTATAGGTTTATTTGGTTCGTAGTCTCGACGATGTACATTTGTATCAATCAACATCGATTTATAATGTTGCATATCACTATCTGTAACTAAGCTTAAATCTATGTCTTTCTTTAGCAACAATTGTTTTAAACCAGGCGTACTTCGATATTTACGTCCAGCGACGGTGATATATTGATCTTTTATTGTTATGTGAGCAGAACCTAGCATAAGTTTACCGCACTCTACTCTTACGCCATAAGGAACATCTCTCAAAGCTTCTGAGGGTACTGACCGAGATGGTGTATCACAAACTTCTTTAGTATCAACAACGGATTCATAAGACGAGTTGCTATTAAGAGAAACATATTCATTTTCACCGTCATCACTTTCATATTTATCTGTCTGCAAATTGGTACCAACATTATCTTCATCTTCAGTAGCACTCAAAAGAGGAACTTGCTTACTAGTACTAGCAATCAAACGGAGGGGTTCCGTTACAGGTTTGAAAACAGATTCCAATGCTTGTTTATTATCCATCTCAACATCTTTCATTTTTCGTACCTTTTTCTTTACAGCTTCTGCTGCATTTACAATTTGTCTTTTCAATGATTTTTCCATATTAATATAGTGATCCTTATTGATTAAGTGATCGCTCTGAATTATTAATATTGAGCAGGTGACTGCCTTATATACCGATTTGCGTTCTCAATCAAAGACAACAAAAGTGTCAAACGTATCTCTGTAACATCCTTTGTTTTTGGGACAATCCTTATTAATTACAACGTAACTGAAAGGTTTGCGCCATATTTTTGAACACATTTCACGAAATTCAGACCACGTCATGTCAGTGTTGACATGTTCTTCATAAACATGTCTCAAATTAATTTCGTCTTGTTTAAAAAGCACGATTAGGTTCGCATTATCTCTTACCAACTGTTTAGGAATTTTACTATATGTTTGATTTAAATAAAAACAATCGATGTTTTTGTGTCTTACCCTTGCAAAATAATCACGCATATTATTCTGATTTTCACAAGCAACATCATCAAATATAATAATTGAATTTGGTTTAGCATTTTGAACACTCAGTACTTCCTCATTTTCATGGTATTTTTGAAATGAAATGCCAGGTACTCGTTGCAACACTTTTTGTAAAAAAATATACTTTGGTTGCTGTAAAGTTTTTGAATAAACATAAACATTTTGAAATCTCAACCCGTTCTCATGAATGAGAAGACCGATTATTAAATTCGTTTTTCCACAATTTGATGGTCCACATACGATGCATCGCAACGAGGTGGGTAATAATTTTCCATGACGTAGACCAGTTTTGCTAGACTCCACACAGATTTTGTTTACATGTAATGAATGCGGTTGTTTCACAAATTTCATTGTTACTACTTAAAAAAGATTGTTAATAATGATTCAGTTTCGTTGGTGCATTGAAATAAATAGTAAATAGAACCCTTTAATCGATAAGTGCCGATTTTATAGAGTATCCAGAAATATTATTGAGCATTCTACTCCACCTTCCGTTCACTCCAGAAGTATTATTGGGCATTTTACTCCACCGGGAGAGACGGAGGCGAACGAAGTGAGCCGTAGGAACGGAAGGTGGAGTAGAATGCCCAATAATACCCTACTCCTGTGTTTAGCTCCAGAAAATGGTGAGGTGGCTACAGCGGTAGTAAGTCGCCATCCCCAAGTAGGCTGTAGTACAGCCTACTTGGCCTCTTTTCTATACGCCAATGAGTTTACTCTTGATACCCTTAGTAAGAGTTTTTAACGCCAGCGAGTATTATTTATCAATTAATTTTAATGGGTTTATGAAAGATTTTTTAGGAAAACGTTTGGTGCATTGGAAAACAAGATTAATTTCACAACGACATCGACATGGAATAGCATGCGCTTGCGTAGCATAATTCCAAAGGGTTAGCAGATGCTAACCCTTTGTGGATATTATATGTATATCTATATAACATCCGGATTTCACCACTTATGTACCTAATAAAATTATGTATTAAAGTTTAGAACCAATTGAATTTTGCACCGTTTGTAATTCTTTTTAATGCTCTCGCTTTGTATTGTTGTTTTTATAGTATTACGTGGATATTTCGGAATTGGGAGCTAAACATATCTGGCAGAATGTAAATGTTCCACCACTGCCTTATTTATGAGCATACAGCCGTCATGTTATCTATATATAGAAGACTGTACAAATCAAACATACCCATCTATTTACAGGCGACAGGCGAACGAATAGGCGTATGTTTGCAAGGAATCGGTGCCATAGGGCTGGCGCTCGTACTGGCCATGTGGTATGCGTGGCGGGTCGGACTAGTAGCTCTCTCTTTCTTACCTCTCGTTATGGTAGTGATGTACTATCATTCCAAACAAACCAACAAGGAATCGTATGGAAACGCGAAGGCCTTAGAAAACAGCACGAAGGTACATGTATGTTACATATTATGCTGCGGTTCACGAAACTAATTATAAAAATATCTGGAGTTGGACCCAACAGTACCTACCTATTTATCGAAGTTGAACGCGTATTAAGTAGTTAATTGATCGCTCACTTTAACGATAACAGAAAACGTCATGACGAAACCTGTATACCTGAGCGAAGGATATGTGAAGTATGCCAGCTCGTAGGTATCGATTTTTCGTCGTGGACTACGTCAACAGTACGACAGTTTATAAAGATTTTCTCTTCTAAAAAAACTTTATAAACTTCATCTTCATTTAGTCATCTTTTAGTTAAATTTTATCATATATCAATGAAATGTATGTAAATCCGGTACGGATGGTAATGCAGTTTGCACCAAAAACTTCATTATCATCCGTACCGCACAATAATCTAACAACGCAAATGATAAATAACTGACATGAAATATTGTGATTTGTCGCTGATCCTTCCATTACTCTTTTTATAAGAAACGTGGCCGTGTATGTTCAGAAATAAGGGTGTGTCTGCGACACAGATAGCGTTGGAGGCGGTGAGTAACGTTCGCACAGTGGTGTCGCTGGGTGTGGAGCGTTGGCTGGTGGGCGAGTATGAACGTGCACTGTCTTCCGCGCTGGTGACGGCGCGATGCAACGCGCACTGCCGCGGCCTCGTGGCCGGTCTGTCGCGCTCCATGTTCAACTTCATCAACGCCGCTGCCCTCACCTACGGCGGACACCTCATCGTGTCTGACGGCGTGAAATATGCCGATATTTTGGTGTAAGTATACTTTAACAGTGATAAAGCGCAGCAGAAACTTCTCACACGTTTCTTTCAAATCGGAGAACCCGGACTAGGAAAGTGTCTTCGTTATACAGCAGATCGCAGCCAAGCAATCAGGCCCTTTTGGTGGCGTTATGTCAATTTTGGTGGCGTTATGTCAATTTTGGTGGAGTTATATACACAGCCAAGCGTGGCATTGTCGGTATCAATAATAGGCGATTATGATATACCTACCAGGTAGACCATAGATAGCAATCGATACAAAATAAACTACCGAACCTCAAACAACTAACCTTCTATCGCCTTATGTCCCTATACGTCATGTGATAGTCATATTATAATTTTTGTATTATTTCAATATAAATAAATCATTGTTCGTATGTGATTTAAAGATACGAGTGAATGTTTAGAGATAGGACAATCATAGATTGTATGTGACTAACTGGAAATGACAAACACCTAGAGTCCAAATAACTATCTGTAGATCAAACAGAAGTTTGTTAATGACAACTTGTAAGTACATTACTAATATTGATCATCTGTACGATTTAGAACGACACAATCTCTACAAATGGCTTCGGGGCAGGTGCAGAACGCGTTCTTGTACGCGCCAGAGCTCGAGAAGGGAGTCAGTGCGGCGTCCAGGATCATTGCATTGCTCGACACCAAGCCTAACATCTATGACCCCGATCCACCAACTGTCTCTCCCTTTGTAAATATTGGTGTTTAATAATACATTGCATTACTATGTGGTAACAGGTAAATGTAAATTCATAGTGTAGTTTAGTTGTGGTGAGTAGGCGAGTAAAGTGTGGCGAGTAGGCGTTGCAATGGATCACCCGCTCGCCACATAGTGGAACCTTGACGTTCATACCTTGTGACCTAGATGAATAAAGATTGTGATTTGATTTGGTTTGATTATATTTTAGGTGTCAAAGGGAGAGGCTTCACTGCATGATGTAAAGTTCACATACCCTACACGACCTGGAATCGAAGTGTTACGTGGTCTAGAGCTAGAGGTACTTCTTTTGTTTATATTGGTTTTAGGACCTCTCCACTTTTTTTTTAATAAGGCACTGCTTATCAGCATTCTAAGGTTCATCATCTCAGCCGAAAGACGTCCACAGCTGGACAAAGGCCTTTCCCAAGGTTTTCGACACAGACCGGTCCACCCGCATCCAACCGCTTTCTGCAACCCTTACCGGTTCATCGGTCCACCTTGTGGGAGGTCTATCCCTGCTGCGTCTACCGGCAAGGTATTCTATGGTTCATTAAATATTAAATTAATCTGTTATCTATAATTTTAGTTGGAATGTGGTAAAACGATCGCATTGGTCGGACGCAGCGGTTGTGGTAAGAGTACAGTGGTACAGCTACTTCAGAGGTTCTATGATCCTGATGCAGGCGAAGTCGTGAGTAATCCTGCCATCTATTTAAATATTGTATAGTAGAACGAATGTATACACTAAGCACATGACGTTTGAATCGAAAGGACAACAATTTAATTGCTATTTGTAGTGTAGTTCTTGTTTGTGTTGATAATTATTATAAAGATTATTATTACCTAGCTTGGATATTACCGAGGCAGTTCCTGGGGATTCTATTTGTCCTAAGAAAAGTGTTTACACGAGTTTGTTGTTTTGGTTAAGTTAAGGCAGGGAATACACTAATGGGTCCTATAACAAATAATATCGCGACCTAGTTTATGATATCTATTGGCGATAGCAAAACAAAATATGTAGTTTATCCGTAAATTACAAATAAATTAGGGCTAGAACGTGCATAATACAGTTTGCTGGTAAATAAATTATAGATTTTGTTGTTTAGAATAACATATATTTGATTTTCAATAAAAAAAAGTTACTTCTTTTTGGACCCTGTTTTATGTGAAGTATTCTATTGTTACTTATCACAGTAGGTACTACACTGAACCTATATATTATAATTTATAATATGTACTCATTCTGCGAGAAAACCTTCAGGCTTTGTCCGTTTCGAGAGAATAAATATAGTTCGTGAAGGAATCTGCAGGTCTGAGAGCTCTTTATGTGTTCTAGAAGTTCTGGCGATGTTTATATTTGTGTCAGTGCCTGGACGGTATACCGCTGCCCGGCTTACGTTTGTCGGAGGCCCGGGGTGCGTTTAGCTTGGTGTCACAGGAGCCCGTGCTGTTTGACTACAGCATCGCAGAGAACATTGCGTACGGGAACTATGCGCGCTCTCCCTCGCACCACGAGATCGTCGACGCCGCTAAACAAGCCAACATACACGACTTTATTGTATCCTTACCTATGGTATGTGTTTTCTTACCATTTCTTTTCCTTAAAAAAGATTACTCCCGCTCTAGTGAGAATATACACTATGTAATGGGGCATTTTACAAACAATGACAACGAACGGGCACAAAGAACACTCACACCCATATTCTAAGACGTTTCCTCAAACGTTCCTCGACTCCACTCAACCTCACTCGAGGAAATCAGTATTCACAGTTGCAAAAAATCTCCTCCACTCGGCGTCCCTCGACATCTTTCCTCACTCGAGGTGAGGAAACAACTGTCAAACTCAAGGTACGTCGCGACCAACCTTAAGGAATACTCGAGGAAAATCTACGCCATTGTTACCTATTCACCTACGCTTGTAAATACGACTGATAATTCTATTTGAAGATTTTTAAAGTGTTTTGTAATGGATTTTAAACGATTTTTGAATTATTTATATGATAATCCGTACGATTATCCTGAAAGGCGTTATTTGCGAGACGCAACTTCTCCGCCTCACTGAATATTTCTTCCAGACATATATGTGTGGAACAAATAAAGCTAAAGTATAAAACTTGGATCACAACACAACAAACAAATCAAACATAAACAACTCGGAATGACGCGATGCGACATAGATATGGTTATAAAACAAACATCTGTCAATTTTGAGGTGATCATAGACAAAAACATTAAAAAGTATGTTAAATCTATGATTTTGTGACGTATGTAATGACGTTTTACCACGACTCAACCTCATTGGAGGATCCTCAAGATTACCTCAAGTCAAGAGAAAGACATGACTAAGAATACCGATTTCGAGGATTCCTTGAGGTGATCCTTAAGGTATCCTCGGTTGAGTCGAGGTTGAGGAAGGTTTGAGGTTACTTCTTAGAATATGGGTGTCAGACTCGGAATGACTATTTGTGGATCACATAATTTTGTTTTCATCTGTGGGAACCCACAACACTCAGCGTAGTGGCGCAATAACGTGGTTACAATTTACATACTAGTGGATGTAAACCAGACATGCAAATTGCCTTTTAATCTATGTTTATAATTGTTAGGCTTATATTTATATTTCTAAATTGTATAGTCAAGGAAATAAAGGCTTAGATAATGTTTATATGAGTATATGTCATGGCCCTCTACGGGTATAGGCCTCTTTCAATTAACTTTATTTATTATTGATTTTAGTGTCTATCCAGTCTACCTGCTGTATTCAGGCAGTTACTACAACTAAATACTAATGTTTCAATCTAAACATGTGTGTGTGTAATCAATATTTTTTATTTCCCCTGATAAATTAAATAGGCGATCAAAATAAATGTACGCCGAATTTTTCAGCTGTTAGGTTAGGTATATTTATTTATTTTTCTCCTTCTTAGGGATACGAAACAAACATAGGTCCGAAAGGACTGCAGTTGTCAGGAGGTCAGAAACAACGGGTTGCTATTGCAAGAGCATTGATACGGCGACCCAAGATCCTATTGTTAGATGAGGCGACGAGTGCTCTGGACACTGAGAGCGAAAAGGTCATCATTAAAAACAACATATCATTAATACTAGCCTATTATCTCTGCAATAGAGGCCTTACTACCACTTCTTAACTTCTCGCGTGTCTTATGCACACATGGTATTCATAAGTTCCTTTCACTTTTTTTGCTAACATTTAGCATTGTTTTTTCATACGGTAAGGTGAGAACCCGCTGCCGTTTTCGCGCGTACAATAACAGTGATTTAAGAAATGGTTGTATGTTTCCAGATTAGCCATGTTATAAGTTATTATAACATAGCTAATCTACGTCTTAACGTTCGATTTTTTGTTTATTTTGCTCGTCAAAATGACCACACTCCACCTGATGGTAAGCAGTCGTGTGGTCTAAGAGCAGTGGCCTCCACATCGCCCCCACAGTAGCCGAGGCGATGTTGAGGTCTCTACTTTGACGGCCTGAGAAGATGCTTTTTCACGCCCCGCTTAAAGAACCCAGGATTGAAGGATGAAGGAAACACGTGCCTTGGCAGAGAATTCCATGCCTTGGTCGTTCGGCAGAGATGATATGAGGACCCAAACTTTTTGGTACGCGCTCTAATCGACTCTACCGTGTAAGGATGGCATCTGAGCCCAGCACGCGTTGTTCTGGATAGGAAAGGGGAGGGCGGGATAAGGTGGAATAACTCTTCAGAGCACTCCCCCTGGTATATTCTGTAGAAACATGCCAATGAGGCAATGTCCCTACGGAGTTGCAGAGGTTCCAGTGAACTCGTGACCTCTGGATCTCCGATGATACGGACAGCCCGCCGCTGTAACCGGTCGAGAGCGTCCAGCAAGTACTGCGCGGAGCCATCCCAAAGATGAGAACAGTACTCCACGCAAGGGCGCACTTGTGCCTTATACAATAGGCACAGTTGCCCTGGCGTGAAGAACCGCCTCACCCTGTTCAGAACTCCGAGTTTTCGCGAAGCTTGCTTAATGACGCTCTCGATATAGGTTTTCCGATTAAGGGAGCGGCAAAGATCCATACCTAAGATGGAGAGACTGTCACGTATCACCAGTGGAGTGTTCTTCAGAGAAGGGAGGGGAAGGAACGGAGACTTTTTTGTTGAGAACGCGCATGCCTGGGTCTTCTTGGCGTTGAACTCGACCAAGTTCTTGGCACCCCATTGGTCCAAGGTCTGGTCAAGTTCAACGACAAGATTCTGCCTTTTCCCCTCAACCTCAGCCTGTTTGGCCCCAGGATGTCCGAGATATCGCCCATGCACGGTACTGTCGTCCGCATAACAATGTATGTTGCCGAGATTCAACATATCATTGATATGCAGAAGAAAGAGCGTAGGGGATAAGACAGAACCCTGAGGCACTCCTGCATTGACCTGCATCAATTTGGAAGCGCGACCGTCGCAAAGGACCCGAATACGACGCTTCTGCAGGAAACTTGCAATCCAGGTGCACAGTTGAGGGGGCAAGCCATAGGCCGGAAGCTTGGAAAGAAGATACCGGTGCCAGACTCTATCGAAAGCTTTGGCTATGTCAAGGCTGATAGCCAAAGACTCGCCGTGCTTGTCCATAGCTTCAATTCAACTAGATATATATATCGGAACGTTAAGACGTTATTTTTATGAAACTCCATACTGCAAGTTATAGCAATCGTTATTTAGTATTCAGACGACGTTGCTTCGTTTCGGTATAATAAAATTATATGTTGAGGTACCTACCAAACAGGTACAAAATCTTCACAAAGAGATAAATAAGTTATATTGTCTCGAATTATATAAAACAGTGTGCGTTACCGCATCAAAATGTTGATAAATGTTGTGCTTTAGAGAGGTGAGAGTATAACAAATAATTAGTTCATTGTGAAGAGTAATTAGTTCACTAATAGCAAAATTTGTTTAGGTGGTAGTTTTAAAGTTATTCGAGAAAAACAGATTTTGCTGCAGTAATGTTTGAAACATTACACTGGCAAATTTATTTTCATACAGTCGTTTCAGCCCGGCATTAAATAATTTTTATTTTTTTTTATTTTTTTTTTCTCACAACAATATATACATAGATGTTTTAAAAATAAAAATCTGTATTAACTAGGTGACATAATAAATCAGGTATATATGTATATTGTAGAAGACTGGTGCCTAAGCTAGGCTCGGAGCCTGTGTTTCAGGACACCAGGTTCCCATCCCATTTATACGTTTTACATTTAGATTATGTACTAGACCGCTGACAGTGAAATAACTAATAACTATGATGCAGTGAATATGTTGTGCAATTTGATTTTAATCTAGAAGTAAAAATAGTGTTAGTAGATGTATATGTATGTGTGTGTGTATGTGTGTGTGTGTGTATGTGTGTGTGTGTATGTGTGTGTGTGTGTATGTGTGTGCGCGTGTGTGTGTGTGTATGTGTGTGTGTGTGTGTGCGTGTGAGTGTGTGTGCGTGTGAGTGTGTGTGTGTGTGCGTGTGAGTGTGTGTGTGTGCGTGTGAGTGTGTGTGTGTGTGTGTGTGGTGTGGGGTAATGTTTATTGGGATAAGGACAGGAACGGAAGTATGTAAATTAATTAAATTATATTGGTAAGCATATTTTCAGTATCGTCGTAGTTTAATTTTAATAGCGAATCAGTCAGCCTCTTTTTGCACTTTTCCTTTGTGAGGTGAAAGATGTGTAATGTCTTGTTCGTCTTATTATATAGATAACCACCTAGGTAACAAAAGAAACGTTGCGCAAAAGATGTTTTCTGATGATGGATATGACGCACCACGGGGTTACAACGTCTTTTCCCACTGAACTGGGAAGGGTTATAGACTATCTGAGTATGCTGTTTCATTAGAGTGTACAATATGAACAGTTGGCGCACTGTCAGGACTTTACTCTTTTTGTATAACTGTTCAGTGGGATAGCGAAACGGTAGGAAAGACGACACTTTCAGTATGGCTCTTTGGGTTCTCTCTAGTTCTAAGAGCGTAGTTTTTGGAGCTCCACCCCAGGAAGTGATACAATAGCTTATAATGGACTGAGCGAGGGCATAGTACACTGAAATCATTACTTTTTTATCGGCTACGTGTCTCAGGGTTTAAAATATATACATTAATTTACGCAATCTGTTGCTAAGGGTATTTATGTGTTCTTGAAATCTGAGGTTGTTATCAATTATCACACCCAGGTACTTTACTTTCTCAGTCTTAGATAGTGGTACGCAGGTACAGTGGTGGTTAAGTTGTTCTGTACAAGAGTGAGCTATAATGTTCTTAAGTGATGTTCTTGATTGGATTGATGCATTATTTTTTAATAAATGGATGAATAGATAGCTTTTGTTGCGTATTAAGTAAATGTTTGTAAACAGAAAAAGTTGTGTGTTCTAAAGTCATTTAAGATTTTGCTGCGGTAACGTTTTGGGATTGTCCAGATCTCAAAAACGGCTCAACGTAGAAGTTTTAAAAAAATACCAATAAAATTGACCTTAATTTGTTCAAACATTAGTTTTTGATTTGTTTGATAAACACCAATGCAATTAAATGGTGCCGAAATTCAGAAAGAAACGGTTTTGCAAGTAAACCATAAAACACTTACAATCAAATAAAATGCTGTATCATGTGCCCTTAGTACACCTTTATAACGACAGTAAATTTAGATTATGTAACTCTATGCAATATGAAGACACAAAGAAATTTAATTACATTTTATATGGTCAGATTTAAATGATCGAATATGCAGTTCCCATAAAACAAGGAAACATGGAATACTATGAACTAATTAAAATGTTCCATCAATAAACAATCCTGTTAATTTCAGCTTTAAATTACGACTATTATAAAAGTTATTTCAGCAATTCTTCTATAAGCCGACCAAATTATAAAGGCTACGTAAAAGCGACCGCACCATATATAAGGCTAACCATCTTAAATGAGCAGTATAATATCAGTCTAATAATCCATATTTTTATACTGTGATAATATGTTTCTTTCGTTAGTACAGTAGCGAAAAAAGAAGTTCTGTGGTTGGTCACGTAACACGTTAGTAAAAATAAATAATGAAATGAGCATAATTAATTTTTTTTATAAAAAAATCAGTCTTACAAATTATATTAATTAACTTACCTAATTATATATCTTTAGGATAAAATCTGAGATAATTTGAGTAATTTTTTATGTCTAACTAGATAATAACGCAAATATACATATATTTTTTTGTTTCTACAATGATAAAAATACATGGCCGTGACCATGGCTGCTAAAAACCAATCGAAAGGCCACTTTCTTTTCACTTTTTATGCTCTTTATCGAGATACTAAATATTTGAATTTAAGTACCAAATAGTAGCAGAAAGAGTTGAATTTTGTTTTTATTTGAACATCTAACTACGTATTTATTTTGTGATCTAACATTGCATTGGTCTTGGTGTTCCGGACTCCGTGCAGTAACTGAGTATTTCTTGTCAGACAAATCCAATATAATTTTGCCAGACTAAGGAATCGAATTAGACACCTCATGCACAGGAGTCGCATACTCTACCACCGGGCTAATATTGTTAGTTTAATAGCGTCTTAACCTGTCAAGTCTTGGAATGCTAGATGTGATTAAAAACCTATTTATAGTGTCTGGCCACCGGTGTGCCTCTGCGACTCAACAGGTTAAATGATGTTAGGAGGTGGTGTTGTAGGTGGTGCAGGCGGCGCTGGACGCGGCGAGCGCGTCGCGCACGTGCCTCACGATCGCGCACCGCCTCAGCACGGTGCGCGAGGCGCACCTCGTGTGCGTCGTGAGCCGCGGGCTCGTGGCCGAGGCCGGCACGCACCGCCAGCTGCTCGACCGCAAGGGACTCTATTACCACCTGCACTCTAAGTCCTAATAAATACATCGACACTTCTATCACTCTTTCCTTTTAAAAATAGCTTATTTATCTCTCGAGGTAGCTTGCTTTTTGTGAATTTTCTTATATAAGTATGTATAACTTTGACGGGATAAATTTAGGCTTACAACTGTAACATAGGCTGAATTTTAGAAGTTTAATCTTACCTACTATCAAAATGTTTAATCTGTTTTACCTCTCAAACCCCGGTGACGCTATATGGGGTCGAAGCGTTGGGACGTGTTTTGTTTGCCGTTTTTTTATTATAAGGCCTGTATTTAAAATATTGTGTTGCATATCAATGTTCTCAGAATGAACCCAGCTTTTCGAATTAATATTTATCAACTGAATAATATTTTTCTAAATATTTTTTTTGTCATGTCACGTGACGTCACGTGACGTAACGGGACGTCTATGTTATTTGTTCCGCTGTTATCTGTAGTTTTTATAGGGCAAGTATGTAAGTATAATACATTATTGGAAAGCTTATTCTTTCTATTTTTAGACACAATAAAAACAATAGTGACTATTGTTATTGTTGTATAACAAACTGAAGCCCAAAATAACCTATTACCATTTCTCAGATTTCCCGCCTTATTTTATATTTTTTTTTTTTATTATTTTATTATATCGTATTTCAGGTTTTAATCACTATGATAGTGTTATTTATTAGTATTTCTATAAAATATGTAAAAAACACGTACAAGGCTACGTCAGAATTTTTTTTACAATTTTTTCAATATTTACTTTCTCCGCGCTCTAAAATGTTCTCGTCACGCACTTTCAAATGCTAATATCTTATTTTTTTCTCACAGACATTATAAATACTTTTTTTTACTATAAAGAGTATTTAACTAGGAAATAGAAAAAGTAAAACATCTTATTAGACACATCAATTAATCTATATAATAAAGATATAATAATATCATCTCATATTTCCAATTCGGTTACTTTAACCAGATGTATAAACTAAAATATACACGTAAATGCGATGATTCAAATCATAACACTTATCGTAGCTTACAATGTATACTTCTAAGAAACACAAGCTTTGTTATCATAACTTTGCGTTCTAAATTATAAACATCTGCCGTCCCACTCGACTACCGCTCAAGTGTCCTTGAGGGCCCGGGCGGCGCGGGGCGCGGGGTTTGAGAGGTTTATAGTAGGTATAAGTCTGAATTTTATTTCAAACTAGATGTGCCCGCGGTTTCACCCGCGTTTATGATTACTGCGCCGTGATACCGCCCCCGTGGGTCGTAGTGTGATGTTACGTTAGCCTATAACCTTCCTCGGTAAATAGGCTATCCAACACTAAAATAGTTTTTCAAATCGAACCAGTAGTTCCTGAGATTAGCGCGTTCAAACAAACAAACAAACTCTTCAGCTTTATAATATTAGTATAGATATAGAAATATCTATACTAGGTATTTATTTTGTTATGGGTCTGGTCTTGCTTGCAAAGATCAATCCGTTAGCTGTAACTCTGTAAGGTTCTAAGAAACTGTTTATCTGCGGAGCCGTCGCTTGCGTTCTGCGTTTTTTTGTGCGGCCGAGAATCGCATCGTTATGAATGTTTTGATGTATTTGAGCGGCGTCTATTGTCAACTGAAATCACGCCGTTCGCTACCTAATAGACACGTGTCGCCTTTGTAGATGGCATGCCATGTGAGATATCCAATTTTAACCTTTTGAACGCCAGAGTATAAACGCATCGCCGTACCCCCGACGCCAAGCCACTTTTTCTGTAAAATGACCTCCAGAAGTATAGGGATTCCAAAACTTTATCGAATATCGACTGTGTTTTTATTTTCGTCTCAAATTTTCTAATAAACCCTACTCATGACACTGATATTTATTTAACCACAAAAGTAATGTTTTATTTAGTTTTATTGTTTATTTTATGTTAAGGTGCGACGTATTTTTTGTCATACATATGTGACGTTGGCGTTGAGGGCAAGATTTCGTTTGTCACGTATATGTGACAATGGCGTCCAAAAGGTTAATTTAATTCGGGGTACCTTTTTACATATTATAGAATTGGCTCAGTAGTTTTTTCCCCATTTAAATACAAACAAATGACTCTAATATTATAGAGCTCGTTTTAACAACGAGGTGATAGTGAAATAATTGTTCAGGGCTGTCTCCTCAGTGCCAAACATATGAGACACAATAGTAGATGCCAAACAGTAGCAGAAAAATAAAACGCAACTGTCAATATCCAAAATATATTTCAATGATACGCGCGTACATTGCCCCGGCACTATGTTAGGTATATGTACCTACTTACATACAACTAACTACGTTCCATGGTGCTCTCGTCTCGGACGCGACGTTCAGAAATAATTTAGCTGTAACAAACAAATAGATATTTGATTTGATAAAAATCTTAAATCATTAATTCATTACATTTAACTGATTTTTTATAAAACAAAATAACGAAGTTAATATGGTGCTTTCTGGTACTCTAGCTATGGTGATCAACAACCATAGGAATAGAAACTATCTAGAGTTTCAACATAGGTTGTTCGTACTGGGAACAAACAAAATCAACGTTTCGTAGTCCCCTGATTCCTTCTCCAAAATTTGACCGATTTAAGTACTTTTTTCATTAAAAATTAAAGAAAGAATTTGGCCGTGTTCCTATATTTTCCTATTTTTATATAATCTAGTCAAATTTGTTTTCTGGATGTTTTAACACAGCGGTAAATCTGGTAATTTTTTGAGGTTTTTGAAGGCTTATGTCTCCTTTAATAATTAATTTAAAAAAAAAAGGAAAACATAGGGACATCCTAATAGAGCCCATACATTTTTTTGGAAAAAAGTTATTGCTCCGCTGGCATTATCCAGGGAAGAAACAGGGGACTACGTTTGTATGGAAAATCGTCCCTTGTGTTTCCTCTTAACACACCTTGACTCGACAGGCCAGCTCAACAACTTTTTAAAGCAGCCATGCCAAACAGAATTGTCTGAATATATTGCAATACATTGCACAATAGGTATGGCTGTTATTATAATATAGGTACTGGCAACATTGCCGGTCACTTTGTTGCAGAATAACAATGGGCGTATAAAAGCTGCTTAATGAAAATGTGAATGAAAATTCGAAAGATCATACTTTACTTATTCATAATATTAAGTTAAGTTTGACCCTTTGATGTATTTATTAAAAGTATTTTAATACATACGGTGTGGGTGCGACCATGGCAGCAGCCGTCAGTTGAGAGATGATACTCCCAGCGGCAAGGTTGCCATAATACGCCTGCGCGGCGGCTGCCGCAGAGCCGGCTGCTATGCCGGCAGTACCGAAGCCCAGCATGGGAGCCACAGCAGGCGCCAGCAGTCCACCCGTGCCGTAGATCACGGCACCTCCGATGACATTCACAGCAATAGCAGCAAGTAGCCCCATGGTTACTGAAACATCCATTAAAACTATTAGGTATCTAATAACTCTCTTCCAGGTGCCGGCGATGACTTGCGTTTGCCAATTGTTCAGCCAGACAACACTTTCGAACGAAAATGTTTATGATTTAAACGTAGTAAGCTGTTAAAGCTGTTTCAACGTTATTGCTACATTTAAGTTAAAAATTACGTATGTGACTAGACAGCTTTGATTTTATGATCCTATTAGGTTCTTCCAATTAACTGATTCAATGCGGTGGTCTCTTTAGCGAACTTTTGTGTCTGACGGCGAACAAATTTTTCGTGGCTCCCCTGGGGCGCCAAGCGTCAGGGACTTTTGTGGCTCCTCTGAGGAGCCATCCCATTCGCCATCAATTGTAACTTATAGCCTTTTTTTCTATTTCCACTTGTTATAACGCTTAGTCACCACCCGAAAGCGAACGTAAGTAGTTTGACAGTTTATTTAAAAGTGATTATCCACGAGTCTTAACGGAAACGGAAGGTAAGTGACTTATTCATATCATGTGTTGTAAATCTTTGAGTACGTTTTTGACGGATTCATTGATTTAGACTGTTACAATAGATTGAGATATTACCATTCGAGTCGTTTATAGTGCTACGGTACTTATTTTATAATGTTTTGTTTGAAAACATTTCATTCTTATGAGAGTAATAGGGCCTTGCTGATTTCAGCATGAATGGGCCGGCTCGACCGGGGAAGGACTAGGTTCTCACAGAATATCGACGTGAAATAGCAGTATTCCTACTGTTGTTTCGTTCGGTGAGTGAGAGTACCGGAGGCCCATTCACCCTCTTTCCCCCTTCCCGCTCCATCTCCTTCCCACTTCCTTTCCTAAAGGGTCGGCAACGCGCAAGTGATGCCACTGGTATTGCAAGCGTCCATAGGCTACGGTGATCACTTACCATCTGGTGGGCCGTATGATAGTTTGCCACCGTAGTCGGATAAAAACAATTTTATGTTCGTTTTGTAGAAAGTAAAACGTTTTCTATACAGGTACCGAAGCATGATTTAGTTACAACATTTGTAAATATGGCATACCCGGCGATAATTTTAGACTGCAAATTTATGATATTTTTCACGTAGGACAACAAAGATTTGGACAAACTTTATTACCAATAGATATGCAAAACAGCATCGTGAAATGTAAATAAAAAAAATTGTAATAGCTACATAATTAAGCTAAATTCGATTGAATGTTCGTTTCAATACCATTGAAATATAATAAGTAAACTTCTTGCGTTACGTTTAGATTTTAAGTCAAGAAAACTTGAGTCGATCCTATTTCACTTATAGGAAGTGACATCGATAAGAAACAGAAGGTATATTAACCAATAACGACACATCACAATTTACAAATCACGTCAACCATTTTATTAAAGTTAGGAATGTCAAAAGTTAGGAACAATAGACTAAAAACCTTCGCTCCTTTAAAAATTATATTATTATCTTTGCACATCAGTATAATTAATAAAAGTGGTTGGTACTATAACTGTAGTACTGCACTTATAAATGGTAGGTTCGTCGTCAGAGTAGTTTCAATTATAATTAGGTTCCCGTACTAATCATAATTATGTTTCTATTGAAAAGGTTTACAACCCCTGAAGTATGCATATTCATGCAATATCCTGAAACGAACACTGTAGGCGTGATCTAAGTGGCAAATAAAGACACTTTTCTTATCAGTCAAAGCCTGGAAAATGTTATTTTAACCGAGTTTTAAGGCTATAAACGTAGGCTCCTCTCGGGTGCCACACGCCATATACAAAATATCCATTCGCACGGAATCAGTTAATGTTTGTATTTACATATTTTATGCCGAATAAGTTAAATGTATGTAGGTACATTGATATTTGAGATGATTGATAGGTGAGACATTTAACTTTAACATTTCGAAGGATATAATTTCTTCTAATATCATGTCAATATTTAAGGTGGAAGTTTTATAAGATTTGAATTGAATGTATCACTAGATTCTCTAGGTTATGATCATCAAGCCATCGGTTAACTGTTTGAAAAAGTTCTTGTAGGCTTGGAGATCTTAGTGTTTTCATATTTAATTTGTGTGGATATGTTACAAGCGCATAAAACCGGTAATGTTACTTCTGTATTTAACATTTATGATAAACCTTTTATGAATATAAAAATAATATATACACACTAGCACACTGCATTATCGTATTGAGCATGATAGTTTTGTTTGTCACGATCGTTACGTTTTGATTTCATTTTTAAATGTGTCTTAAGCCGAGTCTCCACCGAACAAAAATTGGCAACATTTGTGTTGTCAACGCGTGTTGGTGACAAAAGTTTATATAATTGCCTACTGTTGGCAACAAAAATTGTCAACAAATGTCGGCAACCGTGTTTCCATTTTTGGCGGTAAACATCAAAAATATACGCTTGTTGCAGATATTTATTCCCTCTGTGGATACGCTTACAGTTGACAACATTAGTTGGAAACAGAAACCATAGATTAAACACTTATATACAGAAACATGTCATAATATAATAATCCTTACTATCCTTACTAATATTATAAATTCAAAAGTAACTCTGTCTGTCTATCTGTCTGTTACGTTTTCACGGCTAAACCACTCAACCGATTTAGATAAAATTTGGTTCAGATATAGTTTAAAACCTGGAGAAAGACATAGTCTACTTTTTATTGATGTAGATACCACGCGGGCGTAGCCGCGCGCAAAAGCTAGTGTTGCATAAAATAATAAATACTGCGGCTGCCTGCATAATATCATCATCGTTCGATGTCATTTTGCCTAATGGATGCTAGTGGAGACAGCTTGTTGTCCACTGAAATGTTTCCCAAATTGTTGGCGACTCGATGTGGACACAAATTAAACAAAAGTTGGTGATTTTTTGGAGAGTTGCAAACAGCTGGAAACACTGAAATTGCCAACAATTATGGTGGAAACGTGCCTTTAGATTTATATTTCAACTATTTGAGATCTATTTTTTATTTATGACTTAAACCATAACTAAGCACTTACCTAGACCGCGAATGCCTGAACTATACAGCGTGTAACAGAAAGGTGTGATCATATATTTAAGCATCACATATATACAACCCCTGTACAACGGAAAACCGCGACAATCAAATCCCTATACATTATATTCACTAAGATACAGCATTTTCTTTTTATCGACTTATCAATATTACATATTCTAGTCTATACTTAAACTACACAGCTGACGCGGGGTATCTCTGTGATCCCGAAAATGACCATACGCTATTTGGATAGTGATATAAAGAGTTTGTTTCGATGTTTAAATAAAAATTGAAATATTGTCATAAAATTTAAAATTGTTTTTTTCATCCAGGACTAGGGCACATACATAGGTTATTTATCACTACATATTATAAAACAAAGTCCTCCGCCGCATCTGTCTGTCTGTCTGTGTGCGATAAATTACTCAAAAACTACTGCACCGATTTTCATGCAGTTTTCACCAATGGATAAAGTGGTTCTCGAGGAAGGTTCTAGTATATTATTTGTTAAGTTTTTGTATAGATTGGCTAAAATATAACGATATTTCTGGAGGTGGAAAAAAATTTGCCGTCTGGGAGCTTTCAACGAAAACGCTGCCTAAACCCTTTGAGATATAACAAAATAATGTATGGTGCAATTGTGTATCTTATATAGGTCTACAGAAAAGTCCGCGATGACATATGTCTATCTCTTAAGGATAACATACTATATCTATTTTAATACTTTAACCTTTTAGTTCGCAAGGAAACAAAATTTATGTTTACCACGGCGGTTTATCACGGCCTTAATATATGACCCATAGAAATAATATGACCACATCTTTCTGTTACACGCTGTATAATTTATTTAGAAGTGTATTTTATAGTACTTCATCATAATGCTTTTGTCATGAAAACATTATTGTTATATTTGTAAGCTCGCTTTTCTTAAGAAATTTCTGCCGATACATAATTTTTGTCGTTTTAGTGTTTCAGAGTTATTTGTACATTTTCATATGGGTGAGGTAGTAAATCTGGACCCTCTGATTCCGTTCTGGCAATCATTGAGTATAATGTATGATGAAATGTTTATAAACTGTTTTACATGTCTTTTTTTTTTAACTTTCGAGATTGTTGGTAATATTGCTATGGGTATATAATGATAATCGTATCGCCGCTCGTGAGTCGTGATGTTTTGTATCGCCTAAGGCTGGCCACATACATACGTTTTCCGTATTCGATTTCCTAACACGTAATTTCGATTCGGAATTCCGTGAGACACGTTAGTTTTTCTTCATTCGGAATGTATACTGTCAGTACGGATAGTGATAACGTAGTGAACGCACGTCGATGGAGGACGATGATTTATTAGCAATTGCATTTCAATAGTAAACAATTATAACAATATTTAACAGTTATCAACAATAATAAAACAACATTAAATAAAACAAACATATTTAAACGAAATTATGTGTATAGTGTGAACCTCTTTAAATACCTGCTCCCAGGCCAAATCTATACTAATATAATAAAGCTGAAGAGTTTGTTTGTTTGTTTAAACGCGCTAATCTCAGGAACTACTGGTCCGAATTGAAAAATTATTTTAGTGTTGGATAGCCTATTTATCGAGGAAGGCTATAGCCTATATAACATCACGCTACGACCCAAGGGGGCGGCGCAGTAACGATAAACGCGGCTGAAACCGCGGGCACATCTAGTCTTTTATATCTCTGTTGTGGTAGTCCTTGTCATGTATATTCCACAAGCAAGGGTATTTTTCAATAGACAATATTAATGTTTCTACCTCACACCATATAACTATCGTTTACGTACGTACGATGCGCGCGGCGCGGGCGCGGTACCGAATGAGAATTTCCGAACGTGTGCGCCGACACAAACAAAATGTATTCAAGGGCTAAATTCCGCATGACGTCATTAGGTTTTTTCCGAATGGTTTCTCCGAACGTACGGGTTTGCATTCGAAACGTACATACGGAATTTATTCCGTTCGGAGGAAAAGCGGACATGTGCGGCAGTTAGTGTATTTTATATTGATTCCATGCATTCGGAGCTCCGAATATGGAAAACGAATTCGGAAATCGAATACGGAAAACGTATGTATGCGGCCAGCTTTATCGTTTACCGCGCGCCCGTTTGTCATTGACAAGTTATCTAGTTGCGATTTTTGCGAAATCCGTGATTAATTTTATCAACTTTACAGAATCGGTAAAATATATTATGATGTAGATAAAACGAGATGAGTGTAAAAACCCGGAATTCAACGTCTTCGTCTTCATGTGACCTTGTGACCCCTATATCTCGGGGGTCTTTTGACCCACAGGGCCCATATTCAAACTCGACCAAGGTTACAAGTCAATCGTACCTACTGCTGGGCATGATGCCCACAGTTGGGCCTCATGTCCACTGTTGGGCATCATGGCCACTGTTGGGCATCATGACCAATGTTGGGTATTATGTCCATTGTTGGGCATCATGCCCACTGTTGGACATGTTGTGTACCAAAACGCAGCACAAGACAAAACTCGACAGTAAATAGTAGCAACCAACTCGAATCAGCACACCACCACTCTGCATATTATATAAATTAAGCTATTTTGCCATTTAAAGTACATGTGACTTTGTGACCCGTATATCTCGGGGGTCTTTTGACCCACAGGGCCCATATTCAAACTCGACCGAGGTATGACCCCAAGGTGTCTGCACACCAAGTCATAAGTCAATATTTTCCATTTAAAATATGTGACCCCTATATCTCAGGGGTTTTTTGGACCCCCAGGGCCCATATTCAACCTCGACCGAGGGATGACCCCAAGGTGTCTGCACACCAAGTTACAAGTCAATCGGTCCAGTGGTTCCGGAGCTATGCCTGTCACTAACAGACAGACACACAGACCCACAAAGTGTTTTCATTAACCTCTTCAAAGAAGACTCTGAGGTTAATTATGTTCAATAGTATGTTCATGCAAATAGTTTTCAATAATTATTTTATAGATCATTTTATTTGGAGAACTTAGAGGAATACTTAAGTAATTATCCCGAATTCTTGTGTATTTATTGTATTTTTTTTTGCAATTAGTTTAAGCTGGTGAAAATATCGATGATGTAAATTGATATTGTAAAACAATCTGTACAATAATAAGTAATGTGCTTGGTAATAGGTATAGTGTTCCATTGAGGTTGATTGTTGTTCGATTTACTTTGACGCACGTATAGAAACAATTTATTCACCTTTTAAAACTTTATAGTGCGTACTTATAATTGCAATTTTATAAACAAAGAGCCGAACAAAGAAACCTTTTAATAAATTAAAATTAAACATTTTACTCCTCGTATATAATATGTAGAAATAAAATGCTACAATTTCTATTATTGTCAATAATATAAAGGTAAATAGAGATGAAAATAGTTCGGGGTAAAGGTTTACAAAGGGTTCTTAAATGAAGATGTACCTAAATCGATTTTCAAAACAACAAAATGGCCGGTTCATGACACAGCGTAGTAGCGATGCCATCGTAAGTTACAAAGTCCGATTGATTTATACTTAGGTGGTGTGGGATGGCTACACGTATACTCCTAATAGTAAATACCGAATGATGTTTAAAATTAAATGAACACTCACCAGCTCCGAGTAAAGCACTTTCACAATTTTCAACAATACGATTTCAAGATTTCGAGCGTAATGCAGCTGTCATATTGCATGACGTTGCTTTTATAGAGGTATGCTCCCCACCCGCTGAAATTTGGCACGCCTCGTACCAACTCAATAAGAACAGGGGAATCCCGGCTTACAGAATATTCGACCTACGATTATAAAATGAGATAATGTGCGTGTTTGTTTCTAAATAAACCTGCAGTGCTATTGTGTATTATTGACATTGGCAGTTATCACCTGAAATCATTTTTCGACCGAACTTCGAGATATCATCAGAAAATTGGTAATACGTATGATGTTCAGCGATTATCAATTGACGATGCCTTTCAATACTGTCCTACTATTTATATCAACATAATGCTACCATATTACATATTTCTATTAAAGCGTTATATTGGGAAAAGATTGGCACCTTTTATATTAAGGGTGCGTTCCACTTAGCGTTCACAACGCCCAAGATGCTCCTTTAGCCGTACCTCATGACAACTGCGATCGTTGTGGTCACGGCGAAAACGTCACTCATGACGTCATGACTCACGCTCACGCAAAGCTCACGACGACCCATCCCTAGAGATGGGTCGTCGCGAGCGTTGAGAAAATTAGAGCCATTTTTAAAATATAAAGTAACTAAGATGGCACTACAAAAATATAACTTTATTTGATGCGATTTTGATTAAACAATGAGTACTTAAATAAGTAAAAATTTTATAATCTACAGTGTTTCAGTTGTCGGTCTTTTAAATTCTTCATCAGACTAACGATTAATTACATTATGTAAATCGCAAATACGTGATCAAAGTTTACGTTTTTCACGATTTTGTAGAATGGTATGCTACTCTTCATCTGAACTGGATGAACTAGTACCTACTTTCTGGAGCATTATTGTGACGCACTACCAAATATCTTATTGTTACCGTAAAATACATTTTGAATATAGGTATTTGAATGTAAATAATTAATTAAATACTTCACAAAATTATGAAATACTAGATTTTGTCAGCGGTTTCGCTCGTGGTAAACGAAGATACAAAAATAATCCTATGTTTTATTAAATCAATATTTTAAAGTGTTCAATACCATGTTTTTTTTTTAAGTAGTAGGTAACTGCTATTTATCGGTCTTTGAAACCCGTCGGATATCTAGAAATCATGTTTTTATAATTGTTTGGATATAGTTAAGTTTATTTAATAATTAATGTTCTACGAAATATTATACTAATATATTGCCAGAAATTATTCGCATTGATATAAAGAAGTTAGTTATTGTAATTATATATCTACTTTAAATAATTTCGTAGGTATAGCTCATAATTTTTTATCTTTTTTTATCAGTAACGATAAACGCGGGTGAAACCGCGGCGACATCTAGTAATACATAATATACTTAAATACATTTTCCAGAACTTTACTTATAAAGTTTGAAACGTGCTTCAAAAGATTCATTTACGTCTATACTTATCTAAGGGATTAAATATAATGACCACCAAAAATAGTAATTGCGCAGCAAAATATGCTTACTAAAATATATCATAACGAGCAACTATATAAGCCTCAAATCAGTGCATTCCATCTCAGAAGGGTTATGTTATGTTAGGTTCCTTCTTAAACCCACCCAAAAATAGGAGCTCCGTCGACTTATTTTGATTTCTTTCAATATATTTTGCTGTGCAATTTGGTGATCATTTACTATTTTTGACTGTTATATATAACGGCTTATGTTTAATTTATGTTACATTAAACATAAGCCGTTATCTAAGTGTAGAATATTATTATCGCTATAGAGTAAAGACGGATGTTGTAGATAGATTATATTATAAAAACTATATTCGTTCATTAGGGAAATTCCCTGCAATAGACAATTTTCTTTTTCAAAACATTTATTATTACCTTAAATGGATAGTTTTAATGTTTTAACATTTAGATACGTAGAGTATAAAGGAAGTAATTGTTTGCGTATTATAACGCAAATAATTACATCATACAATCTGCTTTCTGTGATCATAAATTGTTGTGATTTGTGTAAGCGCCACCTATCGTTGTGAAATATAAATTGTTGGTTTTATTATGAAGCAAATGTTATAGGCAATTGAAATGTAGATGTTGCTTCCTGGATGTTTTACTAAATTGCAATAGAAATCGTGATCGACAAATAGAATAATATGTATACTTATATTTAGCGGTAGGAATAATGTTTAAGACTACTCGCAGACCCACGGCGCAGACCCTAGTTTGAAAAACAAAAGTTATACTTTTTTATACCTACATTAACACGCAAAAAGTTCCTTTAGTAGGTACCTAGTTGATCTTTCATTTTGGCAGGCGCTTAAACAGAATGCATATCTCGTATATTAAATATTATGTCGATTATAGACAGCAGGTAGTCTTCATTTAAGTGGTGGCATTATAAGGTTGGCTATCGGGATGATACAAAGAAAGTCCGTTCGTACCGAGTAAACGTTTATTACTGCCTCATATATTGAAAATACATTATTTAATATAGTATGCACACATACATAAAGAGATATATTACATACACATACACTACACGCCCATCCAAAAAAAAAAAAAAAGCAAATGAGGAATACACTTTTTTTTTTTTTTTTTTTTTTTTATACTATAATAATAGGAACACAAAAAAAATCTTTATTTATTTATTAAAAAAAAAAAAACAAAAATACAATTAAGACATATTATAGTTATTTATCAGTATATGACACAGTGTCAGTTTTTACATAGGGTCTAGTTCGGTTCTTATGAACTAATACATGTTTTCCTTTATAATTTATTTTTACATTTGGTTCAGAAAGTTCAACAATTGTATATGGACCAATGTACAAGGGATCAAGCTTGTTAGTAGTTTGCTCATTTTTAAGTAAAATCAAATCACCAATTTTGTAATTAATTGCATTCATATCCTTATCATACCTTAACTTTCTACAATGTTTACTGTTAACTAAATTATCTCTGGCGTCATATTGCGACTTCTGTAACCGATATCTAAGTTGTTGTGGATAATCGTAGTGATTGTATAAAGGGTCTAAGTCACATGTTACATTGCTCGGCAAACGACATTGCTTTCCAAACACAAGTTCATAAGGTGTATATTTGGTTTCGGTATGAACCGTAGTATTAAATGCGAAACACCAGTAGGGTAACCACGCGCTCCAGTTATGTGGTTCACCTTCCGTTTGAATTCGGAGAAAAGAAACTAAATTTTTATGGGTGTTTTCGAGCGATCCTATAGTCTGATGGTGATATGCTGTAGATGTTACATGTTGAATGCCTAGAATTTGACACACTTGTTTCATAACCTTAGATACAAATTCAGTACCTCTATCTGATACTATCTGTGACGGAATACCGTAGCGCAATATAAAGTTATTTACAAAACAATTAGCTACTGAAACTGTGTCTTTATTTTCTAGTGGATACGCCTCTACAAATTTACTTAAGTTACACTGTAGTGTAAGTATATAACTATAATTATTACTATCCTTATATAAGGGCCCTACTAGATCTAAATATAACCTATCAAATGCGGATACACTTGTATCCGTTAGAACCATCGGTTCTTTTATATACCTATTCATATGTTTGTATCTCAAACATTTGTCGCACTTATTTACGTACTCAGTCACATCCTTGTATAATCCTGGCCAAAAATATTTCTTTTTAATATTATTAATCATTCGCCTAATACCGGCATGGCCACTCGTTGGCAAAATATGATAATCATTTAATATAATTCGTTTAGTATCATTATCAACTATTTTGTGGACACCCTGTAATATAAATAATCGTGTTCCGGACCAATTGGGTGTCTCGTATATCGCGCGCGTTATATCTTCTATTATCTTAATGTTATCATTATTCTTTATAATATAGAGACTATATATTTTTGTCTCTTTGCAAAAACAATCCAACTTTCTCACAAAGGCAGCTCGTGCGCAGTATGATCGGACTGTTGGGTTGACATATAATATTAATTTTGAACGATTATAAATAAACAGTTCAGATTTGTTTCCCATACTGTCATCTATCCTATCCCAATCATGCTTATTTACGAATAATAACTCCGTACAATCCTGTGGTTTTTTAAGTGCTCCCACAACTTTTGGGTGATCAGTCCAATTGTTAGTGGCAGTCTTATCGACTAGAGGGTTGTCAATCTTGTCCAACATGCTTCTTTCATTCATTCGCCTTTTCTGAGCTCTTGTTAAAACAGAAATAATGCGTTCATTCATATCTTTTAAATCATTACTTGTTAATTGTATTCGTGATAGAGTATCTGCAACATTCGATTCGCCCTTCACATACCTCACCTCAAAATTATATTCTTCTAGCAATAAACGGAATTTCATTAATCTGGAGGACGGATTATTCATTCCAAATAAATAAACAAGAGGTTTGTGGTCAGTTTCAATTATGAACTCACGTCCGTATAAATAAGGTCGAAAATATTTTACGGACCAAACTATCGACAAGAGCTCCTTTTCGATAGTTGGGTAATTTTTTTTGGCTTTATTTAAGGGTCGACTAGCGTAAGCTACAGGTAAACTATTTTCATTACAGAGCATGGAACCTATGGCAAATCCTGAGGCGTCTGTTTTTAATATAAATTTATGGTTTTCGTCAAGGTTAGGATATTGCAGTATAGGTGGTGTGGTTAAAGCCTGTTTTAAAGTAGAAAATGCTGTGTTACAGTTTTCGTTCCAGTCAAAAGATACATTTTTACGACAAAGATTGTTTAATGGTAATGTGATTTCAGAAAAACGTGGAATAAATTTTCTGTAGTAATTTGCGAATGCAACAAATCTTTTGACCTCCGCTACATTCTGAGGTATAGGATAGTTTCGTAAGATGGACACCTTTTGTGGGTCTGGTTTTATGCCTTCGGCCGATACCACATGACCAAGAAAAAGGAGTTCTTTCTTCAAGAATTGACATTTCGCGGGACTTAATTTTAAATTAACTTTTCGCAGTCGAGATAAAATATCGATTAAATTTTTATTATGTGCGTCTAAATTTCGTCCTATACATACTAAATCATCTGCATACGTTAGCACTTTGTCGTATGTTAATCCGGACATTGCTATTGTTATAGCGCGACTGAAAGAACTAGGACTCGTTTTAAGGCCCTTCGGCATTCTAGTCATTTGGTATTGCCCAGACGGGGTAGTAAATGCTGTGTACTTTCGACTACTGGGATTTAAGGAAAATTGGAAAAATGCCTGATTCAAGTCTAAATGTGAAAAATACATAGCTCCAGATAAGGAGTCTAAAACGTCGGTTATACTGGGCAACGGAAACTTATCGTCAACTATCCGGTCATTTAACTTTCTAAAATCTATAACAAGACGCCATGTTCTATTTTCGCTGTTCTCTGACCCTTTAGGTACAAGAAGAACAGGGCTGGACCACTCACTACAGGCTGGCTCAATGATTCCGTCGTGTAACAATTTATTGACCTGCCTTTCCAATTCACCCCTTTGAGAATATGGTAGACGGTACTGTTTAACGTAAACTGGGTCACTGTTAGATTTTAACTGTATGTTTTGTTCATATAAGTTACATGTAGATAACTTATCTCCCGGTAACATAAAGACATCCGAAAACTTTGCACAAATATTCATTATAGAGGTCTTTTCTTCCTTATTTAAATGGTCTAAATTCAACAAAGAAAACATATCGTGTATTCGTTTTGAATTAACTACATCTTTTTCAAAAGAACAAATTGAATAATTCCTTAAATAGTCTGCTTCCGGCCTAAAATAACTGAGACTGACCTCACTCTCTCGTGTATTTAATATTTGTATCGGTATTTTCCCGTTTGTCACATGTACAATGCCACCTGATAGAAACACATCTTCACATAATTCTCTCGGAAAAATCACACACTCACCTTTCATCTCAGTATTTATATAAAATATTTTTTCACACCTAGGAGGTACATTTATGTAACTATTATTACCCAATTTTCCCGTATTGAAAGGTAAAGTAACGTGTTTTATATTATTTTGTAAGGTTATATAATTAGTTTCAAAATCTATCTTACAATTAAATATTCGTAAAAAGTCTATTCCTAATATTCCGGCTGTTGGGGTCGGCAATTGTTTTATAACATGGAATTTCTGTTTAAATTCCAAACCATTTATAGATAACGTTATATAAACATATCCCTCGGTTTGTAATCTGCCTCCGATACCGTTTATACAGATTCGATTTCTAATAATGGGCATGTTTATGCAAGTAAGCAATTCATATTTTATTGCGCTCACCGATGCCCCGGTATCAACTAACCACCTATATTTGGCGTTACCTACCGCGAGTTCGATAGAATTGCTGAAGTCATAATTAAAAATACTATTAGGAACGAAAAAAATGTTGAGCAGTGGTATTTGTATCATTTTGAGAAGAACCTGAAGGTTGCGTATGATTACTTGAATCTCCTATGATAGCAATAGGCGTAGAATCTAAATAATGGATTCGGTGACCATTATTACCGCGAAAATTACCACGGCGATTATAATTATGACTCCTAGCAAATGTCCGCGTATATTGCTGCTGTCCCCTTATTGGATAAGAAGCGCGCGGTGCATTCGACGAGCCGTAATTATTGTGTACCTGACTATACTGCTGTCGATGCGCGGAACGACCGCCGTAATATCCTGTAAACCTACCACCACGAGATGACGTAAATGTACCTGTATTACTTCGATTACCGAAGTAGACCTGCTCCTCTGAATGCTGGCGGCTGCAAGTTGCCTCCTCGTCCTTCGCAGCTCGTATGGCATCTTTCAGTGCTGTATAGTTACGTGCTGTTAATATAGTGCTTATTTGGCGATTTCTCAAACCACTGACAAAACTTTTGATGGCAATTTTCTCGTTTAGTGGGCGTAACACCTTGTAGGCATTTTGATCGTCGCCGGCTTGTGAAATCGTCAAATCTACGAATAGTTGCTCAATTTTATTGGCATAGGAATCCAAAGAAGAACTATTCTGCTTCATTTGAACTAACTCAGAATGTATTGCGGTGTCAGATTTTTTTGTTAAAAGATGATTTCTAATGTCATTTAACAGCTCGTCGCACGAATTATACGATTGTGAAAGTCTCATTTTAGCATTCTGAGTTAGGCGAGTTTTTAAAACGAATTTTATTAGCATCTTCTTACCTTCATCGTCGAGTGTGCTGCTGTACAACTCGATAGCATCCATCAGATTCCTAGTAACGTTCTCGTCACCCGTCATCACGGGGAGCATGGAAACTGCAGTTTTATAGCTAAATTTCTCCATGGTGTCAAATTTCGTACCTAAATCCTCCTTATAACTTGTTTGGGAACTATAATCCTTGGAACAAATAGATTCAATTTGTGAATATATATCCTGTACAGAATCGCAATATGACTGTAAAAGAGATAACGCTTGGCTGGTAGCTTGTTTTCTTAATATATCCGTACAAATACAAAATTCCTCATATAACTTATGAGCTTCAATTAATTTTAAATCTAAAACATTTTTAGTTCTTCTAGAATAGCTTAATTTAACTAAACTTTCTTTAATTCTTTTGAGATTCTCATATATATTCTTAAGGTCACTGGCCATTACCTACGTGCAATTATAAACATTGGATATTGGATATTTTCGTTATCATATAACATTTATAAAAAAAAAAAAAGAGAGAAACACAAAGTATCTACCATTTATTCTAAATAAAATACACTTGCTTAACACATAACTGATCGATAACCTTGGCTACCTTTATATAACGTCCGATGTCCATATTACGTCGCTCCACTTATCGCTGGCTACTTTCTTAGCGCCTCAGCCGCTAACCCATCACGTCGAGCGTCGTAGTACATCCTCGATTCCCGAAGTCCTGGATCCGAATGTCTGAAGGAGCGTCGCAAATTTTGGGCTAATGTCTCTTCCCTAATCCATGTCATGTGACATTTCTTATATAGCTTATATGCCACGTATAGCACACCAACACCCAGGATAGTGCAGATAATGATAAGCACTATATTTATTGCGGAAAGGTGGTATCTCAACTCTTGCACCGAAGTTGTGTTCGAGCCCAACGCATTTTGAGTTATAAAAACATCTTCCTTTTCAACCTTTGACTGACACATAGTTTATCAGTTTGATCACTTCTTAAATAGATCAGTTCAGTTTTTAGAGTTCGACACATTCACAGTCCATTATTACAAACTCCGCTATGGCGCCGAACCGAGCCCGAGGCAGACCGCCGTACATGGCAGGATCGCCATATAAGGTTGGCTATCGGGATGACACAAAGAAAGTCCGTTCGTACCGAGTAAACGTTTATTACTGCCTCATATATTGAAAATACATTATTTAATATAGTATGCACACATACATAAAGAGATACATTACATACACATACACTACAGCATGTGTTCTCTGAATGCGTAGGTGCGTCAAACCTCAGCCCTCAAGGATGATGGCTAGGCATTTTGTACGCTTCTTAGCCTGATCGGCGGAGTCATCCAATTAAAAATATCAGTTCCAAAATAAAATAATATAATAATATCTAATATATATTCTACCACATACACACAACACTATCTAGCCCAAGCAGAGCTTGTACCTACTATGGGTACTAGACAATGGATAAACATACATATATACTTTTTTTTTGCAAATACATACATATTATACATAGAAACACCCAGCCCAAGACAAACATCAATGTTCATGCACACAAATGTTTGACTTGTGCGAGAATCGAACCCGCGACCTCAGGCGTGGCAGTCGGTTACACTAACCACTACGCCATCGAGACCGATAATCTAGGTTATCTTTGGGTTAAATTTTAAGGGCGTAAGCATAGGGCGTAAGGGGTGGTGAGTTACAACTATTACCTCATTTGAATCAATTGACAATTTATAAAGGAGAAATTCAATTAATAGATTTCACACCCGCTTGCCGGATTCCACCGAATAGAAGCATTAAAATGAGGTAGTCCTGTATATTTCTTTTTTGAAAAATATAATAGCGAGTTATAAGTTATAACACCATAATGATAAAACACATATAACCAAATTATTGTCCACTAGCCGCAATGCATGAAATGCCTAAGTAAGTTAGATTTAAACGAAATGATTGGAAACAGAATCATTTTAGTCCTTTACGTATTTCTACAAAGAATAGGATCAACTTTTGTCATCTTGAAGCAATTGTGTCATTTATTTATTTAACGTCCACACTTATGTATGGAAGTGAAAGTTGGGTATGGCAAAAGAAGCATGAGAGCAGAATAAATGCTGTAGAAATGAGAGCGCTGAGAATATGTGGTGTGACTCTGAAAGATAGAATAAGGAATAGTGTGATTAGAGAGAGATGCGGTATGAAAGTGGATATATAGTGACAAGAATAGAAAAGGTTATGTTAAGCTGGTTTGGACATGTAGAAAGAATGGACGAAAGACTGATTAAGAAAGTTTATAAGGCTAGTGTGAATGGAACAGTTGCAAGAGGAAAACCTAGGCGAACGTTTCTCAATAAGATCGGAGGCGTTCTGGACAAAGGCCAGGTTAAGAGCACCTTGAACCGATGGGCGTGTATGAGGAATGTGATGAAAGTGAATGAAGCCAAAGAAGTGTTTCAAGATCGTAGCAAATGGAAATCCGTAGTCTCTGCCTACCCCTCTGGGAAACAGGCGTGAATCTATGTATGTATGTATTTATTTAATGATAATCATTGTTAATGTGTAATCTAAAATGTAAAATCTAAAATGTATTTGTATACCTATGATGTAGAAAATAAATGGCATAAATGTAAAATATTTGTCTTCTAATCCTTACTTCCTTACTAATATTATAAATTCGAAAGTAACTCTGTCTGTCTATCTGTCTGTCTGTTAGTTACATTTTCACGGCTAAACCACTCATCCGATTTAGATGAAATTTGGTACAGATATAGTTTACAACCTGGGGAAGGACATAGGCTTCTTTTTATTGATGTAGGTACCACGAGGGAGGAGCCGCGCGCAAAAGCTAGTACTTTATAAATGTTTAAAATCATATCTATTTATCTACTGACAGTGACAGTTTTGTCATCTAGTTCACTCCTATTCCTAAGTTGAAACTAAACCCATAGTAAATGTTATCAATATACATACATACCCATACGAATATATTATTGTACGGAGATAATTTGCCTTATACATTTCTATAGGTACCTACGTATTTTATTCTAGTAATAGGTATACCTATTTATTTCTGTCTACATCTTGGAATCCAGACATCAGCAAACGTAAACTCAGTTCGTCAGTGTGGAGACATCGATTGTTAGTGTTGTGTGTCAAACTACCGCCAGTGCTAATATACACTAAAATGACCAAGTACCTAGTAAGAGGGTAGTTGCCGAAACCCGCATTTCACGAAGGCGCCGCTGAGCTAACACCAGTCATCATGTGGCGTCGCGGGAGACGTTACAGGCATTCAAACAACAGACACAAAGTATACCCTGACTCGGAACAACCATTTGTGGATCACATAAATATTTGTCCCGTGTGGGGATCTAACCCATAACACTCAAACAAGCAATATTGAGGCGATCACTTAAAGCACTTCGCCATAAGCGCAGTCAGAATATTTTAAGTATTTGTACAAATTGACCTAAGTTATAACCGCTAACTATGGCAGTGGCTCAATGCTATTAGCTAAGAAGCACCTATCGTACTACCTGTGACATTTTTGTCCTTGTATCTACTTTACAAGATCTAAAGACTAGTCTTTCTTCACAGTTACACCTAGTTAATTTTGAGGAGCTGTTTTTTTAAATGCTTCAGTCTCTACACAATCTGAAGGTATTAAAATTTTATTTTAGTTATTTATTATTTATAATATGGCAATTAAATGTATCTGTCAAAGAGTGTTTACATTACGTTTTGATCGTTATAAACTCATGATGATGTGGTCCAAACATCCGCTATGTAATGTCAAAGAAATCCGAAGAAACTCCGTGCAGGGTAAATTCGTCCAAAATCCCGAAGTTTAGTAAAATCATATAATTCTAGAGATATAGAGATTCTCTAAAAAGTCTAAATGGCATAAAAATTAGACGCTCAAGTCAAACATCTCCTGTGTTTTCGTTGTTCTCAAGATTCCTTGATACATTTAATCGTCGCTATATCCTCTGCATAGAATCAATATGTCCTTAGTTGTACATTTGAATTCTATGATCTTTTCAAACATTTTTATTTAAAGACGTTGCCTATAGACGCGCTTTTAACATATATAGTCCAGCGATACACAGGTGGCCAGACACAATATATTTTTAATTATGTCTGGTGTTCTAAAACTACAGATTACAAATAAAAATGCTACAGATTACATACTGACGACAAAACATATCGAGATACTATGAAAAACTTTTGAAAGCTAGGCAGCACTTCAGGTTTCTTACAATGATTAGCGTAGTATCTACTGCGATAATTGTTAAAGTAAATATTATAACTAGCTAATGGTTGAAGTAGCACTATAGGTATAGCTAAAATCTGAGGACAACAATTATAACTCCAGCTTCTGGATTTAGTGAAATCAGTGAATTTAAAGATGAGTTGTTATATTGTTGTCTGGTAATATCATAGTCTAATGTTATGACGGTATTGTGTGGGAATAATTATTGCAGTGTGCGTGAAGTGATATTTCTGTAGTTTCTATAAGATATTGCGAATTTTCATGAAGACAGACATTCGTGACGCACTAGACTAATATTATCAATGCGCTGTTTGTACCTACTCTTTCCATTCGCAAAACGTTTTGGAATCCGATTTAATTATATGACGTGTTGTAAGCCTGTCCCAATGTTGAGACATTTTTGTCTACAGATCTGCGGTTAAATGAATCAATGATACATTTTCAAGTAGTTAAAGACTTTCGTGTGAATGCATCTATCCTTATTACCGCTGATTTACGTAATCAGTGTTTTGTATACTTATTTAGGTACTCCGTGGGGTATGTGAATCAAAAAAGTTCTTATGTAAAACTGGGCACCGTTTATTCAATATTGTTTATTAAAATTACGACGCGACAGCGTACGAGAGAGCGCTGCTTATAATAGGTAACGTTGCATTCAGTTATATATAGGTTTACAATAAACTTGTGAGCGTGGCTTGTGTGACTACGCTTACATTTACAACATTCCTCCCTATTTTGAAAAATAAAATTACCATTTTATTCTAAAAACATACTGAAATAAAAGTTATAATAACATGTGTACATAAGCAACATAACAATCACATAATCTAATACAAGGCATAAGTATCCCATTATAATAAAAACATTCTGCACCTGGCAGGCAAGACTAACGTTCGTTTCATTATGTGGAGATTCGAGTTTTCTAAACAAACACAATTTTGTTCCAGTCACCTCTTCCCTTCATCTCAAGTGTGCTAGTAAGTGTGTCACTCACTCGTAATAAAAACCTATACATTATCAAATGTTTTGACATCGTCTAAATACATGCGTTTCAAATAAGAATAGGCGCGTCAATGACCTCGATCAGTCTTGACGTCACTAGAAAAGTACAGATAGCAAGCAAAATAATTATTTGTATTATTATATTATTTTTCGTTTTATTAATGAATAAAAAATAATTTGCGTAATTATGACTATATTATTTAGCGTTTTTTTAATTAACAATAAACACCTACATCATTTTCTTGAAAATTTGAGTGCTGTCAGAGGTAAAATAACTATGACTAACTGATATTATCTATGATTTTTTGTTTAAATAAAGTAACTCTGTGACTCGCCTAAATCCTGCCGTGTGGATCCTGCTTACTTAAAAAGGTTACTATACTATATTGTGATATATTGTGATGGACAATGCTCCATATCACGGCATGGAAACTGCAAAGCTCTCAAACATGAGCAGTAAAAAGTCAGAGATGCAAGCATAGCTCCAAGCCCAAAATATATACCGCCAAAGTCATACGTAATCATGCCATGAGAGTTAAATAAATTGTCAATCGACAATTTATTTAACTCTCATGGCTTCTAGATGTTGAGGCTGCCACTCTACAATTGCGGCTTGAATCCGATAGAATATATAAGGCATTTAATTAAACGTAGTGCTGTGCGACAGTTAGAGAGTGAGATTGAACGATTAACGTTCGAAGCCATAGCCTCAATAATAAGAGACGACTGGCAGACGGAGATAAACCACGTCAGGCGTATCGAAAATGAATACCGGCAACGAGAGTTAATAGAAGACGATGATAATTTCAGTTTTGTTATAAACACAAGTAACGAAATTAATATTTTTCTTTTAAATAACAGTTAGTAGAATATTTTCATGACCTAAATATTTTTTAAAGGGGAAAGCAGCAGTGAGGTTTATGATGGCGGCGAAGACGATGACTGCTCAAGCAGTGGGATGAGCGGAATCGAAGAACTACGAGATTTAGATTAAAAATAAATATTATTTTAAAAATATCTGTTTTACTGACCCTACCTATTTTGTTCGATTTGACAGCTATGACGTCACATATGGCGCGGATTCATGCATATTCTTAGATGAATCGCATTAGTATAATAAATTAGAACCAACTAAATGGATACGATTTGAAAGACTCATTTATAAGCGTGAACAAAAATATTACTTAAGTCAACTTATGTTACGACATTTCAACAAAATATTGTTATAAGTACCGATAATTGTATGTATACGCGTAACTGTGCCCAATAAAGCGATAAAACTATGTAAAATAATATAAAAGTATATAAGGTAAAAAATATATGCATAATTATGTCTCAACCTACTTATGAATAATAATAATATAAACCTGTTGTCACACTGCTAAGCGATGTAAGGCTATGCTATATCTCTTATTCTGTTGTACTAAGATAATTGGGGATTGCTTTAGAAACGGGCCGATTTAATTAAGGGTTGAGGGTGTTTGAGAGGGAAGGGGGAGGGAGTTTTGAACCCCTCCTCAACTACCCCCATCGCGCGCAAATGTCTAGATCCCGAGAAAAGAAATTTGAAAATTGTTCAAACTCAACCTCAAAATTGTGACATTTTATATTGTCTTGCATAAAATCTGTTGTTTTGGTAGCAACTTACAACTGGGACGTCTCCGGCGCTGCGGGAAGTGCAGCCTCTACGCCATTGCGTAACAAAGCGTAAGCAGGCGCTTGCGCTTTGTTACAGCTGGCGGACGCTGCCCTCCCTCCGCGCCTCCGACTTTTTATAACCACTCTAGGGGTAGGGCATAAAGTACTGGGGAGAGTCGGGGTAGGTTAATTCGATATTGTCTAAAATTTTATAAAATGGCTGTCATGTATGAGTAATTGAGTTGCTGATTCTGGGTGCACAAATCTCGGTCGCGTGTTGCTATGCGGTTCTGGAATGGGTTTCATGGCCTGTATATTTTGGCGTATTTGTTCTACTAAGCTATGAGGTTCTAGAAAACCTACCTGTGTAGCGTCGTAGAAGTCGCCGGGAAGACGCAATGTACGACCATATGTTAATTCTGCCGTTGCCGGTGAGACACCAGTATCGCTACGACATGCCGCGCGCAAACCTAACAGAACTGTCGGCAACTTTTCAGAGCGGCCTCTAGGGTTCTGTGCCAACGCTCTACAGCTCCGTTAGCCTGCGGGTGGTACGCCGTAGTGCGTATCCTGTTAATCTATACATTAATACGTGAAGCAAAAACTTTGTACCCTTTTTTACGAAAATTGCGCCGACGGAGGAGTATGAAATTTGGCACAGTTAAAGTTTATATGGAGAAGGAGGGGCGAATCCTAATATTTTTATAAAATATGCATTAGAAATACATTAAATTAATGAACAAAAACTACACGCAACAACCATGCATTTGACACACGCAGTCGAATCGCGTTCGTAGTATTTCGACATTGTTCGTCTGACGTCGTACAATTCTTTGTAATTATGGTTACCTATACCTTATTTATATGTAATAGAGATAAACAGAAAAAAGTAGCAAGATTAGGAATTTTGACCACTAGGCGACCGCTAGCTAATAAAATCATAAGCTGCTGAAAAAGGTGGCTTTCGAATTGGTGACCTTGGTTGCTCGTGAGCCGTGAGTAACAGCTTATCCAGTTGTTATACAAAATTTTTGCTACGGTTTCTGCGTTAATATTTTGTATTGGGAATGCTTCGGGCCATCGTGTACAGCGATCGATGATTGTAAGGCAATATCTATAATTATCTGGGGAAATTGGCAATGGACCGATTATGTAAGACCACTGTATTACCCTTTGTTCAGTAAATAAAGTGATTTATTATTATTATGTCTACACGAATATGTTCGAAACGATCTACTTTCGAAAATGTGCCAGTATCAGAGAATGTATGTCGTTCTATCTTAGATTTCTGACAATTTAAACACGTCTCTGACCACTCATTAATATTTGAATTCATGTTGGGCCAAAAGAATATTTTAGTTATTAATTTTCGGGTGGCGCGAATACCGGGATGACTAATGTTATGAATACTTTCGAATGCTGTACGTCTAAACTGCTCTGGTATGTATGGTCTTACATTATTTATGGATATGTCGCAATAAATCGGTTTATTACATGTAGGTAAATAACATTTCTTTAAATTAGAACATGAGCAAATGCCTTATTCTACACGGGGTTTCGCCGGAATCTTTACCTAATTTTAAAAATAAAATACTTAGCGGCTTTTGGTCTGTGTACACAGTTAATTGACGTCCTTCAAATAGCTTTTTGAATATCTAGGGAGTGCTACTATACGCTTATGAATAAACTGGCATAAAAGGATAAAAAACCTAGTACCTTTATACATTCAAATACATGTCACGCGGCGCGCATAGTTTCGCGCGACGAAACTATGGCTACCAAATTAGGTAAATACGTGGTAGGCGTCTCATGATTGGTTGAGATACGATACGATAACGAGAAGGTGGTGTCGCTAGATTTAACGCCAAAAATTTGTGTGAGTTCTTTGACTATTTCACGTTTTGTCCGACAGGGTAGGTACAACTCGTGGCTTGCTTTACTGTTAATTTGAAAATAGTTCCACCTAAATGCTTCAAAATCATGAATACTTATATCCCTGAGTAAGTTGTTAAGTAAAAATAAGTAGAATATTATTTATAGTTATACCTATTGTCGGCCTCGATGGCGTAGTGGTTAGTGTAACCAACTGCCACGCATGAGGTCGCGGGTTCGATTCCCGCACAAGTCAAACATTTGTGTGCATGAACATGGATGTTTGTCTTGGTCTGGGTGTTTCTATGTATAATATGTATGTATTTACAAAAAAAAAAGTATATATGTATGTTTATCCATTGTCTAGTACTCATAGTACAAGCTCTGCTTAGTTTGGGCTAGATGGTGTTGTGTGTATGTGATAAAATATTATATTATTATTATTATTTGTAAATTTTCGTCAAATCCGTGGGCGTAAGATCCGTGAATTTAAACCATGGATCTGATCTCATATATATGTATTATGCCGGCGAGTTCTGCCAAAGGAATAGTCTGCCTCGGTCTGGCTAATGAAAGATGACCTTGCCAGTTTTTTACGTGGTCACAGTATTGTTTATGATAGATACATACATACATAGTCTCACGCCTGTAACCCCCAGGGGAGGTAGGCAGAGGTGTAGTATTACACCCACGTTACGCCAGTTGCGTTATCGGTCTCAACGTTATTAGGGGCGAGCCTATTGCCGTATTCTGGGCACATTTCCAACCTCCATTCTGCTACTGAGAATTTCCTAACAGAAAAACCCAATAACACTTTGCTCGACCCGAGAATCGAACCCGGGACCTCGGATCCGCAGTCGCTTACGCTACCGCTGGACCACCGAGGCAGTCAAGTTTATGATAGTTCATGTATACCATTTATTCCATATCTTTTTTTATGTTACTAAGGTGGCAAATAAGCATACCACCTGATGGTAAGTGGTTACCTTAGCCTATGGACGCTTGCAAATACTAGGGGTATCACTCGCGCGTTGCCGACCCTAAAGGAGATAGGGGGAAGTAGGAGGAAAGGAGAGGATCGGATGGAAGGAAGGGATAGGATAGAGTGCGGGAGATGGGCCTCCGGTGCGGGAGATCTTTTTGATATTTACGTTCAAATAGTGATGTCGCTGAGGATGACAGCAGCTTAGATGAATTGGACATAGATGTTGAATATTTCTAGCACAGATAAAAGAATACTATACTAGTAGGTAGTACTTGGTTTCAAGATTTTAATTTTAGTGATTAAAATTATTATCATTTGTGTTTTAAAGCCTTGCTTTCGCATGTGAGACTCTTTTTCAATACTCATATGGTTCAAACTCAGCACGGTGCGCGAGGCGCACCTCGTGTGCGTCGTGAGCCGCGAGCTCGTGGCCGAGGCCGGCACGCACCGCCATCTGCTTGACCGCAAGGGACTCTACTACCACCTGCACTCCAAGTCCTAATAAATACTTCGACACCTGTATCACTCTTTCCTTTCTCCGTTAAAAATAGCTTATATATCTCTCGATGTAGCTTTCTTTTTATATACCTATAACTTTAATGGGATAAAGGAGAATGGGCAATCGTAGTATCACCCTTCAGAGTTTTCTAAAAATCTTGGAGTTTTCGTAATTCATATACAATGAGGTAACTTTCAACTTGGCACAAAAATATTTATAGCAATATAAACTGATACTAGAATCCATACAAGCCAGCGCGTTCTCCTTTCTGTCTCGTGTGGCACTAGGCGCGCTGGAGTTTTCTAAAAATCTCGCAGCTTTTCGTAAATCATTTTTTTTTTCTTTAAAGTATTTATTATAGGTAGGTACCCTATACATTGAGGTAACTTTCATCTTGGCACAAAAAATATTTATAGCAATATAAAGCGATACTGGAATCCATACATGCCAGCGCATTCTCCTTTAGGCTTACGACTGTAATGTAGGCTGAATTTTAGAAGTTTAATCTTACTATCAAAATGTTTAATCTGTTTTGTAGTAGGTATAAGTCTGAACCTTATTTTAAATATATACATATGTGTATTAGGTATTTATTTTTGTTATGGATCTGGTCTTGCTTGCAAAGATCAGTCCGTAAGCTGTAAGGTTCTAAGAAACTGTTTATCTGCGGAGCCGTCGCTTGCGTTCTGCGTTTTTTTATACCGCCGAGAATCGCATCATTATGAATGGTTTGATGTATATAGGCGGCGCCGGCGCGGCGCCTAGTGTCAACTGAAATTACGCCGCGCCGCCCGCGCCGTCGCTACCCAATAGACACGCGCCATCTGTGTAGCCATATGAGATATCCCATTTTAATTTAATTCGGGGTACCTTTTTACATAATGTAGAATCGGCTCAGTAGTTCCAGAGATTTCCCCATTTAAGTACAAACAAACAACTCTTAATATTATAGAGCTCGTTGTAACAACGAGGTGGTAGTGAAATAATTGTTCAGGGCTGTCTCCTCAGTGCCAAAAATATGAGACACAATAGTAGATGCCAAACAGGAGCAGAAAAATAAAACGCAACTGTGAATATCCAAAATATATTTTAATGATACGCGCGTACATTGCCTCGAAGCTATGTTATATGTACTTACATACAACTAACTACCTTCCATAGTGCTCTCGTCTCGGACGCGACGTTCAGGGGTCAAACACAAAAATGGTAAAAAAAGTGTTCGAATAATATATTATCTAAAAAGCAAATTGAAGAATATTTGAAAGAGTTTTAATCATAAAAGCTCCTTTATTATTACACATTTTAATGATATCTTGTAAAATATTACGTTATATAAATAATTTTTTATGGTATTATATCAACAAAAGTCTCTTCCTGTGGACTGTTCTCAAACGAAGTTATAACGTTCGGAACATGTTTAAAAATAGTTGCAATACGCTATTTACTTAAATTATTTACTTGTAATAAAAGAAACGTAATATAGTTGCTAATTTTGATAATTAAAAAAAATATCGTTACTATTTGTTTAAAATAAATCAATTAAAATGTAGGTTACATGTTTTAGAGTCTCTACCGTGGACACGATTAAAACATACAAAAATTTCATTTGTTGGACCGCATCGATGTTATTTTTTTCCTCTGTTGGCAACACTGAATATCTGTCATTTCGCCGTTTGACATATTGCTGTTTCTCCTTCAGAGTGTGTGAAAATATATTTTTTATTCCAATACACAGATAAATGTAAAAGATTAAGTGCTCTTTCCTGTTCCAATAACAATTGGGTAAGTATTTTATTTAAAAATGTATTTCTATTGGTTTTTTATGGGCATTTAGTACTCGTGAATGAAAAGCATGTTGCTCAATTTCTAACCTCAAAATGAACTATTTACTGCGTGACTTTTTTGGAATAGATCTCTTCTGTGGACATCTTTCCTGTGACCACTATGTCCACAGAAGAGATTATGTCCACAGGAAAGTCTTAAAAATGTACTCTTTTTTTTTTTCTTAATATGGCAAACCTAAAAACTGATTATTTTGGTAACATATATATATACTAAGTTAAAGCTTTTAATTTACTAATGATTTTCATGTTTTGCAATTTAAAAATCCGTTAAGTATTTTATTGTTATTGATTCAATAACTTCAACGCTCAGATTGGGTTTATGTTAGCCATTCTCGCGCATTTATCTGTATGTTGTTGTGTATTTTGCTTCGTTTTATTTATATGCATGCTTGTTTTCTATTTTAGTAAATATGCCACGAGCAAGCAGGTCTAAAACTCAACTTTCAGAAGAGGAAAAGAAAAAACGACGTCGTGAACAAAAGAAGTTGAGCATGAGGCGGGCTCGTGCAAGAATGAGCGAAGCAGAAATTGAAGAAAGAAGAAAACAGGACAAGGAAAGATACAAGAAGAAGAAAGAGGAAGGTCGAATTAAGACTATAAAAGACTATACACCCAGACAACAAAGAAATATTAGGAAGGTTTGGAGAGAAAAGGCGAAAATAAAGCGTGAAAATGAAAAACAGCGAAAAGCTGCAACTAATTATTTAATCAGTAACACTCCACCTTCAAGTCCGTCTTGTTTGGGAAGTTCTCGTGTTCATGTCGGTAAAGTTGTTAGAGATCGCAACATGCGACGTTTTAAAGCAGAGAATACGTACTTAAGGAAGAAAATAGCAAACATGGATTCTACATTAGCAAGATATCGTATGCGACTGTCAAGATTAAACAGTAAACTGAAGAATAAATCGTCAGTTAGAGCAATCAGTAGCCAGAGACAAATAAAAAATAGTGAAAATATAAGAAAAGCGGTACAGATATTTTTAACTGAAGATGAGAATAGTAGACTAACAGCGGGGAAAAAGGACACAATTACACGGCATAAAGTTAAAAAAAAATACGTTTACTAAATGATTCTTTGTTAATAAAACAGGGATGAAAATTTCTTATGAAACATTTCGCAGAAATAGACCATTTTGGGTTCGATTTCCAAGAGTTAGTTCTCGAAATACTTGCCTTTGCGCTATGCATACCAATATGGATTATATTGTTCAAGCGCTCCACAGTAGCCAAATAATCGCATACAAGTCAGCTACGGATGTGATTAAACATATGTGTTGTGATGATTCTTTAAGAGTTATCTGTTTAGAGAGAAGTTGTACCAATTGTATTGGTAAAAATATTCTTACAACCAATTTCAATGATAACGATACAATTTCTTATGAAAAATGGGTTACCAAGAATGTATTAATTGTAATAAAAGGCCAATCTAAGACAGTAAAAAAAACGGTTAAGGAAAGATTAGTTACTACCAAAGGTGCTCTTATCCACACATTCAACTCTATGTTACCTAATTTTATGAAGCATGTCGCTAATATGATTCACCAATTTAAATCAATACAAAATATAAAGAAACAGTTACTGCCGACACAGGGTTTGTTGCACATAGATTTTTCCGAGAATTATAACTGCAAATACGGTAATGAAATACAGGCTGCGCACTTTGGTGGATCCAAGGCCCAATTGTCCTTACATACATGTGTTTATTATTACACGGAATCAGATCCTCCAGAAAATTATGTAAAAAATTCTTCATTTTGCACTCTTACAGAAAATCTCAGACATGACCCCGTTTTGATAAGCGTTCATTTGCAGGCTTTGGCTCATAAAATCGGAGAACTATCGCCAAATTTGAATCACTTGTATATTGTAAGTGATGGACCTTTAACTCAATATAGGAATAAATCTATGTTCCATCTTATTGCAATTTATTTGAATAAAGTGTTTAAAGTAGATACACTCACTTGGAACTACAGTGAGAAGGGCCATGGCAAAGGTGCCCCAGATGGTGTAGGCGGCTGTGTTAAAAGGCTTGCAGATGATTTTATAGCAAAAGGTAACGATATTTATAATTTAGATAGTCTTATGACATGTTTATATAAAAATTGCAAAGGCATTAAGATTTATAAAATTAATGAGTCATCTATTTCTGACGTTGAAAATGTTTTAGATATGAGTATCACTCGTCCTTTCAAGGGTACGCTTGGGATACACCAGGTGACATGGAGTGTCAATAACCCTTTAGTCCTTCAAGTAAGGCGTTTGAGTTGTTTGATTTGTGCAGCGCATATGCACTGTCCTCATTATGGTATAGGTGAAATAAAGATCCAAATGAAGACAATAAATTCGCCTCGGGCCTCGCTTTCTCTAGATTCTGGGTCAAACACTCCCGAAGTGGAATATTTATCTGTACCTAATTCTCCTGAGATACCAGCATCACCCGACGCATCAACAGTATCAATATCACCCGGTTTCTCAGAGAGACTTACACCGGATGGTGGTATTATATATAATCGGCAACCACGTAGGCCTTTCAAGCGGATACTGTCTGATGTGACGGAATCCATTGCAATATTAGAATCTTCCCAATTTGATTAAATTTAAATTTAATTAGTATGTAAATACATATTATGATAGAAGGGAACTACTACTACTAGCATGGGAGCCAGGGCAGGGGCCAGCAGTCCACCCGTGCCGTAGATCACGGCACCTCCGATAACATTCACAGCAATGGCAGCAAGTAGCCCCATAGTTACTGAAACATCCATTAAAACTATTAGGTATCTAATAACTCTCTTCCAGGTGCCGGCGATGACTTGCGTTTGCCAATTGTTCAGCCAGACAACACTTTCGAGTGAAAATGTTTATGATTTAAACGTTTTAATTAAGTTGATAAAGCTGTTTTAACGTCACTATTCTTTGCACTTAGGTTGACTATAGTTGACGTTTGTGGAAGAAATAAAAATACGTGTGATTTGTTTAGCGATCTATAATAAGAATTGGACACTGAATGTTCGAGAGTAAGTACATAGTTACATACATATAACTATCGATGCGTACAGCTACATTTAAATTAAATAGGAGGTATGTGAATCTAAACAGCTTTGATTTTATGATCCTATTAGGTTCTTCCAATTAATGTTTGTATTTACATTTACACCGAATAAGTTAATGTCCTCCAGACCGGATTTTGATCACGGCGGCCAGTCTTAACGGAGACTGGCCATCTGCGTAGGAGATATTATAGTGCACAAGTGTGTGCGCAAACACAAGTGCACTCTCTGTTCCCTATCTCTCATGATCCGATGGGATGGTAAACCGAAACGACCGGAGAGAGATTAGCGCAGGACCAACGTCTTTACATGCTTGCCGAGGCACGGGGGTGTCTAACATCGTCAATTTCCTAACTCCGTGCTGCTATTGAGATTTCTTAACAGAAAAACCCAATAACTTTTTGATGGCGCGACCCGGGATTCGAACGCTAGACCTCATGCACAGCAGTCGTATTCACTACCGCTGCGCCATAGAGTTAAATGTATGTACATTGATATTTGAGATGATTTAATATGTGGGGTCTTTCGTCGATTCACACTACGGGTTGTTCGCACCACGGTGTGAATCGCAGAAGGACCCATTTTGAATTAGTCGTTTCGCACCATGGTGTGAAACGGTAAATGCTTTTTTTGTACTTCGTCGATTCGAACCAATGTTATTTTACTACTATTGAACAGTCTCGCATAAAAGTGTTAGTACACCAATTTATTTTTATTTATTAATCCACTACTAAGCTATCGCTTTGGGTATTCAAACTATGTTTCATGCGTAGATGCAATTAAAAAAAAACAGTTCTTAGGTTACTAAAGAACTGGTTTACTAAAAAAAGCATTCACCGTTTCACACCATGGTGCGAAACAACTAATTCAAAATGGGTCCTTCTGCGATTCACACCGTGGTGCGAACAACCCGTGGTGTGAATCGGCGAAAGACCCACATATGGGTCTCTAGATTCTGTAGGTTATGATCATCAAGCCATCGGTCATTTGTGTGGATATGTTACAAGCGCATAAAACCGGTAATGTTTTTCTGTGTTTAACATATGCGGTAAATCTTTTGTGTATAAAAATAATATCTGCACACTGCATTATCGTATTGAGCATGATAATTTTGTTTGTAGAGATCGTTATGTTTTGATTTCATTTTTAAATGTGTCTTAGATTTCTATTTCAACTATTTGAAAGCTATTTTTTAAGTATGACTTGAACCATACCTAAGCACTTACCTAGACCGCGAATGCCTGAAGTATATAATTTATTTAGACGTATATTTTATAGTACTTCATCATATGCTTTTGTCATGAAAACATTAGTGCTATACTTATTTGTAAGCTGCTTTTCTTAAGAGCCATTTCACAAAATTACGCAAGTGAAGTTTAGGTAAATTCCGAGTCGCCGAGCGATCGAGACAGTACGATGCGTCTAGGTGCGTCGTGGTATAGTGCGACCGTGTCTACACTTACCTTTTGATACTTTTCTTGGTACCTATTTCTTGAATTGTATTAAACATACTTTTGCATTATGTAAGTTTTCAAAACAAATAACGTATTTGTATTAATTATAGATAAATATTTCCTTTTTTTATTAAAAAGGCAACTCCCGCATTAGGAATAAATCCCGTGTCGCGGGGGACTTTATAAACATACAACTAACGGACACAATGAACACCCAGACTCGAAATAACAATTTATGAATCACACAAAGTGTTGTGTCGTGTGGGGATCGATTATCCGCATATCTTTAAAACTTGTTATTGTTGTTGTACTTACTTGAACTTATCCTGGGTCCATTCCTATTTATTTTATTTATAAATGACAATAATAGTTGTTTTAAAATTCAAAATTTCTTCTATAGGCGGGCGATTTAAAACTTTACGAAAATATTACTAACTAGCTGACCCGCGCAACTTCGTCTGCTTCACATAAGATAATTTTCCTAGATTTTGCAACATTTTTCATTTATGCTCCGCTCCTATTGGTCGTAGCGTGATGTTATATAGCCTATAGCCTTCCTCTATAAATGGGCTATCCAACACTGAAATATTTTTCTAATTTTTACCCGTAGTTCCTTAGATTAGCGCGTTCAACCAAACAAACAAAATATGAGTGAAGTCGGCGCGTGAGCGCCCCCACCTTTTTATTAATGCAGCGAATGGCCGTTTCGCGCGTTAAACAAAAATCAACCGTATAGCCGTACCCATACTGGCCCGGCGAGATTTGGAAGTTTTATTTCATCTATATCTTGTGTGTTTATAAACCGATTCCTATAATTTTTTTTAATAAAATAAATATTAAAGTGTACTTTTTGAATATGGGAGTTTGATAAATATATATCTATGTGAAATACAATATATGTATGTATTTAATACACTTTGAAGAAAAGCCTAACGATTAAACACGTTATTGTGGCTAGTTTATAAAAGATAGATTTATACTATTGGGGACTTTTTTGTAGATCTTTTGTAGACCATTATCTTTGTAATACATACTTTTGGTGTATGATCAACGTATGCGAGGATAGGAGCTCGAAAGCGCATTTTCATCCGACTTGCTTCAAATTTATCGTCACTGCTCAGCTCCTATGTGTCTTAGCGTTATGTTATATAGCCTATAACCTGCCCAGGAGTATGGACTACAATCGTACCAAGTTTGGTTAAAATCCCTTCAGTAGTTTTTGACCCATGCGTGCATATACAGACAGACAGACAGACAGATAGACAGACAGACAGACAGATAGACAGACAGACAGACAGACAAAAAATTTACTGATTGCATTTTTGTCATCAGTATCGATCACCATTCATCCTCCAATATTAATTTTGAATATATGTATATTCAATGTACAGAATTGACCTCTCTACAGTTTTATTATAAGTATAGATCTTATGACTCTCCAATCCTTGTGAACAGTTTGTGCTACCTGATCCCTCGTACTGTACGCGGCCGTGAAGTTCGCACAAGACATCTGTTTGCCACCAATTTATGTCGTAGCAACTCTGGCGTATGCTCACCCATGCATCGTTTAGTCGACACTTATAATAACAGACAGTTTAGTTCTGTCGATATAATATTTTTGAGCAGGAATATGTTTAAGAATGGCGTTGTGGGAATCTTAAATGAGTAACCTAAAATGTCTACGTTACAAGCTTTTATCAATTATTTGTATGGCGAATATCTTACATCTTTATCCTATTCTTAACGTCAAGACATACCTGAGTAACGAGTAAGTATTTATATTTATAGCACTTGGTTTGTCTTAACTGTCAATTATACTATATAACATTGTAATCTGTGGATAACGTCGTGAGCAGTGTGTTTGTTAATTCTATCATTTTACTCCTAAAATTATTGTAATGTATAATACTTAATACACCGTTGTTTGCAGTCCCTAATAAAATAAAATAAAACTTTGTTTGATCAAAATGTGAATGGTATATATATACCATTCACATTTATTATATCGACAGAACTAAACTGTCTGTTATTATAAGTGTCGACTAAACGATGCATGGGTGAGCATACGCCAGAGTTGCTACGACATAAATTGGTGGCAAACAGATGTCTTGTGCGAACTTCACGGCCGCGTACAGTACGAGGGATCAGGTAGCACAAACTGTTCACAAGGATTGGAGAGTCATAAGATCTATACTTATAATAAAACTGTAGAGAGGTCAATTCTGTATATAAGGTTGTCTGCTTTAACAATATTGGTGGATAGTGCCATTCAACCTTTTGATCAAAATGTGAATGGTATATAAGGTTGTCTGCTTTAACAATATTGGTGGATAGTGCCATTCAACCTAAGCGCCATAATAATAAGTTAACCCAAATGATCTTCAAGAATACACCGATTACTACCGCATAATTATTATAGCCCTTACATTTTGTGCATTATTTCTGCCAAAACAATTCAAGTAGTTTATATTTCAATACTTCTGTAGCTCTGAGAATTTTTCTAATGTCTACTTCTCAACAGCGTCAGGAACAGTTTTCTAAAATTAGCAAAGTTTACAAATTGATTCAGTAAGGCAAACGAAGATTAGAAAACTGTCATTAATTTATATTGGTGGGTCCTCTAAGCATTCTTTATCGATGACTTGCTAAACTTGAAATTAAAAGTGTAAAACTGTAGTGCGTTGTTAATACTTTTTGCTTAATTGTGGATTAGAAATATCTCTAGGAGTATCGATGAAAATCTGTTTCTGTTTGTATGATATTATTCAAAATATTTTATTATGTACTTGTAGATTTTTTGGTTTGTATTCACTAAATAGTGGTAAAGAAAAATATGTGATACTTGGATTCATGATTCATTAGTGTCTAATCATTTATTTATATATATAGGTATTTTAATCTTACGAGTAAGTATTGAATAAATCATTTTGCCACCATCTTATGCTACTTAGCTTTTAGGTGCTTCGAAGACAGGCACAATTGGCAATATAATGCCCAAATCATATCAATATTACGCCATGTCCGGTCAGCTTAACAAACATGATAAGTATTGCTTATATTAAAACAATCGTGATAATTATTGCTTGTAATTGATATTTCAGTTTTGAGGTGACCTTGCGATTCATACATAGGTACCAATATAAAATTCTAGATTTAACATTTATGGTTAACTAGCTTTTGTCCGCGGCTTCGCTCGCGTTAATTTTGACAATCAATTCGAATTGTACTCTGCTTGTAATAATATAATTCAATCATGATTCGAAAGAAACGTGGCGCCATCTATTATCATAAGAACGTTTTTGTTGTTTTCCTCGGGAACAGTATTTTTTCGGGATGAAAGGCAGCCTATGTCCGCTTCTGTACACCTGACAATGTATATGCAAAATTTCAGGTTCAGTGGTTTAGGCGTAAAAAGGTAACGAACAAACAAACAAAGAAACTCATTTTCGCTTTTATAATATTAGTTAGGAAGTTAGGATTAGGATGTACAGATGCTTTGTGTAGTAGCGTGATGTCGTCGCTTGTATGATTAATAAGAGGACTTACTACCGCAGAAAGATTTTTCAAATCAGTACTTGCTACTGAGATTAGCTTTTATACCATAGGTCCTTTAACTTTGTATTGGAATTTAGATTCGAAAATGCTTCTTGTCTATCCACGACAGATGGATATCGCTTCTTGTCTATCAGAATGGGATGTAGGTATCACACAGACATGCATGTTGTCAGTTGTTTTTTCGGAAATTAGAGAGTATTTTGTATCTAGTTGCAATCTTTGCGAAATCCGTGATTAATTTTATCAACTTTACAGAATTTGTAAAAGATATTATAATATAGTTTTCCATAATTATTTTAGAGATCATTTTATTTGGAGAACTTAGAGAAATACTTAAGTAACTATTTCCTAGTCTCACTAAAGTTACAGATATCGCCATCCCGAATTCTTGTGTACTTATTGTATGTTTTCTTGCGATTAGTTTAAACTGGTTAAAATATTGATGGTGTAAGTTAATATTGTAAAACAATCTGTAAAATTATAAGTAGGACTAAATACCAAAATACACAACTGGGTTGGCAACCAAAAAAAATAATTACTGATTTCGAAGAAGCTGCCATTGAAGAAGCTTTGCCATTGACGAAAGCCAGGTCTATAAAATCTTGGTGTGTTTTTGGTCAACAACACAAAATTACAAATCTGTTGGAAGGTTGGCATCACGCCATAAAAGCAAATCGGCAACGACTGGTATATTTTTGAAGAAAATTACTAGGTACTGGTTTAGATTTATTTGCAGTCCGCGGCATACAAATTACCAACAATATGGAGCCACAAACAAAACGTAATAAAAGGAGCATTGAAAACGATGCAGTCATTCAAAATTATCAAATTCAGCTAATACATAATAAATAAACATTTCATTATTCTTGGAAAAACTTTGCTAGCATTTAATATTTTCTTTTGTTTTATAGAGACGTTAGACGTTCATTTGTTTTGTAGACGTTCATTTGTTTTGTAGACGTTCATTTGTTTTGTAGACGTTCATTTGTTTTGTAGACACGTTCATTTGTTTTACACAATTTTTTTTCTAACTTAATTTAGGTACTTACCTATCCCCGTGGTACAACTAGTTGGACATAATTCCACTGTTGTATTACCTACGGGTCATGATCATAAATAGTAAAAAAAATATGTTGCAACAGTTGAACCATGGGTAACTTTACTTCCCCGTGGTACAACTAGTTGAACATCGCAGTTGTACCACGGGTCGGGAGCGATCATATCTACATTCTAGATGTTCCCGCGGTTTCAACCGCGTTTATCGTTACTGCGCCACCCCAGTAAGTCGTAGCGTGATGTTATATAGCCTATTGCCTTCCTCAATAAATATGCTATCCAACACAAAAATAATTTTTCAAATCGAACCAGTAGTTCCTGAGATTAGCGCGTTCAAACAAACAAACAAACAAACTCTTCAGCTTTATAATATTAGTATAGAAGTATTAGATTATACTACTTTATGTTTAATTGACTGTACATATTTCAGATATTCATTAATTGATGCCCTTAGGGGTCTGGAACACTCCAAGAAATTCATTGCAAACGGAGCCACAGGTTTCACCCGGAACTTCTGTGGGTATAGCAAGAGCCAAATGCGCCTGCTCACAGGAGAGTTCACTGGCCATTTTGGCACCAACGACTTCCTGTGCAGATTGAGATTGGCACACAATTCGATCTGCAGAGTCTGTGGTGAACAGGACGAGTCCATATCGCACCTACAGTGTGAATGCGACGCGTTGGCTGGACTGAGGATGGGTCTGATAGGATTGGCATATCCAAACCCTGAAGACTTCAGGCTTCTCCCTCTGAATTGTACACTGCGGCTAATGCAGTACATTCATAAGGAGATAGCTAAGGGTTAAATCTTGGAGCCGACACAAAAGACCCCACTGGGTCGAAGTGTCGCCGGTCTGCACTGACTGGCCCCCACACATAAGATAAGATAAGATATTTAATTGATCATGGAACTAATGGGACTAAAATATGTGTAACATTAGTTCCGCGGAACTAACGGGAAATAAACCGTCTCAGTAGTTTCGTCATGGAACTGTCCCATGGAACTACTGGGAATAAATCAAATACTCAATATGTGTTTGGTAGTAGTGCTCCATTGAGGTTTATTATTAAGTATTTGATTTACTTAAACGAAAGTAATGAAACAATTTATTCACGTGTTAAAACTTTATAGGTCGCACTTATAATTACAATTTTTTAAAGAAAGAGCCGAACAAAGAAACGGTTCTTAAATGAAGATGTGAATGTGATTTTCTATACAACTAAATGGCCGGTTCATTAAACAGCGTAGTAGCGATGCCATCGTAAGTTACAAAGTCCGATTGATTTATACTTAGGTGGTGTGGGATGGCTACACGTATACTCCTAATAGTAAATACGGAATGATGTTTAAAATTAAATGAACACTCACCAGCTTCGAGTACAAGTACTAGCACTTTCACAATTTTCAACACTACGATTTCAAGATTTTGCGTGGCATTGCTTTTATAGATGTACTAATGCTCTCCCACCCGCTGAAGTTTGGCACGCCTCGTGCCAACGTCCAATAAGAACAGGGGAAATCCCTGCTCATAGAACGTGTTTGTTTCTAAATAGACCTGCAGAGCTATTTTGTATTTTTAACATTGGCAGTTATCATCACGGACGAGTAAAATAAGGACTCCGCGCCACGTACATCGAAAGTGAGGTACATTAAGTATGCCGCACTGTTCGTACAAACATGACTCACGCATACATTTAGATCACAGTATGCTGACCGCACGTCATTATGTAACATGATGCATCGTTGTCTACGCAACTACTGTTTACGTAAAGTAATAAAAATAAAATAATGCCATCCTGTGACGTGAAATGTAAAAATAATTCTGCATCCCTGAAAAAGTGTCAAGGAATAACATATCACAGGTAAGACATTCATTTAACAAGAAGATTTATTATATTTTTGAAAGGGGCATGCCAGTAAGTATTAGGCCCAGAGGTGCACAAGAAATTGGCTATACTAAAAAAATATATTAATATTTATCCTAGTTCTTCCTTGTATTTATTATTCTGTACAAGTCGGTAACATTTTATAAAAATACTAGCTTTTGCGCGCGGCTCCGCCCGCGTGGTACCTACATCAATAAAGAGTAGCCTATGTCCTTCCCCAGGTTTTAAACTACATCTGTACCAAATTCATCTAAATCGGTTGAGTGGTTTAGCCGTGAAAAGGTAACAGACAGACAGATAGACAGACAGAGTTACTTTCGAATTTATAATATTAAGTAAGGATAATATTATAATCAATAACTTGTATACCTATTTTTATACTTATAAGTCCAGAAATGAGCAAATTCCATATAAACTTCACCCCCTTAGGGGTGGAGTTTCAAAAAATCCTTTCTTAGTACACCCCTACAAATTAAAACACACATGCTCTCCAAATTTCAAGTTCCTACGACCAGCGGTTTAGGCTGTGCGTTGTCTCTAAGTCAGTCAGTCAGGACATTTTCCTTTATATATATAGATAGATTAAACAAGAAAACGACTAAACTATGTAATGGAACTTGCAAACAAGTACATTATGTAACGTAAAAATGTTGCCTTTAAACAAAATATGTTGACAGGTAATTAATCGAAATAGTAATTTACCATTGCTATATTATATAATTATTATTTTAATCGTTCATTTAATTTTTTATACAAAACTAATAATAATAATAATTTTTATGTTTGCAAGATTGCATTGATGAACTTAAAGTACAGTGCGACATAAAAGAGTAGACATTTAATGAAGGCGCTAGCATCGTACACGTGGCAACACAGGAAGCATGCGATCCACTAATTTTGATATTGGAATCTTTACCAGTATCGTAATAAAATAATATCACAAGTTTTGCTACTTTATTTCTCAACTAATATTACTAATGCAAATGGGAGTTTGTTTGTTACGCTTTCATGCCACTGATGAGTAGTTACTCAGCAGAGTATCAGTCGCAGCTAGACAGCGAAAATCTATTTGAGTGACATTAGCTAGATTAAAAACTTGTGAATAGGCCGATGTTACTGTCAATAAAATTACGGTATTAGGTATTTATAGATCCCCTTCGTTCAAAAACATTACGAATTTCCTCTCTTTTATAGATAACACTCTACTTAATACAAACGCCCGCCATTCCATTATCCTAGCAGGCGACATTAACCTGGACATTTGCTGTAACACACCAAGCGATCAGTGCTCGGAATATCTATGTTTATTGGCTAGTCATCAACTTCTCTCCGCCATCTCATTGCCAACAAGGGGCAATGCCTGTTTAGATCACATTTTTATTAAAGACCGATCTTTATGTGTTGGAATAGTATGTCGAGCTGCTATAACAGATCACGACATTTGTCTTTTAAGTATGACCAATAAACATCCTGAATGACTAAAATCTCCAGTCTACACCAAAATAAAAACCTCCACACGTGGAATTATTTATGATTTAAAATCAGTTGATTGGTCAACAATCTACGATACCAACGATTCCAACATTGCAGCTAATAAATTTGACAGAATTCTTTCCGCCTTATTGCAAAAGCACTCTGTAACGATGTTTATCAAACGCGCTCAGCGTACCTTAAAGCCCTGGATAACGCCCGGTCTAATAAGATGCCAAAGAATTCGCGATAAACTCCATCTTGAAAGCAAAAGCAAGCCAAACGACTTAATTTGCCAAATTACATATAAGAGGTATCGTAATTTTCTCTCTAACTTGCAAAAACGACTTAAAACAGAATTTAAGTCCCAATTATTAAATAATAACATAGAATCTCGAAACCCCACCAAACTCTGGAAAGCAATTAAGCAAATTTGTAACATGTCTAATACCCCTTCAACCGCCATAGAACTAACCAAAACCCTTTCTGATCCCGTTACTTCACTTAACAACTGTAATCACTTTTTTTCTAGAATTGGCAAAAAACTAGCAGACGAAACGCTGCTGAAACTCAAAGTATCTGAAGCTTTCTTAGCCCGTAACTATACCACGAAAAATGTTCCCCTGAATGGAAATTCTTTATTTTTGCAACCAACAGACCCCTATGAAGTAAACAACATTATTGATAATCTTAAAAATGACAGTTCTCCGGGCTTGGATGGTTACACACCTAGACTAATCAAAGAAATCAAATTCTATATACTAGGTCCACTCACGCACATTTTTAATCTCAGTTTATCTACAGGTGTTGTTCCTCAATGCTGGAAAATAGCTGTCATTACTCCTATTCATAAAGATGGAGATAAGTCAATACCTAATAATTACAGGCCAATCTCACTGCTAAACGTTTTCTCAAAAGTTCTGGAAAAGATCGTAAGCAAAAGGCTTTCTGGCTTTTTAAAGGACAATGGATTACTCTCAGATAAACAGTTCGGCTTTAGATGTAATAAATCCACAGAAGACGCTGTAGTAGCATTAACTGATGTGGTGTCAAAATCCCTGGACCGCAATGAATACTGTCTAGGAATCTTTCTAGATTTGTCTAGGGCTTTTGACACCGTGTCCGTGCCTATCCTGCTCCGCAAATTAGAGTGCATGGGCGTGAGGGGTCTCGCACTAAACTGGTTCCACAGTTACTTGACAAATCGTCTCCAATGCGTTAGAGTTGGTTCTACAACCAGCAACCGACAACAAGTTGAGGTTGGCGTTCCCCAGGGGAGTATTCTGGGTCCCACGTTATTCTGCATTTATATAAATGACATTTTAAAAATACCCATGTCAAATGCAAACGTTATGTGTTATGCTGATGACACCGCAGTAATTTTTCGTAACAAATCTTGGTCCAGCGTAGTCGCAACTGCGGAGGTAGGGATGTCTAATCTCGCAAAATGGCTAGAGACGAATCTATTAACACTAAACTTAAAAAAAACTAAGTTTATTACGTTTTATAAGACACTTGCATCAAAACCCACAGTCCTTTCTTTAAAACTACACACTTGTGACTCTGATAGTAGAGTCTTCTGTAACTGCGAAACTATTAATCGCACGGACTCTATCCGCTATCTAGGAGTCATATTAGATGAACGTTTAACATATCACAAACATATAGACCAATTATCAGGTAGAATTAGAAAATCTATATACATATTCAAATCACTACGTAATAGCGCAAACAAAAACACTCTGATACTAATTTACAAAGCACTGACACAATCACTCCTTTACTATTGTGCCTTTGTATGGGGTGGTGCAGCAAAATCCAAAATGATCCAACTTGAGAGAGCCCAGCGAGCAGTCCTAAAAGTAATGCTGAAAAAACCGTTTCGGTATTCAACTAATGACCTGTACCATGACTGCGAAGTACTTAGAGTACGTCAGATATTTATTCTGAAGGCAATAATCTCAATGCATAAAGAAATTGCAAAATCCCCTGAATTCACTCAGCTAACGCAACGACGTGTATTTCGAATTCCTACACTTGCCATAAACTCCACTTTTATAAAAAGACAGGCAATCTACTTACGCCCCAAAATATACAACATAGTTTGTAAGTTACATGCTAAAATGGAAAAATTAAGTCTAAGTCAAATAAAAACATTAATAACAACGTGGCTCTTTAAGCTCTCTTATGAAGCAACTGAACTAATTCTTCTCAATCACAGTTGACGACAAAGATACAATACTCACACACGAACACACACGCACACGCACCCTCACACACAAACACACACACACACACACACACACCCTGACACACACAAACACACACACCCTCACACACACACCCTGACAATCATAAAACGCCACACATTTTCATCACATACAACTGTATTTCCCTTTTTATTTCCAAAATTGTTAAGTTAATATGTTCACTTCGTTCGAACGTTATTTTGTTAGAAGTTTAATTTTTGTTAATTTTTTATATTTTATTTGTTTTCAAACCGATGTTTGCATATTCTAAATGCTAAGCGACTAATGTATAACGTGTGGTTACCGCGATACAAGCCTCGAGCTTAGTGCGGAAGCCGCTGCCAATTATAAAAATGTGTAATGTAGTAAATAGAGAAATAAATAAATAAAAATAAATAAGATAAAATAAATAATATTAAACATTTGCTGTGCCAAGCCTGTTGAAGTATGAGGGAAAATTCTTTGTCAAAACTTATCGCGATTGTGAACCGAATATCGATACTGACTGACAACATCTGCATATAACGGGCGATAACAATATTATAGCGACATAATATGTACATATAACACGAGAAAACAAACACAACCACAGAGATAATTATCGTAACTAGACTCATAAATGACCGTGATTAATCACTAGTGATATTATTATAACATGACATAATAACAGTGACGAAAAAATAATAACTTCGCGATGATAGAATTTATGGATACAAAGTTATATTATTGTAGCTATAATTGCCATGCCTAAATAAAAGAAGACTGACTGAAAGACTACAAAAATCAATTAACACATTCTAATCAGCATTTATTTAATTTTATAAGACTGATATTGCTTTTTATGTAGCTGATAATCAAATACAACTAAGATCTATGAATTGTGTAATAAAACAACAACATATGCATTTACATGTTTATTTATAAATAACATTTAATCAAGTAAGTCAAAGAAGTTTAGCAGTTAGCACTTCATGCCTTACTGTATAAAAAAATTTACCAAAGTCTTTTAAGTTTTTTGATGGGCGACCCTTTCGGTGCTTAGCTGGAGTTTAAAGTTTTCCACTACTTCTCATACCTTCCTTAACGATTCTTCGCACCGTGCTTTTTGATTTAGGTACCTATAAAAACAAAACGTTACTTTTAAATATAAGATATAAAAACATGATAAAATGTCAAGATTATTAATTTAAAGTTTAGTTATTAGTAATAATACTGTCAATTTTCTATTTGTAAACATAAACTAAAATAAGTGAAAAATCATAGAAAATAATTAGGAATTCGCAAAAAATCGCATTAATTTTGTATAGTACTAGGTAGTAATTCACTTTTAGTACAAGATATAATAGTTACATACCGGTAAAATCCACCGCACGTTCACAGACATTGTCCAAACCGAATAACATTTTGCCGGCTTGAAGTTCTGTTAAACACGGAATGAAAACATTATAAATGATTTCACGAAAACCAGCACGTTTTACTTTATTCTTGTTTGTATAGAATGATATAATATTATTGTCAAACAATTTAATGTTGTTATGAAAATACTTCGACAACGAGCATAAGACGCCAACTACTGACAGTTAGTGTACTCATGTATAATTGTATAGTGTTGCAAGATGTTGAAATTTTTAGTTCTCTCATAATTAATGTCTACTCTTTTATGTCGCACTGTAATGTCTATTTATCGATGTATTGAGGTTTTGTGTTTATATTGGCAACACTATCTCTAACTTGTCAGAAAATAATGTTAATGTCATTGCTTGTTTTGCAAGTCCATTGTGACAGTTACTTTTTATTTATTGCGGTTAATATCGACGAGTTTTACCAATGCTATAAAACTATCTATATCTATACTAATATTATAAAGCTGAAGAGTTTGTTTGTTTGTTTGCTTGAACGCGCTAATCTCAGGAACTACTGGACCGATTTGAAAAATTCTTTCAGTGTTAGATAGCTCATTTATCGAGGAAGGCTATAGGCTATATATCATCACGCTAAGATCCATAGGAGCTGAGCATCAATGAAGAATGTTTCAAAATCGGCGGGTGCTTTTTCCTTTTGAGAGCTTCTGCTGCGTGCGCTGCGTAAACAGTTAAAGTTTCGCAAAAATCATGTATGACAGAATTGTTCCCCTTTAAAAGTTCTAAAAAAAAGTCTGCGACAGCATATGTCTATCTTTTAAGGTTGGCTCACTATAACCATTTTTATGCTAACCAAATTTGTTCTAAAATAATGCATTATTTGCGAAGGTATTATTATAAACATGATATTAATCCTTATCCAAATAAATACGTTATTAATCACAAGTATTTAATTTAAAACAAAATTGCCCTTTACATCATTCGATTTCAATGAATATCTTAGGAGATATCGCAGTTTTAAAATAACATTGCAGCAAAATAATTACCCATTACAGACATAGTACAAACGATGTTTCTCCTGGTTTATTCTGCATGATTACTACCGGTTCGATTTGAAAAATTATTTTAGTATTGGATAGCCTATTTATCGAGGAAGGCTATATATAGGCTATATAACATCACGCTACGACCCACGGGGGCGGCGCAGTAACGATAAACGCGGGTGAAACCGAGGGAACATCTAGTTACTATTATAAAGCTGAAGAGTTTGTTTGTTTGCTTGAACGCGCTAATCTTAGGAACCACTGGTTCGATTTGAAAAATTATTTTAGTGTTGGATAGCCTATTTACCGAGGAAGGATATAGGCTACATTACGACCCACGGGGGCGGCGTAGTAATCATAAGCGCGGGTGAAACCGCGGGCACATCTAGTAAGCTATAAAACTGCAATGTATTCTGTTTTATTTCATTCCTAATGTATTGTAATTATAAATAAATTAAAATAATGTATAAAATGATGAAGCACATGTTTAATATAAATTGTATTGATGAGATATAAGAAGATTTGATAACTTTAAAATGCCAAGTTTATTGTTAATCACTTCTTTTGCCAATTAATTATTGGCATTGCTTACAATTCCTTCGCCGAGAGCCGAGTTACTTTTTGCCCTCCCACAATAATCCCTCTATTAAAAAATGACTGTTGGCTGTGTTGCCAGTTGGGTAAATAAAAACTCCCGAACAGAATTATTAACAAAAATAAGAAATCATGACATTCGGCCATCCGATACCATGCTACTCCCGGAGCACAACCCTCAACTAAAATCACTTAGTTTCCATTATCACACGATCAAAAAGACATGGTGCTAGCAATAATGAAAATTATACTTTTGTAACATATTCTATACTATATCTCTAGCACTTCCGAATTCGTCTCTTTATCTCGAAGTAGTCTTATTAAATAAAATACTAGTGCGAACTCCCGCAGTACTAATATTAATACGTACGTACATACGTACTAATTCATTGTATCCTACCATACCCAAGACAAATAAAGTAGAGTACATTAGAGGATAGAGCGGGTATACGCCGTACAGTCTGTGATAAAGGTGCCGCATGAATTTATTCTGCGCTCGTTCCAACATCACCTTATATTACGCCTTATGTGGAGCCCATATAATAATAATAATAATAATTTTATTTATTTCCTCCACAATATAGTTACATTGGTATAGTCATCATAAGTAACATTTCATTAACAAATAAAAAGAATTGTATATTGTGGGAGACTGGTGCCTAAACTAGGCTTGAGGCCTGTATTTCAGGACACCAGGTCTGCCCCCTGGCGGACATTTACAGTTTTATACATGCACTCATATTTTACGGACTATTCTGTAACAATGTTTGAACAATATTTTCTTTCCCTTTTTTACTATGGTATTTTGTTAGTAGGTAATTAAGTACGTAATTGGATTGTGTAAGAGTGCGTGTGTGTGTGCGTGTGAGTGTGTGTGTGTGTGTGTGTGTGTATGTGTGTTTGTTTATTATATGTGCGTATATTTTAGGTAAAATTATACTTGATTAAATCATTTCAAAAGTAAGTATGTAATTTCTAAAGTAAACGGTTTTACTACACCAATACAGCGAGAAGTTTTTCAGTGTCATGGTAAGTTTGATCCTGTAGCCAGTCGCTTAACTTCATTTTGCACTTGATTTTTTGAAGTTCATAAATTGGTAATAATCCATTTACTTTCTTATATAAATAAGGGCCAAGGTGACAAAAGAAGCGTTTGGAGTACATGGTGGTAAGACGTATAGGGTTGGGATGTACTGGGTTGCATTTCCTTTTGCCACGGGATAGAGTGGGGTTATACGTCAATAGGTTATGCTGCATCAGAACGGTTTGCCGTATGAACAACTGACGGACAGTTAAAACTTTCGCTTTCCGGTAGAGAAGGGTAGTGGGATACCTGAAAGGCAAGAACAGTGATACCTTTAGTACTACTCTCTGCGCCCTTTCTAATTCTAAGATAGTAGTTTGTTAATTGCACTGTATTCTAGGTGACTCCTGACTAGAGCATCATATAGTATTTTAACTGTGTGATGTTGGTAAAACCCTCGTGACTGTCTTAGTACAAAGCCTAAATTTCTGTACGCTCTTTTACATATTATATTCGTTACATGTTCGCGAAATGTTAGTTCCGGTGTAAAATAAACCCCTAAGTCCCGTATTTGTGTGACTCGTATAGGCTCCGTGTCCATCTTATACTCGTATTGCATTGATGTTTTAGCCCGTGTAAAACTCATTACTGAACACTTTGACACGTTGAAATATAGTTTATTTACCTTACTCCACTCAACCCTCCTGTCGATATCGTCTTGCATGCGTTTACAATCCCACTAATCTTTAATTTCGAGCAGCAATTTAAGGTCATCTGCAAATAGTAAACATGTTGCATTTCTGATGACTTCCGGTAAACTGTTTATCATTACAATGAAATTCAGAGGCCCCAAATTGCTGCCTTGACTCACACCAGACTTGGTGTAATATAGGTCTGATTCATAGCCGTTATAGTCCTTGTATTGTTGTCTATCTCTCATATAATCTACAAAAAAAATTAATAGATGAGGAGTGAAGCCTAACTCTGCGAATCTATTCAATAACACATCAATGTCGACGGTGTCGAATGCTTTTTAAAATCAAAGTACGCTGTATCAACCTGTATTCCAGCATCCACTGCGGGTATTACCTGTACCATAAAATTAATTAGATTAGTAGCAGTGCTGCGGCCCGGTCGGAACCCGTGCTGCGCGTCCGAGATCTGTGAAGTCACTTGCGCTAACACGCTCCGTTGAATAGCAGATTCAAACACCTTCGCCAAGTGTTGACAGCACTGCCACTGGTCTATAATTACTGACATCTTGCCCTGTTTTCGCTTTAGGTATTGGAATGACGCGTGTAATTTTCCACTGAATTGGGTACGTCGCAGTTCGAAAAGCATTGTAAATATAATGAAGTGGTTCCACCAAAATTTTGCTACAATATCTGAAGAGCAATGCTAGTATTCCGTCTGGTCCGGCTGAAAGTTTAGGTTTTAAGGATGCAAGCGCTTCTGTTACGTCCTTTATACTCAAAGTGTCAAGTTGTACGCGTGCACTACTTGTACTAGCGCTTGTGACAGCAGCTGCTTGCGCAACTAACGTCGGTGATTCGCTATTATAATTAAAATAATCTGCGAATTGCCTAGAGCATTCTTCGTCTGTTAGATGCTTACCATTCTTTGTCATATTTTGTTTACTTGTACTTGTTCATAATTAGAACTTAATTTTGTTTATTTATACCTCTTATGGAGTCTGGTCTTAATATTTATACTCCGAGTAGTATCACTCTGGGTATGAATAACGTCTAATCTCTATAGATTACGACCAAGGAAGAAAGGGTCTATTATAGATAGACCCTTTCTTCATTGGTACACATGCATCTATAATGTAGTTGATAGTGATATATAAAATAAACTTAAGATCTCTAAATCGTCAATTTCATACAGTGGACCCCAATCTGTGGAGGCTAACGTTGAGTACAGAGACTGATAATCCGCCGTTCCACTGCGGTCGTTTGTGACGCGCCTTATTATCAGCAGTAGGCAGGTTGCGGGGATATTCAGTCTCGCGCTCCATCGAGAGACAAACACTTACTGCAAGCGGCGGATGATGTGGACCCACTGGCACTAGTGGTTCTTCTGCCATTATTACTGATACTCCCCTAGGAAATTTCGTATTCAATACTAAACCCAACTGGCGATCTAAACAATTCGATACTTTGTTGCTTTGAGTGAACTCGCAATACGATAACAAGTATTCATAATAATTATGTACATACATTTACTGAACATGAGTATAGATTAAAATCGCCTATAACTACAATTTTCTTATAATATGGTGTTAAACCAACGTTTGATTTTTATTTGAATGATGTTTTGTAAATCTTCTCGTATACATATTCATTGAGTTCTCAATTGTTCGCTAAGCTGTTGATCCCAACCAAATCCTTCTAGCCCTATGGCTAGAAGGATTTGGTTGGTGGATTCTGATACAAAGTCTATCTTTGTATCAGAATCTTTGCTCTAACGATAGCTGGCGCTATCCATCCTAATGGGTCGTGCAATTTTTATAAATCTGACTAGATGGTTCTCTTTGTTATGGTTGAAATATTTTCTAATTGTAGTTGGTGACGAAACTCGTCTTCTCCAAGATTCCATGATATGCCTAGTACCATCTGATTTGAATGTTAGATTTGCCTTTGTTGTAATTTTACTTTAAATATTTATGCTTTTCAGAAAATCTTTGTCATTTGATGCTCATTTCTGTAATGTGAAGCCGCCGCGTTGTAGAATGTCGTAAAGTTTGCTGACATCGATGACTTGGTGCGTTGTATCTCGTCCAAATATTATTATTATTTCTTTCTCTTTCACGGGTATTTCCCTAATATGTTAGGAAAATACCCGGCCCCTTTGGGAGGCTTACACGGGGACATGGGTCCAACATGTAGAGAGTTTTAGTTTAAAGTGAGATGAGACACTTACCGAGACACTAGCCGCGGCAGGCGTAGGAGACTATTGCTACATATGGAATCTAATTATTCTGGTCTGTAAGGACTATTATTATTATTTGATTTCAGCTGTCTTGATCAAATAGTCTCTTTTGTTTGTATATTTTCTTGTTTGTTATATCTGCGACGCCATAGTATTCGGAGACAATCCATGTGTTTTTTGTCCAGCAGAACCATTCTATAAATTTTCATGAAATCACTAACAAAGCAGGCCTTATGCATCCGCCATCTCATTAATATGCTACGCATGTCTTCCTGCAGTTCGGGTCCAGTTATAAGTTCATAATTTAATGAAACGCCATTTTCATTTTACAAGACTCATCAAAAACGATTCTTAATTTGGTTGTTTCTTTGTCTGATCGTATGATGGCGTGATGAGGCAGATATACATATTTGTTGTTCATCTCATCTTCGGGCACTTCTGCCATATGCCTCATAGTCATATATTCTTCTAACACCTTGTCATATTCTTCTCTAAGCTGTGGTGTTTGTTGTAATCTTCTCTCTTGTTGAATTAAACGCTTCATTGCAATTTATCTAGTATTTCCATTTGGCGATACTGGTTGTTTTGTAAGAAATGGTAGTCTAATGATATATCTTCCATTGCTATCTCTTTAGTACGTTTCTTCATAAAATTTCTCGCATTGTTGTTCTTCTTTTGTGTATTTTCTCTCTGGCGCTTAATCTATTTCCCATAGTGTGTGTCAAGAAGTCTTTTGTGTTTATATTGTGTTGCATAACGAGAATAGAATCTGGTTTCGCTCTATCTTCTATCTTGTAAAATAATATCCAGCCAAGTTTTGTTTTGTGTGCACATGAAGAACCTGGCAGTCCTTTGATGAGTTCGTTTTCAATTATTTGAGTGTAAACGTCGACACCGAAGAGCAAATCAATCGAACCTGGCTTGTAATAACTTGAGTCCGTTAGAACTGGTCCATTTAGGTGAGGCCAATGTCCTGCATTGATTGTGTGGGCTGGAATTTTGGTAGTCAGTGCCTTCGACATTACATATGCTTTAACCTACGGGTTAAAACTTTTACATCTTGATTCTATATTGATCTGAACTACGTGCTTGATGTCTTCTCTAGTCGATCTCTCACTTACACAACTGTGCCCTTCATTGGATACCGCTTGACTTTCAGTAATTGTGCTGTTCGTTCGTTCGTAGGGTTATGACTTATGAAGCTTGCCTGTGAGCCTTGGTCAATCAAGGCACGCAGTCACCTTATAATTGTCTTCACTTGTCACTTGTATAATTGCTGTAGCTAATTATGCTGTACTTTGCTTTGTTGAGATGTGTGACGCCGTCATTGTTATATCTGTTTCTTCCTCGCCATTCTTCTCCATGTTTATATGTACTACCACTCCAGGTTGACATGTTTGTAAACTCTTTTTATTGCCTATTATGGTACCTGTTGTTGTCCTAGTATCTTTGGTTTCGTGAATTAGCGAATGATGACGTTTCTTACATATTTGACAACTTGTTGGAATTCGATATTGCCTTACAGAGTGTCCAGGAGCAAGGCAGGTGAAGTACAGGTTGTTTGTTTTGACAAATTCACTGCGTTGTGATGGTGTATATTTTCCAAATAACTTACAATGGCTAAGGGTATGTTTTTCATTGCACATCTTGCATATCTTGTTGTTTTCTTGCGTTTCGTTGCGACGTGGAATGCCTTTTCTCGTATAGTAACAGGAGTAGGTTTATGTCTTACGGTTTCTGTGAGTTCTAAAGTACGAAAACGCCCTTCCAGGAACTTGCGAAACAACTCGAGGGATGGCAGTTTGTCGAAGTCTTGACAGCTAGCTTGTAGCTTACATGTTCTTCCCAATCATTATGTGATTCACTATCAAATTTTTGCACCGTTATGAATATAATTATCGAGTCCCAATTGTCTGTGTTCACTTTCATATTATTAAGGTGATGCAAGCATTCAAAACTAGTATCTAACAAATTCTTTGATTTTTACATGATTTTGAAATGATTTTGAAATTATTTTGAAATGATTTTTACTCAATTTTTATTCGAGAGCATGGATAAATAAGGGCATCCATGTTGATGCTATATACACTGCCTTTCAAAAAGCTTTTGATAAGGTGGACCATAAATTGCTTTTGGAAAAACCTTTAACGGCATTAGAGGCAATTTACTCAGATGGTTGGCATCATACATATTCCGAAGAACTCAAAAGGTTGTTGTCAATGGTTATGAGTCCGATTATGCAGTCGTCGAGTCTGGTGTGCCCCAGGGTTCAGTACCTACTAGGCCCGCTGTACGAACATTCAGGATTGTATACTTCTACAAGAGGATCTCTGCAAGCTCTCACAACACTGTATTGTTAATAAACTTCAGCTTAGTCTACCAAAATGTCACTACATAACTTTTACAAAAAACAAAAATCCTATTAACTTTCCATATACACTAAATAACACAATTCTAAGAAAAACGAATGTACTCGAGACCTGGGCGTACTACTAGATTCAAAATTACACTTAGATATTCATATCGACAACATTATTAGTAAAGCCTGTCAGATGTATGGTTTTGTCATGCGCTCCTGTAAAGACTTCAAAAATACTACTACTTACCTTTTCTTATTTAAAGCGTTAGTCCGTTCCCAGTTAGAATATGCTGTACCTATTTGGAGCCCCTTTTACACAAAATACAAGCAGAGGATAGAAATGGTCCAGAAAAAATTTCTTCGTGCTAATAAGTTTTTTAATTCTAGGATTCCTTATACGGATCTTCTCAAATATTTTAAGCTCCTAAGTTTGGAGCATAGGCGCACATTACTCATGATAATGATGCTGAACGGCATATGCAACAATAAGTATAATTGTATTGAATTATCAAACAGGCTATGTTATGTGGTACCCAGGACTGTTATTCGGAGGGAGGTGCGCGAACCTCGGTTGTTCTACACGGGAAAGTGTAGAACTAATGCCGGAGAGCGTGCACCTCTTCGCCGATTATTAATAACGTACAACTCACATTTTATGAATTTAGATATTTTCGGTCTGAATCATTCTGAATTAAAAAAAATAGCTACTGAATTTCTAGCTGATCAAAAATGATACTCTTTAATTATCTTGTTACAATATAACTTTCCTTTTTTTTGCATAATACGCGTCCGTTATCTTTACTACTCCACTTGTAATTTCGTGGACAATAGTGTGGGTTATGCGTTTTTGATATTTAAATGCTAAATTATTTGTAAAGACTGCAATGAATTACTGTTTTTTGTCCCAAATAAATAAATAAATAGAGATTTGTTTGTATGCACAAGTGAGTTGAAAAGGTCATGAAAGGACATCCATTCTTCATACTGTCCGCTAAACGCAGGTAATTTTATCTTCGGTAACACCACACGAGTTTGTTGAATATCACTGGATATAATAGCCGATGAATTGCTGCCACTAATTTCTCCAGGTCCCAATAATTCTATGACATCCGACTTCAACATAATATATAATTCTTCATGCTCGTAATATTCATTTTTTGCAATGTAGGTACCTACAGTACGTATTGATCTCTCGGTGCGTGGCGTATAATTTCGTTATACGCTTGTTAGTATTTATTCAAAAGATTTTCTATACATTTGAGGCGCGTTTCTACGTAATTTCTCGTTAATCTTATTTTTGGAGCTTTTTCAAATTCACATGTGTGTTTCTTAAGGTTTTTGCAATATGTGTTCCACCACATTTAGCGACTCCTGCTCTTCCGTAGCCATTGTAATCAGAAAAGTTTGTTATTATCTCACTCGAAAAATCTTCAATAATAATTATACCAATCGTTTTATAAACTAGTGAAGCGTTGTTGAGTGCATGTGTTCTGAAAATTCCTTTTGTTCTCGGGCGGCCGGCGCGGCGCTCAAGTAGCCGAGCCATTGCTAATGACTTGGTTGGCACCTTATTCGACTCGATTATGGACCATATGTTCTTTGCACTTAGATTGACTTTACTTTGACGTTTGTGGAAGAAATTAATTAATTAGTTTATTTTTTTTCACATACAACTATTATCACAGGTCTTAACCTAATACAATAGCGTAGTTCTAGCACTTGTATCTAGTTATATCTAATATAAATGCTATATTCTTATACTAATACCTGTCATACAGACACTGTTATTAACTATGATATAATAAGCGGTTCGTGTAAATTCACTCAGTGTGCAGCTAAATAAATCGACCTGTTGCAATATCGCATTGAGCGCCCGCAACGCGCGCGTGAGGGGCGCGCCACCGACACACATAGCAGCGGCAGCGGTCGCCTCCGGCGCGACACGTACTCATCCAGGACACACAACCTGACTATCCCTAGGACGATTGGATTGTGTATCTTATCAGTATAACTTTAAATACATAGGAGACGAGAGCTATCTCCCTTTACACCTCAAGTTTAAAATAGCCAATAATACTTAATAGAAACAGGTTAGGATACAGTAATGGATATCCAGGGTATACACCATACAGTTTAAATTACATATATCTAAGAAATTTGTTTTGTATACGTTCTATCATTAATTTGTACTTAATTTCGTGAGGTGCCCAGACTACTGTATTACATTTTAGATGACTTTTCACAACGGCTTCCTATAATGCCCTCAGTGCACCAATGTTGGTGAACTGGTTAGAAAGACGTAACATCATTCCTAAGTTGCGGTATGCTTTCCTGCAAACCTTGGTGATATGCTTTCTAAAATGTAAGTCTGCAGTGAAGTGCACGCCTAAGTCCCTAAGTTCAGTGACACGTTGCAGAGGTGTTCCGTCTATATAATATTGACAGTGACTCAGACTGCGCGCGCACGTCAACGATAAAACAGAACATTTGCCCACGTTGAAATACAATTTATTTCCAGAACTCCATTCCACAATCTTATTTATATCTTGCTGCAGCACATCATGACCCGTATTCTGCTCTATTTCGAGAACTAATTTAAAATCGTCGGCAAATAACAAAGGTATAGATTTATTGATTACATTCGGTAAGTCGTTGATCATTAAAATGAATAATTAGAAGCAGAATGAATAGAAATAAAAATACGTGTGATTGTTTAGAGATCTATAATAGGACACTGAATGTTCGAGAGTAAATACATAGTTACATACATATAACTATCGATGCGTTCAGCTACATTTAAATTAAAAAGAACTTATGTGAATCTAAACAGCTTTGATTTTATGATCCTATTAGGTTCTTCTAATTAATGTTTGTATTTACATTTATGCCGAATAAGTTAAATGTGTGTAAATACATTGATATTTGAGATGATTGATAGGTGAGACATTTAACTTTAACATTTTAAAGGATATAATATCTTCTAATATCATGTCATTATATCATTATATCAATCATGTCATTATATCAAGTTTTATAAGATTTGAATTGAATAGTGTTAGTGTTAGTCTTGTTAATATGTATCTCTAGATTCTCTAGGTTATGATCATCAAGCCATCGGTCAACTGTTTGAAAAATGTCTTGTAGGCTTGGATATCTTAATTTTCTCATATTTGATTTGTGTGGATATGTTACAAGCGCATAAAACCGGTAATGTTACGTTTGTGTTTAACATAATAATATGGTAAATCTTTTATGTTTATAAAAATAATATCTACATACTAGCACACTGCATTATCGTATTGAGCATGATAATTTTGTTTTTCGAGATCGTTATGTTTTGATTTCATTTTTAAATGTGTCTTAGATTTCAATTTCATCTATTTGAGATCTATTTTTAAGTATGACTTAAACCATACCTAAGCACTTACCTAGACCGCGAATGCCTGAACTATATAATTTATTTAGACGTGTATTTTATAGTACTTCACCATATGCTTTTGTTATGAAAACATTAGTGCTATACTTATTTGTAAGCTTGCTTTTCTTAAGACATTTCTGCCAATACATAATTTTTGTCGTTTTTGTGTTTCAGAGTTATTTGTACATTTTCATATGGCGCGTGTGAGGTAGTAGATCTAGACCCTCTGATTCCGTTCTGGCAGTCATTGAGTATGATGTGTGATTACATGGATTTTTTAAAAACTTTCGAGAATGTTGGTAATATTGCAATGGGTATATAATTACCTACTCGTGAAGTTTGTATCGCCTTTTTATGAATCCGTTGTAAAACCGTAAAGAAAATTATTATTATTTATCTTTAAATCTTTGTTTGATCAAAAATGTGAATGGTATATAAGGTTATCTGCTTTAACAATATTAGTGGATAATGCTATTCAACCTATATGCCATAATAATAACCCAAATGATCTTCAAGAATATACCGATTACTAACGCATATATAGCTCTTATATTTTGTGCATTATTTCTGCCAAAACACTTCAAGTAGTTTATTGAATACTTCTGTAGCTCTGAGAATTTTCTAATGCCTACTTCTCAACAGCGTCAGGAACAGTTTTCTAAAATTAGCAAAGTTTACAAATTGAGTCAGTAAGGCAAACGAAGAATAGAAATCTGTCATTAATTTATATTGAGTCTATATTGGTGGGTCCTCTAAACATTCTTTATCGATAAACTTGCTAAACTTGAAATTAAAAGCGTAAAACTGTAGTGCGTTGTTAATACTTTTTGCTTATTTGCGGATTAGAAATATCTCTAGGAGTATCGATGAAAATCTGTTTCTGTTTGTATGATATTATTCAAAATATTTTATTATGTAAGTACTTGTAGATTTTTCGGTTTGTATTCAATAAATAGAGGTAAAGAAAAATATTTGACACTTGGATTCATAATTCATTAGTGTTTAAACATTTATTTTTGCACAATCTTATGTTGCTTATATGGAAAAAAGAAGCTTTTAGGTGCTTTGAAGACAGACACAACTGACAATATAATGCCCAAATCATATTAATATTACGCCGTGTCCGATTAGCATAAAAAACATGATTAATATTGCTTATATTAAAACAATCGTGATAATTATTGCTTGTAATTGATATTTCAGTTTTGAGGTGACCTTACGATTCATACATAGGTACCAATATAAAACTCTAGATTTAACATTTATGGTTAATATGCAGATGTTTTGTGTAGTAGCGTGATGTTTTCGCTTGTATGATTAATAAGAGGACTTACTACCTCCGAAAGATTTTCACATCAGTACTCGCTACTGAGATTAGCTTTTATACCTATGTACCTTACGTTCTTTTATTTATATTGGAATTTAGATACGAAAATGCTTCTTGTCTATCCACGACAAATGGATATCGCTTCTTGTCTATCCAGGACATAATGGGATGTAGGTATCACACAAACATGCATGTTGTCAGTTATTTTTTCGGAAATTAGAGACTATTTTGTATTTATGTAGTTGCGATCTTTGCGATATCCGTGATTAATTTTATCAACTTTACAGAATTTGTAAAATATATTATAATGTTGATTAAATAATGTTCAATAGTATATTTATGCAAATAGTTTTCCATAATTATTTTATAGATCATTTTATTTGGAGAACTTAGAGGAATACTTATTGCCATCCCGAATTCTTGTGTAGGTACTTATTGTATGTTTTTTGAGATTAGTTCCCATTCGCTGTCCCCTATTTTTGTGTGCCTTACAATTGCTCCGCCAAGTTATCCAAAAAGAAAAACACTTCGCCAAAAAATTTGTCGGAATTTGTCAAAATCGAAGGAAACGCAAAAAATTTGTCAAAGTCGAAATAAAGAAGTTATAAGGGTATAAAGTTGGCCGCGCGAACGTAACGTGGAGGATTGCGCGGCCATGGAGATCTCAGCAACTACTTGGGTTAGAGATCTAATTCTTTTTGTCTATTGAACACTGAATTTTTAAAAAATTGTCTTAAAATGAATTGTAAACTTTAGATCAATATATTACGAATTGTTCACCTTGGAAGTTATGGCCGCGCAATCGTTCACTTGTTGTTTCTTTATTGTTGATTATTTCTTTAAATCTTATGACTTCATATAGTAAAACTGTTACAAGAAGAACGGTCTTAATTTGTCAAAACTAACGAAAGCTATAAATACTACCAAAGTTTATTTACACAGAGGAAATCAGTCCAAAACCCACACAGTATTTTGATCCCATGCCTCTAACACATGTTACACGTGTAGAAAATAACAGTGGATCGAAACTATGATTTTAGTGACATAGGGATCACATTTGTATAATTATACTTTTTCTTTATGTAGATGGATAGAGCTCGTTTTCCCCTCAACTTCATAGTTTAGGCAGGAAAATATGATTTGTTTTTTTTTGTATGGAGCGGATCAAATAAAATTAAATTCCTGCTAAGTAGCGGTTGATCTCGCTTTGAAACCTTATTTTTCTTAAACCTTGTCTAGTCTACTGTCATTTGATGCTATGAACATGTGCATAAAGTTGCAACTATGCCAAATAAAGGGATCGAAAAAATGAAAACCTAGAATAAAAAGCTTAATTTTTATTTTCGTAAGTTCTTTTATGCACGTAATAATACACATATGTAATTATTTAACAACTCACAACATTACTTTTAAAAGGTCCCTAATTAGCTAACATTTATTAATATATCTATTATTTAAAAATGTGTTTTCACTTGCTATTGCTGTAATATATAATTAGATTTTTTTTGTTACTGTAAGTATAAAATGACTATATTTATTATATACTAACTAGTATTCGTTTATTCGAACTACTACTAACATCTCGTGATTGTAATCGTCCCTTTTTCTCTATAATGTAGAGTTTAGTTAACAATTTAGAGTTGATTTTAAGAGAGCAGGTGAAGTCTTTGTCGGATAGTAAAAAGCTTTTCCAATTCCTACAACATAAAATAAATGTGACCGATGAGAACAGTGTTGAGCTTCAAAAATTATGTACGTGATATTGTTCAAATATAAGTGCAAGATGGGAACGAAGTAGTTGCACGTTAGCACAGTTTATAAGAATAGATGATTGGGTAGAACGTGTAATAAGCTGGCTCGAAGGAATGATACCTGAAGCTGTGAACACTGAACAGGAAGGGCTCGAGATTTGTGATACTGAAGATGTTGAAAATCTACCACCATCTACAACAGAAGCTTCAACATTTACATTTACACCTCGAAAACCTTTTGAAGACTTGGGTTCCAGGCAAAAACGAAAATGCGTAGAACAAATTAACAAATCGCTTTCGTTATCCCTAGATGAACTGAAAGCTACTACAACTGCTAGTTTAAGAAACATTGAAATTGTGGAGGTAGGAAAAATAATGAACCATTTGCTAAATCACTCAGAAGATCTAGAATAAGTTAAGGAGTGTTTAGTACAAGTAAAACCAAAAGTAATATATATTCACCCGATAAGGCACTGTTTCTATTAGTTTCACTTAAATTAAGTAAGTGGCTAAGAGAAACAGCAAGTGAAAATGAGTCTGACTTATACCCTTCTTATTATAAAGTTAAACAAGCGAAGTCAAAATGTTATCCAGGGAAAGAAGACATATTAACTGTAGAAGGAGCTGCTATTAAATTGCAAGCTTTACTCAACTTGACGGTATCAAGGCTTTAGATGTGATTGTTTTCGATTTGGACTCGGCAACAGATTTACTGCTTATAAGCAAGTGGGGCTTATGTCCCACTTGCTTATAAGCAGTAAATCTGTTGTGTCCTGAGCCTCCTATCCATTAGGAGGCTCAGGTCAAAGTAATAACAAGCAAAAGACCGAGACAAATTTTGATGATTCAACTATTTTCATGACCAGTCTAGTTCATATAAGCCTTCAACAATGTAATGGAACAATTATTTGGGTAAACGATCGACCCTAATCAACTCTCTATTGCCGTCCGATTATGTTCAAATTTAAAAAAGAAACGCAGTCACCAGTGGCAACTATAAAGGCTAGCATAACAGAAGAAATAGAAAGACTTCAGCCATCAATGATCATTGATCAGTCAAGTTGAAGTTCATCAAGCATCAATTGCTCATGACAATGATAGATGGCAAAATAACATCATATTTGTCAGACACATTTTCAGCTGTCTGTGATATTTGCAAAGCAAAACCGTCCGAGCTGAACAATCTAGAAACACTTGCTCAAAGAAAAAAGAATGAAGAAATGTTCCAGTACGGAATGTCATCTTTACATGCCTGGATAAGATGCATGGAGTGCGTACTTCACATCGGTTAGTATAATTTTTTTACTTCATACTTTTATTTCATGTCAATTTATGTACTATGTGTATCCTGTAAGATAATTATTTAAGTGACATTTCTTTTGGTTTGCAGCTTATCGTTTGGAGTTCAAAAAATGGAGTTGCATGGGCGACGACAAAGAAAAATTTCGCTCCGAAAGAGCGTTATACAGCAATCGTTTAAGAAGGACTGCGTTTTACTTATTGATGTAGTCAAGCAAGGAGTAGGCACAACTAATGATGGCAATACTGCCAGAAGATGTTTTAGAGAAGCAGAAACAACAGCCCGCATAACAGGAACTAGTAAAGGTTTAATAGAAAGGTTTCACGTGATTCTCCAGACTGTTGCATCTGGAGAGCGCGTGAAACTTACTAAGTTTTCCGAATTTTGTAGAGATACTGTAGAATTGTATGTTTAGTTATATCCCTGGTATTATATGCCTTCCAGCGTTCATAAATTCTTGGTACATGAGACTGATATAATTAAGCAGTTTGGTGCCATACCTATAGGTAAACTGTCGGAAGAGGCAGCGGAAGCTCGCAATAAAGATTTCCGGAAATATAGAGAGAGCCATTCTAGAAAGGTAAGTAGAACGGCGACAAATGAGGATATTTTACACAATCTTCTTTTGTCTTCTGATCCAAAGATCACAAGTCTAAGACCTCGAATGGTAAAACAAAATATAATGGTTCTCTCTCCAAAAGTCAAATAGCTTCTGCTGGGTTTCCCACAGAATCCGATATAGATTTTATTGATGTAGATAATTTACAAGATAGTCATAGCGATAGTGAATAGGATTTTTGGTAGATTGTAAGGTTCTTGTTATATTATTTGTTTAGTTTTATTAGTTTATATGTCACAATATTGAAAGAAAATAGTAACGTCTGGTGTTGTATATACTCGTAGTAAGTTTTTTAGTCTACTTGTGTTAGTAGTAGGTTAGTTTATTTTTAATAATTTGTATTATTATGCATCTTTACTTACTATTCAGTATTAAATCTAACTTTAAAGAACATTTTATAAACTAATTACAGTCATGAAACAAACATAGAAATTCGTAGATAAATATCTACATTTTTAAATAATATATTAGTAAATTTAAGCTAATTAGGAACCTTTTGTATTATTGTGACTTGTTAAGTAATGATGTGTATTATTACGTGCTTAAAAGAACTTAGGAAAATAAAAATGAAGTTTTTTATTATATGAATTTTTAATTTTTTTTCGATCCCTTTATTTGGCAGAGTCGCAACTTTATGCATATTTTCATAACATCAAATGAAAGTAGCCTAGACAAGGTATAAGAAAAATACGGTTTCAAAGCGGGATCAAACGCTACTTAGCAGAAATTTAATTTTATTTGGTCCGCTCCATACAAAAAAACACAGATCACATTTTCCTGCCCAATTAGGTTTAAGGGAAATTTTCAAAGGACAATTATTATTGAGGTTAACGAGCACTATACATCCGCATAAAGAAAAAAAGGAAAAAAACAAAGTTGGTCCCTAAGTCACTAAAATCATAGTTTCGACGAACGTGTTTCCAATATCTCGTCAGTGCCTTTGGCGCACATATGTGTTTAACAACTTTGTAAAAACAAGTCCGGACTCGGGTTTTTATACAATAGACACGCATCAGTATCGAGGGCACCATGAGGGCACTGAGCTTATGAATATACACGCATCAGTATCGAGGGCATCATGAGGGCACTGAGCTTATGAATAGACACGCATCAGTATCGAGGGCACCATGAGGGCACTGAGCTTATGAATTATACAATAGACACGCATCAGTATCGAGGGCACCATGAGGGCACTGAGCTTATGAATAGACACGCATCAGTATCGAGGGCACCATGAGGGCACTGAGCTTATGAATAGGCAAAATGTATGAAGCGCGTATACGTGTGCAAGTACGTACAAGGCACAGTGAGATAATAATTAAATCACGCACGTGTGTGGGTGGCAGTTGATGTGTTAAACTGGTTAAAATATTCATGGTGTAAGTTATATTTTCTTTCTTCTTTCTTTAATATTGTAAAACAATCTGTAAAATTATAAGTAGGTACTAAATACCAAAATACTCAATATATGCTTGGTAGTAGTCTGGTTGTTGTGCTTCATGGTAGTAGTGCTCCATTGGGGTTTATTATTATTTGATTTACTTAAACGAACGTAAAGAAACAATTTATTCACTTTTTAAAACTTTATAGTTCGTACTTTAATTGCAATTTTTTTAACAAAGATCCGAACAAATAAATATTTTAATACCTACATAATATGTGTCTATAAATGAAACTGCCTCCGTGGCGCAGCGGTAGTGAATGTGACTGCTGTGCATGAGGTCTCGGGTTCGAATCCCGGGTCGGGTCAACAAAAAGTATAATAAGTAATAATATCTCCTGCGCAGATGGCCAGTCTCAAGATTGGCCGCCGTGATCGAAATTATTATTATAAATGAAACAAAAACAAAAGAATTGTCCCTTGTATAAATGCTACGATATCTTTATGGTTTATTAAGGTTAATAGAGATGGAAATAGTTAGCGGTAAAGGTTCATGAAGATGTGAATGTGATTTTCTAGACAACAAAATGGCCGGTTCATGAAACAGCGTGGAAGCGATGCCATCGTAAGTTACAAAGTCCGATTGATTTATGGCTACACGTATGCTCCTACTAGTAAATACGAAATGATGTTTAAAAATTAAATGAACACTCACCAGCTTCGAATAAAGCACTTTCACAATTTACAACACTACGATTTCAAGATTTCGTTGCGAGGCGTTGCTTTTATAGATGTATGCTCCCCCACCCGCTGAAGTTTGGCACAGGGAACATACCCGCTTATAGAATATTCGACCTACGATTATAAAATGAGATAGTGTGCGTGTTTGTTTCTAAATAAATCTGAAGAGCTGTTTTGTATTTTAGACATTTTTTTTCTGAACGCCCATCAGTTCTACTATAAGACATTTCAAGGTTATCTGTTAATTACCGGACCTATATACAAAAATAAATAGATAGGTACAGAACTAGTTAGACTGTTTGGTATTTAATAAGAGGTACAACATAGACATATAATGTTAGAATTTCTTCTGACTTATGTTATCTAGTTATGTTATTATTATTAATGTTATTGGTTTCATATCGTATTAATTACCTGTAAATAATTAAATCTCCTAAAGCATTGTTATAAATAAATATCGGACATCTACTAAATGTAATTACCTATCTTGTTAATAAAAATTATTCTATTCTAATCTATAATAATATATTAATACGTGAAGCGAAAACTTTGGATCCCTTTTTACGAAAATTGGGCGGACGGAGGAGTATGAAATTTCGCACACTTATAATTTATACAGAGAAGAAGTGACGAATACTAATATTTTTTTTAAATATGCATTAGAAATACATTAAATTAATGAAAAAACACTACACGCACACAACCATGCATTTGACACACGCAGTGGAAGTGCGTAACTATGGTTACATATATCAATATATAATGACATAATATGTCAGCAATATCTTACAGGCAAACTGGTCGAATTTCGAGCACTGGGCGAGCGCTAGTATTATTAAATGTGACAAAGCTACACACTATATCCCTTTTTTTTTGTTAGTAAGGCTATTAGCCTTACTAACAAAGTTTATTATAGACAACAACTATCATAACAGTAGTGGTACTTTCATATAAACTGGCAAGACCGGTGTACTTTAGCGCAATGAATATGGCATTAGTCTGGAAATATAGCAATAGCCAGCGAAATATGATTTAATGCATTTACCTGTCAATCTCTTCGTGGATACTACAGACGCGATGCATGAGTCTATTATAATAATACTAGCTTATGCCCGCAGCTTTGCTGGCGTTAATTTAGAATTTGACAATCAATTGGGGTTGTATTGTGCTTGTAATAATATAATTCTATCATGATTCAAAAGACACGTGGCGCCATCTATTATCATAAGAACGTTATTATTGTTTTCCTCGGGAACAGTAATTTTTTTCGGGATGAAAGGTAGCCTATATATATCCGTTTCTGTACACCTGTCAACGTATATGCAAAATTTCAGGATGATCGGTTCAGTGGTTTAGGCGTGAAAAGGTAACAAACAAACAAAGAAAGAAACTCATTTTCGCTTTTATAATATTAGTTAGGACTAGTTAGGATAGGATATACCTAAATACATTTTCCAGAACTTTACTTATACTTTATAAAGACTGAAACGTGCTTCAAATGATTCATTTACGTCTATAGTTATCTAGGTGTAGAATATAATTATCGCTATGAGTATAGACGGATGTTGTAGATAGATTATATTATAAATTCATATTATAGTCGTTCATTAGTGAAACTCCCTGCAGTAGACAATTTTCTTTTTCAAAACATTTATTATTACCCTAAATAGATAGTTTTAATGTTTTAACATTTACGTAGAATATAAAGTTAATTGCGTCTTATAACGCAAATAATTACATCATAGTAATCATGATTTATCTGCTTTCTTTGATCATAAATTGTTGTGATTTGTGTAAGCGCCACCTATCTTTGTAAAGTATAGACTGTTGGTTTTATTATGATGCAAGTGTTTTAGGCAATTGAAATGTAGATGTCCCTTCATGTATGTTTTACTACATATGGAATAGATATCGTGATCGACAAATAAAATAATAATTATATATACTTATATTTAGCGGTAGGAGTAATGTTTAAGACTACTCGCAGACCCATGGCGGCGCAGACTAGTATGAAAAACAAAAGTTATATTTTTTATACATTAACACGCAAAAAGTTCCTGTAGTAAATAGTTGCTCTTTCATTTTGGCAGGCGCTTTAACAGAACGCATAACTCGTATATGTCGATTAAAGACAACGGGCACAGTCTTCATTTGAGTGGTGGCATGTGTTCTCTGAATGCGTAGGTGCGTCAATCCTCAGCCCTCAAGGATAATGGCTTGGCATTTTGTACGCTCCTTAGCCTGATCGGCGAAGTCATCCAATTAAAGTATCAGTTCTAAATATAGGTTATCATCGGCTTCAATTCCAAGAGCATAAGGGGTGGTGATTTACAACTATTACCTCATCTGAACCAAATGACAATTTTAAAAAGGAGAATCTCAAGGGAAATTCTATAGATTTCACATCCGCTTGTCGGACTTCACCGAATAGAAGCATTAAAAATGGTAGGTAGGTATACCTATTTCTTATTTGGAAGAATATGATAGCCTCAGTTATAATATAACATACATAACATACATACACACACACACACACACACCCACACACACAAACATGCACATATACACACATACATATAGACAAAATAAAAGGCCTAATCCTAATATAACATATGTATTATTTATATACTTATTTTAAACTATTATAAATTGCTATTAAGCCAACTTTTAAATACGTATATTTGTTTTTTAACTTTAAAATATAAATTTTTCATACTTCATATTTAATTTTGTATCACAACTTGTTTTATGTAATGACCAAATATACCTATATGTTAGACTTAAGTAGTGGGGATGGCCCTGTTTCCTGGGATACAAGCTACAACCTAGTTCAAGAGGCAGAGCTCACTTTAATTTGTTACTTATTTAGTGGCTAATAAATCTATTATTATGTTTATCTTATAACACCGTAATGATTAAACATATAAACAAAATAGTGTCCACTAGCCGCAATACAATGCTAAGTACCTACATCAGATTTAAACGAAATTATTGGAAACAGAATCATTTTAGTAGTTACGTATTACTACAAAGAATAGGACCAACTTTTGTCATCTTGAAGAAATTGTGTCATTTATTTATTTTAATAATAATAATAGATAATGTGTAATACTAAACGTATTTCTATATGATGTAGAAAATAAATAAATAAGTATGTATAAAATATTTGTCTTCTAAAATTTTATAAATGTTGAAAATCATATTTGTCTAGGGACAGTTGACAGTTTTGACATGAAGTTCTGTCCTATTTTATATTGAAGCTAAACGCGTATAAATGTTATCTATATATTAATATGTGAAGCAAAAACTTTGTAGGGTAAGAATGGATATTGCCGGTCACTTAGGAGAAATAATCACAAATCAGACAATAATCGATATTTCTTTATGAATCCTTTTACTAATTAAACTTTCACTATTCTTCTAACAAAATCACAATAATTGAGTTCAATAAGTAACATAAATTTGTCATAATTAATGTTAACAAAAAAACGGCTTTGACCGGTATTAAACACCATGACAGGCAGCAGGCAATACCGGTCACCAGGTCGGCAATACCGGTCAAGCTTAGTTGAGGAGTAAGTCACAGATGTAACTTCAGGCGGGTCATATTCTGAGCACTCAGCGTGAACCCAGAGACTGCGCAGCAAACACCTATATACCACAGCTCATTATTTTGACCATTATTATCGCAGATACATCTATTTTCCTGATTAGCTATCTTCATCAACCAACCAAGTGTAGTTTTTGTAAAATTGGTGTATGTGTGCGCAGTAAAAGGTTGAGTCGATTTGGTTGCTCACGGGGGCAGTTGCCGAAACCCGCATTTCACGAAGGTGCCGCTGAGCTCACACCAATCATCACGTGGCCATCATCGTGATGACACGTGTCCACGATCTATGCAAGTCGATCGAAACATCTGGAATCCCGCACTAGGATTAAATCCTGTGTCGTGGAAGTCGTTACAAGCATTCAAACAACAGACACAAAGGACACCCAGACTCGGCATAATTTTTATAGATCACACAAATATTTGACCCGTGTGGGGATCGAACCCACAACACTCGAAAAGTAGTTGGCAAGGCGATTACAGCACTATGCCATACGTGAATTCAGACTAGTATATTAAGTATTTGTACAAAATGATAAAAGACAAACTTTAGCCAAATTAAAACCTTTTGATACCTGAGTTATAACCGCTAACTATGGCAGTGGCTTAATGCTATTAGCTAGGAAGCACCTTCTATCGTACTACTGTGACATTTTGTCCTTGTACCTACTTTACAAGATCTATAGGGTCCTAAAGATTGGTCTTTCTTTATAGTTACACCTAGTTAATTTTGAGGATCTACTGTTTTTTTAAATGATTCAGTCTCTTTACCGAATCTAAGATATTAAAATGTTAATATAGTTATTATTATTTATATTATGGCAATTAAATGTATCTGTCAAGGAGTGTTTACATTACGTTTTGATCGTCATGAACTCACTATGATGTGGTCCAAACATCCACTGTTTAATTTCACTTTAAGAAATCCGAAGATAATCCGTACTGGGTATATTCGTCCCAAATCCCAAAGTTTCAGATAGTCATTTCATGCTTCTCATACAGAGAACTTCTATACGACATAATTATAACCATTGACGCTCAAGTCTACGATGAGTTTTCGTTATTTTCAAGATTGCTGCATACATTTAATCTTTGCTATCTCCTCCCTATAGAACCAATATGTCCTTAGTTGTACATTTTACTTCTATGATCTTTCTAAACATTTTTATTAACTCAAAGACGTTGTCGTTAGACGCGGGGTGTATAGAGTCGCTGCGGCGTACCTGAGTTCAACGCAATTCTAAAAACTTTACAGATTAAAAATAAAAATGCTTAGACATGGTGACGATAAATAGACGATAAGAGATGCTATGAAAAACTTATGAAAACTGATGGTAACAACTCAGAATTCTTACAACGATTAGCGTAGTAGCGACTGCGATAATTCTTAAAGTAAATATTATAACTAGCTAATAAAGTAGCACTATATAGCTAAAATCTGAGGACAACAATTAGAACATTCAGATTTAGATTTAGTACATTCAGTTAATTTAAAGATGAGTTGTTTTATTGTTGTCTGGTAATATCATAGTCTTATGTTATGACGGTATTGTGTGTGAATAATTATTGCAGTGTGCATGAAGTGATATTTCTGTAGTTTCTATAAGATATTGCGAATTTTCATGAAGATAAATAAGTGTCGTGACGCAGTACACTAATATTATCAATGCGAACTGTACTCTTTCCATTCGCAAAACGTGTTGGTATCCAATTTAATTATATGACGTGGTGTAAGTGTATCCCAATGTCGTGTCAAATACGATCTGTGCTTAAATGAATCAATGATACATTTTCAAGTATTTGAAGACTTTCGTGTGAATGCATCTATCCTTATTACCGCTGATTTACGTAAACAGTGCTTTGTATACTTACATATGTATCTATAAACGATCATCATCATCATCATCTCAGCCGAAAGACGTCCACTGCTGAACATAGGCCTACTTAAGCGATTATAGGTTTAAATAATTTATTCTCAAAAAGACAAAGTCACTTACATGAGAACATTGGATAGGTAATATTGTGTAGAAATACATTTTAGACAGTGGTCACACGATAGGTACTCTGGTGCTCAGTTAGCATATTATATTTATTTTGTAATTTAGTTGTTTTTAGTTCCTTATTTCGTTGAGAAGTAATTTTGTTTAATATAGGTATTCTAATAATTTTCTATCGTATATGTTAAATGAGCTCACATTTTTTTTATATCGGTAACTTATTGTAAAGTTGTGTATCAAAAAAACCTGAGCTATAATTTCATATGCTTTGACCACTATCTGGATGTATTCCGTACCGTCTACGTATGAACATATAAGATTAAGGTGAACTATATTGACGTATGTCAATCTAAAATAAGATTTATTTGGATCCCATCCTCTTACAGATCGTCTTACATAATAAATCAAGAGCTGGTTAGTCGCACAGAACTGTATAGAATGGATTACCTTCCAAAAATGCCTCCAGGTAATAAAATTTTGTAATAACATCTGAATCCCCGTAGGAATGTAATAAAACGCCTACCAAAAGCGCCGTGATTTTTGAGCCAATAAGTGGAACATCCATTGAATTTAGGCAGCTAGCAACAGGTGTATGTAACGTAATCTTACAGATTCATAGTTACCACTACAAATATACAATATTTTTATGCGTTTCCCTTTACTTCCTTTTTGAATACTTACATTTGGATTCATCTATCTTTATCTTTTATTTGAATCTCAAGAATAATCAAAACTTATACTAATATCATAAAGGGAGATGCAAATTTAAGTTCATGTGGATGTGGAGGAACATCACTAATACATACCTATATTATTTGCAAGGTACATTATTCCAGATGCACATAGGCACTTTGGCCAGGATTAAAAGTTGGGGATATACAATAATATCGATTGATTTTTCTGTTTGAAGCGCGCTGTGCCCGCGCTCTTTATTGACTACTAGTTTTCACCTGCGGCTTCGCTCACGTAAATGTAGGTTAGGCTAGGTTAGGTTTGCAACAGTTCTTTTTTCTGGATGAAAGGTACCCTATGTCCTATTCTGTACCCCTGACAACGTGTATGCAAAATTTCATGTTGATCGGTTGAGTAATTAAGGCGTGAAAGCGTAACAAACAAACAAACTCATTTTCGCATTTATAATATTAGTAAAGATGACTTGATTCCTTGCTCTTGTACAGTGATTAAGGGTCATTGTTCAGGACACTATCCGAAAGAAATCAGTCGCAAACTCAAATTTGCGCAATCACTAACGCGTTCTGAATTGGTTTGTGATTGGTTGCGTTGTGAACGGACGGATCGCCTTCGCCATATTATTGCAATAGTATTATAATTAAATATACAAAATACATTCTAGTTACCTACTCATTAGTGATATGAGTTAATAACGGTTTTCTTTTGTGTAGCGTCATGACCCGGCCGCCAAGGCTTGACTAAATATTAATAGTATCGAACCATACATTTAAATTTACTGCACAATAATAATGATAATAAACTTTATGCAGAAGGCCGAATTGTTTGAGGTTCCTTTTTCTGGAGCCCTAACCACCGGTAGCTTGGACCCTGTTTCCGACTCCGAGCTTTTATATTTTTAAATGTGTTAAATATATATTTTAAAATGTGACTTTATTAGTAAAATAAAATAATATAGAGAATAATAATAATAAAATAATTCATTTCAGACAAAAAGACGATACTTACAAAGAAATCATGTTAATTTAAATTTAATTCCATAATTCTTCACGCCGTATCTAGTCGCGTCCAGGCCACGAAGTAAATAGTCAATCAATTTCTATTCTTGAGGCGCTCATAGCCAGTTGCACTCACTGATCGGTAAACGATTAGCGAGGTTAAGCAACGTTGGGTGCGGTCAGTCTATAGATGGGTGACCGCTTAGTGGTATTTCATCTGAGCGTCTCCGTGCTTCGGAGGGCACGTAAAAAGTCGGTCCCGGTTGTTGTCAAATTGATAGCAGTCGTTAAGCCATGTCAGAGGCCTACGGGCGGCTTGAACAACTCTTGATAACAAGTTGACCACTAACCACACGAAAAGAAGAAGAAAATTTCTATTCTGCCTGCAATGAGTGAATGTGCTAGATACAAATTCATAAAACGAAATATAGCTATAAAATACAGCAAGTGGTCTCGTAGCTTTATGCTACAACAACCAAGTGTTGCAGACCTATTAGTTGTTAAACCATCAGACGTGTACCATACTTATATGATTATTAACAACAAATTTATAATGTAGCAAGTTATTAGCATGACCTGTTTCAGTAAGTACCTATATAAGTATGAGTATTTGCTTGGTTTGCTTTGCCTTGGAAGCTGGGACGGACTCACGTTTGCCGCTACATTGCACAACTACACACGTTTGACGAAGATAGCTAAATGATAAAGGCATCGGCATATTTATTGATATTTATATATTCCGACTAGATATTGCCCGCGGCTTCGCTCTTGTAAATGATGGTTATGGATGAAAGGTACCCCTGACAACATGTAAGCGAAATTTCGTGATAATCGGTCGAGTAGTTAACACGTGAAAGCGTAACAAACAAACAAACTCACATTCGTATTTATAAATTATTAGGTTTTGGTCGCGGCTTCGCTCGCGTAAATGTAGGTTAGGTTATATATAAAAATAAAATATAGCCTATGTTACTCGGTTACCTCGGTGATAATATAACTTTGCAACGGTAAAAGAATTTTTGAAATCGGTTGAGGAATCACCTGTTATGGTCATAAGACCTACATATGGTGCCGAAACATGGATACTCACGGTAGGGCTCATCCAAAAATTGAAAGTCATCTAGCAGTCTATGGAGCGAGCTATGCTTGAAGTTTCTTTGAGGGATAAACTCACAAGAAATGAGGTTATCTGGCAAAAAACCAAGGACATAGCTCGCAGAATAAGCAAGCCGGGGTGGCATGGGCTGGCCATATCTGTAGAAGGACCGATGGCCGTTGGAGCAAGCGAGTCTAAGAGTGGAGACCGCGACTTGATAAACGTAAGATAAGAAGCCCCCCGGCCAGATGGACCGATGACCTGACTGGATGCGGAAGGCGGATATTGTGGCGTAAAATGGGAGAGGCCTATGTTCAGCAGTGGACTGCGGCGGGCAGCTTGATTGATTGATTTTTATTTTATTGTGATTTTTATGTTGAAAATACAAATCTTTCCTCGTTTTTAACCGACTTCAAAAAAAGGAGGAGGTACTCAATTCGTCTCTATTCTTTTTTTTTATGTTTGTTACCTCGTTACTTTCGACTGGGTGAACCGATTTTGATGATTCTTTTTTTATTTGAAAGCTGGTGCTTCCCGTGTGGTCCCATTTAATTTTGATCAAGATTTGACCATTCGTTTTCGAGTTATCCTTAATAATGCGTATTTGGCTACATTGATGATGTTCTCATATTCGGCAAGGTTTACTAAAAACCGAGAGATAAACAAAATTTTAACAAAAAAGAAAACCGACTTCAATAAGGAATATTCTAAAACTTAAAATGCATTAAAAAGTTAATAAATAATTGCATATTTTTGTGAATAATTAAATTATTGTTATTATTGGAGTCGGTGTCAGCCAAGGTAGGTTTGTAACTAATTAAATATGAAATGTCTTACTATAATCATAACATAACATTGGCATGCACAATTACACACAGCACGCGGCGCGGGCGGCTGACACCGACTCCAAAAATAACAATAATTTAATTATTCACAAGAGTATGCAATTATTTATTAACTTTTTAGTGCATTTTAAGTTTTAGAATATTCTTTCTTGAAGTCGGTTTTCTTTTTTGTTAAAATTTTGTTTATTAATAGGTAGTATAGAAGTGTAGATAACTAGATTTTGCTCGCGGCTTTGCTGGTGTAAATGTAGGTTAGGTTAGGTTAGTAACAGGACTTTTCTCGTGAAAGTGTAACAAACAAACAAACTCACATTCGTATTATTTTATAATATTAGTAAGGATATAGAGGATTTTAAATACGTGTACATACATTTGTGTCACGGACCAACAACGTAGTTTTAGGCGGACATGACTATTACATAACATTATGCGTACGTGACGATCCATATAGGTCCACCATTTTTTATTACACGCTGTCTACAAATCAGCTATTGCTATAGTCAATTTTAGTCAACACTGCCTTGTCTCCTCGGAACAAAAATGTCGTTCCGTTAAATTTGTGTTTAAATTATTACAACATAAGTATGCTTATGGCATTCCATAATTGCGTATTTTAAGTTAATAGACGTGTATTGGCGCGCACTTAACATTGCAAAGCCCCGCCTTATACAAACAAACAAGGAAAGCTATCTGCTTGTGTTGATTGACTCTTTCCCATAACATAACATAGCATTACGCTTATAGTCCCCAGAGGCGTAAGCAGGGTGTCAGCCTATTCTATCTTCTACGTACCATATAATAGTGCGCTAGCCTATTGTAGGCACTGTCGTGTGTACTAGGCACTGTCGCAATTTTACAGCTTACTGCTACTGAGAATTATGTAACAGAACATCTAAAAAAGTTTTCTATAAATTGATATCACTGACTGTTGTCAGTGATATCAATTTATAGAAAACTTTTAACTTAGTTGTCAGTGATATCAATGCTTTTTTAGATTTTGATGTTGCAAAATAGGTGATTAAATAGGTAGTAAGTATTTATACAAAATCTATATTGCGATCTAAAGAATTTTATATAATTTGATAATAATTTGAAGATTCTTATAAAAATAAGTAGAGAGTAACCTCTTTCTTCGTATCACAAAATTTAAAATAAATACAATTTATTTTAAATTTACACACCATTCAATTGTACAACAGCATTTTAAGGATCTATGTTGATTTCTGCGCTTATGAAGGTAAACGCCATTGCCATCAAGTAGTTTGGTTTTATAATAAATGCCGTGGCGAGACTAAATAATAATATCAGCCCTGTAGTCTGAATTTGTGGGTTAGGTCATAGTCCACCTTGCTGGCCCAGTGCGGGTTGGTAGTCTTCACATACCTCCGAGAACATTATTGAGAACTCCCACACATGCAGGTTTCCTTAAGATGTTTTCCGTGACCGGATATCTTTACAGATAACACCTTTATTTCGGACCAAATGACTGTACTAATGCGCCAAGGGAATACCTGTGCTCCATTTTTGGTTTCAATCGTTCTCTCTCTAGTACCTAACTAAAAAGTGTACCAAGCGGCTATGCCTGCTATTGCGGTTTCGTTAAGAACAAATTATTATGCATTATTAAATATGCAATAAGTAGGTACATCTTCACTCTCATAACTTTTAAACTTTTTTGTTGCATGATAATTTGTACCGGGATTTATGTTAAATTATACTCATTTTCCCTATTTCATTAGCAATGCAATGACAATGATATAAATCATATAATTTTATGTAGGTACCTAAGCTTAAACTTGTGTTGAGTTAAAGTGAGTACAATAATTAATTGCTATTTACCGCCTGTTTGAGAGTACATCATTAGCAGGTTGCAAGTAAACAAACGAGTACGTTGATAAAGTGGTGTTAGGCTGAGGCAAGACGGGCGCGCCAGGGTTGTCCGCAACCAGCGCGCCATCGCCAGTCGGGAAACAAATCTCGCGACTACAGCACGCACCGACATCCTCGCTCACCGCGCTCGCAACAACGACATCGCTTATCTCTTATCATTATAAAAATGATACATCGAATTACCTCACTAGTGCACTGATAATAACCACTCGAGCCGTGATAAACACCTCTAGTACCATTAAATTCGTTTTAAATGCGAACGATATTAAAGACTTGTTCCTAAAATATGGTTAAATTGTGTGACGAAGTGTAATAGTTTTTGTGACTTAAATTGTGATTCTAAAAATGAAGGCGTCGTTGCTATTCCTTATACAAATCCTGGTATTTGTGAGCGTTAGTTGTAACCCATGTACCAGGTACCAGAGTTTGAACATTACGAGTGGTATTAGGTACGAGAACGGTTCTGTATTACACGATGGCTTGGAGTACAAGAGTGGTAATTGGTACGAGCTTGAAGAAGACGGAGTGCTATCTATCCTGGGTTGTCCGTGTATTGGTCGTATATGTGTGCACAGATGCTGTGCTTCTGGGAGCATGTTCTATAATACGTCGTGCATGGAGTCTAACGCGAGTGCAATAAGTCCATTTAGTCCATCTGTGTATCAGGGCAGGGAACTGTCGTCCCTGATGGCGCACGAGCACTTCTTCTATATGTATTTGAGACCCTGTGCTGAGAGCTACTTGGTCGACTCTGGTGCTAGCAATGAGGAGCTCTACATTCAAGAGGTAAGCTAGTCATATAAATTTTATCAAAGGTCAAATTCAGTCTTTGTGTCTTAGTTTTGGAAAACCTGACATAATTAAAACCCTATTGTATCTGGCCGCCAGTGTGCCGCTGCCACTCAATAGTTTAATAGCCGAAAAGATCTTAAAACATTTTGATATGAAGATAGCTTGAAAACTGGAGTAGGCTATATTTTATAGAAACGAGAACGAAATTGCGGGAATCAGTTATAAACATAAGCAAAGCATTCCTCATTATGCCATAACACTGCTTCCTCTCTAAGGCATATAGTGTGAATCCCAGGAGAAGTCTGGTTTCCTATTAAGATAACTTGTCAGGTTAAAATGTTGTTTTCTTTGATGCAATAATAGTACCTAATTAATTCTTAATGTTTGGTCTGTTAATGTTCTTTCTTAATCCTTCTTAATTGACGTCACGTAGCATAATCGAATGTAGGAAATAAACAGATATGAGTAATGTTGAATTGTTTTCCTATTAAATGAACTTCAATAAAGATGCCTGAATCATATCTATTTATATGTATTAGACATATGACAAATTATGTTATTGAATAATTTCGGATAACCACTAATCTGAAATAGACGAAAAACATGATGTTTGGTTCATTCAGTAAAATAATTGAGAATTTTTATCAGGCGGTGATTCATTGCGGTATATACTGTTTGGAAGGAGCAAGCTAAATAGTACATGTAATTTACGTAAATGATACCATGTCTAGTAATGTAAATAATAATACAACATGGAGAATTTGAGGAAGTGGAAGAACCCATTGTTTTCACTTTGTCTGTCATATAACAGACCCAATAGTAAATGTATTGTTCGCGGTCATTTGTGACCGGCACGGCGTTAAATGTGTTAATTGGTACAAATGAGCTTCGGCTGCGTTAATACAAACATCTTGTAGGAAACCGGCGTAACATTAGCAACACTGTTACCATGTTTCCCTTCGTAAGAAAACCGGAGGTTCACATTTTCATGTCATTTTTATTCGTTATCTGGTCGCCAAACGAAACGGGCGAACCGAAAGATAGAGTAATTCCCGTGATGTTTCAAAAGGCAATGGTTACCTGAAGAGCTGTAAGCTTGTTTGTCATCTTAGTAATGCTTTTAGAAACTAGATCAAAAGTATTGAATTAATGGCTATCCTTACTTTTTGTCTCATTAGCAGCAAGAATCAATTCGATATTATTTTGATAAACTATATAGTTTCGTTGACACCAACACATCGACATCAATTGTTGTGATAATCTCTAGGGAAGGCCTTATTCAGTAGGAGGCGTCATATCGATGAGATAGCTTGAGCACAGTACACTTGTGGACTAGGCTTTATAGGCCTTCACTACATGTCAAATTTTTGACATTCCATACATACATTTTATGTCACGAATATGTTTTGAATATTTAATTCCCACGTAGGCGACGGGTCTTTTGCCGTTTACTTGAAACATTTCCATACTGTATGCTGAGAACTCCTTTAAAAACCCGAGACGAACCTGAGACTGCATGATCGCATGCATGCATAAGCGTAAAACTATGCCGCGGAACCAATGACGCTATTCTTAGGTTAATGCATAAAATCAATCACATTTGTGTGATTGATTATATAATATATTACTTTATAATGATGGTCATATATGTGTAAAGCGATGAATAATTATTTAGTCATTGAACAGATTATACAGCTGACTAAAGATTTTATGTTTATTGTCACAGTTGACTATGGATTCACATAAGAAAGTGTGTATTCTATCGATATTTCAAAGGTGTTTCTATGTTAAAGGTTAATACGGTTTATTTATACATTTTCTTTAAGAGATAACACCTGCACTAGGATTAATTCTTCTGTCACGGCGGACTTTACAAACATTCAAACAAAAGACAAAAAGAACATACAGATTTATACAAAAAAATGTTGATTAACACAGTTCTTTGTTCCGTGTAATTGAACCCATAACACTCGGCGCAATTGCAGCGGCGAGGCGATCACTTGAACCACAACGTCATTCATGCCCACGTCGTCGCATATACTTTTATGTTATTCAAAATATTATATTTGGTACAAAATCACAAGCGCTATCGCCATAAATAGTATACATATAATCGCACCAATCAGTATATTATTTTCTGCTCTTATTTCATGTTACGTCATTTAATAGCTAGGTACTCTCAACCCACTACTTACATGCAAAATGAGTAATCATTTGTATTCTTGCTAATACCACAGCACTTCAACCGCAGTCATTAACGAAACATAATATAGATACCTACATACGCACAATTATAATATATATCTATATAATAATAATATATCACCAGCTGCTGGGATCGAACTTAATTTGTTCTACATAATTGCTTATTTTATTTATCATACAAAATAATAAACTAAAAATAAAAATTTAGTTAAAGGTATTAAAACAATTACCTACGTACTTTGATGACGATAATTTATTTTTAATTTCAACGTAAAGAACGGTTACACACATTTAAATTCAGAATTTAAACTAAAAGCGTTATAGTAGAAGAATTCTTTATATTATTGAAAATGAGTTCAATAGCACAAAATAACTGCATTCAAAAGTAACTTAGTATCCGTAAAGATAAAGTTACGGAAAGCTACGACATGTCTACGACCCGTAGCTTGCCCGTAGCCTTTTCCAAAGTTATTAGGTATGTTTACTTTTAGTTTTACCACTTTCCGTGGCGCAACGGTAGTGAATGCGACTGCTGTGCATGAGGTCTCGGTTCGAATCCCGGGTCGGGCCAACAAAAAGATATTGGTTTTTTCTGTTTAGAAATCTCGATACGAGCCCGGAGTTAGGAAGTTGGCGGTGTTGGACACCCCCGTGCCTCGGAAAGCACGTAAAGCCGTTGGTCCTGCGCCTGATGTCTCTCCAGTCGTGTCGAATTACCGTCCAATCGGATCATGAGGGTTAGGGAACAGGGAGTGCATTGTGTTTGCGTACATCTTATCTTATCTTGTGTGTGGGGTCCAGTCAGTACAGACCGGCGATACTTCGACCCAGTGGGATCTTTTGTGTCAGCCCCAAGATTCATCCCTTAGCTATCTCCTTATGAATGTACTGCATTAGCTGCAGTATACAATTCAGAGGGAGAAGCCTGAAGTCTTCAGGGTTTGGATATGCCAATCCCATCAGACCCATCCTAAGTCCAGCCAACGCGTCGCATTCACACAGTAGGTGCGATATGGACTCGTCCTGTTCACCACAGGCCCTGCAGATCGAATCGTGTGTCAATCTCAATCTGCACAGGAAGTCTTTGGTGCCAAAATAGCCAGTGAACCCTCCCGTGTGAGCAGGCGCATTTGGCTCTTGCTATACCCGCAGAACCTCCGGGTGAAGCCTTTGGCTCCGTATGCAATGAATTTCTTGGAGTGTTCCAGACCCCTAAGGGCCATCCACTCTAGCCTGTGTTTTTCATTGCCGTGTGCATTCAAAGCTGCCTTTACGGTGCTCTCAGAGAGTCCCACGAATGGCTCGGGGCCCACAAAGAGTTGCTCTGAGCCCTTTCTGGCTAATTCATCAGCTTCCTCATTGCCTTGCACCCCTGCATGCCCCGGAACCCACACCAGTCTGACTGTGTTCTTCCTGCCTAGTTTTTTATGGAGCTTAACACAGTTCAGGACCAGTCTGGAGTCCACCCTACACGAGTCCAGAGCGTTGAGAGCAGCTTGACTGTCACTGAGAATATACACAGTCCTGTCAGTGACACCACTGTTGATATTCTCCTGAGCACAGGCAATTATAGCATACGTTTCCGCTTGGAAGACCGTTGCATATTTGCCCATGCTTTGGCTCACCTTACAGTCGTTGGCATAGATTCCAGCGCCCGATCCTGTTTCCATTTTGGAACCATCAGTGAACCAGTTGAGACAACTCTTGTCAGGGGATTGTAAACCTTGTCTCCATTCGTCCCTCGTGGGGACCTTTATCTTAAAATTCTTTTTGAATATGTGCAATGGTTGCATTTTGTCGCATCCCATGCTCATAATCCTTTTGAGATACTTTGAGATCTCCAATTTTGTGTGTCGAGTTACCGGCATATTGACGCTCCACAGCCCATGCACAGATAGTCTATGTAGCGCCTTTATCGCCTCTGACTCGACAACAATGTGTAGGGGCGTTAGATCCAGCAGGACCTCTAACGCTGCCGTTGGCGTGGTCGGAAACGCCCCTGTTATAGCCATGCAGGCCAATCTCTGCACCTTCGACAGCGCGTTCCTGCATGTGCGCACATACTTGTGTACTATAATATTTCCGTTAAGATTGGCCGCCGTGGACGAAATTCGGTCTGGAGGACATTATTATTATTATTAAATAAGTTCCGATCATATGTAATATTACCTGCATCATAATATTGATTTTGCTGTTATGATGATTGACATATAAGAGAGGTTATATTAAAACTTACGCATTTAATTCGTACAGGGACTCTTAAAGTGTAAAGGCATCAATGATGAGATTTTACCACATCTTGCGAAACGCGGATATTATTTTTTTGAGAATGGCGTGCTTGATACTTACAAAGATTAGCCTCGACTAGCTGGTTAACTCTTAAATAAATGTTTTTGTAACACTATCTTCAGAATCCTTTTTGTCAAAAGAAATACTCGAATAATATGTTTTATATAAAAGATTGTGTCAAAAATCCGATGTAAGTAAGATGAAAAGGTACTACTTTATTGTTTGTACGTAAATGCACTAAAAACTGGTTTAAAAAATAAGAGGTTGCGTTATCCTTTCTGTATGCATGATTTTAATAAAATACAATGGAGGGAAACATAAGCTAATGATTAATAATTGCTGACCGTGGTTTCACTCAGTAGACCATTGGTCTGGTAAACCAAATCGGATTGCTGTACCATGAGCTGAAATACAATCAACTTGTCAGCATAATCATATCGAGACAATAATAAATATACTGGGTCATACAATGGTAGACGAATTAACTAATTAAACAGTAGTTAAGTAATGCATCAACATTTCATTCACACATCGTATTTGTACTTATTCTTTAGAAACAAGATAGTAATATTAGTTTAGTGATATTGCATAATATCTGTGTTTAAATCTTGCCGTGTTGTTCAACACGTGCAAAACGCTCATTTTAAAAGGTATATGGAAGTCTTTATTATTTTTATTTAAATACATGCATGTAAGTTACCGAATGTTTACTATAATACAAGGCAAGCGTGTAAGACGAGGGTAGCTAATTACAAAGTTTTTGGTACGATTGTTACTATACCCAGGATGCCACTAGCGCATTGTCGACGCTGCGATTATAGTTATACATATTATACTAACAATTACTTTTCAAATATGACAAATTTCTGTAGAAAGCATCATAATATCTCAAGACTTCCCAAACACGGTACGCTACTGGCACCATCAGTTGTTTAGCACAAAATAACTAACCTTGTTAACAATCATGGAAGACGAGTGATATATTTAATATAATAAGCAGCGATAGCTTAGTGGGAAACCAGTAAATTGCCATACAGAGGTCTCTGGTTCGATCTTAAGGCGCGCATACAAAAGACTTTTCGAAGTTATGTGCGTATTAAATCGATAATAATTATCGCTCGATTTAACGGTGAAATCAAAATCCTGAGGAAACCTGCATGTTTCAGAGCTCACCATAATGTTCTCGAAAATATGTGAAGTCTGCCAACCTGCACTGGGCTAGCGTGGTGGACTATAACCCTTCTCACACTGAGAAGAGACCCATCAGTGGGATAATAATAATAATAATAAAATTTATTCGGCTATAAAAAAAGAGTACAATAGTGGACTTAAATCAACTTCAAATTAAATCTTAATATCTTACAATAATTCAATGCCTTAATAAACTAGTTTATAACCAATATAATAATTATAGTAAGCTATTATGTCAAGAAAGGATAATTAAACATCTTTAAATTATTATAAGCTACTTGCCTGAACTAGGTTAGACCTGTGTTTCAGGCGATCACTTGTCTATCTATTTTAAAGTGGACATTTATTTAAATATCTATTTGAACAATAATATAACTAAATATAAACTTAAGCTAAAACTGCCTGTATACGTACAAGCAAAAGTGTCATACAATAAAATGCTTAGGTACTAAAAGTATAATTACATCATTTTAATATTTGTAACAAATTCTCTGTGTCGGCATGGATAGTTTAATACAGGGCTGATATTATATATTATATAATGATAATGCAGGCCAATGTCCCATCCGTGGTCATTCTGGCATCAGCTATAGCCCAGGTACTATATTTACTTACGGACAGTTAATTTTTCACACATGTTCTATGAAAAATATGTCAATTTAAACTAATTTAACTGTCCTTAGGTAAAACAACTTCTTTCTGACTTTCTTGAATACAGTCACCAGGCCTAAGACATTAAGTACTAAAACCGAGTGACACCGATCACTGACGATAGCACTGACTCATCCAAGATAAGCAACGATTTTACTTATGAGATAAGCAAAGGGGACAAATAGTTTAGCGGTGTGTACTGTCGTGACGTACAAATTATCTTTTCTAAATACATATACTCGTACGATAATACAGTTCTTTGAATCACTAGTTGCATGAGAGCTGATACGCACAAGTACAATAAGGATATTGTTGACGGAGGAACTAGCAGAATCCGACCTTTTTCTTTTTAAATTTCTGTTATAGAATAACTGTTCTAGGAAGTATCCTGTATCGCGGGGGACTTCACAAACATTTGAACAACGCACACAAAGAACACCTAGACCTGACCTTTTTGGTAGGGCCACGCTGGTTACAACATGAATGGGCCGGCTTGACCGGGGAAGTACCACCCTCTCACAGAAGATCAACGTAAAATAACAGTATCTGTTATGTTTCGTTCGGTGAGTGAGAGCGCCGGAGGTCCAGTCACCCTTCCCTTCCCAAACCCAATCCTGCTCCATTCTCCTTTTCTTTTCGGTAGGCAGCGACTTGGTTGTGTTTTTTTTGACATTACTTCTGTAATGCTACGAAAACACAGCCATGTGTATGAGCCACGGTTCTCGCTTACTATCGTCTGGGCCGCTGGCTCGTCTGTCACCGATGAAAGAAATTAAAAAAAAAAACACACAATTATTTGTCTCGTGTGGGTTTGAATCCACAACACTCAGCGCGGCAGCAGTGGCTAGGCGAACACATACACTACAACGCCATCAGTGCAGTCAAACTCAGATTTGTTTCTTCTTTTTTAGAATTCTAAAAATCTCTACTACAACAGCTTTGTCCATCCGTTCGTCTGTCTGTCTGTTATACAACTTTCAACTCAAGAACTGTAAGAGCTAGAGACTCGCGATCAACGCCATTCGACTCAGCATAGTCGATATACTCCCGAAATGACTATGACCTTTGACCTCTGACCTCAAGGTCACGTGGTATCACGTGACGTTTCCATATTACTTGAACCATTTTTTCGAACTCTAAGATTTACGGCAATTCATTGCCGTTTCTCACTTGTCTAGTTTCTTAGTTACGTCATAATCAAAGGGTGACTAGAAAGATCCCGAATCCGATTGTAATGTTTTTTCAGACGCATGCATATGTTTATACGAAGTTAGTTTGCGTAGTTAATAGACTGTTAATAAAATATAATAAGGACTCGCTATATTATAGAAAGGGCACTTTTGTTTGTTTGACACCAAGTAACAAGTCAATCGGTGCAGTGGTTCCAGAGTTATGCCTGTCACTAACAAACTGTCACTAACAGACAGACACACAGAGCTACATAGTGTTTTCATTACCCTCTTCGAAGAAGACTCGGAGGTTAATAAATTATTTATTAATAATATAAAAATATTACAATAGTTAGAGACCTATAATATAATTAAAGGTTTTTAAATGCTGAACAACTTCAACATAAGGAACGACCCACCTAACGCTGGACAAACTGAACAGCACAGTGTAGATCTGTGCCCTGTACACTGCAATAGGCAATCCTAATTGCAGTGTACTTCGTATAACGTGGGACCTGTAAATAGCTGGCCAAATGTAATGATTACGACTTCGGGGATGTAAGCATGAAACTAGGGAACCTGGCACATACAATAAAAGTTACCTACGCGGACATACTAGCCGGACCTATTGGCGCCTTGCAGATGCATTACATTGAATGTGTTAGTTAAGTATACTATACTAGTATGCTATATTAGTATACTATATTGCCTATATACTATACTAGCTTTTGCCCGCGGTTTCACTCGCGTTAATTTATAATTTGACAATCAATAATTCGGGTTGTACTGTGCTTGTAATAATATAATTCAATCATGATTCGAAAGACACGTGGCGCCATCTATTATCATAAGAACGTTATTATTGTTTTCCTCGGGAACAGTATTTTTTTCGGGATGAAAGGTAATAATGTTTAATAATGTTTATTGTCCCTCACAAAATTTTACAAAATGCTCTTATTTTAGATACATAAGTAAACGGTAAACAAAATATTTATACAAAATAAGAGGTTGTCGTTGACGGCTGTGCTAGTTTAAACTGTGTTACAGCCGCCATGAAAGGTAGCCTATGTCCGTTTCTGTACCCCTGTCAACGTATGTGCAAAATTTCAGGATCGGTTCAGTGGTTTAGGCGTGAAAAGGTAACAAACAAACAAATAAACAAACTCATTTTCGCTTTTATAATATTAGTTAGGAAGTTAGGATAGGATTAGGATGCCTTGATGACGTAGTGGTTAGTGTAACCAACTGCCACGCTTGAGGTCGCGGGTTCGATTCCCGCACAAGTCAAACATTTGTGTGCATGAATATGGGTGTTTGTCTTGCTCTGGGTGTTTCTATGTATAATATGTAAGTATGTATTTACAAATAAAAGAGTATATAATGTATGTTTATCCATTGTCTAGTACCCATAGTACAAGCTCTGCTTAGTTTGGGCTAGATGATGTTGTGTGTATGTGATAGAATATTATTATTATAGAATATTATTATATTGGTATACTTGTTGCTACGAGGTGCTTTTTGCTCGTAAGCGACATTTATAATCGCCTCAATACCGCATACGGTGCATTACAATGTTGCACGTACAATACATAATGCCGTATCACGTCATAATAATAATTACGTGAAACACACAATGTAATACTTTTACATAATTCTATAATTTGACTGCATAAATAGCGCAGTGCTTTGACTGCTCTTCTCGCTATTGCCTCTGCGTTGAGAGTGAAGGTACAATCCTCATACGGAGCAAAAATTATGTGATTTACAAATAGTTTTCCCTATTTGTGTCTGTTATTTCAATGTTTGTAATGTCCCACTGCGATAAAGGAATTGTTTATATTGTGGAGTCGTATATCCAGACGGAATATTATGTATGTGTAGTATACCATTATAAGATAATCAGAGTTAGGCCCGGTATCCACCAAAGCAGAGAGGAGAGGAGACGAGAGGAGAGGAGACGAGAGGAGATGAGTTTTAATTAACAAATCAGATTTCGTTATTTCCACATCTTTCCGCTTAGCTTCGGTGGAAATGGGATGAAGCGGAGATGACAGGAGATATCTCATTTTTCTGTCGAATTATGTGCCGCGAGCGAGCAAGCGGCGCGGTAGAGCAGAGATGTGTGTAGCCGGGCCGGCCGGGCGGCCGCGCGGAACTCGTGCTCGCGCGCCCTGTTCCCCGCTGCCTTCTCTCCGAGCCTCGCACACCCGAAAGCGTCATTCGATTGACTGGTTTTGAGCTCTCACAGCTCACGTCTCTGCTACACACAGCTCACATCTCCTTTCCGCTACGCATCCCTTCTCCGCTTTGATTGAAACAACCTGCCAGCTTCGCAGCTCTTCTTTTCTCGTCTCCTCTCCTCTCTGCTTTGGTGGATTCCGGGCCTCAGTATTATACAGCAGCTTACTATTCGTGAAGGATTTTTTAGAATTGGTTAGGTAGTTCCAGAGATGATCCTAACATATAAACCAACAAATTTTGCGTCTTTATAATACTAGTACTGATACGATATCGTAGAGTATGGGAAGTACCGTAGAACCAAACAACCTTGGGCCACCACAAGCTTTGTTAGTTCAGGCGGTTCTGAGAAAAAATTATTTATATACAAACAAATTTGTCGCGGGAACTGTTGTGGTTTTGAACTATTTTAAAAGATACGCGACGATTCATATACATTTTAATGACGATGGGTTATTAATAAATATTTTAGTTATCATAATTGTCTTGATTGTGATTTCATTTAAATTGCTAGCCGATAGTAAGTTTAATGAATGGGTTTCTAAACTAAAGTCTGGCAAGCTCAGCAACATTTTAAGACATCAGTCATGCTAAAAGTATTGCGGGGCTATGCGCATAATATAGCCGTGTATTGCACAATATATTGCAACCACATATAGCAGAAAATAATGCCCGTATAGAAGTCACTTAACATGTCATATTAGCTGTCTGAAAGTTGCCCGCGCCGGAGGAACTTTAAAAAAAATAACGTTTACAATGGCTACACGTATACCTATATAGTTTTGCGTTTTAGAAACGTTGACAAAGTGGGAATAGTCGAACTAACTTAAGCTATTTTCTATTTTCAACCTAAGTAATCGGAAGGCAAATTAAAATTAATATAAAAAGATTCAAAGGCTTATAAAGCTCTTTTTAAAGACCAAACTACTTAGCTCTTATTACTTGGAATAATTATTTTAAAAGTATAATTCAGTAGGTAAGTCTTACCCCTGATAGCGGCATTTTCCATGGCTGGAAAATACCTACTACAATATACAATATATTTATGATTACGGTTTCCTTTTACATAATATTGTCTTACGTTTCCGCAAATGTGATACATTGAAATTAAACTACTTTAAATACGGATTTCAACGCGTTTTTAACACGCTTTTATTAGTTTTACTTGTATGTTTGTCTGTATGTAACCGAATCCTTTGAGCTCGTTTTTGACCCACTTCAAACGATCAGATTTCATTTAAACGTTGTAGACATATCGAGGACCGATGACAATACAATAATTAAAAAAAAAAATAGTTTAAAAAACTAAAAAAACACGCTTTATTAAAACATAACTAAAAATTTAATAATTTTAATGTAAAAAGCGTGGGGTGATTTCTAAGATATTTTGATAACTTCACCCACGCTTTTTTACATTAAAATTATTAAATTATTTTCTACCTTTTAGTTTTTTTTAATAATGCGTGTTTTTTTTTATTTTTAAAACTATTTTCTATTAAAAAAATATGATTACATAATTTAAAACTTTAAACTACTATCGTTAATCACTGTTACTGGTAATTGTTTTACTTTTAGTTATGCCTAAACAACAAATTATGATAACACTATATTTTGTTCATGTTTCATAGTTCCGTCGACTGTTTAGCTTCACAAAGCCAGTTTGTAAGTGGTAAACAACATAAAAGTTCAAGAGCGAGGTTAGTGTGGAATGCTAACAAATGTTCTACAAACTGTTGTGTCTCGTGTTTATTATTACAAGTGGTTTGTTCGCCATACTTCAAGATTGCCACGAGGGTTCGATTCGTGAGAACCACAAACCTCGCACGCAAGCGCCGCAACACGGAATAGAGGAGGCAACACACCCGTGTCACAATTATGGGCAGATGTACATAAATTGACGGATTCGACTTAATCCTTATTTGTCATAGAGTAAATATACAATCTAATGTTATCTGCGACTTCGTCCGCGTAAATTTTAACTAAAAAGTGTTTGTCTCCGCGAAACCTTATATTTTTTTCTAAAATCAAATTAGCCTAAGTTACTCCTTATAACATCAGCTATCTGCCAGTAAAAGTCCCGTCAAAATCAGTTAAGCCGTTTCGGAGATTAGCCGGAACAAACAGACAGACAAAAATTATTAAAATGGATTTTTTTGTATAGGTACCTTATATACTTTCATATGCATTACATAAAAAGCTGTTATTTTGACATTACAAATAGACACTTCAATTTTATTTATTTGTATAGATATATATAGCATATCATATTAATATATATTGAGCTAATGTTTGATTAAGTATTATGTCATGCTGTATACAGTTAATTTTTTTAATTGTTTTTTTTATTATAATAGTTTTTTCAATTTAAATTGGTACAAATGGATACAGAGCTTAGGTTACATAGTACAGGTAAGTATATAAGGGCTGCCTGTACTAGGGTAAACCTGTGCCACAGGCATTAAGGGCACATACTGTATAATCCTAATCCTAACTTGCTAACTTCCTAATCCTATCCTAACTATCCTAACTTAATATTATAAAAGTGAAAATTAGTTTGTTTGTTTGTTACTTTTTCACGCCTAAACCACTGAACTGATCATCCTGAAATTTTGCATATACTTTGTCAGGTGTACAGAAACGGAAATAGGCTGCCTTTCATCCCGAAAAAAATTACTGTTCCCGAGGAAAACAATAATTCTTATGATAATAGATGGCGCCACGTGTCTTTAGAATCATGATTGAATTATATTATTACTAGCTTTTGCGCGCGGCTCCACCCGCGTGGTACTTGAATAAAAAGTAGCCTATATCCTTCCCCAGGTTTTAAACTATATCTGTACTAAATTTCATCTAAATCGGTTGAGTGGTTTAGCTGTGAAAAAGTAACAGACAGACAAACAGACATATAGACAGACAGAGTTACTTTTGAATTTATAATATTAGTAAGGAAGTAAGGATATATTATTACAAGCAGAGTACAACCCGAATTGATTATCAAATTCTAAATTAACGCGGGCGAAGTCGCGGGTAAAAGCTAGTATAGATATAAATTCTAAAACAATACTTATAAAACTTTATTATTTGTATACAATAACTTATGAATTACATTATAAACTAAGTGATTACCATGACTAATTAAAGAGCTATTTTATTGCGTAACACTTATTGAACAACAGTCATAAAAAATTCAGTTTGATCGTAGTTCAAGGTTTGTAAATACCTACTGTTGAACTAATTGCTTAGTGTTAGCATAATTTTTGTCATAAATCGCAGTTATTTTGTTTATATGATTATAAAGAAATGGACCTAAAAATGCGAAAATCCTAATGGTAAAAATATACTTAGATTGAGACTGAGTAGTACAAACGATATCTTTCCGTCGCTTAGTGTTAGTAAGTTTCGGGTTATAATCAAGAGTAGTATGTTGTTTCAGTACGGTGTATATTATGAAAAGCTGCCGGACTGTTAGTACTTTAGAATTTTGATACAAAAGGCATGTAGGATAGCGAAAAGGTCTATGTGTAACTACTTTTAGGAGTGCTCTTTGTGCTCTTACAATTGGAAGACTAACAGATTTTGCGATGCCTCCCCATGAGGTAATACAGTATTGAATAATGGATTGGCACAGTGCCTTGTAAATCTGTATAGTGAGATTATTGTCTGCGATATAACGCAATTTTTATAAACGAATATTAATTCACGTAGTCTGCTTGACAAAGCGGCTACGAGCTGTTTAAATGAAAGAGGGTAATCTATTATAACCCCCAGATATTTAATGTTAGTTGTACTATGGATTGCAGAACATGTGCAAAATTTTTATTTCTTTGTAACAATAACCAGATTTCCATGAAATAGTAATACCTAAGCACTCTAATAGGTATGTACCTAAATCAGTACCTATTGCCAAAAATGATTGCAAAGCAGCTAAAATGAAAGAAGCTCACCAAATTATCCGACTAAATAGCTTTCGTAGCAGTTTGAGCAAGTGTAATAAAGCAAAACATAGCAATTTATAAAAAAACACGTGTCTCTAGGTTATATTAGATTAGATGGGATTCCATAGTCTCTCCCTAGCAATTTAGTAAAATATCATGATTAGGTGGATATGTAAAGCTTTACATTTCAATCATGCATTTGCAGCTTATGATGAAAGCGGAATACTGCATGTTGAAGTATGGCCAGATTCCACGACGCGGCTGTTTCTGTCCATAGGAGTTCGGTATTGTCAACCTTTTTCTATTGCATTAGTTGGGGTGGGTAATCCGAAGGTGCGTGGCGAGTTTCTCTCTTTCCAATTACATTATTACAAAAATTTCTTCCAAATAAAGCCTTATTCGATTCAATATACATGCTTAAATATTAAAACATATATCAGTAGCTGCGTTCTTTCCTTCTAGTTCCATAGAACTAGAAGGAACGAACGAACGAACGCAGCGTAAATGAATATTGTTATTTTATATCCTGTTAAATAATAATATAACATGCAATTGTTTTAGTTAAAATATTGCAATACTAATATTATGTTAGTGTAACACAATAGCAACGATAAGAGATTATTCCTCACAATGCAGTAGTCCGACCGCCGGCGAGAAAACGACTAACTATCGGCGATTTTCTCTCTCAAGAAACGCACAAATAATACACATTCCGTGTAAACGAAAGAGATGCATATATTAAAGGTTGCTCGCTGACTGTTCACACTGCCGGCGACGACTCGCTTTACTAGTTTTGTCGCTGAGCGACACGAGCTTTCAAAAATACACTCGCTCAGCGATACTCGTTCAGCGATGCTCGCTCGTCGCCGCGCGCAGGTTTGCACAGGACTGAGCGACCGCGGGCGAGTGGCGCGAGTAATAGCTCGTCGCACTTGCACACTCGCTTATAGCCCGGCGACAAAACTATCGAAGCTACACACTCGCTCCCCGCTGATCGTCAACTCGTTTATAGTTTCTAGTTTTACTCGTATCTCGTTCATCGTTGGCGGTCGGACCACTGCCTAATACATGCTTACATATTTTTATTCATTTATATCGTTATTAAGTATATCGAGTACGTCATTAGGTAGTAATGTGACGCACATACACAAATTAATCATAGTCTGCGGTTTCTACATATTGCAATAAGTTATAATTAAACAAGACGCTAACTAAAAACTTCCTCGGTGGTCCCTTTATGTGTAAGCGCAGCCACGACTAAAAAATTCCAAATTCGGCTTCCGAAGTAACTAGTATGATTGTATGGAATGGTTTAATTTGATCGTCTCGCAAATACATGTAGAGTACATATGTTTAGAGTGCTTTAATCTATGCAAGGGACATAATATTTTGTTAACTATAAATAGTTTATCCAAGTCTGGATCTTTGTACAATCGTCTGTTTAATTTATCATCTGTGTTGCTGTATTTTTTATCATTTTTTGTTATGGATCCTCCATAAACATGCGCTGGCAATTGTGCTTAATTTGGCTTACAAGAAAAAAAAACATTTCTCTTTGCGCTTTTGCCGCATCCAATACTGACGTCAGTTCACTGTAATTGAATGTGTAGCATAATTACAAAACGAAATAATTAGAGAGCTGTCAAATAGCGCCGTGACACCGTGTCACAGTTGCATTCAATTAATACTAATGATGTTATTAATAATACAAAATTAATACAAACATTATTACAAATTTGTTTCAACTTTATTAACAACTAGATGTTCCCGCGGTTTCACCCGCATTTATCGTTACTGCGCCGTCCCCGTGGATATAGCGTGATGTTATATAGCCTATAGAACCAGTAGTTCCTGAGATTAGCGCGTTCAAACAAACAAACAAACTCTTCAGCTTTATAATATTAGTATAGATATTGCACGGCTCCGACCATTCTGAGTGCGAACGTAGGATCGTTTCCTTAACGTTATCCATTGTATCCAACTTCTGTATGTACCCGTACATATACTGAGGTTAAATCATAACAAAGGAATAATTTGTTTAATGGTAATATTTTACAATTAATATTATGGAAGATATTTAAAGGATACGCCAGCTTAAATATACATAGCTACATTGAAACATCTTTGTTATCATTTTACGACTATAAAAAGACATGATAAAATATCTTGTAGTTCATTGACGCATTTAGCGTGGATAAGGGACTATTAGTTCTAGAAATAACATATTTTTGTATTTATGATGTTAGTTCACGTTAGCCTATTCACTATACCAAGGCTTGCCAAAAAATCTTCTGAATGCCTAAGAAAATCCTATTTAATACTACGGTTCTTTGTTATACGAAAATAAAGTTCTTAATAGCGAATTATAGCTTACATAATAGTCATATTGGCGTAGATTTATTAAGCCGCTTCGCCCTGTTTATTTATCTTCAAAACTACGCAGTGGTTTATGGTTTACTAAATGCTGAATAAATTGATGTATTGTGTTGTATGAGTAGGTATTTCAATCTATGGTTGTTATAAACCGATGTTAGCCGATTCTTTACGTTAAAAATACATGAAGACGTACTTTTTAATAATAGTGTTTCTGGTGCAAAACGTTTATATATTACAAGAGTGTTTGTTTACTTATAAACAGCGTATAGTGATTTCTCTATCAAAATGTTTATTTTGGGTTGTGTGTTAAAATTACTCTTATGAGAGCAAGTTCGTTGCAGAGTTTTATATTAAAGACGTACAAAGGAGAGACTATGTAAAGAATACGTGACGTGAGACTTGATCAGTCTTATTACAAAAAGCAGTTTAACTAAAAATCCTGGTTTAAACTTCTATAATAATTAATATATATTGACGGCCTCGATGGCGTAGTGGTTAGTGTATCCGACTGCCACGCCTGAGGTCGCGGGTTCGATTCCCGCACAAGTCAAACATTTGTGTGCATGAACATGGATGTTTGTCTTGGTCTGGGTGTTTCTATGTATATAATATGTATGTATTTACAAAAAAAAAGTATATGTGTATGTTTATCCATTGTCTAGTACCCATAGTACAAGCTCTGCTTAGTTTGGGCTAGATAGTGTTGTGTGTATGTGATAGAATATTATATTATTATATATTATATTATATTATTATATAAACTACGGTTTAAACAAAAATGGTATTACAAATCGTGGTTTTGCGATTAAATATAAATCATGGTCTAACGTTAAACCTCAGCGACCCCTAGTTTAACGATGGTCTAAATCGTATCTGTCAGTTTCTTTTAAGTTATATCATCTTTTTCATTATGTTCTGTTGTTTTAACCCAAAAATGGATATTAACATGGTCGATTTAATTGATATTGAGGACACAACAGAAATCGTGTTCGAGTATATATTATTACTAAAGAAGGTAAATAAAGAGGCAATTGTTCTACTAAAGACTTATCAATTCTAAAGCTAAATGAACTTTGTTCAACTTGCGATGGTTTTGTTTAATGTTATGGTTTTATATCACGTGCAGTCGCGCAAGAATGTTACGTTTCGTTACACGTATGTACTTATATGTATTATTAGAAATTAATACGACATTAAGTAATGAGCTTAAAACTAAACAATACTGCAATCGACGAAATAATGAAATTATATTTATATCCATGCAAAATAACAAAGTTTCAAAATTTTTAACACTCCTAAACATCATTGAATCATTAGCGTCTTATCAAAACGTTTTCTTTTCTGGGCATACGTAACGTTGCAATATAATGATATCATGGTGAACGAATGATATTTGTATTAATCTGTGGTTGATATTTAAACAATGGTTCAAATGACGGTATTATGAAGACCACGGTCTTTTAAGTTTTGTAATACGATTCAATTTAGACCATGGTTCTGTAAATAAGTCTGAACTTGATAGTACAGGTTTAAACCAAGGTTTATTTAGTTTTTTTGTAGTAAGACTGGATGAGTTAATGAAGCAATTGAACTATGTAAGATTAGTAGTAATTAGAATTCTGCAGTGTACACTTAACCTCTCCGAGGAACAGGCGAGACCCTACGCATGTGTGATATTAAAAGTCCTTAGTTATCCGGTGTACTTCTTTATTCTTCCTTATTATATTATCTAATATTTTCCACAACAATAGTGTAAATAATCGTTGAGACAAATAAACAGTTTTTGGGTTGAAAAGTGACATAAATATTTTCATCCTGAGATTATATTTTTGACCACGGAAATAAAGACGCGGGTAAAAGCTAACAAGAGCTTATTTACACGAATAAAAATAAAGAATATAGAACAGATTCTTACACAGAATATAAACATAATGCGAAAATCTCGGTTAAAGAATACATTTCAAATTGCATAAAACAACGGCTTATGTTTAACTTATCACCAGATATAGTAAAATATAACAGTCAAAAATAGTAAATGATCACCAAATTGCACAGCAAAATATATTTTAAGAAATCAAAATAAGTAGACGGAGCCCCGCTTCGCGGAGCTCCTATTTTTGGGTGGGTTTAAGAAGGAACTAAACATAACCTAACCCTTCCGAGACGGAATGCAGTGATTTGAGGCGTATAGGTGCTCGTTATGATATATTTTAGTAAGCATATTTTGCTGCGCAATTATTATTGTTGGTGGTGGTGTTATTTAATCCCTAAAACAACATTGAGAATGCAACATTGTACCTATAAAACAAAAAAGGATGCAATTTAATATCAGCTCAGTAAAACAAAATAGATGTGAAGATGTAGATATATCATTGAACAACCCTAATTGAGTATGATTAGAATAAATTAGTGTTGCGCGTTTAATTTCACACAAACAGAGCTGGTTATTTTAAGTATTTATTTATTGTGTTTGTGCACCTCCTCTTGGCTTAGGGAAAGCAAGATACAATATTTACTAGAACGTCAATCAATATTACAATATTGGTAGTAGGTATAAGTAAACTATCTGTTTGCAGCATGTTTTATCTTGTGTAAAAGTCTCGAATAGTGTCATAAAACACTTGATTTAAAGCTGTAAGTCATTTAACTTTTAATTTCATTCAAAGCTATTAGTTAATAAAAATATTTCTTTATCATAAATAAGTTCTAAATTATCATCAAAACCAATTTTACACTGGAATCTGGATCGGTAATTCTTTACTTTGTGTGTTGGCGTGCATAGCTTTTGTTCTAGCTAATATAATGTTGTCGTGATAGGTTGTCCAATATTTCAGCGTGTACGTAATTAATTTCAAACGCGATGTAACTAAGCACGTTTTATAGATTTTAATTACTGTGGAATGAAGCAGTAAGGTATTATTCATGTATATATAGTTTTCTCTTACTTTCAAAAGCGTCATAGTGGTTAGATATTTTTACTCGAAACTCGTTGGAATAAGTTTGCATTTACGTTTGCGTGTGATTATAAAGTTCTGGGTTTGATTACCCGCTAAAGCAAACTGTTATTACAGAGTCTGATAATCTACCCATACAATGGTCCTTGAACCGACGGGCGTGTATGAGAAATGTGATGAAAGTGAATGAAGCCAGAGAAGTGTGTCAGGATCGTAGCAAATGGAAATCCGTAGTCTCTGCCTACCCCTCTGGGAAACAGGCGTGAATCTATGTATGTATGTATGTACAATGGTAAACATTGCTTATTATGTCTATCGCTATTATGTCTATCAATAGGTATATTTCTTATGGGTACATTATCGCGGTCCATACGGACCACTAGGTATTGGTCGCCATAAACCGCGATAATACAGTGATAAACTAACCAACAGGTAATATCGTTACTACCATCATAAGAATTGATAAATAATTAAACAGAAACTTATCCATTTTGGAAGTAAGTAATAAATGAACTTATTTCTGATACTGATTAAAACGCAGTAGGTATAGGTATTGAAACTAAACTACTTTATACGGATTTTATCGCGTTGTTTACTTTAAAACACTATTATTACAAAATTTAAAAATACAATTATATGACTACTATTTAAAGCTATTTCAATTATTAAACTATTTATATTTACAGTTTTCCCGACCTTTCGATTGCTTTTTAGCAGCTATGATCGCGGGTGTTTAACAGAATAAGTACCAGGTGGCATAGTCTTTTTATTTAAACACATTGCCTTCATTTAAGGCAGATCCTGTGTAGGTCTTTATTGATATTGAAATAACATAAAATAAATAAATATACGCAAGGAACTAGGTGTTCTTTGTGTCTGTTTATTTGTGTGTGTGTGTGTGTGTGTGGATCGAACACACAACGCTCAGGGCATTGGCATAGGAAAGATGACAACTTAAACCAATGTGACATCCGTGCAAAACTTTATTTTTCTTTGTCAGTATTTAAGCTTACATTGATAGATTCCCTCAAAGACAAATCGCCAAAAAATTCCTAAAACAAGAAAAAGCGCTTGTATAAACTGTTACATTTAGATGTAAGATTTAGTATTATATATACATTTTCTTTGAATTGTTTAACGTAAACCTAGCTTGATTGACAAGGCTATATTTACCGTACAACATTTATAAGATAGTCTGAGAAATGTCGGCAGAAATTACCTTTGTAACTCAAGAGTAAATTAAGATAAGTGTTTATAATTTACGGTGGATTAACATAACATAGTATTAGATCCGTAAATTGCCAAAGGAGTAAGTAGATATGTATCAGTCGGGCACATTAGGCTAATTTAAGTTTAGATCACGGCCAAACAGCCTCAAGCTTACTGCCGCAGTGCACTTAAGCTCCCTTAAAAATTACTTAAAAGAGACTTCTTACTGAAGATATTCAATTTAACATATTTACCAGGGTCTAGCTTTGCTCGCCGATTCGCTCGCGTAAAATATAGCCTATGTTACTCGGTGATACTACAGCTTTCTAATGGTGAAATAATTTTTCAAATCGGTTGGGAAGTTTTTGAAATATACCCTTACAAACAAATAAACAAAAATCTAATCTTTCCTCTTTATAATATTAGTATAGATAGTACAGATAAAGACGGCAGGTTGCTATGATATCTAAAAATGGTTTGTTAGAAGAGCCTAATAATATTGATCATTCCCAGATATAAAACTCAATACCTAATAATCAATAGTTGCGACAGGTCACGCTTTGCCACTGGAAATACGAGGCAACGTGAAAATATCGAAGAAAACGGTTCTTTACATTAGCTATCTTATATTTTATGTTCACATCTCATTTTACGTCTGTATATAAACTAGGGTATTAATTAATTATCGTAGACAGGGTAAACTATGATTAATACTTGCATAAATATTGGCCGTTTCTACTTGGTATTCGTTGACTGTTTGTGGCGTAATCAGAGGTTGTGTGCCACTTACTACGCAAGCAACCACAGTTTACATAAAACGATCGGATTGACGGCATGTATGCTACTGACCTTTAAGTGAAAATGTTTATTTTAAATTATTGCTTAGGCACTAGGTCTTATTATTAGTTGAAGGAACTTTTATTTATGAGGAGTGGACACAGACACACACACACAAGGTGAGACACCGACGATCTGGTAAGGGGTGAGGCAAGTTGTTGGGTGCGGGTGGCTCAAGACGGGTCTGGGAGACCTATATCTAGCAGTAGACGTCTTCCGGCTAAAATGATGATGATGTTGAAGGGACATGTTACAACAACCGCGAAAAGGAGATAACGCTTTCGTATGTGTACAACTCTGTGTTGATTTCGCGCAAGCAATAATAATAGACGAGTGACGCAGGCTGTACGATATAGGATGTTAGCGCGCATTACTAGGATGTTAGCGCGCATTACTAGGATGTTAGCGCGCATTACTAGGATGTCTGGCTCTCAGTTCTTCCCCGTTCTCGTATTTCTATACGATCATAGCTGTAACACTCTACCACGTGCATCCTCTGCTTAAACAATTATACAAAACTAGATTTTGTCCGCGACTTCGCTCGCGTAAATGAAGGTTAGGATAGTAGAAGTATTTTTTTCGGGTTAAAAGTCACCCTCTGACCTTTTTTTAACCCTTGGCAACATGTATGCGAAATTTCTTGATGATTGGTCGAGTAGTTAAGGTATGAATCTGTAACAAGCAAACTCACATTCGCATTTTTATATATAATATTAGTTAGGATTATTTGCTTACATATTTTGCTATTAAACCTTGTGCTAAGCTAGGCATCGCAAACGGCTCTTTTAGTAGATTTTACACTTTTTGTATATCCCTCGCTACGCGTCCTCTTGCATCCATAGTGAAAAGGCTTAAGACTCTTAAACATAAATACCTACGTCATACATATGATTGATCACAGTGAAGACAAAAAGGAGAACAATTCTCAAATCAGTATAACGGGTTAAATGTTGCCTATTTTAATTTTAATGTAACTTGCGAATAAAACATTGTATTTGGTAACCTTACTTACATATCTTTTTTTTAATCATATCATGAAATTTATTTGTCAATCTATTGCACCTAATAATGAAAATAGGCAACTACAGCTCCATTCGTAGGAATGAAAATAATATACGTACCTACGCGAGAACGAGACAAAGTTATGCACTTTGCAACGCTCTGTCTCGTTCACTCAAGCAAAAATCATGCTATATAAGAGATGGTGTAACGACCCTAGAAATCTGAGCTCTTAGCAAGCTACCCACGTTGGTAGAAATGTTCAATAAGGTAATCGTATCAATTCTCCAAGCATCATGTTCTAAGTGGTGCGAGCTGACAGCACTTTAGTTGTATTAAAGAATTTCTTGTATTCAAGCGAAATTAAACCGGTAATAAAACGTACGGGTATATGGACTAAATAACCGTTAATGAAATACTGCCTGCAGCCTTGTTAGCAAGAGTCCTGGTTTTCTTTTTAGTTTCATATTAGGTACTATCTGATACTGTAAATATATGTAAAATTTCTATAGTAATTATAGCCGTTCAGTTACACTAATTAACTGAAATGCTATAATTACTATCGATTTATTTTTATAACTCCTGGATGACTACTCAGAACCCGGAGTTACTAACACTGTAGTGACCATACTGCGTGTGTAATTCTTATTTTGATGAAAACAAATTCAAGATTATGGAACGTTGGCTTGCAACTCGTCAGAAGTGCCACCTGCTTCAATTGTAAATCTATACCATCCAGGGATCTACGTTTACTACATACACGCGTACAAAAAATTAAATATTTAAATATACCTACTAGGTTTTTACAGCGGGTCGCTCACGTATATTTAGATTAGGTAAGGTTAACAACAGTACTTTTCTGGGTATAAGGTATCCTATGTCCTTTTTTGTTTCCCTGACAACCTGTATGCGAAATTTCATCAAGATCGGTTTAAACAAACAAACTCACTTTCACATTTATAATATTAGTTAGGATAAAAAAATTAGCACCTCTATTAATATACATTTCATTTAATCCGTAATATCGTTGTTGAAAGGCAATTTGTTTTCACCAATCATAGCTACAACTCGGCACCTACGTGTCGTGTGGGAGTTGGGTGTGCAGCGACGGAAATAAGCAGTACCTGCAAATAATGAATACACTTTTGCATGAACGTTTAAATAATTAAAATTTCAATATACTTAGTTATTCTTTTGCTTTTTATATTATTACACCCTATAAGGAACTGGTATCAATGTTATTACCTGTATATAAACTAGAATTCTTCCGTGCGACATATTACATAGCCCATAAAATATACCACAGCATAGGTTGTATGTAGCTACACTAAAAACATTTTTAATCCGTATTTTGTTTGACTGGTTTATTTTTATTTAAGAGTGATAAAATGCGGAACTGTATTTGATAAAACCATGTACACACGTATAAAACTCGAAACAAAAGCTCTTCGTATTTATCTAGCTGAGTGGTGCAGGTTTTATAGAATTTGATTTACAGCAGTGCAAATTATTATATTACGTACTTGGTCGTCGGTGCACATAAAACTAAACCCAGTATTATTCAACTGTACACCTATATTAATTCCACGAACAACACGACCTTTGTTCATGCGATGTATGCATTAAACGACTTTTTTAAAGCATTCATTTCAAGTTGAATGCCGTAAGGATGTACAATATATATCGTGTAATTAAAACATGTAGAGCTTTGTTAACAAAACGTTATCGTGTTTACTTAGGTACTCTTAATTCCTTTTTATTTGTCTTTCTACCTTAAGTTACCTACACATATCGTAAGTACTTTGGTATATAATTTGCATAAATGTATAAACTCATAGAAGAGTTTGAAGGAGTTGACCGAGATGTTTTTGTTATTCTCTTAAATTTCCAACGATGTGTTTATGTACTTCCAAATGAGGGTAATCTGCGTCTATCGGAGACATTGCCTTAATTCGTCCCGCTACTAAGAATTCGCCAACAGAAAATCCCAACAATATTTTGCCAAACATTAAAACCGGAAAGAGTTTGTATATTTGGGTACTTTGTTTACAAGGGATGGTAAACATGACGGAGATATTGAAAGGAGAACGATTGCTGGCAACAAAGTGAATGAAGCTCTACGCGCTTTTATGAACAGTCGAAAAGTATCCGAAAAGGCACGTTTGGCTGTTCATAGAGGACTATTAGTGCCCACACTTATGTATGGAAGTGAAAGTTGGGTATGGCAAAAGAAGCATGAGAGCAGAATAAATGCTGTAGAAATGAGAGCGTTGAGAAGCATATGTGGTGTGACTCTGAAAGATAGAATAAGAAATAGATTGTGATTAGAGAGAGATGCGGCATGAAAGTGGATATAGTTACAAGAATAGAAAAGGGTACGTTAAGCTGGTTTGGACATGTAGAAAGAATGGACGAGGAAAGACTGACTAAGAAAGTTTATAAGGCTAGTGTGAATGGAACAGTCGCAAGAGGAAAACCTAGACGAACGTTTCTCGATCAGATCGGAGGCGTTCTGGACAGAGGCCAGGTTAAGAGCTCCTTGAACCGACGGGCGTGTATGAGGAATGTTATGAAAGTGAATGAAGCCAGAGAAGTGTGTCAGGATCGTAGCAAATGGAAATCCGTAGTCTCTGCCTACCCCTCTGGGAAACAGGCGTGAATCTATGTATGTATGTATGTAAAACCGGACCCGACACACATTATCACACAAGTAGCGGTGTACAATAATTGATACAAACATCATTATAATAAAACGATTGAAAACATTAAGATAATTACTCATTTAAAATGTTGAGAATATTTTCCAGCCCAAATTTTTTTTTGCAACTCCCAATTGCCATACTCCAATTTATACATTTCAATAAATCCGTCTTACGTAATAACGGTTAAATGAAAGGTTGGCATCTTGTCTACGAGCTACAACAAGAAGGGTGAGTCAAGAGCAAAGGAGGAAGTAAACTAACAAACAAATCCGAGAGCTAACTAAAACTCCTAAAAGAAGTATTGTTCGAAAATATATACTCATATTCACAGTATAATGTAAAAGTAAATTAACTAATTTATTTGCGATGTATAGATTTCAATATACGCCGTCTATAAAAACATATCACATTTGTTACTGCGAATTAATATCGGCGTACACGGTAATTTCCACATATTAAAAGCCAGATATACATAAGTAGAAATTTGACTGTTTTACTCCTGAAAATAGACCTTTACAATATGCGCATTAAATTACAAAGCACATAAAATAAAAAATAACGATACTTCGCATATCAAAGCTAATATAATTTCGCAGTATCTCTCATGCGTCAATAGCTCATATGAATTGTAAACCTTTACCGAGTCCTGTATCATCAATAACCTATACCCACACGCTATGTACCTGAGAGAGACAAAACATATTCCATCAATCTCTTGATATGAGTTTACAGGAACAACCATTTCTACGTTCAACGTCTAAAGCATATTCGCCAAGACATAATAGCTAAAATTTAATATTAAAGGACCATCCATGGCCTAGCTATTTAAAAGATAATAGCAGTCCTGCTTATGTATAAATTGTCCTTTACTGGACATAGATTTACTTCATGCATATTTCACCAGCCATGTATAGTGGTTACGTTATTGGAAGCAAGCCTAATACTACTATATTATCTGTGTCGTGTCGTACACGTTTGGTTAAACATAGTTCAAGACAAGTCTGCTAGTGAGAGTTTCTTAACTGTCATTAGCAGAATTACGAGAAAACCCGAAACTAATGTGTCTTACTGGAAAATATATTAAAGTTGTTTGACAAAACATGGTTTTAATTAAATTTGCCTCGCTTGTTCCGTTACAGAAGTTGTTTGCGTGAGATCTTTACGTCCAGGGTAAAATAATAAATTAAGAAAGAAATTAGATATGCTTAAAGACAGCATGAAGTCTGGCAAGTATCCGGCAGTTACGACAGTTCCTAGTAGGTACTACCTACCATATACCTGTACCTGTTTACCTGTTACACTTATGGTAACCACATTTGCCAACCCATTTGGCTATAAACAGGCGTCAGTTTATTTTATATTAATATGTAAGCACAACTGAAACAGGATACGCGCTTAGTGTTAGCGCGTATCCTGATATTATTTGACCTTTAAAATGTTACGCAATAACCACATATCATTGATGGCACGTGCAGTCGCCTTGTCATCATCATTACTACTGAACGTCGTCATTATCGACATGGCTCCAGTTCGGGTGACTGTTTACGTAGGATGAACTAGGAAGTACGATACATGTTATCGGTTTAGTCAGAAGCCACAATTAGTGTCGACAGAGATTGTAAAAATACGAAGCTTTCTTACAATACAAAAAAAATATCTTTAAACATGCTTCATCTAGTAATTTTAGCTAAATGAATTGGCTTTTATAGGATTATTTTCCAGGGGATAGCCTTTTAGCAGTGATGCTCTACATACCAACCTAGAATTTTGAGTTGAAACCTAATATAATGGGATGGGCACGGCCTACTTGGCTCGTCCTTATATCCACCAATGAACATAATCTTTTGAGAATTCTTTGGTGGATCCATGACAAAAATACAGAGGGCACAAAATGCTAAGACTCGATCTCAAACACAATACCTAGGTAGTCATCTCGTAGTAATAACAGGAAAATTAAAATTAGAAAATAAATATGCATGACCTACATGCGACAGTTTGCCGAATATGTGGGCAGTCGACGGAATCGCTGTTTGACCTTGTCAAAGTGCGATTGTCCTCTTATCATTATCAGAAAAGTTTTTTTTAAACATCCAATGGGGATATTAAAACAAATATTGATCTCAAACTGTTGTAGTTTATCTCCTTGATCTAACGGCGTAAGTGTTCGTTTAGGCTTAGGTACTGATTCTAGGGTTTATTGTATTTACCTGTAAAGCAACGCCTGATAGACGTCAACTTGATTAGCTTGGGTCGTAACCATAGCAGCCGAAATAAGAATGACCATTGGTGTTTAAGGTGACGGAGATGTATGGTCGGCCAAAAATGTGGTCTACCATCTACTTCTACTACCTACGGTTGAGGTTCATTTGAACGTCATGAAACAACAAGGGCGATTTCCCCTTGCAATAATATTATGACAGTGACTATTGCACTTTTATCATGTACAATATTTACGTCATGCCATGTGTCAAGTTAGAAAAGTTAACCTTAGCGATAATTAGATCTCACAGAAACTTTTGTCAAAACTGGTAGACCACTTTCATGGCCGTCTGTATATGGCTGGTCAATCACACATTCGCCAGCTTTAATTTTAGATCCCACGTAAAAGAGGGACATGCCCATTAACGTACCGGGAACAGTTCCAATCTGCCGTGCCGCTACTGAGAATTTATTGACGGAAACCTTAAAGATACTTTGCCCGACCCGGGGATCGTAACCGTGAACTATAACCAAGCACAACAGTCGGCTTCACTAGTGCTGCGCCAATAAGGCGAGTGGTATTTAACTATTACTAACGTGAAGTCCAACGGTGTTTCCAGTGTTTCCACTATGGTGTTGCTAGAATGTAAAAATACAATTGTGCTATCTTGTTTCAGAATGGCACGCTGTTCGAAGTGGCCCCTGGGGGTCTGCAATGGCACGAGCCCACGACGTACTGTGTGGAGATGATGTTCACTGATCTGTCACAGCCTGCCCGGCTGGTGGCCGGAGTCTGCTACCCTGAAGATCCACCGACAAACGATGACAGCGTCATCTTGTATACTGCTTATGCCGTTGGTGAGTTTGAACCGATTTCATATTAATCTTACCAGTGACCGTTCTGACAATAACCCGAGTGCTGTGGGTTTGATCCGCACAAGAGCCAAAATATAATGTTCTATATATCAATTATTTTGCAATGTTGTAGGATCTCCACGATATAGAGGTTTACACAGTTTAGTTAAAACAGTAAGTAAGATGATTATCATACAGATTGTTTGGCGTTGCAGCTGTTGAAAGATTGGTTCATTTATAAAGAGTTGTTTCAGTAAATGTCAACGAAATAATGTGTTATTTAGTATGAATGGTAATAACGTACTTTCCTTAGTAATTTTGTGAAGAAGTTAACTTACCGTCAGCATATTTGCGGCGATATTAATTTCCTGCCATTCGATGATAGATAAAGACATTATAGTGGGAAAACCATTATCTTTACATCAATTATTTGATTAAGTACTAGCTTTTGCTCGCAGCTTCGCTCGCGTAAAGATAAGTTAAGATAACCAACTAACATAAGTTAGTAACAATACTTATATTTTAAAAAGAGAATATAGCCTATGTTACTTTGTGATAATATAGCTTTCTAATGGTGCAATCATTTTTTAAATTGGTTTAGTATTTTTTGCGTTAAACCCTAACAAACAAACAAACACCAAATTTTTCTGCTTTATAAAGAGTACCTATAAACAAATATCAATAACGTACTTACCTACCATAATAGTTTTCAGGCAAAAGTTAACTTTGCGTCAGTTTACTCTCCGTGGCATTAATTACCTGTCATTTATTGGTTAATAGAGGACATGATACTTAAAATATTAAAGGTTATTTTTTTAACAATCTTGTCTAGTATTACATTCTTTGATGTCATGACATTATAGAAATTACCTTTAAGTAGGTTATCAATAAAATCTATTTATATATTAGAAAATGTATCGTTGTATTAATATTGATATTTGAAATTTGCTAGTCTATTTTAGGATCCAATGAGGCTAGTATAAAGCAGAGCGCTATCCTTGTATAACTCTTAATAATAAATGCGACAACAGGTACCTATGATTGTAGTCGTAGTGTAGTCTGATTGTTTCGTTTTCATGTTAAGACGCTAATCTAATTTTGATGGTATGGCATGAGTATAGCTGTAGAAGATAGGTTTTGGATTGAAATATCTAATATCTAGTAAAGTCCAATGTGATGAGAGTAAATGAAGTAATGCTCACTCGTTGCCAAATGGTCTCGAAGCGGCATATTGCAAGTTGGAAGTTGGAGTACGCCTGGCTCTCACGTCGTGGCTGTCCCTATCCAAAAGAGTTCGGTATTGTCAACCTTTTCTATTGCAATAGTTGGGGTGGGCAATCCGAGGGTGCATAGCGGGTTTTTCTCTTCCCAATATTGTTTTAATTAAAGTAAGAAAGATATTAGTGATGCCAAGCTTTTGACAGGATTTTTGTTATGTTTTGATCTGCCACACTAGAAGTATTTTCTATATTGCAAGGAATTTACAAACATTTACTCAATGCAACGGCGCAAATATCGCCTGGATTTGGAACAACTACCAGTAGATCACACCATTGTCCCGAATGGAGATCGAAACCATTAGGCGCTCTTACAGGGACGAGCAAACTTTTGTAATGTTGATGCCAATAGGCACGTTTCTATGTGAAATCTATAAAATAGATGTCGAAATGTAGGTATCACATACTTTTTGCGAAAAGACAGGAAGTTATTTACATCGATAGCTTATATCTTTACGCATTCTAATGGACTAAACGCGGATGACATTGTCACAATTTGGAGGAACAAAATGTCCCTAATTAAGTTTCACCTTGATAGTTAATGAGTTCCTGGACGTCGTAAATTGGTTATTTAGTGTGCCCACACGTATTTTACGGTTTATTTATTTCTAAACGGTTCTAACATTCAAAGTAAAACATTGTGTGACAACGGGCAGTAGGCTCGCCAAGCTTTTACGAGCGATGGGATAGGCTGGCCTTTTAAACGTTTATCGTTGTTAATTTATCTGTAAGCACATACTTATGTACACTAAGTGGTCGTAAAGTGCGTCCGTGAGTGCTATATATCATTATTTCGACATTGTTTAATTTTGACTATAACTATTATGTATAATCAGTGATTTAAAAAAAGGGTTGCGGCAGGTGACTTAAACAAACGAGTCTTTTAAAGCTTCAAAGTTTTTATCGTCATAGCAAATTATGAAATGATATGTGTATGGGAGATAGGCCACAACGGATTCCTCGCACAATCCTGACATAGAAATACGCCACAGAATATTGCAGCTTAATATTCTTTTGTTGTGTGCCTGCAGTGATATATATACTTATATTTGAATACTTATTCATCTATACAAATAAATAAAATTGAAGTATCTGTTTGTAATGTCAAAATAATAGCTTTTTATCGAATGCATATGAAAGTATATGAGGTATCTATACGAAAACATCTATTTTTAAAATTTTTGTCTGTCTGTCTATTTATTCCGGCTAATCTCCGAAAGGCTTAACTGATTTTGACGGGACTTTTACTGGCAGATAGCTGATGTTATAAGGAGTAACTTAGGCTACCTTGATTTTAGAACAAAAATAGGGTTCCGCGGAGACAAACACTTTTTATTTAAAATCTACGCGGACGAAGTCGCAGGTAACAGCTATTCTTAAATATAAAAAGTAGGATTACACTGTCAACTGCTAAACATGGGTTATGAGTTTCTTTTTAGAGCCAGGTAGAGTTGTATCTAGTTTTCTAATCAAAAATTTCTCACAAGAAAAAGTTTGAAGCTATCATGAAATGTCGGCAGAAGAATCATATATCAGAGTTGATCAATAATAAGGACTGGTTAGCGAAAACTATTGCTCTGACTAACTCGTCGGGAAGATAAACAGGAGATAGAGCAATTATTTATTTAATAATATATAAGACATCAATTGACAATAAATCATATACCTACTCAATCAAAAATACGATGGCTATCATAAAAGAAACATATATTAGGTAAGTATGTGATTGACAATGAAGTCTGTTCTCATTTTCTGTAAAATGAGCTAAGAATTAATAGGCTATAAAGTTAATATTCATATGTTATGAGTGGACGATGTTTGCCAACATGTATTTACTAGCAATAAAAGCTATTATAGGCAGACATCTTTTATACTATTTGAGTGTGCTAGAAGATTAGTTTGTTTCGACAAACTATGATTTGAACCGCAATATCTGCTTGATCATTTGAAATAATCTGACTTTATACATAACTGATTGTATATTAATATCCTACTAATATTATGAATGTGATAGTTTAGATGTTTAGGAATGATTACTCAATCACACGCGAAATTTGGCACGTAATAAGGTTACCTTTGCCGAAAGTACATTTAAACAATGTGTTTTATATTACACAGATATATCAATCCTTAAACTACAATACGTAACAAATACATAGTATAGATATATTTAAATAGGTACATAGAGAAAACAGCAAGATATTTATTATAAGTCTAGGTATTGAATTGAGAGTCGAGCTGACACTACAGTAATAAGTGTAAGCACGCAATATCAGGAGATAAGTATATTTAGCCCATTTTTCTTACTCATTTTATTTAGTAAACAAATATGGCGTACTAGAAACTAAAGACACGTAGAGACCCATATCTACGTACTGAATTAGTTTGAAAGTAATAACTCAACGTTTTTATTATTTGGTTGTAGGTTTACCAAATAAGACAAATAAAAACAAAATGGCCGTTAAATGATCTTTGACTAAGTTTTTTACTGATTGAGAGCGTTTAATAAATACATGCAATCAGCTAGCTTCTGCCGAAATAGATTTGTTGTAAAATTTGATTAAACGATTTGGAATTTCAAATCTCCGTTTTTCCAGTGACTGCTTTTTTAAGAAAACAGGAATAGAAACATTTAATAAAATATTGTAAAGTGGACAAAGAACTCGAGTATTCCAGCAAAAGAGAATTGGAAGCCACTTAAGCATGCTTTTGAAATGAGATACGTGATCATATTTGCGTAATCGAAATAATATACTGAAATCTTACACAGACGTTTTGTATTCGTTCAAGCTTATCGAAATTACAACTACAACCCTTTTTCTTTAAACATTTTGTCTTAATAATTGTTAATTTTCCGAGCAGAGGAATATAAAATATAACTGTTTTCTGAGTAACTTGGAGAAATATCACAAAGATTTTTCTTTACATCTCGTTTATGTCGAATAATCGAACTTCATCGCGAATGATTTATGCATTAATCCATATTACATGTGGTATATGCCAAAAATAAGGGAGGCCAAGTCTTACAACTAGTCATTTTTGTCTATTAGACCTTTGTCAAAATGTAGGAGAAAGTTTAAATATAAATTGTAAAAATATTTCATAAAATGTTTTATTTTAAATAAACCGCCGTAGAATCCGTATTCAGTTCCAGTTCGTGTACAGTACCGACACTCAACATACTCAAAGACAATGCAATCTAGTAGACCGTACTAGGGTATAACCGCCTTGTATAACCGTAACTTTACTGGATTGCAAATTTACTAGTTGTTTAAATGTTTAGCCTGACTAATAATAGTATATTAATCATTATATACAATTGCTGAGTACCATCTGAGATCACTTTAGAAAGTAAACCACATATTAATTATCGCTTGCTATTAAATAGTTAATTATTGCTTGCTTTAACGGTGAAGGAAAACATCGTAAGGAAATCTACATGTCTGAGAGTTCTCCATAATTTTCTTGAAGATAATTTTAAGTTTCGTAGTATTATTTTTTGTCTCTGAAACTAATAATAAATTAGGAATAATTGCCATAAAAATAATCTAATATGTACCAAAAATAGACATATTTTTTTTGGTATAAATTATAATAATCTATCATTTGTATGTACATAACGGTATTATCTTACATGGACATTTCCGGACATGCTTGCGCGTTCCAACAAGCTGCTCATGGCAAGACTCTATGTTAATAAAAATATTTATTTTAATTGTAGGTACGTACAAGTTTATGTATATATATTTAAACTGACTCAGTTATGTCCGCGAAGGGCTTGACGGGTATTATGTTGCGTACCTATTAGAAGATCTCACGCAGACTAATCTATTACCGTCTACCGAAAATATTGCCATACTTAGTGAAAATAACTTTTGTACGGTAAACGTAATTACATCTTTGCTTGAATCGTAAATCAAACCAAGCAACTCATAAACGATTGTAAATTGAAAAAAAAATCATTGGATTATGAGATTATGGTAATTGTAGTCAATCCATATAACTATATTATTACTTTCACGTAATCTTTGGTGGGCGACGAAAAACTAATGTAAACAATTACTTATCAGTGACAATCTCATCGCTGATAGTACAATGCCACTTTATGAAACTATCCAGAGCTTCTGCTAAATCTTACTGCAGAAATATAACACAAGGTTATAATTATGACTGCAATATTTTGTAGATTAGATGTACTACCCCAATGGGGTTTAAGTTTGGACATACATTCTTACGTTACTTTCTGTGTGGCGAAATGCAATGGCTTTCAATGGACCTGGTAGACGCTAAGTGAGCACTGCGTGAGTTAATGTGGGGGAAAAGCCGCGTCATAAATTAATTTACGCAAAAATCGTCGTGTACTGTTAGCGTAGTTAAGTATATTATTACACTCACTCGTCGCACGGCATGGCAGGGCATCCTTTAGTAGCACTATAGGCAAGCGAATACTGGTGATAACTGGTAGGCATCTCACAACAGCCTTTGGGATACCAAAGCAAACCATTACCTGCGAAAGCACCTGTTATAATCCTCTTTGTCGCATAACAATCCCTTACCGAGCCCCGCCAGATAGAGCAGGCCCCAATTCCAGGGATGTATTTTCTTTCTCCATTATATATCGATTCCGGCTATTAAACAAACAGAATCAAGATACAATGAAAAAACCATAATGTCTGGCCATCAGAGGGACGAGCGTTGGCCAAGTGATTATAATTAATGTTTACGCAACAAACCGCGCTATCACATTTGTCGGACACCTAATACGTTGTATAATACATAGATACCAACGTGGCCACAGCTACTATGTCGCTAGTTAATTTATAATAATTACTCTCACAGTCTTTCCGTTAGAGCAATAAATACAACAAATACAATACCTATCGGAAAAAAAGTTTTTATACAATACATATCTGACGATGATATATACGGTGCTTTGTTTATGTCATCTGTTTAATCGGAGAGTGCTTTATATCGGTAAACATGGACACTGGCGCAGTGCTACACACAACAAAATATGAGCCTAAACAACCCTAAAATTAATGTCCCACATTTGTTAAACACTTCAAAGCTAACATTTTATTCGTGTTGCTTTTGTTCCAGGTCTCTTGCTGTCCGTACCATTCTTACTGGCTACGTTTTTGATCTACGCTTTCATCCCAGAGCTGAGAAACTTACACGGCATGTGCCTGATGGCGTATTGCGCAGGTCTGATCGTCGCCTATCCGGTTCTAGCATACCTGAAGCTGCATGTTGGTAGAGTAGGAGTACAGATGACGGGTTGTTTAGTTGTTGGTAAGTAACGTTTTAGTCTTAATCATAATGTCTTAATTTATTTTATAGGTACCATGCGTCTTTGTCGCTTTTTCCGATGATGAATAAAGTTGGTATTGGCAATATTTTTAACCGACTTCAAAAAAAGGAGGAAGTTCTCAATTCGACTGTTTTTTTTATGTGTCACCTCAGAACTTTTTATTGCAGCTGATCGGCAATGGCATGGCAAAGGGTACTTAATACACGCCCAAAAATCCGGTTCATGCTTGATTCGGAATATATAATAGTTTATTATATTATATCTAATATACTATACTATACTTTAAGAATAATGAGGGATAAATAGCACATCATTTACTGTTGATTACATAATATATTAGCTGCCTAGCCTTAATCTAAATGAAATCTCTAGAGACGCTATTATTATTGTATATTACAATTAGGTTTCCATCAAGTAAAATTTAATATAAATGATTATATGATTCGATTTACATCTATAGACGCTGATATTGCTGAAAGTTTAATTTTCCGTAATAGAAGTTTGGGAATTGTTCTATATTAATGCAAGACACCCTGTTTTAATGTCTTAGAAGCCCAGATTTACGGCAGGTGCTTTAACATTTTAGTTTGATTGGTACTTACACCGCGGTCTAATAATGAGAAATATCTTTGAGTCACAAAGTGCAAGTTAACGGTTTCCATTAGCTTATTCATGTACCTTCGACTATGTTGTTTTTACTTTTAGCTAATGAAAACAACAAAGTATATAGTTGTTGGTTCTACTAAAACGATTGGTTTAATTTTCATCAGCGGCTACTTATTACGGTTAATTAGCTGCATATTAAGTTGCGGAAGCGCCATTCCCTGAAACCTTACTACTATTACCGCTAATAAATGCAAAACAAACCAAAACACATTAGCCCTGATACAATAGACCTCGTTAATTTAATTAAAAATATTTACGTGCGTGCTCCAATGACACTCTGAGCACTCATTATCATACTTTTAATAATGGCTACGCAAAAGCAGTACATTTGAATATTTTTGTAAAAGATTTACAGAGCTTGTGGCGCTTGTATATTAGTTCATTGTGTTTTCTGGCAAGACTTATTGATCTGGATGATGCGTACTTATATTAGAATAGAAATGAGTAATGTTTGGATCCTTTAAGATGTTTATTTTATTTTAATTGTTAGTGTATAATAAATATACCATGCGGTAAATATTAGGTTTCCGCGGCAACCTTTGGACATATTTACACAACAGTAATACTGTGCTAAAGTCAACAGTCTTGTACGTGACCAAATAAATACATTTAGGAGTTGGTCAAACAAACGTGAGCCTTTGTTCGTGCTTTGAAGAAACAAATAAAAACTCATTTCAAAATCGTTAGTGATGACGGACGGGTAGGAAGAAGGAAGGCCAGTACGTTGACTGATTGTTTCTCACGGAATAAACCAACTCAAAGATAAGAAACATTTTCTTTGAATATATTTTAGATTTGTTGCAAGTGGAAAACAAACTTTGTTTATTCCAGAAACATCTAAAGCATACTTTAAAAACGTATTTTCTATGTTACATAACTAGAATATGACTCTGTAATACTAGTATTACGGAGTCGCTGGACCAGCGATAGCTTAGTGAGAGCCTGTAGGACTGTCACGCAGTGTTCTCGACTTCAATCGCACGGTATACACGTCAGCACTAGGTTAATTTATAAACAGAACTGTATCTATTATCAATGCCAGACTGCCTTATTAGTCATGGTATAAGATTGCTCTCATATTTGCGGGTGATCGTGAGATTTTAGTTACGATACTCGAGTCCAGAACTTATTGGGTTTTCTATTAAGAGGTTCTCAGTAGGAGCACAGCGTCTGCAAATATGCCTAGTAGACGGTTATAGACTTAAAACTAAACCTAACGAAATGTGGGTTACACAACTTTGGTCTCCCCTTTATACAAATATAATATACAGACACATAGTCTCACCTATGTACATAATATGTATGTCAAACACCACGTTTGTCACAAAACAAAAGGCAATAAGCCTTCCTGTTTTGTAATTCAACTAGCTTGTAATGGTATTTCTTTCTCCGTATTTCCCATAGTTTCGTGCATTGTATTTAACGATTTAGTAGTTCCTGAAAGCCCTATTGCTTTGAACTACACCGTTTCATTTGCTATTTATTGATTACATATTTAAGTATCCATTCCTAACATAATAAATTATGTACGTGTTGGCATCTACACTCAACTCCGTGTCAGCGTAGATAATACTACATATTACGTAAAAAAATTGCAATACTTAACAAATCTTACCGTAAGCTGTTGTTATTGTACAACTTTCTAATTGTTATCACTTTGACAAATAATAATAATAATAAATTTTTATTGATAATAAAAGTACAGTACAAAAAAATTTGGAGCCCTGACTCCTGAGGTAGGCCGAGGCCTGTGTTACAGGAGACAGTGTCTTCCCCAGGAAAATCATAATTACGTAACTATCAGTAAAATAAAATAAAATAATATGTTAGTGCATAACCTGTACGTGTATGTGTATATGTATGTGTATGTGTGTGTGTGTGGTATGTGTTGTATGCATGTATATGTGGTGTGTACTTGTACTTAATCGTCGCGCATAAAAGTTCATATTACTTTGCATTACTTTTTGTCTCTAAGACAGGTATTCCTGGAGTAATATTCAAAAAGTAAAAACAGATAGTTACCTAGATTCTAGAGATACATGCTTTTGACTATTCCTGTAGTCAAATATTTGTGTCTATTCGACACTTAAATAAAATTTGTGTTTATAATTGGACATATTATATTTATATGATGGATGAAGGGTTATGTTCTACTTGTTATATATATGAACGATATGAACGTACTTTCTTTACTCCAGTAACGAAAATTAATACATATAAATGTGTGTCCTTGTGTTTCTTTGCACAGCCTATTACGTAGTATAATTTTAACGTGTTGTCATTATTACATAGTCACTAACAATCAGTTAATTACGCGCCTAGAATGACCCTACGTGTTTGTCAAGGGAGTGGCTGCCCCTACGGACAACAGTACTACGCCGGTACTCGGTTTAAGAATCCTGGTTGTACGCATCTAAAGCTTAAGTCACCCGTAGCGAGTTTGCTAGCAGCGATCCATTCACTACGAATATATCGCAGTGAGTCCACTACTGCCTTGCTAACTTGCCTATTAGTCACATGTTGGGCCTGTGATTCGCGCGTTTCACGAGAAATCCTATAGTCGATTGTCAAATGTTCGATGTGGTGGTTGTTTAGAAAATATCGTCAATCGGTTAATCGTAGCAAGTGCCCTGTGACAAGACTCGCACGAGCACTGCCTTCTCTACGAGAAGCGCACTCGCGGCGATAATAATTGAACATGCTCCATTCCAGTCGAAGCGAATTTATTCGCAGCTACTAATTTTTTTTTCTCGTCATGTATCATTTCAATTGTCAGTCCAAGCAAAGCTCGCAGCGAGTATTCGCCTCGTGTGACTTGAGCTTAACGGTAGCACAGTACGAATTGACAAGTGCAATATACTTCAGACAAGTGTACGTATAAAAGTAGCAATGTAGTTGTAGGTTGTAGTTATATTTTACGATTGAAAAGTACCTGGTAATAAATAATATGAGGATAAATAATATGAAGATAAAAAAACATGTCAATATGAGTGATCTAGCATTAATTTCTTTTTAATCGGCCATTTCCGGATAATTAAGTAATGGTGAGTAATGAACTAATGACTAATGGCTCCATTTGACTGGCAATTGTCAAATAAATTGGATTAACTGTAGGTTAATTCAAATCAGCCTATTGATTTGACAAAAAGGTCACGTTATCTACGTTTTACGTTTACATTCTCATTTTCATAAAATTATGATTACTCATAAAAAAAATTATCAATACGTTAGCCCTTCAAATTTGGCCGGCTGTTTATGCATTTCACATGCTAAGGTGGAATGTAAATGACCAAAAATAACTTATTTGATAAAACGACGACACGGCTTGTCAAGGTTGCAATTTCAAGTCTTGCGTCATAAATTCTAATCTCTCAATTATAATTCCACACTATTAATAATTCCTGTGTTGCGGAAGACTATACAAATTTAATATCAAAAAGACGGACACAAATGACACCCAGACTCGGAACAATCATTTGTGGATCACACATAGTTTTGTCTCGTACGGGATTCGAACCGACAACACTCGGCGTAGTGCCAGTGGCGAGGCGACCACTTAAACCACTACGCCATCCGTGTAGTCAAAATGTAATAAGCAAGTATTTGAATGCGGTTTTTAAGAATCATGTTTATGTCAAATCATATTGCAGTTACTCTATAACGTGCTTAGTAGCACGACACCGCTATTCAACTTCACTATGCACTGATGAAAAAGCATTCATTCGGTGCCATTGAACGGGAGACCGGCGCCGCACCTTGTCTGCACTCTAATAAAACAACATTTGTACAAACAATACCGGGTTTTATTATTTTGAACCAATCAAAATAAACAATTAAAAGGTCATATTGTAATATGATTTTTATTCAGAGTTAAGATATTACAATATACATATATGGCACTTACCTACGGCCAACCTGATGATAAATGGTTAACCTTGCCTATCGTCGCTTGCAAAACCAAGGGTATCATTGGATGAAAGGAGTGTAGATGTAGGAATCTGAGCATTTGAATTCTTACTCACTGAGCAAAACGCAAACTACATTTTTACTGAAAGGCGTTATAAGAGCTACAACTCCTACACCGGTTGCCATTGACTTGTATCGAAGACTTTACCCTCACACGCACACACACACGCACACGCACACGCACACGCACACGCACACGCACACGCACACGCACACGCACACGCACACGCACACGCACACACACACACACACACACACAATTAATAAGAAATGTAATTGTCTAATTGTTTTACTTACTACCACTGCTGTTAATAATTCTAATAATTGAACATGACACGTGCATCAAAAATAAAAAAATATTTATAGGGGATCGGCATTGTACTCCTAAACACAGGCTACTAAGTAGCCTATCTAGGAGAACAGTACTCTACCCATCTTATTGTAGACAACTACGAGTATAATTTATACCTGTAGAGCCTCGCTGATTTCAGCATGAAGGGCCGGCTCGACCGGGGAAGGACTACCCTCTCACAGAATATCGACGTGGAATAGCAGTAGTCCTACTGTTGTGTTTCGTTCGGTGAGTGAGAGTACCGGAGGCCCAATCACCCCTTTCCCCCATCCCGCCCTTACCTTCCCACGTCCTTTCCGAAAGGGTCGGCAACGCGCAAGTGATGCCTCTGGTGTTGCAGGCGTCCTTAGGCTACGGTGACCACTTACCATCAGGTGGGCCATATGCTTGTTTGCCACCTTAGTTGTATAAAAAAAAAACAATAGCCTAAGTCAATGTTAACCTACAATCTCATTTATGTAAATAAATAAATAATTATTATTACCATTAAGTTTACTTCCCCACTTATTTGTACCACTTCCCGTTCGTTACAGCCCAAGAGGACTATTACTATTGCTAGAATTTCTTTTATAGAAGTATAGGTATAATAATATATAATTTCAGACTTGTATATAAACTGCCCCACTACTGGGAATGGGACTTTTCTCAGTGTGAGTAATAGTTTTTTATACAACTATTGCGGCAAACACTAAAGCGACCTGCATGGTGGTCAGTAGTTATCATAGCCCACATACGCTGCCAACACCTCAGGGATCTTCGTAGATCATAGACGCTATTATAATGTTGGCAACGAGTAGTTCATGAAAGCATATAGACTGTCATATATTATGACAAAACACATAGACTTCTGATTCCATGCCGAGAGCATCGCATCTCTTATAGCTCTAGAACCTCAACTCATTAAAGAAACACAACACAATGACTAATGTTATGCCCGAGATTTTCTGTAGCGCGGACGTTCATTTCCAGTCAGACTACTTTAGACTTGTAATAAATAAATTATATACCCGACGAGGCTGTTACATAGGCTTTACTGGGAAGTTTTGTGATATTTTAGGATTCATTGTAATATTATTTTGTATATGGTTAATATGTAATGAAACTCTTAGATGTACTACACTATCTAAGTCTTATACCCACTAACCAGTATATTAACAATCATGTATGAAAGATTTACAAAGGACAGGTTCAGAGACTATACATACAGAAATAACTATATAAGGTACCGTGTCCATTACACGTCACCATTGCTGGTCGTCAAGGCGACCACTTTTCCAATGCATCAATCGTACAGTCAATGTAATTGCTGACGGTCGTATCGATCGATGCCTGTTCTGCTACAGAAATAAAAGGATTTAAAACCGGGCGTGACATTTACAGCCGTAAACTTACGTTATATCGGCTCCTTGTTTTTCTTCTGACTCCAGTGTCCGAAAATGTGGTGTCACTAGTGTCATAGACGTATGAACGAATATTAGATCATGTAATGGACCACCTACTATAATATATTAGCATAATATTCGGTGTCAGGGTTAATAGACTGCAATATGAATGATACAATTGATCCCACTTGTAAAAGCTATACCTAGGTAATGTACTCGTATTTTAGTACATCAACTAAAGGGGGACACGGGATGGAGTTCGAGATATCTTAAGGCCCACTCTGTTTTTATTCAACATATCTCTTTACAAACGTTTTACAATAATATTTTCTCGATCTTCGAGGCCTTTATACAATAGGTCGTAGGCAGGTGCTCTATTTTTACATTTACATGATAAAAGAAGTAATCCACCTATGGTAATCAAGCATTCTATACAATGACATATAAGATAATGCAATTTGATCGTACGCTATAGTTTGCGGTTGATGTTTCTCGGTTCATACCGATAATTTAAAAACATTATTTAAAATAACGTATAAGTAGTTTACGAAGCTCGTGCTACTGGCATTATTTACATATACCTAACGTAAGAAAGCCGGTTATAAACATTTAAACAAACAGTTTTCTCAACAATATCTATACCAATATGCAGATATCTGTGATGTATATAGATGAGTCTCAGCTAATATTTATCTGTTTTATTTACAATAAAAATATAAATGATGACAGGTAAAGTGCATTTAGAGATAGGATATGAGGATCCTAGATGATAAAATATGTTTGCCAGCATCAACACATGTCGCAGATACTATTTGTATACCGTTATATAAGCAGAATAAGTGTTGTGTGTATTGTCATTCTATTGTGTCTGCCGTACGACGTCTACGTTACATAACAAAATATTTAAAACATGTCAATAACCCAATGCATACAAGATTTTCACTCATTTCCTCTTCACGTCATGCACAGTGAACCGTATGCGAATAGCTAACAGGGCATGGCTAACTAACTAAATTTGCTCTTGCTTTATATTTATCTCGAAACTTTAATATTTGATTTATTATAAACAACGTTGCAGGTTCTCTTAAACATTGTACGGTTACAGTTCAATGCTTACCCAACATGCATTCTATTTCAGTCGCCTACATCAGGTTATCGATTCGGATGACATGCATAATAATTATGTACCTAACAGCCTATGATGAGTAACAGAAAATAAATATAAATTGATCATATTGTGTATATTATCAATTATGTAAACGCCGAAAGTCGAATAATATAAAATATAGTTTTAACAACAGAAAATTCATTAATGAATTAAGTCAACAACAGCAGCGATAGCTCAGTGGGGAGACCAACAGACTGCAATGCAGAGGGTCTCGGGTTCGAACCCACTTCACGCACCTCAGACTTTCGGAAGTTATATGACTTTTCGAAATTATGTGTGTATTGATTGACAATTTATCGCCTGCTCCGTGCCTCGGAAAGCACGTTAAGCCATTGGTCCCGGCTGCCATGAACGCACACGCACACGCACACGCACACGCACACGCACAATCTATGGCAGTCTTTATTGGGAGAGTGTCGACACAAAGGATCCCACTGGGTTGAAGTGTCGCCGGTCTGCACTGACTGGCCCCCACATAAGATAAGATAAGTCAACAACAATGAACGGATGACTGCAAGCCCAGCTAGAGAATATCTTTACAAATTTATCACTGATATGAATTGATTAATTGCACTTTGAGGTTGTTGGTAAAATGTCTATTATCTATGTTAATAAAAATAAAAATTATTGTAATTTACTAATCATTGAAACTACCTGACTTAATATTTTTATAGTATAGGGCCAGGTCTCATATTAATTGGCTGCTAAAACTACCTATTAACACGTTGAGTGCGAAACCAGGTCTAAAACATCTTGTGCATGTCTTGCTAACAGTGCGTCAAAGAAAAGTATAGATTTCTCTGTCGTGTGAAGGGCATAACTTCAATTTGGTTCGGTTTAGGAAAGAGATGAATATATATCTAAGGTGTGTTATTAAAATAGAATCCAGTGGTGTGCCTACTTTAATACCAGGTTTCTTAGAACTGGTACCGCACCTAAGAAATAAAGTTTCATCACAGTGCGAAACCAGGTTAAAAGCATCTGGTACCCGGCACACCTGGTACCGCACCCTGCGCCCGCTCCGCGCGGCCAGTGTTGTGATCGTATTCGAAACAAAATCACGCGTCGACATCATGACGTTACGACCGATAAAAAGATGTCGTAAAAAATATATTTTTTATGGCGATGATGGTCATGAAGAAAGAAGAGAAATTGTGTCAGATGTTATGAAAAACTTCGGATCTTTTTGACAAGTCGCCAAGCTGATAGAAAACTTAAAAAAATTATAACTGAATGTGCACAATGTAAAAGAACCTTTTGTTTGGACTGGTTCAATGAAAAACATCAATTAATGTAGTTTTTCTTTTCTTATACAATAAAACTCAATTAAAATTATCGATATTTATATTTCCCATCCCTAAAATATGCACAAAAATACCATTATCCAGTGCGGCACAGGGTGCATAAAACCCTGTATTTTATTATAGCTATACATTTCAAACAATACAAGCTGTTGACGTACGCCTTCAGAATTCATGTCAATCAATTCATCATTTATAATATTCAAAGCAAAAAATATATATATCTTTATCCATGAAGCCAAAAAAAAGGTTTTAGTTTCATAAACAATACAAGGTTTAATAAGCCCGGTACCGCCACAATGATAGTTTTATGGCCGGGTGTAAAACGCCTGGTGCCGCAGGAATGGAAAGTATAGAAAAATCCGTGTCGCTTCGAAGTGTTAATTATAAAAATTTTAATTAAGTAAAAACAATAATTTAGCGTGACAAATATTTACCGAGTAATAGGAAGGAAACAAATTCAAAGTAGTTTAGTGTTCTAAAGAGGCATATCGTATTGTTTGGAAGCGACCTAGAAAAATTGTGTAGAAATAAGCTGTCTGGTATTCATTCCGACATATTTGTGACATGCAATTTCATCAAATGATATACTTACTCGTCTTATTATTGTATGACCATACGCATTGTGATATATTATGCTCGTAATATATCACCAAACATAACCTTCACGGCGTTTAATCAAAGATACAAACAAATAAAAATATCTTATCTTCGTTTTGCAAGTAGACACTTATTGATAACCGCAAGTCATTTTACTTTGTTTTGAAAAATGTCTATATTTACACCTAGCACTATCGTTTTTGGAAACAAAATATATAGTTTCGATACAGTAAACGATAGAAGGCTGACGTAACAAAACAATAATTACGTAACGAACTTCAAAACTCTCGTCAATAAAGATTAAGTTTTGTTAGAGAATTCGCAGTGTTGAAATCCTCCTTTTCTATGAAGCACAAGTTTACTTTGAAGAAATATTTTAGCAGCATGAATGGTTGAGGTAATAGTTACCTTATCATTACAAATGCATCGTATTTAGCGAGATAAATGTCTACACAGAATGAAAATTAATTTGAATACGAAGTTCTACGAATCGGTGAGCGGTAGCGGTTATACTCGTATGTTTTGGTTTCAACAAATTTTGTTTAGTAAATGTTCGTTATTTATTTAGTAACAATGCCATCCAGATAGTGCATAATTTATCCGTTATCCCATATGACATTAAAATATGTAGCCGCCGAATTGTAATTATGCGACAATTAATCTTAACACACAAACATAAAACCTATTAATTATGCAGTTTTACTAAATGAATACTGATCTACATATAAATATCCCAACTGATTGCTTGCCTTTGTGTTGCAATAGTGACTGCTACGCATAAGATGTCGAATGTGATTCACAAGTTAAAAATTAATAACACTGTGCCGGACAGTGATATTAAATTTTACAGTTACGAATTCTTAGAACTACATAGTACCAAGGCTCGCCCCATTTACGCAGACCTGACATATCCCTTCAAGGATGTAGACGTGAGTAACTTCACCGCCGCCTATTCTCTTTCTACGTTCGCTAGAAGTCAAATCTTTTGCCATGTGACTACTGTAATTCTCATCAAATTTTGCTACTAGTTTTTTCCACGGCTCCGCTCGCTTTAATGTAGCTTTTTCGGAATAATACTTTTTTCTGGATGAAACGTACACTATGTCCTTTTCTATACCCCTGACAACGTGTCATGCAAAATGTCATGATGATCGGTTGAGTAGTTAAACAAGCGTGCAAGCGTAATAAATAAATAAAGTCACATTCACAATAAAATTATAATATTAGTTAGGATACTTATAATACTATGGCGTAATACTCGTAGCATCGGTCAAAGACACAGAACGGATAAAAGAGGTACCTCTTTTATCTGTTCTGTGGTCAAAGAGAACGATATAGTTCTGTACGCGGATTTAAAAAAAAACCTGGTTATTAACACGTACAAACTATTACTGGATGTAAATCTCCATAAATTAATTGCATTACATGTAATACTTGCTTCCGTTCTGTGATTCGCGGGCGTGGCGCGCGAGCACAGTTATTTGTTAATAAATAAGGATTAGGCTGCCTCGCAGCATAAGTTTACGCGTTCGTTCGTAAAGCCGTGGGCTCGCTTCTCGTGTAAAGTAAAAAGTAATTGGGTCTAATCTTTACTAGGTACATAATCTTACGCCTGTACATTCTCAAAGAGCTAAGTAGAAGCAGCTATATTATATCCATATCTCAACAGCTATGTTTTAGGTCCCAAATAATAGGGGGCGAGTACATTGCCGCTAGCCACATTTCTAAAATCCATGTTGACTGTGAATTTTGGGAATTCTTTATATAATGCTTTGATTTGCTTTATCGGTAAAGGGGCACGACCTTTAGGCTGACTATCCTCGCTACAAAAGTATTATTAGACCTAGTCTGCGGTAGTATTATCATAATAATTATGTTCGACATACTTAACATAGCTTTATTGTTAATTGTCATGTCACGCATGTTCGTTATTGTGGTCAATTACAGATTGTACAACACACTGAATAAAAATATACATGTGACCCATGTATTACCTACATTTTTCAAAAGAAATGCCACCTATTTTCGCCATGCAATGCCATTTATTATTTGCCACAAGGGGAAGCGAGAGCGTTATGTCGGGCTCTCCCGAGACTTCGGGCCTACCGACTAAAACCACCACGGTACGCCAACTCGCTGCTTGGTATGGTGAGTGGGTCGCTGGAACTAAAACTGCATCAGCAACCCACCCCCAGCAGTGCCCAACATAGACAGGAAGATGAAATACCACGTTTACTTACGCAGTAATTGAGACGCTGTAGTTTTTGTCTATTCTATGACTAATAATGGTAAAGCGATCAGATAAACGACATTAATGATTGAATATGGGGATGAAATGTGGGAGTAATACATCTCTGCCTACCCATTTGAGGATACGCAAGAGTGATACTCTATCTATGTGTATGACTAGGTTTTGCCAGCGGCTTCGCTTGCGTTAATGTAGATTTTGTCAGTAAATTTCTATCCCACGAAAACAGTACTTTTTCTAGGATGAAAAGAAGTATCTTATGTCTTTTTCTGTGCTTTGACACACTGTCGAGTAGTTAAGGCGTAAAAGCGTAACAAACAAATATACAAACTCACATTTGCATTTATAATTTATTAGTTAGGATAAGATATAAAAATCGATGAATTTGTAACGCTATTTCATTTTATTTTCTAACCACTAGGGGCATTGTATAAGTTTACGCCACCAAAATTAGGCAGACAAAACCCATTGTAAAGCTGCAGGAATTAATAAACTAGAAGGATAATATGAAAAATCTTTTATTTATTTAGGCCACAAAGTCCCACGTGTGTTGAAACATGTTTAATATTTGAGGTTTCTGGAATGATTATTATAAATCGTCCAGTATACTTAATTATATCACACGCGACGCTACGTAGCATTAGTATGTGCAATAATTCCCCATAAACTCTTACAACTTCTTTAATCACACAGCAATCGTAAAGATGTTTATTATTTCACCCAAATCACATTCGGCGATTATCAAATCAATTGATTCCCAAATCAACACGAAACCTTTGTAGTTGGCCTAGTTCCGAATCAAGATTTATTATTTTTTAAATACCTGAACGCGTTTCATCTGTTGTGTTTCTTTTTATCTTTGCTGCTGTATCGATCTCAAATATCGACGCACTTCCTCTCCGCAATATGGTTGATTATTGTGTTTTTAACGTTTATTTATATTTTTCAGCATTCATCGTTTACTACGCATTCCAAACGAGTTTCTTCTGGCTCAACGTCATGTGCTTCGATATATGGAGGACGTTCAGGTAATATATACTTTTTATAATAACATTTACCGATAATAGGTCAATGTCAGTTAATAATGAAGCTAGGTTACGCACTATTTTCATCGTAAAAGTGAACTATTGCAATTTGAAAAAGGTTTGCACGTATTGAACGAAAGTTTGTCTATTTTAAATAAAGAGTACGAAACATGCTAGCTTCCTACTAGAGACGCTTCTTTGTAATATTCTATAGACTGCAGTGTCAGTGGGCAACTCACTGGTGACGCAAATATGACACATACATTGTCAAATTGATGACGCTGCCTGCGCCTTTTGACAGTCAGAACGAATATTGTCGTTACTTTTGTTGAGTAGAAACGCAGCGCGCAGTATATAGAACACTGCAACTGAAGTTATAAGATAAAGCTAAAACATGTTATTCGAAATATTTCAAGCAAACACACATCAGGTATACTCGTGTTTTTGTAAGTCGATTTATTAATGGTAACGTCATTACTAATACCTGGCTAAGGTAATTATACCACCGTCAGCGATTAATAATTTCGTCGATGGGCTATTGACAAGTGTGCGAGTACTAAGTGAGCATACAATAGCGTGTGTTCTAAATGACTATAATTGAGCAAAAATCGCTGAACAACCCCGTAGCGAGGGTCCTCGCTAGTAGCTGTACAGTCTAGCGAATTACTGCAAAATAATAAATTTGAATCATGTAGGTACTCTATGATCCTGCATCCGAACGTTGCACGTTGATGAATTCGTTATATTTAATCTTCCTTCTAAATATACCGCATTAAAAACCTGTCAGTATCTACATTTGTATATCCATATAGCTAATACGTTATCAATTAATAATTACAACGATTAATGTATTCAAATATTTTTTCGCATATTGCGATTTACTGTAAAGTTTTGAATAATCAAACTTTTGTTTAAAAGCAGAATAGTGCAAGAGGATCAATTATTAATATATACATATGAGTATATATGTATCTTTTACTAACAAGAAATCTTTATTTTTCGTCTGCGATAGGACAAGTTCCATAGACCGACGTCACATACACTTATATAAATAATCCAATTAAGTATCATGTGACAAAGATACTTTGGCAGAAAATAGCGACTAACTAATAATTTTAGTAAGGAATTTCATATGGTGATTAAAAACCAGAGTGGACGTGAATACCTAACAGGTGCAAAATCTTATAAAATATTTTTCGTACCTATCCGTCGATTATTCAAAGCAAATTATTATGATATATCATGAATGCAATAAGCAAGCAAGGTCAAACATTTGAAATTCAAAGAAGATCGATCATAGAAGATTGGTAGCGATAATCTTTTCTTAGAATATCTTGTTCACGGATCATCAAAGGAAAAACATATCAACCGGGTATGATGCGTTCTAATACTTACATTACATTTTTAGAAGTAATAAAGAATCTTTCTAAGTTAACTATAGTTTGTTGGAAGTCAAAGTTCGATAGAGCTCGATCTATATCAATTAAAGTTGTTTTAAATTTAAAGACAGTTACTTCAAAGTACATAGTTGTTTATTCTGTGGTTGCTTCGTTATGGTAGTGGCAAAAGTTGGTGTTTACAAACGTAAACAAGTCGCCCTGATACAGATTACGTGGGACTTAACCATAGCCGACGATATATGGGTGTTTATACAATATCTGCCTAGTTCTTTAGTGATGTATAGGCGTCATACTATTTATGTATGTAAATTTCTAATAATGTTTTCATATCGTCACGGCTCTTTAGTTTACGATTTGAGTGTAGCTTATGGCCTCAGCCCAATGTTATGGCGTTTTATTACTTTGAATAATTTGTCACGTATTACGATGTTTTGAACAGCATTCGTAGTCTAAAAAAAGACATCATTGAAAATATTTCAATAAAAATGTTAGTAAGCTCAGCGAACTCAGAATACACACGAGGCACAGCGAATGATTTTTAACACATTTATGGTATAGATAGTAACAGTTATGGTAAAAAAACAAATGTCTTTTAAGTTCGTGAACCAAACATAAAAATATTGTTAAAATATTAAAACGCTTTAAAATAAATGTATTTTTTTTGCATTAACCTTTTGTGTACAATATTCCTAATTGATATTTATTTAGTTAAAACTACTAAAAGTACATTTTGGGTTGACTCAAGTAGGACCAACAATTGTCTCATATTGAATAGTGGTGGTTAATATAGCACATAGCGTCATAATCATAACGTAGCACGCTATATTTACTCAACGCATAGCGCGTGCTATATCGTGCATCGTTTCAATCTCGGCGCTAGAAATAGCGTCGTGCTATATATGCCTAGTCTGTTATGCATAGGGTGGTATAACGAACAGCGCGCCGCGCGATGACATGCCAGCGCGAGCGGCGAGCGACGTCTAGCGCGCTAGATAGTAGATAGATACGCTAGTCAGTCGCTGCGTGCTACCGCTCGCTGTATGACGTATTATCGTTGTTTACGTTACTATGCTAGCCGGCCGGCTCATGCATATAATTAACTTTTAAATCGCCTATAATTGCTTTATTATTATAGAAACTATCATTATTATTATTCAGTAGTCACAGTCAAACAATTATAGACAGTCCTAAGCCTCAAAAGTATAAAGGAACTCTTCATTGAATTTATTTTGCCTATTACTTTTTAGATTATATATTTTTACAAAACACGCTCCACAGTGAAAGTAGCGCATTTCAAGGTTATATTGTCCACGGCTCCACGCTACCATATTCTGTGACGCTACTAGCGTGCCTGTGCAGCACGCTATAACATAGCGTATAAAATAGCTCGCTAGACAAATATAGTTTATAGTCCGTAGCGTGCTATCTTAATATAACGGATTTGAACACTACTAATATTCAATGATGTTACAGCTGTCAATTTGTCCTGAAATGGACCACTTGGGATTGGTATGCCCACCTCGAAATGTATACCTATATAAATACAGCTGTAAGTTTCGAATATGGGTAATTTAGATTCAACTTTAAACCCCATTCAACCATGTAGATTTTTAGTTAATTCTTCATTTGAAAACAGCTCCTAAAATGAACCAGCATAATTATAGAGACTATTTTTGAACCACTCTCGAAACGCCTAAACATACATTTTGATGTTGCCCTGAACACTATATAAACTAATAATATAGTCTTTATCAGATATAACGTAGATGTGTTTTTTTGCTTTTGTTACAATATAAACAATATTTCTGCCATATTATTTGATGCCAATATAACAGGACATTACACTATTTATTGGCTTATTGATATAATGTTAGATGTCGCCATTTTCGGTTCACCAATGTAGTTAAAAGGAACAGGGCCGAGTTAGACGGCTGTATAGCTTTTATTCGGTTCGTCCAATAGTTAAAACCCGATCGCCACAATTTGTTCGTTGTTTTCTCGCCCGAATAGTACAATTAAAGTCAGACATTGCATGGCATTTACACATATTAGATTCGACAGCCTGAATACCGACGCTTATATTGATACAGTATTATATTTCTAATTACCGCAACAGGCAATAGGTTTAGTTATACATACATTAAATGCACCATTTGGCTATGCCACCATCACCATCAGGTCCTGTCCCCGACAGGCGCTTGTTGTACAGGTGTATAAGAGATATCTAACGATGCTCTACTTTATTAAGATGGGCTTTTTACTCAAGTTGTAAAAGTTAAGCACGGTGTGTATTTTCTGATGTCATCTGTAAAGAACACTAGACAAATAATATTTTATTCAGACCTAATACCGTGTTTACCGGTTTTAGGAAATGGTTTTCAGTGACAGAAAAACATATGCCATTGTTCACACTAGGTCCCTATAAATATTATATCGAAACACATCTGCACACAGCATCTTTTGTTTTGCCTTTTACGGCTTTGAACATACCAGCAAACCGATTAGTAAATCCGAATGATTGTGAACGCGCTGACAGGTTTAATGTGTTATGAACATCCAATTAAAGTATCTATGAAACAATATTTTGTGCGGACCCTGTATGTGATAATACTGATAATATAAGATTCGAAACATTGAACACCTTTTTTTTGCTGTAACTGTATCTTGGATTGCAGATCAGCGACGCCGTGCCCGGCGGGACACGTCAGCACCCAGTTGTAGGTCTCTATGTTAAGCTTACCTCGATGTCTGTTGGCATGAGTGCATGACACTCGTTTAGATAACGTAATGCTCGATCACTGTCGTGTTAACAATAGCCTATTCGATGTCGTCATTATCGAACATGACACCTGTCAATAACATGCATTTAACATCCTTTCGGTCATAGATTAAATATCATCTAAATATTGACAGTGTAATTTGGGATCGCTTTTTTACCTACATTAGACCATTGCAAATGTCATTATACATAGTAAGATGTAGGGCTCGATTGTTAGTTTGACAAAATTACTTATAATGGGGTTTCACTAATAATTTGTTTGGCTATTTACATAAATAGTACAAATCTGGGTCAAATATGATCCACTTTTCGTTATGGCAATTTTAAAATAATTATTAATTAATACTTGTCGTACAAAATATGTTATTAAACTCACCACAATTTTTTTTATTCATGTTTACAGTGAAAACAAATAATCCATCATTAAAATTTAAGACAAACGTACATTAATTATTTTCATGCACGTCCTAATTTGAACAGAAAATGATAGTAGAAAACAAAGTTAACAGTAGAAATATTAAAATGAATACAAGATTAAAAGATTAATCTGCTATAGATGTCTATATAACAATGGTAATTGATGTAGTGAGAAATACGAACTAAAGAATCAATAGAGAATCTTTGGTACGTTTATTAATGAAAGCCATCTCATCTCAATTTCATAAATTATATAGTGAACCTTTGTAATCAAATAAATTAATTAAAAGCATATTATGAATCCAAACAAAACAAACAATATAATTATTATATATTTTTATGGTTTCTATAGAGGCTTATCACTACATATTATAAAACAAAGTCTTCCGCCGCATCTGTCTGTCTGTCTGTTCATGGTCTGTTCGCTATAAACTCAAAAACTACTGCACCGATTTTCATACTGTTTTCACCAATGGATAGAATGGTTCTCAAGGAAGGTTTTAGTATATAATTTTTTAAGGTTTTGTGTACATTAGCTAAAATATAACGATATTTGTTGGAGGTAAAGCTGCCGTTAGTCGTATCTCCTCGTTTTGAGAACATCCCCATAACTGCCTCAACCGATATTGGAATTCTTGGTGTCGATATATCGAGCGAAGTCCAGTTCCGCGGCTATTTAGAGGGTAAGGCTAAATTAGCTTCAAAAAAGCTTGGCGTGCTCAACAGATCGAGACAGTATTTCACACCGGCCCACCGCCTACTACTTTATAAGGCGCAGGTTCGGCTTCACATGGAATACTGTTCTCATCTTTGGGCAGGGGTACCCCAGTACCAGCTTCTCCCTCTAGACCGCATTCAACGGAGAGCAACTCGAATCGTCGACTGCCAGGATATTTCAAATCAGCTAGACCCCTTGGCGCTGCGTAGAGATGTGGCCTCGCTATGCATCTTCTATCGCTTATACTATGGGGAGTGTTCCGAGGAATTGTTCGGAATGATCCCTGCCGCCTCTTTTCGCTTTCGTCCCACGCGACAGCATTTTCACTCCCATTATTTAGATGGTTGGCAGTCCACAACTGTGCGTTTCTCCAGGAATTTTCTGCCTCGCACAACAAAACTGTGGAATGAGCTGTCGCCTACGGTATTTCCGGACCAATACGACCTTCAACACTTCAAGAAAAGAGCGTACTCCTTTTTAAAAGGCCGGCAACGCACTTGTGACTCCTCTGGTGTTGCAGGTGTCCATGGGTGGCGGTGATCGCTTACCATCAGGCGATCCGTCTGCTCGTTTGCCACCTAATCCATAAAAAAAAAACAAGGTGTCGGGAAAAAATAATTTATAATATACTAAAACCTTTGAGATATAACAAAATAATGTATGGTGGAATTGTGTATCTTATATAGGTCTACAGAAAAGTCTGGAATGGCTTATGTCTATCTCCTAAGGACAACATACTATATCCATTTTAATACTTTAAAAATGGGCATTTATAAAGCGGTAATTGGAAAGCTATTTACACAAATACGGTATTGATCCTTATCATTTTAAATACGTTAGTTGGCTTGAGCATTTCATAAAGATTATTTTTTCCCTTTACACTATGCAAATTAAATAAATACCTTAGGAGATATAGCAAAATCAAAATAATGCGCAACGAAAACGCTTTCTGAAGCTGCCTTATGCTGTTCAGCTTAATCAATTAGACATTTATTTGCCATCATGATATCCTTCTATCAAGTTACCGACCCGCATCCTTTTTGGCAAAATTATCGTCAAAGCATGGCTGAAGATATACTGCATAACAGACGTCAAGAATTGTCTTTAAATAATTTAGATTTTGATCAAACTATTTCTGATCAAGCTTTATTTGAATTAAATAAAGAATTGGAATCTCTGTCAGAAAAATCTATAAAAGATTTTGGATTCACCTTGCGTTTCAATTTAAATGCAACAATTAATACAGAATATTTACGAGAAACTAACTATAACCATTCGAGACTTTTACAAGTCATTTAAGATGAATGTCGCTTGAATACTGAACAAAAAAATGTTTATGACCTTAATATTGTCCTCAATTAATAATAGTAATGAAGGTAAAATGTTTTTTTTTTAACATTTTTAATAAATTTATTATTAGCAAAAGTACGATCTGACAGAAAAATTGCCCTAGCTGTGGCATCGTCCGGCATAGCAGCCACACTTTTGGAAGGTGGGCGAACCGCCCAATCCACATTCAAACTGCCATTAAAAATATGTAGTGATGACGTCACTAGCATTTGCAATATTTCTAAACAGAGTAAGGCCGGGACTCCACCAAAGCGGAGATGTGTGCGGTGTGCTGTGTGCTGTGCGAGAAGAGATGTTTTTTAGCTCGGGGGACTCCACCAAAGCGGAGATGTGTGCGGTGTGCTGTGTGCTGTGCGAGAAGAGATGTTCTTCAGCTCGGGTGCGAGGCGTTGAGTGACATCGCTCACTGCACGCCGCTCACATCTCCGCTTCCATCGCGCCATACAAATATTACACATCTCCGCACAGCGAACTCCACTGAAGCTGAGCGGAGAGGAGATGTGTCAATAACACAATTCTATTGGTTGTTTAAAAAACATCTCCTCTCCGCTCGTCTCGTCTCCGCTTTGGTGGAGTCCCGACCTAATGCCGGAAAATTAATGAGAGATTGCAGTTTGATTATTTGGGATGAGGCTTCTACGTCTCATAAAGCTTCAGTTAAGGCATTAGACAGGACAATGCGAGATTTGCGCAACAGTAACTGCCCAATGGGTGGTTGTACTGTTTTATTCTCTGGAGATTTCCGTCAAATTTTGCCAGTTATAACTAGGGGAACGAGAGCAGATGAAGTCAATGCATCGTTCAGAAGATCGCATCTTTAGCCACATATAACGAAATGTGGACTTATAAACAATATGAGGATTTTATCGTCTAGCGACGATAATAGGCAATTTTCTAGTGGGTTTTCTATTTCAAGCAGGAAATGTCTGTAAAAATCTTAACAATATTTTGTGTTTTGGTACAAAATGTGGAAGAAATTATTGAAAAAGTTTATCCCAATATTAGTAACATATCCACTAAGATACTAAATTGGTTTCAAAAAAGAGCTATACTATCACCCACTAATGAGCAAGTGGATAAAATAAATGAATTTATTATTTCCAAGTTTGAAACATCATCGCAAACCTACTACTCAGTTGACACAGTTGTTTGTGACACATTAATAATAATAATAATATTCTATCACATACACACAACACCATCTAGCCCAAACTAAGCAGAGCCTGTACTATGGGTACTAGACAATGGATAAACATACACATATACTCTTTTTTTGTAAATACCGCCATCGAGGCCGTCAATTGTCAATAAATTTCGAAAAGTCATTTAGCTTCCAATGAAAGTCAGAGGTGCGCGACGTGGGTTCGAACCCGAGACCCTCTGCATTGCAGTCTATTGGTCTCCCCACTGAGCTTATATAATGAATAATAAATATTATTTACTACAATTGTGTACTAGTGCCATGGCTCAGTAATAGCCTCCATACTCTTTTATATATCAGCAATAAAACAGTATTTATTTAACAGATAGTTTTGCGATCAATTTCAGTGAAAGAAGTGAGCGCAGTTTTGTTTGAAAGTACTTCGAATTGTAAACAGAAACAGAAATCACCTCGTTCATATTTACACGAAAACGTCGAACGCAAAATAGTTTTCTTCGGTCTTTTTTCAGCGCGAAGTCTCAAGGTGACGACAAATTGAAATGAATTCAATCTTGCTGCACCTAGTTTACTTTATAACTACGCAAGCAAGCAGCAGCCCGATATATAATGATCATTGAAAAATATTTTATTGATAGTTGCGTTGAAAATTAGTCAATTAAATAAAAGATGTGTTATTTTTTTCCAATCTATGCAAGCCAAAATGACGCACATGTTATAAGATATCCCATTAGATCTAAGGCAATGTTTTTAATAAACTTGAAAATAAAAATAATAGCACCAATTTTAAAAAGATCAAGAAACAATTAAGTTACGAATTCAAAAATATAGAAACCAGTACATACAAGAAACTTATAACTTTACTAGCTGTCCCGACAGACGTCGTCCTGTACAAAAGACAAAAAAAAAACATATCTTAACCATCCTCGAATCCACTTGAACACACACAAAAAGTTTCATTCAAATCAGTCCAGCCGTTTAGGAGGAGTTCACTGTCAACACACGTACAGAAGAATTATATATATAAAGATAAGGCAGGCATTGTACCACGGAGCTTTGTACTTACTCAGCTACATACTTATTCTTATAGTATTTAGACATAGTTATAATCGGTAGCTGTATATTTTAGTTCAAAATATGTTTTGGCTACACGACCATTATTTAACGGTCATAATGTAAAGCTTTCAACGTATGTATGATTTACAGGTATTGTACCTGTTTTACTGAAATGTTTTATTTCTTTGTATTTAGTCGATATTTCATCTAATTCCACACAAAGTAGTATCAACAAAACCATTTACTATAAGTAATTACGCATTCCTAGTTTCTATACAATTCTGGTAATGAGTAGATTTAAATTTATTAGTTGTAGTTCTCACTAATTATAATACACCGTAAGTAGAATACTAGAATCGTAGATTATGTTACATCACATCTATTTTATAGTTGCTTTGAATCTTTTAGGTGAAGTAGTTTTATTTTAAGGCGCTCCTACTGAAATGAGTTTGGTAATTTGGAAGGTGCCGTCTGATATAAGAAGATCGTAGGACATTTATTTTCATACCAATTGATGTTCATGCGAATGTTTCACATTGATAGTAAATTATGCATTTACGGACTATATCACAGTATGTTATTAACCTGCGGTTTTTAACCGACTTCATAAAAAGGAGGAGGTCTTCTTTTTTCTTGTTATATCGTAATGCCTTGATAACATATGGTCTTCCTCAATACAAGCGTTATCTAATATAAAATTATTTGTTGTACCTAAGATTTGAGCGAATATACAAAGGCTTCATAAAGTTAATATTAATTACCTCTCGAGGCTCTATATTAATTTTGGAAATTAATATAGAGCCTCGAGAATAATTAATATAGTTATTATCTATTTAATCCTCTGATGAAATAGATAATAACTTTTTGTTAGAAATATATACAATTTGATATACCCATTAGAAAAAAACAATCCTGTATAAAGCAAATGTATAATTATGTAGTCTATTATATATGAATAAAGTATCAAGAGAACACCAAATTATCTTTTGAGTGAATCAGTTCCAGAAATTTATTCAGCAGTATACTCGCGACTCACGTGCTAAGTTAGTGAATAGACGACAAAAAGAGCCTTATTTACTCATAGAAAACTAAGGTATCACAGCGGCGTAGCCACTTGAATAAAATGATTATATACAGCATGTAAGAGTATAAAATGGAATCTCGTAAAATATATATTTTGTAATAAAATTGTTTCTTCCATAGGAAATTAAACAAATATTAATTTGGTAACGTAATGTTTATTTAACAAGTTACTGTATTTATTACATATCATTAACATTCTCGAGGTTTGTTGCCTACGGACAAGTCTGTTATGCTTCTGGAAATATATTATTTTTTTAGACAATATTATAAGTAAAATAATTTTCTAAATAAATGCTAAAACAACATGTAAATTGACCGTTAAATATGAGTACATCTCAATTTTACACGCTGTATTTTGCAGGAACTTTATGTTCCATTCCTTTTATTTATATATCCTACGGATTGCAACACTATGATATTTTATGTCGTATCGTCGTTGCTTTGTGTGGTACCTTATTGTTAGCCGTAAGCAGGGAGCGCCTTAATCATGCTGATGTTATAATCGCAGTAGATATGACTTATCTTAACAATGATAAGACTGTACGGAACATTAATTAGTGTAGTTTATTTTATTGTACAATGACTTTTAAATTCACTTTTTAAGGTCAATATCGACGGGAAAAAGATAAAATGAGTCAGCCTTATTTGCGATAAAAATATTTTTCGATGTAACTGTTTGATTGAATGAAACAACTGTGTGCACTAAATAAAAAACTAGCTTGGTTTCCTACGTACAATTTGTGCATACAATCTCGACAGATACAATAGTTTTTGAGTTAAAATATTTTGTACAGTCGGTACATTTTTGAATACCGAACACGAATCCATCGTACTAAAAATCAAATATGTATACGACTAGAAACCACGGAAACGTTAAAAAATAATGGCGAACAAAATTGCCTTTTACCTGTCGATATATATTCAAATGATATGTTCGTTTTGTTAAAGATAAACTGTTCGAATTTAACCTAATAAATTTTTATCTTTTAATGCATTCCCACTGAAGAATCGGAAATTTAAGTCAACAGTCCCAAAGGTAAGAAATTAGTGTTAGCTTCGGCATTTGTTTACAGTATAATAAAGATACACATGTATTTTCCTGAATGTAAGTGTTTTCCAACAATGATAAAGAATAAAGAACAAAGGAAGTAGGTTATTACGCACAAAGGAACATTGACAGGATAAAATAATATTAATTTAATAATTTTCCTTGAAATTTACGGCGTTCTACTTGAATTAATGCAAAAGAAAGAAATTCCTATACCACGATATGGGGAAGTTACGAGTAATAGATACAAATCTGTACGCTACAAGATTGCTACGTGCTACGAGACATACTACCTTTCACTTAGCGAGCTACGCATCGTAGCAGTATTACTACGTCGTAGCATATAAAAAAATACTGTACTACGCATTTTATAGAGATTGTATGGGTTCTTACACCGTTATATAATTAATATTACGTATATGGCTCTTACAGACGTCGTCAGATGTTAATATAAAAAAGGATAAATTTGTTGATACTATAAGTACCTAATAAAATAATAATGGGACTATGACTGTGTTTGCATGCTATTGTGAGCCCCGACTTCGATTGCTAAGTACTAAAGTCGCCTAGAACATCTATGAGAACATATATATAGAAGTGATACTATGAGAGAAGTCCTTGTAAAAATAAAAAATAAATAAATAATAAAGAAAGTGTTTACATTAGTTAACATACTTATATTGCTATTTATTTTAAATTCACTTACAAAATCAAGTTTTATACAAAGCAGATTCAGCTGTACATAAGGACATACAATGTAGAATTTGCTATTTTTATTACCTAAATATATTGAATGAATATTGTGGCTAAATGGTCAAAATATTCATGAACGCGTTCCGTGCCGGCTGTCCCAGCAATCATTCTATCAGAACTTGTAACTAATTAAATAACCACAAAGGTGCTCATCAATGTTGGTCATGTATTTTCTAGTAAAGACTTATTGGTTTTCTTTTTTACTCGTTTTGCATTTCATGCAAATTGTAGTGCGTTTAAACAATGTTACCTTTCGCTGCATACCATCACACGTTATAAACCAAAGTAATTGCCAATTCCAACATCGGACGACAAAGGAAATTGGTGTGATAGCTAAATGGTTTTCAGATATAAGTACATTAGCTGAATACATATAAAATAGTACCGCCAATATGACACTTACGTTATATTGAAGTGTATTTTAGAAGCTGTTTAAATCGACTTAAGTACTCATTAATTGAAAAATGGACTTAAGACGTTTAAAGTAGCTAAATTAAGAATGATTTACTTTTTGCAGCAGTAATAGTACAAGAATACATATTTTATTTAATGAAAATTTATAAGAACATTCATAGAATTTATTTTTATAAATTGATATTAGAAGTGTATTAAATGTTCAGTTTTGTCACTAACGGCATTATCATAAAGAAATATAATACCGCCATTGATATATAAAAATCCTAGATACACAATCAGCGTCGAAAAACGTCCTCACCAAATAAGCACCCACTTGAACATTTGGGTGCTCATTTAATTTAGTACCGTTCAATCGCTCCGAGAGTAAACAAGCCGCAGTGCTCGTTTAAAAATTGTAAAATCATACCTCTAAGACACTAAAAAAGGACGGTGTTTCATATTTTCAGTAAGTAATAATGTTATTATTATAATTATATTACAATACTGATTATTGCGTCAAGGAATCAACGAAAAATATTTTTTTTTTGTTTATTTCGTAACAAAGAGCGACCATATAACACGGCTCATTTAAATGAACACTAACTAAACGCATTAATCATACTATTGTATTTCCACTTGATTAGTCTGGGTTACATGTTGACTCTGTTCTAATATCAATAGAGACGCTGTTGCTTTTTAAAAATAAATATATTTTATTTGGTTTAAAATGATAATGCGATTGTATATATTATTTATTACTAGATTTGTTTTATTACAAACCATAATAGATTTCGTTTAATCTTTTTTTTAAATGATCCTTACGGTATCCTTATAGTGGGATATTTATAAAATGTGTCTACATACTTATGTTGGATTTCAAGATTCATCGAGATCCCGTGCGATGTGCAAAATGGATATCCGTCATAGCACAGCAACAATCACAACCAAGCACAGCAACAACAACACTTATCATAATTTTTGGGAGTCAGCTTATATTCTTCAAAGTGCCATATTAACAAATAAAAATCATATAAATAATACTATTAAATCTATTATCGAGAGATAAGATAATCAAGATAAGATTGCATTATATAACAAAGAAAGATACGAAAAAATTTAAATCAAAAAGATGATTATACAATAAACTCAATTTATTTCAAGGAAATTAAAAACCTTATTATGTCGTATCTTAACAATTTTGAAATCTTAATTTTCTCTCTTATTTTATTGTTTTATGTTACTTTAACTTGTAGGTACAATCAGTCGCGTAATGTTCAAACACGTATAATTTCAAAACCGGGCAGCCAAGTATATGAACAGCAATGAAACATACTCGTAATATAATTTACGTGCATATTAATTATCTACTACTGTTATATATTATTATAAAAACATGCTATTATTATTACAAATGTTTTACTTGTCTTGTCTATTTTGTTAAATAAGTACTAATGTTATGTCTGGTAAAATAATTAAAAAAATTCTACCATCTGTTTAAGAGCTGCCATACATAAATCATAATGGCAATACATTAGTTTCATTTTATTGAACATCATAGGACATAACCTTGGTAAAATACCTACAGGTAAAAGTAAATATGTGTTTATAACACACATTCACATGCACTTTATAAACTCCACATAATTAAATTCGTAAAAACAATATTCGACTCCATCCATTCCTTATTCTATCGGCGATCTCTGTTCGTAAAATTTTATTACTTTTTAAATAGTCTTGTATATTCAACGTTAAGTTAAGGCGGTAAAGTTTAATTCGCATTAATAAAGGTTTATATAGTTAATATAACTACTTATAAGGAACTGGGGACACCCCTTCTCTATGACTTATCCAGTTTATAATATAGCGTTCCGCCTACACCAACCAACAAGGTTATATTAGGCAGAGCCGCTGTACCTTCCAGCGCCCGAAAGCACCATCCGGGACCAGTTATAGACAGGTCTTGTCCCCAAATCTCGGCTCTCCACCCTATCCTCAGAGATTCGGTTCTCGTAAGCGAGCTACCTCGTGCCCAAGTGACACTACCTATTCTCCAGATAGGTACCGGAGCAATAAAGCCGCTCACCACTCGCAACTCCTAAGAGATGCTAACGAAAACCTCGCTGAAGTCGACGGAGAAGCCGCCTCCTATATCTCCAGTATGGTACCGGAGCTGTATAAGGCACGCTCACTTCCCGACGTACGTCCATACGCCTACCCATATAGGCCTACAGACCGGGTAAGGCCCGAGTCAATCTAGGTATGACTCTTACTTGCTAAGCAGGCAAGCACCCGAGATGCGTTGCGGCAGCGAAACCACGCTGCCACTTCGCTAAGACAACCCTGTGCCTAGCGCGACCGACTGGTTCGCACTAGCCGCGCCTGAGTCCAACGCTCGATCGCTACGTGCTTGCCGAGCAAACAAACGTGTCGTCCTCAGCGGCTAACCACATACCCCTGCGAGTCCAACACCATGTCAGGCACCGCGCACTCTAATCAGCGGCCGATAGAACACGCCTTTCGAGGCGCAGTGGGCTTCCTGACCCCGCAGTACCCTGGTCCTAAGGGGGAGACCCGTAGTTCTCCCCCCGAAACCCTATCTACTCGGGTCCAGTAGATAGGGTAGGTAAGGAACTGGGGACAGTTTTAAGTGTTACATTCGTATGGAATTGTGTATCTAGGTTTTTTATACATCAACGGGTACCGCGATATATGCCTTAAATATCTAGCGACTCTTATATTTGCTATACAACTATAAGAGTCGCTAGATATATTTTCTCAATAATACAAAGCAATACTACACATTGACAACGCATTTACAAACCGCAGGTTGTGTTCTTCTTATTCCTCGTTCCGCGGTGAGACACTGCGGCTTAGAAATGGGTACTACTATGATAAATTATTAGCAAGGCGGTGTTCTATACTAATATTTAACCTTTAATATTAGTTGTAGAATAAGGTTATTGGGATTCATTGTGTTAATAATACGCCGTGGGAGTTAACACATTCATGCATTTGATTAATACACATTACTTATAGTTTCAACCAGGGTCATAATATTTATACATACGAAATTAGGATGGACGAATATATCACTATCACAAAATGGAGTCATGCCATCTTTCCTTCGGGAATCACTGGTGTTCTTTATAAGCTGACTATAATATTTAAAAGGAACACCTAGGACTTAAAAGTGTGTTATCCACAAATAAAATTATCCCCAAGCAATAATGTCGTCCACTGTTTAAATGGTAGTAAAAATCTCTTAAAACATAAATGAAAAAATTAAAAAGCCCGATTACATTATAAACATCTCAGCTTAATGACGCGAGGTCATCTTGGTACTTTTAAATTAATCGTACGTACTTCACACCAGCTTTGGAATAAAATCCTCGATCATCGAAAAAATGGAAGTAATCATTCGGTTATCTGTTACACAGTGGGTATCGCGGCGGCAGTACGAACAAACGTCGTGACAAGAGGCGTTTCCTCTTGTACGGGATCTACGCCTGGGGAGTACCCATGCTCCTGGTGGCCATCACTGCCGCTATGCAGTTCAGCGACCTGCCTAACAATATCATCAAGCCTGGCTTCGGCACCAAGAGATGCTGGTTTGTGGGTAAGTCACATTATTTTCCTGACTTTATTAATATAATACACAAGTTTACAGGTATATAATAATAAAATTGACCCTTTGCTAGAGTCGGACCTTTACTCAGTGTAAGAAGAGTTAGGCCATGGTCCACCACGCTGGCCAAGTAGCAGGTTGGCAGAATTTAGATATCTTCGACTACGTTATGGAGATCTTAGACATGCTGGTTTCCTCACGATGTCCTTCACCGTTAAAGCGAGCGATAATAACCTATTTAACTTCGAAAAGTCAGAGGCCTTGAGCTCAAACTCGATATCTCTGCTTGGCAATCCAACGGACTCCCACTAGGCTATCGCAGTTTTATAGCTCACTGTGAATCACTGACGGTAACTTTAAACAAGCCAACCCGGATTGCCATATTAAAATGCTCAATACCAGAATACATAATAGTTTAATACATTCAATGTAGCAAGAAGCGTGCTGGGCTGAGATGCCATCCCTACACGGTAGAGTCGATTAGAGCGCGTACCAACAAGTTTGGGTCCTCATACCTCTGCCGAACGACCAAGGCATGGAATTCTCTGCCATGGCACTTGTTTCCTTCTTCCTTCAATCCTGGGTCCTTGAAGCGGGGCGTGAAAAAGCACATTCTTAGGCCGTCAAAGTAGAGACCTCAACATCGCCTCGGCTGCTATGAGGGCGGTGTGGAGGCCACTGCTCTTAGACCACACGACTGCTTATCATCAGGTGGAGTGCGGTCATTTTGACGAGAAAAAAAAAAGTTCTCTAAAATATGCATAATCACTGCTCCTTTCAATAACGATTAGCCCTCACGTAACACGATTTTATTTGTTTTCCGACTGTTATATATTTAAAAATCTATATTTGTTTTCGGAATATAAATCTATTTAGGCACACAACTTGATCCCAAAAATAAACCGTTGGTGTTTAACGAAACTAAATTATAATTCATGTGAACACACAAACTCCATCTGTTGTTTACGTTCAGGCAGCTACGTAACGTGTTTTCACTCAAATAACTTCAGTTATTTAAAACAAAAAGATTTATATGGTGCGTTTTACCTTCAGTTAAGATAAACCTTTTGAGGAAAGGAAATAAGCAAAATCGGCGTAGCCAGCATACAGTTTAAGTCAACAGATCCCTATAACTTGTTGAACTAATAATCTTTGGGTATAAAAGGCTTTCTCTAGTATACCACAGAGGTAACCATATCGTCAAGCGCTCTGAACTAGATTTGCCGCATCAAATGTAGTCCTAATAAATACGGCGATGAGTCATAGGATGTAAGCGTAGAATGGGTTTAAAATAAATAACTTAGTAGTGGACTCTTACTTCTTATTATTTTAATTTAATGATGCATGTGGCCAAATTTATATGACTTAGGTTAGTATAATAAAAAAATGAACTATAATACGCATAGAACAACAAAATCGAAAATCTATTCTATTCTATTTAAAGTGTGACAAATTCAACATTTATAAATGGAGATTTGTCTTCTGTTTACGCGAATGTTATTAATTGAAATTAAACTACTATATACGGATTTTATCGCGTTGTTTATTTAAACAGTAGTTTAATTTCAATTTATAAAAGGAGATTAATGTTTAAATATAATCCTATAGTAGGTACCGCCTTCTTTTCCACTGCCAGTATAATATTTAACGGATTATAAAACACCCTATCTGGACAGAACGTCTGGCAATATAAGCCTGAGTTTGCCGACGGAAATGGATCTCTCTGAGAATCATTAAACTTTAACTAAAACTTTAATTGTCCACGTCGAGCTCTGGTTTTATTACTGACCAGGAATTGCTTCAATGCAACAACGTGTTTGATCGATAATGTCTAAAGTGTTTTTCAACAATGTTTTTGAACGAGTGCTTTTCTATTTACGAAGTAATGCCAGTATTTATTCTGCTATAATCTTTGTTCTGAGATTTATTCCAATTTACTTCTAAACGTTCACAAATAAATCATCTGTAATAATATTTTCTAAGTAATTAGTTTCTGTAAATACTGGTACGTTGTTGGTCTATTAATCTATACTAATATTATAAAGCTGAAGAGTTTGTTTGGTTGAACGCGCTAATCTCAGGAATTACTGGTTCGAATTGAAAAATTATTATATACTCATTTGTGTTGTATTTATTCACAATTTATTACAACATCAACTGTCAGTCGCAGTTTAATGCACATGTCACACTGAAAACGAACCTAACCAAGCCCATCATCATCCTCATTAACTCCTTGTTGAAATATTTTAGTAGAGTAAAACGTAGTCTGTGTTATGGTCCCGCTTTTTGAATGACACTATTACAAAACGAATTATTGTAGCATTCATTTTAAATGTATATCATGGGAAGTATTCTACATGGCTTTAATTTACACACCTATCAATGCTGTGCTACTTACAGCCAAGTAGCTGGCCAGTTTGAGTAGGCCCACGGTTAATCCAGTATAGCCTGCAGTGGACGCCCAAGATCATGTCTACGTCATTATTATATTATATTTAAACTATAGTCAGATTCTTGCCGCTTTAACTTGGTAACTTATGACATTTTTAAAATAAATTTATATAGCCGTTGTCAGACCAGACCTGCCATGCTACTCTACTACGAACTCTAAACCTCACCACGAACTTGATTAGATGATTGCACAGATGGCGTAGTGGTTTAAGTGGTCGCCCCTGCCACTACCGCCGCGTCGGGCGTTGTGGGTTCACGGGACAAATTTTTGTGTGATCCACAAATAGTAGTTCCGACCAGGGATGTTGCGGATGCAGATTTTTTGACATCCGCGGATGCGGATGCGGATACGGATATTTAAAGGCTCACATGCGCAAAAGCAGATGCGGATGTCTAAATCGATGCGGAAGCTCCGCAATTGCGGATGCGGATGTTGATGAAAATTGAGCATCTTATTTAATAAAAAGTATCTAATTAATATCACCACTCCATGTTCAAGCCTGTTTTGCAAAGGTCCATTTATGTAGCTGCACTATTTTCTAGTGTTTCTTCATCTTCTTGATTCATCGGCCCACCCATTTTCTTTCTTGTCGCAACCTGCGCTATATCTGGATCCGCATTAACATCCGCGTTGATTATTGCGGACGCGGATGCAGATGTCCAAATCGATGCAGAAGCGCCGCAATTACGGATGCGGATGCGCAAATATTCGCAACATCCTTGGTTCCAAGTCTGGATGTTCTTTGTGTCCGATGTTTCGTTTTCGTTTATGGTTTCTATAAAAACGCTCGAATTGTAACAGCCGACTCTGATTGTGAATTTGGTAGTGTGATAAACCAGAATTGCAAGGTTGACACAGCTGGTTATTATGATACTAGCTGTCCCTCTCGTTTATCCTTCCATTATAAAAGCGGACTACCTAACGCAAAGATCAAGATCGAAGTCGTAGTACCCGAGTCTAGCTCGTTCAAATAATCAATCTCTTTAGCTTTGTTATATTAGCATAGCGTGCTACAATTATTATTTATAGTCCCTAATGTGGTGATAACATTCAGCCTAATTAGTTACCAAATTACTACGCCAAGTTAAAAATAGGTATAGCGTCTAGGGATCACTTAAGTCACGGCGACTGTGCTATCATTAACCTAAAATCTAGAACTAAGTACCTATTTTTAGCTTAGTGTGATGTAGATTGCGTGTACATTTAAATCCATACATATAATTACTGACTAAACAGTCACCATAACAAAGGTCGCCAGTGCGCACTTCGCTTTATATAGCAGCCGTATAAAACGGATGGCACAATAAAGTCGTGTTCAACCCTAATGCGAATCTTATGCTTTATGTATGAAGCTGGTATATTAATGCTGAGTTAGGGCTGTCAGACAATACAATACCACGTATTTTAGATGAAATAATGAATAGTACTCAAGTAAAAGCACCCATTAAATAACATGTCTAATTCGTGAAATCATATTCAGGTACCGAAACCATATTTTATTTATAAAAGAGTAGTGTTATTAAAATGGTTGGTTATTTGTTTAGGTTTCAAGATTTATCTATCCATTATTTACGTTTTATTATTATGGTGAAACCGGTTAATTAGTTTTGCAAACAGTTCTAAATGAGCAAACGTTCATTGCCACAGTATTAAAATGGCACTATCACGGCCAATATACTTACTCCTGCCTGATGCTATGTGGTTACCGTTATCTATAAAATCCCTTGCAGTGCCAGAGGTACCTATCATTACCGCATTGGCAACCCTTCAAGACAGAAGTTGCTAAACTGCCAGAGGAAGAGACAACGATTTTAGAACCTTGGAAATAGCACATCACTCTTGATGAGTCTAGAACTTGCAAATTAGTACACCACTTCCTACTAAAAAACCACACTTACTGCTTGTTTGGCTGCGATCTTCTATGCGATGAAAGTACTTTCCCAGCAGGCCAGCTTAATACCATCCCATGTATGCTGACGCTCTCGTTTACTCCTAGATTACTCAAATAAAACATTGTCTCTGTTCAGATTGGCTGAGTGATCTGGTTTACTTCTTCACACCGGTGCTAGTGCTGGTGGTATGCAACGTAATATTCTTCACCATCACCGCCTACCGAATCCGTTCCATCAGGCAGGAGACAGCCATTCTGAAGAGCTCCGAGTCTTCGCGCAGTGACAAACTGAAGAAAGACAAACAGAGGTAAGATATTTTGATCCATCTACGACTAAAACATTGTGTGATGTATGTGTTGTTTAACAAGGATTAATAAGATAAGGAATGAGTTTTTTAGGCGACATGGTAATGGAGTCAGAGTATATATTAAGTTATGGATGTACATAGGCTTAAAGAACAAAGGACGAGGTAAGCAATGATAAATGGTTTGCGTGGAAAGTGCAAGGGGGAATGATTAGAAAGGTTTCGCCTACTGCTCAGCACAGCGCATTCTTAAGTTTGGATACCATACTCGCTACAACAAAACACACACCAGCTCAACAGCGATCTGTCATTCTATTTTAAAAATCCCAGTTTATGTGAATTCTGTGTATATAACTAATTTTTTTAGGTTCACCTGTGATAAACTGATAACATTAGCAAATTCGCGATATATACCATAATATGTCTAACCTGTTCCCAAATTACATATAAAAAACAATTTTAATACTGTGTCAAACATACACTTTTTTGTTTCCATTTGAATTGAAATGGTCGTGTTGAGAATTTTGGTCTAATATAAGTAAAATTGCATGACACATTCACGCCACACGAAGGATATCTGTGTATTATTTCTGTAGGGAGTACTAGGGAACATACGAGCCCGAGAAAGTTTAATTTGCTTCGAAACTATTGCAATATAATGCCATTGCGTCCAATGCAGTAGTACGAAAAATATTATATATAAAGTTTTATGGTATCTACACAATTTACATAATAGTAACTAGTAGGTATATGTAGGCTTTTCACTACAGGAGAAGCGAGCCTTTCAGATACCTACCTGTTTAATTACAAAATAAAACCTGCATAGTAATGTTTAAACAAACGAAGAGTCAAGCGGAACGGATTGGGATCAAAATAATTACATTTCCAGTTTAGCTCGTTCTGCACATATCTCACCTTAATTCCAACTCTCCGGGGAAATAATAAAAATTGTCAAGACTCATAGCTAATGGAAGAATAAACTTATTTTACTAGCTCAATGAAAAACGGTCTTTACAGATATGAGTAATAAATTATGATACGAGAATACCATTTTAAAACCGTTTTCATTAACCATCAAACTTCAACAATCATAATATGAAGCATGAATTTTTTATATGTTGTAAACTTATGGACCTATAAATTTTTACTGGCGATTAATGTCTATTGACTATTAATGTATTAATTGTATTTACTATTCTATTTAGTTTAACTTCATGATACAAGGGTTTGATTATCTTCTGCGGTACGTCAAAATATTAATTTAGGAATATACTTATTTCACATTACATACAACTATTATTACAAGTGTACCTTATACAATAGTGTAGTGGTAACACTTGAAAACAATGAAAACACATATAATATTATTATATGGAGCCAACAATTTGATTTTCGATTCTATGTGGCATTACGTCGGTATATTTTTGAAGGGTTAGAATTGCACACACAGTTTTGTGTGAAATTCGCCAGCTATAAATAGGTCTGAAGAAATAGACCGCGAGCCCATTTTCTTGTATATCAGCCATATTGCCGGTTGCTGTGAAGAGCTACAGAGAATTATGTTACAGAGAGCTCACTCAACCGATGAGTTGAATCTGATAATACATACCTACTTGCCCTTTCGCTGACGCTTACATCATCAGACCAATGAGATATCCCAGAAATATATTTATTATCCTAACAAATGATCTTATATATCTACATATAAGAGGTAAGCAGAGGTGATCACACGCACATTTCACCAGCAATGTTTTAAGTGCCACTTAATAGGAGTCAAGCCAACTGTAATTGTCGGACACATTTCTATAGTACGTGCTGCTATAGAAAATTTTCTTGCAAAAAGCACAACAAACTTCGCGGGACTCGGGAATTAAACGTAGGACACATGATCACACACTTATATTTTAAGCGCTTTATGTTACGGGACCAACTTGGCAGAACTACCCCATAGAAGTTCTAACTTGTATGCAGGTTTGTACAAGTTGTATGCAATTTGCAACTTACATGCAAGTAACTTGCCTAATGGAATCACGCCTTAAGGCGAAAATGTTATTAACTTCTAACAAATTCAAAATTATATTGCTACAGCAAAATAGCAAATGTATTGAGACGTTTTCTACCAGTGTAGTGCCAAAACTTAAAGTGTGTCATTAACTTTATGAACATCGATCAAAGCTTAACAGAGAGACATAAAGATAGGATATGTGGATACCTTAATAATATTTAATCTGTGTTTCTAGTGAAGTATTTGTGCCAATTAATATCATTATTAAAATAATAAGCTTCATAAGATATTAAACATATACACATACATTGATTGAGAGCTTCATGTAACGATAAGTAAGAGCTGAAATAGACAACATAAATATTCAAATAAAATCCTCTATTAAATCTTATTTCACATCTTTAATTAGTAATATTTATTGAAGCCAATCCTGCTTGTTATAATGCTTTAACCTGTCAATTCTTGGAATGCCAGATATAATGGGAAACCTATTGTGTCTGGCCGCCGATGTATCGCTACGACTCAATAGGTTAAGAGAAAACGCTGGCAGCGTTTAGTTAATACAAATATATGACAATGGTTATCTTAAAAAATAATTTATATTTCCATAATAACAGAATAGATTCTAATAATAATAACCTTTTATACAATTTTTATTGAAAGTTATATCACAGTGCCTGCACGTAGTCGTTATTTCAATTCGCTATAATTATATGATGGTTGCTGTTTTTGTTAACTTAAGTCAAATCATAGTAGCCTAAATACAAGCATCCAACAAAAAAAGAAACAAAGAATTCGAATTTACCATTCAAATAATATTGATTTACGTTGTGGTTTTCATACTAACTATGTCACGCTTTTCTTCATGTTCGCATGAAGAAAAACAGTAACGTTTTGGTTGTAGCGGCAACTTCATATACAATTTAAACCTCATTTATTTATTCACGATTTATTCCAAAATCAGCTGTCAGTTGCAGTTTAATGCACATGTCACAATGAAATCGAGCCTAGCCAAGCCCGTCATCAGCCTCATTAGTTATACTCCTTGATGAAATATTTTGAAATGTAGTCTTTGTTATGTACTGTCTTTTCGGATGACTCGTTTAGTCCATACAAATATATGGAAGTATACTGGGCTGTAAGCAACTAGATTAGTGATCTTACTCGCTTAGGCTAGTTGTGTAGTATCTTGCAAGACACATGTTATAGTTACCGCTTTATTAATATTAATAGTGTAGGTAAATATAAATCCAATAGAGAGTATTGTAAAAATAACGACCAACACTCAAAATGTATCAAATTAATGCTTACGAGTATTTTAGACCTCGATGCCGTCGCGGTGTTAAGTGCGACGTGTGATCAATTACCAGGATGGGCAAAGTATTATTGGGATTATCTATTTTCTATCGTGAAATTCTTAGTAGCAGCAGTTTCTTAGAAGGAATTGTGCCCGTTGCTTCTATTAGGACTATGGGAGACCTGGTTGTAATATACTTCTTAAACCTTCTCAAGATACAGGCACCGGGCTATAGTATTCTTAATTTTAATATTTATTTGAGTCCTAAGCAGTGATAGCTTAGTGGGAAACCGTTGGACTGCAACACAGAGCACTCGAGTTCGATCCCAAGATGAACATCGCTGACTTTTCAAATTTATGTGCATATCAAATAGTTAACAATCGCTCCCTTTAACAGTGAAGGAAAAGATCGTTAGAAAACCTGCATATCTAAGAGTTCTCCATAATGGTCTCAAAGATATGTGTAGTCTGCCAACCCGCACTGGGCCAGCGTGGTAAACTACTTACGCCTTGCCCAGTATTGGGATAGTTTAGACAGGGCTGATATATTATTATCTATACTAATATTATAAAGCTAAAGTTTGTTTGTTTGTTTGAACGCCCTAATCTCAGGAACTACTGGTTGGATATGAAAAATTTTTTTTGTGTCGGATAGCCTATTTACCGAGGATGGTTATACATACTACATAACATCACGCTACGACCCACGGGAGCGGCGCAGTAATTATAAACGCGGGTGTAACCGCATTTGAGTCCTTACATGTTTATAAAATACTAAAGTTTGCACTTGACCGTAATACATAATAATATGTATATCGCAGGTAATCATAACCTAGAAAGGCATAAGTGTTTCGCTTCAAGTATAAGTGTAGGCGTTTGTACGACAATATATCAAAAGAGATTACTTTTCACTTTTGTACCACAAAACTTTCGATTGGTATTTTTATTTGAACATCAATTTTCATTTGCAGACGTTTTGGATGGTCTCGTTTTGTTTCTGTAATAAAAATATATTATTTCTGTGTTGTAGCAATAAACCTATATAATCATTTCTTGCTATTGGTAAACTTAAATAATGCCTGGAATATGTAATAAAAAGAAATATTACCAATTAAATAGAAGTAGCAATATTCTCAAATACTCATACGACAATGAATATATAAAACTGAAGTATCGTAGAATATATTTCTCCATAACATAGTATAAAAGATTTACATAGTGAGCGCAGAATTATTCTAGTTATTCTCGAAACATTGTCTCAAAGTTAATATGCTTGTAAGTTGCCTTCAGAGACACATTTCGTGGCTTACTTAAGCACAATACACCTGTATCATATTTGTGAACTGAGCTGAAAATAAATACTTCTTTCCGGCAGCAAAACTAAGGAAAATGGAAATGAATGCATGCATTAACAAATCCTCATTAACTCTATAATAAAATTAAAAGAGGTAATGTTTTTAGTTTTAATGTTAGTAAGTATGACTTTATACTACTAATGGTTTCATAAAAATACATAACATGAAAACACATCCCGATATAGATGACCCCCGGCAGCTGTTCCCGTAGGGTCATAAATTAAAAAACCGAACTGAGGTAATAAATCAGGCTTCAGGGTTGATATTGAGCACGGACCGCGTGTAATCATAATAATTGCGGACAGACACGCGGTAAATGTATTCCATATCAAGAAATAAAGCCTTCATATAGCCTTTATCTACTTTAAAAAGGCACATTGAAGACTTGACCGAATCGCGTACATATTAGCAGACTGTAATTTTACCCTAGCTGTATGAAATATTTTGTGCTAAAAAGACTAGATAAAAGTTAACCGGAATCTCGAGGTATATATAACTCGAGAAGCTAGGTTTACTTAGCCCTTAGCCTTTATTAGTACCGAAATACGTATAATCAGACCAAAACCATCTACAATTAGACATTCTGAATATAAATTCCTAATTATTGGGTCTACAAATGGAATGGAAATCCGAGTGTGAAATGCCTCGTGAAATCCTTTGAATGTATGCAGACAGATGTGATATTTTAATGATATTACAGAGTAATATTATTTACACATTGCCTTATACATATTGACGATATGTAGACTATAGTGCTCAAAACATGGATTATTTATGCATAATACTACATAGTTACCAATTAAATAAAAATAACAATTTGTTTACATTGCACATTGTAACAACAGTAACACTCTTTTTCATAGAGACATTTATTTCGGTGATAAACTCTACAAACACCACTGTAATCCTAAATACTTAGTTGTGTAATTGAATTCCAGATATGGGCTATACCTGAAGCTGTTTATGGTGATGGGGGTGAACTGGACGGTGGAGCTGATCAGTTTCGCAGTTGGGGGCTCCAACTGGTACTGGGTAGTGACTGACATCTCCAACATAGGCCTTGGTGTCTTCGTCTTCTTCATATTCGTGTGGAAGAAGAAGGTCCGCAACTTGGTCCAGAAAAGGTACGTAATAAAGTGTTAGCTGATTTTCTCCTTGCAAAGAAGGAACAAATCCATATTTGTTCCTTCTTTGCAAGGAGAAAATCAGCGTAGAACGTGCTTACTACTTTCTCGTGTTTATGCGTCGTGTGTAACGAGACACATGTGACTTGGTGAACCCATAGTATTATAGTTGTATGATTAGGGCCAATCGTAGGGTTTCGAGTATAATAATGTGGTCGAAGAAACTGCTATTGGCTTTTATAATAGAAAATTCTTTGTAGTGATAGAGTTTTTTGTGACCCTTCGTTCTTAAAACTCTGTAACTCAAATCAGGTACTTTGACTACGTGGGTGTTATTTTTTCAAATTCAAATAAATTATTACTATTATAAGAAGCTTTATTAATATATGTATATATATGCTCTTTAAAGACTTTTTCGCCTTTAAAAATCATTGGTATTTAAATGCGTAAATACAGATCGCGCACTGTATGATGACCGGTCTGAACATTGTGCGAGTGGCGTCGCAGTTACAAGTTTTAGGTCTCTTTGGTGACAGGGGGCGGGGGCGTTACGCGTCTTAGCGACTGTACATGCGCAACAATTCGGAGACGCTATGTTCAGTCCGGCCATCGTAGATTGCGCGATTTGTATGTAGGTACATACAACGGTGTATATCTTGCGTTATGTTTATTTATTTTAAACGGTAGCTACGAATAGGCTACATTTCGACTTGCTATCGAACTTACATCTTCACCGCTCTATTGTTACACAAAACGACATTATAATTGTCTGCCATTGCTCATATAGCTTCCCGATAGGTTTTTGGTTATACTAGGCTAATACGGCCAAAAGCGGAGCCTTCGGGCAATTTTTACATAATGGCCTGCAGTATAAAAGCGTAATCCAAAACAAATAACATATTATTGAATGGTTAAAATGATATACAAGACAGCTTGAAGTATTGCGTAGATATAATAAAAGACAACTTTTACATTATTGTGAATTTATGATGTTTGTTTAAGTACCATCATTTAATACTACCTAAAAATATACGTGACGTTCTATTCCAGTATTTAATTACTCCAAAGCAGGAATCTACTTAATTGGCAGATTGAATTAATAGCCCATTCACACGGCAGCTTGTCTTTTTTCAGGATTGTGATTAACAGCGAACGGTTTTATTTCTAGTACTCCATAAAATTCTACGAATGAATTCGCAAGCTGTTACAATATTACCTACAAATCGTGAAAAATAACGGTTCTGTTAAAGGTAAATGCCAATCAATAAGAAGGCAATCCTAAGTAGGTAATAAAACTTGTTGCGTACATAAACGTTTTGATTAAGATTTTTCTTTGAGGTTTTCGATTTCAGACTGTGCTATTTAGCTTATAGTGATTTCACTGCAGTGTCTGTTTACGATACAAGACTATTAATTTATCACTGTGTATCTAAAGCAGTGTGTGCTGCAAGTAACACGATACTGATAAAGTAAATCACCACGTTCGGTCAATGTCGACAAATGTTGACATGGACTAATAACATAACATACGTAACAACTAAAGCCTGTTCTATACAGAAGCGAGATGTGGCGCGATTGTGACTCGAACGTGGCATGGACGTGCCAGCGTGGCGGATAAGACTTTTAGATGAACTTTTAAGTATAACTGTAACTGTATTGACAGTCAAGGTATATATCAAAATATATATATTACTATTGAGTAATAAATATACTTTTGATATCGATAAAGGTACCTAACCTTTAAATGTCAAGCCGAATTTTGGACTAATAACAAAAAATGGCAGTCACTACCCGTCAAGTGTCGAGCGGACATACGCTGTCCGCAAAAACGAGTCATCGAAATTAAAAAAAAAAACGATAAATGTATGTCCGCTGCACACTTGCCTCGTTAATGAGTTAAGTGTCGAGCGCACATACATTTGTCCGTTTCTGTATTGTTTGCACAATGAATTTTTAATTATTTTTTATGTATTTCCACTAGACATTCAAGAAGTTAAAACACTAAGTACCTACCAAAAAATTACAATAAACACGACAAGCAGTATCTAATGTATTGTTATTTAACTGCAATAAGTAATACCTACATTCAGATAGTTCTCGACATTTTCGAATCTGGCATTCCTAGACTAGGACGTTACGGGCGCCAGAGGGACGTGCGCCTTTCTTGCGCCACATTGGGTCGCCTAAGTAAATATATGGAGCAGTCATGTTGTTTCTGTATGAACAAGGCCTTACGTCCTCATATACCCTGACTATAACTAAACCCTGCATAGCGTATATGCACAGGTGATTGCTCTTCTATGAACCCGTTTATCAACTTGTGTCGCTTGGCGTGTTTGACTATGATAACATCGCCATCTTCAATACCAGGAATTGTTCGATACCGATCTAAAAATGAACTAACTTTCTAATAGTTTGTGTAATAGAAAATTTACAACGTATACCTACCTAGCAGCGAAATATATTTTCATTGTATATTTTATTACCTGACGTTCGCGATTTATATTACACAATATTAGTATCGATATTCAAAAGAAATATATCGCAGTTCTCCATAATTCGCCTAAATAATATATAATAAATAATATTTTCGTAAAGCAAAGATGTTTATGTTCTTGCACATCATCACACCATTCAATACGAATTATATAGGTATATTAAGCTTTAAGAGATGGATGATCGCAGGAATAGCATTACTTAAATAATTATCAACGCGACTTTTTAACATTAGACTGAATACTTTTTGTCGTTGCTGTTAAATGTAAATTGTAATGCAACTCAAACGCTATGCCAAATAATATACCTACAAGCTTAATCTATACTTATAATAAAACTGTAGAGAGGTTAATTCTGTACATTGAATATATATTCAAAATTAATATTGGAGGATGAATGGTGATCGATACTGATGACAAAAATGCAATCAGTAAATTGTTTGTCTGTCTGTCTGTCTGTATATGCACGCATGGGTCAAAAACTACTGAGGGGATTTTAACAAAACTTGGTACGATTGTAGTCCATCCTCCTGGGCAGGTTATAGGCTATATAACATAACGCTAAGACACGTAGGAGCTGAGCAGTGACGATAAATTTGAAGCAAGTCGGACGAAAATGCGCTTTCGAGCTCTTATCCTCGCATTCGTTGATCATACACCAAAAGTATGTATAACAAAGATGATGGTCTTCAAAATATCTACAAAAAAGTCCTCAATAGTATATATCTATCTTTTATAAATTAGCCACAATAACGTGTTTAATCGTTAGGCATTTCTTCAAAATGTATTCAATACATAAATATATTGTATTTCACATAGCTATATCTTTATCAAACTCCCATATTCAAAAAGTACACTTTAATATTTATTTTATAAAAAAAAAATTATAGGAATCGGTTTACAAACACACAAGATATAGATGAAATAAAACTTCCAAATCTCGCCGCGCCAGTATGGGTACGGCTATACGGTTGATTTTTGTTTAACGCGCGAAACGGCCATCCGCTGCATTTATAAAAAGGCGGGGGCGCTCACGCGCCGACTTCACTCATATTTTGTTTGTTTGGTTGAACGCGCTAATCTAAGGAACTACGGGTAAAAATTAGAAAAATATTTCAGTGTTGGAAAGCCCATTTATAGAGGAAGGCTATAGACTATATAACATCACGCTACGACCAATAGGAACGGAGCATAAATGAAAAATATTGCAAAATCTAGGAAAATTCTCTTATGTGAAGCGGACGAAGTTTCGCGGGTCACCTAGTTAACCCTTTAGCTCGCAACGACAAGCCGGCTCAACGTTCACTTTAAAAAAATGTTGATAAAAAATTAGTTACTTTTTATAAGTTTTTATTTAATGCCTACAACGAATAACTAAACGCAATTGTAAAAAAGAAATACTTTGACATTTCCGAACGCATTTTACGTCAGTGTTTTGCAAAATGGCGTCACGGTCGCAGCGACTCCGTGGATTGCAGGTAATTTTATTCTATAAAAAATATTTTTAAGAGTTTTTCTTGATAGTGGACACCGGTATTTTATTTTTAGAAAGCCATTTTAGTATTATGATTACAAATAACTTCATTGTATTGACTAACTTACAAGCACAGAGTTCATAAAATGAAACGTTGAACATTCTCAACGTTGCGATGTAATCAGTAAATTACTTCGTAATATGTATGTTGAGCATGTTCAACATTGCGGCTTTGCTAACGATTTATTTAGCATGTATTTATACTAACATTTTATTGTATAAATTGGTGTTTTTTCATGCTATGGGTGTGGTTTGCATGTTTTTTTTTTGCTTGCTTCAGACTAAGCCAATATGGCAAAGAACGCGCAAAATTATGGCACTAGTTCCTCCAGAGAATGCTCCATCAGATAGTAGCAGTACTAGTACTGACGATGAAGTTATAATTGAAGACAGGACGAAAAAACGTGAAAACTCTTATTCTAGCTCCGAACCCAGGTCATACCCTTCTTCACTTAACGACTTGGACCTTGATAGTACTGGAAATGAGTCTCCCACGCCTTTCTTATCCGATGAAGAAACTGTTCCATTGACACCCGTCATGAATAACATGTTCCCTCCAGACAATACATCACATCAACTTCCCGTTCTCCAGTCAGTTTCGTCTATTCTATCACCTCAAGTTTCGTCTATTTTATCACCTCAAGTTTCATCTGTCTTATCCCCACAAGTTTCTTCAAATATATCCCCAGCGACACGTTCCAAGAGGCGAGCTAATACAACACCTAAAATTGTTGCTAAGAAAATAAAAAAGTATGTGAGAAAACCGTTGTTATTCAAATGGAAAACTGCTAAATTTAAATACACAGCACATATCGAACCAACTATACTTGATGTTCCGATTGATTCAAATGCGATGTCCCCTTTAGACTACTTCTACATTTTTTTTTCAGAAGATGTTATTAATTTGATTACAGCTCATACAAACTTATATTCAGTACAAAATGATGCTGCCAAATGCGCAAATGTCTCTAATGATAATATACGGGACTTTTTAGCCATTACTCTTATGATGGGCGTGGTGCAAATGCCATCATACAAGGATTATTGGAGTCGCGAATTAAGATATCCCTCCATCGCAGATATCATGCCGATCAAAATGTACGAAAAAATCAGAAAATATCTTCATTTTGTGGACAACTTGGACATGAATGATGATCGCTATTTTAAAGTTCGACCACTTTTAGAAATGGTGAGACGTAATTGCCTAAAACTTAAGGAAGAAGGGAGATATAGTATTGACTAAATGATGGTACCCTATAAAGGTACTAGGGCAGGCAGTAGACGTCAATACTTACCGAAAAAACCCAAAAAATGGGGGTTTAAAATATTTGTGAGAGCTGGCGTATCTGGGCTAGTGTACGATTTTATTCCTTACGCTGGGGAGGACACCTTTCGAAATAACACTTTCACGGACTATGAAAATAGTTTAGGTCTTGGGGCCAAAGTTGTTTTGGCGCTCTGTAAGACTATAGAAGCGAAGCCGGCAACAGTATACTTTGACAACTTTTTTACCTCTTTAGAGTTAATTCACCATTTACGGGAAGAGTATGGTATTTTTAGCCTTGGAACAATAAAAGCCAATCGCTTGCGAGGATGTCAAAATAAAATGTTGACTGACAAGCAATTGTCCAAGAAAGGTAGAGGTGCAAGTAAACAGGTCGTCTGCAATAACAATAAAATAGCTGTTGTAAAATGGTTGGATAACAAGGTGGTCACGCTAGCAAGTTCGTTTGTTGACTCTTATCCGTTGGGGAAAATTCAAAGATACTGCAAAGAAAGTAAAGCTAAGATTGAAGTGAACTGTCCTCGAATAGTAAAGGAATATAACGCTCACATGGGCGGTGTAGACTTGGCAGATATGTTGATTGCATTGTACAGATCTGCTTTCAAAACCAAAAGATGGTACATGGCGATTTTCTCCCAAACGCTTGACATATGCGTAAACAATGCCTGGTTGTTATACAGACGGGAAAGCCCAGATGCAAAAAAATGTCTTAGCTTGAAAAAGTTTAGAGTTCAAATTGTAAATGAACTGTTACACAAAAACCGAATTAGACAAACCAACGAAAAAGTGGACAACGCCAAGCAGCACATACAAACTCCTAGTGCTCCAAGACCTCCTGATTCGGTCAGGTATGACAACACGGGACACTGGCCTACATTTTTATCCTATGGGCGTTGCAAATTCTGTAAAACGGGTTATACAAATGTGAATTGTACAAAATGTAATTTACGGCTATGTTTTGTATCTAAAAGGAACTGTTTTTATAACTATCATGTTTTACAGTAGGTACCTTTTGGGTGATTTATCGTTCATTTTTATAATATTCATGACTGATTGTCCTTTTTATGTCTTTTTCAATTATATTTTTTTATAATAAATGCATGATAATTGTGAATAAGTGTTTATTTTATAAAAATCTCAAAAACCTACATATATCGCAATGTTGAAAATACTTAACGTTCATTTTACCACCTAATTTTCCCAATACATCGCAACGTTGAGTATTTTTAACATATGTTTTTCCAAAAGTTGCACAAACTAGATTTATTTATTTATTTTTATGTACATTTATATACTATTTACATACATATAAACTAAAAAAAACACAAAAATACAGATTTAGTTTCCTTGCGAACTAAAGGGTTAAAAATAAAACTGTAATTAACATTTAGTACTTAGTTGTTAATGTAACTGTAAGTAACATTGCATTTGTTATAAATATAACTTTAAAATTGATACCAGTAAAAATTTAAACAAATTGTAGTTCAGTCGACTCTATATTTTATGAATATTTTAACACTGCAAATAGTCGCAGAAAGACAAAGCAAACGACGCCATTGTATGAAAATTAGCACGTAGCCAGTCGTTACATCCGGTACCCGCATCTGAAGCGAATTAGAGCATATACTTTTTATGTGCTGACACAAGCTGTTCCCAAATTGACAAAGCATAAGCTTATTGCTCCACTAAAATTGCGTTCAATTGTTTTAATATACAGTCGGGGAAGCGTAGATACTGAGATCAAGTGCTTCCAGTAAGTAGGTACCTACATAGGTATCTACATTAAAGTCGAATATGCTGTTTTATTTATGAAGATATTTGATCCTCACTAATATTATGAACGAATGTGTGTTTGTTTGTTTATTTATTACACTTTACTGCCTTAACTACTCGACCGAAAATCATGAAATTTCGCATACACGTTGTCAGGGGCTGTACCCCTGGTACGGTTAAGGTAAGGGGTACCTATTATTCCCGAATAATACCCAGTACCTTCATAAATAAAACAGCATATTTTATATTACCGTACTTATGTATCTTATTGTTAAATGAGTGTACATTTTATCTAAATATCATTTTATTTAAACCGTTTCCAACATGGCATTACGGCTGTATCTTATCCAAAAATTATATAGACGCAAATCACACCTATATTTCGTAAGTGATCTCTAAGCTGCACTTTACCCTTAATACTCGTTCCCTTTTAACTTAAAGAGAGTGTTTGGTGTGTGTATTTGTACCTGCTTAGCACCGATGACGAACTCCGTATTCGTGTTATGGAGTCATTGAATGTGAAATCAACCCCAAAATCCTAAATAATAAAAAGTCAAATCAATATTCTATATTTGGTATAACGAAAACATCGAAATATTTCGTCTTACACATGACAGCGCTATATTTTCTCTCTTTGCGTGAAGAACGGAAACGCCAGCTCTACTATAAGACTGGTTTACTATAACAATCATGATAGCTATGCTTTGAATTGTGACGGTAATAACTAGATTTTTCTTGGTACAGATTCAACATTATGTTCGGTTTGCCTTACAACGAGCGCGATACTCGTACTGGCAAGTGGAACACTACAAGCACGGCACCCACCGAAGACACGCGGATAACCTCCGACGACTCCGCACTCAGATTGAAGGATATGCATTAATTCTAGGTGAATATAAGCCTTACTTATCTACATTATTTTCTTTTTTTAAATTAAGGATTGCGTTGACGCGTAGCTCTCCGCGGAAAAGAGAAGCGGAGAGGTTATGTCGGGCTCACCCGGGAAAAGATGGAATGTCCCGGGTACTACCGACTAAACCTACTACGGTGTGCCAGCTCGCTGCCTTGAGTGGTGAGTGGGTCGCTGGATCTGAAACTACATCAGCGACTCACCCAGCAGTGCCCAACGCAGGCAAGGAATGCCTGCGGGTGACGTCTCCTGGGTGACACCCTGACACGACAGAGGGCGTCACTTCGACTTAATAGCTGATGGACGGGAGATTCCCGTTCTCCCGCCAACGGCAATGTAGGACGAAAAAGGAATAGGTAATTAAAAAGAGGGGCGAATGAGGAACTTTTTGTAATGTGGGACGTAATGTAATGGCGAATGCGGAACAAACCGGTATAAATCCTGTGTCGAGGGGGATACCTATTATAATCATTCAAATAACCGACACAAAAAACGCCCAGACTCGGGACAACTATTTGAAAAGCGCATAAAGTTTTGTCCCGTGTGGGGATCGAATCCACAACACTTGAGGCGACCACATAAAGCACTACGCCATCTATGCAGTCAATTACATATGTCAAAGTCAGCTAAACCTTCTTAAAATGGCTTAGTTTGATTTTAACAGACAGAACCCTAAAACTCGAACTTTAAAAATATAACTCAAAACGTAAGTCTATTCGTGTCTTACCTTCACCTTAATAAAGCAATTAATCTTATCTTATCTTGTTTACGTTTCAGATTTGAAGCTGAAACATGTTTGAGCCAAAGAATTCTCATGAACAAATGGATGCATCACGTTCTAATTGCTAGTCAATTCCATCACAGAAGAAACACACTTAGTAGAAAAATGCTTTAAGTAAATTTACCTATGGTCTATGATAAAATAAGACATAGGGTATCTAATTGTTAAGTAATAGATACTAAGGATTGGTGGCCCTATATTGTGTTTAACTATTTATCTTGTGCCGTGAACTCGTGAAAGCCTAAGCACAGACAACAAATAGAAGAAAATTTTAAGTCCAATTAAAATATTGTCAATTTATCTATGCGTAATGAAACTATTAACAGAGTAGGATGGATATAATTTTAAATTTAACGCTATTATCCTAAACAATTGGTACTAAAAGTGGTCCGTTCTAATCTCTATGACGACAGAGCTGCATAAAATTCTCGAAGTAAATGTTCGTCGTCAAATACCATACGTAGGTGATATTCATTTGTGAAGTCTATCTTTATGTTATGTACCTAATAGTAAATATTTACCTAATATGACGGCTATGTTTGAGATTAAGTTTTATCTTATTAACATTCTTGTTATTCTTTATTTTATTTGTATTTTTGTTACATAATGTAAGAGTTCATACCAACAAAAGCATTTATTTTATACCATTAAGGCGTCAATATGTTTGCCTGTGAATAGTATTCCATTATAATTATTGTTATAATCGTGAATAACTAATTGTTTTCTTTATTTTATGTAACGAACAGTCCTACCGATCAGAAAAATGACTTAATCTTTTTATTATTGAAGTAATCAACATATTATTTTTTAGTACATTTTTAAAGTAGGTAGGTATAAGTCATTACTTTAGTTGTTAAATTTATAAACTTGAACACATCTTGTGGTTCATAATACCTTTGTCCTTAAGAACTTTGCTAGATGATAAGAATGTGTGCCTATAGTTAATCATAAATAACATTTAATTTAGCTATAGCTGTGAACTTCGTTGTTTTGATAAGGCAATTATATAAATAAAACACATTTTTCCTAATCTTCAGCATATAGTTTTAATTTTGTAAACCCTTTCATGTAATGTCCATGACCTATCTTGTCATGTTATCTATATTCTAGGTATATACTCGTAAGTATTTTAGTTGTACCTCCCGCGAAGCATCGTTCCTGTGCTACTTGCTAGTAGTAATAGGTAGGTATATAGCCATATAAGCAAGGTGTTATATCATAGTTTATACTACAAATCATAACGTAAGTTTACGTCTTGTCTACGTAATATGTATGTATACATAGAGATATACCAAAACGTATTACATAAGTAATTCTTAAAAAATTCTTAAAGCAAACCGGGTCTTTATCAACATTCAAACAACGGACACAGCCATTTATGGATCATTGGATTTTTGTCCTGTGTCTGTCCTAACCCAAACCATTTGTCGCAGTGGCAGTGGCGAGGCGACCACTACACTAAACCACTACGCACGCATCCGTGCAGTCATTGCCTCAAGTGCTTAGCAACTACTATTGTTCATCAATGTTTGAAATTTGTAATAATGATAATAATATTCTATCACATACAATAATAATAGTTCCACATTTACAAATATTTCAAGTTGACGCATCAATATGCTTACCCAAGTTTATGTAACAAAAGTACAATTGTTTGTTTGTTCACGAAAGAGTTTACTTATATACGACAGTACGTGTGTTGCAATAACTTATATCTATATGTCATAGGTAGTAGTAGTAGCACGTAGCACTGAGTGTAGCAAATTCGATGCTCGCCCGAGACATTTGTGTACCAAAATTTTTTGCTAAATGTTTAATACCCGCTTTCAGTAAAAAAGATCAACACAAACATTTGGTATCTGACTATTAAATTAGTAACGGTCAAACGAATCCGAACGAATCAGTTGACGTTAGTATGATTTTAACACATCCTTGATTACCTAATCCGTTTGGAAAGCGGGAGTTAGTATCCTTTGTATCGTATGTTTAAATACATGTAAAGCCTATCCTCGACACAAGAATAATTCGTGGATTACATTAAATTAGTGAAATTTTTTTGACGCCGTTTGCGTTAAATTTCAATGACTATTTATAGCGCTACTTTTTTGTGCTGTTCTAAGATGAAACGAATTTGTTACAAGAAGGACGAAGGCTCGAGATATTAGGTACACAGGCCGACAAAAACAAAATATTTTTTTAGTGCTGCCCTGTTTGTTTCTGTGATCGATAAGGATGGTAATGTACAATAGGTATATTGACTTAAATACGTCATTTTAAGTCATCAGCTCTAGTTTACTGACTACACTCATTTTGAGATTTTTCCAAAACAGTCATTGTTACAATAAAGCGATCCAATTTATCTCATTATTTCATTATGGCTAGCGTCCAGATTATACGTCCAGATGTTGTGTTAGCGATCCCAATAATAAATGTATTGTTATGTTTGTGGTGAATACATATTGAAAACTCAGCGAAAATCAATAACCGACACTGATTGATTCACTTGTATTTTGATTACTTCGCCATTGAAATTTGAAATCAAGCTAAAGAGTGGGTGCATGTCAGTTCAGTGCAGTCTTCAAGACAATTTCATTCGAGAAAATCACTTAAAAGACAATAAAATTGATATTTTTGTAAAAAGTGCATTTATTTTTATCTCATGAAGCTACCTAATACAAAAAAATTAGAAGAATTTTTTATATCACCGTATAAGATATACAAAGAAAATCTAAAATCCCAGGCACCAAAATGAGTGTAGGCCAGTGTTATCTAAATGATCTACAGATAGTCGTTTTACATTTATTTGTTGTTGGCCTCGATGACATAGTGGTTAGTGTAACCGACTGCCACGCCTGAGGTTGCGGGTTCGATTCCTGCAAAAGTCAAACATTTGTGTGCATGAACATGGATGTTAGTCTTGGTCTGGGTGTTTCTATATATAATATGAATGTATTTACAAAAAAAAATGTATATACCCTATATATGTTTATTCATTGTCTAGTACCCATACTAAAAGCTCTGCTTAGTTTGAGCTATAAGCTGATGTGTGTATGTGATAGAATATATTATATTATATTATTTACACCAAAATACCTAGAGATCTAAGCTGTAGGTCCTATGAATTTATAGTAGTAATCAGGCTAAACAAGCATGTTAATAAAGACATCTTATTCCATGTAAAAATCTGCTTGGCCAGAGAGAGGAACAGACAAAAACTGTAAAGGAAAATGATTGTGCTAGGCAGATTACAATGTTCTGTGGTGTTAGGCATGTTTTTGTTCCCCATTAGTCATTTTTACCACAGTTAAAAATAAAGAGATTTTGTGAAAACTTTTATTATCAATTATTTATTTTTATTGGATTGGTAAATTTTGACATTCTCGCCATCGCGGGTGTCCAGTAAATGGCGATAGGAGTGAATTTTTCCGTAATTTCGCCCTTTTTTTACGTGAGGGAATACTGTGACACATACCCCTTTGCGGGGGCGGGTGGAGGGTTTATGTCGGGCTCATCCGGGCAAAGATAGAAAGTCCCGGGTCCTACCGACTAAACCTACTATGGTGTTCCTTCACACGGTCTATGGCCGAGGCACAGGGATCGCTCGCGCATTCATCCTGCAGACCATAAAAATAAAAATGATACTTTCCCTAGCATGACAAGCCAGTGCCGCACTTCCACATGCGCTCCAAAGAGTAAAGTAATACATAGGGAATAATAGGGATGCGCTCATTGCCATCCTTATCAACCACAGAAACAAATAGGGCTGCACCATTGTTATACATCAATGGGCTGCACCAAAAAATAAATTGTTTTTACACCAAATACGTTGAAGTGCTGGAGCAATTTACACCAAATACGTTCAAGTACTGAAGCAATTCGTATTGTAGTAAACGGTGCAGCGCACAATAAAAACTATTTCTTAAGCTGACCCCCTTGATGAAATTTTTTATTTTATCCCATATTTTTGAAAATATATGTGATCCTATTGGAGGCACCAACAAGTTTGAGTTCTTATACCTCTGCCGAACGATCAAGGCATGGAATTCTCTGCCAAGGCACGTACTTCTTTCTTTCTTCAATCCTGGGTCCTTAAGCGGGGCGTGAAAAGCACCTTGTCAGCCAAAGTAGGGACCTCAACATCGCCTCAGCTGCTATGAGGATGGTGTGTAGGCCTCTGCTCTTGGACCACATGATCGTTTCGTCCACATTATGACGAGAAATATAAGAAAATCCTATGTCCATCTTTGGCAAGTAGGTAAGTATTTTTAGCAAAATTTATAAAAATCAGTTTAGCGGTTTGTCTACTAAAAGAAACAGACAGAGTGCCGCATTTATAATAATACATGGATTTTATAGTTATTTATAATGGTGATTTGGCAATAAACCAATTTCAAAGGCTTACAGGCTTCAATTTCTACCATTGTACGTAACAAATAATCTACTACTTTGATACTAATTTTTATCTATGGACCTCGCATCAGTTTGACGTTTGACACTTCGTTGTCATTGTCGGTATTTTTTATCATGCAATGTTTTGGATACGTACCGATTTCATAAAAAGACTATTTAGATTTTGTCTCCGAAACGAGAGCAATAGTTTAATTTATTTTTTGTTTCAATAATCAGTGAATCTTTTATTTTCGAATTTTGATTAGGTAATATTTAAAGAATTATTTACCTTTTACATTATTTTATTTTTTGCAATTAGTTATCGCTCATTATTGATGTAAATCAATAGTGAGATGTATTCATTTACTTCTAGCACACAGTTATTTTACAGTTCTGCTTGTCCTTGTAATAACTGTTATTTTATTATAATATAGACTAGAGCATTAACTAATTTAAATAAGTGTATATCATTTAAATAAATGGGTTAACCTTTGGACTTTAGTTTGATTACATACAATGTATATCGTAGGCTATGGAGTGCCTTTTGTGATTCTGTTGCTTTCAGTAATTGTGTCCTATTTTTATGTGATGAATCCAACAGGTGGGTGTATCAATTTTAAAACAAAATGATTATTAAAATATTTTATAACAAACAATAAAATATTTGAAATTGAACTTATCTTCTTTACTTGGGATTATATGTTATTGTACTTATTCTAGAATCTTTGGAGTTTAGTAATACTTATACATGACCTTCAACTGTGGGCTATTAATGTTATGTCCAATTAACATTTACATATTTTGCATTTTACAGTTGATGAAATGGCGAACAATGGTCTTCTTTTCATCTCCAATGTTGGGAAAACTCAATTGGTGTGTCAGCGAGCTGCTAAGTTTGTAAGAAGAGTTCTGTATGTAAATATAAAAGGCAAATTAGACTTTGAGAGTGCATTGCCTGCAATTAGTAAACAAATTGATAGTTTATACAGCAAGGTAAATAATTTTATTTCATATTTGTATGTGGTATTATATAAAATTCAATTGCATGGTTATATCACTACAACTATGAGACTACTACAGTACTCATGTAAATATGAATGATTATTTGTATTCATATATTATGAGATATCTCCATTTGTGTATAGGTAATACTTTTACTTTTTTGTTATGCAAAACTAGTTAGACTTACATCATGAATTTTACATGGAGTTCAACTGTACAATATTCATAGTAACATTGTAACACATATTAATGTATTAATAAAATAATTCTGTTTTAATTATTGATTATCTACTAGCAATATGTAAACTGATGTGCATTGAATGTTGTTCTTTATATACATAATAGCAAAAAAGGAACACAATAAGTAAATGTACCTTTGCTATGTAGATTTGACTCATATACCTTATGATATGTCCTTTACCCAAAACAAATCCCAATCAGTTTTAAGAGTTAAGGTTAGTAAAATAAGGTTTAAAGTGAAGCGCACTTGGTGGCTTGTATCTGAGCCGGTAACGAATACACAGTAAAAATGTAGCGGCTCGTATGGAGCCTCTGTCAAAGGGCAGATTAATCAGTCTAGATTTCATTATGGTAATTCAATCATGATTAATGAATTTAAATATTTAATTATTACTCAAAGGTCGGCCTCGATGGCGTAGTGGTTAGTGTAACCGACTGCCACGTCTGAGGTCGCGGGTTCGATTCCCGCACAAGTCAAACATTTGTGTGCATGAACATGGATGTTTGTCTTGGTCTGGGTATTTCTATGTATAATATGTATGTATTTACAAAAAAAAAGTATATAATATGTATGTTTATCCATTGTCTAGTACCCATAGTACAAGCTCTGCTTAGTTTGGGCTAGATGGTGTTGTGTGTATGTGGTAGAATATTATTATTATATTCAATAAATCCTCCATTTCATAGTTTGTTCCTATAAAATGTGTATTGCTAGCACAATATAAATTGAATGTACTGTACATATACATAAAAATATGCATGGTTCTGATTGGCATTCTCACTATATTTATAGAGGTGATTTGTACTACAGTGATTTGGTCTTCTTTATTTTATTTTTTACTGTGCTCTTTTTCATTTTTGTTTAATAATAAATAAATCATTAACACAGATCAATGAACAACACATACCCTAAATAACATGTTTTATTTTTCATACTGGTAAGGAACAAATAGGTATGTAAGCTACAGTAGTAAGAAATACGTCATAACTAGTATTTGCAGTGTTTTCCTTATTTAATATTCAAGAAGATTAATTGAAAATATTAATATTAATTTGATGCAGATCAGTAAAATAAATATTGTTTTACAATATGCCTGTTACTATATATTTCCAATATTTGGGCGAGAATACAAATCCACATGTTAATGTACCTGTTTCAGGCCTCAACACACTGTGGAAACTTGGATGTAAGATTGATGTTGAAGCCTAGTGAGACAATAAAGGAAATAAAAACAAAGTTCCCAATAGATTTAATACTGTATGACAGTGAATTATCCAAAGATATTGACCATCTGAAGGCATCAGTATGTACTGTACATAATGATTATAAAATTCAAAGTATTGGTATGTATACTTATATCTTTATATGTATAAACAGATGCAACTTTCCTTTCATATCTTGTTAAAGGCAGGCGCTACTGATTAGTTTTAAGTTGAGTAAAGGTCATTGCACACTATATGGTTACCGCTCCAACCCAGCAATTTATTTGCCAATCAAATTAGAGCATTAAATCGTGTGTCGTATAATATATTTCATATTTATATGAAAAAGCCAACGGCGGGCAGTCAGCGCGCTTGTTGCTACAATACAACTCGACTCGCAGCCCGCGCGCCGCCAGCAAATGGATTGGGGTGATAACAGCACGCCTACCGCGTGCTTCTCTCTGAGTATAAGTGTTCTGTGGCGTGCAACTAGGCGTGTTCAATCACAAATGCCATATAACAATTGTGTTTGTGGTGACAACAAGCTTGCACCTCGTGGCTGGCGCGCGGCCTGCGTGCTTGCACCTCGCGGACGACGTGTAGTTAGCACGCTGGCGACTAGCCGTACCCTAAATTCGAGGCGATACCGTGCTGGTGCTGTGCAGTTACGGTCCCGGTATAATGTGCTATGACCTTTAGTATGAGTAACTATCTTTTCCAATGTTAACCAGTGGTTTGATTATTGTTGAATATAAATATCAGCCCTGTATTAAACTGTGCCACTACTGAGCACGGGCCTCTTCTCTGTGTGAGACGGGTAAGGCCTTAGTTCACCATGCTGGCCCAATGCAGGTTGGCTGACTTTACATATCTTAAGATTATGAATAACTCTCGGACAGATTTCCACACGATGTTTTCCTTCACCGTTAAAGCAAGCGATAATTTACTATTTAATACACACATAACTTTGAAAATTCAAAGATGCGCGCCTTGGGATCGAACGCCAGATCTCTGCATGGCAGTTCAACGGTCTCCCACGAGGCTATCGCTGCTGCTAATGTTGAATATGGTTGGGAGCTGATAATACCAATGGTGTGTTTAATGATCAAAATGATGTGCATGTCATCTCTACACATCTAATCACTGTGATAAAATACTATGCATATTTTTCAACTAAGGAATAGTGTTTGATGATAGAGTTAAAAGTTCCCCTAAAGGTCTGGGATACATTGTCCCAGTAATTACAAATAATTGTTGCTGCAGTCAACGTCACAATATTCTGTATTAATTTATGAAATAAATATTTATTATTTAATTTAATTCAGATTGCCAAGACTCCATACAAGAAAAGGACCTGGATGTTGTAAAAAGATATGAAAATGTTGCTATGGGCGGTACATTTGACCGTTTGCATAACGGTCACAAAATCTTGCTCTCCCAGGCTGCCTTACGAGCCACCAAGCATGTCACGGTGGGAGTCACTGATGTTAATATGATTCAGTGTAAGGAACAACATTTTAGAACAAAGAACAAGACTGCGCAAAAAACTGTATATGCTATTCAACATTTATAATATGAATAAAAAGATACAATTCATTTTTACAAATAAAATGCTGATTATATGACAAACTTTTGCACAGTCATGTACAAAAGTGTACTATTTATTGCTTCTTACATTATGCTGATAAACTCCAATAAAATCTTATCTTGATAAGCACAGGCATCATGATTTACAATGCATCATGTTTGGAAATAAGTTTGTGTAGCATTTTAAAAATTTGAAGTACCGTTATCAGTCAAAATTAAATACACTCATTATTAGTTAGTCTGACAATCTCTACATAGCAGTTACCATGCCATATTCACTCTTTTTAACCTAGCAACAAAAATATTTTTCATGTGCCACAATTTTAATAATAATAATATTCTATCATATAAGTACACACAATACCATCTAGCCCAAACTAAGCAGAGCTTGCTTGTACTATGGGTACTAGATAATGGATAAACATACATATATAGGTACTATTACTACTATTACTATTTGTAAATATGTACATACATATTATACATAGAAACACCCAGACCAAGACAAACATCCATGTCCATGCACACACATGTTTGACTTGCGCGGGAATCGAACCCGCGACCTCAGGCATGGCAGTCGGTTACACTAACCACTACGCCATCGAGGCCGTTTTAAAACATATGCCATGATTAGGAGAGTAAATTGCGTTATTCGTTACTAGTACTCACATAACTAGAGGCATTGTTCCGTGATGGTATTGGCGTTTAAAATATACTAGCGGTCGCCTAGTGGTCGAAATTCGACCATAATTGATTTAAATTTTAAGTTTCATTGTTATTAAGGTTGTACCTAGGTGTTGTCTAGAACTATACCCTTATAATCACATTTAATTTAGATTTCGATCTATACAGGTTAATTTACCTATATTTTTCAAACAAATGATTATTTACTTAACTATACTCTTTAATTGACCATATTCCTAAGCTTGCTACTTTTTTCTTTTTCTTTATTACATATAAATACGTAAATATATTATAATATAAATAATATATATCATTTTAATCCGCCCAAAGTTTGCCTGTAAGATATTGCTAATATGTCATTATATTGATATAATATGTAACCATAGTTACGAAGAATAGTACTACATCAGCCAAACAATGCCGAAATACTACGAACGCGATTCGACTGCGTGCGTCTAATGCATGGTTGTGTGCGTGTAGTGTTTTTAGGGTTCCGTACTTCAAAACGGAACCGTTATAGGATCACTTTGTTGTCCGTCTGTCTGTCTGTCAAGACCCTTTTTCTCAGGAACGCGTGGAGGTATCAAGCTGAAAGTCATATCAGATACTCAGGTCTACTGTCCCTTAGAGCTGTGAAAAAATCTAACTTCTAAGCTAACGCAATCAAAAGATACAGCCGTTTATGCTGCAAATTTTGGACACTCGCAAGGGAATCAAAACCTACTGGGTAATTTCCGTGAACTCAGAATCTTGAAATTTGATACGAAGCAACGTCTTATAGCACAGATAGCCTCGCGGTTCAATAGCCTCGCGAAGCATCCTTGGTAGGAATCGATGTTCTTTAGCGAGCATCTGTGGTTTGTCAAATCTCAGGTAGTGGTTGGTCCCCTGTTGCACATGTTCACACACAGCAGACTTCAACGAGCGTTGGTGTTTTACATCAGCTATGTGTTCTTTTATGCGGGTGCCTATGCTTCTCTTGGTTTGACCAATGTATGAGAGTCCGCAGTCACAATCTATTTTATCAAAAAACAAACTAATTTTAATAAAGAAGATGGTTGGAATGTACCACCAGCTTGGGATCCAGTAATTCAAATAGTCAAACCCAAGAAGAAGCAATCCACAGCTAAACTTCATGATACTTTCAGTTCATTCTGCGTAAATAGAAACACCCATGATTAAATTATGTTCGGGTACTTTGAAATAACTACACTGGAACATTGAGACAATTACCATCTTAGTCTCCCCGTGACCATGGCTGCTGAAAAGCAACCGAAACGTCGGGGAAAGTGTAAACATAAATATAAATAGTATAATAGTATAGAAATAGTATAAATAGTTTTAATAGTTTCAATAATTTAATTAGCTTAAAAATTAGTAAAGTTTAATAGTAATAGTAGTGTAACAGTTTTCAAAATTTTGTAATAAAGTGTCAAATAAACAACGCGATAAAATCCGTATATAGTAGTTTAATTCCAATGAATAACATTCGCGTAAACAGAAGACAATATTAAGGGGTACAAAGTTGTAGCGTCACGTATTAATATACAGATATATGATATTGACGAGTTACAAGGGTAATCTATACTAGGGAATGGAGTTAAATTAGTGACAGCTTCTCAAAGGCACAAGTTATCATTAACAAAAGGGCAGTAGTATTGTTTTGAAAAATAAAGAATATTATAATACACAAATGTTGTTGTTTTAGAATGTACAAATGGATGTATTTGTACATTCTAAAACAACAAATGCGATACTATATACAACCAAAATAAGTCACTCATTGTATTTAAAGACCTAACGATAGCTAAATCCCTCAAAACATAATTATACTAAATACCAACAAAATGAATGTGTGTGTTAAGACATGGTCAACAGCAACTTGCTTATAAAAGAAATGTATGTCTAATGTACATTGTTTGTTTATAGCTAAGAAACTATGGGAGTTAATAGAGCCAGTGGAAGTAAGAATAAAGGAAGTATTGAACTTTCTGCAAGACATCAACCCAGACCTTGAGTACGACGTGTTTCCGTTACAAGATCTCTACGGACCTACTAAAAGTGATCCGAAGTATCAGGTACATTATTAAATCTATCAAGAAAATCTTATAGTTTCAGACATAATATATACAAATAAATAAAATTTAAGTGTCTGTTTGTAATGTCAAAATAACAGCTTTTTATCTAATGCATCTGAAAGTATATAAGGACACTATACGAAAACATAAATTTTTAAATTTTTTTGTCTGTCTGTCTGTCTGTTAGTGCCGGATAATCTCCGAAACGCCCGAATTGACGGGACTTTCACTGGCAGATAGCTGATGTTATAAGGAGTAACTTAGGCTACTTTGATTTTAGAAAAAAATAGGGTTCCGAGGAGACAAACACTTTTTAGTTAAAATCTACGCGAACGAAGTCGCAGGTAACAGCTAGTTAAAAATATATTGTGTCTGGCCACCGGTGTGTCGTTGTGACTCAATAGGTATATTAATATTACGTCATCAGAAACTACACTTGAGAGCAATAAAATCGCACACGTTGACTTTTTGTTGTTAAAGCAGTTTTTTTCATAAATGTGAATACATATTAAAATAAAACTTACACTATTTGAATGTTTACTTCAGTACCTTTCTAATGATATCAAATACAGTGTAAAAAAAGTACCCATAGGGAGTTTTAGGGCACAAAACCCAACATACGGATAAAATTACCCAATTTAGCTTAACAAAGAATAAAAATAAAACTCAAAATGCTTGATCAAATTGTTTTTTAATAAGGTGTATTCCCTCCCCTAGCCTTGATTACAGCTCTTAATCGGTTTTTCATGGACCGTATTAATTTCACCATGAAATCTTGTGGTATGGCGTTCCACTCCTCTTCAATGGCAAGTTGAAGCTCTTGGAGGCGCGTAGGAGCAGGGCTTCTTGCTCGAACTCTTCTTTTTAGCTCATCCCAGACATGCTCAATCGGATTGAGATCAGGACTACGAGCTGGCCACTCCATCGCGGTGATTCCAACATCTTCCATGTAGTCGCAAACTGTTCTAGCGACATGCGGTCTGGCGTTGTCGTGCATTAAGAGAAAATCTTCTCCCATAAGCCACGCAAGCGGCCTCACATGTTCTTCGAGCACTTCTTCGACGTATCGTGCAGCCGTCAAACTTCTCGATCTCGGGCCGGTATTCGCCGTAGTGATGAATACAATGTCAGTTTTAGTGTCCAACATTATGCCACCCCAAAACATACACGATCCACCTCCAAAAGCCACACGTTCGCTTATGCAGCATTGTGAAAATCGCTCTGATGACCTTCTGTAGACCCTAGAGCGTCCATCATGACCATGTAAAGTCATTCTGCACTCATCAGAGAACATAACAGCCCGCCATTGGTCATACGTCCAATTTAAATGTTCCCTAGCAAATTGTAGCCGGGCTTGTCGGTGAGCTGTGGTCAATTTGGGACCATTTGCTGGGCGATGTGAAGTCATTCCTGCTTCACCTAGTCTTCTTCGAACTGTCCACCGACTTATACTGACATTGCGAACTTCTCGAAGCTGTTGTCCCAGTTGAACCGCGTTCAGTTGCCGATTTCTCAAAGACCTTGTCACAAGAAAGCGGTCATCACGCTCTGATGTTGTGCGTCGCCGGCCAGATCCTGGTCGCCGAATGTAGCCACCGGTCTCTTGGAACCTCTGGTATACACGACGAACAGAGTAGCGGCTCAAATTTAGCCGTCGAGCAACTTCACTTTGGTTATGGCCTGCTTCGAGCAAGGCAATAACTTGAGCGGCTTCTGCGGGCGTGGTATCCATATTTTTCCAGTAAATCCGTATGCTTCCAGTAGAGATGTTATCACGTTGACCTTCGGTATGCAACTGAATAAAAATTCCAATAAACTGACCTTTTTATACCTGCGGCTAAGGGTGCAAGTAGTGACAACGCAAACGCGTGAATTTGGGGAATTCGGTGTACGGTCGGTTTTTGTAAGTTACGTGAAGGTCAATGATTTTAATTTTATGTTTTTGTAAAGCTAAACTTGTATGCTTTAATTTTGTCTAATGATTTTTACTCAATATCTTTCGATTTTAGAAAACAATCAGTAATAAACCAAATTACAAGGGGTGTGCGATTTTATTGCTCTCAAGTGTATTTAATTGTTCTTAAATTATATCAAAAGGATATTTCCGGCACTAGGAATAGTCGGAAACAATTTTTTATCTACTAATAACTATTATGCATTGCAAGGGTCTTTTAAAACATTCAAACAACGGATACAAAGAAACCCTGACTCGGAATAACCATTTACCGATCACACAAGTTTTTCTCCCGTACTGGTCCAAGTGGCCGCACCCCTTAAGCCGTTTTACGCCATTCGTTCACTCATTATATTTTATTTGTTAAATAGATTTATACGTATTAAATAAAGGTCTATATAAATAACTATAAATTAATTATTTGTAATTTATCGCAAAGGCATTGTGGAAGTAGCCATCACTACTATTATGCCGTTCCCGCATCAGACTCACATTTGACAAAACTTGAGATCCACAGATAGCTGCACCAACTAGCGGCTTTCGTATTGTCATTTCTGTTTGTAAACTATATGACGGCACGGATGGAGTATTAGTTTAAGTGGTCGGCTCACCACTGCCACTGCGCCGAGTGTTGTGGGTTCGAATCCCACACGGGACAAAACTTTGTGTGATCCACAAAGGGTGTTCCACAGAAATAAATAGTAGTAGAATGGTGAAGAGGGCGTGGCGCGCGTGCCAAGCTATTGCACTATAGTGCATATGCTTCTAAACGCATTCGCATTACGCAACGCGTCTCCCGTTCGCGCGCTCCGGAGGTAAAAAAACATTAAATTCGTTACAAATATGGCATATTGTGCAGTTTCCAATTGTAAAAATAAAAGTGATACAATAAATATGGAAAAAGGAGGCATTTCATATCACCAGTAAGTATTTAAATTGAGTAAAAGTTAAGATTATTGAGATTCAAAATAAGTGTTCTACTTTTACCATGTTTGTCTAATAAGAACATCATCGTTCATTTCTTCGTTATGTTAAATATCCATTGCTTGAATTATGCGATACTTGTTCACATAAATATGAAACCCACACGCAATGTACGTCGAGATAAGCGATATTCACAAGAAGCCAAAAACAATAACAAATCAGGGGCGTCGGGTCAAATAAATAGTTGTGATTGGTCAGCGATTGCGCTAGTGATTGACGTTCGGTTTATGGTGACGTCTTAAATTTATCGATAAATAAAATGAATATTAATTCGAAGGACACTCTTGAATTAATTATTATGTCGATATCAATACGTTTGTTAATATTAATCAACTGTTTCTTTGATCTGTAAGTTTAGTCTAATGGTAGTGTGTATACGATTGCTGATTAAGTCAGGCAGAATAATGTTGTTAAGAATTTTTTCATAATTAACAATTTATTTAAACGAATGTTTGTTAGTACCCTACACCCTTGCTTTGCTAAACGTGGCAGTAAATGTAAATTCACAGACAGAATTTAGTGTAACTTTGACATTCATAAGTGTTACTTTGTAACCTAACTTGAATAAATTTATTTTTGATATAATAATATACATTATATAAAGTATATTCTATAATATAGTCAAAAGTTTTGTAAGGTTTCAATACAGATTTTTAACTAAATAAATACGTTTTATTTAAATAACATTATACTTTAATCAAAGTTTACATAGTACCTAATATGTTATCATCACTATTCATAATAAAACATTTTACATAAAAACAATAACATAATTTCATCTTCCACAGCTCTCAACATATCGATAATAATTCTATAGGGTCCACTCACTATTTATACGTCACTGTAGGTGGGGCTTACCGAAATGTGGCACGCGCGAAATGTACGCGAAGACGTGACATTCACCATTCTACTACTATTTATTTCTGTGGGGTGTTCTTTGTGTCCGTTGATGTTTGGAAAGCGCGCCCTCCCGCGACACAGGTATTATTCCTAGTCCGGGAATTCGCCTTACTTTTTTTTTAAAAAGGTCGTGAATATCTAGTTTTAGATTGCGTGTTATAACATTATTATTGTTCTAGTTAATCGTAGTAAGTGAAGAGACACTTAAAGGTGCAAAGAAGATAAACGAGAAGCGAATAGAAGGTGGTCTGGCGCCGATGGACATACACGTGATCGGTATGGCGGCTGACACGGACCCTCAGAGGTCCATTGAAGAAGAGGAGAAAGTCAGTTCTAGCAACCAGCGCATGAGGCTACTCGGAACATTGCTTAAACCGCCTGTTGTAAGCAACTTTAGATATAGTAATAATAAAATAGATATACATACCTTCTTATTTTTAAAATTAATTATAATATAATATCAGCTCTGTTAATAAACTTTCTTAATGCGCGGACCTTTCTTATTATGAGAAGAGGCAACATAGGCATAGTCCACCACGCTGGCTCAAAATCAGATGGTGGATATGACGCAACTTCAAAAAAATTATGGAGCACTCTCAGACATGCAGATTGCCATTGAGATCAGGACTATAAACTGTTTATTTTTATTGCAGCCAAATCCAAATATACCTGACTGGCCGTACGTCATCGGATTGGCCGGCGGTATTGCCAGCGGGAAAAGCAGCATTGGGGATAAGTTGAGGTAATTAATTTTAAAACTAGCTTGATAATAAGTTACTTGGTACTTCAAATAAACATGAGCACTTCTACCGCTACTCCTATTTCTAGTTGGAGTAGAGATATTACACCCATAAAGTGGCGGTAATCTAATCTGCCGTCATAAGGAACAAAGAAAGTACTAAAAAAATTTTTTTGTCATCATCGTTTTTCTCTGATTCCAAATAGGTAAAAATATTAACTTCTTTTTTCCTTATGACGGCAGTAATGGATAAAGCGCTGGACTTGCGGGACTGAATCCCGCCCATTGCACTATCTATCGTCATGGATACGTAACACGACGGTATCAGGAATACTATAGTCCGTTTCAAATACGAAGTCCCATTTGACAGATGATTGTTGAACAGCAATAGTGAAGGGACCGTTTCAATCGACACATCACGAATTCGATTACCGATTAAAGGTTATATATAGCACACATATCAACTCGTAAACGGATCGTCACCGTATCAACTCGAGCCGTGCAGTATTCTTTGTATGAAACTTCCTACTGCAACGCACACTAATCGAATTCGTAACGTAATCGCCTCGTGTCGGGACAAGCTTGCAATCCTCGCGCTTACGGCTCGTCGTCCCCGCGCTTACGTCTCTCCGTGCACTACTTTTGCCGAACGTGCTGTCATTCACGAAACAAATACCAGCCGTGCTGCGCGCGTGTTTGATTGAATTTGTAGGTTAAATTTCAAACAAAAAATAACGATGAAAAGGGATAAACTTATTGAAGAAGTGAGAAAAAATATATATATTAATATGATTTAAGTGAGCGCGGCGTCGCGTCGCCTAGCCGTAGCCGAGTCGACGTACCGGAGCTGCTGATCCGCTTTACGTTACGTGTTTCCGTTAGGTTGACGCCTGTTTGACGGCGAGGCGAAAGACGATACGGTGACGATCCCTTTCCGAGTTGATATGTGTGCTATGACCTTAATTTTCCAAACAAACTGTTATCGTGGGTTTAGAATCGAAACTGTAATGATAGAACCAAAAAATGAGGCTATCCTAGTGACATATCGTAAGAATAGTTACATCAAAGTTATACATAACGTGTTTACATGTAAAAATAATCTGAACTTATCCTTGATTAATTCCTAGTATGACATACTTACTCCGTACTTAGTAATAAAGGTGAAATAAATGTGGTATAATAGATTTAGATGGGCAAGGCGGCAAAATCTTTAAAAACTATGGGATATTTAAACCTTACGTCCACTATCGCATCATCAAATCCATTTTTTTATAAAGAAAATATATTAACGGTTTGCAGAATGGGATTTAAGGTATTTTGCAACGTAATAATAATTAATACCAAATAGAAATTTACAAAAGTATTTTTGGGACAATTGTTTTTACCTCGAATTGGTTAGATTTTATGCGATTCATATTGTCGCGTCACTATGACTGAGATTAAAAAATTACCCTAGTGCGTAACCATGGGTATTGTAGTAAAATGTTACTTTATTATGATGTTTAAATTATTTAAGACTTATATCAATAGAAATTATTAGTTGATTATGTTTGTGAAACAATTATATCATATTTTGTACAGTTTCTAATTATTTTTAAATAGTCTTCAGTACCGTAAGTAATCATGGTTTATTTCAGCAATTTATATAAAATGTGCAGTTACGTGCTATGAAGTGTCAAAAGGGACTTCGTATTTGAAACAGACTATAGATTGTTTTGCCAAAGTGCTAATCAACAGAATCTTTAAAAAAAAACAAATATACCAAATGTTGGAGTAGTATATCTCTCTATACAAGTTAATCTATGTCTATCTATTCCAGAGCGAAAGGTGCGGCAATCGTGAACTGTGACTTAATCGCGCATGATCTGTACAAGCCCGGCCTGCCGCTCAACGGAACGTTAGCAGAGTCCTTCGGCAGAGAGTACATCACCAAGACGGGCGAGATCGACAGGAGGAAGCTGGGACAACTGGTGTTTAATGATAAGGTAAATATCCTCAGCTACAATACCATAACACCTGCCCAATAGCTTTCTTTGTTCAACCTTGTGTTGTATTCCTCGGGTAAGTATAGTGTGCCAACTCCCTAAGGAGGTTGAGAACATCCTTAAGCAACAGTCTTCTCTTCTCGCTAGCCTTTATTATTCCCAAGTCATTTGAGGTCAGCTTTCTAGTCTAACCGGATTTGACTGGATATCAGTTTTTACACGAAGCGACTGCCATCTGACCTCCGCAACCCGAACGCTAACGATACCCTAAGGCTAGACCAGTGTCAGGGCATTAGAGGGCACTGACTGCCCAATAACGACTGCCATGGATGTTCATGGCAGCCGGGACCGGCGGCTTAACGTGCTCTCCGAGGTAACAGTAACCAGTATTAATGTGGGAATTATGGTGCCTAACCTCCCTAAGTAGGCTGGGAACATACGCAGGCAATGATAACTGCCCACCATCAGGCGGTTCATATATTTATTCGTCTTCATGCACTTATATAGAATCGAATGAGGCGTTACTTCACAGAAATCCGTTGTAATAAAATAATTAGGATAAAGACCAATCCGCCACGCACCCTTGCATTGCCCACCCCAACTACTTCAATAGAAAAAGGCTGACAATACCGAAATCTTCTAATAAGGGACAGCGACGTCGTGGGATCTGGGGGTACTCCAATAGTAGGGTTGGACAAACCGAAGGAGCATGGCAAGTTCCTGTCTTCCCAATTATTTTATTCAAGCACTTTATCTGCAGCAGAGCCATTACAACTGCCTTTCAATATCATTTATGATAATATACATATATAATAATATATGATTAAGTCATTATTTAAAAAATGCATGTAATTGAGTGTTGTTATCCTAAATAAATAAATTAATTAAATTCCAGGAGCAACTAGAAAAGTTGAACAGTATAGTGTGGCCAGCAGTTTTAGCGGAGACACAGCGTCAGATCAAAGCGCTCGGTGAACAAGGACACAAGGTCGTAGTGATGGAAGCAGCCGTCATAATTCGCGCCAAGTGGTACAACTACTGTCATCAGCTGTGGTCCGCCCTGACACCGAGGGACGAGGTAAATATACAATGTCATATTTATCTATAAAAGTTAAAAAAGAGAGTGAAAAACCAAAAGATTTGAAAATGTAAGGTCGAATATTGTTTCTCATTAGTTATCATTCGAATCGGAATCGAATAATTGATAATTGATTTGATAGCATGTCGTGGCTTATCCTCTATGTTTTCCTAGTTTATAGACAATGTTGACGGACATTTAAAATAGCCACGCGAAAATAAAATACAACTCTTGAACTTCGTTCTCTCTGTGTCGTAATTCAAGTGTAAATTCAGTTACATATTGCTATTGTTTATTTTTAATCAGACTATGATTGCACAAAATGTATTCGAATAATTTCCTAATATTTCGCATATGATATTGATGTTATTACCAATAAACGGGCAAAACGAATTATTATATTCGGCTTTTGATGAATTTGATAAACTATATTTAAGAAGAATCAATAGTTCTATTTGTTTTAATTGAACAGGCCATAAAAAGGATTATGAGACGCAACAATTTGTCTGAAGAAGAGTCACGACAAAGGGTAGACGCTCAGCCGACGAACGTGGAACAGATCGCACACGCCAACGTTGTGTTCTGCACGTACTGGAGTTACGAGTACACGCAGGGGCAGGTCGACCGCGCGTGGAAACAGCTGCAAGAATACCTGGCCACCAGGCACTGAACAGGCAAGACTGACAATACTAACACTGATGAGGGGAATGCAAGCAGGGATAGATACAAGTATAGATCAGTACCAACCCCGTTACTAATTAATTAACGTAAATACAGAAATATTGTTTAACAATATTATGCCTTAGTGCATTGATGTAAGGTTCAATATTGCTTATAAGGAACAATATTTTTGTTAAACCATGTATAGCATTATTTTTCGTTTATTAGTAACAGGGTAAGAGTATAATACCATTTTATTTAGAAGTATCAGTAGCTCAATGTTTAATTATTGAGACATAGGAATCCCGATCAAGAGGTTGTGGATGTTTTCTCATCCTGTGACTACTGACGTTAAGTCCAACACTAACACACTCATATAGATTAGCTGGAGTCATTTAATTAATTATTCATTTGTTGTAGTATGATGGTGGATATATACTGACGAAATGTGAATGTGATACGCCTAAGGTTAAGCCTTTCTAGATGTAGTCAGAACTATCCTTCAACCAGATTTATCGTCACATAGGAGGTGAGAAAAAAATAAAATTGAGTAAAACAAATTAATAACTTATATTTATCCTAAATCTATATCATTAATTTTCACACACATTATAGTGATCAGTAATTGAAATATTATCTTTATATTAAATATTATTATTATAATATTGTCTTCTGTTTACGCGAATGTTATTAATTGAAATTAAACTACTATATACGGATTTTATCGCGTTGTTTATTTGACACTTTATTACAAAATTTTGAAAAACTGTTACACTACTATAATTACTACTAAACTATACAATTTTTTTAAGCTAATTGAATTATTGAAACTATTAAAACTATTTATACTATTACTATACTATTATACTATTTATATTTATGTTTACACTTTCCCCGACGTTTCGGTTGCTTTTCAGCAGCCATGGTCACGGGGAGACTAAGATGGTAGTTGTCTCAATTTTCCAGTGTAGTTATTTCAAAGTACCCGAACATAATTTAATCATGGGTGTTTCTATTTACGCAGAATTAACTCAAAGTATCATGAAGTCTAGCTGTGGTTTGCTTCTTCTTGAGTTTGACTATTTGAATTACTGGATACCAAGCTGGTGGTACATTCCAACCATCTTCTCTATTGAAATTAGAATGTTTCTTGATTTCAATAGCCTCGCGAAGTATCCTTGGTAGGAATCGGTGTTCTTTAGCGAGCATCTGTGGTTTTTCAAATCTCAGGTAGTGGTTGGTCCCCTGTTGCACATGTTCACACACAGCAGACTTCAACGAGCGTTGGTGTTTTACATCAGCTATGTGTTCTTTTATGCCGGTGCCTATGCTTCTCTTGGTTTGACCAATGTATGAGAGTTCGCAGTCACAATCTATTTTATAGACCCCTGCATCTTGTAAAGGTAGTTGGCACTTGACGGATGGTAAAAATTGACTTTTCTTCGTTGGTGGCTTGAAGTATGAGTTGATTGACACCCTTCACATAAGGTAGTATAGCAGGCTGGCGCTCGACTGTGGCTGGCTTTTCTCGGGATCTGTGACAGCGGCGCGGCTGTTGGAGCTTGTTGTCTTGCAGTACTTGCTTGACATGTTGGAGCTCGGCGTCCAGATGTTTCTTGTCCCAGATCCCGTGGGCTCTCTGAAACAAAGACATTCCCACGGTAGCTAACTGTTTAGGATGGTGGTGAGATTCACCATTTAAGTACCTATTTGTATGGGTCTTTTCCCTATATACAGTGTGGCTCAAGGTATAATCACGATTCCTGATGACAAGTACATCTAAGAAAGCTAATGAATTATTTGACTCTAATTCCATAGTAAATTGTATGTTGTTATTAATGGAATTAAGATGTTCTAGGAATACACTTACACTGTCTGTTGGTAATATTGTAAAAGTATCATCTACAAACCTCTTATAAATCCTGGGTGTGATGTGGGCAGTCTGCAAAGCTCGAGCCTCAAAGTCCTCCATATATATGTCGGCAACAACAGGCGATACTGGGGAGCCCATTGCCACACCATCGACTTGTATGTAGAATTTATTGTCCCGCAACAGATAGCCAGTTGTTAAGCAATGCTTAAGTAGTTCTGCATATTCCTCAGGCATATTAGCTTCCTTTTAGTTATTTCAATACAGTCATGTACAGGTATGCATGTAAATAACTAAAATAACTAAAATGCTGAAAAGCAACCGAAACGTCGGGGAAAGTGTAAACATAAATATAAATAGTATAATAGTATAGTAATAGTATAAATAGTTTTAATAGTTTCAATAATTCAATTAGCTTAAAAAATTTGTATAGTTTAATAGTAATTATAGTAGTGTAACAGTTTTTCAAAATTTTGTAATAAAGTGTCAAATAAACAACGCGATAAAATCCGTATTAATTCCGTATAAAAGTTTAATTTCAATATTATTATTAGTTGAATTTTATAGATTTTTTCATTATTATTGAATGTAGCTTATAATTATACCTTATTTGTTAGTTTTTAATTATTTAGATTTCTGTATTTATTTCAATGTAATATTTGATTAATTTGTTTAATTTTTTAAATTCAATATCTTTATTTTATATTTTATTTTTTTATTGACATTGATTTTTTGTAATTTCTATTAGTTATATGTACCTACTGTAGGTATTTGACTTACAATATTTTCATTGTTAAAGTTCTGCTTGCATGCAATTAAGTTCAAAACAAAATATATTTAACTAACATGTGGATAACGTTGTGAGATACATACTTACCACCATCTTTTGCTGTAGATTATTTAATTTAAGAATTGTATGTATCTGTCTGTTTTTCCCAAAAAAAAAAAAAAAACAAACACGCAGTCTTTGCCTGTGTCTGGGCGTACATCGAGTTCACTTAGGCACAGCCAAATATTTCGATTTTAGCCGTTCGTTCGATATTTGAACAACATTGTTAGCAGTTGCGCACTGCATGCAATTCTATAAGTTACATATGCACATGGATATCATACACACATTTCGCCAGCATAATTTAAATTTGACGTAATATAAGAAAGGTGGGATGAGAGGCTACTACCGTCCACCAGTCGTGTTTCACACTAAGCATTGTTACTGACAAAAGTAGTATAAGGTATTGTTTTTATAGTATAAAATCAGGACCAGTGCCCATCAGATGTCTTTCATTAAAAAGTAACCTATAAAAAGTGTGTCATACCGTCATGAATTATTAAAACAATTTTTATTGTTATACTTAAATACAAATTTAAACAGGTTAATATTTATATAAAATATGTTATTGTCATATTATATTTTTCCTATTTTAGAATAATTTTATAATGAGAATATTGTTAAATTGTAGCATGCTCAAAGTAGAAGTAACCACAGCTCATTGGCATGTTCTACTAGTCTCATTGGCAGAAATTAATGAGACATTACAATAATTTGTACAAATACCTAGCAAAATCGTTATTTTAAATCAAGTTATATCGAACTAACATAAAATATGATCACAATTTTAACTAATTACCAGCGATGTGCTAAATCGAACCGATTTAAATTATATTTAGAACTAGATGTGCCCGCGGTTTCACCCGCGTTTATGATTACTGCGCTGCCCCCGTGGGTCGTAACGTGATGTTATATAGCCTATAGCCTTCCTCGATAAATGAGCTATCCAACACTAAAATAATATTTCAATTCGGACCAGTAGTTCCTGAGATAAGCGCGTTCACACAAATAAATAAACTCGTCAGCTTTATAATATTAGTCAATATATACTGGGTGTAAGGGACGGTGTACCGAAAACTGAAATAGTAGATTCAGACCATTATTCTGAGTTAAAAATCGTTGGAATTTTTTTCAACAATCACAATTGCTTTTCTGCAATTTTTCATTTTTCTGACTGTGAATCATAACATAATAAAATGCCACATTTTTCTACAATACAGCAATGTAATTAAATGGTCGTGATTTAAATAGATCAGCTGTTTTTATGCGCGCGGAACGCAGAGTTCATTCGTTGAGTGCGATGTATTGGTAGCAATCCATTGCGTACCGCGTAATAATGTTAATCTACATAACATTTTAATCTTGCGTTTTTTATATTAATTGAAGTTTGCGTCGTGATAAGTACTTATAGAAAGACGTCTTGCTAAAGTTTTCGGTACGCCGTCCCTTACACCCAGTATATGCCTCAATATATCTATACTTATAATAAAACTGTAGAGAGGTCAATTCTGTACATTGAATATATATTCAAAATTAATATTGGAGGATGAATGGTGATCGATACTGATGACAAAAATGCAATCAGTAAATTTTTGTCTGTCTGTCTGTCTGTATATGCACGCATGGGTCAAAAACTACTGAAGGGATTTTAACCAAACTTGGTACGATTGTAGTCCATACTCCTGGGCAGGTTATAGGCTATATAACATAACGCTAAGACACATAGGAGCTGAGCAGTGACGATAAATTTGAAGCAAGTCGGACGAAAATGCGCTTTCGAGCTCTTATCCTCGCATTGACGACTCGATGGCGTAGTGGTTAGTGTTACCGACTGCCACGCCTGAGGTCGCGGGTTCGATTCCCGCACAAGTCAAACATTTGTGTGCATGGACATGGATGTTTGTCTTGGTCTGGGTGTTTCTATGTATAATATGTATGTATTTACAAAAAAATAAGTATATATGTATGTTTATCCATTGTCTAGTACCCATAGTACAAGCTCTGCTTAGTTTGGGCTAGATGGTGTTGTGTGTATGTGGTAGAATATTATTATTATTATATTATTATACGTTGATCATACACCAAAAGTATGTATTACAAAGATGATGGTCTTCAAAAGATCTACAAAAAAGTCCTCAATAATATATATCTATCTTTTATAAATTAGCCATAATAACGTGTTTAATCGTTAGCCATTTCTTCAAAGTGTATTAAATACATAAATATATTGTATTTCACATAGATACATCTTTATCAAAGTCCCATATTCAAAAAGTACACTTTAATATCTATTTTATAAAAAAAAAATATAGGAATCGGTTTATAAACACACAAGATATAGATGAAATAAAACTTCCAAATCTCGCCGCGCCAGTATGGGTACGGCTATACGGTTGATTTTTGTTTAACGCGAAACGGCCATCCGCTGCATTTATAAAAAGGCGGGGGCGCTCACGAGCCGACTTCACTCACATTTTGTTTGTTTGGTTGAACGCGCTAATCTAAGGAACTACGGATAAAAATTAGAAAAATATTTCAGTGTTGGATAGCCCATTTATAGAGGAAGGCTATAGGCTATATAACATCACGCTACGACCAATAGGAGCGGAGCATAAATGAAAAATATTGCAAAAACTAGGCAAATTCTATTATGTGAAGCAGACGAAGTTGCGCGGGTCAGCTAGTTTTAAATATGTTTTCAACTTTTACCGCAGTGAAAGGAGTAATTACCTAAATTTTAATGTATAATTTGCAGTACGTTTATTTAATTCTCCAATACGTGTTTGCCATAGTATATATTTACAAATAAATAATAGTACTAGGTATCTGTCTGTTGATAAATTACTGCTTCTTTATAGTCTCTATCAGCTGCTTACTCTTTGCCACGTTAGCACTGTACTTACATGCTTGCGTATCATGTATTTTTTAAAGTGTATCTTTTTAAAGATATATGATAAATTATTATTGGATTGAGGATAAGCAGAGCTCTAAGCTATGAGTATCTTTGTATATGTTAAAATAAAGAGACGTATGTAAGTCATGGCATGATTATAGTCTGCGATAACCAAACTAGGGCCGCAAGCTGATCGGAGTCAATAAACATTATGTTTGTGATTGCATTAAGTAAGAGATCTAGAACTCCCTGAGGAGATTACTTTCTGCACAAATAACAATAATACTTTTCTCCAGATAAGTTATTGAGTGTCAACGACCTTGTAGTTTGGTTAGAGATAGACTATGGTAACTATTTACTATCAGGTGATCGTAGCGCAGCCGTACAGAAAGCGACAGCATGTAGTCTTGGGTGCTTACACCCGGTCGGGCCAAAAATAAAATATTAGACATTTCTGTCGACATGCTGGCGTTATCCTTCCTAATCCTAATCCTATCCTAACTAATATTATAAAAGCGAAAATGAGTTTGTTTGTTTGTTACCTTTTCACGCCTACACCACTGAACCGATCATCCTGAAATTTTGCATATACATTGTCAGGTGTACAGAAACGGACATAGGCTACCTTTCATCCCGAAAAAAATTACTGTTCCCGAGGAATACAACAATAAAGTTCTTATGATAATAGATGGCGCCACGTGTCTTTCGAATCATGCTTGAATTATATTATTACAAGCAGAGTACAACCCGAATTGATTGTCAAATTCTAAATTAACGCGAGCGAAGCCGCGGGCAATAGCTAGTATTCTTATAAAAGTATATACTGCGTAGTCAACATTAGATGAAAATTGTATTAGAAGCGCATTACGCCAATCAAATTCAAATATCGCGTAACAAGTCTATTATTTCAATCAAATCAATTTGGATGTAATCGTTCATTCGTGATCATAAATGACCGTTGGAACTATTGGTAATTGACCTGTGCCATCAGTTTCATCACTTAACCTATCCGCTTCATGTAGAGACATGAAGATAAAAGCATTTTGTCGACGCCCGGCGTCCGTCCGGTAATGAGTTAAATGGTAATCCAGGCATTATCATTACGTTACCGAATTGTATCGCATAATACCCATTTAAAAATTATACTATTACTAGCTGTCCCGCGCAACTTCGTCTGCTTAACATTAGATAAGTTTTGCCAGTTAAAAAAAAAATAATTATCCTATCTTTTAAGTTGGACCAAATTACAGATGGTTACGAAATTTGATCATAATCGGTTCAGTAGTTCAGGAGTCCATAGCGGACACGTAATTTATATATCGCACTCTAATTTCCTTAACGTCACTAAACAAAATATACGTCATTTTCAGTACAAGCGTTTAAAGTTTTGATTATTTTGGAAAGGGTATAAATAAAAGTTGAGTAATTATGTCGGTCATATCTTTTGTTTTTATTATAGAATAAAACTAACAGTATTTATTACAAAAAAATGAAAAACAAAAAACCTTTTCTTGGTAACAAAAAACTGAAAAAACTAATATAGTGTCACTATTCTGTGCGATGCACAGGCACTTTTATAAGTTTTTATAAAACAATAATGACTTAAATAGTAACAATTTTACCTTAATTCTACTAAAAATTGTATTTTAAAATCAGTTCTGTTATATTTAGGTACTATACTTATCATAAGAATAACACTTTGGTAGGCGATTAGTTACTATTTATTAAAATACACAATGTTTGAGATCAAAAATTTACTTAAATGAAAAAAAACTCGTTTCTAAATGATTAAAAATACTTTTTTGTTGTTTTAGTTTTAAATTTACTAATATAAGAACGATATTAAGTTACTGAGAAAGAATATGGTCAAAATAAGATGAGGCGTAGTATTTAGGAATATGATTATGATCTACAAGAGACTTCAAATCATTTTTTTTCCTTTCAGCTAATGGTAATTTAGCCGTGTATAGTGGTTTCAGATCAGATATTGTAGCAGTCGTCCCTTGCCTGCGTGTTGCGACTTTAGTGGTTTCTAGCTTAATCTCCTTAAAATCAGTGTCAGCATAAGAGGTTTTATAAAAAAACTGTATTTTACCTACTTCCTTTTCATTTTTAATAATTTTGATTATCTTTATATCAGCAAGTTTTACCTTTTCTCCGTCCATATTTTTCGTAATAGCTTTGTCAGTTACTGCTTTAATATCATAAAATTCCGTGTGACTCATTTCATTTACAATATAGGGTTGTCCTCGTTTTTTGGCACTTCTGATGGCAGTTATGTACTGAGCTGGTACATAGATCGGTCCCGATTTCAATACTTTCTTTACTTCTCTTTCTATTGTGGAGTGGACCGCGTCTCCTTCATTTTGTGTGTGTCCCTTTATCAGGAATTTATGGGTAACTGATTTAATTGGTAGCATTTTTAAAGCATACGCATACATGAAAAACATGAATTATTCTTCTGCTGACCACAGCAGTTATCTGAATAAAATATAAATTCGGCGTCAGGGTTGGAAGATGACATCTTCTGTAGATATTTGTACACACATGATGCGATTTCGTTCACTCCTCTATTTCCTTCTACTTCAGTCCAAAAGTAACATTCTGTATGATCCTTGCCAAGCTCTGAAATTGTGAAATTCAAACAGTTCAATTTAGATTTGTAGTAAAATATAGACACATCGCCTTTAGGAATAGTCATCACTGCTTGCAAATCGTAACATGAAACAATACGCGTTGGTCCTATATCTTTTTTGTCTTGTTCTTTCTCATTGCGACTCAGTTGTTTTTCTTTTAAATGATTTTCGTAGTGATCCTTCATTGCTTCTTTACCAGCAGCATCAGCATTTAAAAAAGCCACACAGTCATCGCATTGATCCTTTTTAGGTATGAAGAAACCAATATTGTATTCTGATTTAAATATTTTGCGGTAAGTATGAATTTTAACATGAGGTACGTTTCTTGATATGCAATCTTTTTTGTAGTCATTAAACAAATCGGTCAAGGTTTTTCCACCATCGATGTATTGTTTTGTCGTTTGTTTCCGGAGGTAATGACTTTCAATTCTTGGTATTGATTCAATATGTACTTTAACATGCTCTATTATCTCTGTAGGGATCGCGCTGCTGCTGTGCTTTCCCCTTTTCTCAATGATCGCCGCAGTTCCTTGTTGATTTTTATTATCTAAAACAGTTCTTATAGGTCGATCATTTATACCAAGGGTATTCTTAAAAAAAGTTTTACAGACCCTCTGTTTTTTGTCATCTACATAAAAGTCGAACGCATTTTTAAGTTTTCTGTTGCTATCCACCTTTTTATATTGGTATTTTGGGACAATAACGGTCATATGCATAGCAATATAATCTCGCTGTCGTATCAGCGAGCCCATGTTCCAATAATTATTAAAAAGACCTTGGCGGGTCTCTTCAGAAATAAGCTCATGACATTTAATTCGACATTTTTCGTTACACGGCGGTCCTATTTTTCTTTCAGGCACAATTTTTGAAGAAGCCGAGATGTACGATTGTCCCTTATTCCGTAAAATCTTCGCTAGCTTTTTTTTGTTTTGAACACGTGCTCTCTTTTGGGAACTAACAGCTGGAACAGGTTCATTAAAGCTAGTCTCATTATATTCAAAGTCTGATACAACACTATTTGCGTTTGATGGAGTATTGTGTAAATGTGTGTCGGTAACGGCATTTGTATTTCTACTTGCAGTAACTTCAGGTTCAATAACTGGCATCAAATTATTGCATTGTTCGTTGAGTACTTTACTGGTAACAGTGGCATTTGTTGATGAAGAGTCTGACGATGAAGAACTTGACGTCGACGAAGAGGATGATGATGACGTGGATGAATTACAGGAGCTTGCTGAACCCTTGCGTCGACGTCGTTTTCTTGAAGGTAAGTATGTACGATCATCATCAAGCTGGTGAGAAATCGACGTTTGATCCATTACTTAGGTTTGATGTGTCTGAGTCTCTTCTATTAGCCGCCATTTTCAGTGGTTCATTGCATATTATGTTGTCACCTGAATACTCGGGCACAGAAGATACTGATGGTGCACAGTATTGCTCAGGGCTGTTATGTTCTTCAATAAATGTACATTTTTCATCTATATAATTTGCCTCCATGGGTTCATTTTCTATATAGTAATTAGAGTAATTTTGCATATTTGTAAATAATTGTCTCTTAACATTTCTTAGCCGTTCTACACTGTCATTAGTTACACGTCGCCTTAACTCCAAGGTACTCAATGAATTATGTGAAGTCTTATACTCTAATTGTTCAATCTGCAGAGGTCTTTGTTCATTGGTACTTGTGTTGTGATTTTCAAGACAGATTTTAGCGATGTCTCGTATCTTTTGAATTCGCGAAGGTAGTGGCATCGTTTACTGAAAAAAATACTTTATTTGAAAATTATTAATACTTTACTACGTTTGTAAGCTTTAAACAAAATTAAATAATCGTAAATGGAGAGAAAAATACTTTAAAGCTATTTAGTTTTAAAATGTTTTCCCTGGAGTACCTACTTTGTTTATTCTTGGTATGTGCCTAGAATAAACAAAGTAGGTACTCCATACTCGTAACTGACTCAACGACACAAAATTAGGTAAATTGTTTACCAAGGTCACAAGAATGTGATTGTTATTAGTGCCTTATAGCAATATTATGTCATAATTAGATGTATTTTCATTTTATATGCATTAGTACCAAATGCCACTAAACAAAAAAATACATAATTTAGTAAAGCAAGAACAAAAATTCTCGAAAACATAATGACACTATGCGTATAGTGTCGATATTACGCGCGTAATTTTTATATTGACTACGAGGTATAACGTCAGTAAGCTTAATATGTCATTATGCATTAAAAAATGAAGCTACTTTGCGAAAGTCATAACGACATTTTCATTATAGTGTCATTATGTTGGTAACTGTTTTGAAAAATATCAGACTACTGTTATTAAATTAAAGACACTAAACAAAAAATGTCGTTATGGCATCATTATAGATATAAAACTTACCGATTCTTTATATGCTTCAACGTCTCAATGCGTAAAGTGTCACTCTTCCTTGCACTGAATAATCATCTATTGTTGACAACTCGATGCGTAATGGCGAATGTGTCATTCTGCAGTCACAACTCATGCGTTTCGCGCGAAAAAGCGTAACGTCATAATGCCATCTAGCCGATTTTACGTGAACTATTAAAGCCAGTGTTTTTGAAAATAATAGGGGGTAGTTCATAGTATAGATGGCGTTATTTATCTCAAAATTGATAATTTTTGTTTAGTGACGTTAAGGAAATTAATGTGCGATATATTAAGATTTATTACTTGAATATAATATATTTGTTATTGTGCTTGGCTCGTGGTTATTTTAGATGTTATTATTGTGTAATATAAGATGTATTTAATAATAGGTCATGTATACTTTGGAAAAATAAAATATTATTTTTATTACAATTTATTTTATTTTGTGAAATATATTCTACCACATACACACTACACCATCTAGCCCAAACTAAGCAGAGCTTGTACTATGGGTACTAGACAATGGATAAACATACCTACATATTATATACTTTTTTTTTTTTTATATCAACATTGTTACGTAACACTTATTTTTTTTCTATATATAACTTAACTAACCATGGCACAATATGACAATACCGACGTTCCAAAAAAGACAGCGCCTTCTTAAGACGCTTTTCTGTGTCCGTTACTCTAGCAAAATGTTATCTCGTTGCGGGATGCGGTTGGTAAGTACTACCTAACTGGGTGCCTCGAGCGAGTTGATTTTACGTTAACGCGATCAACGTTTACCGCGTTTAGCTCTCTGATTGGTTAAGAGCTTGGAGCGAGCCAATCGAAGCGCCGATCGTCATAAACGTGTCGTTCAAAGCACCCTAACTCCTTAACACTCTGTAAGTAATTACTTTATAACGCTATATTGTGTAAATGTGCTTGAATACTAAGAAAAACTGACTAGATCGCTGACACTAACAGTAAGTACGGTTTGACTCGTAAAACGCGATTAGATCACACATGTTTGAATATCTTTTCAATATTTGTGCGAATAGGTAAACATGCCCGTTATGACGAATATCGAATATTAGATGTGCCCGCGGTTTCACTTGCGTTTATGGTTACTGCGCCACCCCCGTGGGTCGTAGCGTGATGTTATATAGCCTTATAGCCTTCCTCGATAAAAAGGCTATCCAACACTTCAATTAATTTTTATTTCGAACCAGTAGTTCCTGAGATCAGCGCGTTCAACCAAACAAATAAACTCTTTAGCTTTATAATATTAGTATTAGTAGTACCTATACTTAGATAATAAACAGTTATTTCAGATTTCATTCAACCGTATTTTGTTAGTTACAATTCTTCGATCAACAATACAACTAGATATCGTGACCATCAGAATGGCCGGTCACTACCCATATTTTACATCGAAATAATAATTATAAAAAGTTGCTACCTAGTTGCTTCTAGTTGCTACTAATCGTCATATAAATTGCTACCCCTGTTTTTTTAAAAGTATACAACTTTTAAAGGTGACGGGCCATTCTGACATCAGGATGGCTGGTCACCTATCCAATGAGAACCAACTGCGCAAATGCACCAAGTTTTTTTTTAACCAATAGTTGCTACTAGATTGCTACCTTTATATATTATTATTTAGATAGAGAAGAAACTTCTTAGGTATTTGCGATCAATATCTGCTCGCCGGCGGCATGTTAATACCGGACGATCACATTTTTAAGCTAATAAAATGTTACAGATACGTAGATAAACTTATTAGCATAACCTTCACGGATCAATTAAAATATATCTAAGACATGAATAACTAACATATTTTTTTATTACACTGATTGACGTGTATCAGGGTGATTTTCTAAATGAGTACGGTACTCACAACGATAGTGGTACATAAAACTTATAGTAGGTAATGAATATTTCTATAACGCATTACTATTTGGAATAAACAATTTTAGTTGTGAAATTTCATTGCTATAGAGAAGACTAAAGTACCTTTAGGGACCAAATCAGTATGGAGATTTGTGCATTATTATTTTTGATTATTTATTCGTACGCCGTAGTAGGACATATAACGAACAAGCCTGAATTGAATTTCGAGACTCTACGTATAGATATGCTAGTAAATATGTTGCTATGGAGTTGTTAAACTTAATAATAAGTACCTAGTGCAGTGGCGTAGCGTAATGGGGGCGGCAGGAGCGGCTCGTCCCGGGCGGTTCTTTTAGGGGGCGGCAAAATTTCACAATATAATAATAATAATAATATCTTCTAAATATTTAAACCATTTCATGACGAACAAGAGGAATGGGCAGATGTGCAATACAGGGCTGGTTTTGTCGAAAAGGTTGTTAGAATTAATGTAGTTATACTTATAAGTAGTTTATTAAATTAAAATCTTATTTAAAGAGAGCGGCAAAATTATCTTCCGCCCCGGGCGGCTTACATCCACGCTACGCCACTGATCTAGTGGCAATGATAAAGTGCTTATAGAATTCGGTGTCTGAGGTTGCCGTATCGTATTATATTCTGCGAGGCTACATTTCAACCTACGTGATATGGTCTTCTAACTAAGTCTGTTCTCTGTATGTCTGCCCGAGCTTTCAATTAATACATTGTTTGTCCGAGATAACTTTAATACGAATAGAGAACTTAGTTATATCTTTTTCTGTTTGGTTCCATTTAGATGCAAGTAACATCCAGTTTTTGATTATTTGGTCTAAATTGATTTGGTAAGTACCTACCTACCTACCTATTTATAAATTTTATTAACGATTTTTATTTCAGGTGGATACAATTACTTTGAATTTAAAGAAGAATGGATGGAGCACTTTACTTTACTTTGGAACATTTCCTGACGAATTTTACAACAAATTGCACCACATTTCTTATCCCATTGTAATAACCAATATAGACCGTGAAGACGAAAACATAGAAGATGTTGTGCCTTACCACGCTAATACAATTGTAGTCAACCTGGAAGGCATCGCCCAGTATGAAGACACAATATTAAAGCTAATAAGTTCCCCTTACTGGCATCCACATTCAAATATAATTTTATATTATCACGAGCAGAACCAAGAAATTCTAGCCAAGTTGTATTTCAGTTTGTGGTATTATAGAGCTATAAACGCAATAATAGTGCAATATAATGACACCCAACAAGATTTACTGGTGTCTCACTATAGTCCTTACATAACCGACGATAAAAGACTAGATCAACTTTATGGTTGCTGGACTACGCGAAGAATTGCTATCTCTGGATTTGACCAAGACTTAATTTGTGAAGAAAAATGTCACAATGTCTCTTTACACTCGAAGCTTAGAGCTAATAATCTAGGCACTTGTATAGGGTTTAGCACAATTACTGTGCCATATAATGCGTCTCATGTTCTGACTACTTTAAATTTATTTGATGACAATTCGAAAAATCTTCATGGTTTTGTGTTTAGAGCTTATATTACAGAAATTGAGCCATTTCTTCTTATAGATGATATCGGCAATGGCAGTTACACTCTACGTAACAGAGACGGCTTGATATGGAATTCCTTGGCCAAACTCATGAACTTTAATATCGATCTTACTCCTAGCATGAATGTAATGAAGAAACACTTTAATTTTGAACTGAATATCCAACAGATATTTGATCTTTCGTCCAGAAAAGCTGAATTATTTTTAATTCCAGTATATTTGTTTGATCTTATTATTGTCGAAGTCGATAACACGTTTCCGGTTAAGGAGAGTGGCGTCTGCATTCTGTCTCATAGAGCTGGATTTAATACGACACTCTTTGATGGAACAGCGTTACGCTGCAATAGAACCGTTATAGCTCAGTTTGTATTTTGCTTTCTATCCATTTGGATGTTATTTTCAATTTATCAAAGGGTAGAGAAGAGATGTTTAAGTTCCGATCAAATTGGTAAAGATTTAATGAACGCTTTTAGAAATGTCTTACTTTTATCTTTGTGTAATCCGCCCCGATGGCGATCTTTCCGTTTATTCTTAACAATATCTATATGGAGCTTTTTTGTTATAAACTTCGCAAGCCAGGCTATAATAATATCTTTTTTAACTGCGGTCAAACGAGGCAAAGAAGTCAACACTTTTGAAGACGTCATTAATAAGGGATATCCTATTTATGCAATGGCATCCCCAGATCTTATTCTTCCTGATACTGAAGAAAAGTTCCGTATAATTAATTCAAGACTTATTCCCCAGCTTGATGTATTTGAATGTGTGAGAAACATAACTCGTGACAAACAGCGTTTCTGTCTTATTGATTGTGCTGTAGGTCGGTACTTAGAAAGAAACAAGTTAAACCAACATGGCGAGCAGTATTTACATGTCGCTCGTCAAGATAGAATGCACAGTCATTATTTAAATATGATTCTTGGAAAACATTCTCCTCTAACAGCACGGATAAATAAATACATAATGACGTTTTTTGAGGCTGGACTGATAAAAAAATGGGAGCGATACCGATATGCTGACATAAAAGAAGAAGCACCGACAAGAGCGCTAGGAATAGATGACTTTAAAAGTTTATTAGACGTTTATTGTTTCACTGTGGGATTTATATCTATTATATTTATATCGGAGCTGTTATTTTTTCACACAAAGAGATTCTTCATCCGCTGCTTGACAAGGAAGTAATTAATAATCTTGGTAGTGTTAGAGCCACAAAAATTAAAGGATTCATCAAATATAGTAAAAAATATGTTCTAGTAAATTCACTTTACCTACCTACTTATTTAGTAATAGTTGTAACACTGGATGTTTTATTATACCTATGTAAGCAAGTATTATCATTAATATAAATAATAATAATAAAATTCTTTATTTGTTCTCTCACACAGAAATTACAGAGTATTGTATATTATATTTAATTAATACATTAGTGTGTCAAATTAGCTACGTGAGAGACTGGTATCTGTACTAGGAGACCCTGTGTGACAAATTACCAGCCTCTCCAGACTCTAGACCAGGATACAGTTTTATATTAATTTATCAATCAAAGCATATTGTTTCTCTTATGTTTGTGTGTGTGTGTGTGAGTTAAAATAGTGTGTGTGTGTGTGTGTGTGTGTGTGTGTGTGTGTGTGTGTGTGTGTGTTTTGTTTAAGAATAAGGTTTAAAACATACAGCTGTCTCACCGTCAACACATCAGAAAGCTCATATAAGTCTTTAGTAAGGTGCAGAAAGGGCAATGAGAGACCTTTAGAACTGTTCTTTGTGCTCTTTCTAATTTCATCAAATTAGTCTTACACGCACCACCCCATACTGTAATACAGTATGATAAGATAGACTGGCATAAATCCATATAAACCATTCTAATGACTGATTTGTCAGCAACAATGCGCAGATTTCTATAGATTACTGTTAACTTCCGAGTCCTAGATGATAAAAGGTCCAGATGTTGATTAAAACTAAGCCTACTATCTATAATGATGCCAAGGTATTTTATGTTGGGAACTCTTATGAGATGATCGCACGAACAAGAGTGGCCGGTAGAACAAGAATGGGCTATGATAGATACATGTTCATATATAGACTGCGGGTTGTATTTGATAGAGAAGGGTATGTATCTGGTTTTATCTACATTAAGCGTAAGACCATTTCCTCTGAGCCAAGAAGCTACAGTGTTGAAACCATGTTGGGCTAAGCTGAAGACCGAATCCCAGGTATCAACATGAAAAATCAGAGCTGTGTCATCAGCGAAAGTTACAATTTTTCCATTTTGCAACTGTAAATTGCATAATTCGTTAATAAATGTGAGGAAAAGTATAGGACCGAGCACACTAACTACGCCGTATGATATGGGTAAATCATCACTGACAACACTACCAACCTTTAAGGTAGTCCCTGATCAATTCCAGCTGGTTGTTGCGAATCCCTAGGCTATCTTATTTGCCTAGTAGTAGCAGGACTGAGACGGTTCCAAACGCTTTTTTTATTTCTAAGAATATTGCTATTACTTTCTTTTTAGAGTCAAGTTTACAAACAATGTGATCAATAAGTGCGTGTACAGCATTTGTGGTTGAGGTATTTGATCTAAATCCAAATTGAGAGCTCGACACAAGATTTTAGGACATGAGGTAATTTATTAGGCATTTGTTTAAGGGCTTTTCTACAATTTAAGATTAAAGTAGAAAGTATAGATATCGGTCTATAATTATTGACTTGGTCACTGTCACCACTTTTGAAGACAGGAATGACCTCGGCATCTTTAAATTGATCCGGGAATACACCATTAGAGTATATGAGATTGGAGATGTATGCTAAAGGAGAAATTAAACTATGGTGATAACGCTTCAGAAAAGCACTAGAGATGTTATCGTGACCGGCAGTTTTATCTTTTTTTAAGTTTAAGATGATATTACAGACCTCTACATCATCTGTAGGAAGCAGGGCAAAATAAAATAAAAAAGTATTAGAGGCAGTGGGTTCAGAGAGAGGGCTTGTATTCAATATATTTAAAGCAAGGTTTTGGCCGATTGTTACAAAAAATCTATTTATGTTATTGATAGAATTCGAAGGGTTTGTTTTTGAAAGAATTATGTGGAAAGAATTATTGGATGTATGTATGTGACTTGCTTTATAGTATCCCATAACATTTTAGTGTTATTACTTTGAAGTTTGAACAGCCTTATTTATTAAACTACATTCGTAATCTTTTTTAATAATGAGTTACAAAAATTCCTGTACCTGATATGAGTGGTTCTATATATATCGTTCGTTGGATTTCTTTTTGATTTTATAAGAAGCTTATCTCTGTTTATCATGCATTAAACCTAAAGTTATCCAAGGCTTTTTTATCCTTTTACGATTTGAAACTGTCGAGCAGTGTGTGTTAGCCTGTATCTTGTTGTTTAGAGTCGTAGTTAGTAGAGAAACTACTAGATTAGTGTCCGTAGTTTGATAAATGAAGTCATAATTTATGTTTAGCATGTCTTTGTCAAGAGATATGTAATTTATTTTCTTTATGGTACGGGATTTAGTGGGTATGCAATGGCGTTCTAAGGTAAAACTTACAGTGTCATAATCAGTAATTGACGTTGCCGCAACATAGCAAAACGCCGGTTGATTACTTTTAAGCATAAGAGGATCAAGGCATGTTTTACCATGCGTAGGTAGCTGATGCGCTGGTAAAATACCATGCGCAGCGAGTAAATTTAAATAAATGGCAGAGCTAGGGTCCTTAGTATTTGCTATGACATCAATGTTAATCATTTATTTAATCAATAACTGTACTAAGTAAATAAGTAAGTACCTGTGCCTACGTTGTTAAAGTTTGGATACTAAAAACGCGATCACTGATCAAATAAAGTAATTAAACAATATTATTGTACAGGTATTTGAGTACTTAGTAGAGCCTCGCTGATTACAGCATGAATGGGTCGGCTCAACCGAGGAAGGACTATCCTCTCACAGAATATCGACGTGAAATGGCAGTATTCCTACTGTTGTGTTTCGTTTGGCGAGTGAGAGTGCTGGAGGCCCAACCACCCTCTTTGCCCCTTCCCGTTCCTTCTCCTTCCCACTTCCTTTCCTAAAGGGTCGCCAACGCGCAAGTGATGCTTCTGGTGTTGCAAGCGCGTCCATAGGCAAACGGTGACCACTTACCCATCAGGTGGGCCGTATGATTGTTTGCCACATTGATTGTATTAAAAAAAAAGAAAAATGTATAAGATTGGTGAGGTAAAGCCTCTGTTTGGGAAAGCCTCAACAACATGCTTCACCATAACTTCTTCGGTATTGTTAGTAGTTTCATAACTAGCAATTACTTCACTAAAACTGAAATACGTTTATTCGAAAATTGCATGCCTCTGGTTATAGTTCGGATAGTATTCAAATTATGAATAGTGGAATATTCGGCACTTGAATTGATGATGATACGATTAACGATAACATGATGGAACGATCGTGCGCGACGACCATGCTACAACAATATTTATGATCGCTTTATGTATTAATCGTATTATTTCTATACACATCGTTATGCGCCTCAAATTAACTAATATCAACATTTTCAAATGTTCATTAAATTTTTTTAATAATTTTATTTTTTATAGGTAACTAGCTTTTGCCCGCAGCTTCGCTCGCGTTAATTTAGAATTTGACAATCAATTCGGGTTGTACTCTGTAATAATATAATTCAATCATGATTCGAAAGACACGTGGCGCCATCTATTATCATAAGAACGTTATTGTTGTTTTATTTTTTAGGAACAGAAATTTTTTTCGGGATGAAAGGTAGCCTATGTCCGTTTCTGTACCTACTCTTGACAACGTATATGCAAAATTTCAGGATGATCGGTTCAGTGCTTTAGGCGTGAAAAGGTAACAAACAAACAAACTTATTTTCGCTTTTATAATATTAGTTAGGATTGCCTATCGCTAATGATAAATTGAACGTGACTATCAGACTTAGGAAATGGGCGCAATTAGGCAAAATTAAAAGCATACGCTGGCGCTGGATTTTTTTATTTAATTCGCTCGGAAAGTAGCAAATTTACTTAATAAAAGCTTCCAATGTCTGACAGGAAAAGCCAAGAGTTGGCAGTATCGTTCACTGCCAACTCTTGTCTTTTCCTGTCGGACATTGAAGGTTTTATTACATTTAATTCCAAAGGTTACCAGTGACTGACGGCAAGAATAATAAAACATATACTTTCTAAAGCTTTTGACAAAGTCAATCACATTACCTACCTACTATATTCTAAATTATTATACATAAAAGTACCTATTTAAAATACAATTATACGCTCTATATTATTTAACTCTGCTGGATATAATGCACTAAATACAAAAGTATTTTAATTTTCTACAACTAGTGTGATTAAATAAGTAGATGCCAGCTGGTATTTATCATGACCTATTTGCCAAACTTCTTGGCAGTATATGATTAGGTATAAATGAGACAAAGTTGTAGTATAGTCTAGTTATAATTATCCAAAGGTGCATCTTATATACTAACGACTACGTGTTGATCACGGATAGTAGAAACATTTAATATATATTGAACGTGCGATAAAGATCATAAGATTGCGATGTAGATTGTAGATACAGCACAAAGATATTGTACTGTAACAGTACACCCCCCTTTAAAAAAAAAAAAAAATATTATTATGGTAATAGTGTTTACAATATAAATTTGACCTAGACCTTACTAGTTATTTGCTGATGTATATAAATAATAATGCTATTGTACGCGGTGGAATTTGATGACGCATGTAATTTTGACTTAGCTGGGCTAAAATGCATGCTGTATTGTTGTCGTTTGAAGTGTCGTTGCTAACAGCTGATATTTCGGTTACTTTTGAATTCATTATTATTTTGTCTGCAATTTGGCTCAGTTTGTCAATTTCCATGTCTTCCGTAACTGCTAGAACCGTAGTAACTGATGTTGGTAAAAGCCTGAACCATAGTAGTTTAATTGTTTCGTCACTGATTTTTCCTCTCCCGAGGACTCGCATTTGACGTAATAACTGCGAAGGTTTTTGTTCACCGAGTTCTGTCTCTGATATTAATTTTTGAAACTGTCGCTGTTCTGTTTCTTCGTAACAATCAATTAAACGTTCCTTGATGTTTTTATATTTATCTGTAGTCGGTGGTGAAGTGATTAGGTCACTAACTTGTAGTATTTCTTCCTTGTGAAATCGGAAGTGGTCCGACGATGTCAATATGTAAATGTTCAAAACGTTGCGCTGTCATAAATGTACCAGGAGGTGATATCGTATGTCGTTGTATTTTTGATTTTTGGCAGGCTATACATGATCTACACCAATTATTGATATCTTTGTTCATATACGGCCATAAATACCTTTGGGTTATCATTTTTCTCGTAGTTCTTTTTCCTGGATGGCTCATACCATGAATGGTATCGAAAATTTGTTTGCGAAATTGCTTTGGTAAGTAGGGGCGGCTTTTTCCAGTAGACGTGTCGCAGGTGATGTTTATTGTGGAACCCGGAAGCGTAATGTTTTTGAATTTTAATCTTTTATTGTCACGTAATTTACTTAGTTCATTATCTGTTGATTGACATTTTTCCAATTCGGCGTAATCGATAGGTGATGGCACGTATATTTCCTCTATTCGAGATAAGGCATCGGCGGTAATATTGTCACGTCCGCTTATGTGTTGAATGTTGGTACTGTATTGTGAAATGAAATCTAACTGCCGGACCCGTCGCGGTGTATCGTTTGATGATGGTTTTTGGGAGAATGCGTATGTCAAAGGTCGGTGATCCGTAAATATTGTAAATTCTCTTCCCTCGATTAATCTGTGAAAATGTTTGACGGCCATGTATATTCCTAACAGCTCTCTGTCAAACGTAGAATATTTTTGTTGAGTTTCGCTCAATTTTTGTGAAAAAAAACCTAATGGTTCCCAATTGCGTCCGGATTTTTGTTGTAAAACTCCACCAACGCAAGTAGCACTAGCGTCGGTCATGAGCGCTAGTGATGCGTTGCGGGAAGGATGCGCTGTTAACACTGCGTTTTTCATGCTTTCCTTGCATTTTTCGTAAGCTTTGTCTGCTTCCGTTGTCCAAGGAACAGGTGAATTATCGTTCTTTTTTGAACCATGTAGATATTCGTTTAAAATTCTTTGATTTTCCGCTGCGCGTGGAATATTACTTCTGTAGAAATTGACCATGCCCAAAAATCGTCTTAATTCTTGAATTGTTTTCGGTTTGGGAAATTCCATGATTGCTTTGTAATTTTCTTCGGTAGGTTGTATTCCTTGGCTCGTTATATGATAACCTAAGAAATCTATTTCCCTTCTGAGAAATTCGCATTTTTCGAGATTAATGGTTATTCCATTCTCGTGTAAACGTTTGAAAACCGTTTCTAAATGCTGATAATGCAAATCTTCGTTGTCCGATGCGATGAGACAGTCGTCTACAAATATAAATACGAAGTTTAAATCTCTAAATAAGGAATCCATGAATCGTTGAAATGTTTGTGCCGCATTGCGTAATCCGAAAGGCATTCTTAAGTACTCAAAAAGTCCGAAAGGTGTGATGATGGCTGTTTTTTCTATATCTTTAACAGGAATACAGTGGTATGCTTTGCGTATATCTATCTTGCTTAGTATCTTCTTATTTTCTAATATGTATGTAAAGTCAGTTAATCTTGGTAGTGGGTATTTGTCCGGTACTGTCGTGCTATTGAGCATTCGATAGTCTCCGCACGGTCTCCATTCGCCATTTTTCTTTTTTACCATATGTAATGGGCTTGCCCATGGGCTATCTGACGGTCGGCAAATTCCGAGCTCTATCATATTTTGAAATTCCTTTTTGGCTATGTCGTATTTTTCTGGAGGTAATGGTCTTGCCCGAGCTGCGACGGGTGGTCCTGTAGTGATAATGTGGTGTTCAATCTTATGTTTGGGCGCATTGCGTAGAGAGGACTCTTTCGTGATGTTTTCGTATTTGTTTAAAAGTTGCGTAATACGTGAATTCGTTCCCACTGCGATAGTACGAATTGTTTGTTGTGTCGCTTTTTCTGAAGTTACATGCGTTGTCAGCTCTGTAACTTTGTCGATAAGTTTGCGACCTGCTATGTCGACTAATAGTTTATAGTGCTCTAGAAAATCTGCTCCAATTATTGGTTGTGTAACATCGGCGATTATAAAATTCCATTTATAACATCGTTGTAGTCCTAAATTCAAGGTAAGCGTCTTCTCTCCGTAAGTCCTAATTTTAGTCCCATTTGCAGCGTATAGTGTGTGTTGTTCATTTTGTAAAATTGAATATCTCTGTTGCTTGCTAATGACTGAAATATTTGCGCCCGTGTCAATCAAAAACTTCATACCACTTTTTCGGTCGGTAATGGTGAGGCGATTGGATGGGTGGATTGCACAGAGTTTCGCCGTTGTCTGTGCTCTTATTCGTTTCCGTGGTTCCGTACGTAAGTCATTGGTTTCCAACCGCATGGTTTAATGCAGTTCCTTGCATATTTTCCGAATCTTTCGTGGTAGTAACAAAATCGATTTGCTCCTCTATAGTTTGTTCTCGGCCTCATAATCGGGAATTGTTGACGTTTCTTGAAATGATTGTGCGTGCTGGGTCGATAGCCATATTGACCTTGCTGAATTGCGTCAATATCTATCTGTAATTACCTTTTGTTTTTTTTGTCCTACTATTGCTACCTCAGGGGTTCCACAAGGTACATAATTGGTACCTACCACTGTCTTTGAAGTCTTATAGACCTTGTCACCTGACTAAATAGTTAATGTTTGTTATATGCCGTTGACCTATAGATCTACTCCAATCGGACGGTTTGAAAGCAATAAGATCAGTGTTATTGGTAATATTGGTATGGGCACACAATCATAATTATGTAGAATTTAATTTAGGCTCGAATCGCGATTTTATATTATATCTTCAATAACCGTTATTTGTGTAATTGACTGTTTGAAGTTGTTAGTTTGAACAAATATCAACACTAAGTCCAGATTCTCATTACGCTAATCTTTGTTATAAAATTTCACATAGCAGCTCAATATGAACTTAATTCTTATTTATTCTACTATAATTAATTAAGCGTTTCTTCATTACGCGCATGCTGTTCGTTCATTACTCTGTGCCCTGTGGTCTATGCATGCTGTGCTGTTCTTCAAACTGTTCTTTGTACCTGCAACTATTTTTAATGTTACTAGCTTAAAAACTACTATTCATACTAACTTTTTCAAATATGCTCTTGCTATACACTTTTGTAAACTATCTGAATAATAACGTTTTATTGAAAAACATATAATAAATAGAAACAAAAAAGCATTTAATTAACATTCGCTAAGCAAATTGTCTATGTACAATTTATTTAATTTAAGAACTGGTAACAATTTTAAATCGTCAACTTGTCTATGGGCGATTCATGGTGGAAAATTAATCAACAATTTTGTAATATAAACGAAAATAATATCGTTTACGGCATGTAAATATTACTTTAACTAAGTTTAATGGGCAATACGCATAATAAAAACTCTGAACACAAGAACCAAAAGCAATCTACGCATTCAGACCGCGACGGCCAGGCGTTCACTAGTCAGGTAAGTGATGAAACGAAAACTTGCTAATGTCATTCTCAGCTGAACTCACACAAGCAATATTTTTATAGATAGACACGGTAAACTTCCTTTATTATGTGAGTTGCTGCGTAATGTAATTTATATGTGCTTAGTCTGCAGGAGTTTGTGTATATATAAATTCATTATAACGTCCATTGTTTGTGTCAGTTCTTTGTTAAAGCTTAGGCGCATAATTTATTTTTGTATATAGTTCAGTCTTTCGCATTTCGTGGGCAACCTGAGCGGGCGTTCCTTCGTCAGCGTGACGAGCAACCAGTCGGTGTACAGCGCATCGCGGCCTTGGTCTCGCGTTTCGAGGCGAAGGTTAGTATTGTAATCAATTCGTCAAAACAAACAGATTTCTTTACATATGATAAAGTATGGATGCCGCCAGTTTTGAAATATCGTGACTATGGTCTATTTGAGTTAAAACTTTAGAATGTGTTATATTGTCCCTAACTTTTGATTTATTGTGAATGATAATTAAAATAATAGAATTGATTTACCTAGAAACACTTTATCATGCAAAATAGCATCTGATTTTTTAATACATAGTATAAAAATCATTGATTTATGGCCAAAATAATTGGTGTTTGTATTTTTCTTGCTCTATCCATCCTATCCATGCTGTTGTTAGTTTGGTCAATTTGTGATTATAAGTTTAAAACTAAAACAGAACACATAATTATATACTATTGTAAACTACCTATTGAAGTCCCACTAACAATTGAGAAACTAATAGTGCAACAGGATAGTTAAAAACCTAGTTTAAGACAAGGTAAATAGTATGTTTAAATTACTTTGAATGATGCTGATTATATCTCCATCATATGATGTAGATATACATATATGTACAGGGTGAATATAGCTGAATAGTATGAAGTTATTATTTTTAATATAATTAACATATGGAACAGCAGTTTTCCACTGTCATAATGCACCTTTGAAATTGTAAACATTATAAAGTCATTACAAATATATTTACTCTAATTTCAAATTTTAGGTTAGATAGAAAGAGAATATTATTTGCAATGTGAAATTTATAAAAGATAGTAGCCATCTTTACAATTTCATAAATACTATAATATTTACTTCTTTTAGCATGCAGTAGATTAGAGTAAACAATTATACTAACAACATTTTCTTTATCATCAGTTAGTAGCAAAACAAGTAAGTTCATCTCTTGAACTTTAAATAATTATTTATTTACCATGTTGTCAAGTCATTGTGTGAGTTATCAATGTTTGTTTTTATTGTAAAGCTTCAGAAAATATTAACCTATCAGTGATGAATAAGTATAAAAGATTACTTGCCTTTCGAGTATATCCACGACATTTAAATTAGTTATGATCAAGTTTTATTTAAACAAATCTAATATTAAATGCTGTATAATGGATCTGCACTTTCTTTTATATATAAATTTAAAACTTAATACATGAAAAAGTTAAATTTAAATAAGTTATAAGTACTGAAAATACATATTTAAAATAACAAAACAATGTCTATATTATATACAGCTGAATAAAATTCTAACCTTAGCCCACACTAGTACCGTGTATTATAATATAATTATTGACACATACAACTGTAAAGATACTTGACACTTAAATCAATCCACACCAACCACATTACAATAGGCATTACTTCATTTCACATCCATTCATAGACCACCAAACAATTGTAAAGTAATTTATCTTGCTCCCTGAGACTTCAATGGCAATTTGACAGCCAATAACATGTCACTTACAAAAATCTCTACTACTTACTCTAAATCTTTATCTGTGTGCTTGTTTGCTTAAGATAGACACACTTTATTTGGTAAACCACCTTGCTGTCCAAGTACTTACAGAACTAGAATACTTAAAGAAATGGATGTTACTTCCTAATTTATTTCTGTAATAATTTTTAAAGAAATAAATAAAATAAATAATTTAGAAATAACTTTTATTTACAATTGTAAATAAAAGTTCTTCCTAAATTATTTATTTTAAAGTTACACCTTGGATACTAATCTGAGACCTTTGGCTTGTTACTCAAAAGGCTGCTACCAAGATATCACTCTTTATTTATTAGATGTATATCTATCAGCATGATCATATTTTAATAACACATATATATATTTTCTCTTATCAATGTAGAATGATCTTGTAAGAATGAGGTAATAACTTATTTCAAACTGTAATTAAAATATGGATAATTATAATTATCTGTATTTTTAATTATGTCAGTAATTACAACTACATTTAACCATCTGGCGCAAGTCTTAGTAAACTATATTTATTGCAATAAATTTTATCTTCATGGTCAAATAAAATTAATTTAATATACTTACTTAGTTCTTGTCTGTGTGTATATTAAATTATAATTGTGCCTTCCAGATGGAATGACTCAACACTAAAGAACCCACTAGAAGCAAGTAAAACTGCCTGGCCAGTTGCCCATAAAGAATCAATATTCCAGCCTGAATTTCCCATCACCACAGACTTACTGCAGAAAGATTTTAAAATAGAAAACACTATAGCCAAAGGTGCATTTGGTGAAGTGTATAAAGTAAAGAAAATCAGTGAGGACAAAGAATATGCGCTGAAAGTGCTCAGTAAATCACAGGTAAGATTTGAATCCTTAAAATATTATTTTATTATTATAATAATATCTATCCATGGCTTATGTCTTCTGTTGTGTGAACAATGCCCATCCTCAGTTAATATTGTTGATGTTCATCAAATTTTATAACAGCTCTATAAAAGTTGCGTTGTGCATTCACACAAGCATAATTGATGCAGTGATTCTTTATTTGCACGGTCGTATCGTGGGATCATGCAAAACAGCTGACACTGCTTGTGTTGCAAGCATTCGCACGATAATCGCTTATCTTTGAGGCGGATCGCATGTTTGTTTGTCACCTAAGTAGCATATAAAATTGTCGCAGCAGTTAGCCAAGTCTGGTAAACACATAGAAATATTATTACTATAATGGCAAACATATAATCTGATAATAAAGTTATCAGATTAATGCAGTTTCCGGTTCCTTTCCACAAACTGCGCTATTAATTATCCTGCCTCCTTCCTGCCTTATTAGTTCATAATATTATATTGATTAATGTCCAAAATTAAAAAGTCAAATATTGAAAATAATACAAGATTTGTCCTTCTAGTTTGATGTTACACAGTTATAGTATTCCATATAATTATTTATAGCATAAAAAACATTATACAACGTTTTACATTAGGAAAGTAATTATATTATTGAATTATCATTGATGTCAAACGGATATTATTGAGAGGTGAACTTATAAAGAAAATACATAGAAAATAAATATAAAAATTTAGTATATGCAAACCTTTTGAATTATTCATTTAATAAAATTTTTATTTTGTCTTCTAAGTATTCATCAACGTGGTAATAGATTTTTTCCTGTAGTATTTTGTACAGCTTCACTGAGAACAGGTGTTCTCAGTGTGAGAAGGGTTAGGTCATAGTCTACTATGCTGGCCCAACCCGCACGGGTTGGTAGACTTCACATATCTTCGAGAATATTATGGACTCTCAGATATGCAGGTTTCCTCACGATGTTATTCCTTCACCGTTAAATCGAGCGAGCTTAGTGGGAGACCATTGGACTGCCACGCAGAGGTCTCGAGTTCGATCCCAAGGCATCTCTGACTCTGCGTATTAAATAGAAAGTACATAATATGTACTTATTTATAATATTTTCCGAGATAATTTTCATTTTTAACGTTTTATCTTGACGTACCCGACCAAGCTTTAAACCGTGAACATGTATGCTTAAAAGAATTAGAATGATAACTCACTTTGTTTTCATAGGTCACTCCTTGACACCCGACACCAGATAAGGCAAATGTCGACTAGACATAACTTAGATCTTTATCTAAAAATCAAACCAACAGTTTATTTATTGTTCAGCTATTTTATCGTGAAGCTCAAAATGATAATGCTAGTCAATATTTACTTATTCAAATATACCTCACATGCCTACTCCTCCGATAAAACTTTATACGTATGAGCGCGTACATAATAAGCAAGGTGCGAGGTAGTAACATAAGTGGGAGTATCTCCTAGAAACGCAAATGCCGTTTACCTTATAAAAAAGAGCATTAACTTAGCTGCTAAGTCTTTTGTTCTTTACGAAATCAGTCTAATCTTCTGTAATTGGTGACTGGATTGTGCTCAGTGTAGCAGCCAACTGGAACACCAAACCAACCCCCTACAAAAGATCGCAGACAAATAAACTTGCGTTCCTGCGATGTCTCGTTTCTATGGGCGTTGTGCTGACATTAGAAAAAACACTTGTACACTTTACTGCCCGTATAGCTCCTTTTTTAATTGTTGCTGTAAGCCATGAGAGACGATAATTATGTTTATTATTTGCCTAATAATATAAACAATACTATGTGTAATCTACCTAAACCCCAAGCATTGTTCTTCTTGCCATGTCTTCTGCATATTTTATTGCCGTAGCCAGCGCCTCTTTTATTGATATAATTATACAAAATCCATAAGGTACCACTTAAAATTGGATATTATTTTTGAGTTAACTCAGCCATCTCAAGGTCTCGTCATAGAAACGAACTTACGCCTACGCCACATGTGGTCCCAACTGTGATTGTTCGTAGCCCTTGAATGTGTTATTCGTACTTCTATTAAGTCATTCAGGTCAGTAGCATCACCGGGTAAGGCATTGTGCTCAGTAGACGGCAATATGTTCACTTCCCACGCGGTAAATACTTTAAAATATAGCTACTGACATTACAGTTATACACCTCCCGACTAGTCCCTCGGATATAGGTGCGATGGCACCTGAAAATATAGGCATCCCTAGTGGTAATGTTTTATCTTTAGAAACGTCCATGACTCCTACCGTGGAGTCAAGTAAAACGTTGCGCGTCCGTTACGCTGGAGTCAAGAAAACTCGTTATGATTGGTAGCAAAAAATATCAAAAGTTCCATTACTACACATTATTCGCCTTTAATCTATTCGTTCAATATATATTATAGTCTATGGACACGGTAATGTTATCTAACAGTTTTATAACTCGGCTCTGGACTTAAAATAATTACCTATAAGCGCGCGGTACGTAAACACGCAAGAAGTATCCTATTTAGGAAATATTTTTATTGATCATAGGGTAGAAAAGGAGGCCTATTTTGATGTAATAACTTTCTATATATTCTCTCACTTATCTCCCCATTGCCATTTGAATAGCGGTCGGTACTGCAAACATAAACAAATGGGATCACAATCCCTGACCCCTTTGAGTAATGAGGTTAAACTAAATATGTACGTAAGAATTAGGTTAATCGCAATAGCTCAATAGGATTGCATTTGTCGACCTTTAATCGGCGTTTCATGTTGTAATCCTTTGGGCTGTACGTACATAAACGCGTGGTTGTGCAATAGTTTGTTTTTCTATAACCTTACTTGCGATAGGAATTAATTCCTGAATCGCGAGAAACAACAGAGATCAAAGTAAGAAACAAAAGCGGAATCCGATGAGTCATGCTGTACTATTTAAAAATCTATACTGATGTTTTATGAACAAATATTTGTATTTTTATTTGTAACTTGCTTTTGCCCGCGGCTTCGCTCGCGTTAATTTAGAATTTTACAATAAATTCGGGTTGTACTCTGCCTGTAATAATATAATTCAATCATGATTCGAAAGACACGTGGCGCCATTTATTATCATAAGAATGTTATTGTTGTTTTCCTCGGGAACAGTAATTTTTTTCGGGATGAAAGGTAGCCTATGTCCGTTTCTGTACACTTGACAACGTATATGCAAAATTTCAGGATGATCGGTTCAGTGGTTTAGGCGTGAAAAGGTAACAAACAAACCCATAATACTAAAAGTACTTTATGGACTGTATTCATGTTTTACCACTGTAATCAATAAATAAATCATTATTATTATTAATTATTATAAACAAACAAACTCATTTTCGCTTTTATAATATTAGTTAGGATGAACAAACTCAAAAACTGAGTCACCGATTTAAAAATATCCTTCGCCATTAGAAAGCTACTGTATCCAAAAGTAACTTAGGGTACCTATATAACATCACGCCACAAGCTACGAGAGCGGAATAACAATTATAAACGTGGGTGAAACCGCGAGGGACAACTAGTAGTATGTATAACATCCTAAAACCGTGTTTCTTGGAAATATTTCTTTTTATACACGTAGTTTTCGGTCATATAAGTCCAAACGCCCGCCTTAGTTTACTAGAATAACGTAATTATTATATTCTATCTAGCATGATAGCTCGATTAGTGAACTCGTTCCCAATACGCAAGTGGAATTACAACCAGGAGGAATTAAGAAGGATTTCACTTATCGGGCTTATTCTGAATCATGTAGGTATGCCACTGAAAATACGCTGTTCACAACATATTTGTATAGGGCATCAAATTTACAACACAGCACGTTTGTAGTGGTCTAGTGACTTAAAACGTTACGCGATCCTAACAGGCAACATTATTTGCCTTTGAGCGTGTGGAATTGGATATAATGATATCAAATTAGATACGTAGATACATCTAAAGACATTTTGAATCAAAAGGTATTTTAGATGTAGGTATGTTCGTATCTAGTACTTGTATTTACCAATACTTTAAATCTATATATAAATACATGAAGAAAAGGATTTGTATCCTCTTTGTCATATTTAAAGTGTACATGGAGAAGGAGTTTAGAAAGCCTAAAATGAAAAATAATTTTACGGTCGTATTTACCTACTGAGTGGCCACTGTTGTAAATTAAAAGTAGCAAAAGTATGCCTTGCAACTAATACATATTATTATGTGGTCTAAATGTAAAAAATAGTCGTGGTCTGAATCTAAAAGTTTTAAGAACCACGCATACCACATTTGTAAATGAATAAAATTCATTAAAAATTACGATAATCTTAACGATTTATTTCACTGTAGATATTAAGTCTTACTCAGTAATTAAGGCCCCTAAGAATTGTATATTAGAAGGTTAAACAGGTGTTTTTCCGTTAGGCTCGGCTGCTCAGACTTTGGTCCAAAATTTTTCTCACGAAATGTGAATACACGGGCTGACACCATAATAAATACCAGTTTGTGTTGAAAATAATGTAACTGTAACCTATATGGTTCTCGATCGATCAAGGCAGAGGCGATAGATAATATAGTGAACACAAGTGGTTTTCCTATACCTTAACTATTATTGTCGGATGAGACGACAAGCCTTTCTGAGACCAAAAGGTGTGCAAAACGACTAATTTGCTAACTGCAGCTGCTATTCAGAATTTCTTGATGAACAAATCAAATAACTTGTTGTTGGCTCGATCCTGGATTGTATTCAATACGGCTGCGCCACTAAGACAGTTAAGTTTGCCTAATCTCATTAGATCTCGCAAACGATAGTTACTCATCCGATTTTGCGGACGTCGCACAGATCAAAGATTGAACGAGCAACGGCATTCTACCAAATGCCTATAGAAAATTTTATCTTCCCGTTTTATCCACATTTCATTCAAGCTATAGTTTATTAAAAACTTAGTGATTATGAAGTATACTCGCTTTTATCGGCAATCACGTTATCGTATGACCCACATGTAAACTTATTACCCCTAAATGAGTTTCACACAGCGATAAGCTTTCAGACTAAGTATTAAAACAGGTCTTATCATTGATATTTCGTCGTTCACTTAGCATGCTCTAATTCCTTTACATTGAGTGATACTATAAAATGTGCATTCATATGTAAGTGCTGTTGTTATTTATCGTTTGAAGACTTGAATTGTTGTTACACAACTAAAGTGGGAAACGAGTATTCTGCCCGCTTGAACGTAAGTGGTTACTGTAGGGAGTTTTACAAACATTATACCGCGTCCCCGAATCTTAAAAAGCCTGTCGGTCACTTGCGTGACATCACAGCACCCCCTTAAGGAGATTTGAGATCGTTCTCACCGAAGGAGCACATAACAAAGATATATCTACGACTTCTCTAATTTTCGACTCCTGCCATTCTGTGGCGACTGTTTTATTATGCAGATTCTAATAGAAACGAATGTGCAGAATCACAAATTAATATTAATAATTTTTCTTTCGTGGATCAAAGTGTTTGATGTTTTTACTGGTTAAAAGAAGAAGCGGAGGTTGAGGTAGGTCATACAGATAAGACTACGATAATTGTGTTAAAAGATTCATGGCAAGTCGTCGACGATATCGTGAAATTGACAAGTTAAGAGTAAGTGGCAAAAAATGTTACTATACGATCTAAAAACGTTTTGAGTAAAAACTCAAAACGTTTTTATATCGTCTTTTATAGTATGCTAAAAGCCGACAGATTGCCTACAGTTGTTGGTTCTCCTTGCAAAATATTCATTCAGGTAATTTTATGTTGTTGTTTATTCGGGGGAGAAATACAGATACCGAGCGGTATCCATAAAATATATGGACAAAAAGACCTCGTGGAAGCAAGCAATATAACGAGTTAAGCAAAAATTTAACGCGGTTGAATGCACATTCATATCAAGTTCAATCATTAGAAGAAAGAGATGAGAAGCAGGAATAAAATTAAGCTCGAATATAGTGGTATCTGTAAAGCCTAGACTGCTAAGAAAACGGGGCACGGCAGGCGAGAAATGTACTAGCTTTCCACTTGATTATCAGGTGCATACGTCAGCCGTCAACGGTCGTTGTCAGTCTTTAACAGGGATTACCATTAGCTATGGTAAAGCATTTCGTTCAACATAATAAAGAGTTCAATATAACACGCTTTGTAGGAAAAACCGATCAAGTAGGCACTTATTATATTTAATCGAAATAAATGACGTGTGTTCATCAGAGGGGATAATAGCCAAAGTAGGTATACCTTTTTATTAGAAGATGATTACATCACGATGAGTAATGAACACTTGAACCGTCCTCGCTGAGTCGCAGTCATGCGAAACGTGGCAGAGTGACGCGTGCTTGTTTGTTTATATTACATTCTATTGATAATGGGTGTACGTGTGATAAGTTAGTTAGTTGGACTTGTGTTATCCGTACATAGCCCCACAATTGGGACATTGTGCGTAAGTAACCGACGCGAAAAATTGTTCGGTTACTCATACCACCTCAGCTCCGTCCAGGAAGATAATAGGGGACCGGTGTTGCGCAGTACCTCCTGCATCGTTTCTGGACTGTTAGAAATTTTGCCCGTTGCTCACGCTTTTACAATTTAGAAGCACGTGAGCCGGTTTCTCCTCAGTCTCCATGCAGCCTCTACATAAGGGACTGTCAGTGATGCCGATGTTGAATAGGTGTTTGTTGAGTGAGTAGTGGCCTGTTATAATACCTACTAGGTGACGTAGGTTTTTCCTTGTGGTACGTAGGAGTTTGCGCGACAGATGTTTATCTAAGGATGGGAGTGCTTCCTTCGTCTGTCTACATTCCTTTGTTTCTGCCCACTGTTTTTTGTGTAGTTTCGTGGTTCTGTCGCATACCCATGTTTTGAGTTGGCAGAAGGGTATTGGGACAATTGGTTCGGGTCCTACCATTTTAGTGTTCGATCCTCTCTTTGCCAGTTTGTTTGCGGCATCATTGCCAGAAGAGTTGCTATGGCCGCGTATCCTCTGCAACGTTACCTGATTTTTTGTTGCAGTCCTTTGCAGCTTACAGTGACACTCCAGGATGAGTCCACTGTTGAAGCAGTTGCTTCTAAGAGCTTGTAGTACCGCGGTACTATCCGAGATAAATGCGTATCGACTTATCGCTTATATTCCTTTATGTGACTGCTGTTGCAGTCCATGTGATTCCAACATATTCTGCCTGGAAGATAGAGTTGAGGTTTCCCAGGGTCGTTGGGTAATTGATGTTTAGGTCGTGAGAGAAGACTCCGACTCCTGTTCCTGATTTTGTTTTATATCCATCCGCATATATTCTCACTTCATGTATGCCAGAGCTGTTTTTATGTTCTTCATGAAGTTGGACGTGGTATTTTTTGTCGAAAACAAAAGTTTTTGAGATGATATGACACGTCGCTTCTAACATTGGAATTTCGGTGCATACTAACTCCTTTAGGCGCGCATGAGTATTCTATTGTCCCGTTTCCAGAGTCCTACCTTTTCGAGCCGTATGGCAACTGTGACAGCTTCCTGCTGTATGATGAGGTGTAGGGGTCTGAGGTTAAGTATGGCCTCCAGCGCAGTCGTGGGGGTTGTTTTCACACAGCCTGTCGTCGCCAGGCAGGCGAGTCGTTGTAGGCTTTGTAGTTTGTGTATGACTATGCTTAGAAGAGTGCGGCGCCATGTGTGTGATAAGTTATTAACTTATTACCAATAAGAAAGTCCGTTGGAACACTTATCGGCCAATGTCCGGCAGTTTTGGCAATGGATATACATCACCACGATCACCTAAAAAGTGAGGAAATGTCAGATATTTTTACTATGACTCGGGTTTTCTTTGTTTTGCGATATGTTGGTATTTCTAGATTGGTGTAAAAATACAGCTTTCATTCAGAGATGCGATATTGCTGAATGTTTATTATTGTAAAAAATATTTGATATACTTTACCATTTCGTTTCAAATTTAAATCGAGAACTCTGCAACGGTTGTTTGAAAATTAAAGTGGAAATAAATATTCAAAATATACACTGATGAGTGATGACGCAAAAAGTTATAATGACTAAAAAAAAATCTAATACAACACAGATTTCTTCTTTACAAACATACAGCCTGGCCTAGTGATAAGCTGATACCGTAGCTTACGGACATTTGCAACACTAGCAAACTGATCATAATGAAAAAAGTTATCATGCGCTGCTAAACCAGCCTTTCTGTCGGCATTCCGAGTCCTTAAGCTGTCAAGTCTTAATAAACCAGACATAATTATAAACCTATTGTGTCTGGCCGCTGATGTGCTGCTGCGACTCAATAGGTATAGGAGCCTGGAAACTCTAGTCACCGCAAAAACAATATATTGTAGTTCGGTTGCAAAGTTATGCAGGAAGGAGGTAATTTTTCAGATAGGCTGCTCCAGTTGTGTCAAAATCTTAGGTATACTGTTTAGATTTCTATTTCGAAGAGTTCGTTCTGCTCTTTATCACATATTTTGTAAGATAAGGTTATTTTCTCCTAAAAATAACGATAGCGAGGTAATTTATGTTATCACAAGCAAACTGACTAAAATAAAATATATTAAGTATAAATAAGATATGTGTACCTATACTATTATATTTAATTTAAAATACTCGCTACATATCATTGCAATTCCAGGTAAACGTTATAATTAAGCAGAAAAAGAAACTATGTTTCGGTTCCACGTTTCAAGAAGAGAGTATTGCTGTGTCAAAATCCTAGCTCACGCTGCAACTAAAAGTGCCTTGCAAATACCCTTACTTGACTCATATTACAAATACAACTATGTAAATGTAAGACGCCACAAACGTGTCTCAAATTAAACTGAAACGACTTATCAAACAATCTCACAGTCCTATTTATTAATCTCCGCAGTAGACAGCGTGTGATTCATTATTTAAATATAATATGTAGTATTTATATATAATATGTAGTATTTATATATAATATGTAGTATTTATATATAATATGTAGTATTTATATATAATATGTAGTATTTATATATTGCAGATTGTGAAAGAGAGTGCTGTGAGGCAGGTAAAAGAAGAAGCGCGTATACAAGCTGCGTGCGGCCATCATTCCTTCATAGCGGGCGCTGTGGCCCGCTGGCAGACTAAAAAAAGACTTTATATTGGTAAGTTATAATAATTGATCGTCTACCAATATTAAAGTTAGTTGTATATCTACGAAAGTATTCCAAACTAAAAAAGAGGTTTTAAGCTCGAATAGTTTAGTAGTAGTCGATATATGTAATTATTATAGGAGACTTGTTCTTTTTCGAGGTGGGTCTTTGTGTACAAAAGTCCTATCATTTACATAAATGTTGTGCCTACCTAACGACATGAATTCTTTTCTAGTACGCTTGTCTTGGAGTTTTTTCTTAAATGCTCAATCTCACAATTGCTTTCATTCAGTTTGTCAGTTATTTAGAAACCTATAGCAATAGTAAGTTTATTTTGAAAGCCTAGGTTTTAACTTCTGGTTTACCTTAGAAAATGTGTAAGCTTTGATTTCCCTATTTATATGATAATCGTTCTAGTAGGGTTTTTACGTCGTGTATATTTAACTGCGCTTCTAATTTAATGTTTATTATTTGCGACGACAACAATACAGGACATCCTAATGTAGAATTAATATTTACATTTCCTTTATTGTGTGCCACTCGGAAGTCAGCGCGAACAAGTTCCTGTAATTATACAAACTTCCTACCAAAGGGTAGCGTTCCGCTTATGCAAAGGTCGTCTTGTAATCTGTATACAAACAATCAGTTAACAATTTCATTTAATATTTACATAAATACCATTACATACTTATTGTTCTATCAGCAAAATTTGTTGATTTTAAAATAGTATACGGTATATACTTTAAACGCGTATTTGAAATTCACTTGCTTATTTGAGACTCCATTTACATAATTTTGAAACTATTAAACCACTACTACTGTTAAACTTTGCTCCTATTTTAAACTATTTAAATTATAAAGTTATCTAGATTTACAGTTAACAGTAGAAGTGATTTTGTAGTTTCTAAATTACAAAGTTGTGTTTCTCAAATACGTGAAGCGCTGTAGTCCGTATAAAGTAGCTTGATTTTAATGCATAACATTTGTGTAAATGTAAGATAAAAAGCAAAATAAGTATTTTATCGGTAGCACGTATCGTTGTACCACGAAACTACGCGCGACACTAACTTTGTCCTGCTAGTTAGCACACGCTAGACCTGTGACAGTCACTCATTTGTTGGATGATTGCATTATCTCCACACTCTAAATATAGTTGCGAATCACGTAGGGATGTCGCGGGCTCGACGTTCTACCGTCTTCATTGTCCTATTCACAAATTCAATTCAGTTTTAATTCAACCGGACGAACCAATTAGTTGTTAGCTCTATTACTAGGAACATCTACGGCCCGGTTTATTGAGCATTTAACACTTAGCAAAGACCAACAATACGAATATTTTTCATCATTAACGACATTCAAGCATCAATTAAAAAGGTAATTTGTCGACAATAATATGCTAGAAGCTGTGACTAGTGTTGTAGGACTGACTCGCGAAGATGCGGTCAAAAGGTTAATTTGTTTTTACGATTGAAGGAAGTAAGGCCAGATTAGTATGTCGCCCGATAACACCCGACCCAATAGTAAAGGTGATTGTACTAGATAATTTTTATTACAATAATATAGCTATCATTTTTTTATCGAATGTGTTTATCTTTAGAGTGTTTACCTCTCCTACGTCATATACGGTTGTTTACTAAAATCCTTATTTATGTTTTGCTAACTATTGTCTTTTTGACATTAAACGGTTAGGTTAGGAATGCATTTTAACTGATAAAATAGGAGACATTTGGCTGATATATTGCATCAGCTACACAATAGTTTGGGTTGTCTTATGTTTGTTGTGACGGTGACATTTCCAAGTCAACATTGTCATATTCGCTTGTCTATCTAAAGGTTAAGACGTGTTTTAACAAGGGTATTATTGTGCCAGTTTCAGAATACATTCCTGGTGGCGAGTTGTTAGCTTTACTCGATAAGTACGGGCGGTTACCAGAACAACTCGTCAAACTATTCGTTGCTGAAATTGCTATAGCTATTGGTAAGTGCCGATTTATTCGTGATTGGTAGTTGTGGTGAAATGTCTGTATGCAAACAAATATTTCTAGTTGTTTGTTATTTTCTGCATAACTTGGTTCAGTAGATTATATTATTGGTGATGCTTGTTCGAATGTTAGTAATATTTTTTATATACATATATGAATAGAAAGCTTGTGTGCTCGTCATGATACCAAGTAAGTTGTTATAAGATTCCGATTTTGATTCCAGATTTCCTTCATAACGCTGGCGTTATATACCGAGACTTGAAGCCTGAAAATATACTTCTCGATTCGGATTATCATATTCGATTAATCGACTTTGGACTTTCCAAGTGGTTGTCCATTGGATCGCGTACTACTACTCTTTGCGGCACTCTCAAATATATGGGTAAGTTAAAACATTTCCACAAATACTGTAATTAATGTAATTAATCATAGGATCGCATATGGGTAGTCGTGAATTTGATGTTTATGGCGTAGGAATGAATATTGTGCTTACGTCACACGTATAAAGAACAAATAGCTGGTAATGAAGGTTTAAAGACTACCAAAACTAAAACGGTCATTCTCCATTTCAGTGCGGGAGTTGACTAGTTTGATATTTTAAAAATGGCTCAGTGCATCGCTGTGGTCGCATGCGAGTGTCCCGCGGGCCCGGGCGGGCGTCAGTAGCGCACGAACGTTCGCGTGATTATGTCGATAGCGGCGGCCAGTGCTCGCGCGTCGGCCCACTGACGCCGGCAACATGAACGCGCGCACGATAGCGTTCGAACTGTCGATGGAGGGGCGGCAGGTGGACGAGGTGGTGGCGTGCATCTTCCACACGGTGCTGTTCCACCGCTCCAGCGGCAAGTTCACGTACAACAACGAGGAGAGCTACTCCATCCGCACCGTGAGCTACGTGGACGTGGACTGCGACTTCGTCGACTTCACGTACGTGTGCTGTGCGTCGGCGGCGCTGAGCCGCGCGCTGCGGCGCGACATCTCCGAGTTTTCGGCGCGCCTGCGCGGCGCCGACGGCAGCCCGGCGCCAGCGCGCGGCTCCATCTCGCTCGAGTTCTTCCAGCGGCGCCGCGCGCGCTGGCCCTTTCAGCCCGAGGCCGTGCCGTGGGAGGTGTGGACCGTGTACTGCGAGCTGCAGGAGGCGCGCTCCGACCACGACCTCTCCGCCAAGCACGAAAACGTGGTGGAGATGCTGCAGGACAAGATCGTGTTCATCACCGAGATCATCAACCGGCACGAATACGTGCCTAAGATGCCGAGCCGGTCGGACGCCGACCTCATCTTCGACACGTCGTACGCCGACATCCAGCCCTACCTGTTCAAGGTGCACTACAACCTGTCGGGCGCGCCGCCCACCTCCGTCGGCAACACGGTCCGCAAGCTCATCCGCGACACGCTGTCCTTGTGATGTATATTGTGTTCATATGTTAGGTGTTACGTGCTACCTTACGTTATGGCCACGCGTCTTATGGACCTACTCGTGTGATTATAATAACACCAAACACATTTTTTTTATAACTTGTCGAAGTAAAGAGAATAAATATTATATTGATGTATATGGCGTCCCTATCGTCTAATGCGCTAAATATTATTTTACTAAAGATTTAAAATTGAAATTGTGATTATTTTTACTAAGACATGTGTATTAATAATCGTAATGTTGGATGATGATTTGAACTATAGGAACTGTATTAACGTTTTGACAATACATAACATCTGAATCTAATATATCTGTGTCATTTATTGTACTTATGCTTTGTTTGTTGCACAAACGTTTGTTATAGTTATCGTTGCAATAATTATTATTTTGTGTAATTTAATTATATTTATCATTGACTGTTAGCTTGTACAAAGAGTTTTATGTTGTGTAGGTTTGTTCACTTACAAATTCCAACTTAATTATTTGGTTTGGGTGTCTAACATTAGTTATATGTTTCGCTCACGTAGCGCCCTCATGGGGTTGAGCCGAGCCTCTAGTAATCGTAAAACGAATAATATTTTGTGTAATCGAACATTTTGTCTGTTGTAATGTTAGTTTTAAATTTAGTTGTAATTACAGAGCTATGACTCGGAAGGCTGGTTGATGTGTCCATTCATTTTGTCGTTTATTTAAGCCTGGATTCGCCTGTTGTTTACTACTAAGGATGTTTATTTGTGTAGCAGCGTCCTCAAGCAATCACACAACTTTGACATAGAGTTAATAGTTACCTAGACGTTTATTATGTAAGTGATAGATAGTTTTAAAACACTCGTGTTTTTGTTGAAGTGGTGGCACTAAACCTTTTTATTCTTGATTACTAACGCTTCTTAAGTTTAGTCCAAGTTTGAGTCGGCGTACTCTCACGGTGTAGTCATTTGACTAATTACTTATATTTAATAATAGCTTTGTGATATCGCGGAAAACAACTCAGGAAAAAGTAAAAAATATATAATTTTAATTACGCGTGTGGATTTAGAGAAGATTGAATTATTATATAAATAGATAATGATATATGTAGTTATATATTGACAGTAATTTTATGAATGTGTATTATAAATATTGTAAATAGCATTGATAGATGTCACTTGAGTTATTCGAATAGTTCAGGCAGGTTTGTTGAGAGCATTATCGGTATATGATGTCGTAGGTGATTGTTCCATGTATTATGTAAAACGTTAGAGTAGGCGGAGCCGCGGTGCGACCAATGTCTCGTGTACATGTTACTGACGCATATATAGTTTTATTCAAATTGTCATATTTAACATTCTTTGTCTTACCTTCGTTCGCGAACATACATTCTTGTACAACGCTCTGTTGTAGAGAACTTAATTTATTGTGACGTGGCTCACAGAGCGTTGTTGAAGAACCTTGTTGTTATTGAATCCATGACCTACAATTTCTAGATACAACTTTTATGATAATCATCATTTACTCTGAAACACGTCAGTCGCCTTAGAGGTTAAACCAGAGTCAGTTATTTTAATTTGTTTTTGTTTTCTATAGGACTGTGAACCGAGTCCATCCATACAATTCTGATTTACTATCCTACCTCATTTTGTGACTCTAGCTTTAGTGTATCACATCTCTATGCCTATCTAATCACACTTGTACCTATTATAAAATATTTATCAGAAACGTTTTCGTCACCAAAGATAAGGCTGTACATAAACGCATGTACGCAGTGTACACATGTCATCATATATTTCAAATTCTTTTAAATATTTTTCTAGTGTGTTATATGACGAACTATGGAATATACACTTTCGGTATTGTAAATAATTACGTTTAGTTTTGTATTAATGTTGACGTTATACAGCTTGTGACACAACGGTGTGATCGTATTCGGCATGAATATAAAGTCCACAGGTAATGTAAAGCAATAAATTATAAATGGTTTTGATTATAGAAAACCATATATTTATCATTCCTGAGTATATCCGCCCGTTATACGCTGTATTAACGCCAGCCTCTAGCAAATTCTTTTATATCCATTTGTAATTTTCATATCAGTAAGTACCTTAAAATTCTAATTTCAAAATGTTTAAATAAATCTGGTGATAACGACAATATATTTTATCCTATTATTACCTTGGTGTGCCTCGTTATAGTGAGTGGTATGCCGAGCACATTGTAAAATATATCATTGCACTCCTGCTATGGCCTTATTTAAAAAAAAGATGTTTTAGAACTATAAAATTCACGATTCGCGTGTAATAACGGCTGTTACATATTAGAGTTTATGATAAATGAAACAGGAAGTATATATGTTGTGATGTATAAGTTCAAAAAAAAAATAAGCTAAAAATCTTAGTCTTGTGATATAATTTATATATAAGTGAATAAATGATGAAGTATTTTTTGTTGTTTTCTTTTAATTAATTGAACGCTTACTCACACATCGTAAGACATAATTTGTTAATCATATGCCTTTTAATCATTCCTAAATGTTTAATCTGAATGAAGTCTTTGTTCATCTTAGAAAATATGAAGAACGTTCATACCTGCAGGTTTTACTTGCTTTCACTTTCTGCCTCTGCCGTTTTGATCAACAAAGCGGACGATACTAAACTAATATACGCATAGCTTAGCCTTTGCACAAAGGCTAGTTATGTTATAATAAATGTACCTACATCTAAATATGTCTAATTAAAATTATTTTTATAGTTATTATTCAAGATATGATGTCTACCCTGTACTAAACATTATATCTGTATAAAATATCCATTTCTTATTTAGGTTATTTTTTGTAACATCAAGATTTACTGAGCAACATTATTTCAGGGGTCTAATAACAAAGGCGACAAAGTCCCCTCTTCTTCAACTGGACTTTGCCGCCTTTGTTATTAGACCCCTGATTTTATAGTACCTAGTAATACGGGAACGATTTTTACTAATATTATTTAAGAGAAAAATAGTAACTACTATTTAAGTTTATATCGTTCATTATTAATAGATTTATTTTAAGCCTTTTAATTTTGGAGCTCTAAAACAAATCCCGGTCTTGATCAGGACACCTTAGTTATGCGTTTATACCAATATACCATTGGCGTATATAAGGAGGTTAGCTAGGTCGCGCCCATCCAAAAATATCAGGTGTCGACCCTAGGATGTTAGGTTTTAACTAAAATTCTGAAGTTGTATGTAGGAAAGATATATATAAGTCTTTTGAATACTTTAAAATATGGCGATATGTAGGTATTACTAAGTCTTGCTTTGCATAAAACTTTATAGTCAAATGTTATGAATTACTAACAAAGCTATACTTTTACTAATTACCTATACCATAAATAAAGGTGTTGATTGTATGTAACTATTGTTACATACAATCAACACCTATATACTTACTAGAATCAATTGGATTAAAACATATACCTAACTAGACTACAATATTAGCTTGTAACTTTTTAAGGTTTCATTATTTGTAACTTACGTTTGTGAACAAAGTATAGGTACCTACTCAGGTTTATGCTATATATACCTACTAATAACTGCTATAGACCGTGATGCGATGTTAAGTTTAATAGAGAAAAGTGAAAAGCAGGAGGACTTCGTGTGCTACACGTCATCGAGATCTTCCTTCCATATAAAAGTAAATATTATTTATAATATTAATGATATCATTATAATAGTGTGAACGGAAGAATGACAGTAATTGCGTGGGGCACAAGAAGTGTGAATGCTTGGTAATATTGAGTATTAATTGCTAGAGAGAATATTGGTGTTTGATAATCGGTTTAGTTTGATAATAAAGTAGTAGCTTTCATATTTCTACATCCAGTTGCTGAAAAATATATAATACAAAAGCTTGTTAAAACACGGTCAAACGCATGTCAACTGCTGTGATAACAGCCAATCATGTGATTTGATTTTGACATGTAGATTAGCCTTTCAGCAATAGAGTGTTAGTGATACCTACTTGTGGTGTTCCTACCGATCACTACCTCTACCTTAGTGCGTGATGGGTGTGCCGTTGCGGTTCCAAAGGCGCGTCATTCCGCCATCCATTATTAATTTATTCAAATATTTTTGTATGAAAACCTTTTTAAATTTAGGTGTTGGTAGAACAGTCAAGAGGCTTTATACATTAGGTCAGAGCGCTGTTAGAATAGAATTGGCACGTACCTTCTCGCATATAGATTAGAGAATTATCATTCACCAATATCGTCTCTATATTCTAGAAATAAATAATATGTGTACCTAACCAATAATAAATATTGTCTGCAGCTCCTGAAGTTCTGAGTCGCGAGCCCTACGGACATGCCGTCGACTGGTGGTCTCTCGGTGTCGTTACTTGCCGAATGCTCACCGATAAGGTACGTACTTTTTTTAATAACAGTTTCTAAACTCTGTAGCTTGTAATAGGAACATTTGACTTTATTAGTACTCAGCATACCGTAAATAAAACGTTACATTGCTCTATGTATGCGCCACTAACAAATAGAGATTCTAGAATGGAGCAATAACCAATTATTGCATCACCTATCATACTTCTAATATTTTTTTCTTACAACCGAGCCGTCGATATCGCCTTTTGAAACTTGGCTCCTGGAATGGCTGCTTTGTTCGCACTATGGTAGGGCTGGTGGGCGCATGCGTAGCTATCGATCATAAGGTCCCTTTTATTATACCCGGGTCGAGTAGTAATACATAGTAAGCAATTATCAATTAGGAGAACGGCGCGTAGTTCTACACTACAAATTATATATAATCAGATGGCCGGCTCAGTACAATGCGCGATACTAATGCACGTATGCGTAGCAAAGATACTTACGTACTGAAATTTCTGATCTAGTTTGTCAAGTCCTTTTTTTAATGATTGCTATTTATATTACAAATTACTAGTAAACACGTTAACACTTAGCTAATTTTTTAATACTTCTAACACAAGACAGATGTTATCAAATGACTGGTTTGACTGTACTAAGTAACAAAATTTATACTTTTATATACACTTAGGTACCTACTTGTATAACATTCGTTATCTCTTTTGTTACACGGGCACCGGTAGTTTTATAATACGAAAACCTATTTATGGTATATAGCTATAGTATTAGAATTTAATTAGACATAGTAAGACTGTTTTTCAATTAAAGAAAAATAAAATAAATAAACGTATATATTTGTGTTTAACACAAGCATAATTAGTTTATTATATAACTTACTAATTTAATTAATACACTACCTATATAAACGATTTCATACACAACGCCTTCAAACACACACGCACACACACACACACACAAACACACACACACAAACACACACTCAAACACGCACACACATTCACTCGGTTGATATTGTCAAGCCAATTAGTCCCATAGTCGCACGAAAATTGTAATACCTATAAACCCTTTCCCGGTCGAATGGGTTGCCCCTAACACAGGATTTTCCTAGCATCGGGGTCACTATTCACATTAATATGTACTTTAACTAATATGTAACCATATTATAATGTCATACGATATGTACTCTCTTGTCTAAAGAGCAGTGGGTGGGATTCGCGCTTTGCTTGCACTATGCCTGTGACTTCTCATTTGCAAGTCCTATACTTCCGTTACTTCTCCAGCTGTTTCTTTAAAGTAAAATATTTTAAAAAGTATGAATTAAATAAATAAGAGAGCTTTCGGCAGTCTTACTCATTAATCGAAACGCACAACATACTCACAAAATAACACGTCACTACTCTCACGTTAAAGTCAACGACTAAGCAAAAATATTTACTCATTTAGGTCACAAAACAACACTTATGAATGTGTATTGGTTATTGAGTTTACTATAAAGAGGTACTTTCAAATTATAGGCTACAACGAACTCTTCCACACAAATGTTATAAGTTATGATTTACCTAATATGAGTGCGAATTTGATTGTTAATAAGATGTATCAGTAGGTGTTAGTTAAGATTAGAGTACATGAGCATCATAAAATGTCCATTACCCTTGAGCGCTTAATGTTGGCTTAATGAGGAACTAACACGAGCTGCAAGTGCTGAATATCTCGGCGTACATATAGACAGCAGACTTGGAACATTCAGGTTGACTCCGTAAAAACAAGAACCAGAAGGCTCATTTATACATTTAAATCCTTGCGTAATGTGACTACCTACAGAAGACTTAGATCTGTTTACCTTGCTCTCTGTCAAAATACCATATAGTATTCCGATTTTGGGGAGACCGGCAAAACGTTAATTTTAGAATAAGAGAGGGCACAAAGAGCAGTTCTCAAAGTTATGAATCATAAACCTATAGGATATCCCACTGCACGACTTAATGCTAATAGTAAAGTTCTGACAGTGAGGCAGCTCTTCGTTTTGAGGACGATATTAAAGATACTCCAAAATATACCCCTTCTAGAACCAAATAAACGTAGCAATCATATAATTTGTCCCAGAGTTTTTTTAAACTTCCGCCGCTAGACAACAGAACAGAAGTCTTGGCTGCAACTCTATAACATTCTAAATAAAAAAGAAAAGATCGCACGTCTAAACTACTACGAAATCAAAAATAGGGCTACTACTTAGTTTGTTAATCGACATTACGATGGTACCGAAGCACTACTAAAATATAGTTAGCTACCTGCCCTAATAAATAATAGATTTGCAGATTTTTATCCATCCACATACTCACCACACACACACATCTACAATCACTCACTCCCACATCCCAATCTTTTTCTATAATAATTATCTCAAATTACATTCACATTCTTTTCCATCCACATCCTTACACATCTACATACTCTCAAAATACACACATACTTACACATCAACAATCACCCATTTACACGTCTTAAATATGTCAATAATAAATATAAATTAAGTATTGTAATAATTCTCTTTTGTGTCCATTGTTGCATTGTTTTGGCTGAGTGAGCACTGTCCCCCAAAATACAGGTTATAGCCTAGGTTGGAAATCAGTATTGGTAAGTATTGTGCCTACTTTAAGTCCTAGAATAAGTTTCACACAATGTGCTACATTTCCCTGTTAATAAACATTATTATTATTTAACCACCTTTTTAACGAAAATGAAAACTCTAAGATATGATTCTATTCGTTCTGCTTTGTTTATTATGTCTAGGACAATAATTTCCTGTAGGTACGGTTGGCGTGATGGCTTTACCTAAATGCCAAACTTATTTTAGGGTTGATCATAATAATTGTGTTCCAGATGTCCATTCATGTGACTCGATGGTCCACTCAGTACTTACCATATTTCAAGCTATGTGTGAGGTATCTGCTTAGATTCTCGGTCGGATAAACTGTTATTGGGTTTCCCTGTCAAAAAATTCTCAGCGGCAGAACGAAGTATGGGGCTGTGCCCGGTAAGCAGAAATAGACCTGCCTCCTATAACGTGATTAACAAAATGTAGGTGTAATACTCTCCTGTGTGTGGGTATATAAGGTTAAGACTACGCATGTATGTAGTTTCATAGCCTTAATTCAGAATTTAGATTTATAACAAAATTATGCGCACTTTTTCTTAAAAATAATAAAAAGGCGTTATGCTTAAAAGATTTACGTTAGGTACTGGCCTATCAGCATTTAACGTAAGAACATAAACTATTATTGACATTGGTGTCCCTACGACGACGTAGCAATTCTGGTTAACAAAAAAGCGGTCGTTGCGACCCACAGGTCTTGTATTTGGACAGTTAACGTGGTAACCTAACCAACGCTAAAATTACAAATGTTGCAAGTTCGATTACACGAGACAGATATATTGTATGTATAGTTGACAAATAGTTGTACCATGCTACCTCATTCCAACATTTAATACTAATTATAGTTATAATTTTTTTTAATATAATAATTCTACTAGGTTCCTATTCTATGACATTTATAGCTAAGGCGATTAGCCATAAAAATTGTACGTTATGTAGTTCTAGCTTTTGCCCGCGGCTTCGCTCGCGTTAATTTAGAATTTGACAATCAATTCGGGTTGTACTCTGCTTGTAATAATATAATTCAATCTTGATTCGAAAGACACGTGGCGCCATCTATTATCATAATAACGTTATTATTGTTTTCCTCGGGAACTGTAATTTTTTTCAGGATGAAAGATAGCTTATGTTCATTTCTGTACACCTGACCCAAAATTTCAGGACGATCGGTTCAGTGGTTTAGGCGTGAAAAGGTATAACAAACAAACAAACTCATTTTCGCTTTTATAATATTAGTTACGATTAGGATTAACGTAACGCTGCACTAGATGGCGCTACAAGAAATAGTAAGCAGCGTCCGGCATGTCTTCCGCTGAGTAGTATTATACTATAACGGATAGTAATCCATATTTTCATACTTGTATTTCAGAGGTAAAGCAGCCAAATAGATTCGGATAAATTTTGATATAAAGCTTAAAAACTGTTGAAGAACATTAAGGCTACTTTTGTACACGAACGTACATGAGATTACTCACTCAATTCAATATGTCTAAGTATGGCGCCGTAGTTTAGGTGCTCGCTTCGTCACTCCCAATACGTTAATTTGTGGGTGGCAGGCCCTCCTGAGGCCTTGCCACCCGGAACCCTTACGTGGGGGGCAGGAGAGCGACATAAGCGCGTCTCCTGCGCCCCCTCCTCCGGCGGCGGACTTCCGGGGCGTAAGGATCTTCCTCACACCCCCGCTCCGCCGCCTCCTTCTGCGAGATGACAGACTCGCAGAAGGACCTCATTGCGCCCCAGAACCTGTCGTCGCCGAACATCTTGGATACGACGGTCGGCAACGAGAGGTCGGGGCCAATCGTAGCGACCAGGGCACAGCGCTCCGCGGCCCACGCCGGGCACTCCTCCAGCGTGTGTTGCGCCGTGTCCCGGTCACACTCCTCACAATGGTGACACCTGGTTGTCGGCTCCCTACCGGCTATCTTGCAGAGGTACTCCGAAACAGCCGTGTCCAGAGAGCACCTGAGTAAGCCGGTAGGTGAGCTGTCCGCGCCGTCTGTCCGTCCACTGTTTTAGTACCGGACGGACAGCCTCGACGGTCCTCACCCCGTAGCGGCGCTGGGCCAGTCTAACTTCCCACTTCGCCTTGAGGACCAATCGAGCCTGGGACCTTCGCGTTTTCACCGCCCTGTGCGTGGGTTCTTCACCCTGGAGCCGGAGGTCAGCGCGCCAGTAATACACTGACGCTTGGACCTCCGCCTCCAAATTCCAGGGCGGCGATGCCGCCAAAACGCACGCCGCCTCAAAAGAGGTGATGAGGTACGCCCGTGACAGCCTGATCGCCATCGCCCTCTGAGGTCTCCTGAGGAGGGCGACGTTTCGGCGATCAAGGGCGTCGGCCCAAATGGGCGCCACATAAAGGGCCATCGACCGCACCACCCCCAAATAGAGGCGGCGGCAGACAACACTGGGCCCCCCGATATTCGGCAGCAGAGAGCTAAGCGCTCCCGCCGCCGACATCAGCCGGGGGGCCAAGCGACTAAAATGGACGCGAAAGTTCCAGCGGCTGTCGAGGTGGAACCCCAAGTATTTCATGCTCGGCTCCACCCCAATGCGGACCCCTCCAATGATGATGTGGGCATCGGCAGGCGGCGCCCGCCGAGGCCCGTGAAATAATAGGGCCTCGGACTTTTCCAGCGCCACCTCCAGCCCCAACATCCTAATCCTGCCGACAACCAGGGCCACTCCGGCCGTGGCAAGACGGGCAGCTGCCCCGTAATCCTCTCCCCGGGCCGTAATCAGCGTGTCGTCGGCGTAACAAGTAACGCCGACACCCGGGGGCAGGGTGCCCCGCAGAACCCAGTCGTAGCCGATGTTCCACAGGATAAGTCCGAGAACCGAACTCTGCGGAACACCGCACGACATCTCCCTCCGGAACGTCTCTCCGTTCCGCCCCACACAGAACACACTCCTCTGGTGCAGGTAGTCCCCGACTATTCGGCGCAGATAGGGAGGCACCCCATGAAATCGGAGCGCCTCCCTAATAGTTGCCCACGGCAGGGTATTGAAAGCGTTGGCGATGTCCAAGGACACCGCCAATACCACCCCGCGCGAGACGACCGTCTCTTCCGAGAGGGACTTGACGCGACTGATCGCGTCAATCGTCGATCGGCCCTCCCGGAAACCGAACTGGTGTTCGGACAAGTCGGGGCCCACCCGCACCAGGTCTTTGGAGAGGCGGGCAACCACTACGCGCTCAAAGAGCTTGCCCACCTCATCCAACAGCACTATGGGGCGGTACGCGGAGGGAGAGTCCGCGGGGCGGCCCTCCTTTCTCAGGAGGACCAGCTTACCCGTCTTCCACATGGAAGGGAACCGTCCCGACTCCAAACAGGCGCTGAACAGCCTGAGGAGCCGGTCCCCTAGGGCGTCGAAAGCCAAAACCCAGGCGCGGGCAGTAATTCCGTCCGGCCCCGGGGCGGTGTTTTTGCCCCGAAGCCGCAACATTGCTGCGCCGAGCTCCGCCTTTGTAACTTCTGGCGCCCCGGCATCGGCACCGCCCTCCTCAATTTCGGGCGGCGCCATTTCGGGAGGCGTGTGCTCCGCTCTCGAAGGAAAGAGAGCGGAGACCACCTCCTCTAAATGCCGGGGCTGAAGACTCTCGGTGACCGGCGGGGCCCAGGGGCGCAACTTGCCCCTGACCGCCTTATACGGACGGCCCCACGGATCTGCCTCGAGAGTCCCCAGGAACTCTTCCCATCTTTGGGTTTTGGCCTCGCTGATGGCGGACTGCAGGGCGTACTTCCGCTGTTTGTACGCATCCCGCAGCCGTGCCTCCACGGTCGGGTCACGGTACCGCCTGCGTCGGCGGTACCTAGTGTACTGGCGACGCGTTTCTGACTGATGTTGTCAGACCACCAGTACACCTGACGCCTGGAGGTTGAGTACTGGCCCGGGGCATCGACGCGTCGCAAATCAGCGTCATCGCGCCCCGGAACCACTCCGCCTCTATCTCAACCTCCACAGGCCCTTCGCCCATCGGGGTCCAGGCCTGGACGATGGAGGCTTCCACCAGCACGTCTGCATCGAGACGTTTCAACGCCCATCGTTTGCAAACCTAACCTATATTTACGTGAGCGAAGCCGCGGGTGAAAACTAGTTGTAAATAAAGTAAATACAATCTAGTTCCTTTTATATAATATTGTCTTCTGTTTACGCGAATGTTATTCATTGAAATTAAACTACTATATTTTAGTTAGTAGTTCCTTTTATTCTTCATCTAAACTAGTTTTGATTATACCCTTGGCACAGTAGTCGTTTTAATTCGGCCGATGTATAGAGAGTAGCGAGTTTGGTTCACGAAAGGAACACAAAGCTCTGCGGTGTACGAATGTTTCTCGTCTGCGTGTTATTAAGTCCGTTGTTTGGATGTTTTGTGCTCTGCCTTGCATTGTAATTATTATTTTTATTCGCGGACGTGGTCTTATAAATAGCCAAGTAATTATTCAGCCTGTATTTACATAAAAAAATACATAATTTACGCCTGTTTCCCAGAGGGGTAGGCAGAGACTACGGATTTCCATTTGCTACGATCCTGACACACTTCTCTGGCCTCATTCACTTTCATCACATTCACGCTCTCCGCCCTCTATCTCGAAAACGGTTCACCGTATAAAAAAATTTTTAAACAAAATTTGTAGAGAATTTTGTATTCTACAATATTGATAATAAATACAAATAGCAAAAAACCCATAGGAAATGAGATATTTCCAAAAAAAGCGCAAAAAAACGATTTTCGTGACCTTTGACCTTGAAATTTAATAGTTGCTTACACCCTACCATATGTAGGTTTTGAGACAACTTTTAGGGTGTCAATATACAAGTATTTACAGACTTACAGCTGGGTATCTCGAATTACGAGATTCTTACCTAATTTAAGCTTAAATGACTGGACTATTCATCACATTTCTCATACACACTCGCCGCGCCGGTTTAAGCTGCTCTTAACCTGGCCTTTGTTAAGAACTTCTTCGATCTGATGGAGAAACGTTCGCCTAGGTCTTCCCCATGCGACTGTTCCATTCACACTAACCTTATAATCTTTCTTAGTCAGTCTTTTCTCGTCCCTTCTTTATAGAAAGAATAAAAAAAATACTTATTAACAAACTCAGTTTATACTATACTAGCTGTCCTCGCGGTTTCCCGCACGTTTCTAGTTACTGCTCCGCTTCCGTAGCTCGTAGCGTGATGTTAATATAGCCTAGGTTACTTCTGAATAAAGAAGCTTTCCAATGGTGATAGAATTTTTTAAATCGATTCGGAATTTATTTAGTTTATTCATTACAAACAAATACAAAACTTTCCTCTTTTATAATGTACTTAGATTTTCTTAAAAAAGTATAGTATACTCCTTGATAATAGTTTAACTAATGTTATATATGTGACAGTTTATGAAAACATATGTACAGTTTAAATGAAATTCTGGCACAGAGATAGACCATGTTCTGGGTTAAAACAGGATATTTAGTTCTTGTTTGCGATCCCATGGATTCATGGACAAAGCTGCGGGCAGAGTCTGGTATCTGATACATTAAAAGAAATCGTGTTTTATTATGGACTTACTGTTGGGTGAAATGTGTCTTTAGAGTTTACTGCGCATAATTCTCATGGTACAGTTGTTAAAAAAATATTACTATCACCCCTATTAAAAAAATTACAACTCTATTTGGAGTGTTTCAGGAGCATTAGGAGTAAGTCCTGTTCACACGACACAGGAATTACTCTTAACGCGAGTGTTATCTTTATAAACATTCAGAAAAGTATTCAACTATTCCTGCCTGTCAAAGCAAAACGAATCGAACCCACAACACTCGGCGTAGTGGCGAGAAAAGCACTTAAACCACCACACCTCATGCCGGTTTTTCAAAATCGGCTGTACATAGGTACGTTACGTTACTTTATGGAATGTTTTTTACAGGAATGCTTGTTTCTCATTTTAACAATAATATATCAAGAAGTCAAAGTGCTGGCTGAACATAGGACATTATGGATGAGACTCCACCGACAAGAGCTTAGCTCTTAAATTGAAGAGGTCTGCTGTGCAATTCTGCTAAATCCCAATACCGAACAACCAAACCACCTGTTATAATTAAAGTTTTTCTACGGTATCCATGGCATTAAGAGTTGGTTTCTATCGAAGCGACAAATGAGATTTTTAGCAGAATAGCACGTCTGTACTCGTACGAGATAGGGAGATGTGAGAATGGGTAGGAAGGAACGAGAATGTGTGAGAAAGGGTGGGCATTTGTCTAGGAAGATACTCCTAACTAATGCCCATTAATACTAAAACTATCGATGTTCGCATATTATATATATTAATCAGGCTTGAAAATTCATTTAATGGGTTACAGCCAAAGCTGCCTATGTATTTTTCCTGAGAGACAAGTTACACTTGGTTCAGCATTTCGAAATTATGTTAACATGTACTACCAATATGTTACATGTTAATTAAATAAAATGCATATTTATAAAAAACATATTTTATTATTACTTATAGTACCGGAAATTCGATAATTTACTTTGATAGTTTATAATTACAACGCAGGTAATTTTTCTGTTCGGCTATTTAAATAGTCTCTAGATCTAATGAATAGTCGGGGATAACCACGCACTAGGCGTGTCGGTCGCCACTCACACACTCACACGAGGCATGCATCACTACACAGGGGTGCGGGGCGCAGAGCGCGCGCCGCAGGCGGGGGGCGCGTGTCGAGGGACGTCGACACACGTCCGCCGCCACCGACACCTCACTACTTATCTAAGACTTGTTCTCGTTCTTCTTTACTTTTTCTTCAGAAGATTCTACACTAGACTCGTTACTATCAGAGTTCTCCTCAGAGCTGCCTGGTGTGTCATCTAAAGGTTTCTCGTTTTGAGCTTCGCTTTTGTCGATCTTGGGAGCTGAAGAAACTTCCACGGATTTAGTTTCTGCTGGGGCATCTGTAGAAGCAACCTTGGGCGATTTTGGTTCGGCGTCATCTGAGCTGGGTTTAACTTCAGCGTCTGATTCCGCAGGGATGGACTTGGGTTCTGGTACAACTTCGGTGTTCTTAATAGCCGCTGTAGGCCCTTCTACTTTGGCCTCTTTTACTTTTGCCTCTTCACCTGGTTTCTCTTCCTTTGGAGTCTCTTTCTTTGTTTCTTCTGCTTTGGGTGTTTCGGCTGACTCTGATTTTTCAGGTTTGGTTTCACTGGCAGCCTTGATCTTGTCATCAACAGTATCGCGGACTACTCGCAGACTGTCATCAGTTGTAGTAGGTTTTTCTGATTTGGGGGACTCCGCGGCAGGCTCAGTAGCCTTAAGTTCGGGTTTGGTTTCATCAACTTTGATTTCCGTCTTAGCTTCCCCTGATTTAGGTTCCTCCGGTTTAGATTCCTCAGTGGCAGAAGAGTCCGCTTTCTTGGGTTCGATTTCTGTAGCAGGGACTACAGGAAGGTCAATTTTCTTTTCAGGCGTGGGGATGATATCGGTTAGAACTGCCTCGTCAGCTACAGCAGCGTCAGATTTTACCGCTTTGACAATATCAATTGGCTCATTAATGTCAGGTTTGGCAGCATTTTCAAACAGTTGATTTACGATTGCTGGAACTTCGTCTTTAGACTCCTCAGTTGATTTTAATGCAGGCTTAACAGCTTCTTGCGCTGGTTTTTGTTCGGTGGCATTAGTAGTTTCAGGATTCTCTTCAATTGGTTTTTCCACAGATTCAGTTTTCTCTACAGATTTAGCTTCTGGTACTACTACATCGTTTTTGATTTCCGGTTTAGGTTCAGCGCTTGCAGGTTCGGCTTCCTTAATTATTGTTTCGCTTTCAACAGGTTTGTTTTTAGCTTCAGGTTCTTTTTCAGCCTCTTTAGCTTCAGGGGCTTGCTCGGTTTTCTTTTCTTCAACTGGAGCGGATACAGCTTTAGGCTCAACTACAGCCTTGGTATCCACTGCGGGTACAGCTGCTGCCTCAACTTCAGGTTTCTCTTCAGCTACTGGCATTGCCAGACTCACAGCCGCGAAGGCTAAACATAATAATAAGACCTTCATCCTGAAACAACGAAAACGTACAATTAGTGGTCCGACAAAATAATGACAGAGATTATTATGGATTCAAATGCACGTCTGCAAGTCGTGAGCGCGTTAAGGCCAATGTTACGCGCCCCTCGACGTCAACGTTCCGCAGCAATTTTCTTATTAAGGCTGAATCATCTAAGGGCCCGAGATGTTGGGGAACAGATAACTATCTTCGAATTGTCTCGAATTAATTCTTCATATTCCTGTGAATATGGAGGATGTAAACATGATATTTCATGACTAAGCTTAAAACATAGTTTCCAAAAAAATAATTATAATGAGAACACGGCCGTATTTGTTTAACTTATTAATCAATTAAGAATATAGATTTATTAAATTTGAATGTAATTATTTAATAAATTAATGATAAATACATAAATTGTTAAAGGTATTCCTATAATTCAATAAAAGATGCATTTAATTTGTGCATGGCTGTTTGCAAGAGGCTCGTCTATTTTCCATTAGCTAGAAAGGTCGAACACCTCGGCAAGTTCTATTTTTAACTTCAACAAAGGTAGGGCATTAAGGCGATAGTCCTGTCGGAATGCGGTCTGGCGCCGCACCGCAAATAGATAACCGCCTTCGATGGGAATGATCATCTTAAAAATAACCTAGTATTAGTAACGTTAGTTAATAGTAGCCCGCCGCTTGTTGTTAACTATAGGATTCCTACCGGGTAAACCTTCACCAGCTATCATCGTACATCATGCGATTCGTGCGAGTATTTTAAATGTGAATATTGTGCATTCTTTACTCTGAAGGTCATTATTATTCTGATTACTAGCTCACCAAAGTAAATAATTTTAATTTAAATAAGGTAATAATCGAGAATCGAATGTAACTATAAATATGTACCTACTTAGCACAAAGAAATTATCAAGACTTACGCGAAAACTTGAAATTGACATTTATTTTATAGCTCTAGAAGTACAAAAAAACTTTCTACTGACAAATATTGTAATAATAACATAATGATTATAATTATGATGTGCACATGACAGACACTTCCTAGTGCGTGCTGGACAACGCAGGATGCGAAACGCGCGATAGAAATATGGATGATCCGGCCAGACGTAGGCAACGCATTATCTGAATTTTAATTGGCTCATTGAATTGAATCGCCTACTAGAATGCAATGCGTGCTATCGTATGAATGATTCACACGGACACGCATTTGTCTCCGATAGTTTTAATCAACTGGAAGTACATACTCTTAAGGAATACATAAGCTTAAACATTTCTGCATGAGTTGTCAATGTTAGTCGTTCAGTGGCCTAAATTTGGATGCGTATGGTGATTCGGCTGATAGTATCTAGACTAGACTATATTCTATGTCATGCTAACATATTAAAACAAATCTAAATGTCTCCGTGAATTTCATTGTAATAACCTAATAAATGACAAAACTCTCAAAGAGGGATGGTTAGTTCAGCCACCGCCTGCATCCAACTATTTCGTTTTATTTTTGTGGTATAAGCTCGAAAGGTCTCGTTTTCTTTTCGCTGACTGGTTCAGATGTGCATTTCAAGTGAATCTTAACGTCTCATTGCACAAGTCAAGTTCAATACGTAACGAGAACCAGTTCCATAAGTTCTCAGTTACCGGTTGTTACGCGTTTAATATTCTTACTTCATTTTGTACTCAATATTGTCTGCTTTTTGTTTTTACTTTGAACAGGTCTCAAGGAGCGTAGAAAACGTTTCGACCCCATCCTTCTGCCCACGTATGGTCTGCTTAATGAAAATGAAAGTTGCGTGAGATAATTGCTGTCATTTTAAATAAACTTCAGTGCATTTACCATTTGCGCTTTTTGTAACATATCTTTAGGTAGATTGTCGTACTCATTACGGAAGTTTTCGTAATTAGCGTTCTTTGTATAGGTATATACAAAACAAGTGTCTGAAATAACAGTAAGTTTTAAAATTATATGATTTAGTACTAATGATGTCCCTAAAACCCAAGATAAGTACGCTAGAAGAAATACGAAATCAGAAGACAAAAATTGTCTCGAGCGTTATAAAACTGGTTTGATCAATAAACCGATGAACTGGGTGCGGCCGTTGCTCTTTAGCCATTGGATGCTGCCATTATCTGAATACTTATACGTAAATTCATGTAACAACGAGGGAAACTCGCATTCCTCTTTAAAACGGTTTTAATTGTCGTTTCGTTTCCGCCGTTTAATTTCAAAGTAACGTTCATAACGATTATATTTTGTTTGTACTTAGGCTCGTTGCCGTTGGTGCAACAAATCACACTTGTAGGTATATGTTAACAAATAATTTACAACTGATGTTGGTAAAATATGATAGATCTTCGCAGTAGCAGAAAATAATTTTATTCAAGAGTAAAGACGCACAAATTTGTCATCTTGTCCGCTAGTGCAATGTTGTAACATGTTTTATTTATGCGATCGTTCTCTGAGTTATTTTCTGGAAGGATATCCTCGGCGGGCTGAGGGCAAGGATTGTCGTCCTCCCACACGACGCGGCAATCTTCCAATTGAAGCTCAGCGCATGCTCGCTTATTGCGCCAATGAAAAAATTTACCGGCCGCCTGGTAGGCACGCCGCCGGCTCAAACATGGTGTTCAACGTGATCGGATGATGTCTGCTATATATGTTTATATTATTTTTACCATTGTCATTGTTGTAAATAGGGAATTTAAATTAAGGATACACTCTTTCCATGTTTAAATCTGTGATTTCGTTGCATATATTTTTTAAAGTTTTCTTTGTCAAAGCGTTTTTCTTCGTACAACCTGATTTTGTAGGCCTTGTGTAGTCAATTTATTATGTTGTACTAGAACTTGTCACAGTTACAACATTATGTTACGGTTGACTGAGCTTATTTACGAAATGCACATATTTAACGATCGCACTATTAGACCGTAACAGATGAAATATTTTGATCTTGATATTTCTGTCATTAATATACAAAAATAACTTGTCGTCACTAAACGAAATCGACCTCAAGTTATTAGTATCGACGTCAATGTTAACAGGAATTATAGAATTTTAAATTTGGAGGGTATTTGCGAATTTATATGATCTTATATTAAGCTGTTCAATGTTCGCTATTTTTAACGGATATGTTTATAGACATATCAAAAGTAAACGATGCATTCAAAATTATAGTGTTTTTTATTCATTCGACTATCGTGTATTTAGCCGTGTTGCAAAGTACAGTAATCAACATTATAATATGTTGCATCAGTAGTATTTTCTACAAGCTGTGAGGTTTCATCAAAATGTTACAAGGACTTCGTAATGTGCGTCGTAATTACTCAGGTACACCATAATAATCCCCGTATTCTTTATCTACCATTTAAATCACTTGAGCTCTGATGGGAAACGCTATACACGTTTTTCTAAAGGCAATAAAAACGAGGTATAGAGGCCTGGGTTAGACAGTAGCTACTACTATGAATGTATTTTTGTCTAGTTGTGTTTATCTGCAATTTGTGTTGCAGCTATTCCTCAGTGAGCTTTATAAACAGAATTGTTATAGTTATAGTCACAGTAATGTGATTTAAAAAATTGGCCATTATAAAGAGATAATTAGATGGGCGTTGTTAGAAAAGTAATTTAGTTACACATTGCTCCACAGTGTGCAGGAATCGTGACCATTTGTGAACCAATTACGTGTTTACCTCGCGCGGATGAAACGATCCTACTAATCAAGGTGTCACAATAAAATCTTCGCAATAGCTTGTGTATCCGCATGTAGAACACGTATTCTGAGGTAATTTATGTTATCTCATAAAGTACTGGCTATAATATTAATGACAACATTATTACTACACGTTATAAAATTAAAACCATCGTGTTTGTTGATCTTATTTTTAACTTTAAGTGATGATATTTTAAAACGTAAGTCGTGCGACTACCCATTGATATTCGGCTCCTTCGAAATTATTCCATTGCGCTGTGTTGAGTAATGTTCGTGTTTCAAGTAAAGGTTAATGTAGTAGACCTATTCTTTGTCTCTCGGTGTGTCCAGGTGTACACAACAAATACCACAGTGATGTCCTCGCTTACAAAATTCTCCAAACAGGTTTCACATTCTTCTGATATCTGATTATTGGGAAATGCAATGAAATTAATATCCATTAACCGCTGATGCAATGGTAAATAATGCACTTCACTATATTAGGGAATTATATACGACTTTATAGAAATGACATTTGGTTGGATGACGAGTAAATGTGGAAACTTGCAATAAGCATTTATTTTGTACAGAATCCAATGAAATTGGGACGCCGTCTTTCTTTTCGATTTTTGGCAGTTGACTAAATATAATCGATCGACCTAGACGTATTTTTTTAACGTTCAACGCTTTCTACAAAAAATGACCTGGTCTTATAGTCTAGTACATAGCTGCTTGGTTGCTGACTTTCTATTGCTGTATCTATGCAGCTCAACATTTGAACTACATAGCTGATTGTGATGACAGTGATGCATTATGAAATATTAGTACCTCGGTTATATTGTGTAAGTTTCGACCCACGGTTCATTGTCGTACAGATCAATCCTATCCGGTGTACAATGACATCTCACCGACATAAATCATATATGTCGATGAGACATTCGTTTGTGATGAATTGTTTAGCCGTGTTACTTGTGGAGCAATCGTGCAGCGAGTAAGTACGATGCCTAATAACTATACTAAGCCTTTTATAAATTGTCCTTTAGTATTGTTATATGGTAATCAGCAGAAGCGATGCATAATAGAACAATCTCTAAATAATTAGACCCTTTGTCAGTAAAAATATGGGATGAAATTATTGCTATCTACATACAGATCCGTGATTCGTATGGCAGTTATTAATTTCCTTATTTATTATCCTATATTACTCGATTCAGCGATTTAATCTTACCTTCAATAGTTGCTTACGCTTACGTTTTTAGTTTAAAGAGATACATTCATAAATACACCACAATAAGTTATGTCACTTACTAGCACAATTTCGTTATCTAGAATTATAACTTACAATACCATAGAACTTGGTACGCGTTCAGCTGATACCGTCTGAAACCATTTTGATTTATGATTATCACGTGTAGTGCAATTTGAATGTATGCAATTCTCTATTAATGTAACTCTATGCGCTTTTCATTCCGTATCAAATCGTTTCTGTTTAATAGAATGCTCGGCTGGAATTTACATATAAATGTGTTGCGCGCAATCAAATTATTGCCTCCACAATATAAGATTAGAAGATACTTGCGTATACTGGATTAATTATACCCACTTAGTGATATTAATTATAGCTTTTTGATTAACTTAACTGCTTACTTTATCGATTACTTAAATGATATATTTGCATAAACTCGAATGTTATTACCTAAGCATAGTTAAAAACGCATGACGCAAAGATTTACAGTAGGCAGTGGAAATATTTAATGTATTTATCGTTTTTAGTGTTCCCCGACCAAGGTGAAAATGATAATAGACTTGCCCCGAACTCGATTAGTCACAGCGTTTTAGTCTGCCAAACTTACTAGTTGTCTTGACAAAAGAAGAACTACTTACCACAAAACGTGAATTCATTATGGCCTTTGGCGCAGACAGTAGCTCCTCTGTCGACTGTACTTTGTTATGTATGTTAGTTGCACCCTAAGCTTGACAAATTACAGATTATAGCTAAATGCCCTTTGTAAGAAAAGGCGATAAACCTCCTTCGCTAATCGATAAGTACGGAATGCTTTCTAAATGGCGGCTGTATGGCTCTCGGACTTGACCGTTCTTTTTATTATCTTTTTATAACCTCAGATGTAATTTTAACGTTTTTATGTTGTATCAAATGTGATATTGCGAAATTGATTTGGTAACAGAAAAACAATTGTATACCCAGAGAGAGGTCACCGATTTTATTTCAGACCTCGAAGTTTTCTTACTCCAAGGCTTTAATATAATAGTTAGGAGGAAAAACGTAAATTAATAGATAAACGGGAACTGGTTATGAGTGGCCGGTGCAGTGTTGGAGCAGCATAGGTCAATGCCAGCGGAAGAAGTGAGTTTGAGTAACGTAGCCGCTCGCGCCCGGACAAGTGCGAAATGTCAACAAAGCTCGCATCCTCTCCAAGCACTTACCCGATGTCTTAACATGAACTCTGTCCGTGTAACCTGACATTTTTCTTATTTAGTTACTTATGTAAGCCGTATTAATTATTTAATGTCATATCTTATGTAAACGGTTACACTAAATTTATTAAATTAACCGCGTACTGCGTACATCTCTGACACCATTTACAGATGTTGCAATTCAATTTATTTATTTATTTATAAAAAGCTAATCTTCCTTTTTGCTTCTCAACCGTGAAGATCACAGTTCGGTATTTGAACCATGACAATATCGTTTTTACGTATATAAGCATCAAGATTAACCTCGCTTGTCCAAAATAATTACGTATGCAACTTCAGACCATTGTTGTGGCTAAACATCCATGATCCATGGAAATCTTTATCATTATGTTAAATAATAGACGTGACCGGTCACCTTGGTTACCTTACTTCGATGTTTAGCATACACCGATATAGTAGCTGTATAGGTAGGGTAACAAAAAATTGCCGCGGACATTGTCGTTTATTAAAACAATTCATGTTTAAGTAAACGATTACAATAGTTTACGGTTTGGGTTCGATGTCTCTCACGGAAATATCATATATACAAATCATACTTATTTGCTGATTGCGTCACAGCAAGTTGACAGGAACGTATGCAAACTGACGCCACGGCCGATTTATGGAGCGCGGATGTGATAGTTTTGCTAACTATTCGTGTCATACATGTGCCTAGGTTTTATCGCCTATTGTTAACTTTAGTTTACGAATTGTTCTCTATGAATGTAGGCGCCTATATTTTTCAGTTTTGGTTGAACAAATGGTTTGTACTTTTCCGAATATGTTTAGAATTGATTAAGCTTGAATACGAACGAATGGTTTGTGTCAAATTGATGGACAAATTAATGTGTGCACACTTTTGTAGCATATACAAGACCTTATATTTTAATTTTTTTATGGTCCGGTATCAGTCGGCACTCACGGGGGGTGAGTCATGAAACAATTAGATTTTTTTCTCCGACTGCGATAACTCAAGCGGTAGATGTTATTGGCGAGATGTTTTTATCGAGGTTTTGTTTCGCTCCAGTCAGCCACCGGGGTCATTAACTACTCACGATCCACTGTGGCAAATTACTGATTTTGTTTCTGTAATTTCTCATTCATCAAATTTATGGTTAGTTTTATAGTTTCTGCGAAATTAAGCATGATTTGATCGCGAATATGGTTTCAAGATCGGCGTTAAGGTGAAAACCTTAAGTGCAGATTTTTAACATTTATTTAATAACAAACCTATTAAAAGTATTATTTTCTTTATCTAATGCAAGGAATGTCCCTACGAGAATGTTGTCCCTTGTTTCTTTATTGAGTATGTTAATATGAGCCGCGCTCGGAGATGCATAGCTATAATCTTATAGGTGCGCCCTAACACAAATTAGATTTGCAATACCAGAAACCTGATGATCGTGTAAAAATATTAAATACGTCATTGAGCAACCGAATCAAAGATCTTACTTAAGATGTTACGTGTGTTCCATAATTTAAATTATTTCACCCCGTAGTATGCGCATCAAATATCAATAATGTGTGGTGTAAATTACTTAGTAATCAATGTTTCATACGTGATTCAATAACGCAAAAGTGCAAATGTTTTAGGCGTAAAGACTCTGGCACTTCAATCCAAATCAATTCACTACGCTTTAGTCGCGCCTGACGCGATACTATGTGTTAACAAAGTTTGCTGAAGATTCTTTCATATAAACCCGAACATAACAAACTTCACTTTCAGAGATCAATGCCTCTATTTATTTAAGTTTTGTTCATTATTACAAATGATTTTTAAATAAGCAAAACATTTTATTCTATATATAGATGTATTGTTTAATCGGAAACCGTAGCGTTCGTTACATTTACATACATTTTATATTGCAGAACTATAATTCAACAGTGACATACGAGATTATACTCCGCTATAATATTAAACTAAAGGGAATATGCATTTACAAACAAGTATCGGGGGCATCGATCCGTGACCGCAAATTGTCGATCTCCGGCGACAGCCCTGTCCGCCGTCCCGGCGTTATCCTGGCCATCCTAGCGTGAATTGCGCTACTTGTTTTATTTATTGTCTGAACAGGTTACTGAGCTATAACTATAGTATTAGTACAGCATTGAATGCAACGTTGATCAATTTAAACTGATTGCTTGAAGTAGAACGGACTTAAGGAATTACGAGCAGGTTAAGTACATTTTGTTAATGCTGTACTCAATTGTGTTAGGTCTTGTAAAATAACGCTTTATTTTCTTGTAACAAAATACAAAAGAGTTTTGGATTCCTATAAATAGATTTTTTACTTCGTCCTAATTTGTAAATACTAGTTAATCGAGAAACCGTGAATCGCTTTGCTCGGTTCATTTATTATACAGAGATTTATTGCTATTGCCGGTAATATTCTATTTGAAATTCTAGATCAGTATAATTTTATACACTGGAACAGCGAACTTAGGACAAAGGCCCTGTTTTACACAATCTCGACAATTTTGCTCAGCTGTTTAATTTAATTAAATAGTTATTATATAAATGATAAAAAAATATCTATACTGTGCAATATACGGCAAAATAAGTTTAAAATGTTAAGAGAATTTAGAATATTTTACGCGGAGGTAATGAATAGATTATGTTGACAAGATATCTGTATGGTATGATACTCACTTGAAAGTTAGGTCCTGTGACGAAACAGCGGTTGTTAGGATGAAGGTAATCACTGACACTAGTTTTATATTGTGAAAAGCTCCAGCGTTATTTATTTAATATGTGCGGTCGCTGTGACGGTCGGCAATGTATTGGTGGTAGTTTGATAATGGCCGTGTTTATATAGCGCGTTCGGGAGGCGCGTTGTCAGAGCCGCGCCGATGCAAGCAGCCTGCGTATGACCATCTCCGCTATTGGGAGCTTTACCTTTTGAAATATTATCTACCTTTGTCCAAACCATTGGTAATGTTTTAAACACCATAACTTTATATTACGCGTCTATTACTTATATACTTATCTTATTGTATGTAAAGAATTTAATATATGTAGGTATTTATTTAGTAAGTATAATGTTAGAGCTGGTATATACATATATAAATTAAATACGCTTTCTTTAGTATGTCAACACACATGTATGTCGCTTTCTCTAGTGTACAATGAAATACTTTATGTTTTGTAAAACAAAATATAGAACTGAATAAAATTAGTACCTGATACTTATAATTAATTATATAACTAATAAAGTAATATACAATGCTGTAATTATGTTTACTTATTATTACGTTGTATTATAAAATTAATAGAAGAGGCTCTCGAGAAATAATATGCATAGGACGGAATCATTTTCGTATTAGTTAATGTCAAGTCAGCCAACATTTTTCTTACATACTTTTGTATTAATATTACTAACTTTTGCTCGCGGCTTTGCTCCCGTAAAAGTAGGTTAGGTTATGTTAGTAAAAGTAATGTTTCTTTAAAATAAAATATAGCCCATGTTACTCGGTACTAATGGAGCTTTAAAAATATTTTTTAAACCGGTTGGTTAATTTTTGTGTTAAATCCTTACAAACAAACAAGAAATCAAATATTTCGTGTATATAATATTAGTACCTATAGATAAATGAGAGAGTATCCCAGTTTCTTTGTTTGTTTGTCATGTTTTTACGGTTAACCACTAAACCGATTTGATTAATTTTGGTATGGAGAAAGATTGAACGCTAAAGAAAAAAGTTTTGAGTCGCACACAGCTACTTAAACCCAGCTTCTGTGCATTATTTTTATATTGTACGCCGTCTTATATTCTAGGGCCTATTTATTGGTTTAAAATAGCACATATCGTATTGAGAAATCTGACGGTTTTACGAGAAGTTTAATATACAGCATGTCATTGAAACTTGTGATCAAATTTAGATGTCCTATTAAAGATCCCACGAGCAATGTAGCCCATTTCATTATGAGTTTCTGGCGTAAGAACCACTAAGAAACTGAATACATCGTCGTGTAAGTAATTTTATTGCGAAAACATACGGCTGAGTTATATTAACAATAAGGAATAAACATCACGGAAGTTGTTGGCATGTCCAGATCTGTCCAGTAAAGTCCGTAGATAAATTAAATAAAATGGTATATTTTGAAAATTTGTTTCCTAGTGTAAAAAGCACATACAAAATAATTTCAAGTCTGGTTTATTTATAGCTAGGTATTTTCTGCTACTCAGTTGGCCTGGCCTATTTTAGTGAGTAGTAATTTAATATTAAATGTCGTTCCCTAGAGTGGCAGACTATCAATAGCTTAAACTACTTTAGCATCTCTCTGAGTATAATCTATAAATGTAAGCCCAATTATTAAAAGAATGGTATTTGCATGAATAAATTATATATAATGATTAGATTGTATATAATTTATACATTTCAACATATTAAGTTACTTAAGGCTCAAGAATAGTTTATCGTTCTATGAAAGTTGTGTTTTGAGAGTCGGTTCAGTAGTTCCTGAGATCGAAACATGCAGAAAAATGTTACATTTTCACACAATTAGTACATGCTTATTACGGTCCTAAAATAACATAGTACCTACAAGTGAAATACTTCTGAATAAGTTCGCTGAAGGTCCCAAGACAGATTAACGTTCCCAGGGAATTCAATGTTAAAACTGGATTTTAACGATGATCACTACTGAATCTGGCTACACAGTTGTTATAAAAATGTATCTATATAAACGATATATGGTTTCCACTCTTGAAATAGCATAGTACCTATATAGACCATTAGATTTTGCCCGCGGCTTCACTTGCGTTAATGTATGTTAAGATAGATTAACGTAAGTGATTTTTAGTAGTCTATATGTCATTCTAATGTATAAACAATAATACTGTAAAGTTTCATCAAAATCTGTTAAGTAGTTTTTGCGTAAAAGAGTAACAAACAACTATCCATCCTCACAAACTTTCATATTTATAATATTAGTAGGATATTTATATATTTTTAAACAAATCCCGTTTTATGTATTATTTCTGTGTCGCTAGAGACATTAACACGTTCCCTGTCCGATGAACCACATATGGTACATAACAATTGATTTTCTATTGTGTCTATCACGGGACTGTGAATGGGTTAAAAATATTACACAACAACAAATAACACCCAGACTCTGGATAATTGATTGTGAATTGTAGGATACAATTTTAATACATAAATATATTCTAATTTTGTGATTGTTTGGTCGTGAGATTTGATCCCCACGGGATATGTGGAATCAAACTCACAATAATCGGTGCAGTGGCACTAGCGAGGCACTTAAACCACTACGCTATCTGTGCAGTTATATATAGCCATATATTTCAGTTACATGTTGTAGATTCCCATAAAATGTATACATTGTTAACTTGGTAATAAAACGTGGCTCTTATAAGAAGAGCGGCTGACAGCCTATCCAATTATGCTGTTATTTTGACATGGCTTGACGTAAAGCTATTTGCAATTTTCTTATCATAGTATAAATTACATTCATTACGTACCTGCACGGTTGACGCAGTGGTTTAAGTGGTTAGTAGGCCATTGTCGCTGCGTTTAATGTTATAAGGTTTGATCCTCGTACGGGACAATTTGTGCGATTTAGATGTAGCTCTTTTGATACTGTGTATTCTTTGTTTCTGTTGGTGTTTAGCACCAACACACCTATATTGTTATATATTTTAAGCCCCTTAAATCCACAGTTATGATTTTCATCATAGAAGATGGATTTTCAAGTACCTAAGGTAAATAATAATTTATGTAAAATAAAAGATTATATGTAAAGTGAATAAAAGAATTTGGTGTTATGCATTCTGTGGCGATAAAAATTTGCTTAATTAAAAAATAAAAGCCTTACTGATTTACATAGATATAGCGGTATCAAATTCTCAATTTTTAATTATAAATTATATATTATTAGTTCCTAACAGTTAAATACAAATACTAGCATCTCATTTTACAAAATTTTATATCTTTTTTGATATAATTATAAGGCCCCTCGCTGTTCTAACGGTATATGCAGTAGCTTGCACAACTTTTACCAACCGTAGCTACTGGGTTCGATGCCCGGATGCTTACAAAGTCTTAGTCGTAGGAAATTCACAGCAGCGGCGAATTTAAACATTTGCCCAATAGGTATACGTCAATGACTGTTATCTGTGCACCATAATATAATCGAATAATGCTATAATTACATAACATTTATGTGAATATTAATCCTTTCCCATTTTATTTTTATGTACAAATATTCTCGGATAAGTCAGGACAGTGCAACAATAAAAGCTTGGGCTGTTTTAACGTTATTTCTCGATGGTTTGATTTTATATTAAGGTTTAAGATGGTTAGCTAAATGTGTCGCGTAATTGTCATGACGATTTAATTTTTAAATTGGATTATGCTTATCCAGCCTTTACATCTATACTAATATTATAAAGCTGAAGAGTTTGTTTGTTTGTTTGTTTATTTGTTTGTTTGTTTGCTTGAACGCGCTAATCTCAGGAACTACTGGTCCGATTTGAAAAATTCTTTTAGTGTTAGATAGCCCATTTATCGAGAAAGGCTATAGGCTATATATCATCACGCTAAGATCAAAAGGAGCGGAGCACCAATGAAGAATGTTTCAAAATCGGAGGGCTTTTTTCCTTTTGAGAGGTTATGCTGCGTGCGCTGCGTAAATAGTTCAAGTCTCGCAGAAATCATGTATGAGAGAATTGTTCTCCTTAAAAAGTTCTAAAAAAAAGTCCGCGACAGCATATGTCTATCTTTTAAGGTTGGCTCACTATAATCTTTTTTATGCTAACCAAATTTGTTCTAAAATAATGCATTATTTGCGAAGGTATTTTTATAAACATGATATTAATCCTTATCCAAATAAATATGTTATACATCACAAGTATTTGATTTAAAACAAAATTGCCCTTTACATCATTCGATTTCAATGAATATCTTAGGAGATATCGCAGTTTTAAAATAACATCGCGGCAAAATAATTACCCATTACAGACATACAAACGATGTTTCTCCTGGTTTATTCTGCGTGAATTTAAATTAGCACTGTAGGTATATTTATAAAATTTTGTTCAATGGTTATTATGTGGTTCGTGGATTTAACAAAGAAAGTTTCAGCTCCTTTAAAATTGTATTATAGGTGCCTACGACCCACTCTCTCTCTTATGTGACGCAGACGAAGTTGCGCGGGTCAGCTATCTATACTAATATTATAAAGCTGAAGAGTTTGTTTGTTTGTTGGTTTGAACGCGCTAATCTCAGGAACTACCGGTTCGATATATATAACATCACGCTACGACCCACGGGAGCGGCGCAGTAACGATAAACGCGGGTGAAACCGCGGGAACATCTAGTAAGTTATAAAGAAGAATGACCTGAGTAGAAATGTTCCCATTTTATTGAACGCTTGTACTGTGTATTTCGTACGTGCGAGTAGGTCGCTTCGCGTGGCAGTTGCCACTGTGCCGAGTGTCGTGGGTTCGATCCTCACACGACCCAAAAGTTTGTATGATACAAAAATAGCTGTGCCGAGCCTGGGTGTTAATTATGTCCGTTGTTTGAATCTTTGCAAAAAAAGAAGGCCCCACGACAATAAAAAATATCACGCAAAGGGTCGGTTTAAAAAAAAATGGGCCTCCTATTGAAACTTATGTGTGTCACCATTAATATACTCGTGTAATAAACATGATACATGTTTGAGTTACTTCTGCCAAAGAGTATATAAGTATAAAAAATAAATTTAAATAGCACATTTATATACGATTTTGATCAAATGTATAATGCGACAGCGGTCTATATACCGGTACATTGTGATGTACCAGACTACCTTGTGGCCCTTATAGGGTACGGATTGATAGCAATTTAAAAATATATACATACATAGTCGCATGCCTGTATCCCCGAAGAGGTAAGCAGAGGTGCATTACACCAACATTTCGGGAACTACAGTTTTAGGTCCCATGCAATCTCTTACATGGGACCTAAAGCTAGAGGACAAGACTATTGATATTGGCAAGATGATAGGCGCAGTTCCAGACTCCGTGCTATTACTGAAAATTTCACTGTCTGTTCGCGATGAATTCAAAAACGATTGAATTGAATTTTCATGCGGTTTTCACCAATAGACAGAGTGTTTCATGAGGAAGGTTTAGGTGTATAATTTGTTAAGGTTTTGTACTATCCGTGTGAAGCCGGAGTGGGTCGCTAGTATATAATATTTATATCCATTAAAACAGGCAGCTTCTTAAACCACAAATTGATTAAAAATCTATGACGAAAGATAAACATACTTAGCTTTATAAAAACAACTGGGATAAAGCAACATAAGTTCTACGTTAGGAAGTAATCATTTTATGCGAGGGAAGGATCGAATGGAGGAGGAGAGGAGAGATCCTTTACAAACACTGAGTGCAGTGCTGAGTTTAAAAGACTGAATTTCAACCGCAACACCACAGGCACACTTAGTTATTGTTGGTATCAAGACGACCATTTAAACCACTGTTATTCTAAAATGTTAACTGTTAGACTTAGTCAATAAATAAAGGTATAATAGAAAGTTAAAGAGAAAACACTACAAATGCTTACCAATTTTAAAAATGCCAATATTAGGCTGTCTGTTTGTTGGTTACGTTTTCACGCCGGAACTTCTCGACCGATCATCATGAAATTTCGTATACACGTTGTTCAGGGGTACAGAAAGGGACATAAGTAACCTTTCATTCAGGAGAAAAGTACAATTCCCTACGATTACTTGACTAGAATGTCATAGATCTATTTTACTGGTGTAAACTTAGCCGGCCTTATGCACCGATTACTAAAACCGTAGTAGTATATTTGTTTTACATCAACGCGAGAGAAGCCGCAGGCAAAATCTAGTTATTGATAATATTATGTGCTTGCAGCTACCGACAGTGTGAATATCTCTACAGTAACAGCTGACATTAATTAACTGCTGGTAATAAATCTCAAGGGTGTTGATGGAACATCCGGATTCGTCAGGAAATGTCCGCATACAATTAAGATGCAAATTATTGAAATTGACATGAAATTACACTACTTTTTCGGATTTCATCGGGGTTCATTTGTTTACAATACTTTCTCTTTCGTTATTTTTTATATCACGAGCATATAGGATAAGTCGTGCATTCCAAACATTAAAACAACCATTCTTTAAGACAACGGGTCTTAATCGCCATTAAGTACCCTTAAAAGTTACCTTTAAATACTTAATGGCAGCTAAGTACAAATCGCGAAAGTCTGAAAACGTTTACTAAAACAATTATTGAGTTTTAAAACAATAGAGGGTCGAAAAAGCATGCTCTTTAATTTACTTAGTCCAAGCCTTGCGATCACAACGTCACGTTTGGGTTTAAATTATATGGACGGGGATCGCATGCCCGGGTCACACATTCGCACAGAACTTTAGATTGAAAACCAGATATGCTGATAACTGTCTTTCTTATTATATACTTATTTTATGACACAATTGAAAATATATTTATTGGTAACTAACTGCCCCCGCGGTTTCAGCTATGTTTATTATTACAGCTCCTCTCCCGTGGCTCGTAGCGTGATGTTACCTCTGGATAAAGTAGCTTTCTAATGGTGAAAGAATTATTAAAATCGGTCTAGCAGTTTTTGAGTTTATTCGTTATAAACAAAATTATTTCCTTTTCTTATAATTTTAGTTTAGATATGAATTATAGATAAGCTACTTGCCTACAATACGACCGCTGATCCTGTTACACAAATACATACTAAAAATTGCACAACATTGCCATACTGAATGTCATAAACTCATTTTACTGCTGTTAACTTAGTCAGGCTTATGCACCAACTTACTAAAACCGTAGTCGCCTATTTGTTTTACAACATAAATATACAATAAGTACACAATACACATGGTTGATCGAACGCAAAACCTGAAAATGATTTGTTTAAGTCGCGAACCGAATGGATTCTATAATTTTCATGGCTTATGTCGGCTAAGTGATGGTAATGAAACATTCGATACATACAAGTGTATGCTGTTTAGCATAATAATATATTTACAACGTTATGCTTTGGATTTTTATACTAATACAGCAGGTAGGATAAGGTATTCCGCACGCCTCATAATAAGCAGATATACTGCAAATCTATAAACGCTTGCGACCTACTAGCAATAATTTTGATGTCTGCTTGCGACTGAATATCGAAAGTAATTTGCTTTTCTAAAGAAAACTATTTAAATGATAATTTGGACTTAGAAACCTTTTGATACTGCGACTACTTAAACCTAATTAGTAAATTCAAAGGAAAGGTTCGTCTAAGATGGCCTGCCCATATCTATAGATTATAAAAATATTAAAATGCTCGATATTAGCCTACGAAATGGCTGTAGTATCTTAAAGCGTATTATATCTTAAGGTGACACAACCAATCAAAACAAATATTTTTTGAGAAATATGACGATATATACGTTTTTGCCAGGGCTCTTCCATAAAACTTCAATTTTAACTTACACGCCGTATATTCGCTTATTCAATATATGCCTGATAAACCCTGTGTCATATCACAATATTATTTATGGATCACAAATATTAAGTGCAATCGACACACTTAAATCTAAAACTGGCGTAGGCATTGATGGCCATATGAAACTGCGATATCTATGCAATCAATATCGGATATCGGAGCACTTTGTTTCACCATAGTTACAATACATGTGTTTATTAATCATTGCCTTATATCTAATTATATTTTAGGGCTGATTTGGTGCAGCGGTAGTGTATGCGACTTCTGTGGATGGTAGCGGTATCGACACCCCGGTCGAGCAAAGTAGTATTGAGTTTTTCTGTCAATAAATTATCAGCAGATGGAACAGCCCTCTATTATGTAAGACCTAAAAGTTTATTTGGATAAATAATAATAATATTCTATCACATACACACAACACCATCTAGCCCAAAATGAGCAGAGCTTGTACTATGGGTACTAGACAAAGGATAAACATACATACTTATACACTTTTTTTTGTAAATACCTACATACATGTTATACATAGAAACACCCAGCTCAAGACAAACATCCATGTTCATGTGAAATGTGAGTGTAATTCATCTTTGAGTACCCTTTCTGGTATCTAGGCGTGAGACTATGTGTGTACCTATATAAAAGGAATATCATAAACGAGATAGTATGTTATACACGTAACGTGATTTTAATACTTATTCGGGGTTTAGTGAAAACGTCTAACGTTATCGTGATAATAATAATCGCATCGACACGATCTTCCACTTCGATTAGCAAGTTTATGTCATAGATTCACACCCTGTGTTGACGTAGGTACGTGACTTTATGTTGATACTAACAGACAATAGATAAAATACGTTATAAGATAAATTAGATACGTTGATTAGATGAAAAGATAAACAAAAAATCAAGAGTAATGCAAAAATGGAATGTACAGAACTATCTTCCATGCGCGGCTTCATTCGCGTCTGTTTAAGTAGCCTGTTTAAATCCATTATGTTTTAAGCACTCCAGGCTTAAATCTATTTTCATACCAAGAGCAGGCCATTCTTGATCAAAGTACATACAAATACATTATGAATATATTGTACTTATAATAAAATAGCAGCATCGTTCCTGTTACATTGTACATGAAACAGAAACCAATTAGCTACTTTATTTTAGACTCCTATACTTTCTTTAAATTAGTAGCATAGAGAGTTTTATAAGTATTGAAACAACAGATGTTAGGAACGATCATGAGAAGTGATAAGCTCTATCATTGGCTTTCATGGGTCTTTGTGCTTTTTCACCAGCAAATAAACCAAAAACGTCTGTGCAGTGCAGGTATAGAAAAATGATAGGTTATTATAATATTATTGCCATCACAAGTAGACTTTGTCAATTATCATACTATAAATGGTATAGGATACTCCAACTATTATTGCTAATAGCAGTTACTTATAAGGTAAATCCTAGGTTATGTATACAGCAAAATTAAAAAAACATTTTAGAATTATTACACGAATCGTGCGTAGTAAACTTTTTACTTACAATATCAAAGAAAACTCAAATTACAACACATCTTAAGATTTACGTTTATGGAACTAAACGCTCTATCTCTATATACTTACGGCTGATACAGAAGACCAGCCAACAATCGCCCAAGTAAATGAAGAATAAAAGTTAAAAAATAATCTGATAAAATATACTTAACAGAATGATTGTATCCAGAACTAAATGTTCTAATTTATGGACCTCGCCTAGTGCTTCGCAATATATAAAATATACTCTATGTAGTGAGCGTAAGTGTATGCGCAACAGTCGTTCATGAGATCCCGGGTCCGATTTCAGTGTTTCGCAAAAGTGGAATCTAAAAGTCAGTCAAAAAGGTAGAGCAGCTGTGTTATTGCGTGGGCGCTTAGACATAAATAGTGACACATAGATCTCATACACCTCTGTCTAACTGTTCCTAGTGTTATGTAAGAATAAATAATAATCTACATATAGAGTGCTGAATAACTGTTAAATGGGAATCGTTTTTGTGTTGTGTAAAGTGCTCGCCTACGCCCTTTGTCTTGAGATATCTGTATAAGTACATATCTATCAAGTTATTAGCTACATCTTATTGGATAGGTTTCTCGAATTCACCGACCAACATTAAGATTTATAGATAATTCTTTACGGTTCATCAAGGTACGGCAATTTAGGTCCATTTAATAAATATATGTATAACTACTGATATCACGAGCAGTTACCGTTTGCTTAGGTCATATACCTAAGCAAACTTACACTACTAACAAAATACCTATCCATCGAGCTACTCAAATGATTGTAGGAAAACATTTTCTGAAAAGTTACAGTATGCTAGAATTACAGAGGCTATGACATTATTTTTCATAGTCTTCAGATGTATTTGGTAAAGGTATAAGGCGAAATTGGCAAAATGAAGACATCCACGTCAAATATTCTGAGCAAACAAGTATAGTACACTTAGTCTCGATATGAATGTAATTTTTCATTGCATATTACTTAAATGTTGAATATTGTAAATAATCAAATTAAATAGCCACTTTACCTTCGTAAACAGTGCTAACCTTCCCTCATGAGATGTACTTCTACATACCTACTAGGACAAGTGCTTTTTAATTCAAAATAAATGAAACTACAAAGCACTCTATTTATTTGTCTTTGATACAGACCAGTTAACATCACCGTACTAAAATTAGAAGATAGTTGGAAAAGATCCATAAATCGTGTAGGTATTGTTTGGGAATGTCCTTATATATAATCTTAAGACATGCTAAAAATGTGACGTCTAATAAATCTTAATGACACAAAATCGATCCATGACGCACTGAAGGAATGCATTGTTTTAATTTACCTTTGACAGCACATCATACAAAAGTCACGTCTGTTGACATAAAGGGCTGGTCAGATCTGTATCGCTTCCACATTCGCCAGTTACGTATAATCTTACATAATATGTGGTGGACCAATAATCAATTCGTGCTGCCACTGCATATTTGTTAATAAGAAACCAAATAACATTTGCCCGATCTAAAATCACATCCCAAACTTAGCGAAACTTAAAAACAAGGCAGTCTGCATACATACCTTTACATCAGTAAAAGTTTCAATCAAAAACTTTAAGTCTTCTGGGTTCTGCAACAACATAGTTGCATTTGGTATTTAAAGTCAACTGGTTTAGTTACCCGAGTTAGGTAGGTGTTTAAGTATAATAAGACTTTCAAATTTTCGGATGGTACCTGGCCTGGATACCTTATGAATCCTGTAGCCATAACTATCTGAGAATGTGCTACCTGCAATGTACTTACGTGGTCAACCTATGAAATCATAGATATTACATTTAATTTCCCTCGTACTTCGAGACTGAAAACTGCCGAATATCTAAAATTAAACAATCTAAATTAGAATAAAAGATATATGTACCGTCAGATAACTTCGTTTATCAATACGGCAGTTTACATACTTTTAAAATTACTTCAACTTATGTAATTAAATACATTTGTTTTAAAAAGATTTACAGATATATTAAACTAAATTTTGGTGATGTAATTTTATAACTGAGACCGATAAACGATCCAGATCCAAATCTGTAAGTGTCAATGATCCAAACGACCCTGCTTCAAATGAACCTTACGATGTTTTTACTTCACTTTGGTTGTTGCCTCTTTCACAAAGGAAGGTATCCATATATGAATGCATGGTATTTGTTTAAATAAACCTTTTTATTAGTAAATTCATGTTCGTAAATATAACAAAAGTGTGATTCGTGATAAGTCAACGCATTGACCGAGCGGTTGCCGCGTCGCGTCGCGGTCGATACAATAACAAAACATTAACGTATAGATGCGTTGCCCTTGACATTTCTCTAGTAATGTGAAAGTAACGAATAAATACTGAACTACCGTTTATCACCATTAAGTAATGTTACATGTCCGTTTTTATTATACCATAAAAAGCCACCATCACAGCTCGCTGGAAGGTCACGCCACGAACGTGGGCGTAGCCCCTTTCGACGACATTTTATTATAACGTTTGTTAAGAACTTAAAGTTTTATACTAAGTAGTACAATTCTGGATTCGATTACCAGTTCCATGATCGTTTGAACTTTCTAAGCGTTGTTAGTCGAACGCCTTCGGTATCTACAAGGTCATCCATGGTAATGGTCCATGTTTACGTTTGCTGGAGTTATTGATTATTGCGTATAGTGTTAGACATTCTTGACGAGCTAGTCGTTGGATTATTTTATTTCTTACTTTATTATTATACATCACTTTAGATGTTTAGATTTATATGCAAATGTCGGTGCTAAAATGGAGCGCATCATACTTTTGAATTAGTGCAAAAGTTACTTCGTTTTTATGTATGTACTAGCTTTTGCCCGCGGCTTCGCTCGCGTTAATTTAGAATTTGACAATCAATTCGGCTCTCTGCTTGTAATAATATAATTCAATCATGATTCGAAAGACACGTGACGCCATCTATTATACTAAGAACGTTATTGTTGTTTTCTTCGGGAACAATAATTTTTTTCGGGATGATAGGTAGCCTATGTCCGTTTTTGTACACCTGACAACGTATATGCAAAATTTCAGGATGATCGGTTCAGTGGTTTAGACGTGAAAAGGTAACAAATAAAGAAACTCATTTTCGCTTTTATAATATTAGTTAGGATTAGAATTCGCATCATTAGAAAATTAAATAATATATCTTATTTATATCAATCTTTAACAGAACATTCATATCAAGTGGCAAAAATGCATACACCTCGCTGGTAAGCGTTCCTCGTGGTTTGTGTAGGTACAGCATTTATGCACTGCGGACTTGCCAAAAACTTGCTGATGCATAATAGGTACGATTACATTGTATCTAGCTGACAGCATAAGGTTTACCTAAGCCTGTATAGTATACCCTACTCATCGTAGGATCACAACATTAAGTTATGTGGCGTGACCTTCTGTAAGGTGAAGCTGTACTGTCTCAAATAAGGTGCACCAGTTTGAATAAAAGAAAATCTAGTGCTTAAGCGCGGATTCTGCTCTGCTCTACCTATCTCAAACATTGCTTCTATTATATCCCACAAAGAATATTTATTTATAGTTTATTGCCAATCAGTAGGGATTTTTTTAACTAATAAACGTTCCTATTTGCTTCTTTTTTATACGTCTATGGTGGCAAACAAGCTTACCCACCTAATGGTAAGTGGTCACCGTAGCCTATGGACGCCTGCAACACAAGAGGCATCACTTGCGCGTTGGCGATCCTTTAGGAAAGGAAGTGGGAAGGAGAAGGAGTGGGAAGGGGAAAAGAGGTTGATTTGGCTCTCGGCACTCTCACTCATCGAACGAAACACAACAGTCGGAATACTGCTATTTCACGTCGATATTCTGTGAGAGGTAGTCCTTCCCCGGTCGAGCCGGCCCATTCATGCTGAAATTAGCGACGCTCTACTACTCATTAAAAACATTTTTACGAACAAGCTTGAACCATTAAATATTCGTTTATACATTGGATAAATAAACTTCTCGGAAGTTACAGTCGGCAAACATAACATTAGAACTAGTGTTTGTTGCATCTTTGTAGAGAATGCACTTATTCTATGTTTTGAGCAAAAGTCTGCAGAATATTACCAAGATTATTTTAAACATTTTATTTCTATGTTACTGTATTACCAGAAACAAAATAAGTGCCTATTTATAAATGAACATGGTAAAATTGCGTCATTTAAATAGACTGCCCCATTTAACACGGCTTGGTGAAGGACATATTTAGATTTATATATAATATGTAACGGGTAATAGATTTGTCACACAAACAACTGTCAATAGATATTGAAAAATCCAAATAAGGATGCACAACTTATTGTTATAATCATAATGCTATTATTCTTGAAATAATGTTGTTACGAGATTTGTAAATATGATGAATTCATTTTGTCTGTCTCTCGATCTCTTTTATCTTAATCCGTACCACTAAGGCGTATATGCCATACCATTTATAAGTATTGTAACAATGGCAGTATATGACTCTTTTGCTGTCAAAGTGGACTATGCAGGCACCTTCACATTATTTTCACACGAACCTAGCACTAACTTAAATTAATTTTCAGTAAATTTCCTAACCACTTAACTAAGACGTTCATAAGGGACATTTTAATTTGTGTTATTGTTGATTTTATTTTATAATCGCAATAACTACTAACAAAGAAATTGAATTTATTATAAACAGTGTTGATCCTTATGAAGATAACTTCGATATTACTTATTACATACAGTATTCAAAAATAGAAATACATGTTCATCACTAATTAGCGCTTGTTTTTAATAATCTACAACCACAGAACGACAAAGAATACCTCATAATAAGGGGTTGCTCAACTTGAGCACTGGCCATCCAACCACTGACCGACCAACTAAAACCAGTTTCGGTACGACATGCTTATTGAATGTTATCTTGATTATATCCAAGTTCATATTGAGACCGACACATTGTGAAGTTACAGATCAGTTAGAGAATATCGAATACACCTTCACTTATTTTCTTTACCCTTATGACTACTCGGTAATACAAAGATGTAAATATAATTGAAATTGAACTACTGTATATTTTAAAGAGACTTATATGTATACAGTAGTTTAATGTATAACATTCGCGTATACGTAAGACAATATTATGTACCTACATAGAATGTTTTATTGTTGCGATAGTAACAAGATTTAGATATGTGAGTTTCTCTATCGCCCAAGTTGTAGACGCTTTTTGACTTTGGGTCAAAGGTAGATGACGTTTGATGGTTTGTTTATGACAAGGTATAAGTACAGATACAGGTACAGGCATCTTAGGCTACCATTACACTAGTCCACACGAAATCTTTGTAGGTCATCTAAATCTGTAAAACTCTATACAACTAAAACCGTTTTCTGACAGGAACAGAACGATTGATGTAATAGCCAAAAACCTATAGACGTGAGACCTATAGAGTATAAATCAATGTATTTTTGGATACAATTCTGAAGATAACAGGAAAACGGACCAAAATGTGACGAATCTAATTTGAATACAAACAACTTGTGGTTAAAAAATCTCCACGTACGATCAATCTTTTACTGCTTGGATTACGTTTTATGAGGCCATGTTTTGGCAACCTTACGCCTTTAGGTGCAATTATAAATTTTCAAAGCAAATTCATTGGCAGCATGCTATCGATTAGCCTCTATGCGTTTACGCTTCCTCCATGCTCTCAAAAGCTAGGCTACCTAAAGGTCACAACCTCGAAACCCATTAAACTATTGAGGCGAACTGTAATGAACCCGAAGGTAGATATAACAGGGGTCAAGTGTAATTTGTTACGGCCTCCATATGCTCATACGAATCCGCGATCGACGAATGCATAGTCAATGCATATTACTATGCATTGCTGCATACTTTGCGAAGAGTACTTTGGCGAATGCATGAAGCCGTCGATCTTGACTATCTTTAACATCTATACAGATAGTGCACATGTAACATCAGTAGACACATACTCTGTCAACGGGAATATAACATTACAATATTTTATATCCTTTTTGGATTGAGGTGTTTAAGGTGGTAGTCACTCGGTGGAAAACTGATATTTGACCGTATTTACATATTTATATTAGAAAATTAGACGCTACTACACTTAGGACAAAATGAGCTAGAAAATTATATACTGCAAAAAAGGCTTTCTTTTTTAATGTGTAATATTTAAATTGAAGACATTGTGGTTTATGTGTAAGTTGTAATTAATTAGAAATAATTATGTGGTAAATTAAGTGAGTCGCCAATAGTCTGATGTCAAATTACTCAATCCTCAATACTGTTACTTATTCAACATTGTTATTGCTTTGTTCATTTGTTGCGATAATTTACACATGAAGTTTCATACGTCATGTTGTTTACCTAATTTACTGGCATAACATTTCGTAAAAAGCAATAAAATAGTTGCTGCGATAGCTCGAGCTGATTGACTAAAAACATGTCTGATTTTTGGATTTTTATTCCAATGGTAACAGTATTATTCTAGTTCATCTAATATTGTCATTGAACATTTTCCTTGAGCCTGAAATTTTCCCTGAATGGATAGCAACCATAAACCGAAACTGTAATACAGGACGTATTCTAAGCAAAGCAATGTAATATTTTTGTCTAATTTTGTTTTAATCTCCGTTAAAAGAATCACTAAACTTTATTAAGCAAGCATAGGATAGATGAAAATTTAAAAAATTTATGTTTTAACAAAATAGCACTATTGACTTAAAAAATAACCTCCAATAGACAATAATTTAACTGGACACACTTGCAAAGTAAAAGTTACTAGTTTATAATTAAGTTCGGCGCCAAGTACAATCGTTCAAAAACATAAAACCAGAGATAATCATTCTAAAATGTTCTAATGTTAATTAGATTTATGCCTAATGTATCCAATATCTATTAAATTGTACTGAATATTTTAGAATGCACTTAAAATAAATATATATACCATATGAAGAGCATAGACATTAACCTTTTGGACGCCATTGTCACATATACGTGACAAACGAAATCTTGCCCTCAACGCCAACGTCACATATGTATGACAAAAAATACGTCGCACCTTAACATAAAAATAAACAATAAAACTAAATAAAACATTACTTTTGTGGCTTAATAAATATCAGTGTCATGAGTAGGGTTTATTAGAAAATTTAAGACGAAAATAAAAACACAGTTGATACTCGATAAAGTTTTAGAATCCCTATACTTCTGAAGGTCATTTTACAGAAAAAGTGGCTTGGCGTCGGGGGTACGGCGATGCGTTTATACTCTGGCGTTCAAAAGGTTAAACAATAAAGATAGCCATTAGAATACATTATACGTCGCACATAAAATAAGATAAGTAATTCGATTTTCAATCTCCGTGAAATATTCTTCAAAAAGCAATTATTAAATTTGGTTCCAAATATGTTTTTCAAAATTAGTTAATTATTATAATGATGATAGTTATTTCCATTTATGGTATCTAATTTTTCTTTGTACGGTTTGGATTAATGGTATTTTAATGTTTTGCGGGAACTATTTTTGACCGTATACCGAAAGGGCTACAGTTTCCAAAGACCATGAGATGTCCATCAGAAAAAGGTCAATAATTGTTAAAGTTAATTTTATTAAAATTTTTGTCAAAGTTAATATTCCCGAGAGAGTGTGATAACTTCCTCTTCTAAAATATTATGTACTAAGTGGTTGTTCAGTTCAGACTCGCCAATTTACCTAAATAGGATAATCCTTTTATACTATGTTCAAAATGTTGTAAATATGTTTGACACAAAGTCAAACATATTTACAACATTTTGAACATAGTATGGTATAGCCATATAGAAATAGAACATGTCCACCAGTTATTACTCGAACCTTCGGTGCGTGTGGGCAATTAGCACAATTGTCCAAGTTTTGTTATTGACCGGTTGTTGTCTTTGTCTTACTTTTAACGCTTTTTCCCAAAGTAGACATTGCTAATGAATGATTCTAAGTAATACAGTAAACCCTTTTAAGGGCATGTAAGGACTCGGTTAAAATCTACAAGGAATTTCCGGTATGGAATTTAGGTACCTACTTGTAATATTTGGCGTCACGATATCTAGACACGTATGCCATAATAATCGTAATATCTTACTTTCTAATATCCGATGTCCTGGCAACGTTATAGTGATACCTGAATACCTAGTTGTCCAAGGCTTCTCAATAAATACATATTGTATGGTAGTTAATTCAATTTATTAGTTACTAGCCCCTGCCCGCGGCTTCGCTCGCGTATAATAATAATAATAATTTATTGTCTCATAAAAAACAAGCAATACATGGATTGAGGCCCTAGACCCACACTAGGATTCACTGTGTTGTGGGATCTAGTCTCTTTCGTTCAAATACAATAGTTCGACAATAGAACATATGTTATATAGATATATGTAAGTATGTTAGATCAGGTTATGTTATTAACAGTATTTTTAAAAATAAAATGTACGCTATGTTACTCTGTGATAATATAGCTTTCTAATCGTGAAATAATGTTTGAAATCGGTTCAGTAGTATTTGAGTTAAATCCTTACAAATAATAAAAAATCAAATCTTCCCTTTGATTTGTCTGATTAAAAACATGAAGTCCTTGATTTTAGCTCATCGTTAGGATAGCCTATTGTGTTTTTAATACAGGAGAAAATTAACTAATGTGGCTAAATTAAACAAAAATCGACAAAAACGAGAAAATACGTAATACATGTTGACTTCAAGGATATTTACGCGAAATTTAATTAAATCTCTCATTGAATATAACGAACATAGTTAGACGTTATTATTCGATAGTACATACTACATTCAAATGAACATGAGCTGCAGAAATGATCTTGACCGCATCTAAATGCTTTTAATGCGGATTTAGTTGTTGATAAACGTCCGTAATTGATTTTAGTCAACATACTTTTTATCGGGTCTTAAATGATTCTGGTTTGCAAAGAAAGTAATTGTTAATTAAATAATAAGTTTTTAACTACTCTGTATTGGATGAAAAGGTTAACCTGCAGAGTACGCGTTTTCATTTACAACGTTAAAATATCGGACAAATTAATAACAAAATAAGAAAAAAAAAATTTTTTTATTCTTATGGCTAAAATACGTAGATCAATCTTTAACATTTCCATTATAATTTTTTTTGTTTTTGTGATGTATTTATTATGGGGACTTAATTAGCACTTCAGACACTACACGCCGCAGAATTCTTTATTTATTTGTATGACATTATCTAAAAAGAAGAAGTCGTCTTATACCATAGACGTAGAATATTTTCGCTGTACATTCTAAGTCTGTCTTATACGAATGAAATTAAACAGCCTAGAGCCTTAAAATATTCGTTTCAATACTAGATAATTCTGTTGTAGACTCTCGGTACATTAGTTATGTTTATTAGTCTTTAAAAAGTGTATAAGGCGACGCAAATAATATAGGTCTCTATATATTTACAATCAATTCATTGACAGGGTCGCATTGTATGTTTATAAACGCAATAATCAATTTGTTCCATTAGGTACAGCAAAAGGTGTCGTAACCTTTCAAATGTTTTATAATGTACAACGATATTATGTATAAGGTTTAAACAAAACCATTAATATATATCAATTACAGAAATAGTGTTATATGTTATAAGTATTTAGCCGAACCGAAAATGTAGGTTTTTACCAGAAAACTTGGTCAAGTCTACGAGGATTCCGGCGATTGGGACCGCAATTAACTTGGACCGCGGTCCCAGTTGCCGGATCCATTTACTTTTAATATTTTTCTTCTGGCAACTGGGACCACCCATAAATAGATACAAAAATCTATTGTTCAAGCCAAAAACAGTACAGTCAAACGAAGAAATGTTTAAAGTAATGCTTAAAGAAAACTCCTATGTCTAGGATAAGTAAATTATAAAATGATATTTTTGAATCAAGGAATTTTTTCTTTAATTATTACTTTGTACATTTTTTTTTTGACTGTACTGTTTTTGGCTTAAATAATAGAGTTTTGTATTTATTTATGGGTGGACCCAGTCGCCGGAAGAAAAATATTAAAATTAAATGGATCCGGCAACTGGGACCGCGGTGCGAGTTAATTGCGGTCCCAGTCGCCGGAATCCTCAAGTCTGCGACTGATTCCTGCCTTGCTTCAAACAATAAAATTGACTCTACGACTACTATAACTACAGGTAAGTAACACAGGATAGTAAAACTATCAATACAGTTGGTTTACAAGTTAATATTTCAAGACTCAAGCGAATAAAAGAGACGTATACATTTCTGTAAATTATGCCTCGTTATATATTCGTGTTATTTCTTTCACTCCCGGTCACGTACTATGCATATTTTGCGAGTATTTGTGACGATATACCTACAGTCTGTATTAATCTTGTTACCGCCACGTATAGCAGTGATCGTATCGTTTAAAAATACCTAATAATGTTTGTAAGCAATTTAAATGCGTTGCACGGGCTATGCGTCTACGCTGAGTCATTTATTCATAAGTTGACATTACAACTTACGCCAACGGCAAATCGACGTCACACGAATATTCGCATGAATAACAATACATGCGTGTAAAACTAAAACATTATTTTAGTCAAACTAAATTACGTTTATTTTAATTAAATTAAGTGTAATATAAAACATCCATTCGATTGGTAGTAACTATTTAATTTATGTAAGATATTATATACATTTGTTATTAAAATAAATTGTATTGTTACGGATTTATCTACTCTGGGAACAGTTCCTAAAATATCGTTTTACTATTGGACTGTGAAAGCTACATGGTAGTAATTTTGTGTAAGAACTGATACCGTATATACAATATACTCCCTATTTAGTCAGAGAGTCTAGATAAAATCTATTCTCTTTTGACCTTAACCCCAGCAAAAAAATCAAATTGTATGGAATTAATATTTGCTCGACAGAAATGTTAGTCTTGTCTCAGCCCTCAGGTTGGCCCACTCTAGTGCTCTTGAGAATAATAAAGCTACAAACATCAATAAATATACTGCAAATGTGCTGAATAGAATTTTATTTGCTTTTCTTTATGACAATAGTTACCGCAATAACGACGCAGCATTTTATCCGAATCTGAATTTATGAGAACCTATGCTTTTTTATTATATACTAGCTGTTACCTGCGACTTCGTCCGCGTAGATTTTAACTAAAAAGTATTTGTCTCCGCGGAGCCCTATTTTTTTTCTAAAATCAAAGTAACCTATGTTACTCCTTATAACATCAGCTACCTGCCAGTGAAAGGCCCGTCAAAATCGGTTCAGCCGTTTCGGAGATTAGCCGGAACAAACAGACAGACAGACAAACATTTTAAAAATATATGTTTTCGTATAGGTACCTTATATACTTTCAGATGCATTAGATAAAAAGCTGTTATTTTGACATTACAAACAGACACTTCAATTTTATTTATTTGTATAGATTACGTTAAATCGAGCTCTTAAGAGGAAACACAACGGCTGTTTTCCCATACAAACGTAGTCCCCCATTTCCTCCCTGGATAATGCCATTCGAGCAATAATTTTTTTCCAAAAAATGTATTGTCTCTATTGGCATGTCCCTATGTTTTCCTATTTTTCATAAATTAATTATTAAAAGAGACATGAGCCTTCAAAAACCTCAAAAATTGGCCAGATTTTCCGCTGTGTTCAAACATCCAGAAAACAAATCTGACTAGATTATATAAAAAAAGGAAAACATAGGAACACGGCCAAAGCCTATCTTTAATTTTTAATGAAATGAATGTAGTTAAATCGGTCAGGTTTTGGAGAAAGAATCAGGGGACTACGAAACGTTGATTTTGTGTACTTTTAATAGGTATTGTCGGTCCAAGCTGCAGTTGTCTCTATCGCGCTCATGATACCATACATATGGCACTGCGCGACAGTTTCCTCTTAAATATGTGTCCTTTTGTATACCTGCGTCGCTTACTTATAAACCCAAGAAATTGGCAACCAGAGGTGAACTTTTATCGCCACTGCGGTAATAAGCGTTACACGGTCTCATTGTCAGTGACCATAATATATTATGCCACATAATATATTATGGCTTAAAAGGATAAGAAATTTTCAAGTCATGTATCCATTCGGATCCCTCTTATACTTATAGTGTTTTTCCCTAAAATACTTTGGCATAACTAGATTTTAATAAATTAATAATATTATGCCATAATAATTGACTTTGCTATACCTACAGTTTATGTTGACGTAATTATCTTAGTAACAACCCGAAAAATAGGTTCAGGTTGCCGCCAGTTGTGATAATATATAATTTATTATTATGCTTAAAAAATTATACATAAGCTCTTATGCGTAGATTTAATTAGGACAAACAAAAGTATGCCATGTTATATCACGCCTTAAAATTTTATGTATGTGGATAGGAAACCGTTTCGATGCACTCATTGTCTCTTTAACATTTTTACTAAGTTTTATATACATTTGTACATATACAATATTAGAAGAATTCTACTATTTTAGCGTATGTAAAAATAACATAAAATTATAACGTCGAGACAGTTTAGATAGTTCAAGTACCTGGCTATTATTTTTTTTTTATGTTGCTTGCCTGCTTGATGTTGCGCTATGTTACGTTTCATTCAGGAAATTATTCTTATTTCAAAACACCTTGTAAAATGAGCCAATATGTCTAGTTTTTTTAGGCATAATTTGATTAATTGCTTGTTATTAGCTGAATATAAATATATAATCATATTTTCGTATATATCATCATCATCATATTATGCTTAGATCGAGCAAAGATAAGAAAACTGAGTCTAAAATCACGCCTAACACGGCAAAGAATAATACTGCCAAGATAAAAACGATTAGGGTTCAGTTTAAATTTAGAGTCAAATGCTATCTCTTTACACATTATTATTGCATGCGGTAGAACAAAGCTATGCATTCTATAACAGACTGGCTCATTCTCGCGTATGGTGGCCCCGGAGCCCTAAATTGAACCGTAATAGGTTCAACATACCGTTGTTATAATTAAACACGTCTTATGTCTAAGCAGTTTGCATATCGCATATGGTGATAGTGATTTAATCAAAAGAGGGCTGAATCGTCATCAGTAGCAATCCGTAGTGCTCTACCTACCAGGACAAAAGGATCTAAGTATATATATGTAATGAATTATATAAGCAAGGTTTTGTGCTTGTATAAGCCATTAACCATGGTGAATAAAAATAATGATAATCAGCTATTGAAAGTAAAACTGGCTGATTCACCGTATCGCTTTTAATTAAAAAGGTATTATCTATCCGCCATTCATGAAGTTCCATCGAAGAATTCGAAGGTTGCCTTGTCTAATAATAGTGACAGTCATTCGTTCGTGACTTATTGATAAAAAATATCATTCACGGTCTATGGCAACCGACTACATCATCATGTGACATTGTTTACGTGTTTTTAATAAGACAATGGTGTCCCCTTTACCGAATGATGGAGTTAAAGTGTATTTAAAAATTATTTAGAAGCAATGTTATTCAGTTCTTTAAGTCGTCCAATGGCATTCGGACACTTGCGTCTAGACACAATGCTTTTATCATCATGTCTCTATATGGTTAAACTGACTGATTAAAAATCAATGTGGCTAATTAGGATTTGGCAATTCTAATAGTAAGCTGTTACTAGGAAGCTTGCTACTTGCTACCCCAGGTGACGTCCGATCTAAAGGGGTCGCCTTCTTAAGCTTGGCATACCTTCTTATCTCAAGGACACAAAACATGCTTGTTCGGCTGCGATCTTCTATATGGTATTCAGCCTGTAAGATCTCCCCTTCGCATCTTCGTATCGAAATACCTTCACATTATCCAGCCGGGTTGCTTCAGTTTGAGTGAAACTCGAGAATAAGGCGAGGATGCAATCACTTTGTGAACCCGATCAAACCCCGATTTCTTATACTTACTTTGATTATAAATCTAATACGATATTATGGTGCATTTGGGCTAGTCGGATGATAGTCATAGGGTTACAGAATTTCCGTCATGGCTGGCGCAGTACTACCGAATATGGCTCGTTAGGCTCGTTTAGTCTCTCTTACTACGGTTTTAGTATACCGAGGGATACAGGAACTACGGATTACTGAACAGAGACGCGTCGAATTTGAGCTAGCTTTTTTGTACATTGCTCACAAACTTTTTACCTATAGATCTTTTAAGCTACAGTTTATTAGAGTTTATCAAATGGGTTCATACTCATATTAGTCATATTTTATAATCAATGGGTATGCAGAGGTGTTTTACACCCACATCATGTCCAAGGAACAAACCCGGGCACTCGAGCACAGCAAATCAAAATTTTACTTTAATATTTTAAACGATAACTTAACGCATGAATACGCCTATATTCTGGATTCAAATTTAAACCTTAAGTATGATAGGAGTATGTTTAGTAGGTTAGGCACGCTAAGTAACAGTGGTATGACAGTAATATTTGAGGACTTACATAAACTTATCATAGATATAGCAGAAAACTTGGCACTCAGTATAAGTACAGTACAAGAAGAACAATTAGAGGATTACGAAGAACCCTCACAGGAGTTTTTTCGGGAATAAATATATAAATATTATACACCAAAACATTGCGGGCTTAAGAAATAAATGTAATGAACTTAGTGTTTGCTTAAAAGAGTTATCTGATAAAAACACACATATTGATGTAATCTGTATAACAGAACACTTTATGATGTCGGGTCATGAAGACCTCTGCATGATTACTAATTTTCATCTAGCAGCATGTTTTGGCAGAATTAACACTAATAGGGGAGGATCATGCATTTTCATAAAAAAGGGACACCTATGGAAAACTATTCCTAAAATTACAACTATGTCAGTGCCCTCCGGTTTCGAATGTTGTGCTGTGGAACTAATTGATTATAAACTTATAATTTTATGTGTATATAGAACTCCTCAAGCCAACAACCTTGGTATATTTTTTGACAGCTTGGATAAGACACTTAATTACATAAATAAGACGTATAAAAAACATAGCATCATAATAGCGGGTGATTTTAATATTAATATTCTAAGACAAAGTAAAGTTACATTGGAATTTGAATCTTTACTTCTAAACTATAATATGAAATTAGAATTTAGAGCACCTACTAGGAAAATAAGCTTGACATGTATTGATAACTTCGCTCACAAACTCACTCATAAATGTAAATCAAGTATTTTGGAATTGGCATTATCAGATCACACTGCCCAATTACTGCGTTGTAATGTTAAAAAGGTATGTTTGATTAAACAATGGAGAATTAAACGTAGAGACTATAGCTCAAAAAACATGGAAAAATTTAATAATTGCATAAAGAACTTAGCTTTTTCAGACATGTATGCCACTGAAGACCCAAATTTAGCTTTCAATAACTTCCATGAAATATTTTTATTATTTTATAATCTCTGCTTTCCATTTAAATTAATCACAATTAACGCACACAAGAAACAAAAATGGGTATCACGTGGAGTAAAAGCATGTAGCATAAAAAAGCGAAGGCTCTTATGGCAATATCTAAAGAATCCAAAAAACGAGGATAATAAATATAAACTTAAGCAATATAGTAAGTTATTCAAGAAAATAATTAAATTAACACAGCGAGCACAAAATATTCATTCTATTAACACATCAAACAACAAAGTTAAAACAGCATGGAAAATAATAAATAGTGCAAAGCAAAATACTCCAAGAGAGTCAATAAATAATATAAAGGTGCATGACGATACCTTGACGGAGCCTAAAATTATATGTAATGCTTTTAATAATCATTTTATTGATAAAATTGTACCTAATAGCTTATCAAACAGAGCACAGTATTCTATACATGTATCTTCTAGGCTAAAATCTATGTTTATGAAGCCATGCTCGCCACTTGATGTATTGCATATTATAAGGAATATAAAAAACACAAAGAGTGTAGGGTATGATGGCTTATGCACTGAAGTTATTAAATACGTTGCTACTAATATTTGTCAGCATATTAGCTACATAATTAATTTATGCATAGAAGCGGGAGTATTTCCTGACAAATTAAAGACTGTTATCATAAAACCTTTGTTTAAGAAAGAAAGTAGGGATAACATGAACAATTACAGACCAATAGCATTAGTACCTATTCTGTCTAAGATATTCGAGAAATATATACATAGGGAACTCAATCACTATCTCGAAAGCAATTGTATTCTTGTAAAAGAACAAAAGGGCTTCAGATGCAACAAATCAATAAATATGGCAATATTTGATTTCTTGCAATTTGTAATGAGGAATGTTGATAACAGAGTACCTGTCTGCTCCATATATATGGACATCACTCAGGCATTCGATCATGTAGACCACACTATTCTTCTAGGCAAACTAAATGCTTATGGTATAAGAGGTAACGTGTTAAAACTTTTTGAATCCTATTTAAAAAATCGAATTCAATATACTGAAGTTACTAGAATTAATATTGTTACAAGAAGGGAAGAGATATATCGATCTGAACCGCGAAATATACACTACGGTGTGCCCCAGGGTAGTGTATTGGGCCCGTTACTATTTATACTATACATAAATGACCTACCAAATGTAACTGATAACCCAATGACTCTTTTTGCGGATGATAGCACAATTTCAATTAAATGTAAGAATAAAAACACTTACGAACAGGATATTAATAATGCTTTGAGCTCAGCTGTTAACTGGCTGAATGTAAATAATTTGATAGCTAATGTAGGTAAAACCATGCTAATGCATTTTAGTCAGCGTACTCTAGCAACGGATGCCCTGAAAGTATGTGTTAACAACCAAACCCTAAAAGAAGTAGACTACACAAAGTTTCTAGGTATTTTAATAGATAAGAAAATAATATGGAAACCACATGTAGAACAGTTATGTAAGAGGGTTAGCAAATCAGTATATGCATTACATGAACTCGCACAAATAGTAGACACCAATGCCCTTTTAATTGCATATCACAGTCTAGTAGAGTCGGTACTCAGATATGAAGTCATTTTCTGGGGGAACTCTGTTGATAAAGAAATTATTTTTAAAAGTCAGAAACGCTGCCTAAGGGCTATGTTCTCCTTGCAAGTGACTGATAGCTGTCAGCCCTATTTTAGAAAATATAATATATTGACATTGCCATCTATCTTCATATATGAAGTTGCTGTTTTTGTTAAACTCAATCCGCACTTATTTATACTCGCAGTCGATGGGTCAAGTCGAGCACAAAGAGACAAAAGCCGTCTATGTTTATGCAAGACAAACACCACTCTGATGCACAAAAGTGTTTTTGCCATGGCTCCAAAAATATTTAATAAGTTACCAAATAACATTAAGGATCTAAATTTAAATGTATTCAAGAAGCAATTAAAAAAGCTTCTTATTGAAAAATGTTATTATAATGTTTATGACTATTTATCAGACAAAATGTAGCACATGTATTTGCAATGTATGATTTAATTTAGTATTGTAATAACTATTGACATTTTTATTTTCTTTTTGACTTTTAACATGACCTAATTTTTATTTCTTTGACATTCTTTCATTTTAAATTATTATAAAACCAGTGACATTAATTTATTAATAGTACAATTATTACTGGTGTATTGCTTGAACTTATAATTTGTTACAAGGCATGCTTTTATAGAATTTCATTTTACCTCAAAATTTGCACACCTATTCTGGGTTATAAATCAGCGCACTTATACTTTAATTTATGTACCAACCATGTAAACCTGTTTTATGCAAATAAAGTAATTTGTATTTGTATTATTTGAAACCCTATTCTATAGCAAGTGCATAGGTATGAGATTAACCAACTAGTATTTAATTCATAACGTGATTAAATAATATACTTGATCAACCATGAAACGAACACTCAAACAAACAAACTCTTCAGCTTTATAACATTATTATAGATTAAAAAAGAAAACAATAATTCAATTTTTACCAGGCGTTGCATTAGTTTGTTTATAATCTACATTAAGTTTTAACCGCTTCAAGAAAACAACTCCTTTCAAAATGTGTTGCTTACAATAAACACAAAATATGCACACATACGAAAAAGAAACTATATCTCATTATGCATAGACTTTAATGAATCGTTTAAATGTAGTTTTGTGATTGAAAACTTTATTTTAATAACAATGAAGAGTATTCTTTACAATTACACGTAAATTTTCAAACGTAACGCGTGAAATTCTTACAGAATCGTACGATGTGACGAATACACCACTAGCATAATAATAATATGTCGTATCTAAAACGTAATCGTAAAACAGATTAAACTAACAAAAAAGCATGGACATCTCTAGTGAAGCAAATACTTTTAGATGGGTTTAAATATAATTATGTTGTTTTATACTGCGTTCTGTTTAAATATATACTTTTTTTGAAGAAGTTTATTTAAAGACAAAACTTTAAAAAATAAAATGTTGATATCGGATAATTACATGAACAATTATCTACACGTCGATGATATTCCTTCGTCGATAACCCATTTCTGATATTTTCCGGTACAAAGTGGCCTTTGTTCTTTACTCATTGTATACTATTAAGACCATTATTTGTATTACCATAGTACCCATAGTACAAGCTCTGCTTAGTTTGGGCTAGATGGTGTTGTGTGTATGTGGTAGAATATTATTATTATTTGTATTATGCTAATCTGTTGTCTGTATTTGTACCTACTGAATAAAATAAAATGAACCCCAAACATCTTTACCAACTTTTACATTATATAATACTAGTTTTACCCCGCGGTTTCACCCGCGTAAGTCCCGTTTCCATGGGAATATCGAGATAAAAAGTAGCCTATGCGTGAATCCAGGTCTCCAGCTATCTACCAACCAAGTTTCATCGCAATTGGTCTAGTAGTTTTTACATGAAAGAGTAACAAACATCCATACATCCATACAAACTTTCGCGTTTATAATATTAGTAAGGATTTTACAGATAATTTACATTAGTTACAAAGAAAATACAATTCTACGATGTACATACGTGCCATGTGACCATATGACGTAGTTCAAAGACATATTGTATGTATTACGGTTGTTATACTTTGCGTAGTACACTTAAAACCTGTGAGATATCTTTTGGCGTCAGTCTCAAACAAACTCACGATAGGTTTGTTTCTGTGCTAGTGACAGACATTTCCAGCCTAACTAATACTTGTTGTTACTAGTTTAATAATATTAACATAATTGTAATATAGATACGACATATTATTATGCTTGTGTCAGTGGTGTATTCGTCACATCGTACGGTTCTGTAAGAATTTCACGCGTTACGTTTGAAAATTTACGTGTAATTGTAAAGAATACTCTTCATTGTTATTAAAATAAAGTTTTCAATCACAAAACTACATTTAAACGATTCATTAAAGTCTATGCATAATGAGATATAGTTTCTTTTTCGTATGTGTGCATTTGTGTTTATTGTAAGCAACACATTTTGAAAGGAGTTATTTTCTTGAAGCGGTTAAAGCTTAATGTAGATTATAAACAAACTAATGCAACGCCTGGTAAAAATTGAATTATTGTTTTCTTTTTTAATCTATACTAATGTTATAAAGCTGAAGAGTTTGTTTGTTTGTTTGGTTGAACACGCTAATCTCAAGAACTACTGGATCGAATTAAAAAAATATTTAAGTGTTGGATAGCCTGTTTATCGAAGAAGGCTATAGGCTATTATAATATCACGCTACGAGCCACGGGGGCGGCGCAATAACCATAAACGCGGGTGAAATTGCGGGAATAGCTAGTGTAGAATAAAGTTATATTCTACGATCAAGATACCTATCATAGACTAACTCAACTTAGTGCCCATACATATGGTAGAAAGCTCTTTCATCTGTCAAGTCTTAGGATACCAGACATAATTAAGAATCTATCATGTCAGGCAACCGGTGTGTTGCTGCGACTCAAATAGGACTGAGATATAGTAATATAAGATTCATATTAGAATTTGAAATTAGTGATAAAATGGGTTGCGCTTTATCCAAAAAATGCAATATTTTATAACCATTAGGTAGTAGGTATTAGGTTGAATATATATTAGGTAAAGTATATTAGGTATCCTTATTAAGACGTGATGGACGTCTAGGTCATATAGTCATATTTTAGCCTTACATTGTGGCTTACTACAATCCCAATAGAAGTCTATTAGAGCTGTAGTTACCCTGTTTTTGCTCCTCCATTTGTGTACCTTCATTCTGCTAATATTTCATTGTGCTAATTAGGCGACTAGGCCTTTGAGAAAAACTTATTAAGGTAACATATTAAGCTGTGTGCATTTTATCCCTAGCGCGCTGGCGACTATATTTATAGGTATCCGAAACATTTTACGTGAAATTTTGTCAAAGATAAGAATGTACGCGCTTTGTGCGTAGCCATAGTATTGTTATATACGCAACGGTGACGGCATATAGGTGAATGCTTTATATTAGGCTATAAACTTAGTTATCTACGATTATGTAATTGATTTCGTGACGTATGCATTAATGACGTTCACGGTTAGCGTAATCATTCGCAACGCGATGCAAAACGTGATCACCTCTATCCGCCATCTGTTCATATAAATAAAAATAAATAAAGGAAATTGTTTAAATAAGATTCAGCTTCCATTTTAGATAATTTCAATCATAAAAAGGTTGAACACCTGGTCGTGAGTCAACTTGAAATGTTATTAAGTAAATCTTCCGTAATTATATGTGGAGATTACTAAGTATTTTGACTTCGGGACAATTTTCTCAAGTGATAAGAAAATTTTATAAATACAGAGAAAACATATTATGTTTAAAATTTAAAGTGATGAATGGCAGTTTGAAATTGTATAATATAACCTAACAACGGTTACATGGAAATTGATTTGTAGATAAATATCTTTTTGAAATAGATTTAGTTATTAAACGTAAAAACGAAAATTTGCTACAGATTTTAATTTATTATTTTCGTGATCATTTTACATGGCCTCTGTTTTTGTAAATAATTGTGGTTGTATTCAAACTTATTTTATATATTTTATGACGCTTTATCAATTAAGAACCATGTCTATACATATGTGCCTACATGTGGCCATATAAGCATCAATGATAAAAATTATTTGAAGCGTCAAGAAATAATTATAAATTTACATAAACCAATAACAATAAATCAAACGAGATGGGTGTAAAAACACAGGATTCAACCTCTTCGTCTTCATGTGACCTTGTGACCCCTATATCTCGGGGGTCTTTTGACCACAGGGCCCATATTCAAACTCGACCGAGGTATGATCCCAAGGTGTCTGCACACTAAGTTAAAAAGTCAATCGGTCCAGTGGTTCCGGAGCTATGCCTGTCACTAACAGACAGACACGCAGACCCACAGTGTTTTCACCTCTTCAAAGAAGACTCAGAGGTTAATAAACGTTGATATATAGTAAATTGTGATGAATAATTACATTACAATAATGTATTTTCTACATACCTATACATAAATTCGTAATTTATATGTATAAAGGTACTGTCTGCTCACCAGATGTCCTTAATAATTATTTTTGATGTATGCACAAATTTTTCAGTTGCCCTCCAGAATTAGAACAATCTTAAATCATGTATCTTTTTTTCGTTAGTAGCTTATATTGCGCATCAGGTAAATAAATAAAAAGTGTATAACAGTTGCGTAAACAAAATACATACTTATTAAAGAAAAGCCTTTTAGAAATGGTACCTTTTTCTGGAATGTTTTCGCTCCAATCTGTTCACACTTTCTTCAGGGTGTACGAGTGAAAACACAACGAGGTGTTCCCAAATATCTGTATAAACTGAAACGGCGTCACGTGCCAAAGAGAAATGGCACGCAAAATCTTGACGTCATCGCCTATATTTTGCGTAAATGATGGACTATACACAGCTACTTTTATATGAGTGTTTGTGATTTTATTGATTATGTGATCCTAATCAGCCATAATTCATGCATGTCACCGGTATATTCTTGTATTAAGTAAAATGTTTATTGTTATATACATAATTTTACGCTTACGTTTGCAGCCCATCATGTCTGATCCTACGTTTGATTTCAGGTCGGGCTAGGTTCATTGGTGTATAGGTGGTATAGGATTATTTTCGGGACCCGACCCCTAAACAGTAACCAAAAACCCTAGAATTGATGGGGTAAAACCTGACATCCATGGTGGGAACGTTTCCTCTTCATGACTAACTGTTGAATCGCCCATCGCTCGCACTCCGTCCTGGTGGAATATTAAATCTATCTTAAATAGATATTAGATAAATTATATCAGGCCTATTTTTCAAATAAGTATACATACACCCAAACTCATAACAATTCACTACCTCTATATAATATTATAGTAAAGTGTAGTATAGTGTAACTAATATTAGGTATGAAAAGTCATACGTGCGAAGTCGACATAACTTTTACACAACTAGAAAATTAACATTCTGGAAATCCTCCTTCAATTGATCTAGGACAGTAATAAATTAGCTATAATACATACTTAATTACTAGGTACGTACTAAAGGTCAATCGCTAAGTAGGCAACCGTCTCTGACATAAATTTTACCCTTAATAAATGTTACAGCTGCTTACGAAGAAGCAATGTCGATTTGATCTACGAAAAACAATTCGATTGTCGATCTAATTTGAATCAAGGGTAAAAGAAACGATTCTCGATTAAATAGATCTGCCGAAGATCTCTGATCTTTGATAAAACGAATTAAATTTAAAATCATCTCTCTATAGCACGCAACGCGCCTGTCGACTAGAGAGAGAAAAGAATGAGATGTGAAAGCTAGAAAAGCGGTCAAGTTCCCACATGACAATCTTTTTGTTTTACATATTGCACTATAATTTGGGATCAATGCTTACTTCGATTTAAAATCAATCTGTTCTTTGAATCAATTCACAAACCGATATTTATTCGCCTAGAAATAATTCTTCGATTACACAATCTCAGTTCGAAATGCTTAACAGGAATTTAAAAAATCAAAAGCTCGCCGGGCCTATTTATTCACTTTTCATTTACTATTCTCCATTTCGTTTACATAAACACTTATGCCCCAATCTTGCGGTCGAATGATAACCCATCATTATCAGGAATTCAGACAGGCATAGGTACCGTCTCATAATTACTTATCAAGCTGTTAGGCGGTATTTAACTTGCCCCGCAACCTGCGCATTGTGCGCAGGCGTGCTTTAATGCAATTATTAAGAAACTGCATCGCTAAACTCTTCTAATGCGCTGATTTCAGTTCAAATTTGTTTGTAAACCTCCTAGCCTTATTTTTAAAGTATACATTACAATAAACAAATGCTACCCTAGAATTTAGCTTGTACAGCCAATTTATAGCTGCTGAAACCAATCACTATCATACCATAACTAATAAAAATATATATGTTTGTTAAAGATAAATAATATTACCATCGTCAGTTACGGTAATTGACATGGAGTGATAGCTTTATGGAGATCTCATCGCCATTAAATCGAGATAAAGTGGTTAACACCTTGTTGCTAACAATGTACCAAGTAGTACCGATTTGATCATTGTTTTATATTTCTAAAGTGCCAAGTGCTTGGTGGTGTAAAAATTTTGAGGCAAAGCCTCCGTTACTAATTATTTGATGATAAAAGGGAGCAAGCAAAGCGATCATATAAAAAAATTGCAGTAGGTTTTGTTTCTACGTTTCTATTGATGAGTAAGTGTTCAATCACAGAGAAGACCCACATGCTCTTTCCCATTCCTTTTCACTAGGGTCAGCAACGCGCGGGTGATACACTTGGTCTTGAAAGCAATCATAGACGACGGTATCTGTTCAACATCAGGCGCAAAAATCAAAAGCGTACATAAAGCCTTTTCGTATCAAGTAGGCTAAAAGCAGTAATTTAAATTCAGTAGCTTTGGTCAAAAATCGCTGTGCTCAGGCATCTTGGTATACCTACATCCGTTAGTGTGCGCTGCATTAAACCGGGCATCTGTAACTATATACTTTGTTTAACATCTAAGGACAAACATATTCCTCAGACAAGTAAAAACATCACTACTTCCGTATAAGTGTCCTCGCCTAAACAAATTCCTTCATTAGATTTTTAAATCTACCTTGGAACTAATAAGCATTTCTATTTAAACCTCAGTTGAATCTACATAATAATACAGTAGTTTAAATACAGTTTGTAATTTATTTAAAACCTCCTATTCTCTCTTTATGATAGACTCAAGGCGTGTAAACAGTTTCTTGTTAAGTTAATTAACCGCACGACAATGAATTAGCTTGTATGATGTAAGTATGGCCTGGAACACAGAACAGCGAAAATAGAGGAAATGGCATACAGGTCCTGTACGCGCGCCATTATTCTGAATTGATAACCATAAAGAATGAAATGACATACTCGGTCAACATGCAATTTAATGCATATGGCTGTTTGAATAGAGTAAAATTTTGAAAAACGTCATCAACTGCGTCGCTTTGCGCATTGTGGAACTCGCAAACATCTAAGTTTGGTTCATTATAATTATAATTAATGTGCAGCGGTAGTGAACGCGACTGCTGTGCATGAGGTCTCGAGCTTGAATCCCGGGTCGGCCCAACAAACAGTTGTTGGGTTTTTCAGTTAAGAAATCTCAATAGCAGCTCGGAGTTAGGCAGTTGGCGGTGTAAGACACCCCCTTGCCTCGGCAAGCACGTAAAGTCGTTGGTTCTGCGCTTGATCTCACTCCGGTCGTGTCGGATTACCGTCCCATCGGATCATGAGAGTTAGGGAACAGTGAGTGCACTTGTGTTTGCGCACACACTTACGCACTAATATCTCCTGCGTAGTTTGCCAGTCTCCGTTAAGACTGGCCGTCGCTGGCTGAAATTCGGTCTGGAGGATATTATTAATGTGTGTTACAAGACAATTAATAATTATATGGTAAACATATATCTTTTCTTTAATTATAATAAAATAAAATTGTAGAGTGGTCAATTCTGTACATTGAATATATGTATTTACAAAATAACTATTAGGGGGTACTTGGTAATCGATACTGATGCCACAAATGCAATCAGTACATTTTTGTCCGTCTGTCTGTATGTGCACGCATAGATCAATAACTAGTGACGGGATTTTAATCAAAGTTGATACAGTTATAGTTATTAATCCTGGGCAGGTAATAGGATACTTTTTATGCCAAAAAAATTGGGTATCGAGTATTCGTAAAATGTACTAAAATATTTAAAAAGTCGTATTAGACATAGCTGTATCTACACAACATTCTCACGATCAAAAAGTAGACTTTAATATCTAACTAATAAAAACGAATCATAGAAATCGCTTTATAAACACACAAGATTTTCATAAAATAAAATGTCAAGTAATTACGGTGTGGTAGGTGATTTGCGACTTGCGAATGTATCAACGTGCTATAAGTATGCTATACGGTTGATTTTTGTATAACGCACACAACGACATGAAGCGATCGTAAACAAACTTTTATTTTTTAGATATAGGTAGTTTTTAAATATTAGTACTTTAGTAGGTAGTTTTTAAGTTTTAGCTATATACCTATAGGTGTAGTTAAACTTATTTTCTTTAGTTAAATTATTAGTCATAGTTAAATATTCGATTTTCTTTAGTTGTAGTTTTATAAGATATAATTATTTTAATAGCTAGGTCGTTATTTTATGCAAAGCAGACGGAGATGCGCGGGTCAGCTAGTAAGAGATAAAGATGAGGTAAATATCATCTTTCTATTATACGTTTTTCATAAACAATCAAGTGGGTTAATAAGTATATCCTTGCAAGAGCAAAGACATAATCGCGCGCGACCCTTCAATAAAATTGTCGCTATACTGGCAGCACTAGGAACAACGATCACTCCTCCAAGTCCTCTGCTAACAGCACAACCTAGAAACCTCTTGTACGAACACAACACAAGATCATTTGGCTGGGAGTGGAACACTTTGCTCTAATGTAAATTAGCATTATTGCCATCAAGTGTTTCGTTCCTATTTCAAAGTCTAGAAGTAATTAGTTTACCGTACGACAAGAGTGGTCGCACATGTATAGTAAAATGAATAAAATAAACACTGAAACAACGGCAAGACAACTAGTATAATTACCCACTGTTCCGGTTTACCCGTTAACTGACCGAAAACCGTTAAAGTTACTTAATCGCTTTTCGAACGGCGGCGGCGCGGCGACGGCGCCGGCGCCGACGTACGCCTGCACTACCAATCTGATTATTAAACGTCACTCGTAGGAAGATTGAACTATCATTAAATAACTGATAAAATATACTAGTTCTACAACCGTCTTATAATAAAGTTGTTATAGTCTAATAAGTATTACTGTTAGACTGCCAAGCACTGCTTAAGTACCGTGGACGAACTTAACTCTTGATTATTTATTTGTTTTACCGTATTTGTATTACGGATTCGATAGCGATAATCGCTCTATTTACAGTTAACCAAACTTGTTGGAATAAATATTAGATATAAGCATTAGTAGGTACCTTTAGCTAGATCATATTATCTCTCATAAAACTTAAGATTACAGAATGAGATAATATGCTAAGTTAAAAAAGTTTTCAAAATAAAGATTCAATTATACCACGCAGGTCGTAGAATTACCGTTCCTAAATATAGTCTTATAAGTTATAACCGTATCTTTTGGGAAAATTCTCAAAAACCTGCTTAACCAGATGATTAATTAATATAGGTACATTTTATAATAACTTATTTATAGTCCGTGTTTCAATGCAATAGAGTCACTAAGTTATTAATAGAATCAAGGCGCATTAGTATTTTCACGAATTGTGCATATAAAATGTAGATATAGCCAACATTTAATATCACTTCCTGGTTATTACTGTTACCTCTTGCTAAGATTTAATTAAATGATGTTCAGTAAATGCTCATTAAACAGTAATATAGCAATGCTAACCACACGTGATGCCTGACTTCACAAACTTTTCAGCTGCATGTTTGCCTGCAGACTCAAAGATAGCAAACTATATAAAAACTATTAATAAAAAGTGCTCAAATAATAAAAATATTATTATTGAGATTGCGGCAGATTACCCATCGATCTTTAGGACAACTAATTGACTTATTGATAATAGTGGATACAAACTAAATTCTTCATGCTCAGCAACCGTATGCTGCAAATAATCGGCCGCAAATTATTCGCAAAGAGCGGCCAGTACCTATCAGTGTATGATATACAGATTGTAGAAACGACACATTATAACCGTGGTGCATGAATATTACGTACGTTAATTAACTTGCTTACTTTTAACATTGAACTCGGTCCTAATTGTACAGTTTTGCATGAATGACGTAAGCTATCTATTAACTCATTTAAGGAAAGATTAAGAACTGAGGACACGGTACTTGGTTTTATACAAACTAGCGATTTTAAAGTTCCCAAGGTGTTCTCATAACACATTATTGGACGTATGATTCACGAGTGGAATTGTTTAAACTAAAAAATATAAATAAGTAATACGGAAACATCTCGGAAGTAATTATTGCGCCACTCGTAAAATGTTCGTGACGGTACTGCAACATATGAATGGAATTTGTGTTTTGTTATTGAAAACATAACTGTGGACTAGACTAAACACCTGTTTTATTACTAGAATTCTGAAAATAGATCATGAAATAATTTGCATCGTAGACGATGATTGCCAACGCTGATTTACACAATCTCATTCGCAATATTGTTTTACACAAACGCAGTATATGTGTGTATTACATTTCACGGCTATATAATTGTGCCTACTCTTTATTATTATCACATTTGTGAGACAAACTTTTATTGATGTTGTTTCAGCCATTAGATTACACCTAGCAATCGTATTTTTGCAAGGCACAAAGTAGTTATGAGTGGCCTTAGTTGTTTACTTTAAAATTATAGCAAAGTATCCTTAATTTATATAGGTAATATTAAAAAGAAAGGCAGTGAATACTGGCTAGAAGTAGCTATTCCTAAGTTATCATTATTTTATTGGCAAGAAACTGTGGTAGATCATTAATTTATAACCTTTTCATACAAAGGAACGCGCCTGGGCAACTGTGCCTATTGTATAAGGCACAAGGGCGCCCTTGCGTGGAGTACTGTTCTCATCTTTGGGATGGCTCCGCGCAGTACTTGCTGGACGCTCTCGACCAGTTACAGCGGCGGGCTGTCCGTATCATGGAGATCCATAGGTCACGAGTTCACTGGAACCTCTGCAACTCCGTAGGGACATTGCCTAATTGGCATGTTTCTACAGAATATACCACGGGGAGTGCTCTGAAGAGTTATTCCACCTTATCCCGCCCTCCCCATTCCTATCCAGAACAACGCGTGCTGGGTTCAGATGCCATTCTTACACGGTAGAGTCGATTAGAGCGCGTACCAAAAAGTTTGGGTCCTCATACCTCTGCCGAACGACCAAGGCATGGAATTCTCTGCCAAGGCACGTGTTTCCTTCTTCCTTCAATCCTGGGTCCTTTAAGCGGGGCGTGAAAAAGCACCTTCTCAGGCCGTCAAAGTAGAGACCTCAACATCGCCTCGGCTGCTATGAGGGCGGTGTGGAGGCCACTGCTATTAGACCACACGACTGCTTACCATCAGGTGGAGTGTGGTCATTTAGACGAGCAAAATAAAAAATTTAAAAAAAGGAAGGAGCAAGCAACGAGTACCTAAAACAGATTCTTTAATCTCTCTCATTATAATCACTTCTGAGCCAATATAATATACATTTACTATACAGCAGCTTGTTACCTGGTTTCAGGCTTACCAGACAGATATAACATTGTGAGATTAACTACTAAGTAATATCTTTAAAGTCTTCTCCATAGTGACCCCCAAATAAAAAAAGTTTGACTAGCCACATTTGGTCAACGTTTCCTCATTATATATTAGACGCCTTTGATTTCCCATTCTGAATGGATATCGGTGCAATAGCAGACGAGCACAATTATAAGCAAAAATGATAAATGACAGTTTTGGGCTTCCGAGTATGAACTCTTATATTATGATAAGACGACTTGCGTTTCCTAATCTCTCTAGCTGTGTGTGTTTCGTGTTAGAATGTTATAATATAATCAACTCTACGTTAACAAACAGTACAACCAAATTACGTCCATCAACAAGTCGACGATATTGTCGGATCTTATTCCTCTACTGTCGATCAACGCCTATATCATATGTAGGTGTTTGGTATCATTATTATTCCACTTTTAAGGCTCGTTCTAGAGCCTAAAATCTAGTTTCTATAATATAGTAGTTGCAGTATAATACATAATATAAGAACCCATAAAAGTTGTGAGTTAAAAACTCATTCAATATTCGTGGAAGCTCTAAATTAGCTTGTCCGTAGATATTATAGGGTTTTACCCAGCTATCATCCGATTCAGTCCCGTGTTTATGCGCGTTTTTTGTGGCGATACTAAGAATCATTACATTTAGTGCTGCCTTTTTATATTTGATAATTATGTCGAAGCGTAGAACAAAGCCTCTGACTCAATACTTCCTTGATGTACTGATGATCGCCTTATGCTTTTATTTAGCTGTAATCAAGCTAACATCCACGACGTTATAAATTACCCAGATACCTGCCGGCGAACTACTTTGTAGATACGTAGTACAGTAAAAAATGATGCAAACTAAATTGCCTTATGTTGCAGAAGTAGATATATTAAACTGCACTTGTCCTTAAAAATAGAAATACAATGTTACAAGCAAATTGACAGTCATTTTTGCAATTTATAAAGCAATTTACTTTACCTTGCAAAACTATTCTAATTTTCCTACTACGTTAAGTTATTGCATGTTATTCTCATCACACTGATCCCGAACATCAATTACTATAATGTATTGGTCAACTTATCTACGGGTAAACATTATATGGCTATTTGCATCGTCCTTTCGTCTGATCGTTGGTCGCCGATGCGGAGTGGCCGGCGCCAGCGCGGGCGCGATCGCACCGAGGTAATGGCAATGAATTTACGCACTAATGACTTTTTACAGCGATACTACCAAATGGTCTCGATTTATTCGAGCTTTCTAGAATAAAAGTGTGTTTTGATTTCAACATACCAGTCATACGAGTTCTATCGTCAACAACTGGAAATAATTATACAAAACGTTCCAAATGCCGACATCTCGACGTTTAACCCGATTTCCTCCTACACGTTACAATTAATTATTGTAATTAATTTTATTATTTTGTAGGTATTAAACAACTTTCAACATTTCTAATATTCACATTCTTTTCTAAGCTAGACATAAACTACATTTTGTAATGACTCTGCAACCGATGGTAGTAAAGCAAAAAGATAAATTTAACATTCTCAATTGCTAGCCAGGAGCTAAAACTACAGACTAACACTAAGTTTGTGCAAATAAACGAGTTTTGCCGTGCGGTGGAATCTGCCCCGCACTTATTATAGGTAATCACCCCTCAAGTTAACGATTCATAATGACAGGAAGGTTGCTTCCGCATCGCTAGAACATTTGCGGCGAAAATGGTGACTTCAGTGCAATCGGCGCAGGCGCACAGGATTTAGCGGCTGTGGTCACGGACACGAATTTTACTATTATTTACATTTCACTGAGAATTAAATACTTCAAAAGATATAAGTAATTAATTTTAAAAAGTTTATTGCATTACAAGTTGTTTTAGATATGAAATCGCCTGGCCGCTGCCGCCACGCACAATTTGAATCCCACACGAGACTATTATTTTTGGCATATTATACAGATTATTGTTCTGAGGCTGGCTGTTCTATGATACCGTTAATTGTAAACTTTTAAAATTCCTCCCGATCGGACTTGTTCCTTATTGCGGGGATCGTCTATTGAACATAATATACTTTAATTAAATACGCGATTACTAGATATTAATCGCTGTCAACTTAAAGTAATATACTTATAAAGCACCTGTGTTATAACTTATAAACGTTATTAGCAGGATGCAGCAGCTTGGACATACTATTAATTTATGTGTTTGTATTTCTTCCGTAACTAACTATGTAGTACGTACTAATACAGTTTAAGGAAGGTGTGATATTATAAATGTACCTGCAGAGGTAAGTTAAAACTAGGTACCTAAAATATGTTTAAGTATTTTAAATACGCGCCGACAGAAGTTTAAACTTTGTTCGTGGTTAAACTGAATGATCTTACTGGTTTTGAGGTTGAAAATAGACATATGTTGTTTTGCTCTGCTGGTATCATTTATTGTTAAATGCAGAAGTGGCTCGTAGGAGGACGGAGATGAATGATAATTGGGTCTGGCGTACGGTGCAGGATTCTAGCAAGAATTTTATTTGACTTAGGGAAACTGTAAGTTAAGTAATGTTCACATGATTGTTTTGTTAAACAGTCTGAACTAGCTAATTGCGATAAGACGAACTCTACATCATACAATTTACAGCTGAGTTTTGTTTATTATTTGTTTTGATAAAGAGCAACACATTAACCTATTAAGATTTTCTAAACGAATATTAATTTACATACTTTCGCATCAATGAAATATAAACATTTCTAAAATTAAAAATTAATCCTCTTCAATGAAGATTCTAGCGTTATAGTTGTTTAATTATATTTTCTTAAAAGGTTTTGTTTGGTTTAATTTTTTTAATATTTCCTTCAAAGCATGGGTATCGTACCATACTTAGATGCCTTATCATATTCAATTCTTCTAAGTTATTGTTCTAGATTGGTATGATCATGGTATTACAAGAAGAGTTTAAGTTGTTTTTTTTCCATTTTACCGAAAAAACAGGGAGTCATGTCAAAGATGGCTGGTAATTGTATTGAATAATTTCACAGTTTGAACTTTGTGCATTTCTTGTCTAGAGGAGTTTTAGCCGTATTAACACGTTGTGTATTGATGACAAATCCATGACCAATATGAGTACGTTTCTTATGCAACTATGTTCAGCTTGCACTCATATTCTAGAACTATAAGGAGACCCTAAACTTCCTCGTCATTCAATAGATTAAACGAGGACGTAGACATATTCAAGTTCACATAAGTTTATATTAGAATTAAAGACTCGGTTAAGGAAAAACGTTTATAGCAGACTAAACAATGTTACGTTCCGGTTTATAAAAGATTCTCCTCACATAATGCTATGACGAATTTATCAGATCACTGCCATTATCTTTAATCTGTGGAACAGGAAACTACCTACCGTTAAAAGATTAGTCGCAATAACTGACTCCTCGACAGTCCAGTAGCGTAAACATGACAAGCGTGACTAAGCCGGTGAGCCCTGAATTCGCTGCCATGGTAGTACCAACTACCAAGCGTCTAGGACTTGTGTTAAGAATTGCCAGTAGAGATTAGTTTTTAGCTACATGTTATTTCTCAGTGAACGTAAACTTTTGATAGCTAGAATCAGAGCATACTGAACTATAGACCTTAAGTTCTCAAGTTCCTGGATTGGTTAATGTGTTGTTGGTTCTATGGTACTGATAGAGGGCAGTGTATAATTTGAACGAAATGTGAGTGTGATACATTATCCAACTTTTCGATGATATCCTAAATCCTAACTAATATTATAAATGTAAATGTGAGTTTGTTTGTTACACTTTCACGCCTTAACTACTCGGCTGATGATCATAAAATTTTGCGTGCACGTTGTCAGGAGAACAGAAAGGACATAGGGAACCTTTCATTTAGAAAATGTATTATTCCCGAGGGATAGAAAATTTACATAACCTACATTTACCTACTAGTACACCATAAAGCTAAGTACTATTTTGTGATTATATGTATATCCCGCTATGAGGCATAATCAAAACATTTTGTTCTAACATTGTGTTCGTGTCGCACAAAGCCTTCGTATTTTGTCTCGCCCTTCAATGGAAGCATTAACCTAACAAGTAAACGTTTACGTCGACCACTATCTTTTGTGGTAAACGTCAGAAGTCGTGCCAGTTTGGAATTTCAACCTTTAGCAATTGTCTATACTTAGCGAAATATTTGTAGCTGATTGTTAGCCTTATCCTTGTAGAGCTAAATTATCATCTATACACATTCCAACCTCTTCTTTACTATCCAGAATATCACGTGCTGGGCTTAAGTGTCCCCCATACATGGTAGAGCCGATTAGAGCGCGTACCAAGAAGTTCGGCTCCTCATATGTTGGCCAAACTATTAAAATTAAGAATTCTCTGGCGAAACACGTGTTTCCGGAAGAAACACGTATTTCGGCAGAGATTTTTTTTTTTTTAAGTCACTATCATAGGAAGAATCCTTCGATTCTGAGTCTTTCAAGCAGGGTAGAACTTTCTTAGGCCGTCAAAGTAGATACTTCGGCACGACTGCTCGTGGTATTCAGGAATGCTTACCATCAAGTGGAGTATAGTCATTTTGACGGGCAATAAATATAGATTCGTTTTTATTTTAGCCTATTTTGTCCTACTGCAGGCCAAAGGCCCCTTTCCCTTCTTCCATCTTACACAGTCAACCGCAATTTGGGGCCAATCCGAAAGGAGCACATTTGGCATCAAAAGGCCATATTTTGTGGGTCATTCGCCACCCGCGCTACTGTACCTACCACGGTACCTACTACATATTATTACTTATAGCAACTAGTTGTTATTTTACTAAGGATAAAAATTAAGTATTGGTGGCGAAGTGATTAACATTATGCTACCAACTATTTGCCTAATGTAGACATGGCTGTCTACAGAGTCCTTCATAAATTTGGCGATTCTTAATTAAAAACTATGCTTTAGCTTTGGTTGCAAGAATGATAAAATGAGATATTATCTTTGTATTTAATGTGATAGAAGCGCACCAATTTAAACGATTATTAATATTTTAAACCCAAATAGACAAGGCTTTGGAATCAACAAATCGTGGTCTAATCTATTGTATTTCCGACGTGAACCCACTTGTAACACAAGCATATGCTTGTGTTACAAGTTAAGTTAAGCTATATAGCTTATCTCGAGATTTTAACAAGACTACTAATAATTTGCAACTTTAAACGCTAGTAATCCTTTTTATTTTTTTATATTGTTTTGCCTGCCCCTTTAATCATAATATGGCGTAGATAAGTTTACGTTTATGTTTGTGAGATGCTCGTGAGTATTATTGGATATGTTTAGACAAATTTCAGAAGCAGCTCTCTATTGATAGATATGTATTTAGTAGTTATGATGAAGAACAGAGAACACATAAAATTTGAACATCCCAAACCATCAATATTTACAAAAGTCCCTGTCGTGGATAACGTATGCAGTCTGAAGTAACTCCTCATAAGTTTATACCAGTTTGTGATAACTGAGACCTGGTTCTATCCGCGATTTCTTAAACTTGTCCGAAAGTCGACAGTTTGCACATCCAACAGTGCGATTCAGGTGGATCGGTAGACTGATAATCATTTAAAAACATTTGCAAAAAAAATAATATCCTTGCCTCTTATAACAGAAACCTTCTGTAAGCAAGTCTTGCGGCTACGCAAGAGCCAGGGCTTACTTGATGTACCCAATGTTCTTGTATTATCTCTATGGTCGTTGGAAATCCCGTAGTTCTTTGGTATTGAGTAATCTTATGTGCTAACCATCATCCTACGTATAAGTTTGTTCTTAGTAGGTTTGCAATTTTAAGAAGATGAAATAAGCATATTTTACTGTCGTCTACAGCTATCATGTCATTGCACGTCCACTCATGCCTACTTATTCCATTTAAGCATTATACGCTAAATGCCAATGCACAGCTCACAGTCGATTGATCTGCAATACTAAACACTAATCCTTGAAAATGTCAATAAACTTTGCAGTTATTAATATCATGTTTATTAATATTTTATTGTTGGCAATATGCTATTATATTTCTAATATTTTCTCATGTAAAGTAATTAAAGTTAATGTGATATTTTATTGTCGTGGAAAATGAGTCTAATAACTCATAATAATATAACGCATGTTCATTTCAGTCATTAGTCTTTGAAGTAAAAAAATTAAAAAGATTTTTCATGTCAGTAACATTGGTCTTATTTATGGACATTATTTTAAACGCCAGAAATGATTCCAGGTTTAAAAAAGAATTTATTATCTATATCACGCGACCTTGTTTGAATGACCAGAATGACTACGACGATTTGTATTATTGAATCACCTTATTCAGCCTAAGCAAAGTAATTAGTTAACTTAGCGCGAAAACTGTCCGTATATTCATCATTATGAGGTGAACTTGAAACATTAAATTCATACAATGTTCTGTAACAGCGGGAAGCAAATCAGAGGTCATGTTTATTACCGTCAGATGAGGTCTCGCTGAGTGGCGTTAAAAACGTCTTAAATTTGATGTGCGCGTATGTCTGGGCTCGAACTACTGTTGAATAAATAACAACTAAACTGAAAACACTCATACAACAACCGTTTATTTATAACAGCAATAAAGTTTCTCCACGTGACTCCATTGCATTAAATGACGATAATTATGCGTGTCGTTAAAGAATACAAATAAGATGTAAATACAAAACGAGTACAATGTCAAGGCCGTTGACCGCGGGCCGGCGTTAGCGCACTCGAGCCACCCTGACACACGTATTTTCTGCGCACTCGCAACGCGCGCACCACATCGCTTATGAAATGTTGCTTAGCTCTCAACCTGACAGCCAATTTATGAAAATGTCAGTTGCTTTCCTTATCGATAAGGAATTGATGATGACGAAGCAAACGCTGTTTTATATTATTATACATACCCGAGGAAATCTTCCAGGGATTATGACCGGTAGGTAATATTTTGAACTAAGGTTCTCATTAATCTTATTAAACGCAAATCTTCAACATCAGCATCTGGATAAGGAAAATGTATCGTAAAACATTCCATAACATAAAATACCTGTGTATATAAAGTAGTGGTTTGTTTTTCTATAACTTATTTGGCATAGCATAAAACAAGATCCAGGTAATTTTCTGAGCCGGTATGCGCAGTCCAGTTAAATGGTATTTATAGGTAGGTAAGTATATGAAGTTTGGGACCATGTCGTTAAAACTATTATAAAAACCCGCATAAGTGCTGTTTAATACCTGATTTTATAGACAACTTGCACGACTCGTAAATTGACTTTGCTGTAGAATACTATTTTTACTGATGAAAACTAATATTAAGATTTGATGGTGCCTAGCTTGTCACGTTAGCAAAGTAAAACTGCTGTACAGGTTTTGATGTTATTTACTATAAAGCTTAAAATAAATATCTGGTTTAATATCCCATCGTCTGTCATTTTATAGACACAATAAAATATATATAGTTATGTATCTCCTAGAGATTGAGTAACGGTTAAGCTATTTAAAAAACAATTAGATATATATTTATACGTATATTATATATTTTAGGTATAAGTTAGTTTTAAAGAATTGTGGTTATATGTACATAGTTAATAAATCCAATAAAACCGTTCCAGCCATAAAACAGTTATATAAAATACTAGCGACCCGCCCAGGCTTCGCACAGGTAGTACAAAACCTTAAAACAATATAACCTTCACGAATCACTCTGTCTATTGGTGAAAACCGTATGAAAATCCGTTCAGTTTTGAGTTTATCGCGAACAGACAAAGAGACGCGGCGGGGCATTTTGTTCATGGGGAAATATTTCCATGAGAACTGATTTAATTTCTTAAATAGATAAAGATAGCACTAATTGGTTATAATGTAACAGCTGAATAGCATCGCTGTAATAAAGAGTTTCATGAGCAGTGAAGCCTAAAAGGGATATACCTACTTAACGCAAACTTCTAAAAGTCTTCATTACCTACTGATGAATGATTGTCATTTCTAGTTCTCGTATAAGTTTTTTATCCGCTACACTGTAGTGAGTTAGTGAGTAGGTTATCAATTTATCACGTATACTCTGAATTAAAATGTTGCTGAAGATAATAAGTGATATAAATGCTATGCATTACCGGAATTCGGACAGCTATTCTTTGCAGCTAACACTTTACAAATCTGATCGCATGCGGCGCGGCGGCTACTTTTTAGAAGCAGTTTTTTGGTGAATTAATGGGACGTTGGCCGACAAACGATCGCTGAATACCTAGAATGAGACGTCAGATTCCGACGAACTTTAAAAGTTTAATTGTGACGAAACAAACTTATAAATGTTAACGCTCACTTGCGCGCTGATCATTAGAATTGGTAATGAAACGCAGCGGTTGCTATCCTGCGGTTACTCGAAAACATAAGTATTTTTATACAATTTTATTTTCCCTTTTACGCAGACAACAGTATCGTAAATATAAATATACCTATGTTTTAAAAATATGAGATGCCGATCTTGAAACACTGTATTCTTGAAACAAGTGTTTTGTTATTAAGTAGTATTTATGTATTTTCCCTTGTTTCTTAACTATTATTAACAGTTTATTATATTTGTATTAGGTACTTTCTAATTGATACTCCCGTTACAAACTAAGTAGGTAAAGTTAATATTAGATCTTTCATGTATAGATATAGAATCATAATACACATTTTATTAGATACTATTGATAAACTATGTATATGTTATAAAACATTAAGTATAATTACAAACAGTTGATTAGGGAATTAGGTTTTAATGTTTTAAAAAAGTATATATATTTGTTTATCCATTGTCTAGTACCCATAGTACAAGCTCTGCTTAGTTTGGGCTAGATAGTGTTGTATGTATGTGATAGAATATTATTATTATTATTAATAGCAACTGTGTGAGTAGGTTATGCGATGTAGTTTAGCAATGCGGACGGCACTGCAGGCTAAGTATAATTTACTAGATATTCCCGCGGTTTCACCCGCGTTTATCGTTACTGCGCCGCCCCCGTGGGTCGTAGCGTGATGTTATATAGCCTGTAGCCTTCCTCGATAGGTAAATAGGTTATCCAACACTAAAATAATTTTTCAAATCGAACCAGTAGTTCCTGAGATTAGCGCGTTCAAAAAAACAAACAAACAAACTCTTCAGCTTTATAATATTAGTATAGATTATACTTTTGTTACTAGCTCAACTATTTCTATACTGGCTCTCTAAATAGGATATTTCAATGTGTCATAAATTTCAATATTTAATATCAGGTGCGTTCAGTGCGAATATATATGCGAGGTCGTCGTCCACTAAATTGTACACAGAAGTTATATATACCTGTGCATGTATGATTTTCATATTATTATGTTGCAGTCTAATGCCCTTTTGCCTTAAACAAACCTACTGTATTTAATGCGGTTTATTTAAAACTAAAAAAAGCCTTTGCACAACATAGCTATTGAAATCGTATAATTTACTAGATGTTCCCGCGGTTTCACCCGCGTTTATCGTTACTGCACCGCCCCCGTGTGTCGTAGCGTGATGTTATATAGCCTATAGCTTTCCTCGATAAATGGGCTATCCAACACAAAAACATTTTTCAAATCGAACCAGTAGTTCCTGAGATTAGTGCGTTCAAACATACCAACAAACTCTTCAGCTTTATAATATTATAGTAGGTATAGATTTATTAAATATTAAAATAAAGAAATATTTAATAAATCAATATAAAATAAATCAATTATAAATTATAAATAATATAATAAATAAATAATTATAATTATAATATATAAATATTATAATTATAATTATGATTTATAATAATAATTATAATTATAAATCTCTTTTTTATATTTTTATGTTATATAAAAAAGAGCAAAATTAAAAAAAAACATTATTCTACAATAGATGAGTTATATATATATAATATATATATATAATATAATAATAATAAACTTTCATTTCAGACTTATCCATAAATGTTGATCATACAAATTCCTTAAAACGATGTTAGTAACAAATATAAATATAAACCTAGTTTAAAAACCTCCTCCTTTTTTGAAGTCGGTTAAAAATCTACGCCCCCGTCCTGGTGCACTCGATCCATACATGTGCATACGGGTCCAGTGCCACAGGAGCGGGCTGTCCAGTCTGTTTGCAATAATGCTAAGGGTGCTGTTAGCGCTCCCCGCAACCGACACATCAGGGATGCAGTTCTCTTCCTTAAAATCTACGCCCCCGTCCTGGTGCACTCGATCCACACATGTGCATACGGGTCCAGTGCCACAGGAGCGGGCTGTCCAGTCTGTTTGCAATAATGCTAAGGGTGCTGCTAGCGCTCCCCGCGACCGACACATCAGGGATGCAGTTCTCTTCCTTAAAATAGCTTGAAAGCTATCTATGTAGGCTTCAGCAAACATCCCTGATGCGCTACAGAACCGTGTTAAAAACACAACTTTGTTAAAATTATTTTCCTGATTTGGGAAATTGAAATTTAATTTTCAACATATTTATATTATATATAGGTTTTCAAAATTTTGTAATAAAGTGTCAAATAAACAACGCGATAAAATCTGTATATAGTTAATTAATATCGTTTAATTTATTTAAATAGGTATAAATAAAATAAAATTGGAAAAATAATTTTGCTTTAAAATCTTGTGACATCCTTATAATGCTACATATTGTAGGCATTGTGGCGTTAGGAAGCGGTACTAATTCATTTCGTGGCTTATTTATAGTTATTGCCTTTTAAGTTAATATCACTAACAGCAATAGGTACATACTAAGCGACAAGTGAACAACTAATAAGTTTTAACTTAAATCAATTACTATACGAAAGTTAATCTTTTGTATGCCTATCTAAAATGTTGTATACAATCTTTTAAAATAAATATTCTACATATCATAAAATTTACATTATTATTTCGATATACGTCATAATATTAAAGTAGCACAAAATCGATCCCTGTGAAAATCTTAGTGTTAAAGTGTTACATGATTTTTTCTGTTAAGAAGTTTTTTACAATGGACCTAATTCTACTAATAATTATGTCCGGCAGACGACATTAAGCTCGCCTTCTATTACGTGGGTGAATAGCTGCTGGCAAACTGTAGGTTCCATACACCCCTACCGACCTCTATATACTGTGACTGTATGTGTATGAACATATATGATAGAGAGCGACTTGTTTCTGATGCCTAAGGAATGTTTTCCAAAGCGATTTTGGGTATTAGTACAGCATTCATTTAAAAATTAAGCATTATCAATTAACACGTTGACAACGGCACTAATTTTTCTATTCTTTCCATTCCTGCGGTACGGGGCGTTTAAGACCTCGTTTGAAAACTCATTATGGCGGTAACGAACCCGTTACCGCTTAAAGCTTCGAGTTTCTTAAAAGTTATGGGGTCTAATAAACCTATTAGACCCCATAACTTTTAAGAAACTCGAAGCTTTATTTTGGCTAAATTAAAAAACATTTATTAATTTTTGTTACACTATTATCAATTATGAATTATTCGACCTGAATCTTCAAGCGTACATCAGAGGGTTGGTTTATTTAGAATCTATAGGTAAAAGAAAATTAGGGGTTTTATGGACCTCGTATCGCAGTCAGTAAGGGAAGTTTTACATAGATTTTAGTGATAGGAAACAAAAACATCGGTGAATGTTTTATACTTTATTGTTATTTTACTAATTACAAATGTTTTTCGTTAAAACAATTTAAACATAAAAATGTTTGACATTGACATTGTGCGACGATCTTTTTAAGTTTTTTGTCCGCCTTTCTATATTTAATTTTTTTCGCAATTTGTCGTAGCATCCGGCACATTTTCTTCTCTTCGAACACTTTTCGAGATGATGTGTTCGGTTTTTTGATGCTGTTTCTGAAAAGATAAAAATTATTATCACTAGGTACATTATATAAAACAATGATTACTGTCTGGTTGAACGCGATAAACTCAAAAAGTACCAAACAAAAACCTTTTTAAAGTTATGAAATTATAAAGAGGCTCGGGCGGTGTCAAATTACAAAAAATTACAAATGGCGCACGGCGCGCTCCACTTTTATAATAATGAAAATAATGTTTATCCGTAATTGTAGACTTGTCACCTTGTCTTCTTCGGTTTCTCATAAAATTTTTTGCTCTCGCCATGGTTACTGTAAGCTGTGAAAACTTAGCACGTGTTCTCGTGGACTGCGCTTGCTGCACAACACTAGTCGCGCGCGATTAGCGCAGGGTGCGGTACGGCGTCGGCGGTGTGCGGAATCTTTTAAGCCCCGTTTCGCACTGTGATAAAATTTTATTTCTTCAGTGTGGTACGAGGTCAAAGTTACTCCATAAGTAGATACACCACTGCATTCTGTTTTATATAGATATACATATACTTACTCATCTCTTTCCTAAACTAAATCAAATTGAAGTTACGGCCTCCGCACGGCAGAGAAGACTATGTTTTTCTTAGCCGCACCGCAAGGAAGACACGTACGAGGTGTATTAGACCTCGTTCCGCACTGAACGTGTTAACAGGAAGCCCTGGAGTCCGAACTTCGGCCAAGAGATTAAATTATAAGAAGGATTTCTAAAGTCAATTAAAAAAATACTTCCTTTAGAGAAATAAAACTATTAAATCTCACCTTAAAGCCCACTACTGCAAATTTATTTAAACATCGCCAATTTTCAATATTTATAATAATAATAATAATTATAAATGTATTTATAAACTATTCAAATTTCTGTGCGTGCGTTTATACAAGTTTTAGAAGGTCCCGTAATATGTAATGGACCGATATCTCAGCATGCCCTCCGAATCTTCAAACAGTCGGTGGACTTGATATGTAAATTGTGGTAATTTATCCAAGGTCACAACTTGGATGGATTACTGCTATTTAGGTAATTAACATATCGCATAACGGCAAAGTTGCCTAACTGCATACATAGAACGAGAAATTCGGTTATTAGTATATTTTTATGTGCTGTTATTTTACTTAACTCTACCTATTAAATGTGAGCTGTGCTGTGCCCACAATTTACTACGCACAACATTATAGGTAACATACATTAAAATTGATGAGTACCTATTTATTTATTTAACAAACACTACACAATATTTAACCCAATACATAATAATTATTTAATTTTATTATTAAAAACCACGTCCTAATTGGCTTATTTACATTAAAGGTTAGAATAAAAGTTGATGGATGCAATATAGATGCTGTTATTATCGTTGCTATAAAGAGCATATCTGAGTACATAAAGCCATTTCTACGAAGTTTTAACTTATTAGAGTTATTAGTTATTACATACTAAACTAGGAATCCCCCTTCAGCCCCTTAGAGCACAAATGTTGAAAACTCTTATTGTTTGGCTACTGGAATGGATCCTGTGTGCACATGCTAAGTTTCTAGTTTCTAGACTGTTGATAAGTACATTAGCTTTACATCATATAGGTTATATATAAATATCAGATTTTCTACGAAACACCAACCATCATCATCGGAGCCCGCAACAAAATAAAAATGATGACGAGATTAGACCAGTTGTCAGAATATATCAGGGTACTAATGTACTATTAATGTTTATTGTAACAGGATTCGACTAAATGTTTTGCCCGACCGCTGCGAGTATTCCGCTTTCGGCACCAATTTTTTCGGCACCTATGGTTATTCCACATTCGGCACCAAGCAAAAATACCTATTGGTGCTGAAAGTGGAATAGCTTAGGTGCCGAAACCATAGGTGCCGAAAAAATTGGTGCCGAAAGCGGAATACTCCGACTGCTGTTACAGCGCTTATTACTTTGACCCCTATAACATTTAAAGTACATTGAAATAACGGTTAAGTTTTGCCTGCAATTAATATGATATACATTTGTGCGTGTGTACATGTCGTTACAGCTAACATTTAAAGTCAACTATTGGACTAATACCTGTGTTGTGGGTATCTATTTTCTCCTCGACTAGTATGTAGGTTTCTCTGAGTATTAATATTTCCGACGGCAACACAACGGTAACCCAACTTCCCGACCAGTGTTTTAGTGTCCAAACACAATAAGATAATAACATGGCTATTTTATTGTTAGTTTACTTTGTCCGTCTAACGGCACGAGTTTTCTCATGTTCTCGACTACATTTAAAAAGTATATCTGCTTTGTTGTCATCTCAAGTGTAACAATTCGATTACCAGTTAGTTGAATGGCACATTTTAGTCGGCTCTTTATATTTCGGCCGTTTGTAAGGACAAAACGAGATGGAAAAGACGCATGACAGACGTGACAAAAGGTCTGGCTCTCTTGGGGGTAATTGCCGATTACATGGTCTGACCGTGTTATACACAGTATGCTGAATAAACTCGTGTCTAAATCAAAATAAGTATACACAATTAAAAATCTTTACTTTTACGAAGTTTTTAGACGCCGCAAAACTTCTCACACATTTCTCTAGAAAATGCCAGGAAATTACACCATTGTAGTTTTAAAAATCTATTAAGCAGTATTTCCCTCCTCTCATCGTGAAGTAAAGATACAGAGTAAAATATGTAAGATTTTCAAACAATTTATATTAGTATCTCTTTCTGGTTGTTAAAAATGTTGCAGTTGGTAAAATCGCATTGATTTATATAATTGATATCAAATTAAATGAAACTTGGAAGAGAATAATCAGTATACCCAAGTGTACATGACATGCATGCACTGTTGGTTTGATATTTATGTCTAGTGTAACATAGGGCAGGAACTAATCGTACAAATAAATCATTTGTATTTAAAGAAATATTACAATAGTTCAATAAAAGATTTAAAATTTATGGGTTATACACCTTATTGTTTTATCGCACAACAGAAATTTTATTCTGCCGTGCAAGCAGCGTGGTAAACTGCCTAAGCATCAAATCTTGCAGAATCATACTGCATCTACACCGTAATTTGTTCAAGAATGATGCATTTTGCCTTATATAGCGTAAAAGTCTGCACTTCGCGCAGTAGCAAACATGCTGAATGCACTGTAGGACTGAAGTAGCTCCTCCATCAACATCCAAAGTTAAAATTATATTTAAAAACATTTTCTATTGTTAATGCTTAATGACATAGTAGGTACACTGAAGTAAAATTTTTAAATTCCTTTGACGAAGCTCGACATAAATTCGTGTCATAATGACTGCAATCAAAAAGCATTTTAATATCTATGACTATAAAAATAATTATGAGAATATTTAACTACTGGCAGCCATTTAAAACATGTTAGGGGTTTCTGAAGTCAATGACATTTTAGAATTTTATTCTGATCAGTGAATGCAAAACATCTGCTCTACCTGACCGAATGCAAAGCCACCTTTGCGGTTTATTCGTTCCGTAATAAGTTCTAAGGACCAGTTTCCACCAAAGCGCAGCCGAGCAGAACGGATGACTTGTAAAGCTGCACTTATACAATGCGATACTATATAGTATTTTAGTTTCAATCGATCGTGTTGTGTATTCTTAGCTCATATAGTATAAACAACTATTCAAAAGTCGGTATTTTCACATGGTAATTTAATGATTAGGAAATGTCTTATTGCTAACAAATACGAAAAATGTAAAATGTGGGTATACTAGCCCTCTCATCTAAGCAGTGATAACTTATTTTGGATAGCTTGGATCGCGAAGTGGTTTAGGTTGTCGCCTCGCCAATACAGTAGCGCTGAGGTTTGTTGGGTTTGATTCCAACAAGGGACAAAAATTTGTGAGATCCACAAATAAAAATCTATACCAAGATTACAAATTGGGATAAGGTGTACTCAATCCGAACTGTCTGTAAATTAAATAAATAAATATTTTAGTTGGAGCTCAAACCTATAAATAAACGTGCAATCAGTCCAATAAATTATAAAGTCGTGAATTTATTGTTTATCTGAATGACTTAAAATTTGATTTTAAGTTTATGCGTGCACAGCGCAGGACCGTGACCACAATATAAAACATAGATTGAAAAATTCATCTTAAATAATGGGATGACGTCAAAAATGCGCTTGACGCAGGCAAAACGCGAGCCCGTGCTTAGCATCTAAAAAGCGCACCAGTTGAAAAAGCCCCGCTTGTCGTCGCTTTGGTGTAAATTAACCCTATTCTGAACGGATATATATGGCTTTATTTTTATTTTTTACAGCGAATGTAAATTATTATTTCTCTGGCATAGGTAGGTACTAATTTCCAATTTAATCATTTTTGGTTGATATAGGTAGTATCTACAATATGTTACGGTTCCAATATTTCAACAATATTTTTACGCTTCGTTATCCAGTATATTTATTTGAAACAATTGACGTCACTTTCAGACTGATTGAATATCCATTTAGCATAAAAACTACATTTGCTTGTGACATTGAAATATTATAAAAGAATTATCAAAAGACGTTCAACAATAATATTTTGGTTGAGTTTCACAATGGCACCAAGAGCATCGATCACGTGGTGTCAAGGTCTCGATACACGTTCGCAACGTGTCTCAGGACAGGACTGTCATATAATCAAAATGCGCAATCATTCGTCAAATAGCTTTTAATTAACTGTCATTGTGATAGAATTACGATTACGACACTTTGGTGTATAGCTCGTAAGAGACATTGTTTTGCCAAATGATGTAAAGGTCACCTTATATTATCTGTAATACAAAGTCACAGATAATATAATAGGTGCTCAGTCAAGGAATCTCTGATAAACTTTCCATGTATCAAGGTCTTGTGACGCGAGCTTTTGAATAGTCAACAATATGATGATTCCATATGATTCAATAGAAATTATAATGAAGAACGTACGACATTCCGACCCTTCATTTACCATGAGTGTACCATCCTTCCTCTTTATTATAATTTGTCTACCTTTATTTTGTCCGACGTCCTTGCTTTATTATAATGTGTAGCTGTACATAACTACTCAAAGCAAATAGAGCTTCCGTCCATAATGATAATTATAATTACAGATACCCCCTATCATAGACATCATTATGACATAACGTCACATCATATTTGACATTAGTTAGCTCCTCTAATAATATCCCTTTTATTAAGTTACAACATTTAAAATACGTACATAATAAATATATAATAATGCTATTTTCAAAAGTTATTTTTGATCATACATGTCCAGACCTGCAGAAAACTTCAAACAAACTATGCAGCTAAACTGAATGAACTTAAACCGCTCAAACTGTAACTTGGCAACACAACAAGACCGAGAAATTCTGTTATTTTTGTATCACAAAATGTTTGTCCCGTGCCAATCAAAACCACTCGACCCAATGGCAGTGGCGAGGCGATCACTTAAACCAGTACGCCATTCAAATTTATATAACACATAGTTATACATTTTATAACTTAAAATAATAATTATACCAATATGTAGATTAATTTAAATTAACTCACATTTTCAAGCTTCAGTTATTGCAGAGTAGTTTTCACAACTTAAGAGTATCTTTTAAAACTAAAAAATTATTACAACATTAATAATGTTAAGAAATTAGTAATCTTATCATTAACATTTAAAAATAATGTATCATTGCATCAGAAAATATTACATTAATTTTAAGATCACATTTACAAACTAATAAATAACTGAACACAGTTAATTACTACAGCCTATAAACTAAAAACAAAATTTCGAATAGGGAATGTCTAAAACATAGTAACGTAAAGTCGTGTCGTTTATTTTTTTTACTGCTGCGTGTAACCTTATGCTTCGATGCCAATTAACAGAGAACCATGTCTCCGTCGTAAAAGTGAACATACATAATTTTGTGAAAGTCTTTTAATGAGCACATAAAATTAAATGAAAAACAATACTACTCAGTTTACTGATTTGAACTTTTGACTCATAGCATAAAGATTAACATGAGATTCTATTGACATTCTAATAGTTTTAAATAACAAACACAGTTGGTAACAAAATATTTAGTTTCAAGGAAAGCTGTCTCTTCAAACATAACATGTAGCTTTCGTATCTACATGATAATTAGTTTCAGTAACAACTCTTAGCAACACGTAAATAATCATAGTTCTTGTCCTCGTGTTTTGTCAATAGCATGATAAAAGACTTATCGGCAATTAAAATTATGTAACTATTGATTTTTCGCTTATGCTGTTAGACTAGCGCAAGCGTGTATTTTTTTAAACGCATACTCTTGTTGGACGACTTGTTATGTAGTTTTCTCGTCCAGTTAATCATCACCTTGGCTCGAACACATTAGTTATAAATTGTCTCACTGCTGGTCACAAGCTTTCTCACAGTCCGAAAAGGTATAGGACATTGTCTACACCGCTGCGCTGGCACAGAATCAACATTAGTACATCACTAGCCCAAACCAGGGCAGATTTCACACAGCTTCGAGAACATTCTGCACAAGTCTCAAACATGCAGGTTTCCTAAATTTATACGATGCTTTGCATCACCAATAAGCGAGCGTTTAATTAACTATTTAATACGCAACGTAATAACTTCGAAAATTCTGAGTGCTTGCCGTGCCGACCGTGTGATCGATTTCTACTTGGCAGTTCAATGGTCTTCACACTAGTCTATGCCTGCTCTGTACAGGTATTATTATAAATGACTCAATTAAAGTTACGTTACCAGTCGGGTTCTTGATTAAAATTTTGTTTTTGGAACTTGTAAAACTTGACGGTAAATAAGGAGAAAAGTGAGGACGTAGTGTCAAACAGCTGTGCTCAATCCTGACAGATGGCAATCTATCAGGATTGAAATAGAATACAATTATAAATATGCAGCGTTATAAGATGATTACAGTCTGCTTGATGGAAGGCAGCGACCGTTTGGCTATGGACGCTTATGACAAGAGTATTGCTTGCAGGTACAAGATTATTGGCTGCCAAACTTTAAAAAAAGGGAGTCGTGATACAGACAATACTGCACTATATTTTTGAGTACCTACACTATTTTACATCCTAAGAAGTTTTGTTATGTCATTCATTCATAGTCATTTACATTAAGTTTTATCATTATTCCACGCTTGTAAAGATATGACCATTTTTGTAATGAGTTACTAAGAAACAATAAGTATTACCTAGACGGGCATCCTTTACTACGAGGAATTTAAAAAAGTGGCTTACTCGTAATGGAATAATTACATGAATCACATAATTATTACGCAGACACCACAGGGGTTAACCACTTACTTTGCATAAAGCAAACCTTAAAGGGAAATATAACACATACCAAATAATGACCATGTGTTAGATTTCCATTGCAGATGACTTTATTATCTGCTTAGTATAGTATCTTGTACAGTGTCACACCTCTTTGAAATGGATAGTTGAAGTATATTGATCATCTACCACTATGATATGACCACAAGTTTATTTGCTTAATATTATATACAACAAAAAAACAAGCAGTTATGTCACTAGCGCACGCATATATTCAAAGACGAAGAGACTGAAGACTCAAAATCTGCCCATTTGAGACTGGTTCAACAACATTCGTTTCAAACAAATTGTTAGAATTATAGCTACCCAGCTTTTTATAGCTATTGCGCTACTTATAAGTTACAATTTTCTACACAGGTACATTATTATTGGTTTGTACATGTTTATTGGTCTGTATATATTATGTAATATATCGTTTTTATTATAATATTCTTTAGTGTAATATGTTTAGTATAATATGTAAATGTATATTTCATCCTAATTTATGCACTTACTACATTTTATTTTTGCATCACCCAACGGTTGACTGGTAGATAATGTCAGTGGCATTAAGTCCGCCGATGTACTATTTTGTGCAAAAAGTTTTAAATAAATAAATAATAAATTACTATATGAACAACACAATATAATACAGAACCCAGATCTTTGACGATTACTAGATGACTATTACTATAAAACCAGAATAAGTAACATATCTAGAATCTTGCTTTATATCCTCTAATCACATTTTTGAAAGAAGCTAGTGTCTTCAGGATATGTGTGTCTGCCGTTACCAATTATTTGGTGATGGGAAATGAATGAGCTGATTCGCCCAAAGAAGTACTGCCCTTTTGTAGAAAACCGGCGAAAGAGTAGTGACTCTGTATCTGCTTAATTTCCAGTTTTCTCGTATTCCTTTAAAATTTATTTGATACAATCCTCAGAATTAAAGGAATATGGTAAACCTGAGAATTATCAATCGCACGTTGCTGTTCGTTGGAAAAGTCCTAAAAATAGCAACGTGCAATTGATTTTTCTGATATTACAAGACGTGATCATAGGCTAAGTATAGCCTATGGGAAGCAGGCAGTGACCCGCTTCCTATATTCGTCGTATTTTGGCAAAATGTGGTTTCCTAGATTTTCTTTTCCTTTCTGTACCACTCCTACTGACGTTCTATACTTTCTAGATCTTTGCATGGTGCAAGACTATGTACATCTATACTAATATTATAAAGCTGAAGAGTTGTTTGTTTGTTTGGTTGAACGCGCTAATCTCAGGAACTCTTTCTCCTCCCTAGCCTTTATTATTCCTAAGTCACTAGTGGTTGGCTTTCTAGACTAACCGGCTTTGACTGGATATCAGTTTTTACACGGAGCGACTGCCATCTGACCTCCGCAACCCGAAGGCTAACGATACCCTAAGGCTAGACCAGTGTCAGGATATTAGAGGGCACTGACTTCTCAATAACGACTGCACTAGATGTTCATGGCAGCCGGGACCGACGGCTTAACGTGCTCTCCGTACTGGTTCGATTAATAATAATAATATTCTATAATAATATTCTACCACATACACACAACACCATCTAGCCCAAACTAAGCATAGCTTGTACTATGGTACTATAGACAATGGATAAACATACATACATATACTTTTTTTCGTAAATACATACATATTATACATAGAAACACCCAGACCAAGATAAACATCCATATGCTTGCACACAAATGTTTGACTTGTGCGGGAATCTAACCCGCGACGTCAGGCGTGACAGTCGGTTACACTAACCACTACGCCATCGAGAAGTCAAATTGCAAAATTTTTGTGTTGGATAGCCTATTTATCGAGGAAGGCTATAGACTATATAACATCACGCTACGACCCACGGAGGCGGTGCAGTAACGATAAACGCGGGTAAAACCACGGGAACATCTAGTACATATATACTCTGCCTACGATTTACGTAGACAAGAGTATACATAGACCTACACCTGTCTTCAGAAGGGTAGACTACGGATACCCACTTGTCACGATCCTAGCATGTCATTTGCGCCATCAGACTTGTAAAGAGGAGCTTGCGGTTGCCAGATATTGCTACTAATTCCACACAAAATACAAATTATTTCGCTTAGTCGGCGGCTGATCTACTGATTTATCAATTCAAATTATAATCTATATAATAACTAAAAATCCGAATCTGTTGCAATCTTTTTAAAAGTTAGAATAGAATTCCTTGATTACCTACGCACAGTAATAAAACTATATGGAAATTACGTGACATATAGATTAAAGATTACCATAACTGACAATATTTATGTTGTTTTTGACAAAGTTTTCCTTGAGGTATAAAGGTCATGAAAAACAGGAAAATGAGTAAGAGAAATATTAGAGGAAACTTAATAATTCTATAGGCCAGGGCAACTTAGCGTAGTAATTGGTTGCACGGATGGCTTTGAGATATGATTGCCTCGACATTGACAAAGCGCCAAGTTTTGTAGATTTTATGCCCAAATGCTAAGTTTTGTAGTTTGTTTATGTTTGTAAAGTCTCCGCAACAAAGAGTTCACAAGCATGAAAGTAGCTTTTTTAAAAATAACTAATATCAGATAATAGACAGTTTAGCAAGGAAGTTTACAAGTCATTTATAATATTATTTGTCAGCTTGTCTCTATGTGTAGCGGTAGTCAGTTCCAGTGCTGTGCTTGAGCTCTCGCGTTGGATTACCTCAGGTCCGATAAAGAGTTATTGGGTTTTTTATCAAAAATTGTCCGTAGCAGCTTGGAGTCTATGTTAACTGTGCTCAATAGACGGCAATAAACTCCTATTAGGGGAGTCCTAAAAGCAATCTCTGTTTGCCAGAAATTGGTTTTAGGACTCACCTCAGAAAGTGATTGGCAGTGGTGAGGTAAACCCACATTTTAATGTGGGTTTACTTTACCACTGCCAACCACTTCATAGATATAGGCGTGTGGCTATTTAATATTTTTCCAGCTTGTACCATTAACCTATTGAGTGGCGACAGCACACCGGCGACCAGCCACAATAGGTTTTTAATTATGTCAACCATTCAAACAATTGACAGGTCAGTAGGTGTTAGATGGTATTGAGTACTCATTTCATTGCATTTCTTTAATACCAGATCAGGTACAGTCAGTCTGTCTTCTTACCAGTTTTTGGTATGAGCCATCCCATTAACCGTTACCTGTCTCATATATGTAACATAATCGTAGTCGTTAAAGAAAGACGTGTTCTCTTCTTTTCGTGTGGTTAGTGGTCAACCTGTTATCAAGAGTTGTTCAAGCCTCTGACATGGCTTAACGACTGCTATCAATTTGACAACAACAGGGACCGACTTTTTACGTGCCCTCCGAAGCACGGAGACGCTCAGATGAAATACCACTAAGCGGTCACCCATCTATAGACTGACCGCACCCAACGTTGCTTAACCTCGCTAATCGTTTACCGATCAGTGAGTGCAACTGGCTATGAGCGCCTCAAAAACGACGTGTTGGGACCTTCCTTTTTGTGCGTATGCGACAAACTCACACTCCAGGATGGCGGATTTCTGCTGGTACTGTGCGGATTTCTGCTGGTACTGTACGAATTTTAGACCGTAGAAATTGCCTTTTTATCTAATATATTGTAAATATTGTTCGATCCTGTATATGACGAAAATACGAATTATACGTAACTGAATAACCAATTTTTAAAATTGTATCGTTTATAAAAGTCACCGCGTCTTGTTACTCTGTTTCGGTACAAGTTAATCATAGATGCTTATTTCATATCTTTTCATAATGAAGACTTTGAATCTTTTCAAGAACAACAATGCTTAAAATATTATTATATGTAAAAATCATGTCCCGACTTTTGGCGCATTGTTTATAACAATTTTAATATTATAAAATAAATATTGGCTCATTTCTAAATACTACTAATTGTTTTGTGTACAGTGAAACAGCTAATTATAATATATTACACTTAGCATGTTTTAAGCTAACGCTACTGCTTATTATCTTCGGTAACTTTGCCAGCTCCAAAAAATACAAGACCAGAATTATTTTCGAGTAGCCATATTTTGAGCGTCATCTTATCTTTTTATTATAGTACTTATGTGTAATATGCATATACATACATAGTGTATACTTACTTTTGCTTGAAGTGGTAGGCATAGACTCAGAGAGATTCAATACTATTAATGTCTCTGGCATAGACTATGGATTTTGAATTTGTTTTAATCCTGTTGCGCGCGCAAGATTCCTTACACACGCTCGGCGGTTGAAAGATACTCTAGGTTATGTTATATGTAAAAAAGATAGATACGAACATGTAATTACCAAAATCCAAAGCTATAATTCAATAATAATGCAATCCGCCAAATTCCTCATTAATTTCCATTTATTAATATATATTTTTTAAATTATGCTCAATTTTTTATATTAACCATTGCTCTTTGCATTTTTGCTTTTGTAGTATTTAACAACATTTCATTTTATTTAGGGTGCATTCCAGTAGCGCTCACGACATTCACGTTCACGACCACGGCTTTGCCCGTTCCACTTGCTTCCGAGCGTTACAATTGTAAACTCAAGTGGAACGGATAATGGAGTGTTTTGAGCGTTGACGTAAATAATACAAATGGCGAATTAGGAAAAGAAAGCGAAATCTTAAAGAGTTAGGTTACAATTTGTAAGTCTGACCAATAAACTCTTATATTTACATATTGGTTAACTGGATTTATATTGAAAAAATATATTTAATATCCTACTAATAATAAAATGTGAAAGTTTATGACGATGGATGGATGTTTGTTACTTTTTAACGCAAAAGCTATACTGAACGGATTTTGATGAAACTTTACATTAGGTATTATTGTTTAGTCAGCGGGATAACATATAGGCTACTAAAAAATTAACATAAATCTACATTAGCGCGAGCGAAGCCGCGGGCAAAATCTAGTATTTCATAATTTTGTGGAATATTTAATTAATTTACATTCAAATATATTCAAAATGTATTTTACGGCAACAGTAGGATATTTGGTAGTGTGTCGCAATAATGCTCCAGAAAGTACTAGTTCATCAAGTTCAGATAAAGAGAATAATACCATTCTACAAAATAGTGAAAAACGTAAACTTAGACGATTTACATAATGTAATTAATCGTTACTCTGATGAAGAATTCAAAAGACTGACAACTGAAACACTGTAGATTATAAAATTCATCAAAATCGCATCATATAAAGTTATATTTTCGTAGTCGCCATCTTAGTTAGTTTATATTTTTTTAAATGGCACAAATTTTCTAAACGCTCACGACGACTCACCTCTCGGGATGGGTCGTCGTGAGCTTTGCGTGAGCGTGAGTCATGACGTCATGAGTGACGTTTTCGCCGCGACTACAACGATCGCAGTCGTCATGTGGAACGGCTAAAGGAGCATCTTGGACGTTGTGAACGCAAAGTGGAACGCACTCTTATATACCTACTATTAATTTGGAAGACTTTTAAAAAAGAAAGACGCATAGACTACAACGATAAAGGCCAAGACAATCAATAAAGCGTTAATTTATGATTAAACTTTTTCTATTATAATTTATGGTTTATATAAACATGCTTTTAACTTGTTTACATGTATTAGAAACACGTCAATAAGATACATATGCCATTATTGCCATGGAAGAAGAAAGCTTAAAAAGCCAGCATATGCCGCCTACTAGTAATAGATACAGATTGATATTAATAGCGTAAAAGATTTCTGGATATCCTATACAAATTCTTAACATTTGTTTGTTCAAAATTTAATTTATTTTATTCATAATATATATATATTATTTTATGAATATATATATTATGAATATATATATATATATATATATATATATATATATATATATATATATATATATATATATATATATATATATATATATATATATCTATATATATATGTAGTTTTTTTTATGACTTGTTGCCAAACCTTGTAGGTATCTACTCGTATAATCCCGTAGATATCTACAAGGTTTTGTCCGACGATAAAACCTCATAATGAATGACACTCTTCCAATTCCACTATTTACAATTTATATGAAATATACCTTTACTTCTTGGTTTGGTATATTAATGAATATACCAAACAAATTGCAAGTCATAAAAATGCCAGACACGACCAATATTATCTCTGGGTGCTCATTAATCGTAAAAAAATCCAGTTCAACTGTGTCCAAAATAATGGATGATAGTAAAGGATGAAAGAATTTTACATTCTAGTCTAATACTATAAAAATGCCAAACATTTTATAAACCGACGTGACAGCAATATTAGAACACACGTTTTATGCGTTTTATGCATAATAGTTATTATAATTTTTTTATAATGACTTCATAAGTCATACTTTCATAACTCCGGTTATAAACTACTTGCATGTTTTATGAATAAGACCTGTCATATGTTATGTTATAGGTACTGGGATCTTGTTGATACACTGAAAAGTCGCTCTTGTTGACACTTTCGGCAGTGAAAGTTCTTGCCATTTTACAAAATTAAAACTGGTATCCTAGATATGCTAGATAGTTACTTAAATTAAACTTGTTGCCTGGGAATTAATATCTGTGACCTTATTATAAGATAAGTATAAATAAAATAAAAACGATTGTATCAATAAAAAAGAGGCAAAAGCAATTAGAAGTAAGAAGAAATATTGATGGGTCTATAATAGATGCTTGTTTTTAAAAATATGCGCCTTTTAACTGAACCATTGATCGTTAAAATAATGTACGACTCGTTATGTTAGTCCATAATCGTTTAAGGTACTTCGGCATGCACATAAAACTACACTCGTAAAACTAGAAAAAGCGCAACGAGGCTTGCTATAAATATACAAACGGCGCTTTTAACCTACCGTTCAAATTTATAGAGACACAAAATTCCAACGGCCCATCGATTACCTATACTAAAAAAGTACTTAATACCTCCATGTTACATGATTTATGTAATAGGTAACGGGAATTAACACCATCATGCTGGGTATTTATGAACCTTTTTAGAACTCTTCATGTTTCGGCCAGATTGCACTGCCTCACCTTACAATTTCATAGCACTCAGGCTGCTTAGTGCTCACACTGAGCAGCCAACTTCATAGGAATTTAATAATGCAAATATAACTCAATATCGTACTAATATAATTTTTAGTACGATTTACAGTACTTATTTATAAAAAAGAACATGTATAGATGAAGATTGTGTAATTAATAACAAATTAGGTAATATATAAAAAGTGTAAATTCTGTATTTTAGTGCCTCAAGAGGCTACTTATTCTATTATAAATATGACTAGCTTTTTCATAATTACTCTAACGGAGTCTTTTATGTATTATACCAATGCATACAGGAATTATACTGTTTTAAAAGTTAGCCTTATATTAAAAGACGAGCTTTCGATTTATTATCGCCCCCAAACATGACGGTGAAGCCGCTGAAAATGAAATCGAATACCGTTTCGATGCCACCATAATACGAAAGGTGTTTTGGGTACATCGGGTTTTCCTGCTAGAATTAGAGACCGTAATATAAAAAATCTAGAAAAATAGTAGCTAACTAAACTAAAATCTCCATATTCAAATGACCAATTCTTATTCACAAATGCGGTCGAATCGTGACCAGAACAAATATAAATATTCGTTGTGTCCTGTGTGCTCGAGGCGACTCTCTGATAAAGATAACAGTTGATTAGTAGTCACAACGCTCATTCTAACGGAGCTTTGGTCTTTAATTGTCGTTTGACTGGCAGCTACCAAAAAAGGCTTTAAACTCCACCGAAGTATATATAATGCCTCGTGCCAAAAAAAAAAAGAAATACTTAACCGAAAGTAGAACTGGTCTTAGCTTGACCTGTCGCGTGATGGATGTTAAACAGGTTACTGTACCTCAGAATCTTAAAAGCCTTCACTTTTTATTAGACTTTTAAAATTTTAATTCAGTAAAACCTCAAAGGCGTCATCATTAAATAATACGCCGATAAACGCCATGAAAGTTCGTATTAGCCATAAATTGTAATTTTACGAGAGTTGCACTGCAAGTTGCACTTTTTGCGCGAGATAATAACATTTTTATGTACAACAATATACTAATTACGTTCCCAATCTTTGGTTCCATTACCCCGCCCTCTCGTTAAGCCACGCTGAACTCGCAAGTACGCAACAATCATTAAATCGTGCTGTAAATTCCAAGTGTGCAATTAAGGGGCAAGCTCCCTATTTTTAGCCGAACCAGTGATGTTCACTTTTTTCTTTTCAAACGAGGTGGGACGAGTTGCAGTGTCGTTCCCCTTACACCTTAGGGCTCTGAGACTACATAACTACGGAGTTATACACGTCTGACGCCAGAGATGGGCTCTCCTGATTATAAATTAACATGGCCGCATGCGTTTGCAATTGAGTTTGAATTACACCTACCCGTTTGCGATTGGTCTTATTTTGTATTCTCCTTTGTATTAAAAGAAAAATCAACAACATTCATTGATTTTATAGTGTTTTGTTATGAATATAAAAATATGCTCTTTAATACCTATTTATAACGTTGAAAAAGTAACTTTGTAACCAAGCCTGCAGCTATTGACTATTTTTAATGGTGTACGTATGGGCTGATAGTAGATAGAAGTTTGATAATAGGTGTAGTAACTCTTTATTGTTTTTTTTTATTATTTTACTAAATGGCAATTATAAAACTATCGATACGAAAACAACTGTCAAAAGGTCAGTGCTTAGCAATGTTCTACTACTATGAAAACGAAATCGAATAAACTATTCGAAAGGAGTATGATTCTGCATCTGAATTTTGATCAATTGAAACAGTTTTCGATGATGGCATTTAGATAAGTTTTAGACTCATTACTTCATTAGTCATTATCGATCATGGTGCCATACTACTTAAAGCCTTTTTGGATACCTCTTTAATTTTCGATAACATCTGAAGCTAAAAGATTCGTGGGATTACCCACGATTCCAAGTCGATTCGTACATATCGTATGTCTACTACTACCAAGTCAAATTAGTCGTCATCACTATCAACAATTAATGCATTCGCGTAATTAAAATGTTTATATTGATTTGTTTCAATAAAAAAATCAATACAAGAGTAATAACATTAAATTCCTAATCCCCACCGTCTCTTAAAACGAAATAAAATATTTTGTAGTAACATTTTTGCGTTACCTAATTTAAATTAAGCTATATAATTGCGAGCGTAATAGGGGGAGAGAAAATTTAATAAATTAAGCGATGTCATGTAGTAGATGGCGACGCTATTAACAGACTGAGAATTTTTTGACAGAAAAGCCCAGTAACACTTTGCCCAGGAAACTAAACCCGAGATCAGCACAGTAGTTGATTACTCTACCGCCTCCATACTTTCAATTAGGTATAATTATGTATATCGCAGAAAATATGTAAATTTTTAATATATCGATATGAAATCTACGAGAGATTTGGCCTCTGGCCGCTTCTAAACTAACTCTGGATCCGTATCTGGTTATACGCGGTGTCTGAAAATAACCGATGCGAAAGTAATAGTTTGCTAGATATTTGATGATAACTACCTACTCAACAATCGATCACTTTGCGCTTGTCAAAAAAGATAGGTAGGTACTTAATAGAACAACTTAAGTATTGTATTTTAAAGCAATCCGAAATAAATATTGAACTGTAAGAATACTCTGACGTGTAATTATTATAACACATCCCTAAAATGCATACATGCATAATCTCACGTCTATATCCCATGTTATTTGTGAGCTGCCTTATATTGCCGCCTATCAGCACAGGTCTACTCTGCTACTGTTCTACCAAGTAATTTAGAAATTCTTGACAGAAAATTTAATAACGATTTGTTCGACCCGGGAATAGAAGCTGCGATCTAATACACTCGCATTCACTACCAATGCAATGAAGTATAAAATATTAAATTAACTTTACTCGCCAAAATATTAGGTACGATTCAATACTTACTATGATTACTATATTTCGATTTCAGTATCCAGCGCCTGCCATTGGTACAAGAGCAACCAGTGACAACGAAGATATTACTGACAGCGCACTTATTGAACGTAGCAAAAGTGTGACCTCATCTCCCCAAAATAATATATGGTACTTTACTTTTATTATCTAGGTATTTAGACATTATTAATTGCACAAATACATAGCTTGAGCCCTGTGTCATATTTTCCAAGGATAATTTATCTATTAGGTAAATTCGCCATCACTCTTATCCTGAGCAAAACAGCATAATATCTATGCTAATATTATAAAGCTGAAGAGTTTGTTTCTTTGTTTGTTTGTTTGCTTGAACGCGCTAATCTCAGGAACTGCTGGTCCGATTTGAAAAATTCTTTCAGTGTTAGATAGCCCATTTATCTAGGAAGGCTATAGGCTATATATCATCACGCTAAGATCAATAGGAGCGGAGCACCAATGAAGAATGTTTCAAAATCGGAGGGTGTTTTTTCCTTTTGAGATCTTCCGCTGCGTGCGCTGCGTAAACAGTTAAAGTTTCGCAAAAATCATGTATGAGAGAATTGTTCACCTTAAAAAGTTCTAAAAAAAAGTCCGCGACTGCATATGTCTATCTTTTAAGGTTGGCTCACTATAACCTTTTTTATGCTAACCAAATTTGCTCTAAAATATACTAATATTATAAAGCTGAAGAGTTTGTTTGTTTGTTCGTTGGTTTGAACGCGCTAATCTCAGGAACTACCAGGTCGATTTGAAAAATTATTTTAGTGTTGGATAGCCTATTTATCGAGGAAGGCTATAGGCTATATAACATCACGCTACGACCCACGGGGGCGGTGCAGTAACGATAAACGCGGGTAAAACCTCTACATCTAGTAATTTATATGTCTGGTAACTGTTACTTGGTTATTGTACTTTTTTTTTGTTCTCATAACACAACTCCCACACTAGGAATAATTCCTGTGACGCAGGTGGCTTTACAACATTCAAACAACGGATGAACAGACACAAAGAACACCCAGACTTGGAACAACCATTTGTGGATCACACAAATTTTTATCCCGTAGATCGAACCCACAACACTTGGCACAGTAGCAGTGGCGGGACGACCATTTAAACCACTACGCCATTCGTGTAGTCAAATAATTGATCATAGAGTTGTCACATTACCATTGGGGTAGCCAGGATACTAGCTGCCGCCGCGATTTCACCCACATTTTTGATTACTGCGCCGCTCTCGTGGCTAATAGAGTACCTAATGATATAGATTATAATTTTTCAAATTAGACTATTAGTTTCAGATATTAGCGCATTCAAATAAAAATCCCTTGTGAAATATTTGAAACACCAAAATCTATTTCATTTTAATACAATTTTGACCGTTTATATAGCTAAGGAAGCCCGTTTATATAGCTTTCATAAAAAATAAAACCATATATTTATTTCCAGTTTGTAAAAGCACATTTCTACCATTTATGTTATTGAAGTCACCTGTCAAGCAAAACAATGCTTGTGATAGGTGGCTCTTATTTCTCTATAATTCTAGAACGAAGTGGATCGAGTTTGCAAGTACCTATACTTTGCCGTGGAATAGAGTCGTATCTAATGAATTACCTATAACTATCTTCCTTTTAATCAACAGCTTTAACGAGAGACGTCAACATCGTATACAGCCAACCGCAGGCTCTTTACCGGACAACGCAGCGACTTTGTCAAATGCAGCCAGAGGTCTACTTCTGCGTCTCCTAGAGCGAGACCCGCGGGTCCGCATGAGGAACTTAAGACAACTGCAACAGTCAGCTTTTTACATGGGATTTAACTTCGAACATGTGAAGATGAAAAAGGTGAATATAACGAGATCAATAGTCTTACAATCATATCCTACTTCTTACTCATATTTTGTAATATTGGGTTTCAAATATATTATTTAATTGCTAATAAACAGTACCATAATTTTATTAATTAACATAATACATGTATATACTATACAAACAAATTATTTACAATAAGGTTAACCTAAAGAGAAAAACAACATAATTTAAAAAGCGTCTTACTTATCATACTCCTCTGCATCGCTGTCATGGAGGGACACGATATTCAACTAGTTGATTCGTTACGAAATCTAGGCGTCATATTTACCAAAGATCTAACATTTCGCTCGCATATTGTAAAACTATGTAAAAAATCATTTAGAAATCTTGGCTTTGTTATGCGGGAAACATATGATTTCAACAACAGCGCAGCCATAAAATCTTTATATAACGCTTTGGTAAGAAGTAATCTGGAAACGAGTGCTATCTGGAATCCCTACGAAGCTAAGTACAGCCTAATGGTAGAGAAAATACAAAACAAGTTCACCCGGCACCTTTACTTAACACAATACGGGGTGTATACTCCTATCCTCTTATGTATCCAAGCCTTTTTGTGTTAGGAATGGTAGGATATTATAAACTCGAGGTGAGACGGAACTATGCTTTGCTTAAATATATTTATCTTATCATAACAGGCAAATTGAACAACCCAACAATATTAGCATCGCTACAGTTTCTTGTACCTAAGTCCAGGTTACGACAGGGGCAAAGGGGTACCAAGGGGTTTTTCGCACAGATGTCTTAAAATACGCACCGGTGCGCGGTAGTCCGTGCTGCTAGGATGCTGAGTGTAGTTGCACAACGTCTAGATATATTTTGCTGTACGTTGGCGGAATTTGAGAGGGTGACATTACAATATTTGTCACAAAATGTATAGTTATCTACTATTATTATGTATTAATGTTCACTTTGTCGCATTAGGTTTTCCTGTAATGACATATGTGATTTGTTTTATAAATAAATAAATAAATTGTCAAAATGCTCACAGCCCAGAAGTCTGGCAGCATTACCACGTACGAGAGCAATGCTGATTCCTTGCGCAAAGAAAATAAAAGCTCTCTGGTTACCTACTAATATTATATATATATGGGAGTATCTGAAGAATTTGGTTGTTTGTTACTTAATCACTGTTGTACGGATTCGAATGGATTTCGGTACATGGATAGACTAAATTAACAAATAGGATTCTTTTATCCCAGTATGCCTTTCTATAGGTATTCTATATATTAAACTGTAATCAAAATTATAACGTTTTTTCTTTTCTCCATTAAAGGTATCGCCGAAAGCAGTTCTAGAGAAACATTTTCCGAACGGCGCTGAAGAATCTCCAATCAATGATCTGCGTATTGCTAGCGAGAAAGTGTTTTTATCATTTGATCAACCTACTTTAATATAATATATTTAGGTACAAAATTAACTATCTCAATACTATGTAGGCTCAAAGTTTTAGGATAATACCCACAGAGATAATAAAATAAAGACAGTTAGACAATGTTACTATATGTAGGTAAATAGTATTACTGAAATAGTGTCAATAAGAAGAAATGCTACTACCGAAGTATTAAGATATCTACTAGTGCAGCTAGTTATCTGCATGGAATTAATAATAACTAAGTTGTACCCATATAATAAAATAAAGACAGTTAGACAATGTTACTATATGTAGGTAAATAGTATTACTGAAATAGTGTCAATAAGAAGAAATGCTACTACCGAAGTATTAAGATATCTACTAGTGCAGCTAGTTATCTGCATGGAATTAATAATAACTAAGTTGTACCCATATAATAAAATCGGGCCTATTTATAAACTTATCTACTGCTGGGCACGAGCATCGTCTCATTATGAGAAAGATTAGGTCAAAGTCCACCACGCGTGGGTTGGCAGACTTCACACATTATCAAGAACTTAGAACTCTCAGACGTGCCTGTTCCTCACTATGTTTTCCTTCACCGGATAATCTGGCCATATGTAACTATTTTACACACACATAACTTCGAAAAGTCAGTCCGTGCCCTGAGATCGAACACAATACCTCTGCGTGGCAGTCCAACGGTGTCCTACTAGGCTATCGCTAGGTAGGTACCTAAGTATTTCTTAATTACTTGCTTATATCAATTATGTATTTTAAGATATATCGAGCACCAATATAACACCTATCTAAATATTATAACAACAAAAAATTTTACGGCACCAATTTATGACAATTAAATTTTCCGGAGAATATAATAATAAGATAGATTAATTCAAGCACATCGTGTAATTTATTAGGCAAGTCAATCAATACTGTTTCACCGTAAAAAAGTCATTAGAATTGGCTTGCGAGACTTTCTCTCTCCTTTCTTCTCTTTCTAACTCTTCCTATCCCCTATTTTAATTTTTATTAATTGTATATGCTCAGAAAGTACGAGAGGACGAAGCGAAGATGAAAGAGAATGATTAAAAACTTTTTGAATCTTAAGTTTTACTAAAAAACAGTACTTTTCTGTTATACCTACCTAATTAAGTTTTATTCATTCTGGCGATTAGTCTGTTGACACTAGAAGAGAAGTGTCAATTTTTGATTTTGATATGTTAATATTTTCGTATTGGATTTTTCTTTGATAAAATTATTAGTATTTTGTAAATCTGCACGTAATCATAAGTGAGAAGTATAAATTTTGTGCAGTTTGTTTATCAAATATGCTGCGGTATCCAAATTTTTCAACCACAAAAATATATTTAGAAGCTCTTCGTGACTTTGCTTCGAAGACATTTAATAAAGGTAGATTGTTATTTGTGTAGCCAACATAATGTATAGCGTATCTAGGGTTATTTTCCAGGAGGTCCCTCAGCCCCTTAACCGCGTGGACCTACATACCGCTTTAGAATTTGATGTTAAATCCTTAAATCCTGAAGCGGCCACCAGAAAAATCTGTCGTGAAACTATATAGAAAAAAACTATAATTCAATATATAAATACATGCTGCACCGGACAGTACGGATATTCACTAATTGCTACTTGCGTCAAATGCATGGTTGTGTGCGTGTAGTGTTTTTTCATTAATTTAATGTATTTCTAATGCATATTTTATAAAAATATTAGGATTCGCCCCTCCTTCTCCATATAAACTTTAACTGTGCCAAATTTTATACTCCGCCGTCCGCGCAATTTTCGTAAAAAGGGGTAAAAGTTTTTGCTTCACGTATTAATATCTTTTTTAAATAGAAGTTATTGCTGGGCGCGTCCACATTCTATGAATGGATAGTAGGTTAGCGAAGTAGTTGAAAAATTACATATCAAGACCTCAGCCAGCAGACTTGACTCTCCTCGTAAAGAAACTTACGAACTTTTTTTAGTTCCCTTTCGCATATCGATGCTCATACAGTTACTGTTCTCCCTAGGGCACTAGTGTTCATAAACAGTCACTGGTCCAAGACTGCTTTTATGATATCGAATCTATAAATAAACCGGCACATAGTTACATATTTACCAGGTTTAGGTTTGGCGCAGTTACCCTTGCTCTACCTGGGCGATGCCCATGTTCATGCATAAGCTTATTTTTTAATTGCCTTATAATCGAACCTAATTAAATCATACCATAAATGGCCTAAAACGTATCGGGATGACTGAAATTTGGAATAATGGGAATCTCCAAGTAAAATTTTTATTAAATGTTTGTATAATTTATATCATAATATCAATTCCACGGTCGTATGCAATGTACACATTCCTATATTTTATAAGATACAGACTCTATCATGCAATAAAATGTACATATATTTAAAAAATATAATACAATTATAAGAAAATATTTATGTTTTATTAAATTATTACATACAACTTAGTTGTTAAAAAAATATTTTAAGGGTTCATTTTAAGCTGAATTACCGCGGACCTATCCTTTCAATCAATCCTTTGAAACAATGTGAAGTAAAATGCTTTAATTGTTGCACGTATTTATTGCAATCTCTTCCCATCTCAAGCTGGTTTGGTCTTGACTTATAAACGAAACCGATTACGCGAAAATAAGCGCTTCTAACTACACTTCATCTGCGAATCAAAAAGATAATCCTGTCGATCAAGTCTAATGCTGTGGGCTGTGATGGTATTAGTCGTCCTATGATCACACCACCTTCCCGCCATATCCCATATCGTCAATTTTTCACTTGACACTGGGATTTTTTATATTTAATCCTTTCCTTCCAAACAACTACCGACCCGTATCCACTCTTCCTTGCCTATCTAAAGTGCTCGAAGCCAGTGTGCACAAACAACTTGCACAGTTTGTGAACCTGAACAACTATTGAGTCCTCTCCAATCTGGCTTTAGGCTTGGGCATAGAATTACTTGCGCTTTCTCAAAGTGACTGGAGATATCAGAGCGGGCATGGAGAATAGTCAAAGTCACTGTGTTGGCTTTGGTTGACTTCTCGAACGCCTTCAATACCGTCAGTCACGACATCCTACCAGCGATCCTATCCCATCTTAATATCTCACCTGGTATACTTGAATAGCTCTCAACATATCTTCAGGGTCGCCAGCAGTCGGTACGCATCGATGACACATCATCGATTTAGCATGACTTCAGCGCTTCCTCAAGGCGGCATTCTGTCACCGTTACTATTTTCTCTTTTTATTAACTTTACTAGCTTTTGCCCGCGACTTCGTTCGCGTGGAATCGTTACCTAAAGCAGCATTTTTAATTTTAAGATACTTTTTTGGCGAATAATACACATATAAATGCTGTGGCTTACTGCAAATAGCTTATTTTAATAAATTTTATAAACTATTTTTTTATTTTTGCATGCTATGGTTTTTGTTTTGCTAAAACATAAAGATTTTGGGGATTTGGTACTCGTGACGTGAGTGCGCCACATAGAGTTGCCCATGGAAAATAGTTTTGTTTATTATTTTTGTAAATGCTGCTTTTAGGGGATTCTACACTCTTTTAAACTGAAATGAAAAATTGGTCGGAATTATCGGCATACGGGAAATTAACATTTTTTCTCCTTTTTCCATTCTAGTCATGATTATAGCTTTTATAATATTGCGTCCTAGATGAGCAATTTCTTGTAGGGTACCATTAGATAGCCTTGGGGCGTCAAGATTTCTCATTGACAGGACTGGAGCACCAACTTTCAGCCTTATCTTATGGGAAGGGACTCCTGATAATTCTAAAGAGTTGAGGTACTCTATAGGGTACGATGTTACTTGTTTATTGTCCATAACATTGTCTACTGACAGGTACACGACAACATCTTCCTCAATATCTGACATAATTTATTCGTTTATTATTCTGTCTCGTTTGTCGACCTATCCGCCAAATTGACTTCTCACAACCATTCTCGAATGCTCATACTTATTTGTAGATCTGGATAGACATTATGATTATGCTGTGAATAATATTGTATCACATATTAAATTATTTGTGTTATCGACAATTTGACGGAATTCACGTCGTAGTGTAATCATGCTGTTACTGTCTGTTAGCATACAATCTTCTCCAACTTTTAGAAGAGCAGCCGCATATTGCCGTGCCTAAGAGTCGTTGTGTAGTTAAACTCGCATATTTGTAGTCAGACAAAACTTTTTTACGTGTAAACAAGTATTGTATTATAAAAGCTATAATACAGACGCCTTTAAACAGGCATTTATGTCATCTGTCAGAGTAGTAATAACCGGTAGGGTCTGTCTAAAGTCACCAGCTAAAAGTACCACCACCCCTCCCATGATACTCTGGTTGCTCTTGATATCTTTTATGGTGCCATATAGTGCTTCGATTGCTCTTTTATGGGACATCGTACATTCATCCCAAACCAACAGCTTACACGGCTGCAACGGTTTTCCGCGTCCACCGCTTTTGCTAATGTTACAAACTCCCTCACTACGCCGGCGTATCGTTCATTGTGTATCCATTCCTATTGATCTTAGCGTGATGATATATAGCCTATAGCCTTCCTCGATAAATAGGCTATCTAACATTGAAAGAATTTTTCAAATCGGACCAGTAGTTCCTGAGATTAGCGCGTTCAAGCAAACAAACAAACTCTTCAGCTTTATAATATTTACTAATATTATAAAGCCGAAGAGTTTGTTTGTTTGTAGATGAGTAAGTATATGTCGGAATATCCTCCATAATTAAAAGATGTCAGTACTTTTACATTCACTTTTATTAATAATTAAATAACTTAATTAACCACGACAAGTAGTTGATTAATTTAATTAAAGGTTACACGGACAAAAACAGTGATCCCTGCACCGAGCGAGCTCAACAAGAACTGTCTCTCGGCGCCAGGCGGACCTTGTAGACATATATATTTTATTTAGATTGTATAATATGTTAATTGGTATGTATATATTATGTACAAGTATATTCCATGCTACTGTATGCACCTATGTACTTAATTTTATCTCTGCATCACCCTACGGTTGACTGATAGAGAATGCCCTTGGCATTAAGTCCGCCGATGTATTGTTTTATGCATAAAGTTTAAAATAAATAAATATACATTTATAGACAAAATCTACATTAACGCGACCCAAGCCGCGGGCAAAATCCAGTACGGAATAAATTAAAATTACGTTTGGCTTGTATAGAAAGTACTTACTTATATTTTATTTTGTGAATAATTTTTCTACCCGAGGATAGACAAATCAACGGAAAAAATATGTCTTAGTTTAACAAGACATTTACTTATTTGATAGCAAATTGATAAACTAGTCACTCCAAGGATAAAATCTTCGACAGGCTATATTTTCCAAGTAAAATTTTGCTTACAAAATACGACATTGAAATACTCTTAACTGTAAAATTTTCAGGTGGATTTTTTGTAAAATAATTAAAAATTTTTGTTTTTATGTTCATAGGATACATGATTCGATATTTTTTAATTCATGGTTTAAATTGCACATATCTATAATTATAGTCTATGATATAGAGATTTATAGATGAACAAAATTATTGATTACTCAAATATAATGTAAACGGGCAACATTGTGTTTTTGTCTTGTCTATTGAATAGGTTGACAAGTTCTCTTCGTTTTCGTTTGTGATCAGATTTAATTTTAATAAAAATGAATACCCTACTGCGAAGGGCGGCGATTCAATATCTAAAAACAAATGCGCGTTCTTCTACCCACGCTGCTACCGCTGGAGGCCATGGAGGTGAGACGGATTTTTATAAACTATGAATTATGTAACAAGATAACCTAAAGGGCCTTATCTGTTTTTCTGGCTAAGCAATTTAATATAATCCTGCTTCATATCGTTATTCAGTAAAACCCTAAATATAATCCACATTACACACAATCGCATTATTGATTTCAACCTCTGTATTCAGTAATTAATATATTAATTTTCCTGCCTAGTGCCCTTCGTTCTTTCTTTCAAAATAATTGTTTGCCTTCACATTATCGTTATATGCTTTATTTCTTAACAATTGACTGATCATATAAGCAATATTTATGTACTATTAGATAATATAACAATCAAAGCTTAAATTACATCCACATGCAATAGAAATATATCTCTAAAGATATGAGAGAGAAAAGAGTAAGTTACTAAAGTATAGAAACGACGCTGTTTATATTTCTATGCTGTATAAATACTTCAACATACTCCTACAATAAATTGTTATGTGTATTAAGACAAAATATGTACTTATATCACCATTTAATTCATCAATTGGCAAGAAACAATACACAATGAAAAAGTATTGTCTACAAAATATTTATTCACATCACATCAATCATATATTTTACTAGCTGGTTGATTGAAAGCCTCTGTAAGCCAGTTACCTAATTATGTGCTATTTACAAAAATATGAAGGTGATGTCTCTGGAGAAATTTAATAATATTTGGTAGTTTCTGAAAAGCCATCTTATCATGTTATCACTAGACCTGTAAATTGTTTTACTGCCATTTGAATACAGTAATACCTCGACTTACGCTACCCTGACATATGCGAACTCGGAGTTACGCTATTTTCAAATCTCGTCAATTCGTCTTTTATTTGATCATCGCACAACTCTCAAATATGGATTTTAGACTTACTCCTACACTATTGTTCAGGAATATAGGCAATATTGCAGGAGAAAGACTCTTTGAGTCGTCAAACTACTTTCTTGGATTGTATGAAGCCTTCTACATCACAATAACGGCATTTCGCGATATTATTTTTGTAAAATCCAATATGTGTTTATATGCTTAACTATACCTCGACTTACGCAAATTCGACTTACGCGGTTATCGCTTAGTCCCACCTATCGCGTAAGTTCGGGGTATTACTGTACTTTCCTTTTATAATGTGGTATCAGATGCTGATGCAGAATAGTAAAGTCTAACCAAAACTGCAGCAGGACACACCCACCACTTTGATTTATAAAGTTTTGCAAAAACAACATACTATTAAGTTCATAATAATCATCTGACACTCATAAATAAATATAAAGTAGAATTGGAAAATTTATTTTATTATTTAAATTAAAGTCTATGTTCCTGTTTCCATATACATAATTTTTTTCCCACTATTGTCTTATCATTCCCAAGCAACTTCAGGGTGAATCAGGTACATCTAAATAATATCTAGTATGACATTTTGGAATAGAGAGATTATCATCTGTGCCACAATCTATAGAAATAACAATATTTTAGTATTAAACCAATTGTTGTAGGTATGATGTAATAAGGCAGGAATGCAACGTTTTTATGTACTTAACCTTGTATGTGTTAACACTTTTTAATATCACAGACCAATAAACCTATGTATTAAGTAAGGCTCACTAAAAAAATTATCTGAGAGGAAGAACCCATTGTCAATTATATGGTGACAAGTATGAATGAGCACTCTCCCATAGCAGTTATGTTATCTTACACGAAATTGACATTAGAGTGGTAACTGCATTTTGCCTTGTACAAGCTGGTGGTGACTAATTACCTTCAGACAGGCTATCCACTTGTAAGCCTAGTTATGCTGTGGAAAAATAATTTCCTGTAGAACATAAGGTTTCTTAAACTGTTCATTTAGGTTACATATTACTGGTATTAAAATGCTGGAGTTAGGTGCACCTGGTGCTACCTTCAGCTAATGGTGGTGTTAGGACTATTAGGAGTGGATCCATGCTTGTACTGCACTAAATGAAGCCTGCAACTCGTTGATCCTTCTTAAAGATTATAAAATTGATAAATTGATGATTAAAATATTGTATTTTTTATCAGGTGGTTGGAAGTTATGGAAGAAGATGACTTTCATCGTTGCATTCCCCGCCATCGGTCTTGGTATGGTGAACGCCTACCTGGCTCACCAGGAGCACGCCGCACATGACAACCGCCCCGAGTTCGTGCCATACGAGTACTTACGTATGCGCACAAAGGTATACCCACTTGTTTATATTATTTTTATCAATCGATACTATCGATAGTATCGATTGATAAAAATAAGTAATAAGTAAATGCTAAAGATCAATAGTATCGATACTATTGATAGTATCAGTACAAACACCATCGATACTATCGAAACTATCGATAGAATGCGTTTCGATAGTATCGATAGTTTTGCCCTATCGATAGTCGAACATTTTACGATAGTATTGCTTGCTCATAAGGTGTAATATAGCTGGCGTTTACATAGTTCATCTAACACCTTATTCTTTATACTTTATATTCGCAGTTCATTCATATAGTTGCTTATATTTGTGTCCCTGTGTTACCGACCAGGTGTCGTTTTATACCCAGTCGATAGTATCGAAAATACGTCGATAGTTACTAAAACAAAACTATCGAAACGCGTCGCTAGATCCTATGATCTATCTATATAGTATCGGTATTATCGACTTTTTGACGCGATACTATCGATAATATCGTATCTCGATAGTATCGATACCATCGATAGTATCGATAGTATTGCAACATTTCGATATTTTCGATAGGACTATTCGCGCTATTGACTATTTTTCAAGGTCAACTATCGATAGTGAAACTATCGCTATTGCAACAACACTGGTTTATACTTACGAGTACCAACGTTACTCAAGTGCATCAGTTTCTTGTTGAATCATATTGAATTAGCGCATTCCATTATGAATACCTTTGAGAACAGTTTTATATAGAAACACAAAATTTACTAATGACTGCAAGATATCTATATACGTGAAGCAAAATCTTTGTACCCTTTTTACGAAAATTGCGCGGACGGAGGAGTATGTGGCACAGTTAGTTTATATGGAGAAGGAGTGGCAAATCCTAATATTTTTATAAAATATGCATTAGAAATACATTAAATTAATGAAAAAACACTACACGCACACACCCATGCATTTGACACAAGCTTTCGTAGTATTTCGGTATTGTTCGGTTGATGTCGTAGTATTCTTCGTAACTATGGTTTATGTATGTGGAGTAGGTGACTTAAGACTGCGCCGAGCGAAATGTGCGGTCACAGTTAAGTGAATAAAATCAACGCTTTTTGTTTAATACAAATATACATTTACCATAACAATGAATGTGTTTACAATTACTCCGTGAAAAAACTTAGAATAATTAATATTTTTGCCTACAAAGTTACGTAAATTTGCACGAAATATGCATTAAACGTAAGCTCGTGTTACGTGATTTTTACATTATAATAGAAATCTATCCTATTTTACAGTTTAACGAAACATAAATAGTTATATTACAATTTGTCCGTCCCAAATATTTAAGTTATTGGTTGACAATAAAGATACATATTTATTAAAAAAGCACTTCAAATCCTTCATACAATTTTACTAATGCGGCCGCGCGCCGCGCCGATTAGAATATGCGCCGCACGAGCTCTGTCATTATCTGCCTTACGGCAGGCGGCTCGGCGCAGTCTTAATGAAATATGATTATAAGGGTGTTATAGACAATAAAATAACGATCAAACTTAAAATTTAAATCAATTATTGTCGAATTTCTACCACTTGGCGACCTCTAGTATATGTAGTTAGATCCAACTAACTCATGTAAAAAATAACAGTGGATCATATCATAATACTATAGGAATGCTTTAATTTAGATACGAGTTGATTACATTGGTAACCAATGGTTGGGTCTAATCCGGCTTTTTATCACAAACAAAGGGGAATGCCTATTCTCCATAGTGTCTCAGGCTAAAGATGGACATCAAAAATTACTATAAAAATAGTGTTTTAAGATCTTAACAGTATTACATATCTAAAAAATATATTTAAATTGACGCCACTATTTTAGAAATACCTATAAAAACAAATGTATTGGAGGTTATTTTTCTATACGAAAATATGTCTGGCTGTGAGATAATTCAAATACATATTTTTTCTCAATGTACTATTATTTAATTATGATAAAAGGTCTGTTTGTAATATATTTTTATCCAGCTGTACTTAATAGGGTATGGAAAAAAACACATTTGTTATTTTAAACGTCTATATTCTTTTCATTGTCATAATAATATACTATTAACAAATCATCTAGGAAAGGCGCAGGAGGGTATATATTGGACTCATATTATTATCTTGCTAAATTTTTCGGCCTCGATAGCGTAGTGGTTAGTGTAACCGACTGCCACGCCTGAGGTCGCGGGTTCGATTCCCACACAAGTCAAACATTTGTGTGAATTTAACATGGATGTTTGTCTTGGTCTGTGTGTTTCTATGTATAATATGTATCTACACTCGCGTGCAAGTAAATCGACTCAAGCCTCAAGTGCGCATAAAAAGTGATATAACTTAAAAATGCCTTATTTGACCTCCATATAATGTTTTACATAATTAAAGCCTAGTAATTGAGCTTTAAAATTATGTAAGTTGCATCAAAATCGATTCAGTAGGTTAGTAAAAAAGGTGAATGTCAAAGATATTGTAAAAAATTTTGAAAATTCATACAATTTCACAGTATGGGGGTTATTGGGTATAAATGAAACAAAATGTGCATAAGATAAAAAATTTATTCGTGTCAATATTTGGTGTTCCCCTCCTCTAGCCCTGATCACTGCTCTCAAGCGATTCTTCATCGACCTTATCAACTTTTTAATTGATGATTGTGGTATTCGGCCCCACTCTTCTACCAACGCAGTCTTGAGCTCATTGATGTTTGTCGGAGCTGGATTCCTCGCCCTAACTTTACTTTTGAGCTCGTCCCATATGTGCTCAATGGGATTTAAATCGGGGCTGAGCGCTGGCCAATCCATAGTGTGAATTCCAACTTCACTCAGGAACTCACGTGTGGCCCGAGCAGTGTGACATCGGGCATTGTCATGCATCAAGATGAAATTATCCCTAATAAAGCCTTGATAAGGGACAACTTGATCCAGTAGAACATTTTCAATGTAACGATCACTGGTCAGACCTCCTCTCCGGCCTCCCCCAGGAACGAAAACAAGGTCCGTTTTTGCTTCTAAGGAAATTCCAGCCCACATCATGCAAGAACCGCCACCATATGCAACGGTTTCAACAAAGCAGCACTGTGAAAACCGTTCACCAGGACGCCGGTACACCCGACCTCTCCTGTCGCTGCCATGGAGACACATCCTCGTCTCATCTGTGAACAGGACCGACTGCCATTGCTCTATGCTCCAATCCAAGTGCTCTCGAGCAAAATGAAGGCGTGCTTGACGGTGGGCTGTGGTCAACTTCGGGCCTGTAGCGGGTCTTTTCGGAGTAAGGTTAGCTTCCTTCAACCTTCTTCTAACTGTCCACTGACTGACAGTTACTCCGCGAACTTGACGTAGCTCCTGCTGCACATCCACGCCGGTAAGGTGTCGATTTCGGAGAGAGGTCGAGACCAAAAACCGGTCGTCACGCTCCGAGGTGCACCGGCGTCGGCTGGTATTAGGCCGCCGAGTGAAGGCACCACTCTCTTGAAACCTCCTGTACACTCTCGAGACAGCAGACTGACTCATATTCAACCGACGAGCGACTTCTCGCTGGTTCAACCCTTCTTGCAACAGGGCAACGACTTGAGCGGCTTCTTCAGGTGTTGTATCCATAATTTTCTTCAAATGACGGCTTCAATTTGCAGAGATGTGTTCAGGTCAACGTCTAGTGAGCGACTGATAAGAAAAAACGATTACAGGGGGTTTTTATAGCGGGTTGTGTCGCGCAAGTTGTGTATAGAGCGCAGAGCAGTTTATGGGAGGTTGCGTTCAGTTGCATTCTAAGGACATGTGTTTATTTAAATTACTGAAATTATGCTACCATTTTAAAGCCTAATTACTAGGCTATAATTATGTAAAACATTATATAGAGGTAAAATAAGGCATTTTTAAGTTATATCACTTTTTATGCGCACTTGAGCCTTGAGTCGATTTACTTGCACGCGAGTGTATTTACCAAAAAAAGTATATATGTATGTTTATCCATTGTCTAGTACTCATAGTACAAGCTCTGCTTAGTTTGGGCTAGATGGTGTTGTGTGCTTGTGATAGAATATTATATTATAATAGATTTCTCTATTTAACTATTTGTTGTAAATTGCAGCGGCGTCAATTTGAATGAAAAATACATATTTTTTACGACAAAATCAACTGGAAAGTATTTTTCTCTAGCCTTTTGTCCCACTCGTGGCCTAAGATGGGCGATCCCCTTTGCAAATTACGTCTAACATAATATTAAACAAAATAGAATTAAGTACAAATCTTGCATGGCATTCAAACAAACATGTTTCATAATAATTATCTGCACGGATGACGTTGTGGTTTAAGGCCACGCCACTGTTACTACGCCGAGTGTGTGGGTTCGAATCCCACACGGGACAAAACTTGGTGTGATCCACAAAATTTCTGCGACTTACTTTTTCCGAGTCTATTTTAACTTCTGAATGTAGTCTTTTTAAGAAAGAATTTCTAATAAGAATGTGTTTTCATGTATAAACTTACGAAGTTTTACTTTGTTTTTTCAGCGCTTCCCGTGGGGAGATGGCCAGAAGTCCTTCTTCCACAACCCCCATGTCAACGCCCTGCCCAGCGGCTACGAACATTAAACATATTACTTCTATAATGTTAATGCGAATGTGCAAAATATGCTACTAGATAACAATAAAAATGTATTGTGATAAGTAATTAAATTAAATGCCTTGAAAGAGTATCATATTATGTCTTTTGTTTATATAAACCTTAAATATCTAGAGCTCACCACTTAGATTAGTAACATCAAATAAAGCTGAATTAATTTTATTTTATTTTATTTCTCAACCAGCTGTTGCTCGAGATTTAAAATGCCTGGACTTTGCAAATAGGTCCTGTCTATATTTTTCTTACTTAGCATTTTGAGAATTAAGTTTTAACAGCTTATGACTCTCCAATCCTCCAACTATTTCTCGTTGTTACGGCTTTTAAAGTGGCGTATCAAAAATGTCTTAAATTTTTAAGACTACTTCCAGGCATATCAAGATACAACACATGAACCAGACTAAGTTATCTCCACCAATACCTATAACTGAAAACTGCGTTTAATTTCGTGCAGTAGTTTTTGTGACCATCAGAATGGCGGGTCACTTTTATTTTACATCGAAACAATTATAGAAAGTTGCTACTAATCGTCATATAATTGCTACCCCCGTTTTTTTATAAGTATATTACTTTTAAAGGTGACGGGCCATTTTGACATCAGGATGGCTGGTCACCTATCCAGTGAGAAGAAACTGCAAATTAATCGAGTTTCTTTTACCAATAGTTGATACTAGACTGCTACCTGTATATACATGATTTTGGGACTCATAGCTATGGATAAAAAGTTATTATCAATTTATTATTTTGATGCCTAAACGCTTGTAGAATTAAAAGAGCATATTTGGAATCAAATACAAAACGGGTATTTTATAAGCAGGCGCTACCTCAAGAATTTATTTTAAAGTTAGTTAGTTTTATTTTGCAATTTATGTTTAGCTATATTTAAATTTTGCAACTACGAAAAATGTTGTTAAAAACTGAAAGATATATTTTTTTTAATTTGTCAACGGGGATTTATTCTGAAGCCTTTCAAGAATATCTCTAAGAAAGGGAAAAATCTCAAATCTATAGTTTATTATCACACTTGCAATGTTCATGTTCAAGCAGCAAAAAATTATTAATTAGGTAACTATAGAACTAATTTAAAAATTGTGATAAAAAAATACCGTCGGGTTATTGTTCATTTATCTATCCAGTAAGCCCCTGAATTTTTTCGTTTCTTAAATTTCATATTTAATACGTTTAAATAATTTATATTGATAAAGTGTCCGAAGTAGGCGTGACTTGCGCAAGCCAGAGTACCCGTTTTCGGCCGTATTTTCATCTCTTTGGGAAAATTATAAATATTGGCCTGCAATTCCGGGAGCCGCGACTCTTTTTTAGAAAATTTCTTCCTCTTTTTGAATCTTTTTTTAGATTTGAAAAATCTCAATTAGTTATTGAGTTATTTGCAAAAAACTAAACCCCTTGTTTTTTTTTAGTTAATTGTTTATAACTTTTGCAATTTTTGCAAGCGGATCTTGATTTTTTCAAAAATCTTCTACATGCCATTCCGAATCGAATGACACCTCATTCATATTTTTCCGAGACTGCTGAAAAATGTTGGCCGAAATAGCACTTGTTGACTAGACCAACTAGACTATAAGTCAGATTTTCAACGTCTATTACAACATGATTATAACGAATTCAACGAAAGTAACATATCTAGAGCACAGATAATATAATAAGAGTATAATATCATTAATTTATAGAGATTTAGAGTATTAAGATCACAGACATTGTAATTTGTAAGTCGTATGATTTATGCAATTAACAACAATAAAATCCATTAATTTATTTAGCCAACGTAGGTATTATTATGTGAGAAGCAAATCTTTTTTTATATACTTTCCTGTTTTTATTTTGCATGTAATAAGTTGTTTTTATTTGTTAACAAACGGATTATTAAAGCTTCCGTAACGTCGTACATAAGTAGGTAATAAATACAATTCTACGGGTAACATTTTATCTGACAGACACTGTCAAAATCAAATCACAATCGATTGGCAACATGTCAGATTGTCACCAATGATGTGTAAGTGTAAATAGTTCCAATTTCGTAGTATATTCCAACTTATTCAAAATTCAAATACGCAATTCAAAATGTATACCTAATGAATAGAAATCAAAATAATTTTAAAATATGGCGAGTGCTTCAGTGAAAGAATTTGGCAAGGCTTGGTGGTCCGAGGTGTACAATAGAATTATTGGTGCAGTGGTATTCTTGGACGATTCTAGCGCTGAGTGCCTGCATTGGGACGGGGGACTGTTCAATCTCCTGTCTAGTGGAGCCGTCTCTGTCAAGACTCTGTCCCCGTTTGAGGTAACGTTGTGATGTACCATCTTTTATAATAATTAGTTTGTAATTGACTAAATCTGTATGATCATCCACTATAAGCCTTCAACTTACATACTGCCCATGTAGTTTCCAAATCACGGTTAGTCATATTATCTGCACAGATGTCATAATCTTTAATGGTCATCCTACCATCCAAATATACTACAGTTGCTCTTTTGCCTCTTAAAATTGAAACTATATTGAAAGAAACCCATTAGTAATTTAATGTAGTGTTGCATTTATAAGGAGAAAACAATTATCTCTACCTATTCAAATTACGTCTATAACTTGTGCCTTTGAATTTACGTTGACTTGAGCATCTAATCCTGGACCTTATTATTAGAGGTTGTACAAGCTTTTTTCCTTTGCTACTTGACTTAGGCAGTATGTAATTGTGTGGATGTGGAATTGTGAATATGTGTCAGCTCACTTGTGTTTTAATTATATACCTAATTTATAACTTCAGTACTTATACTTTTTGTCTTTAATCTGTTTACACTTTTAATTTTAAAGGAATTGTTTATATTTAGATATTTACCCTGGAATTGTATACAATGTTTCAGTTTTGCAGAAAAGAGGATAAAAAAGCTGTATTCATTACACAGTCAACATGGACGCAAGTACAAACAGTATGTGATATAATCAGGCACAGTCAGTTCACAAATGTTATCCTAATATCTTGCATAAGCTTGGATGTGGTGTACTTGGAGCTATGTGGTGACAAAGATGTCAGTGACAAGATAGCAGCAGGCAGGGGTATCTTAGAAGGCACTAAACTGTTAGAAGATATTCTGAAGGAGAGTTTTGAAGGCAGGGTATGTTCTAACTTTTACCAACTTCAGTGATGATTATTATATTTGAAATGCCAACCAGTTATTTTACATTAAATTGATTTATATGTAGTGTATGAATGTGTGTATAAAAATACACTAAAGTCAATAATTTAGAAAATTAAAATGTGACTACTGTGCATAAGTGTAGTAGGAGCACAGATTCCGGAACTGTGCCCAGTAAATGGCACTAGACTCATCCCTATTATTTGATACCTAAATTATAAATAAAAATCTGGATGTAATATACATCTCTATCTCCTTTATTATTGTGTTTGTAACTTTTAGTAAATTCATTTATAAGTCATATTTATTAAGAATAGCCTCTAACCAGTTAAACCAAGGTGTACTCCAAACATTCTTATACTTAAAATAATTATTTCCATGTTTAACCTTTTGACTGCCACGGACGTCCATTCACGTCAAATTAAACCGTGCGCACGACGCCCCCGACGGCATTCCTTTTACTTATTATTTAAAACTACATTAATAATCGCCTGGCGTAGGGGGCACGACGCTACTTTTATGCTGTGGCGGTCAAAAGGTTAAGAAGATGTAATTGCGATCGAGAGGTTGTAGGTTTGATGTCCACCAATGCAAATCCACTATTAGTACACGTTTCAACTTTGCTGGAGGAGATAATTTTAGGGGTAACAGACTAAACAAGCTGGTTGGTATATACTATAACTTCTTAACATTACTTCTTTACATTTCAGCAATGTGCAGTAGAAGTTGTTCATGTACCAATCTTCACAATACCATTGACAAATGTGGTGTTTGTTACACCTCCATACCAGAATGTGTACCCAAAATTCAACAGTAAAATAACCCCAGAATCAAATCAATTAGATTTGTATAGTTTACAAGTGGAAGAGAGAAATGATGCGCGAAGATTAGCTAGCGGACTTAACAACATGCTTGATTCTATGAATTTAAAAGAAGACGTCTACTATATGGGGGCGTACAGTACAATTTTGGCTGGTATATTGGAAAATTCACCAGTGTGTATCGCCAGGCGAAAGGTGACGATAATTTTTTTTATATTTTGTTTCGTTTTATTGCATATCTATATTTATTGATTTGTATTAAATATTATTAATTACACAGTATTATGTCACATAATACTGTGTAATTAATAATATAAGAACTAGTTAGCCTATAATTGGTAAATGTAAAAGAAATTTCATTTTGTTTCATGTATATTATTCAGTGTATTATATATTTATTATTGCTAAACTAAATAAATCACTTTAACCTGTCAATTATCAGAATATCAGACATAATTGGACGTACTTTCTGAAAAACCGAGTCAAAATCGAGTTATTATTAGCAAATTAGTCACGGGGTTACTAGCTGGAAAAATTTGGTAGCTCTACTATCACTCTAAATATGAAATCATGACTTAGTAGCCCAACCCACATGTATGAAGAATACGGGATTGAACTTCAATCATGATTATCTCAAAATGTTAACTTTGTGGGTTGAACGTTTTTCAGAAAGTATGTCCAATTGGAAACCTATTGTGTCTAGCCCCCTGTGTGCTGTGACTTAATAGGTTAATTGGTGTTCATAAATACTGTATCCTACCTTCCTGAAGAGTATAAAAGTACTGTAATAGTTAATATCTTTATTTTTGTTCCAGAATTGTTTACACCCTGCGTCTCTAGTCATTGTAGACCGTACACTGGATGTGTGTGGGGTAACCAGTCATGCCACTGAGTCGGTGCTGGATAAGATATTGGCAGCTTTACCACATTTCCCGGGGCATGCTAATGAAGTAGCAGTTGACATGTCACCACTCTGTGAAGCTAATAACAATGTGTAAGTATCTTTAAAGTGATTTTTAACTCATATGAGTTTTATTCCTATATCTGTTTAGGATTGAAGCAGTTTTTGGAGCTGTGTGTATAAAAAGTCAGCTTAATATTTTTATAAAACTAGATGTTCCCGCGGTTTCACCCGCGTTTATGATTACTGCGCCGCCCCCGTGGATCGTAGCGTGATGTTATGTAGCCTATAACCTTCCTCGGTAAATATCTAACATTAAAGTTTTTTTCAAATCCAACCAGTAGTTCCTGAGATTAAACAAACAAACTCTTCAGCTTTATAATATTAGTATAGATTAAAAACACTGATATATTATTATTGAAAGAGTTATGTAAACATATTTAGAAAACAAAATTCCTAAATCTACAAAAAGAATTATAAAGATGATGAATTTAAAAATCTCATCATACCTTTACAATCAGATTCAAAAGTTGCTATTTTTATAAGAGTTAAGTAACAGGAAAATATACATGACAATAAAACAATAAATAAAACAGGACTGAAATCTTGCATGCCTGCCCCTAAATAGATGCAGGCATGCAAGATTTCAGTCCTTTTTCATATGGGAAAGCTTTAGTGATACCCCTGGTACAAGCGTAAATTGACTGCAGTAACTTCTTAACATTAAACTGTTGTTTATACTTATACTAGCTTTTGCCAGTGGGTTCATCGCTCGGGAACAACACTTTTTTCTGTTTGAAACGTCCTATGTTCTTTTCTTTACCCCGGACAACGTCTATGCGAAATTTTATGATGATCATTGAAGTAATTAAGGCGTGATAGCGTAACAAACAAATTCACATTCGCATTTATAATATTAGTTAGGATTTTAATAAATTAAACTTAATTAAGTTCCAGCCTAACGAATCCAGAAGAAAGTCAGTTAAGTCCAGGATGTTTGTACCACGCAACAGACGACTGCTGCATACAGACGTACGACTACATGATCAACAAGTCGCAGAAGGAGGTCATGTTTGACCTCTACAACAAACTGTCCAAAATCGATGTTCAGAAGTCGCCCAGTCCCAAGACTTTGCTCAAAGTTACGACGCAGAGCGTTGAAAAAATTATTACGGCGTCTAAAGGTGAGTATATCTAACTTTAATATTACGCTACGAACCTGAGGCATCCAAAACTATAGACTAAACCACACACTTACAGTGTTAAGAATCTAGAGTATGCTGTTGATCACAACATGTAAAAATCTTAAAATCATATTCAAGTGATAGCCAAGCGATTTTTGGGGTTGTTCCGGTGTCATCCGATGATGTTTCATCCTACACTGTTTTTTGCCTTTTTTTTTTTTTTTGGTACCCAGGAAAAATGCTTGATGCACTATCCGCCGGCTAGGGCACGGCACCGGCGGGGTGTGTGGGACTGCCCAAACTGGTATACCCACTAAAAAACCTGGGGTGTTCCCTCTCTCACCCAATGGAGGGGCCTGTTGGGAGCTCTTAAAAGAATTGAGTCATCCATAGCAGGCCCCCCCACACAATCAACCTATTTACGTTCCTTACTCAACCAACACCAATTATTTTATTTTTAATTATTTATTCATTCTGTATTCCTTTTTTTTTAGGTGGGGGAATGCATTGACGCATACCCCTCCGCGAGGGTGGGTGAAGGGGTTATGTCGGACTCACCGGGGTTTTTACCCCGGTGAGTACCGACATAAGATGTTGAAATGATGATAATGGACCTCCCGGAATACCGACTAAACCTACCACGGTGTTCCTCGACAAAACCGCTATCGACGGGGCCGCGCGAATCACTGGCACATGCGGTCGCGACCCCGCCGAGGTTTCGGCCCGCCGTATGAAACGGCAGGCCACTACACGAAGAGACCTACCCTTTGGCACTTTTCACTTTAAACCCTATGGCTCCCCTCCTGGAGTGGAGACGGACTCGACACAGAAGCGCGCGTGGGAACACGCACGCCGCCTCTCGGACCTGGTGCTGATCGGATGGCGGGCAGGCCCACGCAGCCCACCACCCCAAGGTCAAACCTCAGGGTGACTGGAGGTCATCTCAGGCCCTCCGGCTCGCGGCTCTGCGGTTGGGGAGAGGGTTTAAGCGCTCCCACTCCCGCTCCGCCGCCTCCTTGATGGAAATCACTTCCTCACAGAAGGAGGCGACAGCGTTCCACGATCATAGACTGAACTATGGTCGGGAGTGAGAGGGAAACCAATCCGACTGCCGCGATCAACTCACGGCGCTGCGATGCCCAGGCGGTGCAATCCGCCAAAGTGTGCAGCACCGTGTCCTCAACAACGTCGCGGCAGTGGTGACAACCGGGCGACTCCTGCCGGCTTATACGACACAGGAACCGGCCAAAACAACCATGGCCAGTCATTACCTGTGTCAGCCGGAAGATGAGGGCGCTATGCCGCCTCTATAGCCACTCCTCAAAAACGGGTCTTACCGCCACGATTGTTGCCCGGCACTGGGGTGCACAAGTCGATTTCTCTATTCTTCGACCAGGACGTGGCAGAGCTCGGACCGTGCCGCCTCTAGAGCGGGAGGAGCCGGTCCTTCGCCCCGAGCCAGCGCCTCCTGACGCCAACGGTAGAGCGACGCCAGAAGCGCCGCTTCCAGGTCCCAGGGCATCGATCCGGCAAGGAGGCTCGCTGCCTCGAACGAGATCGTGCGGTAGCCTCTAATTAACCTGACGGCCATTGCACGCTGAGGCGCACGAAGTGCTGAAATATTACGGGCCGTCAGGTTATCTCCCCAAACTGGGGCCCCATAAAGGGCCATGGACCGCACGACCCTTTCGTAGAGTCTCCGGCAGGAGGTGCCTGCCCCCCCTAGGTGTGGCAGAAGACGCGCGAGCGCACCTGCAGCGCCCAGAAGACGGGGGGCCCGTCGACGAAAGTGGGCTACAAAGTCCCATCGGCTGTCAAGCAAAAGACCCAGATACATAAGGGTTGGCTCGACAGCGATGCGGACCCCTCCTACCATGATGTGGGACCCTGGAGGTGGCCGGTTCCGAGGGCCGTGGAAACATACAGCCTCGGATTTTGACAGGGCCACCTCGAGGCCCAACCGCCGGACATGATTGACGACTTGTGCAACCCCAGCGGTCGCCAGTATGGCCGCCGCCCGGTGCGACTTACCCCTCGCATCCTGTATGTATTCCTAGCTCAACCGATTATGATATTACCCAAAAGCTTAGAGCTTTTGGGTAATGGGTGGTAATGATAATGGTTTGGATGACGTTCTGAACAAAAATTAGATACTATTTTCGTCATCTACATAATTATATATTCTATACTAATGTTATAAAGAGGAAAAATTTGCTTAACTGATTTTTTAATTTTTCACCATTTGAAATCTTTATTATCACCGAGTACCTAACATAGACTATATATATTTTTTGAAGCACTGTTACTGACCTAACCTACTCTTACAAAGCCAAGGGTTATTTTACTATTCATACTTTTTTAGGTAATATTTGCCATGGGTAGAGTAAGGAACGCATTTCGGTTGAATAAAGAAACTTTATTAAAATAATGTAATCGGATCAGTTAGGCTTACTAGTTTAGGATGAGTAAAGTAATAGGATGAGACGTCATAGGATGAATACGGAACAACCCGATTTTTGGCAGCAGTTCACATGCATTTGGCCTCGATGGCTTAGTGGTTAGTGTTACCGACTGCCATGCCTGAGGTCGCGGGTTCGATTCCCGCACAAGTCAAATATTTATGTGCATGAACATGGATGTTTGCTTTGGTCTGGGTGTTTCTATGTATAATATAAGTATATATGTATGTTTATCCATTGTCTAATACCCATAGTACAAGCTCTGCTTAGTTTGGGCTAGATTGTGTTGTGTGTATTGTACATAGAATATTATTTATTATTATATTATTTGATTGTTTATTAACCCATTCACAGTCCCGTGATAGACACAATAGAAAAACAATTTTTATGTACCATATGTGGTTCATCAGACAAGGAACGTGTTAACAAATGTTTGTCTTGATCTGCCTTTCAGAAAGCTATCTATGTATAAAAATATGTATAATAACTATGTATAAATGGCAGGCAACTACCAAATCATTGGCAACCACCTGGGCGTGTTGCAGCAGGCTTGTGCCGTGGTACAAACGCTGAAGTCACCCAAACGCTCGCAGCAGGAACTGCTAACGAGCTTGGAGAAACAGTTCCAGCAGAACCTGGCCGCGAGCCGAGATTCTACCACTGTACTACAACAAGTAAGATATGTGTACAATATCACTAGGAAGATGAATAAATATAGCCTATGCTGGTAGTATGTATGTGGTAGTTTATAGCTTAGCCGATGCATCCTTTTCATCCTGACTATTATTATAAATGGGAATGTAAATTTGTTTGTTTGTTACGCCTTCTCGCCTTTACTACTCTATCGATCATCATAAAATTTTGCATACACGTTGTTAGGCTTACAGAATAGGGTACCTTTCATTTACACGAGCGAAGCCGCAGGAAAAATATAGTATATAATATATAAATACCAATATTTGACTTCCCTAGATAGGCAAAATAGATCGTGGTTGAATACAAACAAAAAAATAGTATATGTTACAAAGTAAGAGTACAACAAGCCCAAATGACTTCTGAGATTCTAGCAACATCACTGGTGTGTATAATTGTAAATATAATTAATTCTATGATTCCTTTTCAGATGAGCCACCTAATAAAAACTCGCAAGGACCGAAACCTTACACTAGACAGTCTACTAGCCCTACTCGTGCACATTTACTCTTTAAAAGGTAAAGAAATACGGTTCTCTAAGCAACACGAAGATGCCTTACGAGAGGTGTTGAGTGTGGCGATGTTTGAGGATCACAAGACTGTGTTCAGTGGGGACATGTCAGAGATGGTGACGCGGGAAGACTGCGAAGACACTTCCAGGAGACTGATAGCAACATTCAAAGATATTGCGAATATGAGAGCGTCTTTGGTTAAGTAAGTACTGTTCTATGAAGAATAATAGGTATATTTTTGTAAGATATAATTTTATAGAAGTACAGCATCAGCTGTTCAGTATCACTACATATTATAAAACAAAGTCCCCACCGCGTCTGTTTGTCTGTCTGTTCGCGATAAACTCAAAAACTACTGAACGGATTTTCATGCGAATTTCACCAATAGACAGAGTGACTAATGGGTATAATAAACGGGAGACAATATGCTAGCTTATTACTAGACACTGGTAGGAAGCTTGTCTATAGTGGAGTTTCAGTGCACGGAAAATTGTAAAATTACCTGTATTATCAACGGACCGCGATGACAAGTCGGGTGACGACATAACGGTCGCCCCCGAGCACTACCGACAAAAAAATTATTGTAAAGACTAAAACATTCAACCGTTTTGAGTGAAATTTTGTACAGAAATAGTTTAAAACCTGGGCAAGCACATATATGCAGAAACATATAGTTTTTATTAATGCAGGTATTACGCGGGCGAAGCCGCACGCAAAAGCTAGTTTTCTGTATATTATACTTATTTCTACAATATGTTCAACAGCTACAACATAGTGCTGAAACCTTGCGAGACGGGCGTTGGTCATGAATATAAGGGTTTACTACAACAACTGGTGGACGACTTGGTAGACACTGAGAGACCCGAAATGTACGACCTGAGGCACAAGAATGAGTCCCTCGTGCTTAAGACTAAGGACTTATTACGATCTGGATTCAAGTAAGCTTTGCTACATTTTTTGTTTAGTTTTAAAAACACAATGCCCGCACTAGGTATAGTCACAGTCGCGAGGGACTATATTGTAACATCGAACACAAAGAGCACCCAGTCTCAAAACAACAATTTGTGGATCATATTTACAAAATTTTGTCAGATGTGGGAATAGAACCTACTATAATTGGCGCTCTGGCCAGCTAGGTGCTACCACAGTTGCAGAGAAGCATATGCCGCCTGACGGTGACCGGTGTTTATGTGTGTTTACAACATCAGTTTTCATTTGCGCGTAGCTAGTCTCACAGACAACACAAGGAATTTGAAGTGTTGACTTTGATATCCATTTGTGCCAAATGTCCATAGGCTAGAAGTAAATGCTGGTTTCCGACCTTAGTATAAAATTGTGGGAGAAAATATTACAGTAACTAGAGAGAACTGGATAGAGGTGTCAAGAAATTTTATTGAGTATACCGCCCTCTAGCGGGCAATAGCTTAACTTCTAACTACAACTTTTGAAACATATTACATATATACATAGATTTACGCCTGTTTCCCAGGGGTGTAGGCAGAGACTACGGATTTCCATTTGCTACGATCCTGACACACTTCTCTAACTTCATTCACTTTCATCACATTCTTCATACACGCCCGTCGGTTCAAGGTGCTCTTAACCTGGCCCTTGTCCAGAACGCCTCCGATCTGATCGAGAAACGTTCACCTAGGTTTTCCTCTTGCGACTGTTCCATTCACACTAGCCTTGTAAACTTACTTAGTCAGTCTTTCCTCGTCTATTCTTTCTACATGCCCAAACCAGCTTAACATACCCTTTTCTATTCTTGTCACTATATCCACAATATATATATATATATTTCAGCGCCATCTATAAGCGAGTAGTGCTCGACATACCTTTCTAAATTGTTTTAGCCGCGCTATTTTATCCGTCTTAAGATAATATTTAAATTAATTACATGTGTTTTATTTCAGTATGCTAACACAAAAGAAAACACGGACGGCTAAGCATCCTTTAGACAATCCAACCATTATCATTTTCGTGGTTGGTGGTATTACAGCTGAAGAATGCAAACTTTTGCACCGAAGCGTGATCACAAGCGGGGTTGACAATACCGTGTTGATCGGTTCTACAAGACTGGTGACTCCAGTCGAAGCTATGAGAGATGTATTGTATATATAGGCATACGAACTAGCTTACAAACAAGCAGGTTTTAAAACTGTATTAAGTCATTTCAAATTCCGAATAAGACATCAAGAAGCTTTTGACTTGTCAAATATCAAGATATATAGCAATCCGTTTCATGTTCGACCCTCAATGATCACAATATATGTATTTTCTATTGTATAATAATAATATGTTACCCGTCATTTAAAAGGTTACCATTTTATTTTTGTAAATATTGTAAACAATCTGGCAAACTTTCTGTAACAATTTTATATGTTTATTGTTATATTCATAAAGGAGTAGGACCATAATTTTCTCTGACACGTAATTTAAGCGCCATATACAAAATATCCCACGGTACAATAATTACAATTCGTATTCATTTATGTAACTATGAGAAACTTGTTATTGTGTTCTGAAGGCTCTTATTCTTTAGTGATATTGTAAATGCCAAATATTGCATATTGTTTGCCGATATTTAACAAAGATTGCTAAAAGAATTTTAATTCGGCAGAAATTATGAATATTAGTACAATTATGTCAGCCACATTCCCACGATGGCGCAACGAGTATTTTAAATCTCATTTTTAAATTACCACGTGGAATACCCACAGATAAAACGTTGTTTCAATACAATGCCCTTCAGATCTAGACCGTCTCGATAAGTAGGATTATTGATGCTACTATAATTATTATTGTTTATGGAAGTAGTTCTATTTTCAATTTTTATTGGTTCCTTGATGTGTGTGTATGATTCAATGATGTTGTATATTATAATTTATTCTATTTATTCTGTATTACGATGTTATGTATAAAATTATATAAACGATTATTTAAAACAATTGTAAATTAAAACTATACGTTCGGTGTGTAGAGGTGCTAAAAATTCCATTTATATAAATGTGATTTCTGTTATTTTTATTTTTTATTATATTTTTTGTAAGTATGTATATTTGTTACGATATGAATATGTAAGCGCAATGCAATTACAATGCAAAATAAAATACATTTTTATTGAATAGACATTCTAGTTTTTATATAGCAAAAATATATAATGCTTTTTTGTCTTTACCTACTTGTGATATGCAAACCTATGTTTGTTTTGGAAGCGGCAAACAGAGTTGTACTGCACCGATTACACCCACATTTTGTCAGGAATGTTTAGAATCCTACATAACAGTGGGCGATAATATTACGGTATACCGGGCACATAATATCTAGATTGTGCTACTAGTACCTACTATAAAGTAAATCCTACTTACACGACCGTCCCGAGAATCAAGCACATTACAGCAAACATATGTAAGTATATTAGGCCACGGGACCAATAACTATTCTTTAATATTCGGTTTCTAAAAGGCAGATCACACAAAAATGATTTTACAGATGGTAAAACGCATGTAAATTGCTGTGATTGGATTGAATTACCTTTTTACCAGATTAGAAGCCGGGTTTACCCGGCTTCTAATTTCAAATTTCAAATTCAAAATCAACCTTTATTAAAATAAAGGTTGATTTTGACGACTAAACGAATTATGTAACATGTGAACTTTTAATAAACCTTTAAAATCGTGTTATTTAGTGTGACGCATTTTGATTAGGTACTGAGAAATTTCGCAAATATTCTTGAATCGTCATCAAATTTAATTTAATTGAAATGCAATTTTTGATAGTGCTTATGATTAATCTAGACATGATTAAAGGTTAAAAATAATATAAGTCATTTGAAATTACGACTTTTTCGGGCAAACAATGTAGGTATGTATAATTTCATCTGATACTAAGAATATGATGCAATATTATAAAAAATGAATCACATTTTACTTTAATTATATATCGGTTAAATAAAGTCAGTGCTCTGAGAACGACTCGTTTCCTTGGATGTCACTACACGGATAGAATTACACATAATTTAACTGGACACCTCACCAATATGCCGCGACGAGTGTTATTGGTTTGATTCCTAGAGTGTTTTATGTGTCCATTTGTATATATGTTTAAGTTTCTTCGCTATCTTATATGTAGTAATTACAGTAATCGTGTTTTTTAAAGGCAAAAATTCTAAAAGCCTAAATAATATTTTGACTTAGATACATTTCATTCCGGCTTTTGACAAGAATTGTTAAGTCTAGAGCCATCGCAACGTCAGGGTATGGTGCTAAAGGAACATTTTGGCAACCCAACGGCTTAGCAAAAATAATTCAAGCAAATGGGAATACCAGCGATAATTGCTGGAATTCCCATTTGCTTAGGGTTGTCTATTTTTATTATTAATGTTGTAAGCAATTTTTTTATTGTCCCGATACCTATATGGATACAATTAGCATTGCTTTTGCAACGGGTAGCAACATAGGTAATTAAATGCCGAAGTTTCGGGCCGATCGTTTGTATTGCCAATCCTAAAAACATTAATTCCAAAAGTCTGCCCGATTTTTTGTGCGTAGCGTTTTGATTACACTAAAGAAATACATTATACCTACCATGAAATTGTGTAAGTAACTAGGCGGCAGATATATATTCTTATTATCTCGAAACTCTGCAAAAAAAAAATGAAAAAAGAAATACCTACATTGAAATAATAAATGTGACACAAAAATAAAATTACTGATACATTTAACAATGACTCATGATGTAATATGACACTGTGTTATCTATACTAATATTATAAAGCTGTAGAGTTTGTTTGTTTGAACGCGCTAATCTCAGGAACTACTGGTTCGATTTGAAAAATTATTTTCGTGTTGGATAGCCTATTTATCGAGGAAGGCTATATAATATCACGCTACGACCCACGGGGGCGGCGCAGTAACGATAAACGCGGGTGAAACCGCGGGAACATCTTGTTACAAGATGGGCGTAGCTACCGCCGTATCAGCCGTATCAATGATACGGGGCCCCCGGGCTACAGAGGCCCCTAACGTGTGTAAGCAAAAATTAGTAAAATGTTATCCACACTTACCTAATCTCGTGCTTCCCGGGAAAACCATATAAAAAAATTGCCATACGTGCCTATAGAGTTTTCACTTTTGTGAGAAATCTTTACCCTTTATTTGGGCCCCCCAACTAATTTTGATACTGGGCCCCTCCAAGGCACGCTACGTCACTGATCTAGTATAATATAAATTAATAACAATAGATACGAGAGAAATAGAAGAATTTTTTATAAAGGATATATGCTCGTGGTTACAAACAAAAAACTGTTGTTGAAGTTGAGTATAATATTATCACAACTAAAACAGTAAAATTATTATAAATAAAACTTCATTAATAACATTTAAAAGTTTATTTTGCAAACACTAGTTTGTGACAACTTCATATGTGTAAGTTATCGGTTCATTCAAATCCCAGCTATTTTCACATTAATTTCATGAAATAATAAATTACTCCAAGCGAATAGTATTACCTAATTAAGTATAGAAAAATATTACGTACACATTCTAATAAGAATTTAATACTTACCAGCAGACATGCATATAGGTATTTACTTACTCTTAAAGAAATTACAACGACAAAACGGGTCTTACATTGGACGTAATAAATGCAGCTAACGTTCAGGAACAATATATTTATATTAAAAAATAAAATAACAACATTGATACCTCATTTGTGAGGAAACAAAATTATACATAATTATAATGTTGTGCTAAGTCATATTAAAGAGTAGGTAATAAATATTGCAATTTCTAATCTTGCGTAGTTACATAAATTGTATAAAATTTGCTAATCAATCTAATCATTTATGCACTCACTGCTAACAATAGACCGAGTTCCTCAGTTCTTTGATGTTCCTACCGTTTTATTTTTAAATGCGACTATTGTAAGCGAAAGTTAACAGGTTTTATCAATAGTATTTAGTCCATACAATCCGAATTTATTATCTGTCAATTAAAACACTTACTTCTTATTATTCGAAATTTAATGCGTAATTTAAATGCCGTCTGTTTAAATTATTGTATTAGAAACAATAGCATATTTTTTTAGGAAGACGGCCATATTTCATATCCTATCTATAAGTACTATCGTGTAATACTATCACATTTTTCTTGTAATAAGTTTCTTATTACCTATTTGTTATTGTATCGCCAATTACACACATTAATACTTCGAGATTATGTCGTGGTGTAACCACAGGGTTGCCTTATGTAAAATCAAGCGAAAAATAAATAATAAACTGTGATTGGTAGGTTTAAGGTCATACCTTGAATAAACCAATGACACTTTGCACACATCACTTACGGCTACACACCCTATTTAGCAAATAAAATGGGATCACATTTCGCTACTTAGTTATTTGTCATTCAATTCCAATTATAATATAATAAAAAACTTGAAATATGGTCACCTCTTGTGTCTTACACTACCAGATTCGTATTAAAGTTCATTCACATCGATATAGTCTAGAGTTAGGCACAGGTATTACGCGTTCATTCGCCGGCGACGTCACCGCCCTTCCTGAAGTCGGCGTTTGCGTAGATGGCGGTTCTATTCCTGAACAACGCGCAGATGATGGATCCTCTGCCGCGATATCGCACCATCCCGTGGCCTTTGGCTCGCAGACCTTGTAATATGTCCTGTACAAAGACAAATGTTAGAGAAAATAATACATATAAAGAGCTTAATAAGCTAGCCTTAATATCATAAGGCTTATTACAGACTATTTAGCTTTTTGTTACCTAGCTCTATCAGGTACATTTTGTGCCTATGGTAACAACATCTATGTTAAGATCTTTCGAAAATGGTTTTACATAATTATTTATAAAATAAGGAAGGGACATTTCCAAGTTTTCCAACCAAATTTTACTAAGTAGGTAAATAAACCTGAAAGATAGAAATTACCTCTGTGATGCCGAATTCATATTCTGCATGCATTGGAGTTATTTGGTGATGGAAGCGAGCCTCGTCTACCGCCTCCTTTATAGATTGGTCGAACCACAACTTGCGCATTGTCACCTGCAAAATAGTTTAGAAATTAGCCGCCATTCCTAATAAGCACGTTATTGAAGCAGATAATTTAAACAGTAGGTTTATTTGCGTAAAGAGCAAAGTGAAATTGGATTTAAATTATAATTGAAATAACTTTATTAGCTGAACAAAACGAATAGTGGAATTGAAATAATTATGTACATAATTACTACAGATCATAATTACCGATATATATATCGGTAATTATGTTCTGTAGAAACAAAACAAAAAAAGCTTATGTTTTTTTGCTTACATAATACCTTATTAGGTACCTATTTTGGTTTGGTCGCCGCAGATCGCAAAGTGCGGCCATATTTCTGCGTTCATGTCCTTATTGTCAATACGTTTGTCGATATATATGATGGCTGCTAATCGATTACATACGTGCTATCGGGCAATAGACGATTGCCCTAAGGATTGTCCGATTGCGTCAGTCTACTTATCTGCGTTAATTAATATTTACTATTTCGTACAAATCATTAAACGAATTTAGTGCTGGGACACTTTAATAATGTTTAAAGGTATACCACAGTATGTACAATACATTTAATAAGGGTATTGTTAAATGCAGTAGAAATGAGAGCGCTGCTGATGAGTACCTATGTGTGTTTTGTTTTTGAAAGACAGTCTAAGAAATTATTTCATACTAGCTCGTTGTTCCATGATAAACATGGATGGAGTGGCAGTATGACTTTATACAAGGTAAAGGCAATAAAAGTGAAATATATAATATTATAATATAATATTGTATCACATTCACACAATACCATCTAGCCCAAACTAAGCAAAGCTTGTACTATGGGTACTAGACAATGGATAAACATACATATATACTTATTTTTTGTAAATACATACATATTATACATAGAAACACCCAGACCAAGACAAGCATCCACGTTCATGCACACAAATGACTTGTGCGGGAATCGAACCCGCGACCTCAGGCGTGGCAGTCGGTTACACTAACCACTACGCCATTGAGGCCGTTAGAATGGAATGAAGAAATGGAAATAAAGTTTGGTTGAACGGCACGGGAAATACATTTACATCAGTTTACTGTTTAAGGAGGAGAGTTCTCGGTCGAGTCAGTTCATTTGTACGATACCCAGAAAATATTACACAGTTGGTTGTCTATAATAATAATAATAATATTCTACCACATGCAACACCATCTAGCCCAAACTAAGCAGAGCTTGTACTATGGGTACTAGACAATGGATAAACATACATATTTACTTTTTTTTTGTAAATACATACATATTATACATAGAAACACCCAGACCAAGACAAACATCCATGTTCATATATCATGTTTCATTCTATATATAGTATACCTACTGCCCTCGACTTTATACGCGTGGAATTTGGAGGTGGGTCTTTGTATTTTTCTGTTTTTTAATACTCTACTTCTAGGTGCTGTATCAAGATGAAACAACAGATTTAGTTTAGTTTAGTTACACCTCCAGCCAATACAACTGTAAAAACTTTATTGAATTTCATGTAGTACTTACAAACGTAAAGACAAACAGATAAAAATCCTTACAATAATTGTTTCAGCTTACTACTTATAAACATAACATTGTAGTCTTACCAAAGCAACTGCAGTCGTAATTTTCGTCCCTCCTGAGGCACCAATCACCATCTTAGCATTGCCGTTTGCGTCCACGACGATACTGGGACACATGGAGGACAGAGGCCTCTTGTGTGCCGCGATGAAGTTCGCCGGTGATGGCTGCAGACCGAAGAAGTTGGTGATGCCAGGGGATGAGAAATCGTCCATCACGTTGTTCATTACGATGCCCGTCTTGAGGGTCGTGAAGCCGGCGCCGTAACTGTGTCCGAATATCTTATATGTAATATATACGTAAAATAAATTGCATCCAAATCTCTTGTTTGGATTTTTTTACTAAATCACGCTTGAACCGCTAGTAAGCCGCTAATATTTACACATGATTGAGTAAAATCATCTAAATATGTTCACTAACATAGACATAAAAATTAGCTTGTATGTCTCTAAACAGTTATGCAGTAGTCACGTGTCTACATTCTGATTATTTAGAATTTTCTTGCGACAAAATTCTACGCATAAAAAAACTTCTTAGTAGTTAAGTCTTAAGAAGATGACTGTTATCTGTCACCGTGTCTCGAAGAGAACTTAAGTAAATCCGTTGGCCCTGCGACGGATTGCATCAGTATTTGTGTACTTGTCTTTACGCACACACTTGTGCATTATAATATTCTCTTCTGCACAAAGGCTACTTTTGGTTGGCAGTCGACACCGATATTCGGCCTGGAGCTTATAAATCACCGTACTTACTAGAAATTAATAGAGCTGGTGATGGAAACTGCATCTCCGTTGGGCGCGATGATAGATATATGAGCAGTTCCCGAGTCTGGTTGGTTGTACGTCTCGGCGCCGTACACAGCTGAGTTGTTGCTGGTCGCAGTATCGTTGATTCGAAGTCGCACTTCGTTACCATACTCCGCAGATGTCACGTTTTTTATTAACTGCAAAGTTAGAGAAACTTCTTAGCAATATCTAAAAGATTTATTTAGAACCAGGGTATTGTTTGCAAAAAGCAACGACAGTCTCATTGGTAGACCGTTAGACTGCCATGCAGAGGTCTCGAGCTCAATCTCCTCTGAGTTTTTGGTGTGTTAGTTGAGTGATTAATACGCACATATCAAATGTGCGTATTAATCACTTAGTTATTGTCCTGAGGAAACCTGCATGTCTCATAGTTCTCCACATTGTAAGTGAAGTCTGCAAATCCGTGCAGGGCCGGCTATGGCCGATCACGTTGGAAGTTTCACATCAGAAGTTTCACGTTGGAATAGTTAGGCTATAGCCAAAGGGCGTTTGTGCACTACAAGGAATTTTACTGTCCGGCAGTCCGATTTTTTAAGGTCCGATATGGCACGCCATAAATGTATATACTAGTTTGTGCACTATATGTAACTTTACCGTCCGACATTTTACTTTTCCCCATTCCGGGCCGTTTTTCCGGTCCGAGATGACAGCAATGAAAAACGTGTTTATGCTTGTGCACTGCGTCCGCGTTATTTATGAGCGGGCGAGGCGGGCGCGGGGAAGGGAGGAAAAATCTTATTGTTTCTAGCGTAATTACGCGTGCGTGGCGTGTCGTTTCAAAGAGAGCTACCGTAAACTGCGTCGCACCGATCCGAGTAAAGACGGACAAGTGCACAAGCCAATCATCCGTTTTTTTCATGCCACATCGGACCGTAAAAAATCGGACTGCCGCGCCGGACAGTAAAAGTCCTTGTAGTGCACAAACGCCCTAAGCCTTTTCTAACTGAGAAAACGCCCGTGCCCAGCAGTGGAATAGTTTGTAAACAGGGCTGATATTCTTAAAGCATTTAATTACATCTTTATTTAAGGACCTTTGCCACAATATGACTATGTGGCTTCACCATAGCCATCGCATGTATAATTACACATTTTCATGATTTAACTATACATCTATACTAATATTATAAAGCTGAACAGTTTGTTTGTTTGGTTGAACGCGCTAATGTCAGGCACTACTGGTTCGTATTAAAAAATTATTTAAGTTTTGGATAGCCTATTTTCGAGGAAGGCTATAGACTATATAACATCACGCGACGACCCACGGGGGCGGCGCAGTAACGATAAACGCGGGTATAACCGCGGGAACATCTAGTATTATATAAAGACCTAGTTAGATTTGAAAGACGTTTAGATAGTACACTATTTCATCTACCAATATCACGCTGCTGTATCGCTCGCCCCGGACACGTTCCATTAGAACGTGTTGTATATTGTCAAAGTATTGCCGGAGTCTCATAGCCGTTACAAAGTCATTCTACAAAGATGACAGCTATTATTCCAAGGTATTGTTAGCAGCTTAGGTTGGATCGTTTTATACCAGATACCCTTTTCAACTGATCTCTGATCCCATATACTCCTTCAGAAAATTATGGCTCGATTGGGATACATAATCCCTGAGGACAATCCCATTTAGCAAAACTATCTGTACTTTCGTTACCGATTATTAATTAAGGAATTGTTACGGTATTACTAAGGCTTTATTTTGAAGGTTTCTTACAAATAGATAAATTTGTTCATGTTCTGAATTAAAATATTTATAGGTAAATCTGTTTTAGTGTTTATCATCACCTGTTCTCTATTGTATCTACTTTTATTCACGTTGTTCACATATTTAGGCAGAAAGACTAAAACAGAATAATCTTTATATTTAGCACTGGGGCTGAATTATGTTTTGTTTTTTGTGCCATAAAATTGTGGAATATTACAGTATTGTTGGTATAAACAGATAGATATAGCAAAGCCAATCACAAATCAAGTAAAACACAACACGTGGTAGTTACATGACCGTCGTGAAGAAATTTAAAGCAATTTAAATCGGTAGTCTGAAGATCTATTTGCGGAACACACTAAGTTTTGTCCCGAATAGAGATTAAACAACTCAGCGCACTGGCCGCGGCAAGGCGGCCGATGCATTTACGCATGTTAATACATATTTTAATGATAAATACTTTAATTATAGTTAAAAAACAATGTATAACAATATCAGGTTCTGCAAAAAACAGTAAATTATAGACATGTCAAGATAAAAATGGCATGCTGATGAACAAAAGGCCATTTATTTAAATGTCGTAATATTTACTGATATAACGAAATCACGCGACTCAATTTCATAATACTTCCGCTTTTTGTAATAATAATTATATTGTTGACGTTATACCTAAAAAAGAAATACTGCGACGTATTTTAAGATAATGAATATTAGATGACAGATACCGGTTATTTAATACCTATATTCGCAGATTCGCCGCTTTAAGTAAACATATGTAATTAGTTGAAATCTAGCGCCTCTTTCTTTAAATTTGAGTGTAAATACTCTATTATCGAAAGGAAGTCTGCTATGAATGAGTGTTAGTGTATGTATAAGAACTAGTTTTAAGGAACTGTATTGTGTGTAATGTTGCATATATTACTATACTGTTGGCGTGTCTAAAAATAAATAAATAATCATTGTGAATTGTAATTCACCGCTTATTGTTTTTACTTGACATGCTCGATGAACTTACACCTTCAGAAAGAAATGTGCACAAATTAAAACAACCTGACTCTTATATTATTATAGTTCTAGATTTTGCGCATGGTTTTGCTTGGTATTTTTTCTGGATGAAAAGTATTGACGACTCGATGGCGTAGTGGTTAGTGTAACCGACTGCCACGCCTGAGGTCGCGGGTTCGATTCCCGCACAAGTCAAACATCTGTGTGCATGAACATGGATGTTTGTCTTGGTCTACAAACAAACTCTTCAGCTTTATAATATTAGTATAGATAGCTGACCCGCGCAACTTCGTCTGCGTCACATAAGAGAGAGAGTGGGTCGTAGGCACCTATAATACAATTTTGAAGGAGCTGAAACTTTCTTTGTTAAATTCACGAACCACATAAGAACCATTCAACAAAATTTTATATATATACCTATAGCGCTAATTTAAAATCACGCAGAATAAACCAGGAGAAACATCGTTTGTCGGTCTGTAATGGGTAATTATTTTGCTGCGATGTTATTTTAGAACTGCGATATCTCCTAAGATATTCATTGAAATCGAATGATGTAAAGGGCACTTTTGTTTTAAATTAAATACTTGTAATGAATAACGTATTTATTTGGATAAGGATTAATATCATGTTTATAATAATACCTTCGCAAATAATGCATTATTTTAGAACAAATTTGGTTAGCATAAAAAAGGTTATAGTGAGGCAACCTTAAAAGATAGACATATGCTGTCGCGGACTTTTTTTTAGAACTTTTAAAGGGGAACAATTCTGTCATACATGATTTTTGCGAAACTTTAACTGTTTACGCAGCGCATGCAGCGGAAGCTCTCGAAAGGAAAAAGAACCCTCCGATTTTGAAACATTCTTCATTGGGGCTCAGCTCCTATTGATCTTAGCGTGATGATATATAGCCTATAGCCTTCCTCGATAAATGGGCTATCTAACACTGAAAGAATTTTTCAAATCGGACCAGTAGTTCCTGAGATGAGCGCGTTCAAGCAAACAAACAAACAAACAAACTCTTCAGCTTTATAATATTACTAGATGTTCCCGCGGTTTCACCCGCGTTTATCGTTACTGCGCCGCCCTCGTGGGTCGTAGCGTGATGTTATATAGCCTAACTATCCAACACTAAAATAATTTTTCAAATCGAACCAGTAGTAATCACGCAGAATAAACCAGGAGAAACATCGTTTGTACTATGTCTGTAATGGGTAATTATTTTGCTGCAATGTTATTTTAAAACTGCGATATTTCCTAAGATATTCATTGAAATTGAATGATGTAAAGGGCAATTTTGTTTTAAATTAAATACTTGGGATGAATAACGTATTTATTTGGATAAGGATTAATATCATGTTTATAATAATACCTTCGTAAATAATGCATTATTTTAGAACAAATTTCGTTAGCATAAAAATGGTTATACTGAGCCAACCTTAAAAGATAGACATATGCTGACGCGGACTTTTTTTTAGAACTTTTAAAAGGGAACAATTCTGTGATACATGATTTTTGCGAAACTTTAACTGTTTACGCAGCGCACGCAGCGGAAGCTCTCAAAAGGAAAAAATACCCTCCGATTTTGAAACATTCTTCATTGGGGCTCAGCTCCTATTGATCTTAGCGTGATGATATATAGCCTATAGCCTTCCTCGATAAATGGGCTATCTAACACTGAAATAATTTTTCAAATCGGACCAGTAGTTCCTGAGATTAGCGCGTTCAAGCAAACAAACAAACTCTTCAGCTTTATAATATTAGTATAGATAGTATAGATGGACACACTGTTTTCGTCATGCAAATAGAAAATAAAAAACGATAACTAGACTATTTACTAATACTAATACAAATGTTGTTAGTTAGCTGTACCTCTTTTAAATCCAGAAAATCTAAATCTCCCAACTTAGTTCGAGTGGCGTAAGAGTACTTGAATGCTTCAAGGATTCTGTGGTACGTGAGGATCTTGTCTTCAGTCGTGTTGATGCTGGAGGCATTAAAGTTGTACCCGCTGAGGATGTTCAGTATGTTGACCAGGATCAGCCCACTGGCCGGAGGTGCCGGCGTGTATAGTGTGTCCCCGTTCATAAGAGGCACGGCAAGCGGATCCGAGATGGGTGCCCTGTGCAAATAAAGAGGGTTAAGTAAAGGTGCAGTTAACCTTTTAACCGCCCCACTTCATAACAGTTGTCCGTGCCCCCAGCGCCCGGCACAGTGAATCGAAAATAATTACTTATTTTAGGACTTCTAATTATGAGACTAAAGTGTATTAAATTGTAAATGATTACTTAATTATCCATTTGCACAATATAAACATTATTTTGATGGGAAACACCGTAATTAAATAAAAAAACAGATTAAACGAGCTGTGGTATCTGGTCGGAAATATACGACGCTGGCGAAATGGACACGAAAATATTTGTCGGATTAATCCGACGTAAGCGGTTAAAGGGTTAATGGATGATTGCACGGTTAGTCTATTGTACGTAGAAGTAAGTTTTTATTTTACAATTGCTCTTTGGGGTTGTAGGCTAGTTTTATATCATGTATGAATACTTTACTTATTGCAACTGGCAATTATTTGGTGACGATGACTTTTTTACAGGTACTCGTCGTAAAAGTAATATCACTGTTACTGCGGTACATTAGTATCTTATCTTATCTTATGTGGGGGCCAGTCAGTGCAGACCGGCGACACTTCGACCCAATGGGATCTTTTGTGTCGACACTCTCCCAATAACGACTGCCATAGATGTTCATGGCAGCCGGGACCGACGGCTTAACGTGCTCTCCGAGCCACGGAGCAGGCGTTAATTGTCAATCAATACGCACATAATTTCGAAAAGTCATATAACTTCCGAAAGTCAGAGGTGCGCGATGTGGGTTCGAATCCGAGAGCCTCTGCATTGCAGTCTGTTGGTCTCCCCACTGAGCTATCGTTGCTCGCGGTACACTAGTAAAGGCCTAACTGATGTTAAGTGGTTACCTTAGTAGTACCAATAACACGTTGACGACCGTTCAAAAAAGAAGACGCTATGCTGCCAACTCAAGAGGCAAAGCTTACCTACCAGGATCCAGCTGACAGCACATCGCCTGCTTAAGAAGCCTGACGTCGAACATCCTAGGATTACAAGTTTACAACATTAGGTGGTTACGAGCTTTTATAGGGTTGGCATCCGCTTCGCTATAGCTCTCTAATATGAGATTATGGGTAGTTATTGTCGCCCAGTACTTAAAAATCGAAAGTTTCATTATATTTGAAATAATTTTATCTTTATGCTCTACTAGCTTTTGCCCGCGGCTTCGCTCGCGTTAATTTAGAATTTGACAATCTATTCGGGTTGTACTCTAATTGTTATAATATAATTCAATCACGATTCGAAAGACACGTGGCGCCATCTATTATCTTAAGAACGTTATTATTGTTTTCTTGGGGAACAGTAATTTTTTTCGGGTTGAAAGATAGCCTATGTCCGTTTCTATACACCTGACAATGTATATGCATTCTGCGTAAATAGAAACACCCATGATTAAATTATGTTCGGGTACTTTGAAATAACTACACTGGAACATTGAGACAACTACCATCTTAGTCTCCCCGTGACCATGGCTGCTGAAAAGCAACCGAAACGTCGGGGAAAGTGTAAACATAAATATAAATAGTATAGTAATAGTATAAATAGTTTCAATAGTTTCAATAATTCAATTAGCTTAAAAAATTTGTATAGTTTAATAGTAATTATAGTAGTGTAACAGTTTTTCAAAATTTTGTAATAAAATGTCAAATAAACAACGCGATAAAATCCGTATATAGTAGTTTAATTTCAATGAATAACATCCGCGTAAACAGAAGACAATTTTATGTATATGCAAAATTTCAGAATGAGCGGTTCAGTGGTTTAGGCGTGAAAAGGTAAAAACAAACAAACTCATTTTCGCTTTTATAATATTAGTTAGGAGTTAGGATTAGGATAATTATTATAAACCTTAACTTTATCACATACATAACACACTCTTCCACGCGCACAATTTGCTTAAAAAAGAGTAGGTACTTACAAAGGTTTATCTTTATGTTTTAATATAAGTATAGGTAGTTAATGGGAAAATATATACCTACACATTTTCTTCAAGTTTGCATAACTATAAACACATTTACAGATTTGCGATACTTATACAATACCTACGTAAAACAAAATAATAAACAAATTAAGTTGATTTCTTTGGAGACACTTTCTCCCGGATGCGAGTGCATCTGAAGTTTTGATCGGTTGTTATTATTATTACGTAGTTATCGGCTGATATATGAGTATGTACCTATTTACTTTGTAATTGAAAATATGCGTTGATTATGAGTAAGCTCCGATTCGAATTTTTAAGCGACGGTCGCCTATTTGATACGTTTTCGGATTTGCGATCGAGAAGTCGTGGTGTCGATTACACTATCGTTGAGAACACACTCCTAACACAAGCATTATGCTTAATTCGAGGGATTATCAAAAATACTAGAAATTTTGAATTTGGTTGCCAATGGTGGTGTAGCGGTTGTGTATGTGACGGTTGTGCACGAGGTCTTGGGTTGGCAAAGTTTTATTGTATGTTTTTGAGTAAACTTCGGGATTTACGCGTGAGAGGTGAGTATGTAGAAACATGACGGTTATCTCGTATTTCCTACTAAGTACTAGCATTGATTCCAGTTTCGATTTCTATGAATCAAAAACTAAATCTTATCTATACAAATATAATAAAGCTGAAGAATTTGTTTGTTTGTTTGGTTGAACGCGCTAATCTCAGGAACTACTTATCCGAATTGAAAAATTATTTTAGCTTTGGATAGCTCATTTATCGAGGAAGGCTATAGGCTATATAACATTACGCTACGACCCACGGGGGCGGCGCAGTAATCATAAACACGGGTGAAACCGCGGGCACATCTAGTTATAAATAAATTGATTAGTGATAACATTCGCCAGTGGCTTTGTGAATTGACCAATGTCTTTAAAAAATATCCTACAATAACTCAGAGATACTACCTTTGTATAACATAAAATATTTTAGAATCAATACATCATACGAACAATACCTCTATAATATTATGATGGATTTAGTATTGTTATCAAATAACATTCCCAAGCGTCGCCAATACTGCGTTGATTGATTCCTATTTTCTATAATAATTATCTACGTATTCTACAAGTTATTAGATAACACATCGTCGCATTTAATTGAATATAAATTTTACTACATTTGACATCAAAACGCCTCTCTCTATCAAGTGACCTTTACAGAACTTCGTAACTTTCCACTAGAATGGCTTAGTATTTGATAAGTGTCTTATATTAGCTGTAGGTATTATCATGTATTATACAATAATTATGGAGAATGGGAATTGGGAATTCGTCATTATCGCGCCTAAACCACTACAGATAATATAATAATAATAATATTCTACCACATACACACAACACCATCTAGCCCAAACTAAGCAGAGCTTGTAATATGGGTACTAGACAATGGATAAACATACATATATACCTTTTTTTTTTTGTAAATACATACATATTATACATAGAAACACCCAATTATGGTATATGTATGATTGTATGGTATATATATAAAATTATGTGATCTTTTTCTACTGTGTAACAACTATTACATATACCTACCATGTTTCGAGCAAATAATTAATGTTTTGAATTGAATACCTACAGTATTTATTACTACACTAGATATGCCCGCGGTTTCACTCGCGTTTATGGTTACTGCGAGGCCCCCGTGGGTCGTAGCATGATGTTATATAGCCTATAGCCTTCCTCGATAAATAGGCTATCCAACACTAAAATAATTTTTCAATGCGAATTAGTAGTTCCTGCGATTACCGCGTTCAAACAAACAAACTCTTCAGCTTTAGTATAGACTAGCTGTTACCTGCGACTTCGTCCGCGTAGATTGTTTCCGCGGAACCCTATTTTTTTTCTAAAATCAAAGTAGCCTAAGTTACTCTTTATAACATTAGCTATCTGCCAGTGAAAGTCCCGTCAAAATCGGTTCAGCCGTTTCGGAGATTAGCGGGAACAAACAGACAGACAGACAAAAAATTTCAAAATAGATGTTTTCTTATAGGTACCTTATATACTTTCATATGCATTAGATAAAAAGCTGTTATTTTGACATTACAAACAGACACTTCAATTTTATTTATTTGAATAGATGTATACATAGATTAATATGATTATAAATTGGCTGCATGGATGGCGTAGTGGTTTAAGTGGTCGCCTCGCCGCAGCCACTGCGCCGAGTGTTGTAGGTTCGATTCTCACACGGGGCAAAAATTTGTGTGATCTATAATAAATGGTTATTCCGAGTCTGGGTATACTTTAGTGTCCGTTTGTATAGTCCCTCGCGACACGGGCATTGCTCCTAGTACGGGAGTTGACTTTAATAATAAAAAGAAAAATATTCCTTTGGCGATATGCGCACGTGAGTCTATGTGTGTAATGAATGACAGAAATGATTGCCTGGTAATGATTGTCTTCCTTTATTAATTAAAAATGTAAAATTGCCTTTTTTAATCATTCGCTTTTCTATCAACATGGATATTCCGTCAATATTTTTAATTTTCATGGCATACAGTACTCAAATGGCTTATTCCCGTGCGCTCCAAATCTATTGTTGTCTAAAATTCATTTTTCCATACATTAGTTACCAGGAACTCCAAAGATTTTTATATGAAAATAATAAATAAAGCCACATTTACCGATTTAATTCCCTACAACTCCAAAACATTCTCTAGGTACTTTGAGATTTTATTTCTTATCAAAAACTAATATTATATTATTACATGTTTTAATTATGCTAACCATACAGTTGGTTTTGAAGCTGTCTGGAACACACTAGTAAGTAGGTCTTTATTTAATTATTTGTGATATAATTTGGAGCTCTAAGGAATAAATATATGGAGATCACAGGATTTAAAGAAAATAAATTTCATAAGCTTTTGGAGCCCTTGGGAACGATTTTACAAAATAATAATAATATTTTATTTTAGTCTTGGAGCGCTTAGGAGCAAAATAGCGGAGCGGGCGGAAATAAGCCACTCAAATAAACAGTACGCTCGTCCCTTATTATGCGGGTTAGTTCCCGCTACAAAAACTACCTGGGTTTCCCCAGGAACAGTTTTTATAGCGGGAACTACTGTTTGTGTAATTCCCCTCTATCTATTCTTCGGAGACTGTGTATGTTAAATTGTAACTTAATATTATAAATGCAAATGTGAGTTTGTTTGTTACGCTTTCACGCCTTAATGACTTAACCGATCATCATGAAATATTGCATACACGTTGCAATGCGTACATAAAAGGACATAGGGTAGGTACCTTTCATCCGAAACAGTAATGTTACCAACTTAACTTACACTCACGCGAGCGACGCGCGCCGCGGGCAAAATCTAGTCCAATATAATATGTACCTCCTAAAACGACCGTACTTTTTTGATGTACATACAGAACCAACAGTTTTAAAATATAAATATTATTCTTCGTAATAGCTGCTGTGAACAGTTACTGGTGAACAATACATCGACCTCCAGGGCACGTATGCATTGAATACTTATTAAGTATGTCTATGATTACCGTTTATACTTTTTTACCGTATTTTCTACCAAAGACCTTCTCTTTAAGCAGTATTATTGTAATATTACTTGACATAAAAACGAAAGCGTTTATTAATGTTGTTGCCTCAGTGGTGTAGCGCGAGAGTAAGTATGCGACTGTGCATGACGTTCCGTGTTCGATTGCCGAGCCGTGCAAAAAGTTAAAGGGTTTACTGTCCTGACATTCAGGCTGAGTAGTCGTTTCGCACGAATTTGTTCGCACAAATCGTGCGAAAAGATACTTTTTTAAAGTAATATTTTTTTGTTGTAGTTTCGCACACATGGAATATATGTTCGTGCGAATCGTTCCCGTCTGAAAACACAGGTGTCGTTTCACACGTTTTGTATTTTTAATAAGAAAAATGTCAAAATACACTCGTGCACACACTACTTCCAAGTGCATATATGTAATATTTATATGTTCACTCAAGTATTCTATTAAAAACGTAAGTTCAAAAAGTAGAGATATCAAAATAAACATTTAGAACAGGATACTTATATGTATTTTACGCAGTGTTTTGTAAGAATATTGTTTTTAAAAAATAATGATTTTTTTAAACTTATTGGTATACCTTGTTTTATTTAAAACTATCACCTGCGTGCGCGAATGTACAATACTTCTACTTTTATTAGCATAAAAAAGAAAACGTGCGAAACGACACATGCGTTTTCAGACGGGAACGATTCGCACGAAAATATATTCCACGTGTGCGAAACGACCAAAAAAATATTATTTAAAAAAAGTGAATTTTTGATTACGATTTGTGCGAACAAATTCGTGCGACACGACTACTTAGCCGTCATTCTTAGCAGAAGCGCGGCAGCGCGGAGGCAAGAACTGTGCGGGATAAACGGCAAAAATCTCGCCCGAATATATTATTATGTATCTAACTTTATTTGAAAATGCATAAATAAATATGTATTGGTAATATTGGTAATTTATAGATTTTTACGTTGGTAACACTCTGCGCGTGGTTAGGGGAACTGCCACTCATTCGGTTATTCCCCGGTTAACGATAATACATAATTATATACTAACACCGGTATATCCCAAAGCGGTAAACAGTGGTTTAATATTATACCTACAGTATCGCTAGTTATCTTTGTAAGTACCACGTTACAGGAGAGCAGCCAGTTTTGTTTTCTTTTTATCAAAATGACAACCGCACCGCACTAGAAATAGAACTTCTGTGTCCCTGAAGACTTTACAAAAATTCAAACAAAGGACACAAAGTTTACCCAGACTCGGAGCAACCATTTGTGGATCACACAAATTTTTGTCCCGTGTGGGGAAAGAACACACAACACTCGGCGCGGCGGCATGCAGTGGCGAGGCGACCACCATTGCCATCCGTGTAGTTAACTGCAAATTGCAACCATGCAAATTGACAGAGTCTGCTAATGAAAATGTGTAGACAGAAAAGCTACTTTGCCCGGCCTAAAAATCTAACCCAAGAACATAATTGCGGTAAACATTAGCGCAAACTTAAATCATCTGCCGTCCACTAACTAAAAAGACGTTGAGTGCCAGTGGCGTAGCGTGGACTAATATAGACGTGGGCAAAGTCGCACCAGCCAGGCCACTTTTCTTTCGTTCCAAAGATCTACCCAATAAATCTATCTTACTAAACATGCTTTGACACAACATACCTACTTATGATAGTGAAAAAATATAAATGCGCGATGGGAGAATATTGAAAAGCATATAGATTTGAAAAAAGGTTTTATTTTGTAACTTAATTACGTGATAATTTTTTTTACAAAAGTAATGTTCTTCGACTTTTTGCTTTACAGAGGTCCTCTAGTAAGGATTTTATTTTAAGTCAGGTGGCATCGCATTTAAAGAGGCCTCGCGAGGCCCCTTTAAGTGCGAGGCCGTGGGCGAGGGCCCACTTCGCCCACGCATAGCTACGCCACTGTTAAGTGCTATGGAAAGTATATGGCTTAAAATCCTTTCGCTCGCGGACGGTAGGCATGGGACCAAAGAATCAGTCACCTTATTAATTATGTGTTATTATAACTTATAAACAACGGATTATCAATGGGTATCTGAGCGTTCATTCGTGTAAATAGTGGAGCGCGAACGAAGATTGAAGATGTGTCATACAAGTATTTATGGTAGGCTTGGGCCTTATCTCACAAAACATCATCATTGCATGTGCGAGAGCTAGAACAAAGGTCTGCAATGCGTTGTTATATTCTCGCGCCTCTAATGACTAGACATGATGTACCAGTAAAGGAAAATAGAATATTTATTTTATACTAATTCACACTGGTAAATTGGCACCATAGAATCTATACAAAGTGGACGGGGCAAAAAATCTAAGTCACGTTGCTATAGTAACGTACACATCAATGGATTTGAGTTCTTGACATTAACGGCAAGTAAATAAACTGTAAAGCAGAACAGTTAATACCTATCTTGCCCCATTAACAATAACGTCTATTTTTGAGTAGTAGGGCTAAGTAAGTTGTGGTGTCAATAATAAACTGTGATTAGTATAAAAGAATTTTTTCGTGTTTCATTTATGTTCACTGCCCTGTAGGTACCTACATTTAAAATAGGAATATGCATAATTCTGGACTTGCACTTGAATTTTCTTCTTGGATGCATTATTAAAATATTATTTGAACGCGCAGTTCATGATGTTACGCTCATTTGAGCGTGCAAATGTAATATTATGTAAGTACCTATAATTTCAATATTGTTTCTACTTTAGATGTAAAAACAGTGCGCAAAACATATTATGTATGAAATAGCTCCGAGCCTGTAGAAAGTAAAACTCCTATAGGCTTGTCGAGTTTCTATCCGGGAAGAAGATACTTTTATGAAGAAGCAAGCCGATTGTCGGATCTTTCTAGAAATATTGGCTTTGCCAGAGCCTTACTTTCTGTAATGCCTCTTCTTCACGACGCTAGTAACATGACCAAGTTAGGACATCAAAGCGGCTTGTATGCATCGTGTAAACGACGCACTCGAGGCAACCACCCACATACCCATCCGCGCATGTAGCCTGCGCGACCCTTGCGCATGGAGCGCACGCCAGCTTCGTGTGTTGTACACAAGCAATATAAGAAAGATGAAGCCCTTATTATACGTATATAATATCAGCCCTGTATTAAACTGTCCCACTACTGGGCACGGGCCTCTTCTCAGTGTGAGAAGGGTTAGGTCACAGTCCACCACGCTTCACTGGTCCAGTCCGGGTTGGCAGACTTCACATATCTTCGAGAACTTTATGGAGAACTCTTAGACATGCTGGTTTCCTCACGATGTTTTCCTTCACAGGTAAAGCAAACGATAATTAACTTTTTAATACCTACGCACATAACTTCGAATTTAAAGTCAGAGATGCGCCTTGGGATCGAACTCGAGACGTCTGCGTGGAAGTCCAACAGTTTCCCACTAGGCTATTAGGGATACATAAACTTTATTTGATCCCAGAAATTACACGGAAGGAATCTATACTACGATAAAGGTGTTACAAAGGTATACAAACATGGAAACCAAAAGACTATTAGCTAGTCATTTGTTGGAATGCCTGACTTATTTATTTGGCCGCCTCTACTATTTACTCAATAGATTATACTCAGAATCGTGACTACTCTTTTGGACCGATCACAATTTTGTCACCATTTAGGATCGAAATTATATTTGAGCGACTTGGGAAAATTAAGTTGTTAATACTAGTCTTTTTAGGGTTCCGTAGCCAAATGGCAAAAAACGGAACCCTTATGGATTCGTCATGTCTGTCTGTCTGTCTGTCCGTCCGTATGTCTTAGCCACTTTTTCCGAAACTAGAACTAAGGGATGTTGGGCCTCCCCGGTACCCTTACTCACTCGACGAAATACAACGCAAACGCTGTTCTGCCGTGGTAATCAAGAGGACAGTAAGTCAGAAAAGGCAGTTTTAGAAAACAGCGCGCAAAGATTTTGTTACAATTTTAGCGTTTGTGATAAAACTATATACCTACTTACTCGATTTTTATTTTCTATATGACAAAAGAAACGAAAAAATATGTTGTTTACAGTAGAGTAGCATTCCAAAACAGTAATTTTTAAACTTTTAAATTTTCTTTGACTTACTGCCCTCTCGATTACAACAGCAGTATTTCACACCGCGGCTGCGCGCCGGTATTATTTGCGAGGCCGTGGTATCACTACAGTCGAGCCGGCCCGGCCCATTCGTGCCGAAGCGTGGCTCTCCCAGAGTAAAAAATTAAAAATTGTTTTAATAGTTGTTAATAAAACACAATAATAATAATAAAAATAATAATATTCTACCACATACACACAACACCATCTAGCCCAAACTAAGCAGAGCTTGTAATATGGGTACTAGACTACTACATATATACCTTTTTTTGTTGTAAATACATACATATTATATATAGAAACACCCAGACCAAGACAAACATCCATGTTCATGCACACACATGTTTGACTTGTGCGGGAATCGAACCCGCGACCTCAGGCGTGGCAGTCGGTTACACTAACCACTACGCCATCGAGGCCGTCAGTATACAATACACCGTACATTGCGACCCATCTGCATATGTTTTTCATTTGGTAGTTAAAAACTATAACTACAATATGATACAGGTGGTTGACATCACACAGACAAAGGCATTACAGTTATTGTCACTGAATGACAATAAAACAAAATGTATATTGCAAGAGATTTCAACACATTCAAATAACTCATATTTATTCTATGAAACCAGTGACTCATTGATATTATCATTTGATCAGCTGAATGGGTTAAGTTGAACATTTATTTTGAATTATTGCCACACTTAGGTGTAGTTATGTGGTTATACAGGCTGATTGGTAAAAGACTGGACATTTTGAAGGAGGGTATTCAGTACTCGATTCTGGATCCAAATATCTAAAAAAAATAAGTACTTACTTAAAATTTGACCTAGTTATACAATAAAAACTTAATGTGCGGACACTCTTGCGCATATATTAAAGCTAAACAAAACCTCCGCAGCTCCGCCCCGCCCCCAGCTACCGCACCCCGCACTCTCCCGAATTTGCACCCCCGGCCCCGCCGCGCCGCCCGCCCGTCCTTTTCTTATCAAAGGCCTCGACAGCTGTGTGCGCAGTGTCCACATTTCATAGATATTTCAAACAAATTTTCATAAAGGTTTTCCTTGCAGGTTATACAGATTTTATTTTTATTTCTTTTTTATACGTTACGTCCATTGATATCAATGGTTACGTCTAACCATAAACTATCATGTCCTTAAGTATGTACAATGTTTAAACAGTCACACTGTATAAAAGGGTATATAAAGGACGTAATGTACACCCTTTGAATACGGTCAGTTATCTTCGAAAATAGAACTTTTAGTTTTTATTCTAAGCGGCGGGTGGTAGCCCAATGGTTAAGGCTTTGGATTTGCGATCGAGAGATCGTGGGTTCGAATATAATTCATTGCACTACCGACGTGAACCCACTCCTAACACACTAACAGTACACACAAGAATACTAATAATTTGAAACCCAAATTGGTAGGAATGTTTAAAATAAAAATACGAAAGAATATGGATCTAGTAATGACAGATAGACAGTCATATAGACTGTTGTACCGACACGAGAGAGGTTATGAGTTTGATCCTAAGGCACACACATCAGCCTTTTTAACGTGAGGAAACCTGCATGTCGGGGAACTCCCCGATAAACCGACTCTAAAATATGTGAAAACCCGCGCTGGGCCAGCGTGGTAGACTATGGGCCTAACACTTCTCATTCATGTCAAAAGAGGCCAGGCTCAGCGATTTGTCAATATAATATAAACATAATTTTATTTTTGTCTATCCTTTCACCAATAAACCAAGCGTGGTGCAATGTTATAAATGTTATATATTCAAACTAGTGGCAGTTTCTCTAGTTTCTTCAATAGCTTCCTATTGTTATCGGTAGTGGAATTCGGAACGAATTTTGACATTAGTTAAGCTCACGGTCAATTAAGTAAGAAATAACTGAGTATTGAAATATTACTGTACGTTAGGTAACATAGTTTGAATATTTATTTCTATTATTTTATATTGAAACTACATTGCCAGTTACTTGGTGATCCCGTTCGCTCATGGAAGAATCACCCTTTTAATGAATCCTGGCGTTGGAGTAACAACATTTTTATCATTCCAGTTTTATTATTTTTAATAGGGTCGCGGGTATATCATAGGTTATGGTAAATGCTTATAGTCGGGCAGAAACGTTAACCACATTAATTGTTTAAAAACAGAAAGTTAACGTGAACTCTTATTCCGACTCCGAAAATATTGTTTCTATCATCATAACGATAATACTCTTTTGAAGCATAATGGTTGGGGCATTTATTAAAATACGGAAGAATTACATTTTATAGACTTCTTCCAAAAAATCAAATTTTGTTTGTATTTGCCACCTGCATGGTCGGTAAGTATTTTTCAATCTGTGGCGTAGGATGCGAAACTGCGAAATCCCTATGGAGATCTTGGATCTCTATAGATCCAAGATCTCCCGCCTGACACAATGAAACAGCCTGCAGTGGTTTCATATGGACATCTGAACAATGTACTCGTGGCGGGCACACAACACAAGGTTATTAGCTACAATATGTATGTATGGTGGATGTTATTTATTAGGTACTTCCTTACTCATGCCGCTTCAAGTTTTAACTAAATACTCTTTGATATTATACAACCATTCTGTAATTGTAGCTGTTGGTTTCTTAATGATTCAGTGATATAAGATTTAAGACGAAAGTGAGATCCTGCGTTTGATTCCTTGTTTAAGGCAAACTCATTAGTTTTCTGTTACAAAGTTGAAGTCTTACGAAGTTTGATGTAGGTACGTACTCGCTTTATTAGTAAGATCTTAGCTAGAGAATGATGAGTCAAGTAAACCGTTGTTTGACCCTCCAGATATTATATTGACTTGTTTTGATACTAAAGAATGCTAATGAAGGCAATATTGTCATATGTTTTATTTATTTTAATAAAACGTCTTGTAGGTTGAGGTGACATTAATCCTACGTTGCGTAATATTTGATGTTAATTCGACAAGTTTATGCATGTCGTGGCGAAAACGAGGAACTAAAAAAGCCGTATACAACGGTTGTACGGGGGCATAGACAGTGGCGCCCTGCTCACTGTACAGTTATGTTGGTAATATTCTAACAATTGTTTTACAGAAAGCAATTTGCAGTTAATAATGTCAACAGTGACGCAACGTGCACAATGTTTATAAACATGCAGTTATGGCGTTTATGGGTAGGGCGCGCTCTAAAATAATAAATTAATAACATAGGTACCTAGCAATGTTGTTCATGGATACATATTTTTAGGGATATTGCTAACGCATTAGTTTCGTGTACTCAAGCGCATGTATGGGGTGGGTACGGCAGTCGTCTCTTCGCAACCACTTAGTTAGATCGTACTATACTTATTAATTTATTTTATAACTCATCAAGTCATCACAAAAGGGTTTACATAAAAATTACATTTAATTAATTTATACATAGATAAATATTTTATGTCTGAGATTAGCTACCGTTGCTCATTTGAAAGATTGATGACGGTTCCTACAATAGGCATTGCCTGTTCTATACCTACTGCGTATTATTTGTAACTGGTACCAGGCAATTTATTTTAGTATATTTATCATACGGTTATTTTATTTGACTATTTCGAAAAAGCACTTTAGTTTATCCCCACATATGAATTCAGACAATAGGCAGTTACCTACATCCTTTACTAATAGCCAAGGTAGATTTGTACTTATTAAACATGAGATGTCTTACTATAATCATAACATAACATTGGCATGCACAATCGGGCGGCTGACACCGACTCCAAAAATAAAAATAATTTAATTATTCACAAGAATATGCAATTATTTATTAACTTTTTAGTGCATTTTAAGTTTTAGAGTATTCTTTTTTGAAGTCGGTTTTCTTTTTTGTTAAAATTTTATTTATTTCTCGGTTTTTAGTGAATCTTGCCAAAAATGAGAACATCATCAATGTAGCCGAAGTCAACCAAATATGCATTACTCGAAAACGAATAGTCAAATCTTGATCAAAATTAAATGGGACCACATGGGAAGCACCAGCTTTAAAAAAAAAAAGAATCATCAAAATCGGTTCACCCAGTCGAAAGTACTGAGGTAAAGGACGTAAAAAAATACAGTCGAATTGAGAACCTCCTAATTTTTTTGAAGTCGGTTAAAAATAGTGCGTTCTAAGTGAGTTTGTATATAGGCTATCCAACACAAAAATAATTTTTCAAATCGAATCAGTAGTTCATGAGATTAGCGCGTTCAAACAAACAAACAAACTCTTCAGCTTTATAATATTACTAAGTTTAATATGAGATAAAAACAAAATCTATATGATAATAATGTTAACTGTTTTGCAGCGATATTCAAGTCGATAATCATTCTTTTCTCTCAATCCACGACTGAACACTGGTTTCCAACATACATACATTAGCCTAGATTGGAACACAGTTTCAGCATCTTTGGTGTAATACATCTCGTACAGTGTTAAACATATTGTATCCGCTGAGTGTATATTGTGTAAAATTAAAAAAAAAAAAATTTTATTATTTTCTATAGTGGCGGGCCATCGGTCAGCCACTGCGACTCAGTCGGTTAATCTGGAGTCCAAAGACGTACGATTGGAATCACAAGTCAAACCCAGATTGACAACCCTACGTGTAGGTGCAAGTATTTTGTGTTTAACTTGATATTTTAAGTAAATACTGTTGTAAAGGTTAGCTTATGCAACGCTTGACTTTGGACCGGTTAACAAATAGACCACATTTTGCACTTTATTCACTCAGTCGAATATATTTTTGCATGTATGAAAATGTTACTGCTATTGATTTTTGCATTTAGTGCAGCAATTTTACTTGTTCTTATCTTTATCACTACATAATATTATAAAAAGTCCGTCGCATCTGTCTGTCTGTTCGCGATAAACTCAAAAACTACTGAACGGATTTTCATGCGGTTTTTACCAATAGACATCATTTATGAAGAAAGTTTAACTGTATAATTTGTTAGGATTTTGTACCACCCACGCAAAGCCGGGGCGGGTCGCTAGCTTTTTATAAAACATGGTGGCACCGGAAGGCAAGGATAATGCCTGCTGTGGCATAGTAAGTTGTGACCGTAACATAGGTCACTCTGGCATACTATACTAGAGCAATACAATAGTATAATTTCAAATGACAGCACCTTCTTAAAGCGTCTTGAAATTCTGTAGATCGCAGCTATTCAACGGCAGATTTTGCAAAATGTATGTATTCTTGCTGGTCTAGTATCTTTTACATAATCCTAGATTTAGAGCGGTTAATCGTATTTCACGTTTTAACACACCGATAATATATATTTTTTAATAAGTCTTTAAAGAAATACCTTCAGGTATGATCACTAAGAAGATCGAGGAAGCGATCATATTTGTAAATGATCTTAGGAGTGGCGACACGAATCTGTAGCGGTCTGACAAGAGTAGTACCACCTACAGAAATTCGCAACTAAATATTCAACCTTATTTTGTTTCCAGAGCCTACACAACCTCTGTGACGTCAGCTAAATAACGAATCTTTATTTTTTGCGCTGGCAGCACAACGAATCCTTATATCCTTTCTCTTACTACATCAAAAGTTACGAAAACGTGTCAACTTAAAACAGGTTTTTGCAGAAAACACGTTGTCGTTGCAAATAAAACGTACTAAGCTTTATATCCATATTAAAGCAAGTATGCAATGTGTAAACTTAGCATACTTAAACATCTATATAAACATAATAATAGGTGCCCAGAGGGCTGGTCTTTATTTCGCGTAAAGAATAAGGCCTTTCGTACACAAGTCTACGCAAATCTTCGATACCCGACGATTTTGGTCTCTAAGCGACTACCGCAATACAAATTCATAGAGGTTCGTACACAGGCACGCGTCGCCGACATTTGTACCTGTGTACGGACCTCTATGAATTTGTATTGTGGTAGTCGCTTAGAGACCAAAATCGTCGGGTATCGAAGATTTGCGTAGACTTGTTTACGAAGGGCCTAAGCATTGCCATTCAATGTGGTAATGCTGTCAGTCTTCTGGGCACATACTACCAGACGTCTGTGATGCAGAGAAATTCTATGACGCCTATTAGAGTTTTAGTTTTAGATTATTTTTTATTTCTGTTTTATAATACTTTAGGTATAACTAAGTTTTAAAGAAATATGTAAATTGATAATATTCATAAAATAACATATTAAAATAAATAAAACAAAACTTGAATAATAATAGGTGATCGTATACCTACGTATACCCATAACAAAATATAACGTCATACTGTTTATGGATACGTATTTAAATGAAAACACAGACATGCTTTATCTTGACCACTTAACTATTGTTTTTAAAACTCCTTGTTTACCTACGTAACGAGTTATTATTGTAATGTATTATAATCTATGTACAAATATTTATAAATATTGTTTCAGTTCATATCGAGTGCTTGCTTTGTTTACAAAACGCAATCAATCATTCTCTATCAGGAAACATACGATGCTTTGACTTACAAATGTTTTATTAACAATATTACACAAAGGGAATTTACGTTAAATAAAATTTTCTAATCTTTGTAATTCTATTGTCATAATCATTCACCATTATTGTATGTATATAATAATAAGAAAGGTAATGTTGGAATCCCTAACTAATATTAGGTAGGTATAAATGCAGATATGTGAGTTTGTTTGTCTCCTTGACCGATCGTTATGAAATGTCGCATACACGTTGTCAGAGATACACAATGGGACATAGGTTACCTTTTATCCAGAAAATAAGTACTGTTTTCGAGGGATATAACTATATTGACGAAATCTAGATTAACGCAAGCGAAGCCGCGGGCAAAATCTAGTTGATTATATTTGCGTACAAAAGTAGTTACCCTTTCTTTCTCAAAAATATTTTAAGAAAAGGGTAGGAGATAAAATCTACACAACATGACAATCTACAGTCTAATCGCTCAACGGTGTCTAGGAGTAAACAAGGGTTTATAGATTTTGAAAATAACTTGTTTTACTGTAAATTATAACGTACTAGGTTCTGTGCGAGGTTTCGCCCTTATGCTTATGAACCATCACGATCTGTTCAACAGACTACGTGTAATTGAGTAACAAACATGTAAACATCTTCACAAGCCTTAAATATTAGTAGGTTATATACATATATGGCGGTTTACTGAGTCGTCGAGACGTATATAAATGCTTAGTGTTGCAATATTGCACTATACATAGCTACCCTAATATCAGGTGAGCCGTATCCTCAGTCTCAACTTAGTAGCAGAAAAGGTGGAAATGTCTATAAAAAACCAGAATTGATCGAACAATTCTATAAATAAGGCGTTTCCACGGATATTGTTACTCGTTTAGCGTACTAACAGAGTCTGGCTCTCTATGTTACCATAAAAGGTTTATGATTAGACGTAGAACGGAACTCAATCGGATTATATTACCGGCGGAAGTCATATAACTTGAAATAGTGGTGCTTTCCATTATTGAATAACCATTGAGGTTTCATGTTAACTAGTCTATACTGGTATAATATCGTTACTTTGTTGGTAAAATCAGCTGTAGGTACTTTTTAACCGACTTCAAAAAAGGAGGAGGTCTCTCAATTCGACCGTATATATATATTTTTTTTATGTGTGTTCGCGGATAACTTCGTCGTTTATCAACCGATTTTGATGATTCTTTTTTGGAAAAGAGATATTCCAGGGAAATTGAGGAACTTCAGTTTCAGTAGGTACCTAGCAGGTATAATAATACTTTATTTAAATTAATAATTAAGAGGTTTAGACAAAAATTGTCAATGTAATTGTGTAAATAAAACATCATAATTTGTAAATACTAAATACTACATAATTGAGAAGTGAAATAATATTGTTATAGGTATTTCTCGAAAATTTCGAATAATAAAGGTAGGAAGGCAGTCCACAAAACTAAAGATTTTCCTTTATTAAGATTTTGTAATAATTTTGTATTTACATATAGGTAAGTTATTTTAAACGAAATTGGAAATCTGTAAAAGAGAATTGTTACAAATTTCTATCCTTTGAATTAAATGCTTCATTAAGTTTATTTTTCGCTTTTTAGTGCTGAAGTTTTTTTTTTAAGTCGGTTTTATTTTGCTTTAAAAGTTTGTTTATACTACTTACAATGTTAATGATTCTATTGAAATTATGATATTACTAGCGGTTATCCGGAACATCGTTCGACCGTTAATAAAAATACCCTTTAATCTTCCTCTTGGTTCAAGCTATGCCCATATTAATTTGCATCAAAATCCGCTTAGAAATTTGGGCGTAATAAAACTAATACAGCAACGGACATTCCAAAATCAAAATTGAACTGGTGAATTATTAGATCTCTGCCCCACCCCGAAGGAGTTAGTACTCTTTTAGTTATTAGTAGTCATAGCAGTTTACGTTTCTTTTAACGGATGCAGTTTAGTACAAACATTGAATGACTTAAATTGCGTCATACTCATAATATATTTCTTTATCTAAATGTAATATGAAGAGCAATTATGATTTATTTTAAACGAAGATATCACACGTATAAGTTATAGAATATCGGCACATGACTAAGCGCCATTTAATAATATAATAGTTTCTGACTACAATTGTTTTAACTGCTACTGGCTAATATATTAATCTAATATTAGCTCTGTTTTTATATCTTATGTACCGGTATGTTCTTAAGCGTGTAAAATTATTTTAAAAGGTATATTTAAAGGCTCTAAAACCTCAAGAAGACTGTTATTGAATGAAAATTGAAATAGCACTGCGTTTTCTTCAAAACCATATAATTTAAGTTTAAAATTGTATGCTTTTTGGATACTTACAATTAACACCATATTTTATTGTTGTACTCTACTTAATAAGGCTAAAAGTTAAAATAAACGAACTAGATTACTAATTATACAGTTTAAAGAATCTGCGATTTACCTAAAGGTCTATTACCAATTAAAATGTATTGACGTACAGATTATTCTAGTAATTAGTGTCGTTCAACAAGAGCAGTTGTTATTTGTATTCTGCTTACTTTCACTACAATTTAAATGTCACTTCTACCTACGTCATACCTAAAAGATAAAATAATAGATTCTTTCTTTTCTTTTCGTGTGGTTAGTAGCCAACCTGTTGTCAAGAGTTATTCAAGCCGCCCGTAGGCCTCTGACATGGCTTAACGACTGCTGTCAATTTGGCAACAGCCGGGACCGACATTTTTACGTGATCTCCGAAGCACGGAGACGCTCAGATGAAATACCACTAAGCGGTCACCCATCTATAGACTAACCGCACACAACGTTGCTTAACCTCGCTAATCGTTTACTGATCAGTAAGTGCAACTGGCTATGAGCGCCTCAAATAATATATTGATACATACTATACAAAGTATACAATAATTTCAGTAAACAAACTGACCCCTAATATTGATTGCGTAATAATGTCCAATAGATTAAGCTTAGTAACTTTTATTATAATTCCCGTTACCACCGGTTTCAAAATGATACTGGCCGATAAGAACCGACTAGTATCTCAATATGTACATAGTTGCACAACCTTTTTCTTTTGAACGCCATGATGGTTTTAGAGGTTGTTATGCACTGCAGACTAGTTAACATCTTATTATCATTGCAAATGAGTTTGTTTTAAATTAACTAATGAGTTAATGACAGTCTTCACTTCCACAGCTGCAATGTACTAATTATGTTCGTTTTATAAAAATGTCGAAAGAACTATTTCGTTTCTGGCATGTTTAAAATAAGAAACAGCCGTTCGTTGCTTCTTTAAGTGACATTGTCTATGAATAAATTTAAGCGGTATAATTATTTACATTGACAGGAAATCGTGTATTTACGTGTAATAGAATAACTTGTTTATTATAATAAATAATACAAAACTACAATAACATCGATACCGAAAGTAACATAAGTAGTATTTTTATGCGTTTATGCAGATTGATACACATTAAAGTTGAACTACTTTCTAAACAGATTATCTAGATATCATTTTTTCTATGTTATGCATCTATGACAAACTGAATTCTTAACATATAAAATATGACTCCATGAAATTAGGATGTCATGATTTTAGCAAGATGTTACGATGTTATTCCAATTGGAATGACACTTGGTGCCTTGGCTTATATGGTGCCCATGTTCAGAGTGTATATCTATCAATTATGCCTGTTCACGTTTAAGACGTTTTACGAGGTATAGTAACAAATAAATACTTACTTGTATTGCCTCAGGTCATCAGCAGTGATGATGCTCCCAACTCTTTCGAGATCATCCAAGAAGTCGATCGCCAAGGCACCGCTATACAATTCATCTCCCCCCTTCTCCGCTATCCTCTGGAGAGTGTTACACAGTGCTTCGGGAGGCTTCACGACAGTACCAGGCTTATGGAACTGGCCTCTCGCCGAATTGAAATACATTTTCCTGTGAAAAAGGAAATGAGTTACTTCCTGATGTTTGATATGGGCAAACGAAGGTTTCGCATAAAGATGCGACAGCGATGTTGTACGTGCAATAATGTTTTATTTAAGTTTGTCACTATAATCTACTTTTTGTGTTGTGTTGTTACTATAGAGTGTGTAACAAAAATGTGTGGTTATATTTTAGGACTTCCACGAACTAAAAAGCTGCTAATTGATGTAAGAACGCATATGGCTTAATGGCTTTTTAGTTAGCGGAAGATAGTATAGCGAAGGAACTTCTGCGGAATTCGTGTTATCAAGTACTAATACAAACATTTATGCTATTTTTATACCGGTTATTATTGCATTTATCCGTAATACACACATAATAAGCCGTCAGTTAAATGCCGCATATTTATTTACCACGAACAAGTAGAGGTACTACTAATTAATTGCTTATAGTTATACATTTATACAAATAATACTTAGAAGGAAATCGGATAGTATTGTTAGTAATAAGGAAATATTAAATACAGTTTCTCAATCCCACACTAGACAAAAATTTGTATGTTCCACAAATAGTTATTCCTTGTCTTTGTGTTCTTCCCCTACGACACAGGACATGAAAAGTGCGGTAGCTATCGTTAAACAAAAAGAGAACCTATAATGTGTACTGTCATGTGTATCGCTGGTCGGCGTTTTTGTTGCGGCAGACCTAAGCGGAGAATTAAAAAGCATTCCGCAGGCAAGGCCCTTATTTCCAACGGTTGAAAAAGTCAGACTCTGTACGTTTTCGTCTGCGGCTGCGCGCGGGAATAGTCACCACGGTAAGCAGTTGTAGACTGCTTTATAGGCCGGACTGGGCCGAGTAACTGGGCTAGTCCTATTATTGTATTTGTCTTTTATATAGGTTGTTGTATAAGATTCCATATGTGTGTTCTATAATGCTGGTAAAATTGCCTGGTCCGCAGATGTACTTCATTTGCTGGACACCAAACGAGGAGCGGTAAGAATTTTAGAATCTGTTATGTGTTTTCTAGGCCTTCAGATTATCAGCACGGCATGCCATACATTTTCTAAAACAGCCTCCAACGGAAGCGTCGAACGAATCGAAAACAAACCAGCGCGGGTCAAGTATAAAACGGTAATCACTCAGATTTTTTAAATACTTAGTCGATTTAATGAGTGAATGCCGTTGTGTACATCGCTTATAACTGAAATTGCAAGGCATAGGAACTTGCTTTATTGAGAACAAGAGCTCGTCGTTGCTAATGAGCCGACTCGCCATATATCTATGTAGCCCTACCAATCCTTTTCTTTTATCCCATCTCTCTTGCCCCAAGGTCGACAACACTTAAGTAAGCCTTAGAATTGGAATTGCTGGCAGATTATAGGCTACAGAAACTACTTACCATTAGGCAGGCCCAATGTCAGCTTGCCGCCTTAATTAAATAAAAAAGTAGGAATCCATAGATCTGCCTTAAGTACGAAATATAAATACAAACCTGAGCTGTGGGTCATTTTTGATGGACGAAGCCGTCAGTAGACCATCGTACATGACCTTTGAAATAGGGATGCCAGCCTTGCACATCTCTATTGTTGGTGCGATCAGACTCTCCCAGGGTAGTTTGCCCCAGCGCTTGTAGGCTGCCCACATGCCTCGGAGTTCACCCGGCACGCCTACAGCTAACGGCCCTGAGAAGGGGAAACCATATAAAGAATTAAACCAAGACTAACTCGGTGGCGTAGTGATTACTGGTTATACGAGTTATTTGAAAACAAATAAGATATGAGACTTTTAAATCTGATAGAAAAGGTAATTGCTAAATGAGAGAAAAAGGACGCACGTATTAAGCAGTTGCATAACTGTTATTTGAGTGCGGGCGCGGGAGGAAGATAGCGAGGAGACCCTAATCAGGCCCATTTTTCTCATAACTGAATTTAAAAACTTTTGAATGCTATTTATTATAAAATAAGGTGAAAATCAAACATAGTTCATCACTCAACTACTGCATTATTATCACATAACGGTGATAGTTTATGAAGCTTATCTCTCTGGTTTTAATTTTCGATTCGGGCTACATGTGTAAGGGCTTTTTTAGTATTAGCACGCAGACTAGTAAAGGGCTTATTTAAAACCTAACTGGTGCAATGTGTTATGTGAGTGTTTCCTCATTATACAATGCATCAGTGTGATGTATAATAACAGTGCAAGCGGTCATAATTGGTAACAATTTCCATCGATACCACTTATATCGATGGTATACATGTCGAATGTTCAACTAAAATACCGACATATTATGGCAATAGCACTGCACTAACACGGGCAGTCCATAACAACAATCATATTTTGTAGGCAAGTAATAGTTATAACTTATAAGTACATATATAGTAACAAGAATAACCTCACTAGGCACTGTCTGTATCGAGGCTATCAAACAGAAACGAGGCACGTTACATTGTCTCGTTTCCACAAGAGTAGTTCCTATAATCGATCTACTGTTCAAGATGAATACAGATTTTCTTAGGAAATATGTAAAATATTAATAGTGCGTCAGTAATATTAATATCTAATCTAACTAGGGACTATATTAGTATAGCTAATGCCTAGGTGGTGTATTGATAGGATATGCGACTGTGCATGAGGTTTCGAGATATAGGTAATCACGGGTTGAGCCAGCAAAAAGTTAATGGTTTTTGGTAGTTTTCTGCCAAGAAATTCTTAATAGCGGCCCGGCAGTAGACTTTTTTGTGTAGCACATTTCTAGCGTGTGAAGCCGTTGGCCCTGCACCTAATCTCCCTCCAGCCGTGTCGGATTGCGGTCTTATCGGTCTACAAGAGTAAGGGACCAAACAGCACAATTTGTGTTTGCGCAAACACTTGTGTCTTTCATTATAATCTCCTGCGCCGATGGTCATTCTTCTTGAAGATTGGCCGCCATGACCGAAATTTGGTCTGAAACCTATATTAGTATACATTAGTATACTAATATAAGTCTGATATAAGGTCTAATATATTTTTATAAAGATGAACACGAATGTATAATTATGTACTAATATAAAAAATGCTTAAGTGTGTTAATTTGTAATTTTTTCTCGTTACAAGAGATCAGTGTGTAAATAACTAAATATGACTTTTACCTATGGAGAGAGAAAATAGGCTACTTTTAAACGGAGTTACGGGTTTCAAGTTCGTTTTTAATAATGGAAAGATGTGTGTGCACTCAATATGATATCAGTGTACGCCCTTTGGACATACATATTTAACTGGTAGTATATGATATACATTCTTTAGAAGATACTAATATTGTCGTAATCTATCTATATAATACGTGAAGCTAAATCATTGCAGCACTTTTTTAAGAATATTGCGCGTACGGAGTTTTAATTTGGCATAGTTGAAGTTTATATGGAGAAGAATTATTGTTATACAAAAAATAAGCACAGTATTTAACTTCTTTCTGTCGAATTTCGACCACTGGGGGACCACTAGTATTAGGTGTATCACACACTTATATCGCCAACTATGTTTAATTTAAAATCCTATGTATTAGAGGGTAAGCCTATTGGTGATAATTGTGATTAATATACTTTTTGGACATTCTTTTGTGCGTAAGAATAACTACACATGGAACGTTATTCTTGCAAAGTCCCGTGAGCCCATATTCCCGCGCAAGTTGTTGGTATGGCGGGAACCAGGTAAGCTAACGGTGTGGCACTTGGCACTAATGGCAACGGATTAATAACTGCCATCGTTTGGACCGAGCGGTACTGCGCCACGCCTAGCATCGTTTTACTTAGTACGTACATTATTGCTGGGTGGAAAGTAGGGATGCCACCTAGGGCGTATAGCATCAAGTTAGTATTATCTCAAAAGCATTAGGCATATACCTAATAGGTAATTAATAATAATAATATCAGCCCTATATTAAATTGTCCCACTGCTGGGCACGGGCCTCGTCTCACTATGAGAAGGGTTAGGTCCACCACGCTGGCCTAGTGCGGGTTGGCAGACTTCACATATCGTCGAGAACATTACCTATAGAGAACTCTCAGACATGCAGATTTCCTCACGATGTTTTCCTTCACCGTTAAAGCAAGCGATAATCAACTATTTAATACGCATTTAACTTCGAAAAGTCAGAGATACGCGCCTTGGGTTCCTAATAATTAATTAAATTAAAATAATTTTGCCTCGGTGGCGCAACGGTAAATAGAAAATAGTAAATTCGGTCTTAAGTTTGATTCCCGGCTTCGAAAAAGTGGTACGGAAATTTTCGGTTAAAAAATGTTTAGTAGTCTGTACTCCTTTTTTGCATGGGGAAATGTTCCTGATGCATACCCCCTCGCCACAAGGGGAGGCGAGAGGGTAATGTCAGGCTCTCCCGAGACTTCGGCCCTGCCGACTAAAACTACCACGATGTGCCAACTCGCTGCTTTGTATTGTGGAGGTGGAGGGGTCGCTGGAACTGAACCTACATCAACGACCCTTCTTAGTAGTAGCACCTAGTCTGGTACTGACGCCCTAGACGGTAATAGGCTCGCCTCCTATTACGGGGCATAAGCATGGAGAGGACTTAAAGCCAGCCAAATGTGCTAGCTCATTCACCTCTGCCTAACCCTTTGGGAAAACATTCCAGCACCACATTATCATCACCAGCTATGTTTGAGTTTCATATCTCTCATGCGTGTCACTGTCTATCGTGCATTCTTTAGCTTGATTTCCATATCGTCATTTCTTGACTGGGTTTTTAGTAAGAAAATTCTCGATAGCCACATGGATTCTAGCAATGTGCCTGGTGGTCGGCAAAAGGCTTCCCCCTTAACACGTGTATTTACATTATATGCGACTATTAATTTGTTTTATGTAAATTATATGACTTGTTAACAGACGTAGTAGTTAGTAAGTTATCCGTAATTATTAAATTTATTGGGAAGAGAGGAACCCGCTATGCACCCTCAGATTGCCCACCCCAACTATTGCAATAGAAAAGGTTGACAATACCGAACTCCTCTGGATAGGGACAGCCACGTCATAGGACCCGGGCGTACTCCAACTTACAATATTTCGCTTCGAACACAAAATATGCGTCGACACGTGTTTCGCCGCATATTTTGTGTGGTGGGTTCCTCTCTTCCCAATAATTTTATTACTATGGATTTCCATTAAGTAACGCTTAATTCGATTCAATATATCCCGAACCACATCTACGAGTAGTATAATATATTTTACAGTAAACACTCGTGGCAACCATGTTAAAACATGGTAAGGAATGTAAGAGTACTGTAGTAATAGTAAATCTCAGTGACGGATGGATGTTTGTTACCCAATGAAGCCGTAAATGTAGGTATACTGGTCATAAGCTGGCATTAAGCTGAATTAACCTGGTCAGGATTAAGAAAATCCTGTAGAGAGCCCGCGGCCAAATTGATTTTAATTTTAAGCCTTACTTTGTAAGCAACGGCAGAACGAAGTCTCAAATCTTGTAAATATTCATAGCAATAAAACTCCGAAAACAGATAAAATAATAAATCAAATTACAAATGAACTCGTTTAAAGATGTTTAAAATCTGGGTATAATAAATGTTGAAAACTTTAACAGTTATTACTTACATCCAGTTTTTCTAAAACTTGACAGATTAATAAAGGTCAAAATCTACCAACGTAGATCAGTAATAATTTTGACATTTTTTGTACCGTTATCAATCTATCAAATTTAAGAATAACAGACAATTTAAAATCTGTGTCTAGTCACCAGCGTGTTGCGATTCAATCACTCATTTAGGAGAGCTATCTGACGATTGACAATCGACTCTAAGAGCACTGAAAGCCTCAAAACCTTGGAAGCTATTAGCAATTTTGGCAAAGCCTAATGTAAGGTAAGTCTTCCATCTACTAAAGGTTCTAACGACTATCTGTCGGCCATGTCGGGCTTCATTTTATACCAACGCTTGGTCTATATTATTTCATCCGTTTCGACAAAACCATCACACACCTAAATTCCAGAAGTATAGGCAGATGTGCATTAAACCCACATTTCAGCTTGGTTTTGGATCTCACATAAGCGTATTGCTGTCAACCGGGTACATTTCTAGACTCCATGCTGTCAATGCAAATTTCTTGATAGAAAACACCAATAACACTTTGTTCGATCCGAAATTCGTACTTGAAACCTCATTTGTCACAGCCATATCCAAACCTTAGCCAGGAAGGAGGCACTGACCCGATCTAGTAACTGTTATGCAGTTTTTATAAACTGCATATCAGTTACTACATCGGTCTTAATATAATATAAGCCTTGCTTATGCAAGGCTGATATTATATTAAGTGACTATAGACTTATTGATGTAAACTTAAGTGACAATTATGTATTTAGTTATAATCCGGTAGCACTTATTTGTTGATGGTTGCTAAGCCTTATTAAGGCCACCTCCAAAGGTCAGGATATTACCTTTGAATGTGACTATAACTTTTTGTCGCACTATGTGCCTGTGTTAACTACTAAAACTTTAACTTTGTTAATTTGTAATGCTATGACGGCTAAATCGCTGAAGAGATTTTGATGTAATTTGGTTAAGGGACACAGTAGCAGTATTCTAATAAAATGATAAACGATAGCAATAGTATAGATGTAAAAAGAATATACTAATTTAAAATTGCTGTAATAGTTAATTACTTATTTTCTTCTTAACCCCTCGAACTAAGCTGTTATGCCTGTGTTAAAAGTGGGGACACATCGGTAGTGACCATTCTGGCTTCTTGTTATGCATTGGAACATCGCGCGCCGCTGTTTGTTGAGGTGCTTTAATACGAGCAATATATTTACTGCAACATGTGACTGCTGAGTTTTCACTAGATTGAGTGCACGGATGACGTAGTAAGTGATCGCCTCGCCACTGCCACTGCGCTAAGTGTTGTGTGTTCGATCCCAACTTGAAGCCAAAATTTGTGTGTTCCATAAATTGTTGTGCCAGTTTGAGTGTTCTTTATGTTCGTTATTTGAATGTTTGTAAAGTCCACTGCGGCACAGGATGTAGTATTTTAAAAACTAAACGTACAGCCCAACCAGCTCTAACCCTAAGTAAACACTTTGTCTGACTCCAGAATCGCATCCAGAACCTTACAAGCGCCCGAAAGTATAAGCGTTCATTGCCACGAGACCAGCGGGACAGTTAGCAAGTTAGCACTTAGCAGTATTATAAAAACTCGTGCACATCAAAAAGCTTGACGAATTGGAAAGGCAGTGAAGGCGCTGTATTATACAGCGAGTGAAACTGCGAACAAGCGTTAGGTCTTACTTCAATGAACCAGATTCGAGAGAAAGCCTTAGAGAAATTCGCGCTGACGAATATATCATACAGTATTAACTATCAAAAGTATTATTTTGATTACGATCTTTGTTATCCTGATGGCTTTGCGATTGTGTGCTCTTAAGTAGCTTGATGTGGCTATGTAGTTTAAGAGTAAGTGTCCGAACTAATTGTATTGATGTGAAAGTGTTTCTGTTCTCAGTTCGCGTTTAAACAAAGTAATGAAACAAGATGTTAGTAGGATAGGAGATTATATACATATATAGTCTCACGCCTATATGCTCGAGAGGGCAGGCAGGAGTGTATTACATCCGCATTTTGCCTGTTACGGCTTAAGGACCCACGTAATAGGGGCTTGTATATTGTTGTATACCAGGACAAGTTTCAGACTGTGCTGCTACTTAGAATTTATTTATATTATGACAACGCAATATTATATTGCATGATCCTGCTGAATGTACTAGTTTAGCTTACGTGTTACGAAACTGTAAATTTTAAAAAAGAAAGCTAGCCTAATTCCAAAATGTTCTCAGAATTGACTTGAAATAAAATATATAAACATAAGGAAACTATCGAGGTAGATACTGGAGTTATAACTGACTTTATAAAATAATATTGACACAACGGACGACAAAAGAAAGTAGATTCTAACTAAGACACGTAGATTACAAAATTATTTTGTCTCGTGGGAACTAGTCATTTGCATAATTGTATTCGAATAATAATCGAATATGATTGAATAGTACGCAGGACGCAACGCTCGCACTTATCTATAGTGGTATCGATACATTCGAATACTATAATGGTGTAGTGTATTGGACCTAGAACAATTTGAGCAGTCAAATAATGCATGCCAACTTAATGTTATAACAATGTTACTGTTAAGGATCCTGCTTTCCTAAATCTGTTTTCTTATATTCGATTCGTTAACTTCGATGATTCGAAGTTCTAGAAATCTTATTATACTTCCGTGCTGAGACCACTCAGCGGCCCGCTATGTTTACCTTGTTAGACAACAAGAGATACGAAATAGCGTTCTTCAAATAGGAAAAAAAGCAGCGACGTACTAGGCCCAGAAGAGACAATCACTCTCGATTGAATTAGAAAGGAAAAGAATAAAGAGAAACGGGTAGAGTTTTGTGGACAGCCACCTATGCGATTGACCCGCTATAGGGCAAGGCCTCTATGTAGCTACTCATCACCATTTTATATTATTGCCTTGTAAAGTAATAATTTTTGTAAATAGGTTCGTTATAGGTACAAGTGTGTTTTTCTCTGAATGAGTCGTAAATATGCCTTTCGATCAGGTGAACATATGTTCTTGCGGTTATTGTAGCAATTTTATTTCCTTTTTATTGTTCTATTGTAAAAGACATGACCTTAAACAATGTCAGTTGAATAAACACAAATAGAAACGCTTGTATAGACGTTAATTTATATTCTTTCTATTGCGCTTAAAGCAATCATAAAGAAATATATTAAATATCAATATGAGTCATGAACTCATGAGTATTTCCCTATGATAATACAAGATAGAGGTTTTATCAAGACACCCAGTCCCAATTTGGAAGCGGCACTAGCCCAATGGATAAGGCATTGGACTCTTTTTTTTTTTTTTTTTTTTGATTGTGAGGTCGCCTGTTCGAATCTCACTTATTGCACTACTGACGTGAATCCACTTTTAATACAAGCATTTTAGCTTAGCTGGAGGGCTTAATAAGAATACTAGTATTTTGAAACCCAAATGGCTAGAAATCTTTAAAAAAAAAATTGCGTGTAGTATATTTTGATCATTTATAATTACGTAACACGATCAACATTTTGCGATGCTGGCAATAGTTATTGGAGGAAAAAGAGGAAGCGGAATACCTAAAAGAAACTAGGCAACAACCAAAAAATAAATAATTACTTATAACTGAGAATTTACTAACAGAAACGCCCAATAACACTTTGCTTGACGGGAAATCTAACAAATTCTGCCTGTGTTTCTGCATCTAAAATAAATTTTGAGGATTGGCTTGATATAAACGTTAGTATAATATAAGGCTTTTTATTCACTCTATGTGTGAAGGAATCGTCATTCTTTTTTACACTATATGAATACGACATATTCATAATATAGTATAAAAAATGATGACGATTACCTCACCGACAATAGTATGCTCTTAATATTGATGATCAAATATTTTGACGGACCTGCACGCGATAACCTATATAATATAATACCTACTTACTTTGTTGTAACAATATTGTGTATAGGATTTGCAGGTATAGGATTTATTAGTAATACAACTTCGTAACTCCATTAGGCAAATATGCAGGATTGTCAAACAAATACAAATAGCATTAATATTAGTTGGTAGGTATAGCAAAAGATATTTCGATCCCTAAAATTATTAAAGCTTATATACTGCTAACATTTTTTGTCTATGATTCACGACAGAACAATCCTGTTAACATTGAGAGTCGTGCCCTTGGGCCTGTATTCTATCTACCATAAAAAGTTCGGTAGAACTCGTATGTTTCTCGAATATTCCACCCTTTACTTGGTTATTAGTAATAATAACTTATTACGAACGTCAGAATAACGCAAAGAGGAGGTAGAAAAGTCTAGAAACATAATGATTTTAAACAGAGCATGTTTGCCCACTCTATTATTTGGAACGAAATTCGAAATCACCAGAATCACAAATAATTTTGTTCTATATTTGAATATTCAAATCACGTTTTGTTTATCCAGCTGTGTGAAACAATAATAATAATATATGGTGATAAATTGCTATCTGATGCTTTTCAGATATGTGATTAATTAATGTTATTGTTAGGAGGATTAGTGTTGTGCTAACATGATTTTTATTTGAATGACCTCATTTTGTTGTTGCTTGAAACTACCTACCTATGTGTAGGTTTCGTCTTAAAATTTCTTGCTGTGTCCTTATTATTGGAATACAAAAATCACTCGCATACTCAGAATTTTCTGTCGGACTAGCTGGTCTATCCCTAGTAGACCGTCTGTATGTCTAGACAGACAGCAATTTTATTTCACTATTGTACTTTGTTTAAGAGATCACAGGCATTAATAAACCTTTTTCTCTGATAGGATCGTTCGTTTCGATCACAATGTTGAAACGTATCCGTTTCTCTGGTTAGATTTTGGTCGTAGCAATTCCAGCTCGTGGGTACACCAATGGTGACAGCTAAGAAATATTTGCAACAATAACACGGGTTCTGCTATTGTGTCCGCTATAGTGTAAACTGTCATAGGCTCGCCTGCTATAACATCAGCCTTTAAAAAAGTAATTTAAATTTATATTATAATAGACTTTCTAATAATGTAGTGATGGTTAAATCAATGTATTAAAATGATTGTGTGAACATAACACTTGATTAGACACGCGTGCCGGCCTTAACCAAGGCGCATTTTCCGCTCACATTGCTGGAATTTTCTCGAATATGCGAGCGTCCCCGTCGCTGCGAACAACTCCGTGCCGTGTATGTGTGTGTGTACGTATAACATACATATACAGGTGGAACAGAAAGATGTGCCTGTGATTTTAATCATAGTTTTCTATGTATAATGTGGGCGCGTATTAAACGTAAAGTAGAACAACCCGGCTTGCAGTACAGATTACCTAAAGAAAATGGAAAATGGCTGTGATAGGCTGGATATGAGAGGCAGAGGACTGGAAGCCGTCGATTAGAAGAGCCTTGTCCGGCAGTAGATTGCAAAAGGCTAACTGATTTAAAAGCGAAAACCAGAAATACTTGTCAGAGCTATATATAGCAATAGTTGTTTATCAACGATATTGATTCGATGTCGATATAATATAACTTTCTACGGGTCACATAAACTAACATAAACACTAAGACCTGTGTATTTTGAGTAAATTTGACGTGTAATATACCTACATACATACACAATATATGCATCAACCTTTTACGCAGAAACGAAGCAATGGATGGCAAGAGTTACTGCATAGTGATAGTTTATAGAGCTAAAGAGTTACATACGCTACCTTTGAGCCTAAATTGTATAGTTATGTGTCAGAAAGTGCTGTGTTGTCGCAGCAAGAGGACCAGGTTCTGTTGTTTTATTCCCTTCCGCAGACAATCCAAGAACTTTTTGCAGAGATCTGAATTTGATCAACGCAGAAGTAATATACTTTTGTTCCGAAGTAACGATAACCGTTTACCATCAGGCGAGGGAATGGTTGTTTGCCATATTATTAATTGAAAATATAACTATATATTTATAAGTATTAAAACGTAAAGACAAGCTTCATACTCCTTTTAAAGTATAGAAATAAGGTGTGTGAGATTTGGCATAGAGTGTTAAGGAACAGAATTGCCGGAAGAAATCGTATGTACTATCGACTCCAGCGACGGATGACTACTCCTAAGGTTAAAATCGCATAGCAGGCCAACACTCTATCCGTACCCGTGACACGCCCCTTTCTTTGTTTGAGTTTTTTTACACTTTACATTTGTTTACTGATTCTAAGGCGCTACAAACTCAACTGGTCAACATGTGCAAGCGAAAATTTTTCTGATATGATCATCCGTCGCTGGAGCCGATAGCTATTGATGAAAAAATTATATGAGGTCTCAATATCACGTACATAATATATCTATTATAGATTCATATTAATTGATTATGCAATACTATTGTATGAGACATCGTAATAAAATGATTAGATTTATCGTAAAATTATCTAGTTTTTATCACCGTCATGATGTATGATAAAAATATTTTCTTATTAAATGCTGTGTTTACGACCTTCCTGTCACGTATACTCGTGTGGAATAAAAAATATAAAGTTTTCAGGCGATTACGATGTATTATGAAATGTTCAAGGCTTTTGATTAGATAATTATAATAATAAACAATTATTTAAACAAACAAACCTTGTAAGGTAAGATTAACCTGACCTCATTACAGATTTCATATCGCCGAATTTAGAAATACACCTTTTGTGATATTGTTTTTGTAATATATTAAGCCGTGCTTTCAGCCTTGATTTTACAACAGTACTAAATACCTATCGCGACTATTTATTGTGTAAATAAATATTTTGTCGGAAGCGTGACCGATTTCGGCTGCCGATTTGTTGATCAGTCTTGTATAAAGTTATATATTGGCAATGTACATCACGTATTTCTGTAAATCTATTAGTATTTTAAGTGACGTAGCGCCAAGTGGTCTTCCTGGAATATTTTCACAATTTAGCTACCGAGTATACCTTATCAGAGTAACTGAATGATACATTTATATATTACTTTTGGAGGTTTGTAGTAACATCCAGTTTTGGAACCTTTATCAAATTAAAGTTACAATAATTGACCTAAGAATATTATACCATAATATCTTTTTTTAAGGTGCGCGAGCACTATTCTCAGAAATAAAGGCAATTTCCTATTATGTATCCAAGCTCAGAGTCGTAAGGTAAAGACAAACTGAGATGATCTCGACATATGCCAGTGCTAGTGAAGCGTTTAGACCTTAGCTACTGATCACCACTCTAGAGTTACACATATATAAAGAAATGTTTGATCGCTCCTGTATACTTACTGCCTTCATAGGAGAAAAATATAGTATACGTCTTGGCATGCATACGGCAGTTTTGGACACAGTTGAAAGCACAAATGAAAATTAAACCGGTTAATTGTTAGAAAGCTAGACATAATTGAAAACCTATTGATTCGTGCCGCCTGGCTGCAAATTATTGGGTTAAGAGCCATGATAGTCTGGGTCTTTCGTCGATTAACACCACGGGTTGTTCGCATCACGGTGTGAATCGCAGAAGGACCCATTTTGAATTAGTCGGTTCGCATCATGGTGTGAAACGGTGAATGCTTTTTTTGTACTTCGTCGATTCGCACAATGGTGCGAATCACCGCAGAACTATTTTTGACTTTGTAGATTCGAACCACAGCCATTTTTATTTTTTAAATGTACTTTCTTGGTACTGACGAGTAGAAAATGTTTATTGAAACAAGCAGTTGTAAAAAACAATGTTTATTGTCGTCTTAGATTCTTTTAGTCACATGACAAAATATTGATTATATTTAATCATATAAAAGGAATATAAATTATTAAAAACAAAATTATAATAAATATACATAATACATATGTATTTTTTTTTATTTTTTATTATTATTATTTATTATTTAGTGACCAAAAAATTGTTATTTTGAAATTGCATCTAAGCATGAAACATAGTTTGAATCTCCAAAGCGATAGCTTAGTAGTGGATTAATAAATAAAAATAAATTGGTGTACTAATACTTTTATGCGAGACTGTTCAATAGTAGTCAAATAACATTGGTTCGAATTGACGAAGTCAAAAATAGTTCTTCGGTGATTCGCACCATGGTGCGAATCGACGAAGTACAAAAAAAGCATTCACCGTTTCACACCATGGTGCGAAACGACTAATTCAAAATGGGTCCTTCTGCGATTCACACCGTGGTGTGAATCGACGAAAGACCCGATAGTCTTACCTTTACTGGCCTTATCTTGGTTGCCGCTGAACATTTCAGCGGTCGCAGCACCTGGTGCTGCTTCCCTCGCGTTCACTGTGTACGCTTTCTCTTCATCTTTTAAGTACACAGTCATGAAGAATCCACCGCCCAGCCCCATGCTCTGCTGGTTATGTAGACCATTGCAGAACATCGCTGCGATGGCTGCATCCACTGCTGATCCATTTTTGGCGAAGACGTCTCTGTAACAATGGAAGATAGTGGAGATTTTAGTGAACAGCTTTGAGAATATTTTTTCTTGTACACTCTAAAGAATTGTACATTACTTGAGAAAGAAAGAAGATTTAAGTCTTAAAATTATCTCTTGTGATTAGTCTCTTTTGATTTGTCTGAGCTGTTACTTTTGGTGTAAAACAAAAACTCAGTCAGATCAGGAGTAATAAAATATTTTCAGTTACATAACTGTTTCACAAGTAAGTAACTGGATGACGGATTTACTTATTTTGTACTATTAAGATCATTATTTCTATTATGCTTATCTGTTGTATGTATTTGTAAGTACCTATTGAATAAAATAAATTAAACTTTGCTTGTAAAATTATTTTGCTTTTGCAGAAATACACAATGTGTGTTTTTGCAAAAGCATAATAATTTATAGTAATACATACATACTCTATAATTTAACAAGGCGACGATAAATGTATATTTTGTAGATTAATATAATTATATTGCAACATATAACTATGTGGTACTAGGCCTCTATTCATATTCTATAAGTAAATAATATCTAGTAATATCTACAATATAACCTATTTGACCCATCGTGGTATACATGAGTACTATTTGCATATTGTAATGTCATAGTGTATTTATTGTATGTAGACACCTGATACGAACTAATTACCTATCATGTGCACCTTGCCTTAATACCTAATATATGACCAAAAAGGCAGAGATCAACTAAAGAGAACATCTTGCAGTAATTAGGCAAGAGTTTTTGGTATTAGATCTTACGGCATGCGTATCTAGCTTTTGTTATTTATGTCAGCGTGTAGAAAAGTGAATTATCGTTTTAATTATTAATTAATACTATGTGGGCTGCTACCTATTCTAATGTTGAATGATAGTGCGATAATAGAACACGCTTCTTCAATAACAACCTAATAAAATTCAAATAAATTAGTCTCGGTCAAGGACAAAAATTTCTCTCGGCGGGATTTGATGCCGAGAATAGCCGAGACCAAGCTCGATATCTCGGTCAGACCGTAACATAAGAAAACTACTGTGTGCATGGCCCGTTGTACGTACCAGGGGTAGTGGAGGCATAGCCGTACGTCTCGTCAGATGGTGGAATAAGTTAGCACGAGTTAAACCTTACAATTCCTCCAATATAAATCCTTGCCTTCTTTGAAGACAAAATATATATATTATGTTTATTAAAAATAAAACTAGACTATAAGAAAGCTAATACTATATCTATTATAAAGGTGAAAATTAGCCTATCACAAATATTTTTTTGCTTAATAGAAGAACCCTTTCTCAGAGATGTCATTACTTTAAAACACAAACATATTTATTATATTCATGTCATCGCACAAGTTTCGAAACCCTCTCTCGGAGCGACACACGGGTACGAGCAAGAGTATGTAAAGAATGTATTTTTAAAGTATTTATTGCTCTCTCAATCTGGAGTCTCTCAGGCCGGAGTCCAGCAGTGGGACAGATTATAAACAGAGCCGATATTCGGTAGGTATAGAATATTTTGAAGTAAACATTGATTTGAGTGGCTATTTTCAGTATCTTATCTTTATAATGTATGTCACATTTAACTGTTATCGATTCGTTATATAATTCTACTAGCTGTACCCGCGGTTTCATCCGCGTTTATGATTACTGCATCGTTCCCGTGGGTCATAGCGTGATGTTATATAGTATATAACCTTCCTCGATAAATAGGCTATTCAACACTAAAATAAATGCTATTTATTTTAAAATATTTCTATTAAATATAATTTTGCCGATTATGATTTTCGGTTATGATCTTCAATAGAAATGTTGAGATATTTTTTTATTGGGCCGCGGCCGTTGGCAACGCACTATTCTCTCGTAAATATAGTAAATACCAGCTGTAAACATTGAAATGTATAATTAGTTAAATCAGTGCCAAGGGGATGGCCTAAATATCAAAGAAATTAGAATTTGTGTCTGTGGAAAAAACTTCCGCATGTGTCATAATCAAATACAAACTGTTTCATTTTAAAATTTCAACTCCATTGTCACAATGGTTTCGTAACATAAGTTTGTGTGTACGGTCGACCGTGGGATCTCGAATTCGATGCCCGAATTTGGTAGTTTTATTGGGCTTATCTTATAGTATAGTATATTTTCCGTAGGGGACCGGTACTCAGTCAACCACTTTACGGAAGTTTATCAATGTATACGTATATTAAAACTCGTGATTCATGTAAAGCTAAGAGATTATTTAGAAATTAATCTTATCACAGTTTATTTAGTTTATAGCTTTATCTGCCGTTTGTTTGCATCCATATTCAATAAGAAGAAAAATAAAATAAATCACGACGAAATCTATAATGAGCAAGTCAACTTTAACATGTAATTCTGCAGAATGATTAGTTTAAGAAAACCCAAAATCTTATACAGGCTGTCCAGTAATTAATGGATAACCTTGAAATGACTTATAGTAGAACTAATGACCGTTCAGAAAAAAATATGAAAAAAATCTATCCTACTTAACTATTACCTGAGATATGATTTTTTTTTATTACTTTATTGAACTTTCTTGTACACTACGACCATAAATGAATGAATTCCATCGGTTTTTTGTTGTTTTATTATTAAACACTAATTATGCTAATAGATGTCATGTCAAAAGTATGGCTATTGCACTATTTTTTTTTCTTAGCGGTCATAAGTTCTGCTATAAGACATTTCAAGGTTAGCCATTAATTATCGGACTTCCTGTATATAATATAAAGATCAGTTCTGTCAATTTTTGGGATAGCAATGTCTACTTACTAAGTAAATATTTCGCCATTTTATAGAAATTATTTAGATTATGATGCAATAGACTTGTCCGTTTCCTTAACAGTGAATAGAAAATGAACACCAAGCTTATGTGCACAGAATAAATTTAACATAAGTATTATAATTGTTTTGTATTTTTATCTATGCATGCGTAGGTGTGTTTTGGTTTGAGTCGTAGTGTTGCTATCTATATCAACAGTGTGTGCAATAATGTCTGACGATTTCATCATACAGTTGTTTTAATAATAAGACTAGTGTGACCCGTTTGTTTTTATTACTTTTATCAGGTGTATTACTTTATACTTACTACCTATTGTATATCAGTAACTTATTTTTTATAATCAGTTTAAAACTGTTAAACTCAACAATTCTTTATCTGTAGTCGATTTAATAGTCACGTAGTTTTTTTTATTGTTTTGAAATCGTGGACGCCAGTACTCCACGTGGTAAATCATTGAGCAAAATCTAACCTCGTATAAGACGAGACATCTCATGTATTTTTTTTTTGTAAACTAGTCTCACTTGCTGATTCTTGCAACGACACGTTTGAGTGCTAAATTGAAATATTTAAAATATGCTGTCAAGTGTCAAGTACCTACTATGCATTAATTCAGTAGTTAACTTATAAGTTACTTACGACTGAGTTATAGAAAAATATTGTACATAATAAACGTTGAGGACCTGATATTTTTAAATCCTCCTACCCCAGAGTTCTAACCATATCCATAGAAAACGTGATAAAACGGAGACTTATTTCCACTTTTAAGTATATTTATTTATTTATTTATTTAAAAAAACACCTTAAACTATCTTTACAGGACTTATCCTAATACGACAGCTAAGAACTAAACACTATTTAAAAACTACATTATTTACAATCACGGTATTACATCTAAGTATTCAAATAAAGTAAAATTTAATATTATATATTATTCTGTTTGTAACATAGAATAAATAGTAATTCCTTTGCGAATTCACCAAAACAACATGTAAACACATCAATGTTAACATGTAGATCATTGATGGTACGGATAGCTCTGGTTAGGGGTGCTTTGGCGAGTAAGTTGGTTCTCGCTGTAGGTACCAATAGCAGAGGCGGGCTTCGTCGCCGCCACACGTAACGGTCCGGTACACACAGGCTCAAGCTCTGCAGTACTGCCGGGTGACTCTCCAATCCGCGAAGCACCTTCACCAAGTAGGCAACCAGTGCAAACTCTCGTCGGACACGCAGTTGATTGTAACCAACCATGCCCAGGACAAACAGGGTGGGATACATCAGTGGGTAAAACGGATATACCCCATATAGTTTTTTATACAGGTGGCGTGTAAACTTATTTTGAACGCGCTCCAACATTACCGCGTACTTCGCTTCATGTGGGGCCCATATGACCGCACTATGTTCAAGATGACTCCTGACTAGTGCATCATATAGGACCCTGACTGCTCTGATGTTGGTGAAGCTATGTGTCTGCCTCAGAATAAACCCTAGGTTTCTGTACGCTTTCTTACAGACTCTGTTTATGTGCTCCCGGAATGTCAGATCGGGAGTCATGAAAACACCCAAGTCTCGCACCTCGGTGACTCGTTGCAGTGGCGCCGTGTCCACCACATAATCATAGCGCACTGGTGTCCGAGCGCGGGTGAAACTCATCAGCGAGCACTTGGTTACGTTGAAGTAAAGCTTGTTTTCATGACTCCATTGTACTATGCGATCAACATCCTCCTGCAGGCGCCTGCAATCTGACTCGGACCTAATCTCCAACAGCAACTTAACGTCATCCGCAAATAATAAACAAACGCCATGCCTTACGACTTCCGGCAGATCGTTTATCATTATCAGGAATTCCAGAGGCCCCAAATTGCTGCCCTGACTTACCCCCGACCAGGTGTAATATGTATCGGATTCACATCCATTGCAGTCCACATACTGCTGCCTGTCTTGCATGTAACTAGCGAAAAACCGCAATAGATGCTGGGTGCATCCGAACTCAGCTAGCTTCTGCAGTAAGATGTCATTATCTACGGTGTCAAAAGCTTTTCTGAAATCAAAATAAGCTGCGTCCACCTGCACCCCAGCATCCACAGCCGGCACCACGCGTCCCATGAAGTCCAGGAGATTGGTAGCAGTGCTGTGCCCCGGACGGAATCCGTGCTGTGCATCTGATAACTGTCCGCGTACTTGCTCTTGCATACAGCGCTGAATGGCCGACTCGAACACCTTTGCCAGCGTCGACAACACGGCTACTGGTCTGTACCCACTGATGTCAGGTCCCGCATATACAATGTGTCCCAAAATTCAACGATAAGCGGGCACTTAAGTATGACTACTCGAGAAAAAAAAGAAAAGATTCTATCTTGATATTTATTTTCTTTACGAAAAAGTCCTTAAAATTGACACCCGTTATTATATTTTTAAGTACCATTGCCATAATTTTACAAATATTTCTGTGTTTTTTTAGTACTTATTGGCAACATAAGTAGCACTACTATCCATCACAATAATTAAAATTCCAAAATGCCTGTAGTTTTTACACAAAAATCAACCAAATTTATATTTTTCTTGAATTATGTAAGATTTTGACTTTCAATGCACTTTCACTCATCGTGGTAAAAAAAAGTATTGACACTACTATGGCAAATATTTTTAAAAATTGGCGCAACTAACTGCGATTCCAAAATGGTATAATATTCTAGACAAACTAGCCACAAAAATATCCACAGGTACATTTTGTGAATAACAACCATATTTCGCAAATTGTTAGTGTTGATAGTAATCACATGAATCCAAAACATAATATTATACTAAATCTATGATGCAAAGGTTTCTTGTTGCAAGTTCTTTGAATTTGAATGAGACATGTGCGTAGTCCATAAAATAAGTTAGAGAGAGATAGACAGAGAGAGATTATGCGTTAGAGGGAGATAGATAGATGCTCATTGTTTAATAACATTAGGGCAGGTAAAAAAACCAAGATAGAATTTCTTTTTATCGTGTAGTCGTAGACACATTTTGGTGCCCGCTTATCGTTGAATTTTGGGACACGTTGAATTTTGGGGTACGTTGTATAATGTTAGGAATAAGGATAAATATGTCCAACACACTTAGAATCTACTAACCTTTTGAGCGAATGCGTCAGACGTTTTTGTCATTGGGTTATTCTGCCAAGATATTCACAGTAGCAACACAGAGTCTATAACTATGCCCAGAAGACGGCTTTTGCTCGCCCGTGTTACGTGAAAAATGAGAGTATAATAAGCATCTTTATATTTCGGGGATGTGTATGTACTTATATAATAATGTCAGCCCTGTATTAAACTGTACCACTGCTAGGCACGGGCCTCTTCGAAGTGTGAAAATAATTAAGCCATAGTCCACCACGCTGGTCGAGCGGGTTGGCAGACTTTACATATATTCGAGAACATTATGGAGAACTCTAAAACATGCAGGGTTCCTCATGATATTTTCCTTCACTGTTACAGCGTGCGATAATTGACTTTTAAGTACGCACATAATTTTGCAAAGTCATAGATATAGAGCCTTGGAATCGAACTTGAGACCTCTGCGTGGCACTTCAACGGTCTCCCGCTAGGCTATCGCTGCACTTTAAATGTGTATGTATGTATGAATCATTAAAAAGATTTGCATGCAACGTTCAGCCAGTTACTTCTGTATGCGTATACAAACTCATTTTTATGAAGTGGCACTACAATGAGTACATTCGTATTTTGAATTTAAAATGCCCGGGGAATGTCTATTAATTATTATTAGTGTATCACTTCCGTTCAATAACCTTAAGTAATAATACCTACTTCATCCGCTGGTTATAATCGTGCTCGATATAATTTTTGTATAGGTAAGAATATATTATTAGTTAACTTGTATTATTATATACTGACTCGTTGGTCCCGTGGTATTTGTAAGTATTTACGCTGACAATCAATCGTGAGGTCTGAGTTTAATCTAGGAATGGCCAAAAGTTTATCGAGATTTCAGTCAGTGACCGCAATATCTTTTGGACCACAATTTAAATAAACTGCTCCGAGCATAATTCATTTTATCAGGTAGGGCTACTTCTACTTTGAAGATGGAATGGGTTTGCAAGATTATAATATTTATAATATACAATGTAAGTTCCTATTTTTATTGAAAATCTTGATAATACCTCACGATTGGTTGTCAGAGTAAGTATAAACTTTTACCATGGAACCATCGAAGCAGTCATAATACTAATGTTTCAAACTTATTCATGTAATGTATGCTATATATCGTGAGATCAATAGAAAAATGTGAGTGTTATGTTCCTCTGTTTAGGCTATTGTGTATATTCATGTATATTGTGCTACAAGCACGGACAAGATGCTCAGATGTAGCATATTTTCTGCCACATTTCCCACCACAGTTACAAATAGAAAGGCCACGTGGTACCTGCCTTAGATACCTATACGAGTATGATAAGTGCTTTTTACACGCTCCAGTTGTTGGGTAGTCGAGTGTGATGTTGGTATCTACATTTTATTCGGCTTGCTTAGTATTGGCCGTTGATTGGTTAAATTACATCCCTGAATGCTTCGTTAAGGCTTAGCAACAATCGCAACCGAATGCGTTTCCAATAAACACTAATCACCCGAATAATATTTTACACTGGTTGGTGACCGAAAAAAGGTTGTGACCAAATACGGCCAACTAAATAGCACTTTACACTAATCGGTGAAAGAAAACAGGTTGTAACTGAATACGGCCACTGAATAGCATTTTACACTAATCGATAGGCGAAAATAGGTTGTAATCGATAACGGCCAACCGAATAACAATTTGCACTAGTTAGTGGCCGAAAAAGGCCAATCGGATAACATTTTATACCAGCCGATGAACAAAAAATGGGTGGAATAGAGTGCGACCGAATAATGTAAATTAGCCATAAAATGTTCTGTATGTCTCTGAAAATATGAGTATTTTAATATTTTCGGTTAATATCTGCTGACAACGATAAATAAATACCTACCCAATTGAAACTAGGTTAAATAAATTGATGTCATCATTAAAACTAAAACTGCTATCAGCATTGTATATCAAACTGATGTATAAGCGATATTATTTGTTATGTCTGGCTCTGTAAGCTGTCAGCTATCCAAATGGCGGCAATAATATTTAATCAGCTGATATTCAAGGTACTTCTAAAAAAATCTATTTGTATGAAATTGTAATAAACAGTGGTGCTTCTATTTAAGGGCCTTTAATACCAATAGTGATATTTTATTTACAGTTACAAATATAAAAATATATAAAAGTCGGATAGCTAGTGAGGGAATACCTCGATGTCTCTGTCTCTGATATATCAGAGACAGAGACTTCGAGGTATTCAGAGAAAGGTTATAGGAATTCTCTGGTCATATCAGAGACACTCAGGAGAAAAGCCAGGCTAAAAGTACTCTAAACCGACGAGCTCGCATGAAAAATATAGTAAAAAAGAGGCTAGTATGCTAGGACTGCAGCAAGTGGAAATTCATAGTCAATACCTATCCCTCCAGGAAACTGGCGAGAGTGCGTATGTATGATACTTTACAAGTTTTTAGACAACTAGCTTTAACGACTATCTCTATAGGAATTTATGGCTCGCTGAAAAAAGTGGAAAATAAGCGGACATTATGTAAACTGTTTTGGCTTGGCATGGCTAGCTTGGCTTGGCTCATCACGAATTACCGTCCTTTAACAAATACATATCTTATTAGTTTGTTAACTAATTTGAATGAAACATATTATTAAATGTTAAAGCCTAAACAATATTATGCTTATTTTGTTATTACGACGCACAGACAATCAAAATATAGTACCTACTTTTGCCAATTTTACCATGAGTATGTAGCTATAGATGGTTTATACAACTGCACTATAAGTCTGAAAATCATCACCAAAATGCCAATCGATATAATACGATAATGAACAGTTCTTCTATGTATAATTATGGATTTCATTATTCGTAATTCAAGTACGCAGAAGTACCTTATTCATGTTCTTATATGTTAATGCATTTTTATTACAACGGTATAAAATGCTTTGAGCACAGAGGCTAATTTAAACAATGATTATTATTGGCTGCTATATTGACTACACGTTGTGCGTAAGTATAATTATCACAAACGAATTGTTACTTACTTCTAGATGCTTCCAGCTGCAACACGCCTACCAAATTGCATCTATAATGTTATTTAGCAATTATATTCATTGATTTTTTATGCAAACAAGATGGAAAACAAGCATAAGGCTATTTTTTATGCTAGGTAGTTATCGTGATCTGTGTCAATTTGCGTTTATAACCACAGAAGTCACAGAACAGAAATGTCTGTTCTTTACTTGCAACACGAGAAGCGTCCCTCGTATCTTGCTATTTGAGATAACAAGTAGGGTGGAGGGAAAGGACTGAAAGGAGTGATCAAAGGGGTGATTAGATTGATTAGTACTCTGGCAGTGCTCTTATTTGCTGAATGTAACGCTACGCTAGTATGTTTTACGTCGAAATACTGCGAGGTGGTTATTTTTCTCACATTCGAGTTGGCTCATTCTTACTCGTAACAGCAAAACTCGACTTATAATAATATTATAGTATTTTTTTAAATACTACTAGAACAACGAGGCAATATACTAACATTCTATATGAAGCAGTTCAAGAAGCATGTAATACGCTCACGTGATTCGTTCAAGCAGTCTTAAGTTTTCTGTAAGGAATATTCTAGCAGCATACATTCTGGAAATCGCCTTCTTAAGCGGCATGGTCTATTCAATTATATTAACTATAGATTTTGCCCGCGGCTTCGCTTACGTAAATGTATGCTAGGTTAGGTTAGATTAGTAACAGTACTTATTTCTGGATGAAGCGAACCGTACGTACTTTTCTGTTCCCCTGACAACGTGTATGTAAAGTGTCATGACGATCGTTCGAGTAGTTTAGGTGTGAAAACGTAACAAACAAATAAACTAACAAAGTCACATTTGTATTTATAATATTAGTTAGGAATTAGTATCTTGTACATACTTAATATAGTGAGCGATAATAACTTCGCTGATACTCAGTCAACATAATTATTACAATCAGTATTATCGCGTCTATCGCCGTATCTGACCTCTTTATGATTGTGAAGAAAGTACACTTACTAATTGTGAACTAAAACATACGATTGTTCGTGAAGCCTATTACAGCACACTTCAGAACAGTACCTACTGTATACTACAATACATATCTACCTACTGTATACACCTACTATTTGATCTATAATATCAACTCATAACGTGTTGATATTATAAATCAAATAGTAAGTAACTACAAACGTATTTATCCTGGGGTTTTAGGTTTCAACCTATCGAAAATAGCTTGGTTGAAACCGTGGCAATAATTTTCGCTAATGGTTGTATCGTTGGATATTATTGTTAGGAAGTGCCCAGTAGCAACATGTTACCTTAAAAATGTGCGCGCTTTACGCCAACAGGCTTGCTCTCAATTACGTAGAACCTTCATATAGGAAAATGTGAACGGCTGTGTAGGTTGCCATGACTACGTTAAATTAGAAATTTTTGTACGTAGAACCTTCATATAGGAAAATGTGAACGGCTGTGTAGGTTGCCATGACTACGTTAAATTAGAAATTTTTGTACGTAGAACCTTCATATAGGAAAATGTGAACGGCTGTGTAGGTTGCCATGACTACGTTAAATTAGAAATTTTTGTACGTAGAACCTTCATATAGGAAAATGTGAACGGCTGTGTAGGTTGCCATGACTACGTTAAATTAGAAATTTTTGTACGTAGAACCTTCATATAGGAAAATGTGAACGGCTGTGTAGGTTGCCATGACTACGTTAAATTAGAAATTTTTGTACGTAGAACCTTCATATACGAAAATGTGAGCGGCTGTGTAGGTTGCCATGACTACGTTAAATTAGAAATTTTTACTGTAAAATGCGACGAAATCCTATTCCTAGCAATTGAATCGTTTCTCCGTTAGTGAAAAATGTTGATGTTACCAGGATACTTAGGACTGTTTGACACCAAATGAGCAGCGAAACACGCATCGAGACATTTAATTTCATTACAGTTCCTGGTGGAATTGATGTAGGTACTACGTAGTAATAGGTCAAAGTTAATGTCCTCCCAGAACCTATGCCGATGCTGTCTTTTACCGGAGAAGTTAACTATCTTCCTACAATCGTTAAGATTAGCAATCTGAGCGAGACTCGCAAATACTTCATCCTAGTAATTATTTTACAATACTTTTAGAGATTTTAACAATATTTTTTTTGGATTTATGAATTCATTTAAAGTCATTTCTATCGCCATGACTGTTAATATTCTATGTATAATATTCGTTAGTGTGAGAGGCTCAGGAAACATGTAACGGTGCGTTTCTTGATTACGTTTTTTTGTTGAACAACCAGTTAGGTCATTGCTCGTGCAGCAAAGAGATAAATGTTACTTACTATGTTACTGTAATTAGTTCAAGCAATTTATTTTGATACCAGGTGCTTGTTTTGTCGTTTATATCTTTGACCAAAGTAAGTAAGCTAAATAGAACGTTAACAAAATCCTAATCCTAACTAATATTATAAAGGCTTATGTTTAATTAGTTTACTTATCACCAGATATAGTAAAATGTAACAGTCAAAAATAGTAAATGATCACCAAATATATAGGTATATTTAAAGAGATCAAAATAAGTCGACGGAGTCCCTATTTTGATCTCTTATGGTCTCTTATTTTGATATTATATTTTTGGGTGGGTTTAAGAAAGACTAACATAACCCAACCCTTCCAAGACGGAATGCAGTGATTTGAGGCGTATAGGTGCTCGTTATGATGTATTTTGGTAAGCATATTTTGCTGTGCAATTACTATTTTTGGTGGTCTCTATTATAAATGCCAATGTGAGTTTGTTTATTTGTTTGTTTGTTACGCTTTCACGCCTAAACTACTAGATTGATCATCACGAAATTCTGTACACACGTTGTTAGGGGAACAGAAAAGGACATAAGGGATTTTTCATGAATAAAAAAGTACTGTTACTAATCGAACCTAACCTACATTTACGCGAGCGAAGCCGCGGGAAAAATCTAATAGGTAGTATTATAAATGTGCTAGTTTCTGAAGATGTTTGTTTATTTGTTATTTAATCATTAATCACGGATAAACCGTTGAACGGAGTTGGATAAAACTTGGCATGCTGATAGACTATGTACTGAATAAGCACTTAAATCATTTTATCCCGATATACGTTCCTGTTGGATTCACGAGGATAACATAGTGTAACATAAATATAAATTTATGCATGCCAACCTTTAAGGGGTTAGTCATCGATTAAATTGATCGATGGGTTTAGTCTTTTAAAATTTAGGTGTTCCAATTACAAGAATTAAAAGATATTTTATTTATTTAAACAAGTATACACACATAAGCCTGCAAAATGTTAAAATTAGAATGTCGTTTCCCAGCGGCTCGGATACGAGCCACCAAATGCCACGCCACTTTTTAAACCTTATTTTACTGGCCTTAACGCTTAAAACGAATTGTGTTTTTTAACGGATTTAAAAAGTAGGACTGAAATTAAATCCCGAAAAAACAAAAGTAATGGGTACAAATGGATTTTTTGGGTAAAGGACAAGAAAATATAAACCTACGTAAGTTAATTTTGGCGTATAAATGTCGAAATATATAATAATAATACGTGAATAAAAATAAATTCTCCAAAGTTTTAGTCAACAGATAGTTGCCAGAGTTTGATTCTACAATATAATTATGTTATTTTAAACGAAACGAATAGAATTAGATAGAATTAAATAGAATTTAAATGCATTAGTCGCAAAATAAGGGGGCAATTAGTATTTATAGAAAAGTAATTATCAAGAAATACACATATTTGTTTATCTATATAACATTGCAGTGTCGGTAGGTTAATGAACTGTTTGTCCTATTTATTCTAGATTGGTTAACAAGTGCACACAAACGTCATATATACTGGCAGTTTTTAAATTTAGCTATCTACTATTTAAAGAAGTATTTACTCGGCTATGTTTATTTTATTGGTAGTGCACGATTCACTCAGTTCACTCTCGTAAATATGTATTACTAGATGATCCGGTAAAATTCGTACCACCCAACAAAATACTCATACAAAAATAAACCAATTTCGATTTTAGAATTTTTGGCTGTTCCTTTGGGGACTTTTAAATTTTCTTTTTTCCTTGACCACCCTAATACTGAGTCTGACAGAACACAAACATATTGAAGACGGTCGCGCCATTTTCGAGGTTTTGCGAGACTAACGCACAGAAATCAGTTTTTACATACATCCAATATCGATCAAGATCAAGATCTTCAATTAAAGTCGGCTCATAGCCTGCCTAGATTTTAGAGTAAAGCTAATATGTTATTTATAATAAAGTAAAATTCACAGTGAACTTTTTATTCTTCAATTTAACTCAGCTGTTATGAAGGCGCTCACTGAATGCATTCGAGCGGTAGATTGATTATGATAAATATACCTACTTAAATAGTCGATGTTTATTGCATTCCACAATGTAAATCTAAGGTGGTTGGTACCATACCTATATTTTGGATACATGGATTATAATAAGGTTAGCGTGGCTTTTGAGCTTATATCAAGGTTCAGCATGTAAGTAGCCTAAAAGCAAATTAAAAGGGTAACGTATTATTTGTTCTTTATGCTTTAGCGTTGGGCGTTGACTGACTGCCTCTTTGGTCCTACGACATAAGTTTGCATGTGATCGTAGCTCGTAAGGCCGATTCGATATCTGATTCAGATAATGTGTTAATACTTACGTCTTTTTGTTAGGAATAAAAATATTACCAGCTAGGAGTCTAATATAATGCTGTCTTACAGAAACACTTGTAAGACAGCGTTATACAAGGCTCCCATTACGACGTACTTATAAACATATCTAGCGAAATATAGGTGTTACACATCTCCGTATGTTACTCATCTATGCACGTACATGATACAAACGTGATGATATGTACGTACACATCTGTATTAAAATAAGGTAGGTAGTTAATGTATCAAGAAGTGAGCACATAAACCTGTCAAAATATCGTTAGCTTTGCTCTACATTCACATTATTTGGACAGAGCTCAGAGTATGGCCCGAGTTAAGTCCCAAAATAACTGCACTGTCTATTTTGAACTGAACGGTAACTACAATGTTTTCCTTAGAAAGGGACCACAGATAATATAATACCCGGGACATTTTGTTAACGTCTAGACTCAATACATTCAATCTGATATTTATTTTTATGTAATGGCCACATTCATTGTGACATGTCAAAAAGAAGACATTTAAAGTAGGTATGTAGATTTGTAGATGGAACTCTTTAGTCGTTTTTAAGTACCTAGGTGTAGGTACGCGCGAAAATATATAATTTACGTACCTAACTACATATTACTACGGGATTTTTGAAAGTGTTATACAATATGCTATCTGTTTTTACTATGCAGAAAAAATGTTTGCTCAATCGTTTTTTTTATGACATGAACCCGCGCTTATGCAGGATTTACAAACATTTAGATAACGGACACAAATAACATCCAGACTCGGAATAGGGCGACAATAATTTTTTTTTACCTGTGTGGAGATCGAAACTACAACTTGGAACAGGAGCTGTGTTAGTGGCACTTATACTACTACCCCATCCGTGCGTTCGGGTTAGCTGTTGTGAAGATTAAGACGCACAAATGCACAGACAGAAAAAGTTAATAATTTTTAAATTCGTGCCTGTCGAATTACAAACAAAAATACAACTCTTTCCAATTTATAATATAAATATAGATATAGGTAACTGCCCACATGTTTTATGTATATCCATTGTCTATTATACTTATATATACAAATACAAACACGTCTTACTAAATATTCATGAGACTAAACATAACCTAAACCGGTTGAGGTCTGTGCCTCTGTGGTTATCGAAAAAACTAGTCAACAACGTATTCATCGAATAGTAAATATGTCTAGGTAGGTAGGTACTTTAAAATATTAAATAAATTTTAAGTTGTCAACAAAATTAACTTCGGTTTTTTTTAGATGATTTGTTAATCAAGCCTAAATTGGATTTGTATATAATTTGCTTGCTCATGAGAAAATAATTTACATAATTACTATATATCCGTCTTAGTGCGTGCTATGATGCGACGTAATAAGAATTGTAGTTCTTTATACCAAGCCTCAGATTACCCAAGCTTGTCTAGCTATAGTAAACTTTTTGTGTAGCTGCCTAGTTTTAACAAAAAATTGTTGAGCAAGGCCACAGATCGATTCTTGCAGGTTCATGTTTTAAACGCTTATTACAGTTTACCATTAGGTTCTAATTAATTAAAAGTATGTTATTATGGCTTTGTAGAATTACACTAGCTAAACATTTTTTGTAGGTACCACGGTAAGTTAGCTATACAAGTTGATAGGCACTGCTTTATTATTTACTAGTTTTCGCCTATATGTAGGTTAGGTTAGGTTAGGTTTGCAACAGTTATTTTTTCTGGATGAAAGGTACCCTATTACCTATTCTGTATCCCTGACAATGTGTATGCAAGCTTTCATGTTGATCGGTTGAGTAGTTAAGGCGTGAAAGCGTAACAAACAAACAAACTCATTTTCGCAATTATAATATTAGTTAGGATAACACTCATTTTAAAAGGGCACTAAATAACCATATTACATTAGCTAATTACACTAACCAGGTAGGTAGCCATTGACAACATAGATGATAATTACAGTCTTTAAGTAATTCTCGCGCCCTTTCCAAACCGTCGAGTGGTACGGGCCTTAGGTACGAGGTTCTAACACCACACGAAACAAATTGGGTGATCCACGAATACTTACCTACATGTTATGACTTAAGACTGTGTCCAATGTTTTAATATTTATACAGACCCCTGCCTGCCACATACGAATATCCCGAGTGCAAACATTGTTATTTGAAGATCAAATAAAAAATCACAACAAATGCCTTTCTGTTGTAAAAACGATACTTTACATTCATAAAAACTGGGTAAATAGACATAATGAAACAGATACCTAAATCCAACAATATGTTACATGACCTAAACAATGCCGATAAGTGCTCTAAATCACCCTCAAATCAAACAAAGAACCTAATATTATTCATTGCACTAAGGTTACGTGACAGTTGACTAACTCACTTGGTCGTTTGTTCAACGTGACTAAAATGAAGATATCCTCATTAATAAGACCATTAAGTAAACGTTAATCATACTGATTCATACAGCTATCTGCGCCACAATAACAAATATGTATTAACAATAACATAAGATTATACCTACCTACGCTACAAAAATAATGTCGCTTTCAATGGATTTGTTTTGTTCGGAGTCATGTGAAAATTCTTGACCAAATGTTTGTAAAAATAAACATTGGCACGTAATTAAACACTTGTAACAGAAACTGCTGTTATAGCTACCTACTGCCTGTTTTTTTATGTTTCAAGCAAATTGTGGGTAATCGATTGTTACGAGTTTGTTAATTTAATTTGAATGTTGCATGGTGTTGTGTGTAATCGTTACATGTCGGTTAGTTAGAGCTACGTGCTTATAGTCAACCACATACAGATTTCAATGAGTATCTACCTAATAAGTATAAATTAGTAGTTATGTACTACATACAAAATAAAAATGCAGGTAGTATGTGTAGTGTTTAGTTATGTAATAGCCGGATCATTAAATTTGCTAGATTTTCTTGCGACGCAATAACCGTCGTGTCGGTTCAATGATAATAAACGGACAAGGCCAGCCACCTCGCGGTCTGCCCGGCCCGGCTCGGCTCAAGGTTGCTTTTGTGTATAAACATGAACGATCGATCGCGTAGGCGGCGATCCACCGCGCATATTCAACGACCTCCATACACTTTTCCGCTTTATAAACAAACAATGAGTATTGAAACCACAACATTTTCTTAATCAACTATAATTTTTATTTGCCTTAAATTATTACAGTCCATCTAGTACCTCAGTAAAGGCACGGAAACATAATAATGTAACTAGGAATAATAACACAGCAATTGTGAGCTTTACAACAAGCCCAAGTAGAGTTGAGATCAGTGGTGGAACGGTGTTGAGTCCAATGACGGTGCGACGTGCCGCGTGGCGGCTCACCTGAGGCGCTGGCTCCTCGCCCTCCATCGTATCCTGTGGTTGTGGTGTGCGAAGTAGAAGCTCTGCGTCAGCAGGAACCGCCTTGGATGTTCCATTGATCTCTGAGACGAGAAGCGGCCCGAACTCTCCTCGGGTATCCGCCATAAAGTCCTCCTTTCGTTCGGCATCTCGATAGTCCTTTTACAAGCCATTGTCTTTTTACTTTCAACGGTCCATTAATTTTTGTTAGACTTCTTATTGTTCTCTGTGTTGACTAGCTTCGTGACGATCTTTCTAGAATGGCCGGACGGGTCGAAATGGTTGGTGTGCTCGTTGACCTCCTTCTTGGTGCGTTGCTTGCCGCTGTGTCCGGAGAAAATGTGCTTGTCGTGGTCAAAATTGTAGTAGTCGTACTCGTCAAAGAAAGCTTCGGACATATTTACGATTTAAATTATGTAAATATTGAAATCACAGGGTTATGAGTCGTGGTGACGACGTTACTTCAGAGTTTGTTATTACTGAATGTTCGACGCAATGCACGCGCCGTGTTTATATAGGTTGGTGCTGTTGGTAGCGACACGTCACTGACCGCATGCGCGTCGATAAAATTCTCGAAACGTGATTGGCTGAGCGCTGTCGACGACCCGTTTATGAAGGATGTTTTGTTTATTTATAGACGATGTTCGTATGTGTGAACTGTGAGTAAACCGGCTAGTGATACAATGGCGAGAAATGAGATTTCGTACCAGTCTAGAAATTGATTTGGTAGAATTTATTTGTACGCTACGCTGGGCCCGGGATATCTAAGCCATGTCGCTTTAGTTCGACTGACCCACCCACCCACTATTAAAGGCAGAGAGTTGGTACATCGTGATAGGTTTAGTTGGTAGTACCAGGGCCTTGCCATCTTTCCCCGGGTGAGCCCGACATACCCTCGCCCTTTTTTTGCGGAGAGGGATGGGTAGGTATATGCCATGGGACTTTAAAAAAAGCGATATCTAAACCACCGATAATGTAATACTATACGAGTACGTAAATTAGGTTAGTATTATATTATTTTTATTATGGCGATAGGCATAGCATAGAAAGCTATGTAGAGATAGCTTATCTCACGATAGGTCGCAGGCCTCTAGTTATAGCAGTGCTTTTTTTTTATGGATTAGGGGGCAAACGAGCATACGGGTCGCCTGATGGTAAGCGATTACCGCCACCCATGGACACCTGCAACACCAGAGGAGTTACAAGTGCGTTGCCGGCCTTTTAAAAAGGAGTACGCTGTTTTCTTGAAGTGTTGAAGGTCGTATTGGTCCGGAAATACCGTAAGCGACAGCTCATTCCACAGTTTTGTTGTGCGAGGCAGGAAATTCCTGGGGAAACGCACAGTGCTAGGAAGTAAAGACCCTAATATCTCATTCAAGCTTAACGTCCACATTTTTATTTCGCTGTGCTAGAATTCGCGGTGGCTGTGTCGTTATAAACACATTGTGCACATAAAGTAGGTGTTTCAGTTTAAACAAAATTCCTTATGAAAATAACAGCATGCTCCTCTTAATATTTGACTTCATTTCCGTTTAGTCGAAAATATTTCTACCATATCAGTAAGAAAATTTATCTTTGACATTACTGAATGCCGGCTCAATGTGACTATGTGTAAATAAACACAAATGTAAATACCTACAATAATATTATTATATCGAGTAGGTGTGAAACGAATAGGCAATAAGTCAATTACAACGTGAGTAGTTATGCGATAAGTATTTCTTGTTTAGTAACTGTTTTGAACGTATACTGCCATCTATTGGCGAATAGCTGATACTGGTGATGTGAAAGTTCGTTACAATATTACTGTAACATAAAGTAATTTTGTTTAGGTGAATTATATGGATTCAGGAATAGCTCATGTATTGTGATATAAACATATGGATTATCTTAACATAAATTAGGTAGATTTAGATTTCCTCTCTACCTAAGTTTCATTTAAATTTGGGGATAAAGTTATACCCTGAAGATACCTTTTATTTATGCCGATGAAAAAAGGCTTGTTTGATTTAGAAGCATAATATGTAAATTGCCACTTACTTGCCAATTTGAGAACACGCAGGAGCATCTGTGCATACAGCGGCTTTCTGGAACACGTGCAGACGCGATGCCGAGGGTTTGAGGGGTTCAATTGGATCTGGTGGTTCCGCTGTCCTCCTTGATGTGTACTCTGCACTTCCGATGAGGTATCCGCTCAGTGCGGACACGAAAACAAGGACTGCTAGTGCTGTTATTACTATTTTGGTCTTGAGTTTATATGGTCTGTAACAAAATAAAACATGTTACGCCATCTATTATCAAATAGCAAAAGCGAATGCTTGTCTTACGCTTCAGTAGTAATAATATGTACATTTTATTGGATTTTATTTATTTAAATGCTGTTGACACGTATTTATTGAGATTCGCGATAATATACTACTTACTTTTCAGGGTAATCATCATCATCGTTATTGAAGTTTCCTTGAAATATAGCAAATCTATTGATAGGTGACACCAAACGTATTGTGTCAATAGGCACTTCGTCTGCATGGTTACTAATAAAGTGTCTTCTGTGCAAGCCACCTCGTATTGAGTGCTCCATGTTTATAGCTTCACGATTCCGATGTGACAGTTTTAGTGCTGACTAGCGGCTCATCACAACATAACCTAGATACTTTTCCGTCAATTTTCCACCACTTAAGTGCATAAGCAACCTTTTGCCTACAAAATCAAAACCTACCGAAACGTGTACTTGTTTTATTTTGCTTTTTTATCGCGTAATATGACTAATAATAGGTTTTTCAAGATGCCAATGACGTTTTCGTGATATGGCAGGTGGTTACGCAGTGAACTTGCTTGCGGGTATCGCGAAAATCGATACGAAGAACAGCTGTTCAGTTCAGTCTGTTGTAGTTTACGTCAAGCTTCTTTAGCTTATATACAGATGGCGACACCAGAACAAAGGAAAATAATAAAAATAATAAACGGAAAATCTAAATCTTAGTATAAAAATAAATAACATTTTTAACGCCTTGTTTTTTTATATTTCAAGATTATATTATGCATGTTAGATATTATATGCGCAGACTAAAACGGAAGGCGCTTACTATAAATAAAAGTAGATACTAGATATTTGTGGACTAATCTGTGAAGTGACGCTCTATTACAAAACAAATTGCGGTATTTTGACATATTGTATTGTACACTTGACTTTTATTGTAAGTTTGTTTTTTTTATTTTACTTAGTACTGTACTGTCTAGTTCTTAGATTAAATTTAAAATATTTAGGCATAAGAGTATGAGCATACTTTTAATAGTTTACCTGTCTGAGTCGGAGTCCGGTACTCTAATCAGTACATGGCGATTTTTCTTTCTTACGTCTGGTCTCCCAGGCTTCTTCAAGGAGCTATGCCTTATTAACTGCTTCTCTGACATTTTGTATACACTTTTGTATTTTTAGATTCACTACAGAGTTGAGAGGCTAAACATTGTATTTTTAGTTCAAAGTTCACTGATCGTTGTGTTCATTGCCAATTTGTAGACGCATATTTGAACATAAAGGTGACGAAGAAAGATTGGTTAAACGTATATTTGGTGCAAAGTATGAAGAGTAAGTATGTTTTATGAGTTATGTATGACGTATTTAAATATTTGTGACAGCCTGCCACACTACCGCTTGTAGGTATATTCAGGATGAATAAAATAAATATATTTTCATCCGCATTTCGCGAGTTATTTTGAGATCCCACGTTATTGAGGACGAGCCCTTTGCCGACATTGCATTCACTATGCAAGGCTTCAGAATTTTCCAATAACATTTTGCTTAGCTTAGCTCTGTGATCAGTCGCAAATAAATTTACAAACTTAATATGCCACAGCACTAAAAGCCAGTCTAGAAAATATAGCTGATACAAATTAGTTCTAAGTAATAAATCTTGATTTGAGAAGTCTAATGGAACATCAGCGATTTTATCAGTAGGAACAATATTATCCTAAACCTATCCTATCCTAACTTCCTCTGATATTATAAAAGCGAAAATGAGTTTGTTTGTTACCTTTTCACGCCTAAACCACTGAACCGATCATCCTGAAATTTTGCATATACGTTGTCAGGTGTACAGAAACGGACAGAGACTACCTTTCATCCCGAAAAAAATTACTGTTCCCGAGGAAAACAACAATAACGTTCTTATGATAATAGACGGCGCCACGTGTCTTTCGAATCATGATTGAATTGTATTATTACAAGCAGAGTACGACCCGAAATGATTGTAAAATTCTAAATTAACGCGAGCGAATCCGCGGGCAAAAGCTAGTCGTCAATAATTTTAAAAGTAGGTGTAATTTGTTTGTACGTAGACTCTGTGTAGGGATTAAATCTCTGCTAATACAAAACCCAATTATAATATATAGTTTCACTAATAGATACATACACTATCTATGTGTAATACATCACATTTGGCGTGCCGAAGCGAAGGCGTCTTGGTCAGAGAGTTGCCTGCACAGAAGCAACTGGCGCCTTCAGCTTGCCTTGAATTTGGTCGATTTTCCCTTCAAACCAAATCGTCAGACGACTAGGCGCTTACACAGGGCGGTTATACAACATAAGCTTTTCGCCGAAGCCATTCTTTCAACCTAGTGTTAGCGAGCCATAATGTAGGTCCTTATATCCTACTTATAAGACATGATTTAATTAGCAGTAGGAAGCCGCTGACGAATGCTAGTATAAAACGAATGAGCAAGATGAAGATTATCTTTTTAATTTTATTATTTGCCTGGGTAGGATAAGTGGCCATGACTGTTCATGGCCAGTTATCCTACCCACGCTACTATAAAGAAGACGTTACATAAACGTAAAATACTACATTATTTCATATTCATGTGGTAAGATCGATTAGTTCTCGAGATTAACAGTTTAACGTCACGGAAACGACTGGTTATTACAATGTGACTCAAACAAATGTTTAACGAAATAAATATTTGAAGTGTGAAACGATGCTGATTTTAAACTAAGAGGTTGAGGACTTATATGTAACAGTATAGATAACATTCTTAGCCTAAAAAGGTAAAACGTATTATGAATCTAGTTAGGGCGCGTTCCCACTATGTCGTGACGATAGATTATCGTGTCGTTTAAAGCGTCGCGTCGTGGCTTGTGTATTTAAATAGAGGTGTTCACATAGAGGACGACACGATTAACTATCGTCCACGACTTTTTTTCGCAGTGACGACAGATTGCCAAGTCAATGGGAACTGCTGTGCTAGCAGTTCCCATTGACTTGACAGTCGTAAAACGATAAAATAACATCACGACTAATCATGACAGCAAATCGTGTGTCATTGTTGCAACTATCCACGGTAAAAATATCGTCTCGTCGTTTATACGTTCAACGATAAAATATTGCGACGACACAGTGACGATAAACAGTCGATATTATGAGAACAGCTAGAGACGACAGTCGTCCAACGATAAATTAATCGTCACGACATAGTGGGAACGCGCCGTTATACATTATTTTGTATATTTTCGTATTAACTTTTTAAGCAAAAATAAACAATGAGCACAGAGAAGACCCAAATTCGGCAGGTACCTGCATCATCAAACTTTTTGTCTTGTGGAGACCGAAAAACACATTGATGGCAGCGAGGTGACTGATCTCCTAAACTGCTACACCATTGATACAGTCTCAATTGTACTTAGCTTAGTGCAATAACATCATGTTAAATACCTGCTTAGTTCGCGTATAAAAAATATTATACCTGATGGGACAGATTAGTATCAACATTTTTTATTTTATTGTTTTCGTTCATTCGGTTTGATGTCATGAATGTTATTTCATGGAAATCAAGATTACTGTGGTTGATATGATAAATATATTGTCATGTCCCGGTATTGTTTTATAATGGGACAGAAACACTACAGAACAAATTTAATATGAAATATGAATCATACTTTGAACAGAACACTTTTTTGAATAGCGCCATTGCAATAATTATACTGATTTTATCGTGGTTCATTTTGTGTATAATTGTTGAGGTAGGTACATAAATATTTACACTTCCTACTTTCGATGTAAAACTGTAACTGCGTTTCGCAAGTCTCAGTGGTTCACATATCTATCCAGTTTCCTTTTATCACATATCGCATCCCGTTTCCCTAAGATCTGCAACGCGCCAATTATACTCCTAGTATTGTACATGATTATGATTGCACAGCATACTTTTACGCGAGATGTGCGCTTATCTTCCGCCTTGTTAGTTTTAAAACAGACAGACAGACGGATGACGACGAAGTAAGCTTACTAATATGGTTCCGTTGGATATGATATACAATATGTAACCTTTGTGTAAATATTAGCAGTTAGCGATATGATAGCAGTGATAAGTGCTTTAGTATTCGAAAGACACGTGGCGCCATCTATTATCATAAGAACGTTATTATTGTTTTCCTCGGGAACAGTAATTTTTTCGGGATGAATGGTAGCCTATGTCCGTTTCCGTACACCTGACAACGTATATACAAAATTTTAGGATGATCGGTTCAGTGGTTTAGGAGTGAAAAGGCAACAAACAAACAAACTCATTCTCGCTTTTATAATATTAGTTAGGATTAGGATTAGGATTGCAACACCATAATTTAGGGTCCGGCCGTTAGGGTCCCATTCCGGTACGCCCCCGGCCGGGACGCACCCACATTGAAAAATTTGTTATTCCGCTACGCCCCCGGCCGAGACGGTCCCATTGTAAAACAACCGGAGAAGACACTTGAGCAAATACTGTCGAAACAATTAGTTTGCATTTTTTAAGCATATTATAAAAAGTATACTTAAAAACTAATCTTACTATTTCTAAAGCTAATTAATACATGATACACATGATATAATAAATAAATAAATAAATAAATATACACACAGCACAAAACAAAAATATTTAAATTCAAAAACACTTTTGTTTCGACAGTATTTGCTCAAGTGTCTTCTCGGTTGTTTTACAATGGGACCGTCTCGGCCGGGGCCGTAGCGGAATAACAAATTTTTCAATATGGGTGCGTACCGGAATGGGACCCTAACGGACGGACCCATAATTTATGCCTATGCCTTGAGGGCCTTTACAAACATTCATACATCGGACACAAAGAACACCTAGACTCAGAACAAATTATTTCTTGATCATACAAAAATGTTGGTCTCATGTGGGGATGGAACCCACAACACTCAGCGCCGTATCAGTGTCGAGGCGACCATTTCAACCGGCATCCGTGCAGTCATAAATTTTCATAGCTTTTTTTTATACTTTCGCATTAAATGATGCAATAATAACTACTAGCGGTCGCCTAGTGCTCGAAATTCGACCAAAGTATGCCTGTAAGATATTGCTGACATATTATGTCATTATATATTGATATATGTAATCATAGTTACGCGCTTCGACTGCGTGTGTCAAATGCATGGTTGTGTGCGTGTAGTGTTTTTTCATTAATTTAATGTAATTCTAATGCATATTTTAAAAAAAATATTAGCATTCGTCACTTCTTCTCTGTATAATATTAATATAATAATAATAATATTCTACCACATACACACAACACCATCTAGCCCAAACTAAGCAGAGCTTTTACTATGGGTACTAGACAATGGATAAACATACATATATACTTTTTTTTTGTAAATACATACATATTATACATAGAAACACCTAGACCAAGACAAACATCCATGTTCATGTACACAAATGTTTGACTTGTGCGGGAATCGAACCCGCGACCTCATGCGTGGCAGTCGGTTACACTAACCACTACGCCATCGAGGCTGACGGTATAAACTATAAGTGTGCGAAATTTCATACTCCTCCGTCCGCCCAATTTTCGTAAAAAGGGATCCAAAGTTTTCGCTTCACGTATTAATATATAGATAGTAATAACTACGTACAACATTATGGTGTGTGTATAACATCACAGTTAGATATTATTACATCATTCTATGTGAAATATCGCTGTACTAGATTTTGCCTGCGGCTTCGTTTGCCTAAATGTAGGTTATGTAAATTTTCTATTCCTCGGACACAGTATTTTTTGTCCTTTCCTAATGTTACTAAACTAACCTAAACTACATCTAAGCGAGCAAAGCCGCGGGTAAAATGTAGTTTATAATATTAGTTAGGAAGTTAGAATATTACTAAATGGATTTTGATGTTTCATGATCGTTGGGAAAAATCTTATATAGACATTGGACATGGTCAGTTTGTGTGCCACGTTTTATTCAAATCCCTTAAAAGTTTTATCTACAATGTAGCATTTGATACGTTTTATTACTTATCAATAAGTTACCTTATCCAAAGTCTAAAATATAATTCATAAATTATTTTATAAGCACCAATGTTCTCATATATTGTAATGTACATATGTTTATTTTTCCTAAATCCTAACTAATATTATAAAAGCGAAAATGAGTTTGTTTGTTTGTTACGTTTTCACGCCTAAACCACTGAACCGATCATCCTGAAATTTTGCATATACGTTGTCAGGTGTACAGAAACGGACATAGGCTACCTTTCATCTCGATAAAAATTACTGTTCCCGAGGAAAACAACAAAAACGCTCTTATGATAATAGATGGCGCCACGATTCTTTCGAATCATGATTGAATTATATTATTGCAAAAGCAGAGTACGACCCGAATTGATTGTCAAATTCTAAATTAACGCGAGCGAAGCCGCGGGCAAAAGCTAGTTTAAAATAAAAATAAATTATACACAGGCTTTCTTGTGTAACAAGCAACAACATCTTACAAAATTATAATATTTGTGAGGTTTTCGCTCCATCTTTTAGTCTGTTAGCATAGTGTACTACTATTAGTAACACGTTACGTAGTACACAGTGGAACTGCTCTGATTGTGTCCATGTATCCAGCGTCACACGCCACTCATTATGAGGAGTCTATTCATGTCCATGTCGATAACACATGACAACGTCATGTATACTGCTAATTGTTATAATATCTGTTTACAGTGCTATCGGGCATCTTATTTGGTTTAGTTAGTTGTTTGTTATCTTAAAATTACTGCAATATTGAGTATATCTTTACTGATATTTTTACTTTTATTTAATTGAGGTTTAGCTTAATACCTACCCCATACTACAAGAACGCCTAACTAGGATAAAGTATATCCTGTGTGTTAATTGATTAACACATGGGATATACTTCCAAAAATAGACCTTTTGACGGCCTCGATGGCGTAGTGGTTAATGTAACCGACTGCTACGCCTGAGGTCGCGGGTTCGATTTCCGCACAAGTCAAACATTTGTGTGCATGAACATGGATGTTGGTCTTGGTCTGGGTGTTTCTATGTATAATATGTATGTATTTACAAAACAAAAGTATATATGTATGTTTATCCATTGTCTAGTACCCATAGTACAAGCTCTGCTTAGTTTGGGCTAGATGGTGTTGTGTGTATGTGATGGAATATATTATAAGAATATATTATCTGGCAAGTGCACAAATGGCGAATGTCTTAACTGGTCCAGTGTTGTGGGTCGATCCCCGGGCACGAACCCGACAAATTCTTATCCCGTGTTCAAGAATTTGTGTGATCCATAAATAGTTGTTCCAAATCTGGATGTTCTTTTTATGAATGTTGTTTTAATGTTTGTAAAATCCCCCAGGTCACACGACATAGGAAATATTCCTAGTAGGAGTTGTTTTTTATTTTAAATAAAATAAAAAGAAAATGTTTTTAAATCGTTTTATGCTTGATTCAGTTACAAAAATCCAAAAATCTTCACTAAATTTCACATTTACGTTAACATTAAGATAGTAAGATACATGTACAAAGTACGTCAGTTGATCGGTCTTCCTTTCACAAAGCATCAATAGTATATCTTAATTTTTATCATACTTAGAGATAATTTATGAGCCGAGTCCAAAACATGGTCCTGGTGGGCTCCTTTCTTTTTCTAAGGATTATTTGAGCAAAACTTTGTAATTATTAACGTCATTATCAGGTGCTCTGCGACCCATAGTTAAAAGTAAAATACACTATACCTATATAATTAAAATGGTAAAATTCCACATTGATTATTATTTAATTGAAGTATGGGGAACAGCAGCTAAAAGTAATTTAAAACAACTACAGACTTCATAGAATAAACTAATAATTTTTTAATTTCGATATGATTATTTAACACCTACTTTAAAAAATTACAAAGAAACTGGACTAATGAACCTTGCTCAAACCTATAAATATAATACTAGTATTTTGATTAGAGAAATTTTGACAAAAGATATCCATTCACAACTGATATTTACATAAAAGATAGACTTTCACAAACGCAGACCAACAACATTTGTCTGATTCTGAGATTACCTAGGACAGATTACGGAAAAAGAGCATTTTATACGAAGGTGCCTAAATCTATAATAAGTTGCCTAGATATATTAAAGAAGCTAAAATATTACTAATATTTAAGAACTTAGTAAAAAAACATGTTTTAAAGGATTTTCCATTATTAAATAGGTCTTGAAAATATTGTATGTGCTAAAACTAACCAACACTACATCTATATTATATGACTAAGAAATATACTGAACATATACATAAAATAACATATAATCCCAAAAATAAAAACAAAACATTGTACTGACTACGCTAATTGGTTATAATATTTTTGTTTACTATCGTATTTTCTCTGTAAGTGATTATTGTAATCTTTTGAGAAAATAAATGTCTTTAACCGTAAAACAGTATAGAGTATAGTATAGTGTACTTAATTAATTATGTAATAAAGTATACCTACTATACATGTCCTAATAACAACACTAGCAGAACCTCTACGAAAATCTCATGAAGTATGCAAAGAATTAGTTTTAGAGTTTTAAACAGTTGCTATATATAAATTATATTATTACAAAATAAAAATCCTGGATATCTACGTATTTAATATTTAAAAGGACCACTAGGATTAATTCTTGTGCCACGAAAGACATTACTACAGACTTAGAGCCAACGGACATAAGACAACCACAACTATTTGGCTTACACTAATATTTGTCCCGCGTGGCGATCTCTAAATACTCGGTGTGACGTAGCCGCGGAGTGGCCAATGTATCCATTATTTTCATCACAAGACGCAATCATATTTGCTTACATGCATTGCATTTAGCACTAAATAAAGGCTAACGCCTTTCTCAATAAGGTTTCATAATATCAAACGTTATAAAAATTGCAAAAGTATCACATGACTTATCCGTAAAAACAAGTTTGCCTACTTTCAATAAGATCTAGTATTTTATAATAGTTAAACTATGTACTTAGGTGACAAATTATTTTAGTCAATTATATCATAAGTATGTACATTGTACACACACCCAACATTACAAAATATAAGTGAAGAAAAAAGTTGAAGACTATACCAAAAACTGTAAAACTCAAAAATTATTTGTCACAGACTTATACTGTGGCGGTGTATAGCTTACAGTGGGTTTATAAATGATAAGTTGGATTAACATGCAGAAATAGAATTTATTTCACTTCACTTAAAATAAGACAATGTTAACTACTAAACTATAGAATGTTAATGTTATAAGAAATGTTTGATGAGTACAAAAATGTTGCAATCGGAACCCGGTTGACGCGAATGTAAATGATGTACTGACTTATGCCTAATTTCTAGGTCAATATATAATATTGTTTATTGCGTGTATGCACACACAAGCATGTAGGTATTTGTGAGTGTATGAGGTGTTCGGTTACATTACCCGAACATATACTATATGAAGAAAACTTGTTTAAAGACAAACTTATTTTAAGTTTACTTACACAGTATAATTACTTATATAATTTGTTTCGAAGAGTCGAAAACATAACCAGGACATAAAGGGCAACATTCAACAAAATATTACGTAAATACGAGCACGGTATAATTATGATAATGGAAACTTGGTGTATGTCATTGCAACGAGGCCCAAAATGGGTAGCGTTAATGATATTCCATAAATGGAGAAAAGGCATTGATGTGCCTTTAGTTGAAAACCTTTCCTGATTTGGCGGCAAAATATTGCTTATAAGAATGTTGCCAGCTCCAGTAAATAAAATATTCCGATAGATAATGAAAGCATAGAATGTTAGGCTTAAGAAGATTTAATTTTAAATTTACTAATGTTTACAAATGTTATAGTTAGTAATAGGAAATAAGATGCCGGCTCGCGATGGTAAGTGGTAACCGTAATTTACGCTTGTAACTCCAGGAGAAAAGCGCACACGTTACCAGCCCTTCAACATTGGAAGACAGCCGAACACAGTATTAGACTATTTTGTAGATGGGCAACAGTGAGAAAAGAAAGTAGCTCCGAAACTTGCTTCGTAATGCACCCTAAGCACAGTTTGTCAGCAATTAAATATTTGTACTGGGTTTATAAATACATCTAAACATTGTAAAGACAAATAGTGTTACGATAATCTTAACCAAAACCTTCTTTCAACACCGTCAAACATCTAAGATGACGTCAAATCATTCGGTCTCTAGAATAAAAGGGAAGGCATTTCATTTACCTTTCAGATAAATTCACTTGGCGATAGAACTGGCCGTAAATAATATAGGAAGGCGGAATTGTTTTCGTAAAAGTTGTGAGAAAAACAAAGGGGCAGATGCGTAGAATTTCTTAGTGCGGAAAATAAGTAAAATGTTTAGGACTTTAAGGGTTAAGGACATGATGAATAGAGAATAGTAAATGAGATTTATTCGCATTTAGGTCAAACCGCACACGCTGGAATTGCTTGGTTTTGTAATTTAAAGGTCTATGTTTTAGGAGATATGTCTAAGGTAACTTGTTTGGAATTGGGTAAACGAGTATTTTAGTTATAACAGTTGCACTCCGTACTTGAATAGTAATACTGCGTTCGTTGTTTATCTCTTTTGTTAAGTGAAACGGAGAGATTCGATTTACTTAAAGTAGGTACCAAGCTACACTTGTAAATAAAGACTTTTAATAAATTCGAAATATGGTTGCTATACAGTTATGATTATGAGTGTAGAGCTGTTAGGTGCAATGTTGCCTTGCTCCTTTAATATTATATTTTATTGTAAATTTTTAAGGTATTTGGAGTCGTAGAAATGTTACGATAATGAACTGGTATCCTGGTCTCCTTGCTACTAGACCACGCACGAATAGTTTTTTATGTCCGTTGTTCAATCGAGCCGATAATCGTCTAGATTTATAGAAACAGAGAATAATCTCACAATAAGAAGAAGCTCGTGCTAAGAAGAGGCTCGTGCTGAGCAGTGGGACAATAATTATTATTATTATATATACATATTTTCAGTTAACATTTATGACACTAGCTTAGGTTATTACGGTATTTTAATTAAGTATTGTAACCGTAAGTGCACCCCTACCGAAATGAAATTTTAAGCCTTGCTACACAGAGGTAGGGAGGAGTATTCTGCTTTCGGCACCAATTTTTTCGGCACCTATGGTTTGGGCACCTAAGCTATTCTACTTTCAGCACCAATAGGTATTTTTGCTTGGTGCCGGATGTCGAATAAAATACCTATTGGTGCTGAAAGTGGAATAGCTTAGGTGCCGAAACCATAGGTGCCGAAAAAATTGGTGCCGAAAGCGGAATACTCCTCCCTACCTCTGTGTAGCAAGGCTCAAAATTGCATTTCCAAGGATAGTTAAACCGTCTTGGAAACCCAACGAATTGAATCAGAAGTATATTTCAAGAGTGGCTCATAAGATGTAAGACTGTTGTTGTATAATTATATAAATTTTATTATAATAACATTTAAAACTTGTTATCCGTTGGTGGCTTCTAGCAAAAGTTTCCTAATCTAGCTGAATTATAAAAAACAAGATGCAATAAATCAGTCTAGTCTATATACTATTTTGATCAATCGAATGGACTAGAACGTGTATAATAAAGAATTAAGAGCGAACGAACATAACAATTATAAAAATCTGAAGATTAATAATTACCTAGATTTTATTGCAACCGACAATCACGTAACTCGTTTCCATCGGTATTAGAGGCGTTTTTTTTTTAAATGGGTAGTTATACCTAAGTCTTGGTTTGTACTTGTAGTATTTATTATATCTGTGTGATTGGCTTAGCATTATATCTAATATCTGATTCATGCCAGAGATATATTTATTATCTACTAGAATTTCCTCGCGGCTTTGCTTGCGTAAATGTAGGTTACCTGAGACTAGATTAGTAACAGTACTTTTTCCTAAATGAGAAGTACCCTATGTCCTTTTCTGTACCCCTGATACATGTATGCGACAAATCACAATTGAGTAGATAAGGCGTGCAAGCATACCAAACAAACTCACATTCGCATTTATTATATTATACTTTAGGATTTACATAATAATGTGCTTAACACTGATCGATTCTTCTGGATTTATACACTCCACTTTTATTTTCATTGGAGATATATCTACTATGACAAGTAATACGTAACTTTGGGTAATTTAATATAATTATTAATAGCATTGTTATGTAAAATAGCTGCAATATATTATGTCGAACAATCAAAATGACTTAGGACTTAATAAAGGCAGATCCACATCTCTGTGACAAATCTGATCTCAAGCTGTGACGAACACAAGAACAGATAAATATTTCTCTGTTCTATACTCGGCCAAATCAATAACTATATATGTAACAATTGATCTAGTTGGTACATTTTTGTCCAAATAACCAGACATTTGCACAAATATGTGGACTGCTAGCTGCCACTATAATATGACAAAGCCGAATGGTTAGTGCATTGAACTTCGTTTTATTTAAGCACCAGAAACACAAAAACATTATGTTTTTCTGGTGCTTATGCTATGTATTATAACATGTCGTATTACAACATTTGTTATGATACATAGATGTTTTTTAAAATTATTTTTATTAGACTGTCTCGGTTGTTAGTAGTTTGCATTTATTATGATTATAACATTCCTCTTTAGCCTTATCTTATCATAATATTGATCAATGCTTTTTTGGCCACCTGTGGAAGCTTCATTATTTTTATGAATAGAGAAGCAGAAAGGAATGAGGAATAGCTGAATGTTTGACACGTGCAGTTGCATAATTGGATACATTCTACACGTGTTAGTTGTATCCATAGCGACGAGCACGTGTCAACGTAAAAACTGCGTGACATTTCAACATGTGGATGCTATGAATAACATGCACAGAATATAATTATAAGGGTGTGTCCAGATCTGGCAAATGCGCCACGAATAAGCCACTCGCGAGCTGCGTGCGACACGCGTGCAGTTACTACAATTATTGTTTGATGCGCCTTTTTGGTGCAACTCATACAAGGCTTCTATATGTCACTGTGTATGTCAGTTGTAAATTTGCTGCCGCGCGGTTCTCGCGCCATTCACGCATGGCGCGTAGATGGCGCGCGAGCGGCGCGCGGGTGGCGCAAGAACGGCGCGCGAACTTGAAATGCACGCACGCAGCTCGCGAGCGGCGCTTACGTGGCGCATTCGGCAGATCTGGACACACCCTAAGAGTAGTTCTTTATATTCTATGATAACATGCCACTTACGACCATGTAAGAGATTTTGAATTTAGATTAGATTATGATAAAATGGTCTAGGCGTGTGATATCATCAATGAATGTATGCTTCGTTTATTTACTCGATGTGTTTTGGTTTGAATGATATTTTACGAAGTTCACGGTTTAATTTATTATCGTTTAAATTATTATAAAGATTCGTTCGACTTTATTTAACAGATTTATTTATTCAGCGCGAATAAATCATAAACCACACTGTGGTATGTTGCATGCTGTGAAATTGACTGTACGGATAGCGAAGAGGTTTAAATGGTCGCCTCGTCACTGCCACTGCGCCAAGTGGTGTGGGTTCGATAACAACACGGTACAATCATTTTTGTGATGGCCAAATTAACCCGTGACACAGGAATTATTTCTAGTGCGGGAATAGTATTTAATAAAAGAAGTCTTTAAAAAGAATTATTGTGCTGAAGCTGAGTATTCTTTTCTTTGTGTTCGTTGTTTGAATGTTTGTAAGATCGCCCACGACACACGATTTATTCCTGGAGCCGGAAAAGTCTTAAAATAAACAATAACAATTGGACGTACTTTCTGAAAAACGTTCCAACCCAAACTCGGGTCAAAATCGAGTTATTATTAGCAAATTAGTTAAGGGGTTACTACAGCCACGTGCAAAAGTATTAGGCACCCCTATTGTTTGTCTCTATCTCAACAATGAGCGCTCGGATAAGGGTTTTATGGTCTTACTATTGCATCGGCGGCATTTTTAAACAAAAATAAACCAATAACAAATATTTATGACACCCAGGTGCAGTTTAAAACAATGTTTTTACAAATTTGCAATTTTAAAGTTTACTCTTTTAGTGTGTTATCAGTGCTTGCAGTGAACAGACACATATCGTACGCAATTGTTGCTACCATATTCCTGAAGACTAATATTCATCGAGTTAATAATGCCTAAAAAAGCAGAACTTAGTGCAGAGCAGCGCCTAAAAATTAAAATTTTACATGAACAAGGCATGTCTCAAGTGAAAATAGCCCGAGAAGTGAAGTGCTCGCGTTGTGCAGTGCAATATGCACTAAATCGCTTCAAAGAGATCGGTACTCATGAGAATAGGCCAAGAACAGGCAGAAGAAAAATAACTACAGATCGTGAAGACCGATTGTTAATTAGGCAGTCTCTACAGGACCGTAAAAAAACTGCTTTGGAGCTCGCTGCAGCTTTATCTGAAGGAAAAAGCAGATCAGTGAGCGCGTGTACTGTGAGAAGAAGGCTTATTGCAGCTGGGTTAAAAGGTTGCAAGGCAAGAAAGAAGCCGTGGCTATCGGAGCACAACAAGAAAAATCGGTTGCAGTGGGCCCTCAGACATAGAGATTGGACAGTGGAGGATTGGTCCAACGTACTGTGGTCAGACGAATCTAACTTTGAGGTATTGTTATTTAATTTATGTATTATACCAAAACACATAGCCGTCTTTGAAATCACGTCCTGCGAGGGAAATATGCAATCTTGAATTAAGTTATTTTTTTGCTTGTTCCATAGGTGTTTGGAACACCCGGTGTTACTTACGTCAGGCGAAGGGTGGGCGAAGAGTACAACCCAGATTGTGTAGTGCCCACTGTTAAACACGGTGGAGGCTCAATAATGATCTGGGGTTGCATGGCTGCCGATGGAGTGGGCGAAATGATGTTGTGTGAGGGGCGAATGAATAGCACCAAATACACAGAAGTTCTGGAAACAGCTCTAGCACCGTCTGTTACACAGATTTTTGGTGATACAAACACCGACGGCGTAAAATTCCAGCAGGACAACGCCACTTGCCACAAGTCAGCACACACTATGGCATGGATGGCTCAAAATGGAATAGATCTTTTGGACTGGCCGCCACAATCACCGGACCTCAATCCTATTGAACATATTTGGTCTATTTTGAAGAAAAATATCCGTAGACACTCGATAAGCAACAAGCAAACACTACTCGCCGCGTTAAAGCATGAGTGGCAAAAGATATCCCAAGAGGAATGTTTTAAGCTGGTAGAGTCAATGCCAAAAAGAGTGGCTGCTGTCATTAAATCCAAAGGTGGACCGACAAAATATTAATTATTTTATTAAAATAAATCTTAGTAATCATATGTTTTGTTTTCTTTACATTCCCTATGCTCAATCACCCTAAAACTGACATTACTATAGGGTGCCTAATACTTTTGCACGTGGCGGTATTTACTAGCTAGAAAAATTCGGTAGCTCTACTATCACTCTAAATATGAAATCATGACTTAATAGCCCAACCCACATGTATGACGAAGCAATACGGGATTGAACTTCAATCACGATTATCTCAAAATGTTAACTTTGTGGGTTGGAACGTTTTTCAGAAAGTACATCCAATTTTGCTCTACTTCTAGTTAATGTTACATTCGACATTTGTACGAAACATAGATAAAAATACGATATACCAGTGATTGATCCAGGACATGATCTATTTATATGCTAAATTTCATCCAAATCAGTTTAACGATTTAAGTGTATATGTTTAACATGCATTCAAACATCTTCACTAACTTATACATTTATTATATGCTAGATGTTCCCGCGGTTTCACCCGCGTCTATCGTTACTGCGACGCCTCCGTGGGTCGTAGCGTGATGTTATATAGCCTATAGCCTTCGTTGATAAATAGGCTATCCGACACTAAAATAATTTTTCACCAAACAAACTCTTCAGCTTTATAATATTAGTATAAATTACCAGGACACGTATCGACTCTATCTCTTATCAATTGTTAAGCCAGTTAAAATTGTATAGTCATCGTAAACTTATTTTATTTGATTTCATGATCGTGTGCCATACTAATATTATAAATGCGAATGTGAGTTTGTTTGTTTGTTTGTTACGCTTTCACGCATTTCGCATACACGTTGTCAGGTTGTCAGTACAGAATTGGACATAGTATACCTTTCATAAAAAAGCTACTGTTACTAATCTTACCTTTTTTTACGTGGGGTTATGCTCCTGATTCATACGCCACAATGAGGCGAGAGGGTTATGTCGGGCTCTCCCGAGATTTCGAGCCTACCGACTAATACCACCACGGTATGCCACGCTGCTATGTGTGGTGGGTGGGTCGCTGGCACTAGAACTACATTAGCGACCCACTCAGCAGCGCTCAATGCAGAAAAGAAAAGGTCTTACCTAACCTAACCTATGTGTACGCGAGCGGAGTACGCAGGGAAAACCTAGTATTTCAATAAAAACCGCGTGTCTATATTTTGAAACTTATATATAACTTATATATAAAAGTTGGACATAAATCCAACTAGTACATATATGTTTATATGTAAATTACTGGTATTTATTGGTACCTGAGGTGGTATAAGTCAATGTCAAATAAAAACAGCAAGGACATATTGGATTTTGAGGCGAGAGCCTCGCAATGTTAATGCGCCGTTTTATTTTGAACCTACTACTTTTGTAATATCATTTCATCTTATTCTTATTTCATTTCATCTTATCCTATTGTCGAACTATTGTATTTGAACGAAAGAGACTAGATCCCACAACACAGGGAATCCTAGTGTGGGTCTAGGGCCTCAATCCATGTATTGCTTGTTTTTTAAGAGACAATAATCTATTATTACACTACGAGGGAGACCTTCTTCTGTTAATCCTTGATCGTTTACAGTACGTAAAAGAGCTGTCTAGATGTTAAGATTGTTGTATTTTGAATGTGCGTGGTCAGAAGTGCAGTTTTACTTCGTGGTTGAGCCTCGATAGGAAGTAGGAAGCTAAAATAACGATGAGGATAAAAGTATTACTCAATCAAGATTTTATAGTGTGAATGTTTAGAGCATAAAAATAATACTATGGTCATGTCTATTTATTAAAGTGCTAAACGAAATGATGTACTATATTGACACGTGATTATTACGTCACAATGTTCTAACACAACATGCTAGTAAAACGACTTTGTCTAATTACCACTGTTAAAACGGAAAAGTACAATTTGTACGAATATACCTACTATGAACTTTTAAAGGTATTTTCAATTGTTCGGTGCATCATTCAAAGAACTCTATCATCCCTCGGGATTATATAATTCTTTACTAACTCCTCGGATTTACAGACAGGTACATTCGATCCATATTTCATTAACTTTGTTGTAAAACTAACTAAACAAACTAGGTACCTACCATCACCATCTAAACCGAAAGACGTCCTCTGCTGGACATAGGCCTCCCTCATGGTTTTCCATAGGTACATTCATTTTATTACTCTAGTAACCATACTGTGTACTAAAAACGTGTAAACTTATTGATGTCATATCATATAGTATTGTCTTCTGTTTACGCGAATGTTATTCATTGAAATTAAACTACTATATACGGATTTTATCGCGTTGTTTATTTGACACTTTAATACAAAATTTTTATAACTGTTAAACTACTATTACTATTAAACTTTACTAATTTTAAGCTAATTAAATTATTGAAACTATTAAAACTATTTATACTATTACTATACTATTATACTATTTATATTTGTGTTTATACTTTCCCTGACGTTTCGGTTGCTTTTCAGCAGCCATGGTCACGGGGAGACTAAGATGGCAGTTGTCTCAATGTTCCAGTGTAGTTATTTCAAAGTACCCGAACATAATTTAATCATGGGTGTTTCTGTTTACGCAGAATGAGCTCAAAGTATCATGAAGTCTAGCTGTGGTTTGCTTCTTCATATCATATTTTTAAAAATTCATCTGCCGCGCTAGGTATAAGTTCTTGTATCGCAGGGAACTATACAAACATTCAAACAACGGACACAACACCCAGACACAGTAGACTATAATAGTGTTAGAATTCGTATGGTAACAGTATATGGCTTTTATGTTAGCAATAAAGCATGCCATTAGAGAACGTGGTACCTTTTAACAATAACATGATTTATTTTATTATTGATAATAAAATAACAATAAATAAAGATAAAGCATTTTAGATACAATAACGAGTGAATTATAAAAAAATTACTATTATGCATAGCTATACAATATAAAGTTTTTATTTAAAGATAAATAATAATATTCTACCACATACACACAACACCATCTAGCCCAAACTAAGCAGAGCTTGTACTATGGATACTAGACTATGGATAAACATACAAATATACATTTTTTTTTTGTAAATACATACATATTATACATAGAAACACCCAGACCAAGACAAACATCCATGTTCATGCACACAAATGTTTGACTTGTGAGGGAATCGAACCCGCGACCTCAGTCGTGGCAGTCGGTTACACAAACTACCACGCCATCGAGGCCGTCAACTTAAACTCCCGCACTAGGAACAAATACTGTGTCGCGAGGGACTTTACAAACATTCAAACAACGGTCACAAAGTTCACCCAGACTCTGAATAACCATATGTGGTTCACACAAAGTTTTGTCCCGTGTGGGATTCGAACCCACAACACTCGGTGCAGTGGCAGTGGCGAGGCGACCATTTAAACCACTACGCCATCTGTTTACTCAGCGTGACGTTTTATGACTGACAACTGACAGTTTAAGGATTTATTATAATTTTCGTCAGCGTTTGCGTTCAAAGGAAGATGTATGAGGTGGTAAAGAGATCCATCATAGTTATAAACATGTCTACATGCTCCATCTTATTTGTTCAGTTTAAACTGTAGATTTACATAATATTGCTGATTTAAATTTGAGTACGGATTGCGTAATGGTCGAGTTGTCAATGTCACTGCGACAAGAATTGTGGGTTTGATCTTTCGATCACGGGTCGAAAATTGTGCAATCCACTTAGAGTTGTGCCGAATCTGGGTGTTTTTGTGTCCTTTGTTTGAAAATTTGTAGAGGTCCCAGGCGATACAGGAATTATTGTCAGTGTGGACGTTATCCTCTTCCTAACTAATATTATAAAAGCGAAAATGAGTTTGTTTGTTTGTTACCTTTTCACGCCTAAACCACTGAACCGATCATCCTGAAATTTTGCATATACGTTTTCAGGTGTACAGAAACGGACATAGGCTACCTTTCATCCCAAAAAAATTTACTGTTCCCGAGGAAAACAACAATAACGTTCTTATGATAATAGATGGCGCCACGTGTCTTTCGAATCATGATTGAATTATATTATTACAAGCAGAGTACAACCCGAATTGATTGTCAAATTTTAAATTAACGCGAGCGAAACCGCGGGCAAAAGCTAGTCTTAAAATAAAAATCATATTTATTTCCTGGAAGATTGTATAGAGACTACGGAATTTCATTTCATTCAAGGAAAATTCTACTTATTTAATGTTATTCATTTATCTATGGACTAAACTCAACATAAAAATGCTACGTATCACATATCATATAAGAAAATAAGTAGTTACTTAGTTGCACGGACGATGCAATGGTTTAGCGGTTATCTTGCCAATAGGCGTGCAACGATTGTTATGAGTTCGTTACGCATTAATTTCGCATATTATGTAATATTAGAGTAGGCTTCAAATTAAGGTGTTATTTAGTGGCCATTGTCCAAGAAAGGCATCTGTTAAATAATGATAATCATATATGAGACTACTTGTATTTACTACCGGTTAAAATAGAAGGATTCTTAGATGTATTTATAATATGTAAATTAAAGTAAATGTAATGTACCTACGGATTTTCATGTTTGAGGGAACTTAACAGTAGGTAAACCAAACTTCGGCTTTCGGCGGGAAGGGATCTGTTTAAGTAGTTTCTATTTATATTTCTACTTTTACTGATTATAAAATTACAAAGGACGTCATAACCTCTAAGTAGCTGGTCTATAAGATACATGTTATTCCATCACTCATATTTACTCTAATTCGATAGAGACAGCAAGCGATTACTACTGCGGATATTTTTTATTGCTCGTTTTGAAACAGATTATAGCTCATTCTAACTTTACATTGCATTATACCTACGTATGACTAAAGGAGTCTACAGCGTAAATTTATTATTATTGCTTTCAGTATAGATAATTTTAAGGTCCACCTGGCAGTCAGGCGGTCGGATAACCGACGTTGATGGATTTTAGTAATATACATTGCTTATTAATCACTGCAAATTAGAATAGTAATTCTCCTTTTGAGCTTCGTTTCAAGAAGGATAAATTATAACAATCGGATCGACGAATAGATTATTCCAGAACTTGTTCGTATGTGGGATAGATATTCGCCAAACGTGTACCGTACTGGACGATAACGTTTTCCTCTATAACCTCGTATAAGGAAGAACCGGTTATAACAATCGGATCAGCGCGGTAGGTAGATCATTCCAGAACCTGCTCGTAAAAGATAATTGCTGAAAGTATACCGTACCTCCTGGAAGTAACTGATCTTCTCGTAAAATGTGAGCGAAAATATTTTCTCGTATGATACGATGGTAGAATTATATGGAGTAGTAGGTAAACTTACTGAAGCATAGGTACTTTTTCAGAATACGTACCTAAACAGTAGCTAAATATTTTTATTTTTATTACTTGTGTTTACGTATCCAAAACCTCGATATCGGCAATAAGACATTTTAAATAATTATGATATCCCATTATAAATTCATATTAGGAACTGCAAGCAACGAAGGTTATCTAGTTTTAACCAAATGTTAATTTACATCCTTTTTCCTGTAATACGTTTAACAAACGATTGATTTAAATGTATTAGACCTAACTTGGTTTAAATAACCCATAGTTAAGTTTTTTGTTACTGGTGCATGGTCCATGCACCACAGGCACTAAAAAAATAATTAATTAGCTATGGATTTATAAGCGTAACAAATGTAACTATTTTATAACATACATTGCACCATATATACGACAAAATACTTTTTAAAATCTACTTTTTCACTACACTGAAAAAATCCACAATATGTACCTATTTTAACTTTAAATCACTATGTTTACTTTTTAATTGAAGCACTAGAAACACGTGTTAATGTTTTGTGTACGTTGGTAATATACGGGTTTTCGCATCTGAGTTTCGGTCACAACTGACTATAGCAAAGTAATGTTATACATTTTGAATGACTGAGTGATAATTGCCACAGTGTAACTTAGCGCAGAAGTTTAAGTCTGTTCAAGAAAAACTTGTATGCATTATCATCATCATATATACATAAATAATAAAATCATTTATTCTCTCTTCACAATAGTTACAAGAATCAAGTACAACTTACAGTGTAAATAGCCATTGTAAACTAACTTGTGGGAAACTGGTGCCTGAAGTAGGTTAAAAAAAACTTGTATTACCGGTCACCAGGCGCCCCACCGTTAATTTTATGTCATACTAGATGTTCCCGCGGTTTCACCCGCGTTTATCTTTACTGCGCCGCCCCCGTGGGTCGTAGCATTATGTTATATAGCCTATAGCCTTCCTCGATAAATAGGCTATCCAACACTAAAAGAATTTTTCAAATCGAACCAGTAGTAATCACGCAGAATAAACCAGGAGAAACATCGTTTGTACTATGTCTGTAATAGATAATTATTTAGCTGCAATGTTATTTTAAAACTGCGATATCTCCTAAGATATTCATTGAAATCGAATGATGTAAAGGGCAATTTTGTTTTAAATTAAAAACTTATGACGAATAACGTATTTATTTGGATAAGGATTAATATCATGTTTATAATAATATCTTCGCAAATAATGCATTATTTTAGAACAAATTTGGTTAGCATAAAAATGGTTATAGTGAGCCAACCTTAAAAGATAGACATATGCTGTCGCGGACTTTTTTTTAGAACTTTTTAAGGGAAACAATTCTGTCATACATGATTTTTGCGAAACTTTAACTGTTTACGCAGCGCACGCAGCGGAAGCTCTCAAAAGGAAAAAATACCCTCCGATTTTGAAACATTCTTCATTGGTGCTCAGCTCCTATTGAACTTAGCGTGATGATATATAGCCTATAGCCTTCCTCGATAAATGGGCTATCTAATACAGAAAGAATTTTTCATATCGGACTAGTAGTTCCGGAGATTAGCGCGTTCAAGCAAACAAACAAACAAACTCTTCAGCTTTATAATATTAGTATAGATTTGTTACAAGACGGTTTTACAATTCACTGGATCTGTAGATTGCCCCCTTTATACAAGAATATGAACATGAGAAAACAATAACAAAAAATAAAAATTGTAAAATAAATGACTTAACTAAGTATCCCTGAGTGTGAGCCTGTGTTTTGTGTGTATGTGAATGTTTTCTGTATGTTTTTATATAGATGTTTTCTTAGAGTGCTTTTAATTGTTGTGGTAGTGATCTTATAGAAGCATATTTGCGCTGAATTTAGCGATATCCAGCACTAATTCACTGGATGTAGTGAGTTTGATTTCCACGCGGATTCATTGTGGTCTATTTATAGTTTGTTGCACAGCGGTAGTGATGCAACATCTATGCACAAGTTCCCGGGTTCGATTTCAGAGTTAGGTTAGGTTAAGAGCTACAGTGGATTTCTTGACATGGACATGTGCCCCGTAGGAAGCAATTGGCTGCCGGAATATAGATATATCTACACCTACCCCTTCAGGAATAGAGACGTTAGTCAATGTAAGTACAAATATTTCTTTTCTGAGTATTTTTGTCTGAAATCCTAACTAAACTATAAATTAACTAAAATATCATAAATGCGAATGTAAGTTTTTTTGTTACGCTTTCACGCCTTACTTACTCGACCGATTATCATGAAATTTTGCATACACGTTGTCAGGGGTATAGAAAAGGACATAGGGTACCTTTCATCCAGAAAAAATTGGTTGACTCTAAAGTCGGTTTACAGACGATAGTTTAAACGTGACAACGTCATAACAAAACATTGATGAAAACGTAGAATGAGCGTAGCGGGACAATGAGCGTAACGGGACAATGGGCGTAACGGGACAATGAGTCATCCTTTTTCGTGCGTGCAGCCGGCGTTCATCGATTTATTAGACGTTGTCACGTCAAAAAGTAGGTACTGTTCCTGAGGCATAGAAAGTTGTCATAACTTACATTTACGCGAGCGAAGCCGAGGACAAAATCTTGTTCTGTATAATGGAAAAGCCCCACACAACACAGGGATTAATTCCTAAACCGTGCGTTGTCTTAGAAAAAAGGTCTTTATCAAAGTCATTACAGGCATTGATTATAATAATATAATATAATATTCTATCACATAAACACAACACCAACTAGCCCAAACTAAGCAGAGCTTGTACTATGGGTACTAGACAATGGATAAACATATGGATGTTTGTCTTGGTCTGGGTGTTTCTATGTATAATATGTATGTATTTACAAAAAAAAAAGTATATATGTATGTTTATCCATTGTCTAGTACCCATAGTACAAGCTCTGCTTAGTTTGGGCTAGATGGTGTTGTGTGTATGTGGTAGAGTATTATTATTATTATTATTATTATATAATATACTTTTTTTTGTAAATACATACATATTATACATAGAAACACCCAGACCAAGACAAACATCCATGTTCATGCACACAAATGTTTGACTTGTGCGGGAATCGAACCCGCCACCTCAGGCGTGGCAGTCGGTTACAGTGACCACTACGCCATCGAGGCCGACAAATAATGTGATTTCATAAAAACGCGGAAGTGACGTGTTTTCCTGATTAATACTTGTTTTCATTAAGGTTGTCGTTTGTTACTTTTGGTTGTGAAACTCCTTCGTAATCATGATTACACGACTAGTACAGTTAGTGACATAAATGCTGAACATAAAATTTTCTAATACTTCTTTTTTTGAAGACTTCTCCCGGTTTAGGTCACAATTTCTGTGTCACGAGGGACTTTGCAAACATATAACTAATTGATAAAAAGTAGGTGTACTTCAATCAATCAATCAGCCCACCGCAGTCCACTGCTGGACATAGGCCTCTCCCATTTTACGTCACAACATCCGGTCTGCCGCCTTTCGCATCCAGTCTGACCCAGTTACCTTTTTCAGGTCATTGGTCCACCTGGCCGGGGGGAGTCCTACCTTACGTTTACCAAGTCGCGGTCTCCACTCTAGAATTCGCTTGCTCTAACGGCCATCGGTCCTTCTACAGATATGGCCAGCCCATTGCCACTTCAGCTTGCTTATTCTGCGAGCTATGTCGGTTACCTTAGTTCTTTTACGGATAACCTCATTTCTAAGTTTATCCCTCAAAGAAACTCCTAGCATAGCTCGCTCCATAGCTGGCAGGGCGATTTTAAATTTTTGAACTAGCCTTACTGTGAGTGTCCACGTTTCACTACTACGGTGTACTTTGTATCCATTAATTATATGTTTGCAGGAGGTGTACTTTGTCTCAGAAGAATTATCTGTGGGACACACAAAAAGCAATTGTCCGATGTGGGATTCGATCGCATTCATCAGCGAGGCGATCGGTTACCAACTTCGCCATTAGTAGGTACAACAATTTATTATATCACGCAGTACAGCTTCTTGAATAGAGTCGTCGATTATGGCACTTGCCCCACGAAGATCTCTACTTGGTCCAAGTCCAGTAGTAGCCAATCTTCTATGAACATCTTGAAAGCAACGAGCAGATGGTACTGGTCGTCTCGTTGGAAACGTAGCTAAATAAGTTGTACGAGCACCTTTTGCCTTCCATTGCACAGTCCATAATAAAAATGCATATCGGCGATTTGCGCCGGAGGAAAATCACTCAAACGGGGCATCACAAAACAAGAACACACGAGTAGCAGCGGCGAATGATTCTTTCTGTAGACCTGGCCCGCAATTTATGTAACAGAAACAAGTATTAAGGCGATCATGCTAGCTGTCTACTGGTCATGCAAAGTTTAAAGTTATTACTGTATTATTAATTAAAATGCTTTTATTTTTATTTAAAATGCTTTAATTAATAATACAGTAATAACAGTGTCGGCCTCGATGGCGTAGTGGTTGGTGTAACCGACTGCCACGCCCTAGGTCGCGGGTTCGATTCCCGCACAACTCAAACATTTGTGTGCGTGAACATTGGTGTTTGTCTTGGTCTGGGTGTTTCTATGTATAATATGTATGTATTCACAACAAAAAAAGTATATATGTATGTTTATCCATTGTCTAGTACCCATAGTACAAGCTCTGCTTAGTTTGGGCTAGATGGTGTTGTGTGTATGTGGTAGAATATATTATTATTATTATGCCGTAATTATGAATGTCATTCTTTAAAGGGACAACTCCCGCACTAGGTATAATTCATGTGTCGCGGGGGACTTTACAAACATTCAACCAATGGCACACAAAGAAAACCTAGAATCGGAACTACTGTTTGTGGATCACACAAAGTTTTGTTCCGTGTGGAGATCGAATCCGGATACTCGGCGCGGCGGCAGGGGAGAGGCGATCACATAAACCACTACGCCTTCCGTAATGTTATTAACCTCGTTAAAGTTATATTTTCGGGTACTTTTGTCTTTTTATAATTAAGGCTATTTTTCTGTACTGCTTTATTTGTAATGACTACTAATGTACTAACAGAATGTAAATAAAAATATATCTTGGCCTTTGACTCGGATCTTGGGGCTCAGACAATGCATTTTTACTGAGTCTGGTCTCCAGCCAATTGACTAATTGAATCGATCATTCTTTATTTAGAAATAATAATATCAGCCGTGTAGTAAACTGTTCCATTGCTGGGCACGGGCCTCTTCTCAGTGTGAGAACGGTTAGGCCATAGTTTACCACGCTGGCCTAGTGCGGGTTGACAGATTTCACATATCTTCGAGAACATTATGGAGAACTCTCAGTTATGCAGGTTTGCTCAAGATTTTTTCTTGCTCCGTTAAAGCGAGCGATAAAAAACTATTTAAAGACGCACATAACTTTGAAAAGTCAGAGATGCTCGCCTCGGGAACTCGAGACCACTGCGTGGCAGTCCAACGGTCTTCCACTAGGCATTTACTGCCGTAAAAAACATTGAATGACAGCATAATTTAAAATCTTTCAGATGTTTATTAACTTATGTCGCTGACTGTACTTGTTTGTACATTATTAGTAGATGCATCACAAGATATAAAATATTGTGATGTACTGTCATTATAGTCACGCACTATAATGACAGCACATCACAATATTTACAAATAAAACAAACAAGATACAAATAAAATAAAATCTACATCAATTAAACAGACTTTAAATGCACCGAAAAGTATATATAGGTATGTATGTATAATTTATCATTTGGGTCTAACCAAATTAAATTAAAATTCCCAATTCAACATTATTCATAATCGTTTTATCATAAGTGATCAAAATCGTTCCAAATTATCTCCATAATCTATCATCAGATCTCGAACTAGATAGAGGTTCTTTTTAATTCTAGAGCGAAATAACACTGCGGGATATCCACCCAAACGTCCGGTTTAGTTTTAATTGGGGCAGTACGGCTGTAGAATTTTGAAAGATTCTAGAAAAATAAGTTTGTCTACTTGTACTGCAATGAGTAAAGCTGCATGTCTGAGAGTTCTCCATAATGTTCTCGAAGATGAGTGAAGATAAGCTGGCAACTCGCACTGTGCCAGCACGGTGGACTTCGGCGTAACTCTCCTCACATTGAGAAGAATTCCGTGCCTAACAGAAGGGCAGGATACACACAGGACTGATATTATTATTATGGCGGCAGCTCTTAGACAGTTACTGTTCTAACTTCGATCAAATCTTAGATTTTAATGAGGATACCGTTATGCCTCGAGTCTATACACTTATGCTACGCTTAAGTTTATAATTCGTCGTGCGTTGTGTTTACCGTTATTTTACAAGGACAGTATCAAAACAATACAAAACCATAAGAAGACTATAGGCTATATAGCTTTGCATCGTTTCAATAGGTAGTCGGTACGAGCCGTTATAAAATATTAGTTGCAATTTTTTGTTATTACATCATTGAGGTCATTCGAACAATCAGTTTAGAACTTTAGACCAGCGCTGTGTCTAGTCTAATTAGTTTACAGTTATGTAACACTACGTATTCTGACTTATAAACGAGTGTTATGTCAAATGAGAGTTTTATATGTATGTAGCTTTAATAGTCTTGTAATTTTAATATAAGTATAGAACAAAGGTGAAAAGAATGTTTAGGGCCCGCTTCATGGTATGCGAAAATTGTAGGCTACGTTCGCGTGAAATACGCAGAGTAGCCTTACGCATTGCCGAATTTAGGGTCAATGTAAAGGGATGGTATGCGAGCCGCCGGCCACCCTTTGCCATCTAAGGACGCGGTACTGCTTAGCGCGAGACGGCCCATTCAAACCATCACCAAATAGCTGGCTGGAGCCGCCTTATCCACTCAAATCGAGATTTATAATGATTTATTTATTATATTGCCAAGTGCTGGATGTAGGCGTTTTACCACCAACATATCTCTCCAGAGAAGTTTCGCGTAATAGTGGATAACCTATGAGACTCTTTGAAAATTCAAGTTTAGTCAGAAATCCCCAGAACTCATTGCAAAACCTTACAATCCAACCCATATATTTACAACTAGTAAAATTATTTGAGCTCACACTTTAGTAAGTGCATTGGCATAAACACTTATTTTTTGCTGTCAAAGCAAAAACATCTCATGGCCAAAAGAGACATTACATAGATACAAATTAAAAATATTACTGATTCTTGGCCGTTTTGTAGGTCACCTGATCACAAGCGTAGGCAAAAAATAGGAAATAATGTCACGTGAAAATTGCGACAATTGAAGCAAGATCGTTTCCTTAATGGATAGCTCAAGTGTTTTATTATTGAATATAATGCACTTAATACAGCGTATCGCTGAAAGGTGTGGTCATATTTGAGTCACGGATATCTGGTAAATAATATTGTGCATGTTTATGATAACAGGATTTAAGAAATTATTAAATAAATATTGCATATTTCACGTGAATAAAATGTAATATTCGTCATTTATTGCTTAGACGGACTTGAATGTTCGAATAAGAATGTTAAATGAACAGCTCTCTTTCCTTATGAATTTATTTATTAGTTATGATTGATATTATAGATGCAGTATTGCACAATGGCTACCCACCACGTTTGGGTATGCTGCTGTTACCGAAAATAGTAGTCAGAATATGCAAGCTTTTTATTGTTATTTTAGAAAATATGCATAACATTTACAAAATCTTATTTAACACAGATATTAAATAACTATACTTTATAATTCAATTGTTTGTTCTTATGTACATGAATACATAGACACGTGATCCTATATCCCTCTATAGTTCCACGTAATAGAGGGTGCGTCTATTACCGCGTAACAAACAAGTTCAAGAGTACTTGCTTCTAATGACATGTTCTTGTAATATACTTTACACTTAGTCCAATGAGGTGCATGAAATTCCGATTCCGGGAAGCAAACCCGAGACTTTATACACAGAAGTCGCACTACAGATGGAGCCTTATCTTTAGGTAATCACATTTGCTTACAATCAGGTAGTCCGATATCTGATCATTATCTTATCAGAATGAAAACTACAACTATTATTGTTTTCAGTCTATGTATATAATAATATGAAGGATGCATTATCTATAAGTGGATATCACTGAACAACAGCCGCTCACGTACAAGGTTTTTGTTGTGGACGCAAGTAGGAAACTAGATCAGGAACACTAAGTTTTTCACGTCGTGACGAAACTTAATAAAGGCTACCTGTGATAGGTACAAAGCACTAGAAAATACCTTTTTATGACTAAGAAAATTATCTATACATATAATAAAATCGTAGGAAAGTCAAAACTGTAATTGAATATTTTTTTAAAAGAATACTTGGGGCGTGATCTTCAATCGATATCGAAGCCAAAAATATAGTTTTTAGAATTTTTGTCTGTTTGTCTGTATGTATGTCCGGGCTAAACTCAAAAAGTACTGCATGGATTTACTTCAAATTTTGCATGAATATTACTAACAGGTCGGGTCAAGATATAGGCTACATATTATCACGCTATCACCTACGGGGGAGGAGCTGTGAATCTTAATTTTTTTACGCATTCTGTGACAGCGTGTAATCTAACGACGCATATTTAAATGTTGTTTTTGAGTAAGCCATGCTATTATCTAGTTTTACACTATAAAAACTACGCCATTTAAGTAACTTGGGCAGAGAAATATAGTTGGGTTCCGCGGCGACAAACACTTTTTAGTTAAAATCTACGCGGACGACGTCGCAGGTAACAGCTAGTTTCACTATAAGATTACTTGTTCCAATATGGCAAATACAATTGAATATAGGCTTTTAAAAAGCTGATAATTAAGGTGGCAGGCAAGCATACGACCTACTTGGTGGCAGTTACGCATGCGTTGACAACTCTAGGAGTAAGAGATGGGATTGAAGGAACGAAAATGATAGATATGCGGATAAAATGCATTCTTACTTATTGGTTTTCTGTAAGAAGTACTTTGCCAGGAGAGCAGCTCGGCAGAACTATTTGAGAATGCCGTAAATTACTGTCCCGAGTCTTGGCAATGGAGCCAAATATTAAGATCTTTGATTGGAATAACAACATTCAACATGGCATAGTGACGAGATGACCATTTAAACCATTACACCATGCTAGTAGTCGAAAGATTCTGTCCCACCCGGGTCCAAAATTATGTAATCCAAAAATCACTATTTGAAGTTTCTAGATATTCGATGCACTTTAACACAGCAAGATAAAGCGCTTGAGCTTGATGTTTAAACTGGAAGAAGTTTACTTCTTCCAGTTTAAACATTAAGCTCAAGCGTTACTTCCGTAGTCTACTACGAAAGTAGCCTTACGAAAGGTTGTACTCGAACAATTTTGTGTTGTGTTCCTACATTACGTAGGGTCTAGCTCTTTAAGCAGAGCCGTGTTGTCATCAGATGACCAATAATTCCTTGTTCCAGGAACAAGAAATTACCTTGCAACACAGTGAGCCTTTCTTGAGGGTTCGAAAACACACGAGTGATTTTCCAGTTGCGAATCCGTAGGCTATGCTTAGTGAAGGCTTAGGTAAAGAGGAGAGACTTTGTGATTATGATATTAAAATAAGTGATTATCATTGAAGTAATTTGCTGCCCAAAGCCGATTAGCAAACATCACAAGTTGACATTCTGTCCGTGTGTGTCGAATCGCGAATTTACGTAAGTACTCTAATCCAATACTATCGTCAGTCTTATGTTGTAAATGAAGTTTGTCATTGGCATTATACAAAAGTTGTTTGTCATTCAACTGTTCTTACTGTGGGGTAATATTAAATTATTTTTGGCAGTCAGACTGATAAGCAAGTATACGGATAGCTTGGTGGTAATTTGATATCTTAGATTACTATATAATATCAGCCCTGTAAGCTGTTGGCACGGGCATCTTCTGAGTGTGAGAAGGGATAGGCCATAGTCCATCACGCTGGATTAATGCGGGTTAGCAGACTTCACATATTTTTGAAAACTTTATTGAGGACTCTCAGATATGTAGGTTACCTAATGATGTTTTCTTTTACCGTTAAAGTAAGCGATATTAACTATTGAGTACGCACAAAAATAACCAAAATCATACTGTTAACTAGACTGTACATTGAAGTTATGTTGACAACATAACTTCAATGTACAGTCTAGTTAACAGTATGATTTTGGTTTCAAAGAATTTGAAATTTTGCCGAGTACCGAGTAGTTGATGACGACAGTGATCGATTAGGAAACTCATTATCTATCATCATCACGTACAAAAATGTTTATAGTGCTAACTTTAATAACTGATAATAACTTGACGTAGGTAATGCATACATACATACAGACTCACGCATAGATAGCCGCTAAGGAGTAGGAAAATACGTACATATATAAACTGTTTTAGTCTCATTTAATAAAGGATGAGTCATAAATATTCGACCCAAGAGCCGAGCCTATTGCTGTGTATTGCGATATATTTACTTACGATTGAATTCCATGAATAAATGCGTGAATTATGTTATTCGATATATTGCTGACTGATACTGCATTTTGATTAAGCATGCACTTTTAATTGAAAGAAATACATACACGTTAGGTATATAACCCTGCGCAGCCAAACCTATAATACTACGTAAAATATAGCTTGGGTCCTGTAATACTAATAATACTAATTGTATATGTACTTACCTGTAATACTAATTTGATCAGATAGGTATAGGATATAACCTCCCTCAGTAAGAGCACCTATAAATCTATACAAATATTATAAAGAGGAAAGATTTGATTTTTTGTTTGTTTGTTTGTAAGTATTTAACTCAAAAACTACCCAACCGATTTTAAAAATGCTTTCACCATTAAAAGTTCTATTATCATCGAGTAACATAGGCTATATTTTATTTTACTTATTATTTACTGTTACTAACACAATCTTCTTTTACGCGAACGAAGCCACGGACAAAAGCTAGTAGCTAAATAGCTTTTTTTTTTTAAATATGGGCTCATTTATCATAAAAGAAAATTATTAGAATATATTAAACAAAATGACTTATCAACAAAATAAATAACTAAAAACAACCTAATTACCAAATAAGTGAGCACCAAAACACCTATCGTCTAACGACCATTTGAAATGTATTTATACGCAATGTTAGGGAGTCCCCAAACTTATCGACGTGGAATCGGCTTCAGCCGGTCAGAAAAACCTTTATGTTAACGTAATAAGGGTGTCGCTAATGCCATTCGCATCGCCTCGGCGCGGACGACGCGACGCGACGGCGGCCGACGGCGAAACGGGTGGTTTGTCGCTTATCTGATCGCATCCGTATGGCGCTGAAAGTAGCCGAACGCCCACGTCGACGCTTTTAAATTACCGAAAGCAGTCGAATGCATGAGTTCAATCCCGTCGGCGCCGGTGGTCGGATGGCGTCGCAGACTACCGATCGGCGCTGAAGACGGCCGAACGGCGTCGAAGACAGCCGAACGGCGTCGGAGACGGTCAAACGGCATTGCTTCTAAAAACTCAAATTTAACAATGAAGAATGAAAAGTAAAAATGTCCGTACAACTCGAGCGTCTCTTATAATCTGCGATGAAAACGTTTGTGGATGTACTGAATACTCATGACCTCTGTACGGATGAGTAGACTACCGAAAGAAAGTGAACAGCCGTCACAAACGCCGTTCGGAGGAGTCTACGGTCGTTCGTAGGAGGTGACGGCCGTTCGGAGAAGACGACGACCGTTCGGAGAAGTCTATAATCGAACGCAAGTGAACAGCCGTCGCAATGGCCGGGCCGTTCGGAGAAGTCAGCTGCCGTTTGCTTGTGATCAGCCATCGCGACAGCCGATTGGCGTCAAGCCGAGTAATGTGGTGATACGCACTCGACTTAAGCCGATTCCGCGTCAATAAGTTTGGGGACTCCCTTATACTGTTCTCATGTACCTACCTAAGTGACTTTGTCTTTTTGAGAATTAAACAAACCCACGCAAGTTGTGTGTGTGTGTATCGTTTTAGCTAGTCAATTTAAAGGTGGCATAAAATAAAACCTTAATTTTAAATAAATAACTTATTATGCCCCATTTTACTAAAATTACTTTCATTTCAGTGGGGATTATGTTGATGATATTTAATTATAAATAATCGATAAAATGTTATCATTCTCGTTGATGTTTGTATATTTTATATAATTTAATATATCTAATCAATATATATATCTAATATATAGAAATCAAATAAAAGGATTAGAACAATGTATTTTTATCAAATTGATAGTGCCTATGTGCGTTTCTCAAGTTATTAGACATAATTCGAGCTAACAGTTGTTTTCCGTTTATGCATATTATAAATAAATTGTACGAAAACAAGCGCTTATGCCGCGGGTCTAGCGGCTATTATATAGTAGACCAGTTTTTGCCCGCGGTTTGGCTCACGTAAAAGTAGATTAGTTACGTTAGTAACAGTTTTTAATATCGCGTATGTTACTCGGTGATTATATGGTTTTCTAATGGTGAAAGAATTTATAAAATCGATTGAGTCGTTATTAAATCCTTACAAACAAATAAACAAAAAATCTAATAATAAATCTTTTCTTGTTATAATATAAGTATAGATATAGTTTAGGCGAACGCCATCGTAATTACGCATATACAGCTACGTTTAAGAAATCATCTAATAACTCGTGATAAGCAAAATCACGAGTAACATTAGCTATTTCATTCGATACCGCTTCGCTAATTTTGATAAAGAGTCGATTCACTAGCCACTACAGCTACGTGTATAGTGTGATAGCGTTTATAAGCCACGTGTTATTAACTTATTAACCATGTGATAAAATAAATCATAAGGCACATTAACTCTTTGATTCGATACCGATTTGATAAATCATAATTGTGTTTTTATCATTATGTATTGAGAGTAGCAGCGACAGCCCAGTGGAAGACTGGTGGACTGCTACGCAGAGGTCTCGGGTTCGATCCCAAGGCATGCAACTCAGTCTTTTCGAAGTTATCTGCGTATAAATTATGGCTTGATTTAGCGCAGGATTCTCAAATCTCACACGACACTTTTAGTAATTTTATCGCTCGCTGTAATTGTGAAGGAAATAATCACGTAAAAACGAACGCATGTGCTAAAGTTCTCCATAATGTTCTCGAAGATATGGGAAGTCTGCCAACTAAGAAGAGTCCCGTGGGACATACACAGTTTATTCTCCATAAATAATAATAATATCAGTCCTGTACCTATATAAACTGTTGGGCACGGTCCTCTTTTTCAGTATAAGAAGGATTAGGCTATAGTTTACCACGTAGCCCCAGTGGGGACAATCGTTGAGAACATTGTGAAGATATCTTAGACGTGCTGGTTTTCTTATGATACCTTATTTAATTATTTGATAGATTGCCTGCGCAGATAAAGCAAGCGATGATTAATTATTTCATACGCATATAAGTAGGAAATGTCAGAGGACTGTGCCTTGAACTCCAACTCGAGATCTCTGTGTGGCAATCTAACGGTCTCCCATTAGCTGCAAATTTTTATTAACTAAACATATACATAAATGACAATATGTCCGGTTAACGGTCATCATAGATTTTCAATTCTGCATGGGAATTCCACAATACTCAACGCTGTGGCACTACGATATCCTTGCATTCATAATATACATAATATTGACGTAAATTGCAAATAAATCACTAAATTGTAATTATCGCGAAAAGCAATAAATTGTCATTACACGCCTCGGATGATGCCTAGAAATGCTACTTTTCGTGTAACCCACGTTATAGCTTCAAAGGAAGACATTTTCAAGTTTTTGATATTGCTAGACTTTCTACAGCGTGCTTCAATGTGTCGAATACATATTACTATTACATGTCGAATATCTTCTTTTGTGATCGGGTCGTTACGCACTCAAATTATATCAAGGTGTGCGAATCGACACAAAAATATTTTTAAACGTGTCATTTCGCACAATTCATACGTGGACCATGGACAGCGTAGTGAAACCACTACGCTCTTAAACAAGTGATCACCTCGTCGCGCGCCGCTGCCACTACGTCGAATGTAGTGGGTTCGATCCCCACACGGGCAATAATTAAATAATCCACAAATAGTGGCTCTGAGTCTGGCTGTTCTTTGTAATAAACTTCCTCGTGACATGGACAGTAATAATCCGAGTGCAGCGGTTGTCTTTTAAAAATACACAACGTACAACCAGACAACATTTTATTTGTCCTTTTTCGTAATAGAATCCTTCTTACGATACCTAAGGACCTATACCAAAACACTCGATCTATGAGACAATAAATTTCCTACATTCGCCATAAAAGATTTCTCATAATATGAGAAATCTTATAAGGCGAATGCAGGAAATTTTATATAATTTATTTACTATACTAACGCCACCTATTGAGACTTGGTAAAAACGCTTGAATATTTTGTACCACGCGTCTGCTTTTAATATCACATTATAATACTAGAGGTCAGTACAGTAGCAATAAGTTTGGACTTTTATGTGTAATAATTATGAATAATTGCATTTAATGATATAATTATGTAACTATAGTCACAATTCAATACTTGCACTCCTATTTATGGTAGGTACCTATCTAGTGACCAATAATATGAGAGCGCCTCGATATTCGCGATTCGTGTATGTAGTTTATTTTTAGTCTACACTCTACTGAAGTCTACTGTACAAAGTAATAACGTTGTCAACTAAAAGACTTTATTGGTCTGTCCTGATAAGCCTAAACAGCTATATAATTATGTACCGCGCATGCTTCTGAACAAGCTTCTTGTGTTTTTGAACGTCATGAATATAAAAGTAGACGCTATTTTAGTTTAGAAATGATAACTTCATTTATGTTTTTATAACTTTTTGTAATTTAGGAAAATAATGGCTAATCATTTGAAGGTAAAAACCATAAAAGCCTGACGGTAATTAACTTAGTCTCCAACTATATTGTAATTAGTGTTTTTCTAATTATATTTAATCAGTCAATTAAAAGTAAATATTTTAGGTGCCGGGTAAGAAGTTATCCTCAAATATAGGTAGGTCTTAGGTATATCTAAGTTGTTCTATTGTTTTATTTATTACGATATGCAACACTTCCCAGTTTATGGATTGAAATAAATAAGCAATTATTCTAGTTATTTAAATAAGTATGTACTTGTTTTCGCCCATAACTTAGTACCTACGCGAACCATTACATCATTTAAAATAGTTCCAGAACAGTTCTTAGGCATGTAGTTTTTGTATTAGGTAGCTATGTAGTGAAAGGATTTTAAAATCGGTTCGGTTCTAGAGGCTATATCTAAACAAATAAGTGACTCATATATAATATTAGCCTATATTAAAAAAAGAGTTTGTTAAAGATTTGTGGCCACCATTACTATTGCGATTTCCAAATAAGTCATATACAAAGTATTTTTCTTGGTTATTCATTTAATTGATTTTACATGTGTATTTAGCCTATACTTAGTCTTACAGGGTGTATTTAGCCTATACTTAGTCTTACTATATGTAAAACTAAATTCTTCTGCTAGACAGTAGAACAATTTAGTTTTTAGACATAGACACCGGACACAATTCCAGACACGACAGTCCTAACAGAAACACTTAATATGACATTGTTCAACCCGGCATTAAACCTGGGACTACATGAACATAAGCGCAAACTTATGCCGTTGGGCAATGTCGCAATCAGTATATTTGTAAATAAAAAGTTTAAATCTGTTTTGGAATGATATTTATTATTATTAGCACTAAAACACTGCTTACATCGGCAGAAATGTATTAATATATTATAACTTCTTATATATTCGAGAGAATGTTTTCATTATCTTTATTATAATGTGAGCGCTTGACTTCGACACGATAGCTAATTAATTTTCGTAGTTAATTAAAATTAGTAATTTGTTGGCAAATTGGATGTTTCATGCTAGGTGTCTCCTTATACTTGTATAAGTTTACTTATTATATGTAGAAAAATTTATATTTTATATGTAAGGTTTCATGGTGTACCTATTATAGTAAGTAATTAAAAATAACGTTTTAACGTACAACTTGCTTTCTGAAGCAACACCTCTATCTTCTAACTCTGACGTGCTAATATAAATTTTTTGACATACAAATCCATAGCTTTAGTTGGCCTGGTCCGGGGTTCAACCTCGAGACACTATGCAGAGCAGTCGTATTAACTCATGCAGAATTGAAGCAGTCGTTATAAAATAGATTAATGTTACAAAGATATTCAGAATTGTAACAGAAAAATCCATCACGTTTTGATCCCCTGATCTGGGATTCGAACCCGAGAACCTTATGCACAGCACTTTTAATCAAAGCCACCGTACCATCATGGTAGTCTTAATAGTTATGCTATTTGGTATACATACCCTCGCCAGCATTGCCTTTTGTTGGGATCGCGAACGTCCGTTACAGTCATGGATTGGATCGTCATGGTTCAGCTGCAACAAACAACAAACACATTTAAATACGCATACTTCTTAACGAAGGTAACAATTGAATCTTTTTTATATTATTGAGCAAACAAGTACCTAGTCCTTTAATCATGACTAGTGGTTATCCAGAGGGCGAATTTATGCCCACATTAATAGACTTTATAGTCAATTTGCATTTTCGGCGCTCCTTATCCACATAAACTTTAACAAAGGTACGTAATCTCACATTCTTTCGTGAGCGCCGTAATTATGCTTAAAATAGGTGCAAAGATTTTTCTTCACGTTTTAATATATAGTGGAGACAATGGGCCTTGTAAGAAAGATTCACTGCGTTGCCAACAAGGATCTCAATATAAAAGATAATATTAAGTTATTGCAGTCAAATGGTCTACTGCTATAGGCCTAGAAACTGTACTTGTCCTTTGCTTAAAAGACGAGTACTCTCATCACACATTCACTCTATCACATTTGCCTGAGCACAGCTAAAGGGGCAGTCAAACAAACGTGATATTACCTACGTGTAGTAATGTGTGTTGACTAAAGTAACAGTACACTGTCAGACGAGCCTTTTGTGTATTTGCTAGGTTAGTCGTGAAAATATTTACATACGTAGTCTTACGCCTATATTCCTGAAAGAGTAGGCACTAGGCAGTGGTTGCCGTCTACTGGGTATAGTTACAGACTCATCGCTGCTACTAATTTCACCTGACCAGGGAATCTATCCAGAGACCTCATTTAGATACAGTAATCGCATACCGCTCGGTACTAAGTCCAAGCAAAATATTCTATGTTACCTCAATAAACCGGTGACATCAGTTTCCGTTAATAATTTGGTTGTTACCTTGAGATAGATGATCATATCGATTCTCGGATTTTTATATAGGAACTATGCAGGCAGCGAATGCATTTGTTACATAATTTGAAGAAGATGAGATTTATGTTTTCATTTTGATATTTAAATTTGAAGAATATATATAGACAACCTTCATACGAAAACAAAACAGCGATAGCCTATTGTACTGCCATGCAGAGGTCTCGAGTCTCAGACATTTCGACGCAATTTGCGAATTAAATAGTTAACTATCGCTCGCATTTACCGTGAAGGAAAACATCGTGAGAAAACTGTATGGCTTAGTGTTCTTCGTAATGTTCTCAACAATATATGATGTCTGTCAACCAGTATTGGGCCAGTGTGGTTGACTTTGGCGTAGCCCTTTTTACACTGAGAAGAGGCCTTTGCCCAGCAATGGGACAGTTTACATATAGACCTAATATTATTTTATTTTAGTAGGAATTTAAAAAAAAATACAGATTTATCAAAATTAACTTCATGTTAAAGTACTGTCGTCCGCTAAATAAAAAGAGAATAAGCCACATGCGTTCCATATCATTTAACGTCCTTTTAGTTAGTGGACAGTGGAGTACAGATATTGGATTTGACTTATTCGGAAATCCTAGGTATAGGTACTTTACTGAATCTGTAGCTGTAAGTTTCAATTCAGAAAGCCAATTGAGTTGAAAGTAATATTCGGTGTTCGTTATTCGAAAACCAGAGGATATTGACTTGGCACTCAAACGATTCAAGGCTACTGTGGTTTGCAATGCCATGCTAATTAAAACACTGATGTTTCGTATCTTTGATAACGTATTTATGCACGATAACGTTAAACAGTGCATCAGTTATACATAGTTATCACATGACTATAATTACTATTTACTTGCTTTATAAACTCGTTGCGTTAATACGCAGGATACATTCAATTCATTCATACGGTATGATGTGAGATTTCAACGGCTCGAGATAGGAGCAATAACCGTCTTTTGTTCATTTATATAGCGTATGACAGTAAGCCGTGGTCAAGTGAAAATATTGGTGTAAAGTAGCGTCGTAAGCTGAAATGTGATTTTTTGGATGTTGGATGTTGAAAATTTGCTTTTCACTATGATTGTTCGCAATTCTAAATATGATTTAATATGTCTATGTCTTAACTTTTATGCTTGGACTTTGCCGAACAAACACAATTGTGCAATTAGTATCTACCCCCGAGAAAATAGTAAACATACATAGATAATAATTTACAAATTCCGTTAAATCAGATTCAAATTAAAATAAAAAATTGGATGTGATCCTTTAAGCCCATATTCGTATTTAAAAATATATGTGTATTAGAACTAATCCAGGGTTATTTTCATTATTTTCTTAAAATGTTAAGAGTTTCTCCGGGAAACGTTAGAGGTTCCACAATATGACCTTGAAATGTGACCACATCTTACTGTTACAAGCTGTTTAGTGTCGTGAGATCTGTATCTTTTGTCACTATTGACCTTTTAACAGCCAATGAACTAGACCCAATTGAAGAAACTTTATATGTCGACTACATGTAGATAGAATTCACATCACTAGTTGTAGTAATAAAAGTTTAAACTACCTAGACGTCTGTATCGACGTATTTTAAATAAGCTATAAGAAAAATAAAAAAAATTGTGGTAAACTAATAATGTGGATAATATGGGCTCAAATGTTTAAAGTTTAAAACATATTTTTCATGTCTAGAAAGTTAATATTTGTATAAATATTATCAAGAAACAAGGTTGTAGCGTAAGCAACCAATTAATAATAATCTAATAATTATGCTAGTCCATGATATTAATAGATAATTTAAGTCGTTGCCTTTAATAATCTCGGGAAAATTATTAACACGATGATTTAAAATGTTTTCTACATATTATACACCTACTTTTGATTTAATTCTATGCTTAGTCATAATCATTTGTCAAACATAGGTATTTAGATATAAAGATCTTGGATACAAAATATTAAGTGCGCTATGCTTTGCCATATTGACATACAAATTAGTAACATATAAAATATTTAATTTGTTATATCCAAAATTACAAAAGAAAATCATAAAAGAAATAATAGATAATAATTAACAACAATATTCAAGATGTCAATTTAAATTATAATACCAATGCAGTCACTCAAATTTATCATTTAAGAACTCGTCTAGTTTATAATAATATATTAATAATATTCTATCACACACACACAACACCATCTAGCCCAAACTAAGCACAGCTTGTACTATGGGTACTAGACAATGGATAAACATACATATATACTTTTTTTTTTGTAAATACATACATATTATACATAGAAACACCCAGACCAAGACAAATATCTATGTTCACGCACACAAATGTTTGACTTGTGCGGGAATCGAACCCGCGACCTCAGGCGTGGCAGTCGGTTACACTAACCACTACGCCATCGAGTCCTTTTCTATTAACAGGTCAAATAAGAGATTCACTGACAAGTGTCAAATCTCGGCGTTTTCTATGTTCACCAGTGCTGAATCTGGCTACACACAGTGGCGAGAGTGCAATTTGGAAATGTACCCGATAGATATCGATGATCATTTCGCCACTATCAGTGTAGCAAATGTCGTCGTTGCCCACACCTGGTAACATTGTGTTATCCACTAACGGTTGTTGCAAGTACGACTTCTTTTTGTGTTCTTTATGTCATCTTTTAATTGTATTGCCCTTGCGACACAGCGATTATTGCTGTTACGAGGGTTTTCTATAAAAATAGTTGTGTAAATACGTGGGTCTTAAAACGCAGCGAAATGAGTTCTTGGTATTACTTCTGCCTATGCCATTAAGAGTCGAAAAATGGGGAAACAGTTTGATTTATTTTAAAATGTAAATTTACAAATGTTTTCCTCACATTTACAATAATAATTATAACTTGGCGTAATTCTGTACAACTTAGATATAACAACATAAAATACACTTTTATAAAATAACAAAACTCTGTAAGCTATTTGAAGTGGAAACTAATGAAAAAATACATAAGCAATAACAGTACATTAAGCAATCATGAAAAAAGGGACCAATAAATTCGTCCCTTTTTACATGATATTGTCTTAAGTTTACGCGAATGTTATAAAAATGTATCTGATAATTGTTGGCATGTTAGACATACTAAAAAATCTATTGGGTTTGGCCGCCGGAGTGCCGCTGCGACTTAAAAGGTTAAAATATAATTTTAATTAATTTTAATTGCCTTTTTACTTGCAATTTTCACGGGTTATTTGCCTTGTTTTGATTATTCACACGGTAATGAACTTGAGTTGATTTTTCAGTGGGAATTATTCATGATATTGTTCATAAATTTTAAAATTGTGGATAATGGTTTCTACGCTTGATAGAAAACGTAATTAGTCGATTAGTCTTGGACCAAACCAAGGAGCAAGCGATTGGAAAATATTTATTTTCTAAAGATGGTCTCAGCCAAATATTTCGACAGCATTTTGTAATCTTATATTAGATTGGATTACTAACATTAAATAATAAATTGGATCCTATCATCTGTACTACATACTTGAGGAAATAATTCCAGGTTACTGATAATCGCAGCAAAAGGTCGGTAGGCACAATTCATGACTAACCAAATGATGATGTCAGAATATTAAAGCTACTGTAAACGGTAAAACATCATACTTACAAGGTAGACATTTTAGACTATTGTTCGCTGATATTTGCATAAAATCCTATAACTTGTTCGGGATATTAGTTACTAGATGTGCCCGCGGTTTCACTCACATTTATGGTTACTGCGCCGCCCCTGTGGGTCGTAGCGTGATGTTATATAGCCTTCCTCGACAAATAGGCTATGCAACAATAAAATAATTTTTCAATTCAAAACAGTAATTCCTGAGATTAGCGCGTTCAACCAAACAAACAAACTCTTCAGCTTAATAATATTAGTATAGATTCGTTACTCTTTGTCGTTTTTAAAAGAAAACATCCACGTTGTCTTACTCTGAACTGCGGAGGCTTTACAAACGTACAAGTTAGACACAAAGTATACCCAGATACAATCAATAATCATTTGTCAATAACACAAATTTGCCCGCTGCGCCATAGTTGCTTCTTCTTCTTACTAGATATTGATGATTAAAAAATGTTTCAACCTTTTTTACAGCACAGCAATAGCTATCTAAAATAAAATCTGGACATCATACTGTTCCTGCTTACTCATACACTTATAGCCCTGGACTAAATAGCCAGTGAACACTGATTAGTAATTCAATATTTGTTCATATATCTAGTTTAATTAGTACTACGACAATTAGCACACCTACATATCTTTTATTGCATTCCTCTTTAAGAGTACTGTTCCTGTGAAATTTGTTCGTACAGGCCAGAGCAAATTAGAGAGAGCACAGTTTGCGGTTGACTAATTACCTACTGGTTCCAGATTCTAAGCTTGTTAGGCAAACTGGCTGGTTTTGTGTTCCTCTTTTATTCTATTCGGGTAGCAAATTGAATGCACGGATAACGTAGTTGTCAAGCGGTCATCTCTTTGCTGCCGTCACGTCAAGTGTTGTGGTTAAAACCTACACTGGCCAATTACTTATGCGATTATCTACAACTTCTTTTCTTTTCTAAGTCTACGCTTACTTTTTGTCCGTTAAATGTATGTTTGTGGAGTTTTCGGCAACAAACAAAAGCGGACTTGTTTTTTGAATATAGAAAGAAAAAGAAAAGGAAAATTAATAAGCTTACGGCTATCTGATGGTTGACGGTTACTAACTACCGTATCATAATATGATCGTTTGCAATGCCAGAAGTATCGCCTGCACTGCATATTGCCGACGAAGGCCAAGCGACATGACATGAGATGAAATGGTAAAGACCTTTACTCACTAAAAAAATCTCAGTAACAGTATTACTGCTTCAGTCAGTATATTGTAAGAATAAGCCGGCTCATCCAGCGTAGAATTACCCCTTCGCCGGATGAGCCAGCTTATTCGCAATTTGCACCTGCACCGTCACCAAATGGTTTACCACCACTAATAAATATCTATGTATTTGTATGGAGTAGGTGTGAGTAATTTCTGTCAGTCGTTAAAACCCAATGAGTAATTAGAATGGGTTAAAACTGTGAATATTGGTTGCAGTAAATTACGATGGTGCATATATATGTAATAGAGGAAAATCCGGCTACTCGCGGTGTTCATTGTCAGTAGCTAATGTTAGGTAGGTACGTTAATGTAATTCGATTTACGCATATTAACATGCCTACTTCCTTGAACTGATAGGCAAAGCTATATTTAACCCAAATTTTGACAGCTATGGTTTCAGATCGCACGTAACAATGAGGGAGCCTATTGCTGTGCTGCTTCTGAGAGTTTGATGATGAAAATTACGACCTATGAAACCTTTCACACCTTTCATATTCCAACTTTATTTATACTATATTTTAACAGTGGCTTCATGTAGATTTTAGCAATAATTTTATATCCCTCGGCAACAATATTTTTTGTGGATGATGTTCTATACGACAACGTGTTTACGAAATGCCATAATAATAATCGGTCTCGTAGTTAAGGCGTGAAAGCGTAACAAACAAACTTACATTTGCATTTATAATATTAGGATTGGGATGTGTTGGCAACAATTTCAATAAGTGCTTGAAAATTAAAGCATATTATCTCGAGTAGATTTCAATTATCATTCGAATACATGTAAGTATACGCATCATTACTAAAAATAAAATCTACAAATAGGACCCCGCAGAACTGCCACATATATAACGTGTACTTCTATATATAGACTGCGAATCTCAACCAATGCTTAATGGAATTCAGTAGGAGGTAATATGGTCAGGCAAGGTGAAGGCGAAGAGTTGCACCTTGACCTAATGATGGCCACGGCTACTAACGAGTAGGCCGTGATAGAGGCAGTCATAGGTCGATGACATTATCAGCGTAAATAATGATGAGGTTGTTGTTATGTTATACTAACTTGTGCCCGCGGACTTACCCACGTGAATCTTACGGGCACGCATAACAGGATAACAATATCATGAGTTTAGCATATGTCAATCCATTACAGGATCTACCTGCGTGCCAAGTTTCGTAGAAATCCGTTCGACATTTGCCGCATAATTGAGAAACAAATATACAAACATTTATACAAGGCTACAGCTAGCCAACTAAGCAAGAATACTTATTTTCGGCGTCGGCGCCGAATGTACAACCTCTCGTTCAGAAGGACAACTCTTTGTCCATTGAGCTACCACAGTTTGCAAATATATAATAGTTGTAAGAGTATGTAAGATTTTTATTAGCCTTTGACTACTTCTACCGCGTGAACTTACAGTTCGTCTTAAGCCTTTTTTACGTGGATCACGGTGCGTCATCTTTTCTGTGTTAATGAATAGATTTGTATACAACGAAGCATAGATTTTAAGTTATCTTCCAAGCCGCCAAGATGTGAAAATGGGTATCAAAATTCGTTTGGTTTTTACGTAATAAGTTAATAACTGAACAGACAGACAGACAGATAAAAAAATCTTAAAACTATTATTGCAGCTTACCTATCTCTCTTCAGTCTTGTTGATTGTCTCATTGGTCTATGAGAGTGAGGGAATAGAGAGTGTTTGCGTTTACGCTTGTGCACTATAATACTTCAACCAGAGATGTCTAGTCCTCGCTAAGATTGGCTGTCGGGACTGAAATTCGGCCAGAAGGACATTATTATTAATGTCTCGTTAGTTGTGTGGCGTGAGCAATAATGAATCTACTGGTCACGATTTTTAGATCAGACGATAGTGATTTAGGTTTTATATATGACTTCTCTTTTGGCTCTTTATTTATGGTCAAGATATCCTGGGCTCGATTATTGGTTCGGGCAAAGTCTACCTTTTTTTATATGGTCGAATGATTGTACGAATACTCTCTGCGTAGCGTAAAGGTTATGTCGGGCTCATCCAGGCAAAATCAAATCCTGGGTCCTACGGATTAAATCTACCACGGTGTTCCCCGACGTTACCAGAGTCATCGGGGTCGCGTGAATCGTTTTCACATGCGAATCGCGACCCGCTGTTTAAACTACATCTTTTCTTTGCTCTGTTGTTAGGCGAGAGACTATATACATACATAACTTCATATTTTTGTGTTGTTTGATTTATGTGATATGAACATACCTTTTTTGGACTTTTGATCATAGTCATAAGCATATTGTATTCTATGTACTCGCATGTTGTCAAATCCACGTTCAAATTTAGATTTTGAACTTTCCCTATTCTGTTTGATATGTCACGTAAATTTCTAGCATAGTCGCGTATTACTGTACGCTCGTATGACACCTATAGGTACGCTATAAGTGCAGCTATGAATTTAAAAACGAATTAAATAGCTGAGTCATGTAAGTGATGTAAAAATATTCCTACTTACGAAATCCTAACTAATATTTTAAACGTGAATGTGATTTTGCTTGTTACGCTTTCACGTCTTAACTACTGAACCAATCATCATGAAATTTCGTATACACTTTGTCAGGGGAGCATAAAAGGACATAGGGTACCTTTTATTTAGAAAAAAGACTGTTCCCGAGGGATACAAAATTGACAGAATCTAGATTAGCGAGTGTGAAGCCGTAATCAAAATCGAATGTCATATAAATCGGACACTGCATATGATATCAGTGTTTATTATAAAAATCCCTGACTTCGTTCTATAAATATTTATACCTTAACTTATCTTGTCTAGTCATCTTAGCGTACACTGATAAAATGCTAAGTTAATATTTGTGAGAAAATGTTAGCATTTACGTAGAATGATACTAAAGGTGCTTATATATATACAATGTATAATGTATGTACATAACTCCAGTAGATAGTGCAGGAATTGCAAACGGTACTCGCCCGGGTTACATGCGCGGGACTTGCGCAAGGTAATCACCGGTTATTTGCTCGGGTTACACGCGCGAGTTAATAATATAGGCTACTCGCGCGGTTTATATGCCTGAGTTAATACGGGTTACACGCACGGTAGCGCGCCTCCTTCGTTTTTGTGTTTACGCTTGCTTATGTGTCGCGTAAAAGGGCCATAATGTTCGCATGGTTATCCCTTTTCCAACTTCACATAGTTATTTGCGTTACAAATAGTCAATGATCGCTCACTTTAATGGTGAATGAAAACATCACGAGAAAACCTGCATGAGTGAGAGTTCTCCATAATGTTCTAGAAGATCTAAGAAGTCTGCCAACCCGCATTAAACCAGCGTGGTGAACTATTGCATTCTCTCATACTGACAAGAGGCCCATGTCCGGCAGTGGGATAGATTAATACAGTGCTAGTATTATTAGTAATAGATAAAGAATGTTTGATTAAATTAGTCAGTTGGCCGGAGACCAAATACAACAAAAAATGCACTACTATTCACTTACTTTTCTCAAACTGACAAGAGACTCGTCTCCAGTAGTGGGTCCATTTATAAATAGAGTTGGTTTAATTAACACGTTTGTAAATAAATAAATAAAACGGTATTTTACTTGTTTTTGCTTGTGAAAGTGATATTGCTTTGATGAAATAACGTGCAGGCGATGGAGCGTTACGAATTTACATTTTACAGATGTAGATTCATTGTTTGTTTCGAAATATTTGATACCATTCGTATACATAAATATACAAGTACATTTATCATTTCTCTTCATGCCTGTCGGTAAAATTCTGTTAAATATTGCAACAAAACCCACATCGAGGTGGCTGTTATAATTTGAGATTTGTATCAGTGGCTATGGCAATAAACATTGGTTACTGCCGAGGCGACTACTAAGTTTGAAGTGGGTTATTGGCAGAAGATTTTGATTGTGAGACGTTTATAAGCCTTTTGGCATACGTACGTATTCTCTAACGCCACAACACTTATTTATAGTTATTCATTATTATTTGCAGCTATTGCTTGAAGTTCTCTTCTATATTGAGTTTTTAAGTTATTCTTACAGTATATGACCATTTTGCTATAGCCAATTATGTATATGCAAATCCTTACTAATGTTATACATAAATGCGAATGTAAGTTTGTTTGTTACGCTTTTACTCCGTAATTACTCGACCGGACATCATGAAATTTCGCATACACATTGTCAGCGAAAAAAAGAAAAGGGCAATGGACATCCTTCATTGAGAAAAAAGTACAGTTTCTAACGTAACGTAGTTATACTAATACTACGCTTGGCGCCATTTAAAGTGCCAGTTCATAAATTATTATCATTCATTTCCTCTAGAAGATCGAAATTAAAGATAGCTTTTATTGAATAATTTTTCTTAATAAATGAATGAATTATTACGTTAAATATGAATCAATCTGACTCACCCCCTTCTAGTGTATTTAAACAAATGTTATGGGCAGACATATACTTAATCATATACGACCTGTCGTGTAAGGTAAAATATGGCTATTGTTCTACAATTACATAGGAAACTTAACACTGATTAAAGCACCTGAAGGATGACACGACTAATCAGCAAAACAATCCCTTTGAACGACCTCTTTACACCATCAGCCGTGTCATTTTATAATATTGTTTGCTCTAAATTACCTGCGGTCAATTAACTCGGAGTATCAGATTTTTATGTGTATGTATACTTTTCAGCCTAATGTATTAAACAGAACAATAAATTACATAAACACTATACGTTGAGCGAGATGAACGTGTAAAAATTGCTATCTAAAACTCTATGAAATAAACGTTCAATATATACCTATGTATGTATAGCTTTAAAGTTCTTTAATTATAACTAAAATTATAAATTCGAATGTAAGTGTTTGTTACGCTTTCACGCCTTAGCTATTCAATCAATCATCATGAAATTTCTCATGCACGTTGACAGGTACACAAAAGGATACATGCAGTGTCCCAGAATATGTGAATCAAATTGTAACGGGAGATTCCTTATAGTGAAAATTATGAACATTGGGTAAAAAAAAAAATTAGTTTTTTAAAAAGTACGGCTTTGCCTGACTTTCAACTACCTACAGGTGCTACGTTAATGGCCAAATTTAATTTATTTTCCACTATTATTATTAAAATTAGTGAATGTGATTCGTCAAACTACAAACGATTTTTTTTAAACTGTCGTAGTTTTGAAATCGCAGCATTATACTTGGTGTATTCTTTTTGCACCAAAGAAAATCTTGTTTATTTGTTTTTTTATTTTTACACAAAGGTCATAATATTTTTATGTTTTATATAGTACATTTGAAAGGTCGTTACCTAAGGAATCTTCCGTTACAATAATTTGATTCACATATTCTGGGACAGCCTGTATATAGGACATAGAATACCTATCATCTAGAAAATAGTACTGTTACTAACCTAACCTACATTTACGCAAACGAAGCCACGGGCAAAATCTAGTTATCTATGTTTGTAACATACATTTGAACTTAACGATAGAGCACTGTCATGATAGAGTACTGTCATGAGAGAGCACTGTCATGATAGAGCACTGTCATGATAGAGCACTGTCATGATAGAGTACTGTCATGCAATAAATTTACATAGTGTGAAAAAATAAATTAAAGATATTTTCGCACGCTACGATTTTTGTAAATCTTTCCTTACCACATGCCTACTTTACACTGGAGAACAGTCAGTTTGCGGCATGGTAAGTTGAAGTCAATTTTGTGTAATTTCAGTATGCTGAATACAAGAAAATATCAGATTTGTTAAATTGACTCTAGTTTATGAGACAAGACTTTATAATTATATCACTGAAAGGTCGAAATAAAAATACATATTAAATATATATTATAGAAGCGGCTATATAATAATGACAAGAAAACTTAATACATAATTATGCTATTAACAAAAAAATCAATAAAAATATTAGAAAAACTTTATCTGTAAGCTTTTGTATTGTATTTATGTTCAGGACAATCCCTTATTAAACTCAAGCAATAGTCTGCCATCATAATATGGCTGTCCCATCGGCCTTAGTATCTTCCTTTCATTGTTTTAAAATGTCCTGATGGAACCGTTCTTTATGTTAAATATCTCAAGAACCAGAGTCAATCCATACGAAGTAAATATATTTCGGGTATGACTGATGAAGGTGTTTATGAAATCTTCTTCTTCTTTCTTTTCGTGTGGTTAGTGGTCAACCTGTTATCAAGAGTTGTTCAAGCCGCCCGTAGGCCTCTGACATGGCTTAACGACTGCTATCAATTTGACAACAACCGGGACCAACATTTTACGTGCCCTCCGAAGCACGGAGACGCTCAGATGAAATACCACTAAGCGGTCACCCATCTATAGACTGACCGCACCCAACGTTACTTAACCTCGCTAGTCGTTTACGGATCAGTGAGTGCAACTGGCTATGAGCGCCTATGCTATGCGCCTATGCTATGCTAGCTATGGTTTTATGAAATAAAACCAGTAAGTAACAACATTTATGTAGCAGAAAAAAATTTTTTTTTGTTTCCCAGTGTTATATAAAGAACACGTGTGCAAAGTTCGGCAAACGGCTTATCAGAGACGCGCAACTCTTACCCATTGCCGCATAGATGGTATCGGCGTGTGTCAGCAAACATTTCTAATGTACTGCAGAAACGGCGAAGAATCATTGACATCCGAAATGGATTATTGAATTGGATTCAAAGGAAGGTTTTTTTAAATATAATAGGGCATAATAATAATTTATTTATTATAGTTTTACTATATAGCTAAATTATATCAATGAAAACCTAATTTAAAATAGGCAAGTTAGGAGAGTTACTGTAACTTCTTTAGAACACAGCAATCCTACAATCGTTAGAAATGAGAGAGCCACTACTAAAATTAATTTTATTAAACTATAGGAAATATAGTGAAAATACTACTACTACATAGTTATACAGTTTCCTACATAATAATAATAATTTATGTAGGAAACTGTATAACTATGACGCTAGAATTTACTTACTAGTAGTACTAGTGATCTGAGAATATTTCTTAGAAGTAAACACTTAGAACATATACGTATTTATATAATGTATTTCTATGTGATAATAATATTCAAATATTATTATTTGTAATTCACATAAAATTCCACAAAGGATATTATTATAATAATTGCATATTATACTGTATATAATGATCCAGTAGGTTACCTAGTGATATAGTTATATCTATCCGTTATAATTATTATCAAGGCTATTTTACATAATGTATGTATTTATTCATAGATCAGGTTAAGGATATTTTTGTTTATATGGTCTTGAAACCGCTAGCTATTTTTATATTATACTAGATGTTCCCGCGGTTTCACCCGCGTTTATCGTTACTGCGCCGCCCCCGTGGGTCGTAGCGTGATGTTATATAGCCTATAGCCTTCCTCGACAAATAGGCTATCCAACACTAAAATAATTTTTCAAATCGAACCAGTAGTAATCACGCAGAATAAACCAGGAGAAACATCGTTTGTACTATGTGTGTAATGGGTAATTATTTTGCTGCGATGTTATTTTAAAACTGCTATATCTCCTAAGATATTCATTGAAATCGAATGATGTAAAGGGCAATTTTGTTTTAAATTAAATACTTGTGATGAATAACGTATTTATTTGGATAAGGATTAATATCATGTTTATAAAAATACCTTCGCAAATAATGCATTATTTTAGAACAAATTTCGTTAGCATAAAAATGATAATAGTGAGCCAACCTTAAAAGATAGACATATGCTTGTCGCGGAATTTTTTTTAGAACTTTTAAAGGGGAACAATTCTGACATACATGATTTTTGCGAAACTTTAACTGTTTACGCAGCGGAAGCTCTCAAAAGGAAAAAATACTCCCCGATTTTGAAACATTCTTCATTGGTGCTCCGCTCCTATTGATCTTAGCGTGATGATATATAGCCTATAGCCTTCCTCGATAAATAGGCTATCTAACACTGAAAGAATTTTTTAAATCGGGCCAGTAGTTCCTGAGATTAGCGCGTTCAAGTAAACAAACAAACAAACAAACTCTTCAGCTTTATAATATTAGTATAGATATTACATAAATAAGGTATCTAGTATCATCATCTTAAGCGATATAATGAAATGAGTAATCACTGAATTCTTGCTAAGTAATGTCGATCTCAGGCAAGTTTTTAATATCCGACTACAAATAAGGAGATGTTATATTCAACATGCATGTTTTGTTAAGTATGTTCACCGTTTTCTCGGTAAAGATAATTATTTTTGCCTGCCGCTATGGTCTCATATTTGATCAAAAGCTAATGATAGGTATCAATGATAATTAATAATATTCGTTGTAAATAAACAGCAAATTAGTTACAAGATGTATATATATTGCAACTGAGCAGGTATTATTGACATGTGCATACTTAATGTTAGTTCGGCAGCTGGGCAACATATCTAACAAGTATTTTATGTTAATGGATCTTTTGCATTTTCCACACATATACTAACAGATAATGGCATGTTAGAGGCTAAGCTTTGAGCCTAGATAAATGTAACTGATAATTGTTTAATATCTTTTACCAAAAAATAATCCGTTATCCATTGATTTAGTCTGCGAATCGAATATAACCAATTTGGAGACGGTGTCAAATAAACAGTCGTTACAGATAAATCAAATAATTTTAAGAAATTATATTATACAGCAACAGTTCTCTATTATAAAAATATTACTTGAGGCTAGGTCCACGTTGCGAGTTGGTTAGAAGAATTCTAAATTGATTTAGAATTAGAATTTATACATTTAGTTTTTGCTTTACAGAGCTCTTGAAGGCGTTTCATTTTTTGTTCATAAATATTAATATAATCTTTGCCTTGCAAAATTATACGGACTGATGGTAAGCAATTACTTAGGTCGAAGATAGTTATCTTGAAGTTCAAGTTATTGTGTACAATTCACTAAATGTATATATTCTATATTAGCTAAGCGATTTATGTTATTTTTAATTATTACTTACCCGGTATTAACCAATTCTTAAATATATGTACATATTGCCGCACCATTATTTGAATTTTGTAATATACATAAAAACATGTAAATAAATACGCACCTATAAAACAAAAGCAATGCTGTGCTACTTTCTTATCACGACGACACGGAACGAAGCCAATTATTTCGAGGCCATGAAGGCCATAAGTGTTATATCACCGGATAAATTTCACTTGCACACCACGAATAAGCACGTTGTACCGAACCAATATTCACTGAAACTATTCAACTAAATTAACAATACAACAGGTTATATAGTGTGGAAAATATGGCCTTTTATATTGTAGGTAACATTTAATAATTAGAATTTCATTTGAGAAAAGAATTTATTAGTATTTTAGTCGCGATTGATGCGCGCGCGCAGCGTCGTTCGCGCGTGCGATCAGTCAGAACAACTCGGGAACACGTCACTACGGAGCCGTAGTGGACGTAGTTAAACCTTTTTTCTATACTCATCCTTTTTAGGGTTCAACTGGAGAACCGGATTGTATAACGAGTTATGAGTTGATCGACGTCGAGTTTTTATCACCATTGTTTGAGTTTTTATGCAAGAAGATCAAGGACATCTTTGGTTTAATTAAACATACAGTTGTAGTAATCGCTTAATAATATTTATTGTGTAATCAAATCCAGTATATATTTACTGTCAATAATTAAAATAATTATTGCCTAATACAAAAGTCAATAACGATGTTTTAAAAACTGCATAAGGTTTAAGCACTTTGAATTTGTGTTGATAGTACACAGAAACTAACACTATATTATTATAAACTGTTTTAGTACATATGTATTACTTTAACATGGCATGTAAGTATCCACGTCTAACACTTCTATACTCAGTACTATAGTAGTTTTTATTGTTGTTTTTTATTACTATTTGTATTGTGTACTTTATAAATAAATTCCGTTGCGATAATAATGGTAACAGAGAGAAAAGAAGGATATTATTTTTGATATTTCACTTATATATATAGCCGAAGCGATAGAAAAAACTATTTATCATATTAGTTATAACGATTTTAAATATTCGTTGCTATTAGTAAAATTGTTGACATAATACATGATTTAGATATTAAAATGTAGCCTTATTAACAACAGGTAATTCATATCGAAAAATCCGTTAGCCTGTCATAAGTGTGACGAACTGGGCACAATTTGCTTTGCAATCTATATAGGTGATGCATATTTTGTTTTCCAATCAGAATATTGCACGTTGGAGTACGTCCGAACCTTACAACGCGGCTCTCACTCAGGGGAGTTCTGTATTGTTAGCCATTTCCTATTGCAGTGGTTGGAGTGGGCAATCCAAGAGTGCGCAGTGGGCTCCTCCCAAGGTAATTGTTTTTGACTGTCTGTTAAAAGTTAAAATATTTTTACCTTCCTGTTTAACACACGACAATAGATCAATAAAACAAAGAAAATTGGCGTCCTTTGACTTCTTTAAGATATTTATACGGAACCTTAGTACATGACTAGACATATAATAATATACTTCTTCCTTTTATTAATTTCTATGTATAGTGAGAATGTGCCAGACAAATAACATATTAATAATGCGAGATTATAATTAAATGAGTTTCTATCTACCCACGTGTCGAGTAATTTATACATAGACAACTTTTTTGAACATTTTAATTACACCTTGACCAAGTCCATGACTTCATTTAGATGATGCATAATTACTAGAGGGTTTTAGTTTTCTTTTTCTTTTTGTTTTATAATATTTTAGGTATAAGTTAGTTTTAAAGAATTGTGGTTATATGTACATAGTTAAATATTCCAAATATAAAGCTATTTAATCAAATTACTAGATATTTTTGTATGGATGACATATTATAAGATTCATGGCAAGCAGAATTCATTGGGAAACATTGTAAGCAAACAAATGTTTTAATAATGATTTTATTTCATTTAATTTTCTTTTAAAAGGGTTAATTATATTTAAAGTAAATTATTTACTCAAATACTGTTTGATTTGAAGAAGTAATTTTCCTTATTTAACGTGGCGTGGGTTTTAGTAGCTATAACTGTGACGTCAAATTCAAGAAGTTATTAATACACATATTGTTATTCGAAATCCAGTTCTATACTGGGATTGTTGGTGCGCCCGTGAACATGACAAAAATGATTGTCGATATTACCGCAACTCAATATAAAGTCTGTATTGAGCAAGTCTAAATAGCAAGATGACATACCGCGAACATAGGGTTGCTAATCTTTTATACAAAAAATAAGTAAACATATTAATTTATCTAGTCGTAAAATACCATACACAATTAAAAATCTATTGCCAGCCACCGGTGTGCTGCTGCGACTCAATAAGTTAAAGCCGAGATAGGTAAGAAATAGTATTAAAAATAATATGCGCTGTATTCCTGTTTCGAACAAGTGCATCATTTATTTTGGAGGTAATTTTTAACACGCTTTATGTGTGGTTCTAGACACTATTATTATAATAAAACAAAAGTGTAAAAAAGTATTTTTCACACTTTTGTTTTATTGACAGTAACGTTACTGTCTTTAGGAGCACACGAAATAAATTATATTAGTTTAACAGTTTGGTTAGCAAACCTATGTGAAATATATTACTTACATTTAATATATTGTCAGTGATAACAACCGTGAAAGAACACGGTGTTTATATAAGGAAAAAGGAGGAAAGTAAAGCAAAGAAAAGGCAAATTTTGTGGTATACTGAAGATCATAATATTAGAGTGTATAATGTATAGGACAGTGGGAAGTTTGTTAAATGTTCAGGTGAGGCGAGTTGAGAAACGATCGATAAGTTACGATATGATGTACAGCAGATTTAGAATACAAATTGTCCATGCAAATATATACGTCGACGTTTGCAAGGTTTCTATAAGTACAAATGTTCCAGCTGATTATCCTTATCCAGAAGCTAAGATGGCTACTATTAATTTCCAAATGAAGCATAAAGTTTTAAGAAGAAGCTAAGGACGATGATGGAATATTAGCAAGATTGAAGTATTGAATTATGTTCTCATGGTTCGTTTTCAGCAACCCGGTCTCTTACCAGGTTGTCCTATGATTCACCATTATGATCTAATATACGGTAAATAGTGCATGCCAGAACCTGCTGGCATGAACTATCTACCGCAGTATTTCCCGAGCACTACTACATATTCTGAATCGAGCATGGTAAGCGAGGCTTATGATGAAGATATGGTCACTGACGTTATGACTAGGAATAGGAACGGAGCCTTCGGCAGTCACCCATAGCCGTTCCTTAAAGTCATAAAGGCCGATGGTCTAGCAGCCAATAACTAAGACGATACACAAAAAATATTGTTATGGCTTATTATATCATGACGTAATACTTTTGGGTGTCAAGTTTTATATTCCAATGGTGTAGGTTTTCTAGTTTGTTCTTTATGTAAGATGTGATGTTCATGTTTCATTCAGAAATAAAATTTAACAATGGGATGTAATAAATCATTTTATATCCATGAAGTAAATGTTTAAAAATACTAGCATAAGTACTTCATCCTTGTTATGTAATGTAGGTGTATGTAGCTAGATCAAATGAATAAAGTCGGAAAGTATAATAAGGACTGCACAGATGGCGTAGTAGATTAAGAGGTCGTCTCGCCATTACCATTGCACCGTATTCATCCCCACATTCGACAATGTTGCATTCAACTAAAACGTTTTAAATTATTATTGTTTTTGAAGTGAAAACTTCTTTAGCGGCGTTGTGTACTTTTTTGTGATGGGTAAAAAATGTTAAACTCGCGTCAGGACACGTGACCTAATCGAAAATTCGTAGGACGGAGGGAGAATTGTCATGTTTGTGTACGATAGCGCAATAAATGAATATTGTATTTTACCACATAAATGATTGTACTTTTATACTGATAATTAAAGTAATTCGTGCAAAATTATTCCCTAACCATTCCAAAATATCAAAAATGCACAACGTTAATATTCAAGTTTTCACTTCTGCCGGCACTCCCGGAGTGCAACCCGTTGATATTTTTTTTGCTTCAATCGCTGTTTATATGTATTATAAAGTGTTAAATTTTAACAATGCTATAAAATAGTACCTTGGATTACATTTTATACTGCCTTATGTATACGTGGTAAGACTAAAATATAATTTGTCCGTATAAATATTTAGATTTAACAGTCGACCAACATTACTTAACCTAACCTTGTTAGATTATGTTAGAAACTATTAAACAGCTTCTATTTTGCTACAAATATTTTCGTAACTCGAACTTCTATACTGTAGTAGTTTTAAAAATCTATTTGCATTTCAAGAAAATACTTCTGTTAATAATCACTATAACATTGTAAAATAAAAAGTTAATGATCAAAATAAAATCACATGTGATAGGTAATACAAATTTTCATTTAATTTGTGTTCAACGTTACATACGAGTACATCGCTTCCAGATTCGTTGCTTTAATTCGCCATAGTCACATAATATTGCTCTTTTTGGTGAGTTAAGCTTTCCTAAATATACTTGATAATAAGTAAAAAAAATAAGTATGCTTGATATAATGTTAAGCAAAATCCGAATGCTGTGATATTATGCATGTATAATATACAAAATATCACATAGCTAAATATTTTTTAAATATTACTAGTTATTTGGGTTACAAATTACTGTTATTTTTGTTAACCACTTCAGCTAAAATATAATGCTTGTGTTAGAAGTGTCTTTACGTCAGTAGAGCAATAGGTGGGTATTGAACCTGCGACCTCGATTGCAAGCCCCATGCCAAATCCATTCGGTATTTGTAATAAAAATGTAAGCGTTAAAACAGATTGTATTATAATACAACTGATTTTCTACGTACAGTGTATTAAAGATAAAGACCGAATATTTATTTAGGTACTACGTACGGACTGTTAGTCACCGCTAACCGGTCACGCTTGACGGGAGAGTATGTTTGTTTGGTTTCATAGAAGCATTGTTCGCTCGTTGGTATTGTAAGAAGCTGCTCGGCTTTGTTAACAAGTCGGTGATCACTTCTGCGAGCCGAGTATTTACTAACACATTCGAGTTAGGGCGCTGTTGACCTTAGCATTCATAGGTTGTACTTTAATGGAACTACGCTTTGTAGTTGAAGGGCTTGGTGGATTTGTCACACGACACACCCATGTTTCGGCTATTGACGCTATTGATGATAGAGAGAGTATAATATATAATCTATAATAGTGAAGTTTCAAGTCTGGTTCCGCGGTAGTATGTTGTACTGATGTTTCTACTAATGACCTGGAAAACGAGGATGGTTTGGATTCGATGCGAAAGGCGGCGGACCGGATGTTCTGATTGAAAATAGAAGAGATTTATGTCTTGCAGTGGACAGCATTAGGTAGATTAACTGATTGGTTGATTAATATGTTAGCGTATTATTGTGAGATTTTGGCTTCGATATTTGGGTCGAACAAAATGTTATTGGGTTGTTTTGTTAAGAATTTCTCAGTAGCAGGTTGGAGTTCGGCAATGTGTGTAATAGAACGTAGCTGGAGATATGTGGGTTCGATGCGTTGTTTTTTTTATGTTGTAGGACGCAAGTGAGCAGACGGATCGCCTGATGGTAAGCGATTATCGCCGCCCATGGACACCCGCAACACCAGAGTAGTCACAAGTGCGTTGCGTTCCATTTAAATTTGCTCCCACCAGAAGAGGGAGGGGGATGGGGGGGGGGGGCAGTTGGGCCTCCTTCGGTACCCTCACTCACACGACGAAACGCAACGCAAACGCTATTTTACGACGGTTTTCTGTGAGGCCGTGGTACCACTCCGGTCGAGCCGGCCCATTCGTGCTGAAGCGTGGCTCTCCCACGGAGAAACGGAACTCTGAGTGGGTACAGTTGTATACTGTATTCGGATATCATTCGAATGCAACTACGCGCATCATTATGTTGACTGCACGAATGCTGTAGCACGGTAATGTTATCTAACAGTATTCTACCTTCATACAAACGGTCGAAACGCGAGTCATACCTACGCGCCTCGAGGTCGGTTTACACTCGGTACACAACCCGTCGTGAATGTGCCGCAGTGACGAACGCATGGTGTGATGGTTTTGTAAGCAGTAAGCGTGAGATTTGTTAATATTTGATTGTAATAATTACAAGTACTTGCATAATAATTATGATAAAGTGCAATTGTAAACAAAAGTATTTTTAATTAAACTTTTTATCGGAATACGGATTTTTTATACTAACAATTAACAATAAAGCTTTTCCTATGTCTCAGTCGAGGCGCAAATATTTTTCAGTCTCAAATATATAAGGTTGTTTTTTATTAAATCTACTAATCAAAAAACACAACATGATTTTTATTGAACACTTCCTGTTTAATTTACAATAAAAAAAAAATTAAAATATATAATATATACAAACACTTAACTAGAAAGAAACTCAAGTAAGTAAATTAAATTAAAATACTGTACCTGTTAAATTAAAATACCGCTCTGCTGTAGGTAATTATTTCAAGGACAGAGCCGAGTTACAATACTGTTAGATAACATTACCGTGGCCGTAGCGTTGTAGATTCCAATTCCACCCGGGACAAATATTTGTGATCCGTAGATATTTATTTCGAATCTGGTTGTACTTTGTACACGTTAACTATATGCTTATAAACTCCTCTTTGTACCAATAGTCTCATGGTAGTGACCTTTGGTAGGTGTCCCATCCCACTCTAGGATAAAACTCTCAAGAAGGGCCATCGGACGTTGGACCTATGTCCTCGTCTAATTCTCCCACTTTTATTTTCTTACGTTCCTATCAATTAAGAGAAACAAATTGCACCCGCCAAACGGCTAAAAAGCCGTAACAGTTTCCTCCACACCGTACCTGCAAGTGCCAATGATGCTCCTGAGGTCAGAGTAAACCTGTGGTGCGAAAAATTCTTACTGCCTGCTTTTATCACACCGGCAGAAAAGTTACCTCCGGGAGCCAAACTGCCTTGGCCAACCTGGAAGGCACTCAACAGGTTGCGTACCCAGGTTGGCCGATGTAAAGACAATCTGTCAAGGTGGGGATATATAGACACAGGTACGAATGCATGTGACTGCGGCGTATCACCACAGACAATGAGGCATCTGTTGTTGTGCCCCATGAGCCCAGAATCGTGCACACTGGATGACCTGTACCAGGCTAAACCAAATGCAATCCGCGTTGCCGAAAAATGGTCGAAAATTATATAAAATTTGTTGCCATCGACACGATAAGTAAGTAAGAGAAACAAAAAGAAAAATCCTCTAGATTCTGTGACACAAAAACAGGTTAGCTAGTTGGACGTGTGTTAGCCCCACAATTGGGCCATTGTGCGTAACTGATTGACGCGAAAAATTGTTCGGTTACTCATACCACCTCAGTTCCGTACAGAAAGAGAATAGGGGACCGGTGTTGGGCATTACTTCCTTCATCATTTCTGGACTGTTTAGTAGTTTCTCCCCTTGGTTGCTCACGCTTTTATAATATAGGAGCACGTGAGCCGGTGTCTTCTCGGTCTCCATGCAGCCCTTACATAAGGGGCTGTGACAAAAACCGCAGTTTAATGAAGTCCTTTGTGGTTGACTTTAAAAGCTAAAGCGATGGGAAACTGGGAATCCGTTAGACTGCCAAGCAGAAGTGTGGAGTTCAATCCCAAAGCACCCACCGACTTTTAATTATCGCTTGCTTTAACTGTGAAGGATAACAACGTGAAGAAACCTACATATCTGTGAGTTTTACATAATGCTTTCAAAGGTATGTGAAGTCTGCTAACCCGTACTGAGCAAGCGTGGTGGGCCAATAAATACCACATCCTTCTTACACTGAGAAGGATCCCGTGGCTAGCAATGGGACAATTCATCTGAGTATAACTATGCTGGCAGTACTTGACGTCGTACATACACATTATTAAAAGCTTATATAATTGCTAACCTTCACAATCGTCTAGCATGTGTCCTTGGAACACAACTGTTTGTACGAGCAGCCTTAAAGCGAGGCACTGTAGTACAAACACTGAACTCTACATTAATATTTAAGTGTACCAACGCACTGTTTGTTATTTGAAGTTGTATGTATAACTGTGTATAATATGTTACAGACAAATGTATGAAATAGTTAAAATTATTTTGATCCACAATTTGATATACATCTATTATCGTGAATATGCAGTAGGGAGAAATCTTACGACTAGAAACTTTACAAACTAAAATACAAAAAGAACTATTTCTGGTTTACATACATAATTATGTATATGATTTAAAAAAAGTTGTACCGGTCCTTTTGGTGACAAAACATACTTGAAACAACAAATGAAACTTCATATCGTTTTGACAGTTACGAGGTGACTGAATACATTACTGGCCAATCAGTGCAGTGAGGGTCAAAAGGTTTATTTAATTTTCTATCGCTCTCTTTAATTAACTTACATTTGTGACTGGTCATGGCGTTCAATGTGTTATTATTCAAAGACTAGTACCGAGAACGCTAGACAGCTAAGTCAGGACACTTCAGTTCTATCCACAGACCTTAAATTTATTTAATGAATAGTTCATGTTCTGTTGGAGTATATTATTAGTGAGTTTGTTATCGCTCGCTTTAATGGTTGAAGGAAAATATCGTGTGTAAACTTACGTAGCTGATAAGTTTAAATAATGATACGATGTTGAAGTCACCACAAATCTGCTAACCTACACTTTGAAATATGACAAAGTCTACTCATAGAAGTAGTCCGTCTGTTACTTATTTAGTAACGTGCTCAATAACATTTCAATAAATTTAATGGTGAATCTGTATTTTTATTTACCTATTTATTTTAGGTATTTTTACGTTTTAAATTTCAGAAATCAGAAATCAGAAATATTTATTTGTAAACATAGGTAATACATAGAATGTTACAATAAGTGGATATGTCCGTCTATGTCTTGCATTGAAGTGTACAAATTTGATACCATAATTAACCTAACCCTAACAATAATATTCTAATAAATTTTACATTTCTTATAATAATAATAATAATAACTTCAACTAACAATAAATTAATATTTACTTATGAACAATAATTAATTAATCAAAAAACATAATTATCAACTTTAAAATGCCATATACTTAAATTAAAATGTCATACAAATTATACAATGTCACATAAATTATACAATGTCAATATTTCAGAAACGATGAATTTCGCTGTAGGTATAATATCTGTGTCGTGGGTGACTACAAACATTTAAACTACGAACACAAAAAACATCCAGACTCAGATCAACTATTTGTGAATCAAACAAATTTTTGTTACGTTGGTATTCGAACCCACGACACTCGGCAAAGTGGCAATGGCGAGGCAATCGCCTAAGTGGTCACATAAACAACTACGCAATCCATTCAAACGATTCAGTGATCTGTCAATGATGATTCGATGAATTATGAATTGACTAACTGAGTTTCTAAATATCGTCGTAAGCTGCTGCTGTTTATGAATAGGCCTGATAGTATTAAAATTGTCTTGAAATAAAGAAAAGCTACACCTTACAGAGGGAATTTAGTACGCCACGGAATGTACATGTGTTCACTAAGGTCTTAAGTAAAGGGTGTTATTTAAATGGTTAGCATAGTATTGGTATTTTTGTGAGCAGAAAAATATAATCTGTGAGCAGAAATAGCTAATTGATCAGCAACTCATGGCCAGCAAACTTTAAAGAGATCAAAGTAAGTCGACGGAGCCCCGCTTCGCCGGGCTCCTATTATTGCGTGGGTTTAAAAAAACGAACCTAACATAACCTAACACTTCCGAGACGTAATGCAGTGATTTGAGGCGTATAGATGCTCGTTATGCTATGCAATATTTGCTGACCAATTACTATTTTTGATGATCATTATATTGAATCCCTTAAGTAAATATATGGTCGTAGGATTGTATTAAAGTATTTAACTTTTAGCAGCCTACCGACATTTCTTTCCTTAAGTCACCGTTATACACGTGCGAGAGGGGGCAATACTATTCACAGGTTCTGTAAGGCATTGTGTTATTATACTGTTTAAAATTTCATTATTCCTTAAAGACTAAGGGCCACTTGCACGACAACTCACAAAATACGTTTAGCGCTAAATAGATTTAAAACATCTTGGCATCTCCGTCACCTTCACACGGATGACTGCGACAGCCCGATGTTTTAAATCTATTTAGTGCTAAACTTATTTTGTGTTGTCGTGCAAGTGGCTCTTAGAATATTTTAAAACTCCACATCCGGGCGCTCGTCGTGTCTGTTATTTAAATGTTTGTAAAGGTCTCCATGACACAGGATTTATTCCTAGCACGCGAGTAGTGTTTAAAAACAGTCGTATAATAAAATATAGATCCGCCAGAAACAGAGTTTTGACTGTAACATCAATATTCAGGCTCTATTATTTGCGGTGGGAAATGAGGTTTCATTACGCTATTACGCTCATGTGCATTTAACTAAGTAAAGTTAAGTATTATTTTATACGAACCAAAATAATACTAATACCACAAGTAAAAATATGCTAGTATTCCAAAAATAGTTGTGTGATATTGAGACAGCGCGTTGCAGATTGTAAACATTTTTCTCGCTTTTACGCCTACAATAATAATGCTTTTATAAGCAAAATAAATAATTTATTATGTACATATATACGACGTGTGAAAATTGACAAAGTATGTAGTTTATTTTAAATTACTATAAATATGGTGTATACTTCAACCGTTCAGATATATTTGAAGTTTGAAAGATTATTAATTATACTTTGACTATAGGTGGACAATGCAATGACAATATTTTAAAAGTATGTTTGGAAATTGGGACATTATTTTATTCAAAACTCGATAGCCATAACCGTCTTTCTTACAGGTCACGACAACTTTAAAAGCAAATTGTATTAATTTATGGCAGTTGACTCAATGTGCAACACCCGACAATAATAAACAATCCTGCCGCCATCATCATCATCATCATCATCATGTCAGCCAAAAGACGTCCACTGCTGGACATAGGCCTCCCCCAAGGTTTTCCACACAGACCGGTCTTGGGCCACCCGCATCCAACCGCTTCCCGCGACCTTTACCAGGTCGTCGGTCCACCTTGTGGGAGGACCCCTGCCGCCATAGTATGTGTTCAAAATAAACGTTACATTATGTTAACGTTGTATATTATGCGTATCATTATTGTTCTTTATTTAAAAAAACTAAATCTCCTGTAATAGAAATAATTCCTGTATCGCGGGGGACTTCACAAACATTCAAATAACGGACACAAATAACATCCAGACTCGGAGCAACCATTTGTGGATCACACAAATTTTTGTCCCGTGTGGGTTTCGAACCCACATCACTGCGTGGTGGCATTGACGAGGCAACAACTTAAACCACTACGTCATACGTGCAGTCAAGTATCTAGTGTCAAGTAGTACGAATTTCCGAGCGTTTAAGCGTTTGTGCCATACATATTACTGAACAACGCATAGTTTACAATTAAAGCCCCTGAAATATTCGTGTCCGTTGTGCTTATCTTTTCTGGTGTTTATAAATATTCTTTTATTTGCCGCCCGCTTTGCTATGAGGGATAGTGTATTCTGTTTTCAACTCGTTACATTTGTTGCGCGTCCCCAGTCAGTGTAAATTTTTTCCTGGGCTTTACAAGTGTCAAAACTCGGTATTTTCTCTCGCTCTGCTGAATATGGCTACTCAGGGTTACAATGGCGGGAAAGCGGGTGGGATAACTCCCAAAAACGTCACATACGTAGTTATTATTCTCTACTACATATCTAGAATTTTGATGATAATACGTATAAATAAAATGGTACTAAATTTAGCATCAAAGACGTCTACTAACTAATTGATTAAACGGTACAAACCTATGTTCGAAATTGGCTTTGCTGGCTCTACACGTAGCATTCTCAGGACAACGTATTTTTTAAAAGAGTATAAATATAGTCTACGTGTCGCGGAGAAATTTAGCGCACGGACTTTTAGAAAAGTCAGACTAGGTAAAGCTATTTATAGATACATTTTGTCATGTGTGAGGATTGAAACCGCAACAGTCGGCGCATTTATAGTGGCTAGATGACCACTTAAACTACCTACTACACTATACGTGCGATCAAATAAGTCATATCGGCCCAAGACCTAGTTTGCTTCAACTTGTATTTTAATTTGTAATGCAACTTGCGATCTCAGAATTCATCGCATATGAGTGCCATCCTATACATCGAAATCAAAGATTTAGTAACATTGTACGTTTAGGATGATTATCTATGATATTATCACCCAATGTGCATTGAATGCCGTCGTACTCCGAACAAACGATATTATTAACCTCTGAGTCTTCTTCAAAGAGGTTAATGAAAACACTATGTAGGTCTGTGTATCTGTCTGTTAGTGACCTGCATAACTCCGGAACCACTGGACCGATTGACTTGTAACTTGGTGTGCAGACACCTTGGGGTTATACCTCGGGCGAGTTTGAATATGGGCCCTGTAGGTCAAAAGACCTCCGAGATATAGGGGTCACATATTTTAAATGGCAAAATATTGACTTGTAACTTGGTGTGCAGACACCTTGAGGTCATACCTCGGTTGAGTTTGAAAATGGGCCTTGTGGGTCAAAAGACCCCCGAGATATAATGGTCATAAGGTCACATGTATTTTAAATGGAAAATATTGACTTGTAACTTGGTGTGCGGGCACCTTAGGGTCATATCTCGGTCGAGTTTGAATATGAACCCTGTGGGTCAAAAGTTTCCCTAGACATAGGGGTCATTTCTTTTCATTACTTTTACATTTAAGACGAAGAGGTTGAATCCTGGGTTTTTACACTCATCTAGTTCTTCCTGCGCATATTTATTGTTTGCAGAATTATTCACAACTACAAAGACATCACTACTAGTTTTTCTAGAGACGACCGCAAGTCATAAAAAAGTCAAGGCTGTGCTAACAACTATTTAGTATTATTTGCTTGCACAAATACTGATGTATTATACAGTCACACTTGGCAATAGGTAAAATGTCAACTGTTTGACTACTTAAAATGATTTCGTGGTTTGATTTTAATGCATAATAATTTTATTTCGCTGCTGCATCTTTTTTGATGTCTGGTATAGCTTTTTGCCATTTTTTAAACAACATAGAGGATAAACAAGTCTATGGCACTGTTGATGATATGCGACCATAATGACCTATCGCCGAACTTTAAAACCAATTTATTTGTAAAAGGACCCCATTCTGTATTTTGAGAAAACGCTGACAGGGAAACATTCCGTAACTTAAGCGTCCATTGGGGACAGTTTAACTTAAAACTATAGGTACGCATCCGATTTGATTGTAAAGTATGAAGATAAAACCTTTTACCGGTAGCAATCGATGTGATAATAAGTAGCCGTGGTCAAATTTCTTTCTTGAGGACCGTTTGGCAACGAATAAGCTAATTCATTGCCAAACAGGCCTGAAGTCGAGTGTCGACGCATATTTTGTGTTCGAAGTGAAATACTGCAAGTTAGAGAACGCCCGGATCCCACATCGTGGCTATCCCTATTTAGTGGTGTTGGGTATTGTCAACCTTTGTCTATTGCAATATTTGGGGTGCGCAATCCGAGGGTGCGTGGCGGGTTCCTCTCTTCCCACTAATTTTATTACAATAGACTTCCGCCAAGTAACCTACTTCGCTTCAATATAAAATTGAAACTGCATTAGCATAAGGCATTGGAGTTGCGCTCGAAAAGTCTTTGGTTCAAATCCAACCTTTTGAACTACCGACCTGAACCCGTTGCGTTACGAGTGTATTGGGTATTCGAGTTTAGCTGGAGAGGTTAACAAGGCAAGTAATTTGTAACCCAAATTGCTAGTGAGCTTAAACATACCTCAGTTGATTCAAATGTCAGATAAAATCTGAAAATATTGCATTTGAGCTTAGGATCATCAAACATACGCAAGACTCGTGTACTTACAGTCTGCAGTTAGTGCAGTAGATATACATACATAGATTCACGCCTGTTTCCCAGAGGGGTAGGCAGAGACTACGGATTTCCATTTGCTACGATCGTGACACACTTCTCTGGCTTTCACTTTCATCAGATTCCTCATACACACCCATCGGTTCAAGGAGCTCTTAACCTGGCCTTTGTCCAGAACGCCTCTGATCTGATCGAGACGTTCGCCTAGGTTTTCCTCTTGCGACTATTCCATTCACATTAGCCTTATAAAATTTCTTAGTCAGTCTTTCCTCGTCCATTCGTCCATAGATATATCTACTGCATATATAACCAATAGATTGTCTAGCTTAGTCCAAGTAAGACGTGATCTTGATAAAGAACAGATTAGATTACACTACAAATGAAAGTTTAACGAGCTCTTACAACACACAAGGAGTAATGGAAAAACGTATTCCGCAACACGAACAAGCCATTAAACTGATTAGAAGTGCATTCAAATACCAATTGTCGGCACCAACTGTCGTGCGATATCGAATGACAAAGCATCCTAAATTCTTCCGCATGTCTAAATCAATATTAATTGGGTCCCTAGTCTGACGGGCTCTTTAATCAATTGCTCGACGACGAATTACGTTTCTGACTCACAAATGGTTCATAGTTTGTTACTTGATAACCTTTTACGCAAGGTTGTGTCACCAATAAAGACGAAATGCGCGTAAGCAGTTTTAAATCATTTTTAGTATTGCAAAACTGTTGCTGTCTCAGTTTTACTCGTTACTTCCAAATAGTGGAAGAAAAGAATAACTGCACTTTTGACTGGAAGTAAACTTATGATTAAAATTTTACATCTGAATGTTTGTGAAGGTGTTTGGACTTTAGTTATACTATCACGCGTAAACCGCTAAGCGGATTTGGGTAAAGATTTTGATCCCAGTTATGCGTTATCGTATGATGATCATTTAGCTTTAATGTTACTTTACCAACGTTTTTGTTATAGACTTATCAATAAACAGCGCTATACAAATAATGGTCGGATACCTGCGATTTGTAGGTATATGTATGTATTGTAATATGCCATTAATATTGTAAATCTGTTTACATTTTCAAATTTCATCTCGTGCATACTGCCCGATCGAACTCTTTCAAGGTCAAACAATAAGCCTTTGCATCTATTGGACCAACAAGGCAATCTGGCAGATAACAGATTGGTAAAATATTGTAATTGCTTCTGAAAGTGTCCTTCTTAGTAACGTATTCCTAAAGTTAGTATATCTCGTCCTATCCGTAGAATAAAGTTACTTCTGCATAATCTTTACTTTAAAAGAGAGCGATTTGAAATTGGTCAACTACAAAATTTGTTATAACATTTTGCTTAATAATTCTAGAGAGTTGAATAATTTCCTGAACATATTAAACATTATTGTGCGTCCGTACCTATAAAAACGCCCTAGGTAAAAACTATATTTTAAAATTTAAGGGACTTTATGTGTATATGTGACGATTTTTTATGGAAATATCTGCGGCGTATTTACATGTATAACTCTTTTCTTCGTAAATGTGTTAGTATCATGTGTACGTATAACTTTATTTTACGTAAATACATAATGTTAAAAGGTTTTATGTGATATAAGGTGCATGTCATATTTAGAGCGCATGTTTTTCATTTTGACATAGCATACTAATTTCTTAAATAAAGAATAATATTCGCAATCGTAGATTGCAATTAAAACGTGTGCACAGGCGTCTCGCAGAGAACAAGGTTACGACTGCCGATGTGGCCCTCCGCGCGCTATGCGTTCGCGCAGGTCCCGACAGCGCATAAAGGTACTTATACTCCGGGTACCTTTTTTTTTTGGAGAAATAAATCACATGTGCCTTTATTCGATTGCTATCTTCGAAACAACATTAAAAAAAATCGATTTTATATTATTTTTATAGGTCAGCTTAGATTTAGAACTACATAAAACCCAATTCGGTGACATAATCATATGTAACCTTATTCTACGGATAGGTCGATCTATAAAAACAAAGAGTGCAAAAGATAATATTTCATTTTAGTTTACAATTTTTTGAAGTCAAACAAGATGCGCTTGCGAAAGGAGATTGGCTATTCTTAGAAACCAATTTGACGACTTTAATATTCGCACACAGGTCGTCATTAGTACATGTTCCACTGCAGCGTCGCGTATGAGACGGCGTGGTACGCTCAGAGGATGTGACGTCACAGCGATTTATTGCACATCCTGCACCGTTGTCTCCCGTTGTCTAGGAGTGCATTTATAAGATTGGTCTAACACGTACCCTTAAGTATAAAGTCTGTAAAAACGGGCCTCTCCTCAGTGTGGGTTAGACCATAGCCCACCATGCTGGCCCAGTGCGGGTTGGCATGCTTCACATATTATCTTCGACAACATTTTGAACGAAGGTTTCCTTCACCGTAAATACGATAATTAACTATTTAATACGTACACAACTACGCAAAGTCCAGAGATGTGCGTCCTGGGATCGAACTCGAGACTTCTGCGTGGCTGGCACTCCAAGTCTTCCACTAAAGATTAATAAAGCTTTGTTTTTAAATTTATTGGTGATCTGGATTACAGATTATTATTAGTGTTCTTTTTAACACCATCAGCTGAGCCAGAGTGCTTGTGTTGGAGGGGATTCACATCGGTAGTGCAATGGATGGAATTCATGACCTCTTGATCACAAATCCAATGCATGAGGCATTGGATTTGTGATGTTTGATTTTTTGATTCACTGTGATATATTTTTTGCGTGTTTATAACACGTAATACGGTGACCACATAAACTATTGTTACATCTATTATGTTCTATCCACTAGCTTTATAGTGGAGCGCCGTAAGATTTATACTTCGGAATCCAGGGCCAGTCAATGAATCTTTATATAAACTTTTGAAATGTGTTTTTAACAATATATAATTTAAAAACTTTTCTATGCGATCTTAATATTTTAATTATTTAAAAAAAGAATTATGAATTTTTCAGAATTTTCATTTTATTTATTTTATTTTTATTAGTTTAAAGTTATATTTTGAAAAGGAGAACTATTACAAACTTGTCCTTGGGCCTCAAGGGACTGCAGGTATAAAGGTGAGGGGTGGGGGGAATTATAGAAGGGACAACAGCAGCTGTTGACGCGGTCCCTAACAGATTAATACAACGTAGTAACTAGCTAGGCTAATTACGTTGCTAAAATTTTTATTTATTTGCTATTTATGTATATTTATTATTGTGCAGTTAGTGCGACAAAAGTTAATTATTGAACATTTACATCATTACAAAATAATTGTGTTTTCAAACTTTCACAATAGATAGTAAGTATTTGTTTTTTTTTATATTGACGCTTAAAAAAACAATTGTGAATACTCAATCGTATATGTCGGCGCAAGTCCATATAACCAATTATTTTAATACATCAATTTACCGCTAATTGACTTATAATCAGGTCTCTATTTATTTATTAAGAAACGGAAAGAAGACTGTGCCGAGCAGAGTAAGACAGATAATGACAATGCTCGTGTGGCGCATATTCAAATCGGCGCGCGGCCGCCATAGTAAAATTGTATGGAGGATTTGAAGTACTTTTTTGGTAAATATGTATCTTTATTGTCAACTAATAACTTCAATATTTGGGACGGACAAATTGTAATATAACTATTTATGTTTCGTTTAATACTTTTAATTCTGATTACAGCTTGACATTGTGAAAATTTACCTTGTAAATTAAAATTTTCTTCTTTAATATTTTCTATTCTGAAGGTCCATGTGCAAGTTAATTTCAAACTAATCCATATTTTCTCTATTTTTGTATTTGTATTTAGGTAAGGTTTTATACTGTTGGAATGTGAAGATTCCCGACCTTTTTTATAAGAATACAATGGTTGAATTTTCTTCCAGTCGTGCATATCCAAATTAAACGAGAGTTCAGAATCATCGAAAGTAAAAAATATAGTTTTATTTCTTGCCGCCTCGTCATCGTTTTTAAAAATTATATTTCGTTGACGTCATAGTGCCGGGTGATGACCCGTCCACCCACTGGACTCACCCACTGGTAGGTGGACGGGTAATTCACAATTACCCCTCCACCCACTACACTAGTGATTACATCTATTAATCGATTTATTTTAAAAATCAAACATTTTTTTTTGCTTTCATTTTATTAGTAAGTTCATGTTTGTTATAATCGGTTATAATAAACACGGAGACTGAATTATATTCCAACAGAATCAACCACTATAGATACCCGCTTATTAGACCTATTTATATAAATCTCATTTGCCACTTTTACGTCATAAAACTTTATAATAAAATCAATTACGATAAAATGGGATGTCATCTATCATCGTTACTGCAACTGATAGTGGAGTGCAATATATTATTTAGATTGTATCTGCATAATGAGTGCGGAAATAAAATTTATACATCGCAAACGTGGTAAAATATTAATATTTAGAGGATATCAATATGTGAAACAGAAAGTTTATGCTAACAAATCTTCAATATGGAATTGTACTCTAAAACAAAAGCTCAAATGTAAAGGATCTATTACTATTAATGAAGTGAGTAAATTGTTTTTAATTTTTTTTTCTTTTTTTTAATGATTTTTTTTGGCCTACCTTCTTTCATTTATTACGGGTTCCGACGATTACGATTCTCATCGTTCTGTTTTTTTATTATTTTTAGAATAATGAGTACATCAAGACTGCACCTCACATAAAGGAATGTAAGGCTGATGATTACAAAAATGAAGTAGCGTTAGCTATGGATAATGCAAGAATGGATGCTGCAACAACGTGTAAACCTATTACAAAGATTTATAGAAAACATATTGAGCCTTTAAAAGACAAAGGTCATGCGATATTAACCCCAGTGCCATCATTTAATAATGCTAAACATTCGTTATATAATAGTAGAAATCAACATTATCAAGTACGGAAAACTATTTATACTAAACTCAATGAAGTAGAAGTACCGATTAAATTTAAACAGTATTTAAAAGCAGACTATTACCATTCGGATGATAACATTAGAATATTAATCTTTGCAACAGAAGATTCGTTAAGGCTCGTGAATGACGTAGAAGAGATTTTTATAGACGGTACATTTAAGTCAGTCCCCTCTCCGTTTTATCAGTTAGTCGTCATACATGTCGAAAATGGAAGCAACTCTGCGTCAACTAAAGTCAATCCATTGTTTTATGTGCTCCTTCCCAACAAAAATGAGAAGACATATACAATAATGTTTGATTTGATAACTACAGTCGTTCCAAATTTTAAGCCAAAAATAGTTCACAGCGATTTCGAGTTTGCTATAACAAACGCACTTAAAACTTTCTTTCCAAAAATTACTGTTGTTCGATGCTACTACCACTATACAAATAGTCTTTGGAAAAAGGCAAAAACACTATCCATTAAATGTAAAACTTTACGACGCATCGTGGGTTTATGTTGCAGCTTACCTCTTTTACCAAATAACAAGATTAATGAGGGTTGGAATTACATAACTAACGAATGTAATAATATTAATCATAAAAAAATAGAAAAGTTTATGTCTTACTTCAAAAAATTTTATCTCAAAAAAAATTTCATCGACGAATGGTGCGTATATAACAAACGTCACAGAACAAACAATGTTAGTGAAAGCTGGAATTCTGGGATTAATAAAAATATAAATAAAAATTATACGACGGTTGCAAAGTTGTTATCCAAAATATTTGCACCAAACAAGAAATTAACAGATGGACGCGATGAAATGTACAAAATTCGAGATAATCAGATAATTAATGCACAATTGCAACTAATAACGAATGACATAAGCATTGGTCATTTTTTAGAGATATTACGTTAATTAAGAACCTAGGTACCTAAGTATATCTAATATTAGAAATGAGATGGATAAAAAATGTATGGGCGTGTGTCCATAAAAAAATGTATGGGCGTGTGAATGCTTATTAATTTTCGATAGGTAGTCATTTGTTTTCGATGTTCATTTGTTTCATCAACATTCATTTGTTATCTGTTGAAAAGTTTTGCATGTATTACTAACTAATTGAATTTGCAATTTATGTTCTAGGATTCCTAGCCAGTTTATGGTTAATTTTTTTTAATAAAATGAAAGCAAAAAAATGTTTGATTTTTAAAATAAATCGATTAATAGATGTAATCACTAGTGTAGTGGGTGGAGGGGTAATTGTGAATTACCCGTCCACCTACCAGTGGGTGAGTCCAGTGGGTGGACGGGTCATCACCCATAGTGCCAAATACAAATCCATTGGCGACATTTTGTAATCAACTTCTTTTGATAATTGGGTAAAAATTGGATCATTATAACGAATTAATAGATTATCTAAATCCTCAGCGTATTTGCGAAATATGCTGACGATTTTACTTAACGCTGACGCATTCAAAAGCTCAAAATTCAAATGTGGTCCCTTAATGGGAACGCACATATTAAAAGCATGTGCTTGGCTCAGGGCAGTAAATAAAACCAATCATTTAACCCATAATTTTATTCACCCACACCTAAACTTTACATGTAACTGGACTAACCAAATATACCTAGGACGTCGCTTTTAAAGCGCCAGCTCAGGAACATCGAAAGACCACGGTAGGCTTGACATCTCCTCATCAAGCAAAGCGTGGCCAATCCTTAAGATTTTGGCTATTAAAACGCTGGATAAAGCGGCGTTTAGCGTCCTATTCTGTTTTTTCAACTTCTCAGTCTCCGAGAGGAAAGGCATGTGAACAATTTGGAAGTTCGTTGAGTGCGTTAGATTTCCTGCAACAGTTACAAAGTTTAGGCATAGTTAGAAGACATGAAACAGAAAGCGCATATTATATATAACCATAGCTTTGTCTCATTCTTGCATATGCACTTAAAATTATGTATGAGCTGGTAGTAGAGCCCCAGGAGACGTATTGAGGAAATAGAAAATCGTACTTAGATCAAGTACTCTTTGGATAATTTAATTTATGCAGTTAACTGATATGGACTTAGTATTATAATAGGTAATGGTAAATATAATTTTTATAGAGTATCGGTAAAAACAGGACATAGACTTGTGTCTAATTTCGATGCGTTTATTGAATTGCTGATGGGTAACATACGGTCCCAGTTAATCATCGGATCTGATGTTTAGATTTGGATTTAAAATTGTTCCGATGTTCTAGTCGAATAAATCTTAAGTTTAATGTAAAATTTCATAAAAGAAAAAGGGAATTAAACGGAGAATTACAGGATTATGATAGTAGTTTATCGTTTTAAACCATTCACATTTACTAAACAAAAGTGTTACTACTTTTACGTAAGCCCCTTGTAAGAAGGTATTTCCCCGAACCAGACGGCTGATTCGTATAGGTAGTTTCTAAATAATGCCATTGGCGGTCCTGTTGGTAATATAATTGAAAACTTGTGAAAATATTAATTATATTTTAATCTGTTAATTATTTGATATCTAATGAGCAAATTCTAATTCCAATGTATAAAATTGCCATGACCGTTCCGTGCCTATGGCAATCAGACGTTGATATGGTAATTAATATGCTTATTAAATGCTAAACTAGCAATTATGGTAGTTTCATTAAATATTAATTTTTTACTGCTTGGTTGTGAATACGACTGTTGCGCATGTCATTTAAGGTAAGATTCCCGGGTCGGGAAAGAATTGCCTAGTACTATTCCCGGTGGACGTCAATAGTCGTCCAACGGATATGGGACCTAGAAGCATAGCATGCGAAATGCGGGTGCAATACATCTTTGTTTCACTCCGACGTACCCCGTGGAGAATATGTAGCAGTTATTGTAAAGCTAAGTTTAGACTAAGGCACTTTACATGATACACACAGTGTATACACGAAGTGTCTCTGTGTGAACGCGACTGTGTTTAATTGCAAAATTTATTGTGACACGATAATTAGTGTCGCATTAGCGCCTGTGTGAATGTCACAATGAAATTAAATCTCATCTTACGCGCTTGATCAAATTTTATCTCGGGGACTTAAGATCATTGCACAATAACTATAAATAAAACCCAGACTCGAAACAACTGCCGATCACATAAATCGTGTTCTTCGTTTTTTTTATTACAATATAAGCAATTGAAGCTGAACGTCGTTTAATCCATGCTGACCGAGCACCACTAACTGGAATTTTGCGAACAGCTCGGACACAATTTCCGGACACACACTTGTAAACGGACACTAATTAGACACAAATATTGTGTAAAAGAGTGAACAGTACAGAAACAGCTTAATTAAAGTAGGAAAATGAAATAAAACTCAAAAATTAAGTGTTTTAAGTAGGTAACCTGTTTATTTCTTGTTAAGGCACTTCAACGACTTATTCACTAAACCTTAAGCAAGGATGACATACATAAGTTATAACCACAGTGACAGTGAATTTGTCACTTATAGAAGTGCACAGCACTTGCAGAAAAATTAAGATAGGTAAAGAAAATACATATTAAATACGTTATGCGTCTCTAAAGTAAAATTACAGACTATTTGACATATTAGTGATAAACCAACAATAATGCGTCTTGGAATTAGGTACATACATACATACATAGATTCTCGCCTGTTTCCCAGAGGGGTAGGCAGAGACTACGGATTTCCATTTGCTACGATCCTGACATACTTCTCTGGCTTCATTCACTTTCATCACATTCGTCATACACGCCCGTCGGTTCAAGGAGCTCTTAACCTGGCCTTTGTCCAGAACGCCTCCGATCTGGTCGAGAAACGTTCGCCTAGGTTTTCCTCTTGCGACTGTTCCATTCACACTAGGTACAACAGAAGATACAATAATATCAATATGTAGGTAGGTTATTAAAATTAGGCTCAATAGCCTAATTTTCTCAGTCCACGCAATCGTGGACTGAGAAAACGGTAATGGGTGCGTGTATTTATTCATTACTTGATTCCAGATTGGCCAAAACTTGTGAATGGAATTCTTTAAATAAATTTGAGAAGATGTCGATGCTATTGGTTCTTTTAGCTATATCATTATAATTCCTCATCAAACGGTTCATAGGCGCGGAAGTACCAAAGTTGGTACGACTGGCAGTTATGGCAAAGGTTTTTGTTTTGCGACTGGACCTAACATTTTTCTGTCGAGGTACGGCTATTTTTATTTCAGACAGTAGGTCAGGCACGTATGTCAAGCCGTTTATAACTTTGTAAATCACGATTTAGTCATGTTATAAAACAGTGATTAATAGACAATATACTTTAAATTCGTGAAAAAATATCAATAATCCATGCTAAAGGGCTATAGTTGGCTAATCTGATTTTCCATTAAAAAATCCTCCTTTACATTGTATGACTTTTTTCACAAGTCTCGGCATACGAGCAATCAATTTGTTGATGGTGTCTTCTGATATAAAGCTCTAACTTTCACATAAAGCATTCCACGTGTCTTCTTGCGAGGATGGGCCACGATTACTGACGTTCCTATCAAGCTATTCCCACAAAAGTTCAATTGGATTGAGATCCGGGCTCTGAGGAGGCCACACCATGTTTTTTAAAACCCCTTGTGCCTCTTTCTTTTCTAAATAACCCCTGCATAATTTTGAGCTATGGTTTGGATCATTATCTTTGTGGAAAATAAATCCATCTTCAATTAAACGCAACCCGGAATGAACGGCATTTTGTTCTAAAATTCTGATCAAGTCGCCAGTTCCTTGGCTAGAGAAGCAACCCAGACCATAATTGAACCACCACCATGCCTGACTGTTGTAACTCACAATCTGCCATCATCTTTACTTGGGCACTACGTCCAACATAACTTCTGCGTTTTGAACCGAATAGTTCAAACTTGGATTCATCGGACCAGAGAACTTTTTAAAATCTTCTTCAGTCCAATCTCCATGGGCAAGAGCCCACTGCATCTGTTTTTTTTTGTTTTGTGGTCTTAACAGAGGTTTTCGAACGGCATTGCGATCATACAACTTCGCATCTCTCAATCGCCATTTTACTGTAGTCAATGATAAAGGTTTAACTCGGGTTTTGTTCACTTCAACGCGGATTTCTGGTGCTGTTAGGCGTCTATTTCGCTTGCTGCTAACAACGATGAAATTATCTTCCCTAGAAGTGATATCTCTTGGCCTTCCCGAGCGTAGACGATCTTGATTACTGTCTGTCTCCCTGTATCGAGTTATTGTGCCATGAATACAAGTCTTCGATAACTTCAGTTGTGAAGCAATCTCACGTTCGGGTTATTTTGCCTTCGTTATGTAAAACAACGATGACAGAACGCACTTCACTACTAATTTCGCGTGCTTTTCCCATTTTAAGACGTCTTGACTGTAGAAACTACAAGTTTAGTCTAATTGAGACTGTTTGTGATCAAACTCAAGAAACCTCAGGTAATAATAAGTCGGAAACATGTGTTTTCGGAAGCTAAATAATCCTAATTATTGACTAATGCGAAACAAAAGCATAGTAATTAGTAATGAGCACGTCATAAAAATATTACCACGACTCTACCACCTGGCTCTTGCGTAGCGATTGTCGGTGTTTGAAAACAATATATGTTTACTGTCCAATAACTTGAAAGTAAACAAAATAATGACTTCTTAAGATATTCGATATTAACAATGGAATATGCAGATGTGCTTTTTTTATTTATCTTACGGGCTTTTATTACAATTAATAGATGATTACGTTGTTTAAGTGCGGTCTTAAACTTTTGGTCGACAGTATTATGTCGCAATTTCAATGGTAGGCTTAAGTTATGAATAAGCTGAAAAGAAGCATTACCTGTGGCTATGCCGTATCTGTGTTCGAGATAGCAGTATGTGTAGCCAATGAAAGCGCCAGCCGCGACTGCAGATGTGGTGATGGCCAGCAACGTCATAGCTATAATTGCACACGCCATCCAGCGAGGCTTGCTGAAAACCAAATAAAAATGTTATCAGTAAAACTCATACATCTACTCAAAGGAATGCCTCGTGGCAGTGATAGTGTATGCGACTGTTGCATTTGTGCACTTGCTGCACTTGTGTTAGCGCACACACTTGTACCTTATAACATCTCTAGCGCAGATGCCCAGTCTCAGTTATGATTGGCTGCCGAAACCGAAAACGGTCTAGAGGATTATTTCTTTGGGTTCATTGTATAATGCATAAGTTAAAAAAAATGCTCGGATCATGTCTGTTTTTTATTTTTATGTTTGGAACACATAATATTTCTCGGGCAGAGAGATTGAATTAGCAGCCATAGAAGCCGTGATTGTGGCGAGATTGCTAATTTCAGCACTGCTTTATGCTGCTTTAGTTTTGGGGTTCAAACCTAACATTCTGGAGGGAGAGGAGAGGGGTTCTATAATTCTGGGGTGGGAACGTGAATAGTGAACCGATCACTTCACTGACTATGGTGGCATATATGGTGAAGATCGCGGTGGCGATCGCCTGATCAGTAATGAAACGTATAATGAACCACCGCTAAACGCATGATGACCGTTTGGCCTTGCTTTCTTGCTTTCCATTTTATTAAATTATTACTTATTGCTAAGAGTAATTAGCAAATTAATTAGTTTTTAGGCAGATGCTGGATGCGGCAAGCTGAAGACAGGGCGCTATGGCGCTCTTTGGGGGAGGGCTATGTCCAGCAGTGGACTATCATAGCCTGATGATGATGATGATGAAGAGTAAATTAAGATCTACTAACTTTTTTAGGACTTCGGGTACATTTTCTCTTTCTAAAATTGTGTAGCCCATCATATTCGATACGTTGTGTAAATATAAAAGTTAATTAAAAAAATATAAATGCCAATACTTGAAATGACCTGAGTGACAGAAAATAATAAACTAAAATTTTACTGTATAGTACTAGTCTTTAAATAAATTCTGAATAGCGACCAGTATCGAGTTATTCATTGCGAAAAGAGTAAATAGGTCGTAATTGAGAAGTTAAACAATTTTTCTATCATATTTTGTTTCAGCTTGTTTGTGGTTTGAAAAAGTTTGTCTTTGGCTTGTCATTTACAAAATATGTAATTTTGTATTTATGAAGCTATATTATATTTTTTTATCTTGTTGTATTTATTGTTTATAATTTTGTATTTACTTTTACGAAGTTGTATTTATACTTATATTTTTATCAAAATGTGCTGTGGCGGATGTGGCGGCTGCCATGATTGCACCGGCAACATATTATATGTTTCAGAAAAGTAAGCATATCTATTTTAAAGCAATTTTATATAATATTTGAGTGGTAGGGCCACGCTGGTTACAGCATGAATGGGCGGGCTCGACCGGGGAAGTACCACCCTCTCACAAAAGATCGACGTAAAATAACAGTATCTGTTATGCTTTATTCGGTGAGTGAGAGCGCCGGAGGCCCAATCGCATTTCCCTTCCCAAACCCCATCCTGCTCCATTTCCCTTTTCCTTCCGGTAGGCAGCGACTTGGTTGTGTTTTTTTGACATTGCTTCGGTAATGCTAAGAAAACACAGCCATGTGTATGAGCCACAGTGCTCGCTTACTATCAGATGGGCTGCTGGCTCGTCTGTCACCGACGAAAGCAATAAAAATTTTTTTTTATATATTACTGTTATTTGCGATCTAGGCTCCTTTCTTTATTTATGATGTTTCAGTTCTTACGTTATACATGAGTCCTAGTTATAAAATACAAGATCTTGCCCGTGGCTTTGCTCGCGTAAATATAGTTATGAGTATGTTGGTGACAGTACTTTTTCCTAGATGACAGGTACTACGGTACCTACACATGCATACACGTATTCAGGGAACAGAAAAGGACATACAATGTCCTTTTCTGTTCCCTGAATACGTGTATGCGAAATTTCATGAGTTTGACTTATTACATAAAACTTGTTCTAAGTCTTGCTAGTCATCTCTTAGCTTATATTTGTGATTTAGCACATCTTAAGAAATTAACGTATCGTAACAAGTTTAATAAGCTTCGATCACTAATTTTCTGCAGTTCTTAGCAACTGTACTACAAATTCATTGAATATATTGTCTTTATTTATTTATTATTTACTTAATTAGAACAGCCGCAGGCCACTTATACCAATTAAGGATGCAACTATCATACTAACTTTTCACAATATTCTTAACACACCGACAATATCTTGTTCCATTCATCCGCAAAAATATCACAAAGACTGTTGTCCACAAGGAGAGCGTTTTTATGTTCTCTACTTCTACTTCACTATCACTCCAACCATTATCTATTTCACTGTGTTAAGGAACTATATGTATAATATGCATATTTTTGTCTTTTACCTGTCTATATGCAGATTTAAATATTATCAGCTGTACACTATTATGAAGATAGAAGAAATTTTAATTTGAATTTTATATCACCCTTGCAGAATAGTATCGTTCTGCGCATTAACATCTGTGGTGATCTGTATCGTGCTGACATTAGCTATCACTATGGGCGTCGGTATCGGCACCGGCTACAATTACTGCTACGTAGATCTAAAGGTTCGAGCAGGTATGTGTGCATTACTTTAAATGCTTTTACACTAACAGCCTTACTTATGTAAATATTGCGTACTTATACTTAGCAAACTTTTTAATAAATAACTCTCAATTGCTTGTTTAATTTGATTACTTCATCAAATCTTTAATTAACAACTAGTCGCTGTTGCTGTCCTATTATAATCCATATAACATTCAACATTAAGAAATGTTTATAGCTTAATTTTATTATATCAGTCGCTAGTTTCGGTATATTTTGTAGGTAGTAGAGCTCGTTGATTTCAGCATGAATGGGCCGGCTCGACCGGAGAAGGACTACCCTCTCACAGATTATCGACGTGAGATAGCAGTATTCCTACTGTTGTGTCTTGTTCGGTGAATGAGAGTGCCAGAGGCCTAATCACCCTCTTTCCCCCTTCCCGCTTCTTCTCATTCCCAATTCCTTTTTCTCTTCTTCCTTCCCTAAGTGTGGTTCGGGGTCGGTGCGGGGCTCGAGGCTAGCGAAGTGTGATGTCTGGTAGGTCCAAAGGGCGTGGGGGGCCGGTGTGGGGTACAGGGAGACCCGGTGGGAATGGTTTCTCTGTCACCTGCCGGTTAGTAGGGAACCCGAATCTGGGTACATCCTGCTCGGGAGACTGTCCCGCTAACAGGCGAAAATCCTGTCAGGTAGCCGTCGTGCCGGATTGGGAGGGAGACCGGAGTGTACCCGGCGGCTATGTGCGGGGGCCACCCGGGGCCCTTCTGTGCTTCGTATCGGCTTCTTGCATAGCTCGTGGGCCTACCTCGTACTAAGACTTTGCTCTTTCTTTGGACACTGCCTCGACATCAAACCTTGCATCAATCCATATCCCCTCTCTGATAAATTACAAAAACCATGAAAGTTAAAAAAAGAGCAAATTTTCTACGGCGGACACCGCTTCCACATTTCTCGTAGATTTCTGCAATGTCAGGGGTCTACACAGTAACCTCGATGTCGTCCACACGGTGCGGTCTGCCCTGCTCTTTATAACGGAGACGCAGATATGCGCCTCGGACGACATTTCGTACTTAAAATACCCGGGCTACGATTTGGAGCATTCTTTCCGTCGTAAAGCCGGGGTTGTGCGTGTTCGTCAGGGGCGATATCTGTTGCCGCCGCCTTCGGGGCTTCGAGCATTCGGACCTGTAAATTTTATGGCTATGTGTAGAACATGCGGGTCTTACCCGAGTTTACGCATGCCTTTACAAGTCCCATGCCAGTGATTCGGAGTCAACTCAGCTACTTGAGAACGTCCAAGAGGGGACTGACCAAATATTGGAGAGGTAACCATCCGCGGAGTTGGTGGTCCTTTGCGATTTTAACGCTCACCACAAAGTGTGGTTGGGATTCCGAACTACCGATTCCGTGGGTCGGGCTCTCTTCAATATGGTCTCGGCTTATGGCTTCTCACAACTGGTGTTATATTCCACCCATATCCCAGACAACGAGAGCCATGAATATATTCTGCTGACTACATATAGTGGATATGTAGTCAGCAGAAGATCCAACAAAGAAGGACTATTTTCTACCTGCTAGTTGTTACGTAATCACTAAGTGTAGCATAAAAATTAAAATATTAACACAATACGTACATACACGATCATCCACACTTACCATATGCATATGTACAAAATTACACATCAACATTTACACATTCTTCTATAACCACTATTATCTTAATTATATGTTAACTCCTAAATATTTTATAGTGACTAAATAAGTACTTCGATTAAAAATAGTAAACAGCTGTGAAAACACATAAAAAATATAACTTATACTAATAAGACAAATAGTCTAAACTTAGAGTTACTAGATATCAAGAAAACACCTATTGAATCTGCTAACCATATCAATCACTATTTTGCCAATGTTGGCAAACAACTCGCAAACAACATTAAATCCACTTTAAATAATAAAGACGTTGAGGATTATATAAAAAATCTACCTACCCAACCACAATCATTTGTATTGTTAGAGACTGATCATACTGAGGTTAATAGTACGTTAATGAATTTGAAGCCTAACAGTGCGCCCGGATGGGACAACATACCAACTCGTTTCCTGCAATACACTAGGCATTACGTCGTACCAATCATAACACATCTGGTTAACCTTTGTTTTAGTACAGGGACATTCCCGACCCCTCTGAAACAATCTATTATTACTCCGGTGCATAAGGGTGGTGACACAGACGATATTAACAATTATAGACCTATATCTGTTTTACCAGTATTAGCAAAAATTTTTGAAAAAATATTAAACGTTAGATTACTTAATTACCTATCAAAATTTAATATACTATCTCCTCAACAATTCGGTTTTAGACAAAAAATTTCAACAGAAGATGCAGTTACGTCTCTTAGCACTCATTTAATAGAATATTTGAATAAAAAATACAAATGCCTTATTCATTGGCTTAAAAAAAGCGTTTGATACGGTCTCCCTGTCAATCCTTATACAACAGCTGGAAAAAATTGGCGTTAGAGGTAGGGAACTCTCCATTTTTAAAGATTATCTTGTCAATCGAAATCAGCAAGTTAAATTGAATCAATACTGCAGTGAAGACACTGGCATATCATACGGTGTCCCACAAGGTAGTGTCCTTGAGCCTACTTTATTTTTAATCTATATTCACGACCTCTGCAACATGACTATAAGCAACGCTAAATTTTTCACCTACGCCGATGATACTGCCATTGTCTTCACTGGTAGAAACTGGGATAGCACAAAAATAGCAACAGAGCATGACCTTACTCAGGTAGCTAACTGGCTAAAAACAACTTGCTTACACTAAATACAGATAAAACAAATTATATCTGTTTTGCCATAAGGAATGACACACAGCCAAAAGAAGATCTAAAAATACATATACACATTTGTGGTAATGGCACAACCAATACAACATGCGACTGTCCAGTAATACGAAAGGTAAATAATACTAAATATCTTGGTGTACAAATTGATCAAAGATTGACCTGGTATCCCCAAATTGAACAAGTTAATAAAAGAATTAGAAAGTTTATGTGGATGTTTAAAAACCTTAGACATATAAGTCAGAGTAAAACTACAGAAGTGTCATCTACTCGTAACATACTAATTAACAACATTTATAAAGCACTAGTTCAATCAGTTATAGTATACTGTCTACCAGTTTGGGGAGGATCATTTAAAACGCGATTTCTAGAAATTGAGCGATCCCAAAGAGCTTTAATTAAGGTTATATATTAAAAAAAACGGATTTTTCCTACAGAAATCCTATATAAAATTAGTAACCTGTTAATTCGGAAGTTATACATTATGCATACAATTTTAAAATTGCATAAAAATTTACCGCGTGATGCAATAAACGTAGAAACAAAAAGAAGGAAAGACATAGTAGCTATGGTCCCAAAAGTAAATACAACATTTGCTAGTATACAGTACAGAAAACGTGCGGCAATCATTTATAATAAATTAAACAAAATTCTTACAATATATCCTAAAACTTATCATGATTGCAAAACGACTGTTGCTGAGTGGATTAGTAAATTGTCTTACGACGACACGGAGAAAATATTAAGTATGTTACGGTATAGGTCTATAAGTATATGTAAGCATGTTGTTCGTGAAGCGTGTAAGTGTTGAGAGTGAGACAAACAGTTCCAATAAAAACATTGAAGCTATCACACGTCTTTTACCTGCAGTTTTCTGTGCCAACCAAAAGTGAACCTTATTCCGTTGAACATATGGTCCAAACGACCCGGATCTATTAGCGGACAGAAAAATACGACCGACCGTTTGAATACAAAAGGCATCGCATTCCACAGCGATAGTTCATAAACAAACTCATTAGTGGAGTTTTATAAAATTGCAAGTTATTACGAAGATATTATTCGACATATTTACGTGAATTGAAGAATTAAATCAACAGTTTAAAAGCGCTTTTTTGCGAAAATGAGTACTTCAAGCACCCAGTTACTCAATCTTCTAGAAGAAACGGCTAGCAAGATGCAAAAAGCGCAAGTAAACTTGAAAAAATGCCCAAAGTTAAGATAAAAAGGTTATATCGAAACAAGATCCATAGAAGTCTATAGAAGAATATTGGCAGTCTTTTACAAAAACACATCAAGAACTTGTGTACACCAAAGGAACAAAGGCCAAACATACAATATTTTGCTAATGAAGATTATTATGTAATTGAAGACTTGTATTTGTGTTTACAAGCTGATTTAAAGGACATGTTATCGGCATTGTCAGCCACGGTAACAGGTGGAGGAACGATTAACCAAACCTAAGTTAAATTGCCAAGGATCCAACTCCCTGATTTTAACGGTAAATATGAAGATTGGCCTACCTATCACGACTTATTTATGTCACTTGTGCACAACAACCCGTCGTTAAGTATGGTTCAGAAACTGCAATATCTAAAGTCTAGTATCACCGGTGAAGCTGAAACGCTGCTGAAACATATCATGATTACTGAAAATAACTACGAACAAGCATGGACTATATTGAAACATCGTTTTGGGAATAAGCGAGTGATTGTAAATTCCCTGATGGACAAAAGGTAATTAAGACACGTACAGCTAATCAGATAAAGTCGTTGTTAGACACTACAACTGAATGTTTACATAGTCTACAAAATCTTGAAATATCTACCGATGATTGGGACCCCATTATCATCTTTTTGGTGGTTCAGAAATTAGACCCTGACACTCATAAGGATTGGGAAGAGCAGGCATACACTCAGGAATCTAACAAGCTGCCTACTTGGAAAGAACTCAGACTATTTTTGGAGTCTTAAGTACCGAACATTAGAGTTGGTGGCACCTGTTAGTTTAACAACTGCCTTAAAAGAGAAAAATATCAAAGATAAGTCATGCCATGTTTCTACAACCCCATTAGTGAAGACGTGCACAATGTGTAAGGAAGAACACACTCTTTGCCATTGTAAGGATTTTATAAAGCTTCAACCTATAGAGCGGAGTGAGTTTGTAAAGAAGAATAACCTTTGTTACAATTGTCTGACACCTAGCCATTCAGCCTGGAAGTGCCGCATAAGTGTTTCCTGCCGCCAATGTCATCGCCGGCACCACTCCCTGTTGCATCAGTCGAGATATTTCAAACAGTCAGACAATGCACAAACTCAGCACAGCCCTACCGAAGGAAATGTACAAAACAAAGAAGATACAAAAGCAGACGTCGCAGTGTCATCACACTTCGCTTCGAAGAAGTCCACAGCTTTGCTGGCAACAGCACTAGTTTATGTAAAGGATGATAATGGACTAACTACAGTATTGCGCGCCTTAATAGACCATGGGTCACATCAAAGTTTTATTAGTGAAAGAGCTGCACAAAAATTAAAGGTTAAACGAAAGCCCGCCAGTGGGACAATAAGAACAGTAGGAGGGAAACAAACACACATACATCACGTCGTAGAATTTGATCTTTTCTCTAGATGTGAAGACGATTTCAAAATATTTATGAAGGCATACGTCATACCAATTAGGATAACCTCCAATCTGCCACCACGACATTTCACCAATAATAGTAACGCGTGGTCGCATTTACAAGGCCTCACCTTGGCAGATCCAAGTTTTAATCAACCCGGGCGAGTGGACCTTTTATTAGGAGTTCAAGTTTATGACACTATATTGAAGAGTTGTCTGGTTAAGGGTCCCTTGGGCTCTGCTAGTGCTCAAAATACACGCCTAGGGTGGATCTTATTTGGAAGAGTAGAAGAAGACACTTCTTTGGAAGATATTACTGTTATGCATCAACATATCGATATTGAAAATATGTTGAAATTTGTAAAATTACCCTTTAAAATAGAAAAACCTATGTCACCTGAAGTGAATACAAGACATATAGCTTTGCGAAGATACATGCAACTAGAAATACGCTAAAGTAATGCAAGAATATATTGATCTGAAACACATGGAGTTAGTCCCTAAAACCGAGCTAAAAAATTCAGCAGTATACTTGCCACACCATCCAGTACTAAAAGAAACTAGTGAAACTACAAGGATCAGAGTAGTCTTCAACGCTTCGTCTAAGGGTTGCAATAATATATCTCTAAATGATGAATTGCTTATCGGACCTCAGCTTCAAGAAGAAATGAGATGTTTAGTTCTGAGATGGAGAATGAAACCAATCTGTTTCGTTTCGGACATAAAAAAAATGTATAGACAGGTGTTGGTGACAGAGGAAGACGCCGATTACCAGCATATACTTTGGCGTTCTAAGGCAACAGAACCAATCCAAGACTATCGCCTTTTACGAGTCACATTTGGTACAGCTTCTGCCCCTTACCTTGCCGTAAAGACACTCCAACAACTAGCAGAAGATGAAAGCAAAGACTGTTCAAAATCAGCTGAAGCCATTAAACAAGACTTCTTTATGGACGATTTAACGTGTCGGGACACGATACCGTAGAACAAGCTGTAGAACTAGCAAAAGATATCACTCGTATTCTACAAGCTGGAGGATTTACACTGCAGAAGTGGGCGTCCAACAGTATCAGGTTCCTGGAACAATTTCAATCTGCACAGCATAGTAAGCAAGTAAAAATTGACATGAACCTGCATGGTATGGTCAGAACGCTAGGTTTATCCTGGAACATGGGTGAAGACACTATACATTACCATCTTGATTACCCCCTGATGTCTGGAGTTGTAACTAAGAGGAAGATCTTGGCTGACATACACCGGCTCTTTGATCCACTGGGATGGCTCGCTCTTGCAATAGTACCTGCAAAAATATTAATTCAAAAATTATGGCTAAAACGCAGTGCCTAGGATGACGAAGTAGACTCTGAAACAGAAAAGGAATGGATTAGTTTACGGCAAAGTTTCACACATTTAAAAGAAATTGTACTGCAAAGATGGTTACAATGCACAAGTCAAGGTATTGATAACGCTACCGTTATTGTGACGCTTCAGACAAAGCGTACGGCGCTGTTGCTTACCTCAGGGTGCTGGGAGACGACGATCAGTATAAAACGACTATAATTGCTGCCAAGTCCAGAGTTGCGCCTGTGAAACCCATGTCACTACCGCGACTAGAGCTTTGCGGTGCAGTACTCCTTTCGAAACTATTAAAACAGATAAGCGAAGCGATGAGAATTCCAGCTACTCAAATATTTGCATGGACAGACTCTACTATCGTGTTGTCATGGCTGCAAGGAGACCCTACAAGGTGGCAAACGTTCGTGAGGAATAGAGTCGTTACTATGATTGATAGTATAGGCAGTAAGTGGTATCATATCCAATTCCTAAAGAAAACCCAGTCGATGTCGTATCCAGAGGTATGCTACTATCCGACCTGAAAAATTGTAGACTTTGGTGGGAAGGAGCAGAATGGCTAAAAGAAAAAGAAATAATGTTTAAACTCATAAGCACATCGACTGACTTAGAAATAAAAAGAAATATTAATGTGAATCTGGTAACAGAAGAGAAGGTTAAGGAAGGAAAAGCTTGGTCCATCCGCTTCGAGATTTGTGACACACTGAAGGAATTGTTAAAAACCGTCACGTACTGCAGACAATTCTTAAACCTGAAAAAAGATAAAACACAGATTAGTTTAAATACAAAAGAATTAGATAAATCATTACACAAATGTATACAAATAGTACTCATAAACATGGACAATGCTGCACCTGGAAAATGGCCACTGGGACGCATCGTAGATAAACACCCTGGTTCAGATGCAGTCACTAGAGTTTATAGTGTAAAAACTGGCAACAATATAGTTAAACAGTTTCTTTATTTATTTATTTCAAAAACTATTATCTATCATTACAGGTTCTTAACCTAATGCGATAGTATAGTAACATAACTAAAATGTAACATTTAAAACGGTAATATAATAAACATCTTAAATCTATTATATTAACAATAACTTAATATCCAGTGTATAGCCTTTGTGAATTCGCTCAATGAACCTGAAAATAGATCGATACGATCTGATACTGTATTGAGCGCACGCAGCGCCCGCGTCAACGGTGCGTGCTGTAAGAGATTAGTGCGTGCGCGCGGCACCACTCACAACGCCGGCCGCCGCCGTCGCCCCCTATATTCATCTGGGACAAAAAATTTAATTTCCTGGAGGATGGCTGGGTTATGTATTTTACCTCTTATAAGTTTAAATAAATAGCAGACCAGGGCTGCTTCTCTACGTACTTCTTGTTTATAATAGCCTACCATTCCAAGGGTAAATAGAGAAGGATAAAGTAGTGGATATCCCGGGTAAACGCCGTACAATTTTAAATATAAAAATCTAATAAATTTATTTTGTATCCGCTGTAACATATATTTGTATTTGGCTTCGTATGGAGACCAAATGACCGCGTTACACTCCAGGTGACTTTTTACGAGAGCCTCAAATAACGCTTTTAAAGCCTTAATATTTGTAAATTGGATAGCCTGACGTAAAACAAACCCTAAATTTCGATATGCCTTTTTACAAAGCTCTATAACAAGTTTTCGAAATTTTAAATCGACTGTAAAATGAATTCCTAAATCTTTAACCTCATTGACACGCTGCAGTGGTGTCCCGTCTAGGTGGTAGTGGTGGTGGCGTGGGGTGCGTGCACGGCTGAACGACAATACTGAACATTTGTTTACATTAAAATAAAGTTTAAGCGATCTATTGGTAAATTATGCGATCTATTGGTAAGTTAAGCGATCTATTGGTAAATTATGTCTTCTGCCTATAGATACCAATGTTTAGTTAATTAGTTCTTTCGGTAACATTTTGAGTAATAAGTAACAAAAATTTGCATAGCAATTCATTTCATTAGTTACAGTTTGTTATAGTTCTGACTATGATACAATTTTGTGCAATGATATTTGGGTTTGCTAACATAATGATTTATATAACGGTAAAATGTTCAAGGCTGTTGATTTTTTTGTTTTAAAAAAGACCTTTCAGCCCTTTTGGTGGGCGGTATGTTACGGTATAGGTCTATAAGTATATGTAAGCATGTTGTTCGTGAAGCGTGTAAGTGTTGAGAGTGAGACAAACAATGGCTCAGTGCTCTCCCCAACGCTGTTTATCCTGCATATCAATGACTTGTTTTCAATCGAGATAATACATTGCTATGCGGATGACAGCACGGGTGATGCGCGTTATACCAGCTATCAGCATATCCGTCGGAGCATGATACAGGAAAGACGAACACAACTTGTGTCTGAAGTCGAAGATTCTCTTGGGCGGGCCTCCGAATGGGGTGAACAGAACTTAGTTTGATTCAACCCCTCGAAGACACAAGTGGGCGCGTTTACTGCCAAGAATGACCCTTTTATCATAGCGCCACAGTTCCAAGGAGTTACTCTCCGTATCTCCGAAAGTATTGGGATCCTCGGCGTGGAAATTTAGAATAAAGTTCAGTTTGGGAGTCACTTGGAGGACAAAGCTAAATTAGCGAGCAAAAAGGTGTACTGAACAGGGCGAGGCGGTACTTCACACCAGGTCAACTTCTTGTGCTTTACAAAGCACAGGTCCGGCCGCACGTGGAGTACTGGTCACATGTCTAGGTAGGGGTCCCCAAATACCAGCTTCACCCACTTGACACCCTACAAAGAGGGGCAGTTCGAATCGTTGATGATCCCAATCTAACTGGTAGATTGGAGTCGTTGGAGCAACGGAGAGACTTTGGGTCTCCCTGCGTGTTCTACCGACTCTTTCACGGGGAGTGCTCTGAAGAACTGTTTGATTTGGTACCAGCAGCCCTTTTCTATCACCGTACCACTCAACAACGAAGCAGGGTTCATCCATATCACCTGGAAGTGTTAAAATCCAAGACGGTACGCTTTCAGCGATCATTTCTTCCACGCACTGTTAGGATGGTACTTTGTGGGTCCTTTAATAAAAAAAACTTGTAGCCAACAAGTACTAATTTATTTACGACATCAAAAGTATGTAATAATCGGACAAAGGTCGTATGTTGACTGCTCTAAATTCTATTACATGTGTTTAATGTAATTTTAAATTGCATACATCAGCTTTTACTTGTAACTAATGTCGTTCATAACATCTCCCACCTCAAGACGAAGGCTTATCCTTAAGATAAATAAAGAATAAATAAAATAATTTTAAACAACCTTAGGAAATTAATAAACTTAAAATGGATATAGTAAATTGTGTGTAACGTTACAAAAGATAGTTAAATGAATATTTAATATTTGTACACCATTTAATGATTTGAATATATTAATATGCTCCGAAACTGAAACCAATAGGCATTGCCTTAATGATTATTACTCTAACTAGCTGACTCGACAGACGTTGTCCTGTCTTATCTTATTTTATGTGGGGGCCAGTCAGTGCAGACCAGCGACACTTCGACCCAGTAGGATCTTTTGTGTCGACGCTCTCCCAATAACGAATGCCATAGATGTTCATGGCAGCCGGGATCAACGGCTTAACATGCTCTCCGAGGCACGGAGCAGGCGATAATTTGTCAATCAATTCGCACATAATTTCGAAAAGTCATATAACTTCTGAAAGTCAGAGGTGCACGACGTGGGTTCGAATCCAAGACCCTCTGCATTGCAGTCTGTTGGTCTCCCCACTGAGCTATCGCTGCTCTTGTCCTGTCTTAACTATGAATATTTAATTCGAATTGGTATAATTAATAAAAATATATTTAAGAAAAAAGTGTTTTTATTCTAATGCTTTATGATATACAACATTCTTAGTTTTTTTTTCTTACGCGTATATAAATAGTTTTGTTGGTATTCCGACACGGGAATAGGCGACATATAACTGGCCATGTGAAAAACATGGATTTTCAAGATTGATGCCACAAACACTTAGCGACTGCCCTTGAGATTTATTTATCGACATTGCAAATGCTAGCCGCACTGGAAATTGTAACCGTTTAAAGTCGAATGGCATGTCGTTCGGAATCAAAGGAATCCGTGGAATAAAACGTCTTCGCCTTTGTACTTCCCTTTCAAAATTGTGGTTTTGATGACGTTGTTAATTAATTTCTTCACCGCAAGTCGGGTGCCATTACAAAGACGTCGCTGGTTTATAATCCGCAACATAATGATTACAGATCCGATTTTTAATTGCAGATTATGAGGTGGTAATCCAGGCAATTCCAGCGAATTTAATAACTCCGTTGGATAGTTGACAACATCATCTTGGTTAGTAACGGAATCAATCGATTTGTATGTCATTAATTCGCCAGTTATCTTATTTTGAATCTGAAAATTTATTTCGTGGACATCAACGTTTTTTGCAGCCAATATAACTCTTTCGCGCAACCATACATGATCTTTGTAATTTTGAGCAATGTTTGGGAAAACTTTCTCGATGAGTTCGGTCTTAGTTTCAATAAAGTGACAAAAATTGGTAGGAAATATGATGTATCCAGACGATGAGTCAACAGGTATTTTGGCAATACCAATATCGAGCAATTGTTTTGAAAATACTTCTCCGGATTGGTCTTTCTGCAATTCGACTCACATGTTCATATTTAATTTGAGCGTATTAATGGCTTTCCATAAAATGGATGACTTTAAACATGCTTTAAGATCGTCGGCTGGCGTTGATCGTGGTATTACTGGTAGTGTTTAGCAAAAATCACCTGCCAATAAAATTATTGCACCACTAAACCGGTTTTGGTTCTTTCGTAACACTTGCAACGTGCGGTCTAATGCTTCCAAAGATTGTTTGCGTGCACTCATCCCAAACTATTAATTTGCTCTGCTGCAACACTTTGGCCATCGCAGAATTTCTCGAAAGCTTGCAAGTTGGTGTTTCATTTATTTGCATGTTCAACGGCAACTTGAGTGTGGAATGAGCTGTTCGACCGCCTTCCAACAACATAGTTGCAATACCTGACGAAGCAAGTGCAAGTGCGATACCATTTTGCGATCCAATCGTTGCCAAAATCAATGATATTAAAAACGTTTTCCCAGTCCCACCGGGAGCAAAAATCCGCCAGTTCCATCGTTCACTACTTTCATTAGCGTATCGTAGGCATATTTTTGTTGCTCATTTAAAAGCGGAATGTTTCTTAGAACAGTTTCTTTTAATGTCTCGGAATCATATTGGGTTTTGCGTCTCAACTCTTGATTAAATGCGTCGTGCATTGGGCGATTGGGCGCTGTCATTCCTAATTGTATTAATCCTTTGTTGGTAAGCATCAAGCAAATGTCGTCAATTAAAATTAATGCTTCATTGTACATTTCTACGTTAATTTGCAAATTTGAATTTGATGTTCTAAGACGCTTCTGATGTTATATATCTTCGGCCATGTGATCTTTATATTTGTTCCATAAATCAATCGGTGTTCATGGGAAGCATCTAGACAAAATTATGTAAAACAATGTTCGTATTTGTTTAGCATTTGACGAAATCACAGCATCTTCGAGAGTGTGGTCCCAATTAGTATCATTGTCTAGCAATCCCAAACGTTGACTTCTCTGTATGTGCCGCACAATACACCTTTATCAGTTCGCAGATGTTGGAATGATGTTGGGCCACGAACATTGACTAACAGTAAACGCAAATAAAAACACTCGTCTTGGTTGGGATGGACTGTGTAAAGACGTCCTAGTGCATCGGTGGAAAAAACCTTAAGGGTAACTTGGAACTGGCTATTGTTGTTTCCATCGTTGAAATTTCTTTAACGATTGATTCCAGGTATAATATCGTGACATTTCGGAATAAAGCAGTGTTCTAGTAAAGTCATCATTCTGGCACATTTCAAAGAAGCTGGTCAATGTCGTGGATGGCGGCCTCTCAACTCGTTGTAATACGTTTTCCGTTGTAAAGTACACCTTTTGAGCATTTTCCAAATGTACGGCCAAGTGAACTACACTTTCGTGTATTACGTCTTTCATGTATTGAAAACGTAAAATACGCGCATTGCCTCGTTACTACTGACATAGCGTCCCATTTGAAAATGAGTGATCTCATCGTTTGAATTTTCAGCAGCAACTCCAAACACAGCCATGTCACTACCTTTGTTCACGTACTTGCAGATATATCTTATCGATTTTACGGAATGGCAAGATTCAACATTTATTCATTGTATGCTTCTTTATAACCAAGTATATCACTTGTTATGTTAATAACGTGTATGTTAGTCTATCCAAACTTACCAAAACTCCATATTAAATTGAACTTTTAATATTAAGCGTGATGGCTCTGAACTAACCGTGATGTGCACCAAGAAATTCAGTTTTCTTACATCCTTTTTGTAAGATATAATAAATTAATTATTTTACATGTATTTTATCAATAAAATAACTCCGACCGAAGTATTTGCAGCACGCATTCTGTCAATTCTACGTCAAATGTCATAACTTCATAAAGTTACACCCCTTACCGCATGAGATGCCATATCTGGCATCAAAAGATTTTATTGCATCTCATTTAAATTTGGCAGGTTTTTTATCCTCTAGTAATACTGGAATTAATAACCGGTAACATGTTTTGACATTTGCAAAGCAAAATTTCGTGTCCAGCACTAGTGAAAAAAAGTATTGTCAGTTTGTTTCCTAACGGCTCTCGACGGGTAAGTACGATCAGTTTTCAAGCTATTTTTGCTTAGTTTTTTTTTAATAAATGGCTAGGATAATGTTTTCGCACACAAAAGTCATCATTTGAGTAGCTACTGAGTATAAAATAACGACGTTCGCATGAATGATTGCAAATATTTTTGGCGCTAAAGTTGTGGCCAGATATGGCATTGTATGCAGTTGCTTATAAAAGTTTGTGCCATATATGGCATCCTATGCAGAATGGTCAAAAAAGTGGTCGGGCCATATTTGGGATTGTATGCAATAGTTTATATAAAATAAAAAATGAGTTTATTTATCCTTATGTTTGATTAATATGTTTACTTGCTTTCTATCTTACCTCTTACGCTTGATTTTTTCTAACAGTTAATGTACAATAATGGCGAGGAGAAAACAAGTGCATGTACATGTAATCGTCATTCCCTAAAGTAGCAAAGACGAAGAGTTGTCTGATGAAGATGGGGTACGTGCAGTGCATCTGAATAAAGATCATATTTGTAAGAAAGAAGATTATATTTGTCCGAAACTGATGAAGATAGTGACGAAATTTCACAATCTGATTCTGATCTGATTGCTTTTGATTTTGAATAAGGAACAATACATTTCCAATATTTATCTCGTCTCGATGGTCCGATTATCATTTATAATACAACGGTTGAAGTTACTAATAAAACATTATATTATACTATACGCATTCTCTTTATTTCAATCCCATCCCCTTTTATTCAGCATAAGAATATATTATCGGCATTGTCCATGTATGGAGTGAATAGTAACCTCACGCGAGCTCTGAAATCTCTTTATGATGATTCCAGAGCTTGTGTTAGGATAAATGGGACCTACACAGAGTGGTTCAGCATCGATAAAGGTGTTAGACAAGGATGTGTAGCGTCACCTTGGCTGTTTAACCTATACATGGACAATTGTTTGAAAGATTTAAAAGATTGTGAATGGGGATTAAGAATGAATGAGTTACTTGTCAAATGTCTTCTTTATGCCTATGACCAAGTAATACTTGCGTCATCGGCGGAAGAGTTGCAGGCGATGGTAACTATTATGCATGGTGCTTTTGAGAGTAAAGGAATGAAAATAAATGGAAGCAAGACGAAAGTAATGGTATTTGAAAAGGAAGAGTGCGTGACGATGTGTAATATTATGATTGATGGAGAAAAAGTGGAGCAAGTGAGAGTTTGTATATTTGGGTACTTTGTTTACAAGGGATGGTAAACATGACGGAGATATTGAAAGGAGAACGATTGCTGGCAACAAAGTGAATGGAGCCGTACGCGCTTTTATGAACAGTCGAAATGTATCCGAAAAGGCACGTTTGGCTGTTCATAGAGGACTATTAGTGCCCACACTTATGTATGGAAGTGAAAGTTGGGTATGGCAAAAGAAGCATGAGAGCAGAATAAATGCTGTAGAAATGAGAGCGTTGAGAAGCATATGTGGTGTGACTCTGAAAGATAGAATAAGAAATAGTGTGATTAGAGAGAGATGCGGCATGAAAGTGGATATAGTTACAAGAATAGAAAAGGGTATGTTAAGCTGGTTTGGACATGTAGAAAGAATGGACGAGGAAAGATTGACTAAGAAAGTTTATAAGGCTAGTGTGAATGGAACAGTCGCAAGAGGAAAACCTAGGCGAACGTTTCTCGATCAGATCGGAGGCGTTCTGGACAAAGGCCAGGTTAAGAGCTCCTTGAACCGACGGGCGTGTATGAGGAATGTGATGAAAGTGAATGAAGCCAGAGAAGTGTGTCAGGACCGTAGCAAATGGAAATCCGTAGTCTCTGCCTACCCCTCTGGGAAACAGGCGTGAATCTATGTATGTATGTATGTAAGAATATATTTTAATAGAGCGGTATGGGTTTTTTTTAATCACAACTGCATACAATGACATATTTGGCAAACTTGACAATTTCACCACAACTGCATATAATGCCATATTTGGCATTTATAGATTTTGGCCAATATTTCCAAAAATACATGGCATAGATTTTTTTTGGATTTTATGTGGGCTTCTGGGTTGACAAAGTATAGCTTATATTTTTTTCATCACAATTAAAAATTCCATGCAGTAAGGGGTTAAAAAAGTTAAGGTTAGATTAGAAATAATTTTATATGGTGGTTAAGTATTCTTAAATTTTCTAATTTTCCGCGCATTTTTCTTAATTTTTTCTTTCACTACTGAAACCTACAACAACCTTCTCCTAATAATAACAAACACAACAAAAAAGAATTAGCGAAATCGGTCCAGCCGTTAATGCGTGATGGCGTGACCAATGGAAATAGGGATTCATTTTTATATATATAGATTTCGATTAGATAAAGTTTTTTCAAGTTTTCGAATCATATAATGTCGATTTTTATTAATTTGTATTTCTGGAAGGCTTTTTACAGATTTTTTGTCACATTCATTAAACTTGTCTGAAATATCAGTTATGTCTATGGTATTTTCTTAAGTTATTTTCTTGCCGATTTAACCTTTTGTTACAACATTGATTAAATATCTGAATGCAACAAGATGTATTTTTACATGGACAGAATTACGTATAAATCTTATGTATGGTGTAAATTATTATAAAAATTACCATAACAATATGTGTTTTACAGAGTAAACTATCCCATATTTTATAATATGAGACTGATTTTCAACTTGATTAATTTGATTTTCCAGGTTTTCAAGTTTATGAGATTCTAATTTTAACGATTCTAAATCGATATTGGTTAATGCAATTGGCGATAATAAACCACTACTGTTAATTAATTTATTATACCTGCAACAATCATCTCAACATACATAGAAATACCCACACCAAGACAAACATCCATGTTCATGCACACAAATGTTTGACTTGTGCGGGAATCGAACCCGCGACCTCAGGCGTGGCAGTCGGCTACGCCATCGAGGCCGTGTGTTTAATGTAATTTAAAATTGCATACGTCAGCTTTTACTTGTAACTAATGCCGTTCATAACAGTACGTGCAAGCTCTGGAATGAACTGCCTGCTTCGGTGTTTTTCGAGCGCTATGATATTATGTCCTTCTTCAAAATATAAAGTTTAAAGAGAGTTCTTTTTTCACGGTAGGCAGCGGCTTTGCTGTGTCCTGACATTGCTGAAGTCCATGAGCAGTGGTTACCACTTTCCATCAAGTGGGCCACTTGCTCGTCTGCCACCAAAGGCAATAAAAAAAATATATATTAGTCGTTAGTAACAAATCCCAAATGTTTAGGACATAGCTAAGTAAGCTATATATGCTTATATACAATAATAAAACACATTTATTTCGGACATAATCTATATGAGTTAGTAACAATTTTCTTACAAACTATGTTAGTAAAAAGAAATAAATTAAGTACATATATGTACATTACAGTTTGCCCGTAACGATGTCCACCCAGTGTGCCTGTATGGGACAATCATTACGGGAAGCAATCATTTGCAGAATGCTGTTGGTGCTAATACGCAATCTCTGAAAAAGTGACGCCGCTTTTTTCCGCATTATAGCGTGAAAGCATTCAACGCGCGCAACTGCAAACATCTGCGACGCACTGCAATGACGCGGTAGCCCCAACAACATTCTGAAAGCATTATTGTATTGTATACGCAGGACGTTGTAGGCTCGTTGCGTATACCGAACCCACAGGGCGCTCGAGTAAAATGATTGACAATATGCCCTAAAAAGAGTTAATTTTACTTCATTAGTACATCGAGCAAACCTGCGGGCCAGCATATTACTCCTCACTGCCAACTCCCTGCCTTCCCTCTCTATATCTGGGTCATCCTTAAGATCTTCCGATATTACATGGCCCAGATATTTAAAGGTTTGTACAGTCTTCAGTACATTCCCGTTTATCATGATTGGAGGCACAGTAATTAGCTTATAAGATGGGTGTAAGAATATATCAAGTTGCGGGTTCCGTCTCCGCATTGGAAAAACATCGTGTGATAAATATTAAACCTGAAGGTGTCTTGCGCTTGTTACAATGTTTTATCGCCAGCATATTCATAGTGTGATTGCAACTTTTGGCATTTTACTAAATATAGGAGCGGTAGAAGACCCTGTATAGTAGGCTGATCATGTTTAATGAATGAACCAACAATGTTTTGTAGTCTGGAGGTTTGACAATATTCCCATTTGAATTAGATGCTGTTAACGAATCAATTGTCGTCAAATACTATCACAGCTACCTCGATTACTTTAGCAACTCAAGCACTTAGGGCCCGGCTACATTATAATGGCATGGTGCCGTAACCATAATACGGTGCGGGACCATGAAGTTACACGTTTCCCTGTCGAGCACATACTCAGCACGACCACATGGTGCGGTGTAGCTGATGCTGATGCCTCTTTTTCTTCGGCTAAGACTTACGAGTAATTTCAAGAAGAAAAAGGTTTGGTTGGCAGTTTAATCACGTCGCAGTCTTACCGCACCCTTTCGTGTTCTTGCCGCATCATTTAACGGTTAAGGTGTCGCGTCGCTCCGTTTTAATTTGGTCAAAGGCTTCTAGTCGCTTGAAAATAAAAAATGATTTCATTCTGAATTATGACAGTTTAAGAACCTCTGTTTTAATGTGAAATAGTCAACGACAAGCTGATCGATCGATTTTTGTTTTGCAGAAAGCACTGAACCGATGAAAAGTTCCTTGCGAAACAGACCAGAAGATCAGATGTCAGACCAAAAGTCGGACGGGGCAGATCTGAGTCTCAGACGAACACCAATCAAAACGAATTTAGTTTCGACACCACATACGAGTCCTTCTAGTGTTGAGAGATATACATTGGCTATACAGTTGCATGGAAATATTGATTTTCCAGCTCTTATTTCAAAATTAAGGCTTCGTAACAAAAACGCTACATTGGAACTAATAACATGAATATTTGATGCATATGTTTGTTTATTGCTGATAGTATTTCTCTTCTTTACATATACACAATGACCCACAGCTGTCATCTATTCATGTTGCCAATATAAGGTACACTATATTGATAAATAAAATGTATTTAAGTACGAGAGCCCTGGTACCCATACTACAAGTTCAATCTTAGCTTGGGTACCAGTGTCTAACAAGTGGACTGTAAAATTATTTGTATACTTTTTATGTGTTCAAATGAATGTATATTTTTAATGTCAATAAACTTTATTATTATTATTATTCTTTAAATAAAAGTTTTATTCTCACTGACTGTATTTAATCGCATGAAAACGTAACGATTATTTATTTATTTTACATCAAATAGAACGAGTTGCGCCAATTACACTAAATAATCATTATTTATTTAATAATATAATATAAATTTAAAATGTAGCATTTACGCATTCTGTTTACAGCAAAAATATCAACTTCTGGGTTAACCTTCTGATCCCTGAGGGTATGAAATCTTGCCGATTTTTGTGAAACTTTGTAGGATTTTTAGCTATTAAAAACATGGGCAAATGGTAATAAAAATCCTAGAAAACTGGGTTTTCTTGATGCACTAGTCATAGTACACTCGGTGTTAATTAAGATAAAATGTAAACTTTGATGTCCTATGTGTAGTACTTTCGGGGTGAAATCATGTAATTTAAAATGTAGCACGATACATTAAATTCGTGAATTATATCAGAAATCATATATCTTTTTATCATAATTATTGTAAACAAAAACTTTCTTTATAAAAATCAAACATAAAACGTACTTTTTGTACTAACTTAATACAAAACTAGCTAACAATTTAACATTTTTCCTTTGAAAATAGTATTTTTTCTTAAAATTCACAAATAAAACTTTTCATAGATATCAATTGAAAAAGTGTATGTAGTCAACAATCACCTTTATGAGATTTTCTTTTGAAAATAATCATTATAATTACTAATCAAAAAATATTTGGTAACAAATCAATATCAAATGGTCAAATTATGGTCTGTTTTTTGGTACTAATACCAATTACTGTCTATGAAACTGTGAAAAACAATTTATATCCTTTACTAGACATAGGTATATATCGCAACTCATACATTTGACGGTAGTCCTTATATTACAACCATATTTTCTGCAACGCATTTGAACATTTCTGTACTCTGGTAAATGTAAGGCTTTGCGATTCTGTGGTGGAGGGATGGGTCTAATTTCCACTGCGCTTCTTGTGCGCATTTCTTAGTTCTCCTTCTAGGCTTTCATCTATATCTTCTTGCTCAACAGGTAAGTTATCCAAAATAATTTTCTCTCCAAGTTTCATTTTGAATTTTCTTAATTGTTCTATTTTGTGTTTATCAACACCATTTGAAAGTTGTTGACCACGGTACATAATCCAGGATTTAGTTATCGATATATCAAGCATATGAAAAATGAAACGATTTTTTGTTCGACTCCTTGCAGGACAGACAGCCAGCATTCTGTTAGCCAAGTCTACTCCTCCCATATAGGAGTTATACTTTTGTATAACTTCTGGCCTCCTAATAGTCTGATATTCTTTGAGACGTTTATTCCACCTTCTGCACGTATCGCACACAGTGTCGGTAAAGCATATGGATATCATGAGAACCGGTTTGTTATCTAGCCATTTGGTTGTAGCAATTTTGTCGTCTGCTCTGCACTTCACTTCAGTAGGCAGTCTAGCCAGGCCGTCTAGGCAGTTTCATGAAGTCTTTATCGTCGGCAAAATCACAATCTATTGATATTCTATTTTTCATTATTGTACCAGTGCTATTGAACCTTCTAACTAGTAGTTCATTCATAAGTTTTACCGTTGAAAAATATCTGTCAAAATACAAATAATGACCCGGCACCAGAGTTTCGGTCAGTATTACTACTGCTGATTCACCAAGTAAAAAACCTTGTGAAGAATATTCCTCAAATGTCCTATCACCTTGATAAATAACCATATTTAATACAAGCCCATTTAGATTTGCTGCAACGAAAGCTTTTAGCGCCACAGGGTTTGGTTTGCCGGGGCAATATTGTTTCAAGCCATATGAACCTGTAAACGGTATCATCATCTCATCGATGGATATATGATCAGATCTTTTTTAAAGATGGCAACCTTGTAGTACTCTTTGGAATAAAGGCATTACTTTCCATATTTTGTTCAATCGCTCTTCTTCCGTCACATCATTATCAATTACGACTTTTAGGCTGGTACGTATTGCATAAAATTTGTCTCGTGTCATTGTATCGGCAATTATATTGATTATCCACTTACGATTCCAATAAAGATCTATCACTGGATAATTGATTGCTGACATAAGTAAAGATATACCGACAAAAGTTTAAGTTCTCTCAAAGTCAATCCTAGTGATTTTCCTCTATTTAGCACAGATGTCTAATTAGAAGCGTCGGTTATTTTCGCTAAGATATCATCATCTATGTACTCTTCAAAAAACTTGTACCTTTCGGTATTACAAAAGTCTCTTTTACTATATTTTGGGCTGGTCATTGCATGAATTGTGGGTTCGAAATCAGTCCCTTGCCATTGATTCATGGGGCGAATAGATTCGCTTCTTGATCTTACCGTTACATTTATTCGAAGAACTCTGCCTCTGCCTCGTCGACCTCGCGAAGCAGCTCTGGTTCGTGCACGTCGAGTTCTTCCGATGTTTGTAAATTAACTTGCTGGTGAAGGAACTGGTATTGGAGTTGGAGATGCTGCTGGGATAGTCGTATCGCCCTCTCCTTCAGTGCTATCATCCGAAGACTGACCACGAAATTCATCCTCGTGGTATGTAGGGTCATTATCTGAATCTTCTAAAAAATCTTGCATGGATTCATCAAAATAATTTAAAACTGAAACAAAGAAAACATATATTAATGTCACAATTCACACTTGATGTGCTATGTATAGTACGTCAAAATACATCAGAAATCTTAGTTCGCACCTGATGTACAACGCATAGCACAGCAAAGTGTTTGACAATACAGCAAAAAAAAAATTGCTAAATACTTATTATCATTTACTTCATCAGCAATCAAAATTATACAAAACAATCCAAAAATATTTGTCAAAAGTGAATATGAATAAGGATTACATTACTCTGCTCCGAACAGAGGTGCGTGCGTCTGCGCTGGCTTTCCATCTTGAAAAAATACTGTCATTTTCAGGGGTTCAGGTTTTTGAATTGTTGATGTACTATGTATAGTACGCCAGGTGTTAGGATAAATTCCAAAAGAGTATTAAGCTGCTTTAGTGACCGAGGTATGGGCGAGTTACAGCATACCACAGTACGGCACGCTGGAACCGCCAGCAATCGGTGCATTCTACCACGACAATAATTGTTAGGCAAAATCAATCTGCAACATTACAAGGTAGGGGTAGTAGTACCTAGGGGTAGTGGGTTTCGTGGGCCTGGCCATCACCCGATTAGCTCCAGGTCCAAGAGGCGTGTTCTCACGCGCGCCTCTAAGGGCGCGTTCCCACTACGTCGTGACGATTAATTTATCGTTGGACGACTGTCGTCTCTAGCTGTTCCCACTATATCGACTGTTTATCGTCACTGTGTCGTCGAAATATTTTATCGTTGCAAGTGTAAACGACGAGACGATATTTTTATCGTGGTTACGATAGATGGTTGCAACAACAACACACGATTTGCCGTCATGATTAGTCGTGACGTATTTTTATCGTTTTACGACTGTCGTGCTAGCAGTTTCCATTGACTCGACAATATGTCGTCACTGCAAAAAAAAAGTTGTGGACGATAGTTAATCGTGTCGTCCTATATGTGAACACCTCTATTTAAATACACAAGCCACGACGCTTTAAACGACACGATAATCTATCGTCACGACATAGTGGGAACGCGCCCTTAGTCGTCCACCCACAATGGGACAGCATAATAATATATTAGATTGTGACATTGGGTAGGGCAGTTTCGTGTATTGCTCGCCGTATGAAACGACAGGCCGAAAGACCTCATCGGGGTCGCGATTGTATGTGAAAACAAACATTGTAAGGTAGAGGTAGTAGTACCTAGGAGTAGTGGGTTTCGTGGGCCTGGCCACCATCCGATTAGCTCCAGGTCCAAGAGGCGTATTCCCACGCGCGCCTCTTAGTCGTGTTGTCTACGTTCACCCACAATGGGACAGCATATATTAGATTGTGACATTGGGTAGGGGAGTTTTGTGTATTGCTCGCCGTGTGAAACGACAGGTCGAACGACCTCATCGGGGTCGCGACTGTATGTGAAAATGATTGGCGGGGCCTAGCCGATTGAGATCATATTGAAGAACATCGATGTAGGTACATAGTGGATACCACATTTACGTACGAAGCGCTTTGTATCCACCTCCTTTGTGAGTGGAACTCGCTGCCTAAGGCTGGCCGCATACATTCGTTTTCCGTATTCGATTCCCGAATTCGTTTTCCATGTTCGGAGATCCGAATGCATGGCGCACATGTTCGCTTTTTTTCCGAACGGAAAAATTCCGTAAGTACATTTCGAATGCAAACCCGTGCGTTCGGAGAAACCATTCGGAAAAAACCTAATGACGTCATGCGGAATGCAGCCCTTGCATACATTTTGTTTGTACCGGCGCACACGTTCGGAAATTCTCATTCGGTACCGCGCCCGCGCCGCGGGCATCGTACGTACGTAAACGATAGTTATAATGTGTGAGGCAGAAACATTAATATTGTCTATTGAAAAATACCCTTGCTTGTGGAATATACATGATAAGGACTACCACAACAGAGATATAAAAGACTAGATGTTCCCGCGGTTTCAGCCGCGTTTATAGTTACTGCGCCGCCCCTTGGGTCGTAGCGTGATGTTATATAACCTATAGCCTTCCTCGATAAATAGGCTATCTAACACTAAAATAATTTTTCAAATCGAACCAGTAGTTCCTGAGATTAGCTCTTCAGCTTTATAATATTGGTATAGATATAGATTTGGCCTCGGAGCAGGTATTTAAAGAGGTATGGTTCACACTGTTCACATAATTTCGATTAAATATGTTTATTTTATTTAATGTTGTTTTATTATTGTTGATAACTGTTAAATCCTAATCCTAATCCTAACTAATATTATAAAAGCAAAAATGAGTTTGTTTGTTACCTTTTCACGCCTAAACCACTGAACCGATCATCCTGAAATTTTGCATATACGTTGTCAGGTGTACAGAAACGGACATATGCTACCTTTCATCCCGAAAAAAATTACTGTTCCCGAGGAAAACAACAATAACGTTCTTATGATAATAGATGGCGCCACGTGTCTTTCGAATCATGATTGAATTAATTATATTATTACAAGCAGAGTACGACCCGAATTGATTGTCAAATTCTAAATTAACGCCAGCGAAGCCGCGGGCAAAAGCTGGTATTTTTATAATTTTTTACTATTGAAATGGAATTGCTAATAAATCATCGTCCTCCATCGTCGTGCGTTTACTGCGCTTTCACTATCCGTACTGACAGTATACATTCCGAATGAAGAAAAAATAAAGTGTGCGCTAGTCTCACGGAATTCCGAATCGAAATTACATGTTAGGAAATCGAATACGGAAAACGAATGTATGCGGCCAGCCTTAGACATTGCGAGTCCTATAATACAAGTAATTGATTATTTTTATTTGCCTTGATTTTAATAGAGACTGTTGTAAGTAAGTACTTGGTATAATAAGTACCTACTTATTAATTCCATGGTAGTATCCCGTTGTATCCAATCTGTATCAAAAGAAACATCAAATTGTCATTGTCCAAATTTGATAGCAATATGTATAGGTACCTATTTTCTTAGACAAAATGGTTATTTTATTACAAAATAGTATATGCCTTTGATGTTTGATTTAGAATCTAGTTTTTACATATCATACTTCATTGAAACACAATATGACGATGATATTCATTTATGATGTGGTAAGTACATTTGTAATTGATAGAGTTTTGAGATTATTAAATTTACAACCAGCTGCTGCCGGCAGTCTTTATGTGAATCCAATGAAACCGCATATCAGGATGTAATATATCCAATCTGTAAATATAGGGTAAAGTATAACTTCAGCTCCAGCGACCCCCCCATCATACAAAACAGCAAGCTGACATACCGTTGTGGTTTTAATCAGTAGGCCCGAAGTCACGGGAGACCCCGATATAACCCTCTAGCCTCCCCTTGTGGCGATGCATTAGAAGCTTTTCCCCACGTTACAAACAATAAGTGTAGCGTATATCTGTACACCAGGTTTTATTTAGTTTCTTCCAATGCTTTACGAGTGATCAAGACTAAGTTACAAACACGCAAACCATTCTAAATCTCACATTTATTAAAGCCGATTTACATTGAGTCAGTTTCTAGCTTGAATCTACCATCAAGTCGGTATAGGCTCGGTACTGATGTCGTATAAATTATTTACAAATCAGTAAAGTAATGTATGCATCAGTGCTGTCTTTAAAATTATGTATCTCGGAGCTACGATTATTTATTACAGTGTTTAACAAATTAGAAAAACGATCAATCTAAAACACCTTATAAAATAAAACGAAGTAATTATTCAAGCGTTGGCAGAATTAAAAATAAATTCTTCTGTGGTTTTCACACTAGGCAAGCCTGTATCGTGAAGACCTAAAACAATAACATAATTCAAAAATTAATAAGTACAACAGATTAAAATACAGGAATTAATGAGAAATAAAAATCAAATGTTTAAAGTATTGCAATAATATATTTACTGTTAGTACTAACAGTAAATATGTAATCAGTGTGTACTGTAAAAGAAACAGAATATGATACATACAATTATAAATATTATATTATGAATAAACATATAAGTATGTTTAAATAAAAGAGATAAAGAAGTTAGAGAAGTTTAGATTTTCAACTAAAAAACTAACTTACTTACTAAACTAGTATATATATTTACAAATTTCTAAACATATTACAGGAAATATGTGTACATAAACACGTTATATCTATAATAATTAATCTTAGTCTAAATCTTAGATTAATCGGCCTGCAGCGACCATTATTCCAGATTGTCCGTAACCTATATCGTAGAATTTGTTACTTGTAATAGATACTTCGTACACAGTTAAAGCCGATGTAACCGCTTTATGAGGCATATTAGATCGCAATAATAACACTTAGTTGCTTCTGCTTTGAGGAAGGCTTTTACGCTCCTCATTGCATGAAGTGCCGATAAAATATTTTTTTATGGATAGGTGCCTAATATTAATATTATCTCTCTAAGGATTTCGTGTGATTGCATACAGTTTAAAAGCGTAATAAAACATTTAAAAGTGTTTGTATCGCTTTTTAAATACTGATTGATTATTTTATATACATACTAGCTGTGCCCGCGGTCTCACCCGCGTCTGTGGTATTTATGGTTACTGCGCCGCTCCCGTCAGCCGTAGCGTGATGTTATATAGCCTATGTCGTTCCCAAGGTCTCAGGTTATCTCCATTCCAAATTTCATCTAACTCGGTTCAGCAGATTGAGCGTAAAAGGTAACAGACAGACAGACAGACAGACCGACAGACAGACAGACCGACAGACAGACAGAGTTACTTTCGCATTTATAATATATTAGTAAGGATTATGTACTAGCTTTTCCCCGCGGCTTCGCTTGCGTTAATTTAGAATTTGACAATCAATTCGGGTTGTACTCTGCTTGTAATAATATAATTCAATCATGCTTCGAAAGACATGTGGCGTTATCTATTATCATAAGAACGTTATTGTTGTTTTCCTCGAGAATAGTTATTTTTTTCGGGATGAAAGGTAGCCTATGTCCGTTACTGTGCACCTGACAACATATGTGCAAAATTTCAGAATGATCTATTCAGTGGTTTAGGCGTGAAAAGGTAACAAACAAACTCATTTTCGCTTTTATAATATTAATTAGAAAGGATTAGGATATTATGTATTCTGGATAAAGTAACTAAACCACGCCTGTTCCACGTAAGGATAGGCAGAATCTACGGATTTTTCACTTACTACTTACTATCCTGATATAATTATCTCTCTTGATTCATTCATTTTAATTGTTTAACTAGATTTTGCCCGCGGCTTCGCTCGCGTAAATGTAGGTTAGATTAGGTCAGTAACAGTACTTTTTTCTAGACGAAAGGTACCCTATGTCCTTTTCTGTTCCCCTGAAAACGTGTATGCGAAATTTCATGGTGATCGGTCTAATGGTTAAGGCGTGAAAGCGTAACAAACAGACAATCAAACAATTACTTTTACATTCATAATTTTAGTTAGGATTTATACACCCTCGGCGGTTTAAAGGAGTCTTACCCTGGCCTTCAACAGATGAGATTCAACCGTATCCGGTAATTTATAAACAGTCATTGCGTTGGTGCCAATATTCGATTATGCAAGTTTTGGTAGGCAACAGCATCCTAACTAATATTATAAAAGCGAAAATGAGTTTGTTTGTTTGTTACCTTTTCACGCCTAAACCACTGAACCGATCATCCTGAAATTTTGCATATACGTTATTAAGTGTACAGAAACGGACATAGGCTACCTTTCATCCCGAAAAAAATACTGTTCCCGAGAAAAACAACAATATCGTTCTTATGATAATAGATGGCGCCACATGTATTTCGAATCAAGATTGAATTATATTATTACAAGCAGAGTACAACCAGAATTGAATGTCAAATTCTAAATTAACGCGAGCGAAGCCGCGGGCAAAAGCTAATAGCATATAAAAGAAACCATTTTGTGACATCTAAATTGGTTGCACAATGAAAAGCAATTAGTATTTTCGATTTGGGTATGAAAAACGTGCCAATTTCTCGCTTATGTAACAGTTACGTCACAATTTTGTATGGTGCATGCTTTTATATGTTTTTTTTATACAAATACAACTCTTGAAATAATTCTAGTATCGCAGGAGACTTTACAAACATTCAAACAATGGTCGAATAACACCCAAATTTAGAACATCTATTTGTGAATCATACAAATTTTTGTCCCGTACGGGGATCGAACCAATAACACTTGGCGCAGTGGCAGTGGTAAGGCGACCATTTAATCCACCGCGCCATCCGTGCAGTCTGACAATAACGCCTTCTATTTAGTTTTTAGTGGCTTACTTTGATTTTGCCATTTTAGATTTCAGGGTGACGTAACTTTTTGATTAAAATATAAAAAAAGTTGGGTTAGCAGTTGATTGCTTATGTTTAATTATTTATGCACAGAAAGCAACAATGTATAATAGACGGACTTAATAGGCATAATCTACCAGTCAACTTTTTGATGGTCCAAATAATTATTTTAATAAACAGATGTAATATATTACAAGCAAAAATATAATACATTTATTTAGGCATAGTACAGGGTAAACACATCATATGTAAGTCGTGTACTTGACAATTATCAATGTGCATGTGCTACCCCAATTACAAATACGTATGCACAGCACTGGCAGCTAGACAACATGCAAAAATCAAAACTAAAACTTAAATAAGACGAAGCGTTTCTTCAAAAAGCCCTACATACATTACAAAAGTCAATAATTAAAATTAATATATTCAAATTTTACAAAAATAAACTATTAAATAAATATTTATATAAAACTAGCTGTCCCGACAGGACGTTGTCCTGTACAAAAGAGATAAAAAGAAAGCATATATAAACCATTCTCGAATCCACTTGAACACACACAAAAAGTTTCATTCAAATCGGTCCAGCCGTTTAGGAGGAGTTCACTGTCAACACACGTACAGAAGAATTATATATATAAAGATATACTGATATATATTTATACCTATATACAATGACCTATTGTCTGAGTCTCGTAAGCATAAAAAGCTTCGAGTCTTCACTCACCAGTACGGTTGCACTGTTATAAAACCCCTGTCTTTATTTTGCGACTAACACACGTTACTACATATTTCTATTAGTAAAGTTTTTAAAGGCGCTGTAATGGAAACTTCCTTCATAATATTACTTAAAGGGTAAACTTACTATGTTGCTTAGTATTAAATACTAGATGATCAAGTGCGTGTTATGTTAATAAATTACGTAATCAATGTACCTACTTCACGTTAAAAGTACTTGATTGTTTAGTATAACTAACTTTGTTATATAAGCATAGCGTGTATCTCGGTGACGGTAAAATTTTTTTAAACTATTGTCCAATTCTTATAGGTTTTGTCATTCTCATAATAATAATAATAAATAAAATAAAATTATGTGGTGTCGTGGGACACCAGGTAGGAACGAAGTTCCTTCGGCTAATGTAGAATCGACACAAATTGCAAAAAAAATCGTGCTCAATTCACTAAATAGAATAAAGAATATTCATTTATACCAATATATTTAAATGATTCCAAACATTTAAATATATTGGTCATTTAGTGATTTCTGATATCCTGGTATTATACACTACTCGCTTGTGTATGCGACTGTCGCGCCTGCGCACGTCTCATTTAACGGTTTTATTCCACGCACTTTTTTCCACGGATTTTTTCTTACGGTTTTACTATCACATTTTTTTCAGTTCGGTCGCGCAGCAAAATCCCTATCCCCTCCAAGCCTGCCGTAAGGAACTTCGTTCCAAAAATATATTGCTAAAAGAGTACAATATTGTATCCATTGGCCCCACAATAGGCAAGACTGCTGCCTGTCCTCTGGATGCCATATTACGATTACAATAGAAACTGACATACAATATAGGAATTTCTCTTTGTTAAAATTATATTTGATTAATAATATGTCGACATTTGATGTTTATTTTAAGTTAGGAAATTTGTGATATTTATAACATTTTTGTTGGTCCGACCTAGGACTCGAACCCCATCTCATGCAAATCAGTCGCATTCATTAGCGTTGTGCCACCGCGCCGGCGATTAAATTATTAAATATGCGAAATACGTACCTATAATTTAACACGAGAACCCGTGCAGAGCAGACGCATAGGTACACCCCTTCCTTAACAATCCCCTAAATATGACCATACCTAATGTCTTGTTATCGTAAATAGCTTTACGGAGGTTCAAATCGATACACAACTCTTTAGCAACTTACTTCATTGCTTATTTACTTTTATGACAGAATATGTTACTTTTCTAAAAAAGTCTAGAACTTGAATATTCGATTCAAGTCTGAATAGTATTAGTGGTAAGTACTTAATCTTTTAATGTGTTTCAGTTTTCGCAACGTAGTGATTGGCGGCAGTTGCAGTGACCTATGTTTAAACCTGCCAAACCCGTGCTGGTGTATCAGTAAATGCTGCGCTCACTTGTGCATGAAACTGTGTTGCTACTTGGCCATATGTACTTTGTTAATACTCGGATTGGTCTATCTCGTTGACACTATACTCTGTAAGTTATCGGTATTACTCTCAAAGCTAGCGTTACCAGGCGTCCAAATAAAGCCGGACTGTAAGTTAGGCTTTTTGGTTATGTGTCCGGCCAAATTAGGCGCTGATCGGCCTGTTCGGCTTTTGTTACGCTTTTTATGTAATTTTTTTTTATATTTGTTATTTGTTGGTTGCCGCTTCGCCCGCCTCACTTTGTATCGCTAGCGCAAAAGAGTGGGCTAGCACAGTCATCCCCTAAAAAACTGTCGTGTATAACTAAACAATGATACCTTCAATAACCCAGCTAAGCTGGCTAGTCTGTCCGACTTGCCGGCCTTTTTAAGACCTAGCAACCCTACTCAAAGCTAATATTTTTATATCGATAAAAATCTGACTGCACGTATAGCTTATTGACTGAAGTGGTCGGTTGTCACTGCCAGTGCGTTGAGTCACGGTAATGTTATATAACAGTATTCTATCTTCATCCAATCGCGAATGCGCCGCAGTGACGAACGAACGGTGTGATGATTTTTTAAGCAGTAAGCGTGCGATTTGTTAATATTCGATTGAAATAAGTACAAATACTTACATAATAATTATAGCAAAGTGCAATTGTAAACAAAAATATTTTTAGCAAAACTTTTTATCCGAATGCGGACTTTTTTATACTATTAACATTAACAATAAAACTTTTCATACGTGTCAGTCGAGGCGTAAATATTTTTCAGTCTCAAACATATAAGGTTGTTTTTTATTAAATCTACTAATCAAAAACACTACATGATATTTATTGAACATTTCCTATTTCATTCACAACAAATTTCATTTCTTTAAATAAAAATTATAATTTTGCAGTTACTAAACTAGAAAGAAACTCAATTAGGCAGATGAAATTAAAATACAGTAGGTACGCAGCCCTCTCGCGTGTTTGCGTACTGCTCGGCTGTAGGTAATTATTTTAAGGATAGAGCCGTTAGATAAAATTACCGTGGTCGAGTAGTGTGGGTTCGATGCCCGCATGAGACATAAATTTGTATAACCTACTATTTTTTGTACCGAGTCGTGTTGATTTGTGTCCGTTGTTTGTATGTATCTAAAGTCGACACAAAGATTGACACTAGTGCATAAAGAGTTCCGCAAAATCAAAATGGACATTTTATGATCGCACCACATGTTTCTAAATGATACAACTCTTTTATTTGTTTATATGCGATCAAGTGTGGGTTTTCCTTAGTTAGGTACAAGATAAAATTAAAATTAGAACCCATTTATACATAATTCTTGTTTATTCCTAGAGAATTAGACGTGTCTAAATGAATGCACTCTTTTTTTATTTAGTTCCTGAGGATCCCAATTTCAGAATAGCTACAGAACCACCATTTCAGCCACGTAGCCGAGCCTACACACAAGCTAGGTCAGGGTATAATCAGTGGTTTACGCGGTTCCCAAGTCACCGCCGAGAAACGCAATTCAAAACGACAGCTCAGGATACGCTGAATAAGGAAGCTATCCTTAATAAATTGGAATCCATAAAAGCCACCAATACTGTGTCTTTTAAGCTTGCACGTTTGAAAGACACAGTTTTTCGGCATCACTTGAATCTGGTAGGCGCGACTTGTGAGTATATATTTTAAAGTGTAATCATACATAGTTTCACTGTTATATTTCTGATGGGGCAGGCAAGGGTGTCTTACCCCAACAGTTCGGTAGATAAAGTCTTAGGTCGACGTATTAGGAACCGTGCCCATATTGCCGTTTATCGGACACAGATTTAGACTTCTTGTTGTAACAAAAAAATAAACAAAATATTAAGGATTGCATGACAGAAAACCCCATAACATTTTGTCCGACCTGGGCATCAAACCCAAGTAATCACATACACTACCGTTGCGCTATCGAGCTATCTATGATATTATTTATCACCAATACTTTTTAACTCTTATATAATTATGACCACACCAAATTTGTAACACTCGATACTGTTCAGCAACTAAACTCATTGATTATTTACTTTTATGAGAGAATGTGTTACCTTTGTAAACGTAGTCTAGACTTTGAATATTCGATTCAAGTCTCGTACTTCGTTAACATCTTATTTTCATTTGACAGTATAAAGGATGTTTTTCACTAAAGCGAAACATAAGTAAAATTTATAAGATAAAGGCAAAACAAACCCTATATTATAATTATTGCGTCTGGACGCAATAAACGTCTTTCCCGAAAATGGCGTAACCATGGTCACTCATTTTTTTTAACCTAGCACTAGTAATTTTCTTTCTCTTATAATAACTTTGACCTGTTAATAGCATGACGTGATTCTCTGTAAAAATACAGCACTACTAATGTTATATATGAATAGAATACATATTTAACGTAGTCCTTAAATAAAAAAGAAATGTGAGTTAGGACATGGTAGCATTCACAGTTTAAGCATCATATAATGTTTTAAGAAGGTAATAGGCGCAATAGTTTAAGTGGTAATCTTACTGTTACACCGCCCTATCCTTCTTGGTTCACTTCGACACGTCATCTTTAGACGGGACAGTATCTATGTGATCTAGAAATAGTTGTTTCAAGTCTGGGCGTTGTTATTTATATGCGGTGCTCAAAAATTGCTGCGTGACGGTTTTAACCACATATGTACATCTTTTCGCTCCACTCCTGTAGCTCGTAACGTAAGTTTATCTATACTATGTACAACCATTTGCAATAAACGAACTACGTAATCTTTTTTTGACATTGGGCTTAGATAAGTATTTCCAGATTAGAGAGCACTAACAAACTAGAAAAATATCTCTTCAGCTTTATAAAATTTGTAAATATTGGCTACGCCTGGTACTCCTTTCATAGCAAGCGTTCTGATACCGGTATCCTATTATAAAACCTTGAAAAAAAAAGCTGCATGATATTATTATCTTACGTTACGCAAATGTTATAAATTGAAATTAAACTACTATAAATCGCGATAAAATTCGTATAAATAAGGTTAATTTAAAGAAAAGCTTCCTATCAATAAGTTTATCTTATTGGTTCTGAAAGATATTTGAATGTATAGGAGTGCCATCCAGCTCTTTGAAGCTCTTATATTATTAAAATCTGCTCATAAATATGATAAAATATTGACAGGTACTCAAAATTTCACCGCAAGGAAGGATTATGGGATTTTATACTGAGTTTACACTACGCAGACAGCATTCCGAGTCTAATAGTGGAAAATATATCTTGCGGTTTTTCACAGCATTCAAATGCTCTCGTTCAGTCTGGTTTTGAATAAATGATTTATGTCGGTGGCACGGACTAGAAAAAGTAGTGGGCTGCTACCGGTTACAAGTAAATATTATAGCTAGTTTCTTACAGGTCACGGCAGCTTTAGCTAATTGTATTCTTTTAAGCTAGTTGACTCACTGTTATGCCATGTTCAACACCAGCAACTATTATAAACAATATGCCCATAATTTTAGATGTGCATTATATGATAAAATGAAGGTAACATTATGTTGAACAATTTACAAATCACTTCTAGCGTTGTACATATATTATGCAAATCTTGTCCCATATACGCGGCTTTCTGGGCATTCAGGCGTTCCTGCTCTATTACTGGAATCAGGTTTAGCTCTCGGCTCGGCGCCTTAACTTTCTTGTCCGTGATGACATTTCTGTCAATTATAAATATTCTTTACATAGACCTATCCCTCGGGAACAGAAGCTTTTTTGAATGAAAGGCAACCTATGTCCATAATATGTGCAGAATTTCATGATTATCGGTCAAGTAGCTAAGAAGTTAACATTGTTTCCATTTATAACATTAGTTTGGATTTTGTATCACGCTTTAATGTGAGAGAGATATCGAATACTTTTACCAGGTCCTTCTATATACTTCTAATACAATTCGTGGCCAATCGTGGCGGGTTCCAAAACAATTTAACTGTCCTTAATACTTCATGCGTGTACAAACTCAGTGTTTTCTATAATAACAACTGCTGAATCAGGTTATGCAGGTGATAAAATGGTAGCAATGCAAGTAGGATTGGTCCCATAAAAAGTATTGTAGCCATGGCGACTATCATGATAAAAAAATCCTTTCTATCGAATCATTTAATGTCCCATTTATTAGTTTACTGATTGGAAGTCGATTCGTAAATAAACGTATACATAATTCGTACCGGTTTAATATTCGCTCCAGACGGACAGAGACTACAATACATAATGTATGAACGTGAATGTAGGGACTCATTTATTTCTCACAACAACACTCCCGGCACCGAGAGACTAAATGTTTGCATAAAAATTCCCTCACACAACAGGATTCGGTTTTGCAAGAATTTGAAATGTTAATAAGGAAATTGTTGTTCAACAGACCCACCATAACGAACATAAAGAAAACTTATTTTCTACTTCACGAGCTTACATAAAAAGGTTAGCAATCTATTACGCAAGTAAAACAAAATGGCTGCGAAAACGTCAAAATATCACACAACTAGCCTGTTGCAAACTCTTTGAAAATGTGACTTCATTCATTACTTGATGATGTGGTACGGCTCTTAAGTTTATAAAAATATAAATTATCTAGGTATATGTTGGAAATACGAGTTCTTTAGAGAAGTAGAGCGACGTACAAGACATCTGTTTGCAACCAGTTTCTGCCGTAGCAATTCTGGTGTCCGTTCTCCACTTCACCGTTTAGTGGATTCTTATAACAAACATTTTGGCTCTGTTGATATTATGTTTCTTACCAAAGCTATGTTCAGAAATTGAATTATTAATGTCTTGGATAATTGTCCTTGTCCATAGATCTCTGATAAACACAACTTCTGACATTTCTTTTTCTCCGTTATTGTTATTATTTTGTTCGCTGTTTAGCATCAATACTGTATAGCATAAGCGTCTAAGCTGTTTGCCCGGTATTAGTGTATTATCTATGTAAGCTGTCTTTATTAGTAGACAACATTTCTCAATGGTAATCTGTGGATAATGCCGTGGGTGGCGTATTTTGTACATTTAGTTACTAAGTACTATCATAGTAATGTTTAATACGCTGCTGTTTGTTATCCCTAAATAAATAAATAGATATACGCTAAGCAGGTGAAATAGAAATGTTGAAACTGTTTATTGTTACATTTTACAAAATGCGTATGCTCATTAGTCATAAAATGATAAAATAAAATAATGAACGAACAGTGCGCCCGCCGATCGATTTTGTCTAGTTAGTTGGACGTATGTTATCCGCACTTAGCCCCACAATTGGGCCATTGTGCGTAAGTAACCGACGCGAAATACTGTTCGGCTACTCATACCACCCCAGCTCCATCCAGAAAAACAATAGGGGACCGATGTTGCGCAGTACCTCCTTCATCGTTTCTGGACTGTTTAGATAGACTGATATATATATATATATATATATATATATTATATATATACTATTTTCCAACTTAATCTTTACATTAAGAGGTAGGGTTCGGCGCTATTTTAGCTTATCCAGAAGCGGCCTGAGTGAAAAGTGAAAGTTGAATAACTTTCAACTTTCACTTTTCACTCGGGAAAAGATAGGGGACAAAATTAAATATTGTGTTGTATTATAAATTAGTTACGTGCGATTATCGATTAACATACGAAATATTCAATATATTCTAAAGACTAGATGTTCCCGCGGTTTCACCCGCGTTTATCGTTACTACGAAATAGGCTATCTAACGCTAAAAGAATTTTTCAAATCGAACCAGTAGTAATCACGCGGAATAAACCAGGAGAAACATCGTTTGTACTATGTCTGTAATGGGTAATTATTTTGCTGCAATGTTATTTTAAAACTGCGATATCTCCTAAGATATTCATTGAAATCGAATGATGTAAAGGGCAATTTTGTTTTAAATTAAATACTTGTGATGAATAATGTATTTATTTGGATATGGATTAATATCATGTTTATAATAATACCTTCGCAAATAATGCATTATTTTAGAACAAATTTGGTTAGCATAAAAATGGTTATAGTGAGCCAACCTTAAAAGATAGACATATGGTGTCGCGGACTTTTTTTTAGAACTTTTAAAGGGAAACAATTCTGTCATACATGATTTTTGCGAAACTTTAACTGTTTACGCAGCGCACGCAGCGGAAGCTCTCAAAAGGAAAAACTACCCTCCGTTTTTGAAACATTCTTCATTGGTGCTCAGCTCCTATTGATTTTAGCGTGATGATATATAGCCTATAGCCTTCCTCGATAAATGGGCTATCTAACACTGAAAGAATTTTTCAAATCGGACCAGTATTTCCTGAGATTAGCGCGTTCAAGCAAACAAACAAACAAACAAACTCTTCAGCTTTATAATATTAGTATAGATTTGATTTATTAATTGTTCAATAAACTTGTCCATCGACTTGCGAAATAGCATGCATTCAAAATTTCAGTATTTTTGCCAATGATAATAGCGTATTGCTACTGGAAATACGGTTACCTGAATTTAAATAAATGGTGCTACTGTTCCTTGCACTAGAAGCACATCTAGTACTCTTAGAAGACAATACGTGAGTCTAATGAAAATCTATATCTCTGAGATTGTAAGCACTCAAAGGGTAAGATTAAAACTTTCTTATTCAATTAAGTCATAAAAAGTGTCAGGAGAATAAGGTATTGTTTGAAAATTGAGAGGAAAATTAAGTACAAAATGAGATCCTTTGGCTAATTGATCTTTTTCCTTGGCTTTTTATAAAAGTGGCCCCTTTGGTGGAAATTAGATACCAACGTTGTCCCAACATCAGAAGTATCGACGCGTAGTAACATTGTGAATATTATATAGAGTGTAAAAGCTTTGTACGAGGGAACGTTTCCAATTAAAGTTAATTAGACTTAAGTTCTTTTAGTGTAACACAAATGTACATAGTCCGTAAGTGTTTGTCTAATTGAAAAAGATAATTAGCTGGGGCGGTTAGCTAAAGCTTCAGCCATTTTTGTCTTTGAGCTTATTTTGTTTCATTTGAAGAAGTATATTCAGGTATTTGCTGTTAACAGAAGACTTCAGAATAGGATACGAGTATACATAGTATATTTTTGTTTTCAAGCTGAATCAAATTCATATCTATAACTTGAGTAGCCCTTAAGGATTTAAAGTTTACAATAATATGTGCTAAAATAATCTATACAAATTTTTCGTTGCTGCTTGTTTGTTTGTTTGGTTGAACGCGCTAATCTTAGGAACTACCGGTTCGATTTGAAAAATTCTTTTAGTCTTGGATAGCCTATTTACCGAGGCAGGTTATAGGTTACATAAAATCACGCTACGACCCACGGGGGCGGCGCAGTAATCATAAACGCGGGTGAAACCGTGGGCACATCTAGTCGCTTATAAAAATAGAGTAGGTATATGATATCATAGTGCTACATTAATGCAACTCCTAATGTTAAAAATGATTTTCACTTTTTGATTTAATGCTGTACATTAAATTAAATTTAATATATTACTATGTACCTAGGTACCTACTTCGAATAAAATACTTTAAGCTACGAAAAGTTCAGTATACTTTGCATACACTTGTTTTTGTTGAAATTTTGAGTATCAAGCAAGTAGCAAGCTATTCGTGTTATTTCTTTTTACTATGGAAACATGCGTTATGTAAACCACCGCACTTGGATCAGCAGCTTTCAACTCATGTTAACGATGTTTACGAAACTTTCCATGTATATAATCTTCTCTTATGCAATTCTTCTTTCAAACTGTCTTTTGCTTCTATTTGGTTTTTTTATTATTTATGCCGCAGGAGAAAATGATTACGAAAACAAAGAACATTACAATGGAAAATGCCCACATAAAAGAAATGGACGCTGAAATCGAAGTTGACTGTCAATTGTGTGAAACATGTGACTGTCTGAACAAAAATTTGAGTATAATGAAGCACTATAGTGACGTGGAATATAGTTGGTTGTGTCCAAATTGTTTGCAACTGTCCAAATTAAACCAAATTATGCAACAGAGTTCTCAAAGTATTTTTCATTATCTTAATTGGTATATAATAGTGGGCAAGCCACCGACAGCTAAGGAGCATATGTTTAAGTGAACAATAGAATAAACTATAATTACGTATTATTGCGTATGGTTACGTCTTATTATGTATATAATAATACTAGATGTTGCCGCGGTTTCACCCACGTCGTAGCGTGATGTTATATAGCCTATAGCCTTCCTGGATAAACAGGCTATCCAACACTAAAATAATTTTTCAAATCGAACTAGTAGTTCCTGAGATTAGCGCGTTCATACCAATAAACAAACTCTTTAGCTTTATAATATTAGTATAGATTATACAATTATTTGAATCTCTGATGGGTACAACTTTATTTAAAAGTCTGATATGGTTAAATATTATTCATATATAGGTACGTATTGATAAAAAATTGCATGCTTATCGATTTAAGGTTCTCTTAGCCTGGCCTTTCCCTCTGCCTCCATAGAGTTTCTATCACAATTTAATGACATTGTTGATTATTTTGATTAACGCTACTAGTCCTATTGTTGTTAATTAAATCTATGACTAACTCTGTGGTATAAAATTATAAAAATCCAATAGTTACCACTTTGTCAGACCTCGGCATCGAACTCTCTCGATTAGCAGCCGCGCTTACACTTAGTTAGTACCGAGGCATTCAGTCTAGACAGATACTTTAGCTCCAAACCGATCCGTTTAGTAACTCGTTCTATTTTAATTGAGAAGAGGTCCACAGACGAGGTGTTGCCATTACACGGTACCCTTCGTTTTATTTTATGCAACATTCTCTCAGTGAACCTCTTCACAGGGTAGCATATATTTACAAGTATTATATATGTTGACTAGATCCACTTGCTCCGTTTTTAGTCTTTTTTAAGGATACAACTCCAAGTAGGAATACATATTTCTGTGTCATGGTCGACTTTACAAACATTAAAATAATAGACGCAGCGAGCGCCCAAATTCAGAGTAACTATTTGCTGATTACAGAATAATAATAATAATAATATAATATTCTACCACATACACACAACACCATCTAGCCCAAACTAAGCAGAGCTTGTACTTGTCTAGACAATGGATAAACATACATATTATACTTTTTTTTCGTAAATACTACATATTATACATAGAAACACCCAGACCAAGACAAACATTCATGTTCATGCACACAAATGTTTGACTTGTGCGGGAATCGAACCCGCAACCTCAGGCGTGGCAGTCGGTTACACTAACCACTACGCCATCGAGGCCGACTGTTTTGTCTCGTGTGGGGAACATACCGCATTCAGCTCAGTGGCAGTGGCGCCACTTAATACACGACACTAAACTTGATCTTCTCCCTCTTTTCTCGCTAGGTACCTACTATACTATAAAAGGCAATTTATTTTTGGATAATCTGTGTAGATTACTACCGTCAATTTGGTATCTTTTTACGATTTATTAGTCCTTCTGATGTCTGATTGCATCAGTAGCCCACGGAAGGTATTGACGTCATCAGAATTTTTAGGCAGCCGTACAAGTAATTTGTTCACGACTTCTATTTTCCTAATAACCAGAAGATTATCATAAATTTCCAATGCCACTTGTCATGAACCGTGACATTTGGCATAAAATTACATAATGGATCAGAGCTACGACATTTGCTATAAAATACTGAAGGACAACTTCCAAACTGCCTAATAAAGTAGGCGAGTGTATCAATTCGGATAATCGATACTCGATGCACGAAATATGTTACGTGTTGCCTCTCTAGAAGGCACTCACGGATTTATTGTAGGCATACCTATAGTCCTAAGGGTGCCGTCAGATTGAAAGGCGAGAATATTGCAGCAAGCAGTTATTTGTGTGGAATGAAAAGATTTCTTAAATTGTATCAAATGTCACGTTTAAATATATATCGCGATAAATATGAGTAAAAAATTCTGCACTGTGAGAAACATGTAAAAGTTTTTGAACTGAATGGCAGACCGTTAGCGACAGTAGTTGAGAGCGGCGCGGAGAAGGGATAGGTTTCACAACACGTGGCGGAATAAGTGTCTGCCATTGCTTACTTCGCAAAATATTTTTTTGAGTTCATCTGATATAGGCCATTGTAGCTGTCCTTGGACTGCGGACGACTTTATAAACTGTGCAGCTGTCGAAACCCCAGACTAGAAATATATGTAAGTGGACAACAAGCGCTCTTGTATTTAATTATCGGCCTTCAGCTCGTTAGCAAAGGTTTTCTACTTGATTACGCCATCTGTACATAACATTAATTCGTTGGTAGGCTTTGATTTTCTTGTATGATGATTGTTGATGTAATAATTATTAATCATTTCTCATGGTCAATCCAGCTGACCGCCCAGTGGTGACCCCCACAACAAAAATGGTATTTCTGGTGGACCATCCACACTAGAGCTAATTCGGATTAAGGCTTTTACATATATATAAACATAGGTACACTTTTCCACTAAATTGTTATCCGTAAGATTAGGCAGAGACTTAGCACATGTTACTTTATTTACTATCACCAGAATGTCTTCAATTCGGTCAAAGAACGTTAGACAAGACCTTTTGCAGTTCGCTGAATTTTGCCTTATTTTTCGTTGGTAACTTTCGTCGTCAAGAATCTCCATATACGCAAACCATCATAATACATGTTTCTCTTTATTGATTCTAGTCACTTTAATAACTGCTTTTATGCCTTAACGTTTTCTTACTCTATCTTTAATGTAAAGACAGAGTAATTTTCAATCTATATTAATATTATAAAGCTAAAGAGTTTTTTTGTTTGCTTGAACGCGCTAATCTCAGGAACTACTGGTTCCAATTGAAAAATTATTTCAGTGTTGGATAGCCCATTTATCGAGGAAGGCTATAGGCTATATAACATCACGCTACGACTAATAGGAACAGAGCATTAATGAAAAATGTTGCAAACACAGGGCAAAATGTGAAGCAACGAAGTTGCGCGGGTCAGCTAGTCCAATATATTTCTTCTTTTATAATAAAATAGAAGAAGTATTGCCTCTGTGAAGCAATACTTCTTAAACATTTTTTAAAAGAGGTCTCGGATTTGACATAGAAGTTATTCTTATTAGCAGCACAGAGTGCGGAATAGTGTCCAGTAGACAGCAATAGACTCGCCATCGTGGGTCATAAAACAATCGCAGACGAAATGTGTGAATATTTGCGTGAGACTATGTATGTACGTGGATAATGGTACTTAATGGTCGTGACGACATTTCAGTGGGTAATGTTTCACATCATAAAATTATAATGCATAGAACCCTATTAGCCGTATCAAAGAGAAGCCTGTTACACTGAGCTATAAATAGTCCTCTTTGCGTGTCGGAGAACGTAACATGGAGATTACGCACACATTAATACCTATTTCATCTAATGCACACATATATTATTGTTTACCATGTATTTAATTCTATAGTTTATATTTTAACGTAACACTGTAGCAGCTTTTGAGCTATTAGGTATGGTATAATTGTATAGGCAATTCAGTAGACATAAGCAGAGCTTTCGTAGCACAGAAGAAGTGCATTAGAGCAATATGTGGGGCCAGCTTTCTGGACAGTTCTAAACCATTATTTATTAGACATAAAATACTTCCCTTGCCCTGTATATACCTACATACAATTTGTATATTTTTTTAAAAGTATACACAGTTTTTTGGAAATGTCAATAACATGTCTAGGGACTAAAATAAATTAAAATTACACCAAATATGTTTAGAAATGTTTAAAAGAAATGCGTATTGTATAGCCATTAGGATATTTAATAAGGTTCTCCAAACCATTAAACAGTTGCCATTACATAAATTTATAAATAAATGGCTTAATTTACTTTTAGAAAAATGTTGTTATAGTACAAAAGAATACATAGAAAATAAGTGAAAGCTATGTATGTATATTTAAGTAAAAGTTATGTATATTAATCACAACATTTTAATGTATTCATCTAAGGAGCAGAATATATTATGTGATGTTTTTCTAATGTGTAACAACTATAATGTACTATGTTTCGACCAAATTAATGTTTTGAATTTGAATTTGAATTTATTGGTACGGCAATAGATGGAAAGCTGGCGATGGTTATATGAAGTCAAAAGCAAAATAACATAATTACTATAATTGCATTTATAATAATTATAATAATAAAGAATTACCTCTCTGGGACAGTCGTTCTCTCAACATGAGACTAACGAGATATTGGAGGGCACAATGCACTAGCTTTTAAAATATCACCTTCACCTTGTGATATAAACAAAACATGTATTACCAGCTTAAATAAAAGCGCACAAACCGCAGGGCAGCTTGTGGCGAGCTGAATGTGAGTGGCGACACTGCGGTCCTGAGTGCCTCAGAGTCGGTAAGGGCCTCATCTCCGACTTACCGTTACTGGTTGGCTGCGGTGGAACTTCAAGAGCGCCCGTAGGACTTTAACCCTGGCTGCCCTTGGTCGGCAGATCAGAGGGGGGCCGCTAGAGCTATATGCTTGGGCGTGAAAATGTTATTTTCAGAGGCATAACTACGGGGAAATCCGCTCCGGGTCTCCGTTGTCACGAGGCCCGTGATGGTGTAACCGACAGCGCACCGCTCGACACCCCTAGCCTCTCGCATCGATGTTACCCTCTGCTTCTTTTACAGCTTGTATGGCTATGGTGGCTATTCAGGAGGCCCATCTAGTGAATTGGCAAGTCACCGTCTGCCCATCCGATTGATGCTATTAGAGTATTCAGGGCAGACGCCGTTTTTCATCCATAGTTACCAATATACCAGTCCATCAAACACCCATCTCCATAGTCCAGACTTATAAGAGTACATAATTATGTATCTTATCTTATCTTATGTGTGGGGGCCAGTCAGTGCAGACCAGCGACACTTCGACCCAGTGGGATCTTTTGTGTCGGCCCCAAGATTTAACCCTTAGCTATCTCCTTATAAATGTATTGCATAAGCCGCAGTGTACAATTCAGAGGGAGAAGCCTGAAGTCTTCAGGGCTTGGATATGCCACCCCCATCAGACCTGTCCTCAGTCCAGCCAACGCGTCGCATTCACACAATAGGTGCGATATGGACTCGTCCTGTTCACCACAGGCTCTGCAGATTAAATTGTGTGCCAATCTCAATCTACACAGGAAGTCGTTGGTGCTAAAATGGCCAGTGAACGCTCCTGTGAGCAGGCGCATTTGGCTCTTGCTATATCCACAGACCTTCCGGGTGAAGCCTGTGGCTCCGTTTGCAATGAACTTCTTGGAGTGTTCCAGACTCCTAAGGGCCATCCACTCCAACCTGTGTTTGTCATTGCCATGTGCATTCAAAGCTGCCTTGACGGTGCTCTCAGAGAGTCCCACGAATGGCTCGGAGCCCACCAGCAGCTGCTCTGAGCCCTTTCTGGCCAACTCATCAGCCTCCTCATTGCCCTGCACCCCTGCATGTCCCGGAACCCAGACCAGTCTGACTGTGTTCTCCCTGCCTAGTTTGTTGAGGATCTTAACACAGTTCAGGACCAGTCTGGAGTCCACCCTACACGAGTCCAGAGCCTTGAGAGCAGCTTGACTGTCACTGAGAATATACACAGTCTTGTCAGTGACGCCACTGTTGATATTCTTCTAAGCACAGGCAATTATAGCGTAGGTTTCCGCTTGGAAGACCGTTGCATATTTGCCCATGCTTTGGCTCACCTTACAGTCACTGGCATAGATACCAGCGCCTGATCCTGTTTCCATTTTGGAACCATCGGTGTACCAGATGAGACAACCCTCGTCAGGGGATTGTAGACCTTGTCTCCAATCATCCCTCGTAGGGACCTTTATTTTAAAATTCTTTTTGAATATGTGCAATGGTTGCATTTTGTCGCATCCCATGCTCATAATCCTTTTGAGATCCTTTGAAGTCTCCAGTTTTGTGTGTCGAGTTACCGGCATGTTGACGTTCCACAGCCCATGCACAGATAGTCTATGTAGCGCCTTTACCGCTTCTGACTCCACAACAATGTGTAGCAGCGTTAGATCCAGCAGGACCTCTAACGCTGCCGTTGGCGTAGTCGGGAACGCCCCTGTTATAGCCATGCAGGCCAATCGCTGTACTTCCGACAGCGCGTTCCTGCATGCAGCTAGTTTGGTTCTTGGCCACCAGACAATGCTCCCATACGTGAGTATGGGTTTTATCATCATCGTGTATAGCCACTTGATGACCTTGGGCTTTAGCCCCCAGGTCTTCCCATAAGTAGAGCGAATCATGCCGAAGACCCGCTGGGCCTTCACTATGACTTTTTCTACATGAGGTTTCCACGTTAGTTTGCTATCTAAGGTCATGCCTAGATACTTCACCTCCGTGGACCATTGTAACTGCGTACCATACATGGAGAGAGTTCCCAAACCTGTGAGATCCCTCTTCCTAGTAAATGACACGACAGTAGTTTTCCCTGGGTTGATAGATAAATGATTGCTACTGCACCATTTTTCCACCATAACCAGGGCCTTCTGCATGAGACTGGATACCGTACTCGGAAACTTTCCATTGACGAGTATCACCAAGTCATCCGCATATCCGACCGTTAAGTACGGACCTTTGTTGAATTGTTCTAGGAGTGAATTGACTACCAAGCACCATAAGAGTGGTGAGAGTACTCCACCCTGAGGGCAGCCCTTGGTTGTCGTTGAATACATTTCATCACCTAACAACTCAGACCTAATCGATCCACTTGCAATGGTTGGCTCTATGCCGTGATTTGCCGATGCCACACTAATGGCATCAAAGGTGGTCCGATCGAAGGCTCCCTCAATATCCAGGAATGCGGCAATGCACACTTCCCGGTTATCTAATGCATGTTCTGCCTAATTTACCACAAAATATAGTGCCATCTCAGTGGATTTACCCGACTGGTAGGCACATTGTAGCCTGTGGAGGGGGAATTTCCATAATGCTCCCTCCCTGACATGTCTACTAACTCCTCCAGGGCTTTCAGGAAGAACGACTCAAGACTAATAGGTCTGTATGCCTTGGCCTCTTCATAGTCTTCCTTGCCCGGTTTCGGTATGTAGATGACTTTAACACGCCTCCATATCTTGGGAATGTATCCAAAAGCTATGCAGGCTCTATATAATCTGCACAAATGCGGAACCAATAGTGAAGCTCCCTGTTGTAGGATGATGGGATAAACCATGTCTGGACCAGGTGACTTAAATGGTTAAAAACCATTTAGAGCCCAGCCGACCTTCCCTTCATCCACTACCTTCCTAGCAGTGTCCCAATCTGCTTTGGTTGTACGATAGCTAAGTTCAACCAAGCTGATAGGGTCCTCCTGCTCCTTTTCTATTATCTTACAGTCTGGAAAGTGTGTGTTTAGCATCATTGTTAATGTCTCCTTACCAGACGCTGTTCGCTGCCCATTGACATCCTTAATGGTTGTCAATGGGTGTGCTCTGACAGTCGATAAAGCTTTGGAGAGCCTCATTCCTTCAGGAATCGTACTGATGTTTTCACAGTGTGCTCTCCAAGCCTTCCGTTTGGCTTTCCGCACGGCTTTGTTGTAGTTGGTCAAACAACGAGCGTAACCGCTGTAGTCCCTACTGGTCCTAGCATTGTTAAACGCTCGTCTGGCTTCTAGCCGCAGCTTGACCAACTCTGGCGTCCACCACGGTACCCTCTTGGGCTTAATTTCCCTCTCAGGGCAATTACTTGTCCAGGCCGTATTCACAGTCTGGACCAATTCGTCTGCTGTAAACTCGATGTCTAATATAGAGTTGAGCTTACCCTTAGAATCCTCCAAATCTACCCTGAGGTCATTCCTAAAGGAGTTCCAGTCCGTATTTCTGGGATTCCTTCTACGTACTGTAGGAGCTGGAACCAGCGTCCTGTACCTAAAGCATATGTAGTTATGATCTGAGAAGGTAATTTCATCAGACACATGCCACTCGACAATCTTAGTGCTAGCCCTGTTGGAGGCTAACGTGATGTCAATTACCTCTGCTCGCCTACAGTCAGCGAACGTTGGCCTGTTTCCTTTATTCAGAATTTGTAAAGAGGTACTTACCACATACTCCAGTAGTTTTTCCCCTCTTACATTCACATCTGTGCTCCCCAGACTGTGTGGTGTGCGTTGGCATCGCAAGATCCTTTATCTGTTTAGATACAGTTTCCTTGTCCGTATAGTCGAAGTATGCAGAGGTCAGGATTACAGTATCCTGCCCTCCGCTCCCTCGCACATCAATCTTAACTGTCGTAAGATCCCTAGAACAGAAATTATATAAGGGCATTGCGTTTATGCCATTTCTGACATATACACATGTCCTCATATCATTAGTGAGACAGTTATGTAAAATTACACCTCCCGTCCCACCCAAGCCTCTAACTTTTCCCCCTTTAACATAAGGTTCCTGAATCAGGGCAATGTCATATTCATTCATCCGCAGGTGGCGGGCCAAAACAGCCATCGCCCCGATGCAGTGATGAAGATTTATTTGTACGCGCCTTACATAATTATGTAAGAGTAGTCCAACGCCTTTTGTGGCTCGTGCCACAGTAGATGTTCCATCTCACTTTAGATTAAAACTCTCGATACTCTCGAACTTCACGTTGAACTCACGTCTCCGTGTAAGCCTCCCAAAGAGACAATATTTTCCTAATATGTTAGAAAAATATCTGTGATAAAAGAAACATATTAAAATTTATTTATTTCTCTCAAAAGGTGCATACATAGTTTTAAACACAAATAGAGTACAGTAACAGTTACAAAATAAACTTTGTGAGAGCTGGTATCTGTAATAGGTTCGAAACCTGTGTGACAAATCTCCAGGCTCTCTCTTTATCGAAATCACATAAGGTAAAATTATAAGTATGTATAGTAAAGTCTAGAATGTACCGAAATATAATATTAGCAGTATACTGCAAACAACGAAAAACATACTGTCTACCTGGCTATCTACAGTATAATTAAGCCGTAACGAAAACGTGTCTTTTCAAGGCACATACATATATTTTAAAATACCATCCATTACGATACCGACGTATACATACTTTTAACACTAGCAACGTTTAACACAAACTTAGCTAAAGCTTAGCTTAGCCTGAGAATACTATTAATTAGTAATTCAAATTGATTGACATTTTTTTAAAGAATGCTATTCTTTAAAAATATGTGTAACGCAGACAACATGAAAATATATACAAATAAATTATAATAATTTTTGTTTGCCAATGTGTTTTTGCTCTTATAAAGGCTGAAAATACTGCTAGACAAATATCAGGCATTTTCATTTCAGTGTCGTTGTGATATACAGTCTACTATAAATCTAGACTACCTGCAGTGTAACAGACGATGATATACACATTGTATATCGTCTTCTGTTACAGGATATAAATAAGTAATAATACCTTTACATTCGTATATTATAATATAGTAATATTGTATTATGTGGTAACTTTAGTTGAACATTAAACTGAAAAATAATAAGAATAGATCTGGCATCATTAACGTAATATGTACTGCATACGAGAAGAAACATCTTAACTATAATAGTTTTAACAGGCTTTACAGTGTACTATGTCAACAACCTGCTCGTTTTGGCCATAGACAGTTAATTTTTGACACATATTCTATGAAATACACGTGAAAGTTTAACTGTTGGCAGCTAAAACGAATCGTTTCTTGAATATAAGAACTGGGTCTAAATGAGTTAGAGGGCGTTGTCCTTACTAAAATGACACGTTTAAGTGCAAAAGTTACAATATTCAAAATATTACTTCATGTGTATCGCGGTAGTATTTAATTCATTTTGCACTCATTGCTAGCAAGTAAGCAGTGCATAACTGAGTTTAAGTGACTTCGGCAACGTGCACTCTACACGTATTACAAACAAATTGGTTGAGTTGTCTCCTCTGGTACGCACTACACATTAAATCAATGTCGGGCATGCGAGTTTTTGCCTTGTTAGCCTAGCGTAGATTGTTTATTTTTTTATGTATTTAAGAGGTAGCCTGTTCAAATCTGGAGCAACGTGACTGATCAATATTTCTATGGTTGACGAGATAGCTATATAACATTGTTTTGAACGCTTTTAATACCAGAGGCATTATGAATATGTTGACAAAAGATGCGAAAGAAATGAGGTATCCGCTGAAACTCTCACTTAGCAAAAATTGGCAACAGATAACAGAACAAAAAATACGCTGCTACCACCTTCCATAAACTCACAGTACGATCAATCAGTCACCCGCGTAATAAGCCCCAAAATTGAAAAATCTATATATTAATACGTGAAGCAAAAACTTTGAACCCCTTTTTATGAAAATTGAGCGGACGGAGGAGTATGAAATTTGGTACAATTAAAGTTTATAAATTATGGAGAAGGAAAGGCGAATCCTAATCTATACTTATATTATAAAGCTGAAGAGTTTGTTTGTTTGTTTGGTTGAAGGCGATAATCTCAAGAACTACTGGTACGCATAGAAAATTTGTTTTAGTGTTGGATAGCCTATTTATCGAAGAAGGCTATAGGCTATATAACATCGTGCACAGGAGTTGCGCAGTAACCATAAACGCGGTTGAAACCGCGGGAACATCTAGTTATTAATATAAGTAAGGATAATGTTAGTAAGGATAATGTTAGTAAGGATAATGTTAGTAAGGATAATGTTAGTAAGGATAAAAGAATGATAAGGTCTGCATTTGATGGTCCAGTGGTTTCTGTTGTCACCTTGTTAAACCGAAACCGCGGACATAGCTAGTATTTTTATAAAATATGCATTAGAAATACATTAAATTAAAGAAAAAAGACTGGATTCCGCAACATAGGGTATCCTAGTGCGGGATTCAGTGTCACATGTAATTTTGTGTACTCTTATCTTTTTTATTAACCAAATAAACTTAAAATTAAAAAAAAAAAAAAAAAACTTTACACACACAACTATGCATTTGACACACGCAGTCGAATCGCGTTCGTAGTATTTCGGCATTGTTCGTTTGATGTCGTTGAATTCTTCGTAACTATGGTTACATATCTTAAGTACCGTGAATGTGATTATAAGGGTTTAGTTAAAGGCAATAAAACCTTAATAACGATTAAACTTAAAATTTAAATCAATTATGGTCGAATTTCGACCACTTGGCGACCGCTAGTATACATAAAACTATATATTTTTAATTATAGCCAGTCAAAATAGCTGCACTCTGCCTGATGGTAAGCATCCGTGTAGTCCACGAGCAGAGTTCTCCACACCACGTCCCCATTACAGGTGTAGTGGTGCCGAGTTATCTACTTAGATGGGCACAATAAGTATTTTATCTTTAACGTTCACGTTGGAACTACATAATTATGTCTCCGTGTCAGTCTCCCAAAGGGCCAGATATTTTTCTAAAATGTTAGAAAAATTATCTGTGATAAGAGAAACATAATAATAGCAATACCTTTCCTAGTAACGATACCCATTCGTCTACAAAAAGGAAAATTATTTCAATGTCCCAGTAGAAACTAATAAAATAAAGTTTGTTTATACTTAAGATGACATTTATTTTCAACCAAGTAAGTCGTCACAATTGAGGCAATGAATATAAAAGAAGATCTGTTAAACTTTTCTGGAAAATTTCTTGTTTCAAATGGTTATCTTATTTTACACTGCGTTTCGTCATTTTCTTTTTGGATTTGGGACTGTTTATGGACTCTGAGATTGGTCCTTACCTCGCGCTACCGGTGCTTGCTAAAGGATTTCGATTATCTGCTAATTATGAAGATGTTTTGCTGTGAATCTCGTACATTTTTGCCTGTTATTTGGATTCCGTTTGTGTATGATTTATCAAGATGGGAAGCCGTGTAAGCCCTGCCCTGCCCTACACGTATCATGTGTGTTAATTTAACCTTAATTAGAGGTAAAACAAAGTCACCCATGGCGTCACTTTATTTATAGACAATATTATACTTAATATTACATTTTAGTAGGAAATAATGTGTCCGGACGAGTATATTAGCATATTGTTGTAGTTGCTTAGTTGGCAGACAAACAGTTGGATGCTGCGCGCATACAATGATATTAGTCTGGTACCTTAGGTGAGCCAGACATCAACAGTATATTACAGCACCGGCAGTTTCTGCATGATATTGTAAGAAAAGATCAAGAATAAAAATTGTAATTTAAATAAGTTGTTTTATTTTTTAAATGTATGTTTAGGTGCATTCATAATTTTTTTAATACTAGGTTGTCATGTAAGCAAAAGGCCTGCCCGATGGAAAGCTGTTACCAGAGGCATCTCTATCTCATTTGGGATAAAGAAGCTGAGGTGGAGAAAGAGGCAGAATTATGAGGAAAGGGTTTAGGCCTCATTCACTGAAACGCAAGACAAAAGGAATACTTGCTTTTACTTTACGTCCAGGGGGCCAGTCAGTGCAGACCGGCGACACTTCGACCCCGTGGGATCTTTTGTGTCAACACTCTCCCAATAACGATTGCCATAGATGTTCATGGCAGCCGGGACCAACGGCTTAACGTGCTTTCCGAGGCACGGAGCAGGCGATAATTGTCGATCAATACGCACATAATTTTGAAAAGTCAAATAACTACCGAAAGTCAGAGGTGCGCGACGTGGGTTCGATCCCGAGACCCTCTGCATTGCAGTCTGTTGGTCTCCCCACTGAGCTATGGCTGCTCAAATCATCATCATAGTCATCTTCATAAATCGAACCCGAGACCTTATGCACAGTAGTTCACTACCGCTGTGCCACCGAGATAGTCATTAAATCGAATAGAAATTCCGTAAACTTGCACAATAAGGCTAAACTAGCAAAATACTGATCGAATTTGAAACCACTGCACAGTGGTTTAATTAGAGAGTTAGGACGCTGGTCGGAAAGATTTCTAGTGAACTCATCAAATATTTATTCGTCCACAAATATGAGTAAGGTAGCAGTACAGTGAGCTTTTAAATCTTTGAAACATTTCTTCGGTCACATTAATAAAGTAGGTACTAATTAATTTTCCGCTGGTTTCACTTTGGTGAGTTAATAAAACTATTAAGTGAGTCCGTACATAAGTAAGTATTTTCGCCGTTACCATATAAGTATAATAAATTTCCACGACAGCGGTATACCTGCAATTTCTCAAGTGCTGTAATCAATGTTAGCTTTATGGATTTTGGTCTTACAATAGACATTAGGTTTAGGTTTAAGAACAACTTTATATCTAACTAGCTGTTACCTGCGACTTCGTCCGCGTAGATTTTAACTAAAAAGTGTTTGTCTCCGCGAAATTCTATTTTTTTTCTAAAATCAAAGTAGCCTAAATTACTCCTTATAACATCAGCTATCTGCCAGTGAAAGTCCCGTCAAAATCGGTTCAGCCTTTTCGGAGATTACCCGGAACAAACAGACAGACAGACAGACAAAAATTGTAAAAATAGATGTTTTCGTATAGGTACCTTATATACTTTCATATGCATTAGATAAAAAGCTGTTATTTTGACATTACAAAGAGACACTTCAATTTTATTTATTTGTATAGATAAAGAATTGTATACATAATTCACTTACTCAGAAACAATGTTTAAAATTAAGATTAATATTTTTAGAGCGCACATGGGCGCGTAAATAAGAAAACGATATAGATTTTTGTAATAATCATATGGAAATATAGGTACAAGCCGTCTAAAGGCATTATTTCGATTTAATAGAACATGAATATAAAAATCTGTTTAATCTATACAAATAAATAAAATTGAAGTGTCTATTTGTCTGTTTGTAATGTTAAAATAACAGCTTTTTATCTAATGCATATGAAAGTATATAAGGTACCTATACGAAAACATCTATTTTAAAATTTTTGTCTTTCTGTCTGTTGTTCCAGCTAATCTCCGAAACGGCTGAACCGATTTTGACGGGACTTTCACTGGCAGATAGCTGATATTATAAGGAGTAACTTAAGCTACTTTAAATTTAGAAAAAAAAATAGGGTTCCGCAGAGACAAACACTTTTTAGTTAAAATTTACGCGGACGAAGTCGTAGGTAACAGCTAGTACTACATAATATAGTAAAAGGTATTTATTACTTTGCAATAAACTGGTCTTTACACGTATATTTAATAGTTATTTTAAATTATAATGTACCTCAACGTATGAGACTGAATCGAAATACTGGTAAAATAAATATGTACTATATATGGTTAGGAAAGACAAACATACATAGAGTCTTGTATATTCTCAAAAAGTAGATATGTTATACACCGAAATTACGGTAGTTATTATAGTAATATAAACTTAAAACCAAACCACGTAGTAGGAGTCGAGCCCATTGACGCCTTCGCGAAATATTGCCACATTCTGTGATGTAAGTGAACATTTCTTAGGGGCTGGGTTTTCTAGCATAGTGATGCCATCATACGACAAAGGCTGTAATAGTAGGCACATAAAAATACAAATAGACACAAAACAGATGGCGTCAAACTACGCTGTCTAGTATAACATGGCTCGTTTATACACAATCTTTCAGTGCCCTTATTCAACGTTATACAGCAGCCGCTGAATGACGTCACCGATATCCCAGGAAACTCTAGTTCAATGGGAAATCTCAGTAACACTTCGTTTGATCTACTATTAGCGTATTTCTTTGCCACTTGACTAACGAGGTAGTCAGAGGTGAAGAAGCTTTTTGTTTGCGCGACCCGGGATTTAAACTCGAGCCCTTATGCTCGGCAGTCGAACACATTTCCACTGCACCCCCAAAGCAGACAAATTACAGAATTTATGATGATGCATAAATATATTCTCACGGATGTTTTTAAATTGCATGCATTACAGTGCATCCGAATCGTTGAAATGAATATTTTATTAATGTTTTTCCAGTATAAATGTACTCTCGATGAATCCGGTGACATGAATATCGATAAACAAAATAACTCGAACAACTTCCATTTACGATGTTTTATTAATTTAGTACACTAGGTAAGTGTTTATATAAATTATTATATATCTGTATACTAATGATATATACAGCGTTGTTGGTGTGGTTCTTGTAGCTGATCGTGAGATGCTGAAATTCAATGACCGGCCTAGACATAGTAACACGCATCGTTAATGGGTTTTTCTTTTAAACCATTTTCAGTAGTAGCACAATGCCTACAACCGAATCCGTGTTTTATAAAGAAAACTAGTGGGATAAAAAATACAGCTGGTGAAATTTTAATATAATATGAGTTGACAGACGTGAATATATTTATTTATACACTACTAGATTTTGCCTGCGGCTTTGCTCGCGTAAATGTAAGTTAGGTTAGGTTTTAATGGTAACAGTCTCTTTTTCTAGTGGAAAAGTACCTTATGTCCTTTTCTGTACCTCTGACAAAGTGTATGCGAAATTTCATAATTATCGGTCCAGTAGTTAAGGCGTGAAAGCGTAACAAACAAATAAAAAACCAAACAAACTCACTTTCGCATTTATAATATTAGTAAGTAAGGAACGGATATATGTAGTACGCATGTATCTGCCTACCTATTTTTATTGATTTGGATGGTAAAGCTATGCGTGAAGTTTAATGTTTGAAACGTACGCAGAACACTAGGCAGTGACGGCAGCGGACTATTTAAATATTACATAGTAAGTAACTCTTTATTGAGATATCTTATCTTATCTTATGTGGGGGCCAGTCAGTGCAGACCGGCGACACTTCGACCCAGTGGGATCTTTTGTGTCGACACTCTCCCAATAACGACTGCCATAGATGTTCATGGCAGCCGGGACCAACGGCTTAACGTGCTTTCCGAGGCACGGAGCAGGCGATAATTGTTAATCAATACGCACATACTTTCGAAAAATCATATAACTTCCGAATATCAGAGGTGCACGACGTGGGTTCGAACCCGAGACCCTCTGCATTGCAGTCTGTTGGTCTCCCCACTTAGCTATCGCTGCTCTCTTTATTGAGATATAATAGTAGTTAAAGGATACCGAAATAATAACTTGAATGAAGTCGACTATGAGTAGTAGTCGAGTATTAGTTGATTATTATATTTAAGAATGATCAAAGGACACTAATGTTATAACCCGGGTAGTAAACGAACACTAACGTGTTGCATATTATGACTCAAGTAAATCAACGAGCAATAAGTGTTGTTAATTATCTTGTTGCATAGTAACCGAAACGGGATCGGATCTATTCTCGTGTTTCCATTTTCGCATCTATCTCTAGTACCGACAAGCTAACGAACTAGTGTTCTTATTGTAAGAGGATCCTACCATGAATTTCCGAATTGACAGATGCAACGTTACCGCCGCTTGGCGTTCCCGGGAAAATAGACCCTATTCAATTTACTCTTGTTGCGAGTTCTGTCGCCTCTGGATGACACTTTCTAGTCGGCTATTCGAAGGGTTCGTTGTATGCCGACAACTAGCTAAACCGCAACTAGTATATAGCTAAACCGCATATGTAAGGATTAGTTTCTGTCCGTAGCTTCACCTGTATGAATGCCCGAGAATGTATACCGGAATAAGGTAAGTAAGCTTCTCCAGACCGACTTTAGTTCATGGCGGCTAATCGCGCACTAGATATACCTAGTGCACAAGTATGTGCGCAAACACAAGTGCACTTTTTGTTCGACACGAACGGACAGGGATCAGACGCAGGACCAACGGCTTTACGTGCTTTCCAAAGAACGGAGGCAACCACCAACTTCGTAACTCCAGGCTGCTATTGAGAGTTTCTTCTCAGAAAAACCCAATAAGTTCTTGTTGGCCCGACTCGAGGTTCAAACCCGTGGCCTTAGCAGTCGCATACACTATTCATGCACCACTGAGGCACTCATAACAATGATCTTAAGTATTAATTCAGGAATTCATATATCGGTGAGCCAGATTTCATCTAAATCTGTTTACGACAAGTTGAGTAAAAAAAATCCAATACCCCAAACAACTTCATAAACTTCGTTCATTGTGTCAACAATGAACGAAGTTTATGAAGTTGTTTGGGGTATTGGATTTTTGGACACCCCCAAAACGATACACCTGGGGTGTCGTTAACAAAAAGCATTTGTTAACGACACCACTAATAAATAGTGTTGTTACTTTTTGTAAGAGGAACATCTCCATTATACTGATCCATCTGCATAATTTTTATGTTTATGATATTTATACTTGCCTAAAAGTAAGGCTACTTCGCCATTGGTATTAATTAATCTGAATTGGGACATTATTAACCTTTTCTTCAAAAGTTATTAAATATATTAGAAATGTCAACATATTGATTAATATAAACATATTAACAACATATTAACTTCACACGAATGACACATAATCTATCTCTTGAACGTCATAAACGTTATCAGCCAGTGCATTAGAGAAACAGATAAAAAGATACTAATGCATATGTATATCAACCATTGAGAGTATACTAGCTCGATAATCTTAAGCGATATGTTATCCCAACATTACGGTGGTGTCGTCAACAAATGCTTTTTGTTAACGACACCCCAGGGGTGTCGTTTTGGGGGTGCCGTCAACAATGAACGCTAAACTTTCGATTTTACAATATTATTAGGATAGTAGTTTGTTAGTAGCTACTTAATATTGTTAATGGACGAGTAGTCTCGTAAAGGGATCACCGAACTGTTACGCAGATATCTAGAGTTCAATCCCGCAGCATACACCTTTTACTTTTTGAGGGTATATGCAAGTTGTAACTTATTTCTGTGTCACTTATCACATCCATATATCATCTTTAATGGTAAAGAGTTACATCGTCATATGACTAGATGTATTGGGGTCGTACATAACATTCTCCAAGGCGTTCTGTGCTTTTAAGCTATCAACTGTTGCAATGCCAGACATAATAATACAATTGTATTTAGCTGACAGCGTCAAAATAAATATAAATAATGCTTTACTGTGTTACTATCGCGTAAATGCAAATCTTTATCAAACCAAATTAAATAAACTCAGTATTTTTAGTAAAGCTATTTCTTAAACAAAACTTGCAAATGTTTCTCAAACTAAACTCAGAATTTATAGTCAATCTACGGTTTAAAAAGCAATAAAACCTTTTGCCAAATTGAAAGTAAACTTTTCAAAATAATGAAATACGAATAGGATATACGTCTCATCAGGTGAACACAAACCTCTGTTCTTGCATCCGAGACTTTTCAAAAGATAAGACATGCATAAACCATACTTTGATACGAGAAAAGGCCGCTAAGTAACCTGAGGCCACAGTAAATATATCCTAATCCTAACTAATATTATAAAAGCGAAAATGAGTTTGTTTGTTTGTTACGTTTTCACGCCTAAACCACTGAACCGATCATTCTGAAATTTTGCATATACGTTGTCAGGTATACAGATAAGGACATAGGCTACCTTTCATCCTGGGGGGGGGGGGGGTTGTGTTTATGCTTTAATAGTTGCATTGCCTAGCTTGCTTTTTCTGCTTTCTAGCTTCACTGGATTGGGCGCTTGTGTAGTATAGATGCAAACCTACTTTACTCGACTCTTCAAGACGAGTAAGGTGCAATGGTCTTAGGGGAGAGCGCAACAGTCGTGTAGATCCCTAAGACAAGTCTGGTAGGAAATCCTTCACGTGGTTGCCCTCTGTTATTGGTCTAGTTCCCTCTGAAATAGACGTAACTAAAACCACCAGACGATCATTGCCTGGGATGGAGAGGTCATGTTCCGGCGGGTCCATCGTCGAACGACAGACGATGGATAGTAATGATCTCCCGCGTGTTTGTGCCGTGCGCGGGGACCCGTACGGAGGGATGAAGGAGTCCTGGGGGTTGAGTGGTGATGTGGCGATAGTGGTGCTGCTGATCTGCAACACGCCCCTTTGGTCTGGATTTCCTCTCACACGGGAGGTTGTAGTCTAGCCAGCTGCAATCAATCGGCTGCGGTGTCCACTCATGCGGCCGCCAGGCGAGGTGTCCTTGGTTGTAGAGGCCTCCAGCCGGCAGTGCTCGTTTCCCATCTCAGTGGTTTGGGGTGGAGCAACTAGTGCTGTACGTCTCGGGGGCAGCTCACTTGGGGGCGCTATACCTAGCTGGTAGCGCTGGTGCCTGAACAAGGCACTCCCAACGTTGAGGGCTCCATGGTGGGTGGGGAGCCAGCAGGTGAATACTAGATAGATCAAATATGGATTCTGTCACAAGAACAACCAAGGGCTTGACCGATAAGGGCGAGCAACATAGGACCTCTGGACCCTTAGGGGGAGAGGTTAGTGTTAGTGTAGGAGCTGCACGTGCGAGCACCTACATACCCAAGCTACATGATCGTGATGGCCCTAGTGGCCGTCCGAGCGTGAGCCAGGGGAGTGGTGCTCACACGAGCAGTTTTAAGGGATGGAGAGGGGGTAACCCTGGAAAGGGCTACCAATGTAGAGGGCGTGGCAGCCACAGAGGGGGTCAGACACGCAAGGAATACCCGAAGGGGGATCCCAGCGCGACACCCTCGGGGAGTGGGTGTCAGCCCTCCAGGATCGGGGAGGCTAGCAAGGAGCAGTCGGGCGAGGCACACCCTAAGGGGGAGCCGAACTCGGCTGCACACTCTGCAGGCCATACCCGGGACAGGAAGAGGCGCAGCGGGTGTGCCAAGCGCAAGCGGCGTGAGCTGCAACGGCAGTTGGCACTGGAAACCGATGCAGGCTCTTCAAAAAGGGTCAGGGAAGCGAGCGATGATGCCGTCGCTCAGGTAGGCGTAGGCAAGCGAGCCAAGACCCAAGGCGACTCCTACAGGGAGGTGCTAACGGGGGTTAAAATGGCCATTGTTGCCGACAACTTCCCTGACGTTCTGCTTGGTGCAGAACAGGTGGAACTCATAAGGGTGGCCATTTGGGACCAGCTAGAGGCCACGCCGGATCCTCTGCCGGCCATTAGTGTCGGTGCAATGCTTGAAGGAGCTCTGCACGTGACTTGTGAGGGTGAAGGAGCTGCAGAGTGGCTTCGCGGGCTCAACAGCAAAACCGTTGGGAACATGAAGCTGATAGTTATCAGCGCCAAGGAACTTCCAAGACCGGTGAAGATGGCCTGGAAGACCAGGAATACCTGGTGCCTAGATGCCTCCAGGGTGCTGAACATGCTGCAGCGCCTCAATCCCTCTCTGAGGACCTGCTAGTGGAAGGTGCTGGGCACGCAGGTCGAGGAGACGCACACCAGGCGTATCGTCCTAGTGGACAGTGTGTCGGCTGCGGCAATAAAGGCAGGCGGCTTCTGTCTTCATGCTGGCATGGACAAGAGCACGTTCAAAATTCTTGAGGATGTGAACGTGCAGAAGGTGTCAGCAGTTGCCGGTGTGGGGGAGGAGGCCCCTGATGCGACGGCACCACAGGTGGGGGACGGGGAGGAGCCTGTAAACCCGGTGGTGATTGAACCAGGTACAGTTCTCTTCACATCATCGCCATGTGCGTCTCCGAAGACCGACGAAATAATCGGACAAATAGATTATTTAGATCTGTCGTCGCCGGAGGCTGCAGAGGTGCTGATGGAGGAAGGGAGCGAAGGGGGCGGCCAGTAGTGACTGCCATTATAGACGCCACCATATAGGCAGACCGAATGGCGGGACTAAGGTGCGTACAAATAAACCTTCATCACTGCATTGGGGCGATGGCCGTTCTGGCCCGCCACCTGCGGATGAAGGAATTTGATGTTGCTCTGATCCAGGAGCCCTATGTTAAAGGGGGAATGGTTAAAGGTTTGGGTGGGACGGGAGGTGAAATTTTTCACAACTGTTCCACTAATGATATAAGGACGTGCGTTTATGTCAGAAATGGCATAAATGCAATGCCCTTATACAATTTTTGTTCTAGGGATCTTACAACAGTTAAGATCGATGTGCGAGGGAGCGGAGGGCGGGATACTGTAATCCTGACCTCTGCATACTTCGACTATACGGACAAGGAAACTGTATCGAAACAGATAAAGGACCTTGTTGAATATGGCAGCCGGGAGAACCTGGACATGATCCTGGGGTGCGATGCCAACGCGCACCACACAGTCTGGGGGAGCACGGATGTGAATGTAAGAGGGGAAAAACTACTGGAGTATGTGGTAAGTACCTCTTTACAAATACTAAATAAGGGAAACAGGCCAACGTTCGCTGACTGTAGGCGGGCGGAGGTAATTGACATCACGTTAGCCTCTAACAGGGCTAGCACTAAGATCGTCGAGTGGCATGTGTCTGATGAAATCACCTTGTCAGATCATAATTACATATGCTTTAAGTACAGGACGCTGGTTCCGGCTCCTACAGTACGTAGAAGGAATCCCAGAAATACGGACTGGAACTCCTTTAGGAGTGACCTCAGAGTAGATTTGGAGGATTCTAAGGGTAAGCTCAATTCTATATTAGACATCGAGTTTACAGCAGACAAATTGGTCCAGACTGTGAACACGGCCTGGACAAGTAACTGCCCTGAGAGGGAGCTTAGGCCCAAGAGGGTACCATGGTGGACGCCAGAGTTGGTCAAGCTGCGGCTAGAAGCCAGACGAGCGTTTAACAATGCTAGGACCAGTAGGGACTACAGTGGTTACGCTCGTTGTTTGACCAACTATAACAAAGCTGTGCGGAAAGCCAAACGGAAGGCTTGGAGAGTACACTGTGAAAACATCAGTACGATTCCTGAAGGAATGAAGCTCTCCAAAGCTTTATCGACTATCAGAGCACACCCATTGACAACCATTAAGGATGGCAGTGGGCGGCGAACAGAGTCTGGTAAGGAGACCCTAGCAATTATGCTAAACACACACTTTCCGGACTGCAAGATAATAAAAAAGGAGCAGGAGGACCCGATCAGCCTGGTTGAACGAAGCTGTCGGACAACCAAAGCAGATTGGGACACTGCTAGGAAGGTAGTGGATGAAGGGAAGGTCGGCTGGGCTCTAAATGGTTTTCAACCATTCAAGTCACCTGGTCCAGACATGGTTTATCCCATCATCCTACAGCAGGGAGCTGTACTCTTGGTTCCGCATTTGTGCAGATTATACAGAGCCTGCATAGCATTTGGATATATTCCAAAGATATGGAGGCGTGTTAAAGTCATCTACATACCGAAACCGGGCAAAGCAGACTACGAAGAAGCCAAGGCATACAGACCTATTAGTCTTGAGTCGTTCTTCCTGAAAGCCCTGGAGAAGTTAGTAGATAGACATGTCAGGGAGGGAGCGTTATGGAAATTCCCCCTCCACAGGCTACAATGTGCCTAACAGTCGGGAAAATCCACTGAGACGGCACTACATTTTGTGGTAAATAAGGCAGAACATGCATTAGATAACCGGGAAGTATGCATTGCTGCATTCCTGGATATTGAAGGAGCTTTCGATCGGATCACCTTTGATGCCATTAGTGTGGCATCGGCAAATCACGGCATAGAGCCAACCATTTGCAGGTGGATCGATTGTATGCTCAGGGGTAGAATCATAAGGTCTGAGTTGTTAGGAGATGAAATGTATGCTACGACAACCAAGGGCTGCCCTCAGGGTGGAGTACTCTCACCACTCTAATGGTGCTTGGTAGTCAATTCACTCCTAGAACAACTCAACAAAGGTCCGTACTTAACGGTCGGATATGCGGATGACTTGGTGATACTCGTAAATGGAAAGTTTCCGAGTACGGTATCTAGTCTTATGCAGAAGGCCCTGATTATGGTCGAAAAATGGTGCAGCAGCAATCATTTATCGATCAACCCAGGGAAAACTACTGTCGTGCCGTTTACTAGGAAGAGGGATCTCACGGAGTTGGGAACTCTCTCCATGTATGGTACGCAGTTACATTGGTCCACGGAGGTGAAATATCTAGGCATGACCTTAGATAGCAAACTAACGTGGAAACCTCATGTAGACAAAGTCATAGTAAAGGCCTAGCGGGTCTTTGGCATGATTCGATCTACTTATGGGAAGACCTGGGGGCTAAAGCCCAAGGTCATCAAGTGGCTATACATGATGATGATAAGACCCATACTCACGTATGGAAGCATTGTCTGGTGGCCAAGAACGCGCCGCAGGAACGCGCTGTCGAAGGTGCAGCGATTGGCCTGCATGGCTATAACAGGGGCGTTTCCGACCACGTTAACGGCAGCGTTAGAGGTCCTGCTGGATCTAATGCCGCTACACATTGTTGTCGAGTCAGAGGCGATAAAGGCGCTACATAGGCTATCTGTGCATGGGCTGTGGAGCGTCAATATGCCGGTAACTCGACACACAAAATTGGAGATCTCAAAAGATCTCAAAAGGATTATGAGCATGGGATGCGACAAAATGCAACCATTGCACATATTCAAAAAGAATTTTAAGATAAAGGTCCCCACGAGGGACGAATGGAGACAAGGTTTACAATCCCCTGACAAGGGTTGTCTCAACTGGTTCACTGATGGTTCCAAAATGGAAACAGGATCGGGCGCTGGTATCTATGCCGACGACCGTAAGGTGAGCCAAAGCATGGGCAAATATGCAACGGTCTTCCAAGCGGAAACCTATGCTATAATTGCCTGTGCTCAGGAGAATATCAACAGTGGTGTCACTGACAGGACTGTGTATATTCTCAGTGACAGTCAAGCTGCTCTCAAGGCTCTGGGCTCGTGTAGGGTGCACTCCAGACTGGTCCTGAACTGTGTTAAGCTCCTTAACAAACTAGGCAGGAAGAACACAGTCAGACTGGTGTGGGTTCCAGGGCATGCAGGAGTGCAGGGCAATGAGGAAGCTGATGAATTAGCCAGAAAGGGCTCGGAGCAACTGTTTGTGGGCCCCGAGCCATTCGTGGGACTCTCTGAGAGCACCGTAAAGGCAGCTTTGAATGCTCACGGCAATGAAAAACACAGGCTAGAGTGGATGGCCCTTAGGGGTCTGGAACACTCCAAGAAATTCATTGCAAATGGAGCCACAGGCTTCACCCGGAGGTTCTGCGGGTATAGCAAGAGTCAAATGCGCCTGCTCACAGGAGCGTTCACTGGCCATTGTGGCACCAAAGACTTCCTGTGCAGATTGAGATTGACACACGACTCGATCTGCAGAGCCTGTGGTGAACAGGACGAGTCCATATCGCACCTACTGTGTGAATGCGACGCGTTGGCTGGACTTAGGATGGGTCTGATGGGATTGGCATATCCAAACCCTGAAGACTTTAGGCTTCTCCCTCTGAATTGTACACTGCAGCTAATGCAGTACATTCATAAGGAGATAGCTAAGGGATGAAGCTTGGGGCAAAAGATCCCACTGGGTCGAAGTGTCGCCGGTCAGTACAGACTGGCCCACACACACAAGATAAGATAATTTACTGTGCTGAGGCGCTGTTTTTGTTTTTTCATCCAGTGAATTCAAATGACGATTAGCTGGCAGTCCTTTTTGTAGATCTTGCTATCTACTACCAATTCTAAATTAAGGTAAGCATGAAAGCTGTTGCCTTACTTAACGTAGGTACCCTTAAGCTAAAAAGACTAAGTGAAGTATGGTTACTTCACTTAGCGGGTTTCTCTTATATCAGGGAAATATTCATAACGGATCGAAAGTGAGTAATAATAATAATATAATAATATTCTACCACATACACACAACACCATCTAGCCCAAACTAAGCAGAGCTTGTACTATGGGTACTAGACAATGGATAAACATACATATATATTTTTTTATTGTAAATATATTCATATTATACATAGGAACACCCAGACCAAGACAAACATCCATGTTCATGCACACAAATTTTTGACTTGTGCGAGAATCGAACCCGCGACCTCAGGCGTAGCAGTCGGTTATACTAACCAATACGCCATCGAGGCCGACAGTGAAGTGTATACATGACCAAAGGGTTTTTAATCGAGCATATTTTATAACAATATCTCACTCTCTTCTTGGCTATTTATCCTACATGGTGGTGAAGTCAGCTTTCATTATTTTCTTGTTGAACGTCGCCCTGTACTTAACGTGATCTTTAGAAGCATTGCAATATATAGCTGCATTTTACAAGCCGCCAATAACAGCCATATTATAGAAGACACCTCAGAATCAGCGGAAGGAGTAGTGGTTTAAGTGGTCGTCTCGCCACTGCCAGTGCGCCGGGTGTTTGATCCCCACGCTGGACAAAAAATTGTGTGATCCACAAACAGTTATTTCGAGTCTAGGTGTTCTTTGAGTCCATTGGTTGCATGTGCGCGACACCGGAAGTATGTCTAGCGCGGGAGAAGCATTTCATAAAAAGTTATGAGTATCCAAAGATTTATGGCTCGAATGAACGACATTCAAATGTCTATCAGCTGGTAGAGGTATAGTTGGAAATATTGCAGACACATATTGTAGTAAAAATATGGCCTGTTTAGAACCTTCTAAAATATGAAACTCGTACAACAAACACATCAGATATAAATTACTAGCGCAGTACCTCAGACTGCATTTTTAACAATTCATCCTCCAGTGACGTTCGCATTGGGGTTACAAATTATGTTTTGTATTATTCTGTAGTAAGCCGTTAAGTCTTCACTCTGCGCTATACAACAGATGAAAATTGGATTTCGTTGTTGCGGCTACGGACTTTGCTCCGAGAATAAAACGATAAAGTAGGTACTCTGATGTATCGCTAACGATTGTTCCTCTTTTATGTCGTAACCACGGTTTGGAAAGGTACAGTAATCGTATCAGTTAATGGGCACCAAATGTACCTTCCATACTTTATAGTAACTAGGTATATTAAGTACTTTGTGTAGTTTATACAAATTTTGATCTATTATGATTTTGCCTACGATATAACTACAGTGAAAATTTGTGAAAATTTGGCGGCCTCGATGGCGTAGTGTTTATAAAACCGACTGCCTCGCCTGAGGTCGCGGATTCGATTCCCACACAAGTCAAACATTTGTGTGCATGAATGTGGATGTTTGTCTTGGTCTGGGTGTTTCTATGTATAATATGCATGTATTTACAAAAAAGTGTATATGTATGTATGTTTATCCATTGTCTACACATAGTACAAGCTCTGCTTAGTTTGGGCAAGATGGTGTTGTGTGTATGTGATAGAATATAGAATAGAATATTATTGTGTGTGTGCATTAAATTGCATTTTAAGTAGGTCATGTAGGTGTTTTTATACAAACAAAGGTGAATTATTAAAGTCAAAATGTATAAATGTATCTAATCTAAAATATTTAGGTGAAATCACCGTCAGGATTTTAAAGCAGACTATATTGTTTTTATACTATATTGATTACGACGTTAAAGAAGAACGAAGGTCTACAACAAAACGAATTGTACCAATAGATATGTATCAACCAATCAATTAAAGATTGCTAGAAAAATAAACTATTCTAGTAATCATATTTATTTGATTGTAACATAAACAAGCAATCATATTTATTTAGTTGAAAAATAAACAATAACAAATGGAAACAGCTATAAGTAAAATTCTCAGACCTATAATTTCTCTAGAGAGTTAACCGCTAACTCCTGCGAGAGATTTGCTTTCGATTGAGTCGCTATTACATCTATAAATAAGTCCAGCAGACAGGTAATCAGCGATTGTGCAGTTAACCACGTCTGTTTGGTATTGTAATTTATTTAGAATAGCATATATGTACTGGAATCACGTCTGTATATGTCAGAACGGTATGCAAAGATGTAGCACCAACATTTCGTAAATTTAATTTGAAGTCCTTCGTACTATTACGCAACCCTTTTGTAACTGATTGGCTTGGAATATGACACATGACACATGACACATACATAGTACGTAGTACACAGTACACATATTGCCAGATTATATTTTATACTACCTACTACCGTGAAATCGTTACTTTTTCTAAACCCTTAATCGGACGGCTACACATTTACAATCATTGCCGGTATACATCAGCGCAAGCTTATTCTTTTATCATTGTTAAGATAACATAGAAAATAGTAAGATAATCTTCTACATGCTTAAGTGGGCTCCTGGATTTGTTATTTTTTTATATGTTTTTTAAACGACTACTCCCGCATAAGGAATAATTCCTGGGTCACGGGAGGTCTTTACAAACATTCAAACAAGGAACACAAAGAAAACCTAGTCTCGAAATAACTATTTGTGGATCATACATTCTCTCGTGCGAGAATCAAATCTCGGCCAGTGGAAGTACCGAGTAATGGCGGACCGTTTTTTTTATGCACAACTTGCCTGTGCCCACGATTTCATTTGCGTAAATTACAGTTCAAACGCAACTTCATTATACATGGTTACTATGCAACATATCCCTAGTTCATATAATATATAACATATCCCCAGTTCATATAATATATATTATAACATACAGTGGAAATTATAGAGCAAGATCCCAGGGCTCCCAGACATTACTTATTTTCTCAGAAATAAGATTTATAGGATAAAATGGTATAAGTATGTACTTCGAGTGTATGCATACCTGCAAGCTTGGCCCAGCGGCGATTAAATTTGTCACTTACCAGGTGCCAAAGGCACATAATTTTTTTTATATATAATAATAATAATAATACCCTCCTCTGGGACAGTCGTTATCTCCTCATGAGACTAACGCGATACCAGACGGCACAGTACACTAGGTTTTAAACTACCACCTTTATCTTGTGATATAAACAAAAAATGTATCACCAGGTTAAATTAATGCGCACAAACCGCAGGGCAGCTGAATGTGAGTGGCAACACTGCGGTCCTGAATGCCTCAGAGAGCCGGTTAGGGCCTCGTCCCCGGCTTGCCTTGCCGTTACTGGTTGGTTGGGGTGGAACTTCAAGAGCGCCCGTAGGATTCTCAACTCTGGCTTGCCTTGGTCGGACGGTTAGAGGGAGACCGCTAGAGCTATATGCTTGGGGGTAGATGTGTCACTTTCAACGGCATAACTACTAGAAAATCCGCTCCGGGTTTCCGTTGTCACGAGACCCGTGATGGTGAAACCGGTGCCGCACCGCTCGACACCCCTAGCTGCTCGCACCGGTGTTGCTCTATGCTGCCGGCTTGTATGCCTATGGTGGGTATTCAGGAGCCCATCTAGTGAGTTGGCGAGTCACCCTTTACCCATTGCATTGATGCTATTAGAGTATTCAGGGCAGACGCCGATTTTCATCCATAGTTACCAATATACCGGTCCACCAAACAGCCATACCCATAGCCCATAAATTAGAATCCATACGTAGCAATAGTCCTACGTCTGCTACGGCTAGTGCCGCTGTCGGTGTTCTATCCGAATTTGATTAATTTGATTAAAATTCTCGAAGGGCCCCTACACGTTATTTTTCTATTTGTACCTTTCAGGTGACAAACAGGCATACGGCCCACCTGATGATAAGGGGTTATCGTAGCCTATGGGCCTGCAACACTAGAGGCATGACTTGCGATGTCAACCCTTTAGGAAAGGAAGTGGGAAGGAGAAGGAGTGGGAAGGAGAAGGAGTGGGAAGGGGGAATTAGGGTGATTGGACCCATGTCTCCGTGTAAGCCTGCCAAAGGGCGGCATCTATAAAGCTACAAATCAACATAGCTACTAATCTACATCGCTACGAATCTACAAAGCTAAGAATTTATTTAGCTACAAATCGATATTATCGTCACTTCGATTTTCCGATATTTCGATATCTACGAGGCTACGAATCTAAATAGCTATGTATCTACATAATGAATCAACATTGATACGAATTTACAAAGCTATGAATCATCAAAGCTCTATACCTACATAGCTACGAATCTATGTAGCTACGAATCTATGTAACTACAAATCTGCGTAGTTAGGAATGTACATAGCCACGAATCTACATAGCTACGAATTTACATAGCTACGAATCTACGTAGCTACAAATCTTTCAAGCTACGAATTAACAAAGCTACGAATAGCTATGAAACGTAGTAGGTAGTACGTAGTACGTAGTACATAGTATACATAGTATCCTTCTCAAATTGCGAAGAGACCTGTGCCCAGCAGTGGGAAAGTTTATATACAGGGCTGATATTATTTATTAGAATATCTGCTTAGCCGTTGTTTGTTTTGCTTCTTTCAGAGAATTATTCTTAGATGGTTTATAACATAATATGCAGATGAGAAAAGTTTAGAGTGCTGAAACAAAAGGTGAGAACGATATGAATTGATATGAAATGAACTGAGGGAAAACTCCTTTCTCACTAATATTATAAATGTGAAAGTTTATGAAGATGTTTGTTACGGGTAAGCCGTTAAAAGGTATTGAATAAAACTTTGCACGAAGATAGAACATGTCCTGGATTATTACACGTTAACTTTTTTTACTACAGCTGTGTATGCATCTGTTGTCGACTACGGTTTCATTTTAGTACATACTTTGTTTTACGGCTATAGTCCCGAAGAAGTAGGCAGACGTGTATTACATCCGCATTTCGTAAGTCTTGGTTTTAGGTGTCGTGTAATGGAGGGTGAGCCTATTGCTATCAGGCAATCTCCAAGACGCTATGCTGCTGTTGAGTTGTCTAGACAGAAAACCTTATAATACCGAGACCTCATGCTCCGTGGTAGTTGATACATATGGATTGCCTATCTTGATTTTAACTCAGATAACGAACGAAATTCAATAATACACAGCATACATTTTTCTTCTTTATTTATTCACTTCCACTTATCCATAGAAATATTACTATTTACTATGCAACCACAAACTACCTAATTTTACATTTGTTGACAGTAAATACTGTAAACAGATTTATTATACGATTTGGCAAAATTCGTAGATATTTTACTACACACTTGTAAACAGATTTCAATCATAAGATAATTTAAATCTGTTTACAAGTGTGTGATCATGTTTTGAATGTTTTAATAGATAAATGTTATGTTTTCATTATAATCGTTTTATGGAATTTAAAAATAAGCTGTATAACATTTGAAGACCAATTAAATAAAAAATTGCTTGTAGGGACTAGTCTTTCCTCTCCAGTCTAAGAAGAGTAGGAGGAGCGATAAGTATTTAAAGAAATCAATCGTTGATCAAATGATCAACGATTGATTGCCTTCACATTTTGGCCAAAAACGTTGATCAGGCGAAAATCTCATAGATTATTAAAACTGGCACCTAAAGAAAAAGTGATCGATGATTGGTACAATAATTTCTAGACGGAACTTCCCTCTGGGGATGTATCGAATAGCGTAACGATAACGACGGGGTCGACTCTATATCATAAGCTTTAAGCGGTATTAGTGACATACATTCAGATGTTTGTAAGGTCATATAATAGATCAATAAATAAATCGCAAAAATTTGAAGAACACGACAGCCAGCGGGCTGCTGAAGTGAGCCAGTGGCTGTTAGTCTCGTATTCTACCGCAATCGAGGCAATATGTATTAGTGTACTGCTATTTTTTTGTTTAAGAGCAATACAGGTGACCTTAATATATGTATATGATAATTAAAATCTCTCATTTTGTCTCTCAATAAGTTAACAAATAAAAAACTTAGGTAATATTACATTAATAATTAATTGGCTATCAAACAAAATTCACTTGTGTCCTTCCTAGTTGGTCAGAATATTGGTTGCGCCAGACATGTAATATTATATGCAATAATATATATTAGTGGCAGCCCTGTATATAAATTCGATCGTCATTCATAAAACATATCACAAAATAGATATAGTTCTTCTCTGCGCGCCTTCTCCATATAACTATGCTAAATCACATATTCCTCAGTGCGCGTAATATGCAAAAAGGCGCACAAAGTTTTCTGTTCATTTGTATCCTTACTAATATCATAAATGGGAACGTGAGTTTGTTTATTTGTTACGCTTTCACGTCTTAACTACTCAACTGATCTTTATGAAATTTCATATACACGACGTCAGTCGGTGTACATAATATGTCAAATGGTCGATTTTGAGTTTTGAATGCAAAGTATTACAGTTTTAAATTCTCTATCTTTCTGTCTAAGAACCATGTCTCTATCACTTACAGTTTTAGAGATATTAAAACATGATTTACCGTTAAATGACAAAATATGCAACAAATGCTTGACTAAAAAGTGACTATACCACGCTTCTTAGCTTGATGCACGTTTAAGTACCTTAGTTTCCAAATTCGCCTAATATTTTTAAATGTTTCATTAGCTTAAACTACGTTAATTGAATATTCTTGTCTACAAATACACTAAGAGCGTATAACGTGTTTATAGTTAAGGATCAATTTTGATAAAACAGAAATAAAAACAATGCTATAAACTATTTATGATGAAAACCATATCTTAATTCTGGTTAGACGACCATAACGGTATTTTTGTCAAGTAATCAATACTGCGATTTTCTCAAAACAATTCGTTAAAAAAGCGTTATTTACTTCTAACATGGAATTTGTTCAAAAAAATATTAATCATTCTTAGCTTAATAACCGCTAGCCCTCGTTCCCTAACTAGAAACACGTTATCCGTTTCTCGCGCTTCATTCATTCCGATCTTGAAGTACAAATAAACAGAACAAGAGTAACTAATTAATAACATATACCTAAAAGCCATTTATAATAAAATTATACGACTGATTATTACACTTAATATGTTCTAGAGAATGCTATACAAAAATATAAACCTGTGGTTTTATTAAGTGATTAGCTAAACAGAATTTATTTTATTCCATTGTTTTAGATTCTTTTTATTTATTTCATTGGTTTTATTTGGTAAAGGTTTCATTTAATTTTAGTTAGATAAAGATAATTATTTTAAAAAAAGGTGCTTTTTAAAAGCTTTTATTTAACTTGACTTGTATGTATGTGAAGGTGGATTCTTGCAAGTTAAATTTGACCCACTTCCTGGTGTCCGATTGAGCTGAAATTTGACATACTGGTTGAATGACACCCAATGACAATGCATGTTTATGATAAGCATGACGTGATGCTGCTGCCAGGACTGGCTCCAGACGAAGGAACTCCTCAACGGTCAACAGTAGTAACAGGCATAAGAGGTATACCATGACTTGTGTAATTTGGTGAGATGGGCGTCAATAGCATTGGTTTGCAACCTGTCTAGGAGACGGAAAACTCCAAAATCAAACCCACGACGGTGTTTCGTCAGGCACGAGTAAGCTTTAAGCTAAAACAAATGGCGCATATATTACCAAATTACTACCCAATTCAAGGTGAGGCCGTGCCGAGGACTGAGTGGCATCAGGGTATAAAATAATGTCGTGAACGTGAACCTCAGGGCACCTGGGCGAACTCTATTGTATATTAGCTCTTACGCTTCTAAACGAAGCTCTGGAAGGGTTGACGGATATTTCTTCGGTACTCGTGGGAACATTATGAGAAATAAAGTAACAACAACACAAAGAAAAAGAAGGTTAGAGAAAAAGATGTTAAAACGGCAAGAAAAACTTGCCAACTTTTGACAAAAGGCGTGGTGAGGTGCGTAGTGAATCACCCACTCAGCGACAGTTGCGGCTTGACAAGGCTAAGCAGTGCATGCAACGATTAAGAACAGCCGAATCTGCTGAACAGCGGGAAGAACGTTTGACCGCTTTAAGAGTGCATACCTCCCAAGTTAGGGCAGGAGGAACTGCTGATCAGCGAGAGGCTCGCTTATGTGCGGTAAGAATATACAACTCTCAAGTACGGGCGGCAGAAAAGGCCCAGATTGAAATTTTTAACAACACCATTAATATGTTCTGTGATCAGATATGCGAGATATGCACTAAAAGGTGTTACCTGAATCAAGTGGTAAAACACAAAGTAGATTTAAGTCGCAGTTCATACCCGCCCACAGAATTATCAAGCAAAGATACTGGAGATATTTAGAGAGCGCGACAGGCAACTAGAGAATGCGTTTAACCAAATACATGCTTTTGAAGTATTGAATGAAGAAGCTGAGCAGGAAAACTTGGAGGACGAGTTGGAGATGCCGGAGCAGAACATGACCGATGACGAGTTTCTGAATGCTAGAAGAGCAATGAATGTTGGACAAAAGGAAGCATTTATATTCATAACAAGAAGTATTTCAGAACATCTACATAATGGTGGTGATGAGCGTCTTAGGTTGTTTATAACGGGAAACGCTGGAACCGGAAAAACATTCCTTTTCAACTTATTAAAAAATCAAGTAAATAGGTGTTACGGCAAGCAAGTTGTTAAGGTGTGTGCACTAACAGGGGTAGCAGCGCGCTTAGTGGGGGTATCTACATTACATTCTACTCTAAAGTTGCCCGTGCAAAAAGATGGTAGACTGGTGCAACTGCCTATTCTTACTGGTACCTGCGTCTAATGCGGCAACAGTGGCCAAAACATAGAATTTCTCTTTATAGATGAAATATCCATGGTTCCCTATGAGATGCTTTGTATGTTGATTCTCGTCTTAAACAACTCAAAAATAATGAATCTCTCTTCATTGGTATAAATATTTGTGTCTTCGGAGACTTAATGCAGTTGCCCCCTGTGCGAGATAATCAAGTGTTTGACCAACCCGCGAGATGTGTCCCAGCTACACACCTTTGGCGTTCTTTCTCGTTAATTGAATTGACCGAAAATATGAGACAACAGGGTAGCACCACATTTAAAGACCTCTTGAACGCATTACGCATCGGTGAACTTCAGTCGGAACATTTCAGTATTTTAATGAGTCGACTAAACATAGAGCCAACTGGCGAATTTGTGATTGAAAAAGCGTTACGAATCTATCCCACTAATCAACAAGTTTTCAATCATAACAAAACCGTGCTAGAACATTTTCGTGCCCGTGGTATAACAATCAATACAATAATTGTACAAGTTAGTCTAATAGATTATACTCGAAAAAATGACAATATAGATTTAAATAATATTATACTATACCATCTGATATAAACAAGACTGGGGGGTTGCCTAAAGAGTTAGCAATATTTGTGGGGGCTAATAATAAGTAAATAAGTAAGTCTTGATTTGATTCAACCGAAGTCTGTGCAATTTCCAGCGAAATACAGCCATGGCACCGCTGAACGCAGAATGTTGCCAATAGTACTATGCTGGGCTTGCACAGTGCATAAAATGCAGGGTAGTACGGCTGACCAGGCCGTTGTGTATTTGGGCCCAAAGTTGTTCGCTGGTGGCCAAGCGTACGTGGTTAAGTGGGGTCACATCGATAGAAGGCCTCCTCATAGAAGAATTAGGCTGCTCGAAATTAACTGGCACCCGCCAATGTAACAATGACGCACTTAATGAAATGAATAGACTAAGAAATATATCTAGCGAAAACTAAAGAATATAAAATAAATTAATATAAAAAAAACTTTTAAAACAAAGCTTTTATTTACGCCCTAAAAAGATAAAAATAAGATTTAAATTACATTAAACGTATTCATTTTCCAATTACTTTACAAAATTTTATTGTAAATAATAAGATTTAAAATTAATTAAATAATAAGATTTAGCCTCAGTGCTGCACGATGTAAATTTGAGAAATCTTTTCCTTTAAAATTTTTACTATCAACTTATAACGTCATTACACATATTATATGATATAATAAAATTTGATTAAATTTTCATACTGCATTTCATTTAATAATCCAGTTTTTTGATATGAGATGCTTAGCTATAAAGACGTTAGTAACAATTGAAGTAAGAAATACCTGTTTTTAGCTTAGTAAGCAAGCATATATTTTTGCGTACCTTTTTTATTTTTCGCTAACACTTAGCTTAAAAGAGTCTTAGGTGCTTTAACCTCTTCTTACGAAAGTTAATAATGTATAAATATTAAGAAATGTCTTAGCTACAAAACAGTTAATGGACTTAGCGCGTTTATAGTTAAGCATTTCAGGGTAAAACTATCGAAAATTATAAACCTTATAAATTTAAAGAAAATGCTTAACTAAAAGGTCTCTAAGTGTAGGTTAACGACGCTTTAGTGCGGCAATCAAGGTCAAAAAAAATGTGTATTGCTAAACTAAACCAAAAATTCCTGATTTTTTAATTTAATTTTAAGTATATTTCTGAGCAGGAAATATCCTAAATGACGCTGGAAAATATGTGTTTAAATAATATTTAACAATCACTGGTTTATGTATAATAGTTTTCTAGAAACAACGATTCCCACGTTTTTTACGTTTTTCTCCAAAATCACTTTTTGGGGTTAACGTGGCTTTAGTTAAAGGACGGCAGAAGGGTACAATAGAGGGTACGTTTAATCCAAAAAAGTACTGGTCCCGGGGATAGTTATTTATTGTCAAAATCTATATTAACGTGAGCGAAGCAGGCAGAATCTAATAATACATAGATAGTACTCGTAAATATATCAGATGCTATAACTTTACAAAAGTTACGTATACAACGTAATTCATTGTTTTGCATTACGTATTTTCTTGTCACTTGAACCAAGTGACAGAAAGCCACTACTCACATGTAACCTAGGCCATGTATATTCCATATATTTTTACGACTTGGCTCCGTACTCCCTGGGTTCAATGACTTGTTGTTCCATTTCATGTAAATATTTTTTTAAATTGGAATGCGCATGTTGTGTAGTACATGTAGTATCATTATATGCTTGGTATTACGTATTTTGTGCACCATTTTTCTGAGATTTAACCGAGGTAAATCGCAACCTATGTCTACGCTTAAAATAACTTATGTTGCCCCTTTTGATCGTGAAGAAAGGTCAAACTTCTTTGAAACGTATTACATAGGTATCTATGGTATTTTGAGTTAGGCTTCGCAAATATCAATATATCAAATACAAAAGAACACCCCGTGCCCGAACCAGTAACGGTAGATTCCTCAAATCTTATTACGTAGCACCCGCACCACTAAAAGTATTGTGAATGCACAACGTTCGATAAAAACCGTCCACTACGCGTGCGATCGTCTATTGTTACATGACCTCATCGCAGCAACGTTGATAGATAATATGGTTCTTTTGCGTGATTGGATGTAATATCGGGTGACAATTTTATTGCAAAATTTATAGCACTACTTCATTAATTAATTGAGATACAGCTTCGTGATACACAATTTATCTCTAATTATGTTGAGTTTAATGATAAACTAAATCAAATTACTCGTTGGTTTCTGGATTACTTTGAACGTAGTCTAAAGCTTAAATTTAAAGTTTTTTAAGACTTCAAACTTGCAATGTTAGAGAAATACCCGTGAAAGAGCAATAAATATAGAGTACACATATTAGCAACTACTCAAAGATTAGGTAGATATCGTTTCTATATACGACTGAGATAGCATAAAATCATGCACCCTTCTGCAGAAAAGTTGCTTCCAGCTCCAGACAAAGTTTACCACTATACTGATGTCATAATTACTGAATTTCGGTCACGGCGGCCAGTCTTAACAGAGACTGGCCATCTGCGCAGGAGATATTATAGCTCGAATCCCGGGTATTAAATGCGACTACTGTGCATGAGCACAGCAGTCGCATTTACTACCGCAGCGCCACGGAGGCAGTCACTGATGGCATGTATAACGACATTAATAGTAGGTTTTTCGGTTAGGCTAGGAAGCTTCATTCGCAATTTAATTGCGATCGGCTTTTTAATCTAGTCACATTCGGCTGATTTTCCAAATAGCAACTGCTATCATACTTCAATAACTAGATTTTACGGTTAGACCTTATGAACGTGTGGGAGTGAGAAGTATCGCGCTCGGCGCAGAAGGGCGCTTCACGGTCGTTTTTTTTTTTATTTTGCTCGTCAAAATGACCACACTCCACCTGATGGTAAGCAGTCGTGTGGTCTAAGAGCAGTGGCCTCCACACCGCTCTCATAGCAGTCGAGGCGATGTTGAGGTCTCTACTTTGACGGCCTGAGAAGGTGCTTTTTCACGCCCCGCTTGAAGGACCCAGGATCGAAGGAAGAAGGAAACACGTGCCTTGGCAGAGAATTCCATGCCTTGGTCGTTCGGCAGAGGTATGAGGACCCAAACTTGTTGGTACGCGCTCTAGTCGACTCTACTGTGTAAGGATGGCATCTGAGCCCAGCACGCGTTGTTCTGGATAGGAAAGGGGAGGGGGGGGGGGGACACGTCTTGAGCCACCGTGAGTGTGGGCTTGCGGGCAGCGAGCTATAAGCAGTAATTTGACTATCAACTGACTGTCAACTGATCAGAGAAAGTCGCAAGACGTGTTCATGCGCACCCTTTATATTATTTTATAGCACAACTACAAAATACAATCCGAAAGAAATCCCGTGACCCCGACATGCAAAATCATAGCGGTGGAGGTGTTGGTTAAATTCGCGGATAGATCGATTTGTATAGTAGAGGTTCCCAGACTTTTTCTCATAGACCACTTTCAAAATTTTGCTGGTTCCGGTGGACCCCCTGCAGCTACATTTCTACCATATTCCCAAAACTCGACAAAAAATGTGAAGATTAGATCTAACTATGGAAATTTTTGCGTTGCGGCTGAGTCTCAACCACGAGTTAATAGTTTTCGAAAAACTGTGAGAATTGATTGGTTAAATTAATTGCTGTGAGTGGATGTCAAAAAAGTAAAGATAGCCACTCAAAAAAGTGATTCCATCCAACTTTACTTTTTTGACATCTACTCACAGCACAAGTAACCAATCAATTCTTATTAATTTTATTTAAAAAGCTCCCCATTCGGAGTGGTAAAAATAAAAAGAAAAATTGTATATTTTTTGTGTTGTATTTATTCAAATTTGTAATTATTACACTATTAATTATTATTGTTATTGATTGACAGCAAATAATTAATATTTGGCTTCTGTTTTGTTAGGAATAACCGCAAATCTCCTCGTTCCGTGATATTCAATCTGCTCCTTTTTTTTTGTTAAAAGTTTAGTACGACAATAAAACTTTTTTCGGCAAGATATGACGAGAGAAACGCTATCAAAAGCTTTCTTGCAATTCCCCACAGTCCAGAATATTTGCCGGGTATTTCTGCCTGCAGCCAAAATGTTTGATACCGTCTTTTAAATTTCACCTTCAGCTCCTCATTAGTGCTAAGCTCGAGTAGCCCCTCTTGTAATATCACATTCTCCACTTCCGTTTCATCAAATGGATTTATGACCCATGGTGGTATTCAAATCGTCTAAATATTTTCAAATCTGATTTTGAAGTCATCATGCAGGGCAATTAAATGTTGAACGTATGTCTGAATATCCTCATCAAGGCATTCGACCTGTGACAAGTTTGAAAACTGGGAAAATGCGCGCCGACTAATATTTTGCTTCATAAATTTCAATTTTCCAAGAAAAGTTGAAATTACACCCTTTGTTTTTATTAAATTGAGGCTGTCCTCTTGTAATTGTAAGTTAATGTCATTAAATTTTTTTTAAATCTGTCAAGTACACGATGTCTGCTCTCAAATTGGTCAGGTTTTCTAAAAAATCTGGATCTTTACTTTCCAGAAACTCTAAAACTGATTTAAAAAGTGAATAAAATCTTGTTAAACATGCACCTTTCGACAACTAGTGTACTCTTCATCATTTTCATCACCCAATTGTGCAAATAAACGCGTATTCAACGTATTGATTCTTATTTTGTTAACTGCATTAATCACAAATTGAAGTGATTGATGCAATCTATCACTCAAATTTTTCGCTACTAGGTGTTGTCGGTGGATGACACAGTGAATTGCAGTTACCTCTGGTATAATGTTTTTTAAGATGGCTTATAAACTCACGATATCGCCCGACCATGGCAGGAGCTCCATCTGTTACCACCGAAATAACGTTTGTGAATGGAATCGATTTTTCCTTAAAAAAAAATAATAATAATTTATTGGCATCAGAAAAAACGTACAATGCAGTGTATTTTACATTATATGACATAATGAACTAGAGACACGAATTAACAAGAAAACACAGTGATCGATGGCCCCCGAGCTAGGAAAATCCTGTGTTACGGGGGACATCCAATCCGTTTATATGTTAACAATTACAATTACAACGTGTGGAGTAGTCGTTTGTATTTGGGGGTGCCATGAGAGACAACAGTCACGTTGAAGCCCTAGGTACTTAACGACCATAGTTCTGGTTAACAACTGGCAGTTACGGCAATCCGTTTCGGCAATCTCTCAGGATATTAAATATTGATTCACCTTTAGTGTCTGTCTCCAAAGTTTTCGCGAATAGTAGATCTTCATGAATTTCTTCGTCCATAACAAATCGAACATATGCCAATAATAATGCTTTATTACCAGGTACAGTTATTTCGTTCAGTTGAATAGAAAAATGAGTCGTTTGCAGATAATTACACAAGAAACTTTAGGGACAAAAAGTTCAACCTTTCTCGGCTTTCTGTTCTTTTATGGAAGTATCTATAATGACTCTGTTTAGTATTTAATTTTTAATACATACCTACCACACGCAAACATTACATATATACTTATTACAACATAAAATAAAAGTATGTATAACAAATAGGCAGGTACTTACTACTTTTTCTGACACTGGCAAACACTAACATCGATTCACTTTACTTTACTTTTCTTTTCGAAATTCCGGAAACAAATGAGTAACGTTTATTCTTGGCATTCGTATTTATATTGATGAAGAATCAAACAAGTTCATGCAAGATTTCAAGCACACACACCACAAGTCGTATTTCGTCCCTTCGCACGTCTTAACAAGCGTTGCGGACGGCGACGGCGCGGCGGCAGCAGCGGCGCTTTGCAATTTACGACACGTTGTACTGAATATGGAATATGCAAGTTTTTACAAGTAACAGTCGCTGAGCTTCTTAAAATATTATCCCATCGTCTGTCATTTTATAGACACAATAAAAAATCTATTGTTATGTATCTCCTGGAGATTTAGTAACGGTTAAGCTAATCTGCCTACGTTGATAGGTGAAATCAAGCCAACATTTTAGTTCTTCACTATTTAATAAGCAAATACATTTTCGTGAACCCCTTACGAATTGTGTACTCCCATTTTTTTGTCACGCCGACGTAGACGCTTGTCGAATCTCCCGTGGATCCCTAGGGGTCCATCTGGACCACTTTGGTAACTACTGAAATAGATGCTACTATGTCACGAATCCCTTTGAAAGACAAACAATGTAAAAATATTAAATATCTAAAAATGTACTAAACTAATATGGGAATTAATCATATCCAGAAATTAATACATTAATCTCAAGTAAATGGATTTTGATAGAACTTTATTTTTACGCGATTTCGTATTTATGTGGACTTAGGTTGGGCTAATGGCGATATTTTTAGTGTAGTATATATACTAAAAACATTCTCAATATTCTCATTAGCCCAACTTATGTCTTCAGTTTCAAGTTTCAAGTCTTCAGTCGTTAAATTACGTGCATGTGCATTAGTAAGTGTTCACTGTAGGAAACTTTATGGATGCTTGCGATTCCAGAAGCATATTTCGGGTGTAAGCCAACTCTTCATCACTGTGCTACCAATGCGAAAAACAAGATCTCTAAGTCTCTTGAAAAACCTAAAGGTATTACTTACCTTCTTCTTATTCTGTAAATAGTAGCTAGTAGTTGAACCAAATAGTTATCTTTGGATCCGTAACAATAACTAAAATTTGTAATATCAGAAAAACAGCAGGTCACACTTTGACAATCGAGACACAACGTACAAACATAACCTGCGGTGTATGTACTACATTATATTTCGGCACCTATTTTAATGTGCCCAGAATCTGTGCACCTGATCTGAATTACCTAGCAAGAAAACGTAACACATCAAAATGATTGTAGGTAGAAATCCTTGAATCGAACACATAACCTCGCGATCAAATCTATGCTCAACCTAAAATTGTGTAATCAGAACTTAATCAAATTCATACGCACAATTTACAATGTAGAGTTTTTAATTAAAATAAGCTATAGTGATATTTATAAGACTTTGGAAAAGAGTGGCGTCAAATACTCTTAAACACCCCTGAATGAGATGGAGTGTGTACTATTCTCTAGTGGCCCACTTAGAGAGTGAAGTGCGGCACTTGGGCGCGTCAAGTAGAAAAATCCCTCTCGATAGAGCTCAAACTGGAATCTGTGGTAAAAATTGAGATGTGAAATCTTTCCTGATTTATGTTTTTAAGATTGATTATGAATAATGGAGCTATTAGAGTCAGAAATTTTATTTCGTTTGACAGTGATTGAATACAATCTTAAATAATTTGATTGAATTTTTATTTTCTTGTTTGTTTAGTTTTGTATAATAATTAATAACAATATAATAACATAATATTCTACCACATACACACAACACCATCTAGCCCAAACTAAGCAGAGCTTGTACTATGGGTACTAGACAATGGATAAACATACATATATACTTTATTTTTGTAAATAAATACATATTATACATAGATTCGCAACTGATGATAAGTTCCATCGTAAGGAACAGAATTTATTGCATTAACGTTTGATTGTCAAATGATGTATTTTATAATTGCTAAGAAATATACAACATAACGCGATACTATTACACTATAGTTATATTTATCAATCAAATAAATTAGGCAGTTGCAGTCCACATTACATACACCTATATTCTAACTGCTTTCTAAATATTCTATCAATGCTTCTTATAATTCCTAAAATAATGTTGTAAGAGAATTATACCTGCGGTTTCAATCAGGATGAAAAATTTGCCTATGTCAGTCTCGAGTCGAAAAATCATTTCTTTGCTTCGCCATTACGTGATGAACTATCAAGCTGAAAATACACTTATGCATTTTTAATTTGCAATTATAACATATCTTTTCAATTTTACCCAAAAGATTATTGGGTGAAGTTGAAAAGATAATCAACATTACGATTTTATGGCGCGAAACCTAAACACTATATTACCTACAAAAATAGGGAATTGGGCCAAAAATCATTTAGGCATAAAATATTTTATTTCAAATGATGAAATAATAGGATACGAAATTGAGTTCTTTATCACAAAATACCCAAATATAAATGAGATAGACGTAAATTGAAACGTTCAGTTTAGTATTTCAAAGTGTTGACTCAGCATGAGGATGTCACTTGATCTAATGAGGTCGGCGCTTCCTACCTGTAACGACGGTAGACAGTACGATAAATATAGAAGAAGCGAAGATTTTTACATTAAACCGGTCTATGTAATGATAGACTTGTGGATATGTACCACACGAGATCTCAAATTCGTCTCTCGGGATGCAATTTTGACGTTCGTAGTTATATTCATATCAAAATTGCGGTGAAAGAAAAATATTTTGGAAAATATTATGAAGGAATCTGCATATTTGACTGCTCATTTTAAAATAACATAACTTTTATAAAGATGATGCTGTGCTGGATAGTTCTCCGTATTTAAGGATCCATGTTTTATAACACGAGCAAACTTTCTTTTAACCATTAACTTTATTACATGACAATTCCGAATCGTTATGTTTAGCTATGTCATTGTACTACGAATTGCTTCAGAAAAATAGCTGAAGGAGTATGATTTGCAACTGACAGAGAACTAAATTGAGAACTCCTGTAGTCGAAAGTAACACGTTATACATTTTCCAGGAAGGATCTGATGTCATGTGTTTTTTTACATTCAGCTTTCATGTTTGACGTTTTATGGGTGAGTAGATACCTATGTTGAAGATACAAACTAGACGAGAGTAAAAGTAATAGCAATCCGATATTATCCGTCGTGCTCTTATCACCGCCGGCGTACCGGCAGTATTAGAACCCATAGACTTGGTACGTGACGATGGGAAGAGACCCGATGGTATGTCTTTGTTACCTTGGAAAATGGGTAGGCCATTGGTGTGGGACGCCACATGCGTCGACACCCTTGCGCCATCACATCTTCCGAGCACGGTGAGCTGTGCCGGTACTACTGTTGTAGCGGCGGAAACCCTCAAAAGGCACAAATACAGTAATTTTATTGGTAATTACTTTTTTGAGCCGTTTTGGGTGGAGACGCTAGGTTCATGTGGTCCGAGCGCTCGTGCGCCTTTTAGAGATATATCTAAGCGGCTAATAGACGCTTCGCGTGACCAGAAGGCTGGACTTTTCTTGGCTCAAAGAATCAGCATTGCCATTCAACGTGGAGAGACTGCAGCACTGCCCAGGTTTCAATCGAATCAAAGGCTTTCTCATAGTCCACAAATGCTACGCATAAGGGCTGGTTATATTCTTCAGATTATTTGAATAACTTGCCGCAGCGTATGTATAATTGTATATGGTCTATGGTCTTTACGGAAACCGGCTTGTTAGGCTGGAAGTCGTCTAGCTTACTTTCGAGACGATTCGTGATGACTCTTGAAAACAGCTTGTAGACGTGACTCAGAAGTGAGATGCGCCTATAGTTCTTTAAAAGGGTTTTATCGCCCTTCTTAAAAAATAGCACCACCATACCTCTGTGCCATGCCTGTGGCGTTTTACCCTCGAGTATGACGGAATTAAAAAGCCTCCGTAGAACTGCGATAACGGTTTCGCCGCCCGTTTTCAGAAGCTCAGTCGTAATTCCGTCATCACCCCGCGCCTTGTTGTTTTTGAGCTATTTGAGGGCCATGCTAATCTCATGCAGGCAGTCTGGGATATCTTCGGTGTAGTATCGGGTCAATCCAACTCTAGGGTCTGTTGCTGGAGTGGTAACAGGCGGCCGTGTAGTCGCGTATAACTGTCCATAGAAGATCTCCATCTCTTTCATGAGTTCAGGTTTGGACGATACTGTTCTGCCATCCTCGCTCTTCAGCTTTGTCAGCTGGCTTTTCCCAATAGACAGATCTCTCGCGAACACTTTGGAGACTTTGTTCCGTTCAATCGCTTCACAGACACAATAATTGTGTTGTATTGGCGAAGGTCGCGAGTCAATAATTTGGAGATCTGTCTATTGAGGCGCCGGTATTCTTGTATATCCTCGGAGAATTGCAGAAGCATCCTACGCCTTTCCTCTAAAAGCTCCCGAGTTGGACCTGTTATTTTATTTGATCTTTTGGTCTTTTGGGGCTTAAAGAATTTAGACCCTACTCTATGGACAGCATCTACGAACCTGTTATTGTAGTCGTCCATATCTACGCACTCGTCCAGGCATTCAAAATGGTTTCGGAGTTCGAACTGAAAGCTCTCGGGGTTTTCGATATGAACTGGTGCTGATCGAAGCGTGGACTTCATCTATCTAGACCGTTCTAGGCGTGTATTAATATTCAATGTGCCCCTAACCATCCGGTGATTGCTTCCAACTTTCACCGAATTGATTACGGAGACGTTATTGAATATTTGCCTCTTCGTCGACATGATGACGTCGATCTTGCTTCTGGTCGCTCTGTCGGGTCTAGTACAGGACCACTTCCGGCATTCTCGCTTTTTAAAGAAGGAGTTCATCATGTAGAGTCCTTCCTTCTCCATGAAGCTAGCCAGCAGGTGGCCCCGCGAGTTACGATGTCCATATCCAAATTGCCCCACTATCTGCTCATCACCGCCTCGTTTGCCCAGTTTCGTGTTGAAATCTCCCATGAGAATGGTGTAATGGGTCTTGGTGCTATGTATAGCCCGAGATAATATATGTCCTCGTACATAGCTTTCACCTCTTCTTTGGGGTGCGTCGAGGTCGGGGCGTAAACCTGTATGACTTTCAACGAATACCGTTGAGATATTCTGAGTATAAGGTACGCTGTCCTGCTCGACACACTCGCTATATTTACTACGTTGTTCACGAGAGATTTGTGGACTATGAACCCGACACCACTTTGATACACCAGATTTGTGGACTGTTGGTCGCCCTCCCGGTAGAAGAGCAAGTTACCGGATTTGAGGATTATCGAGTCTTCCCCCGTCTTTGGACTTTCGATAAGCCCATCGTAACATTGTCGAGCTGGAAGAAGAATTGAGCAATTCTTCTTCCAGCTCGACAATGTTCTCGTCGGTCCACAGTGTGCGCGTGTTAAATGTTGCCAGGGCTAATAATTGTCGCCGGTGGTGGTAGTACGATCTCTGCCGGAGATTCTCAGCATCCCCTGCCTCGCCGTTACCATAGCCGCTACCTGAGCCAGGACTAGCGGGGCCGCCGGGGACTAGGGGCCGGTTTTTATAGGTGTGGCTCATCTGGGGGGGTTCTGCCATTATCACCACGCTAGGCAGGCGGATTGGCGATCGCAGTGGCGGAAGTCTTCGACACTTGGCGCTGCTGCCCACCTAGCATCTTTATATTTCCTTCCACGTATTTTAGGATGGTTTGACCGCCATCTAACGGTTGACTAGCTGCACTGGAGGAGATGATCCGCTATTGGGCGGTGGGGTCGTCACGTCCCGACACCTTCATAGGTAGTACTAGCAATGAATTCTACGACAATCCTAGTGTTTAAGGCGTTGCTCAATATTGCTAGTGCTCTTATTCATGTGTATAGAAAACAAGTTGTTGAGATTTTAATAAATAAATATATATGCACGCTTTCAGCAAAACATCATTTAGTAAGATGTTCGTACATTGCGTCGAATTCCATAGAAAATGGTTTATGACCCTTTTATGTAATTGTGATATACCTATAGAGTGATTGTTATTGCTGGTCCAAATCCTGGTATTGTAATGTAATTAATAATATATAAATAACAAAAAACATGTAAAAGGAATAATAGTAAAAAATAAACCCCGGTATTGCAATCGGTTATAGGCCTGCGTTAAACGTGCAGTGTACATGTTTACTATCTTTTTCCTAAGACAAATAAGAATATTTTGCCACTCTAATACCTATTTTGCTTCCTTTAAGATCAGCCTCGAAAACTGTAAAGACTTAGGTAATGAACACAACAAATAGATATATCTTTAGCGGATGGTAGCAAAGAATATACCACAGGTACGGTTTCCAGATTCTACATATTATAGTAGAGAAAATGCACAAAAATGTGTGGATCATTTCACCAGCTCAAATATCACACGGGCTTAAATGCTTCTACAAAACGCTGTATAATCATCTGACTAAAATGTAACGGACTTAGCAGAAAACGGATGTTTTTAACTATTTACTATATAAACGCCGACCGGGTACGCCTGCCTTATGCACCCAGAGAGGCGGGCACTATTCGTCACTAATTGGGTGCCACAAGACTGTCGACGGCGACGGGGCAGACCTAAAAGGAGACAGCGGGATGGCCTGGACGCTTCTAAAAGGGACTGGTAGGGGATATCCACGAACAGAGTGATTAGGAAGTCTAAGGAAGATCCTTTTGCTCAGCTGTGGTACATAACAACAAGCTAATTAAAAATATATCTATATAAAATATGAAAGTGTGTTGTTATAGATGCATATATATCCTTAAAATTGAGCTCAATTACTGAGACGTGCTTATCTTCTTTAAGCTTTTCGGACTGTGTGCTAAGCTAATCTTTAAAAGTAGTTACTTCTTATTTTGTAACAGTATAGTAGCTTAATAAACTTGAGATAAACGATGTAGAAATAAAAGATTTAAAATAAACCTCTTTTAATGAAGTCGCTACAAAATTAAGCTCTTACTTAAAACTAAGTCGATTAGATTAACAGGATAGCCGCCTAAACTTAGATTTCGTTTGCTTCTTCTTCACCTAATTATTCTTGAAGCTGGTTTCTAGTTTAATCAGATACAGTATTTAAAGTATGTTCATTGATCAACTGTGATATGACCTCTGCAACCCAAGATAATAGCAGTATTATAAATTGGTTTCTGCCCGCGGTTACATCTGCGTGAATCCACGGGATTCAAATCCAAAGTATCCTATGTAACACATATGATTAAAAGATATCATATTATATATATGGTTTATCTGTGTGTACGTTACAACCTTACCTTTTCAATGTAAACCTTACCTGGTTTTAAATATTGCCTGGCTGACTGGCTTTGCTAGGAAAGACTTTCTACATTCTAATCGAAAAGGCACTGTAAGTCGGATTTTAAAATATTATACAATTTAAAAAATAGAAGCCATATGCATTTTACTAAATGTGGCTGCCTTTTTGGGAATATATAGAGTCAGTCAAGGGTGTAATTTCAGGACTGCTTCTATAGCTGCCGAACAATACAAACCAGTAGGTGTAATAACTTTGCATATGCATATTAAGGGCCCCTATCAACCACGTTACATTCGAGTCAGCGTTCCTGTAGCGTCAGCAGACATCTCTTTAATAACTGCCCAATATTGACTGTACTACAATACCGTCATTAATATGCGCTCTGCTGTAGCAGAACCAATAACTCTATACTATATACCAATAACTCTGTAGTATAGAGTTATTGGCCAGATTGTTTTCCCTACACAGCGTGTAACATAACGGTGTAATCTTAGAACGTGTAGGCTCATAAACAGAACATCATGGTTCATGATTGAATAAAACATTATGGTTTATTTTGGTAATATATATTTAGATTTCTGTTTGATAGTAACAGCTCTAGGTTGTAAACCCTGTGCTGGGAACAACATACACATATTAACAGACACGAAGACTGAATGACAGAACATTTATATGTGGTTCACTCAAATAATTGTATCGAAGGAAAATCGAAACCATACTAAGCCATACATACTAAGCCTGGCCGGTTATTATTACTAAGATAATATATGGTTTATCTGTGTGTAAGTTACAAGCTTACCTGTTCAATGTAAGCCTAAACTGTTTTATAAATACTGCCTTGGCTTGGCTAGAAAAATCTTTCTAGTCCGAATACCAGTATCTTTTCGATTGTGACAATCGAAAAGGTACCGGTAACTTCGTATGACTTTAGCCCTGAGGGGTGACATTGGCCCTTAATTGGAAAAAGCTGTTTAATTGGAAGAAGCTGTTTTACTGACAGTTTATAGGCTATCTATTGATTTCCACGTGTATTTTTTAGGCAAAAAGTAGAATAGTGGTCTGGTGGCAACTTCAAACTTTTTCCATTTAAGGACCAATGTCACCCCTCAGGGCTCAAGTCATACGAAGTTACGGTACTGGTAGTCGAACTTTAAAATATTACTCAATTTATAAAATAGAAGAATGCATCTTACAAAATGCGGCTGCCTCTTTGGGAATATTATAATAATGTCAATCAAAAATCGAAACCATAACTAAACTGTTACCGACGTTTTGCAGCTATTAAAGCAATCATATTTTGAATGTGAACTTTTTTATATTAAAACATGAATACGTTAAAATACTTTAGCCAAAATGTTGCATCGTTCAAAGCGAATGCTTTGTTATAAAAGTCTGCATTTACATATGTTTGCATGCGATAACCAGTCAGGCAAAGCGATGGGTATAGATAGAAGTATCCAGTTAAAAATATAACTGTAGCGACATGAAGTTCAGCAATATCAGCCCGGTAAACGGTAAAATTATCGTCCTCTATTACGTGGTATCTCAAAGGTAAATGACAAAATGTGGATGTTTATACTACTACCTAGCTAGTATATATTTTTAAAATGTCTACCACGGGTGAAAATGAAATAAACAATATAGCGTTAGGCGGAATGCCATAACAATTTGTTGTGTGTTTGCCCATTTGGCGTGTTTGTATTTGCCATACATAGTTGTCGACATTCGTACAGGCTTTTTGGGTCAGCCGACGTACGACACGCTCCAATATTGTTTCTGTTTCCGTGAATTGGCTTTTTCACCTGGATAAGCGCCGCATAGCTCTGTTATACCTATATGTTTATATCAATAAATGTTCAACGTTGTTGATGACCTAAACGTTCAAGGAATTAGTAATGAGGGCTTTTACGATGGCGTATATTACCCGCCGTTGTCTCCCCAGACGAATTAAGATTGTGTCTCCTTGAGAAACCACATCGACCGCAGAAACACCGTGCAAACTTTATCTGGTTGCGATCTTAAATCGTGGCAAGGTTAACCATGTCAGAGTCAACCCATAATTAAATTATTATTTGTTTCTTACTTGAGTGTGATAGATTCTGTATCTAAGTTGCATATTGCACACTATGTATGTGTATGAGATTGTCAGTACCACAATAATTCTTTAAAGATAACCAATACTCGGTAGGTAATAACATTGTTCTCAAAAGTAACATTATGCTGTATAATCCAAACATACACAAAAATCGGCCCGTGCACACAACTTTGTTATGTATAATGTAGGTATATGATGTCTTTATACATAATTGTATTGTTTATTAAATATTTTAATTATTAGTTACCTGATGTGACGGAACGTATTTCGTGTTTGCTATTTAGTTATGATTCATTTTAGGAGCACAGAATGTTCGTGTCACATTTGAAACATTGATGTGGATTTGAAACCTCATTTTGTCATTTTGTGTTAATCATATTGTATCACAGCTAGTCCTAGTATTGTTGGTAACCCCTCCGGCTATATATGCTAAATATGTTTGAGTTACTAGTACGTACGGAGCAGCGATAGCTCAGTGGGGAGACCAACAGACTGCAATGCAGAGGGTCTCGGGTTCGAACCACGTCGCGCACCTCTAACTTTCGGAAGTTATATGACTTTTCGAAATTATGTGCGTATTGATTGACAATTATCGCCTCCTCCGTGCCTCGGAGAGCACGTTAAGCCGTCGGTCCCGGCTGCCATGAACATCTATGGCAGTCGTTATTGGGAGAATGTCGACACAAAAGATCCCACTGGGTCGAAGTGTCGCCGGTCTGCACTGACTGGCCCCCACATAAGATAAGATAAGATAAGATACTAGTACGTCACGTCGATAGTGCAATGTATGTGCTTCGAACACAAATCGCAAGTCAAATTATCTACCGACGTTTAATATAACCTAACTACACCTATATATCGTAACCAATGTTTTAAATGCATATGTGACTTTGTTTGTTTTGTTTGTTCCGCTTTCACGCCTTAACTACTCGACCAATTATCACGCATGCACGTTGTCAAGGGTACAAGAAAGGTCATAAAACCACGTTTCACGTAGGAAAAAGTACTGTTCCCGAATGAAATTTACAGTCAAATCTTCATTAACGTGAGTGACGCCGCATGTAAAACCTAGTTATAAGTTGCATGATCGTATAATGAGGCAGAAAAGTGTTCAACTCACACTAGAAGCGCATTTTCCCTTTGGCTCACAATCCAACATTTGCCACTTTAGATTTACTACCGCGCACTCTAATTGTCTGCAACGTTTGGCGTCACGAGATAAGTTTGTTACATTAATCCTCTTTTTCTTTTATTCCAGTATGTGGAGGTTTGGAAATACACTGTATTTTCAATGAAATTTTATTAATTGAAAGACATGTTTTCAGTGTTGTCTTTGTTATCATAGTTACCGTTTTGCATTTATGTTTGCGGACGTTCGTGACCCCGGGTTCCAAAGACCTTTAGAGATTTTAGTAACAGACTTTTTTTAGATTAGCTAGCTTTTGCACGTAATACACATTTTTATTTCTTAGCATGCAAGAAGAAGCTATTCAACATGCATAATTTGGTGAAAATTGCTTTATTGTCTGCGACCCTCAGGTACTTATTGTTGTTATGGCTTCCAGGCTTCGTATTAAGATGAAACCTGCACCAGAGTTCAGGTCAGATCTTCAGTAATACTAATGTGAGTAGGTATTCAATATTGTGCAGTAGTTTTGGCGTGACGAGCACAAAAAAGAAGACATACACACAGACAGGCAAACAATACTAAAAATATTTTATGAATCCAAATTTTTATAAATTTGGCACTCACATTATTCATCTAAAATAGCGCCTATGACCGTGTATATAGGAGATATTTAAGACATTAACCAGGTACAGTTGTATCATATACCTACGTATACAGTTTAGCAGCAGTCTAGACTTGTGCCATGGGCTCGGCCCTTTATTACGTGTGATAACTACTTTCTAATCTGTGTTTGGGATCTTTAATATAACCTTCCGAACTGTAGGCCTAATACAGCTTTGTTTATAAGTGCTTACATACTTTTCCTGCGGATGAGCTGGCTCACCCGTGAAAACCCTCTATCACGTAACTGGTAAGTGTAATAATTCTGTCACAGTGCTTCGCCCGTTCAGTTCCAGAGTGTCTTTCGTTCTTCTTCTTCATATCATGGTATTTCAATCGATCATGAGACACGGTAAGCTTACCATCAGACGGCATTATGCTTGTGGGCCTTCTAATTAATATTAAATTGAATTGCATTTAGTACATACTATACAGCTGCATTGAAGCAAAATATTCCAATAACGTCACACGATTGCAATCCCTTTATGTAAACCCAAAACCATGTTAATATCCAATCAAATTTGGTTTAACTCAAGTCAACACCAATACTGGCCAACGCCAGTGATTTACATACAAACGGTGACCTAGTTCTAGTCAAGTTTAAGTCTAAGCTATGTTAGCTTGCCAGGTATCCCTGCCAAGGATAATTCTCTGTTGGTATCAAAAGGATCGTTACATGAGAACGCCTAGTGGCGTTCTTATTATCTATATTCGTTGGCACGAATGAAATGTATATAACCAATACAGTTCTAACTGAAATAAGTACTCCGATGAAATAAGTTTCTTTTTTGTTTTAAAAAACGATTAAGAATAATTTACAAATATCCATAACTGGGAATATTAAAAAAAAACATTCTAACAACGGATACATATTTAAATTCTTACTAAACTTGCTCATACAGTAGATTTTACTGTTCATGTTGTATTCCTACATTAATTTCATAATTATGCTCATCTTTATATTTTATAATCCCACAGGAACGCATTATAATAATTATATCACACCTGTGTATATTTCATCGTTTTCATTCAAGAAATATTGCTTTAACGTTAAAGCGAGCATTAATTAATTATTTAATACAAACATTACGTCTTTCAAACATCTTTACAGACTTTCCCATTTATTGCATTAGTAGGAAATTGTAATTTATATAGGAAATTGAAATTGTAATTTATATATATATATAAATTAAATATTTGTTCATATTCTAAAGAATAATTTGCACAAGTCTAGCTAAACAAGTATCTTCGTCTCAATTGACGCAATAAACAAGGATATCTTGACACTTGCTTCATGAAACTTTTCTCTTGTTGGCTTGTTCTTCGTTCACATAGGAATGAAGCAATGTATCGATGTGAATATTTTATGGACCGAAAGGTAACATAATATTTAAAAAAACCGGCTCCTTTAGTATAGTCGCGCAGAACAAATTATTAGGTTGCGGTGCTGGTAGACTAAAAACGGGCATAGTAGTAAGAGCCTGGATTAATTTACTATGTAGGAGAAAGCATAATTAAAAAAGGGTACGCAGAATGATAATTTCTGTGGTACACTAGCTAGTGGCTAGTGTCGCCTGGTTGAAACGTCAAGTAGTTCAATACGGTGTGTAAATACATGACTTCGCTTATCCCCGTTTCCTATTACATAAATTATATTAGAAAGGAGCCACGGCTAAAGCTAGTATAATACAAAAAAAAAACAAAAGTAAGTGGTCAAATTATAGCTTAATATCGATACAGAATTTATTCAGTCTGAAGCACTAATCCATTTAACTTTGCAACTTGATTTTCAACCAAAAGTTGCGTTGAATAGCCTGTTTGCTCCATGGTCACTCAATTGTGAGTAAAGTATAACTTCATAAATGATCCAATTCGCAGCCGTACAAGTTTGCCGGTTCTGCCACATTGCTTATTTCATTTTGCTATTTTTACACAACCTTACTTACGTGTGCTTTCACTTCAGAATTTCTTAACGCCGAGTTACAAAAATATGATAGTTATATGGTATTAATCGCTATTTAAAAATAAAACGGTATAATGCAGCCTGGATTCAGACTTAAAAAATCTTGTAGCCTTTATAATGTCAGTGGTCTGTACAAAATAATTGATTTTCAGTTAGAGTATTTCAAGGTTTTTACGTAGTTAAAAGAAACATGCCTTTTGTATTTATGTAACCTATTTTAGATTTGTCATCACGTTAACGTTTTAGATTTAGAGATCGCAATAGCTTATTTATTCATAAATAACTTAAATGATATTTGCCACGCCAACAGGTGTTATATCATTTCGGATTTTCGGATAAGAATAGCTGTCTTGTGCAACGCTGGTGTTGCAAGAGGCAAGCGAACACAAGACGTTTAAATATTTCTGCCTCGTAATACAATGTCTCAGAAATCAACAGCCATGACTGAATTTTAACAGCCAATCAAATCACGTGATTAAAGTGAAATTTGGACATTTCGTTGATAAACCAATTGGCAAATGGGTGACAAAAGATTCACGCCTATTACAGCAGAACTAAGAAAGCTGAGCACATATAAGTGTAATGCCTACCCACCACTTTAAGGATATAAAGGCGTGAATATTTGTTTGCAAAACCTCTCTCAACAGTATCACAAATCATTACATGACTTGCCTTTTCACTGAAATACGAAGATCCCATTTTATACAACTAATATTTTTCTATTTGTGTTCGGCTAACAACGTTGTCATAGACATTGTTTTCAATTTAATTTAGGTGTATAAGGGGACCGTGGGTGGTAGTGGACGTGGAAAAGTCATGACGCGTCACATCGTGGGCGCTTCGAAAGGCGGTTAGGGGACGTACCTACTGTGAAACATTGGGCAATACGAAAAAATGATTATATCATGGCTCTAGTTAAAAAGTTTAAGGGAACCATAACATACAGGCATTTTATATTTAGAAATAAACTCTGTATAGAGATTGACAAATTGTGAGTTAGGTTTTGGGTACTATCCTAAATCCGACGGTCGGCTTAGCTCTGAAGGCTTAGTAAATTGCAGTGAGTTGCGTAACAGATTTAGAGCATAGAGAGAACAATTTTCTCATATATGCGCAGAAATAGTCAATGATAGCTATGTACTATGTTTTGATGTGATTTGAAACTGACTCTATTAGTAAGTGTAAACTTTTGTTAGTTCAATATGTTTAGAATATTTATTAAGTTCAGAATAGTCTCTCCTTGCCAACACTCGGATCACCGGTTTTCTATTAGTTGATAGCTTAATCATTATGCCTAATCAATGAACTCATGAGTCAATTCTCGTCTGCTAAGCACAATGCTAGACTCCTTGCTATTACTGACAATTTCTTTACACACAAACCTAGGAGTACTATGTCCGAAACATGATTCTAGAAGTAAGGAAAGATATAAACACACCGTGCTGGTATAATGTGCATTTCCAAACATTTGTGTAGTACTAGTATTTAACAAATTACAGATCGTAAACCGTTACCGGGCAGCTGATATGTCACGAAATTGTACTTGTACGGTTTCGTACACTTGATAGTTGTTGTGGTTTGGTGAGTGCGGAGAAAAGAGAAAAGACACAAGTTGCACTAAATAATCAAGTATAATCACGTATAGATTACCATAAGACAAGTTAGGTTTTGGCAATTCGTCTCTCTAATGTCTGTACGTCGCGACACTAAAGTTAGCACTGAGTTGCTTTTATAATAATATGATTTCTGTTGATTAAGTAAATGACGCACGTCTGACAGGTCGCGTTGTCAGCAAAATGCAATGTAGATACAGTTTAATGAGACTGTACAGTACTACTTGCAGCAATGTCTATCGATTCTAAAATTACAATGATATTGTTTCTTTAAATAAGACTTCACGAAATGAAACGTATGTTTTGTTAGTTAATATAAACCTAGCTAACAAAACATAAGTTTCATGACTGCATGTGAAGTACAATGTGTAAACATTAAGTTAGGCCTTTAAATCGCTTAGTAGGCATTGAAACGGCGCGGTGCTCCAAGCTCGCAGGTTGTGTTGTCACGTTAAATTTGCAATTTTCTACATATTATTTAATTTAATGTATACTTAAGTTTAAAGTTATTAACCCCATTTATTCACAATACAATACTCCCTCCTTAGTTTACCATCATTAAAGAGACGAAATGTCATGTTGTGTGCTGATTAGGTTCCGAAAAGTAAAAGATTGCGCATTGCCAAAAAGCTATCAACTTTTACTTAATCAGCATAGTAGACCATATAGCCCGACCCTGCCACTCGTTTTCAGTCTCATGCCAACAAAATGACAGGAAGCCTGTAAGCTGCTTTATTCTCTTTGAAAATAGCCACTGTTCCATTACTGAGTTAGGAGATTGCGTTGTTTAAAACAGAAACGACATATCCACCTACACATTCACATATTTCAATGGTTTTAAAAACCATTTTAATTGGACTTAATACATTCGTAATTTGTGATTGTGTAGCGTTACTTACCAACATTAACTTATTTTTGAACTATAGATAGAATATTGATCTATCGATAAATGAAACACGGAATATCTCATATGTGTTATTTAATTAATCACTAATACATCATTTAAATTAACACAGACATAAAACAACAGCTCATTGACTAGAATAACAATTCGTATTTAATTTATTTAAACATTTATCATCGAACAACGACATTTAAATCTTTTGTTTTATAAATATAATCTTTACATTTCACTATGTCTACATCACGATTCTAGTAACATCGCAAAAACAATATCTGTTACTGATATCTAATAAAATTATTTTAAATACAGCGCCGGCTATTTTGGTATAATATAAAACAATAATCCTATTCTGTACAATTTCTCTAACAATCTCACTTCTGAATGCTGTGAAAATAAGAATTTTTACAACCCAATCAATCTGTTTTCTGGAGTTGACTATAGCAACCATAGTAATAATTCATGATTACATTGCTTATTATCGAAATGATAAATGATTGCGAGATAAAATCTTTTACAAAAGCGTACGACAGCTATTAAAAAAGTAACTTTGGCTTTGTGTAACTTTTTAAAATCATGTAACTCATTTCGCAAAAATACATTTTGCGGGAATGAATTTGAATTCCATCTTTCGTAACATATGAGATATTTTACCCGCCATAATAATATACACAGCTTGCGTATCAAATTATTACAGTGAATAATTGTAATGGAAAAGTAACTTGTAAGCCGTTGTATCCTAAAATAAGGCAACTATTCGAAAAATAGAGTTTTCAATTTATGTATCCTAGCCGTTACGCGACCGATTTAATTCGAAATCGTGGCATTTGTTGGTGAGATATATCAAGTATTTTTTTATAATTAACGTAATGTATGTGTAATCAATTAGAATGCCAAAAAATGCAATCGAACTGTTGTCGTTTTTAGGGTACAACGAAGCACATTGTTATAAAGGTTACAGTTATTAGAAGGTTTGTACATCGATTACACATACAATAACTGTTACCCCTTCGTAAAAATATTATTTTCCACTCATTCTGCTAAATATGTTAAGAAATTGTCAGCTGTGACTGTTTTATCGAGTCTATAATATGTAGCCTGAATATCGCGTGAACAATTAATTATTATTGTTTAACTTTTATGGAAGTATCCACTGGTTACAAAGTACTGTTCTGGTTTTTGAATATCGGGTTCAAAAATGCTAGATTAACCTCACTGAGTATATCTTGCTCACGACTTGTGGAATGTGTTAAATGTCTAAAAAAAAGTGTTAAGTGTCTACTTTCATCATTCACGCAACATTCATTACAAGATAGCGTCGATGGATGAAGACGATATTAGATAACGGATCTAGGTGCAAATAAAGAAGCCAAAAATGTTGCCCTTTTAATATGGCACATCCAATGATCTAGAAATGATTATATATAGTGATGAGATAGGTGTATAACCATATGTAATCCAATGACATCTGTGACTGAATACGTAGCCAAGCTGCAGCGTTGAGTATTTAAAAAGAAAACAGCTTTGCATATAAACAAATTGCAATCGAAAATTATTATGACGGTTAACGAAAATCTGATTAGTAGAAATAGCTTCTCGATGAAACTTTTATACTGTTCCTTTTTTCAAATGTAGAATGAGTAGTATCATTGATTCGATAAAAAAATAACTTGGACTTTAATGGGTATGGTTTTTTCCCTCCTAATAATAATAATATATTATTGCGCACAATCTGTTTTATTAAGTTATTAATTTCTCCGAGGTTAAATGGTTCATTCATTTGAAGTTAGCAATCTATTCAATAATAACATACTTTATTCATTTAATGCTGATAGAACATATTATATACTTCAATTTGATAAGAAACCCTCGTCACAATAATTAAAACAAAATATTTTAGGCTTTTATAATGCTTACTAATAATAACATTTCAAAAATATTTTACTTTCTTACACTAATAACACTTCAAGTATTCATTGGCCTCAACGTTCAGTTAATAAATCTGAGTTCTAAACGACAATTATCGTGATAATAAAGCTTTGATACATATCATCTAAATTGGTACATAAAAGCGTAATGTGACAGCCTAACATATCAATACACAATCCAAACCACTAGCTCTAGAAAAATATTGCACAGAAGCTTAGATATTAAAAAAAAATACTGAGAAAGTGTTAACCATCATTCTATTTTGAAAGAATACTAGGCGTTCAATATCTATGTGTAAAAACATAATTTCACGCAGTTAGAACTACTAACAGACCTTTCTTAATGACATGCGAGATACTATTTCACTAGAATAACGTATCATTCAGAATTCTCAGAAGTTATCAATTCAATTTATTAATAAATAATGATCTTTTTACACAGGAATTATACTAACAATACTAATCTTTACTGTTAGCAGCAAATCCTAGAGGAATCTCGTGTATATTAAAACATATTTAAATAGATATTTATAATGATCATTTTACTTTTTGAACGGCGAAGAAACTGAGTGCAAATTAAACAGAATAATAAAGGTCGCCTAAACTGCTACTTGCAACCAAATATGCACTTTAGTGAGTAATATATAGGTACATAGTACGTATACGCAGACAGAATAAAATCTCACAGAAGGGCTGTTTGGTAAATAAACCCACAAAGTATTATGTGTGCATTAGGGGCAACATTAACGTTTTTACTGGCGGAATTATTAAAGTATACTACGTTTATTCAAAAATTAATGAGTACATACCCTAATGCCAACGTAAATGTGTGCGTAAGCGCCATAAATAAACATCGACGCATACACCGCTACAGGATTAGCGCTAGGTATGCGCTAAACACTCATATCTAGTACTAGATGTGCCTGCAGTTTCACCCGCGTTTATGGTTGCTGCACTGCTCCCGTGGGTCTTAGCGTGATGTTATATAGCCTATAGCCATCCTCCTAAATGAGCTATCCAGCACGAAAAGAATTTTTCAATTTGGACCAGTAGTTCCTGAGAGTAGCGCGTTCAACCAAAGAAACAAACAAACTTCAGCTTTATAATATTAGAATAGATATACGCGCTGGACTGGTTATCTCGTACTAAATGACAGATAATTTTTGGTTCCAGTTGAAGCGCTGCCATTGAACGTACAAGAAACTATCTTGACATTTTTGGCGGTATTCGTCATAATATCTAAATTTGAAGTAATTAGTTTGATTTGATATATTTGACTTTTTTATTATATAGTAATAAAGAGCAGCGATAGCTCAGTGGGGAGACCAACAGACTGCAATGCAGAGAGTCTCGGGTTCGAACCCACGTCGCGCACCTCTGACTTTCGGAAGTTATATGACTTTTCGAAATTATGTGCGTATTGATTGACAATTATCGCTTGCTCCGTGCCTCGGAAAGCACGTTAAGCTGTTGGTCCCGGCTGCCATGAACATCTATGGCAGTCGTTATTGGGAGAGTGTCGACACAAAAGATCCCACTGGGTCGAAGTGTCGCCGGTCTGCACTGACTGGCCCCCACATAAGATAAGATAAGATTATATAGTAATAGTAACATAACTTGAGTTTAGTAATTATACATCTGAATTCTGACAATCAGATGATAAACTGGTAATCACTATCCTACCTAGGCAACTTTTATTGGATACCTAAACGTAGCAATAGTTTTGGACCTTTACAATTTTGTTCAAAAAATTCATCTTTGAAGTTTTTACGATATTAAAACTTTAATTGCTCTTTATCATTTATATTAGTTCCAAGTATGCTCGCCTTCGCCTTCAGAGCCAAAAATGAGAAAATTTAATTTTCATCAATTGTCATCTTTTTTGTTGCGATATCCGGTCCAGAATGCTACTACTAGTCAGTGGCGCTAAAACATTAACTAGACTTATTGGCTATATTTATATAAAGAGGTATATGCTCGCTAAGTTGTGTGATTTGGTTGCAAGAAGTTATCAGTTAGTGGATGTTTCATATCACCAATATTACTACATTTGATACAGGTGAGTAGTAGTATAAGTAAACATAAGCTGAAACGTAAGAGTAGGTAAGTACACGAAAGAAGCGAGAACATTGGTTTCGTACAGTCCCATCATTTACTTAAAATATATCCTCTTAAGCTAAAAGGAATACCTAATAAGTTAAATATTCAGTGTGCTCAAATAAAATTAAAGAAATATTCTGTATATAAAATATTGGATTTCACAAATTCAAATTTGTCAAACAATGTGTATGTACATATTATAATATGTTGATTATACATATATCTTAAGATTTATAAAATTTCCGATAAAAATAATAGATATGTAAATAAAATCTATACAAAACAGGCTTTAATTTAAAGCTTAGCTTAAATTAGTCGCCAAGTCAATTAAAGTCAGGTGGTCAGCTGACAAAGTTGCTAAAGAAGTTGTTGCTAAAGGAGTTTCCAAATTGGACGGCTGCGATGCGTATAAGCGTTGTATTTGTAACTATCTAGTACCTATGTACTTAACAGATCTATGTGCACATTCAGAACCGGCCCTAGGCCCCGGCAGAATCGATAAATCACGTGCAAATGTCCTGAGTTTACATCATCGCAAGTCATTTGCCAAGCATATCTATTTATCTACATATTCTTTATCAAACATAGGCCATTATGTGGCTTCAACCTAAACACTAAATATTTATGTAAATATAATATCAATGTCTTATAGTCATATTGTGACGTTATAAATATCAAATGGCAGCGACAATGAACTTGGTTCATCGAGCGGTAACAACTGCCCAAGTAAGAACGCGTTCAGGTAGAAAGATGGTAGCCGAGACCGACCAGTGAAGGCGCCTAGTTGGCGTAGGCAGCTTCCACACTACGGGATTACCAACACCGGTAAGTGCCAACAAGCTCAAATCGAATCCGATGCTGTTATTTTGTCATATGCCGGTCTGCGCTAGCTGTTCTCTTTTTATCTGAAAGCGAATTAATATCCATAAATGTGACTCGTACAAATGCAATCAATTTCATTGAGAATTAGGCAGACTATTAAAAATATATTTGGCTTCGTTTGTACGTATGTAACGAAATTTTTATAACAGTTATACTTTATACTTAAAATATTAGGTTTAAATAAATTATAATTAACATAAACATTATCTAAAAAAATAACATGACAACAAAATCTCATATCACACTAAACCTATGGAATATTTCGGAAATTATGTTACAATACACTAAAGTAATACTTCAGTAGGTAAAGCTAACGATATGGAGAAACCCTGTAGGAGAAATCGTACGCCTACGATACAGTTGTAAATAGTAATAGGAAACTTCATATTTGGTCACCGTCCGGCCGGGAAGGTCGAGTAGAGACGAGTGTACGAAGCGATTTAAAAATAACATCTCAAAACACCCAAGCTGACTCGACTTCGAACCGCACACATAGTTATTGTCTTTACATAATATACACAATATCAGCAACTACTCTAAGCTTAATACCCGTTTTATAAAGCGTCGTGTTTGTCGTGAGCGTTGTTCTGCGGCCAGGTAAGGAGCATCTGCTCGTCGGCGTGGCTGTCGAGGTGCACGTGCTCGGAGATTGCGGGCGAGTACGGCACGCCGCCCAGCAGCGCGCCGCTCGAGCGCGACTGCTGCCGGCACAGCGGCCGCCGCGTCGGCGACTCGCTCTCGTCCGACATGGCCCTCGTCACTGTAATACGTGGCGACTGCCTACGCCGACGATCTCGCCCACCCATCTCCTCCAGCCCCAACGCACGGCCCAGCACCACATGAGGAGGCGCGCGAATTATTGGAATGGCTGACGTCCGCGGTCGTGGCACCTCCTCCTCTTGCGAGTCTTGCAGCATATTACAGGATGCTGCTCGCTGCGCAGGTCGCTCCGCACCCCGTGATCCCATTGCCGCAGCATCTGATAGCCTCCTTGTAGTTGGAGGTCGTATACAACCTGAGCCTGCAGACAAGGATGGTCTCCGTGACCCGCAAGCGCTGGGCGTTCGCGCCTGTATCTCCTGAGTCACCTCACTTTTCGTCATTCGTTTTCTTCTATAGTTCCGAAGTGAGTCACGTAGAGCCCTACTCCTTATACCATACAGAATGCCATTTACTGGTGGCGCAGCCGCTAGTAATGCAGCAGATATTGCGGCAATTGGCTGTGGAGGTACAGCTATCGCTGGCCATATTAAAACGCAGTAATATGGAAAATATAAAATGGCCAACGAACCAAGAGGTTGGATCACTGCGGAAAGGGCACGTCGGCGCGGTGGTGGCGGTGGTGAGAATGGATTTCTTTGGTGGGTGACTGTCACTTGCGCGGATAATGTCACTTCGTATATGGCGGCTGCTATCCTATGCCTGTGGTAGCGCGCTATGCGCAGTATCTTTAGGCTGCACATGAGGACTAGGGCGGCAGGTAGAACTAGCGTCACCAGCGCGTAGACGAGGCAGAAGCCGAGCGCAGTTGAACCTGCACTGCAGTCTGGCGCACACCCGCCGAGTCCAGCACTGAATATTAGCGGCGGCTGAGCAGCTGCTAATGGTGCGAGTAGGGCTGCAGTGGCCACCCAGCCGCTCGCCACGCAAATCATCACCTAAAAAGAATATAAATATAAACAATAGAGATGAGCGAAATGTATCACTGAAATGAAAAGATACATATATATATTTTCGGCTCAGTGATACATATCACTCTTTTATATCAGTAGCTCACTAGTGATTTAATGATTCGTTGACGTCTGAGTGAGCTAAACGAGTTAGCTGCCCTCGCTTTCTCTCCTACTTCGGGCGTCTGTCTCTTCCTTACCTTCTATAATGTACGCTTTACATCTCGCTCTCTTTTTAGAGTGACGTAGTGAAACAAACTTTGAGCGGAGTCATGACATACGTACGCAAAAATGAATCTTATCATCTATAAATATAAAGCTGTGTTTTGAAAATAAATGAACTGAGGAAGTGAGCTAATGAGCTAGTGAGCTACTGATATATTATTTCTGATACTGATAATAATTTGCCTAAGTCAATTGAGTCAATTGAGTGAGACACGAGAGTGGAGAAGTGAACTGTAAGCCGAACGCAACATTAAAATTAAATCTTGTCAGTAAAGATATAAAGATATAGTTTGAAGTGAAATGAGCTATTGATACATTAGCTCTTTGGGAATGATATATATGTTTTACATTACTCACTCGCGAGCTACGCATCTCTAAATTCAACAATGGTATAATGAAAATGGATGTGAACAAAGAACATTAGCATTGTATTCTTGCCTTTTTAGCTGATACAATAGCAGCATAGTGTAGTGGTGCTGCAATGGCAGCTGCTCTGTCTGCATGCAGCCCGCAGACCGTCCACAGCTGCAGCGGGTGCAGTGCGTGCAGTAAGGCGCTGCAAGCGCAAGCACCACCGCCACCGCAGAGCGCCGCGCCACTCGCTAGGGCTCCCACCGCGCCCAGGTGCACCAACAGCACCGAGGACGCCGATGCTGGCTAACAAAAAAGAAACGATTTTTTAATCCATAATTCATATCAATATAATAGGATCTAACTTATTTACTGCAAGGTTTCTTTGGTGTAAGCGGTAGCCTAGAACGATATTTTTTTAATGAAATCGGAATATTGACGTGGACTATATATACCTTAGTCCATTGAAATGTTACAATTTAAGGACCTAATATTGCATTTATTAGAGGACGCAATTTTATTTTTGGGACTTGTGTCAATAGAAGCTTAACCCCAAGTTTGTGGGGTTGCCGCCCTTGTCCCCCGGCCGCCATCTTGGAAAAAGGGGTGCAAACACCTTTTTCGCGATATCTCGGAAACTATGCGTCCTACAAAAAATTCTTAAAGACATAATTTTTAGCAAAGCAATTTGCCTACAAATATGTTCATATAACTTTTTGTTCTAAATTTAAAATTAAAGAAGTTTTAAGCAAAAAAGTGAGAAAATTTCTATAAAAATTTTCTTTTTTGCTCTGTAAGTTATTTTTTATACATTTTACAAAAAATTACCTTAGACCAATCTTGTAGATGGTCTTTCGAGGAAAATTTTTCTCTATATTTTTTTTTAATTTCATTTATTTAAAACGCTGTTACAACGCTCCAAATTTGACCGGGTTCGTCAATGCTCATGAGAATCCGGTCAAAACGAAATGTTTAACTTAGTTTTATGATCTTTTTTGCCTTTAATCGTTCAATGACCGTACGCTTCTCTGGAATGTAGTCTCCTAATGGATTTTATTAAATCCGTAAGTCGAAATTGGCACTCTTCACTATTCTCATGCAAGTAAGCAAAAACATCCTCCATAGCATTGTCAATGTTAATTTTGCGCTCATTATGTCTTATTTCGTCACCCCATTTTTTGGAGTACAATTGCTTGCTGCAATCCTTGTGATACCTAGCTCCAACATTGACTAAGCTAGAAACATTAGCTATGCGATCAGCAATGCTCTTTGCCATGTCATCAGAACGTTTGAGAACAGGTCCAAAATGCTTTTTTTTGTACCTTCATGACGTACATTACATATTTTTTTCTGACGGCTTTGACGCAAGTCACTTTGATCCTGGAATACTTCGCCGCAAATAAAGCAATTGTTTGAGAAATCAAAATCAGTATCTAGATTTTCTGATACTGAAGATGATGAACTGCTACAGCTGAGACGACAAACAACATTATCTGTTCGACTATCACTATAATAATGATAACAGGGAATATGAACAGTTACTTCAGAAACACTTTGTAAAAATAATTCATTGTCCACATCGTTTTTGAATTTTGCTCGCTCAAGCAAAGTTTTCACTCCTCTAGCTTTCACAGTTCGAACTTTAATGTCCCCAAAAGGTTTTTTACATATAAAACAATCACTCATGATTCACGCTTTAAAAAAGTCGCAATGTTTATAACTAAATGAAAATTTCAGCACACAAAACTCGCACTTTAATTGATTAAACTGAAAATAATATCCACAATTTTCAATACGTCTACACGTGGCAAAATATGTAGCACAACTAAAAGAATAAAATGAGGTAGAAGAAACAGCTGAACTTTCGAGGGCTACGTATAATAAAAATAGTCATAGCAGGCAGATGTTCATTTGTCCCCAAACGGTAACACGGACCTTTTCAACCTGCTTAACATTCTCAAAAATGTACACTCCTCTTAGAAATTAGTATAAGAAACAATAATTTGGTAAGTTCTATAGTAAGGAAAACAGTTAGGAATGAATAAGTAAAGTTGTACGGATTTAACAAAAAATTTTTAAGAGTGTATTTACAATAAAAAAAAGATCATAAAACTAAGTTAAACATTTCGTTTTGAGCGGATTCTCATCAGCATTGACGAACCCGGTCAACTTTGGATCGCTGTAACAGCGTTTTAAATGAATGAAATTAAAAAAAATTATAGAGAAAAATTTTCCTCAAAAGACCATCTACAAGATTGGTCTGAGGTAATTTTTTGTAAATTGTATAAATAGAAAGTTATAGAACAAAAAATAATTTTTTTATAGAAATTTTCTCACTTTTTTGGTTATAACTTCTTTAATTTTAAATTTAGGGCAAAAAGTTATATGAACACATTTGTAGGCAAAACGATTTGCTACAAATTATGTGTTTTCGAATTTTTTGTAGGACGCATAGTTTCCGAGATATCGCGAAAAAAGTGTTTGCACCCCTTTTTCCAAGATGGCGGCCGGGGGACAAGGGCGGCAATCCCACAAACTTGGGGTTAAGCTTTTATTGACCCCCCCCCCCACACATGCCCCAAAAATAAAATTGCGTCTTCTAAAAAATGCAAAGCTCATGTAACATTTCAATGGACTACCTGTATTAATGAAACTATTTTTATGAATTCGATTCCAAAAACTGGTTTGTTTAATTTTATTTGACACGTTTGACACACAAACAACATTCCACCCAACGCTGTTGGCAGAATTTTGTTTGTGTAATAATAAATAATTTAATATATCACTTGAATATGTAGGCAACTTACGAGTACATATTACTTTACTTACTAAGTTGCCTTATATATTACTTTTAACATGATGTGATAAATATGAATTGTAACCCGCATTTGAAGTTTAGGCGTGATAAAAGACCTAACAGGGAAATACCCTATCACAGTTTTAAACTAAAGTCGGATGGGACAGCACTTTTAAAACTGAAAGGATCGACTGCCAATAGTTGGTGTCTAACTTTTGTAAGAAAGAGAATTTATATTTTAGGTTGCGGTACGACTTCTTTTAGTCCTGTGTGCTTAGTATGCGCTTGTTTGTGTGCTATCGTGAGTTCAATTCGTGGGCCAGCCAAAGAGATTACGGGTTATTCTTTTAGGATCAGGAGTATAGAGTCTGTTATATAACCGATATTTAGCAATAGGCTAGCTCTTTATTACAAGGGTCTAAAATCATATTAGGCGAACTGTGGGTGTGATGCATGTTCATTTTTGTATGAGTGGTCTTTATGAGAGCTTAAAAACCAAAATAATTAATTTAGAATTTTGTCTGTATGTCTGTCTACATGTTTGTACGCGAATCACGCAAAAAATACTGCACGAAATTGTATGCGGTTTTCACAGTTGTATTGCTGGAGATCTAACTTAAAATTTTATCATCTTGATACGCCGCCTAGGAGCCATATTAACAGAAACAAAAGAGAGACGCAAGGATTTTTTGACCTTATTCCTGCCGAAAAATCAATAAATATGTATTAATTTAAAAACAGTTATAGTTACTACTCCCAAATTCCACGCGTATAAAGTGGCGGTTTAATGGTTTTTATAATATAATATTATAAGAGCTGTTTCATTTAAGTTTTTTTTACCTAAAGTGTAGTATTTTATTTGCTCTATTTTATACAGGTAGGGCTTTGTGTACTTTATGCAAACAACGAACATATGAAACCACTTCTCTTTAAACATCTGAAAGGTTTTAAACACCGCTGCCATTTCATAACCGTTTTACACCAAAGTCACATTATATATTATATTCTCTTTTATGAAACTGTTATGTATGTGATAATTCATTTTAAAACATTTTCATATCATAAGATTCCTCTTAATGTTTTGTAACTTATATAAAAGTGTTATGCAGCTTTAGCGGTAAACCCAAAATATGACATGTAATTTATTTTCTGTAAGAAGGTAGTACTGGTATATCTCAGACGAGCCAGCTTAGTAGTACTATCGCCAAATAAATGCCACTTGTATACGTTAATCTCTTAAAATATTTATACAGGCGAATTTAAACGAAATACTTCATAAAATTTCTATTAGGTAATTACGAAACCAGTACGAAAATAAATTAATTTCGGATAAATCAATAGTCTCATACCGCTTACATATCGCTAGATAAAAGTCAAAGGTACGGCCTCACTGCTCAGTACTGCCAATAATTTGTTAGGGCTGGCCAAGGAAAGGGTTGTTGTTATACGTTTTTATCATAAACGTTTGTTTAACATTATGGTAGCACTTGACACTTGACCCAACACGAAGCGCGTAATTCATGACTCCTGTTCCTCTAACTCCTTAACTCTGTTTAGGATTCCTTCTGTTCCATAATATAATATAAACTTACACCTGGATATCCCCAAAGGGGTAAGCACAAGTGTGTTAAATACATATTTCACCAGCTAAGTTTTAGGTACGGTAGGTACCTGCCAATGAGGCTTGCCAAAAAGGTAATTGCCAATTGACATCTACCAGGCATTTGTCAGACTCTCTTCTGAAATGTTTTTAATGAAAATCAATAATACTTTGCCTTATCTTGGATCGCACGTAAATATAGGTGCAAACTTATGCCATGGAACTTTTGTTCCATGTAGCCTACTTTAGGTATTCAATTAAATACGTAATGAAAAGTAGGTACCTATGAAAAGTAGGTACCCATAAAAAGTAGGTACTTTTCAGGGTATCGTCTCTCTCCAAATTCCCACTATACCTATATATTAGGCCAAAACCCTTAGAAAGAATAAATATCACGATAAAAAATATTATTAGCGACTGTAGTGCCTAATATTCTATAATTGTAATAATAATATACGGCCTTTCAGATACGAATCGTCATAGTTACCGGCGCTTTATACCTAATCATCTCTGAATATTTTGGTATTTATATTGTAGGTACCGTATGTCGTAGCCAATTAACGATATTTCTCAGTACATCAGTATCGATATACCATATTATCATAAATAGGATTTTTATGACGGATCAACGGATCGGCGCGATATTTGTATAGTGAAAGTTTACGAGCCGAAGTTTAATAGCCTTAATATCCTGGAAAATTTGGTTATTTTGATTAATTTATTAATCAATCACAACCGAAAATTTCAATTTTAAAATTAATATAAGTTCATCTGATGACACATTTTTAAATTGAATTTATTTCCTACTAACTATACCACGTGGTTTCATCCGCGTTTATAATTACTACTCCGCTGGCGTCGCTTATAGCGTGATGTTAATATACCATGTCTTACTTCTCGATAAAGTAGCTTTCTAACGGTAAAATAATTATGAATATCAGATAAGTAGGCTGACCTACTCCTCATACTACCTCAGAATTCATCGATTATAAACAAACAAACAGATCTTTCCTCTTTATAATACTAGTGTAGATTTCAAAACAGCCCCACATTTCTTTCAACATTAATGTCCACGTTTCCTCATTCTGCCAACCCTACCGTTGAAAGGCTGGAGTTCGCCTATAAAATATTAACAGAGTGCTCTTCTAGCAGCGTGCTCCTGAATTAATATAAAACCTACACACGATCTACACATTCAACCCACAAGACCACAAGTACGACCTTTGTATACAGATGTTTTGTTCGAATTTTGTACAAACAAGGCCTATTGACTCGGATCATATGTGATAAAGCGCGTAGCATGGATTCTTATGTAAATGCTTCACGTGAAAACGTCTAATGTTTGTTTCATTGTATTCACGGTGCGTATTGTCATGTTGCCTGTATGTTTACTTTTTGATATGGAACCGTTTGACCTACTTTTATATGAAATTTGTATGACTGTTATATTTGCCTCGTTGTATGATTCATTAGATTGGTATGTGGATGCCGCCGAGGTAGATTGTGGAACTAAAAGCACTATAATGTAGATAAGACTTTTCACACATAGTCGACGCTTGAAATCCCTTATTCTGACATTACGAATGCATGGAATATGAATTCAGGTAAAATATAACTTTTACCACAAAATTATATATATATTATCACCAATTATATTATATACTTTTACCATAACCAACCCATTGGCATATATTTTTTTAAATTTTACTTATTTTCATCTTGTTTTGTTTTATTTTATTACTACATTTCTTTGGTTAGTTGTTTTACTTGTTTTACATGTTATTGGGTGCGATAGTTTTTTTATGTTGCTTTTTAATTATTTTACGGTAATCAATTTTCAGAAATTACAGGATTGCCTAGTTTAGAGTAATTGTTGCACTCTATTTTGTTTTACCTATTTCAAAATAAATAACTATAACACAAGAACTTCCTACTTTTAGGAAACTGTTACAGTGACAAATGAATTTGCATTACTATATTGTTTATATTAATTTGAAAGTCCCCCTAGCACCCTATATTCAAATAGAAAACCAAACACGCAATGGCAATCAATCTTGTAAAATGTTCATTGCAAGTAAGGCAAGCAGATAGGAAGCATGTTTAGCTCATATGCTGGCGTGTGGAATGTAGGATGCTAGTAAAAACAATGCTTATAACATAGTATTATAATTTATGTCGCGGTTTTTACTTGTTTGCCAATATTGCTGGGTGAGTTCCATATCTTAATACTAGCTTTGTGCTAAACATTTCCTATAATAAGTGTGGCATTCCACAAACACACATAACGTAACAAGTTTCAGATAAATATCAGAGATGGCGCTGTACTTAATACCGCACCATTTCATACGATTTGTACAAGCACCTGCCTCGCGCTAACACACTTTATCCTGCCTATATTTTAGATGAAGATCGCACCTCGTTCCTCCACACAGTCAATGCATCAGGAAAATTGTTACTAGTACAATCACAACTAACTGTAATTAATGCGACTATGCATCAGTAATAAATGATAATGCAGCGGTGGTAAATGCGACTGCTATGCATAAGGATCTGGATTTGATACCGGGGATCGGGGAAAGTGTTATTGGATTTTAGGTCAAAAACTTAGTACCAGTTTGAAATATGGAACTACACGATAGATGCCAAAGAGCTTTCACATGGGACCTAAAAGTATAGTTGGCGAAATGTAAATGCCACGGCTATAACTCCGAAAGGGTAGTTAGAGCCTACCCTTTCGGAGTTATAGCCGTGAGACTATGTACTCAATCACAAACTACCGCAGACTGGCTACAGGCAATTATTTCTAGATCTTTTTCTACAATTATCGATTTCCCTTTTTATTTCTAAACCGCTTACCTTACGCCATGTAAATAATTGAATGACAGTATCGCATTTTTATTGGCGTTTGGCTAATACGTTACCAAATAGACAATCAATATCAAAGTTTAATGACTTCGAATATTTATCATAGCTACAAATATTTTATTTGTTTAAGATTCGTATAATCCGATTTTTGTATCGATATAATCGTCCATCGTTACCGCAAACAACCATTGCATAATAATGGTGGCTAAAAACAGCTAAAATAGATGAAACTATTCTAGCGGTGCAATATTTATAATTAAGTTGTACGTACGATACGAGTTCCATTACCTGTATCTCAAATGTCAAATTCTATTCTCCGCTACTGAGATAGGTACTGCAGCAAAGTCGTATAATTAAATTAAATTTTAATATAAATTAATTGTATCGCACAGCTTCTGTGTGTACTAGGTCGTCGCTACAGAATTTTTATTTTTTATTTTATTTATTTCATTTAGGTCCTTCACAGCTGACAATTTATATTGCTAAAAATTATAAATAAGACAGTACGCCAATTACGAAGAACACAATAAAAACTAATTATTACAAGCAAGAGTAAACATGTAAATCTATATGTAATTTAAACGATTATTCATTGGCCCATATTATATCATAATATTGTCATGTCTAAGTGTGACGGTGTGTGAGGCTGTGTATAGATGAATGAGGCTGTGTGCTCGTGTGTAAACCAGTGAGTGTGTGAGTGAGTGCACTTGTATATTTTAACCTGTATCCATTCTTTTGCTATGAGTCACTGATTGTTAGACAGAGTCTTTAATATTTCATTTTTATAAGAGTTGCGAGATGTGTTAAATGGATCCAGGGAAGAGAAGTTATTATTATAAATGCTAGGAATGCGAGTGGATGGCCACATCTTGAAATACTTATTTGAAGCAGTTGGAATCGAGAATAGTTGCGTTTGTCTGGTGCGCTTAGAAGGAACGTTAAAGCCGATTCTTTGTAGCATTTCCGGACAATCAAATTTACAGTGAAATACATCATACAAAAACAACATATCTGTGACTTGTCGTCTATCTTCCAGAGTCATAATATTGTGATACTCGCACGATTCCTCAGAATAATTTATGTTATAGTAGTAATATGGCAAACAAAGATATGAGCTATCTGTAGGTTGTATATGTATAAGGACCTAATATACACATATATACATATGAAAGTAGCGTTTTATATGGAAAAAGTAAACTGAAAATAATCTAATAAAATTATATATTTAATTCTCGGACCAATTGAATTGGTCCGAGATTTAATTGAACAAATCAAAATATTTACCATTATTATCTATGCACTTTCGCCATTTTATAGGTAGTACATTGATTCCATTTTTGAAAAAGTTGTGGTAGCGAGATTCTATAAAATCTTTAAAGGCGGTTTGGATTGCCTCATCTGAACTGAAATTTTTATTTTTGTAAGAAATTGTCTAATTTCCTAAAAACGTGGTAATCTGTTGGAGAAAGGTCCGGGGAGTATCGTCGGTGTCGTAGACATTCCAATTGCAGCTCCTCTAATTTAGCGACCGTCTGTCGTGAGTTATGGGGTCTAGTGTCCTGAAGCAGCAGTGGGCTAGAGTAATTGACTAGGCTCGGTTGCTTAACGGCCAGGTTTTCCATCATGTTTTGCAATTGTTGACAATACAGATCTGCCGTAATCGTCTGACTAAATCATAGGAAACTGTATTGTATGCCTCCAGAACTGGTCCACCAAACACTCACCAGTACTTTCTTAACAGTTAACTTTCTCTTGGGACAGGATTTGGCCGGTTCTCCTGTTCAGCAGCGCTAGTACCACAGTAAATATTACCACGGTGGAACTCGTATTCGTAAATAACGTGATATTTAAGATTTACATTTTGTGGAACAATCAAATGGCGTGAAAACAAATGTATCACTAAATACTAAACACATATACACACAAGCCTAAATTTAAAATAAATTTCATCATCATTTCATTCCTAAACAAACGCCAGATATTTGAGATTAAAGTGGCCGGCTAGACAAAACGCTAGTTTCTAATATTTAAGGACCTAATATAAATGTTATGTTGCAAATTCTTTACCAGAATTAACTAGTCGTTTTGCTGAAAGCACAAAGGCATTCAAACGGATACATTTTTTATCTGGTTCCCTACTGATTTCAAAACGCTTTATATATTTCTTACAGTCTTATTCACCGCAGGATGAAAACACAAGTTTATTAAAATTATTTTAAGGTTTGGTGCATGTGCAAAAGGCGATGAATGTGAAAATGTAATTGCTGACAAATTAAGTCAATTACAGTGAACACGACTGAAGTATTTTACTGTATTGTGCCTGAAGATATTAACACTACTGATTTATGAGTCAACTAAGACGCTCAAATATTTCCTATGTTCGTTACTTAATCGTGACTTATGATGAAATGGAAATCCCACGAAAAACATAAATTTAAAAAAGGAGAGCCAAGTTCAATACAAAAATTATGCTTGGCTGTGGGCTTCGCCGCAAAAAGAATGGAGATCTAAATGAGTGCCAAGTTGTAAGCAAAACCCAAATATGTATTTATAGGAACAAAATAACATTATGAACAAGTATTAAACTCTATTTCTTTGCTTTATTGGATACCCATAACAATTGCTGTTATTTCAAAATGTGAGATCTTAAAGTAGGTTAGATTTGACTTGGCCAGTTTTCATTACATCAGTCATTTTATGAAGTTATTCAACACATATATATATATACATATATATATATATATATATATATATATATATATATATATATATACATATATATATATATATATATATATATTCAATATATATATATATATGTATATATATATATATATACATATATATATATATATATATATATATATGAAGTTATTCAATATGTTATATATATATGTGTTGAATAACTTCATAAAATGACTGATGTAATGAAAACTGGCCAAGTCAAATCTAACCTACTTTAAGATCTCACATTTTGAAATAACAGCAATTGTTATGGGTATCCAATAAAGCAAAGAAATAGAGTTTAATACTTGTTCATAATGTTATTTTGTTCCTATAAATACATATTTGGGTTTTGCTTACAACTTGGCACTCATTTAGATCTCCATTCTTTTTGCGGCGAAGCCCACAGCCAAGCATAATTTTTGTATTGAACTTGGCTCTCCTTTTTTAAATTTATGTTTTTCGTGGGATTTCCATTTCATCATAAGTCACGATTAAGTAACGAACATAGGAAATATTTGAGCGTCTTAGTTGACTCATAAATCAGTAGTGTTAATATCTTCAGGCACAATACAGTAAAATACTTCAGTCGTGTTCACTGTAATTGACTTAATTTGTCAGCAATTACATTTTCACATTCATCGCCTTTTGCACATGCACCAAACCTTAAAATAATTTTAATAAACTTGTGTTTTCATCCTGCGGTGAATAAGACTGTAAGAAATATATAAAGCGTTTTGAAATCAGTAGGGAACCAGATAAAAAATGTATCCGTTTGAATGCCTTTGTGCTTTCAGCAAAACGACTAGTTAGTTCTGGTAAAGAATTTATATATATATATATATATATATATATATATATTTATATATATATATATATATATATATATATATATATATATATATATATATATATATATATATATGTAATTCTGATATACCGAGCTGGATTCCAAATTTCATCCTTCTAGGTCATCTGGAAGTAGGTTAGATTTAGGTACTATATGTCAGTCAGTCAGTCAGTGCTAAAATTTACGACTTTTTGACCTTCATATCTTTATAACCGTTTGAGCTAGCTTCATGAAATTTGGGCTTCTAGATGTCCTTATAGATATAATTAAACACACGTAGTTTTATGTGTTTATGTTAAAGAGGTTTTGAGTTATAGAAGGGTCAAAAGTGGCACCAAGTGGTTCGTGTAATATTACACTCGGCGCTGGCTAGCCAGTTCCTTTGCTTGAACTTGGCTTGACACGCTGCCGCGTGTCTAGATACCTTGAACTACTATAAAGACACGGGATAGTTATTAGTGCGTCGCATCGCTAGTTGTAATAAAATTATTAGAATCGGCCACCATTACCCATGACTTTACATGTACTAGTTTTCATACCTGTGTCCACCCAATTGAAAGACGGCTATCGTTCAAAGAAGTGTAACAACCAAGTAACAACACCATCCAATGACATTTCTACAACGAAACATAATTTTGCAGAAAACTTAACGTCACGTTATTGAGATGAAAAGTATCCTTTAAGTTAATTCCGGTCATAGTCCAGCGAAATTCGAAACTTTATTAGAATCCGTTAAGTAGTTCAGCGGTGATTGAATGACAAACATCAAAACTTTCATATTTATTTTATTAATAGATATTTCTTGAAAGTGGTTTATCCATATCCATATGAATATTTAATAATGTGTATACTTATAACTACATATACTCTCAAAATACACACAACCATTAGTAAATTTATTATTATCATAAATTATGAATAAATAAGGTTTGGGTCAGACGGATATGACGTAGGCGGGGTATCTCGGTCGTGACTTTTACAGATACTTCCGGGCGCAACAAGTAGAAATGAAAGACAGCTTGCCGAGTGTAACGTTACATATTCAGATCGGCAAATTTGCTCAAAAGCTCATCTCCAGAATGGATGAACCGATTTGGATGTGGTTTACAGTTATTTATTGAGATAATCTTGGAAGCGTATGTTAAGAAAGTATTTTTTTATTATACTCAGATAACCATTTAATTTAAGAAATATAGGTCATCTATGCTTTTGTCTTACTTTACTTTTGTGATCATGATACTAATTTAGTATAAGTAGGTACTACTACATCGCTTTATTTGGTAATGATTTTCCGCGGAAAGTCATTTAGGGTTGATACCTGTCATATAACAGAACCGATTTAGTCGAATCCTAGCTCAGAACCTTCATGCCAAAGTTAGTTAACAGACATGCCAAAGTTAGATATTATCGTGTTGATTTGCAACACGATAATATCACAAGTCATAAACATTTCACTTAGCTAAATTCACATTATTAATAACACGTTCACACGAATTAACCCTTTGTGTACTGCAGCAGGTCGAATTGTCCAGTAATGTGCTTGAAGTGTTTCGAACTACACTATGTCCGTTGGGAGCCTAACTTCGAGCTAGTCGACAATAGATATATACATACGTTACATGGTTAAGTGAAGCTCCCGAGCGTCTATCATCCTTGTTTAAGCATCGTACGGCAATTACACTGCAGAATATTTGAGAGCCATTGGTTTTATGAATGTAATACAAGTATTATGTTGTAACTGAATATATGATGTATTGATTTAAGTATTAGTTTAGTTCGTCCCCACACGGATAAAAGTGGTGTAATACATAAATAGTTGTTTTGAGTCTGGGCGTTCTTAGTGTCCATTGTTTGGATGTTTGTAAAAGCCCACGCGACACAGGAATTATTTCTAGTGCGGGATTCGAAAAAATATATCGATTTTAATCTAGTAGTTATCGAGTCGGAAGGCTGAAGAGATGTTCAGTTTAGAAATATTAGCCAGTTTCTGAACTGAATAATTTTCGCTTGTCGATTCCGCCATAATGCAGCAATAATATGTTTCTCTTAAGTAGAGTTTTGAAGCCAGCAAAGCATTGTAACACCTATCAGCCACCACCTTAAGTTGAATATAAATCAAAATATATTCCCACAATGGAAATGGTAGCCAGGTAAACCTAAGTTATGTAAGTGATTTCGTATTCAAATAATGTTTTTGTAAGTACTTACTTATTTTTCTCACAAGGAAACTCTGAACACGTTCAACTTGTAAATATTGTAATCAAATGATAAAAATGCCCTTGCGATTGCCATCATGAACATTTTAAGCGAATGTTATAAAGGGCTGGTCGGGCCAATCACGCCGGTCGGGCCGATCACTAGGAATCTCTTTAGTGATTGATATTCTCAGATGACTAAATAATATTCGTAGAATGTTTTGAAATAATAGCCCTGGATATAAGTGTTGAAATATCCACAGACCAATCTGTTACTAAAGCAAATAATATAAAAGCTTTTCATATTTTTGTTGTTTTACTTTTTACGTTAATCTTGTTGTAAATAATTCGTTTGTTTATATATTAAGATTTAAATATGACTTTAAATGTAGGGATGGCGTGGTTACCACTCGGCGATCGGTGATCCATAATAAGTTATATCAACTTTGGGTGTTCTTTGGGTGTACGTTGTTTTAATGTTTGTAAAGTCCCTCGCGACACAGGAATAATAAATACTTAGTGTGGGATTCGTTTTTAAAAAAGGAGGGAACTGAGAAGCGTACATTAGATTATTGATTTGAGTGATCCATTTTCAAGATTTACAGATGAAGCACTGTTGAACTGCGCATAGGCACGCATAGGTCATAATAATACCTATTTAATGTTTTACTCTCTGATTTAAAGCTTATTAATTTTAAAAATAATAAGACATGTCACACTCACTGTCATATTGAAAAGTTATTGTACCATCATGTTATGAAATTGATGGAAGTTCAAAAATTCTGCAGTGGACTAAATGATAAATCCATAGTAATGTCCAGTAGAAGCAAAAGAATGAAAACGAGTAGAGAGTCGTAGTGTTACGACTCCTTCCTGTGTGATTTTAAATTGTAAGTTTATAAAGCAATCAAATGTATCTAATCCACATCAATATTTTGTACCATTGTCGTCAACGTCAATCATGCGTCTACGGAACAGTCTGCAAGCTGATGCACTCACTTTACATATTTCGTATCTGACTATTGACAGTCACCCTCGCTACTCTGAGCGTATTTTCGTAAAGGATGCATCTCGTAGCCCCCGGCCAAAGGAAGTGCTCAACGACGAATATCGTATCGGCATCTAAAGCCGAGTACACGCGATGTAGTCAAGCGACATGCCATAATTGATTACAAATTCATTCGAATAATAATCTAATGATTCGAATGTCCATTATAAGTAGTTTTATATCATTTTATTTTATATGTTTCGTGTTGTTACAGAATCTGTGCATGTCTTATGAAAATTGTGTATGTTTAATTAAAATTTAATGTGGAAAATATAGTTCATCAAGATGTGTTGCATCTTTACGTGTTGCGGTTGGTTGATCGATCTTGTTCAGAGGTAACATCTTTATTAAATAAAGTTATTTGTAAGTTAAATGAAGTAGTCTTTTATGACTTCGAGTCATAAGGTACCAGTTTGAATCCCAGATCAAGAAGTGTTATAAAGATATCCTGTACGAAAATTCTCAGTAACAGCACGGCATTTGGCAATATAGATAGCTCGATAGAAGCTATTAAGCTCTAGCCTATAGTTATCTATCAGGATATTAAGTCCATCGTTTCGACACATCACGTGGGTCTTATGTCTTTTACTGGCAAAATGTGCGTATAATAAGCCGTTGTTTTCGAGGATAATTAAAGCAGGATATTGTGTGTGTTGGTATAGGCTCACTCGTTTATCGTATTATGTTGCAGATTATGGACGTTTGCAATGTCTTGCTGCATCAGTTCGTCGGTTTGTTGTCTGCTGGCAACCGGTTCCATGTCTGGCATAGCCTTGGGCTACAACTACTCGCTGGCCGAATACATGGATCTTAAAGGTTCGTAGACATCCACCATCCAGGTTTAATTGTATGAATGCTACAATCACGCGTTTGTGAATGTGCGTCCTCTGATTCAATCCTTGCTTGTAAAAGTAAGATGTGTGTTTCACAAAGTTATTTGAAACCTAAATGATATGTGAAGCCGTGTTTATAATATAATTTTAGAGAGACTTATCTTGGTAACTATTATTATAAAAACATAATTTTATTGATATACGCAACTACTGGCTTTATACAAATACAACAAAAATCTGAAGGAATCTTTATAACTTTATAGACATAAACTTTCCGTAATAATATTGCTCAATTTCATTTCCTTAAAAATTTCAGCTGGTCAACGATAGTTAGAGGATTTAAAGAAAAGCCAAATTGGCAGTACGTTTTTACAGGACATAGTTTAACCAAGTCTGTGTACTTCGTGTCCCGTGCAGTAATTAATTATACCCAGTGCAAGTTCCGCTTCGAGAAAAAGACAATCCATAAGATCATTTTCGTCGTTTATAATTTACGGTCTTTTTCATAATGCTGTAATTTAGAATAAATTGCAACTGTGATATAAACGTGATCAGCGCTCACAGCATGTTCCAGAATATGTTTAATTGACAAAAGAAATTTCTTTTTCTTCTTTACAGAGACGAACGTGTCCATATTCTTGAAACGTGGTGTTTTCGACGACGACCTGACTGAGTTGGAGTGGAGACGAGCCGGTCATATACCCGTTCGAGGATACGACCCGACAGCAGGCTGTATGTTAACAAACTCATATTATTACATTCGCAAAGGAGACCGACCACCTTGTATGGGGCCCTGGCCTGGGCGTGAACAATTTTATATTGTAATAACAATATTAATGTTGAGTAGCCTAAACTAAGTAGATAATATTATTCTTTGAAGTTTAGTATCAAATTCGTTAAATAATAATATAAAACACATTGTTTAAAAAATATTTATTTTCATGTGTCACCATCACCTTCATAAGTTATTAAAATATTTTCCAAAAACTGAGCTGGTGAAGTGACATTTTCATATCTTGACCAGCTTAGGTACCGTATTACAGACATTATGTGAGCACAGCAACCAACAGTCCTTCGGCCGACTATGCAGTTGCAGTAATACTGCCTTATTGCTTCCAGGCTGTGTGTACTATTTTGATATAGGTAATATAGAAATAAAATACGTCAATTTCATACTACTGGATGGTAACCAATATTTATTACATATTTAAACAAAGCTTTTCATATTTTACTTTGTTTCTAAAACGATTGTCCACGTGCAAGCCGAATATGGACGGTCTCCTTTACTTTAACATTACTTTGAATTATGTAAATCATAACCTTTCCATCAACGAATCAGCCCATCGAAACCCACCTTTCCATATGTAAAAATGTATCTACATGCGGCATATTCTCGAAGTCATATCAATAGAAATCTAACACCGATTTTTTGTAACGGTAAAAGGCCTTGGTCTGAAATTTAAATACTGAATTTTGATTTTGACAGTTCGTATAGTGCAGTGATTGAACTGTTTACTTGAGCCGCCATTACCGTATGGTCCACGTGATTCTTTTTAATATCACTAATATGGCATACTAGCTTACGGCCCGCCTATTGGTTCATCGGTTATCGGGCTTCATGAAGAGTCCAAGGATTTGTGTAATATAATACAAGAACAAAACAAAAAGTCATCTGATCCTGACATATTAAAGGGCAATTGTACTTCTCTTATGGTGAATGTCATGATTATATGAGAAAGAATAACAACGTGATATCAGGAACAAAGTCCCAGTTTCCAAATATTTAATATTGTATATGTTTTTTGACTCGATACGTTGCAGTAAAAGGAGTGGAAAGGGATGTTCTGGAAGCAGACGGTACAACTGCGCTCTCGCGTCGAAGACTTGACGACTCTGTTATCGAAGTGGGTGACCAGAACAGATATGAAGGTTCTCTCTTTAAACTCACGGCAAAGCCACCCGTTGTAATAACTAAACCACCCGAGATTACGGCGGGAACTGAATGGAATAAGGTAATGATGACATACATTATTTTAATAGTAACAGTTATGCCGAGTTGCAAAAAATATTGCTTAATTCACTGTTTTATAAATAACACGCGGTAGGCGGAGTAAAGTTTTTTTTATTATATTAAATTAAAATAACCGATTAGCAAGAATAAACAAAAATGAGAAGAAAATTTATAAATAGGGCACAAGATAGGACTAGGACTTTCACCAGATTTGAGGCACACTGAAGAGAACCTGGTTTAAGAGTATTTAGTAGCATAAAAAGGGTAATATAAGTGAAAAACCAAAACAGCTTGCTAATAATAATTCTGGGTACTTGCGAGAATCAGGGAGTACCAAAAAAGCCTTTCTAACGATAGTTCTGATACTGCCGAGAATCATGATGTACCTAATATATTCCATGGCGCTTCAAATGCAAGTTCGATATTATAAGCGCATGCCATTATAAAGGGCTCGGAGCCCGTGAGATAAATAAATTTTTGAAAATTTACTTGTTTCGTCTATTTGTTGAGTTGCAACCCAAAGCGAGAAATTTATAAATTAAAAAGAAAACATAATATTTACGAACGAAACGAATATCGGTTAAACTTAAAATGTTCCTTTAGTCGTTTATTCAAATCCGTTTACTTGTAATTTATTCATTTATTCATTTAATCCCGCAAATATGGTATATAGTGTGATCCACGCGCACGAACTGTAGCCCACTCGAGCGAAGACGCGCAAATTCTAGTGAGACATTACAATGATTTACTTTTAAAATAATTTACAGATAGGAACAAAGTACGTGAAAGGCTCACTGGATTCACTGAAGGCCGTACAAAATGTTATAGACGCTAGAAAGGCAATGGCGCAGCAATATGGTGGCACAACACTCACACCAGTGGTAATATAACTTTTAATAATTTAAATTTTGAATTATAGTGTTGCAACTGCCAGACATAACGGTCATAACCATCACCATTATCGTGCAACGGACTCAACAGATCATGCTTTTTTTTATACTACTTAGATGACAAACAAGCATACGGCCTACCTAATGGTAAGTGGTCACCGTAGCCTATGGACGCCTGCAACACGAAAGGCATCACTTGCGCGTTGCCGACACTTTAGGATAGGAAGTGGGAAGGATACGGAGCGGGAAGGGCGAAAGAGAGTAATTGAGCCTCCGGTACTCTCACTCACCGAACGAAACACAACAGTAGGAATACTGCTATTTTACGTCGATATTCTATGAGACGGTAGTCCTTACCCGGTCGAGCCGGCCCATTCATGCTGAAATCAGCAAGGTTGTTTGTTTGCAACAATTATGTTTGCTGCTATCGAATCCACTACACGGGGCTTATGGGCTATGGTGAGGTGGACATTTATACGATTGTGTTACCCTCATATTCAAGCATTAGGTATTTCTGTTTAATTTTGGCCATCATAATAATTCTATAAGACTGTCTCAGTAATACAGCGAAAGTGACTGCTTTGCGGGTCACACAGAGTATAATTGGAGTATTCTGTTAACATGTACATTGTTTAGAACTATGCTCGTTAGCCGGTAATAATCTCGCCTTCAATTATGTACGTCTGAAACCATAGCAGACTCAATGTGAATCTAAGACCCATCTGCCTATCTCTTTAAAGATATCGGAGTAAGACAATGTATTACAATTTTATTCTTGGTATCCTTAGTTCGCGTAAATTGTCTCCTATCAGTATGCATATACCATTCATGAGGATGATTCGATAGGGTAATGAGATATTCATGTTCAGCACGGCGCATTTGGCTTGAGAATAATTCTTGATCATCAAAACCGATCCGATCGAAGGTAACATATCTCTACCTGTTTGGCTAAACCACGTTTCGGTTAGTTCGGCACAAAGTGACAGTAGGTTTCTCGATTAGCTAGCAACACCGAAAGCCGATCCGACATTTATTGCAGATGTTAGATTTTACAAGGTTAAATTTGGTCAATCGGACTTTCAAAGCCACCAAAACTAATGGTGTGGCTAAAAATGTTTACCTGCTATAACATACTTTCGCAACAAAATTTTAATATTTATACATACATACATAGATTCACGCCTGTTTCCCAGAGGGGTAGGCAGAGACTACGGATTTCCATTTGCTACGATCCTGACACACTTCTCTGGCTTCATTCACTTTCATCACATTCCTCATACACGCCCGTCGGTTCAAGGAGCTCTTAACCTGGCCTTTGTCTAGAACGCCTCCGATCTGATCGAGAAACGTTCGCCTAGGTTTTCCTCTTTCGACTGTTCTATTGACACTAGCCTTATAAACTTTCTTAGTCAGTCTTTCCTCGTCCATTCTTTCTACATGTCCAAACCAGCTTAACATACCCTTTTCTATTCTTGTAACTATATCCACTTTCATGCCGCATCTCTCTCTAATCGCACTATTTCTTATTCTATCTTTCAGAGTCACACTACATATGCTTCTCAACGCTCTCACTTCTATAGCATTTATTCTGCTCTCATGCTTCTTTTGCCATACCCAACTTTCACTTCCATACATAAGTGTGGGCACTAATAATCCTCTATGAACAGCCAAACGTGCCTTTTCGGATACATTTCGACTGTTCATAAAAGCGCGTAGAGCTCCATTCACTTTGTTGCCAGCAATCGTTCTCCTTTCAATATCTTCGTCATGTTTACCATCCCATGTAAACAAAGTACCCAAATATACAATCTCTTTCACTTGCTCCACTTTTTCTCCATCAATCATAATATTACACATCGTCACGCACTCTTCCTTTTCAAATACCATTACTTTCGTCTTGCTTACATTTATTTTCATTCCTTTACTCTCTAAAGCACCATGCATAATAGTTACCATCGCCTGCGACTCTTCCGCTGATGACGCAAGTATTACTTGGTCATCGGCATAAAGAAGACATTTGACAAGTAACTCATTCATTCTTAATCCCCATTCACAATCTTTTAAATCTTTTAAACAATTGTCCATGTATAGGTTAGACAGCCAAGGTGACGCTACACATCCTTGTCTAACAACTTTTTCGATGCTAAACCACTCTGTGTAGGTCCCATTTATCCTAACATAAGCTCTGGAATCATCATAAAGAGATTTCAGAGCTCGCGTGAGATTGCTATTCACTCCATACATGGACAATGCCGACCAAAGTTAATTCCTCACCACTTTATCATAAGCCTTTTCCAGATCTACGAATGCGCAATAGACCTTTTGACCTTTGGCCAAATCTTTTTCGGCTATGCTCCGTAAGGAAAAGACCTGATCCGTATATCCCATACCCTTTCGAAATCCCGTTTGTGCATCCCATATTTTCTTGTCGGTTACGTTCACAATCCTTTCAATTAACACTTTTGCATACAATTTACCGACGACGCTGAGCAAGCTAATGCCTCTATAGCTTTGGCACTCTTGCTGTGAGCCTTTTCCCTTGTATAAAGGTACTATGACGGCCTTGCACCAATCACTTGGTACACGGCCGGTACTCCAGCACAAGTTAAAAAGGCGGCACAACTGAGTTGCTATAAGACCCTGTCCAGCTGTTAGCATTTAGACTGTAATCCTATCATACCCACCAGCCTTTCCTGATTTCATGCTTTTCAATGCTTTCATTATTTCATCCATACTAATAGGGCTTTCATCACTACTATCATTATCATTCATTTCGAAACTCTGCCCTTGCCATTCCTCTCTTTCAAATAAACTTTCAAAATATTCCTTCCATCTCTTCAGTACGCTCTTTTCTTCATTCAGTAAACTTCCATTCTTATCTCTGATTGATTTCAGCTCTGTGGTTACGGTTTTACCTCGAACCGAGCGAATGGATTTCCAGAAGAACTTTGCGTTGGTCCGGAAATCTTCAGATAATCTTCTATCAAACTCGTCTTTCAATTCCTCTTTTTTCCTTTTAAATCTTTCACTACCTTATTCATTCTTATAAACTTATTCCTAGCTTCATTCACATTCTCATATATTGCTTCTTGCATTCTTTCATTGGCTCTGACAGATAGCCAGTCCAACCATGCCTGCTTCTTCTCACGTACTACCCCTTGCACATCTTTATCCCACCATGCATTCTTCGATTTTATAATATATTTATACTATTACATTTATGTATATATTTAAGATGTATATCATAAATTAAAAAATTCTGAATTCTATGAGATATTTTTGGGGTGAAATGGCTGTTTTGATTAAATTATTTTAGTCTGCAGTTCAATTTAGTAATTTAATATTAATAATAAATAATATCAGCCCTGTATGAAACTGTCCCACTACTGGGCACGGGCCTCTTCTCAGTTTGAGACGGGTTAGGCCATAGTCCATCACGCTGGCCCAGTGCGGGTTCGCAAAATTCACCTATCGAGAACATTATGGAGAACTCTCAGACATACAGGTTTCCTCACGGTGTTTTCCTTCATCGTTAAAGCGTGCGATAATTAACTATTTAACACGCACATAACTTCGAAAAGTCAGAGATGCGCGCTTTGGGATCGAACTCAAGACCTCTACGTGGCAGTCCAACGGTCTCCCATAAAATTTATTAAAATCTAATTTAATAAAATAATTTTTTTTTATTGGTACCTTGTAAGTATCACACATCAGAATAAACACTGCTCATAATAACAATCTTCACGCCAGCCTTTCTCTTCACTTCGTGTAAAAATCGTCTCTGATCGCGCCGATGTTCGCTCTATTTGTTTTCATAGATAATTGACTCAATCAGTAGCGCGGGCGTCTCTGATTATACTATATCATATATTCCAGACACTTTGACTATGTAGTCGAAGTGTCTGGAACTATCACGATACCCAAAATGTAACGTGAATAACAATCTTATTTAAAAATGTATATTGTGTAATTTAACTCTTTTAACTTTAAAATAAAATAATACTACATGATCAAATAAATATGTTTTATTCACAGCCAACTTATCCTTTCCACGAAGCTGAGCGTATGTATCCAGACGCGTCAGGGAGCAGACGGGACATGCCTGCTGAATTTAATGACATTAAAGTGCCTTATTTAAGTCCTGCAAGACTTGCTGTACCAAACGAGCAGATTGGCTTGAGGCGACAATGGATGGCACCTAAGTTTCCCAATGTTAAATTTGTATCAGAGACTGCGGGATATCTGCCAGATATAGAAACAATACCAACGTACCCTACTCCGATAACATTCAGGACGGGACCTATGAGGCCCACGGCCTCAAGGACTGAATTACCTGACAACCTTGTGATCCTAACACGAACTAGATTATATACTTTATTCAGCACAGAACCTACGAGTGCCACTGATCCTGAAGTTCGTTTACCAGACCAAATACCTACAATAGAAGCAATAAAAGAGAAATTAATGATGGAAAACGAATTGCCAATAAGGTAAAGCGAATACACTTGTTCATTTTGTAATTCCTTTATTGCAGACCTATAATAAAATTAATTAACGTATAATTTGACTGCGTGGATGCCATCGTGGTATAAATGGTCGAACCGCTACTGCTACAGCGCCGAGTCTTGTGGGTTCGATCCCCAATAATTATTTTTGGTGTCCTTTGTTTAAATGTTTATAAAGTTCGCCACGACACAGGATTTACTTCTAAAGCTGAAAACGTGTTTTTCAAAAAGATTTAATTTTAATTTAATATTCTGTCTTTTCAAAAAGATTTATCTTTTAATTTAATAATATTGCTACCTTAGTCTCATAACAAAATAGAAATATAGAAATTACATTTATAATTATATTATATTTGGCAATATTATGAGCAAAAAACACGATGACATGTTAAAAAATGAAGAACATTCTTTAAAAATATTAGTTGACGCAAAATATATTATTGTTTGATATTATATGTAGTAAAGTTTAAGTAATTTTTTTTTAAATTTTTTATCATTGTTTTTATTTTATCTCACATCTTCATTCAATCCATTTAATTTGTTCTTTAGTAAAAAGTTGTGTATGTACTTTTAGAAAACATAAACCTAAACCTGAAGAAGATTATGATTACGACATCAAAGGTCTTCCAGTCCGGAAACGAAGAAGTATCGATTTGAATAAATCTACGAATCAAGAAAAGGAATACGTTTTACGAGGCAATAAGATAGAGAAAATAAAAGAGCAAGATTCTGCTTCAATACCCAATATATATGATATCTTAAATCTCATTTCATTAAAGGATATCTTTAATTATTACAATACTCACTTAAAGCAAAACAATACTCAAAATATTTTGTCTAATAAAGAAGAAAGTAAAATAAAGGCAATTAATGTTTCTAAAGAAGGGCTAGAAAAAGAAAATCAGCCAGTATCCATTATAGAAAACATGCTATTTGATCTAGAATACAAGACTCAAACGCCTGATAGACCAAAAGTAAGCGAACCTAATAATAATTTAGTTACTCACCTCATATCAAAGTTAAAATCATGTTTTAAACTGTCACAAAATGATGAACTAATTGATGCTTCAAAAGAAGTAAATAATGAAAGTAGTAAGAACATCAAAGAATCCAAACATAAACTTTTTATGAGTAAAATTGTTTCTACTGAACATAAAACAAATACTGAAAATACAGGAGGTATCAGTACAACACACGCAAGGTTTGGGGATCATAAAACATCTGATAATATTTTGGGATCCATGTTTAATGATAAAGATATAATGAAATCGACGTCATCGGTGTTAGTTAGTATGCTGTTGTCTACTATTGCTTGAACTAAACTTTTTGTCCGTTTTGTTTGTTATATTTGTTGTAATGTGTAAAGTGTAATGAAATATTGTGTAAACTGTAGAAATGTGTTTTGTAAGGTCTTATGTATTAAAATTGTTAATATCTACATATTTGTATTTTTTTAAAGTGGATGCATATCAACAACATCTAACAAACCATTGTAATAGTATCTAACATTACGACTTGTATCAAATATACATAATTATTACGTTAAGCTTAACATATTAGTCAAATCGGTTAGTGAAATAATCTACACAAACCATATACAATAGATAAATAAAATGCAAATCCTAGTGACATTTTACCAAAATATATGGCGCATTAAAAATACAATTCACGTGTCAAAATAACAATTGACAGATACATGATATCATGTGAGATTAGTGAACACATTTATAAGTTCCTAGTGTTAAAGGTAAAATAATAGTTCTTCTTCTTTAGCCTTAATCGACCAAATATTTGGTGTAGGCCTCCTTCAATCCTCTCCACTTTTCTCTGTCTTGGGCAATTAGGGTCCAGTTGCTGCCCGCCACTTTTCTGATGTCATCCTTCCATCTCATCTGTGGTCACCCTCGAGGTCTTTTCTGGTCCCATGGTCTCCATTCTAACACTCTTTTACACCAAGAGTTTTGCTTTCTGGCTACATGACCAGCCCTCTCCCACTTCAACTTTGCTACCCTATTTAGAACGTCTGATACTTTGCTCTGTTTACGAAGCCACTCATTGGTTTTTCTGTCCCTCAATGTCACACCCACCATTTTTCTTTCCATTGCCCTTTGCACTACTTGTAGTTTATACAGAATGGCTTTAGTCGTAACCCAAGTTTCCGCACCGTACGTGAGGACTGGTAGTATGCATTGGTCAAAGATCTGAGCCTTTTGTTGTGCTGACAGGTTCATTTTTAATACAAAATTGAATTTGGAGTAGGCTGCCCACCCCAGTCTGATCCTTCGGTTAATCTCATTTTCCTGGTTCTCTTTTCCCATTTTAATTTCCTGTCCTAGATACACGTACTTGCAAACTCGTTCAATTACTGTCCTATCCACTAATATCTCCGTCGTATCTTCTGATTCTGTGGTCATCACTTTGGTCTTATCGAGATTCATCTCTAGACCTACTTCAGATGATACCACGTGTAGTTCCTGTATCATGCACTGGAGATCTTGTGGCGTGTCAGCAAAGATAACTATGTCGTCTGCATATCTTAAGTTTGTTAGACGTGTACCCATTACAGATAAGCCCTTATCCTGCCAGTTTAGTTTTTTTAATAGGTCTTTGATAACCAGGGTGAAGAGTTTCGGAGATAGGGAATCGCCCTGTCTTATGCCCCTTCTGATCTTTATGGGCCTAGTAAATTGCGGAATTGATACCTTCATAGTTGCGTTTTTGTAGATCTCAGCTATTAGATGATTGTATTTGATGTCTACTCTTGCATTTCTTAACGATCCTTGTACCGCCCAAGCCTCTACGGTATCGAACGCTTTTTTGTAGTCAATGAACGCAAACCATAAGGGCATTTGGTATTCCGTGGCTTTTTCAATGAGCATTCGCATGGTTAGGATATGATCTACTGTACTGTATCCGCGTCTAAAACCGGCTTGCTCTTCCGGCTGGTAGAAGTCAAGTTTGTTGGTGATTCTTGTAGTAAGTATTTTCGAGAGCAATTTATATGTTTGTGATAGTAAACTTATTGGTCTATAGTTGTTCAGGTCGGCTTTACATCCTTTTTTAAATAAAATTATGACCATTGCGCTGTTCCATTGTTTCGGAATTTTACCCAGATGAAGACATTTGTTAAAAAGTATGGCTAGTGATTCTATGAGAGTGTTATCCCCTTCCTTGAGTTGTTCAGGCAAAATAATAGTTAAATAAGGTAAATAGTTTTTACCAATAATCACAATTAAGAGTAGCTAATAATAATCAGTATATTTGAATAATAAAACAATTAAATAAAAAGTAAACTATTTATCAAATTTTTTTTACTTTTTTTTGTACGCTGTGTTTGGGGCGGGCGGTGGGGATATGTCGGTATCCAGCCCCTACGATGGATTTTGGGCTGAACCGGCTAAAACCACCGCGGTGTTCCTCACACCTTTATGGCGGGGCCCCGCGAATCGCTCTTGCATTCGAATCGCGAACCGCCGATGGACGTGGCGGGTCCCACACAACCATCAAACAGAACAAAAATTGGGGGACCTAGTCCCCTACGACAAAGCGGGGGACCTGTGCCCCTTTCCGATATCGAGAGGCGTGCGCGGAACACGAGCGCCGCCTACTCGGACCTGCGCTGATCGGGCAGTGGACGGCCCCAATGGGTCCACCGCCCGCAGGAAACTATTTATCTATGTATTAAATAATTTAAATATAAATAACTGGCAAAAATGCCCTGGTATATATTTGGTATGTATTGCTTTGGTCCTAAATATTTATTTATTTATTTATCTAAAATTAAACATATCATTACAGGTTTATACCTAATGCGATAGTGTCTAATACTTAATACAATAATTAAAAATGGAATCTCTACCCGCTCCAACATGAGACTATATTAGTCTCATGTGGAGACCAGAAGACTGCGTAACTTTCCAGTTGGCTTCTAACCAGTGCGTTATACAAGGTTATAATCGTTTTCATGTTTGTAAAATCATGCACTGTCCTAAGAGTAAAACCTAGGTTACAGCAGCCTTAGCTTTTTTACAGCATTTGAGAATATTATGTTGATGAAACTTTAGTTCTGTGTTAAAACAAACACCCAAATCCCTAACTTCTGTTACCCTAACCATCGGTATACCGTTGAACTCATACTTATGAACGATGGACTTATGAGATCGAGTAAAACTAATCGTCACACACTTAAAAATGTTAAACTGTAAGAGGTTATTCTTAGTCCAGGTCATCACTCGGTTTATACCTCTTACAGTCCTCTTCATTCCTGACAGTAATAAATATAAAACATATTGAATATGTTATGGCAACATAATAGGAACATTTAACATTTGATGATCATATTTATAAATTATAATATTATATTCGATTTGAATTTGAAGATCCAATGGAAAATCAGACATAATAAGTTAATTTCAAATACATATACATACATCGAATTTAAAAATTTCTACATAATTATACCATACACTAAAATGATAAAACAGTTTCTACTAAAACTAAATGCATCCAACATTTAATTGGCTACAAAATAAATATGTAACAGTTTCATACATAGTAATAGACGTAACATTAATAAATAAAAATAATATTTATGCTAAAATAGTCAATGTTTATCAATAGTAAGAAAAAGATTCTATTGCTTGCCGGTTTTGTCAATATTTATTCATTTAATATGTGACATATAATATAAACTTCTATTATACGCAATGAGGTCTACATTTTAACGATGGTCGTTCAGAGGACAATGAACAATTTGGCCTATGAATCAACACACATTCCACCTAAACAATAATTTGTATTTTATTTTATGACTTAATAATCAATCATTACAATCTCAAGGACACTTTCAAATCTTGTTTTCATTTGAAAAAATATTTAAGCGATTTCAAATACACCGGCATCCATTGTTTTAAATCTTAGACACGCAGTATTGCCATGCCTACAGTTTTAACAATATGTGTACGATTTTATCAGAGCAATTATTTCCTATTTAGCTTTTCTGTAATTTTTCTTAAGTAGTTAATACAAATGCTATTCTATAAATACCATTATTGAAATTTGTCATAGATATGTCATGATCGGTACGTAAGTGTTGCCGACGATATCTCAATGGAGTGTATAAATGAGACTAGTGGACTGTAGTTTGAAATGTATAATGATTTAGATAAAGATTTATAATATTTAAATTAAATATGTGCGCGTAAAAACAATAGTTAAAAATGATGCGCGAGTGCGACCGTGTGCGACCGTGTCTGTGGCTGACTGCCGCATGCCGGTGCGGCGGGCGGGCGCCGATGGCTGGAGTGGGGCGGTGGGGCGATGACGTAGAAGTCCCGCTCCGATCAGCGGTTAGGCGTGGCAGGTGCATGTCGAGTACTCGACAATAAGTATTTCAGTTAAGTAGTATGCAATGTTCAGAAGTGTCTGGGACTTATATTCACTTTTAATTGAATGTGGTCATCCTTAACCTCATATTTATCATTGTTTTGTGGTTGTTGGTTCTTAGGCTAACAATATATGGCAGCTGAACAATGTCCTTTAGACCTTGCTTAGTTTTTTGTTTATGATTTGAAAATATTAACCTTTTACAAAATGTAAATATAAGTCACTTCTTTTAGGTGCATTAGTTTCCTTTACGATAGTCAAACATTTTGGCAAAAACTGACATACTATTCTAATTTGTTTTGCATTTTCTTATCCACATTAACAGGATGACTTTGGTAACATTGACCTATAAGACCTACGTAACCTACGTACAAATATTGCATATGGTCAGGTCGTCGTCGACTAGTTTTGTTAGGAAAAAAATAGACAGACATTACTCGACACGCCGAAAACACCCGGTAGAGCAAATGTCGAACTACATTTGCTCTACCGGGTGTTTTCGACGTGTGGACGTCGTGGAGGCGTTATGGACAGGCCGAGTTTATTTTTTATTTTAACCAGTAGATGAAAAATTAACCAGTATGTGGATGAAGAATGTCAATTAGGACAAGCGTAATATATATTAAAAAGGTAAGCTGTTTGATTTGACATGAAATATTTACATCGCTGGAAGCTGGAACCGCCTACAATATAGAGTCGCAATTAAAATAAATTATTTATCTAATGCAATGAACTTATTTTACGTAAAGAAGAAAAAGAAAAAGTGTATTAATATTTGCAAAAACATAAAATATGATCTCGAATGGTTTTATGATTAAATATTATAAATATATATGTCAAAAATGATTTTTGTACTATTTAGGTACAAAGCTCCCGGAGGGTATCTAGGTAATTTATGGCAATACTACTATGGTGCATCTTCGCACGAGCAATAATTCCTAAGTAGCAGCAGATAGTAAAAAAAATTATACCACTGTTTGTGCATCACACAATTTGTTGTCTCGTGTCAGCACATTGACAGTGGTGAGCAAACTACCTAAAGCCCGGCCATCCGTAAAGTACCTAATTACATTGCAATACCATAGTTACGAAAAGTATTAATACTTTCGTAGCAGGTGTTGACTGTCCACGTTAAGTTTGCCACATTTTTAGCGGAAACGAGATTAAACATCTCGCTAAGTAATTTAAGCGGGATGACTAATATAAACTAGAAGTTTTACTGACACCAGATGTGCGGTTTCGTCACAAATATACAGATACTCATAAAAATGTATTACAGTGTCAGCTAAATTGGAAAATACGAAGCACTTATATGTCGGATTATTCCCTAACATTCCGTCGGTTCGGTGTTCATTAAACACAGCGATATGTGCTCAAAGAACGCTGGAATTAATTCATTTATGTTTGCACTTTGCACGAATGTTTGTTTGTTCACTTGTAGAGGGGTAAATAAACCCTGTTGGACATTTTAGATTGCTGAATAGTTCGGTTTGTGGCGTGCCTCTGACAAAACACAAACGCGTTTGTGATCGGACGGCGAGGCTCAATAAATGCCTAAAATTGAATAATGTTTTTGAAGAATATTTGTCTTGCAGACGTAAGCATTCGTTTCAGTGCTTAACACATTTAGTAATATAAAACGTTTTATATATTGCTTTGTCTAGTGTAACTAAGATTTACTAAGACTGCTGCGATAGGGCAGCGGTAGTGAATGCAACTACGCATGAGGTGAGGTTCCAAATCCTGGGTCCGACAAATAGTTATTGAGGATTTCGGTCAAGAAATCCTCTGAAACGGTATACAGCAATAAGCTTGCTCTCCATTACGTGGTAGTAGTACCTATAAATGTAATATCTATGCCCACGCCTTCAAGGATATACGCGAAAGCTTATATTATACAACTGAAAGATATCATCATATTGTAAGATCATAATGCGCACATTATAAAAAATCTTTTTAGCTAAAATATAATAAATTTTACAAACGTTTTTGATAATTATTGCATTTACTAGTACTGATTTTTTAATATCAATTTTGATTTATTTAATAATTAATTATTTGATACGTATAGCAAGGAGCATAGCATCTGGTGCTGCAACCATCAAAATAATTTGATCGTTAAAAATTCCTGCGATATTTTACTACCTTAAACTTTGACTAATAAATAATATAGAAAATATCAGATCCGGTACGCCAGGGTTTGTAGAGCAATAAATTATGGTACATAAACCTGTATCCATGAAAATCTTATTTCACGACGGAGTTCTTGATAGCATCGCAGATCTGAGATATAATGTGTTGCGGGAATATCGTTATGTCCTTAAGTTAGTGCGCGGCCAGCCGTAAAACATTTGAACACAGAGAATTTGCGAATTTAAGGAACAGAAACGCTGGGAAAAAGGGATTGTAATTATTATCTCCATCGAGGCGAGACGGTGGTATTATATATAATTCGGTCGGATTCAACCTTTATTTGGATATAAAAGACAAATAGACAATTTTCGACAGCTTGAAATTAACAAATAATTGAATTTTCTTTGAATAGAAACTTTGGTAATTTTATTTACGAAATTTGGTTATGACTTGGCCGGAAGAAATGGACTTTGAGGAAGAAGCATTTGGGAGACCTGGCTAAAATAGCAATATAGAGAGATAGAAAGCAGCGATAGCCTAGTGAGAAACCGTTGAACTGCCACGCAGAGGTCTCGAGTTCGATCCCAATTCGCGCATCTCTGACTTCTCAAAGTTATTGCATATGAAACACTTAATTATTGCTCGCTTTACCGGCGAAGGTAAACATCGTGAGGAAAACTGCAAGTCTGAGTGCTCTCCATAGTATTCTCGAAGATATGTAAAGTCTACTAACCCACACTGGGCCAGCGTGGTGGGCTATAGTTTAACCCTTCTACAATGAGAAGATGGCAATGCCCAGCAGGGACAGTTTAATTCAGGGCTGATATTATTATTAAGAGATACACGTATTAATAAGCTTTAATTCATTATTCAATTATCATTCAATACGTGATTAGGCAACTTGATGCTCGTGTCGATTCCTTACCTAGTCAGGTAGGTATCATATCTTATCTTGTGTGTGGGGGCCAGTCAGTACAGACCGGCGACACTTCGACCCAGTGGGATCTTTTGTGTCAGCCCCAAGATTCATCCCTTAGCTATCTCCTTATGAATGTACTGAATGAGCCGCAGTATACAATTCAGAGGGAGAAGCCTGAAGTTTTCAGGGTTTGGATATGCCACCCCCATCAGACCCATCCTAAGTCCAGCCAACGCGTCGCATTCACACAGTAGGTGCGATATGGACTCGTCCTGTTCACCACAGGCTCTGCAGATCGAATCGTGTGTTAATCTCAATCTGCACAGGAAGTAGTCAGGAAATTAGGTAGGTAAATTGGGTAGTTATGAAAATTTGATATTTTCTATGGTTATCTCCAAACCTGGTTGTATATACTGGTGTTAGAGATGTGGAAGTGCAGGTGAGACGAATCCCATAGAAAATAAAACCACGAGTCTCTCGTCGTCTACCTACATATCCGAGAATTATTTCAATGTATGTGTAAAGTCTGCCAATAACCAGCTTATAAGTCTATAACCTAACATATGTACAATAATATAGACAACAACAACAACATAAATGATATTAAAAAGTAAGTGTCGTTATCACATGCTATGTGTGCTTTTTTGAGTAGTAGAGCCTTGCTGGTTTCAGCATGAATGGGCCGGCTCGACCGGGGAAGGACTACCCTCTCACAGAATATCGACGTGAAATAGCAGTATTCCTACTGTTGTGTTTTGTTCGGTGAGTGAGAGTGCCGAAGGCCCAATCAGCCTCTTTCCCCCTTCCCGCTCCTTTTCCTTACCACTTCTTTGTTCTTCCTTTCCTAAAGGGTCGGCAACGCGCAAGTGATGCCTCTGGTGTTGCAAGCGTCCATAGGCTACGGTGACCACTTACCATCAGGTGGGCCGTATGCTACCTAAGTAATATAAAAAAAGATGGCGTAGTGGTTTAAGTAGTTGCCTCGCCACTGCCACTACGCTCAGTGTAGTGGGTTCGAATCCCACACAGGACATAAATTTGTGTGATCCACAAATGGTTGTTCCGAGTCTGTTGTTCTTTGTGTCCGTTGTTTGAATGTTTGTAAAGCCTCCCGCGACACAAGAATTATTTATATTAAGGGAGTTGTTTATTAAAATATAAAAAACAAAAAATGCACTATAAAGTAGCTATAAATTGAAACTAGGTAAAAACAACGTTACGGTAAGAGCGCAGTCAAACGTCAGTAATTGTCGGTTTATGGAGGTCGGGCTTATCTTCTTATCGACAGACGACCTATGTCTACGTCATACCTACTGCATTCTCATGGTTTAGACGTACAGTGATTTTGATGGTGATGGAATTGCTAATGAATAAGTAGTTTAGCGTAACTTTCCAATGTGTTTATCCGACTATAATATATATTATTATATTTGCTCTATTGATAAACAGCCATCTGCTGGCTGCGGGTCTCTTTTTGTTATAGAAGTTATAAAAGGAAGCAAAATTATGGAAAGCTCCTAGACCCTAAGCTTTCCTAACGATATTTAGTTTAAGCACATAACTGCAAAATATTATACATGCGTGACTTCAGATTAAATGCCGATCCTGCCGGAACAAGAATCTGCCAAATGTGTTTTATTTATTTATTTTATTTTATTTTATTGGGGAAAACAAACAATTGTACATTGTGTCATACTGGCTAGGTACATAACAGAATAAATTAATGTACAATCCACGGCGTTTCCACATATTACCAATAGACGAACAATGGAGACTGTAGACCTCTGCGTCGCTGTCTAACGTTCTACCCTCTAAGCTTTTGTAGAGATGGAGACAAGTGATTGAGTGATTAGTGTTTCTTGTACTATGAGTACAGAAATTCCTTTTTCGAAAGTGTTTTTGCATTGCATTGCATCAGAGATTCCTCCTCTAGTCACAGCCTAGCACTGTGTTGGCTATGTTATCAACTTATCATATAGCGGCCCGTGTCGCTACGCTTGTTTGTTATCTAAGGTGTAAAAAACAAAATAACTCTAAGAAATATGTATCTCTAGTGAAGGTAATAAAGTGAATTGTCACTTGATTTAGTGACGAAAGGAAAGCATCGTGCGGAATCTTTCCCATAATGTTCACAAAGGTGAGGACTTTGCCAACCCACACTTGACCTACATACTTAACAACCTTAGACTTTATTATTCCGGGCCTTATAGTAGGATAGTAACAGTAAACAATATTGAGATTATTTAAAAATAACTATGTTGGAATGGCAGTTGTCGATTTAAAATAATAAAATAATTACTTATTATAAATCTGTAATTAGGTTGGGGTCTGTGAATTATAGATATAAAAAAAAACTAATTAGTATCGAGTCTTCAGACAGTCTCTCAACCTTAGCTTATTAATTACCTATTTATATATGTGTGTTGGTATAACGTAAGAATCACTGAATTATAATTATATTGAAGTAGTTCTAAATTAGGGTTCAATGTAAAATCTAAGTCAAAAATATGATAGTGTGATTTACGTAAATTATTATTATTTACCGTAATGCAAAATACGTAGTGACCAAAGCAAATAAATAAATAAATGAGTAAACCTGAGATGAAAAGTTTTATGAAACATTTTTGTTAGAATTTATGTATGTTGTTTAAAGAAGGAAACCAAATATTAACAAAAAATATTATTCGTATATCAATCTCAAACTTAAATAAACGTCTTAAGTTGATAGATTTAAAGGATAGTCATAATTATGTATATTAGTCTATCCTTATATTATTTGATTTAAATCTTTTTTATAAGACGCGTAACAATCCCTACTGTTGCCACTTTAGATTGCCTTATAAAGAGCTCTTGTTAAATACTAGTTTTATTATATACAGTAGACACTCGGTATGTTCCTGAAGGTAAATAAGCCAAGATTGATTGCTTACCGATATTACACTTATTTCCACGTCACACGTTATGGAGAGGACAGTCTCTAGTCATTGCTAAACTCCGTACTAGCATAAAAACTCATTCAAGATAACATTGAAATTAAACAAATTTATACGGATTTTATCGCGTTGTTTATTTTTTTTTACATAATTTTTGAAACTTTAAACTGCTAGTTACTGTTTACTTCTGTTTAAGCTATTTAAATTATAAAACTATTTAAATTTAATTTTACACTTTCCCCGACGTGTCGGTTGCTTTTCAGCAGCCATGTGCAAGGGGAGACTATATAACTTACTTTTTGCACGCTTAGATCCCAGAAAGGGTAGGAAGACATGTGCTTACATTACTATAATATGTGAACACATGTTTACTTATGGTTTTGGCTTCACGTAATGGTGGGGCGACCCCATGCCGTCTACTGTACACACTTTCGGATGCTGTATGGCTACCGAGAATCACTTGACAGAAAGTCCATCGCCTTAAAAATCGAAATTGAGACCTCATGCACAGCAGTTGTATTCACTACCGCTGCGGTAATATACCAAGAAATCCACCCTGTAGTATGTATAAAGATCATTTCCCATGTAATTCAGTTATAGATTTGGCATTGAAATTCTTTGGAGCGGGAAATTTGTCTTCACTTAATTTAAAAGCGCAGGTAATCATATCATATCGTTCGGAGTTTGGTAAAACTTGGCGAAATTTTAATTTTATGTTACTTCACATTTTGTGAGAAAAGAGAGAGAGAAGAATATTGCAATAACCTAAACTATTTATATTATTAATAATAGATGTCAGATATCGCAAAAACTATAACAACGCCATCATATTTTATTGTGAACCTAACATTAATAGATTTCTAGGAATTTCTGTATTGAATGAGAATTAATAAACCTAAAGGATACGTTAGGTTTATTAACTCTTCAAGGCCATGGTCCCTTTGTATCTAATTAAAATGCATTCAGTAATTTTGGCGGGAAGAAAAAACAATTATTGAAAAATCTAAGCTTTATAATTAAAATATATAATATTAATACGGGCCAATTTAAAATTCTTTTTTGAGCATAGAGCGCGTCCGGAGGAATGTGTCATATTTAAAGTGTATGGACAAGGAAAGCAAAAAGTAAACCTTTAATAAAAGGAATACGTTCAAATTTCGATTACTACGTAACCACTAGCTTGTATAATTAGGGGAAAATTTACTGCAATGTTAGGTATTTCATATTTTTGAGATATTTACCCGAAGCATAAGTCTTCGTTACTGCTACGATTTTCTATCTTTGACAGCCAACATAAATTTATTGATGAAATAAGACAAAAACAGAACAAGCGTCCGCATTTATAATATTAGTTAGAATTGGTACTAATATGACTGTATAAGTAAAATCAGTAAAATTTGTATAAGTAAAAACAACACTCAGTTAACTCGAAACAAAAGAAATCGGCAACGTGACAGACCCAAAAAGAGTAGGCGGGATAGCTAGAACCCTTTCTAAAAAGAGTGGGCGGGATAGCTAGAACCCTTTCTAAAAAGATGGATCCAGCTTGCGGCGCTTATGTGTGTTTATGTGTATTACCACTGTGTGTAGCAATACGTCTACACTTGGTCGTGACATATATATGGTCAAGTGTCCATAAAAATGTATGAGATACCTTACATTTTATTTTGAATAAGCTATGGTACCGCTAAAGAGGAGATGAACGGAGCTATGATTTTTCTGGTCAATAAAAGACAACAAAGCTACAATTGATTGTTGTTTAACGTAAAGTTGTTTTATATATCAACAGATTATGATTACTGAAGTGGACTTTTGAAGACATCTTGGTTGACAAAGCCCCGCTTCTCTTAGCACCGCTTTGATGGAAATCAACCTTAAGTACCGGTGCTTAAAAGTGTTTAAATGGAGGACCCTGCTATGTGGAGCACTTAAAACTTTTACAAGTTCTAAAGTATCCACCAAGTGCTACATTGTTATGTAGGCATGTACAAAGTTGAGGACAGAACGCGATTAGAGTTCCTTCAGCGGAACGGACTATGAAATATTAAAATTCAAGCATTTTTAAATTACCTTAGAAGAGACAATTTCACATCTATTACAAATCGGTTGTTGCTATATATAAAATAATTACTAAGTTTGTTATTATTGAAATTAGGATGGATCTCTCTTTGTTTATAAGATAGATTCAACAGAATCCTGAATTGTTTGGTACAAACATAATAATAATGATTAAAACATGCAATCACATCACACCGTTGCTGAATGAGGGACAAACTGAGAGCGCTTTCGTATTTGGAATATCCTTATGTTGACTATGATATCTCTCCTCAAAGTTGTCTACTACCAGAGTTCTGTTTTCATGCAAATAATTTGTCATATGTAACTCGAACTGAAGCTTGTTACAATATATTGAGAAGAAGTATCGCTGAAGTTAAAAAGATTACGCATAAAAATATTTAGTATAGCAAAGTTTGTTACAGCATAGGCTGTTACACCAGGTTTGGCAAGATAGGGTGCATACCCCGGGGTGCATACCGACAAACAATGCTGTCAGCACATATATTTGTCAACAAAATTTAATTCACGTTTAAAAAAATCAAATCATGACAACTTTGGATTGTGCTCTAACAAGTAGAGGGCAAGGACAAGGGCATTGAAATTATTAGTTTCTACCAAACAAACCTTGAAAAACCACCTAAAATCCTCTTAAAAAGAATCTACTTTGTATACATTTTAAGATACTCAAATAGTCTCGAAGGAAAATAGCTTATGGCACCACTACAGCAGACACCAAAATGACTTCATAAGTATGTCAATTACGGTCAAGGACACGCCTTCTAAGGCGCAGTCCTTGTATCGCTGAAGTCTTTACAGACATACAAATCGCACACATATCCATATAAATACCCAGACATATTTGTGGCTCACACAACTATTTTCTCAAACTAGCACTTGGCAAGGTGACATGCTATCTGTACCATCGACGCGACAAGTTTCTACTGAACCCAATTTTATTTAGTAGCTTACTAAGACGATCCAAGTGGCACGGCAAAGTAAGCTAAAGTGGCTAGATCTCGCTCAGGTGGGACAAGTGTCGCGATGCCTGAGATATGGCACGAGGACGGCTTATCATTCATTTTCTCACATTCTTCTATATGAAATACAGTTGATAGTCTCTTCAAATATGTTTGAAATATAACGATATGCTAATCCTCGTATAAAATCGTAATATATGTACAAGCTTTTTTGGCAAAGGACCGATGTTCATTAAGCCTATGATATAGTTCAAGGTTGCTGACGAACTATAATATACCCGCAGACAAATTTATGGAAATTACGTAATATAATTGGATTAATAGAAAAAGTTAACAACTTTTTAATATTACAAAAGCTCGTAGCACTTTCGCAGCTCTTTCAGAAATATAACTATTTAAAGAAATTGAGCATCTTTTATTCAATCCAGACTCGCGAATTTTCCATTTCTCGCTAGTTTTAATAGTTTTATTGAAATCTTATCTGTGAAACGTGATGAGGTTTTTTAAAAGATTTCTTTTATTTGTTACTCTACTGCGTTTGTTGAACAAGTTTCAAGCACTTATAAATTTAAATTTTCATTATCTTGCTAGTCTAATATTTTTCGAATATAAAATGTTTTTGATCAAAATGTTATTTCTTGAGCTTTCTGAGGTTCTAGATTTGAGTTTTTAACTGGCTTCTTAGGCTGCCTGTCCATTGAAGCGGAGTGAGGCGGTGGAGCGAAGAAACGGAGAAATATTAACCAATAGTATTGAATACTGGACCGGAGCGGAGATTTTATGCAATCCTATAGGTTAATATTTCTCCGTTTCTTCGCTCCGCAGCCTTACTCCGCTTCAATGGCCTGTCCATTATAGCCTAACCGTCATAATCAGCTATTGTAATTAATCACTTATGTTTGATGTCCATAATTATGTCTACATACAAAACAATAGAAGGCGATGTCGCTGACGGACGCGATATTTATATATATCGGTGTACATTATGGATGTACAAGGACATATTTGTAAATATCACGCAATAGAGGGAGGTCCTCTTAAAGTTAACCGGCCACAGTTCTAGACTCCGTGCAGCTACCGACTACATTTTCTTTCAATTTCTTAAAAAAAATTCCAATAGCGGATTCACTACCCCTGCATCGAAGCTATCCAGAATTTGATATATTCTATAATAATTATGGTGAAAGACCAAGTTAACTGAATATTAAAACGGCGAGCATGTAAGATTACTGTGATAAGAGTTCAAGTAGCTACACATACGTCCAAATTGTAGCAAGTGGAAATCCATAGTCTCTGCCTCTACCCCATAAAAAAGTAGGCACTGAATCTTTCTTATCATATTAACCTACCTCAAGCCTAGAGTATAAAGATGAAATTTAAGTGTAGTGTGTGCCGCGTCGCCCCTCATATATGTATAATTATTGTACTACAGTAAGTAAGATTATTCACTATAGACCAATCATTAGACTGAAAAAAATCTTTATTTGTTGAACCTAACGCCCAACATAGCATAAGAACTATAACATACCAACATATAACATTATGCTCAGATTGTCCTCAAGAGATTACATAGGCGTGTAGCATACATTTCGCCAGCTGTATTTAAGGATAAGTTTATATGTACAATAATGGTACATTACTAAAGTTTTGAAATAAGTAGGTGGATACACTACGATTCCAAAAGGGACCGCTAACGAATGTGAGTAAACATCAACATACAGTAAATGCCGCATTGCATTTAAATGGTATTTTCTACTGTATATTTTCAAGTAAAGTGTGATTTTACTGTCCAAGTATCTCTAGTTTCAATGGACGACATCCTTATACGTTTTATTTTAGTATACTACCAAGACTAGTAAGTATACAGCTCGTCTGATATTACGATATCTCATGAACGTTAGCGACATTAGAGATATCACTCATTTCGTTACTGACCCTTTAAAAAACTGGTAATGTGCTGCTATCGCAAAAAAATTGAGACGTCACACTGGTCCTCTGCTGACATTATAGCTTAGAAACCGTATTCACCGCAGAAACGCTACGCAAGGTTGTTAGGATAAGCTTCACTGATCTTGATCATGGACTTCTTTGCTAGCACACAATGGTATGAATGTTGTATGTATATGTTCCTACTCTTAGTTATTAACTAAATTGTTCCCGCGGTTTCAGATATCTGCGCAGGAGATATTATAGTGCACAAGTGTGTGCGCAAACACAAGTGCACTCTCTGTTCCCTAACTGATCCGATGGGACGGTAATCCGACACGACCGGTGAGATATCGGGCGCAGGACCAACGGCTGTACGTGCTTTCCGAGGCACAGGGGTGTCTTACACCGCCAACTTCCTAATTCCGGGCTGCTATTGAGAGTTCTTAACAGAAAAACTCAATAACTTTTTGTTGGTCCGACTCGAGATTCGAACCCGAGACCTCATGCACAGCAGTCGCATTCACTACCGCTGCGCCACGGAGTACGCGTAATTAACTTATAAGTTATAAATAATCATAGATTCGCATTTATAATATTAGCAGAATATTAGTAGATGCCTCTGTTCCTGTTAACGCTACAAAAATTTATAGGTAGGTATTATAAAGTTCCATTGCTTGTATTACCGAGACGTAAATCGGCTTTGTAACAAAGCTTCCGTGGCGGTGGATTGCGTAACTGGAGCGTTCCAACGTCTACAGATTATCTGTTCAAGATCCTTTAACTATGCACCTAACGAATTGAGGACATGCTTCTGGGACATGCAGTGCTTACTTTATAAACCAGTTATTTTGATTAGATTTGCCTTTTTAAAACTGTCTCGTTCTTGGACAAAGTAGCGACTGGCGGTAAATGACAAAACTAGTTTTTCGGATTTTCTAGCAATCGCTTATCGCAAATACAAATGCATAAACTGGAATGAAATATGGTATAAAAATATAAATAAATATTAGCAGCAGATCTAAAACCATCATGCCATCAACATTTGACTATAATTTGAATTATAACCAGTGAATACGATGTGATGAACATTCGGCTGAGGGATAAAGCCATTATCGAATATTCGAAATTATTTTCATATAAAATGCTTTGATATCGCTAAGTAAGAGTCTAAAATGGGATGACAGGACATAATTATTACATTCAAGAGCGAATATTCCTTTTTCATTCACTATTAACGCATTTTTTATACTGCAAACGTGGCAATCAACCATAAGCACCGCTTAATATTAAGCAGTTACTGAAGCCTATAATCACTTCAACATGTATCCTTTGCGCGTTAACCTAGGACAAAGAATTATAGATTAGATAGTTGGAAAGTAATGAGAAGGGCAAGGTCGTGCCTCTAGAACTCACACATACCGGCAAAAACGGCGTAAAAGTGTTACTACTACCTTAGTTTCCTTTAAGGTGGTTGTACTTCCCCAGGAAAGCGGCCTCATTTATACCATCATAAAACAATGGCAAAAGCGGACTCTTATAGTCAAGAAACTAACCTAACAGAGTTACTACTCTTACACCGTTTATTTGTAAGATGTGGTAGCTGTCCAAGCATAGATGGTTCTCCAATAATGGCTATTTGAGCATAGTGTTTGGTAAAATTAGTCGCTAAAATACACTCGCGAGCAAAAAAATCGACTCACTCTATACATTCGCACTAAAAGAGCTCTAGCACTAAAATTAAAACTTAAATTTCATTTTAGGTCTTAAATTCTTAAAGTTTAAGGTCTAACCTTAAAAAAAACAATAACGGCAGTATTCTTTTTTAAAAAACAACTGACAACAGCTCTGGACAGAAAAATATAACATTATGTGCTCATTTACACCAGTGGTTGTTGCCTGACTCTAGGAGGTATAAAAGGCAACCTCCCCTTTCACCCTTATTAGTTGACCTTAAAACGTCGACCGGTACACATCTCCGCAATCTCCAATCAAGAATATTTCTATCAAATTGACACTACAGCAGAAACAGCGGCTCAAGCAGTCGCGCTATTGGAACAAGGCCTTAGCCAACGTCAAGTTGCTCGTACTCTACAAATGAGCCAGTCAGCGGTTTCAAGAATTTACCGAAGACACCAGGAGACTGGTGGCTTTAACCGGCGAAGAGGTTCTGGTAGAAAACGAAGCACTTCGGAGAGGGACAATCGTTTCATTGTCACCGCTTCGTTGAGAAATCGCTCCCTCACCGGGGTTCAAGTCCAACAAGAGCTCAGGGAAACACGTGGAGTAGCTGTCAGCTCGTGGACAGTGAGAAGACGAGTTAAGACAGCCACCCTAACTCCAAAAAGACCAGCAAAGGGACCGAAATTGACCTCAGCCCATCGAACAGCTCGCCTTCGTTTCGCTAGAGAACACGTTGATTGGACTGAAGAGCAATGGAGCTCTGTTCTCTTCTCTGATGAAAGCAGAGTATGTCTGAATGGTAGCGATAGAAGGAGAAGAGTCTACAGAAGACCAGGAGAGCGATACTCACAATGATGCATAGAAGAAACTGTTGCCATTGGAGGAGGTTCTTGCATGGTGTGGGTAGGCATTTCAATGGAAGCAAAAACCGAACTGGTTTTCAATCAAACTGGCCGCCATGCCGGAGGATTGACTGCGGAACGGTATATTAATGAAATCTTAGGTGACCACGTCATCCCATATGCTGGTTTTGTCGGGGAAAACTTCATCCTGATGCAAGATAATGCCCGTCCACACAGTGCAGCTGTCGTTCGCCAGTACTTAAATGAAGTTAACGTGCCTGTTATGAACTGACGATCTCGTAGTCCGGACTTGAATACTATTGAACACTTGTGGGATGAACTCAAGAGAAAAGTCCGGGCGAGATATCCTGCACCAACATCAATAGCTGAGCTTCGGGTAGCGTTATCTGAAGAATGGGATGACATACCGCAAGAGAGTGTGAAGCACCTCATTGAGTCAATGAAGAACCGCTTAGAAGCCGCTATAAGGTCTAGGGGAGGTAACACTATGTACTAAAAGAACTTTTTTGAAGATTAAAATATATTTTTTGATTAAAAGCTGTCTTTTCTTTTTGATTTTTCCTTTGTAATTTTAAGTTTTAACACACTAAAAGTTAATCAGCATATTTTCGTTACATAAACGAGCGCAAGTTAGGACAATTTGTACTCATTTTAAAGCTAAGACTTAGGACTAAAGAATTTAAGACCTAAAATGAAATTTAGGTTTTAATTTTAGTGCTAGAGCTCTTTTAGTGCGAATGTATAGAGTGAGTCGATTTTTTTTGCTCGCGGGTTTATCATCATCCGCTTGGTGAAAATACTAGGGTTCTCTATATGCACAGTATTTCTTCGGTTTATAATTCCTGTTTTTTATGTATGTACTAGTGACTTATATTCGCGAACAATGCGAACGCGAAGATGCCATATAAACAAATATACTCCTTTAAAAGGAAACCGTAAGTTCTCACGAAGTCGACAACGTTACGATTGCCTCGTATTCGTACGTGACCCGAAACGCTATTTGCGTCTACATAATAAATCGACGCCTGAACTTACGCGTGTTTACCTATTACTTTCAATCAAAAGTAATTGAAAGACTCGGCCTTGGACCACCACAAAATACGGAACACTAGTTCCAATAATTGCTGGCTTATATTAGTTGGCTAGTGAAAAAGTACCAAGTTAACCCTAGAATACTGATCAAATATACGCAGACTCAAGCCTGTTCATCCAATTTCTCTTGCTCTATCTGAGGTAAAGTTTTAGGGGCGTGCTTTTTGCTATCTTCCGTGCGCATCTCCAGATTACATCCTGCTGCTGAGAATTTTTTAACAGAATAATTCCATGAAACTGTAGCCGACTTAGGAATCTAAACATGGACTTCACCTTCGAACGTAGTCATATTCCAGAGAATCAACATGAAATATACCTAATCGTACTAATAATCTGATTGATTATATATTTTGAAATTGCGATGATAAATATAGGTATTGATCCACTAGATATAGGTACACTGTATATCGTTTCTGAAAGAACAGACACAAGTTAAATGCTTTGATTGACTAAGGCCCGATTCCAATATCAAGAGAAGAGTTGTTTTAGCTGCAAACAGTTAAATTATAACATACTAGCTTTTGTGTGCGGCTTCGCCCGCGTGGTACCTACATCAATAAAAAGTAGCCTATGTCCTTCCCCAGGTTTTAAACTATATCTGTACCAAATTTCATCTAAATTGGTTGTGTGGTTTAGCAGTGAAAAGGTAACAGACAGACAGACAGATAGACAGACAGAGTTACTTTCGAATTTATAATATTAAGTAAGGATTTTTCATAGAATATGTGTTGAACTTAAATGTTCGTAGGTACAACGACTCGTTTCTTGAATATAAGAACCGGTCGTAACTGAATTAGCAACAGTTGGTAACCAATCAAATCACTTGGCATAAATGTGATTTTGATACGTCGTTCGTTACTCTCAGTAAATAAATTATTTTGCAAAACTTGCAACTTTTAGTCATTTATCCTAGAACAACAAGGGTCAATGCCCACAAGCTGCGATAACGACGTGCTCTGAGAAGTACACTTGAATGTCATCTCAATGTCAAAAATATTGTCGAATAGTATGAGCGGCGGCGTCCTCGATCCTATTAATATTGTTGGGATTTTCCGTCAGGTAATTACCGATAACAGCACTCAGTAAAGGGCAGATAAAGCTAAATTCCCGGTAATCATAGATAGACGCAATGGATCGTACCTTACGGTTCTTCTATACAACTAATTTAATTTTTCTCGTAGCCATTACGAGCTAGACACCGGATGCACAGACTAATTGGATGAACACATTAATCTTTTTTCTACATTTAAACGTAGGAATCTTGTAACAGACACGATGATTATTCCTTAGGAATGTAAATATGTATATAATGTAATTGACAATTATCGCCTGCTCCGTGCCTCGGAGAGCGCGTTAAGCCGTCGGTCCCGGCTGCCATGAACATCTATGGCAGTCGTTATTAGGATTTCAGTGCCCTCTAATATCCTGACACTGGTCTAGCCTTAGGGTATCGTTAGCCTTCGGGTTGCGGAGGTCAGATGGCAGACGCTCAGTGTAAAAACTGATAAAGCCGGTTAGACTAGAAAGCCGGCCCTAAGTGACTTGGGAATAATAAAGGCTAAGGAGAGAAGAGATATAATGTAATGGATTTACATTATATACATATAATTACATTAACAACGAATTTCCACATCATGAAATTCATATGATATTCTGCATCAGTTATTTCGCTCACTTAGACAATAAATGATATACATACATACATAGTCTGACGCCTATATCCGCTAAAGGGCAGGCAGAGGTGCATTATACCCACATTGGTAGAAAATTACTAAAATATTTTCTTGCGCGATTGGTGCTGTTGTTATTAGAAGTTTCCAGAAGGGAGGACTTTCATAATTACACAAACAAAAGTCAATGAAACCTATAAAAGGATATGAAAATAATATAATATTGGGATGAACCGTCATAAAGAGTGCTTCTTCGTGGAATTAATTTAACTTTACGGATGTATTTTTTTAATTAAATTTTTTTACAGTTCGGCCACCAAAAATTATTTCTAGGAAACGTTATGATGGTTGTTTATTATGATAAAATTAATGTCTGCTACTCAGAATTTCTTGACAGAAAAACCCAGTAAAAAATTCATGTGCATGAAAAGCGAGACCTAGCGGCTACTTTCTATAGCGGTGTTTGTATATTTTGTTATGTCTAATTGCTACTCTTCAACAATCATAAACAAAAGATGAGAACTTAATGTAACGTATGTATGTTAATTGCGAAAAATTTGCCAGAAATGTGAGGGTCAGCGTCCCCGTTTTATTTTTGCATTATTTTGTGAAACATTTTTGGAGAAGTTTCAACAAAACCGCAACCGCAGCGCGTATCACAATTAAGGCTGTAAAATTATCTCTCCCAGAGCGACGGAGCGCAGCTTACGGACGTGTTTATCACACAACTATGTTAACAAGGAATGTTCAAAATATTTGTTATATTTTCTAGTAACACTAGTACTTCAATTTTACGCCCGCAGGAATTTTACGGGACTGCATCTCGGTATTCAAAGTAATATATATTAATATCAGATGAGTCTATCTGTGTGTCGACTTATATCTACGTACGTTCAACGGTTTACGCGTAATTAAGTAAAAATCATCTGGACACACTTTCAAATTCTGCATGTACACAATAATATCAGTATGCAAACCTAAGAAGCAGACATTCTTAGATTTGCATGGATCATACTAAGCGCCATATCTTCGGTTCAACTGAATTGAATTAGTTGATGAGATTCTAACTGCATCCCATTACTTACTGAAAACTGCATTAAAATCCGTTCAGCAATTCATCCGTGACTATAGAACAAATACCTGATACTGATACTGATAAAAAATCGTTAGGTCATTGTTTCTGGTCAATTGGCAAATTTTTAAACTGCTACATATTCTTCTCCTTCTTGACTGCATCAAGATTTATGTTTAAATTTTCCAAATTATTGAGGTTAATGTTTATATTATATTAGTAAATACATTTCTATTTAACAAACCATTTTTATTATCTTGGTTTACTTTATACACGGAACTGTAGAATCGGATTATTTACCCTATGCCGTGCCGTTTTATACGATACGATCCTAAAGAATGGCAACATTATTTTTTTACATGATGTATAAAACCGTTAACTTTTAAAACACAGTATCATTTTTAAAATATTATAATCGACACAATACCGTTCGCTGAGCAGAGTAAAGTTCAGAAGTGCTCAGTTTTAACTACGACGTTGTTGCACCTGCGTCAACATCACGTACTATTTTTATAAGCACTAAAAGTAAGAAGAAAATACGTAAATCTTAACAGCAACTTAAAATAAAAATAGAAGAATGCTATTTCTTTTCTTTGAAAATTTTCAAAACTCAGCCAATTTTGTACTATAGTGGAGTGCTATAGCAGAACGTACAATTCTTTGGCATCGGTCGAACGCACTCCAATTAGGCTTTTGGCCAGCTTTGATTAAAGTCTGGTCGATTTATATACCAACTGATTTTACAAAGAGAAAGTGCATGGAATTCTAAAAGTTATCAGTGTTCTGTTTTTATATAGATTGTAAAGAGAAACGAAAGAAATAAAACGAATGGCGGTTCCTTATTTGTTGTTAAGTTCTGACTGAGATAGTTGGCTTTACTTGATTCCTACATTCTTTGGTATATTTGGTGGGCGGTTTATTCTTTTGAAGTTAGAAAAGCAATCCTAATTTTTATGAACATTTTTGTGTGGTTAGTTCTTATTCCCAACTCATTTTTCGATGTAGCAAAATTGATCAATGATTACTATTTTATTGGCCCCTAACTTTTATTACGTAAAAGCGTCGTTAAATAAGTGTTATGGATGTTTTGTAAAAGGCTTCTTCTTATGGTAGAAAACGTTTAAATGTAAGACACTGACGAATTCCCATTTCATTAATATTATAAAATTAAATGTAAAAACAACTTAGTCTGGTTCTTAGGTTTACATTGTTTTAAGCACTACTAATTCAATTTTATTTGTATTAGTGTGGACAGCGCTATGGAAATGAAAGGACATGGACTACATATAAAAACGTTTGTAGATAGTATGGTAGAAGTAGTCGTCAACGTAAGAGGCTTCTAAATGGAGCATTATTTCATTGCAATAGGTATCTATACTAATATTATAAAGTTGAAGAGTTTGTATTTGTTTGTTTGTTTGGTTGAACGCGCTAATTTTAGGAACTACTGGTTCTAATTAGGCTATATAACATCACGTTACGACCAAAACGAGCGAAGCAAAAATGAAAAATGTTGCAAAAACGAGGAAAATTCTCTTATCTTATATGAAGCAGACGAAGTTGGGCGGGTCAGCTAGTGAACAATAAAAACACCCATACTGTGTAATGAATACGGCAATATTGCGTATCCTATATATGTAGCATGGCTAACACATTAAAATATTATTAAGATGGCCGAACTTTAGTTGCGAATATTGCAGTGACATAATGTAGTGAAAATATTGTTCACTACAAATCCCTGTACGAAATGCTTAAGAGCTGTCAATGGCATTGCTAATTAACAACAAATCATTGTTACACATAAATACTCAGGCCTGAATAACCCTGAAAGTATAAGCAGAAGTGTGTGTTCCATGCACATTTCGTCACCTATATTTTTAGAACCTGAATGTTCGAAATAGGTGAGAGTCCGAAAGGGGCTAGCATATACATAGCTGTTTAATGGAAACGTTCGATCGTCGATACACACTACACGAAAATCTCACGCCACATCGCCTCAAAAGCCGTTAAAGCTTTCAACGCCACACTGAGCCCTTGAGCGATGACTCTGCAACCGAAATACGTCGACTGTGGGCCAAAAAGAATCTCGCACCCTCACATTATATCACACCACAGTAGTCTCTACTACCTGGTCACACTTGGCACATTTGTTGGTATTCTTCTTGCCGAGCACTTGCACAATATCAAAGCTTTGTGAGGCCACCCCTAACGCAATTAGAATGGCCGAATATTATGCAAATAATATATAGTTCACACTAGTACCATTGACAGGAAGAAGAAGAATGGAAACGTTACTCCGTGCTTTGAGAAAAATATCTGCTTTGATTAATCGAGAATTTTCTTATAGAAAATTTCAATAACTGTTTGCCTGATCTAAAAATTGAGACCGATATTTCCAGGACTAACTTGACAATAAGTCAATGGCAATCTGCATTAAGAACAATTAAATACGAATGTTATTTTAGGATACCATAAAAAAAAAATTGTTGATTAATCCAGACTTATAAATCCTTAAAATAACTTGTTAGGCGATAAATATAATTATATTAAGCCCCGACTGTTAAGAACAAATAACCTTTTTAATGAAAACAGTTTCGAAGTCTTTTCACTCGAATACAATTGATTACTTTTCCTCAACATTGTAAATATTTAATCTTTTGATTAAATGATTCGTAGCGTTGTGCGTAGGTTTTAAAACAATAGACATATAACGAAAATTTACAACGTAAATGTATCATTTCAGTATTATGATACAATAAAAGTCAAATAGATAAAGGTTTGGATTGTACAAATATCATAACGCCCTACATTATACTCCTAATCCTAACTAATATTATATATATGAATGTGAGTTTGTTTGTTTACCTACTTATTTGTTACGCTCTCACGCCTTAACTCTTCGACCGAGCATCATGAAATTTCGCATACAGCCTATGTCCTTTTCTGTTCCCCTAAAGTTATCTAGGGGAACAGAAAATCACATATCGTTTATCTAGAAAAAGCACTATTACAAATTTTTACCTAATCTACATTTACGCGAGCGAAGCCGCGGGTAAAATCGAGTAAATAATACTGAGAGGATCCAGTAATATATTACCGGCTCGCCTCAGTAGAATAGCGCAGTGGGTATGACTGCTGTTAATTAGGTATTAGGTTCGTTTCCGGATCGGGCAAAACATTATTGTATTTTAACTTATAAAATTTTTATTAGCAGCACTAACTTCGTTCCTGGAGAACGCCAATAGGTTCTCACCCTATAATGTGGGACCTAAAATGGTAGTTGTCGAAATATGGGTGTTGTAATTTCTGCATGTCTGCCTACCCTTTCGACAAAAGAAGACTATTTGTTTCTGTGTTTAATAAATACTTATTATCCGAAATCTCTTTGAGTACGTTGTTATAGATTGCTCAAATACATACGTAGGTATATAGTTATCTGCCATTTATACAAAATTAGCTGTCCCTCGGCAATAGCACTTTATCCTAGATGAAAAGTATCCTATGTCCTTTTTTATACCTCTGACAACGTGTATGTGAAATCGCATGATGATTGGTCGAGTAGTTAAGCCGTAAAAGCGTAACACACAAACTTACATTCGCATGTACAATTTTATAGTATTTTCGCTGTATGATGATATGCGTGACAGTTCTCATATTACGCGTCACGCATATTACTTTCAACTTATAAAAATAAATTGGCAAAAAGAAACTATTATTTAAAACAAAGTCTATTAAAAAATTACAAAGTAAATTGTAACTAGTATGTCTCTCTCTATTTTTATAATTATTATTAACTGTAAATAAATTATGTAAATGTAATAAATTAAAATCCTTAAAATGTCAGATGCGTGAAACGGAATCTCTGTCAGTAGAGATTAACACCATGGAATCGACATGAACTTCATGAATAGGAGCGGCTATCTTGAGATCGAATACGTCATATATGCATCTGCCTTGTATGCGGTTTGTGTTTTTGTCTGTTTGGCGTGTTTGTTTTGATTTCCTTGTTAAGTTTTTTGTTGTGTTTTTATTGTTTTTGTGTGGTACGTACAATGCCGAACACAACAAAAAAGATAGTTTTAAACTCTCAAAGTCGTGAGTTAGTGCTTCGTTTGAGGACCCATCTTTGAACGAGAGCGTGCAAACGGGGGCCCGGTAAAACCGATCGAAAGTAAAAGTAAAAGTAGAAAAAACACAATCGACAATACTTAACGACTGGGATAAATATGTCCACTTCGACCGAATTCGAGGTCAACAATTAATTATCTCAGTCGGAGAAGATTCCGATTCCGATACGAGTGTTGTTTCGAGTGACAGTGACGAATAATTATAAAAATATTTTAAAAAGACTGCGTTTTATTTATAAATGTATTTGCCAAAACACTTTTAATATGAATTTATTTCGAAGATCTAAAATCGGTAACTCCGATTCCATTTACTTTGCCAATTAATTCGATATTTTTAAATAATCGCTTAAATTTCCTTAGGTTACGTCACTATAATTGTCAGTCATGAACTGTCATGCATATCATCATACAGCGAAAATACTTTAGTTAGGATTAAAGGTGACACACGTAATATATTTACTAATCAAATAGGTGCTCTATAGTACATATTTTGATTTACAGTTCTTTAAGGAAATTGTTGACATTTTAGTCTCGATCCGATTTAATAAATCTGTTTAATTCTGAGAACAAATGAACAGTTTATAACATTCTCATAAATGTTACGAGTCGAAATAAGATGTCTGTATAATGTACAAGTGGTTTTGTTACATCGGCTGCTTTGTTTCAATGAAGGAATTCAAAAGAAGGAAAGACTTAGTTTGTGAAAGCGTCCAAACTAAGCATGCTTACATGAAGAAAATTTTCTTATTCTTAGGGCCTTTTCTATACAATAAACTAAAAAAGTTATTAAATATATAGCATTAATCATAATCAATGTCACATAGTTTTAACAAAGTACCTAAAAACGTTTATGTATTCAGATACAGAGAATTTGCTAGTAGTTGTAAAATAATTTATTTTTGTTTAAGCAATTTTTATTTATAATTGTTATTGTTTATAAATATTTTAATTGTAGTTATACTTAACTACCTATATATGTTTGCAGTACATGTATAAATGTTAAATGTTTTTTGTAGACCCTTACTTTATTAACAATAGAATAACAATGTAATATTAGAAATAGCCTGAAACACAGGTCTCTGACCTAGTTCAGGTAATAGAATGTAAAAACAGACTGTATAAACAAGACTTTTTGTGTCCAATTTTTAAATTGTAAAATGTTTTCCTTTAGATTAAATATAGTTTTAATGTGAATTTAATACAATAAGTAGCCTGTAATGTGTTTTGTAAAGACTTTTATTTATTTATTGAATAAAAATTGATTATTATTATTATTAATGATATTATCTCTCGTCCTCTTCCCTTAGTCACTCTGTAGAAGTTCTATTATTTATTTATGTTTTCTTTAAAATGACAGCTCCCACATTAGGAATAATTCCTGTGTCGCGGAGGTCTTTACAAACAAACAAACAAACTCATTTTCGCATTTATAATATTAAGTTAGGATTTCATATAGAAAACTCAGCTTCTGTATGTGTTTGTAAAACTCGGAAAGTAGTTAATGGAATGACTTGACACTTCTACGCTGCGTTACATTTCTATGAAAGTGTTTTTATATATTTTAGCCCGGAATTTCCACGGGAATGGGCATTACGTCAATAATAATGAATCTTAGATTGGGTCACAGCAAATCGTAATCGGGTTTAGCTGGAAATCTAAATGGTAATAAAACTAGGTTAAATGTGTAACATAAAAAACAGAGCAAGAAACAATCAAATCAAATCAAATCATTTATTAATTTGCAGAAATACTACATATAAAGACACAATACATATAAAGACTACTCATTTCATTTATACACATATTTGCATAATATGTCAATGTGTATTTAGGTAATATAATTGGCTATTAAAATAGGCAATTATATAACTTAAATACACATTGACATATTATGCAAATGTGTGTATAAATGAAATGAGTAATCATAGAAAAATAAAATATTTGTATGTACTAGTACATAATTACGGCATAATGTATTAAAATACCTTATGCCGTAATTATGTACTAGTACATACAAATATTTTATTTTTCTATGATTTAAACATCAAAACAAAAATTTTAACCGAAAAGAAAACCGAATTCATGTAAGAATATTCTAAAACAAAAATTCACTAAAAGTTAAAATAATTGCGTATTCTTGTGTCTACATACGACTAACAAATATTATTATAATATTTATATACAGTTCACCTAAGCAACAATTTTTAATTACCTATATTATGTGTAGGTTGCTTAAAAGACAATCAAATTATAAGGATAATATAATGTACAATTATTATTATTTATGCAGTCGGTGTCAGACTAGGTAGGTTTTAACTATGTACTTAAACGTAAGATTTCTTACTATAATCATAACATAACATTGGCATGCACAATCACACACATAGACGCAGCACGCGGCGCGGGCGGCTGACACGTCCCGAGGGGTCTCCGAGTTTGCTATAATATTGTTTAGTATCGACTAGAATGTTCTGATATTGATAAGTCGATAAAAAAGAGGATACTACCTATATCTATACCACGGGGAGTGCTCTGAAGAGTTATTCCACCTTATCCCGCCCTCCCCTTTCCTATCCAGAACAACGCGTGCTGGGCTCAGATGCCATCCTTACACGGTAGAGTCGATTAGAGCGCGTACCAACAAGTTTGAGTCCTCATACCTCTGCCGAACGACCAAGGCATGGAATTTTCTGCCAAGGCACGTGTTTCCTTCTTCCTTCAATCCTGGGTCCTTTAAGCGGGGCGTGCAAAAAGCACCTTCTCAGGCCGTCAAAGTAAAGACCTCAACATCGCCTCGGCTGCTATGAGGGCGGCGTGGAGGCCACTGCTCTTAGACCACACGACTGCTTACCATCAGGTGGAGTGTGGTCGTTTTGAAGAGCAAAATAAAAAATAAAAAAAATAAATATCTTAGTAAAAATATTTTTACGGATTTATTTGTCACAGTTTTTCATTGTACGTGACCCCTAAATATGATCAGACTTTTCTGTTACACGCTGTATACCTACTTAAGATACTACATATTATACAATACAACAATTGTTATGTAGGTATGCAAGATACTGCTTGCATATCCGTCGCCATATTGATTCTGGTATTAATAGCAAGTTCTAAACCATCTAAACCGCAGATCTGAACCTACAAGCCACCTAGAGGCCAGAACCCTATTTACCAACGGTAACACATACGATAAGATCAAAATGTAAGAAACTGATATTTGCTTGGCATTGTATCAACCAGATAGCGCTTTCAAACATTTTACTCTTAGCTGACCTTGAATGTTGACAGAGAATGGATTATGTCTAGCCTCTCTTAGTGGAAGCTAACTCGATTCCTTAGTTAATGATACTACAAGCGAATAATTAAACATTTGTTTTATCGCACTTTAATAATGAATTATACGTTTGTCTTCAAACTTGTTAGAACAAAGCTCATTCGGCGGCATCACCGCATTTATCAAGCTGAGCTCAAGATGTTTGCGCTTAAGTACACACTTTAATTAATTCCAAGAAATTAATTAAAACTTACACAGATTGGGTCTGTGTAAAGTGTGAGATAATGCGAATAAAATGGATGTAGCGGTTTTTGCATCAGACAAATCCTTTGAGTTTTCTGTGTTCTGTAATTATGTGAAAACCAAAACAGAGTTAATTAGTCTAGCTGCTTTGAAAAGGGTAGATACATGCATTTTTGTAGTGAAAACTTCTTTAGGCGCGTTGAGCACTTCTTAGGTGAACAAAAATCATAGAACTCGCGTCATCGTCACGCTTCTACGCTTTCCATTTTTGGATTATTTTAGAATATTAACAATATCTCAGAAATGGTGCGTCCTATGCAAAAAATAATGAAATTTTGACCCCCTTAATAACCTCGAAGAAAGTATCAGGAATCTGACCCGACGCTTTTTCTTTTGTGTGTTTATTATTACACCTATTTTATTTTACTTATCCTAATACGAACAATTTATGCGAGGGCTCCTAGACCAAAATCTAATATTAATACTACACGAACTCCTAAACTATGCATGTGCATCAAGATTTTAATCACTAGACTAAATGAAGTAAATGAGATATGCCAGAATTATAGCATGTTGAAATACCTACTCTATGCCTCCTGGCAACAGACGTTTCTCATAAGGCGTATTTCAACTTTTCTGGAGGGGCGCCGGTATCGATAACGGTTTGCGTTTTCTTTGCTACTAGGTATGCATATGATCATAATACATAGATAAAACTATCTATTACCAGTTAGAACTTGAACTCAATCGCTATCACTTAAAAATAATTGTATCAGATACCAGTATAGGACGCTGTCTACAAAATAACTTGGTAACATTCCAAATAGAAAAATTCAAGTCATTATTTCCATACAGACAACTTTATCTTTACGTCCGACAATTAACCATTAATTCTAACCAATCTGGAACTTCTACACCATAATATGTGTCGAAAGAGAATTTAATATTATTAGTCGAGAGTAGACTAGCAGTCTCATACGTTTTCAAGCTTCTGCGAATAGTTTTCCACGTGTAAAGCATTCACGTCCTCATGAGAGCTATGCATTTCCAGTATTGAAAAGTTACTTTGAAAACAAATAACCAATATTCGTTCGTAGAAAGAATAATACTAGCTTTAGATCACTGTACCATTTAGAATTACTTTGTGCTTGTAATAGCAAAAACACAGAGCATGAAGCAAAATGTCACTAGATTAGGAATCTATATGCTCTGTAAACAAAAGCGTTATGAAGATGATTACTTGGTTACCTTACTAACTTTACACCTACCTAAACTTTTACCTTACTTAAGTAATAGCTAGAGAGCGATAATGATTTTTGACCATGATCAGAATAATCATACTTATATATGTATATAAGTAATGTAATTGATGTGATGTATATAATTATATTTAATAAGGTAATATTTCGATATATTGGATCTTAATAAATTAAATTCTAATCAATAAGAAATATCAATATTACTCAACTGAGTACATTAGCGTATTATAATTATGTATATGGGAGGCTAGGTCGGCGGTGCTACCCCTCAGAATTATCTAGTGGCCACATCAGGATGATAGATTTCAACTTAAAATTCTATGGTAGTACGGCCATCGCTGTATAGGCTGAGAAATATGATGTGAGTGTGTCTTTTTACCTGACTGTGTTAGAAAGAGGGTTATGTTTATGAATCTCTTTGTATTGCACATCAAATAAAAAAAAAATAACATAATATATACACAAATTATTTACAAGACATATTAATTAAAGAGAAAAATAAAACAACAAAATTAAAAAGCGTCATAATATTCCTCCGCATCGTCGTCAATTGGCAACGTGCCCAGGAGACTGGCAGCATTGCCACGTTGAATGGCAATACTTATTCTTTGTGCAAAGAAAATACCAACCCTCTGGTTTACGTAAAGCGTCGATTAGCCGCTTAGCTAGGTCTCTATAAACAGACCTAGCACTTGGACCCCATGGCCCCAGCGTTTCGACACCAAACGGCTCAAATATGTACTCACCAATAAGGTTTTGATATTTGAGCAGTTTGAGCGTCTTCGCTGATGCAGCAGCAGCACCAGCACAACCCGCTGTGCTAGAAAGATGTGATGGCGCAAGGGTGTCGACACAAGTTGCATCCCACACCAAAGGCCTACCCATATGTTTATGAATGTATTTATTTATGTATGTCCTTTTCTTGGCACGTTTTGCGGCCTAAACGACTTGATGGATATTCATAAATGAGGTGTCGTTAGATTCCTCTTTTAATAGCGAGAGTGACACAAGATATATTGTTTTTGGTAAAATATATATAGCCGCTGTCAGCGATATGTATATTTTTATTTATTTAAAAAACAACAAGAAAAATTTAACTAGAATTTTGAATGAAATGATGGTATTTTGAAGTTAAACTAACACGAATAAGACTAGCTAGACTTCATGGTACTTTGAATTCTCTACATTTCACGATATTGAGACAACCATCATCTCAGGTTTCCCGTGACCATGGCTGCTGCAAAACAACCGACACGTCGGGAAAAGTGTAAACTTAAATCTAAATAGTTAAATAGCTTAAATAGTAGTAAAGTTCAACAGTAGTAATAATGGTAAAAATAACTAATACTGTACTTTACTGTTTTTAAATAAACAACGCATAAATCCGTATAAAATGTTTTATTTTAATCTATAACACTCGCGTAAGTTAAAGACATTATTATGTAAATAAACTTAGCACAATGATTTTGTTAGGACGATGTCACGTCACTAATACAATGGTGTGAGTAATAGTATACCGAACAAAATGAAACGCCTCTGACTCAAAGAACGTGTCGTGCTAAAAGCTAAAAGCGAATCTCCGCAAAGAAATTTTAATTTCGAATACCATTTTCATGATTAAATTTCGCCACGTTGCTAGCTGAAATATAAAACGGGTTTGAAAAAGTTATAATTAATGTATACCTGATATATTTTTATCTAACTCGTTGGACGTGAGCATGAACAGAATACCGAGCATTAAGTAATAAGTCCGATTCCTGGATTTAGCAGTAGTGTTATTCCATGAAGCAATTTTCTATAGAATTTTATCCGGTGAATAGGTAGGTAAGAGCGCAGGCATTTCTGTCACCCTTCGTCAGTCCCCTTGCTTTTCTCCTTACTTTCTTTATTAGCTTAGGTGGCAACTTACGAGCAATGCCATCAGTGTATCAGTAATGAAAGTACTTGACATCGGGCGGGTTGTGTACTTGTTTGCGACCTATCTGGTTTAAGTAGGTAGTAGATAGTTGTATTTCCTTAGCATTGCTTCTGCGATATCAAGAAATACACAGTAATGTTCATGAGCGGCTTGCTTACCATTAAGTTGACCGCTAACTCGTCTAACACCATCGGTAATAAAGAGAAAGCGTCGGTTGCACATCAGTAGAGTTTGCAACAGCTGTTTCGGATGCAAATATCGGGTCAGTATAAGTGTTAAGAGATCTATCTAGAAGTTCATATTAAAAGCACGGAGTCTGAAACTTTGACCGGTAATTGTCAATACGCTCACCTTCTATTACGTGCGATCTCAAACCTTTGCTGAGAAATCTAGTTGACTCTGCCTTACCTTTCGGGATATAAGCGTGAGACTATGTCTGTATTTACAGCAAGATTAAACCTTAACCACATTTAAACGACGACTAATTAATCAGTTTCAAGCCTTGTATCCAAAACACTCAAACGTCGGGTTCATAATAATTGCTTACAAACTGAGGATATAAAATATAATCTCCAAAAGTGTCCTCAATGACTTAAAATCGGGCTCTTGTTTCCACTTGACTGTTCAAAATTCTTAAACGAATTGTTCTTCAATATTCTTTGTAATAACTTTAAACGTATTATTCAGTTTAGAATTAGATCACGTAAATATTTTCAACATATTGGCGTGACGACGTTTTTTTTAAGTTTTTGTGGCTTCATAAACATTAAAACAACGGACATGAAGAGCACCCAGATTCGGCAAAAAGATGTTGTACACGTGCACATCACACAATGTTTTATCACGTATGGGGGTCGAACCCACAACACTCGGTGCAGCGGCAGTGGCGATCCCTAATCGTTTTAACTCTTGAAAACTCGTTCTAAATATGTGCTGTTAAGGGCTGTGTGATGGTAAGTGGTTTTTATTAAGATTGTTGTATTTAATCTGTTCTAAAAATTATCGCATGAATAAGGATTGAACGTTTCGATGTTACCTATGCGTCAGATACTGCACCAATAAATCAATACAATCATAGTTCTGCCGAATCTCTCTGTTCGTTGTGCCTATTGTTCAATTATTGTAAAGGTCGGAAAACGTTTGCCTTCGTCTTTTCCTTTCAGCTGACCCATTCTTATTTGCTTTATAGACTCCCTTGACTTTCCTTTTGTCGTTCATTTATTTCACATACCCTAACAATTTTAGTACACCCTTCGTAATCGTTCGCCATCGAAGATACATCTAGTAATTTGCTCAAACTGGGGGTCGAACCTCACATGTGTTGTTAGGTACAACATCTTCTTTCACGCCAGTTAAGATACTAGGTATCTGGCATATATGTATATTTAAACAAAATTGATAACGAGAAACGACTGTAAACTAACTACTAAATAGTTACAAACTATGACGTAAACTACTAAGTTTGCGTTCCATTTATACGAGAATCTTAGACCAAGTTTGGGAACTAACTATGCCTACCTATAGAGCGTAAGTTTCAGAGATACAGCGTGTTTTCCCAAGGGTCACTGTTATAGTATGTCTCTAATTCAATGTGTTATGTGATACTAATCATAGTTATGATTGTGGAATAATATGACGTAAATTTGCGTGAATACGCTTACGTCGTCGTATACGTCTCATACATTTACAACGAAGAGTTAGGCTAGAATTTTGCTAATGTATTATAAAATAGATCACTTAATGCTTACTTTCCACTGAAATACTTTTTATGTTTTTTCGGTGTTTACGTAGTTTGAGACATCCAAAGTTATTATCTTCTTGTCGCTAATGTTGAGCAATGCCATATTTGTTCATTTGATAGCAAAAAATACTATGTTAGAAGGTAGGTGTTTATGTTTCCTGCAATTAATGAGGAACACAGCTTTCTGCTGTATACCCACACATTGGAAAATTCTTTGTTAGTACTGAGAATTGCTATATTCCTAATAAGTTTCTCTATTGATACAAATGGCGTATAAGATTTGATCTCGAGTTTAAATATTAGTTACTCGCGCAAGTGCTCACAGTTAATCCTAATTAACAAAGCAGATAATTCAAAAGACAATGAATTGCCATTGACAGTCTAGTCTTCTTTTCAACATTCCCAATCAAGGAAATGGTCTATCTGTCTGCCATATTTCATCCAAATCTGTCAAACAGTTTAGGTATGACTGAGTAACAAATATTGAATCCTTAAAACTAGCCTACATCTTTTCTACTTCTTTCAAAATTCATATTTGTTTTATAAATAGGATTTCTAAGACTCATGAAATAAAGAGTCTTGAAAAATACCTCAAGTATCATTCTTCACAAATGCTTAATAATTCAACTTTTGAGAGATCTCGCAGATAATACTAGCGCTAGCTAACAAGACCACGATACTATCTCACCACAGATCGAGATATCTCTCTGTGGTCCGACAACACGCTGCTAGAAAATCCATATTATTCATGACGTGAACGTATACGGACAGTCAGCTTCAACTAAAAATACACTGAATTCAAAGGTAAAATCCAAAACTGCTGAATAAATTGGACATTGGCGCATACAGGTTTAATAACGGACTACTATACATTACAGTGGCTGATCCTTTTATAATCGCAGAATTCTCATGTTGACAAAATCTTACCACGTGTCGTAATAACTTTATGGGCACTAGGTTCCTCCCATCGATTGCTGGAACCAACGGTTTTATGTTCTTTGATGTTACTAGGTAGTCAGGAGAAAAGTAAGTATAATTGACTTATTTTATTTAAAATTTAAAATTATGTATTTTAACCCCTCCAGCTAATCTAATGAGCTCGGGTTAAGAGTAGTTTCATGTCGGTAGTGTAATGGCTGAAATTAGAATCCACGATCGCAAGTTAGGGAGAAGTGGTTAGATCTATCAATCCAAATTTATTTCGGCTTGTATTAAATACTATCGACAAGCAAAATTCGTACAATATTACCGGTAAACGCTATCATTGATTTATTTGCTATTAATTATACTTGTATGTATAGGAGCTGTGCTTTGATTACCCGTCATGAGCAGAATATACTATTTATTGTAAACATCAAAATAAAATATAGGTTCACAAGATGCTAAAAAATGAAATTTTCGTTTGTATCTATTATTTAATGATACAATGTTATAATTTGACCTTAATTAGATCGATTCAATTTATATTTATGTACTCTATGCTTCGATCAAATATACCATTGATCGATGACTCTATGGTACTTAAATAATTTTCAAGGCCTCGATAGCGTAGTGGTTAGTGTAACCGACTGCCACGCTTGAGGTAGCGGGTTCGATCCCAGCACAAGTCAAACATTTGTGTGCATGGACATGGATGTTTGTCTTGGTCTGGGTATTTCTGCGTACAATATGCATGTATTTTTTGTGTACATCTATCCATTGTCTAGTACCCATATTACAAGCTCTGCTTAGTTTGGTCTAGATGGTGTTGTGTGTATTAGATAGAATATTATTATTATTAAAATAAATAATAACAATATAAATAACCCCCTGATGTATCCCTACGTTGCCATCGTCGTGGAGCTTGCGCGCCTTAATGAGCACTAGGGCTATGCCGGGTAGAGTTACTCATACCGGACAGGTCTAGGGTGAGAGGTTAGACAAAGCGGGATACAACCAAATCTTTTGACCCAGTCACAGACTAAGAGCTATTTCCTTTCCTTCAAAATTTTCTCCCATCTTTTGCTTATCTCTTACTCAACCTGTTCTCATTTAAATCGTCACTTTTTTAGCACCTTCTCTACTCTTGCCCATCACACATCTCTCTAAATTTAAATGCGATATGCCTAGGAAATAGAATAATACCCCAGGTGGGTAACAGTGCTAACCGTGATGGAGAATGACATAGCCATACCCAACACACAACTTAAGTTCCACTCATACTAACAAACTTTCCAACTACGCAGATTTGACTATTGAACTCAAAACCCAGTGGCGAGTTCATACGCTCAAGACCATCCCCTTAATCATATCCAGCACAGGCGTCACGCCTAAAACACTCCAGACAAGCCTAAAAACACTAAACATCCATCCTCTCACATACACACTACTACAGTTATCTTAAATACATGCAGAATTGTCAGAAAGTTTTTATCTATAGATTAATTACCATACACCACCAGAGATGTTTAGGCCAAAAGTCCGAAATTCTGGCGAATTTCCCCAGTAATGGGCGAGGATAAAACCAGTAAAATATAAATAATAATGTCAGCCCTGAATTAAACTCTCCTGGGCACGGGCCTCTTCTCGGTGTGAGAAGGGTTAGGCCATAGTTCACCACGCTGGCCCAGTGCAGGTTGGCAGACTTCACATATCTTCGAGCAAATTATGAAGAACTCTCAGACATGCAGGTTTCCTCCGATGTTTTCTTTCACCGTGATACTCAAAGAGTGATATAAAATTAATATAGAGAATGTTGATGATTACCTTCCTTAATAAGGCAATAACTTGTAAATAATAACCTTTCTACCATAATTCGTCTATAATACGTCAGGACATTAATCTATCACACCATAAATTATAAATTGGTAGTGCTCGTAGTATCTATTTTTGGTTGAAATTCTATCGCAAAGTCGTCTCTACAGTATAAAAGTTTTTTTAAAATAAAATTGCTATTCAGCTCTCTCTCTCTCTCTCGATCTCTCTCTCCGCGGTTGGATGGTGAAAATCGCATTTACGGCTGACGTGTTTTGAAATCTTTAACGTATTGAAATTATTAGCCAAAAAATAATAAAACAGCCAATTAGTTTGAAATAGCGCATAGTATTATGCTAAAATGTATATGTACCTATATAAAAGTTGATGTATACTATAGACTTACCTTAATAAATGAAGATATAAATTATGATTAAAACTAGTCATGCGTTGGTTTATCTGCGCAAAAGTAAATCAGAGGCATTCTAACCTTTAATCTAACACTCTACTAAAAAGATTTTAGTGATACCAACATCTCATTATCAAAATTATGTTTCTAATTAAAAGGTAAATTAAAATAAATTACGGATCATCTTTCTGGCCATATTTTAAATTATTCCTTTGTATAAAATATAGATATTATTAAGGAATTACGTTAAGCTATTTTTTATAGACAAATCCCGCACTAGGAATAAGTCCTGTGTTGTGGGGGAGTTTACAAACATTTTATCCGACCGCCGACGATGAACGAGAAACGAGTAGAACTAGAAACTATAAACGAGTTGACGATCAGCGGAAAGCGAGTGTGTAGTTTCGACAGATTTGTCACCGGGCTATAAGCGAGTGTGCAAGTGCGACGAGCGATTACTCGCGCCACTCGCCCGCGGTCGCTCAGTCCTGTACAAACCTGCGCGCGCGACCTCAAATTTTGCATCCAAAATCGTCTTTTCCCCTCTCATTTTCTTCTGTTTTTTCAGAGTTGCCGCTGCCACTACACAAACACTATCGTAAAATACATCATCGTCGTCGTCTGAACTAGACAACAATGAGAGTTGCAATGATTTGTTGATATCCATACGTCTACTTTCAAAGGCGCACTGTTTAGAAATGATCATGAAAAGAAATGATCGAGCGAGCGAGCGAGAGAGTTTATTTTTGAAAGCTCTTGTCACTCAGCGACAAAACTAGTAAAGCAAGTCGTCGCCGGCAGTGTGAACAGTCAGAGAGCAACTTTTAATATATGCATCTCTTTCGTTTACACGGAATGTATATTAATTGTGCGTTTCTTGAGAGAGAAAATCGCCGATAGTTAGTCGTTTTCTCGCCGGCGGTCGGACCACTGCATAAACAACGGACACAAAGACCACGCAGACTCCGAACAACCATTTGTGGATCACACAAAGTTTTCGTCCCGTGTAGGATCCGAACCCACAACGCTCGCCATCCGTGCGTTGAGAGATATTAAGTAAGCTGTAATCTATTATTGAAAAATAAGTAATAATAATAATAGTGTTTTATAAAAATAAATAACGCGATAAAATCCTTATACAATTTGTTTAATTCCAAAGTAAATTATTTATATTACCTGTTTAGTTATAACTATGATGAATAATATGTAGGCGTTGAGCAGCAGTCCGATGGCGGAGATGACGGTGACGGCGACGCTAAGCGCGAGCGCCACCGCCGCCTCCTCGGCCCGCGTGTCCGTCCCGTTCATCTCCATGGGAAAAGGCTATATGTGTCTCTTTCTCTCTTCACACTAGCCGTTCCATGATGGGCCGTCGAACGTTTGCTGCTCCATTCTTCTTGATTTCGTCACCTTACTGCTGCCGCCGCGTTCCATAGCATCTCAGTTCTGCTGATCTGAAAAATAAATATTTATTTATTTACCGTAAGGTCGTATGACTTTAGCCCTGAGGGGTGACATTGGCCCTAATTGGAACAAGTTTGAGGGAACTTCAAACTTGACTACCACACCATTATCATACTTTTTGCCAAAAAATACACGTGGAAATCAATAGATAGCACTATAAACTGTTAGTAAAACAGCTTCTTCGAATTAAACAGCTTTTCCCAATTAAGGGCCAATGTCACCCCTCAGGGCTAAAGTCATACAAAGTTACTATACTTATTTGTTTCAGATTAGAAGTTTATATTATGTTGCAACAATAACCTATCGAATAGGCTGCTGCGCCAAGTCGTTAGTCGTGTAATTTGAGTTCAAGGAGTAACGTGCAATTTCAAAATACGAAATTCCATATTGTTTTATTTCATCAGTATTTTGTTCACTTTTATATAGCGACTAGATGTGCCCGTGGTTTCACCCGCTTTTATGATTACTGCGCCGCCTCCGTAGGTCGTAGCGTGATGTTATGTAGCCTAGAACCTTTCTCGGTAAATAGGTTATCCAACACTAAAATAATTTTTCAAATTGAACCAGTAGTTCTTGAGATTAGCGTTCAAACAAACAAACAAAATACTTCAGCTTTATAATATTAGTATAGATATATCGACAGAGAACCTGCATACACGATGGATTTCCATATTCTTTCCAAACATACGCTTAGCTTACCGTGTCGTCGTAACCAACAAAGGGCAGTTTTATAACCAAGTTTCGTATAACAAATGGTCTTCCGTTTACTTATAACGCTTAACAATCTACAAAGTAATACAACATGATTTGGTTGTATAAATGATGAATAGGTATAATTTAAAAAGTAGGTAACTACGCAAACTCAGTCGAAGTTGGTTTTCTAAATCTTTATAAAGACGCCACGAGCTCACAGAAGCTTAATGTCGGAACGGCAACAGATGCTCATTTCAAAGCCATAAAAAAGATTTGTGAGGATAATACATACGATGAGGACGAGAAAGCTCCTAAACGTTTGGAACAAATATTATGTGCTCAGGGTTACGTTCTTAACCTAAACAGTTTTCGGGATCAACATAAAACGTCTGATCTGTTTGTAACATTAATACAGGGAAAGAATAAATCTATTTATAAGAAAGCAAGATAAAACGTTTCAAGAGCCTTACAAATTTTATTAAAATAAAAAAATAACAATAACTTAATTTAATTTTAAATATTTGTTTGCATGGTAGGATGGTAGGTTACAGAAAAAGAGGTGACTGTGGCGCCACTAACACTCTGTCATTTCCACAGGACTGGCCTCTTTTTCTGTTGCCAGTGTAAAGAAATAGCATCAATTTGGTAGAAATATAGAAGTGGTACAATTTAAGCGCCGCCGGTTCAATATAGGTTACTCTCCCATACCGTGTATTAATGATTCGATTCACAATTTGAGCAAAGTGATTGAGGGTTTTCTTTAAGAAATTATCGGTGGCGACACGAAGTTTGATAAAAATTTCTGTTGGACGCCAATATGTTATACTTATGACGGAACTGGCGAAATGTAAGTGTGACACATATTTGCCTATCTCTTTGGGATATATAAACATAAGTCTTCGTATATAAATATTATATTGTACAAAAATATATTTAACTATGGCTTCAAATGGACTAAATAATTTAATCACCATAAATCATCGAGGTTGTGAAATATTTTGTAATATAGACCTATCTATATATAAAGATAAAATGGCATTTTTGCTTGGTTAGGTGGCACATTTCGCAATTATTACCGAAAAAGGTATTGTTAGGTGCCTCATCAAGGTTGGGATCGATATTCGACTCTACATTCCTTTACGTATTGATAAGATGTAATCAATTAGCAATTAGGTAATACGAGCGGATAGCAATCAATATTATTTTAATACAATCAAATGTTATTTTTATTTGATTGTTTAATTGATAGTCGCTCAACGCTAGATCGTAATCACCTTGCGTCAACGGATCAATCACATTTTGCAACTTCAATCCTAGCACGCTAATTTATTGATCGGTAGATATCCAAGTGTAATGATAGAATTTTGTCTAATATTTTAACAATATTAAAGCAATGCAGAATCTTTCTAGTTAAGATAAACAAACGATAAATCATATATAATAAACAAGAAAACCACAATATTTAAAAAAAAACGTTGGTATTTACTTATTGTAACTTGAAACAATTGCTCGCTACTATATCCAGCGTATAAAACGTTTTAAATTCTTTCACTAGATGCGATATCAGACTGAAAAATTTGAAATTCAAAGCACATTTCAAGATAATACAATTCAAATTTACATTTACGTCTTTGACGCGGTACGGTGACATGTCGATACGGCGTTTTGTAGATACAATCTTATTGATACCTAAAACGTTCCAATATCGCATGTCTGAGATAACGCAATGTCCCCAAATGCAATGTCACTGACAAATGACAACTTAAATATATTGTCATGTCATTTAAAACGACATGTTGTCATGCAGTTCTTAAACTATTGACGATTTAAGCACCTGTTTTACATTTAGATCAAAAGTTTTGCTGAATGTCTAGTTTTCAGCTTTGACGGAAGGGTAATTTAAATGTAAAGTTGTATCTTTGCTTGCAGTATACATTAAATCAAATTGTCACAACTGTCAATTTTAGTTTTATTCTTAGTTAAACCTTATATAATTTGTAGTAGATGTTTAATGTGATGCTTTTGAATCATTGCTATTATTCCATGTCATAACCAATTTAAACAAGTTCAACAACGCTAAGAATAGCGTACTTAAAGTTATTATTTTTTATTTTAGAAAAGACTACTCCCGCACCATTAATAAATCCTGTGTCGCGGGTGACTTTACAAACATTCAAATAACGGACTCAGAGAACATCCAGACTCGGAAGAATCATTTGTGGATCACACAAAGTTTTGACCCGTGTGGGATTCGAACCCAAAACATTTGGCGTAGTGGCAGTGCCAGGGTGACCGCTTAAACCACTCCGCCATCTGTGTAGCCAATTGTTAAGTAAAAAGAAATTAGAACTACCTTATTTTTTTTTACATACATGCATAGTCTCACGCCATCCCAAAAATTGTAGGCAGAAGTATAGTATAGCACCCATATTTCGCGAACTATATTTTTAGATCCCAAGTAATACATGGCGAGCCTACTATTGCTCACCGGGTGCATTTTTAGACTCTGTGTTACTACTGAGAATTTCTCGATAGAAAATCCCAATAACACTTAACCCGACCTGGGGATCAAAACCTCAAGCGCCACCGAGGTAGTAACTTTTTATAATAATTTTCTCTTCGTGAATGACCATACATATATTTTCTCTGAACAATTGCCTCTCTAGCGCAGTGACGTGACGAGTGCGCTTACGCAACTACGTCCTGAGATCCTTAGTTCTTTTGCCATGGCAGTACTAAGTATCAAGTATTACGTAAAACAAAACGTAGCTGTGAACATATAGTTATGCGATACATTTCAGCATTACCTTTCAGAGATAAGCAGGTGTAACATTACGTGTTGTTCAATAACCAGTAATATAGTGACATTTATAGTATAAACTGCCATATTACGAACGAACGCCCAGTCAATACGTAATTTGTATATATTATTCAACGATACGAAGGCAGGCCGTTGATAGATACAATTTTATACGTCCCGAAGTTCATATTGTGGTATCACAAAATAAATCAACGTCCTTCAAACGATCGGTATTGTAACGTGGGCTATTTATGTGGTAGTCGATACAGACAAGGTCAAGGACTGAATCGAATCAATTATAATAAAAATAGGGAACAAATCGATATAACATTGGATGTTTTCAATTTTCAGTTAAGTTCTCTTTGAATTATTCAGTTCGATTATATCCTTTAACGTACTTCTGATTGATACTTGATTGTAAAAATTATTGGTAAACACGTATAAAGTTTACTTTTATAAACTTTCTAAGTATTATAACTTATACTAAACTTTCTGATAATAAAAGTTGTAGAAAGAGCAAAATTACAATCACAGTATAAAGCCTTGTAAATAAATAAAAATTGTCAATAAGTATAAGTAATTTGCTGCCACGCAGACGTCTCGAGTACGATCCCAAGGCGGGCTCGTCTGACTTTTCAAAGTTATGTTATGTTATGTTAGTTAATTATCGCTTGCTAAACGGTGAAGGAAAACGTCGTGAGAAAACCTGCATGTCTGAGAGTTCTCTATAATGTTCTCCAAGATCAGTCAGGTTTGCCAACCCAGACTAGACCCATGTGGACTATGGGCTAACCCTTCTCCCACTGAGAAGAAGCCTGTGCTCAGCTGTGGGACAGTTTAATACAGGGCTGATATTATTATTATATTATATATGTATTACATTATATTAATATTGAATATGCAATTAGAAGTTCAGCCGTTGCTAATTAAGTATTTAGTAACGGTAATATTTAATAGGTACTATACACTACCAGCGTAACACGATTCTGAGTTTCGCTTAGCTCATTAAATCGAAATTAATAATGTAATTATCACATATCACAACCGTACTATAAGGATACAGAACATAATCCCAAAAAATAAAATTTCAAATAAATACTGCCACTTTTTATGCTTTTAAATTAATAAAGTATAACGAGTATAACCATATAAAGGCAAATAGGGTCGTAACTTGACACGAGTACGTAAAAACGTTACTCTCGCTACTCTACAGGTGCACGGCTCGGGGCATAGGTACCTACATGAAAAATATACATTTACATCAAATCTAAAGTGGATATAGTGACAAGAATAGAAAAGGGTATGTTAAGCTGGTTTGGATATGTAGAAAGAATGGATGAGGAAAGACTGACTAAGAAACTTTATAAGGCTAATGTGAATGGAACAGTCGCAAGAGGAAAACCTAGGCGAACGAACACTGCGGTGGTTTTAGTCGGTTCAGCCCAAGTCCATCGTAGGGCTGGATCCCGACATATCCCCATCGCCCGCCCCAAAACCGGCGATGGAGAATGATTGCACATTTCCCCGCGTAAAAATAAGTGTGGTTTATATGTCGTATAATACATAATTATAGTAATAGAATTAACCATAATTAACTAAGTCAAATTAATAACCAAGAACAAGGATGTACCTACTAGGTAGCAAAATCAGGAAACTGTTCTTGAACTGTATGTCATATATTATTATAAGCACTTCTTCTATTTGTATTCTATGTGATACAAATGACAAACGACGCAAAGTTTAAACTTATTTATCACTCACGTTAATTAAGGGAAATAAGATAAAATCGGCATGCCTAAAAGTTATTTCTAATTTATTTACGCAAAAATGCTTTTGTGAGAAACACCGTGGAAACTTTGAAGGTTTGAACTGAAATTTACGACCATTTAATCGAACGAATTTATTATAAGTCTATTTTTTTGGTTAAAACCCGTGTGCAATAAACCTTTAGAACAAAGACCAATATCGCTATATAATAGACCTAAGGGAAATCAAGTTACTTTGTATTATTCTAAATGAAAATAAAGAAGTAAAGGGTTTTAAAACAAAAGTCATAGTTCATTTCCAAATGAGGTTAAAAGTTTAAATAGAGAAGCGGTGGGTGGTGCGATGTTGTGATTTCATTACAACAAATTGTTTTTTAATTAAGTTACGTCTCTTCACTTCCCTGTGTTTTTGCAGGACCCGTTTCACTTTCATAAATTACTTGCGAAATGAGTTTATGAATGAGAAGGTCGTTATTTGCCCTTATCTTCCTCACAAAGTTTGTTTAGCAAGCAAGCGATGTTTTAATTGGTTTAATTTTCTACCTTTTTAGAGACAAGATTGTAGGGCATATTACATGAAGTTCGTGGCTGGGTTTTCAGATTCTGTGTTTCATTTAATGAATCTTAAAGTTTTGTTTATGGTTTGTAGTTAACCTTTATATTTATTTGATCTTACATTTAATACATAGATACACGGCATGTAAGCTATAAGGTTTGATTATATTTCGAGATAGTATAGAGAACCATATAAATAAAAGGAAGACCGAAAATCACTACATAATTAATAGGTTTGAAGATAAAAAAATAAAATTCGCAAATTGACGGCCTCGATAGCGTTGTGATTAGTGTAACCAACTGCCACGCCTGAGGTCGCGGGTTCGATTCCCGCACAAGTCAAACATGGATGTTTGTCTTGGTCTAGGTCTTTCTATATATAATATATAAGTATTTACAAAAAAAAAGTATATATGTATGTTTATCCATTGTCTAGTACCCATAGTACAAGCTCTGCTTAGTTTGGGCTATATGATGTTATGTGTAATGTGATAGAATATTATATTATATTATAAGTTTGTTAGCTTAACAAGATGATTTAATTTGTGAATACAATGTTCCCTATGTTTGATTTTGCACATTATTTTACACATAAGAGCAAACAGCAATCAAAAGAAATCTTTTTGTGCAAACAGTATTACAAATAATTGCAAAATAAAAAAGAAAGTTATTAATATTTTTAATTTGGATACAAGAAAAAGTCTCGCTATCTCCTTCAGGCTGCTGCATTGAAATATCAGTTACATGACAGTTTGTATCATAACATCATACTAATCCGCACAAAAATCGTTTCTACAGCATTAAACTATGCTATAGAAACTATGTAAAGGACCATTTACATTTTACTGCGGAGCACAAAAGTAAAAACATATTTAATTAATTATTTATCAAAGATTAAGTCAACATCTGTTGAGTGTGGTTAACTGTCTTCATAAAATAAACTCCAACATAGAGATTATCTCTAAAGCGAGAGTTGTCTATATAAAAACATGTTGTACTCGTAGTGCTGGTTAGTTAATATGCATATTAGAACCCCGAAAGCTTGCATTTTATAATAGTTTTAAGCCGATCCCGCTATTATCTTATGTGGGGGCCAGTCAGTGCAGACCGCCGACACTTCGACCCAGTGGGATCTTTTGTGTCGACACTCTCCCAATAACGACTGCCATAGATATTCATGGCAGCCGGGACCAACGGCTTAACGTACTTTCCAAGGCACGGAGCAGGCGATAATTGTCAATCAATACGCACATAATTTCGAAAAGTCATATAACTTCCGAAAGTCAGAGGTGCAAGACGTGGGTTTGAACCCGAGACCCTCTGCATTGCAGTCTGTTGGTCTCCCCACTGAGCTATCGCTGCTCTTTTAATCCCGCTATTAACCTAGTGATGTAGTGATTTGTATGAAACCAAAATGCTTTTGTATATTTAACAAATCTGGTGAATCTCTCCACAACGGATATTGAATGGTAATCTCGCGAGATAAACGAAATGGATTAAAATTGAATATTTGAATAAACATTTTGATACGGGTTGGTTCTGTTACGATACTGATAATATTGAATGAATGAATTAGGTATGTAGACAAATTTTATGGTACCAATATTTTTTAATACGTACTTATTTAGTCTCACGCGTTTAGCCTCAAAGAAGTAGGTGGAGTTCTGGGTATTACAACCACATTACGCCAACTAAGTATGATTTTAGATTCCACGTACGGGCCGAGCCTAATACCGCTTATTAAGTACAGTTTTAAATCCTATACTGCCACTTAAAATTCCTTAGTTAAAAAGTCCAGTACAACTTTTGCTCGATCCGGAAATCACCCAAATTCTCATGCGCAGCAGTAGTATAAATAGGTATTAATAATATTATCTTACGTGTACACGACTGTTACACGTTGCAATGAATCTACTTTAAACGGATTTTATCGCGGCTTATTTTTAAGTATATATAATATCAGCCCTGTATTAAACTGTCTCACTGCTAGGCACAGTGTGAGAAGGGTCCACCATGATAGCCCAATGCGGGTTGGCAAACTTCACATATCTTCGAAAACATTATAGATGTTTCTCAGACATGCAGGTTTCCTCACGATGTTTTCCTTTACCACTAAAGTAAGCGATAATTGTCTATTTAATATGCATATTATAACATTGAAAAGTCAAAGATGTGCGGCTAGGGATAGATCTCGAGACCTCTCCGTGGCAGTCCAACTGTCTCCCACTAAGATATCGCTATAAATATACCATTGGTAATAACGTTAATAGTATAATAATAACTTGTGTATTTAAAGAATAAATGGCGATAAAATCCGTATTAAGTAGTTTAACTTATTGCAGTTTATTTAATGATACTTTAGTACATTAATTTGCCCCGAATTACAATATGTTCGCTTATTGTTTTTGTAACGTGCATGTGAGTAGATGTTCCTATTTTGCCTTGCCAGATGTTGGAGGCTAATGAATTTTCTATATTGTTATAATTTTTAATTTTAAGGCATATACCTATATTTTATTCAGTAGTACGCAAATGGTATATATTATATATATAGTAAGCACGTATAATGGTGCAATAGTGTAATGGTTGCAGCTCCTTACAAATATAGTTTGTAAAACATGCAGCATTGTAAAATTGGCGATTATAAAGTGTGTGAGTGGCCGTGAGTTTCTTGCCCGTTCTTCTTATTGATTCTACGCCCTTTCTTTGCTAAATGTGGCAGCAGGCAAATGTAAATTCATATTATTGTTTAGTTAGTGTAACCTTGACGTTCATACGTGTTACTTTGTGACCTAAATGAATAAAGATATTTTAATATGATTTTGATTTTGAATATTAATATAACAAAGTAACGCAATTCGGTTACTGCTAAAACAGTTAAAGACCAGTTCATTAGTGAATTGATCAAATATTCTATTCCAGCGCGTTGCGTAATGAACGCGACTGTCCGTAAAGTTACATTTATTGTGATCAACCAGGGTTGCCAGATAAAAGATATTCTTCTGAATTCCCCCGACTTTATACAGAATGTCCGGTAATTAATGCATAACCTTGAAATGTCTTATAGTAGAACTGTTGTAAAAAATATGAAAAAAATCTATCCTAAACAAAAACAATGACCTGAGATATGATTTTTTTAAACCATAAATGAATCAATTTCATCGGCTTTTTGTTGTTTTATTATTAAACACTAATTATGCTAATAGATAAACAGTCAAAAGTATGACTAGCTATTGCACTTTTCTAATACGTTTTTCTTTTCTTTTCTTATTTTTCTGAATGGTTATCAGTTTTAATATAAGACATTTCAAGGTTATCCATTAATTACCGGACAGTCTGTATAACGATGTCCAGACTCCAAATAAAACACAATAGGTATATCCCGTCAAGATATTGGTAATAATCGAATTATTGGAATGTTGGAGTAACAACAAAAATAGAAATACGTACACTCGTTAGATACGCGTCTTTATGGAGACAAAAAATTAAGTATACCCACATTAATAGACGCGCAGGTAAAAACAACTTTCTATATACATAAGTCCCCCAATTTTTTAAAATAGCTGCACTATTAAATTAAACTACTATATACGGATTTTATCGCGTAATTTATTATCCGATTAAAGTTGTTTAATTTCAATGTTTAACATTCGCATAAACGTAAGACAATATAGCTGCACAAATAATAATTTTCTGGTCTGGCAACCCTAGGCGAGCATGTCGTGGCAACGGCTAATTCTTCGTTCAAAATTCACTGACATTTCCTGAAATGAAAGTAACAACTTTATGTGCTTTTATGGACTGTTATTAACTTTCGGTCGGGTCCACAAACGAACGGTTTAGCATACAGTAAAAGAACGACGAAACGAAAATACGTTTTTTATGCCTCATGAAAGGACATAGGTCTTCCTACATGACAGGCTAAGCCTAGTGTAGGAAGCTTTGTTAATTGCGACAACGATAACAGGTTCTTCATTTTATATGTAGTACCTTCTGTCTGATTATAAACTTGTATTAATTGTAAGAACTTGTTGTATAATTGAATGAATAGTAATGAAGTTATTATTACTTACATTCACTTAGGCTTCTATTCCAAGCTGTATTTCTTGATTTTCATTTCCCTACTTTCATTAACTGCCATATAATTTAATTTCTTTACGGATACTTTTCAGCTTATTTATACCAGAACAAACAAGGTTGGATAAACATTTCTTAAACGAATAACTAACGTTACTCATATAAACTGTGTATTGCATTACATAGCCCCATTCTCTAAACCCGAAGGGGTGCCTGCCCCTTCGGGCTTAGAGACTTAAGGCTATGTAATGAGATATATTACATGCTAACGTTTTAATAGCTGTAGTTTTAGATGCCACGTAATAGGGGGCTAGTCTATTGCCGTCAACCGGACAGTTCCAGATTTCTTGCCGCTACTAAGAATTTCTTGACAGGAAAACTTAATATCAATTTGGCCGACACGTGATGCAAACTAGAGATCTCATTAGTAAATTAAGCACAGTGAAATATAAAATACATGCCAATGTTATAAATGTAAAAAGGACTCTTTCTTTGTCACGCTTGAACCGATTTAAATTAAATTTGGGTAGTTTGAAACAATTTAAGGCCTGCCGAAGTTCATGTATTAAAAAATTGCAAGTGATTGTGGTGGATTAGGCAATATCTACCTCAAAAATTTATTCACCGCGCCCCAGTCTGCTTGTGAGCACGGCCGGTACAACCGGGCTTTTACTTCTAGCCTACCAAAGGGTATGAAAATAATAAACATGATCGATCGCGTATATACCCGTTTTTAATTATAATTAAAAAAATAAATTACTAGATTTTGTCCACGGTTCCGCTCGCGTTAATGTAGGTTGGGTTAGCTTAATTCCGGGCACGCCACGATCCCGGCGGTAAGTCCCATATTTGAGAAGTGGCTGGAGAGGCGGCATGGCCCTCACCTTCCGGCTGACAAAGCTAATGACTGGCCACGGTTGCTGCAGCCAGTTCCTGTGTCGCATAGGCCGGCAAGAGACGGTTGTCACCACTGCGGCGACTGCCGTGATGTTGTTGCAGACACGGCGTTGCACACGTTGGCGGATTGCCCTGCCTGGGCTTCGCAGCGCCGTGAGTTGGTCGCGGCAGTCGGAATTGTTGCCCTCTCGCTCCTGGCCTTGGTTCAGTCTATGGTCCGGAGTGAGAGGTGGTGGAACGCCGTCGCCTCCTTCTGTAAGGAAGTTATTTCTATCAAGGAGGCGGCGGAGCGGGAGAGGGAGCGCTTGAACCCTCTTCCCAACCGCAGAATCGGGCGCCGGAGGACGCGAGACGACCTCCAGCCATCCTGAGGTTTTACCTGGGGGTGGTGGTTTTCGTGGGCCTGCCCACCCCCCGTTCAGCACCAGGTCCGTGAGGCAGCGTGCCTGTTCCCACGCACCTCTGTGTCGTGTGTCCGTCCCCCTTCAAGGGGACAGTAGGGTTAAGTGACCAAAGTGTCTTTTCGTGAGTGGCCTGCCGTTTCATAGGGCGTGCCGAAACCTCAGCGGGGTCGAGATTGTATGTGAAAGTAATTCGCGCGACCTCACCGACTCAGGTTACATCGAGGAACACCGTGGTAGGTTTAGTCAGTATTCCGGGAGGTTCATTTTCATCGTTTCAACATCTTTCTTTTACCCCGGAGAGTCCGACATAAGCCCTCCGCCCGACCCCGCGGAGGGGTGAGCGACAATGCATGCCGTCAGGTAAAAAAAAAATTATCGGTCGAGTAGTTAATACGTGAAAGCGAACAAACAAACATAATCACATTCGCATTTATAATATAAGTTAGAATGCAAATGAAGTCGCGTGCAAGTGCTAGTATTATTATAAAATGTCGTCTACATAAATGCTTACTGGCCATTTCGTTAACCCACACATTGTTAGTACAAGCCATTTGTAATTTGCCTTGCGGGTAGTTTTTAATCGAAACTATGTTGATTTAGGGTAAAGTATTACATTTACTTTACATTTCCAGTAATGTTGGGAAAGTTAATTAGAATCAAAAATATATAGGCTGCCATCTATTCAGTACAAGTTCCCAAGGCGGCCTGACTTTTTATGTATTGTCTTTTTTTTCAATGTCGCACTGGTAACTAATGATAATACATAAAAACCCATCTCTATGCATTGTCTTTTTGTTCATCTCGATTTATAAGGGAACCAATAGACACAGTCTGCTAGTGGGAAAACTGTACAACAAATTAAATAAAATATTTCCCAAGAAAGTAAGAGTGCTTTCCCGCGAAATATTTTATTTTTGTTTTTGTCTTGCGGCTGATAGGTAAATGCAAATGGCGCGCGCGCGTCTCTGTGTCGTGCCCGTCACCCCTGTAGAGGAGGATAGTAGTGTTTTATGAGTGAGAAGTGCCAAAGAGTAAGTCTCTTCGTGTAGTGGCCTGCCGTTTTATACGGCGGGTCGAAACCTCGGCGGGATCGCGACCGCATGTGCAAGTGATTCGCGCGGCCCCGCCGATAGTGGTTTTGTCGAGGAACATCGTGGTAGGTTTAGTCGTTATTCCGGTAGGTTCATTATCATCACTCATTATCATCATCATTCTTTTACCCCGATGAGTCCGACATAACATCCATCAAGTGGCAAAATCCCACTTAATACCAATACCACTTATTAGAGACTGGATTTCTCCCGCGGCTTCACCTGCGGAAATGTACTTTATGTGAATTTTGCTATCTCTCGGGAACAGTAACTACTTTTTTTTCTGCATGAAAGTTACCTACACTATGTCCTTATCTATACACCTGACGACGTGTATGCGAAATTTCATGGTGACCAGTCGAGTAGTTAAGGCGTAACAAACAAACAAACATGCTCACATTCGCATTTATAGATAATATTAGTAAGGATTGCAAAACCTATAAATTATAGTACTAACGAAGCCGCGAGCATCATCTAGTCTAATGTAATACACACGTCAGAGTGTACAATATCATTACAAAAGATGGTACTAACTACCTCCGCAAAATTACTCATTACAAGCGAATGGAAACGTGACTTCGGCGAGTTTTCACTCGAGCAATGGTTACAGTATACACACATACGTGAACTGCAGAGTCGGCTAAACGGTGCTTACTAACATCATTCTTGATGCTCAATTATTATTATTCCAATTTACATTTATTTGCTAAGTAATAAAGTTTTTTAAAGGAATAAAGCTTGCTTTGTTATTTAGACCACGATATACTACCGATATAAGCAAATATAATAATATGTATATTCTATACATACTGTATATAACTTTGTTTGTCTCTTTATCCTTATTGGCTTCCATGTGTCACTGTGACAGGCTCCAGTGGAAGACCAGTGCCTGGTTCTTGGGACCAGGCAAATGCTGAACTGGGGTTCTGATTGCTGCAGCTGTGGGACGCATGTGTCTCTAGATGTTTCTTATTCTTTACTTTACTCTGTTATTGTTTGTTTTTTTTACTTTTATTGCTGAGCGCGCAGTTACACGCGCTTTGCAACTTGTGGTGTAGGCAGCAATGTATGGTAGTGAGACCGTACAGATACAGTTGAATAGATTTCATACATATTTTCGTAGACCGAGTAGCTATGTTTTCAACCAACCTCAAGTCTAATTTAATTAGCTTACTTTCCACTACATTTTTTGTTATTATTAGACATTCGCTAGTTGTGTGTTTTCCTTCCTTCGATCTGAATATTATGAGTGTCGATTTTCAGATTACCAGATAAATAACAACTAAAAAGAAAGTCTTGTTATTCTCTAAGTATGCCTTGAAATTAAACTTTTCTTACGGATTTAATCGTGGTTGATTCAAATACCACACAGGTATGTGCAACTTTTGTACAATTTATATTTCCTCTTTCCCGTATATTTGGTTACGAGAAGTCTCTCTCGTGACTTCGCTTTCTGTTACCTTTTAAAATAGCCGCGATAAAATCTGTAAAAAATTATTACGTCTAATGTGCAGCTTTCGCCTAAACGTAAGACTAAGCAGCTTTAGATAGCTTACTTAAGAATTGAAAAAGGCATTCAGTAAAGTAATTAATATATTATTCACTAGATTTTGTCCGGGAACAGTACTTCTATCTGCATGAGAGGTGCTCCATGTCCTTGTGACTTGTATTCCACTGACAACATGTACGCGAAATTTCACGATTATCGGTTGAGTAGTTAAGGTGTGAAAGCGTAACAAACAAACAAACTCACGTTTATATTTATAATATTAGTTAGGATTCGGATTACCAGTACTACTCTATGAGACGAAATAGCTTCGCGGTTTCCAAGAATGAAGTCATATCCTGAAGCAATAATCAGCTCTTAATGTGGTTGGGGCTGCATTACCGATAATATACAGACTCATAAACTAAGATCAAAGGAAGGAAAACATACAACTAGTAAATGTCTAATAATAACAAGAAATGTGTTAAGCAGTAAGTTAAATTTAAATTGAGTTTGGCTAAGAATATCTATGAAATATATGAAACTATTATTATGGTTAGTTGTGTTTATTATGAGTCGTTCAGTTAGATATGAATTTTACTGTCAATTAATTGAATAAGTACGTAAGAACGTAAGACTGCAAGGATGGTGTAGTGATTCACGCAGCCACCACGCATTACCACTGCGCTGAGTGTTGGCACCTCAATCACCACTTGAGGACAAAAGACCTGGAATCTTGAAATACTTGTGCCGAGTTTGGCTGTTGTTTGTGTTCCTTGTTCGAATGATTGTATGTTAAGATTCCCGCGACTCATAATTTATTCCTAGTGCGAGTGATGTATTTTAATAACAAGATTTACATATGTACCGGCTAGCCTGGTGAAGTACCCTAAGCTACTCTTCTACAAGAATACAGGCTTGAGTTACTACTTACGCCTGTACCTCTGCATGCTGCATTTCTGCATGCTGCTTAGTAAGTACGAGAACCGGAGACTCACATCCTAAGCTCTCCTATTCTTTTTATCCGACGTTTAAATCCTTCACCCTAGTTAGATACGCGTAATTGAAAGCAAACTAAGTCTTACCCGCTTTTAATCATCATCAGGCAGACCATATGATCGAATGATGAATACTTTTGGGTAGTGTAAAAACATACCGTTAAGATAATGCCTAAGTAGACTAAGAGAAAATGTCTTAATAGGTCTTACATTTTTCTGATTTTAATTCTCTTAAAGTCGAATGGACTCTCTTGTAGCAGAAGCGCTGGTCGAATTTGTCGCCACGCTAATCTTAATACATAATGTGTCGTGCTCTTGTCACTGCTAGCGTTCCAGCTGTACTTGAACCCAATGGCTTGGTACGCAACGATAGGAAAACACCGGACGGTATGTCATTGTTGCCTTGGAAGATGGGTAGGTCTTTGGTGTGGAACGCAACGTGGGTTGACACCCTTGCATCATCACATCTTCCAAACACCTCGAGATGTGCCGGCGCTGCTGCTGCAACCGCGGAAACCCACAAACAGCACAAATATAGTAATTTAGTCGGAAATTACATTTTTGAGCCGTTTGAGGTGGAAGCCTTAGCTTCATGGGGTCTGAGCGCTCGTATGTTGTACCGAGAGATCGCAAAATGCCTGATCGACGTTTCGCTTGATCAGCAGGCTAGTCTTTACTTGGCCCAAACAATCAGCATTGCCATTCAACGTGGCAATGTTGCCAATCTTCTTGGCACGTTACCAGTTGACAGCGATGCTGCGATGCTGACGAATTGTACGATGCCTAAATAATTTTTGTAAATATTTAGTATTATAATTAGTTTATTTTTAATTATGTTATCTTTTTTAATATTTGTAAATTTATATTAGATTAATTTGTTTTGAAATTAATAATGTAAATATATTGTAAATGTTATAAGGTCATTATGTCAACATATTAACAGTAGGTATACAGTCGTGGCCATTGATATGTTGACATAAAAAGTAATCTTTACTAATATTAAAAATGCGAACGAGAGTATGTTTGTTTGTTACGCTTTCACACCTTAACTATTCTACCGATCATCATAAAATTTCGCATACACGATTTCGGGGTAACAGAATAGGATATAGGGTACCTTTTATCTAGAAAAAAGTACGGTTACTGATCTAACCTAACTTTCATTTACGCGAGCGAACCCGCGGGCGAAATAAACATTTAACATAAATAAACATTTAAGTCAATCGGATAGTCTTCAAACCTTTTACCTAATTTAGAATAAATTAGATATAAACGCAGGTAGTCTAGCTTCTACCTAAGTTTACAATAAAATATTCGAAGAACGTAAATTGCGCTACAGAAAAGTAAAATAAATGGTTTAAGTCCATTTATCCCACTTTAGAGAATTGAGAGGAACATAATGAACGGTCCATTTTATTTTAGTCCTTATCTTTTAGTGCTAAATCTACGGAATGGAGAAAAGCCAATTTAAATATAGACGGCATCTAGATTGGCAGATTTCAAGTAAAGCAGTATATTAATATACACAGAGTATTCTTCTTAATTTTCATGAATATTATAAAAGTTGTTAAGGTATTTAAATAAGCTCACTCGCCAAGTTATCAGAATTTGTAGTGTTGAGAAAATAAATAGCACTACGCTATTACTGGCCTGAGCTACAAAGTACTCATCGAAATACGTAGCCAATCTCAGGAACTAAAATGGCACTGTTTTTCTATCCTTGAGACGCGCTTAGATGAGGTTCAAGAAACTTGTGGCTACACGGTGATGAAGCGAAATTTTCTATATACGTTAAAACTAAACTACATTTTAGTGGTATACATCTCATATTTTGGTTTGAAGGGAAGGAGAGAGTGAATCTCCGTAAATAAACAACTTCATAAAATGTTAGTGACGTTTTAAGTTAAAAAGATAGCCTGTAAATAGTTGGTGGATAAAGACATCGACTCTTTGATCTTTTCATAAAATTTCATGGTACAAACCTGTATTGTGATATGGCTGCTAAAGGAAATTCGTTCGAGCGTTCACAATGTAAAAGAGATTGCATTTTGTTACGAACTCGAGCTCAGTTGAAGCTGTTACTTTTGCCACTAAAACATGAAAGTGTGTGTTTAGACGTAACACACGTCGTTAAGGTGGCTGTTTATTTTTAGCTAGCTATTGTGTGCATGTGCGTTTGTAAAGTGCACGTCTATTTACAACATATTTTTAGTTTTTATTACAGAGTTTAAATGATTTCTACTACTAAAACTATCAACAGTCTACGTAAAAAACACGTTTCTTTGCTCTATGCGTTGTTAAGAATTCATAAAAACGAACACGCTCTTGCATTTACAGATACCTACTAATTGTAACGGTTTAAACCAACTTAATTTTCTATAGGTAGGTATATTGACTCAGTAAAATGACGAGTTAATATTATACAATAAACAATTTGGAGAATATATCTTTTAGTGGGTACCTAAGGAAAATACCTAAGCAGTGACAGTCTAGTGGGAAACCGTTGGACTGCCACGCAGAATTCACGAGAACGATCGTAGAGATCGATTCGCAGACAGCTCTGGATTTTATAGTTAACTAGCTTTTGCCCGCGGCTTCGCTCGCGTTAATTTAGAATTTGACAATCAATTCGAGTTGTACTCTGCTTGTAATAATATAATTCAATCATGATTCGAAAGACACGTGGCGCCATCTATTATCATTAGAACGTTATTATTGTTTTCCTCGGGAAAAGTAATATTTCTCGGGATGAAAAGTACCCTATGTCCGTTTCTGTACACCTGACAACGTATATGCAAAATTTCAGGATGATCGGTTCAGTGGTTTAGGCGTGAAAAGGTAACAAACAAACAAACAAACAAAATCACTTTCGCTTTTATAATATTAGTTAGGATTAGGATTATGCCTTGCTTTAACAATAAAAAATAACCTTTCGAAAACCCTGCACATTGGATAGTTCTCCGTAATGTTCTTATAGATATGGGATAAAGTTTGCTAACCCATACTGAGCAAGCGTAGAGAGCTACGGCGTAACCCTTCATAAAGTAAGAATATGCCCATGCTCAGCACTGAATAACCCAACTAATATTATAATTACAAATTTGAGTTTGTTTGTTTGTCTATTTGTTTGTTACATCAGTTTTAAACTAATTTAAATTTTTATAATTACATTGATAGAAGAATATGATTTATATCTTATTGCCCATTAAAAAAAATGGTCGCAAATTTCACAGTCGGATCTCGTGCAATTGCCTTTGTTAGGAAACAAGCGTCTTGGAAATAAGCTACTGCTCCTGTTAAACATGAGCTTCTAAGTTGAGAATAATATTTTTACAAAAGAATACTGATTCATACAATGTTTATTTAATACGCTATATCTCGCAGTCAAATCGCGAGAACATAAATAAATCTCATTATAAATCCTTGAAGATAAAATCTCGCAACTTCTCTTCAATAATATAGTGCTGAAAGTGCTTTTTCAATCTACGCCGAGAGTGTTATCGCCGTACGTCCGCTTCATATCCCAATAAATTGAAGATTTAGAACGGATCGCGTGCCAGCCCTAGTAATATACCATTTAATATTTGACGCTGAACATCTCGTAATACTTTTATTGCCATTAGATTTACTGGCTCAGTAGCGGTAATGAATTCAATTTATGTGTATGAGGTCTCTTGCTTGATTTCCGGATCGGTAAAAGTGTTAGGTACTGGCTTTTTCTGTTAAGAAATTTTCAGAAGCCGCACTACGTGTGAAACTGTGTACGGTGTTCCGCAATAGGTCTGCATCCTATAACGAGAGCAAAAAAAATATAGGGTCAAATGTGGGTATAATATACCTCTGCCTAACCCCTCTGGGATATACGCGTAAGGCAGCGTGATTATATAACCCAATATATAGTATATGAGTATATTAAAAAGCGCCAGGAACATGAGTTCCTTTTGTATAATTGTAATTTATCTATTTTTAGACTTTACTTTTCTCAAACCATTTAGCTAATATTTTTTTTTACTCACAACACATTGGGATTCTTATTGTAATGTCTGTTATAGTCATTTAATTATGTATGTTTATTCATATATACACAATTTCATTAGAATTTGATGGTCTACTTCGTCCATATTGAAGGCATAAAGCAATCATATAGGCGATAAAAATATTACCATTTTCGTATACGACTCGGTATTAAAACTCGCGAAAGAAGATTAAATTTTTATATTTGATATTTACTACCTCACTGGTCTGGTGGCATATGATTGCAGTTATTTCTGTGTTTGAGTTAAAGGATGGTCTCGATGGTTCGATGCTCGGTTCGAAAAGCAGTTTGCTTGACCCATGTATCAAACCCAGAACGCCCATCAACCGGGTTTGGGATTTTGCTGTTATGACACTGTCAGTAGAAGCATAGAGTCTGCTAATGTACCCGGTATACATCAAATGGGGTTACCCTCAATTACATTGAACTTAAAACATAGCTGTCAAAATGTACGTAAACTACATATCTGGCTATCCCTTCGGAGATATACTGACGTTATTCTGTCAAGTTTGGAAGAATTTACAAAATCGCACATTTTTTTTAGAATTCTGTGTATGTACATTATTGGAAAAGCCCACAGAGAAGCCTTTGAATTTGATTGCCTAATTAAAATTAGTGCTACTTCATTCTGATGTATACTTATATGTTCATAATATAAACAAGTGACAAAATAATTATTATTGTTTCGCCGGATGTTGTCGATGATAGGCGATTATATTATATTTTTCTTTGCTGATGGTATACAATATATTTAGAATACATAATTGTCTTACGTTTACGCAAATGTTATACCACCTTTTTAAAATAAACAACTCTGTATAAAGTAGTTTTATTTCAATAAATATATTATTTATTTATACTCTATTAATACTAGTATTGTATTCGATCCTCGTAAAACATTTCCTTAGTGGTCTTCATTTTTAATATTTTATTGGTACAAAGATAGCTCTGTAGACTTTCGAATATGTTACAAATAAATATACCTTGGGCTTATTACACATAATTATCCCATAGAAAGATAGAGGCGCAAGCTGTAAAAAGCTCATACGTTTTATTGTGATCAATTTTACTAAAAGTGTTATAAACACAAACTGAGTGTCGAGCGTTTAATTGCTCTTGGAAGTTCGTACAGCTTTCACGCAACTTTGCCTAACTAGTGTTCACAGTAACTTTACCCAACAACTGTTATTTTTGCCTAGTGCTACAAGCGAAACTATTCGTGGTCGACGCTTTGCTCTTATTTATCTTTGTGACCACAAAAACTTCAGCAAGCAACATAAAAAATATTCTTCGTGATTTATGCCGTTGGTGCCCTTGACTACATTTTCTCTAAATCAAATACGCAATTTGTGGTCTACGTCGTTGGTTTTTCTGACCACAAGTATACTAAAAAGCGTTTTTTTGCGGAATGTACATACAAAAGAAATATATGTCTTGGTTCGAATTATTTTTATCAGACGAACCCTTTATGTAATTGCAATCCAGACTTATATGAACAACAATAGTATATAGAACACAATTTATGATTGGTAGGCCCTTGGTGTGGGACGCAACGTGTGTCGACACCCTTGCGCCATCACATCTTCCCAGCACGGCGGGTTGTGCTGGTGCTGCTGCTGCATCTGCGGAGACTCTCAAACGGCGCAAATACAAAAACCTGGTAGGGGATTATGTTTTTGAGCCGTTTGGGGTCGAAACGCTAGGGTCATGGGGTCCCAGTGCTCGTGCGCTCTATAGAGACATAGCAAAAAGGTTAGTCGACGCTTCCCGTGACCAGAGGGCTGGGCTTTATTTTGCAGAAAGAATAAGCATTGCCATTCAACGTGGCAATGCTGCCAGTCTTCTGGGCACACTACCGATCGACTGTGATGCGGAGGAATTTTATGACGCCTATTAGAGGGTTTTAGTTTTCTTTTTCTTTGTTTTATAATATTTTAGGTATAAGTCATTTTTAAAGAATTGTGATTATATGTACATATTTGAATTTCTTATAAATAAATCCAATGGATTTATGATTAAAATTTTAAAAATACTTTTAAATGGTTTGCCTTTAAATTTTAAACAAAATAAATCGTCGTAAAATTCGTAATGTTCGCGTATAAGTAAGATAATACCGGCAGATAGTTTAAATTGCAGGTTGTTTTGATAACAGATATCGCATTTATTGCAATCTGTGTTGATGGATAGAGGTGGAGGCAATAGGACAATACTACAAATACTACAATACAATACCCGGGGGTATTGTATTGTAGTATTATCATGATATGTGACACATAGTACGACACACAACAAATATCACGATCCAGTTTCAAGATTAATATTGAACCGATAACATACACCCAAGATAAACTATTTAAACGTTCCAAAAGCCAATAAGCTGTACAAGTTTGTGGCAAGTCGATACTGCGCAAACTGTGATATAAAGATAACGCCAGGCGCAAGTTAAACATGGTTAAATGACAAAGTAAAGATGGTAGTTAGAATTGACAAAATCTATCAGACAGTGAATCAAACGTCGTTGCGGAACTTTATATAAGTCGAACTTAGTAGACTAGGGCGTGTATGAGGAATGTGATGAAAGTGAATGAAGCCAGAGAAGTGTATCAGGATCGTAGCAAATGGATATCCGTAGTCTCTGCCTACCCCTCTGGGAAACAGGCGTGAATCTATGTATGTATGTATGTATGTAGTAGACTAAAGTCCTTATCCTTCTGTGAAAGTTTGTGATCATGTTTGTTACTTAATCAAGCGCAAGCCTTTGACGAGATTTGAATGAATCTTGCCACACAGATAGACCATGATTTGTATACACATAAATTAGACTTTTATACAATGCGCTGCTGACTCCCACGGGCAACGCTGCCGGCAAAAATAAGTATGTACTAATTTTGTTCATTGAAATTAAACTGCTTTATACGGATTCTATCGCGTTGTTTATTTAACACTTTATTACATAGATAATTTTAGAACTGTTACGCAACTACTATTGAACTTTACTAGTTTTTAAGCTATTTAGAGTATTAAAACTTTTTCTATAGTTTACACTTGCCCCGACGTTTCGGTAGCTTTACAGCAGTCATGTTCACGGGGAGACTGAGATTGTAGTTGTCTCAATGTTATCTTAGTCCTGCATAGAAGGACGATTTTTATGGTATAGTTGCTATTCCAACAACGGGAGCATAAATAGAGATAAAACGATTGTTTGTTAATAAAGCCTTTTTTCTATATAAATATGAGTTTAAAGAATTTATTTTCAAAAAGACATACAATATGTCACTTACATGAAAATAACAACACATCATTTAGTGAAATACAAATAATAGTCGCCGAACACTCCTTTAGTAGCTTAATTAATTTAGTTAAAGGTAATTAAGATTACACGCAGTTGGTCACTCTCCACTCGATATAGGCTATGCCTGGAACTCATGGCGAAATGTGCCCAAATACATATTGCGACAGTTTAGACTTAAAACTACTAAGTGAGTTTACATTTTTTATGTCCGATGGTAGTTTGTTGAATAGCTGTGCTCCTTCAAATGTAATATTACTTTTTGCATAATTAGTTCGAACTTTTGGTAATACAAGTAAGCTAGGTCGACGAAGACTGCGTTTGCAAATTTGAGATTTCTTTACGAAAGACAGGTTAGTATGGATGCTTTTGTCTATAATTTTTCTTATTGTGATGCAAGTATTATATATATAAAGTTGTTTGATGCTCATTAGCTTTGTTTCTTTAAAAATTTTAACAGTTGGTGTTAGATGCGGATATCGAAAGAGTGATTTTATAATTTTATTTTGTATTCTTTGAAGTTCTTGTATTTTAGTTTTAGCAGCATTACCCCAAACTTCTATAAGATAAAGCAAGTGTGATTTAACTAGAGAATTATAGATTGTAAAGCGCATTTTTTTGGGTAGGCAATGAGATATACTACAGAGGGAGCCAGTTAGTGCCGAAAGTTTATTTTTAATATGATCTATTTGTTTGTGCCATGTTAAGTTACTATCAATTCTAAGTCCAAGGTATGTTTCGCAGGTTTTCTGTTCTAAGACTATGTTATTAATGGTCAGTGGATGATGTGATTGTATACTTTTATTCTTAGCTTTAAAGATGATGTAACAAGTTTTAGAGGTATTTACTGTTAGCAAATTGTTTTGGAACCACTCATATAATAGATTGAGATCTTCCTGCGCTTGTGAAATGACGTCATGTATATTAAATATAAATAAAATACTTGATATTCAATATTTATTATAATGATAAACTTATCATTTGGAATAATTAAATTTATTCCAAATAGTGTTATTATACAGAAGACTAAATCGTTTATAAACAAACCGGTATACGATAGGTACCACTGGATAACTTATCCAGTGTCGTATTGGTCCAAAAGCCATAATCGATAGATCTGAGCGGAAGTGTTTGCTTCAGAAGCCCTTCTTGCATTTGTCCACTCTTACTCTTTCTGCTTATTTATAAGTTGATTAATTCCTATGCTGAGATATTGCCTGTATCACGAAAAGACTTCACAAACATTGAACATGTGCTCTATAATAAATGTTCACACTATCGCGTAACATTAAGTGAGGTACCGTTTATGCACGAGGTTTGATAATAATAATTAAAAAAACAGAACTGGCCAAACTTTAGATAAAACATTTTGTTCAGTATTTAACACTGCATATGCCAAGCAGTTAATAAACATTATTTCTTTATACATAGTCAAACACATGCAGCACGCAACATTCTAGTAGATGTGAGCCGCTAGTCAAACATAATATCACAAGCGGGGGCATCTTTAGTAATAATACTGGCACAATCTGTATCAGTGAGAACTATATAGATAATATTAATATGACGTTTATATAGTCGAGCTGACGGTTGTTATTGCGCTCAGCACCGTTCGTCACTCGCCACGAATATTATTATTACTTTCGACGCTTTCGTTTCTAGCAAAAGCATGGCGCGCAGCATTTATTCTCTATGATCCCTCATAATAACGCTGACAGCATAATTATTATATTATAGACATAGACAGCGGTGTTACATGAAATTATCTGTCTAAGACCTACGTCACTCCGGACGTCGTTCCTTGCCAACTATAATAAAATGTAAATATATTGTAGCGACTAAACAAACTTTATTAATTATTTCGACATCCTAACTAATATTATAAATGCGATTGTGAGTTTGTTTATTTGTTTGTTTGTTACGGTTTCACGCATTAACTACTCGACCGATCATCATGAAGCTTCGCATACACTTTGTCAGAGGAACAGAAAAGCACACGACACTTTCATCCAGACAAACTACTGTTACTAATCTAACCATTTTTTTTTTTTTTCTTTTTCTTTTTTTTTTTTACCTGAACTAACCTACATTTACGCGAACGAATCAAAAAAATAAACAGTGTAACAATATCAATAAAATAAACAGTGGTCCGTGATGACCACATATACAGGCCCAATCAAGCCCTTTGGTGAATAACCGCTAGCAAAATCAACATATCGAATTTGAGCAAATTTGCATTCGATACATATTCGAATAGTTGTGACTATATACCATATATTGAGCTCAAGGACGCAAGGTACGCACTTATATACCTATATAAAGTTGGCAATATATTGTCCAGTGATTCCAGAGCCGCTATACCTACGTAAATTACAGTAGAGCTGATTTTTTTACAATAAATAGTAAAATATAGAAGTCTACAAGTAATTTGAAAGAGGAGCCATTTCTTTTATGATTTTAAATGAGTAAAAATACTAATTCGATTATACAATTAAAATACCTAATACCTAACCTGTACCGTGCAACTATCTCATTGCTAGACACGGGCCTCTCCTCAATATAAGAAGGGGCCATATGGTGGACACCACAATGGCCCAGTGCGGGTTCGCAGACTTCACATATCTTTGAAAACAAGAGAACTCATAGATATGCAGGTTTCCGCGCGATTTTCTCCAACGAAATCTTCAATAATCAATAAGGAGGTTTTAAGAATAAGAGTCCATATTATTACCTATTTATATTTTTTTATACAGTCGAGGGTGGTCAAAATCTGCTTGGAAAATATAGATTAGTAAGAGTTTTTAAGAAAAGTCGCATCAATCAAAACTTGTTCTTTTAAATATAATAGCCTCTCGCAGTGCTTTACTTTACATTTTCTTTCTTTTGTTACACGAATGAATAACAAAACAGTAATTAATAATACCATTTGCAGCTACTTCCGCAGCGTATAACTCGGGGTTCTTAATTACTTCTTTACCGTTCATGCATTGTGACCTACATACAACAATTAGCATTATATGCATATCAAGAAAACTGTAATGACTCTTTGTATTATTCGATGTTATAAACAGTAGGGTACGTGTATCTCAGGGTAATGTATTATAGCACGATATTGGATTTAATTGTATTTAATGATCGCTGATTAGTACAACAAAACAATTACTAAAGCTACCACAAAAAAAAATCGCGGTGCGTGTTTTGCGGCTTGTAGTGGGACCGGTGGAAACATTCTTAGGTAGTCGACGGAAACGCGTGAGTTGGTTTCGCCGCGGTATAGGCTGCCTGTTGATTGAAGCGTAACACAGCTGCGGAGCGAAGAAACGGAGAAATATTAACCAATAGGATTGCATAAAATCTCCGCTCCGCTCCAGTATGCAATCCTATTGGTTAATATTTCTCCGTTTCTTCGCTCCGCAGCCTCGCTCCGCTTCAATGGACAGGCAGCTTTAAAGTACGTTTGAATGCACGAGTGTAAGGCTGGTTTTACAGTGCCGCTTTCGCCAGCGCGGTTTGTAATCGTCGCGGGCCACGAGCTTTGAGTGTCTTGGATCGTTATACAGTAAAACCAATCTGCGCGGATGACCCGCGCTGACTGCAACTCGGCCGCGCGTTTTAATCATCATCAGCAATCTAGTGTCATTATAACTATGTACTTGTATACGCCGTCGTCATTGCATTTTTTTCCATAGGTTATATAATAAAACGATCAAGGGAAGCCTTCGCGACTGTTCGAAGTGGCAAACCGCGCGGCACTAAACTCGTTTTATATTGTTTCGAACTGGTCGTCCGCGTGGGTACGGGCCGCGCTTACCACCCGCGCAAACGGTAAGCGTCACTATAAAACCAGCCTAAAGGTTAATCATAGTAATCAAAGTTCAAATTTTGTTTTCACTTATGGCGCATTTCTTTGCATAGCCACTTGGTCACAGACAGTGCGATAAGTGTTGTGTTTGGATGTAACTTATGTCCACTGTTTCGGTGTTCGTAAACATATATTACGACCACATTTAGCCCGTTATTTATTGAGATCCCTGGCAAAAGAGTGCAAGCCTATGCCGTCAGCTAGGCAAAGTTCTAGTTTTCATGACGCTACTACGAAAATTTTGTAATAAAAATGCAGTAATTCTTCCGATTGGAGAATCGAATCCAAAACCTCAAAGCAGTTGAATTAAATACCGCTGCGCTAACTAGAAAGCTTAAATAATTAAATGTTTATATTTCACGAAAAGAATTCTAAACGTACTAATTCCACGCGTGCAGGCTAGTTACTTAAAAAGCTATTGCAGTGGTGGTAATTAAGAAAGCAACTTGTCGTGTACGCTTGACCTAAGGAAAACGTTTTAAAGAATTGTCACAAGCTGATGGAAGCTTGTGTGTACTTACTTTCACTTAGTACTTAATCCATTTTATTACTCATTGTATTATTTTCTTATAATAAGAGGCGAGTTCTCTTTGCTCCCATAGTTCTAAGAAAAAGCTCTCCAACAGATGTCGGATATAAACTATTTCTAGGTAATAATGTATAATGTCGATCGTTCAATTACGCTGTTCCGTAAAAGAAAAACAAACTAATAAATATACTTTGGCATTTACATTATATTTTAATCTGGATTTAAGAAATAGTCGGAGGGACTTCTCGCTATCTCCTTCGGACAGACTTTTTATTGCAGTTTTGTTACACCCGTAGTTTTGTTATACCGGCTATGTTCAGCGCTTTATTTATTGTATTGTAGAGTTTGCGACAGATGCTGTTAAATTGTCTCTGGGCAAAAGAGGTTTATAATTGGTAGTAAACGCGTTTAAAAAAAACGAGGTGTTAAGTACCTCTTATATTAAGAGAAGACAGTGAAGGGGATGAGTCCCCAAACTGCCTGGTCTTTTTCCATTGAAGTATCACTGCCCTCCGGTTTACGTTCGACATTTGTATTTTATATTTGTAAGTTGTTAAAAGTATGAACATATTTATAGTAAGGTATAATATGTTTTTCTTGACAAGAAATTATACAAATTAAATTATGATAATTTACTTTTAAATCTCATGTGTGCGCTGTTACTTTCTAAAGTTTAAATCAATGCAAGTTATACCTATCTGTGAAACAGGGATGGCGAAGCAGGCTAGCAATCACCTCGCCAACTTAACTATTAGACAACGCGACGGGTCATCATGAAATTTCGCATACAACGGGTACAGAAAAGAGGGTAGCTTTCATCAAGAAAAAATACAATTACTATCCTAACCTACATTTATGCGAGCGAAGCCGCGGGCAAAAGCTAGTGAGTATATAAAGTGGCTCTGTATAGATAGAATGCAATCTGCAAAAACTCCCTTCTTGCTGAGCATGGACCAATGTGAGATGAGTTCATACCAGAGATGATCGACGTTAGATTATAAAAAAGATCTTGCAAATTAAATTTTCAAACAAGTCGATGCTTTATTCGAATGCATTAATTGTTGGTCTTTACTTATTATTTGATTACGTAGATATCGTAAGTTTGTTTATATGGTACAAGAGCATAGAAATATTATTAATCAAAATATTGGCAGCCTTCACGTTAAGCTGTAACTAAGGGCGATAACAAAGGAATAATGGAATACTTAAAACCCATGTATATTTAATCCAGATCAGAAATGTCAGCCTTTTATTTTATATGATATTAATGTATTAACATCAAACTTTTTAAACGGACAATTATTATAATTGATGATATTTTTTCAAGATTTTGCTCGAATATTTTGTCATGAAAGTAAGCACGAAAAATATGATGTGTACTTCTGTGTAAGGAAAAACCATGGTGTCCAAGGCTATCAAGAGCTTCCCCATAACAACGCGGAGAAATAAACAAAATATAAAACAACTAGCTATTGCCCGCGGCTTCGCTCGCGTTAATTTAGAATTTGACAATCAATTGGGGTTGTACTCTGCTTGTAATAATATAATTCAATCATGATTCGAAAGACACGTGGTGCCATCTATTATCATAAGAACGTTATTGTTGTTTTCCTCGGAAACAGTAATATTTTTCGGGATGAAAGGTAGCCTATGTCCGTTTCTGTACACCTGACAACGTATATGCAACATTTCAGAATGGTCGGTTTAGTGGTTTAGGCGTGAAAAGGTAACAAACAAACAAACTCATTTTCGCTTTTATAATATTAGTAAGGATCACGGTCACCACTCTACCATATACAGTAAACTTGTGTACTCAGCACTCTATTGAATGAAAGATACTACGAGAGTTGCAGGAATTTTTATAACTTTTAGTAATAGGACTGGCTGGGTGACGCAGCCGTAGTAAATGCGATTGCTGTGCATAAATGTTTCTCTGATTTGATATCCTGGTCGGAAAAAGAGCTATTGCATTTTTTCTAGAATTTTTCAATAATTAACTGATACCGTGTTTGGAACTATGCTCTTTAGACGGTAATAGACTCGCCCACTATTACGTAAGACTTTAAATCATAGTAGGTTAAAGGTGTGTGTAATCATACTACCTATCTCTTCGATGTAAGACGACTATTATGTAAGACTTTAAATCATAGTAGGTTAAAGGTGTGTGTAATCATACTACCTATCTCTTCGATGTAAGACGCATGTACATGTATTGTCGCACACATATCAAACATATTATAAAACAATGTCCCCCACCGCGTCTGCCTGTCTGTTCGCGATAAACTCAAAAACTACTGAACCGATTTTCATGCAATTTTTACCAATAGACAGAGTGATTCACGAGGAAGGTTCAGGTGTACAATTTGTTAAGGTTTTGTACTACACGTGTGAAGCCGGGCGGGCCACTAGTGTTAAGTAAGAGGTGGAAAATATTATGGGGCGATTGTGTAGCTACCATGTTGTAGTTCTACTAGGCAGTGATTGTTTGCTCGTAAAGCATTTCACGGTACATTGCTTTCTATTCCAAGTAATAAAACACACAGGTGAGTCGAACAGATGCCGAGTTCTTCATAACGGAGCTCGAGTTACAACCTCTATGGTAATAGGCTTGGCCCCTACGTGGATCTAAAAATAAACTGAGGAAATGTGAGTGTGGAATGTGGTTTCACTTGTATGTGCCTTCAGGGAATGAAGGTGTTGTGTTATGTTATGATTCTGCGGTAAGAGAAGACGGTTTCCTAATTAATTAGTCATTCTCTGTACGAATATGCGTATTACAACGTTATCAAAGGTAGTCAGCAAAATACATCATTAAAATAAACTACTTTATACGGTTTTTTGTTTTTACATGCTCGGCTTTTTATTGCCCGGTAGCAGGTGTTAATCGTACAATCTAGGCTAGTTATAATAATATCCAATGCAGCGACTACTTACACCAAAATTGTGTCGAGATATCCACTATTTTTATGACAGATCGCCTCAAAAAAATGTATGTTGAAGGCAAATTGCTATGAACCTTATGATGTTTCTTAATATTTTGGTTATATAACGATATCTAACTAAATATTTATTGTTTTTATTGCAATTACGGCTGTATTTCCGTTTTTTCTTACTTATATCCCAATCCTAACTAATATTATAAAAGCGAGAATGAGTTTGTTTGTTTGTTACCTTTTCACGCCTTAACCACTGAACCGATCATCCTGAAATTTTGCATATACGTTGTCAGGTGTACAGAAACGGACATAGGCTAGTTATCATCCCGAAAAATATTACTGTTCCCGAGGAAAACAACAATAACGTTCTTATGATAATAGATGGCGCCACGTGTCTTTCGAATCATGATTGAATTATATTATTACAAGCAGAGTACAACCCGAACTGATTGTCAAATCTAAATTAACGCGAGCGAAGCCGCGGGCAAAAGCTAGTAATATTATAAATGCCCAATGTGAGTTTGTGTTACGTTTTCAATATGAAAGTTCGCATACACGTTAAAAAGAGTACAGGAAAAAAAGCCTTTCAGCCAGGAACAAGTACAGTCCGAAGCGTAGCCACGAGCAATATCTAGTATTACATATTATTATGTGAAAGTGTGTTTGTAAAACATATCTTTACATTACACCAATATCTGTGTGTCACATATTTAAAAAAATTCAAATATATTGTGATTTTGTTCGAAATTTACGAATTAATCCTACATCGTTGTGATCTAAACATGCAGAGGATATAAGCCCCATAAGCTTTTAACAAAATACATCATTGCTCACTCGGCGATGCAATCCTCAATATTCAGCGTAGACAGTCAGTACGTGACAACTGAAATTGCCCCAGCGGTACAATCAACGAATCAAATTGTACCTCATGACACAGGAGTACACAATACCCAGTAATACACAACAATTTAAGTAGTGTTTCATTTGTCTACTTTCACCTGGAGCAATAACCTTTGTTCAACGCAAAGTAAATACATATTTTCTCGCGGTCCGTTTTCAAATAAAGTGTGGTTAAGCTGGCGACTGACTTGTAGTATCGTCCATTGCTACGTGACGTAGCGTTAGTAGCAAGAATATTACGTGACCAACATTCAACGCAGGGCCTTGTTCAACTTCTTTCTTTAGATGCGTTTTGCTGACACATTGGTTTGCAGTTTCATAAATATTTTTAAGCGGGAGACTTTACAAACTTTCAAACAACTAAAACAAAAAACAACCAAACTCGGAACAAATATTTGTGAACCACGCAAATGTTTGTTCTGAGTGGGCATCAAACCCACAACACTTGGCGCAGTAGCAATGCAAAAACTTAAACCACCACGCCATCCATGCTGCCAAAGGTTTACCCTTATTTTTTTAGCACGCGCCATATACCTACATATTGCCTGTCACAAAGAATCTACAAACATTGAAACAACGGCCCCAAAAAACACCCAGGCTCGTTAGTTCAATTTACGCACTTTATAAGTAAAATACATAAAATATGCTATCATAAATTATTTCTCCACGTAAGGTATTGCTTGTGTCAAACAATATTAGGTAAATGTAATTACAGTACAATAATAATTGCCGATCAAATTCGCATACGTTCGAGGGCATCGCCATCCATCGCCTATTGCTCTAAGATTGAGTAAAACTGTAGCGTAACTCAATTTTAAAGCATAAACTTACAGATAAATCGTCTGAATGTAGTGTGCTACATTCACACGATTTATCTATATCTAAACTAGTATATATCTATACTTCTATAACTATACTAATATTATAAAGAGATTTGAGTTATTTTTTGTTTGTAAAGATTCGGCTCAAAAACGAATCAACAGATTTCAGAAATTCTCTCACCATTAGAAAGCTATATTTTCACCGAGTAACATATTTTATTTAAAAGAAAAGTACTGTTATTAACTTAATATAACCTAACCTATTTTTACGCAAGCAAAGCAGCGGGCAAAGGCTAGTCTTTAATATTCCACAAAATTGGTTGTTATAAATAATAACTGTTCAGAACAGAATGTACGAGTCAGTAGCCACCTTTACACCCGTTTGTCCCAGTTAGGTTAAATAACGTGCAAGTTTTTGTTTCAACGGCTCGTATTTTTTGACGAGCCATGCGTGTGACGGACCGGCATCCACTAGCTTTGTGTCCGCACTACAAAGCATTCAGCTACCGGTTTCATTTCGATACAAGCCTATCTCAAGCCACGAGAGCAGAGAACGATTTTATTTTGTTTTCATGCTCTGATATACTGGCTGCCACTCTATTACAGAGTAAAGATAAAATTGCCTCGTAAGTCTGAACCGTCATTTATTGAATAAAATTAAATGTTTTACTAAAATAAAAATTTCATATTTTATTTTGTTTGTTTAAATGTTTACTAAGCCCTTGCAATTGTGCGAGTTCAATCCCCACGCGGAACGATCGAAAATTTATATTCAAATTCACTTCAAAGTAAAAAGCATCAGTTTACAATTTTATAAACCACCGTCACAACCATATTTTTCATATTTCATATTTTCTGAAATAAAGGTATTTTTGCGATTGCTGTTTAATTTGCCTCGCCATTTTACTGGGTGCGCAACATTACATTAATTACTTACAAATTAAGATATGTCGAAAATGGCGAAGAATGTTTCTAGAATAGGTAACCTAGATAATAAAATAGTACCGAAAGAATAAACTTATTAAAAAAAACCTATCATCTCAATAAAAAAAATCCAGCCTGATTTTTTTTATTGCGTTGATAGGTTTTATTTTAATTAAAAATAAACCAGCCGTACGTAGAAGACATATTTAATATTTAATCTCTGACGGTCTAAGTGGCATCTAAGCTTACTAATTCCTCGACGACACAGTATAAACCTCTTAAGTCCGTAACTGTGACGCCACTAACAGCCAGTAAGAAGCCAATAATCTAGTACCTCAATGGCAACCTGAGTTTGAAAATATATTTAAATCATAAAATATTTTCGTTTGAATGATAACAATAGATATATATATATATATTTTTGAACAGCGCATGTGTGTTTTACTATCTTAGGATAAATATAGGATTGACAAAGTAAAAGTGAGACAAATTTGCTCATGACTTTGGTAACATTATTTCTGTAAGACTTTTCAATATCATGTTAGTTTTCATTACATATTACAAAGTTTGAAAAGCTCTATACGTGGCTGTCGTTAAAATATAGATATGACAAAACAACTGTGCTTATAAATCCGTTTTATTATCTAAATAAAACATAGTCTTATCTGCAATTTAACGCTTGTATGGCTAAGCCTTAAAATTATTAATGCTAGCTTTCAACAAGAACAATGGTGATAGAAACTCTGGTCTGAGAATTATAATATTTACACAACAATATCAAGCTAAACCAAATTTCCAGGAAACTAGTTCCATCGTAATGCAATCAAGTATGGAATGGCTATAGAACGATTACTAAGAACCCATGCTAAGCGTATCAAAGCACAAAAGGCACTAAACTTGCCAGGCTAGAAATACACGAAGATTTTCGCAAGAACTTAGGAATTAATACTCTACGTAACAAATTACACACGCCAGACGAGGTAGAGTGGTCAAAGACCTTTGCCGAACAAACGAAGGAATAAAAAAGCAAAAGAAACATCACGAAATTTCAATTTTGCCTCGTTCTTGTGCATAGCGCAAGATAAATTCGCTTCGCTGAATAAATCTAAGTTAAGGTAGTTGGACGTCCAACAATGTTTACCTTTGAAATTGAATCGGTTCAACACCGGCTTCCTCCAATGTACCTGCACTCCATCAAAATAAAATAACCCCTAGCGAGCCAACAATAAATAACACTACGGGCGCTTTCAGTTTCACTACACCGCTGGGATTTACTTTTTCAAGGTTTTCTATTCACACGATTGTAGTTATTCCAACGGAAGGTTGTTCATTTATACAATTTGTATAAATAAATGTAATTTGCTAGAAAGTGTATGCAACTTTCGCATACATAAATATCTCTACATCTATTATAATAAAAGTTAAGACGCTGAATTAGAAATGTTTTCGATAAGCGAATTGATAAAATGCGCCTTACCTTAACAACACTTACGGATATTGCACCAAGCGATAGTAGCTCTTTTTGCTCAGTACTTTTTACTTCGCAAACATTTTTTAATACACTATATTGCATGTTTAGGCATGGACAGGCGATAAATAGATTTATATTTTATTACAATCTTCCTACAAGCGCTAAACTGCTCACGTTTTACACTTTTAGTAGTAGTTTTAGTAGTTTAGTAGGCCTATTTAGAGAGCTATAAATAAAAGTAAATTATAAGTATAAGTTTTAAGTAAATGTAGTGCCGTAGGCTATTTTATTTTTTTCAATAAGCAGTCGTTATTCATATGCATAAATAAGTATGTCAAGATATTACTTATTCGTTTAAAATACTGCCCACAGATTCGGTTCAATTCTATTAATAATTAAGTATATCAATATTATTGAAATCAAAGCGGTTTTCAAATGTGATGATTAATCTCTTGATCAAAAGATATTCAGGCATCAAAACTCCACAAAGGATTAATTTCAAATTACATTCCCATTCCAGGCCAGTAATAAATATTGAACTGTAGCGGGGATGCTACATACGAATTTTACAGTATTTTGATCGTATTTTCTTTTCATATTCGTTTCATATGAATTGATAATACAGGACGTAGCCCCGTCCTATATTATCAATTCATATTATCAATGGCTTATTTCTACGTATTAATGCAAATATGAGATAATAGCGCAATGCTCAGTTGCATTTGAATTATATGTAAATGTATTGACAATACTATACCTACGAATGTACGAGTATATACGTGCGTTAGGTTCTTAAGTGCACTGTAGTGTAGTAAGTACATAGGTATCAATCGCAATGTGCACATATATTATGTATATGTTCGAATATCGTTCGAATGCAATTATGTGCATCACTATTAGGAAGAGTCACTTGAATATTTTGTTAAGACATTCACTAAGAAAGTATTATGTGAATGGGATAATTGTAAAGGAAAGTGCAGACACATTCATCTTCTATATATATAAAGGAAGATGTCCTGACTGACTGACTTAGAGACAACGCACAGCCTAAACCGCTGGTCGTAGGAACTTGAAATTTGGAGAGCATGTGTATTTTAATTTGTAGGAGTGTACTAAGAAAGTATTTTTTTAAATTCCACCCCTAAGGGGGTGAAATAGGGGGGTGAAGTTTATATGGAATTTGCTCATTTATGGACTTATAAGTATAAAAATAGGTATACAAGTTATTGATTATAATTGAAAATGACCTGTGTAGGTAAAATGGACAAAACTCCCCCTAAAAAGGTAAAATGGAGGGGTAAAGTTTGTATAGAAGTTTTCTCATTTCTGGATTTTGATTTGAAGATTGGTATATTGGGTCCTGATTACAAACAAAAATGATCTATGTAAGTGGAATGGACAAAACTCCCCTCCTAGAGGGGTAAAACTTGTAACGAAAGTTTGTAACGAAATTTTCTCATATCTGGACTTAGCAGTATGAAAATTGGTACATAAGTTTTCGATTACAATTGAAAAATATCTGTGTAGGTGAAATGGATAAAACTCTCCCCTAAAGGGGTGGAAGGGGGTATAAAGTTTGTATGAAAATTTTCTCACTTCTGGACGAGTACGGCACGAATTGATTGTCAAATTCTAAATTAACGCGAGTGAAGCCGCGAGCAAAAGCTAGTTTGTCATATTTATTGTTAAATTGATTATGGAGAAAAGCCAGATTAAGAGACCGATGTGTGTGAAGAATATGATAAGACAATTAAATATGTCAGATATGAAGAAGCAAGATCCATCGTCTTCACTTAACTCTCCGAGAAACAGGTCAGTCTATATACATATTTATTTTCATTGATAGTGTGATCAATTTCTTGTCAATATAATTTGTAATCCGTATATAAATAACATGAGTACTATGGTGGCCTTTAATTAACCTGGCAGGGGACTTAAACAGCACCACAACACAAAATTGGTTGATTTCGCTCTGCTGTGAAGTGAAGTTACCGAGACTCACTGGTCCGGCTTTGGTCTAGGTGTGTTCTCTAATACTACTACAGACTATATAAAGCGTAATTTAATCAATCTCAAAGATAGTGAAGCGATTATTCAATTTGATACGCAAATATTAGTGTGAAGTTTTAAATAATGTATATATTCATGATAAATCAAGAAACGTCAAATACTTTATATATAAATTTAAAAATTAAGTCTTGTTTTAATATTTATAAGCTGAAACATCAAATTTCTCGTTGTGATCTGTACATATGGCTGCAGCTTTCCTTTACATATGTTGTAACAACATGTTCAGTAAACAAATACATATATAAAAAAGCAACAAAAACACAGACATCATACATCTATAGATTTTTCTGTAACAGGTAACAATAATTGGCATAACATAAAGAATATTTATATATAAACTATTTGAAGACAGAATCCTGTTTTTCCTGGAAATGATACGACCCACCGAACCATAATAACTCAAGTATATAGTCTCAATATTGGCACTTGAGCGCAATGAGCTCGTATTGTTCCAAATATGTATATTTTATGACATTATACTATTTTGGTGACCGCCCAACATCTAACGAGGGAAAATGAACAAAATTGATTTAATACTAAAGAGACTGGCGGATATAAAAACTATTTCTGCAATGAAAAGTTAAATGGGGCATTTTACGGACTATTAAAATAAAATTAACTTATTGTTTTATTATGTGACTTCGCACGTATTTCTAGGATTGTTTATAAATTCTTTATGAGTAATAGCTACAATTTTTTATGTTTAATTAGTGTATTAGTGTGAATGATTTACGAATTCTGCGTTATTTCTGTGTTTTTTTAATCTTTAAATATTTTGAAATAATACTTTGCAATAAAAATTCCTGGTTTTAAACAAATGTTTTTTTATTCATACATGTATGCAAACAAGTAGAAAGGTCGCATGATTAGTTGTTATCGTTGACGATTGGTACGCTATATATATATGTATATTTCAACCTGTCAATTGTTGGAATGCTAGACATCATTGAAAACCTATTGTATATGCCCGCCGGTTTGCCGCTGTGACTAACTAACAAAAGGTTCAAAAAGGGGCCGGTGTGCAATATAAGCATCTTTTAAAACACTAGTCTTGTTTGCAACACAAGGCCGCTAGACATAGAATAATTATACTACAGAAAATTATATAGTTGCGCTGTTTTGTAAGGTAGAGGTTTCTTCCGAATTGTGTTCCATATTTGAGCGGCGTTTCCGCTGAGCCCTATCTCAGATACTGTCATCATGACCGAAGAATGGACAAAAAGATATATATAAAATTATAAAAGAAAAACTGCCAAAGCACTTCAAGGAATGGCGTATGTCGTGGCAATAAAAATACCTCCAGAGCCATATTAATTTTCTCCAAAAGCGACATATCCAGTGGCAATCACATATTAAAACGGATTTTATCGTGGTTCACTTTGCTTCAATTAAATTTTGACTTGTTTATATTTGCATTTCCCACACATGAAATCTGTTTCAAGTATTTTATCTATTGACTAATGCTCGGACACCGGTGTCCAGACATATTTTCATTGTGCATGGTTATCGACTAATTGAATTAAACTCAAACCGCTGTTGTAGACAAAACTAATAATACCTCATTTATTGATGTCTTCCAAGCACCTTAGGCGATAGAGCGTACCCACAGATATCTATAGATACGTCTTACCACTAATAAAATTCAATTTCCTTCGCCTTCACATAAAAAGAAAATCTTTAGCATGTACAGTCCGGCATTAACATAGACTGTGGGTGACTCTACCAATTATTATTACTCATCATTATCACTATTACTTAGACCACACTACGGTAATGTATAGATATCATAACCGTGACCACACGATAACTCAAAATAATATAACAACACTGACAAGGAAGCTTTTCAGAACCAATTAGGAAGTAAACATTGTCATAACTAGATGTGGTTTGATACAAACGATGAAGCACATCAGTGTTTTATCGAAGCTATTTAAAAGGTAATAAATACCTATTGATTGCCTGACGTTTAAAATACTTAATCACGAGTAAGATCCTTTATTTAGTACCATGCACAATTTCGACAAGTATGGTTAAATATGTGACAATATTTTGTTTTATGACGTCTGTTTCACTATGTTATAGCATTTTGCATACGAAAGAACAAGAAAGCACAATACCTAGGGTATAGTCTACAGTTTAATAATGTTATAAGAGATAATAGCACAGGTTTTACAAATACGAGTACATACGTACGTTTTCTAGGTGCAAAATATTGATACAATAAAATAATACGTCATTTGTTTCCAAAATCTTCTCTTCTTCAAGTAACATTACTTGAAGAAGATTTCACTCACGACCTTTAAGTCGTTTAATTAAAGAAAAATAGCAAATAAATCACAACATACCAAATTTCAACAACATTTTATTTAGTGGTTTAGCCAAAACTGTGCAGCCAGACAACGACAAGAACTTAAAAAAATTCTACAAATATTTTAGTGTAGACTTGTCAAAAATGTTATTAAGATGTATATATCTATATATAAGTATATAAAAATAATTAAAATATTAAATATTTTAATTATTAGTATTTTATAATTATTTTGTCTTTGTTAATATTTGTGTAAATATATTAGCTTATACAGTGCAGTAAATGAATAATATATAATAAGTTGTAAATAAAACATAAATTCTTAAGATAGTAATAGATACTATATGCCATTGTTTGGATATTCTACGCCAATATTGTATTATATACTTGGGATATCGATATTATCCAGTAGTTATTGTATTAAGGACATGACCATCTTATTACAAATGATAACTAGTGGTAATTAACTGAATTTTATGGATAAACAATGCGTATATTAAATATAATTCAATTTAATAAATGCCTGTTATTTAATTGCAACATATTAAATCTGTATTTGTAATTATTTTCGTATGTCTAGTTGAGAAGATGTCACAAGGACTTAAAAATCTACACATAACCACTTTACTTTTTACTATATCCATTGCCAGATTAATTTCACTGTTGGACTGTTTATTTTCTCATTTCTTTATACACATCGATATAAGAATGTTCATGGTAGGTAAACGTCACTTCGTTTACGTAAACGTATTGTTTTGTTATCTTATTGAATAAATACGTCATCACGTTGTACATACAACCCACAAACAATATAGAAAACCCATACACAATGTATGCGTAAACATTTGATTGATTTTCTTTTCATTTCCTCTTGACATGCGTTCAACAACGAACATCTTTCGAATGACTTGACAATAATGTATATTCAAAATAAAAACCATTGTGTGCAAAATGAAATATGATAAACATAATTTGTATTATATACTGGCTTCTGCCTGCGGTTACGCTCGCAAGATTGTCATGGGTAAGCGGAATATAAAGAATCATATTACTAAGTGTATACATATAAATAATAAACTATGTTTCTACTAAATAAGTAAGTGAGTATCCCATTAAACTTTGAAGTGGCTCCTCGATTCCATATAGCATGTGTTTTAATCCAGTCTATGGTCTACCATTGCGCTAAGTTTCATCCAAATTCATTCAATGGTTTACGTGTGATAAACATCTTCATACACTTTCACAGTTACAATATAATAGTAATAGTATGTTTTATTGCATACAACTAGTTAGTTTCATCTGCAATATATGTGTGCTTTTCCGTCGTCAAATCTATCTTCGTATCCAATTTCATCTAGTTAGGTTCGGGTGCCTAATGAACATGCAAACTTTCATAAAAACAATATTTGAAGGATGCCGAATGCTGTATTTTAAATTAGCTTACACGCGTTGGGCCAGCAGGTGCAATGCCTAGAATGAAAGTCTATATGCTACTCGAGATCAGTTTAATAAACTAGTCTTAAAACCCTTCAAAATACTGATAGAATTATTCATTTATTTATGTTTAAAGTAATTTCTCGTGGTGTCAAAGTACTCAATAAAAGCGTATAACAACTTAAATTTATTTACATAATATAAATACAAGAAACAAAAAGAGACCGGCGTCTCGGCTTTAAAAAATTAATAAGTCGTTTAAATGTCAATGTGTGCGCTTTTACAATAAACTCCCAAGTGCCATTAAAAATCTAAGTTTTAATAAATTTAAAACAGTTGTAAAACGTAAATTATATTCGAAAGGTTATTACTCAGTCACTGAATATTTAGAAGATTAAAATGCTTGGGATTGAGTTGCTTCCACTCACAGGTTATTTCTAATCATATTATTAAGTAATATGAGTTGCTGTGACTATTATTTCATATGTTATTAATATGTATCTTAGATTTAACAAATTTTTACTTTTTGAATCTTATTGAAATAAATAACTGTAACAACTACACACAGCAGCTCATATAAGGATAATAATATAACATTGAATAGTATTGATGTAAACATTTGGCGATTGAAAAGAGTGGCCATGAGTTTCTTGCCTGCTTCTTCTCATAAAAGCTCTATTCCTCGAACATGCTTTTTTTAATGCAAAATTTTTATTTCCTTCTATTTATTTAATTATTATTTTTTATTAATATAATAGTGAATTGTCGTGTCCAAAAATTGTTTGCACATTTTTATGGAAATAAAGATTTTTGACTTTGACTTTAAAACATTTTTCCCCATTTTACACCTAAGTGGATTTACGGGGAACGGAAACTCATTATCGTTTAAGTTTTTCTATGCTTGTTTAGTAACTCTTTTTCTTAGGTTTCTCGAGGACATTTTTCTTCTTGATATTATTAGTATGAGCCTATCCATATCCATTTTTCCAACTTGCAAAGTCCTGGATTTGATGATTGCATCAAGCAAAGTGTGGCTGAAATTCCTACTTTCGCACACAAAGTACAACGTGAATTCTAAAAATGTACTCTCTAGGCTATTATAGGTTATCCATCTATTACAAGAAAACAACGGCAAAAGTAGCAATACAAATATAAACCTATAAAGACTTATAAACGAGCTTTGAAAGTCCAAAATCTTGTAGTAGGGGGCTTCAAAGCCTTTTCTCAAATATTAGTAATACTTTTAATGTCCTTCAGCGCAGTATCGATATAAATAAAACATATTATAATACATTTGTTCCTAGTACCATTTAGTAAGAGTACGTAATATTGTTGTGTGACATTTTCACGTATGAGCCCGGCGGAAGTACGCGTATATGCCTGCCAAGGTTCGCTTTTTCATACAAACATTCCCGTCATACTTGTGTGCGGAACAATTTAATAATGTATATAAAAATGCGATAAGTAGGTATACAATATTTCATTCAATCTTTATTGTTGACAATATTTCAAACAGGTTTTTTAGTATATTGTTATTGTTTAAGTGGATTGAAAATATTTAGAAGAAGTATGAAGAGTGTATGTGGGTAGTGAAAGAGTTGATATAGGCCCACCTCATGGCAAGAAGTAACTGTAGTCTATGATTACTTGCAATACCAAGGTTATCACTGCCAAGTTACCGACTAAGACAAAATAAAAATGAGATAAAAGGAAAATAATGGTAGAGGTGGGTATCTAACCCTCTAGAACTCTTTCTTACCTACTATTTCGAAAGGTCTCTGTTTGTTTGTTGCGACAACACCTTAAAACCACTGATCGGATTTAGATGCACTTGTCGCAGTGTGGTAGCTTGGGTATTATTTAAAATCCAAGCGCATTTCTTCTCAAACCGACACGCGTGTATGAAGAATGTGATGAAAGTGAATGAAGCCAGGGAAGTGTGTCAGGATCGTAGCAAATGGAAATCCGTAGTCTCTGCCTACCCCTCTGGGCTAATGGCGTGAATATTGTAATTAACATAATTATGTATACCTGACTAAATGTATAATTCAATTATTATTTATATTTAGAATAATTATATTGACTAATTGAAATGACATTTGACATTATTATAAAAATAGGTTAATGTTGTTTAAAATGATTTTTAATGATTAATGTTATTAAAAACATGACTAAGGGAAAATCACCTGGCCACGACGGTCTCAGCGTTGAGCACTTCCGGCACGCTGGACCTCATCTACCAAGAGTCTTGGCAATGTTTTATTCATTGTGTATGTGCCATTCATATCTTCCTGCTGACCTTATGCATACAATTGTTGTACCAATAATTAAAAACAAAACAGGAGATGTAACAGACAAGTGTAACTATAGACCTATCTCCTTGGCCACGGTTGCAGCGAAGGTGCTCGACGGCCTGATGGGAGCTCGTCTTGAGGGTTATGTACACTTACATGATGCACAGTTTGGCTTCCGGTCAGGTCTATCCACTGAGAGTGCGATACTGGCACTAAAACACACGGTTAGGTATTACACAGACAGGATGACGCCAGTTTACGCATGTTTCTTGGACCTTTCGCGTGCTTTCGACCTAGTCTCTTACGATGTGCTGTGGAATAAGCTAAGGGACAGAGGCGTACCTGCAGAGTTGTTGCGCATCTTCCAGTATTGGTACCACAACCAAACAAACCGCGTGAAATGGGGTGATAGTTTGTCGGGCTCGTATGGGTTGGAGTGTGGAGTGAGACAGGGCGGTCTGACCTCGCCTCACCTTTTCAACCTGTATATCAACGATCTGATCGTTGAACTCAGCAGCATGAAGATTGGATGTCGCGTAGAAGACGTTACCGTCAATAACATTAGTTATGCAGACGACATGGTGCTGCTGTGTCCAACGATAAAATCGATGAGAGCACTATTACAGGTTTGCGAACGGTATGTGCAGGCGCATGGACTGCTATATAATGTTAAAAAGACAGAATACCTGGTGTTTAAGGCCGTGGGTGGGAGGTGTCCCTCGTGTGTACCTTCTATTAAGCTTAACGGTACAGAGCTTAAGCGGGTGAGCCAATTTAAGTACCTCGGACACTTTGTAACCGACGACCTTAAAGACCAAGTAGACATCGAGCGGGAGCGCAGAGCGCTGGCGGTGCGCTGCAACATGTTGGTTAGAAGGTTTGCACGTTGTAGTACGCAAGTAAAATTAACTTTGTTTAGAGCCTACTGCCAAGTTTTCTACACGTGCAGCCTTTGGACCAACTATACGCAGAGAGCCATCAGCGCGCTGCGTGTCCAGTATAATAACGCACTCAGAATGTTGTTGGGGCTGCCCCGATTCTGCAGCGCTTCGGGTATGTTCGCACATGCTCATATCAATGACTTTCATTGTATGATGCGTACAAAAACTGTCTCGTTGCTTTGCAGACTGCGGACCAGCTCCAACTCCATTCTGAGGGTGATAGCGGGACGATACGACTCTCCTATCGTAGCTCATTGTGTCCGTAGATGCATCTCGGGCACAAAAATTGTCTTTAAATAAAATAGAAATGAAATTGTTACTAACATAGTTTCTAAGTAAAATTGTTACTAACATTATATGGATTTTTAATTTGTCTGAAATAAAACACATTTTATTTATTTTATTTTATTTATTAATGTTTAAATTTCTTATTACTGACTAAACTATACAATTATGATTGTATGCACTAACTTTGAATTATTAATTTGTGACAATCTACATTATCGCATTAGGTATACCTATTGTCGTGGTAATCGAGAAGGCAGTAAGTCAGAAAAGGCAGTTTTAGATAACAACACGCAAAGATTTTGTTACAATTTCAGCGTTTGTAATAAAATTATATACCTACTCGATTTTTATGTTCTATATGTCAAAAGAAACGAAAAAAATATATTGTTTACAGTAGAGAAGCATTCCAAATCAGTAATTTTAAAAAAATGGACGTCTTTGACTTACCACCCTCTCGATTACCACGGCAGTATATGCCTGTAATGATAATTGTATGTGTAATAAATAAATAATAAATAAATCTATACTAATATTATAAAGCTGAAGAGTTTGTTTGTTTGATTGATTGAAGGCGCTAACCTCAGGAACTAATGGTTCGAATTGAGAAATTATTTTGGTGTTGGATAGCCTATTTATCGAGAAAGGCTATAGGCTATATAACATCACGCTGCGATCCACGGGAGCGGGGCAGTAACCATAAATGCGAATTCTCTTCTATCTATTTTGCCGTGCCCGACATGGTCCATATTTGGTCTTTTATATTATTTTTTGTAATAACATGTAATTACATATGGCGAGCAATAAAGCATTGAAATTGAAATTGAAATTAAAACCGCGGGCACATCTAGTAAATAATAAATGTATGTATGTATGCAATTCTTTTTCTTCTGTTTAGCAGAACCGAAGATATGAGACATTGTGTGACACGAGTAAATGGCGTCGCTTACTAACTAGGTATATTTCACGTGGACGAAGTCCCGAGCTAAATCTTGCCACAACTAAGTTTGATTAATTTACTACAAACCAGTACCTTAAAAATGCAGTTACTCATCCTCCCTTTAATCCACACAATGTATTTTTAAATCGTGGACACACAAAGTAATCATTTAAATGACTCGAAAGAAACCTTTAGCGAGCGATTACAACAAAAAAGCATTCTGCTTTGTCTTTGAATGTTGAAAGTAAGTTAAGTATAATGAATGGGTTGTGTCCGCACCCTGACCCGCTAATGAACACCATGATAAATCATTGTAAATGTATCGCATTACGTTGCTTACGTCATAGACAACTTTTGGAACTTTGATTGCTGTTAGGTAGCTAGTTTTAACCATTTTCTAGAGTTAATAACAAGTTGTAGATGTAATTAAAACAATCTAAAGTGGAGGCATGTTTCAGTAGGTTAAATGGTTACTGCTAGCGTGAAATGAATATGATTCCCACAAGCAATTATTTGCGTATTTCCCATAATTGTGCATAAATAAATAAAATAAATCTGGTCATATTTAAGCGTCACATAATATAGTCTCTGCACAATGGAAAACCGCGACAAATAAATCTGTATAAATGTATTATTTTCAGTTAGATAATGCATTTTCTTTTTTACCGACTTATCAATATCAAGACATTGTAGTCGATACTTAAACAACTCTAATAGCTGACTTGGTGACCTCCGTGAACCCAACATTGACCAGGCGTAATTTTGATAATGACGTAATGCGTTTGTTTCGATGTTTAAATAATCAATAAATAAAATGTTTTAAATAGTCATACAATTTTAAATTATTTGTTTTGATCCGAGGATAGGGCACATAAGTTATTATTCAGGTACACATTATGGTTCTAAAATATGACCACACTTTTCTGTTACATACTGTAAACATAACGGATCGAGATCATTTTTAATCGTCGAAACATTCGTTTACCTGTGAATGATAAAGTAGGAGCAGCTTTACCTATATCGTGTTGTGGGTGTGCAGAAAAGCTAAAGGATCACCTGGTGGTAATTGGCTGTTCTGGACTACGGCATTTGCTAGTTACATTAAAGGCTAAATAGCTCACTAAAGGTGGTATATTTTAACAGCTTTTGCGCTAATAGACAAGACTAGACCAACTACTAAGAAATTCTTTAAGGCTAAACTCGGTAGGAACCGTACCTTGGTAAACAATTGGCAATAATGCTTGCGTATACGAGGACATGAGAACTTTGACCGTCTTGCTTGCTTACACGTAGGCTACCTTTCATCCATGCCCTAATGCTGACTCTTTCCTGGAGTATGGCGCGAAGCAGCAATATATAATTAGTTACCTAATAAGAAAACTTTCGTTACCAGTTTTGTCTACCTTTCTAACTTGACCGTCTAGACACAAGATTTATTTTTAAAAGCTTTGGCTAACTTTGAAGTCGATTTAATTAATCAATTTCAAACTTGATAAAAGTTCCAATAAGATACAGTTTATAAGTATTTTGGAGTTCAATATATCAATAAACAGTTCAAGAAATTTAATTAGAAAAAAAAAATATTTATTGTTATTCGCCAAGTTTAAGTTTCTGGTACAATACTGCCTAAAAAGTATGCTTTATCGAAAACACATAGAAAAACGCTTGCGTACTTCTCATTTTCAGTATGATCGACACATCAGCTTACTGGCTGGCTTCAATACATCGTAGTGAAATACCACTCTGAGCGAACTCAAGAGCACTTATGCAGGCTTACTATCAGACTACCGTAGGAATATTTTTGTTTTAAGACATCCGAGACACGAAACACCTAGTCACTGAGCTTAAACATATCAAACAAGTACTGCGCGATGACTAGCTCAAATCGTGATTCGATGAATTATACTTAAGTAAATATTGTATGCACATATTACGGGTTATGTTAAAAATTAAATCGGTTTAAAAAAGAAGTTGAGCACAGCAAAGGTTCAAAATACTATGAGCACATTCAGAATACATATACAGAAATAAATAAGTAAAAGCTTATATAAAATATTATACTTCTATAATAATACTTCTGTAATTACCAACTTACGAGGAAAAGGACCGAATATGGAATACTTACACAAATCCTTAAAAAAAACAGTACAAATGTTTTATTTTAATCTGTCTCATAGGTTACAATTAAATGCAGTTATATTCATTCTTGGTAAATAATAATTAAATCAACAAATAATACTCACTTTCCGTAATATTATTAACTAAAATAAATCAACCAAAAATATGCCTCTCAAAAATGTGACCCTATTCCATAATAGGGTCACGTCTCGTTAATCAAAACAAAATAATAAAGCTAAACCTGCATGCAAAAATAACAAAAACATCTGCATATTCTGCTCCGGAACACTCATAATGACACCATTGTCTATGGGCAATACAGTGAATCCACTCTTCTCCCTTTTAGTCTTCACTGAAAAGACCAGAGCAATACATGCACTCAGCATCAGCATTTGAATCGTTAGGCTAAAGAACAGAGGGTTTATCGTCACTATAATCAATAGATAAAAATATGGTATCTTTATCAGAAGCTGATTCAAACTCCAACACTTCTCTTTCGCTTGTTTTTCTCTCAGCCGCTTCTTGATGGCTTAGACTCGGGAATACTTTGGTTTTTCTGCTTGTGCTGTTTTCATAAAAGATCGTAAAATACTATAAAATGCTACCGCGTACATTATAGTCATGGTCGCGTAACATAAATATCTAACAACTCATTAAACACAGGTTAACACCGCCATCTTGCCGAGGACAAATATCGCATCCGTTCACATTATCACACAACCGGAGACAACGAAATGTTTCTGGCGAACTTCCTTACGACTAATTATTACTGAGAAAACGATCAAATTAAGGTCTATGTTGCGTTATATTAATACAGGTATCATCCATAGCTTTTATTTATTACTAGACTTAATCACAAAAGAATTATTAAAAATACAGTTTTCGTGAGTAAATCCTCATAAAGTAAGTACCTCCTAAAATTATTAATGTTAAAGTTTTTGATGATGTTTGGGTTGGTTATTCAACCACAAAACTTACAGATAGACTATGTCCTGGATAACACATAGGACCTTATATATCCCAGAGTATTGTTACTGGAAATCATCAGAGGTTTTTTTACATAAATATCTCTTTGCAATCAATCAAATTAACAGACACAAATTTACTAACACATTGTTGCACTTAGTATTTCATAAAGAATTTATTTTCTAAATAACTGATATTTCAAAACATATTCTTTATATTCATTGCCTTTTTTAGAGTAGTGAATAGAAATTACGTCATAATTCGTTAATAATAACCATAATAAACCTAAATAAATTTCTCTTAAAATGGATCTAAAACAAAATAAATCATTATATTTTAAATTATTTTGACATGTGGATTTGACAAAACCAGTTAGATACTAACTGGTTTCAGAAACTTATATTCTTCACCATATTTTCTATTTTACGAGCAACTAGCAACAAAAGACGAACTCAATATTGAAAACTTTCCAACTCATTCAAAACGCTGGCAATTTCCTTTAGTATTCCAGCGCTGCCGCTATCCTTACCTGAGCTGTTAGGTGCAATGTGATATGATTCGGACAAAGATGATAGCAAGAGTAACCTTCAAGGAAAGCTCGTTTAAAAATAAAGCGCTTACGTGACACTTGTACTATCACCACGTATACATTTTTTTTTTTAAATACGCTAATATTAGACGAGTTGCCTTGACGGAACCACGTGTGTATAATATCGATTGCCAAGATGCAATGAAATTATATTTCACCAACGTAACGATGAAAGCTGTAATGTAAATGGTTCGTCTTATAATATTTTATTATGTATTAACTATATATGTATGTGCCGTGACTGCTAATAAGCCGTAATATAGTTGCGCCATAGGTGCTGTAGTTGACGAGGTACGCGAAGTGGTCCTGGTTCGATTCTAAGGGCAACAAGTTTTTGTGTGTTTCGAAAGTTGTTCGTTCTATAGAAAGCTTGTCGCGTTAGTTGTTTAAGTGTTTGTATAGTCTTACATGAAATGGAGAAAAGAACGGTCTTTAAAATGTAATAACATTATTTGGTACCAAACATAATACCGTAAAAAATATAGCAAAATATATTTTTCTGAACATTAGGTACCAATAAATATTTAACAATACTGATAACATCACGACACTAAGCATATTGTCTACGCGAGCTCGTCATATCACATACTACTTTTGTTATTTGAGACGCATCTCCCAATAAATTCCACGTAAGATTGTGTCGAGCCTATGGCCGACTAAATTAGTCAATCAGCAATATCAATTAATCCTTCACACTGCGTATCGTAATAGAAACTCAAGATTACTTCTGGCCCGAACTGGAAATCAAATTCACTTCTAAATAATCAGCAGTCTAAGGCATACTAACAGTTTGTGCCACGAGACCAATAAATATTAGGTATATTTTAAAATCTTTACAAGGTCTATATTATTATACTTAACTTTCGCACAACGCCCTCTTAACTCTTAATATAACTTGTAACTGCCTCCGTGGCGCAGCGGTAATGAATGAGACTGCTGTGCATGAGGTCTCGGGTTCGAATCCTGGGTCGGGCCAACAAAAAGTTATTGGGTTTTTCTATTAAGAAATCTCAGTAGCAGCTCGGAGTTAGGAAGTTGGCGGTGTTAGTCACCCCCGCGCCTCGGAAAGCACGTAAAGCCGTTGGTCCTGCGCCTGATCTATCTCCGGTCGTGTCGGATTACCGTCCCATCGGATCTTGAGAGTTAGAGAACAGAGAGTGCACTTGTATTTGCGCACACGCTTGTGCACTATAATATCTCCTACGCAGATGTCCAGTCTCCGTTAAGATTGGCCGCCGTGACCAAAATTAGGTCTGGAGGACATTATTATTATTATTATAACTTGTATATCATATAGTTATAATAAATCAAATGTAAAAAATATATGTATTATGATAACTGCATTCCAGCGACATCTTTGTTTTTCTTGGCAAATATATGAGAAATTCTTACTACTAGATATTGCAATGTTACGAAATCACAACCAATCGAGAATATTTGAGTTTGTACATTGTTGCTGTTTCATACACAATACACAGGCAGGTACGAAGAAACTACGAGAAAACTCAGCTCTATCATTTTTACTACACGGTTGCGATAGTGGTTTAAGCAGTCGCCTCACCATTACCACTGCACCGATTGTCGTCAATTCAATCACCACACGGGACAAAGATATTGTGTGGTCCACAAATGGTTGTTGTGGGTCTGTGTGTTCTTTGTGTCCGTGGTTTGAATGTTTATAAACTCTCCTGTGACACTGGATGTATTCTTAGAACGGCCATTATCTCCTTAATTCTTATGCTGCTATGGTATTAATTGTCTAATGTGCAGTGTCCACCGTTTATGTAAATCGTTTCTAATACACCTAGTTATAATAATTATATTTTAATTAGCAATGTATGCTTTAAAATAATTTGTATATATCTAATTAACTGCCTTATAGCTTGCGCTTAGGTACTTGTGCGATCGTTGTTACAACGTGGAGTCTGAAAGGTGAACGCTAGCACCTAGTTTACCGCCAATTATGTTTACTTAGACATGGCTGGTGAAACGCTTGCGAATCTGGTTAATCTCCTGAGTAATCAGGGTTATAAATGTGGATGCACATATTTTTTTGTACCGTATAATAAAAAGATATACATATTATATGTATTTAATATTTAGCTAGTAACTCTAGTCCTACTTGCTGATTCCCGCTACACTTTACACTTGGAGAAGTATCTCCAACAAATATCTATACTATATAGTTTAGTTTCGAACTGGTAACTTCAAGCTTAATTCAATTACACAACTTTGGCCCGCGGTGTGCATCACTCTTTCAACATTTATAGATGTTTAAACGCTCCCAATTTATCGTTCACTTCATAATATTATAACACAATCTGTTTTAGTATAAAACTTAGATTAGCATTTAATAACAAAACTTTTGCAGTCTTCCTTCATTTCGTTCTCCCTAAGGCTACCTAAACCCTTTAAAATAAATTAACATTAAAACTCGCAAAATACTGACGCCATACATTTTTAAACCGTAGCTTTTAAATAGAGAAAATGTTTGAGAAATTTCTCAAACAATGGAATTAACAAAATATCTTGATTAAACTAAACTATGCATGAAATGTTATTTATTCTCAGAATCTTATTATCTTGTACCTTTCTGAGGGAGTTGTACAAGAAAACTTATACAGAGATTGAGTGGGAGTATCGTCATTGTACTATTTAAGTAGCTTCAATAGTTCATTAAGGCCCTTGTGTTAATAATTATTGCTGTTTCTAGTAAACATATAAACAAACCGCGAAGTGTACTAAGTATTTGGTTGAGACATCGCCATTCATTGTTCACAAAAGTATCATACAAACTTGTTTACGCGATAACGTGAAGGACATTATCATACAAAGCAAAACTGTCATACAAAATCGGCACAGACACTACGAATGATACCCACTAGAGATGTTACACGTGTCAGTATTTATGAATGTGTGTAGTAGCCAAATCACGCTGTGTTACAATAATTTCTCGAGAAAAGTAGTTTATTGATGTCGTCTTACATAATATATTACATAAGCAAACAATTTGGGAATGTTTACAATGTTTTAATTAATCTCTTGACGTCAGTTCTTTCCGCAAGCCCAAACCACTGTTCCGGCATGTGGAAAGAGAGGTGTAGGTCACAGAAAAATAAATTTCGAAAATTGATTCTATATCTACTTGTTTCTAATCTTTAAGATAACCTATGTATGTTCTTCCCTTCCTTCATAGCAAAAAACGCTTTAGAGAAATATGTGTAAAAACATAACATCAGAATAACGTTCACAATAATATAACAGCGGCCGGCAGCTCAATGGATAAAGCATTAGATTTATAATCGAGAGGGTCCAGGGGTCAAAGCCCAACCATGAAACTACCGACGTGAATCCCCCTTTTTCCAGCTTATTTAGAATGCTTGTGTTAGGAAAAGCATTCTAATTAAGCTGGAGGGGTCACTTGCTGTCAGAATATTAATCCAAGTTAAGAATACCCTTAACCGACGAGTTTTGCCAGGAATGCAGCAAATATAAATCCACCTATCCTTCCAGGCAATAGGTGTGGATCCAGAATGTATGCTGGCATACAATGCCTTAGTCTTACGTTCACGCGAGTGTTACAGATTGAAATTCTGCAACCTTTTACGTATTTGCTATGGTTATATTTAATTATAACAAAGATTTAAGACTCTTAGTAGCCATTGCTATTGATAAAAACCATATATTTTAAAATATTAAATAACAGTAACCGCGTTAAAAGCCTAAAATTACAATGTGACCGTCTATTTATACTTACTAGCGGTCGCCTAGTGGTCAAAATTCGACCAAAATTCCTGAGTACGGGTGAGCCTAAATACCTTTATAATAAAGTAAGTTGGAGGGAAGATCACTACAACTATTCCACTCGCTCCACCGCCAAACCGCTGTCAATACCTCGATACAAAACGACAGCCTTCAGGGGATGTTACAAATATGCTGCTACTCATATATGGAATGATCTGCCTCCGCCGATAAGATCCCTGAAAACAAAGGGTACCTTTAAAATACATTTAAAAACATATCTTTTAAAGCAACAGAAATGCGACCAGGATAAACATTACAAATAAATTTTATTATATTTATAAATATATTTAGTTGTTATTACTTACAATGTTTTGGTCACACGACCACCGTGTTGATGCAGCGCCGGCGCGGCCGCCAAATGAATCATGCGAGCTCCTCGCCCACCGCTGCGCCGTCGCGTTGCCGGGCGAGTGAGACACCATTAGTTATGTCGTATACCGTAAGTGCAAGTGAGACGGTAATAATACGGATCGCTAAACCGTTAATGGCAACCGTTAGTAGGTTATTATTATTATTATTATAATTATTGAATATTAAATTTATATACATTATACTATTGCACCAATTTATTTAATTTATATTTGATATATATCAATTACATACTCATCAATTATAATTTATATATATATATATATATATCTTACGTATGTATTTTTTATTTCTTTTATTTTTTTAATGTGGTACATGTTAAAGAGTAGCTGATGTACGTCCGGGCGTCACTTGGGGTTACCACATAACATCAGGGTTGGTTTGAGGTATTAACCGCAAACCAACAATAAACCTGAGTGGTAACCTCGTTTTTCATTATGTATGTACTATTTTTTTTTATTTTTTTTTGCTTTTTGCTGTGTTATAATATTTGTCTGTATTTTGTGTACGTATATTTTGAAAAATAAAATTACTTACTTACTTACTTACTTACTTACTTACTTACTTACTTACTAAGCTTGCTACTATGTTTTCTGTTTTTCTCTATTAGATACATATTAATAAGGTATAGGCAACCATAGTTACAAATAATTGTACGACGTCAGACGAACAATGTCGAAATATTACGAACGCGATTCGACTGCGTGTGTCAAATGCATGGATGTGTGCGTGTAGAGATTTTTCATTAATTTAATGTATTTCTAATGCATATTTTATTAAAATATAAGTATTCGCCCCTCCTTCTCCATATAAACTTTAACTGTGCCAAATTTCATACTCCTCCGTCCGAACAATTTTCGTAAAAAGGGGTACAAAGTTTTTGCTTCACGTATTAATATATAGATAATATTTATATTTATTTAAGAAAGATAACTCTTGGTACACTTGGTATAATTCCTGTGACGCGAGGGTTTCTGCAAATATTCAACGGATACAAAGAACTCGCAGACTCGGAATTACTATTTGTGGATCACACAAATGTTTTTCTTATGTTTTCGATCCAGATTTGATCCATGGTAAAGCGACCACTACGCCATTTGTGCAGCTGCAATAATGACATTCTTAATATTTCTTTCATTAGGTCTAATGAATTTATCAGCTGTTCCAAACGATATCAAAGCCGGTATGGGTATAGAGACGTATTGAATGGCCTGCACACTGAGTGCATCAGCCGGGGACAATGCAGGCCCCGGGCTGCCGCAGTCGCCCGTGTCGCCTTTGTGCGACACGAGGCTACGAGCTCATTGTAACCCGACGCGCTTCGTTCGTCTTTGTCGCCATTGTCTTTATTATACATTCGTAATTTAAAGTTTAAATAATTATTTCAACCGAAGAAAGGATCTTATTGTCTCCTTTTCTTGCTACAAAATATAGAATGGATAATACTGTCAAGTCATGTGTGGTGCGCGATATAATTATGTAACAGGATCTAACACAACCATGTTAGGTATTGATGGACTTTTTATGACACCTGATATTTCGTCCAGGTTGTACTGGCCATAGTCACAAGCATGTGTCTGCTTGCAACCACGTACGTTTACTTACAATACCTAGTATTAGTAGGTATACCTAGGTATACCTAGGTATTATTGCGAGCGATCATGCCTACGTTCTATTACCGCATACCAACAAGTCATACTTACAACATAAATGTTCCGTTTTACTATTTTGGTACGGCACTCTGAAATGAATTTCGCCAGCCCTTTATATTATGTGCCTTTAGCACATAGTACTTGTAATCTCAATATTTTAATGGATTTAACGAATGCATAAATTCAAAAAAAGAAACTTTTAATGATATAACATTATTCATATAATTAATATTGTATAACTCATCCTCATACCGACCGGCTTAAACTTACGTATTCAGTAAAACAAGTCATTTGTCTACCAAACATTTTAATTATGGTAGGTATACAAGGAAAATATGGCCTCCTTTGGGAAGCGCTCCATTTTCAGCAGTGGATTGCGACAGGCTTTTAATCAACATTAGGTATACACAGCTATGTTTATATTCGCTAACGATACCGCGGTGCGCCCGATTGCATAGGGTAAGTATGTTCTATTTAATAATATACTAGCTGCATAATCCATGAGTGACCCAATTTGACCAAATATATCTTTAAAATATTGCAAGCAATTTAGGTCTGTTGCTGGAGTCACATCGGCAGTATAATGAGTGCAGATCGAAGCCAGGCATTCTAAATTGCAAGTTTAATACCTTTAAGCTTGTTACCATTAAGCTACCGCTGCTTTTAATATCATTATGTAGGTCTCACGTCACAGATGACAAGGCTATAACTAAACTCGCCATACTATTTTTTAATACGCCAGATTCCGTGACGCTTTTGGGAAAGCTGTTTGGTTTCACTGTAAACAAATTACAAAGAATCAATCCTTTAAATTAGTATTTAGCGATTAGCAGAAAACTTCTACGGAAGATTATGTCACTACCGTGGTAGGTAATAGAAAGAACTTTTGCAATATTTAATGTATTAAACATAAAAGTAATAGATCCAATAAACAAATATAAGTAAGTTAAGTAACATTTTAATATTTACTATTATAAATTTGAATATTTATGAAAGTATTTGCATGTTTGTTACTTGACTAATAAAAATTAGTTTACGTGTGACTGATAAACCGTTTTCTATGCAATTTTTTTTCTAAAGATGTATGAACTCAAGATGCTTTTTATATCGCCTATGTGTATATAAAAGTGGTCCAAAACCGGTTTGTGTGGAAAGCCTTAGGGGCGGCCTATGTCCAGCAGTGAACGTCTTTCGGCTGAGATGATTATGATGATGATGTGTTTTGAAGGGATTCACATAGGCGAACCCACAAGCAGACAAATATAAAATAAGTAAACTCAAATAAAATAGTTTTCCGATAATATAGTTACTGAACCAGTTCTACTTAATTGAGGTTAAACAAATGTGGCGACTGGATATCGATTCAAACTATTTTAAAACGAGCCGAATTTGCTTTACTTTGTATACGTTCGACAGATTAGTAGCATAGCCGTGCTATTTAAGAAATAGATTTTAATAATTCAACGATATTAGAGGAGGCTAAAGCAAAAATTGGGGTCGACCCAACCCAATTTGATTCGCGTCCAAAGTGACTATTACGGTTACATTGGTAATCGATTTTAATATGTCGTCTTATTTTTGTGGTCCTATTTTCCTTGCTGTATTATAATACAGCTGTGATAGTCTGGTCTCGAGTTCAATCCCAAGGCGCGCGTCTTAGGATCCAGCCATCTCTAACTTCTCGATGGATTAAATAGCTGTTAATTATCGCTCGCTTTAACGCTGAAGGAAAACATTGCGAGGAAACCTGCATGTCTGAGAGTTCTCCATAATGTTCTCGAAGATATGTGAAGTCTGCCAATCTGCACTAGGCCAGCATGATAGACTTAACCATTCTCACACTGAGATGATGTCCGTGCCCAGCAGTGGGACAGTTTAATATAGGGCTATTATTACTATAATAGTGGTAAAAAACGTACGGATAGTCTGAGTCTTTGTGTGTTCCGCAAATGGTTGTTCCAAGTCTGGGAGTTCTTTGTGTCCGTTGTTTGAATGTTTATAAAGTCCTCCGCGACACGCGATACAGGATTTATTCCTAGAGCGGGAGTTGTGTTTATTATAAAAAAAAAACATAATTAGATCATGGATTGCCTTAATCTAATTTTGATTTGTAATATATAGTCTCTAGCGGTATTACATTCCAAACAGATTTACAACAGCAAAAAAATTACAGTTGATTCTACAGTTTAACTTGCCGCGTATGTGTCGCGCTTGGTCGCGCTTGGTCCAACAGGACGCGTCGGCCAATCTTGAACGCTGGACTTTAAATGCGTATGCCCTTAAATGTGTTATTGTGGATGGTCAAATGAAAAAACAACGGGTTGCACTCCAGGAGTGCCGGCAGTAGTGAAAACTTGAATATTAACGTTGTGCATTTTTGATATTTTGGAATGGTTAGGGAATAATTTTGCACGAATTGCTTTAATTATCAGTATAAAAGTATTATCATTTATGTGGTAAAATACAATATTCATTTATTGCGCTATCGTACACAAACATGACAATTCTCCCTCCGTTTTACGAATTTTCGATCAGGTCACGTGTCCTGATGCAAGTTTATCATTTCTTACCCATGACAAAAAAAGTGCACAACGCCGCTAAAGAAGCTTTCACTTCAATAATTTGATAATATAAATGGATACATATTTACTGGTACCAGTTACATATAATAGAAATACATATTGAGCTACGACCTAATTTAGTGGTTGAAGAGAGACGACTGCCGCGCTACTGCATATTTGCGCCTGACTATATAAAACAAAAGCGTTAGCAGTGTCGCTACAAATGTATGACCATCCATACATTTTATAATCACACGTATTGAAGCCTTGCAATAGCTAGACCTCAGTGGCCGCCATGGCCAGATTGGCGCAATGGCCACTGAGATTTTTAACCTAAAGGCTAACAATAGTTTACATAGTATTTATCAATAGTTTTAAAACATGAAATGCGTGAAAACACGCCTGTGTTCCAGCGAGATAGGCAGACACTATGGATTTTAATTATAATCATAACATGTCTAGTTGACTTTTACCCACTGCAATCTTAATTTACATTCGTTTTAATTAATTTCAATTACTAAGTACTTATGTAAGTTTTTATTGATTGCACTGTTGATTTGTTAATGATGTATTTTTCAAATTACGACATTCTTAAACCCATGAATTTATGCAAAAAGATATGTATATCTGCATTAATAAAGGACGATAGTATTAGAATTTAGTTGTAGTCTGATTTTTAAAACAGTAGAGACATGATAAGTTATTTAACTTAAACATAAAATACAGACACTTACTGTTATTATACAGTAGGTATTGTACGTTATTTATACTGTCTATATTTACAGAGTAGCTGTTATTACTTGCAATATAGTTAATTGATAGTGCTATAAATACATGTGGTGCATGTACATTAATCAACTCTGACCAATAATCTATAGAAAACAAAGGGGTATAAACACGCTGGTAATTAAAAAACAATAGCACGATGCCTTTTGAAAATATTTGTGAGTGAGAAACTGATAGTAATTCAATATACATACTTGTTTTATAGCAGTGAGAGCTTAGTGGGAGATCGTTGCATTGCCACTCAGAGTTCTGACTTCGATCCCAAGGCGCACATCTCTAGTTTTTCGAAGTTAGGTATGTGCGTATTAAATAGCTAATTATCGCTTGCTTTAACGGTGAAGGAAAACACCGTGAGAAAACCTGCATGTCTGAGAGTTCTCCATAATGTTGTCGTAGATATGTGAAGTCAGCTAACCCGCATTAGACCAGCGTGGTGGACTATGGCCTAACCCTTCTCATTCTGAGAAGAGGCCCGTGCCCAACAATGAGACAGCTTAATATAGGGCTGATATTATATTATATTATGTTATATAAACTTGTCTTGCTCAGTTATAATTATCTTGTTCAACTGTAAGTAATTGTTATAAAAGGAACAATGCAGAAGCTAAAACATCATATACCTACGCCTGTCTTGCTTTATTAAGGAAACAAAATTAATTTGTAATTGTATTAGCTTTTAATCGAATTTCAAGGACATAAGCTGCATATATAGCCCAATCATCCCTTGCCCCCTTCCCGCTCCTTCTCCTTCCCACTTCCTTTCCTAAGGGGTCGGCAACGCGCAAGTGATGCCTCTGGTGTTGCAGGAGTCCAGTCTACGGTGACCACTTAGCTTAAAAAAAATAAAAAATATATAATAATGTTATCAGTATCATACGTGTAGCATTTCCATTTGTATGCACATTACGCGTAAAACAATTTCGTCCTATACGACTACAAAAATAATAATATTCTATCTATGATACACTTTTCCTTTAATATATAGAGTGTATTTATAAACATTTAAAAATAAAGCCTGACCAAATAAATTCTTTTCGCTTCATTTTTCATTTCTTTTTAAATACAACTTCCCCACTACGAATATTGCCTGTGTCGTGGGGTCTTTACAAACATTCAAAAAACGAACACAGAACACACTCAAACTCGAAATAAACATTTGTGGATCATACAAATTTTTTGTTCCGCGCTGGTTTGATCCCATAACACTTGGCGCGGCGGCAGTGGCGAGGCGATCACTTAAACCACTACGACATTCGTGCAGTCAAATACCTTTACAAAACCTCAAAATATGACCCTTAATTAATAAATAAATAAATAAATTAATAATAATGTTTATTTCATCTCCACAAATTACATCATGTTATACAGTATATAGTTGACACAAACAATTATTGTCAGTAATTCGTAATTTGTGGGAGATCTGGCGTCTAAACTAAGCCGAAGCCTGTACTATATAGATCTCCAGGCCCCCCATTTCATAACATTGTATGGATTGTCAACATGTGGAAAGCGTACGTAAGAGCTGTGAATGAGTAAACAGGAACAAGTTTCAGTGTATAATAATGACATATTTGTGAGTGTGTATGTAGATATGTGTGTGTGTGTGTGTATGTGTATGTGTTTGTTTGTGTGTATGTATTTGTGTGTGTATGTATGTGTTTGTGTGTGTATGTATGTGTGTTTGTGTATATGTATGTATGTGCGTGGTGGGTGTGTGTCGTGTGTGTATGGGAGTGTGTGTGTGTGAGTGTTTAAGCGATAAATAATTTTGTCAAATAACAGTTTTGCATGTTTTAACATATTTATTTAGTAATAAGGTTCTTAGTAATTGTGGGTAATATGTAGATAGTGTATGATATAATAATTCTAAATAAATGTGATATATAATAAAATACCTAGAGTGATGTATAAAATTTAAGAGTATAGATATAATATATCTATATGTATATATTGTACAATTTATATACTTACCTCTAGGATTTTTTCTGTTTCCGCGTAACTAAGTTTCTGCAACCATTTATAAATTCTATTTTTGCATTCAGTTTTACAATAGTTGGACAAGGGAACTATTTTATTTACTTTGTTGAACAACATACCTCCTCGGTATGAAAAAATCTTTGTGCAAATGAGGTGTTTACGGCAGTCGGCTCACAAACTGCGTAGTTTCTTCTAGTCTGAGCTATGTGCTTTCTTCTATCCTCTGGTAAGTCACTCAGTTTATGAAGTATAGTTAGCATTATGTAAAGCTGGCGCACAATGAGGACTTGCGCTTCTTCGTAAAGTTTAGAAGTAGGAAATAACCGAGGTTTTGATAGAATTATTTTTAGTATCATTCTTGGAGCTCTTTCAAGGATTATCATTTTTGCTTTACAAGCTCCACCCCTTGTAGTGATGCAATAGGATATGACTGACAGCGCCAAGGCCTCATATACTAACTTTATGGTCTGTTTGTCTGCTACGCCACGTAGTGCTTTAAATATGTATGTTAGTTTTCGCATTCTATTGGATAAAGTTTGTATGTGGTTTTAAAATTTTAAATTAGCGTCAATTTCGATTCCAAGGTATTTTATACATATTTTAGTAGAAGTAATTTTGGGACATGTACAGCTGGGAGTGGGAGGAAAATTACATTTATGTGCATATATGTTATTTGTAATATTATCTATTTCTTTTCGATTTTGGATTAAGAACACAATGAATTTGGTCTTATCTTCGTTTAAAGTGAGAGAGTGTGATATTATCCAGTGACAAATCGTGTTGTACCCCTCCTGCGCAAGATTAAAAAGTTCATCCCATGAATCAGCATAAAAGGTTAGCGCTGTATCATCTGCATAAGCCGAGATGCGGCAGTTTTTATTACTAAGTGTGCAGAACTCATTAATATAGCAGAGAATGTGTTGGACCTAGTATACTGTCTTGTGGCACCCCGAATGCAATTGACAATTCACCACTGATATTGTCACCGATTTTTACGCATTGGGTTCTATTGTGTAGATAATCAGATAGCAATGCCAGTGGGATGCCTCTTATACCATGGCCTTTTAGTGTCTCTACAAGGCAGGGGACAGAAAATAGTGACGTTGTCACTCAGAACAGCCCACACAGTGTAAACGACCGTAACGTACTTTTTTATAAAGTTACACTAGTGACACAGGTATTTTTTTTTTAAATATCACGCGTGTCAAATCGCAGAATAAATCTATTTCTTAATAGAATTTAAAGTATAGTACCAACAATTCAACATAATATATGTATGTCGCAAACGGATTGATATCCACGTGTTCACTATTAACGTCCGACATCTTGATTTTCTATAACAGTCAGTGCGCACACCCGGTGCAGGCGACGTTCCGAGAGCAAGAGCAACTGAGTCTCTACTGACGAACGAACGCACTACTGACAGTTAGATTGGCATTTGCACAGTGTTGCCATACAAATTAATGAGCTTAAATAATCAAATAACTAGGGACAACACTTGCGTGAATTTTATTACGTCTAACATGTACATATATCTTAATGTGTGCCAAACTGCACAATGAATGAATGTTGAATGTCACCAGCAAATACTTCAGTACGTCCGTAATCCTTTGTAGCATAGTTAACTACTCGTCTTACAATATTCACCAAACCATAGTTTGTAAGAGAGAACTTACGTAAATACAAGTTCCCAACAACAATAGGGTGACTGCGGTTCACGGGTATCGTTTTACTGAAGACGTAATAATATATCTTGCCTTTCATACTTCGTACTTCCTACTAAACACACAATAACACTATTAAAATGCGACACCAGTTACATGACTTGGGTGCATAATGATGCAGTATTTAAGTGGGCATTTCTTAACTGAATGCCGTGTTTTGATTCCGTTCGCGGCTTCTCTTGCTTGAATCTCGGTAGCACGCATACCGAGATAAAAGGCGCAGTTTTATATGGAAATGTAATCCGGGGCGTCCTTACTAATATTATAAATACGAATGTGAATTTATTTGTTTTGCCTTCATGACTTAACTCGGCTGCTTCGGGAAGTACCTGTGTCGAATCGGCCGAGAGGAAACATCCCAGTGCCATCACTGCGAGGACTGCCCCGAGGACACGGCGCAGCATACACTGGAGGAGTGCCCAGCCTGGGCAGAAGAGCGCCGTAACCTCGTTACAGCAGTCGGAGTGGACCGTCTTTTGCTACCGGCCATGGTTGAGTCTATGGTTGCGAGCGACACCGCATGGGTAGCCGTCGCCTCCTATTGCGAGGTAGTTATGCTCGCTAAGGAGGTGGCGGAAAGGGAACGGGAGAAGAACACCAATCCCCGTCCCGCAGACGACGCACTGGGCGCCGTAGGACGCAGCACGATCTCCGGCACCCATGAGGGCTAGGCACACACTCACAGACTTAGGGCAGGCTGTTGCCCGTGCAGTAACAGGCCTGAGACGGCGGTGCGTCGTGTCCCGCGCGCGCCTTCCCAAAGGAAAGAAAGTTGATTGGTCGAAGCCGCCACGATTCAGTGGCGGCCAAGACCTGCCGGGGCTGCAGGATGAATGCGCGAGCGATCCCTGCGCCCCGGCCATAGACCGTGTGAAGTAACACCGAGGTTGGTTTAGTCGGTAGGACTCTGGACTTTCTATCTTGATGGGTGAGCCCGACATAACCCCTCCGCTCGCCCCCGCGGAGGAGTATGCGTCACAGCATTCCGCCACGTAAAAAAAATTACAATAACCAGTAGAGGCGTAAAACCTCTCTGTCAACAAATAATGTATATACCTACTGCTATCATAAGGGAAAAAGACGTGTTTAATTTTTTTTATACGAGGTTTTGGAATTATTAAAGAAGTTAGCGAGTATATTTATAAAAATATTTATTTCTGGCAGGTAAGTACGTGTTTTCCCTTATGACAATAATATACATACCCTCACATTTCACAAGCTATGTTTTAGAAACCAAGTAATAAGCTAAGCCTATTGCTAGGTATATATTTGGCACATTTCCAAACTCCGTGATACTACTTAGAATTTCGTGCCAGAAAAACCAAATATCACTTTACCAGACCCATGAAACCTTATCCAAAGCAGACTCATTCACTACACTGTACTACCAAGGTACTTAATAAATAACAGCCATATTGTTAAACGTACAACAAATTACATTTGTAGTATTGTATGTAACATCCGACCATTAATGTTCTGTGCACGATTTCAATAGACTGACAACAAGTTGTTCAATCGCTATTCAAATTAAGCGAGCATTCATATGAAATGCGTCGCGGTGCAAATTCCTTTGACATACATCACTAGAACGTCGGCAAGGACACACGGCGGACAGGAATTTGTTGATCAATCAAACAGAAGTCTATTAATGTATTGATGGTCTAACGCACGGGCATTTGATAAAAGTATTTAATTTTTATTTAGAAAATCGGTGACCTTGTCTTTTTCATACATAGGTAGTTTTAACGCTCAAACAGAATTCGATAATATTTTACTTTTATAGTTGCTTGTTTGTCTTAAATGATCAAAAATTACAGCTGACTTAAAATAATGGCAAACGAATGCAACGTATCTGAAAAGAAAAACGAAATAATTTATATGAGTTATTTTATCAATACTACTTGTTATAAAAGACTAGTAATAGTGTATTTAAGTTAACAATCACAAAATTAGACTTGAAAAGAACGAAAACTTCACAGGTAGGTAATAAATAAATACTAATATTATCTTAGTATATGATACGTAAGTAAGTGATGACAGTCCCGTTAGACCAGTGTCATAAGTTTTATTTTAAGCTTATTGTCTATCATAAGAACCCAGGTTTAATTCCCAAGTCGGTTATTGGTTATTAGATATTCCTGTTTATAATTCCTACTAATATCATAAATGTGTAAGTTTGTGAGGATGGAAAGATGGCTTTTGTTACTCTTTCACACAACTACAGCTACTGAACGGATTTTAATAAAACTTTACAGTATTATTGTATATACATCAGAATAACATATAGGCTACTAAACATCTATCTTAACATAAATCTATATAACGCGAGCCTAGCCGCGGACGAAACCTACTTTTCAATATGTCTGTAATGCTGAATCCTCAAATTATAAAAAGTATATTATAGCGAGCACTGTAAGTATCTATGCCATACCGGGTGAATCAAGCAGCGCGTGCGTCACGAACCCTTCGTTAATATTTCTTACGACCGCGAGTCGAGAATCTTTCAGAAACGAAAACCGAAATTCTAACCATATAAATGGTAAACTGTTCTGTATAATTATATTTAAACGATATACGAAAACTTTCGAGTATATAAGCATAGGTGAACTAAACAGCGCCCGTAGGAACCGTGAGCAACTTAGTGCATTCACATTGTAAGCAGTTAAAGGGGTTTAAATTATGAAGTTGCTGCTTTAACGTCGTGATTTTCATTCTAACTATTTCATAAATATATTTTTAATGTCCATTCCAATTCTATGTTTTTGTTTTTTATGTATTTATGCCACTATGATTTGTCTTAAACTAACAAAAACATCATCCATCATATAATTATGACGAATTAAAACAATGAATACGGGCAGATACTAAGCGATTAAGTTTAAATACAAATAGTATAAGAGGTTATTGATATTTATTATTGATAATATTGTCGGCCTCGATGGCTTAGTGGTTAGTGTAACCGACTGCCATGCCTGAGGTCGTGGGTTCGATTTCCGCACAAGTTAAACATTTGTGTGCATGAACATGAATGTTTGTCTTGGTCTGGGTGTTTCTATGTATAATATGTATGTATTTACAAAAAAAAAAGTATATATGTATGTTTATCCATTGTCTAGTACCCATAGTACAAGCTCTGCTTAGTTTGGGCTAGATGGTGTTGTGTGTATGTGGTGGAATATTATATTATTATAAAACATGTTATTCCAGTACAGAACTATGACCCCAGCCGGAGTTAAGCCTATGGTCCGGAGTGAGAGGTCGTGGAACGCCGTCGCCTCCTTCTGTGAGGAAGTGATTTCCATCAAGGAGGCGGCGGAGCAGGAGACGGAGCGCTTAAACCCTCTCCCTAACCGCAGAGCCGGGCGCCGTAGGGCGCGGGACGACCTCCAGCCACCCTGAGGTTTGACCTGGGGGTGGTGGGCTTTGTGGTCCTGCCCGCCATCCGTTCAGCACCAGGTCCGAGAGACGGCGTGCGTGTTCCCACGCGCGCCTCTGTGTCGAGTCCGTCTCCCCTGTAGGGGGGCGACAGTAGGGTTATATTGAGAAGTGACCAAAGGGTAGGTCTTATCGTGTAGTGGCCTGTCGTTTCATATGGCGTGCCGAAACCTTGGCGGGGTCGCGACCGCATGTGCAAGTGATTCGCGCGGCCCCGCCGATTGCGGTTTTTTTTGAGGAAAACCGTGGTAGGTTTAGTTGGTATTCCGGGAGATCTAATATCATCATTTCAACATATTTCTTTACCCCGGTAAGTCCGACATAACCCCTCCGCCCGCCCCCGCGGAGGGGTATGCGTCAATGCATTCACTCACGTAAAAAAAAAACTCTTGGATAAAAGTGGCGATCGGTGGAGAGTAGTGCGAGAAGCTATTGAAATAAAAAAACATAAAGATTTCAATAGGGAAGATGCCTTCAAATTATCCGCGACGTGGAATCCCGTGATTAATAATACGCAACTTCGCTGTTTTGCACAGTAGGGTAATTCACAGAATACGGACACGACGGCTACCATACATAATAGGGATACCGTGAGTGTAGTTTGTGACGGTACATGGACAAACAAAAATATGCCAAAAGTGAGGGTGAATCAAAATTCTTCTGCCTCAAAACGGAGACATGACATCGCAGCACCAGTCAGCCTGTGACCACGGCCGGTGTAACCTGGTCGATACTTCAAGCCTATAAAAGGTAAACATTATGCATGATCGCGTTAATACCCGTTACATGTTGCCTCGATGGCGTAGTGGTTAGTGTAACCGACTGCCACGCCTGAGGTCGCGGGTTCGATTCCCGCACAAGTCAAACATTTGTGTGCATGAACATGGATGTTTGTCTTGGTCTGGGTGTTTCTATGTATAATATACACGGATTTACAAAAAAAATGTATAATATATGTATGTTTATCCATTGTCTAGTACCCATAGTACAAGCTCTGCTTAGTTTGGGCTAGATGGTGTTGTGTGTATGTGATAGAATATTATTATTATTATTTATTATTATATTATATATATCTTAGTCACTTACACCCTGTATATATATATATATATATATATATATACAGGGTGTAAGTGACGGTTCACCGAAAACTGAAATACTAGCTTCGGACCATCATTCTGAGTTGGAAAACGTAGGAATTTTCCACCGAAAAATTATCGAATTTTCTTTCAAAATTTCACATTTTTCTAACTGATAATGATTACATAATGAGTAAACGACCCATTATACTAGATAATATCAATAAAAACTACATAATACCGAAAAACAGCTATGTAATCCAAACATACAAAATAAACACAGTTGAACCAATCAGCTGATCTTGCGCGGACAAGGCAATGACAAACGCAAAAAAGTTTTTTTACACACCGGCAATAGTGTGCTGTGTAAAAACCCGCCCGCATCGTACTTACTACCACTGAACTAGGGAAGATCTATGATCAATGATCGATATCGAAAAAAGTGTATTAAACAAAGCGGGATAGGTTAATAAATAAAATAGTTGTTTTCCTTTTAAAAGTAAAGGTTACATGAACGTGTTAGCACTATTTATTATTAAATTAGTCACGTAGATTGAAAAGATTGTAATGATTAAAGTAGCCTGTAATTAAATGTTATACTACTATCACTTTACAATACCCATTTGCATTTTAAATGTTAAAAAATATTAATTGTTTTGATATTTCGTATCGTAAATGTACATGTATGAGTTTATTTAATCACTTTTAATGATAATTAATGTAAAAGACCATCTAATTGTTTTAAAACAAAGCTTTTTGTACACAGCGATTCATACAATGTAATGTAATCTAGTAAATCTTTACTTAACTGTTAAAATACAAAACTGTAACAAAACTTTGTTAATAGAATTAGCAGTTATAAGTATAAAATTAATCGATAGCCGATAACTCTCATAAAAATATTTTATGAGAGTTATCGACTATGGATTTATTTAATTAGATAGATGTATCTCATCCCTATCTAATATGACTACAACTGCAAAAGAAATTTATTTTTGAATTATTTAGTTCGGTCGCGCTACTGTCAGGAATCGGAAGTACTTGACGTAATCTCTCGTATTCGCGAGTATTTACTATTTTCGTTGCATTTTGTTAAGTTTTTATTTTGTTTATAACTATTTTGTGTACTAAATTGTGTTTATTTACTGTGTTCATAACATTTTGTTAACGTTTTTGTTTTGTTTATAACTTTTTTGTGTAACTACAAAGTTGTGTTTGTACCTAATAAATAATGCGTCAGCCATTTAGTGCACGTGAATATGGACAAATGCTCATGGCATACGGGGAGGCACGAGGCAATGCTTCGTTGGCGCTTCGCATTTACATCCAGCGGTATCCTGACGCTCGTCACCCTATGGACAGTCGTGTGATTTCTCGTACGTATCAACGAGTACTGGATAATTTACCCATAGTCATTAACGAAATGTGCGTATAAGATTAATTTTATAAGATGTTATTCAATTTATTCAAATTTTTTGTAAGTACAATAATAAAATTGTACAATCCGATTATTAGTCACAACGTTTAAATTATTATTGTAATAGATCACTAAAATAGGTGATCCGGGCTCCGTCAGATAATGTGAGCGCGCGTAGCGTTGGTGCGCGGGAAGCGCGATACGATAGCGCGGACGGACACATTGCATTGGTAACGATACATTGCGTAGTGTAAATTACAATGTACTGGCATAAAACTTTAATCGTACGTTTCATTTTTGAATTGACATTTCCATTCAGTTGTGTACTCATGGACAAACGATTGTGCAACGTTTTCGGTACACCGTCCCTTACACCCTGTATATATCATGCAACGCGACAGTTTAAAAGTTATTACCATGTACATATTCTAAGGCTGTATCATATTACGTAGAACTAAAAATATAGCTAGCTAAATATAGGTGCCTACCCTTTTGTATATTCAAAAATATATATGCAGCCGTAAGTCCCACCAGCGTGCAAAAGCTATCGTACATTTATGCTGTTCGATCATCGAGCAAATCATTTGTAAAATACATGCATCATTCGTGTATGAAGGCTGTCTGGTGGCAAGTCTGGTGACACTGCTAGCGGTTAATTAATTTACCTACGGTACAATGTGTAGGTAGCCAATAGCGTTTCAAACAACAGGTTTAATATATAGCCCAAGTTTGAGTGCTTCCTATTAAGAAGCACCTGACTTGTTTGCACAACAAGTGAAACAATATTATCGTACGCGGCAACCGTAATTATAGAGAAATCTAATACTGAAGCGTATTTTAAGGTGAAATTATTGAAAGGTGCTTCGTAAATCAGGACGCAACTGATTGCGCAATTATATACACAGGGAAATTACTAGATAGAGTACTTATAAAATGATGTTCAATGTGATATGCTTGAACGATTACTTTGATTCAACTAATTAAGGCCTAATGAGTTAGCAACGATAGTCTAGTGAAAGACCATTGGACTTGAACGCGGAGGTCTCGGGTTCAACCCCAAGGCTCGATGCTCTGACTTTTAGAAGTTATGTGTTTATTAATTGGTAAATTATCGCTTGCTTTAACGGCGAACGAAAACAAGTTCTCCATAATGTTCTTGAAGATATATGAAGTCTGCCAACCCACACTGGGCCAGCGTGGTGGACTATGGCCTAAACCTTCTTACAGTGGGAAGAGACCCGCGCCCAGCTGAGGGACTGTTGCGCGTATATTACAGGACCAAACAAACATCAAAATTAGAACAATTCAACCCCTTCAACGTTTGATCTTAAATAGAAACATGTTTCATTAACGTGGATACAATATGCAAAACTATTACAGAACAAGTGAATACATACATACATAGATTTACGCCTGTTTCCCAGAGGGGTAGACAGAGACTACGGATTTCCATTTGCTACGATCCTGACACACTTCTCTGGCTTCATTCACTTTCATCACATTTCTCATATACGCTCGCCGGTTTAAGGTGCTCTTAACCTGGCCTTTGTCCAGAACGTCTGCCTCTTGCGACTGTTCCATTCACACTAGCCTTATAAACTTTAGTCAGTCAGTCACGTCAGTCTTTTCTCCTCCATTCTTTCTACATGCCCAAGCCAGCTTAACATACCCTTTTCTATTCTTGTCACTATATCCACTTTCATGCCGCATCTCTCTCTAATCTATCAAGTGAAAACTAAACTATTACAATGAAAGGAATTTATCCAATCAAATGTTCTATATTGTTTTGTGAAAAAACGTCACAACGTTGTACCCATAACTTTTCAACTAAGTACCCGTTTATCATTGAACATAAAAGTTTAATAACAATATTTTTCAAACGCCCCTTTGTGACATTCTACCGGTCAACACATCCAACCTTTCCTTGTAAATATTTTAGCACTGACGTAAATTATTCAATTCAAGTATAAAGGGTACTTAAACTTGATAAGGCTTCATAAAAAGAGGACATAATTTCACATTTTAAAAGCGTAGGAGAGAGCGACCATTACCGCCGATTTTCTCTGACATCAAATGGCAATCTCTATCAGACCCATTGAATTTCAAGCGAGAAAATTAACGTTGTCAAGTTACAATGTTTAATGTATTTTTTTTTATTTTTGTAGGCACGCCAGCCTTCGGAAACATTATGGTAGTAGGTATTACCCAAAATTTTATATAATTCTGGATAAGCATAGAGTTTTCCAAAATTATACTTATGGAGAATCATTTGTGCACTGCACAATTATGTAATTATTATGGAATGCTTTTGAGCTGCAGGCAAGAGGAAACTAATTCTAAGTGCCTTGAACCAAATAAAAATATTGATGGATGTAATCTAGAATTAGTTAGTAATTTATTACATTCGAATGTAATTCGAATAATTTAAAGACATTTTGCATACGCAGATTTTCGCTAGTGGCACCCTCTTTCGGGAAAACGGCGCAAGAGTAGTCTTTTACTGGCTTTTGCTTGGCGATCACTTCCATTATTTTTAACACATCCTTAATTTTCGTAGTAAAAATGTATAAACCTTGGTGGTATGAAAAGCAAACATTATAGATGTATAAAACCTCTTTTAAAACAGTTTAATGAAATTTCCCTAGCCATTAACCAATGACAATTGGCATAATCATCAGTAAACAATTATGAAGCAATGATAAAGGCTATTCTGTATTTCTACTATTTATGCTGACGTATAATCATTAGATCGCTAAGAGCCTCAAGCTAAATCCAAGCCTAATGACACTTTCAATCAGACTTAGGGACCTATTACTATGCCCGTGCCGGCGGGTTATAATAAGCAAATGATTATTGCACCTAAAGGACAGTAATCCTATTCCCAAAGTAGCTCTGTAAATTCGGGATACTTTTAGACCCCAAAGGGACTATCTGCTGTTACTAAAGAAATATAATTTGTCCTGCCCAAACGAACCGATCACATACCAAGTCCAATTAAGAATCTCAAACGCCCAGGGACCCGATATAAAACTCACACAAAAAATATGTTATCATCGGTCTAGCGGCTTAGGAGTTCAGTGACAGACATATGTACAGAAGAATCGTAATACTAGCGGACAGATAGCTAGACAGATGTTGTCCTGCTCAAACGAACCGATTACATACCAAGTCCAATTAAGAATCTCAAACGCCCAGGGATCCGATATAAAACTCACACAAAAAATATGTTATCATCGGTCTAGCGGCTTAGGAGTTCAGTTACATACATATGTCCGGCTGTGGACTATCATAGCCTGATGATGATGATATGTACAGAATACTATTTCTTTTAATTTAAATATTGATTAGCATTTGTCTAAGAACAAAGCATTTACAGGAAAATAAAATACATACCGTTTATATTATACATTCAAACAAATACTTGAAATCGCGAGGCGCCCTATACAAATTAGTAAATTAAAAATTTTTGTTTCTAAAATATCACACGATAACGATTTAGCTTAATATGAATATGTTACCCATAACAATAAATACATGTAATAATCCCCATCGCATCAGATATTCGTCAAATGTCGAATGGACAACTCCCTTTTGATTGGGTATGGAACGTAAATTCGGACTCAAAACAGTTATGTATTGAGCAGGCATGTGTTGAAATATCAAATGAAAATGTTCATCGTAGTAATAGTCGAGGTAGTGTATAATTTTATTTATACATGATACTATTTTCATACAGTATATGTACTTGCTGATCGCATAGTTATATAACCACACATATAGATACATACATATATAGATGACGCATAGCATTGCCTTAGATATAAAACATAGGGCAAGTTTCAGTCCCTGGCAAACTATAAGGAGCATGAGTAGCTGAGTTGGCAAAGCGACTAAACGACTTGTCTAGGTTGCTGGTTCTAGTCATGCTTTACGGATTGTCTTTTTTCTCTGTTATAATTTACAAACTTCATTAATGCCTAGTTGTGTTCAAAATCTTAGGTATAAGCGCATTTCATCCACATTTCTTCTGTTATATTTTTGGAAGTTCGTAGTAAAGAGTAAGCGTATTGCCGATAGTGGAGCATGTTTCATGTACCCACCGAGAATTTCTTAATAGAAATATAGCATGTTTTACGACCTGACAATCGAACTCGGGATCTCACGATAGCACGCAAACTGACTGCCTGTGCTGCTAAACCAACTAGGCAGTCATATACACAAATAAAATAGCATGAATCTTATTTTGCGGTGGACTTTACAAAAGCTTAACAGTCTATTGTTAGGCTTTTGTAAAGTCATGGTGAAGTTTACCTTACCAAGTCATCTTTAGCGGGGATTGAGCCCGCACCAATCTGTAAAGTAATAACTTGGCAATTCAAGCCACTATGTCATCCATGCAATCAGAATATACATCTTACTCAAACCGGAAATCAAACTCGAACTTCATGATCTGCATTAAACTTAACCTATTGAATCAATATGGTATTCTAAATATAGCAGCATAACAAAGTTCGCTATACTGACCCAGTTATAGCACTATAATACCCTATTATATCGAAATATGAGTTGTAATATAACCTCGGAGGTTGCAGGCCTCTTCGGTTATACACATTCATATTTCTCGACGAACACAATATCTTATTTGCTGCCAGTTCCTTATCCTGATACTCGACGCGAGTAAACAATATCAATTAATAAAAGTATTGTCTTTTAAATTCAATGAAAACTTTCTATAGAAAGTGTAAACAAACTACCTACATTAATGATACGTTTTTAAACAATCAAGTTGGTAATCTGTAGCAAGTCAAATATAAACACTTAATTTAACTAAAAATCCAAGATGAGTACAGTCTTGTTGAGCAGTTGACAAAAGAATGGCTTAATGCTAGGATACATTGGTTTATATGTGGTTAAATCTTATACATGTGTGCTGTCCGTGTGAGATCCCGCGGCTGCTTGTTTACTTGGTTTAAGTGACAGGATCAATTAACTTAGTATTTCGTCAAGTTTATGGTAATTATTTATGTTATGGTTTACTTAAAGTTAAGATCAATTACTGTTGCTAAGTGCGGTGACGTAATGAGTTCTTAGCTTACTCATCGGAACGTGGGAACGCATAACTAGCAATAGTCAGTGGGCAACCGTTAGATTGTCGCGCAGAACTCTCAAGTCTGATTCCAAGGCATCTCTGACTTTTTGAAAGTTATGTGCGTATTAAATAGTTAATTAACGTTCGTTGTATAACGGGGATGAAAAACATCGTGAGGAACTGGAAACTTGCATGTCTAAGAGTTCTTCATAATTTTCTATAAGATATGAGAAGTCTACCAACTCGCAGCGAGCCAGCAAGATGGACTACCCTTCTCGAACTGAAAAGAGGCCCGATTTAATTCATTTTGGATTTTGCTATTTTCTTTTATTTCTTTTTTGTACACGTTGCGTGTTATTCTCTTCCGTAGAATTTAATTAGATTTAATTAAATTTTCGTAGTAGATACGCGGTATATGTAGTGAAGCCTATACTATTATATCCTTTCTCTGTGTTTAAGCATTATGGCTGGCTTTCATAAAAATGGTTCTGAGATTTAGACGTGAAACATAACAAACATGCAATGAAAACAATATAAATAATATTAATAATTGACTTATCAGAATCAAAATAATTACCATTTTATTATTCTCATATGCCTTATTAATACCTTATAAGTTTACAACAGATACTGAAAAAAAAAGAATTTTTTTAGTAATCTATTTATTTTGGTTTTTACTACCTTACCTTTAAATTACCTACACGACAAACATAATAAAATATTTATTGATCACAACCCCTCATACTCGTAATAATTCACATAGATAAACACACAAGTTTAGTACCAGTTCAAAGTTTCGGCATAATCAACGAAATACAATCATGATAAACGTAAATTAGGCGAAAAAATAGTGGCCATTTTGGCGGGCGAAGGGCGCGGGCGCTGCGACAAATAGCCAACTAAAGACATTTCACTTCCACTAACTTTCCACTATCTAATAAAATAGCGGGCGGACAGAGACGAACTGCCAACATCCTTCAACTAAATATATATATTTAGGTAAAACTTGTGTAGGTACTTACATATTTGTGAGGTCTTTAGTGAATACAGTATTTAGCATACTTATAAAAAGTGAACTTTATGGATATGAAAATGTTTAAACATGGATTACAAACGAAATATAATTTAAATATTTATATGGTTGCTTCTTTGGGTCCCGGTTTTAATTCTTGGGTCGGGTAAAATGTTATTAGGTTTTTATTAAGACATTCTCAGTAGCAACAAAGGATCCGCAAATGTGCCTGGTGAATGGCAATAGCCAAACCCGTATTATATAAGTCTGTTAAGATACCTGGTCAAATCTGGATAGAATATCCTCTGTCATGTACTTTGGGGTTATTCAGCTATTAGTTCATGTAATATATATACTATCTTTAAAATTGATCTCATTGTCAAAGGAATAAAATCTTGTTCAAAATATCCTTGACCTTCTAGTGCTTAAATAAATCTTCTAGTTATTTCTCAAGGCTTAACTTCGTCCCTGTTCAGAGTGAATGCTATTCCAAGTTAAAATTACTCTAAATAGTTAAATACTAATCAACTATTGCGTTCTTGAGTATCTTACTAACAAAATTAAATACAATAACAAAACAGGGTAAGTTAGATGCTTTTATATTATACAGAATGGAATGACGTCGCTTGTGAGAGATTTTATTTAAGAAGCTTTGGGGATTACTTCGTATTTGTGGCTGGTGGCGATGGTTTACAGCCACGGAGTTATTTTGAGTGAAGAATATTTATTAACACATATAATATGTAATTTATTGTGAAAGTAAAGTGTGGCAATTTAGTTTTATAAATATGATTACACCCCAAGTATGTAGTGTTTTATAATTGCATTTGAAATATTGACATTTATTTTGTGTTTTAGATAAAGATTAACTACAGTATTTTTTATATTTTTTATAATCTATGGTTACGAGAATCTTATTTAAAAAATTTGATACGATGATAATTGGACAGCGGTTCTTTGCTGAATATATCTTAGTTATTTTTTCACATATAGAAAGATATAAACATATATTTTTTATTATTGTTATTATGCATAAGACAAATAATACTTATAACGAATGCAGAACATTAGTTACTATACATCTTATCTTATCTTATGTGGGGGCCAGTCAGTGCAGACCGGCGACACTTCGACCCAGTGGGATCTTTTGTGTCGACACTCTCCCAACAACGACTGCCAAAGATGTTCATGGCAGTCGGGACCGACGGCTTAACGTGCTCTCCGAGGCACGGAGCAGGCGATAATTGTCGAACAATACGCACATAATTTCGAAAAGTCATATAACTTCCGAAAGTCAGAGGTGCGCGACGTGGGTCCGAACCCGAGACCGTCTGCATTGCAGTCTGTTGGTCTCCCCACTGAGCTATCGCTGCTCAGTTACTATACGTACAACACATTATACATTACAATATTGTATAATTAGCGGATTAGTGCCAGGCTTTTGTTGTTTGTATTTACAGTAGGTGATTTCATTTACAAATTACATAGATTTTACCCACAAAGTACAGAATATACTGACGTCCTACTAATATGCACATCTAATAAAGCTACGAGATTCGTTTATGCTCTAAAAGACACAACATGAAAGACGCCATCAATGTCCTTAACATTGCTTTTGTGTATATTGCTAAGTTTCAGAGATATACCTATATTTCCAAAAAAAATTCTGTCTCTCTAAATGGGGATACGAAATCTTGCATTTAAATGATTATATCTAGCAGATTTTTAATAAAAATGCGATGTCGAAAAAATAGGTTTCTTAAAATATGTAAGAAACATTAGAGCAATCATCGGCGATTTTAAATAGAAGTGAAATATCTAATAAGACTTATGTTTAATCGGTTTGGGTGACAGTTATGAAGCAGTAATATAAATTTTTGTCGTACTACAGGCATACTATTTGATTTAACAACCTGGTATGTAACACTAATAAAGAAACCTTGCTAAGGCTGCCTGTCCATTGAAGCGGAGCGAGGCTGCGGAGCGAAGAAACTGAGAAATATTAACCAATAGGATTGCATGCTGGAGCGGAGCGGAGATTTTATGCTATCCTATAGGTGGACAGGCAGCCTTATCTTCAATATTCCACACAATGCAAGTAGTGACACCCGCACAGGCGTCACTGACAGATAGGTTTTATTTATATAGCTTAATTTTCTGTAGCACATTTTACCTGTCATGTGTGTCATATGTGGTGAGTATGAAATTATCTATTTTATGTAAATGTTCATTGTCTTAAGCAATTAGCGGTCAAATATACATTTACATAAAATAGATAATTCATACTCACCTACAGATGTAATTCAAATAGTATATGTTCATATATATTTGTTATTCGTTCCATTATTATTTAGACCATAAGTCTTACTTAAAATTTATACCCATACTCTAACAGCACTAACGAATCAAACAATATTGAAGCAAAGTGAACTTCGTATAAACTTTAATGGACAATTTAACTTGTGCTGTGCTGGACGAAAAGATATTTCAGATGTACATAACTTTAAAGGTCTTAGAATAAGAAACTATAACTACAGCGCGTCTGATAGTTAGAATTATGTCTGTAAATTGATTTCTATAAAGTGGATATTAACATTATTTTTTATTACGAAGTTGGTCTATCCTCGGCAAACGGACAGACCATGTCCTACATTAAAATATAGGATACTTTATATCCTACTAAGCGTTTCTGTGGCACATAAGTAGTGTCAAATATTATTAACAAATTCTTAATATGTCCAATGTCCATATACCTAGTTGAAATAATTTTGCACTAGATTTGATCTGTGGTTTCGGTCTCATTAATATAGATTTAGTCAATTAACTTTTATCTTTCAAGAACTGTACTTTTTTCTAGATGAAAGTTATGTCATCCCTGACAACGTGTATGCAAAATTGAAAGCAAAACAAACATTACATTATTACATTATTTCGAAAAGAAAGAATTGACGTGACATCAGGGCCACTACATTAGCAAACTTTATATCTCATCCATAAACAAAAATGACTCATAATCTTAATATATTATGTTGATGTAGCACTAAAAGAGGGAAAATACAGAATCTGGAGCCGATGTAGGTCTCTACGAGCGACTAAACTTGAGCCATTAAGGCTGGTGTTACAGTGACGCTTACCGTCTGCCCGGGTGATAAGCGCGGCCCGTAAGCGCGTTGATGACGAGCTCGAAACAATAAAACGAGTTTAGTGCCGCGCGGTTTGCCACCTCGAACAGTCGCTGTGAGACTTCTCTTAATTGTTATATTATATTACCTGTGGAAAAAAGGCAATTTAACGGCGTATACAAGTACATCCTTACAATGCCACTAGATTGCTGATGATGATTGAAACGCGCGGACGAGTTGTAGTCAGCGCGGCCTATCCGCGGGAATTGTTTTACTATGTAACGATCCAAGATACTCAAAGCTCGTGGCCCTCGGGCCACGACGCTCACTAACTGCGCTGGCGAAAGCGGCACTGTAAAACCAGCCTTATATGTTTTTAGAAAGGGCCAAACAACATCTGCCTGTATATCTTGTTAGTTCGTATTTTAATTGGCTCATTATATTGTCTTACATACGAGTATAGACTCACCTATATTTACCGAAAAACCTAGACTACAGAATGTATTGCATTTTTAAAAAAACATTGGGTCGTGATTTGATTCTTAATGTCTTCGTCGGTAATTATAATTTTCTATTAACATTGAAAATCTGATACCAAATTTTCTAAATTATACACTGGCAACAGTATTTTTATATTCGTAAAAAGTAGCTTATGTTACAACGATACGCTTTTAAAAACCTCTAATGACATGACGTCACTTAACCAGACTATATTATTCGGCAACAAAAAGGTTCTTTCAGCTTTTCAAATCTGTGCTATATATTTAGATTTCCACATGTAGGTATATTCATGCGGTTAAACCTTTCTATTACCTTCATGGGTTAACCCTTAAAGGCTACAACGGTGTTTTTACACCCGGGTTACTTAATTTTGTGCTTGTATCTTTTTGTATTTCACTCAGCGCCTTGAGATTCCGTGTATTTTTGTAAGTCGACAGCAACCCTCGAACACACGGGATGAGAGTTTGTGCGCGAGCACCGGTCCCGAGATACACTCACAACCCGTTGTTTTTCACCCATTGTAGTCATTGTGGGCTGACTGATTTACAGCATAAATAATGAACATTTATGTTTTATTTTTAGTATGCATGTAGTATAATTATGCTATTTTTATGTATATTATCATATACATCTAATATGTTTATTATACTATATGTGAAATAAACACACAATTGCGTTTTCTGTAAAGACAAAACAATTTATTAATAAAACCAATTGCAAATACAAGGTTTTTGTTCTATTATCTTAAATAACTTTTATTACTCACCTGTAAAGACAAAAACAACATTTAAAGCCTTTATTTCAGGTGTAGATATTTATTTTACAGTATTATCGTTCTTAGGTTATTTTTCCTCACCATGTTCTTTTTAAGTTTTCTAAGATGTCAAAAGTGACATCTATGAATGTCTGTGGTTTACGCGGTAAATTTAAATAGTTAAGAAAAACGATACACTAGTATAATGGTTTTCTTTACATACATATATTATGTTTATTATTATGAAACAAGGCTTATGTATAAATGTGTGTTTGTGAAACAAGGTTTATGTATAAACATAATCTGAAATAAAAATAGCATATAAATATACAAATATTTATATGCTATTTTTATTTCAGATTATGTATCGAATGTAACTGTAATAAGTAATATTTTGTTTGTCAAATATTAACGCAATTTAGAAGTGATTGTTTATTTTCATTATTGTAGCCTTTTTTTTTTTTACCTCGGAATATGCTTTGACGCATATCTCTCCGCGGGGCGACGGAGAGGTTACGTCGGGCTCACCGGGGAAAAGATACCCCGGTAATACCGACTAAACCTACCACGGTGTTCCTCGACATGACCATAGACGGCGAGACCGCGCGAATCACTTTCACATTCAATCGCGACCCCGCCATGGTTTAGGCCCGCCGTGTGAAACGGCAGGCCACTACACAAAATACTTCCTCCACCGGTCCCCTGGGGGGACAAAGACACTACACAGAGGCGCACGTGGGAACACGCACGCCGCCTCTCGGACCTGGTGCTGAACGGATGGCGGGCAGGCCCACAAAGCCCACCACCCCCAGGTCAAAACTCAGGGTGGCTGGAGGTCGTCTCGCGCCGGAGCGCCGAAATATTACGGGCCGTCAGGTTATTTTCCCAAACTGGTGCCCCATAAAGGGCCATGGACCGCACGACCCCTTCGTAGAGCCTCCGGCAGGAGGGGTCTGGCCCCTTAGGTTGGGCAGCAGACGTGCGAGCGCACCTGCAGCGCCCAGAAGCCTGGGGGCCAAACGACGAAAATGGGCTACAAAGTCCCATCGGCTGTCGAGCAAGAGACCCAGATACTTAAGGGTTGGCTCGACAGCGATGCGGACCCCTCCTACCATGATGTGAACCTCTCGAGGTGGCCGTCATTATTGTAGCCTATAATAACTAAAGAGAGGTTGATTTTATGTTTATTTGATCTTAAAAGCATCTTTAAAAATGATTACTAGATATAATTTTGATTTAAAATATACGTATGTTCTTTTAGATACAAGAATAAATTATATGCTGGATTAAAGGATTATCTGTGATTATTATAAATTATAAAGGCTGATTACCAGAATATAAATAATTTATTTTTCTTTCAAGGTTTTTATACTCTTTCAAAATTGCCATAATTTTGAGAACACTTTATAGTCGCAATTTAAATTGATTTTCTTTTCAAAGAAATTTTACCTATAAATCCAAATATCAAAACACACGAGCTATAATTTACTTAAGTACATTTAATAAAAAAAATTATAACATTCTTAATTATATTACTTATTTCAATTATTAAATCCGGGTGTTTTACAACCATTGTAGTCTTAGCAGTATACAAATTCATTGTAGCCATGAATATTATATTATTACTAGCTGTGCCCGCGGTCTCACCCGCGTCATTGGTATTTGTGGTTACTGCGCCGCTCCCGTGAGCCGTAGCGTTGATGTTATATAGCCTATGTCCTGCCTAGGGTCTCAGGCTATCTTCGTTCCAAATTTCATCTAAACCGGTTCAGCGGATTGAGCGTGAAAATGTAACAGACAGACAGACAGACAGACAGACCGACAGACAGAGTTACTTTCGCATTTATAATATTAGTAAGGATTGTAGCCATAAATATAGTTAACCACTCGACGGATCATCATGAAGTTTCGCAAAGGTTTGTCAAGGGTAAAGAAGAGGACAAAGAGTACCTTGCATTGAGAAAAAGTACTGTTCGCAATTCTACATTAACGCGAGCGAATCGCATATACGTCATCTATTACCACAACGCTTTGGACTGATGTATAGCCTCACAGTTCCCGTCCGCAACGTATACAAACTTTTCCTAGGTGAACTGCTGCGTATACAACATACGCTCAAACAAGTTGCATGGAAAAGTTTTTAGTGGAAACACGCCATACAAAATTACACTATGATTTATTTATTTTATATGATTTAATTAGATGTTTTCTCGGACGAAGTGGTACATGCGTCCATGAAGTATCCTACCAAAAACAAAGTACTGATTACCCATATGTCTACATGCCAGCTACGTGATGCATAGAAGGAGTATGTAGAACTCATAAAACCTCAATCAGTTCCAGAAACCATCACAAGTCCTGCACGTTTATTTATACCAGTGGATAGACGAGGCAATCGAAGACGCGAAGCCGATTTAACATTTCATAATAGCAGATATCTCAAATAAATTCCAATTATAATTTTCTCAGCATTCTTAGCGTCAAATAGCTGAATAAGTTTCATATTCATTTAAGTCGATTTTCCTAAAATTTTCCTTCTTGTTTGTAATGAAAATAATACATTATTTTTAGATAACATTGAGTATTTGATCAATTTTATAATGCGTTCTGGCACAGTCACCCAACTGATTTTACCATTTCAAATATTTTATATTAATAATATAACATATTTCAAATAATAAAATCAGTTGGGTTAGGTAATGTTTTTGTATATTACCTTATCACCTTATCTAAAAGCTTAGACATTGCGTGCGAATAAGACAGCGTGATATATATACATATTATGTAGAGCCTATAGCTCTGACTCGTTCTGGTGTAAGCAAGGACAATGCTATAAGAGACGGTGACAAAGCCCCAGGTCTTGTTAGAGTTTTCAGTAAATAAAATCATAGCGAGGCGACGGTTAAATGCAAAGCGATCTTTTGTTGTGTAAAATTTTATACTAAGTTTTTTAGTTTTGTTAGAGGTAGGACACAAAGAGATGTCGCTTAAACCTGGAACAGCCCGAGGAAGTATCTTTATACTACAGAAGCACAACCATTAGGTTTGATTTTCTGTAGGATAAAGTCATTATACGGTTTAGTTTGAATTATAAAACACAATTTCTTCAGTTTTTACCTGTGATATCGGCTTGTATACATCTTTGTGTATTTGCAATATATAGCGTAAGAGCGACTACGATTTCCCGTTAATACACAAAAATACATTCATTTCTGCCGGTCCTCCCTGCAAAATCAACATGTGTAAATATTTGTTGTGTATTTTTGTTTTCAAATATTTGAGATAAAGGTATTTTAAAACAAAAACTACTAAACAAATGTCGCAAAAAATAGCGTTAGGGGTAACTGCGTTTTCCTATTGGCACAAAAGGAGATTATTTTTTTGCATTTGGCATCTGCGATATCAACTTGTATAACTAGTTGTTACTAGATTTTGCCCGAGGTTTCACTAGCATAAATGTAGGTTACGTAAGGGTAGATTAGTAATAATACCTTTTTCCGGATGAAAGGTAGCCTATTTTCTATTCTGTAACCCAGATAACGTGTGTGCAAAATTTCATGATCATCGGTGGAGTAGTTAAGGCGTGAAAGCGTAACAAACAAACTCACCTTTGCATTTATAATATTAGTTACGAAGTTAGGATATGGAGCGTGTAACAGAAAGGTGTGATCGTATTTAAGCATAATATAGCAAAGCTGTACACCGGAAAACCGCGACAGACAAATCCGTACCTATACATTATTTTTACTAAGATTCTATCACTTTCTACCACTTTCTTTTTATCATCTTATCAATATAATACATTCTAGTAGATATTTAAACAACACTTGCCTACAGCTGACTCGGTTAATCTCTGTGAACCCGAAAATGATCAGGGGCTATTTGGATAGTGATCTAATGCGTTTGATTCGATGTTTAGATCTATACATATAATAAAATCGTATGAAAGTCAAAACTGTACATTGAATATTTTTTTAAAAGAATACTTGATGCGTGATCTACAATCGATATCGAAGCCAAGAATATAGTTTTTAGAATTTTTGTCTGTTTGTCTGTATGTATGTCCGGGCTAAACTCAAAAATACTGCATGGATTTACTTCAAATTTTGCATGAATATTACTAACAGGTCGGGTCAACATATAGGCTACATATTATCACGCTATCACCTACGGGGGAGGAGCTGTGAATCTTAATTTTTCTTACGCATTCTGTGACAGCGTGTAATCTAATGACGCATATTTAAATGTTGTTTTTGAGTAAGCCATGCTATTATCTAGCTTTACACTATAAAAACTACACCATTTAAGTAACTTGGGTAGAAAATTTAATAATAAGAAAACGGGCTAAGAACAAGAATTTATTTACTATCGATTCCGTGCTACATAGTACCATCGGCCAAGAAAGTGGTCTACCAATTTTGACAACAGTTTCTGTGTGATCTAACTATCGCTAAGGTTGACACATGTTGACACATGGCATGACGTGAATATAATCCTATCCTAACTAATATTATAAAAGCGAAAATGAGTTTGTTTGTTTGTTTGTTACCTTTTCACGCCTAAACCACTGAACCGATCATCCTGAAATTTTGCATATACGTTGACAGGTGTACAGAAACGGACATAGGCTACCTTTCATCCCGAAAAAAAGTACTGTTCCCGAGAAAAACAATAACAACGTTTTTATGATAATAGATGGCGCCACGTGTCTTTCGAATCATGATTAAATTATATTATTACAAGCAGAGTACGACCCGATTTGACTGTAAAAATTCTAAATGAACGCGAGTGAAGCCGCGGGCAAAAGCTAGTATTAAATAAATAAAAAAATTAAACTGGCATAGAGTTAAATTAACATTTTGTAATCCAGGGATAGGGCACATAGGTTATTTATCAGATACCAGAATTCACTCGCGGCTTCGCTTGCGTTAGCCAACATTTTGTCAGTATATCCGAATAATACATCTAAGCCTTCCTCATGAATCAATCTACCTATTGATGAAGACCACATAAAAATCCATTCAGTAGTTTTTAAATTTATCGCTAACAGACAGACGGATGCGGCGGGGGACTTTGTTTTATTATATATACTGATAGTGATGCATTATAGTCCTAAAATATGACCTGTTATATGTTATATTTATGTTTTCAAATATATCTCGATGTCGCAATAAATAGAGGTTGAGTCACTGCTTTCCTCTCGATAGAATTTCATTCAGCTATCATACGTTAGTTTTTGGGTACAGTCCAACTAGCGGTATCATCTAGTCATGTGGATAAAATATATCATTCTATCACTATCTGTTATAGTGTATGTATTGGAATTTGCGACAGTCGTAAAGAGGTTTTTTATGTTGATATTTACGTTATTCTATACGAACAACAGTAATTTGACTGTGCAGATGGCGTAGTTGTTTAGTTGGTCGCCTCGCCACTGCCACTACGCCGAGTGTTATGGGTTCGAATCCCACACGGGACAAAAATTTGTGTAATCCACAAATGATTATTCCGAGTCGGATGTTCTTTTTGTCCGTTGTTTAAATGTTTGTAAAGTCCTCCGTGCTACAAGAAAAATTGCTAGAGCGGGACATATCTTTTAAAAAGCTAATATGAACGACAGACGTTGCAATTATAGATTATGAGTGGAAAACAAGTATGACGTCAAACCAATTAAAATTTGAATGCACGGATGATATGGTTTAGGTGGTTTATTCGTAACTGCTAGTGCTAATATAGGATCGATGCGATACTTGGGTTTATAGAACAAAATATTGTGAGATCAACAAGCAATTGTACCGGGTCTACGAAATATTTGAGTACAGTATGTAAATATTTCTAAAGTTTACAGGGCCACAAGTTTAAGATGGCATTCTAAATAAATTAAATGCAATAAGTTATTATCCATCTTTTTTCCATGATTGCTAATGAAAACACAAAATGTTTTGCATTCAAACCATGTTTCTTTTTTATCAGTACTTACAGATGAACTTTTCAAAAATATTCTAGCTATCCCTCGACAACAGTACTTTCTCTGAGTGAATGGTACCTACTCTTTGTGATTTTCCGTACCCCTGACAAGGAGTATGCGAAATTTCATGATCATCAGTCGAATAATTAAGGCATGAATGCCTACCAATCAAACTTACATTCACATTTAGGTTTTAGGATTTAAGATATTTAGGATTAAGGATTTAATATTTAGAATAAATATAGAAGCTGAAGCTCAATAATAATAATAATAATAAGTTTATTTTCCACCAAACATAATTTTACAATTTCGCACAAGTGTGATATTTCAACTAGGTAGCAAAGTAAATATAACAAGTAGCGTATTATGAGGGGTGGACAGGAGCCCAAACTAGGGAAACCCTGTATTTCAGGTCTCCTGGACACTAACCCGTGGCTTTGTTAGTGTTTGTTCTACTTCATACGTTTTATGACATCTGTGCGAGCATGTGCGTGTGTGTGTGTGTGTGTTTGTGTGTGTGTGCGTGTGTATGTATGTGTGTGTGATTGTGTGAGTTTATGTGTGTGTATGTATGTGTTATACGGCCTGTTGTTATTATAATAATATTAATTTATTTCATTATAGATATTAAGGCTTCAATTACTTACCTATACTGTTTATAGTGCAAGTACTAATATCATAAGAAGGCCCGAGTGATAGCTAGTATTACATAATGTTTATATAAATGGAATATCTTCGTTTTTGTATATAACGCCTTACATTGTTGATTGATTGTTGCTGTTGATTACTTAGATGATCAATTTTGTCTACACAACCTTTGGTAGCGATCGTGGTAGTAACGTAGTTTTTCTTTTTCGATAGTCTTGCAATTCAGAATAGCAATTCATATTTTCATTTTTCTTTATAGGGTCCTTTAAGCGGGGCGTGAAAAAGCATCTTCTCAGGCCGTCAAAGTAGAGACCTCAACATCGCCTCGGCTGCTGTGGGGGCGGTGTGGAGGCCACTGCTCTTAGACCACACGACTGCTTACCATCAGGTGGAGTGTGGTCATTATGACGAGCAAAATAAAAAATAAATAAAAAAAACCTATCTCGTGCTAGGTTAATTCCTGTGTCGATGGTTCCCCCTCCCCCTTTACAAACATTCAAACAACGTACACAAAGAACACTCAGACTCGGCTCAACTTTTTGTGTGTGTGGTTCAAACCCACAACACTCCATGCAGTGGCAATGACGAGGCAACCACTTAAGCCATCAAATCAATCTTTAAACATTCATAAGTGCTAATTTGTGATCCACATGAATTTGAATGAAATAGTAGTCTGTTTAAAAATAGACTGTCTTACTAATATATTTATAATTGTACTGAAAAGCTTTGACGAAAAGCTTTTCGATAAGAATAATTTTTATCGGTATTAAACTATTCTAGATTTTATCTGAATTAGTTATCAAATAAAAGTGCTTATATATACAGTTGTCCTTTGCAACATTTTTATTGATGCTCCGTTTCTATTGGTCGTAGCGTATTGTTATATAGTCTATAGCCTTCTCGATAAATGGGCTATCCAACACTAAAATCATTTTTCAATTCGAACCAGTAGTTGCTGAGCTTAGCGCGTTAAACCAAACAAACAATCAAACTCTTCAGTTTTATAATATTATAGTTTAGATAAAATGTCAGAATGTATTACTAAACGCCATATTGATTTCATAGGTCGATATCAATAGCACCCTGGACGATAATACAAGGTGAATACCTCACGCAATGTGGACACGAAATGCTTCGTTTCATTTCTTTAAATATATCGTTGTGGGTCGCTGTATGACAGATAGCCTAATTGTGTCATACAGTTGCGCGAGCTACTCTATTAGTTAATAATTCATGTCAATCCTAACTAATAATATAAAAGCGAAAATGAGTTTGTTTGTTTGTTACCTTTTTACACCTAAACCACTGAACCGATCATCCTGAAATTTTGCATATACGTTATTAAGTGTACAGAAACGGACTTAGGCTACCTTTCATCCCGAAAAAAATTACTGTTCCCGAGGAAAATAACAATAACTTTCGTATGATAATAGATAGCGCCACGTGTCTTTTGAATCATGATTGAATTATATTATTACAAGCAGAGTACAACCCGAATTGATTGTCAAATTCTAAATTAACGCGAGTGAAGCCGCGGGCAAAAGCTAGTCTACTATAATTAGAAATTAGCACAAAATATTATATTTTATACTCGTTGTGGCTACTTGCATAATGTGCATGAGGTCTCTGTTGAAATTGGTTTGAGCCAGGATTTGCCGTTAATTTGCCGTTAATATCAGCCCAGACTTAGGCAGATAGCGGTATTTCTCACTCGGGGGATGCACTGTGCAACACCGCCTCGGAAAGTACGTAAAAGCTCTTGGTTCTGCACCTTATCTCTCTCCAGTCGTGTCAAATTGCCGTCCCATCGGATCATGAGAGTTAGGGAACAGAGATTGCACTTGTGTTGGCACAAACATTTGTGCACTATTATATCTCCTACGCACATGGCCAGCCTCCGATAATAGAGGCTGCCGTGACCAAAATTCGGTCTGGAGGACGTTATTACTATTATTATGAAGTCGCGGCTGAACTGTTATCTACAAGACATACGTCATTTTTGAAGTTTTATGTTTGTTTCTCATCATGATAAATCATAATTACGAACTGATGACTTACATTCGTTATTTTTCTATAGATATGTCTGAATTCCCCATACAAGCAACTAAAATGCGCAGCACAAAGTTTTGACATATATAAGATATCTGTCAAAACTTTCAAGTCTAATTTAATACTCTCAGTCCACACGTTAACTTAAATACGTTGACATATTATATATGTATTCACGCTAAACACAGAGGCATACCGCCACTGGTTCTTTTCTTAGACATTTAATACACGGACGTTCATGTGTAGGGACGCACGTAAAAGAAATACAAAGCAATCTTTCAGTGTGACTGATCGACCAGAAAAAGGGGACGTAATGATTTTTACCTGAGTTCGGCCATAAGCTTACAATGTGTCTGTACGGGTATACAACTGAGATTTAAACCTCTGAAACTACTATGACTTTTGTGCAGTCATCAAATTGTACGTAAATATTTTGTAGTTATAAAGTGATGAAGAGTGCGTTTATCCCATCTATATATATAAAAATCAATGCCAGTTTTCTTTGTAATTTTATAACTCAAGAACGGGCTCACCTATCCAAACCAAATGTTTAGGCTTTGTTCAGACTATTTAGTAGATGGTTTATGTGAAGTTTGCACAAAATCGGTCGAGTGGTTCTTCATTTATCACATTTTTTGTAACAAATGAATTCAAATCAATGCCACTTTTCGTTGTAGTTTTATAACTCAAGAACGGGCTCACCTATCCAAACCAAATGTTTAGGCTTTGTTCGGACTATTCAGTAGATGGTTTATGTGAAGTTTGCTCAAAAAAAATATGGCAGACGATATTTTAATTCGTATGCGTCATCATGCAAGAAATCCTGATTTGTTGATTACCTTGGAAATATACAACGAAGCTTTGATAATAATTGAAGATATGTGTCTAACGATTGCAAATAAAGCATTAGTACAATTGGGTATGACCGCACCAAATCGTGAGATGCATGATTTGTTTGATCGTGAATTGCAACGTGAGCAGGAATTCAATTCTAATGATTTGCGTTTATTTGTACAATCGAATATAACCAAATTGAATATTCAACAAAAACATGTATATGACACAATCATGCAAGCCATTTCCAATAATGCAGGAGGATTATATTTCTTGGATGCACCTGGTGGTACAGGCAAAACATTCGTTATATCATTGATTTTAGCGACTATTCGATCGGAACAGAAAATTGCATCGGCACTTGCATCTTCGGGAATTGCTGCTACATTATTAGAAGGTGGTCGGACCACACACTCTGCATTAAAATTGCCATTGAATGTACAGGTGATTGAAACTCCAACTTGCAATATTTTTTATCAAATAAAATTGTTGTACAGACTAAGAGAATATCTTAGCACCGATCTTCGTGTGCAACTTACTGACTCGCTTGTTCTTTCCAAGTCTAACTACCTCGACGTGGTGTACGGCCCAAGATTATTGGCGAAAACTTCCAGCCTCATTCAAAGAGTGCAGAACGCATGTGCGCGGTTCTGTTTCGACATTCCAAAACGTAGCCATGTAACTCCATTTTTAAATGCAGGCAATATTTTGAAAATGAAATGGAGGAGAGATATTCACTTGGCAACTCTCATGTTTGGAACTGTCAAAGACAAAAAACCAGAGTATCTCTATGATAAATTGGAATAGATGGCCGAAAGTAAAAAATACTCAAGCAGAGAACTAGGGCAACCATTGCGCATACCTAGGCACAGAACTACTGCTTTCAGAGGTAGTTTCCGGTATAACGCTACCAAGTGCTGGAATAATTTGCCTCCTCCCCTGCGCCAACTAGATAAACTAAGCAGTTTCAGGTTTAAGCTAAAGACATTATATTTATCTAAACAGAAATCCAGCACTTAATTGTTTATATTGTGTTTCTAGATATATTTATGTTTAGTGTATATCTATATACAATTTCAATCCATTTTTTTGAAATATTATCTTCTGTTCTACACATATATGTAATTGCCTGTCTATTATACATTATATTATCTATTAATAAATATGTTTATAAACTGTATGCCGAATAATCGTCCGTACTAGTCCTTGACTTTCGGCTCAAAAACAGCGCTGCGGTCATCCGCAGCAAAGGCTGCGGCTAATCAACAGCTTTTTGGTGGTGCTTTGATATTACTGTCAGGGGATTTTCGTCAAACATTGCCTGTCATTCCTCGATCAACTCCTGCTGATGAAATAAATGCCTGTTTGAAGTCATCAGTTCTTTGGAGATATGTACAAAAATTTACACTGAACATTAATATGCGTATTCACCTACAAAATGATCCAGCTGCCCATGAGTTTTCATAACATTTGTTAGAAATTGGTGATGGCAAAATACAAATCGACAATACCAACGGATTGATCGCTGTACCGAACAATTTTTGTACAATTGCGCAATCGATAGATGAATTGATTGAATGTGTTTTTCCGAATATTCTTCAGAATTACAGAAATCATGACTGGTTGAGAGAACGCGCCATTTTAGCACCGAAGAACATTCATATCAATGCCATTAATTTTCAAATTCAAGCGAAACTGCCAGGTGTAGTCACGACATATAAATCAATTGACAGTGTTATGAATCAAGATGAGGCAATGAATTATCCAATTGAATTTTTAAATTCATTGGAACCAACTGGTATGCCACCGCTTTGCTTGAATCTGAAAGTTGGTTCTTTTATTATATTATTGCGAAATATTAATCCTCCAAAACTGTGGCACTAATGGCACCAGATTGGCAGTGAAAAAGTTATTGCCAAATTTGATTGAAGCTACGATCTTAACTGCTAAATCAAAAGGAGAAGTTTGTTTGATACCGCGTATCCCTATGGTTCCAACTGATATGCCATTTGAGTTCAAACGATTACAATATCCTGTGCGTTTATCATTTGCGATGTCCATCAACAAGGCCCAAGGGCAAACACTTCACGTTTGTGGTGTGAATTTGGAGGAATCATGTTTTTCACATGGCCAACTTTATGTTGCCTGTTCAAGAGTCGGTACCCCCAGCCGTTTGTTTATTCATGCTCAAAATGAAAAAACAATAAATATTGTTTATCCAAATGTTTTGGATTAAGTTTTAAAATAGCTAGCAATTAATAAAATTTATTTTTTGAATAAATGAATTTGATGTTCCAATTAATTTTTTTTATTATTTCACTTTATACGTAGCGAAGCACGTACCGAGCCGCTAGTATCCTATAAAGCCGACGGTATTTAGCTAAATCAAGGGTGATAAATCTGATAGTTCGACCTGTATAACAACATTACCTACCGTTATTTGACGTCGCGGTGTTAATGTTGGTATCGAATAGGTTGGTCTAAGTTATCCTTGTAAGAAGACCGTAGCATTTCTTACACACCTGCAACAAAAATAAATACAATAAATCCTTATCCTTACTAATACTATAAATGCGAAAATGAGTGTGTTTGTTTGTTTGTTTGTTACGCTTTCACGCCTTAACTACTCAACCGATCAACATGAAATTTTGCATACACGTTGTCAGGGGTACAGAATAGGACATAGGGTACCTTTCATCCAGAAAAAAGAACTGTTGCAAACCTAACCTGCTTTTTTTTTTGTGTACCCAGTAAAAATGCTTGAGGCACTATCCGCCGGCTAGGGGACGGCACCGGCGAGGCATGTGAAACTCCCCAGCATGAAGAGCGCTGGTATACCCACTAAAAAACGTGGGGTGGTCCCTCTCTCACCCAATGGAGGGGCCTGTTAGGAGCTCTTAAAAGAATTGAGTCATCCATAGCAGGCCCCCCCGTGTGGGTGCGGGCCGGGTCAAACAGACCCGACCACCTCTCGTCCCCAGGGTAGAGCTTCACCGCTCTCCCGTATCGACATTGGAAAGCGCGCGGCAACACCGCGCGCGCCCTCTCGGGGTTCTTAATTTGTGGGTGGCAGGCCCCCCTGAGGCCTTGCCACCCGGCACCCTTACGTGGGGGGCAGGAGAGCGACATAAGCGCGTCTCCTGCGCCCCCTCCTCAGCGGCGGACTTCCGGGGCGTAAGGATCTTCCTCACGCCCCCGCTCCGCCGCCTCCTTCTGCGAGATGACAGACTCGCAGAAGGACCTCATTACGCCTCAGTACCTGTCGTCGCCGACCATCTTGGATACGACGGTCGGCAACGAGAGGTCGGGGCCAATCGCAGCGAACAGGGCATAGCGCTCCGCGGCCCACGCCGGGCACTCCTCCAGCGTGTGCAGCGCCGTGTCCCGGTCACACTCCTTACAATGGTGACACCTGGTTGTCGGCTCCCTACCGGCTATCTTGCAGAGGTACTCTCCGAAACAGCCGTGTCCGGAGAGCACCTGAGTAAGCCGGTAGGTGAGCGGTCCGCGCCGTCTGTCCGTCCACTATTTTAGTACCGGACGGACGGCCTCGACGGTTCTCACCCCGTAGCGGGGCTGGGCCAGTCTATCTTCCCACTTCGCCTCGAGAACCAGTCGAGCCTGGGACCTTCCCGTTTCCACCGCCCTGTGCGTGGGTTCTTCACTCTGGATCCGGAGGTCAGCGCGCCAGTAATACACTGACGCTTGGACCTCCGCCTCCAAAGGAAGACGGTGCGGTACGCCCGTGACACCCTGATCGCCGTTGCAAACCTAACCTAACCTAACCTACATTTACGCGAGCGAAGCCGCGGGTAAAAACTAGTTACATATAAAATATAGTTAATTCTAATCAAAGAGTAGTTAGTATAACGAAATAAAAGTCATTATAAAAAATTAAGATATCTAACCGCCTTTCGTACTGTGTCATGCAACAAAATAAATACAACACAAAACTGCGATAATTTTTGGTATAGCTTTTTTAACAGCCATCCGATAACATTGCTATGAAAAGAAACAGCAACTGAAATCTTATACATCCAGTCACGCTATATCAAAACAAAATCCTCAGGAAATACAACGTATTTATTAATACTGTGGAAATCTTTTATACTCAAGATTTACGAACTTACAAAGGGAACAAACGTATTCATTTTTCTTTGCCGACCATTATACAATAACGCTAATATAAAAATGATAGTATCATTAAAATATATGTGACCTGGTTGTGTAAAGTCGCCTAGTAAGTAACTGTGGAACAAAGAGCAAGAATAATGCAACTTTATTACGTCCTCTCGGCACCGCAGTCTCGTTAGTGAACTTTATTATACAACGGGTTATGTTTTTCTTATAAAGTAAAGTTAGCAAACGAGCATACGGGTGGCATGATAGGCTGATTTTAGAGTCACGCTGAACGCGCGCTGACCGTCGGCGTTGACAATTGAAATGTATGTAATGTCAGCGCTGAGCCATCAGCGTGACTCAGGAACGACTGCTTTAATTACATACATATTGATCTGTCAGCGCCGACGATCAGCACGCAGTCAGCGTGACTCTAAAATCAGCCATAATAAGTGGCTACCATAGTCAGTGTACGTTGCCTAACCTAATGAAGTAGATAATTGAAAAAGGGCTAAAATTAAAAGAAGAGGTTTGATGCAGGTGACCCAAGGCTGGTCTGTGTGGATAACGTTGGGGAAGGCAGGTCCAGCAGTGAATATCTTTCGACTGATGTTTTTTTTTTTTTTGCTCTTCGAAATAACCACACTCCACCTGATGGTAAACAGTCGTGTGGTCTAAGAGCAGTGGCCTCCACACCGCCCTCATAGCAGCCGAGGCGATGTTGAGGTCTCTACTTTGACGGCCTGAGAAGGTGCTTTTTCACGCCCCGCTTGAAGGACCCAGGATCGAAGGAAGAAGGAAACACGTGCCTTGGCAGAGAATTCCATGCCTTGGTCGTTCGGCAGAGGTATGAGGACCTAAACTTGTTGGTACACGCTCTAGTCGACTCTACTGTATAAGGATGGCATCTGAGCCCAGCACGCATTGTTCTGGATAGGAAAGGGGAGGGCGGGATAAGGTGGAATAACTCTTCAGAGCACTCCCCGTGGTATATTCTGTAGAAACATGCCAATGAGGCAATGTTCCTACGGAGTTGCAGAGGTTCCAGTGAACTCGTGACCTCTGGATCTCGGATGATACGGACAGCCCGCCGCTGTAACCTATCGAGAGCGTCCAGCAAGTACTGCGCGGCGCCATCCCAAAGATGAGAACAGTACTCCACGCAAGGGCGCACTTGTGCCTTATACAATAGGCACAGCTGCCCAGGTGCGAAGAACCGCCTCACCCTGTTCAGAACTCCGAGTTTTCGCGAAGCTTGCTTAATTACGCTCTCGATGTAGGTTTTTGGATTAAGGGAGTGGCAAAGATCCATACCTAAGATGGAGAGGCTGTCACGTATTACCAGTGGAGTGTTCTTCAGAGAAAGGAGGGTAAGGAACGGAGACTTTTTTGTTGAGAACGCGCATGCCTGGATCTTCTTGGCGTTGAACTCGACTAAGTTCTTGGCACCCCATTCGTAGATGCGGTCCTAGATCTGGTTAAGTTCAACGACAAGATTCTGCCTTTTCCCCTCAACCTCAGCCTGTTTGGCCCCAGGACGTCCGAGCACGGTACTGTCATGTATCCGTATCTCCCATGCACGGTACTGTCGTCCGCATAACAATATATGTTGCCGAGATTCAACATATCATTGATATGCAGAAGAAAGAGCGTAGGGGATAAGACAGACCCCTGAGGCACTCCTGCATTGACCCGCATAAATTTGGAAGCGCGACCGTCGCAAAGGACCCGAATACGACGCTTCTGCAGGAAACTTGAAATCCAGGTGCACAGTTGAGGGGGCAAGCCATAGACCGGAAGCTTGGAAAGAAGAGACCGGTGCCAAACGCTATCGAAAGCTTTGGCTATGTCAAGGCTGATAGCCAAAGACTCGCCGTGCTTGTCCATAGCCTCACCCCAGAGCTGCATGACGAACGCTAGAAGATCACCCGTTGATCGTGTAGCCCGAAAGCCGTATTGGCGATTATTGATCAACGATTGATCCTCCAGGTAGCGGACAATTTGGGTGTTTATAATCCGCTCGAACACCTTGGAAAGCACCGAGGTGATAGCTATGGGTCGATAGTTGCTTGGCTCGGAACGATCCCCCTTTTTGGGAATCGGTTGAACGTTCGCCTCCTTCCAAGCCTCAGGCACAATGCCTGCGGCGTAAGACGTCCGGTATAGGCGCGTAAGTGTAGGAGACAACTCCGCTGCACATTTTTTGAGGACCACAGCTGGGATGCCGTCAGGTCCACTGGCTTTCCGAACATCGAGAGACTGCAGTATTACACGAACGGTTCGTTGCCTGATATATATATCAGGCATGGTGTAGCCGCAGTTGGCAATATTAGGCGGCTGCAAACCGCAGTCATCGATTCGGGCCTTGGCCGCAAAGAGATTTGCAAGCAGATCTGCTTTCTCCTGCGGCCGATGAGCCAGTGATCCATTCGGATATCTCAGAGGGGGCAGTAAGGTCTGGCAGAAGTTGGACTGCACGGCTTTGGCCAGGCACCAATAGCTACGACTGCCATGAAGGATGCGCCATAAGTTCCTGGCCGAACCGTGCGACGCGCTGGGCATCCGCTCTTAAGTATGCCCTCTTGCAGACCTTTGTGGCTTGGTTGAACGCTGCCTTCAGGTGATCCACGTTAGGGTCGTGGAGAGCGCGAGCCCTGGTCCAAGCGCGGTACGCTGTCTGTTTGCGTTCGACAGCATCAGCGCATTCATGACCGAACCAGGGCCTTTTCCTGCCGCCGCTCGTGACATCACTGTATGGAATATAATATTCCATACCCAGGATGATTTCACCAGGGACAGCAGTAGCGCTCTCTGATGGATCCCTGTTATCAAAGCAGCGTTGAGCCCAAGGGATGGATGCGAAGTACTCCCGCATTCCATCCCAGTCTGCTGACGAGTAGTACCACAGTCGTCGTCTTGCCTCCTCGGGTCGTGGGGGCGTAACAACAACAGCTGTGGCACAAACCAGACACCACCCTTCCTCTACGACTAGTCCAGTTTATGATATAGCGTTCCGCCTACACCTACCTTTCGGTATATTAAGCAGAGCCACTGTACCTTCCAGCGCCCGTAAGCACCTTCCGGGACCAGTTATAGACAGGTCTTGTCCCCAAATCTCGACTCTTCACCCTATCCTCAGAGATTCGGTTCTCGTAAGCGAGCTACCTCGTGCCCAAGTGACACTACCTATTCTCCAGATAGGTACCGGAGCAATAAAGCCGCTCACCACTCGCAACTCCTAAGAGATGCTAACGAAAACCTCGCTGAAGCCGACGGAGAAGCCGTCTCCCATATCTCCAGTATGGTACCGGAGCTGTATAAGGCACGCTCACTTCCCGACGTACGTCCGTACGCCTACCCATATAGGCCTACAAACCGGGTAAGGCCCGAGTCAATCCAGCTATGACTCTTACTTGCTAAGCAGGCAAGCACCCGAGATGCGTTGCGGCAGCGAAACCACGCTGCCACTTCGCTAAGAATACCCTGTGCCTCGCGCGATCGACTGGTTCGCACTAGCCGCGCCTGAGTCCAACGCTCGATCGCTACGTGCTTGCCGAGCAAACAAACGTGTCGTCCTCAGCGGCTAACCACATACCCCTGCGAGTCCAACATCATGTCAGGCACCACGCACTCTAGTCAGCGGCCGATAGAACACGCCTTTCGAGGCGCAGTGGGCTTCCTGACCCCGCAGTACCCTGGTCCTAAGGGGGAGACCCGTAGTTCTCCCCCCGAAACCCTATCTACTCGGGTCCTGTAGATAGGGAGCCTCTGGGCACAAACCAGACAGTGGTCTGAGGTGCCCAGAGGAGCACGAATCGACACACTGTACCGGTTCGGGTTACTCGTCAGCAGCAGATCGAGCAGAGAGGGCGACGGACCTGCAATGCCTAGTATCCGGGTGGGCTGGAGTACCAGTTGAGACAGGTCATGCGTGAGAGCGAACGCATGGGCAGGTCGTCCCGCGTGGTCTGTTTTGGGAGAGCCCAACCAGGTCTCATGGTGGGCATTGAAATCTCCCAAGAACACCAACTCAGCGTTCGGAAACCGCTCCTGCGCGTCGTCTGCCGCCTGACTCAGGTAATTGAAGAGTCGAGTTGTCTCAGCGTCTCCTGAATGGGATCGGTAGAGGCACATGTAGATTTGGCTGAAAGAGCCATGATCTACGTGTACCCAAAGGACAGAGAAGGAAGGGTCCTCTAGGCATTGTAGACGGCGACAGCAAATATCCGCCCTAACAAACAAGCATACCCCGGCTTTCGCGAGGAATTACTCCTCTAGCACATAGCCGGGATATTTCAGGTAGTTCGTATCTGCAGGACGGCGTATTTGTGTCTCCGTTAGAAAAAGCATTGCCGGCCGAGCCGTCTCCAGGTGGTGATGGACGGCATTAAGGTTAGCGTGGAGTCCTCTGATGTTAATAAACTCCACGACACAGGCAGAGGAAGCAGCGGTGGGGTTGCGGCGATTCATTACTGTTAAACGACAATACTTTGTTCGTACTGCCATAGAGTGAAATGAAGGGGAAACGTGAAAAAAAAAAGGCGGCTATTCTCGCAGTGGGGCAAGGCGCAGAGCAAGTTTCGTCATATTACTGTATGGTATGGCGATAGCCGATCCGACGGACGGAAGGACCCCCGTACCCTCCCGAAAGTGGTCGCCGGGACCCACCTTCCGGTCACCATCCGGCACGACGAGCCACCTCAAGATTATGCGCGGCATGATGAGGCAGCCAACCTAGTTGGTTAGACTCGGTTGGGCCTCTGGACTATACCGCGGGCGACCAGCAGAGCACCGTTTCTACGGCTCTCCCTGGCCGCCGGGTCGACTTGCGCCACCCACACAATGACTCTACGGATACTCTGCAGGTCCCTCATAACCTGCGAGAATCGTCACCTCATGCTTAGGCCTCCGGCGCTCTCATTCACCGAAGGAAATACAGCAGTGAAACACTGCTGTTTCACGTCGATTTTCTGTGAGAGGGTAGTACTTCCCCGGTCGAGCCGGCCCATTCTTGCTGTAACCAGTTTGGCTCTACTACCGGTTTGTAACCAGCTTGGCTCTACTACCGGTTAGATAGTTATGAAGAGAATTAAAAGAATATATTATGTCTTCAGAACTCTTATACATGCATTTAAAAACGCAGTAATTATGCTGGTTTCTTGTAAGAGGATGATACACTAGATGGCTCAGCACATTCGTATCTATATATATAAAAATAAATCCCTATTTCCCTTGGTCACGGCATTACGCGTAAATGGCTGGACCAATTACACTAACTCTTTTTTTATTGTGTTTGTTATAGTCAGGAGAAGGTTTCTATGTATGAAAGAAAAATTAAGAAAGTTGCGCCGAAAATTAGAAAATTTAAGAAAACTTAACGACTGTAAACCGATTGCGATGATACTTAGTACGTAGATGGACCTGAATTAACTATAATAGGCTATTTTATCTTTATCCCGATATTCTCACGGCATCGGGACTTAAGCGTGCAAAACCGTGGGGCGCAGCTAGTTAATAATAATAATAATTCTCTATTGACACAAATTAAGCTACAATAATTTAGAATTCTCTGACACCTGCACTAGTAGAAACTGTGTTGCAGGAGCCAGTGTCTTCCCCCTATTAAAAGTTACCAATTATTTTATGTCATTAAATTAACACATATCATGAAAAGGAATATTTTCTAGTTGCACAAAAAATAAAACAATAAAAAGGATTAGTAATTAAGTAATTATAATAAGATACACTGTATTTGACTATATATACAATATATACAAGAGTGTTTGGGTGCCTACGGGCGGCTTGAACAACTCTTGACAACAGGTTGGCCACTAATCACACGAAAAGAACGAAAGAAGGTGTTTGGGTGCAATCTTCTTTAGAGCGAAGATGCTTCCATTTGCCAGGCTACTACAGTTTAACCAAAAGCGCATATTTAATGTGGTGTATTAATCTATCATGCCTTAGAATACCAGACATAATTAAAAATATATTGTGTCTGGTCGCAAATGTGCCTCTGCAACTTAATAGGTTGACTGGACACTATTTATCTAAACAATACCTTGACTATAATTGCAAATTCCCTTAAGTAGGTTATATTAAGTAGGAACTATGTTTTGTTTACATAGCTATGTAAACAAAAGATACATAGTTATGTAAACAAAATAAACGTACCTATTTCATAAAAACTGGTGTAAGCTGTCTGAAAGTATAACAATAACAAATGTCTAAGAATCTCATGTCAGACTAAACGTAGAGCTACAAACAAAATATCTATTTACGTTTACTTCACCGCACAAACACATAATTCAAAGAAATTGTTCAGGGATCACTCATTGTTTATAACGAATCTTAAGCTGTGTATACACTTCAGTGCTCACAGCACTCGACTCACTACTTATTTTAATTATTGTATTGTTGAAAGACCAGACATTCTCATAAAATACTAAATGCTCGTTCATTTTATGAGGACTTCTCAGTCTGTATAGTATCTACAGTAATTATACAGTATAAAAAACATGTAATTTTTTTCTTTATATTAAAATTATAAAGAAAATTTTAAATCTAACTTGAATATCAATAGAATCTTTGGGTGGATCTACAGTAATTACTTGTCCATCATGACCACCCAGACTAATCAGTTGGTGCACTCTTTGTGTTGGAGGAACATCATATCCCGATCCTCTTTAATGAAAGGTAAAAGAGAAATAATGTTCAGTGGTATGCAGCAGAAGCTTCATTTACACTTACTCATTTACTCAAACTGAGGCATCCTGATTGAGAATGTACCTTTATTCCACAGAAGATCACACCCGAACCACGTTACCTTAAATTTCAAAGGTTTCCGGACTTTTAAAGAGTTGCTGTGCTGTCAGCAGGCGATTTGGTTCCTTGCATTAGCAACACGAATGCTATTATAAAGCGTAGTGCCTCTGGTGTAGTAAGCGTCAAAGCGTCGGTTACCACTAAGTAAGCAAAATAAGCTAAAGCATAAGCGTTCTAATTTAACTAAAATAAATAGAATTATAGCCACTATGGCTGAGTAAAAAATACCATATCTAATCTAATCTAACTAATATTACAAATACAATAGTGAGTTTGTTCGTTGCGCTTTCACTTGTTACTATAACTACTCAACCAATCATTATGAAATTTTGCATACACGTTGTCAGGGGAACAGAAATGGACATACAGATATAGGGTACCTTTCATCCAGAAAAAAACTGTACTGTACTGTTTGTCTTTTTAACCTAGCTTACATTTACGCGAGCGAAGTTGCGGGCAAAATCTAGTAAATATATCATATATAAATACATAAACAAGAATTGAACTCGACATACTAGGAGCACTGCAGTGTGCATTAATCTTTAGTGTAACAGGTGCATACTTTTGTGATAGACAGCCGTGTACGCTCACTTTGAACATGAAAAGCTTGGTGATGAAACGTGTAACGACACAGAACTAATAAATAAGTAAAAAGGCCCATAGTCTTATCTCAATAGTTTTTAAAGAGAGGAGTTATTTGACCGTGGTTTAAAGAGAAATACTTGCGCCGATTTATATTTAATAAGTTCACTTTGCTTGAAATAAAAGAAAGCAAGCTTCTTGTGTCATTATTATTAGCGCTGTGCAGTTATTACTATTATTCCATCTGTGTGATACAGCAGTAATGTAAGTGATTGCTGTGGTGTGCCGTATTGGTTTTTGAGTCAAGAAAACTCAGTAGCAGTACGGAGACCAGAATTATGCCCGATAAACGACAAGAAACTTGCATCCTAAACCGTAGAATCTAAACCCGTAGCTGGCGAAATATGGGTGTAATACAACTAAACCCCTTTGGAGGCGACTATGTATGTTTTCCATATCTGAACTTTCACTGGAACTGCTTCGTCATGAAGCCTACAAATCTTACTCAATGGGACAGACGAGACAACTTGGTAACACAAGAATACTTGGCCATCTTCTGTAATACAAACATACTGTCATAGTCGGATTAACCCAGTCAAAAGGCATTTAAGGTTTAAATGAGGACCAGTTTGTACTTACGTCGGAAATGGAATGGAAAATCGACTTGAAAAGCGAATCGAGTTTTCCATAGTAAATGCGCAATGGATGACGAAAAGCCTTACTTCATCAAACTTTGAGAAGTTGCACAGTGCCAATCAGCGTAAGTATTCACTGATTAGTAAACGATCAAAGTTAAGAACTCCTTTGCGCAATTTATTCCATCAATAGGAGATCTTAGAGTGTTTAAATTTGATCTGAACGTAATTGTGTTAAGTCTAGGTATTTACATTAGATATACTGAATCAGAGGCCATTTTGGTGGCTTGCACGAAGGTTTTATCAGAGACATCATTCAAGTTATATATGCTTCATTACATATTATAAAACAAAGTCCCCCGCCGCGTCTATACGCGATAAACTCAAAAATTGCTTAACGGATTTTCATGCGGTTTTCACCAATAGACAAAGTGATTCATGAGATATGTTTAGGTGTATTACTTGTTAAGGTTTTTTACTACCCGTACGAAGCTAGGACGTGTTGCTATAAAGTATAAAGAGCATATAACGAGCAATATGAGCACTTAACATACCTAGTTATAGCCATATAGCATTTCTATTTGCATCTAAGAATCAAGGATTTAAACATCCAGTATTTAAAAAACGATTTCCAGTAGGAAAATGAAAAATATTTTATACCAAGCTGCTTATCCTCAGTCAACTAGTGACCACGATCGATTCTTACCAATTGTTTGTTTGTTATTGTACTCTAAGAATTCCTGATGTTTCATAATATCCTTAATGTAAGTATGACTAGAAAATAGAACACGCATTAAGAAAATATTTAAACTACAGAAGTAGCTTTAACCTATAGAAGCAAATATAATAGTTTTATTATTGTCTCAAACAATACAAGTAGGGTCGTGTAAATTTATTTTACTTAGAACTTACACAACTTAATTAAACTTAACGAACTTGCTTGTGGTTTATTGTAAGCATTAAATAATGCTTGACCTTATGAATAGATCAAACCATTCGTGGCAAGTTTAATTAAAAAGGTTTTAACATATCTAGACACGCGGCAGCGTGTCAAGCCAAGTTCAAGCAAAGGAACTGGCTAGCCAGCGCCGAGTGTAATATTACACGAACTACTTGGTGCCACTTTTGACCCTTCTATAACTCAAAACCTCTTTAACGTAAACACATAAAACTACGTGTGTTTAATTATATCCATAAAAACATCTAGAAACCCAAATTTCATGAAGCTAGCTCAAACGATTGTAAAGATATGAAGGTCAAAAAGTCGTAAATTTTGGCACTGACATATAGTACCTAAACCTAACCTACTTCCAGATGACCTAGAAGGATGAAATTTGGAATCCAGCTCGGTAATTGTGTGTAAGCGTAGGAAAAAATCTAAGAATAAAAAAAGTTAAAAAATACCCCCTATTTTTTAACTTTTTTTTATTCTTAGATTTTACTTGGCCAGTTTTCATTACATCAGTCATTTTATAAAGTTATTACAACATATATATATATATATATATATATATATATATATATATATATATATATATATATATATATATATATATATATATATATATATATATATATTTTAATTCTGATAAAAACTGGCCGTCAAATTTAACCTACTTTAAGATCTCACATTTTTAAATAACAGCAATTGTTATAGGTATCCAATAAAGCAAAGAAATAGAGTTTAATACTTGTTCATAATGTTATTTTGTTCCTATAAATACATATTTGGATTTTGCATAGAACTTGGCACTCATTTAGATCTCCATTCTTTTTGCGGCGAAGCCCACAGCCAAGCATAATTTTTGTATTGAACTTGGCTCTCCTTTTTTACATTTATGTTTTTGGTGGGATTCTTATTAATATCTTAGTAATGTCCAATAATAATAGCTCAAAATTATGTAGGTAATAAAAGGGTTTTAAAATAATCAACGCATCAAAATCCGTATAAAGTATTTAAATTTCAATATTTTGGACTTTATTGTTTTTTTAAACACAGATATAACCTAGTTCAGGCAAATATCGTTAAGTGTACTTTATATGTAACCGTGGTAGATGTAATTGTAAATCTAAGGATTTATTGCTAAACAAATAAATTATTATCTTTATTTCCTAAATGTACAATAATAATATATTTTTAAATATACAATTAAAAAAAAACACATTCAAAAATATAAAACTATGAAGATCCACCGGCATCGGGAACTGGGTCCAAGCTACCGGTGGTTAGGGCTCCAGCGAGAGGAACCTCCACACGAAGCGTGCCGTGTCAAGCAATACGACCTTCTGCATCAGACTTAATCCAGCCATCTAATGCGCCTTTCAAGATGAAATGCATCCTTGTAGAGCAACGATAGCTTATATAGTGGTAGACCATCGGACTGCCACGCAGATTTCTCGAGTTCGAACCCAAGGTACCTCTAACTTTTAAAATAATTAATTATCGCTCACTAATAGTGAATGAAAACATTGCAAAGAAACCTGCATATCTAAGAGATCTCCATAATGTTTTCGAAGATACGCTACGTCTGCCAACCTGCACTGGGCCGGCGGCGTGGTGGACCCTTACCCTCCTCACACTGACAAGAATTTATATGTGTTCTGATATTATATATGTGTTCCTATCTGAAGTGAATGGTCAGTCTATGAGCCAAAACTGCCAGGTCAGTTGTATCCAAACCCGTTTACCGGCTTACACGTGATTGAATAACAACCTTCCATACACCTTGACAATCTTTTACATTTGCATTTAGCCTGTACATCCTATTCAGTCTGCTTTTCTACATAAACAGTTTAGAAATCAACTGTCAACGAATTTCTTAAAATAGTATGATCCGCATAATAGATATCTGATTTCTGGAAGCGGATTGTTCTAAATGTGCATTTTTTATAAATTCGTGTACAGGCACTAATCCTAAAGCAAGCTTTGTTTTATTGACAGAAGAAAACGGGTTAAACGTTAAGCCAGATGGTCAATTAATGTGCTTAAGAAAACGATAATTAAATACTATATCAAAAAAGAGAATCAACAAAAACTGACTATACGACTATGTGAAGCTTAGAACAGAGATAATTAAAGCCAGCCCTATTTTACTTACTACATACCATTCAAGACAATTTATGATAGCATTATCACTTTATCTAACTTTTCATATATATGCTACGAGACATTTATATTATGTACTAAAATTAAATGTTACAGCTATTTTAGGATATGGGTTTAACCTAGTTTTAAATATAAACTAAGATATGTGTTTATTAAATTTGTTGAATTTCGCGAAGTTGTTCTCGTGGACTACAGTTTGCTTACGGTGTCGTTATTGAATCTATTGAATAGCATCAGAGTTCAAAAACAATACCAACACTCTGTGTTTTAACGAGAAACTAAAACAATGGTTTTAAGAAAATATTGTGAGTATTGTAATAATAAATCCATTTATTGCATGCAACTAGACTGATATTGTTAGTACTCATAATCGAAAATTTAGCTTATATTACTAGTTAGCATAATTATTCTTTATATTCTTATAGCCATTATATTTATATAAAGCCAGATTAATACAAACTTAGAAAATCAAAATAATTGTTTATAAACTGGAAATTTTTTATATACAACACCTCTGTCCAGTCCTTCAGGATCAATTCATATAAGCGTGGTGCATCTAGTAAGCACTAAAATGCCACAGTAATTTTATCATAATATGCTATTTATTGATAGGTACTTCTACTAAATATAATGTGACACATGCTCAACCTGTTTGCTATTAGTTCTCACTCGATGCTTGAGTTGCCACATCAGATAATAATACAACTTTGTTATAAAGTATTAAAGTTTCGAACACAATTTTAGTTTGAGCTGGCAACACCGGACGCTATTATTAAACGCGGTGAAAGGAGACCACTGTAACAAATTAAATTCTCACGTTGACGACATTTTTTATCAGTTATAATTTTCTTTTAACTACCTACCTAGATTTAATATATATCTTAGAAAATTTACGTTTATATTATGAGTAAAGTGATTGTTCATGTACTTTACTATCCCGCTATTTAGAAATACCTTTGAAAACATACTGTAAGATTGCATATTCGATATTTAAACTTAAAACGTCTTACTTATAAACCCATTTTAAATATTTAACAGATAGATCTACTATATAGCGACTGTTCATGAGAAATCTTACTTATGAACGTTAGTTAGCGCTAAGAGTAAGTTTATCAATAGCTAAACAGTACAGAAATATAAACAGCGGCGATCCCTTGTTTAAACCTAGCTAAGAGACACTATGGCAGATTTTCCGATCAGCTGGGACAGATTTGACATTAAAGTCAATCGTTTACGAAAATATTAATTACATAAAAATGTAATAGGTGGTATAATTATCATAGATTAAAACTTTTTGAAGGAAAAATGGTTCAGCGCAGTTATCTTCTTACTGCGTGATTTTCCCAATAATATCAAATAATTTAAAATTTCGCAACTTAGAGAAGAAGAAAGAAGATCTATTAAGTGTGGTTGAATCCGCTTTACGATTTTTACGATGCAGAATATCGTATCAGATATCATATTATAATAAAAGAAAATATGTGCTATATGATTTAAATTTTAATAGTGATTTGCTAATATACTTCCATCATGAGTCATCCATTCGTGATTTGTAAAGATGGCAATAATTACAATGATTCATATTAACTACATTATCATATAAAAACATATCATGAAGTATGTATAAGAAAAACATTGCAAAAATAATCGAACAAATACAATCAGAAACTGAAGAACACTGGTACTTATTTTGATTATTGTTGTTAGTAAATGCACTTTTTAGGAAAGCATAGTATTTTTGTTATTATTCATTAGAATACGCAGCTGTTTGTTATGATTATGTATATTTAAAAATATACTGTACTTGTTTATTCCAAATTCTGAAAATTTATATTTTTATTTCTGTCTCTATTATACAAACCAGAAGACAAATTTATTTTCTTATAGTCAGCTGGTTATTATATAGCGAAGTGATAATATACTCTTTTAATAATCAAGCTCTTTGGATTACCTAAAGAAAAAATCTGCACGCTATTTCTGTTAAAGACAAGTTAAAGTCGCCACGCCACAGATACTAAAACCTAAAAAAATCGTTTATTATAGATGATGTGTCACTTCAATTGCATTATTTAGTAAGTTAGTTTGGTCATGCTCTATGCTGACTGTCAAATGTTGCAAGAATAAAATTGTGTTACGTGTTTTTGCGAGCTATCACCTGGGAGATCGTTAAAATTGGTTTATAAGTAAAGAAATATTATTAATTGATTAAAGGTATGAGAGCTTCTTAGATTGGAGATAATTAAGCAATGTTTAGCGGTATTTTTATAAGTAAGGCTGCTAATCTTTACAGTTAGATTTATTAGACATTTCTGTATATAAATTAACATTTTTAGAATTTTGTTATTTGTACACATCCTAACTAATATTATAAATGCGAAAATGAGTTTGTTTGATTATATATTTGTTTGTTTGCACTTTCACCCCTTAACTACCCGACTGATCATCACTGAATTTTCATATCCGTTGTCAAGGGTACAGAAATGGACAAGGGTACCTTTTATCCTGAAAAAGTGCTATTACCGAGCGAAGCCGGGCAAAAGCTATTACTTAATATAATATTAGACAATGAGTCTTAACTGTGTTGGCAATTGTTACCGCGACGCAGTTCGACAGTGTAAAAACGTTTCTAGTGTCCTATGTCAAAGTACCGACAATGCAAATATAAATGACCAAGTGAAGTTACTTAAGCCCATATTTCAGAGCGCACTGTAATCAACCCGTAACCACGATCGATGAAAGGTGGTCCAAACCTAAAAAATGGAAAATAAATAGGTATTTATTTCCTATACCTACCAAGACCTGTATAAAAACTGTCCCACTGCCGAGCAAGGGCTTCTTCTCAGTATGAGAAGTGTTAGACCTTAGTCTTCCACGCTGGCCCAGTGCGATTTTACATATCTTCGAGAACATTACCTAGAACTCTCAGATATTTGATTTTACCACAATATTTTCCTTCACCGTTATCACAGCTCATAACTTCGTAAGTCAGAGTTGCGTGTCTTAGGATTGGATTCAAGACCTCTACGTAGTAGTCCAACGGTTACTCTTTGGGCTATCGCAAATCTACATTCACAGTTAAGATGCTATTATATGTAAGAAGGCTCGATCCTATTGCCAACAAATGGGCCCATTGCAAGCTCCAAGCTAATACCCAGAATTTCTTATCAGAAAAGTCCAACAGCAATTTCCCGACAGTCGAATTGACCTTAAGATTGCTTGCATAAGCGTAATATTATGCCACGTATTGAACAATCAGGGCATTTATGTAAACGCAAAGATACTTTCCAAAGGCCTTACCTAGCATTGTTATATTTTTGGCACCGAGAAACCGCTATTTGGCTGCGTGCCTTACACCATGTTTAAAGTCAAACTAGAAATTGAACCGGCCTCCCCAGTTGGAATAAATTTATAAGTTTTACAATAACAAACACTACTTTTGTCACTTGCTATCTTTTCGAACATTATGCAATTTCATACTTTCTTACATTCTAAAGTAGAATCAAAACGATATGACTTTTTAACAGAAATACGTAAAGGAATGGAAAGAGAAGGCAAATATAAGAACAAAATGGGGAAATTACCCGATGAAAAATGATGCCTCTGAACTATAAATCAAAGCCATCTGTTATTCACAATACTATGGGGAAGAAAACCAAGGTCAGGATTGGATAGGCCAGGACAAGACGGCCTTAACTGTAGGATACAAAATTATTATCATATGTAGGTAATTTAGGAAAAAAACACTGATATAAATTTTATGACGTTGTCGGTGGCATAGCAGTAATTAGTGAATGTTACTGCCAGGCATGTCTCGGTTTTGATTCCTGTGTTGATCAGTGTTATTAGGTTTTCTATCAAAATATTCTTAATAGCAACACATATGCTTACCCCTTCTTTGTAGAGCCTAAGACTATGGCAATACTCCTTCTGGAATATAGCCGTGCGACTATGCATGTATTTATAGAAATGACTGTTCGAAAACTTACGTAACGAGCGCTACCGCAAATATTTTCCAATACGTACCGCAAAAATAGACACAAATTAATACCCAATAATTAATAATATATTTTCACGAGTTAAGCTTACGCTTTAATATATTAGTGACGATTACCTATCACGATCAAGTTAAGTGAGCTGATATGAATACTTCTTGAAAGTTAACGATGTCGAAACCACACGGATTCGAGTAATTTATTCGACCGAGTTAATATTGTTGTGAAGATACATATTTTTGGGCTTTTGATACTTTTCTCGTATTATTATTTTTTGGTCATGTTATATTGTAACTACATATTATTTTTTTACATAAATACATATTTTTAAAAAGTAAAATCTGTTAACTGGTAAAGTGAAGATACGATTTATTTAATTTGTCGCTTATCGCGCCAACGTGTGGACATATTTATTAAAATTAACACGAAAGCGAAACTTACGCAAAGGCAATATTAATACCTAATACAAGAGCAACTTAGAAACACGTATCTGTAACCCTATTAAACTTCACAAGCATTGCCCATAAAAAAACAAATAACTTGGTAAAAGATATTCAAATAAACCTACAAGAAATACGTTTATTTATATTCACTGCTACTAGACTGTAATCTGAGTTAATACCAGCGTGAATAACAAACAGACAGAAGGTGTCGTAAATAAAACAGAACCAATAATTCTTATTGAATCTCAGTAACTGCCCAATAAACGTTCCTTCGCCCCTTTTACTGACAGCGAACTAATAAAATGTTCTAAGGACACTCCAATGTAAATTCCTAACGGTTTTATGTGAATATGCTATGGGATTATTCGTAATTTCCATGTTCGCGAAATGGAATGATAGTGATAAAACGTACAAGTGCGCGTATTATTGTGCCACTGAGATTGCTTTATGCGAAGATTGCGGGAATTAAACATTTATTAGGGCAAGTGTGAGTGTGGATAGTTCCTCAAGTAATTAACAGTGTTTTGAATTGGATAATATACTCTCATGTGTTTAAAAAGAGTTAGTTTTTAGGCAAAATACGAGCAGCGATAGCTCAGTAGGGAGACCAACAGACTGCAATGCAGAGGGTCTCGGGTTCGAACCCACGTCGCGCACCTCTGACTTTCGGAAGTTATATGACTTTTCGAAATTATGTGCGTATTGATTGACATTTATCGCCTACTCCGTGCCTCGGAAAGCACACTAAGCCGTCGGTCCCAGCTGCCATGATCATCTATGGCAGTCGTTATTGGGAGAGTGTCGACACAAAAGATCTCACTGGGTCGAAGTGTCGCCGGTCTGCACTGACTGGCCCCCACATAAGATAATAATACGCAAAAGACAAGACACACCTATTATTTTAGATATTTGCGCTTTGTTTTGCTATGCCATTGACACTTTCATCAACGTCGCGGTTGCTTTTCAGCAGCCATAGTCATGTGGCGACTATGGTAGTCGTCTCATTGTCTTGATGTGTAGTTATTTTTAAATATTCGAGCATCATTTAAACATTGGCGTTCCTGTTTACGCTGAATAAGCTTAATGTGTCATGAATTCTAGCTGCGTTACGTTGTGTGCTGTACTTATGAAATTACCAATTATATTTATTAGTTTAATTTAGAACACTTATCTTTAGGTCATATGAATATGGATGTTAATCTTGTCATTCTGAATGGAAATAGTGTTTTGACGGACAGGCAGACCCAATGCCGCAAGGATGTCGCTGTGTTTTAGGTCACCTCGCCTGTGCTAATTCAGTGTGGGGACAGATCCTAGACTACTTGGAGAACCAAGTAGTGTAAGTGCTATCCACAGATGAGACAAACAATCATGTAACGGTCAAATACTTGTTCCTAGTCTAGATATTCTGTATGTTCCTTGTTTGTAAAGTCCCTGCGAGGTAGGGATTATCCCTGGTGTAGGTATGATTTTATCAAAAGATAAAATTAACAAATACTTTAGATTGATATTTACTTTTGGTAGTACAATATACAAAAATACGCTTTTTTAAACAAATTTGACTTTATAAACATCATCATCAGGCTATAATAGTCTACTGCTGGACAAAGCCCTCCCCCAAAGAGCGCCATAGCGCCCTGTCTTCAGCTTGTAAACATACAATTAATAAATTTTTGAGATCACACAAATAATTATCTTGTGTGACATTTGAACCCAAAACACTGAGTCCCTCGGCAGCGACCATTCGACCGCCTGTCCGCTGCTCTATCCGTACAAACAAGAGATTAATCAATGTTTCAAACCTTTATCAAAGATTCAGATTTATCAGTTCTTACAATTTTTACATAAATATACCATTTGGTTTGTGAGTTTTATTTTTATTGCATATCAATGGTTTTAAATGTAGATGTAATACTGTGACGCGCACTTGGCACATCTCCATTTTGCTATTTCATATTACGTCATTGTACCTATACAATATATTCATAGGTATTTCCTTTATTTTATTTTTATTATTATTCGAGATGTTACCTGCAACGTTGTTCTCGAGATTTTACATAGTATAGAAATAATAATCTTCGTGAAATATCGCTTGACAGAATTGACAAATGGTTAATTTCTTTGGAATAATAATATTTCTGTAAGGGTAAGTCTGTATAACGTGAATTGATCTAAAATATATCGAGTATTCATAGCAAGAAAACAATATTGTTTATATTTTATACTTTACTAGCTTAACCCGGCCACGGCTGTGGTTCAATTTATTATTAATTATATGTTTTTACTGAAATATCGCAATACGCTTGGAGTTTTACGTTTCCGTGAGAAATATTGGAATAAAAAGTATATAAATGCACTCTTATATACATTTATGAAATGCAACATAGTACAAAAATTCAATTCATCTACTGCTCATCGAATTTCGAATCTTCGAAATTTGAATTTGTATATATGTACATATACTATTGACATACTACGTATACGCTTACATATAAATCCATAATAAAAAATAACATAAGTAATATAACAAAAGATCAAACATATTTATACCAAAAAACTTATTATCTTGATTGAAAAAGTTACATGATTCGTATATTTAGTATAGTACCTATAGTTTTTCCTGTGACCATGAATACCGAATAGTATTCAAACCAGCATGTTGGCCTAAGTGCAGATAAAAATATAATGGGAATGTGTGATGCTGTTATATAAAGCTCAAAAGTAGTTCAATTTTAATGTGTTGCACATCATCGTAAATCATTACGCGCAAATATTTTTTTATTTTGTATATGTAATTAATCTATATTTTAAATTTAGATCTTTAGTATTATATATGACTAGCCTTAATTCGCGGCTGCGCTCCCAATCTTAAGAAATATTAATATACCACAAGAGCCGTGTTCATAAGTTCAAAGCACTCGCTGGCCCATGAACTAAGCAAAAAGACATATTGATATTTTACTCCGCTGATGCTGAGTAAAAGAGGGTCAAACCGACGAAAACGTTTTTACATTTATAATACTAGTAAGGATAAGGATTTTGCATTGTTTATTCTTTGTAAAGATTAGTGAGAGGAGGGAATAAGATAAACATAGCCCACCCAGCAGAGAGGGTAAGACAAAGACAGAGAGTTGAAACAGGAAGTATGTTTTTCTGGCATCTTAGAAACAAATTCTATTTATTTTTGAAATTCAGCGGCTAAAACTTAAAATTATAAGATTATCCAATTTACATAATATAAAATAAAGTTATTTGGGAGCACGTTCTAAAACAGACTATAAACAATTAAATCTTTTGTTTAGTTTAAAACTACAACAAAAATTTAAACACTTCGCCAAGAGTTTGTTTAAAATGATTATATTATAAAGCGATATTATAACAACGCCAGGTATCTATGTCAACGGAGCAATGTGGCTAAAAATAATATCTATACTAAGACATTCTATTTTTCGTGATAGGTATGTTATTGCTCTCGATAAAGTCTTCCCTAAATATGAGTAAATGTCTCCCTAATAAGAATCTAAACCATTAATGACATACCTTAGTTCTTGTACGTATATCGGCAAAAGGGTAGACAGGGCCACTGAACCTTACTTCGGAAACTACGTCTTTCTAGGCATTGCGTAATGGCTGGCGAGATAATTGCCTGCTACTAAGAATTTCGTAACAGAACAACTCAACAAAACTTTGCTTGACACGGAAGGATTGCATGAAAACGTATTGGTACTACGGGACCAACAAGGTAGCTTAACTTACTACACATAATCTAAAAACGATAAAAGTTCCTTAAATAAAATGATATTATAATGAGAAAGAGAAGTATAAATCAACTGAAGACGATGTGCTTCCAGCAGAGAAATGACTGTTATGCATCTCTTGCGCAACGGAGTTGTAACTTCTTATGGATAGAGTCAGCAATGCACGAGTATTACACCTAGAGATGCAACCTGTTATAGCTTTTGGTAACCAGCTAATATTAAGCTGAACGAATATTTTGCGACCTCGGGGGCATAAAAAAATATTATACAGTAGCAGCTACTGTAGGTAGAGAATGATTCCCAATATACGCAGAGATTACGCTGTAGTGTGGAAAGTTACAGTCATATATCCAGCAATTTTTTTTATAGACATTTAGAAGATATGTACCCAAAGGCACCAAACTATACAAATCCAGTGCACTAAAGATAACGATGTGCTAAACTAATGAGTTCTAGATTGACGTAAGCAGGAAAAACCGAAGCGGGCAACTGCAGTTAATCCTTTACAAATAACTATTTTTTTTAACAGGCAACGTGGTTGGTATATTTATATCCATTATATTGTTCTTCTTAACGTGCTCTCAAACCATTTAAGATAGGAAATCAGGTTTATAAGGAACTATTTTTAACGTGTTAGATGTCTGAATGCTCATACTTAATCCAAAGAAAACCGCTCTCAAAAACGATTGTTCTCTTTCGGCGCCATATTTCTACCAACACTATTTGTAGTGTGTTGTCATCAATCATACCTGACCTGACGACATATTTATCACGAATATAGAGAGGTCTTCTCACTGGCTGTCTGTTACGTAAACCAACTTCAAATAAAATTGTTGGATTTCCAAATAACTGATAAATTAATTTGCAACATCGTTCTTTCTATTCTTTTCTTCAATCACTTGCAAATAAATACGAATGAATTCCTATTCCGACTGACAATATTTCCCAATGCTATTTATAATTTTTTAAGTAATGATCTTTTCTAGTTGTCTCACAAATAAACAGAAATAATTTTCTATTATAACGAGTTTTCGGTAAAACATGATCAAAAACATACTTATCACCAATCGAGACTAAAATTGGATGAAATTCGAGTAACTAGTGCCATGTCTGAAAATTCTCCAATTTATGTTGTAACCGAAATTCATATTTCGTAGAAGAATGTTTATAGCTTTCAATAATATACGATTATAAACGTTTTATTGACTGAATTATATCATTTCTATGGATCGCTTTTTAGTACCTATTTATCTTAAAAAGTAATTGCCTACACGTTGATATATTTATTTACCATTGCATCACTAAAATACTAAATAAAAAAATTAATGTGTCAATTTTTGTATAAATTGTGATTTATTCACACATAGTGTTGACATTTTAATAAATTTTAGACATTTTTAATCGCATATATTTTGTTTTGACAAGAAGGCGACGTCGCAGCGGACTTAAGAAACGATTGTGGGAGATATAAGATTTCTTCTTAAATTTAATGTATACGATATTGAATTTTTATAAGTAGTAGAGCCTCGCTGATTTCAGCATGAATGGGCCGGCTCGACCGGGGAAGGACTAGCCTCTCACAGAATATCGACGTGGAATAGCAGTAGTCCTACTGTTGTGTTTCGTTCGATGAGTGAGAGTGCCGGAGGCCCAATCACCCCCTTTCCCCCATCCCGCTCCCTTTCCTTCCCACGTCCTTTCCTAAAGGGTCGGCAACGCGCAAGTGATGCCTCTGGTGTTGCAGGCGTCCATAGGTTACGGTGACCACTTACCATTAGGTGGGCCGTATGCTTGTTTGTCTTCGTTGTATAAAAAAATAAAAAACTTAAGAAGCAATCTAATATATCCCGCAATCGTTTAGACTATAAAATAAACTAAAAAATAAATTTTGTCCTGTACTGCAATATACAGGTTAAAGAAAATAAAGAAATGCTTAAAGTAGAAGCTTTTGACCAACAGCAAGCTATAAGTCACTCTCACTCATCTTTGGCCACTACTTACTTACTACCCTAGACTATTTTCGATAGAAGTGATTGCTTATTAATTGTATGGATGTCTTAGATGGCCATATTAAATTGCACTCTAAACTATCAGCTTGCAAACAGACTTATTGACATTTCGGCGCAGCTGCCAATGTCAGAAATAGTTAACCTAGTTTACGTAATTAACCAAATAAACGGGCTTTAAGCTGTTGACTAATTGGTGTATAAATATTTTATAATTAGCAATATTGTAGTCTGTAGAGATGCGGCTTTAAAATAATAGTAAATTTTTAATGAAAAATAAATAATTGAAATTAATCTACTTTATACGGCTTTTATCGAGGATTATTTGAACACTACTTTTAGATAATTTTGAATCAATTACCAACAATTAAATTATTTTCGTCTACTTTAAAATAAATAACTCAAGGCAATGAGACGACTACTATCTTTTAATGTAAATATCTTTGAATGAAGTGTTCTAAGAACACTTGCCCCGACGACACGTTTCGGTTGTTTTCAGTGGCCATAATTACGGGAAGATTAAAAGATAGTAGTCGTCTCATTGCCTTGAGTTATTTATTTTAAAGTAGACGAACATCATTTAATTATTGGTGTTGCTATATGCACGCAGAATGAGCTCTTTACTATAATTATAATGATACTTTATCATGAAGTCTACCTATGTTTTGACTATACCAACCTCTAAACTAAACCGATTCCAACCAAGGACTTCGCGAGACTACTAAAATTAAGAAACACGATTTCATACCAAATTATTTGGACAAGAATATATTCTACCTTGCAAAATAATTGTCATATTAGCAGTAGGCATAAAGTCCGTTCCTATCTATTTTGTTGCGACTCTGAAACATTTATCTCTCGCACAATTATTGTATTTTATTAATAGATAAATAATTACCGTTATGTCGAGACACGATATATCAATAATTGATAATCAGAATAACGTGTTTTTCCTCGACAGGTACTATATTATCTACATAATTATATTTGTTGCCTCATATGTATATTCGACCAAAAAAAGAATATTGTTATTTTCTTTCCCCCACATGTTGAACCAAAACTTATCTGTTTCTGTGCCACCAATTCACCATTGTATTTCTAAATCTATACTAATATTATAAAGCTGAAGAGTTTGTTTGTTTGTTTGGTTGAACGCGATAATCTCAGGAATTACTGGTTCGAATTGAAAAATGCTTTTAGTGTTGGATAGCCTATTTATCGTGGAAGGCTATAGGCTATATAACATCACGCTACGACCCACGGGGGCGGCGCAGTAATCATAAACGCGGGTGAAACCGCGGGCATAGCTAGTAAAAAATATAGTAAACAAGTCTAGCCGTAGCCTATGATTGCTTGCAATCGATCTTAAGAAACAGGGATTACAGGTGGACTGAACAAAATGAATTGAAAGGAAAGTATATAAGCCTCCGAAACTATTACTTACGAAGTGAAACTCAGTAACATTTGTACTATTTTTACGCCGGTTTCCTGTAAAAGGGGGTATTTTGACGGGCGAGCTTGTTCTTTACTGTATTCACCAAATAATTGACAATGTAACAGCGAGTTTTTTCACTCATACGATTTATTTGCAACCAAGAGTTCGATTTTCGCTCGGCATTTATGTGCGTATGCCACTTGGTTGCTAGTTGGGTATCTGGGTATAAAACCTAGCACGATTGATCGTTTATAAAAGCAAAAGACAGCACCTGCACGCAAGCAACTGACTGACCTGCACTAGAAATAATTCCTGTGTCGTAGAGGACTTTACTCACATTAAACAATGACCACAAAGAACATTCAGACTCGGAAAAGGTATTCGTGGAAATATGGGATCACATACTTTTTTGTATTCTTTAGGCAACGAAAACACAAGACTCGGCATGGCGGCAGTGACCTGGCGACCACTAGGCCAACTGTGCAGAATATATAGCAAAGATATATATTTAAAAATAAATTGACGAGAATGGTAGCGATAGTAATAACTGTTTATCTTTTTAGAACTTCTAATTTCGAGAAACATAAATATATAATATAATATATAATAATAATATTCTACCACATACACACAACACCATCTAGCCCAAACTAAGCAGAGCTTGTACTATGGGTACTAGACAATGGATAAACATACATATATACTTTTTTTTTTTTGTAAATACATACATATTATACATAGAAACACCCAGACCAAGACAAACACCCGCACGAGTCTAACATTTGTGTGCATGAGCATGGGCTCATGCACACAAATGTTTGACTCGTGCGGGAATCGAACCCGCGACCTCAGGCGTGGCAGTCAGTTACACTAACTACTACGCCATCGAGGCCGACATATAATATTTCTTTCATCTTCAGTAATGTAGCAGATACCCTAATGACGCAATTGCCGTAATACCATTAAGTACACAAAAAGGACGATAATTGCACTAAGGCACTTATTCGGAGCCTAATATCCTAATAAGTAAGCTATCTGCCTGCCTACTGAGAGACGTGAGGCCACTACAGACTTTCGTTTAACTGAGCTATAAGAAATAAACATAATACAGGGCTCGTTTGTTCCCTCGCCTAATTATAATTAGCAACATTTAGTGAGGTAAGAGGGCTGATAAAATATATGTTTGTTTTCTAACCACATTTTATTCTACAAGACAACTAATCTAATTAGGAAAAGCACTCTATTTTCTCTCTTTATTTATAACGCCCCAGTATAATTTAAAAGGCTATTTTCTATAAATAACTACATGCATAGATTCACGCTTGTATATTCTCAAAGGAATAAGCAGTTGTGTATTATTTACATCCACATTTCGCAAACTATGTTTAAAGTGTCACGAGATAAGGTGCATAATGCCGTCTATTTAGTTAATTTCCATAGATCATTGCTGCTGCTAAGAATTATTTGTCAGTAGAAGTGAAATACTCTTTACCTATTAACCAAACACATATTTACCTCAGTCTCAGCATTGACTACAGAAATAAGCGCAATGTTTGCTCACAAAACAAACAAAACATTTTATTATGGCACAAATAACAAAGAAAAACGGTACGTGCCCCTTTCAAAATAGCAATTATTGTTTATCTACATACTTGAATTACTACTTTTACTTTAGAAATCTTTGCTAAAATTAAGTAGCTCTGATGGCCCTGAGGTTTTTAATCTACCACCAAAATGGTAATTTATCGATTGTTTACCAATTTTCCCAAGGGCACAAAACAACAAACTGTGGTATGAGCTGTCGCCTGCGGTATTTCCGGACCAAAACGACCTTCAACACTTCAAGAAAAGAGCGTACTCCTTTTTAAAAGGCCGGCAACGCACCTGTAACTTCTCTGGTGTTGCGGTTGTCATCATGGTCATGGTAATCGCTTACCATCAGGCGATCCGTCTGCTCGTTTGCCCCTTAATCCATAAAAAAAGAAAAGGCTGAGGGCAAATCAGAATATGTCACGCAATGACAACTCGATGGCGTAGTGGTTAGTGTAACCGATTGCCACGCCTGAGGTCGCGGGTTCGATTCCCGCACAAGTCAAACATTTGTGTGCATGAACATGGGTGTTTGTCTTGGTCTGGGTGTTTCTATGTATAATATGTATGTATTTACAAAAAAATAAGTATATATGTATGTTTATCCATTGTCTAGTACCCATAGTACAAGCTCTGCTTAGTTTGGGCTAGATGGTGTTGTGTGTATGTGGTAGAATATTATTATTATTATTAATTTATTGTCACGTCATCTTACTGCACTGAACTGACGCGCTACACAATGTGACGTGAAAATATATTATTACAATTATCTGTACCTTTTGTCACGTACGTCATAATTTTTGTGTCATTATATTAAATCAATACGGCAATTTTGTGTCACCGACACAAAAAATCATATGTGTACAACAGCTCTCATTTGCCTTCGTCCTAATTGCCTTAATAAAGACTTTCTGCATACATTTAAATAATTTATTACGATAATATTCTATGCCCGTGTCAAAACTGTCGATATAAATTAAACAAATCCGTATGCACTGTTACTATGACAGCTTCCACATGACGGATCACGCAGATTTATTATCCTCAGATAGAAAACGATAAATCATACACACTATTTAACAACACATTTCTCATATTTCATACAGCTTTTGCCAGACTGACTCAGTCACACAGTAGATACATACAATGAATAATAGTATTATGATGGTACAAAATTTGACTGCAATTAAACGGCTTGATTTCGGTCGCCGGTACTGATACGCTTTTGTCGTGCTTAACTTTATTTACTATGAAACAACACTCAAACTCTTCACAAACATTTGAACGGCCGCGCAGTTGCCACGTGCTGTTCACGCGTTTGCCACGCAGCAACCATGCAGCTTAGTTTACTATTGTCAATATAAATCCTAACTAATATTATAAATGTGAAAATGAGTTTGTTTGTTTGTTACGCTTTCACGCCTTAACTACTCAACTGATAAACATTAAATTTTGCATACACGTTTTCAGGGGTACAGAATAGGACATAGGGTACCTTTCATCCAGAAAAAAGAACTGTTGCAAACCTAACCTAACCTAACCTACATTTACGCGAGCGAAGCCGCGGGTGAAAACTAGTAATTTATAATTGTGTAAAATTACTTAATTGAATTAATTTTCATATATGCCATGTAGGATTAAAGCCTGGAAAATTTATTAGGGATTGCGCATATCAAGCCATTGAAGCTAACCCATACAGTATGAACTAATATAAAAATATGAAATAAATTAATACATGTTTACACTGTTTATATCATGCGTAGTAATTGAGACATTACGGTTAATATTAGAGATTCTTTACAAGCTATAACGTGTTAAAATGCTATCTAACAGCTATTTATACCGCGCGTTGTTGGCAGCTGCTTGTCAATTCTTCTTCTATTTCCATACGGGCATGAGGCCCCTAATACTCGTACATATATACTAATCACTTATATATTAACAGAAGCCATTTTATCATACTTTCTTTATTTATTTAGATGTCCAGTGGTTGTTCGACTAGTACTACATAACTAAATAAAATTATAAAAAGTAGGTAAATGCAATATTTCAAGACGTCACAACATGCATATTATGATGTTAAAAGAAAAACAGTTATTATTATTTGTGTGAGAAAAATAGAGAAATTACAATAAGTAAAATAATAACAAACTAAAAAACAGAAAATATTTTTAACAATCAAGTCAAGTCAAAAATCATTTATTCATTTAGGTCACAAAGTAACACTTATGAACGTCAAAGTATATAGGTTAGTGAGTTTACTAAGTTACTGAAGCTACATTTAGGTTAGTTGCTAGGTTCAGGCAAAGGGTAGAGCCTATGAGAAGAAACCTGCAAGAAACTCACGGCCACTCTTTTAAATCGCCAATTAAATATAATTTCAGTAAAATATCAATATAGTATGTACCTATAATAATTATGGTTTTTTATTTAGTTAATATTTGTAAGTTTCTGTAAGTTTTGTGTCACTTGCTAATCTGACTTACAGAAAGCTTTGAAGCTTTATAAGACATTATCTTGCCCGAAAAAGCTCTAACAACATGATAAAAATATTAGACGATAGTTTGATAAGTACATTGAATATCTGGTATACGTCGTACTAGCTAGGTATTTATAACTGTAATTGCATAGAGTATGAAACAAAGCCATTAGTCAGTTTAATCGTACAGTATTTTCAAACTGACAAATAATTTAAATGCCATTACAGATATAATAATGTTACTTTAGGTTTATAGGTCTAGCTTTTGTGACATTAATTTTAATTTATAACGACTAAATAAAACAAATTTCACTGAAGGGTATCACAGTCACTAGTAATGTTATGTTTATTTAGATAAAGAATGATTTCAATAATTGTATGCAGTTGTAGAATGATTGAGTCGTATTAATCTTTTAATACTTATTTAGTAATAAGTTGTCAAAAGAGTTTAAATGTATTGAAGAGTGTTCGATCAATTTAGACAATTTATAATTTTATGTAACATTAGGCCGAATAATATGATTAATGTATCAATGTTCAGATATAAACTTAACTAGTTTAATTTGATTATCTTAAGCGTATTAGATTCGGTAATTAAACTAACCAGACAAGGCTAAATAAATTACAGAATCTAATACCGACTGACACGCCACACTACACTTCTACGAGGTAAGCTTACCTACGCTACTGAAATTGAACATTATACTTGTGTTTTTAAAAAGACGACGTTTTAAATTGTATTTCTAAGACACAAGCAATAGTATCTGAGCCATAAAATGTATATAATACATCGTATCATTCTTTTAATTAAGTTTACAGTAACTAATGAATGTCTACTATATGTTTTAAATGAAATAAACATAATCCTTCTTCTTCTTCAATTTAAGAGCCAAGCTCTTGTCGGTGGAGTCTCTTCCATAATGTCCTATCTTCAGCCAGCGCTTTGACTTCTTGATACGACGTAACTTTTACCTTTTCTTTCACTTGATCTATGAACGTCCTCTTGGCCTTCCTCTTCCCCTTCTGCCTTCTATTTTTTCTTCCAAGATGTTTTTTATAAAAGTGTCATTTCGCATCAAGTGGCCCAACATCCTAACTAATATTATAAATGCGAATATGAGATTGTTTATTTATTTGTTTGTTACGCTTTCACGTCTTAACTACTTGACCAATCATCATGAAATTTCGGATACACGTTGTCAGGAGTACATACATAAAAGGATAAAGGGTACTGTTCATTCAAAAAAATGTACTGTTACTAACATACATTTACGCGAGCGAAGCCGCGAGCAAAATATAACTAACTGAATTTAAATTTAAAATTCATTTATTTCAGGTTCATAACCCATATTATATCTTACATCATACATAAATAAATACAACATCAACACACATATAAATAAGATAATCCACAATATTAATTCAAATTCATTCACATAATCAATTAATTACAGTAGTCTCTTACGTGCGACACTATATGTAACTTGTCTGTCACAACAGTGCCGCACATAAGGACAGTCCAACCTATTTGCTATCATACTCAGAACGGTATTGGAGCTGGCCCGCACTCTGCGTACAAGAGACGCGCAGCGCTTCCGCATGGTCGCATAGAAGCAATCCGTGCGCGCCCATGCAAACATACCTGAAGCGCTGCAGTAGCGAGGCAGACCCAAAACTGCTTTGAAAGCGTTGTTTAACTAAACGCGGAGGGTGCTGTAGCTTTTTTGCGTGTAATTAGCCTACAGGCTGCAGGTGTACATAGACGTGCAATATGCTCGGAAAAGAGTTATTTTCTCGCCATCCGAGCAACACGCGAACCTGCGGGCCAGCATATTAGCACTTTTGGATAAAGCCCTCCGCTCCCGTTCTAAGTCGGCATGATCTCTGAGGTCAGCCGTAACTATATGCCCTAGGTATTTAAACTGATTTACCCTGTCTAAGGGTACACTGTTTACACTTAAAAGAGGTACATAGTCCTGGCATCTAGCAACCCCGGCCTCAAAGACCATGTACTGACTTTTCTTAATATTATAAACAAGTCCATGATTAACAGCATAATCCTCACATGTCGCTATCAACCTCCAAATAATTAGATATTAACAAAACGTGTAAATGTAAGAAAACATTTCGTCTATCATACGCAACTAAATACAAGTATTTTTTAGCATAAATTAATATGAAAACATATTTTATAGTGTGCGGAAATATAAAACTTGACACATATAGCTGCATTTAATGATTAAATATATTTCTATATTATTTAAAGTAATTGCGGAAAATGTTGGCTTGGCACGGCGCTAATGTATTACATATTTATTAACACGTTCGCTATGCGTGCATCACATGTCAAACATAGTGTGACCACACGAATACGTGTGTACCTACACCAAAATAGGCCACGACTCCCTATAAAATACGTGACATTTTTAAGTTTTCAACCTTTTTATTGACATATATTTTCAAACTAAAGCGAACTAAAACTATAGCTGAACTGTAAACGTGTTCGTCATACAAATGTCATAATAAGACAATAGATAAGCTGAAAAGATCTTTGGAAAAGATTGTTTGTTTTTTGTTTAAACGCGCTAATCTCTGAATATATGTATACTCCGGATATGAATCTCTTTCCAATACACAGGGCAGGTTATAGGCTATAACATAACATAATATAATATATATATAACACGGTAATAATAAACGTGGGTGAAACCGCGGCAGACAACTAGTATTAACCTGTCAATTGTTGGCATGCCAAACATAATTGAGAACTTATTGCGTCTGGCTGCATGTGTGTCGCTGCCACTCAATAAGTTAAGATTAAGATAAGTGTAGAACTCAGCGGCCAATTCCTGCACTATCTATTACCGATCTATGCAATCCAAAGGAATTAGAGAAACTAAAATAAGTTGACACTCAGCCGCACCATGTGTCATAAATAGTTATATATATATAGTTTTACCACCCAATTATACCTAGAAACATTTACAATATATTATACATTATTCATTATAACATTAATTAATCTAATATATATTTACAAACTTATTAACAAAGATAAAGTAATTATAAAAATACTAATAATTATAATAATTATATACTAAATAGGTACAAAAATGGTTTAGGCGTCGCCGTCGACGAATTTATCAGCATCGCTGTCGACTGGTAACGTGCCCAGAAGACTGGCAGCATTGTCACGTTGAATGGCAATGTGACAGATAAATAAGAAAGAACTGTTAATTTAAATCATGCCTATAATTACCGAGAAAACTAAATTAGATTTCGCGTCATAATTAGTCAAAGACCATCTGTTATAATGACCTTCGTTTGATCCTAAAGCATATTTTACGTAGGTGTGCAAAGACGCGGCAACATAGTTATTAATGATTTATGCTCATTAGCACCTTGCACCGTCGTCTGATCATAAAGCAACCTGCGAAATTGCGCGAAACCTTTATAAGCTGTCAACGTGTGACGTCAATATCCACAGCTGCGAATATTTAGTTATGAAAATTATTTCCCGCACGACATAATAATGTTACCACAGTTTTATGAAATTATAACTCGCAAATCTGGTTCTAGAAAATATCGCACATATAATAAATACTGTATGGTGATTGAGACTGCTATGGCTGCTCTCGGATTTGATTCCTGTGTTAGGTTAGGTTACCTATTAGGTTTTTCAGTAATTAAATTTACAGATGCAGCATGTAATCTAGAGCTGTGGCCAATAGATTTCTATAGGCGCGCACCTTAATCTTACCAAGCTGCATGTGGTTGTCATACACTCATGCCTATCCCATCGGAAATATAGCCGTAAAACTACATATGTATATATGCATGTCTGAACCACTTCCACTAAATGCAGCTCTTTACCTTCAATTGCCACTTAAACAACAGCAAAACTTTTTTCACTAATGGCATATTTCTGTAGTCCCATAAAATTTAAATGCAGGCTAAGAGAGTACCTCACAGCCGAGAGTAGTGTGGTTTTCTCTTAGCCTCGTCAGTAAGAAGCTTACCGGCAATAGCGTCACACCACATATCATCGTTGAGCTTCGAGACTACTACGCTCGTAATCACAATTTATGCTTTTAGTTTCCTTCCATGCTCCCACACAAGATATGCAATGATATGGTAACTTTGTCCAATATCAAAGAGCATTTTAGGCACTACGTCTATGTAATACAGTAAAACTTAGTGCATCGTCCCAGCATCTGTGTACATAAAAATTTCAAACATCTTTGGTTAGAGAGACAGATGGCACAATGGCTAATGTGATCACTTTGCCAACATGGGACAAAGACTTGTGCGATCAACAAATAGTCGCTCTGAATGAGAGTGGTCTATATCTCTTTTGCTTTGATGTTTGTAAAGTTCCCCGCTACTATAAAGCTAGTGTTGAACCCTTAGTGCTGAAAACTGTTTTAATAGAATACGGTTGATATTGTTTTCTTAACATAACAATCTCAAAAGTAGCTTCTGGCTTTCACAGCACTACTTATTGGACACGGACTAACATACCAAATGATTAGAGAACAATGCCAGAAACAGGGTCAAGGAAAATAGAACAAGCATCAGCTATGCTATTCTCCTAAATATAATTTCGTCGCTGTTCGCTCGAACTGATCTCATCGTCAAGACAGCCTTACGAACGACCGAGAACGCAGCGCTGATTGAAACGGTATTCACTAACGCATTTATGCTCGTCGACGAACTCAAGGCGTTCATCACTGTTTGTTAGACGAATGTGGTCCTGATCGTTCTTTTTCTGAGCAATCTCGACGGAAAGTTTTAAGGTATTAAACAATGTTATATTAAACTCCGTGTATCTTTTCTAGCTCTTACATTATTCCTAGTGTGGGAGCTAGAAAAGATACACGGAGCTTATTAATATAATACCTTTGTCGCGGGGGCTTGACAAACATTCAAAGAACAGACACAAAAAACACCGAGACAGAACAATCATTAGTGGATCACACAATTTTTTTTCCCGTGTTGTATGGCGAGGTAACCACTTACCACTACGCCATCCGTGCTGTTTACTTTGGCAAATAGAACTATGTGTACAGAAATGTAGATTTGCCCGCTGTTAAATAGTTCTGACTCACGGCGGTCACAGCCTAAAATATTGGTATAGCATATAACAGCTAAGTAAACACCAATGTCAAGAAATCTGAAAACTGTACAAAATAAAGTTCCGATCTAGTCTAATAAACGTTACTAGTAAAATTTATTTTAATACTAGACGCGCCCGCGGTTTCACCCGCGTTTATAGTTACTGCGCCTCCCCTGTGGGTCGTAGCGTGATGTTATGTAGCCTATAAGCTTCTTCGATAAATAGGCTATCCAACACTAAAATAATTTTTCAATTCGAACCAGTAGTTCCTTAGATTAGCGCGTTCGGCCAAACAAATAAACAAACAAACTCTTCAGCTTTATAATTAGTTTAGAAGTATAGATAGGAAAACAGCATTTGTGATATTAATGACTTGAAACTATTTTGAAGACGTATTTTAAACAGTTTTAATAACAAGAATTCACTCTCAGATCTTCCTTCGCTGATCTTGTATCTTAATAGGTCTCCTCATGTCAGGTCACCCACTAAGAGTGAAATTATAAAGAAAGAAAGATAAGACATCCGTTACATCAAAATGTTTCAAAGCTCGAAACGAATACCTATTCTTCCTACCCAGTGACTATCACCTTGCGGCCTTATCTTCCTATCCTATTTCACGTTGAGTGCGAAACCAGGTCTAAAACATCTTGTCCATGTCTTGCTAACAGTGCGTCAAAGAGAAGTATAGATTTCTCTGTCGTGCGAAGGGCATAACTTCAATTAGGTTCGGCTTAGGAAAGAGATATATCTAAGGTGTGTTATTAAAATAGAATCCAGTGGTGTGCCTACTTTAATACCAGGTTTCTTAGAACTGGTACCGCATGTAAGTAATAAAGTTTCATCACAGTGCGAAACCAGGTTAAAAGCATCTGGTACCCGGCAAACCTGGTACCGCACCCTGCGCCCACTCCGCGCGGCCAGTGTTGTGATCGTATTCGAAACAAACGCACACGTCGACATCATGACGTCACGACCGACAAAAAGATGTCGTAAAAAATATATTTTTTATGTCGATGATGTTCATGAAGATAGAACAGAAATTGTGTCAGATGCTATGAGAAACTTCGGATCTTTTTGACAAGTCGCCAAGCTGATAGAAAACTTTAAAAAAATTATAACTTAATTTGCGCAATGTAAAAGAACCTTTTGTTTGGACTGGTTCAATGAAAAACATCAACTAATGTAGTTTTTTCTCTTCTTATACAATAAAACTCAATTAAAATTAACGATATTTATATTTCCCATCACTAAAATATGCACAAAAATACCATTATCCAGTGCGGCACAGGGTGCATAAAACCCTGTATTTTATTATAGCTATACATTTTAAACAATACAAGTTGTTGACGTACGCCTTCAGATTCATGTCAATCAATTCATCATTGATAATATTCAAAGCAAAATATATATATATATATATATATATCTTTTTCCATGAAGCCAAAAAAAAAGGTTTTAGTTTCATAAACAATACAAGGTTTAATAAGCAGGGTACCGCCACAATGATAGTTTTATGGCCAGGTGTAAAACGCCTTGTGCCGCAAGAATGGAAAGTATAGAAAAATCCGTGTCGCTTCGAAAGTGTTAATAGGTCTCCTCATGTCAGATCGCCCACTAAGAGTGAAATTATAGAGAAAGAAAGATAAGACATCCGTTACATCAAAATGTTTCAAAGCTCGAAACTAATACCTATTCTTCCTACCCAGTGACTATCACCTTGCGGCCTTATCTTCCTATCCTATTTTATATTGAACCTATGTAAGAATGTATGTCAAGGTAATAGACATTATTCACTCTCTATACGTTATTGTACCTATTTTATTTCGACAGTAAACTTCATGTATATTTAACTAGCAATACAATACTGTTATATTAGTTATCAATTAATAATTAACTTCACCAATAACGTAATGAATATAATATATAATTCGTAACGGAAATTAACGCGATCATGCGTACTGTTTACCTGTAGGTGTTTAACATTTCGACCAGATTACGCCAATTGTGGTCACAAGCTGACTTATAAATTATGCAACGCGAAACTTTAATAGTAATTTATTGCGCAATATCTCTGGTATCCTTGATTTAATTCTAATATATTTAGATAAGGTCTTGTACCACCACCTCCAAAGAGTATTTATCTATAAGATAAAAGTCTCGCCATCTCTCTTTTTTAACCTAACAAGAGTGAGACAGCATGCGATTTATCTTTGGGATAACTTTTACTTGTTAGTTGTGGGACTGGCTATAAGTCACATTAATATTTTTAACATATTTTGAACTGTATCGCATTTCAAAATATGTTAAAAGATGAATCCTATCTAACATTATAAATGCGATTTTAAGTTTGTTTGTTCGTTACGCTTGCCCACTTTAACTACTCGAGCGATCATTATGAAAGTTAACATACACGTTGTCAGGGGTACAGAAAAGGACATACGGTACCTTTCATCCGCAAAAAAGTATTATTACTAACATAACCTAACCTACATTCACACAAGTGAAGCCGCAGATATAATCAATATTTTTCACATATTTTCAAATGTCATCACAATTCAAATTATGTCAAGAAATGAAAAATGAATGTTATTTTATAGTCCATTGAAATGCTACATGAGCTTTGCATTTTTTAGAGGACGCAATTTTATTTTTAGTACATGTGTGGGGGAAACATAGAAATTTTCTCACTATTTTGCTTATAACTTCTTTAATTTTAAATGTAGGGAAAAAGTTATATATGGACATATTTGTAGGCAAAGCGATTTGCTACAAATTATGTTTATACGAATTTTTTGTAGGACGCATAGTTTCCGAGATATCGCGAAAAAGGTGTTTGCACCCCTTTTTCCAAGATGGCGGCCGGGGACAAGGGCGGCAACCCCACAAACTTGGGGTTAAGCTTCTATTGACCCCCACACATGTCCCAATAATAAAATTGCGACCTCTAATAAATGCAATATTCGGTCCTTAAATTGTAACATTTCAATGGACTATTAATTTGCACAAGATTTGTATCCTTACTGATCGATTGAATTACAATAACGTCACATTTTTATGCTACGCGTTAAAACCAAAACCATTCACTCACTTTAGTAGGCCTCTAAAATCTCGTGGTAATGTAACCTAATCTATAGGCTATCACGATTCAAATACAATCCAACACTTAAAAAACGACAGAGTATTAGACATCTTATAGGGATAACGACTATTTGATTTGACTAGCACATGTGTACACGCATTCTATACATTAAAATTTGCAATTGCTCTTGTTTCTAGCTATTCTAATAATTACGTACCATAATGATTCTAAACCTAAGTGCTATACAATTAAATTAGCTCTAAAACACTGCAAAATGTTACTTAGCCAGTATTTAACAGCCAAAATAGATTAAGTGCAAAATGGATTAAATCAGATAGTATACTAACTAAGACAACAAACATTATACAACGTATTTAAAAGCTTATGCGATGAACTGAAACTACACTAATACACTACACTAATATTACAAACATTTGATTTTTCGTTTGTTTGTTTATAAGAATTAAACTCAAAAACTACTAAACTTATTTTGAAAATTCTTTCACCACTAGCTAGCTGTATTATCACAGAGTAACTTAAAGCAATTTTTTTTTAAGTTCTGTTACCGCCCAAACCTCACCTACTTTTACGCGAGCGAAGCCACGGGCAGAAGCTAGTAATATATATGCGATTTAAAACGAGTTAAAACATCATGAACTATCTGAGACCCAGAGAGTCTGCCATGATGACGTAAAGGACTTCTACCATGTTATTATCTACCAACCTGTTCTTAGACACTGTCAACAGCGCTAACCATACTTAAATGTGGAGCTCCACTCAAAATGGGTTAGCCTAACTGGGAAAATATATTTGCCGTACAAGAGATCGCAGCAGAACAACCTTGTGTTGTACTCCCGCTGTATGCTATCAGCAGTAACTGTCTCCGTAGCACAGCGGTACTGAATGCGACAGCTGTGTATGAGTTCTCAGGTTCAAATCCCGGGTTGGACCAACAAAAAGTTATTAGGAGTTTCTGTTAAGGAATCCCAATACCAGCCCGGAGTTAGGCAGTTGGCGGTGTTAGACAACCCCGTGCCTCGGAAAGCACGTACAGCCGTTGGTCCTGCGCTTGATCTCTCTCCAGTCAGAGTTAGGGAACAGAAAGTGCACTTGTATTTGCGCATATTCTTGTGCACTATAATATTACCTGCGCTTATGGCCAACTCCGTTTGATCGCCGTGACCGAAATTCCGTCTAGAGGAAATTATCAACAGGAGGGCCATACCAGTGTGAGTCCCATGCGCTGACAGCACAGTTATTCCTTTTTCTGAAGGGTTCGCAAGGCGCTAATGGTTATCCTACTATGCAGTGCATATAGACTAGGGTAACCGCTTACCAGGTAGGCCGTATGAATGTTTACCACCACAGTTGTATAAAAAGGGAGCTATCGTGATGAAAGGATTAAATCTTTCACTTGAATAGGCAATTAATTTATATAATAATAACTTATGTACCTAATGTATTAAACTGTCTCTCTGCTGGGCACGGGCCCCTTCTCAGTGTGAGAAGGGTTAGGCCATAGTCCACCACGCTGGCCTATTGCGGATTTGCATACTTCACATATCTTCAAGAACATTATGAACAACTCTCAGACATGCATGTTTCCCTTCACCATTAAAGCAAGCGATAATTAACTATTTAATACTAACTTCGAAAAGTCAGAGATGGGCGCTTCGGGGTCTAACTCGAGACCTCTGCGTGGGAGTCCAACGGTCTCCTACTAGGCCTAGGCTATCGTTGTTGTATAATTTGTATTAGTCAAATATCTTTTTGTCTATTCAAACGACATCTGTATCTGTAGTATATAGTATATAAAGTACAACAGAAGTAAGCAGATCTACAGGCGTCGGCAAATAGTGCCGAGTGGGTGAAATTGTAAAACTTGTAGATTATATTTTCTTGAACAAAGACCTCTCACTATTGTAAAAGTTCCATCAGTATTTGACCTATTTACGTTTACATGAAAACACTGTTATAAGTATAATAAATAAATACTTTATTAAACTATTTATCAAAATACAAGAGATAAGACTTTACTTAGACTTATATAAGTATGTAAATTTTAATATAGTTTATACATGATTAACGCGCTAATTATTTAGGGTACTTAATTATTGTAGGTATTATAAATTTAAAACGCGAATTCAATTGTTTTGTATTTGAATTTAATTTTTACCGTTGCTATAATACAGCATGTTATTCATTATTTAGTTCGCAAACCATTCGGCGTTCTTCTTGCGTCCTTAACTTGCAAATAACATGAAAACAGCCGTGTATAAAGGCCTTAAGTTACAATATTTATGTATTGTAAACCGCTGTAAATCCACGTCACACAGTTGAGGCGGAAACTTACGACGGTCTCGCGGCAATTTAAGTTTCTAGCACAAGTAAAATTGGTTCAAAAAGTATGCCGATTTGTCCAAAAATAACCACAAGAATCCTAACTAATATTATAAATGCAAATGTGAGTTTGTTTGTTACGCAATCACGCTTTAACTACTGGACCGATCATCATGAAATTTGGCATACACGTTGTCGGGGGTACAGAAAATTACATAGTGACATCATCCTGAAAAAGTACTGTTACTAATCTAACCTAACCTACATTTACACGAGCGAATCCGCGGACAAAATCTAGTAATAAATAATACCTACCTATGTGCATTTCTAAGAAGCTGCATACATCTATTATAACATCTATCTAGCATAGCTCTATCTTCAACAAGAAACTCTAACGAGTTCCAAAGCTCTTTTCTTTAGAATCTAAATCATCGTAAATCATAAATCATCGAAAACTATACTAAGTTTGTATAAACAGCAGCAGACCAAACAGTTAGCGAACATTATTTGCTAACCGGGACAGCACATCAGTATACAGGTTGTTTAAGCTGATTCGAATTACTCGCACATACCTTCAGGAAATCGAATTATCGCCGAGGACCGGTATCTACACCATTAGATGAAATTCTAACCGAAAGGTTATTTGCATCCGTCCTTCCGCACGTTTCGACGAGAGCTGGTACGTTTACCTTAGCTCGATGTTCAGAATATATATTTACTGACGTCATAGATGGCGTAGTGGTTTAAGTGATTGCCTCGCCACTGCCAATGCGCCGAGTATTGTGGTCAAATCCACACGGTACAATACTTTGTGTGATCCACAAATGGTTGTTGCGAGTCTGGATAATCTTTGTGTCCGTTGTTTGAATGTTTGTACAGACGCGACACAGGATTTATTCCTAGTGCAGGAGATGTCTTTTTAAAGATTTGAAGAGAAACGTAGCAATATGCAAAATGGCCATTTTCGGTTTAGGATGAATCAGTTATTCACTAGGATTTTCTTCTCCCTAGCCTTTATTATTTCCCAAGTCATTTGGGGTCGGCTGTCTAGTCTAACCGGATTTGACTAGATATCAGTTTTTACACGAAACGGCTGCCACCTGACCTCCGCAACCCGAAGGCTAACGATACCCTAAGGCTAGACCAGCGTCAGGATATTAGAGGGCACTGACTTCCCGATAACGACTGCCATAGATGTTCATGGCAGCCGGAACCGACGCTTAATGTGCTCTCCGAGGCATTGAGCAGGCGATAATTGTCAATCAATACACACATAATTTCGAAAAGTCATATAACTTCCGAAAGTCAGAGGTGCGCGACGTGGGTTCGAACCCAAGACCCTCTGCATTGCAGTCTGTTGGTCTCCCCACTATCGCTGCGGCTTTATTATTTATTCACTAAGATCTACAACAACTTATTTTTTATTATTATTTTCATTTATTTATTAATTAAGGTTTACTCACAGGACATACATACATGTTACAATAAAATATTTTAGAAGTGGTACATATAGTCTCATGCATATGCCTATTATGAGTTAACACAACATTGTCATATAATTATACTTCTCATTAAGACATGCTACTTAATTGAGATAAACTTCAATATTAAAAACAGAACTTAAACTAAACTAGATCTTAAAATAATTAATACGGATACAAAGAAAACATAAAAAACAGCTTACATTTACAATTATTTCTAAAGAGATGTACTTAGGGTCAGATCACACCGAGACGCGACGCGGCGCGCACATTTTAATAGAGCGACTCAAAATATACCTTATTTACTACACGAAAAGATACACATTTCATTGTGAGAATTTAGAATACGTTGCATCACGCAGCACTGCGCCTCGAGATGCACGCGGCGAAGCGCGACATATCGCGACGCAGCGGTGCATCACCGGTACGCGCGCCTTGCAAGAGCGGTGCTGCGTCTCGCGATGCCGCGCGACGCAGCGCGACGCCGCGAGACGCAGCCTGAGGCCGCTGTGGCGCGCTTGCAAATGGTAGACTGCGGGGGGAGGGCGCGGGCGGGGCGGTCGCCCGCGGCGAGTAGACACGTTCCGCTGCGCCCCGTGGCGTCTCGCCACGCAGCGAGGCGTCGTGCTGCTACGATTTTACGATGCGCCTCGCGACGTTGCGATGCGTCTCGCGGCGGCGCACGGCGCAGCGCGAAATCATTGGCCTCTTCGAGTGTCGTCGCGTCGCGTCGCGTCTCGGTGTGAACTAACCCTTAGGGATTTCAAAACTTTGGATTTAAATTACTTATAATTGACAAAGGCATGACTACGCATACGCTTGCTGTTAATTTAGATCTGACTTTGATCGTCAATTCATTTACATGTGTTGAATATGGGTCAACGTGTTCTATATCCTAACTACAATTATACATGCGAGTGTGAGTTTATTTGCTTGTTACGCCTTCACGCCTCAACTTCTCGACCGATCATCATGAATTTTAGCATACACGTTGTCTAGGGAACAGAAAAGAACATAGAATAACTTTCATCCCGCAAAACAGTACTGTTACTAACATAATTTTATCTACATTTACGCGAGCAAAGCCGCGGGCAAAGTCTAGTAATATTATAATTGTAAATGGAGGTTTATTTGTTTGTTACGTTTTCACGCCTTAACTACTCGACCGATCATCATGAAATTTCGAGTTCGTATTTCGTATACAGGGGAACACAAAAGTATATAAGGTACCTTTCATCTAGAAAAAATACTGTTCCCGAGGGATGGAAATTAATTAAAAATCTACAAAAACGCGAGCAAACCCGCGGGGCCAAATCTAGTAATTGATATTTATATCGTAGAATAACTCCGCGTTAACACTTATATTTTTCTGGCTGTATACCGCGGTCTGGCACGTGTATTGCCTACTCCCACATTTTGCCAGCTGTCTTTAAGTCCTACACATTATGGTCTCAATGTGTAGTCCTGAGAGTTCTTAATGTCACATCTGTTTATACGAACGAATGGAGCCGCAGGCATCAGCTAATTAGTCGTATACATATATAATAATATGTACCTTTACATTTATTAATATCTGAGCTTGTTGTTACCAAAAATATTCGAAAGGATATGCGGTTCAACCGGGTAAGATTCCTTGGTAAAAGCTCTAGTGGCTCGAATAATTACCTCTAACATTCCTTTCTCTCCATGCCATCTAAATCCTTATCCCTGATATAGCTAGCGACCATAAAAATATTATCCTATATACAATAACCACATACAATCAAGCTGACCATTTTCTTCGAAGATAAAATAAAAAGACATACGTAGAATATCTATCATCACAGTTAAATTAACTCAAGTAACTTAATTATTTTGAAATGCTTTTCGATGATAATCTTTCAGAACACTTCGCATCACTGCATCAGTCATTCATATTGACACGTCATCACTCACGTTAACGCCAAACGAACAGTGAAATTCATTCTTTCACTATTCTATTTTACTCGGTTTTTAAGTTTATTATAATGTTAATAAGAATCTTGAGTGTTATTGATGTTCACTTTGAAATTATTCAATTCACTCAGGCTCTCAAAACATTCGCCTTCAAACAGGTCCAAGTACGTCCATAGATACTATTTGTTTGTTAAGCAGAGCACTGCTTGGCGACAAACACGGTTCATACTAGCAACAGAAAATTTTGACAAAATACACACAACTTAACGAACCCAGGGAACGAGTCTTACTCTCGATTAAGTATTTAAAAGCTAATAAATTCCTATTATTTGCCCGACGTTTCGACCGACTTGCATCGATCGTGGTCAACTTATTTTACAAACTGAAATTAAGAGGTTTAATTTTATATATAGATAGTAATACAACTAGTAAGTTTCTACCCGCTGTTACCAGCGTCAATCCCACAAGAAAACATACTAATAAAAAGTATCTGTTAAGTCAGAACTTAGTCTGTCTGTGTGGCAACTTTTATCCAAATCATTTAACAGCTTAGCGAGACCATAAGATTTTATAGCTCTTGTACATCTCGAAGCGTTTGATCGTATATCACACATTTTCTAAACCCTATTTTAGCTAAAAGTTTCAATGAATTATTTAAAACTAGATTTTGCCCGCGACTTCGTTCTCGTTATCTAGATTTTGGCATTAAATTCCTATCCCTCGGGAACAGTACTATTTTTTGTACCCCTGTATTTCTGTACCCCTGACAACGTGTATGTGAAACATGATGATTGATCGAGTAGTTAACACGTGAAATCATAACAAACAAACAAACTCATATTTACATTAATATAATAATAAGGATGATTTTTTTATGCAACTAAGGTGATAAACAAGCATACGGTCCACCTGATGGTAAGTGGTCACCGTAGCCTATGGACGCCTGCGACACCAGAGGCATCACTTGCGCGTTGCCGACCTTTTAGGAACGGAAGAAGAGAAAAAGGAAATGGGAAGAAGGGGCGGGAAGGGGCAAAGAGGGTAATTGGGCCTCCGGCACTCTCACACACCGAACGAAACATAATAGTAGGAATACTGTTATTTCACGTCGATATTCTGTGAGAGGGTAGTCCTTCCCCGGTCGAGCCGGCCCATTTCATGCTGAAATCAGAGAGGTTCTACTACTTTGCAATGAATCCTTAAAATGGCAATACATCCTTATTCTCAAATGTGTCGACGTGCATCAACAGCTATGTAAATTCACGGTAGCTAGCTATGAGTAGGGATTTCGAAGCTCTATAAGCAGTCAATGGTATTAGGCTTTGGCAATGTAGTAACTTCTCTTTATAGCCCTTTGGTCGGTAAAGGTGATTTTTTAGGCAACACAAAGACACAAGTTTAAACGCTACTTACTGCTATGCTCTACCTAAGTAGATCTCCTTCTCAGTCTCTCAAAAGCGCGTATTACTGTTTTAACTATTAGGTATTTCACTTAAATTCAATAACTGCGTAGCTTGTTGGGTATATTATGATAACATCGAAGTATATTAAGAACAATTTTTAAACTTAGACGATATCTGGCTCTAAAATAAAACTAAGGGCCATTAACTTGCTATAGAAATCTTATCTGAGCAATTTATGCATTGAATGTCGTAATGTAGCGAAGGTGGCGGGAGGTACCGAGCCTTGGCACGCGAAGCACAATGTGCTTATAGTTGGGTTCGTCGTCCAATGCTCGTTAATTAAGAGGGTGCAATATTTGTTTAGTAACTGGACTGCTAATGGATAGCACGTGAGTCATAAATATAGTTAACATCTTGTTTGTAGGTGATGCATGGTAAGGGTAAATAGCGAGTTTCAATATTACTTTGAACAAAACTTTATTATAATCGCTTATAATGATTAATAGTTAGTTAGCATAGCATATATTAAATATTTAGGTAGATATTTAACGTTATTTATTAAAACTGGCACAACAAATCAGATAACAGAGATCATTTAAGCAGCTTTAAAGACTTTATGACGTTTCGTGGATATCACAGATATAAATATATAAAGGCATAGGTACCACAGAAATCACTGCACCAATGATAGCTTTAGCCCTCTCTAGCTTTTTCGTCTACCATACACAGATCAAGACTTCTTCCAGCTACTGAGAATTTCTTAATAAAAAGTCGACTTACTAGTAGACTTTTTCGTCTTTGAGCCCAAGACCTTATGCACATTGCACAGCAATTGCATTAGAACTGAGCTAGGCCAAGGATACACAGATGTCTATGTATGTAGGTATATAATAAACTTGACAGACAGCTATATAATAAGTTTGCTTGAAACTAATTTCCTTTGGATAAAACATCAAACGAAATCTACAATTTTTATTGCATACACCCACAGAACGACCCACGGTTTAAGGACAGCCATTCCTCTGAACATGCGGGTATCCCTTTGTTATAATGAAAATAATCATTTTATAATTAAAATATCTCGTTAATTTTCGTACTTAATTTAAAACCACATTTTTCTCGCATTTTAAATTATTCTTTTTATTATAACTAAAGTACACCCCTTTGCCATAATGAAAATCACGTAAGTCTATTACCGTCGGCTACAGTTTCACATTCCAACCACTAGGTACTGATATTTCTTTGTCAGAAAAACCAATAACCCTGCTCGACTTAAAAATCTAAAGGAAGGTAGGAAGGCAGTTAGTTCACAATGAGAATCTAAAATAAAATAAATTTATTTTAATAGACAGTATTGGTTAATATTTTCCAGAAGAGAAATATTAACATAATTGCGCTTAGGGGCTGCAGAGCAATCTTCTAAGAGCTTAATTTGAATTTTATATTAGTACAGTATATATGTATGTTGAATACGTGATTCGACTATTTGAGTCTTAGTTAATCAGTGATCACTTATTTAGAGTAGCTGAGAATAATACTAGGATACGAATTAGGACAGCTAAATAACTCAACGTATGATTAAGTAATTGAAGTTTCGATCACGATATTAACATTCAAAGCCGTAGTTACAAGTGTAAGTACAAGGATACGTTGATGGGGTGCATACAAATGTTCAGTGGCCATGGTTTTTGCCAAATAACGCCTACATCTGACCTCAAACTACAAGTAATTAAAGTCTCCTCTGTAGAAAAGCAACGTAGTGTAAAAAAATAAGTCAATCCAACAACTACTTTTTGAGTATCGCGGACACAAATATACATAGGTAAGCAGAATTTTTATATATAAAAATTGCAGTACTGAATTTCAAATATTCCCCCTCTATCCCCCATTTGGTAGTATGTAACACACAGAGTTTACGCAATATATATATTTATCTTTAGAATATTAAAATACTGGTGACAAAGTTATGAAATAAAAATACTTAGTAATATTTAACAACAAGTACCACTAGTAGTTTTTCGGGGTTAAAAACAAAAAGTATTGCGGTCTCAACTCCGCCTGCTATACAAAGGTACTATACTCTATACGAGCTAATGAAACTTCTAGTATGTAGCCGTGTTGTACTGCTTTATTAAACACTAGATGTTCCCGCGGTTTCACCCGTGTTTATCGTTACTGCCCCGCCCCCGTGGGTCGTAGCGTGATGTTATATAGTCTATAGCCTTTCTCGATAAATAGGCTATCCAACACTAAAACAATTTTTAAATCGAACCAGTCGTTCCTAAGATTAGCGCGTTCAAACAAACTAACAAACATACTCCTCAGCTTTAAATTATTAGTATAGATAATACTGTTCCTTCACGCAATATACGGCCGTTTCAGCGTAATATATTAGTTATTAGCAGCGATAGCCTAGTGGAAAACCGTTGGACTGCCACGCAGAGGTCTTAAGTTCGACCCCAAGGCGCGCAACTCTAACTTTTCAAAGTTATGTGCGTATTAAATAGCTAATTATGGCTTGCTTTAACGGTGAAGGAAAACATCGTGAGGAAACGTGCATGTTTAAGAGTTTTTAATAATGTTCTCAAAGATATGTGGAGTCTGCCAACCCGCACTTGGCCAGCGTGGTGTACTATGGCCTAACCCTTCTCACACTGAGAAGAGGCCCGTGCCCAGCAGTGGGACTGTTTAATAGAGGGCCGATATTATTATATTAGTTACTAGATGTTCCCGCGGATTCAACCGCGTTTATCGTTACTGCACCGCCCCCGTGGGTCGTAGCGTGATGTTCCGTGTACCGTTCCGTAAGGAGCCGACCATCACCACGCGTCTGAGCCGCGCGGCATGGTATCTCGCAGAGTTTTCGGCCGACCTTACACGTCATAAATGCGCGCGCAGTACTTGATCATTATTTTGCTGCGTATGTTATATTAAAACTGCGATATCTCCTAAGATATTCATTGAAATCGAATAATGTAAAGGGCAATTTTGTTTTAAATTAAATACTTGTGATGATTAACGTATTTATTTGGATAAGGATTAATATCATGTTTATAAAAACACCTTCGCAAATAATGCATTATTTTAAAACGAATTTGGTTAGCATAAAAAAGGTTATAGTGAGCCAACCTTAGAAGATAAACATATGCTGTCGCGGACTTTTTTTAGAACTTTTAAAGGGGAACAATTCTATCATACATGACTTTTGCGAAACTTTAACTGTTTACGCAGCGCACGCAGCGTAAGCTCTCAAAAGGAAAAAAAACCTTCCGATTTTGAAACATTCTTCATTGGTGCTCCGCTCCTATTGATCTTAGCGTGATGATATATAGCCTATAGCCTTCCTCGATAAATGGGCTATCCAACACTGAAATAATTTTTCAAATCAGACCAGTAATTCCTGAGATTAGCGCGTTCAAGCAAACAAACAAACAAACTCTTCAGCTTTATAATATTAGTATAGATTCGGTGGCGCGAAGAAAGTATATGCGACTGCTGTGCATAAGGTCTTGATTTCTAAGGCGTGTAAAGTATTATTGGGTCTCTCTGACAAAGAAAATATGGTTATTTCGAGCGAGAGACATTTTAGAATACTACTTGTTACTTGCGTTGCTTAATTACAACTACATTAAGCAACGCAAGTAACTGATACAGGCTATATGCAACAGGTTTACACGGGCTTTAATCGAACGGGTTCAACTTCAACTTTTCTCAATGTCGAATGGCTCCATCGAATAGGTATCGATGATTCTGCCAACGTCAGGGTGGAAAGAGATAATAAAAATAAAAATAAATAAATAAGTGGTTTGATAAGTAGGCAATAATGTGACCATTGACCGGTAATTAGAGCGATGGTTCTTCTTTGGGCTACAACAAAAACAACACAAATATTAGTAATATATACATAGTAGTAAGGTTTAGAATATGAGAGAGTATAAGGAAAACCAACGATAAGCATGGAGATTGACGAGAACAAAAGGGGAAGACTATATTTTGATTTTATTAAGAGAGATGAATTTATATAAAGTTTTTATGAATGGGGTGTGTGCCAAAGTTAATAGAAAGGGTTCGAACTTTGTTGATGTAATTCTAAACGTGCCAGTACCAACTTGACAAATCAAATCAAATCGTCAGGCTCTTTTATTACCAACAACTTTCTTAAGAATTTAGACTATCAACGAAAAGCGTAATCCGCCAAAATAGAAAGCGAACTTTTAAAATAATTCAATCGCAACTATTTCTAATTCTGGTTCAGCTAATTCCAGTACAAATTCTCATTATTAAAATAATAAATATTAAATTGGTATGTAAATAAAATTGCTGGAACACATGCGTGTGGTAATCTCGGCTATCTAGATTTAAATCTAGCAATATTTGAAATGTGAAGCACTTTAGTATCGTGAATAATGAGCATTACAATCCAGAGAGGGGAGAGAGGGGGAATCCGGTCATCGCGTTTGGCAAAGTGCCACGTGGACTTGATTTTCACATTTAGGCACTTTTACTTAAGCGTAAATTTTTTGCCAAATATGTAGCGATTCAGTGTCTGGAATTCCAGAGCTTTTATAATATTAAGATTTATATAAATTAAGTACATTATAGCAGTCATTTCTGAATAGACAGCACCTAGAATTTTTACAATAGTTTTGCGGTTTCAGAATCTATCATGACGCTGCATGTTCCGCTGTCAATCTCGGGCTCGAGCAAAAACTATGTAACCTGAAAACAATTTTTCTATTTCCATTATTTGAAAACGAAAACAAACATGGCATCGTAAGTAGTAGTAGTCGAGAACCGATGCAAAAAAACTATGTTGTTCGCAGTAATCTTTCAATTGCTGAAAGGCCGGACATAATTGAAGAACATTCATGTCACGCCGCTGCCGGCAGCTTCAAAGTTTAAAAATGTGGGACCAGTTATATAGTTTACCTAAAACATAACAGTTGCTGTTTAATCCTATAAATTTTTGGGCAGTATTGACTACGGTAAACTAGATTATATAATAGGAAGAAAGGTTATGTGGCTTTCAAGCTATCAGAAGCCGTACTCAAGAAACTATTATTGCTATTATTAAAGCGATTCCTCTGCGATACTTATGCAAAACATATAATTATGCAGAAATATTCAATGTATTCAAGTTTATCGACCTGTGCCGGTGCGAGTACTGCGGAAATTCATTTCCTTTAAACGTCCCATTAAGAAACGAAGGAAATGGATTGTTAACTCTTAAATCAATGTTGTGACTTTAGCGATTTTAACCAATTCTAACAATGTATACACGTCAAGTCTAAATGTACCCGAAGAGTTAGATAGAAGCTCGTATATTCGCTTTTGACAGTTATATTTCTAAAGACTAACAGAAGACAAACGATTATGGAGAACACAATAACATTTTATTTTAAACTAAGCATCACTGTACCCGTGTTCAGGAAATAAAGATATTTTGACTTGAACAATTTTTAAATGTCATACTAGTGACAATTTCTAATATACTCTAGTAAAAGTTTCTTAGTCTATGATTGGATTTTACGTGGATATTAAATTAAAGACCTTATCACCGGCAGTTGCGTTCAAGTAACACTTTGCTAGCTGTGTTTAAGCTGTGCATATTAGATTGCAATGCCAGATATCGATCAGAATTACAAGGTAGAATGTTCCACTTTTGCTCAGCTCTGAAGTCAAACTGTTGCTTTTTCCACACTTTCGATAGTTGGAAATGTATTTACATTTACGACACTCACCACTGTCCCTAGAAGACTGTTTAACGCTAATGGTTCTTGTGTAAGACATGTACTTGTAAGCATCGTGTAAATGGCAGCCACAAGCCATCCGTGCAAATAACCTGTACGCCTTCCATGGAACGCCAAAGCCGAAGTTTGGAGCCGACTGTTCGTATCGTGTAACATTTATTCGGCAATTCGTCCAAAATTTCGTACATATCTTGTACATATTGTGTACATTCGTATTTATAACCTCTTAATTGTCTTAAACCCTTTTATGAAGCAGTTCGAACAACAGAGTAATGTCATTGTAAGATTTTTGTTCGGCCCAAAATTTCGGATAGACCATGATAAACCTACCATCCACTCGCGCATGTAACTCGTACAAGTAGCTTGCGCTTGTACCTCGTACCAGTTACTTGCATCTTGTGCAAGTAGGTACATTAGGTTTTATTCTGGTAGTACTCTAAGTTTATCGTCAAGTTTATTAGATATTCCATAAAAGTGTGGATTTTAATGGATATAGTCATTCTTATAAGTTGCCAGTTGTTATGAGAATGAATAAAATCTTGATATTATAACTATAGAGTACGTGGGACGAATACATTTCATCTTGAATTGAATTTGATAAAAAGAAATATTCAATGAATGGAGCAATTGAAATGTGCACAATTTAAAAAGTGCACTGTTTAGGAATAAAATATAAAGTGAAGCTTTTTGAAATCACTATAACTTTAAAGAAGAATTATATTCATTTTAAAATGTAATTTGAATGTTTTTATATGACTTTCATTACGGTTTAATAATTGATTATATAACATTCTTTTTATAAGTTTCAGGAACATTTCGCTACTTCCAATCATAAACTTAAATATTGTGATGCAAATATAGTCAATTATATAAAGAGGTGACACCACCACAAGCATTGCTGTTAATGTCGGATCCGTTGGCTATCTTAAAATCTATGATACAGAAAATGTCCACAACGCGGGCGTTGGTTAAAATTATACATACAAATTGTTCTTTGGAGAATTGTAACTATCCACATGAGTCATTATAAAGCTAAAGTCATTATACAGTTGATGAATTATTCGCTATTTTATAAACAATGTTTTTTGATTTATGATTTTATTCAATTCCATCAATTTGAGATTTGGAATTTGTTTAAACTTTTTTTTACTAATAACTGTATTGAATGCGTCGGTACCGCAGCGATAGTTAATAGAGATGGTTTCTTGTGTATGATAAAGTCCCCCGTTCGAATCCCGGGTCGGGCCAACAAAAAGCTATTTAGTTTTACTGTCAAAATACCGAACGCTTTTTATCCCTACGTTCAACTGGTTCAAAACATCCACTGTCTTTGTTACGTAGCAACTTTAACTTCACGCAAGCTCTACAAGAGCAGACGCACTTTAAGCTATGCTAACTCATGTCATAACAAAATACAAGTATCATACAAACATACATATTAGTCTAACGCGTCTATTCCCACAGGGGCAGGTAGAAGTCTATAACACCCACATCCACATTATTTGTCGTACTGGGCTAGCCTGTAAGGACAAATTCTTGTTTTACATACATCCATACATACATTCACGCCTGTTTCTCAGAGGGGTAGAGAGAGACTACAGATTTCCATTTGCTACGATCCCGACACACTTCTCTGGCTTCGTTCACTTTCATCACATGCTTGTTTTTATTTCGTACAAAAATAAACCCAACCGATCTAACCCATGCCCACTATGGTTTTAGGCATAATAGACGGCGAACATATTCCCGCCTAACGATAGAATAAAATATAGTACATGTTAGAAACATTGCAACTGACCGTCAACATTGTCTTAATTTTTATCAGTTCATACGTTCATACATTTATAACCTCATCGAAAATATGAGTATGCAACTATGTAGATGAAGTGTAGCAATAAATAGTGGGAAGAGTATCAGTGCATATGAGCACAAATCGTGAGCCCCGACAAACAAAACTTTTTCCATTACATGTAAGTAAATATTATTCGTACGGCACGTTGAGTATATTAACTAACATACTCAACGTGCCGTATCGACATTTATATATTAACTAAAGTTCAAGCTGACTGTTTATCTCGTGATACGAACAAAGTAGAAGTGATCGTAGTATTTTGATTTCTCGATTAAGCGACTTTACTTTTAGAAAATTCTCCATCCCAACTAATATATAAATGCGAATGTGAGTTAGTTTGTGTGTTTATTATGCTTTCACGACTTAACTACTAGACCGATTATCATGAAATTCCGCATACACTTTGTCTGAGGTACCACCCAGTAAAAAGTACTGTTCCCCGGTGATAGCTAGCACTAGTATATTACATATAGTCTATTCAGTTTTACTGTTTGAAGTTTGTATCTGGGCTCAGTAGACTTGCTCTTACAAATAACTGTGAAAATGTTGACGGATTATGTATGCAATGGCCTTTGCATAACCCATCCAAAAAAATAAACCAGCATATCCTAATCCTATCCTAAGTAATATTATAAAAGCGAAAATGAGTTTGTTTGTTTGTTACCTTTTCATGCCTAAACCACTGAACCGAACATCCTGAAATTTTGCATATACGTTGGCAGGTGTACAGAAACGGACATAGGCTACCTTTCATCCCGAAAAAAATTACTGTTCCCGAGGAAAACATTAATAATGTTCTTACGATAATAGACGGCGCCGCGTGTCTTTCGAATCATGTTTGAATTATATTATTACAAGCAGAGTACAACCCGAATTGATGGTCAAATTCTAAATTAACGCGAGCGAAGCCGCGGGCAAAAACTAGTAAATAATAAAAGTAATTCATGTAACCTTCTACATTAAGTTCATCTATGAATAAAATTGTAGATTGCAATGCAATAATTTCTCAATAAATATTACCTGCGGTTACGGCGTGTTTGCGGGGACTACAGTTTGCCTACGATATATCTAATTCTACAGGACAGAATTAGGTTAATGAAATTTAAAGCTACACTTGAAACCATTGACCGGATTTTGACGCAGTTTTCATAGATAGATTGGTCATTATGAAAACTGCGTCAAAATCCGATCAATGGTTTTTTCGTGATGCAACATACAGATAAACAGACCAACAGATGAACAGCCACAGAAACTGACCTAGGTACACACAATGGTTCAGGAACCTCTCTAAGTAGTCAATCCCAATTAGATTTTCAATGAAGTTTATAAAAGTAAGTATAGATAGAAAGTTATGTATTAAAATATGAAGACCTATCTTAGAAAACACATCATAATAAATACTGACTAAAAATGTAGAGAGATTTTACCCAAATTTCTTCTAGTCTATTCGTCTAGAGAAAATAGGCTCTAAATATTCAAGCGAGAGAATATGAAGGCATTGTTTATGGGTCAAACCCGCCAAAGGAGCTGTTTACAATATTGCATTACCCAACATTTTAATACATATTCAATGTTGTTAACACGTAAAGTCTCTCTAGGGCGCTCTTTGTGTTAAAAAAATAAGCGATAGCCATCTATCTGTTGAAAATATGAAATATATGTTTGATAAAATGTTGATACGAGTTATCGTAATATAGATGCTATTTTAGCGACTTGTAGCTATACAATTTAATGTCAATCTGCAATTGCGGCACTATAATGTAAATAAGACCTATACATAACATAATCTATATGCTAAGGCTACCAAGATTACCAGTGAGCAAGAGTAAAAACATATTCACGAAGGTCACAAATCACAATTGACCCGCGAATCGTAAAAATTACATTAACCAAGATTATTCTGAAGCGACGATAGTCATTGACATCTAGATCACGAGTCCGATGCCGTAATCCTCTGATTAAGATGTCAAAGGTTCGATCCTCATCCATTACACTCCTCTCACTCCTAATAAAAGCATTCTAGTTTAACTGGAGAAGTTAAAAACTTACTAGGTAGTAAATTATGTAACCCGTAATAGCTAGAAATTTTCATAAAATAAAAAAAGGATCTTTAAACTTAGCTTGAGAGATTAAACTACTATATACGGATTTTATCGCGTTGTTTATTTGACACTTTATTACAACATTTTGATAAACTGTTACACTATTACTATTAAACTTTACAAATTTTTAAGCTAATTAAATTATTGAAACTATTAAAACTATTTATACTATTACTATACTATTTATATTTATCGATAAAATCCGTATATAGTACTTTAATTTCAATGTATAACACTGCGTAAACAGAAGACAATATTAGCTTGAGAGATTTACTAGAACTTTTTTACTTGATAGTAACTGACAGTTTCCATAAACAAATACGATGTTAAAGCTATTACACTACCTCCTATTGAATACATTCAATCTATACTTCAACCGAACCACAGAAATGATTTTAACTCTAATTATTGTTGAATGCCTCTTTGGCTAAGTGACGTACTTGGCAGGCAATCGGCAGTGAATAGTTAATAGCTTTGGCTTAGTACGCTTAGGTTTACAACCGATAGGGATCCCAAGATAAATACACTGGCATTGCAATCCTTATTAGCTTTCTTTGTTAAGAAATAATATAATAGCAGGGTGACGCACGGTAATAAGATCGCCACCTGTGACGTTGTACCTAAAAATATAGTTGCCGAAATTTGACTGTAAATACTTCAAAAAGGTAAAGCAGAAGTATTAAAATTGACAAGAGTTATAACTTTGAATGTAAAACAGTTTAAGCCTGTATTTGTGACCGGATAGTCGCCTTGGCCCATTAAACTGAGAACGTACTGGGCTGCACTGCAAATGCTTGCAGCCTTGAGAGAATAGTTCAATAGTTACATAAAAGAAATGCAGTTCGGTAGTTGAACTTCGTGTAGTGATCATTTTGTTACAACGACAGACTTTCAGAGCAAATTGCATGGAAATTTTAAGATATTGTAATGGCTTTTGAACACGATGTAATATGCACTAGTTGAGGCTCTTGTGCTGGTTGTAGGCGTTCTAAAAATGTTCAACGCGAAGTATCCGCGCTAATAACTAGAATGATTAACTTGCGCATCTAACGCACGCGAATAGCCTGCGTATTTAGCACGCCTCAGATACTTGTATGCACCTTTAAAATAATGAAGAGGGTAAACTATTCCAATCGAAAAGTGTTATGTTTTTTTTTATATAGTGGCCCACCTGATGGTAAGTGGTAGCTATGGACGCCTGCAACACCAGAGGCATCACTTGCGCGTCGCCGACCCTGTTAAAAACCTTTTAACACCCTTTTTGAAGAACCCCATACTGTAGTCTCGTGGGAAAACCCCGGCAGGGAGTTCATTCCACAACCTGAGCGTTTATTATTATTCGATTTTACTTAGTGTGACAAATAGTGACGTATGTATGTGTGACCGTGTTTAACACCAGAGGTCATCCTCTGGTGCTAATCATGAAGTTCTAGGTTGGATTTCTGAATGGAACAAAGTAAAGCAACTTGATTTTTCAAATAATATTTTCATATGAGCGGAATATCGATGTGATAAGCTACTGCATAAACTATTAATACTACGCAGTAATAAAGTTATGTTATTAAAACTTAATCTTTGTTCCTCTCGTCTAATTTGCTAGTAGGTACTTGATCTTTTATGTAGATAGCAATTGCGAACTTAATCACAAAATTTTTAGGGTTCCATACCTCAAAAGGAAAAAACGGAACCCTTATAGGATCACTCTGTTGTCCGTCCGTCTGTCTGTCCGTCTGTCTGGCTGTCTGTCAAGATCCTTTATCTCCGGAACGCGAGGAAATATCGAGTTGAAATTAAAACAATATACTCAGGTCTACAGTCTCTTGAAGATGTGAAAACATCAAACTTCTAAGTTAACGTAAAAGAAAGATACGGCCGTCTATGCCGCAAAAAACGTATATTTCGACACTCAAGGGAATCAAAATTTATAGGATATTTTCCGTTGACCTAGACCTATGAAATTTGACAAGTAATACCGTCTTATACTATAAGTATAGGAAAAATCTGAAAACTATACTCATAAAAAATATGGTTTTTATGCAAGGACAACATTTTTTTATAATATGTACCTACAAATTTTTACGGAACCCTCGGTGGACGAGTCCGACTCGCACTTGTCCGGTTTCTGTTTATTTAATTTAATTAAAGTATTTATTTATTGTAGTTTTTAAGATACAAAGAATATTGTGACATGGTTCTCGATGTAATAATAGTATTTAATTCAACAGAAAATTCTGATCTCTGTTTTTACTGCCTTGTCAACAAACTATTTAAATGGAAATATGATTTGTAAGCAGACTACGATAGCCGTAGCCATAGTTTGCAAATATCGTATGAAGTATGCGTAATATTGATAAGCCACGTTCCATACTTGACTGGACGGATGACGTGACGACCATTACAGGCGTGAATCTATGTATGTATGTATGTATAATTATTCAAATGACAATATAATTACATTGAGAAACAATTAAATATTTATGAAAATTATTATGTAAAACGGTGTGATTTTATATAATATCTAGTAACACCTGAGTATCCTCTCACTATTTACATTGATAAATAGACGACTACGAATGCAATCGAATAATAAACCAATTCGATTTTTTTCGAATTTACACAATAAGAACCATAGCGTAATCACGATCTTCAACATTTTCAGTCAAGGAATTGACAGCAAATTACTAGAATACAGTACATGTTTAATTTCTCAAAATCTTGTGTATTCGATAAAGCTTTTTTTATAAATCCACCGATTGCACTACGCGTAATCCACGTGCGATCGAATATGCGAATATGGGAACAGGAAATGCAGCAACAATCGGCTATAAGCTGACAACAATTGGAGCAGTAGCGATGGCAAAGTCACCACTGATCTAGACCATCTACATACTAAGGCCGGGACTCCACCAAAGCAGAGATGTGTGCGGTGTGCTGTATGCTGTGCGAGAAGAGATGTTTTTCAGCTCGGGGGACTCCACCAAAGCGGAGATGTGTGCGGTGTGCTGTGTGCTGTGCGAGAAGAGATGTTTTTCAGCAAGCAAGATGGCCGGCCGGCGCGCGCGCGGGGCTCTGCGGGTTGCTGGCGGGCGAGAGGGGGGAGGGAGACATCGCTCACTGCACGCCGCTCACATCTCTCGTCTCCACTGCGCGTCGTCCGCGCACAGCTCACATCTCTGCTTTCATCGCGCCATACAAATATTACACATCTCCGCACAGCGATCTCCACTGAAGCTGAGCGGAGAGGAGATGTGTCAATAACACAATTCTATTGGTTGTTTAAAAAACATCTCCTCTCCGCTCGTCTCGTCTCCGCTTTGGTGGAGTCTCGGCCTTAATATTGAATTCTCTACGATCCATAAAATAAATAAAATTCCTTATTGAAATTCATTCGACAGCGCCGAGTGGTCGACAGCAAAGTATTAAAAACACCCGCAGTAATACCTAAAATTCACTCAAGCAAAATTAGCCCACTTAATAATTATTGAGACCACCCGTTTTGCGCGCAATATCGCCCACTTTGCCAAAAATAACGGCACACTTTGAAATTCACGCTATGTTAATTACGAAATACCAAAAGGCGAAAATCATATTATTTTATATTTATGCCTATGGTTATTTTTCTTTCACGAATTGTTCTGGAAAGAATTCGTGACGCAATAATTTACGAAGAATTACACAATTTCGCATTTTCTTCTAACCTCATATATACTCTACTTTCAATAGATTACTTTCAATTTGGGTAGTAGTCTAGTAATCTTGAGCTTAGCTGGAAATGCAACAAAAGCTTAGTGGGATACCGTTGGACGGCCTCGCAGGGGTCTCGAGTTTGATACCAAAGCGCGCATCTCGGATTTTTCGAAGTTATGTGCGTATTAAATAGTAATTATCCAACGCTTCAACGGTGAAGGAAAATATCATGAGGAAACCCGCAGGTCTGAAATTTTTCCATAATGCTCTTGAAAATATCTGAAGTCTATCAACCCGCACTGGGCCAGGGTGGTGGGCTATGGCCTTGCCCTTCTTACAATGAGAAGAAGCCCGTGCCCAGCAGTGGGACAGTTTCTTACAGAGCTGACATTATTATTAAGCTGGAATACTTGTGTTACGTTTAGGTTCACGTCGGTACTACAACAAATGACTTTCAAAACCACGACCTCTCGATTGTAGGTCCAATGCCTTAATATTGAAAGTTACTGATCAAGCCATAGAATGTGCCACAATTCATCTGTCTAAGGAATAAAATCCGAACTAGCAATTCAATTACAAAGATAAGTCAGCACGTTGAAGTGGCAATAGCAAGCCATATAAACCGTAGAACCTATAACCGTTTGAGAAAAAGGTCTTGAAAGGCGTTAGTATGTGGCAAATTGATTTCGATGACCAAAGAAAATTGGCCAATAAGCTTGGTAAATAGAGCGTGCTTTTCCAAGTATAACCTTAACAATAAACCGGGAATAGCTTAGCGCAGCTGGATACCTTATAAACACCTTATATATCTAAATATAACCACATGATTAAGTATCAAAATACACGGATCTACTGTAATGTATATCCTAATCCTAATATTATAAAAGCGAAAATGAGTTTGTTTGTTACCTTTTCACGCCTAAACCACTGAAGCGATCATCCTGAAATTTTGCATTAATATACATTGTCAGGTGTACAGAAACGGACATAGGCTACCTTTCATCCCGAAAAAAATTACTGTTCCCGAGGAGAACAACAATAACGTTCTTATGATAATAGATGGCGCCACGTGTCTTTCGAATCATGATTGAATTATATTATTACAAGCAGAGTACAACCCGAATTGATTGTCAAATTCTAAATTAACGTGAGCGAAGCCGCGGGCAATAGCTAGTAATTTTATAAATGCAAATATGAGGTTATTTGTTACGCTTTCACGTATCAACTACTCGACCGATCATCATAAAATTTCGCTTACAAGTTGTCGCATACAGAAGAGGACATGGGGTACCATTCATCCTCGAAAAATACTGTTTCTGAGGAAATTAAATTGATTGCCAAAATTTACTTGAAACGCGAGTAAAGCGGCGAACAAAAACTAGTACTGTAAGAAAAAAAATTTTTTTTTAAAGCAAAAAGAAGGACAAGTCGTCTTGTGTTGCCTCGTCGCAAAAGCTGCTCACGCACGATGGAATAGTTCGCGAGTGTTGTGTTCGCTCTATGTTTATTAATACTCTTAAGGCGTTAAATGTCACATTTGTATTGGTTGAGAAGTTGTCATTTGCATTGTATAGAACCTGACAATCTGTCTTTAGGAAAAGCAATAAAATTGTGTTCTATGCTCAATGAAAACAACGGATTGGTCAACATTCGATTGTGGTAACATACAGTTTTCCAATTATTCGATTTTTTATAACAACACGCATCTGTACCAAACATCATATTCGTTATATTCGTATGTTTTTGTCCAATTTGAATCTAATTTGATCACACAGCATATCAAATATCTACCTTCATACAAATATTATATGATAGGTACTAATATCCTTTCTGTAACCAGTTATCGCGTTTATGGGAATATCTGTTATATGAGAAAATCTAAGCTTATTACTACATTACAGTAGAAAGGAATAACTTTAAATGTTTTCATGCATGATATTACACAACACCTAAATTTTCCATATGAAAAAAGTGGCCGCAATATTTGATATTTCCACCCTCAATACATCACATTGCTATTCAAATTCAAATCCAGCTTCGCCTAAACAGTATGACTGGGATGATTTGCTCAATCGTCCACACGAACAAATATGTAAAGAAGAAACGGAGAAGAACGTGTCGATATCACATGTAACACAGAGTTCCGTAGCTGTTCGTATTTTAAACTCGAAAAACCACAAAGAAAATACAGTCTAGTCTGTTTTTTTCTTTGTAGTAAGTAGTCATCTAGGGTCAATGTACCCAGGTCTAGCGGGTCACAGGGCAACCACAAACATAGAACAGTTATCAGATTGCTTGTCGAATATTATCTAATTGCCTATAGTGTATACAGTGGGTAAAGGGACAGTGGCACTCCATATAGCATATGACTTTATTTTCTTTATAAAGCAATATCGGTAAAAAATATGTTTTACCTGTATATTTCATTATGCAGGTTTTTTAAAAATAGAATAAAGTTAGCTAAAACTTATATGCCCTTTACGTATAAAAATAACTGAATACTACTGGAATATAAGAGAGGTTTTTAAAACTACGGAACCATAAAACCCATACCGATATTTGTTTGCAGGTTCGCCATCCACAGCATGTTTATCAGAAGCAAACCTTTTCATTTAATATTATATTTTTAAAAAACCTCTATTTACTTTTTTGCCGACGGAAAGAGGAAACATTTGGAAAGCGATGTAAATGTTTGATAAAAATAATATTCGGGACATCTTTTGCAAATTCAATTGCCCAGTATTTTACGATTTTGAATTGATATAACAGCTGTATTACGATAACATTTTGTGCATGCAAGAAAACCGATCTGTATGCCACAAATTATGGAAAATTGTTTAATTAACACCTCCCCTTTCCGACTAAAGGTTTATGTTGCAAATATCGACTTCAAAGAACTAAAAACGAAAGACAATGTTTGAATAATATTATCGAGCTTATCATACTTATATAACATCACAAATACTGATAGGATAACTCAGACATAAGACATTTTCACTCTCTTAGTTCATTGAAGCCGAAGTTACCAACAATATTCCTCTGGGGAATAAACAATCAACTGAAAAACTGTTACAGTGGCAACTAGACATTTTCAAAGACTGAAAAGCCTAGTCAAACTAGTGATGTCTCACTATTTTAACCAAGCCTATTTAATACGAGTTGAAGTGCAATCGCTATAGAAGTCTAGTCTACGTTATGTAATATAGATATTTGTATTGTAAACATCCTTATCACATCATATATTATCAAACTCATAAGTGAATCTAAACACAATTTCTATTTCAACACTCTCCATTCATTGTTTAGCTTTGGTTCACTAATATCTCAACACTTGTATAAATAATAAATGATTTATTAAAAGCAGCTCGCTGTTGCGTGTATCTCACGGGAACGCATACTAAGTTTAAAAACGCTGTGTTGAAACAGGGTTTTTTTAACCTATTATATCTATTAATCCAAAACCGTTTAAGGGTGTACACCCTTTGATTGATTGATTGAGTAACAAACACTTCTTAAACTTTAACATACATACATAGATTCACGCCTGTTTCCCAGAGGGGTAGGCAGAGACTACGGATTTCCATTTGCTACGATCCTGACACACTTCTCTGGCTTCATTCACTTTCATCACATTCCTCATACACGCCCGTCGGTTCAAGGAGCTCTTAACCTGGCCTTTGTCCAGAACGCCTCCGATCTGGTCGAGAAACGTTCGCCTAGGTTTTCCTCTTGCGACTGTTCCATTCACACTAGCCTTATAAACTTTCTTAGTCAGTCTTTCCTTGTCCATTCTTTCTACATGTCCAAACCATAAACTTTAACATCCTTAATATATCATATTATATACAAATGTGAGTTGTTTGTTACGTTTCAAAATAGATATGGCGGTCTTCAAAGTTCTAGTTGATAATTCTAGCGAATACCATCAGCCTTTGAAGTTGAAAGCGACAAGGGGTCTGTCTCTGGTAATGTTTTAATTCGTAGCTGACGGCTGTGCGTAGGATGATAGGTCGCTGTGAGCTCCGGGCGGACAGAGATCACACAATTCCTGACCAGCGATGCAAGGACGACTACGATAAGATAAAATTTACGTTAATTATACCGGTTCTTGATTATTTTAGAACGTGAAATATACCAATCTGCAATGATTGGTACTTCTTATTTTCGTGATATACACTGCAATTAATATTTTCCCTCATCGGCAATACAACTATTCATTTCATTATAAAGATGCGACTATTCAAAAAAATATTAAAATCCACTAAACACTCAACGAATATGTATATATCCTTTTAATGAAATAAGTATATACTATTAGAAATAATACCTATGTGTAATTAAAATGTGTTTGCTTTAATTTAAAATTGTTTTACTGGTTTGTTTGGGCTAAACACAAACAAATAAACAATCATGTTTTAGAGACTACCCATGCAGAGGTCTGAAGTTCAAGCTTAAGGCATTCAAAACTTACTTCTCGAAGTTTTGAGTATTGATTATTTTTAACTTGAACAATGATGGGTGATATTGAAAAGAAACTTGCTATTCTAATATTATAAATATTAATAAGAGTAAGAAATAATTATAATGAGAGAAACGGTAAGCCCATTATGGGTAAAACGAATGACAATAGAATTGACATGAAGATCAAAAATAGTTAAATCACAAGAATAATAATAATAATATTCTATCACATAACACAACACCATCTAGCCCAAACTAAGCAGAGCTTGTACTATGGGTACTAGACAATGGATAAACATACACATATTATAATTTTTTTTTGTAAATCCGTGTATATTAAACACCCAGACTACAACAAATATCCATGTTCATGCAGACAAATGTATGACTTGTGCGGGAATCGAACCCGGGACCTCAGGCGTGGCAGTCGATTACACTAACCACTAGGCCGTCGAGGCCGTCAATCAATCGATCGATCTTAGAATTAAACGCCTTTTTAATGTCTTGTAAAAGAGCAGCGATAGCTCAATGGGGACTCTAACAGACTGCAATGCAGAGGGTCTCGGGTTCAAACCCACGTCGCGCACCTCTGACTTTTTGAAGTTATATGACTTTATGACTTTTCGAAATTATGTGCGTATTGATTGACAATTATCGTCTGCTCCATGCCTCGGAGAGCACGTTAAGCCGTCGGTCCCGGCTGCCATGAACATCTATGGCAGTCGTTATTGGGAGAGTGTCGACACAAAAGATCCACTGGGTCGAAGTGTCGCCGGTCTGCAATGACTGGCCTCCACATAAAATAAGATAAATGTCTTGTAAAATTAACTAAATAATGCAAAAATGTCAGATTTTAATAAGTAGCCGTCGTGAAAATTACTGTCAATGTCATTACTTAAGCTTTTAAATCGCTTAATATTAACAAATGTATAACATAATTCAATTTATATAAATGCTTTCATGTTAATGGTTCCAACGCAATTACTTCATTTGTTAATTTAAAATAGACAATTCCCACACTATAGTCCTGTGTCGTGAGAAACTTTGCAAACAATCAAATAACCGTCACAAAATACGTTGTACAACTATTTGTGGCTTACACAACACTACTACTACTACTACCTACTTTGATCGAACACGCAACACTAGGCGCTGTAACAGTAGCAATGCGCCCACTTACACCAAACGTGTAAATTATATACATACATACATAGATTCACGCCTGTTTCCCAGGGGTGTAGGCAGAGACTACGGATTTCCATTTGCTACGATCCTGACACACTTCTCTGGCTTCATTCACTTTCATCACATTCCTCATACACGCCCGTCGGTTCAAGGTGCTCTTAACCTGGCCTTTGTCCAGAACGCCTCCGATCTGATCGAGAAACGTTCGCCTAGGTTTTCCTCTTGCGACTGTTCCATTCACACTAGCCTTATAAACTTTCTAAGTAAGTCTTTCCTCGTCCATTCTTTCTACATGGCCAAACCAGATTAACATTAAATTACTTCACAACATACATAAAAAGTATGAGGAACATAAACATGTAAAATAAAACTTCATTTATGAACCAACTATGTGGTTCCGACGACAGCAGTTTTCCCGCCATTTGCATACATGCGCCTGACTATGCAAAGCTTAATGCGTCAGCAATGTTGCCTCGCTCTTCTCCATAACAATATAAAATAAATAAAAAGGCTCGTTAACTCAGAGATTTAGGTTGCTCTTAACTGTCAAACTGCTAATGGGATTTTCTGTTAGGTTAAGTAGAGTTTAGGGTAAGTTTTCAGTAGATCCTTTGAAGCCTTGATCGTTGGACGATAGAAGGTTACTACACTTCGAATGTTGATGGAATGGAAAGTCTAATCTTTTGGGGATATACAAGTGCAACAAATGTCACTAACCGTACTATAATCTATTCACACAATAAAATTGTAACTGGTGAATGTCAATGATGTAACATAGGAGATATTCAAGAAAATTAATGAAAGGGGTCTTTATTAGCCCTATAGAAGCCAAAACTACTACGGGCATCATGTAAAAACTTCTTTACAATATTAAATATGGGTGTTATTTAAATGGTTAGCATAGTATTGGTATTTTTGTGAGCAGAAAAATATAATCTGTAAGCAGAAATAGCTAATTGATCAGCAACACTTGGCCAGCAAACTTTAAAGAGATCAAACTAAGTCGACGGAGCCCCGCCCAGCGGGGCTCCTGTTTTTGGGTGGGTTTAAAAAATGGAACCTAACATAACCTAACACTTCCGAGACGGAATGCAGTGATTTGAGGCGTATAGATACTCGTTATGCTGTGCAATATTTGCTGACCAATTAGTAATTTTGATGATCATTATATTTAATCCCATTAAATATGGTTTTCACACGTGTATCAAGAGTTCTTACTTATAATCTGGTTAATTTTTCATCATGATACGCCCCTGGAAGTGGAGTATTATGTGTATAGATCAGCTTCTTCTTACCTGCCAAAAAAGAAAAATATGGATAAGTACCTACTTCCAAATATTACGCATATGAAGTAGCTAAACCAATCATTATATAGGCTATTGCGCGACACTCCGTCTGTGTGACCTATAGGTACCTAATCCGCGCATCTTTTAGATTACACTAGGCACCTCTTGTGTACGATCTGTAAATCTAACTCAGGAAGTGCATGCCAGAACGAGACTCAGCTATATAATTCGTGTTCCGTACTCTTGCATGTCATGGCAATGCTTTAAGGTATAAAAGTAAGGCCCCTGGGGTCATAGCGGCAATGTAGGGTGCTGTTGTAACTACCACAACATTGATTACTATAAAAGGGCATCTTCTATAATCTAATATTAATAGTCAAACGCTATGCTTACTATGGTACTTGCCTTTAAGCGGCCTCTTTGATTAGTCTCGATTGTCACTAAACGAACATTTCGGTACATTCTAATTTAAGAATGTATTGATCAATTTCAGCGGTCGGTTCATGGCCATTAGGCCAGTATTATCTATCATAGTTTTATTCCACAGAGGGTTTAAACTTCTGTCATAGTCTATTTAAACATACATAGATTCACGCCTTTATCCTTGAAGGGGTAGACAGAGAATCTAGAGAGGTAATTATAGATAGGAGATAGTCACATTTCGCCAGCTATATTTTTATTATCACAAGTTAAACAGGTTTTCTACCCTGCCCATTGCCACTTCAGATTGGCTATCCAAAGAATCCACATTTTGCTAGCTATGATTTAAGTACCAGGTAATAGAGAGCAAACCTATTGCTGACCACCAAGGTCATTTCTAGGTAGGTGAGAATTTCTTGACAGATAAACCTAAAAGCACTTTACCTCTCTCGAGAATCAAACCTGAGATTTTGTCTAAGGCAGTCACTACTACTACGCCACCGTGACTGTCTACTTATCTTATCTTATATGGGGGCCAGTCAATGCAGACCGGCGACACTTCCACCCAGTGGGATCTTTTGTGTCGACACTCTCCCAAGAACGACTGCCATAGATGTTCATGGCAACCGGGACCAACGGCTTAACGTGCTTTCCGAGGCACGGAGCAGGCGATAATTGTCAATCAATACGCACATAATTTCGAAAAGTCATATAACTTCCGAAAGTCAGAGGTGCGCGACGTGGGTTCGAACTCGAGACCTTCTGCATTGCAGTCTGTTGGTCTCCCCACTGAGCTACCGCTGCTCGACTGTCTACTTAATTATCATTACGAAATATCAGGATCAGGGTCACAATGTCTACACATTACGATTTCTTCGAATATAGCAAATTTTTTTACTCCCAGACTAAGTAAGTTAAATCTTAAAGTAAACTATTAATAAACGGAACATACATATGTAAATGTAATATAACAACATAAAAGCCTTGTTATCTGCAAGGTAACCGAAATAAGTTTTCATCGATTTACTATAAAAATCCATGTTTTATAACCGAGCACGAGCTTGTACAAAGTTTAGCCGCAGAATCAATAAAAACATGCTAAAGTTAGGCTATTTTCGGTCTATAAATAAAATATTCAGCCTGAAGATTGATATGAACCGATGCCGAGTTATCATAATCGCCCATTAATTAAAAGCTATTAATAAATACAGTAATTAATTATTGTCGTGGTTATTTCTATAATTGTTATTAAAATTATCTTATGTTTATCTTAAAAAAAATACAAATGCACCAAGCGTAATGTGCCAAAACAGGCGGTCACAATTAAGTGAATAAAATCAACACTTTTTGTTTAGTACAAATATAAAATATACATTTACCATAACAATGAATGTGTTTATAACTACTTCGTGTAAAAAACTTAAAATAATTAATATTTTCGCCTACAAAATAACGTAAATTTGCGAAAAATGCAAAAACGTAAGCTCGTGTTACGTGATTTTTAAATTATAACAGTAGAAATCTATCCTATTTTACAACTTAAACGAAACATAAATAGTTATATTACAATTATTTGTCCGTCCTAAATATTTAAGTTATTGGTTGACAATAAAGATATATATTTACCAAAAAAGCACTTCAAATCCTCCATACAATTTTACTATTGCGGTCGCGCGCCGATTTGAATATGCGCCGCATGAGCTCTGTCATTCGCAGTCGGCATAACTAATTACAGGTAAATGTAGCATTCCATTAATATAATTTTTATGCTGTATTCACCTGTTATTAGTTATGCAAATAACTGTAATCCAAAAATATGTATCACTGGCAAATGAATTATTGAATAATAATATTATGTAGACTGTTGGTGAATCGATTAAATCCTAACTAATAATATAAATGTGAGTTCGTTGGTTAGGTACGCTTTCACGCCTTAACTGCTCAAACGATCAACATGAAATTTATTTTTATTAGATAAGACGTACTACTCCATAGAAGAATTTTTAAATGATAAAATATGACATTGCTTACCTTTTAATACAATTTACCTTTGACATGCATGTAACAATAAATTATAATTGATTAATTGCTTAGAGCCTAATAACAGTACCATTAATTGAAATTATTTACAATATGATACAGTGGAATATTATTCGCCTTTTGATTTAATTGACATTATTTACTCGAACTTGACTTTTTATTGTATAAATTCTGACTTATTACTAAAAAATGAATAGATTTGTACACCAATTTCATTGGTAGGACATAGAGCTCAATTAAATTGTATCCATAAGACCTTTATTGTAATACCTATGTTCCCAAATAAAGTTTGATGGATTGATTGATTGAAATTTCGCATACACATTGCCAGGGGAACAGAAAAGGACATAGTGTACCTTTCATCCAGAAAAAAGACTGTTACTAATCTAACCTACGTTTACGAGAGCGAAGCGAGCGCAAAACCTGGAAATAAACAATCACAGAATACATTTCTAATTACAGAAACTAAAACGTTATTTTTTTTTTATAATATTCTACCACATTCACACAACACCATCTAGCCCAAACTAAGCAGAGCTTGTACTATGGGTACTAGACAATGGAAAAACATACATACCTATATACTTTTTTTTTTTGTAAATTCATACATATTATACATAGAAACACCCAGACCAAGACAAACATCCATGTTCATGCACACAAATGTTTGACTTGTGCGGGAATCGAACCTGCGACCTCAGGCGCAGCAGTCGGTTACACTAACCACTACGCCATCGAGGCCGTCATTATGATGATAATTGTATCAATTGTTTAAACAGACAGACAATGATTTTTTTACTTTATAATGTAAATGTGTCCCTAGTCAAAGATAAACAAGACCTGCGGTAGTTATGGCATGTTGTATTTAGATGACCAGTCATTCGTCACTCAATACAAGGCGCTTACTCGCGACTCCGTATGAAGTTGATCTACATTCGGCTGAACATGAACTATATTTGGCTGAACGTAGCCGATCTGAACCCTAAAATGTAATATTACCCAGTAAAAAACAATTAAGTTCTAGGGGACACAGTAAATAGGAACGAATAGACAGCACAATACACCAATAACGTACATACACACACATATAGACAAGCGTCCAGCAGATTGCTTGTAGTTGAACAAGAATATATTATTATACTAGCTTTTGCCCGCGGCTTCGCTCGTGTTAATTTAGAATTTGAAAATCAATTCGGGTTGTACTCTGTACGTTGTAAGTTGTACTCCATCTATTATCATAAGAACGTTATTATTGTTTTCCTCGGGAACAGTAACTTTTTTCGGGATAAAAGGTAGCCTATGTCCGTTTCTGTACACCTGTCAACGTATATGCAAAATTTTAGAATGATCGGTTCAGTGGTTTAGGCGTGAAAAGGTAACAAACAAACAAACTCATTTTCGCTTTTATAATATTAGTTAGGATTAGGATTCCAAGTAAACTACTACGAGTCGATGCCAAATTCGCTCTTATCCTTGTGCTCAATCATTCACATTCAAGAAATTATTATCCTAAACCAATAAATTAACCCGTTTACATTCCGCTGCTGGACATAGGCCTCTACCATTCACCACAACACCCGGTATTCCGCGTTCCGCATTCAGTCTAACCCAATTACCTTCTTTAGGTATATAATATTTTCTTTATCACGTTCATACATTACAGTAATTGTTAAAAAAGAAATAGATAATGTTAATAAATCGCATTCACTGTGTATTGTCGTGTATATAATCGTCGCGTCGTATCACAACCGATACGGTTGCCTAACCATATCGATTGTGATACGTTTATTCAAGTAACAATAAAACTTTATGAGACAGCCAGCCGCGGCAATCGATTGATTTCAATGAGCATCCTTAAATAAGTTCTCATGACATTAATATGAATAATAAATGAATAGGGGCAGTTAATAGCTTCATTATAAAAGCTAGTGCACATATCACAGAGCCATCAAAAACAGATAAACTTCGGAAATAAAAGCTTAATAATGTCGGCCAAGGATGTACAAATGCATATGTATTTCGAGTATTTCCATGTAAATCGGCCTTTTTTTCCTTAGGGAGTACCGAGCCCTTTAAGTAGACAAGAGCCGTTAAACCCAAGGAACAGCAATAACATGTTGGGAGAAATCTGCCATTGTGAGCAGGATGAGTAAGCCATACCCATGTACTTTGTTTTTTATACAAAAGTGTAGGTAGACGATTTGGAAGTAATGTATTCTTGTAAGCCACCTTTTCCCTTTACGTACCCGGTAATACTACTTTATGGTGTTATATGTAAACCCTATAATTCACTGTGGCTGACCAGTTCAAACAACGCTGTTGCAGTCAAGTCTAGACGGGCGGCCGTTAAAATATTTTGTATTTGCACATTTCTGCCTGTCTTTGGATTCGTCTGCGACTTTTAAGTGCAGATTTTAAAGGCTAGTCATAAAGTAGAATAGACGGAATCCATTCGTTTAAAACTACGTTTTAGTAAGCGTAAACTGTTATTACCAGCTTATTCAGAATATATTTATTTTGCTATCTAGACAGCTTACAATGATAAAATTTATTCAGAATACGCGTTATAAAATAATTATATAATTAAATTGTCAACGCTTTTTAAGAATACGTTCGTTAATCTTGCTACATAGTTTAAATTGTCATCGCATATTCAGAATAGGGTTTATTTGGTCATAGTTCAGACTATGATTGACAGAGCATGCTCATTTTAATATATTTAATAATAATGTATAATTTACTACAACTTTTACACAGATGAGTGCATACGACTGCATGTGAGATTTAAACCTTCTTTAAAAAAAATTCTTCTCATTTATTTCGGGCTGCATAGGCCCATAGATAAATACCTTAACCTAAATAATAATATACATATATTATTAAATTTTATAATACATACACACAACACCATCTAGCCCAAATTAAGCAGAGCTTGTACTATGGGTACTAGACAGTGAATAAACATACATACATACTTTTTTTTGTTTTATAAATACATATTATATCTACATAGAAACACCCAGACCAAGACAAACATCCATATTCATGCTCACAAATGTTTGACTTGTGCGGGAATCGAACCCGCGACCTCAGGAGTGGCAGTCGGTTACATTAACCACTACGCCATCGAGGCCGACTTGATGTTAGTAAATACACCTTAATACTATGTTAGTAAAACGTCACTTCGCACACTTAATACTAGTGCGCTCGGCTGGTACTTGTCCGCGGAAGCGACGACATACCACGTCTTGCGGCCAAAAGCTTTCGTCCAACACTTTGTGCAGGTAACAGTCGGACTTTTTGTTAGTTTGTTTGTAAGGATTTTACTTTTTAAGCGTACTATTACTAACATAACCTGACCTACTTTTACGCTTGTGAAGCCGCGGGAAAAAGCTAGTCATAATATAAATTTTGCCAAATGAGCTAAAGATAACTAGTTTTCCATCGACCCCATTAAGGCATGGTTAGATTGTTGAACTGCCAAGTAGGAACATCTCTTACACATTCAGATAGTGAAAAAATTGGATTATTTCCTTCGGCACATGCCAATACCGATCCACTATCCTTTAAAGAGAAACAGTTTTATACTTTCGCTATTAAGCTCGTTACATACCTACGGCTTTTATCCGGTTCGAAAATTGGATTAAATTGTGTCATGTGTACACTGATCCATAAAAAATGTTCTGTTGGATTTCAATACCGTTTCATTCTACCTTTAGGATCGGATTTGAGGGTGTATGACGTAATTTGCTTTAGGTGGGTGTGAAAATACGGTGAAATGGACGACTTAGGATAGAAAGTTGTGGTCATATTTATAAATAAAAATTCAATTTCTATGTTTGTAAAAATTTCAAGTCAATTTCAATTTGCAATACTTGAAAAGTAGTCGATAAATTGACTTGAAATTTTAACACAATGTTGTATTTTTATATAAGAGTGTTTTTATATATTTTTATTCCGAAGTTATAACGTGAACGGAAATTATAAAAAATAAAAAAGCAACATGATATTTGACCTTCAATCATAACCTTATGTTTTCTACTGTTTACACCATATATGTATACATAAATACTCCACACGAATAATCCAGAAACATGGCCGCTAGTATCTCATCAATATTACAACCATTTTCGTCTAACAACTTCACAGCCATAACCGTGCCTACCCTGTGTAATACCTATACTAGAACTTGTAACTTTACCTTGCCCTTAAAATAACTGTTGGAGTTTCAAGTTAGAATCAATAAATAAAGGCAACTGCCACAAACAGTCTACAGTCCGAGCTCAGTGGAGACGATAAATTACACCAGAGAACAATGTAAGAATATAAAGTCAACTTTAAAATATACTTACTCAAAATAAACTAAACAATATTATGGGGACACCGCGAAACGCGACGCCCGTACTCATTGACACTCATTGTGTATCAATCCTTAAACAGCGGTCATAAGGTCTAAAATTGCGATGCGCTCGCAATGATCGAGAGCGCTTAGAAATTGTTTGTTAAAATCTTAAAATATTATTTAAAAATGATTGGTTTTAGTTATGGAAATAATGAGCTAGCAAATTACTAATATTGATGTTACGAATATATTAGAGTAATTGCTAAGCATAATGATAGTGTAACTTCCCTGTAATTTCAAAAATAGTAAATTTTTCAGAGGTGTTTTGTGAAAATAATTATGATCGAGCCAAAATCACAATATCGTGTTTTTGAGCTAGGAAATTCTAGTTAAAGACATCAATTTACCTATATCAAAATTCTAGATTAATTGGTCTTCTCATGGTCCTATACTATTCGATGAAAGTTAGTGCATTTTTTCAGTGTATCCTCTTAAAGTATACTAACACTAATACACGGATGGCGTAGTGGTTTAAGTGGTCGTCTCGCCGCTGCCACTGCGCCGAGTGTTGTGAGTTCGAATCCCACACGAGACAAAACTTTGCGTGAACCACAAATGGTTGTTGCAAGTCTGAGTGTTCTTTGAGTTCGATGTTTGAATGTTTGTAAAGTTCACGCAACACAGGATTTATTCCTAGTGCGGGAGTTGTATTTTTAATAAAAATATATACTAATATGTAAACTAGAGAAAATATTTATCTCTTATTTACAGATAGGTTGGGCAGATAGGCCTCTTCGATAATACCGAATAGCAATGGCAGTTGATGTTTGTACAGAATGACCTCGACAGTATATTCTTAAAATAAATCATTGTCTAAATTGATTTATATTTGCTGAAGTTATGGATGAACAAAACTGCTTGCATTCTGAAGTTGATTTAAAATAGTAAACCAGGGCAATGCAATCTTTTGAATAAAATAATTTATATTCTTCTTAATAAATTCGTTATTCATTAGCCGATTTTAAAGAAGTGGCGAAGATTCTGCCCACTTAAAACAAGGTAGCAGCTTTAAGACAACCCTCGGGTTACTTGATACATGTGATATACGGCAATAGAAAATGTTTTAGTGCAAGGTGGTATGCCATATCCACTTTTACTGCAAGTTTAGTAACTCTCGGACATGCCGTTTGCGTGACAAGGGAAGTTAAATTTTGCATGGATGACCATTGGAGTGAGCACGCGTGACCAAAGGTCGCGCATGTACCGGCCATTTTACGTATACTTGAACTGAACTTTGCATTAACTTGAGTGAATTAGTTGAGACTTTGAAATAATTGTATTATGTTTATTGAACACTAGCTGTGGCCGAGGCTTCGCTTGAGTAGAGATAGAGACATAGCGACTTCTACAATTACGTAAGTAAGCATAAAATAATGTATGGTATTAATTGTGATAAACAAAACCCCCTAAAAATAAACATTCGATCTTACAAATATATATATATATATATAGTGTGATTCTTTATAAAGTGCACATATTAAAAAGGGTGAAAATATAAACAATTTTATCGACGGAAAAAATGTTTAAAAAAATCAAAAAATTATATTTTCACCCTTTTTAATATGTGCACTTTATAAAGAATCACACTATATATATATATATATAGGATGTCCCAGAAGTTCACGTCAAGCCGGAATCAAGTAACAGGCTAAGTTCTGTGCATATTTACTTTATGGATTATTATTTTTTGTTATGTAATTTCGATTATGCTTCTTTAAGCTCTTGATTTTTTTCGATTATACGAGACTGGGACAGTATCTATATGTATATATATTTTTGTAAGATCTAATGTTTATTTTGGGGCTATTGCTTCGTTTATCACAATTAATACCATACATTATTTTATGCTTGTAATTGGTAAACAAACATGACGTAATGCCCTATCAACAGGTGACTAATGTATGAGGCTTACGATCAAAAGTTGCTGATTCCAGATCACTCCATCCACTCGTAGCGAAAGCTTTTACGACATAGAGCTATCGCATACAAATAACTTTCGTAACTATGAAAATCGGCATACAGTATTATTGTTTATCAATAGAGTTACCACAAATAAGCCTTGTTTTATCATGCACTAATAACTTAACATACATACACCTAACATGTTCTCTGACAAAATTAAAGAACTTTTGGAAAAGTTACATCAAAAGTGTCCTACATCAAACCGAAAGGTTACATCGATGAGGTGAAAGAGGCATATCAAGAGTCTGTTAAATTTTCTATAGTAGCGGGGAGTTTATAGTAGCGCGGAGTTAAGAACTGTGTCCTGTTCCTAACTCCGCTTTCCTAACTGTTGTTTGTTGTTGTCTCGCCTCCTATTATGTGGGATACGAAACGATAGCTGGCTGAATGTCGATATTTTTACACCTTAAATGGTTATATGTGCATTAATCATTAAAAGAATATACATATACATAAACATACATGAAAATTGAACATATTTTACCAAAGCATTTGCTACACCAAAATTTTTATTTTCAAGAAACGTAGAAGTTCTCTTGTAATTTGTTTACTAAGTGTGCTGGTATCTCGTAAAATTACGTATTAATTAATACGTTTTAAACTAAAGGTTCGTAAACGTAGAATATAATTATGACGGTAATAAACTCAGTAATAAAAAGTAGTAGTCTTGGCAGTTTTAATATTCAATAGCATACTATTTTTCACGTTTACGCGAAGGTCACGTCGAAATTAAACTAGTTTTACGCACTACAGAATTTTATATTGTTTACAATAATAGTTGCTCGCGCCCTATCAACAATGAAAAGCTTATAAAAGGCTACCAACGTAGCATTTTTTCCAATAGAGCTTTTCAAAAGGAAGCTTATAACGATTTAAGATTCGGTATTGTGTGGATTATATGCCTGATGTTACTCGTAGCCACAAGACTGAAATACCTATGGGCATTCGTTCTTATATGTTACTATAACGTTGCAAAAATCCGTAAAATCAGTAATACATCAAACGTTTCAGAAAATGTTGCAGTAAAGTGTGTATCGGTATAGAAAAAAGAAAGAAAGAAATTAATTTAGTGGACAAAAGCAATATAGTTTAGCTTGGCGAGACTATGAAAATTACATTAAATATTTATACACTGGCCATATAAACACTTTCACAAATAATAAAATATTATAATAAAACTATAAAAACAGTGTTCTGAGCATAATGACAGTTGTTTCATTGTTCGTAGGCACACACAAGTTTCAATAAATAAAACTCAAGTTCTACACGATAAACAAAGGTCCAAAAAAACGCTGTTGATACAAAACTTTCATAAACTTTCAACACAATATAATAGGTAAGCATGAAACATAGGACTTTGTATAACTTACCAACTGTCGCATGAAGTGTTCGAAATTGTGTTTCGAACGAAGAATTGATTATGCTTTGATTATGCGAAAGGATTGAATTGAGTTTTAGAATTCGAACTATATTTTTGAGATGTTTCTCGAAAAGAAAGTAGAATACTTTATTAGATTCCTAAAAGAATGTAGGAGTAACAACAACATGTAAGAGAAATATCTACTGTTTACGCCACAAAGAAAAGTTATCAACTCCCCGTAAAGGCTCCTACACACAATGCCGGCGGCACGAGCCGCCGGCTTTTGCGGAACGGCACGTGCCGCCGGCTTTTGCCGGGCATTTGTGCCGCCGGCATGCGCCGCAGAAACTTGCACAAAGCCGCCGAGTATCATTCCAGTTATGACAGTCGTGTAGAACGATAGCCGCACGGTACGCCGGCATACCGGGGCGGCCATGCCGGAGGCTTCTTTGTGCGGCAAAACTGGCGGGTTTGTATGCCGCCGGGTGCACCGCGGCTTGACCGGCAGCAGTGCCGGTGGTAGTGCCGCCGGCGCTGCCGCCGGCACTGTATGTAGGAGCCTTAATATTTGCAATTATAATATTAATAAACTACAACTATTATAGAACCAACCGCGACTAATAATCTTTAATTTCTATTTGAGCCAAAATACAAAAGAGTCGATTGCTGTTTTTCGTAAACTTGATTGTATTCTTGTTAATAACTATAAAAATATATAAACTTTAATAAAGACTTCAAGTTTCCGACAAAATCTAGAAAGCAACTAGAAATGGTATGAAGAAAATAAAGAGTCAAAACTAATAAAACTTGTATTAGAGGTATCGAATATTTGAATATTCAAAATGATATGGTTATCACTGTGTCACTTCTATAAGACTTTACCAGTACAGTAGTACCTACTATATACCGGAAAAGACTTTTGTAGTGCCTATTGTGTTATTTATATATGTATATGTTTTTCTCTTAACTACCGAATGAGCAATAATAATGCGTGAGTATAAGAAACGCGATGTTAATTTCTTCTTTGTAATTCAATGCTTAAAAGATGACTTTATGACATAAAGGGATCGAAATTATATTTACAAATCTAAACAATATATTCGACTGTAACTTTTTATAGATATTACAAACAACTCACAATAAAGACTTAAACTTCGTTGTTGAAGGGCAATATTTAACAAAAGCCTAATATAAACCGTGTTGATTGATTGAGTCATAAATGAGTCCGGTCTCAACTGAATTCCTATGACTATAATACTCTACAATTATACTTTTAAGAACGGTCTATTTTCATCAAGACTGTAAATCAAATGTGCTTAAAGAAATTTATGTGGCATTAAACTAATTTGGGGGACGGAGTCAGGACACTCTTTGAATATAAAGTTTGGCTTTGTTCTCGTTGCAAAGTAAATCAGTCTATTTAGGTTTGTTGGTTCAAAACCTCGAATATATAGAATAGCATCCTTTATTTACAAGTAGATTCTAGGTTTAGGGGTAGTGATTTTATTAATTTAAATACTTTAAACAAATTTTAAGCAGGTTGCAACAAACAAGTCTTTTCTGTCTGATATTTAAAACCCAAGGGTTTTAAAGTTTTTTATCCTGTCACAATAGTATCTTATTGACACATTATTAATAAACCAACCAAAAGACAATCTAGTCTCAATATCGAAACTAATAAAACAACCATAGGCAATTACTTAAAATTAATAAAGGAAAAATCCAAACATATTCAGATTTCTAGTGTATAGGTAGGTATTTTGATTGCGTTAGGTATGAGTGAGATATGTACATTTTATTATGCAAATATTTTCTTACTGTTTATCAGGTTAGGATCTAAAACTGACCCATTTATTGCCCACACCATATTGTTACACATGGTAAATCGATACCATTATGCTACACTATAAAATTAATTAACAATCGACCACTTTAAAGCGTGATTAAACGAATTTGAACATGCTGAAAAGGAAAATAGCGTTGCCAGCCAAACACGAACTGTCAATATACCGTTCGGTGAAAAGCCCCTTTTACACGGTCACGGGTCAATGTCAAAACCGCTCAATAACACTTTTAAAGAAACTGTAATTGGCCTTGTCCTGTTTCAAACCCATACATGTGCGGGCAGCGTAGTGATTTAAATAGTCACCTCGCCATTGCCAGGGTTATGAGTTCAATCCCCTCGTGTGACAAAAATTATGTGTGATCCAGAAATAATAATATCGAGTCTGGGTTTTCTCTGTGTCCTTTGTTTGACAAGTCTCCCGCGTCACAGGAATTATGACAAAGCGGGACTCATCTCATTTAACATAAATAAATACATAGGATATAACATTACTTAGGGGCATACCTGTGAATCCTGAAAGAGTTAAGCATAGATCTATACATATTATATGCGACCATAGTAACAACCAAGCATTCCGTTCTGATGGTAAGCAGTTACAGTAGCCTATTGACCCTTATAACGACTCAGTTATCACTTGGTAAGGAAAATGTACAAAGATTACTAGTCCCCTGGCAACACAACTTCTATACGGAGCTTATCTTATCTTGGGGCCAGTCAGTGCAGACCGACGACACTTCGACCCAGTGGGATCTTTTGTGTCGACACTCTCCCAATAATGACTGCCATAGATGTTCATGGCAGCCGGGACCAACGGCTTAACGTGCTTTCCGAGGCACGGAGCAGGCGATAATTGTCAATCAATACGCACATAATTTCGAATAGTCATATAACTTCCGAAAGTCAGAGGTGCGCGACGCGAGTTCGAGCCCGAGACCCTCTGCATTGCAGGCTGTTGGTCTCCCCACTGAGCTATCGCCGCTCGAAAACGGAGCTTAAAAACTTCACTCAACGCAGAAACACAGAACAAAGTTGTTTGGTTAGATCAACTGTAGCTACTGCCTTAAACCCGCTGTTCCAGTTTGAATTAAAGCTCATTCAACAAGGATCCAACTATCCCTAGCCCTACTTCATTGCATATATTAATATATAAAGCTATCTATAGCAGCGATATCCTAATGGAAGACCGCTGGACTGCCACGTAGCGGTCTCGGGTTTTGATCCCAAGGCACGCACGCAAGTCAGGCTCATCGAAGTTATATGCGTAATAATTAGTTAATTATCGCTTAAACGACGTAGGAAAACATCCTTTCACTAACATAATTTATATACATGACTATTATTATATAAAGCTACTTAGTAAGTGTATACGTGCTTATTGCCGATCATGACGTCCTAGGCTTGACTCTAGAGTCAGGCAATGTTATTAATATTACTCTTATGAAAATTTAAAACTGTGTTCGGTAGTTAATAAACGTACGTCATATTAAGTAAGTAAATAGAATTGTATAGCTCAGCAATGTATATTAATGGCCTATTATTTTCCACCGGATAATGCGCCGGCTTAATCGAAATATAAAATCGGTTAATCATATGTATTAGATATATAATATTGTCTTATGTTTACGCGCGTTTTTATTGAAATTAAAATGGTTTATACGGATTTTATCGCGTTGTTTATTTAACACTTTTACAAAATTTTGAAACTGTTACGCTAATACTGTTAAACTTTACTATTTAGATTTAAGTTTACACTTTCCCCGACGTTTCAGTTGATTTTCAACATCCATGTTCACGGGGATACTAACATATTGGTTGTTTCAATATGTGTGACATTCACATTGAATACACATGTATTATATTATTATCTTTGTATCATATAATAACACACATATAAAGCCTTTTTTCCGTTGTCTCTATATCATACCTCCCATGATGAGGTGACTGTATTGTTATAAGTATATGTTCAAATTGGTGCGTGAGTGTGCGGAAACGAAGCAATAAAGTTAACCTCAACCAGAGTAAGTCGATGTCAAAAGCTCAAGGTTAAACTTCAGCACAATAAACTTAGTTTGCTGTTGAGTCGACGACCCGTAATGTAGCTTTTGAACTTCTTACTTTTAAGTCACACGCAGCAAATATGCTGTTTGTGAAGTTCCGAAAACGATGCCTGAGGCAGACGAAATGTTGTTGGCATTTTATCTGTCAGTGACTTTCAGTCTGAAAAGCACGAATTCGGAATATTCTGGATTTCGTGCTATTAAACTAGCAATAGGCTTTGATCCCAATACTCAACTGAGATCCTGTTCCTCGCACACAGACAAACATTTATTTTACCACAAGTGTACTTGTACGATGTGTGGACTTCTGAACATCAGATAAACACAAAAAGTAATAGACAGACAGATTAAACGCATGTCAACTGTTAAGATTGGCTGACTTAATTAGTACCAGCCAATCAATTCATGATCAATGGCCACATTGATCCAATACCGATCGTCGTACATGGTCACCCTCTTGAAATCGTTTCCGAATACACTTACCTTGGGCAGATTCTGCAGTTAGATAAAATCTATTTCGAGAGGGAGGCCAAGAGGAGGATCCAGCTGGGCTGGGCAGCGTTTGGGAAACTACGCAGAGTCTTCTCGTCATCCATACCGCAATGCTTGATAACGAAAGTTTTCAATCAGTGCGTGCTACCCGTCATGACCTACGGAGCCGAGACATTGACACTCACGGTAGGGTTGGTCCACCAGTTCAAAGTCGCTCAGCGAGCTATGGAGAGAGCTATGCTCGGAGTTTCTCTGAAGGATAGGATTCGTAACGAATATATCCGACAGAGAACCAAAGTCATCGACATAGCTCAGAGAATTAGCAAGCTGAAGTGGCAGTGGGCTGGCCATATCGCGCGAAGAACCGACAACCGCTGGGGTAAGCGTGTCCTTGAGTGGAGACCGCGACTCAGCAAACGTAGTGTAGGACGCCCTCCGACCAGGTGGGATGACGATCTGCGAAAGACTGCAGGCAGATGCTGGATGCTGCAAGCTGAAGATAGGGCGCTATGGCGCTCTTTGGGGGAGAGCTATGTCCAGCAGTGGACTATTATAGCCTGATTATGATAATGATGATGATGAATCAATTCACGTGCAATGAGTTTGATTTTGATACGGCCCTCACAAGCCTATTAGAAAACTGGTGTAACTGTACTTCGCGGTTAAAGATTCTAATTTATTTGACCTTATAACCACGACATTTAGATAGGTTTTAGACATCATAATTAAATGAATCTGTTTAATTTCCCTGTACAAACTGTTACGCTAATGTTACTACTGTAACCCATAATCATATCAGAACAGCGTTGACCCAAGACAACATCAATCGTAACCGCACACTCCAAAAGCCTTAGGGAAAACGAAAACTGTCTTGGAACCCGCAACAAATTTAATCAAAAGTAAATTAAGTTAGTAGTTATCAAATTTCTATGTATTGATTGACCTCACAATCTATTTTAGGGGAAGCACAGGGAGTGTAAGCCTCGAAAATTACTCTAATCCGTTGAGCCGTTTAACTAAGATTATTTACGTTAATTAAAAGCTTCTTACAATACTTTAAGAGCTAATGTACATTATTCTTACATGATAAAATCAACTATCATTACCAACATAATGACTTCTAACAGCTCGTTCACAATCCTACCACTGAACGGAAGCTCCGATCGAATACACTCCTGGCGGCAATGCATTAGTAACAAAAACTATACATACTTGTATATTGGTAACTCCCGCTCTAAGCGCAGTCTTGTATGTTTCATGGCCCTTGAGATATGGTTTCATCGTACTCGTACTAAAAAGGTTATCAGTAACATATGTAATGCTAAATCGATAGCAAAGAGTGAAGACACACACTAATTAGTAATTTACAGTTGGATCTACTACGTAACATTTCGTTTGGGTTAGCTGATTTATAGTAACCATTATTGGGTACACTAAACACTAATCACTCCGTACGATCGAGATTCACACATATTTCGAGGAATCAACCGCTCCAGAATGGGGTCATGTATGTAAATCTAAAATAAATAGTATTCGCCTAACTTAATATAACATTACTGACTGGATATCCCTAAAGGGTTAAAACACGCGTATTACTCCCACATTCGCAATTATGTCTAAGTACTACGCAGTGGGTATATATTTTTTCATATACTTGACACATTTCACATATTGGCTGTATTGTAATATGGCCTATTTTACTACAGGATAAGAGTCTCCTTTCAGGATGAAAGGCATTCGATTAATCTACTACGCCAGCCAAAATAGCCAATAGGAAATAACATAAGTAAACATTTCAGGCATGTAGGATTTATCGAGAGATTTCTCTCTAGTAATATTTAATTTTACTATACAGACTTATCAGAATATCATGCTTGCTAGGAGACAAACTAAAGCCCTTTGACTTAACAATCTGGTCTCCTGCTTCTGCTGCCAGTTCCTACATTGACCTAACATTAATCCAAAATGTGTGAGCCTCTTTTGTACTTGGTGCTTGTAACCAACGCAAGAGATATAGGAACGTAAAGAAACAAAATACGATTTCTTTCATCCTAAATTCATAATAAATTTGCTGTCGTTGAAACTTTAAAGCAGCCCTTCCATAGGTACACCAATTCTCATTTGAACTGTAATAAAAAAATTAAACCACTTAAATGAAGAATGCGTATTATAAGAGCATAAAATAAAGCTACTGTTACAAAGAAATGTTGCAAGTGTTTTGCCTAAAAAGGGGCTTTTCCCTGTCTGTTAAATTACCACAAAACAACAACACCAAACTTACCACAAAACGGTAATTAAACTTAATATCTTTCTAACGGCTATTTTAAATGTTCCGTTCCTATTCACTATTACTGTCAAAAACCGAGCCGGACCAGTGGCTAACTTTAGTCACCATTTTGTGGTAAGAAGGTTAATACATATTAGGATTATAAAACACGCGATACTTAATCGCAGATTAAGCAATACACATGAACCAGTTCAATGTACTGCTAATGTCATTATCGTTTTACATATTTGAAATCCGAACTAAGCTTCATTTGATTCTCTGCAACACATTAATACTACTATACTAGAAGTAGGTACACAGTACACATACAAACAAAGGTCTTAATCCAATTGGCTAGCGTAATCCCTTTCTATAAAAGATGAGGTCGTCGAGGTAAACCAACAAAGTCATAAATCAAAATAAAGTACAAGTAGATAACTGACAGCGTGTAATGGCTTGTACAATAACTTTTCTGACTGTCATGTCATTGTGAATAGATTAACAAAGAGCTTAAACGTAAGACATAACCACAAACCGGAATATTTATTTTGCAAATACAGAAATCAGAACACTTAATTTCCACATTTACCACATGATGTATGAATAACTTTTACCCACAGCTGCTTACTCGCTGTTTTGTTACTCAGATTTTTTGCCCTTGACAATAGGATATTTTTTAAAAACCTTTTTCGTTTTTCAGGTAGCTCCGTTTAATTATTCAGAACGTTTTAATCCTTCAATCCGATAGGGAAGAAAGGGCTAACAATTAGACTTTTGAATTTTTAATGTTAGACTTTAAAGGCAGTTACTTCAAGGTTCTAATTAAAAGTTATTAAAAATGATTCAAGTAATAGGTAAATGTAACCCCCCTATCTACTAAAGGCCAACATTAGTAATGTTTCTCTTCATTGCTTAACTTTATAGAGATTAAATAAATTCAGTCCTATTATTTAAAGCCAGTAAGTTCTCGTCTTAGAATCGCATGTAAACAAATGGCTAAGGCAAAAAACTAGGTAGTAGGTTCAGATAGAGTTCGTGAAGATTCCTTGCAGGCTTAAAAATACATGAAATAACCAAATTCTCCAATTCTTCTAAAACTGAAGCATATTTAACACAATTTGAAGCAAGGTCTACGGTCTTCTAATCTATACTTATAATAAAACTGTAGAGAGGTCAATTCTGTACATTGAATATATATTCAAAATTAATATTGGAGGATGAATGGTGATCGATACTGATGACAAAAATGCAATCAGTAAATTTTTTGTCTGTCTGTCTGTCAGTCTGTCTGTCTGTCTGTATGTGCACGCATGGGTCCAAAAACTACTGAAGGGATTTTAACCAAACTTGGTACGATTGTAGTCCATATTCCTGAGCAGGTTATAGGCTATATAACATAACGCTAAGACACATAGGAGTTGAGCAGTGACGATAAATTTGAAGCAAGTCGGACGAAAATGCGCTTTCGAGCTCTTATCCTCGCATACGTTGATCATACACCAAAAGTATGTATTACAAAGATGATGGTCTTCAAAAGATCTACAAAAAAGTCCTTAATAGTATATATCTATCTTTTATAAATTAGCCACAATAACGTGTTTAATCGTTAGGCATTTCTTCAAAGTGTATTAAAATACATAAATATATTGTATTTCACATAGATATATCTTTATCAAACTCCCATATTCAAAAAGTACACTTTAATATTTATATTATAAAAAAAAAATAGGAATCGGTTTATAAACACACAAGATATAGATGAAATAAAACTTCCAAATCTCGCCGCGCCAGTATGGGTACGGCTATACGGTTGATTGTTGTTTAACGCGCGAAACGGCCATCCGCTGCATTTATAAAAAGGCGGGGGCGCTCACGCGCCGACTTCACTCACATTTTGTTTGTTTGGTTGAACGCGGTAATCTAAGGAACTACGGGTAAAAAGTAGAAAAATATTTCAGTGTTGGATAGCCCATTTATAGAGGAAGGCTATAGGCTATATAACATCACGCTACGACCAATAGGAGCGGAGCATAAATGAAAAATATTGCAAAAACTAGGAAAATTCTCTTATGTGAAGCAAACGAAGTTGCGCGGGTCAGCTAGTGAATTATAAAGTTGCAGCATTTGATGGCAAGTTGCCAACTCATTATCATCTTATATTACAATACCTACTGACACGTTTACCCTCTTAACGTCCACATTATGAAGGTATGTACACCTTGAACTTGAGAACTATAAATGTAACTTCATATCTTTAAATCAGGCGAGCACATATCATTATAAGAACACGTGAACAAAAACTAAATAACATTTATCGTATTTTAATTTAATACCTATTTTTTATACCATAGGCTTGTAACTTACAACTCATATATACAAGTTTAACCCTTCCGAGACGGAATGCAGTTATTTGAGGCGTATAGGTGCTCGTTATGCTGTGCAATTAGTATTTTTGATGGTCATTACATTTAATCCCGATTTTAATTAAATATGTTAATTGAAACGTGCCATTCGTGTAGGTTTAAGGGGTCACCTCGCTATTGCTACTGCACCGACTGTTGTGGGTCTGACACCGACTGTCGTGGGTCTCGGAATAATTATTTGTGGACAATTTGTGTGTTCCACACAAATTGTTCCAAGTTTGAATGTTTGTAAAGTCCTCTGCGATACACTGACTTTTTAAATATACAGGTGTCCGGTAATTAATGGTTAAAGCAACTTTATTTTAACATTACATAACATTTTGTATTTTCACCATCGCACAGCCCCAGCTATAATATTACTGTCATGTTAAAAACGAGTTTCAAACATGACTGGGAAAACGAATAATAACACAAACAAATATATTTTTATTTCATAACATTCCAAATATATGCTTACTAATTGTAAATTAAACTATCGCTATCTGTTACTCAATCTGTTTTGGCGCGACAAAAACGACTTCACTTATTCACTTATTTGATATTTCAAGTAAGTAACAGGAAAGAAGAAGCAAGGCTTAGAAAAATATAACGATATGTAAAAGACACCGTCATTATTTTAAATATCATATATCTATATAAAGATTGGATTATTAACAACTTGCCGAAAGGGAATTGCTCAGTTTGTTAGGGTGCTTCGGCTTGGTGTGGACATTAATTATAGTAATAAAAGCGTTGCTTTTTTAATATCTTACACCCAAAACAAACTAAATATGATAAAAAAGCTGCAGCAAGTTGTGAAAATATGCCTTTTCTTGATATACATAATATTACAATATTGTCACTTATAATTGACTGAAAATGAGCATTTCATTGATTGAATAATATCTATATTTATTATAAAAATGATACCTTATTTATGTAACAAATATCTTATTAGAAATGCACGTTTATTTATATGGTAACCCAGAATGGAGCGCAAAAGAAGAAAAATGGCGGTGCCTATGATTTTTATCAGTTTAAATATTTATTTATGCGTGCTTTTTTACCGAAATATTTCCTGCAACGAGTTATTGTTTAATATTTTTTAATTAATTAATTATAATTATTTGTAAATAGATTTTTACTGAGAAATTTGTCCACGCAAAGCCGAAAGTAGCTATTTCCTTTAAAAAACGAGTAGCCGAACAGTTCGCAGCTGTGTATTTCCCACGGCTCCAAGGACGCGTAATACCCAAATTGGAAGCCCGGCCTTAACTCCTGCATTTCAGACAACTTTACACAAGTTTGTCACATTATTAACTGTATAGTTGACTAACAGAAGTATTTCACCATATCTTTATACTCTCAACTCAAATTAGGTACGTAATTCCGCCGGAAGTGATGCCAATAAATCATTCAAATGAGTTGAGTCGTTTATTGTCATTTAAATTTGTATTGAGCCGCGTTTCTATAGTGACCCATTTTAAAGCGATCTTCAAAATGTAATGTCGGAGCACTTTAATTTAATACATACGAATAAGTAAATTTCGAAATCTAATTTAGTCTTTCAAACGCAGATGCGATTTTATAGTCCATTTTGCCTACTTGCTTTGTACAGTAAACGAATATGGCGTACTCAATGATATTATACATTAAATAATGTAAATTCCATAGTAAGAAACTCTGGTCCATAAAATATTGTAATTAATAACTATACTTGCTTGTATTCAGAAATTGATTAATAAATAGCGCAATCGATAACAAAAGAGCTTACGTGACAAATAAATTTATCATTCGAACAATAATTGTGAACCGATTTTGTTTTGAGAGCAATATTAAAACGATCCAATTTCTGAGTCTTCGCTTTTCGTGCGCTTGCAAGATATTTATTTCTTTTCTGTATATATTATCATAGGGTGCGATGGAGCTAAGCTATCTTTAGCTTTATAAAAACTGGCTTTCTATCTTGTACGTAATATAGACATTATCACTACATGACATCTGTATGTATTGTCTTTCTTTTTATGACCTCTCTATTTATTAGAAAGCGAATATAGTCTACAAGTAGTAATGGTTCTATACGTGTATTTGTACATCTATATATTGCTATAGATATATCAGTTATAATGGCAGGTGAGTTTGAAACTCGATATTATCTTAACTTATATTATCTAATATGTAACATCTTCATTTCTTGGTACGGTGCTATAAACCGAGAGTAAGGAAATAATAAATCTATCAATGTTTACCTCATTAATATCGTTGAAGGTCGGTCTATCAAAATAATCATAAGCTTAGGCGGTATCTCTGAAAAATGAATGGCTAGGTACTGTATAATGGTGCAGAATTTAGACAGTATCATAAATATCATTTTGTTTATATTTTATCATTTTGCATACGACAATGAGTCCAGATATAGACAAAGATGAACATACATCAGACATTCAAATTTTGCCTTTATATACGCACTAGATGTGCCCGCGGTTTCACTCGCATTTATAGTTACTGCGCTTCCCCCGTGGGTCATAGCGTGATGTTATATAGCCTATAGCCTTCCTCGATAAATAGGCTAACCAACACTAAAAGATTTTTTTAATTCGAACGAGTAGTTCCTGAGATTAGCGCGTTCAACCAAACAAATAAACTCTTCAGCTTTATAATATTAGTATAGATTAATAATGATGCTGAAATTTTAGGTATTAAATGACATTCGATTCTATTGTAAAATGTGATGTTTGATGAATGTCTCATTTAGAAAGAAGTTATTATGGAAACTAATCATTATGTCTGATGTTAATATTTCTGTGTGTGTGCATGCACATACACAGAAATGTTAATGAATGTGTATGTGTGTGTAAGACGGGAGAGTTTTTAATTATTTACAGCACCAAATAATAAGTGTGTCATCCATATATGTGTGAACATAATATATAGCTTTCAAACGTGTATATGTTCTAAGGAATTACACCTCCAAAAGATTGAAAAGAACGTAAACCACGCCGCGCTAGTATTGTTATTTGTACGTTTAAAAAACTGTAATTTCCCGTAGCAAGGCTTGCAATTTAACTTTTCACTGCCGCTCGCACATTGACACAAGTGAGATCCATCTCCGGTAAGTACCATTAAAAGTTTCACTCACTCCGTTAAAAGGGTCCTTAAGCACACTAGCGGCAACCTGCCACTTCGCTCGTAAGTATTGTCTATTATATCATATTCTACGCTGCTATAAATATACATTCAAACACTCTAGTATTATACGAGTAGAAGTCTTTGATTATTTGTTTACTTTTTATTACATAGGTACATATAAAATTGTTATTTTCAGAACAGGTTAAAATATAGAGAAACTTTGTGTGTTGTGCATGTGGTCTCGAAAAAAGTTTTATTGGGATATTCTGCCCAAAAATTCTAAATAGCAGCATTGCAGGACGGAGTCTGGAATTGTGATCAGTTAACGCTAATAGGCTCCCCTCCATATTAGGCCGGACTAGGCCTTGGGTTTAAATAAATGACAATATGTATGTACAATAACTTTCAGACAGGGTTAATAGATTAATTTATCCATTATCCTCGTTGGTTTCTCGTCATAAGTTTGCGCTTATATTTGCGTACAATCGAGATCCCAGTGAGATCAAACAAAATGTTACTACTCTGTTAGGCAATTCTCAGACACAACACGGATTCTGACAATGTCTCTGGTAGAAAGCAATAGGCTCGACTTTTTACTTAATAGGAGTTTTACGTAAAAAGTCTTGCGGATATATTATGAAGGCGAGTCTAACAAAGCTGACGATTTGTGGTTGTATTTCAACTCTACCTTCCCCTTCGGAAATCTAAAGGCTTTGACTCGTAGTATTATGTTTCTATGAATCTACATAATTAAAGCTAACTTCATATTCGGGTTAATTACTCTATTTAAAGTATTTGTGCTAAATGTCATATAAACAAAGTCTATAAGAACTTTCCTCTTAAAACTATTACAAACTAACAATACGATACAAGAGCTCCATATAAACTTTAACTAGAACTTCGGGAATAAACGCCTTTAAAGTTAGTACCGGATTTCTCTGGAACGACCAGCTTTATTTTCGTTTTCCTTCCTTGAAATTATATTTGTTTAAACGCTTTTTTAAATTTGTAAAGGGACTAAAAGTATACGACTTTATAACTTATAACTATCAGTACTATGAATAACATGGGCTACTTTTTACTATATTTGCCTTCTGCATGTGCGACTAATGCGAGTATGTACATATGTGTACTTATAACATACCTAATAGTAGTGACTGGATTGATCGAGCAAAATGCTAGCGGTCACCACGCTGAGTGGTGTGTGTTCGAATTCCATATAGGACGGGATCATTTGTCAATCCAAAAATGTTATGTTTTAATCTGACTGAAATTTGTGTTCATTAATTCTATATTTTTTAAGTCTCTTGCGACATAGGGATTGTTCCCCAGTGCGGCAGTTGTCATAATAAAGAAATAAACGCGCCGGTTCTTTGTTTTGAAGATATAATTTGATGGTAAGCTCTCGAGTTCGAGTTCAAGGTAAAATGGTAATGGGTTTATTTATTTATTTAATAGCACAACCACATTATTCATATTAAAACATATAAAATTTCGTTAAAAAGAATTTTGTTTGACATGACACTTACGGAGTACATAACATTGGCTGGTTATAAAGAAGTTAAATATTTACACTTGTATATAACTATTATAACTTAATTTATCTTTAAAAGATTACACAGTACCTACTAGAATTAGAATAAAACAGTTTAAGCAATTGAGCTTTGAATTTGCTAAACGATTTACCCAAAATGTCAATGTCTGGAGTATGGATAATATTGCACTGATCAAGAACTCTATGTGTAGGTGATTGCCGACCCAAATTCTACAAAATCCTAGACATAAAATCAATCGAACCTTTCATATACGAAAGGTTCGATTGATTTTTTGCCTAGGATAAGAGCGAGGAATAGCCAAGGGTAGTTTTTCTAATAGATGGGTTATTCAATTAGGAAAATATCAGTAGCAGTAGGTACAGCGTCTAGAAACATACACCTGGTATACGGCAACAGGCTTGCCCTTAAGTGGTATAATAAACAGCTGCCAAAATGTGGGTACAATACACTTCTTCTTTTCTATATATCACCCTGGCATACTAATCATTAGAAGACGCAATCTAATCATTTATTTTAATTAAAAACAAGTTTTCGCACTAGTGAACAAGCCCTGTATTGCGACGGACTTCATTAACGAACATAAAGTACAATCACACATGAACAAAAATCAAAATCCATAGATTTATTTATATATCCGCTCCCAAATATGGCTAGTGACCCACTTCTGAAGCCGTGGGCGATCCACGAAATTCTAAGATGGTAATTATCGGAACGGATTGAACCATAAATAAAGCTAGAAGAGAGTATAGTCAAGAGAGTATAGTCAGGATCGACCTGCCATAGAACTAAATAAACTACATCCTCTCATTAATTAAACAAAAGGCATATACACTTTATAGAAGTTATATTTATAATATGTCATTACTTATCCGAAAGTACCCTAATATTGAATAATTAAAATATATTTATTACAAGATTTTTTAACAGCTTCGCTCCCCTTTATGTAGACTTGGTCAATAAACTTTTATTCCTTGGGAACAGTACTTTTTTTCGGATGAAAGGTACCCTATGTCCTTTTCTGTATCCCAGACAGCGATTATGTATAATATAATGATATCTATGTATATAATTTGATAATGATCAGTCAAGTAGTTAAGGCGTGAAAGCGTAATAAACGAGCAAATAAACAAACTTACATTCGAATTTAAAATATTAGTTAGGATTACCAGTTCTCCAATGACATTAGTCTTTGAAGATGTGCGATGTCTGCTAACCTGGTAGTCTTTTCACTGGATCAACATGGTGGCTTATGAGCTAACCCTTCTCCTGAAGAGGCCTGTGCCGCGCGGTGCGTTTGTTTATAAATAGGGCTGAGACGATATGATTATAATTTATATAGCCATGTGCCCGACGAGATTGCGCATCAGCAACGTTACAGAAACTATGAGATTTTCTCAAGTGTTAGTTTTTGCGTAACCTGATCTGCCCAAGCTCTGATGGGTTATTTACGCGTAAACAAATAAAAATGTATTATTTTTATAGGTCTCTTATTTTTTTCCCTTAGTGGATACATTTTCATAATTCGTTCTTATTGCACATTTATGTATTTAAAGGCATTGCTGTGTAGTCACAGGAATGTCTTGTCTATGTATTACTTTTAGATCCTTCAATCTATATTGTTTCTATGCCTTCTTACCTAATACTAACTTGCATAAACTGTATTTTTTTTAACTTAGTACTGGAACCACTCAAGGATTCCGCGAGACAGGCCTGACCTAGTGTGGAGTGATCATGACCAATTTTTTCCTTAATCTACAAATTATGTTTTGGTAATTTTAATGCTATAAGAACATATAAACGACTTACCTTCTATTACAAAACATCAGTGTGTTGTTTGCTGATAACGTATCAATTATTATTGTAAATGAAGACAAAACTAGGCAATATAACAATTTAATGAATGCAGAGGTTCAATGTGTTTTAAACTGGATGGAATGTAATAATTTGCAGGTAAATTTAACAAAAACGAAATTAATTACATTTCATAATTATAATAATTTGACAAAATTAATTTTAATTTCAATTTGACATGCAGAGATGAAATAATCGAAAAAGTTGACGAAATAAAATTCCTAGGATTAACATTAGCTAAGCACTGCAACTGGAAGTCTCATATACAATCTGTGTGCAAAAAACAAAACAAATTTGTATTTGCACTTAAAAAAATTAGGCGTACTTCTGGACAGAAAAGGGCAATAATAGCTTACCACGGCTATGTTGCTTCGGTCCTAAGACATGGTTTACTTCTTTGGGAAAACTCAACAAATGTAAATTAAGCATTTATTGTACAAAAAAGTGTATTAGGGCTATATGCGCAGTCGATACATTAACATCATGCAAACCCATATAAAAAACTGAAACTTCACACATTGGCGGGTCTATACCTATTGCAGGTGTGTAATTTTGTAAGAGATCATGCTAGTTTATTTAGGAAATATGAAGATGAGGTGGACTCTAGAGTCAAAAAAAGAGATCCATCAAGACTGATAATGCCAATGAGAAAAACTGCCTTGTCTCACAAAAATTGTTGTCATGACTATTAAAATATATAATAGAATCCCAAAATATATAAGGGAATTGCCAAATGGGAAATTCAAGAAATCACTAAATGATTGGTTATTACAGAAATGTTTCTATATGGTAGATGAATTGTTACAAATTTGATTTGGATTCAGTAAACAGTGGTACCACCTCCTTTTCTGATCATGAAAATATGGCTGTGTCTTCTTCTTCTTCTTCTTCTTTGATGAATAACATTAACAAAAATATATTCATGTTTTCTGACCAAATAGGAGTAGGTTTTAGTGGACTAATTAATTCTCATACAGAGACGCCTTGCATAAATATTTGTTCCCCTGGGGCTAGGTTAGGTTCTATAATTGATAAGTTAAAAACTACAAAATTAAATGCAGAATCAACAGTAATATTTCTTTATGGTGACAGCTTATCTGTCACTAAAAAAGAGGCAATCCATTTGACAGAGGTAATAGAATCATTACATTATAAAGTAGGGTGTAACTTTATTCTTTGTGCATTACCATATTCTTATGTACTAACACATGAACAAAATAGGAATATTGGAAAACTTAATTTACTTTTTTATAACAGTACATGTTACAACAATTATAGTTTATTTTTTGACACTAATAAGTTTATTAGTAAATTTTTATTGACTAAAGATACAATGTATCTATCTTCTTTTTATAAAAAGCAACTTGCTAAATTATTAGCATTTAATATAATATGTAGCGACTCAGGTACCAGTAGGGTAATTAAGGTTTTAGGACATAGTAGTATTTCTACTACAAATTCAAATATTGACACTTCTAGTAGTTTAAACTGTTAGATGAGACAAAGGATAGGCATACACACAGTATTAGACTAATTCATCAGAATATTCAGGGTCTATCCGGCAAGGAGTTAGAATTAGATTTATTTTTTAAACAACATAATATTCAAATATGTTGCATAACAGAACATTGGTTAAGAACTAATCAATTAATATTTAATAACGAATATTATTCAATTGTAAGTGCGTTTGTAAGAAAGAATTCTATACATGGTGGCTCTCTAATATATGTATGTAACAATCTAAAATGTAAAGAACGTAAAGATATAGTAAATCTTTCTATCGAGCGCACTGTTGAACTATCCTGTGTGGAATTAGAGCAACATGTCATAGTTTGTGTATACCGACCACCGCAAAGTGATTTTAGTGTATTTGAAACCGTAATAGAGGATATTTTAAAACGCTTGAGTTCTAGTAATAGGCATATAGTAGTGTGTGGTGATTTTAATGTTAATTTACTTGAGCAGTCAGTTGTCTCTTTAAGACTTATTAGTTTATTTAGATCATTTAATTTACAGCATTTATTTTCTGAACCCACTAGGATCACTTCACATTCTGCTACCTGCTTAGATAATGTATTTTGCGACTGCCAATTTCTAAATAGGGCCATATTGAGTGAACTTACATCTGACCACTGTGGGCAAAAGGTAGTATTTCCTGTGAGTACAATTCTTAAAGAGAATAAGGTCACATGTAGACCGATGACATCTAATCGCTTAAAGGAATTTAATGATAACATAAGTCTCAAAGTTGTCAATATGGACCTTTCTCTGGATAATCCAGACGAACTATATGAGTCTTTACTTAACATAATTACTTTAGAATATAATAATATTTTTAAATGTAAGACCTTTAGTCAGAATAATAGGATTAAGTTTTGTGACTGGGCAACATCTGGGATATATAAAAGTAGAGCAAAGCTATATGAATTATATGGTATGAAACAATACAATTTCGATCCAAATTTTATTCAATATGTTAAAAATTATTCAAAATTATTTAAAAAGACTTGTGCCACTGCCAAGTCCCTTTACCTAAAAACTAAAATTCAAAAATCTAATAATAAAATTAAAACTACATGGAACATTATTAACAATGAAACAGGTCGCAGCAAGGTGCGTGATAATAAATTTGAACTGAATATAAATAATAGCGTAATTTCAAATAATTTGGAAGTAGCCGATACATTCAATAACTACTTCGCAAAAATACCTTTAAACATAACTAGTACCCTTAGGTCTTGCCCAGCTCGAGCAGAATACTTAGTTAGGTGCAACGTGGAAGAGTGCAAGATACTATTTAGTTTTGAGCGTGTACATCCGTATGATATAATTAAAGTATTTAAGTCGCTTAATTCAAAAAAATCAGCTGACTTCTGGGGTATTTCGGTAAAATTAGTTGAAAGTATTATTGTTAATATAGCGCCACACCTAGCCGCAATATTCAACGGATGCATTGATGTGGGCATTTTTCCAAACTTAATGAAATGTAGTAAAATAATACCTTTATTTAAAAATGGTTGCAAAAGTGACCCCATTAATTTTAGGCCGATTTCAATATTACCTGCTATTAGTAAAATATTTGAGAAGATTATATTACAGCAATTAGAGAGCCACTTCAGTGTAAACAATTTATTTCATGCAGATCAATATGGTTTTAGGAAGGGCCGTTCTACGATAGATGCGGGTGTTACGCTTTTAAAACATATATTCAGTGCCTGGGAGAATTCGCATGATGTCATTGGCGTATTCTGTGATCTCTCTAAAGCCTTTGACTGCGTTGACCATCAAACGCTGTTGCGAAAACTCAGGCATTATGGCATCCGAGATACTGCACTTGACCTAGTTGATTCCTACCTAAGCGATAGACTACAACACGTTGATATCAACGGAAGTAGATCTTCTGGATTACCAGTCACAATGGGCGTGCCACAGGGCTCGATTTTGGGACCCTTTCTGTTTTTAGTGTACGTAAATGATTTGCCGTTCTTTGTTCAGCATTTGTGTGACATTGTTTTATTCGCGGATGACACATCCCTTATTTTTAAGGTAGACCGAAAAGCACCAAATTTACGTGCTGTTAATGATTCACTCGCGGAAGTCCTGGACTGGTTTACGGCGAATAATTTACTACTTAACTCTACAAAAACTAAATGTATCAAGTTTACATTGCCAAACGTAAAGAGTCCTAACGTGAATATAATTTTAAATGATGAAATTATTACTTTAGTTCAATCAACAGTCTTTTTAGGATTAACTTTAGATCATAAAGTTCAGTGGGGCGCTCAAATATCGTGTCTTGTAGGGAAACTTAGCTCAGCCGCATACGCAATTCGGAAAGTAAGACAGCTTACTGATATAGATACTGCAAGACTAGTATATTTCAGTTACTTTCATAGTGTCATGTCCTACGGTATATTATTGTGGGGCAAGGCAGCTGATATTGAGACAATTTTTATTCTTCAAAAGCGTGCAGTACGTAGCATTTATAATTTAGGACCACGAGTTTCCCTGAAAGATCGATTTAAAGAAATAGGCATACTTACTGTTGCGTCGCAATATATATTTGCTAACATTATGTTTATTAAACATAACATTTACTTATATAATAAGAATAGTGATATCCATAACGTAAACACTAGAAATAAGCATAAGTTAGTAGGCCCATATCATCGTTTACATAAAGTTCACAATACATTTGCGGGACTCGGTATACGTTTTTTTAATAAATTACCTATTACTATAATTAATTTACCATTGTTTAAATTTAAAAACGCCGTTAAAAAACAACTTATTCGGAAGGGTTATTATTCAGTCAACGACTACTTAAATGACAAAAACTCATGGAGCTAGTTGCTTGTTGCATACAGGATTCAAAGATCTGTATTACTTATAAGTCAATTTAAGCCTTTGCATAGTCACAAAGTGTAAGTGTATGCGCCATCATGCCATCTTACTGTCTATTTTAGATTTATATTAAATAATATATCTTAGCTCAAATTATTTCCTCTCTATAATATTATTAAGTTATTATTGTTATTATCTTTAGTTTTTTATAGTCAGTAGTATATGGCATAATGGCTGTAACACCTTGTTAATCTGAGTTGTAAAATACTGACATTATATTTAACTGGCGATTTAAAAGAGTGGCCGTGAGTTTCTTGCAGGTTTCTTCTCATAGGCTCTACCCTTTGCCTGAACCTAGCAACTAACCTAAATGTAGCTTCAGTAACTTAGTAAACTCACTAACCTATATACTTTGACGTTCATAAGTGTTACTTTGTGACCTAAATTAATAAATTATTTTTGACTTTTGACTTTTGACTTTGATAATTTGATATTTTTACTTGACATTATATAATTTTAGTTTAATTTTTTTTTATTTTGATTGTATTTAAATGAATTATCGACATTACTTTCTAATTTTATTTTGACATGACCTTAAAATGTATACTTAATATTAGGACCTTTATTGATTTTTAACGTTTGTGGCTACTTATAATTATTATAAATTCTTGCATGTCGGGTAAACCGGCGAAATATGTGAACATTTTTTATCATGTACATTTGAACAACCTACTACCATGTTTCATGCAAATAAATAATCATTTCATTTCATTGTAAGGTCTATTGTTTAAGATAACCTCTGTATATGTTTTTGACTAATAAAAATCTTATCTTCTAAAGAGGCTTAGGCTATGCGTTTGTTGTTAGTCAATGAGTGCTACTTACAGTTTATTAGGCAGAGTAGCAATTGTTAATTTTAATTAAAACTTTTATGGATTCGTCAAATAGATATAATAACATTTATTATTGCAAGAACATCAAAGCATTACCTATGCGACACGAGAGACCCACAGAGCGCATCTTATCATAAGCCCATGTATGACTTAGATAAAATAAAAATAACCCAACATTAGTTTTAATAAATAAATAGTAACCAAATTACATGTACACGTATCAATCCAAAGTACAGCGTGACGAATTTGTTAGACAGAGTTTCACATCTCCTTCGTTAGTCTATTTACACAAACAAAATAACTTTCTGCAGGATACTATAAAATTCTTGCCGGTAGCTTATATCCATCTAGGTCAATATCTTCTAAACGACTTGTAATCTATCTTGCCGTAATGCACTGCGGTTTTGAGCTCATAGTGACCTTCATCATAAAGCTAATGGCTTGACTGAGGAATTTAAGGAGCAAGTTTACCACAGCTACTTAATGCGAGTAAGTAGACTCAACAAGTTCATAAGCTTTATGGCAGTAATTAAAAGCATACAGGTGAATTTACGCACAACTTCACTCTGCAATATGCATACTGTGTATATAGAGAGAGCGAGAGAATTTTTAAGCGAATAAAAATAAGTTTTAGGCGATTATCATACGCCATCGCGCACCGCCGCGGAAGGCGGTGGCGGTAAAGCCGATTTCGTAGCGGTGCCCCGGATGGATTTAACGCGGTTTTGACCAGTTTGATCATTTTTCAATTGCAAGGACACCAAGGATGATCCGCGCGGTTATGCAGCGTCCCGTGTATGAGGCGCCGGGCCGCCGGGCGGCAGCGCGGAGGGGCGGTGGCGGTGAGGCACCGCTTGACCTCGCGGTCGGGCGGTGTACGTGTGTTAGGCATCAACGGATTTAGTAGAAGCCAATGCGACATGAGATCCGCTTCACCGCCTCCCGCGGCGGTGCGCGGTGCCGTGTTAATCGCCTTAGTTTCTCGTAGTAATTATTTTTAAATATATTTCGAAAAGAATTGCGGATGGTAACTCAAGAGAACATTAGAATATCTTAATCACTTTGAATGGTAAATAAATTATGGATGTCAGATGATGTGATGACAGTTCTAATTGGGTAAGGATAGCAGGTCACCAAAAGCTGAAACATGAGTGCGTAATAACGATGACGACGACGAATACAATACCTTAACAGTTAAATTTTGCACTCATCGGTCTTACGCCTACTCATTTTTGTTAGAGAGACCTGTTACCCTAATTCAATTACCTACTGACTGTAACTGGTTACATTAGAAACCGACCTCAATACGGTTATTAACAACTAGATTTTGCCCGCGGCTTCGCTCGCATAAATGTAGGTTAGGTTAATAACAGTTTTTTTTCCTGGATGAAAGATACTCTATGGCTTTTCTCTTCCACTGACAACGTGTATGCGAAATTGCATGATGACAAATAAAAAGACAAACTCACATTCTTGTCTATTATTTATTACAAATAAATAAAATTAAAGTGTCTGTTTGTAATGTCAAAATAACAGCTTTTTATCTAATGCATATGAAAGTATATAAGGTACCAATATGAAAACATTCATTTTTAAAATTTTTGTCTGTCTGTTTGTTCCGGCTAATCTCCGAAACGGCTGAACCGATTTTGACGGGACTTTCACTGGTAGATAGCTGATGTTATAAGGAGTAACTTAGGCTACCTAGATTTTAGGAAAAAAATAGGGTTCCGCGGAGACAAACACTTTTTAGTCAAAATCTAGGCGGACGAAGTCGCAGGTAACAGCTAGTTTATAATATTAGTTAGGATAAAGTTTGGAAGAAGAAGAATCAAGGTAACAAAGACGCAATACACGTAATAAATTATTAGCACAATATCACGTTTACCTACATTAAATCATGATATGTGTATCTCACCGTACTGTAAACACGGTCGATTGTTGTTCAAATACAACTAATTAATTAGACAGCATTCCATGATTTAGCTATACAAACTTGGCAAAGCCTAGGCAATAGAAATGTGAGTTTATAGCTAGACCGCTGTGGAATTGCCAAATATTATTATGTAACCTTCAAATCTGACAAACTGACCTTCTGCAGATAAATCTATTTTACGCTTGTATTCTGCGAAAACGGGGCGGAACTGGAAAGCTACATAGTAAACAAAGTCTGCATTTATATACTAACCTATGTAACTTCGTTGGGTAATATAATGAACTAGTAATTGCAATAAAATAACCTCGCTTTGATCTGCAATCGGCTTAGTCTTACAACACGGGCACGAATAGCGTAGAATATGGGGGTACATGGAAAAACAAAATGTATACGTGGATTTACGAACATCTATCTCACAAGCGGCAGCCTGACATCGCTGCGCGAGTCGGCTTGTGACCACGACGAGGCAACCTGGCCCTAACGTCAAACCTTCCAAAAAGGTATATTAATAATATTCTAATAATATTCTATAATATTCTATCACATACACACAGCACTATCTAGCCCAAACTAAGCAGAGCTTGTACTATGGGTTCTAGACAATGGATAAAGATACATATTACATACGTTTTTTTTTGTAAATTCATACATATTATACATAGAAACACCCAGACCAAGACAAACATCCATGTTCATGCACACAAATGTTTGACTTGTGCGGGAATCGAACCCGCGACCTCATGCGTGGCAGTCGGTTACACTAACCACTACGCCATCGAGGCCGTCAAATACTGAGCATCGTCGCTTTAATGCCCGTTTTTCGTGATAAATGTACATTATGCAACTCTTAAGTATAAAGTAATTACTATTATGAAGCCGTGACACGTCCGAGCCGCAACCAACCACACTTAGACTAAAACCTAACCTGCGTTTGGAAAATACTGCTAATGGTTGTGAATCCGTTACTAATAAGTTAGCAATACTCAAGTATCATAACTTAAAACTACAACACTGCAAAGAACGAAACACATAATTCTAATCCTAATTAATATTATAAATGCGAAAATGAGTTTGTTTGTTTGTTACGCTTTCACGCCTTAACTACTCAACCGATCAATATGAAATTTTGCATACACGTTGTCAGGGGTACAGAATACGACATAGGATACCTTTCATCCAGAAAAAATAACTGTTGCAAACCTAACCTAACCTAACCTACATTTACGCGAGCGAAGCCGCGGGTGAAAACTAGTGTACCTAATAATAAATTTAAAACAAGCACTACTACTACCGCTAGCCGCTATATGAAAGCAAATATTGTATCTTAATAAAATGTTTAGTTATTTCAGTTACATTGTTCGTTTCGTCGTTGTATTTACAAAATGAATGAAATATATTCATCGGATTACTCTTGAAGATGGATCTTAAATTATATATTTTATATCGGCCGCCATATGTTTTTTAACGATTGCTATAACCAAGTGGTTTGTTTGTTTACGTTACATTAAGTAGACTTAATTTAATCCTTCTCTAAACGTTTTTGAGTGATATTTTCAATTTAGTTTCAGTATTGTTCGTTGTTTTGTATTTGTAATAAGCAGCGATAGCCAAGTAGGAAACCATTGTACTACCACGCAGAGATCTCGAGTTTAATCCTAAGACACCTCTGACCTTTCGAAGTTATGTGCGTATTAAATAGCTCATTATCGCTCACCTTAACGATGAAGGAAAACATCGTGAGGAAACCAATGTTCTGGAAGATATGTGAAGTCTGCCAACACGCATTGGTCCAGCCTGGTGAACTACGGCCATACTCTTCTCATACTTGGGACTCTTCTCAGTATGAGAAGAGTTAGGTCATGGTTTATCCGTACCCAAGAGTGGAATAGTTTATAAACAGGGCTAATAATATTATTAATACCGTGTGTTCAAAGAATATTTGAGGATTCTGCATCGCAATTATCGAACTAATAATAGTACAATTTTTCCAAGGGGCTTGATCTTACCATACATTACATGTCAAGGATGTCTTGTTTTGGTGCGTGATTTTAGGGATCGGTACGCACCAGCCCGCAATGGTGAGCACCATACCTAATAGACCGTCCGTAATAGAGTAAAGGCGTAGGTAACAGTGTGCCACAAGTTAAATCGTGTACCAGGTCATCATCATCATCATCATCATCATCATCAGGCTATGATAGTCCACTGCTGGACATAGCCCTCCCCCAAAGAGCGCCATAGCGCCCTGTCTTCAGCTTGCCGCATCCAGCATCTGCCTGCAGTCTTTCGCAAATCGTCATCCCACCTGGTCGGAGGGCGTCCTACACTACGTTTGCCGAGTCGCGGTCTCCACTCAAGAACACGCTTACCCCAGCGGTTGTCTGTTCTTCGCGCGATATGGCCAGCCCACTGCCACTTCAGATTGCTAATTCTCTGGGCTATGTCGATGACTTTGGTTCTCTGTCGGATGTATTCGTTACGAATCCTATCCTTCAGAGAAACTCCGAGCATAACTCTCTCCATAGCTCGCTGAGCGACTTTGAACTGGTGGACCAACCCTACCGTGAGTGTCCATGTCTCGGCTCCGTAGGTCATGACGGGTACCAGGTCGCGCCCATAGAATTGAGTCTGTCCAAGCTTAGATGACTCCATCCGTAGCTGTCTACGATCATTACGAAGTTTCAATAACAAACTCTTTTCCAAATTGAAATTGCTCTATTACAAAATATTTGTATTCACACAAAAAAAAATCTTATTTCAAACTAGATTTTGGCCACGGTTTCGCTCGCGTATATGTAGTAGGTAGGTTATGTTACTCGCAGTTCTTTTTTCTGGATGAAATGTACACTATGTCTTACTCTGTGCCCTAAACAACGTGTAATATGCGAAATTTCATGATCGGTCGAGTAGTTAAGGCGTGAAGGCGATACAAACAAACTCACATTAGGATAATACATTTTGTATAGTAACATTATATAGTATGATTTTAGAATAGTTGAACCTATTATCACTAAATACTGACGATAATCTAGTGTCCTTTTTATTCTCTCCAACTAAAGTCTCGCGGCATGTTGAAGTCACTACAGTAATAGGTGATTTAAACTTCCACCGCAACACCGATAACTTAACCGAGGAGCTACCGTGACTGAAACATAATCCGCTTAAATCAGATTACGAACCAAAAAACGGTAAATTATAAAGGCTTTAACAAATTAGCGTAACTAAGTAAGAAGATATTTCATCTTTATATATTTACTAGCGGACCCGACAGACGTTGTCCTGTACACACGTCTTTAATTTCATACTTTTTTTAATGAGCTGAAACAATCTGGACCGCTTTGATGAAAATTATTATTGAAAAGTTATTACTTTGTTAAATAAATAACAGCATCGTAAATGAAAACTTTAACTCATTTTAATGAAAGGTGAAAAAGCTTGCACGCAAAACATTTTATAACATATATATTTATTTATTTTTAATTTACAAAAACTTATTTTAGCGTAATGCCATTGGATGTACAATATTTTTAGTTAGTCCATGAGGAGTATAAACAAACAAACTCGATGGTTTTCCAACTCTGGAACACGCAACGTACAATTGGCCGTGAGAAAAACACGGATTTTCTAAATCTAAGCCACAAAATGTCATCGTTTGACCTTGTGACTTATTAATAGTCATAGCATATGCCAAACGGATCGGAAATTGTAAGCGTTTAAATGGTATAGGTGAATCTGAAGGAATCATTGGGATCCGCGGTAAAAGTACAATTTCACCTTGGAATTTTCCAGATAAAATATTCGCTTCAATAATGTTGCCCATGATTTTTTTTATAACTAATCGCGTGCCATTACACAATCTCGGGGCATTTAAATTACGAAGCAAAATTATAGGTGAGCCAATCTTCAGTCGCAAATTATGTGGTGGCATTCCAGGTAAATCTAAAGAATTCAAAAATTCTACTGGATAGTTGACCACTTCGTCAGGATCAACAACGGTGTCAATTGATTTAAATGTAATTTCATTACCAGGCAATGACTGTTGTATTTTAAAATTGATGGCGTCTACATCTAAATTTTTTGCAGCTAAAATAGCTCGCTCTCGTAGCCATTCATGATTAGTATAGTTATATCTTAAATCTGGAAAGATACTATTTATTAATTCATCTTTGGTAGCCACCATGTTGCAAAAGTTCTCTGGAAATTTAATAAATTGGGTATCTTCATACAGTTGAATTTTACCGTTGCCAATGTCTAACAATTGTTCAGAGAATCCTGACGCTAATGGATCATTTTGTAGTTGAACGCGCATATTGATAGTAAGGCTCAATTTACTGACACTCCGCCATAGATAAGATTCCTTCAAACATGCGTTTACTTCGTCTGCATATGTCGCACGTGGAATTACTGGCAATGTTTGCCTGAAATCACCAGACAGTAGCAGTAGAGCACCACCGAAAAGCCTAGTATTATCTTTGATATCCTTCAGGGACCTGTCGAGAGCTTCAAGCGAATGCTTGTGGGCCATTGTACATTCATCCCAAATAATAATTTTGCATTTTCTCAAAACTTCAGCCATGCCGGAATGCTTCTTTATGTTACACATTGCTTCGGGATTTGTATGAACATTCAAAGGTAACTTAAGTGCTGAATGCGCAGTCCGTCCACCATCAAGTAACGTCGCTGCAATGCCTGATGAAGCAATGGCCAATGCAATATGATTTTGTGATCGAATGCGCGCAAGTATCAGTGAGATAAGAAAGGTTTTACCAGTGCCACCTGGTGCATCCAAAAAAAAGAATCCACCTTGTTGTGCTGCAATTGATACGTTAATTTGATCATATACATTTCGTTGTTCAGCTGTAAGCAATTGTTCATTATTAGCAACAAAAGTAGCCAACGAAGTCTTATCAAACTGGTGTTCACGTTGAACATCACTGTTGATGATATCTACTGCTGGGCGGTTCGGCGCCGGCATGCCAAAATGGATGAGTGGCATGTTTGAAATAAGAATACAAATATCCTCAATCATAATTAAAGCCTCATTGTATATTTCTGCGGAGAATTGAATATCAGGATTTTGATTAGTAATTCTAATAATTTAAATGTAGTAAAATAATACCTTTATTTAAAAATGGTTGCAAAAGTGACCCCAGTAATTTTAGGCCGATTTCAATATTACCTGCTATTAGTAAAATATTTGAGAAGATTATATTACAGCAATTAGAGAGCCACTTCAGTGTAAACAATTTATTTCATGCAGATCAATATGGTTTTAGGAAGGGCCGTTCTACGATAGATGCGGGTGTTACGCTTTTAAAACATATATTCAGTGCCTGGGAGAATTCGCATGATGTCATTGGCGTATTCTGTGATCTCTCTAAAGCCTTTGACTGCGTTGACCATCAAACGCTGTTGCGAAAACTCAGGCATTATGGCATCCGAGATACTGCACTTGACCTAGTTGATTCCTACCTAAGCGATAGACTACAACACGTTGATATCAACGGAAGTAGATCTTCTGGATTACCAGTCACAATAGGCGTGCCACAGGGCTCGATTTTGGGACCCTTTCTGTTTTTAGTGTACGTAAATGATTTGCCGTTCTTTGTTCAGCATTTGCGTGACATTGTTTTATTCGCGGATGACACATCCCTTATTTTTAAGGTAGACCGAAAAGCACCAAATTTACGTGCTGTTAATGATTCACTCGCGGAAGTCCTGGACTGGTTTACGGCGAATAATTTACTACTTAACTCTACAAAAACTAAATGTATCAAGTTTACATTGCCAAACGTAAAGAGTCCTAACGTGAATATAATTTTAAATGATGAAATTATTACTTTAGTTCAATCAACAGTCTTTTTAGGATTAACTTTAGATCATAAAGTTCAGTGGGGCGCTCAAATATCGTGTCTTGCAGGGAAACTTAGCTCAGCCGCATACGCAATTCGGAAAGTAAGACAGCTTACTGATATAGATACTGCAAGACTAGTATATTTCAGTTACTTTCATAGTGTCATGTCCTACGGTATATTATTGTGGGGCAAGGCAGCTGATATTGAGACAATTTTTATTCTTCAAAAGCGTGCAGTACGTAGCATTTATAATTTAGGACCACGAGTTTCCCTGAAAGATCGATTTAAAGAAATTGGCATACTTACTGTTGCGTCGCAATATATATTTGCTAACATTATGTTTATTAAACATAACATTTACTTATATAATAAGAATAGTGATATCCATAACGTAAACACTAGAAATAAGCATAAGTTAGTAGGCCCATATCATCGTTTACATAAAGTTCACAATACATTTGCGGGACTCGGTATACGTTTTTTTAATAAATTACCTATTACTATAATTAATTTACCATTGTTTAAATTTAAAAACGCCGTTAAAAAACAACTTATTCGGAAGGGTTATTATTCAGTCAACGACTACTTAAATGACAAAAACTCATGGAGCTAGTTGCTTGTTGCATACAGGATTCAAAGATCTGTATTACTTATAAGTCAATTTAAGCCTTTGCATAGTCACAAAGTGTAAGTGTATGCGCCATCATGCCATCTTACTGTCTATTTTAGATTTATATTAAATAATATATCTTAGCTCAAATTATTTCCTCTCTATAATATTATTAAGTTATTATTGTTATTATCTTTAGTTTTTTATAGTCAGTAGTATATGGCATAATGGCTGTAACACCTTGTTAATCTGAGTTGTAAAATACTGAAATTATATTTAACTGGCGATTTAAAAGAGTGGCCGTGAGTTTCTTGCAGGTTTCTTCTCATAGGCTCTACCCTTTGCCTGAACCTAGCAACTAACCTAAATGTAGCTTCAGTAACTTAGTAAACTCACTAACCTATATACTTTGACGTTCATAAGTGTTACTTTGTGACCTAAATGAATAAATGATTTTTGACTTTGACTTTGACTTAATCCGATGCAAAATATCTTCACTCATTGAGTCTTTATATTTGTTCCAGAGAGCAGATGCTTCAGACGGAAAACACGTTGTTAATATTATTGAAAATAATTGACGAATTTGTTGTGGAGAAGAGCTCAGTGCTGCATCTGCAAGTGTGAGATCCCAATGGTTATCATCCTCCAATAAATGTAACTCACGACACGCATCGAAGAAAGTGTCGTATAAAATACCATTGACTTTTCGTAAATATTGGAAGGATGTCGGTCCAAGAACATTAACCAATAACAAACGCAAAAAAAAACATTCGCGTTGCTTAGGATGAACTGTATATAGTCGACCTAAAGTATTTGTCATAAATATGTCGGCGAATCCTGGGACTGGAATCCCTCGTTTTCGTGGTTCCCAATTTTTCGATTGCTTATTCCATGTAAAAAATTTAGGAACATCAGTATACATTAATGTTTTTGCGAATTGACCAACAACATCTTGTCGATTACAAAGATTGAAAAATTCAGTAAGAGTTGTTTTTGGAGCCGTTAATGCTTGTTGTAGTGCAGTCTGTTCTGTAAAATAAACACGCTGTCCGTTTTCAAGATGCACAGCCAAATGTATAACTGCAGGATCCCTTTCATGTATAGGAAACGTAAAAATGCGCCAGACAGCTTCATTGCTACTTATGTATCGACCCATTTGATAACGTGTTATTTCGTCATTGTCATTTACATTTTGAACAGCAAATATAGCTTTATCACTGCCCTTGTGAACGTACTTACAAATGTATTTGATAGATTTCACCGAACTGCACAGTTCAACGTTTATGTGCGCTTTATAGGTTTTGCATAGTAATGGCGAATATGGAACCACCCACCGATTATCAATATCTACTCTTACACCGTTTGACAGTCGCAATTCATACGATTGACCGCCATTATCTACGTCTCTGCGCCGGTAAGATGGATAACCGTCAATATTGGTGATAGTATCAGTTTGACATGGTTTTGGAAAACGTTTCGTACATTTTCCATCATTCATGCATGGTGACATCATGTTTAGAGTACCGCATGGACCATGAATCATATTAGTAGTAACAATGTTAAACAGTTCTTGATCAACATTCGGATCTGGAATTTCCGCTGAAATAATTTTGTCAATTTCTTCTGGGCGTACTTTATCCACCAACCAAATCAAAATATGCGCATGAGGTAAACCTCGTTTTTGCCACTCAACAGAGTAAAGCCAACAACGTGTTTCACCAAAAACCGAGTAATGTGTGATCAAATTCATCAAAGATTTTAATTTTTGTTTAAAGACACGCGCAGTGATATCGTGGCGATGCATCGATGTTTGACCTGACAACAGCAAGTTTTTGATTTCATCCCAATTTGGATTACATGTAAATGTGATAAAAAGATCTGGTCGACCGTATGCACGTACGTATGTCATAGCGTCTTGAATATATTCTTGCATATGACGCGGACTACCAATATATGATGATGGGAGAATATATGTGGTACCGATGTTGTTAATGACGTTTGTTGCATCTACATTACCGATTACTGCATCACGCAAATGAATATACTCTTCAGCTCGAAGTTTTGCTTGATTGAATTTTATATACCTTAATCTTTCACTTTCAATTTTTACATACATATCGACGATGTACTGATGAAATAGCTGTCTACAGCGGAGAATATTATTATCTTCATTAGCACGAATCATTAACCGATATGCGTAGAAATTCATGGCACTAACTTTCTTGGTCAGTTCTTCACCTGTAAATAAATATAATTATGAGATAAACAAAAATTATTTATTCAAAAAAAAAATTGTAAGATAATCTATAAGTTGTACCTGTAGTTGGATTCCGTTGTTTAATATTTAAATGATATCCGTCTTCTCCTTCCCAAAATATTAACGGATACTGCAAAGCATTGTAAGAACGATGATTGTCTTGAATTATTTGCATCGTATTATCTCTGCGTTGTATGCGAATGTCTCTACGTTCACATGGGTCACCAGCCATAACAACTGCCACTTCATTAATGGTTGGAACATTATATGTGCCTGCGTGCTCTCCATAGGGTACTTTGTCTGCTTTAATAACAATGACATAGTTATCGTTTTGCAGTCTGTTAGAAAGAGTCTTGAACAATTGTACTAATTGGTTATGGTTTTGCAAAAACCTTTCCAAAATGTCCACAATTTCTCGTTCCTCCATCTGTTCTATATGGTTGTAAACGCAGCGTGTATGTGATTGTTGCTCTTCATTCCCCATAAAATAAATTTGTAAAAATTTTGGATCGGCATCAGGCATTGGAAGTAACGAACCAATTTGGTGATATACTTGGCCTTGAATTTTGAATGTGGATTCAAAATTACGGCCATCTTCATTATGAATAATTTTTGTTGCTGCAAATGATGTCATTTGGAAGCATGAATTTAATTTACGAATTTTCCGTAAAAATAATTTCGATTGAGATGTGATTCCAGCTAAAAGCGTTTTTAAAGGTTCTGGTGGTGGTTTTAGCGGTGGCAGTGATATTTTTCCAGATGCGCAACATAAACCAGCTGATTCACCTTTGTACTTGAAAGCATGACAATGTTGACACTCTTTGTCCATACTACCAATCGTGATCAATGCATGTGATGAATAATCTATTTCAGGATCATATTCAAACGCGAGACGATTAAGTGATGCTCGTGCCAATGCTCGATTATCTTGTACTCGCTGTTGGTTACGTTCTCTATGTGCGTTGGTCGCTCGTTGACGTGCCTCTCGTTGTCTTAATGTATTAGCACGAAGACGTTGAGCACGTTGCTCTAAATTTTCATTTGCACGTGTACATGCAGCTCGATCTCTTAAATTTACATTATCCATAGAATGTTCTTCTACTGTTCTATTCAATCGATGATCATGAACTAATTGCGCGTGCTGAGTACGTCGACCAATATTTCTTGCTCTTCCACGAAGACGTGGCATTTTTCTACAAAAATAAAATATTGCAAAATAATATACAATGAATATGAGTTACTTATTGATAATGAATTTTTAATTAATTAACTCAAAAGATTTATTATGACAAATTTTAGATAAAGAACATGTAATCGCATTTTGTGAGTTTTTTTATTTAATATCTCCAAAAATGAATTAATTGTCAATAAAAATAATTAAAAAAATTCAATCCTCTAACTACACAAATAAACTTGAAGGTTATGTTGGTTGTTAATAAACGCACGTGTAAATTAAAAAAGATAATTTATAAAAAATATACTCACTTCGATTCCGCACTAAATTTACAAAATGTATAAGTTATTTATATACACTTCAGAACTCTTCGAAAACTAATTACATTAAATATTTTAATTAGCAACTTCACTTGAATAACACAATTATAACACAAAATAACGAAATACTTTTTCAAATTGATCGTAGCACTATCTGTCGGGACAAACTAAAATTAAAATAGAATAATATTGAATGCGATGATAGCGCCATCCGTCGAATCTGATGTAAAACATTCCAAAATCAAAAACTCCTTACAAATAAAAATTAATTAAAAAAACATCTGAATTCACAAAATTATTTATACACACTTCAAAACTCTTTAAAAAATAATTACATTTAATATTTTAATCAGCACATGAATTGAATAACAAATTTTTTTTCAAATTAATCGTAGCACCATCTGTCAGGACAAACTAAAATTGAAATAGAATAATATTGAATGCGATGATAGCGCCGTCCGCCGGATCTAATGTAAAACATTCCAAAATCAACAACTCCTTATAAATAAGAAATTAATTGAAAAAACATTTTCCAGTAGACCAAACTGTAAATCTAAACCATTCTCGAATCTCCACGAACACACACAAAAAATTTCATCAAAATTGGTCCAGTCGTTTAGGAGGAGTTCAGTCACATACACACGCACACAAGAAATATATATATTAAGATAAATCTTCTGTGCGTTTATTTGTAATTAAATTCCTCCTAAACGGCTGGATCGATTTTGATGAAATTTTTTGTGTGTGTCCAAGTGGATGCGAGAATAGTTGAGGTTAAGTTTTATTTTTTAATTTTTTCGTGTTTGCAGGACAACGTCTGTCGGGACAGCTACTATTATATATATTTCATGACCATTCTAAGACTTTTAAATATAAAATAACTAATAACGTATTATAAATTGGTAATTTTCAGATAAATATTGTTTTCTCTTTTGTCTTTATTTGTTGTTTTTTCTTTTGTCATATATTATTACTTAGTTTTTGCTTACCTGCCAATGTTGTGCTATTTGTAATTGGGGCAGCACATGCACTTTAATAAATGTTAATTATATGTGAATGTCTGCGCTTACCCTGTGAATTTGCTTAAATAAATAAGACTTATTACATCATGGAACTATCCTACATCTACAAGTAACTCTGACCACTTGTTACGTTTACGCTACGTTCTCGTGGACATTTTTGATAAGATTTTCTATGGAGATCTCTCGAAAACCAACGAAGAACAAAAGCTACTTAAAATCTTGAAGCAAAAGAACGGGCAACGATTAGTGACTTAGAAACTAATATTATGCAAACAATCATATAAATTACAAGATTTTGCGTACATACACAGTACTTTATCTAGATGAAAGTTACCATAAGTCCTTTTCTGTACAGTTGGCCAAAAATGTGGTCTACCACTCTACGGTTGAGGTTTACGTCATGAAACAACAAGGTCGATTTTCCCTTGCATTAATATTATGACAATGACCATTGCTCTCTTTACCATGTATTATATTTAAGTCAAGTGTACATGTATCAAGTTAGAAAAGTCAACCTTAGCGATAATTAGATCTCCCATAAACTATTGTCAAAACTGGTAGACCACTTTCTTAGTCGACTGTACCTCTAATAACGTCTAATAATGATCAATCGAGTAGTTAAGGCATGAAAGCGTAACAAGGAAACTAAAATTTATATTTATAATATTAAACTATATTTGTCATACACAACATAATGTCATCGTGTGCAATCGGAGCTTAAATTGTCACCGTTTGAGCAAAGCCGCGATCTTAAAACTCCATTTTATTGGCACACGCAACTGCCACGCTGTCAATATACCTTATGTTGATTGCCCGAGTCACGGAAAAGGAAGTACTATTGCCAAAACCGTGACTGTTCCTCCCCAATTAACTTATCTACGAAAAGGGTAAGTCGAGGCAAAACATCGAGTTTGGGGTAGAAGCTACGAATGGTAGAAGCGAAAGGAATTGGAATGGGAATTACACGATATAATAATATTTTTGATAATGGTTCAAGTTTAGGTTTATAGTAATAAAGCTATACTGCTACTGTCAAAAAGGCAATTATTGTATAACTTAGTCTTCCCCGCGGCTTCGCTCGCCATAATCTAGATTTTGTAAATAAATGTATTTTCCTTGGGAGCAGTATTTTTTTGGAGTATTCCGCTTTCGGCACCAATTTTTCCGGCACCTATGGTTTTGGCACCTAAGCTATTCCACTTTCAGCACCAATGGGTATTTTTGCTTGGTCCCGAATGTAGAACAAAATACCTATTGGTGCTAAAAGTGGAATAGCTTAGGTGCCGAAAAAATTGGTGCCGAAAGCGGAATACTCCTTTTTTTTGGATGTAAGGTACCCTATGTCCCTTTTTGTACTCCTAACAACGTGTATACAAAATTGCATGACGATCAGTCGAGTAGTTGACGCGTGAAAGCGTAACAAACAAACAAACTTCCATTCGCATTTATAAGTTAAGAAGTTAATATATAAAATGATGGTGCTTTGTTTATGCTTTAAAAAGTTTAAGTACGTACAGCCTGTATCTTTCTGTTACATTATTGAGCGTAAGCGTTATCTTGTAAATTTAAAGACAATAATTGAATACTTAAATTACGATAGAATATACAAAAGTAAAAACGTGTTAGTAAATTCTATTCATACTTAAGTGACATGAGTAACAGAAGTGAAAAAACAAGCCATAGACTTTGATTACATTCATAGGAAACAAACTAATAGATATGTATATTGAACAATAAAGAACAGCCTAAAATATACATACAAAACCCTGTTAATACAAGTTTGGGGTCAATGCAACACTGTATTTTGACTCTTCTTTGGAAGTAACCTAACTAATAATTGCATTGAATGTTTATAAAACTTGTTCTACGTTATAGTACCACAGATAAAGCTTTTATGGACATTTGCTTCCACTATCGAGCATATTCCGTGTGCTATAACCTCATTTGACCAGTTATGGTTTATATAAATAATAATATCAGCCCTGTATTAAACTGTCCCACTGCTGGGCACGGGCCTCTTCTCAATGTGAGAAGGTTTAGGCCATAGTCCACCACGGTGGCCCAGTGCGGGTTGGCAGAGTTTACAGATCTTCAAGAACATTGTGAAGAATTCTTAGACATGCAGGTTTCCTCACGATGTTTTCTTTCATCATTAAAGCAAGCGATAAATAATTAATTAATACTAAGTCGGAGTTACGCGCCTTGGGATCGAACTAGAGACCTCTGCGTGGCAGTCTAACGTGGAAGTCTCTAGATCCCATGTAATACGGTGCAATCGTATAGCACATGACCAGACTATTTTTTTTATTTTTTTTGGATTCGCAGGGGAATGCCTTCACGCACACCTGCCCCTGTCGATGCGGATTGGAAAGCCGCACCGGCAGCAGCGGGTAGTGTCGGACTCGCCGGGTCCCTTGCAATAGTGTGCCACGGAATACCGACTAAACCTAACTGCGGCGCTCTTCCCGTCTATCATGGAGCGCCGCAGGATCTCCGTTCCGAACTCTCTCCGGCACTCAGACGTTAGCCTGGCAGGGCTACGACCTAAAACACAACCATCTAAGGCGGGGGTAGGAGGTGAGCGTAGCGGCGTCCTCTCCTCCCTGGCTTTGCTCGGCGGAACGGGTCCGCACTGGCGTCGGCCTCCCGTTCCCACTCCGCAGCCTCCTTCAGGAGCATTACTGCCTCACTGAATTCGGCAACAGCTTGCCAGCACCTGTCGCTGGCCAACATGGTACTCACTGTTCGTCCCAGCGACAGGTCCCCGCCAATGACGGCGGTCAGGTCGCTCCGTTGTGTCTGCCAGGCAGCGCAACTCTCAATTGTATGGCGCGCCGTATCAACGGGCGCGCCACACGACTTGCAGGAGGGTGAGGTCTCCCTCCTGGCGATCTGATGCAGGTACTTATCAAAGCAGCCGGCGGTGGGGTTCCTCAGTTCACTCCTCCACCGCCGGATGAGGGCACTTTGAGCCTCAGCCCGCATTTTGCTCACGACCGGTTCCTCGCCCCGAGACCGCGCCACCGAGCGGTGACGGTAGACCTCTGCAAGAATTTTTGCCTCCAATTTCCAGGGCAGGTCGCTCGCCAGGACCGTAGCAGCCGTCCACGATACTGTACGATACCCCCTAATGGCTCTCACCGCGATGACCCGCTGAGCTCTCCTCAGCAGGGCCTTATTGCGCGCGGTGAGAGCATTAGCCCAGATTGGGGCGCCGTACAGCGCCATGGACCTCACGATCCCGCTGTACAGCCTCCGGCATGACGACTCCTGACCACCAGTGTTGGGCAGAAGTCTACCCAGCGCTGCAGCTACATTTACAAGCTTCGGGGCAAGTTGGGCGAAGTAAGGCCCAAAGCACCATTTCCCATCGAGGTGCAAGCCTAAATATTTCATTTGGGCCCGCACCGCCACGTCCTCGTTCATAATTTTTAATTTCGCCCCTCGGGGAGCACCGCGACGCGGGCCGTGAAATAGGAGGGCCTCCGTTTTGCTAATGGAGACCCTCAGAGCCAGCATATGTATACGCTCTATGACGAGCGCCGCTCCGATCTCGGCCAATCGGGCCGCCGCCTCAAAGCTGCTACCCCTCGCCGTGACGAGGGTGTCGTCGGCGTAACAAATAACCCCTATCCCGGGGAGGAGCTCGCCGCGTAACAGCCAGTCGAAGCCGATGGTCCACAGCGTCGGACCCAGAACCGACCCCTGTGGAATACCGCGCTCTATATGACGTCGGAGCAGACGCCCGTCGGTGCCCTCCCAAATGACGTACCTCTCATCGAGGTACGCCTCCAGCAGCCTCCGGAGGTACAGGGGCACTCCATGGTATCGGAGCGCCTCCTTTAACGTCTCGAACGGCAGGCTGCCGAAGGCGTTCTCAATGTCGAGCAAGACCGTCAGAACCACATCTCCCTGGTCTATGGCCTCCGTGGAGCGGGCCTTTAGGGCGACCAGCGCATCCGTGGTTGATCGGCCCCCTCTGAAGCCATACTGTGCCTCTGACAGTCCCGGTCCCACTTCCTCGAGGTGCTGTACGAGACGGCCCGCGAGGACCCTCTCGGCGGCTTTGGCCGTCTCGATCAGCAGCACCAGCGGTCTGTATGCGGAAGGCGAGTCCAACGGACGTCCCTCCTTCCGCAACAGACACAGACGGCCGGTTTTCCAGTCCTTCGGGAACTGCCCAGACCTCAAACACATATTGAGCAGTTCCCGATACGACTCCCGTAGCGCCCTTAGTGCGATGCTCAATACTCGACCCGGAACGCCATCCGGGCTTGGCACCATTTTGTTCGTCGACAGCCGGGCCAAGGCCCGGTCCAATTCCTCCTCCGTGAGAAGGGGGATATCCACGATATCCTCCGTCCCAACTCGAGGAGCCATAGTTGGGAGAGCGTGCCCCCCAGACTGGGGGAGCAGCCTCAACAGGACATCCTCTCGGAGCGTCTCGATGAGGGGGGCACTGCGGGCGCGGAGTTTATTCCGCGCCGCGAGGTAAGGGCGCCCCCATGGATCCCTGTTGAGGCCTTCCAACGACTCTTCTCGGGGGTCGGCCTTTGCCTGGCTGATGGCCCGCTGCAGGCTCTTCTTGGCCGCTCGGTAGTCATCCCGCAGCTGGCCTTCGACGAACTCGGCGCCGTAGCGGCGCCGACCCCTCATAAGGGCCCGCCGCACTCTCATGCAGACCGCCCGAAGTTCCGCAATTTCGGGCGACCACCAGTATACTTGGCGACGCGGCGGGCCCCTCCGGGCCCTCGGCATCGCTGCATCACACACCTCCTTGAGGGCACTACGTAACCGGCCTGCGGCCGCGTCCACGTCCTCCTCGGTGCGGTTCTGCCCACCCGCGGCTCCCCAGCGCTGGACTATTGCCGCCTCCAGGGCCATTTCTCGGTCGAGCTGGCCGGGAGCCCATCTTGGGAAGCGACTACAGCCCCAAAAGCGCTCCGCGGGTGTTGACGGGGTGGAGACGCTGAAGCGGATGTATCGGTGATCCGACAGCGTCTCCACCTCCGTTACTACTCTCCAGTCGTTCACTCGGCGCGCGACAGCAGGGGTCGCGAACGAGAGATCCACAATGGAACCACCATTCTGCCGCACGCACGTCCAGGTGTTGCCCGTGTTTAGGAGTGAAAGACCGGAGAGGAGCGACCACATTTGTGTGGTCCTCCCCTTGACATCCATGGCGGGGCTGCCCCACGCGCTGGACTTCGCGTTGAAGTCGCCGAGAACGAAGGTTGTTCTCGGCGACTGACGTCGAACCGCAGTTCTGACGGCGTCCAAAAAGTCTTCAAACTCCGCCAGGCTACGGTTGGGGGAGAAATACACCCCCACGACGGCGAAGTCCCTGAACCCCGCCACGACAAAACCACTACCTCTTTCTACGATGGAAAGGGGAGGACCAGAACCTCCTCTCGACAGAACCGCAACCGAGTCATCCCTGTCGCCAGCCCAATTGGGCTGACTATGTGCTATGACAAAAAATTCCTAACACTAAAACCCAACCCTTGCCCGACCTGTGAAATGAACTTTAGAGTAGTTCGATGGCGTAGTGGTCAGTATAACCGACTGCCACGCCTGAGGTAGCGGGTTCAATTCCCGCACAAGTCGAACATTTGTGTGCATGAACATGGATGTTTGTCTTGGTCTGAGTGTATCTAAGTAGAATATGTATGTATTTACAAAAAAAAGTATATATGTATGTTTATATATTTTAAATGTATTTATACAAAACTTTATCAAATGTACTCATGTCAGTGACTTTGTCTTTTTGAGAATACATTTCTTTAACTATCCATTGTCTAGTGCCCAAGCTACAAGTGCTACAATCTCTGCTTAGTTTGGTCTAGGTGGTGTTGTGTATATGTGATAGAATATGATATTATATATTATATTATATATATATCTATTATATGCAACTACTCTAAAGTTCATTTCACGATAGTTAGAGGAATCGTATATTTGGTATATTTTCAGACTCCGTGCTGCTACTGACCATTTCCTAACAGAAAAGCGAAACAATTTTCATAACCCTGGAAATAAACTCGAAACTCACGGACGCACGCAAACTTTTACTACCGGGCCAACGAAACAATCCTTCATATTCCCGTATAAAAGCGGTGCCTCTCTGATAATTTGATTGGTAAACAAAGCTGGTATGGCATTTATCCGAGGAACGATCTCGTCAGTCTCATATGAAATTGAGTTAACCCACTCAGTCGATGTCAAATATCAATAAATATACAAATGGGAGGGAAGGGGACCCAGTTTTAATATCGTAAAACATATTTTTTGGGTCGTTTGTTACAATCTCATGGAAAAGGTGAACGTTATTTAAAATTATTGTTTTAGAACCGGTGAGTTGAGATTTTGGGATTAAAAATAGATAATAATTATTATGCATGACTTACAAATGCAAAAGTAACTTTGGTTGCTTGTTTCAAGCATAAAAAGCTAAAACGATTTTAGTATTTGGTGTAGCTTTAACCTATGAATCGTTGAAATGCCAGACATAATTGAAAACTTACTGTATCTGGCCGCCGGTGTGCAGCTGCCACTTTGTAGGTAACCGGAACGATGTGCTTAACTTCTTGTAAAAAAGTTTTTAAAATCCCGGGAACAGAGAGTACGTAACAATACTGAGATACTATGATTTGGACTTTGAAACCGCGTTAACAGTCAACATTTTACAACCAAAATATTGACAATACCCCAAAATGAAACGTGAAACTAATGTACCTAGATGCAAATTAACAGTATTATTAAACGAAATTCGATATTCGCATTTCGTTTCGTCGTCCTCAGTTTCAAAGTCAATCATATGGCAATATACACAGTTGCTAAATATACATCAAAAATAAAATTTTTGTGTCAAACCATATATTTTGATACCACTATAACAGCAAATTCAAGCATAAAACATGCTCAACGCGCGGGCAGGGCGCGACGCGAGTCTTTTCTGTCATCATAAAATACTTTCTACCTATCCTTATAATTATAGACCTATCATTTCATGGATGTGAGGTAATGATTAAGACAATATTAAATATTTTGCAAATTTAATAATTATTATCTTACGTTTACGCGAATGTTATACATTGAAATTAAAACTACTTTATATGGATTTTGTCGCGTTGTTTATTTTAGAACACTTTTATTACATAATTTTGAACTATAACACTACTATTATTGAACTCTATTACTATTTAAAGTATTTAAATTAATTAAAACTATTTATATTTAAGTTTATACTTTTCCCGACGTTTCGGTTGCTTTACAGCAGCGATGTTCACGAGGAGACTGAGTCTCCCCGTGACCATGGCTTTAATTTAAATAGCTTAAATAGTAGTAGAGTTCAATAATAGTAGTGTTATAGTTCAAAATTATGTAATAAAAGTGTTCAAAATAAACAACGCGACAAAATCCTGGGTCCTTTAAGCGGGGCGTGAAAAAGCACCATCTCAGGTCGTCAAAGTAGAGACCTCAACATCGCCTCGGCTGCTATGAGGGCGGTGTGGAGGCCACTGCTCTTAGACCACACGACTGCTTACCATCAGGTGGAGTGTGGTCATTTTGACAAGCAAAATAAATTAAAAATTAAAAATCCGCATAAAGTAGTTTTAATTTCAAATTTATTTACTTATTAATATTATGATATGACATAACCATGACTTTTTTATACCAGCGATATGGCGATTCCTGACGATATGGCGACACACCCTCAATAGATAGACATAAAATTATAGCTGAATAGCCGATGGATACAAGGTCGCAGAAAAATTACAGCCTACTTCACCACTCTCTGTGATTGGTTACACCTTAATAATTAAAGGTAGATAATGAGAAACAGTCAAGTTCTAGGGTGATCATCGAGTTTTATACAGCGGTCATATTTTATGGTCGTGATGTATATCTGATAAAATAACCTATGTGCCCAATTCCCAGATCAAAATTACAACTTTAAATTTTATTAAAATGTTCAACATTTTATTTAATATCATAATCAGCCCTGTATTAATCTCTCCCACTGCTGGGCATGGGCCTCTTCTCAGTGTGAGAAGGGTTAGCCCATAGTCCACCACGCTGGCCCACTGCGGATTGGCAGACTTCACATATCTTCGAGAACATATTGACGTACTCTTAGACATGTAGGTTTCCTCACGATGTTTTCCTTCGCCGTTTAAGCAAGCGATAATAAACTATTTAATACGCACATAACTTCGAAAAGTCAGAGATGCGCGTCTTAGGATCGACCTCTGCGTGGCAGTCCAACTGTCTCCCACTATGCTATCGCTGCTTATACATTTTATTTACTTTTTATTAAAACATCGAAATAAATGCATTATATCACTATCCAATTACCCTGGTTGCTCATGTATGCTGACGATATCGCGCTGGCGGACGCGGACAGGGCTCGATTGGTGCGACGGATGAACGTGTGGAGGAAGTCGCTTGAGAACGGCGGTCTGAAACTCAACGTGGCGAAGACCGAGTATCTGGCCTGCAACACCACAGACCCCACATCTGTCCGTATAGATGGAGACATGGTCGAGCGCACAGACCAATTCAAATATTTGGGCTCTGTACTCCTCGCGTCTGATAACATCGACTGTGACGTCAAGGCACGTATTTCGGCAGCTTGGGCAAAATGGCGTGAGATGACGGTCGTCATTTGTGACCCTAAAATGCCGGTAAAGCTGAAGGTCTATAAGACCATCATTAGGCCTGTCCTTTTATATGGTAGTGAGACGTGGCCAGTGCTTGAGCGGCACAAGCAGGAACTGCGTGTCACGGAAATGAATATGTTGCGCTACATGTGTGGAGTAACACGAAGGACCGTATAAGAAACTCCCACATCTGTGGCAGTCTTCATGTCCGTGACATTACAAATAAGCTGCAAGAGAGTCGCCTACGCTGGTACGGCCACGTTTTACGAAAACCGGCATGTTACGTGGGGAACAAATGTCTTGCCATGCCACCTCCGCCAGGCCCGAATAAACGGGGCAGACCCAAGAAATGCTGGCTTGATGTCGTAAGAGATGACATGCGTGCCACCAACCTCACACCACAGGATGATGAAGATCGTGCGAAATAGAGGAGACTTAGCGGGAAAGCGGATCCTTGGTTCCGCGGATTCAACCGGAATAACCGCTAGATGAAGAAGAAGAAGAAGATATCACTATCCAATTAGAACCTGGTAATTTTTGGATTCACAGTGATCAGCCAAGTCAGCTGTTTGTGTTGTTCAATTATAATAATAATAATATATATAATAATATATTCTGTGACATACACACAACACCAGTATCGACTAGAATATGTGATATTGATAAATCGATTAAAAAAAATGTAGTATGTTAATGAAAATAATGTATAAGGATTTGTTTGTCGCGGTTTCTCATTGTACAGGGGCTATATTATGTGATACTTAAATATGACCACACCTTTCTGTTACACGCCTGTATAGTTTATCTATATATTACCAAACACTTAACAAAATCACAATAACAATGCCTTGATATCTTTTTACATAGGTATACAAAAAATCCGCTGCCTGCAGCTGCTGCATATTTTTGTCCGCAAAACTAGAAATCTTTTTTTTAACTCGCACAAGTTGTAAATCCTGTGTCACAGGGAACTTTACAGATATTCAAACTACGGACACAAAGAACACCCAGACTCAAACAACAATTTGTGGATCACACAAATATTGTGTGCCGTGTGGGGATGGTACCCACAACACCCGGCGCACAGGCAATAGCGAGGCGACTACTTAAACCACTACGCCAGACGTGCAGTCAAACCGATAGTTGATAGAATGACTTTTACAAACTGCATTTCTATATTCACGTGTTTTAAGTTTATAAGGCTAGTGTGAATGGAACAGTTGCAAGGGGAAGACTTAGGCGAACGTTTCTTGATCAGATCGGAGACGTTCTGGAAAAAGGCCAGGTTAAAAACACCTTAAACCGACGAGCGTGCGTAAAGAATGTTATGAAAGTAAATGAAGCCAGAGAAATGTGTCAGAATCGTATCAAATGGAAATCCGTAGTCTCTGCCTACCCCTCTGGAAAACAAGCGTGAATCTATGTATGAATGTTGTGTTTTCAGCCAATGTTTCCACAGAAACGGGCAATATAATATAATTAATAGAATACCTTAGTTTACTTACCTTATCATTAGCTAAATTTTATCATCGGCTTCGCTCGCGTTAATATACATTTTGACAATAAATTTACCTATATCCCTCGGGAACAGTACTTTTCTTCTTGATGAAAGGTACCCTATGTCCTTTTTGGTAGGTCTGACAATGTGTCATACGAAATTCCATAATAATTGGTCGAGTAGTTAAGGCATGAAAGGATAACAAAAACACACATTCGCATTTATAATATAAGTTAGGATATCAGACAGCCCCAGCGAAATGTGGCCGGGTTCGGCTAGATTCTATAAATTAGTCATAGTGATATATATTTACACTCAAATTGATTAGATTAGACTGTTCGTGGTAAGTTTCTAGTGAAGGTCGTTCGTTGATGACCCTTGATGACCATGAACGTGGACGGTGAGTCATGGACTATATTTTACAAGTTCAAGGACTCCCTTTCCAAATAAAGAACAGTATCCAGGTGTATCTAACGCTAGAATATTTTGGTATGAGCTCAGAGTAATTATAGACCGGAGATGTTATAATTATGATGTCCGACTGCGAAGTGACTGAAAACAATATGCGTACACTTTTTATTAAAGATTACAAACTATTTGGATTAGACACTCAAATACATCAACTGCACGGATAACGCAGTGGTTTAAGTGGTCGTCTCGCCACTGCTACTGCTTCGAGTATTGTGGGTTTGATCCCCACACGGGACAAAATATTGTGTGACTCATAAATTTTTATTACGAGTCTGGATTGTTGTTCGAATGTTTGTAATAATCGGCGTGGTCTTTATAAAAAAAACAAAATTTTAACAAAGAAGAAAACCGACTTCAAATAAGAATTCTAAAACTTAAAATGCACTAAAAAGTTAATAAATAATTGCATATTCTTGTGAATAATTAAATTATTGTTATTTTTGGAGTCGGTGTCAGCCGCCCGATTGTGCATGCCAATGTTATGTTATGATTATAGTAAGACATCTCATGTTTAATTAGTTACAAACCTACCTTTATTTATTTATTTTATTTATTTATTTAGGACAACTTACAAAACATACACTTATACAGGGTTTACAAACATGATATACAAATATGTGCTAAGTGTTGTTTTACTTACAAGTCGCCACGACATGATAAGGGACAGTTTCACTTAGACAGATGAATAAAACATTTTATTATTATACTAATATAAACTAAACTTAAAACTAACAAGTGATTATATACCCATTTTTAAGAAAAACAATTAATAAAATAAAATAAAACATATGTGAGCAAAATCTACAAATATAGGAAAAGGAAAACAACTTTAAAACATACAAAATAATTAAACACAGGCATAATTAAAACACACAGAAAATGGTTGAGATTAATGGTTGAGTGAAGCATATATTCTTAAGATATAGGGGGATTGAATGACGAAATAACCTTGCCTTTAAATTTCGGAAGACTGTCGGAGAAGATGTCTATATCAATTTCATGATTTTTTGTCAGCTTGTTATACTGAGTTAGTAATCTATTCATACTAGCGTTATGACCGAAGTTCGTTTTTGACGTTTTTATCGAAAAAGGAGCGTATACACCACTTACACGAGGTAACCTTGAGGGCGCATTTAAGTTAATTTTTTCAATAAGCATAGGACAGTCTAGGTCACCGTTTACTAACTTATATAGTAAAATCTGATCCAAAAACTGTCTCCGATCAAATAAACTATGGAGATTAAAATTTTTTAATCGACTTTGATACGTCGGCAATTGTTTCACTTTATTACACTGATATGAAAGGTGCCAAAGAAAACGCTTTTGGATTCTCTCAAGCCGCTTAATGTGTACCTCATAGTGTGGTGACCACACCTGAGCACAATATTCTAAACCAGATCGAACCAAGGCCGCAAAAAGTGTGATCTTAGTTTGCGGTTTTTTAAAATCTTTCGAGTTCCTTATGACAAACCCCAGCATTTGAAAGGCTTTTGTTGTTACTGTGTTGATGTGAGTGTGGAACCTAATTTTACTATCTAATTCGACTCCCAAGTCTCTGATAGTAGTTACTTCTTCCAATGTTTTATTATTGATAGAATATGTCTGCGAGTTCAAGTGAGTACTACGTGAGAATCGTATGTATTTACATTTATCTACGTTTAATGCCAAGCCATTTCCACTACACCAGTCGACTAAGCGGTTCACGTCGTCTTGTAGAAGGAAAGCGTCATTTTTGTTTTTTATTTGTTTTGCAAGTTTGAGATCGTCGGCGTAAAGAAAGCATTTACTGTGTTTGAAAAGTGGTACGATATCGTTTATAAACATATTAAACAATATCGGCCCTAGAACCGATCCTTGGGGAACACCTGATTGGGTTAAAAATGATCGAGATGAGTGTCCGCTAACAACTACCCTGGCAATCCGATTGTTTAGATATGAGGCAAACCATTCTAGCAAGTTACCTGTTATGCCGAAGGTGGAAAGCTTATAAATAAGGATATTATGGTCCACGGTGTCGAACGCCTTGCTTATATCGGTATAAATGGTATCAACTGGGATATTAGAATCAACAGAGTCAGTTAAAAAAGTCACAAACGAAATAAGGTTAGTTGTTGTAGATCGAGCCTTGTGGAACCCAAATTGTTGTGGTGATATCAGTTGCTTTATATGCCAGGTAATTGTGGGTCTTATCAATATTTCAAACAATTTACCGAATACAGGTAATATAGAAATCGGCCTATAGTTTTTTATAGACTCAGTATCACCAGATTTGGGAATAGGTACAACCCTAGATTCCTTCCATGCGGTAGGAAAGAACCCAGATTTGATTGACCTGTTGTATATAAGCGAGAGTGGTAAGGAAAGCACATCACGACATTCCATTGCAAACAGAGATGGTATACCATCGGACCCAGCACCTTTATTTCGATCCAGCTGTTTTAATCCACTTAGTACGTCATTCTGTGAAAAGGACAACCCTGTTAAACCATTTGATACCGAAGAGCTAGGCAATGTATTATTATGATAGTGCGCTAAAGTGGGAAAAGGTACCTTGTAAACCGACGCGAAAAAGGACGCAAACAGGTTGCAAATGTCAGAACCATTAGAGGCTCGTCTGTCATCTAGATGCATTATTGATGGATACGTACTTTTATTTTGACGTTTATTTTTTAAGTGACTCCAAAACAACTTCGGATTTTTAGATAAAGAGTCCTCTATGTTACTAATGTAGTTCCTGTAACATGATTCGATCAATGACGAACAACGTTTTTTCAACAATAAGAAAGACAGCTCGTCCAAAGGATTTTTGTATTTAAGATACCTTTTACGTGTTTTGTATTTCTCATTTAATATGTTTATAAGCTCTCTCGTATACCAACAGGGATACTTTTTATGTGTGGTCTTACGTAAAGGTACGTGTTTCGCTATTGCCTCTCTGATAAACTTATATAACATATCTACCATATCATCAACGTGCGTCAAAACTGAGAATTCATCAGCCCAAGAGACAGTGTTGAGTTCGGCTATAATTTTGGTGAAATCAGCTTTGCGAAAATTAAATTTGTCACTTGGTATCTTGGGAGAAAGACCTGGTGTACTGCAATGCGATAAGACAAACTCCAAAGGTGGGTGATAGTGGTCAATATTGCTGAGCACGTACCTGCTGCCTTGCATATGCTCTATTGCTTCAGTTGAAAGAACTAGGTCTAGGATTGTATTTCGTTGCTTTAAGTTATTAAGAGCTATAAAATCTAGTAATATATTTCCTAGTGGGCCAAACGTCAAAGACGTCAAAGTGACCTTATTTAAAGCGTTCTGTCATTCATTCTATTCGAGCGGCCTGTGGGTGTCATATACAAGCCGAGCCTACAACGTCTTGCGCGTACAATATAACAACGCCTTCAGGATGCTGTTGCGGCTGCCGCGGCGTTGTAGTGCATCGGGCATGTTTGCCGAAGCTCGCACAGATGGTTTTCACGCTATCATGCGTAAAAAAGCGGCTTCCTTGCTACAGCGCTTGCGTAACACTCGGAACGGCATCCTGAAAATTATTGTTAACAGGCCAGACTGTCCTATACAACGGCACTGGGTGGAAATAGCTATAGGTACACATACATAGATCTCACACAACGTAGCGTAGAGGTACCTATAGTGCTACCACACGGTGCCTAGAGGGCGGCCTTACTAACACTACTAATATAGACTATAAGTACATTCTGTTACTAACCCATTACTAAACAATCTATGGACTTTTTTTATGTAGGTACATACCAACATTAATGTCCGAAATAAAGATATTTTATTTTTTATTTTATTTATTTTAATTTTTTTAAGTTTTAGAATATTCTTATTTGAAGTCGGTTTTCTTTTTTGTTAAAATTTTGTTTATTTCTCGGTTTTTAGTGAACCTTGCCAAATATGAGAACATCATCAATGTAGCCAAACTCGTAAACGAATGGTCAAATCTTGATCAAAATTAAATGGGACCGCACGGGAAGCACCAGCTTTCAAATAAAAAAGAATCATCAAAATCGGTTCACCCAGTCGAAAGAAACGAGGTAACAAACATTTAAAAAAAAAATACAGACGAATTGAATACCTCCTCCTTTTTTTGAAGTCGGTAAAAAATACTAAAAACTCAGCAACTAAGCTAGAATGCATGTGTAGGTAGGTTCGCGTAGGTTCTCGTCGGTAATGCAATGGGTGCAAATTGAACCTATGAAATCGCATCACAATTTTTTTTGTCCCATGATGCGATCGAACTGACGATGCTCGGCGCACTAGCAGTGGCGAGACTACCACTTAAACCACTGCGCTTCTGTTTTTGATCGTGGATGTGTATAAGCCATAAACACAATATGTTAAGTCATACCACGCTATGCATTTATTGGGTTTATAATAACTCAAATAATTATTTCTGCCTTGATGGCAACTGAATTATATTTAACACTAGTTTTCACCCGCGGCTGCGCTCGCGTAAATGTTGTTTAGGTTAGGTTAGGTTTACAACAGTAATTTTTTCTGGATGAAAGGTATCCTATGTCCTATTCTGTACCCCTGACAACGTGTATGCAAAATTTCATGTTGATCGGTTGAGTTTGTTTGTTTGTTACGCTTTCACGCCTTAACTACTCATAGTTAAGGCGTGAAAGCGTAACAAACAAACAAACTCATTTTCGCATTTATAATATTAGTAAAGTAAGGATTGGCCTACAGTCATTAATAATAAAGATAATAAAGTCATTGATAGATTTATGAAAGACTTAATTTATATATACATAATATAATATAATATAATCTCATGCCTGTATCCCGAAGGGGTAGATATCGGTATACTACATATAGGCTGCCTGTCCATTGAAGCGGAGCGAGGCTGCGGAGCGAAGAAACGGAGAATTATGAAACAATAGTATTGCATACTGGAGCGGAGCGGAGATTTCATGCAATCCTATTGGTTAATATTTCTCCGTTTCTTCGCTCCGCAGCCTCGCTCCGATTCAATGGACAGATAGCCTTATTGTTCGCCAGCTGAGGTTTTAACTTTTAAGTACCACGCAAAAGACTATTGCCTATCTACTGAGCACGGTTCCGGATTCCGTGAAGCTAGACTTTCTTGACAGAAAATCCAATACTTACGATCCGAGAATCAAATTGGAGACTTCATCCACTACCGCTGCACCACCGAAGCAGTGAGAAAAAGGATTTGGGAGCGATAATAAAGGTTTATAATAATATGCACAACGTAGTCTTAAGCTCAACGATACAATAGAACATTTATGGTGATTACTCCATCGACAAGAGCTAAGATCTTATATAAAGAAGAATAAGAGCTCAGTGAAAGTCAGTCTACCTGATTTTATGACCGAATTCCGTACATTGCTAAAAGATTTTAATGCAAAATTATTTATGAATGAAATATCCGTGCAACATTTTTTGCTCCACGCCTCCAGTTCTCCGGGTTAATATTTCAATATAATTATAATTCATGACACAAACGCGAAGATCCGGACATCAATAAATAATCTAAGGTTATGCGATTACTCATTTTGTTACGTTTCTAGCCTATTTTCATTCGTCACAAAGTAAAATACTAAAAAATATTTTGACTTCTGAATTCGTTTGTCCCAACTTTCCCCGGAACTCCACGCGTGTCAAAACTCAGTGTTCCCCATAATCACTACTGCTAAACTTGGCTACATAGGTGGTATAGTGAAAAGAGTAGAGGCGGACCCAAAAACTGGTTAACTCAGTAAAATCCTTACTAATATTATAAATTCGAAAGTAACTCTGTCTATCTGTCTGTTACCTTTTCAAGACTAAACCACTCAACCGATTTAGATGAAATTTGGCACAGGTATAGTTAAAAACCTGGGGAAGGACATAGGCTACTTTTTATTGATGTAGGTACCACGCGGGCGGAGCCGCGCGCAAAAGCTAGTAAGAAATAATAAGATAATACATAAAATCAAATAATATGCTTTTGCGCTATTTGCTTTTGCGGCAAAGGCTTGAGCCTATGAGAAGATACCTGCAAGGAACTTACGGTCATTCAATTAAATCAGAAGTAATAAATTGTAATAAATTACTATTATTGAACTATAAGAAAATTTAAGAGAAAGAAACTTGAAGAATTATTTGAAATACAATAATATGAGTCTTGCCATCATAGAAATGCATTGTAAACTTAAATGCCTCATGACTCATTTTATCTCTAAATTAGTATATACTATTGGTAACCGTGTTATGGGTTATAATTTCAATATATTTAATTATAAGTATATTTTTAATTGTATAAATTTGTATTTACCTAATACTCAGTGTTTAATTTTCATTGATAAATGCTTTTGTTACAATAACTAAACTTTAGCTTACACGAATAAAATCTATATGCCAATGATATGGCAAGACGTGTCTCTTTGTACAATAAATCAAACTAGCGGTCGCCTAGTGTTCGAAATTCGACCAAAGTTTGCCTGTAAGATATTGCTGACATATTATGTCATTATATATTGATATATGTAACCATAGTCACGCGCTTCGACTGCGTGTGTGAAATGCATGGTTGTGTGCGTGTAGTGTTTTTTCATTAATTTAATGTATTTCTAATGCATATTTAAAAAAAATATTAGCATTCGTCACTTCTTCTCTGTATAAACTATAAGTGTGCGAAATTTCATACTCCTCCGTCCTCCCAATTTTCGTAAAAAGGGATCCAAAGTTTTCGCTTCACGTATTAATATATAGATTTAACATTTACTATAATACATTTGACACAAATAAATATTAAAGCCAATACACGTGGAAATGCGAAATTCATATTTCTTTAAGTCTATTCAATCGTAAACCGCACATTGATGTATGATACAGCTGATAATATTTCATAATAATTCAATTCTAAATTTGCGGGAAGAATAAGCGACATAAGTCGATATACATTTGTGAGATTTTGAATTTCTTTATCATACACAGTTATTAGTCTAAGAGCCGTGGAAGATCGACCTTCTCCGATCTGATAACCCGATGAAACATATTTTTTATCAAATATGATTTATAAATCAATATGCCTATAATAACTTGCCTATCGAAAAGTGTTCATAGCTATTTTTAATTTAATTAATTTTTAATGACTTTTCTTTCGTCACCTTCACTCTTTTGGTAACCGAATAAGTTTCATCTTAACAGATAGTTTTCAACACGCAGAATATGCCTAGGTAGGCTTGCCTACTTATTTCTGTGCATGGCTACCTGGCAAGCAGATGTGAACAGGTAAATCAATATAGGTCTGTTAACCAATCGAAATTGATATCATAGGTAAAAATTATCAGTTGAGATGAAACTCATTCAGTTACCAAAAGAGTGAAGGTGATGAAAGAAAATTGATTAAAATTAATTAAATAAAAAATAGCTATGAACACTTTTCGATAGGCAAGTTATTATAGGCATATTGGTTTATAAATTATATTTGATAAAAAATATGTCTCATCGGGTTATCAGATCAGTGAAGGTCGATCTTCCACGTTTCCTCTACTAATAGTAATTCCTCATGTTTACAGCAGTATCCAGATAATATAGAATAGTTAACGAATAGTTATTTGAATCACAATTCATTACTATAGAACAACCAGCTGACCCGCGCAACTTCGTCTGCTTCACACGTAATTTGTCCCGTTTTTGCAACATTTTCCTTTGATGCTCCGCTCCTATTAATATAATATTCTACCACATACACACAACACCATCTAGCCCAAACTAAGCAGAGCTTGTACTATGGGTACTAGACAATGGATAAACATACATACATACTTGCTTTTTTTTTGTAAATACATACATATATTATTATACATAGAAACGCCCAGACCAAGACAAACATCCATGTTCATGCACACAAATGTTTGACTTGTGCGGAAATCGAACCCGCGACCTCAGGCGTGGCAGTCGGTTACACTAACCACTACGCCATCAAGGCCGACTATTGTTCGTAGCGTGATGTTATGTAACCTATAGCCTTCTTTTATAAATGGGCTATTAGTATAGATAACGAATGAGTTTTAATTCCTAAAATACTGCTACACATTTGTTTAATATTCAGCTGCTTTAGTCGCTGACTGTAATAAACAATTCCATAGTAATATCAGTTAAACAACAATAAACAGATACAGAATGTGTGATATACAAGATTGTTAGCTCTACTTAACAATTAACAAAAATTACGAGAAGCACCAATATGCACATTGCGGAGTTACTATATTCATTGTTTCTCTTTCACGGGTATATTCCTAATACGTTAGGAAAATACCCGGCCCTTTGGGAGGCTTACACGGAGACATGGGTCCAACGTGAAGAGGCCCTTCGAGAGTTTTAATCAAAGGTGAGATGGAACACCTACAACGGCACTAGCCGCAGCAGGCGTAGGACTATTGCTACGTATGGATTATGGGCTATGGGTATGGGTATGGGTATAATATATGGGCTGTGGGTATGGGTGTTTGATGGACTGTAACTATATTCATTATTATTACAATATATCAATGTTTAAATTTTATAAAACCATACACAACGAGCATAATACTCGGACGAAAGCTTTCTTTTTCAATAACAAACTGTAATAAAACATTTTCACTGAAATTTGTATGACTCAAAATGTATTTTACATTTATTTGCACAATGAATTTAATGGTTATAATCTCGAGCGTTGAAAATTATTTCGTAATGCAATAAAATTCGAAATTTAAATCCTTTATACTTAGATTTAGGTTTAAATCATTTATTCTCAAAAAAAGACAAAAACCTCTTACATGAGAATGTAACATATACAGTCAGTGAAGGTATATTATGTGAGAGGCATTCCACATTTCTATCTTAAATGTTGTTAGAATAATTTTCTATTATATATTCGAATAGCCGAGATCGAAAACTGCTGAATGAGTTAATATTTTTTATAACTAAAGGGAAAGTTATTAAATATTTGTGCTCCTTCATAGGTAATATACCTTTTTAGCATAGTTGGTTCGTATTTTTGGCAAAACAAGTAAACTAGGGCGATGAAGGCTACGTTTAGATATTTGGGACTTTTTGATAAATGATATATTGGCATGGATGGTCTTGTCTAAAATTTTCCTAATTAAAACACAAGTATTATATGTATAAAGTTGATTGATATTCATTAATTTTGTTTTTTTAAATATTTTATGTGTTGGTGTCAAGTATGTATAGCGAAATAATGTTTTTATGATTCTGTTTTGCACTCTTTGCAATTCTTATAATTTTGTTATACCGCCGCTTCCCCAAATTTCTATAAGGTATAAGAAATCCCGCAGACTTACAATTTCTAGTTGGCCGACTATCGAACAACTAAAAATGCGTGCCTTCAGAATTTAATCCTCCGACTTTACTTAATTGATTACCAGCCGCAGACCTAACTGACTAAGTTGGTGACAGAGTTGCTAGCGCGGTGACGTCTGCGGCAAAATGCGGAAAAAGAACGCACTACTTGCTTTATTATTAAAAAGAAGACGAACAGAAGAGAACATTTTGAGTGCATCCTATATTAAGTGACAGATTAGAACATGGGCAACGGCAATGGCAATACCTTACATTCTAAACTGAAATGTTACCCAGATAAGATTTTTTCATTCTACAGAATGAGTATTTCAACTTTTGATATCTTATCGGGCCAGTAATAAAATAATTGTTTCAAATCTTTTTTGTATAGGGCTGGCCTTTTTTGTACCTTATCTATGAGCTCTTCTACTTTTTCATTTGAAAGAAGTGAACGGCTGGTCGACGACGCTGGCGGCGTCGTTGATGTGTCCGTCGGCAAAGGTCCGACCGTGGGGAAATCACGTGCACGCGTGCGGCTCAGTTGCGTTTTGCCGTGCGACTGACCAACTAAGTTGCATAATCTTCGAACTAACATAGGGAGTCTGTGCTAATAAGCTAATGGCCGATAGTTGGCCAACTTTTTAATTGTCCTTAATCGGAAGGGAATCTCGATTCTGATTCGATCGTTACTTACAGACGATTTAGTTGGATAAGATTTGCGGGCTACCAATAGTTTCTATGTCTATTAGTACACTGCGATTTAGTCGACCAACTTGAAATCGTATATCTGCGGGTACTCTAATAGATGTGACTTCACAAGAGAATTATAAATACCGTAACGTACATTTTTAGGTATACATTGATTCATATTGTGAAGTGATCCTATAAGTGCAGTCAATTTGCTCTTAAATACTCGATTTGATTGTACTATGTTAAGTGATGATCTATTCTCAGGCCAAGATATGTACCTTTCGTAAGTTTTTTGTTCTAGTGGTATATTATCAATAGTTAATGTACTATGCAGCGGGACTTTTTTATTCCTGGCGTAAAAAATTGCGTAACGGGTTTTAGAAATGTTTATTGTCAGCAAATTGTATTGTAGCCGTTCAGACAGAATATTTAGATCTTCTTGCTTACTTACTTTTTAAAACGGTTTTTTTATGAAACAGTTTATTTTGAAGGCACTGAAAAGTGTTCAATAGTCCATACTTATTCAGAGAATTATAATCGCTCAAAACAGAATTCCCCAGTGTATATATTTTATAGGTCATACGTTATACAAATAGACAGTCATACGATCTGTCACCACTACAAAATTTATACACGAAACAGAATCTATTTCTGTAAAAAATACTTTTGTTTCTAACGTTAGCGTCTGCGTAAAGTCGGCTTATTTGCTTGTTAAATATATAACCACGAAGACTGGGCAAGAATAGCCATTACTGCAGTACAAGGTACCTTTTGTGAATACATTAGTTGCCACATTCAAAAGCTACAGTTGTAGACTCGATGTAATAAAATATGCAAGAATTTTAAATATTTCATTCGGTACAGACATAATTGCGAACATAGAAAGTGGTCAGCGTCCGAAAGTTAGACGAACTTTGAACGGTACACAAGTGAATATAACTATTGTCCATATTTATGAGGATTAACACGTAATGTTGTAAATTTAAATGCCACAGTTTAAAGCCAGATCATTTAATATGGACGACCGCAAAACACCGGTCTTGTGTTTGATTTATTTTAAGTTTTACGGTGATTAAATACCACAAAAATATGGATTTACCTTGTGAATGAATTAATAAATGTAATTTAATATGTGTTGTTTTATTAAATAAAAATGAAGCTCAAATTTCTCCTTTCAAAGTCGGTTTCAAAAGAATGTCCGCGACCAAGATGATGCTAGGAATTTGTTTCAAAGTTTAAACATGGAATGAACTGAGACACATTCCTTATACGTTAAGAATTTCTTAACATTCTCATTTTATTCCTTGTTTATTTACGCTGTAATATTCTTACTTCACCAAGGCTGAATAAAAACAAAAACTGAATGACTCTTGTATTATTTTCCATTTCTTCCACAGTAATTGTGAAAACGTCACGTCATTTATACCTGGTTCCTTTAAATCGCATTATAAACGGGCAGTTATAGTAATAATAAATAGGGAGCATTTGGGGTGGTTTGACGTTGTATGTTGTAGTGATTTAATGTTGAAGGCCATGCGAGTCTGCCATCTGCATCGTTAATAATGAGCGCTGCACAAAGCTCACGCCACATGATGTAATGCGCTGTTCTGTCAATTTACTGAAATGGAAAAACTATGTACGTGCGATGTTTCGTTTAGTTATCGTCTTTGCATGACGGAATGTCGTACTGTTTAGTACTAGAGCACTATTTAATCACAAGAGGTTCATTGTAAGTATAAGTGGCTAACTATTACTTGACTGATTTATCACTATGCCCGTATATTGCCGAAGTAGTTTGCAGAGAAATATCATATCCTCGTTTCGTCATTTAAGTTATTTAGTCCGTAGAGACGATCCTATGGCGTCTACCAGACATATTGCCAGACTCCGTACTGCTGCAAAAATTGTTAATGGGAAACCCAATAACATTTTACATAATATTGGTCACGTTGAATTCATTAAAATTAATCTACTTATTCGCGATACAATCCATATAAAGTAGTTTAATTTCAATAAACACTTTTACGGCCCGAGCAACTAATTCCGAATTTAATGATTGCATGCATATAATACGCGCTTATGCTACGATACTAATGAGAGATTGTTGCAGTACAAATATGCTAAATATAAGTATAAACATCAGCAGATGTCAAATATGTATGTGTATTTACTTGTTGGGTACAAGCGTGTACCCAGTCTGGCCGTCTTTGTTGACAGTTGCTTCAATATTTAAAATGAATACCGTGAGGGTTTTATACAGGGATCGCAAGTTATTTACATAAAACATACATAGCTACATAGAATCGCGACTGTTTCTCAGGGGTATGGGAACAGATAACAGATTCCTACTTGCTACGATCCTTACATGTCTCAATCCTAACTTCCTAACTAGTTTTATAAATACGAATGTCAGCTTGTTTGTTTGTTACGCTTTCACGCCTTAACTGCTCAACTGATCATCCTAAAATTTCGCATACGCATTGTCAGGGGTACAAAAAAGGACATTGGTTTACCTTTAATCCTGAAAAAAAGTATTGTCCCCAAGAGATAGAAAATTGACATAACCTATAAGGTGGGCGGACCATGGAAGGCCATGCTCCTTTGAAGGCCAATTATTAAAAAGTCGTAGTTATTGCCATGTAATGAAAAATGCCTTCTACTCACGCTGACATCCATCGAACTGATGTGTTATTGTGAGTAGAAAGCATTTTTCATGTTGTGTTTTAATTCTATTAAATAAATTAAACGAAGCAACCAGCCAACAAATGCTAGAAATAAATACTTTTGAAAGCCAAATAATATTAACCAAACGGCAAGACGACAATGAAATATTAAGATTAGAGAATTGAACCTGATTATGGATATTAGATTTATATACAATAAAACGTCAGATTTGAGCGCTATTAATATACAATAAGATTATATATGGCCATTAATTTTAATCGATTGTAGCGTTGCCATAAACTCTTATTGATAAACTAACTTTTACCCGTAACTCCACCTTTATAGATTTTAATTGTTAAGTACTTAATCCTATCCAGTAGGAATATCGGAAATTTCTGGCAACAGCTATTAGTGACTATAATTATCTACTTAGCTGCCAAATTTGAAGTCTCTATTAATAATGTAATATAAAATAATAGGCAAGAAGGATACTTTAAATTGAAATTTCTATCTCGTGAGAATTTTGTAAGATTCGGCCGTATTGCTTCTTAAACTAGTAAATGACCAGAGTGTAAAATTTCAGTTTCCAATTTACGCAGGCCTTTGGGAAGTCAGTCAATGAGTGTGTCATGACTATTATTGTTATATAATAATATCCTCCAGACCTAATTAGGGCCACGGCGGCCAGTCTTAACGGAGACTGGCCAACTATGCAGGAGATATTATAGTGCACAAGTGTGTGCGCAAACACAAGTGCACTCTCTGTTCCCTAACTCTCATGATCCGATGGGACGGTAATCCGACGCGACCGGAGAGACATCAGGCGCAGGACCAACGGATTTACGTGCTTTCCGAAGCACGGGTGTGTCTTACGCCGCCAACTTGCTAAATCCAGGCTGCTATTGAGATTTCTTAACTGCAAAACCCAATAACTTTTTGTTGGCCCGACCAGGGATTCAGACCCGAGACCTCATGCACAGCAGGCGCATTCACTACCACTGCGCCACGGAGGCAGTTTCAATTGTTATACACATGTATAACAATTGAGACTGCCTCCGTGGCGCAGTGGTAGTATACATATATTGATGACTAAAATAGCGTAGAGGGGTATATGATCATCGTAAAAGCAATGATTAAATACAAGGTAAGGCGTAACAGAGTCTCTGCTTACAACTTGGAATAGAGCGAGTGGAAAGGTAATTCGATCGTTAAATAGAACGAGACAATGTGTAGCAGCGATATTAAATTTTTTTTCTTACAATGCTTTAAGTGTTTTCCAGCGTCAGCGGTAATTTGCAAGTATCTATAGACTAAGGTAACGCCTTTAGAGATCGTATGCATTTTGTAACCTCTAAATTAGTAAAAAATCGGATGATCGACATTATACTTTGTTATAGAAAAATTCTGATCTGATTAAAATTGTTTACTGCTCGATGTCAGTATTAGCTGTTAAGTAAATAATGTAATTTTACGTGAACGATGTGTGAACGTTGAGCTCATTAAGCGAAGCGCTTGCTACACAATTAATTTTAGACACGTTGGGCCGAATAGATTGAGCGAAACTTCGTAGAAAACTGTTTGTGCTCCTCAACATTACTATTGTCAATTTCCATTATTTTATTTTTGCAAGGATACTACGTATTAATTAGGAAAGCTTACGTAGATAAACCATGATCCTTAGCAATATGGAGTAAGTAAGATTCCTGAGAGTTTCTGAACACACCGCTCCATAAGAATAAAGTCTAGACGCGTCCACTTTCAACGCAATAAAACTTATATTACGTATACCAAGAAAAACACAAACGTAAATAATAAACTCAAAAATAATTATTAACAGCTATGGTAATTACAATTATTACCTATAGTGACCAAAAAAAAGCAAAATATAAAAAATATAAAGTAAACAGGATAATAGTTTGTCCATTTATTTTAGTTATAATTTTATTGTACGCTTCGTGTTGCTCTTAATATTTTAGAATAGACTTCTAACTTTCTTCATACTCCTAAAATATTAAAACGATCTAGTTCACAAGCCTTGCTACATTTGACTTAATGAAACATCCGAATTTGTCCATAATAATATTTCAATAATTCTTCAGCAAAGCTTTTTACTGTGTATAATTTCAGTAGTTAACGCCCCACTTGCCTTTTACGAGCTGTTTTAGAGACCGGTACACCGTATACATCATAAATAATTATAAAAGTTATATTCAATCAAATCATAAATATCATATTATTCAATCAAATCATAAAGTCAGTTTCATAACAAACGTTTGAAAATTGCAAGAAAATTGAGATAATGTCACATTTTTGAACTTAAAACTATGAATAACGGTAAAGCCGAAACATAAACATGATATCGCGTGCTGCAGTAACGGTCTTTATGCTCAGGCGGTCCAAATAAGATTATCAGGACCAAAGCAAACATGATTTTTAGCATCGTCGTAGCAGACGAAACGTCTTTATCCTAAATGCGATATCGTGCCTCTTTTTAACGTTTTTGCCAGCCACATCCGAAAGTCAGATACATACCATTTAGGAACTTCAACTCTGCTAGGTTTTCAAAGATCAGTCATGGCATCGAGCTCTCGAAATTCTGCTGACTAGAATAATTATTGCTGCATTACATATCAACAAAATCGCTAATGGAAAAAGCGACACGTTTTCCTCAACCCTTAGCGACAGATTGCATATATTTATATAAATGATTACAAAACTATGCATAGCATGTAATCTCCACCACTTCTGTTGCTCATGGCACTATCATAAATACCCGAACGCTCTTCCCACCCAAAACAACCTGTAATTATATAGACGAACCCAATATATCACCACCAATGCAATTTGCGCAGTAATGTCCTAATTACCGGCGCATGTAGTAATATCGTCCAATAATTCAGTTGATTATATTAAGGGTGTCCACTTCGATACATGTATACATCGATATGTGTATGCAGGTAGCGAATGGCAACAAGCGATTTTTAAACATGATATAATATGCTTTGATGCTTTCCAACCTTATCCTTACTAATAGGTATCATAATTTCGAATAGTGTTAATGGCTTGTCCTCTTTAAAAGACGAAGAAAAGAAACGGAGTAGGCAATTGAAATATCGGTTTGCATAGAGATAAGTCATAGGTTGGCGTCGTCGGCGAGTGATATAGAATAATGTTCATTCGAAATAAATAGGGTTTATGTGAGATAGCTATTACAACCGCATGAGCAAAAACGCGTGTATTATCCGCGGTTTCGCTATATAAAACGAAATACTATTATGTATAAGGTTTCAATTGTTAATATAAGTATATTGTTATCATAAATATAACTTTTTCAGTTACAAATAATAACTTATTAATTATTGTTATTGCAAATTGAAACATAGACGGGTAATAATAGATGTAATATTCCTTTAAACCTGCGCCACAGCCGTTAAGGTCGCTTACGAAATGCTAGTAGGAACTTAGTCATATATTCTTAACAATAATATAGACACCGAAACTAACAAACGTTTCAAATGTATCGAATTAAAACAAATCGATTCAACATTTATGGTTGTAAAAGTAAACATTGTGTCCGACACCTCGAATTGTATTGAATATACTCGTACCTAGCTCGAATGTCTTCGTTAGTTGTTAAACAAAGCATCGCATCGGCGAGTACACTGTTTATGTCAATACAGAGCCATGTTTTGGGATTAGAAAGACATATTTACGTGTGCACAGACAGTTTCATAAACGAATAGTTTAGAACAAACGAGTGTTATGCACCTAGTATAAACATATATAAATAATACTATGTAGATACTTTGTTTATAAGTCTGCTGACAGGCATTGTTAATCCTTAAGATTTACAGACAAGTTTATTTACAGTCAAGATCGCCGAGTGATGAATGATAAAATGTTTCTCAAATATGTTCAATAAGATTGCTCATATCCTTAGTCTGTGTGTTTGATCACATTTATTAAAATAATCTGGGATTAATATTAAGTTATCGTTGTTTTTTTTAAATATGTTATTTTTAAAGATGATCATACATAGATAGTATTCAAATTAGTTTAAAACATACACACACATAAATACATAATCACATCAACAGAAAACTGTTTCGAAAATAAAATTACACAAATTCAATAAAATCTACATGATTAGGTACTTACTTAGGTACGTATTTGGACATACAAATCCAAAACTAGCTGCAAACAGTGTTTAACAAAATATTGCGATATTTAATCGGTCTAACACGTCGTTACGTTCAACATTCCATTATGTTTTTTTTTTATATGATCTCTTTTTTATTTGTTTATCGTGTAAAACTTTAGGAATATCAGCTATTTATCAGCGATCCTATTTTGTATGATTTATATGAAAGTTAAGTGACAGAACAATAAATTTCGGTCATGATTAGTTCATATTAGGCGCCTTTTCTCTTCAAATATAGGTCAACCTCAACCTCTGCGATCGAAGCTTTTAGTGAACCCTCGTTCGAAGTAATTAATCAAATGGATATTATTTCTTTCGCATAATCAGTGCGAACTAATTAAACCAAAGTTCCTTGTAGAAGTCGAATGCTACGTCAATAATATTTTCAAGACACAGTAATTGATGAAGTGGCCACTCAAATTCAGCAGCTAATTTATAATTTACGGCCCTCGATTAAGGCTATAAGGCAGAGTCGACAGTTGACGACTAGGAAGAGGGCAGAAGCTTAACGATCATTAAAAATTGAAATTACCTTAAGTATAAAATCCGAGATAATCCAGCAAACTCGGCGATAAGTAGTTCACACAAAGTCACTATACTTTTAATTCACACAGTTCGGATAACGGTCTAGTTGGCCGGTTAAAACTTTTTAATTATCGGTTACGTTAGTAATGTTTCGCGAGCGAGTGCGACGCGCGGCATAGGGCGGGCGGGACGACCGCCCACTGCGGACCGCTGAGTGCGACTGAATCGAAACAGTACTATATTAAACTACTACACGATTTGCTCACTGAAAAATTCATTTTCAATTTTCGGTTATTATTTTTAATAGGATAACAGAGATCTTTTAAAATTTAACGTTACCGTGAAAATGTTGATTAGCAGAAAAAGCTAACTTGAAATGTAAATACAACTTGTTCGAATGAGTTTTCAATTATTTTCGCGGAAAAGGGTGAAAGGCTTTATACCTCTTTTATTGAGTACAGAAGAAAAAATTGTATCTATTAATAAGAATTAAATACGATGTGAAATTATTTGAATACTTTTATGAGTGAAAATTTATAATAATAAATAGCATTATTCAAACAACTGATTGTTTAATATCAATTATTAATGTAAAACTGCTTTAATTTTAATTAAAATATTTACAATGATTAAGACAAGTTTTTGTTACTAAACATTTTGAACTCACTTAATTAGTCAGACTTAAGAAGTTAATGGCATATCCCACCTCGAATAGATAGAAAGTTCTGCCAACTATTTACACTAAGTTTTTACGTGCCGAGTCTTTGCTTTTTGTCAAATACCGGTCTCAAAACCAATTAAGGTGTTTGTGGAGAGTGATATAAAATAAATAACATTTTGCCTGACACAAGTCTGATTAAATACCTGATAGACATTTTTTTTAAGATTAAATATTATATCAGCCCAATTTACAAAATGTCCTACTGCTAAGACCGGGCCTTGAAAGTTACTTTCTTAAAATAATATATAAGTTAGTACAATTACAATATAGTATTACAAGTATAATTATGGAGTGGCGTGCTGGCCCTAAAATAAAAGGTTACCAGATTTAATTATCATTCTATTTTTAATGATATAACCTCTTTTTTGGAGCTGAAATAATAGTAGCAGTTTTTAACTCTTGAACGCATGTCATTGTATACATTATCTATGCTTTATATGTCACTATGACATTTTGGAAATCGTATGTTCCATAAAAATAATTTCTATAAAGTTTATTTTCCTAAGTTTTGTGTGATACTATTGATTTTATTTATAAATGAATATAGCTTACATGAACCTGGTAAGTGCACAATGATTAATATATCTGCTGTTGCATTGCAAATATTTCAAACAGATTTTTCAAACATACATTTAAACACATAGATTCACGCCTGTTTCCCAGAGGGGTTGGCAGAGACTATGGATTTCCATTTGCTACGATCCTGACACACTTCTCTGGCTTCATTCACTTTCATAACATTCCTCATACACGGTCGCCTGGCCTTAACCTGGCCTTTATCCATAACGTCTCCGATCTGATCGAGAAACGTTCGCCTAGGTCTTTGCCTTGCGACTGTTCCATTCACACTTATAAAAACAGCTATGTAATATAAACTTTTCTGAATGGTATGTAGTCTGCACGGATGGCGTGGTGGTTTCTGTGTCATCAAACCTACAACACTAGTGTTGTAGGTTTGATGACACGGAATAAACATATTATTATGTGACTTATGAATCGTTGTTCCGAGTTTGATTTTCGAGTCTGCTTTGCTAATTTTGGACCCAAATGAGGTTCGTTGTCATTACCACACACGATTTCTGTTTAGCTGGTCGAGTACGTAAACAAAAGTGTAAATCTATAAACATATACATATGTTACATAATGTTTATTGTTTACAAACTGTTTAATTGTATAATTACTAGCTTTCCTCAGCTACCACAACTACGCTCGCGAGGTTTTAAACATATTAGGTAGGTACAAAAGTATAATTTGACTCCACGGATGATGTAGTGGTTAAGTTGTCGCGTCGCCATTGTCAATGCGTTGTGGGTTTGATTTCCTTTGGGACAAATGTGTGATCCACATAGTTGTTTTGAATCAAGATGTTCTTTTTGTATATTAATTGAATGTTTGTTTCCCTGCGACACATGATTTATTCCTAGTATGGAAGTAATCTTTGTTAAATAATAGGTAATATCAGCCCTGTATATAGGTTTAAACGTTACCAGTGCTGGACATGGGCCTCTTCTCAGTGTAAGAAGGTTTAGGCTATATAGTCTACCACACGTACCCAGTTTGGGTGGGCAGACTTAACATATATTCTTCTTCACTTTTAATCTTAGAATACTAGACATAATTAAAAACTTATGTGTCAGGCCGCCGGTGTGCCGCTGCGCCTCAATTGCTAAAGTCATTAATCGTCAATTTACTGCTTAGACATACCGTAAGCATTATAATATAATAGATAATTATATACAATCTTCTCGAGGGCCGCTATAAGTGCTACTGATAACATCTGCTTACCAATTACGTTCCAGGAATTATATCATTAAGGACCAATTGACAATAAACTTATCACGATAATTAATGCAAGTGGACACATTGACGTATTGATATGTGACTTCATATCAACTAACCATTCGGTTGGACAGCGGTCGCAATACGACCATATTTCTTAAATTTTAAAACATTACTTATTGTTTTTATTTTAGCTTTTGAACTCTTTACATGGGTATATATTTATATAATGCCATACCATGCCAAATGGCATCCGTGCGCGTAATATGATTAAAAAGAGTGTACGAAGTTTACTTTTTGTGTATAAATATATAAATACGAGATATAAAGATAAGTTTAAACATGTTTACAAAAGTATTTTTGTGTATATATTGCACTGAATAAGTAGCTTAAGATACCACTACGAATACACTGTTTATGATAAAAATGAGTTCGGATTCTCTAGGATTCCATACCGATGCACTCTTTTATATGCATAGACTCCAGGATAACCTAGTTTTCGTATCCATACAAAACCGTGGACAGATACTTGATAATATAAATTTTAAAAGAGATATAGCACAGTGGGATCTTTGCTTAACCCTGAGATTTTGAATAGCCCGGCTGGGGAGGTATTTTCACCTTACAGAACAAGATGTGTGTTTCTGGTTAAAGGGTTCTTGAGCTCCGTAAGGAAGGACTGTGCTGTAGACAGGGGCGTGCACAAAGATTTCTGGTAGGGTATGCACGCCCTACCCGAAACCTCTGCGAGGGCACTACATTTCATTTATTAATATTTTTGTGTGTATATATATCTGTGTACAATAAATAAATGAAATATCTTACCAAATTCAATTCAGCGACTTTTCGACATGGCACCATTGATGATTGTGTGTGTGGCCACCATGAATATCCAAATAAGTGACTGATGTTGAGAACAAGCCACCTAAATGATATCCATTGTGGCCTTGTAGGTATTACAAGGCCACAATGGATACACAACACAGCGACACGCGAACACAGCGTCCAAGAGAAATTATTTTACTTTTGTCATCAAAAGACAACGTCGAGAAAACACCTGTTTTTAATTTATTTAAACACACATCACCAACACAGATCCCACAAGTATAATTTTCCATAATATACAGTAATTCCGGTAATTTCACTAATTATTTAGTTATCAAATAAAATACGCGCTCAAAGTTCCCTTCACGGCTCTGTGAAATAATTAAAAATGGCGTACGATGCTATATTGCTAAAATAATAGGCCTATAATAAACAACAATTATGATGTTTTTGACAACTATTTAAACTAGTTGAATTATTGTTGTAGGCACTGCCTTCAGTCGGCGAGCACACACGTGCATTTTACACACACAAGCAAAATATTTGTCATAAATGTTATAGAGACAGCGTAATCTATTGACTTCTAAATAGTTCTAAATGTACTGGCGATAAGCACGATTAGTTCTGCTTCCAGACACCTCAGTGGTGCGGCAGTAGCTACTAATTGATTTCTATGACTTACTGTTATGGTTTAGTGTTTAGACTGTTTAGTAGTTCGCTCACGGACCAATAGATGGCAGTGGTACAAGCTCTTATCGTATCTGATAATTTTATATTGTATTTATTATTATTCAGCTTGTAGTATTTAATAAATAGATTTCGATTATATAGATTTACATAGGCCAGCGGACTAGGGTATGCAGTGCTTATTTGCTTGTACCTATAAAGCGCACGCGCCTGGCTGTATGGGACTAGAGTCTTTGAGCCTTATTATAGCTGCACAGTGAATTATTTTTAGAGGGTTGCACGTAAGTGATATTCCAAATTTTGTAATAGACAAGCAATTCTAAAGTGTATCGTTATTAATTAGTAGAAAGCGAAACATTAACTAATAATAAAACTAAAAAGAGGTCTATAATCCTGATGAAATCGAATGTCAACTAAGCAAAATCGGCGATGCGACCGGTCACATAAACAGACTTATCAAAATACCATCAAATCGTGATTCGAATATTGTATCCTTATATAAATAAAATGCACGAACAATACACAAAACGACACTCGTAACCCAAATCTAGCTAAACTATATACTTATATTAATAGCAGCTTAACTATGGTGACTATTACACAGATTACACTACTGATAATAATTGGACCAAATTGCTGCCATAGGCACTATATTAACTTCGTTAGCGTTAAACTGCCTACCCTTTATTCTTTCCTGTAGTATATCAGTGTGTATATCAATCAATTGCTATCGATCTATTTTTAAATATTTACAATAACGTGTGATGAAGCAGCGATAGCCCAGTGGGAAACCATTGGACTGCCACGCAGAGGTCTCGAGATCGAACTCAAGGCGCGCATCTCTGACTTTTCAAAGTTATATGCGTACTAGCTTTTGCCCGCGGTTCCGCTTGCGTTAATTTAGAATTTGACAATCAATTCGGGTTGTACTCTGCTTGTAATAATATAATTCAATCATGATTCGAAAGACACGTGGCGCCATCTATTATCATAAGAACGTTATTGTTGTTTTCCTCGGGAACAGTAATTTTTCCGGGATGAAAAGTAGCCTATGTCTGTTTCTGAACACCTGACAATGTATATGCAAAATTTCAGAATAATCGGTTCAGTGGTTTAGGCGTGAAAAGATAACAAACAAACTCATTTTCGCTTTTATAATATTAATTAGGATTAGGATAGTTAGGATTAGGATAAAATAGTTAATTATCGCTTGCTCTAGAATGCTCGGTGAAAGAAAATATCGTGAGGAAACGTGCATGTCTGTTAGTTTTCCATAATGTTCTCGAAGATATGTGAAGTCTGTCAACCCGCACTAGGCCAGCGTGGTGGACTATGGCCTAACCCTTCTCACAGTGAGAAGAGGCCCGTGCCCACCAGTGGGACAGTTTAATACAGGGCTGATATTATTTATAATAACGTGTGAAACATATTTTCCTAATCTTTATAATACATCGTCCCTAACATAACTCCACGCGCAGAATTTCTGTGTCGTGGGAGACTAACAAAGATTCAAACAACGATCCCAGTTTTGAATTGGACATTATGAGCTATTACGAGAATAATGATTTGTGGATCACATACATTTTGCTTTTAGCGTATTAGCACTGAACTGAACTCACAAAGCTAGGCGCATTCGGCGGGCAAAGCAACCATTAGTCAAACAAAAACATAAGCCATAAAGACTTCAATAGATCGAGTGGAAATCTATAAGTAGCACACAGAGTAGTAACATTGATATATGTATACATATATAAATAAATAGTCGTCTATAATAAGGTCCAACATACAACGGCTTTATGTACGTCATTTAAATAGTCAAACAAACGGGACGATTTTCCTCTGGGCGCGTTTCTTGAGGAGCATACCGAATGAGCTACTTCATAGAACTACAATGGCCGGGGTCTCATACATGATGTATTAACATTTTTGTCATACAACAACATGTTAGGCCGTGACGTGGGTGTCGTAACATTCGATTTTAGGTTGCGATTGACGTATCTTATGTAATGTAGCGCTTATGTGACATACATATATGTATGTAGTTAAAAGCCTATGTGTGCTTATTAGCAACTAAAGAACTTATTTTTATATTTATTTCAACGCATTAATCATCGTTTAGACTCCGACGTCTAGACACCTTTTGTCATTAAGTCTCGATATGCTTAGGCTGACAGGTTAACTAAGTTTTAAATAATGAAAATGTTTTTATTTATAGGTAGTTATAGTTAGTGTATATAACAATAATATAATATAATATTCTACCACATACACACAACACCATCTAGCCCAAACTATGCAGAGCTTGTACTATGGGTACTAGACAATGGATAAACATACGGTTTAGTCGGCCTCTATGGCGTAGTGGTTAGTGTAACCGACTGCCACGCCTGAGGTCGCGGGTTCGATTCCCGCGCAAGTCAAATATTTGTGTGCATGAACATGAATGTTTGTCTTGGTCTGGGTGTTTCTATGTATAATATGTAGGTATTTACAAAAAAAAAAAAAAGTATACAAGTATGTTTATCCATTGTCTAGTACCCATAGTACAAGCTCTGCTTAGTTTGGGCTAGATGGTGTTGTGTGTATGTGGTAGAATAGAATATATTATTATTATATACTTTTTTTTATAATTACATACATATTATACATAGAAACACCCAGACCAAGACAAACATCCATGTTCATGCACACAAATGTTTGACTTGTGCGGGAATCGAACCCGCGACCTCAGGCGTGTCAGTCGGTTACACTAACCACTACGCCATCGAGGCCGACAGAATAGTTTCGCCAGATATCTTTTTATGCCATAACCGTACGGGTTACATTTCTAGTAGATGTAATATACCTTTTATCTTTACTATAATATTATAAATGCAAATGTGAGTTTGTTTCTTTGTTTGTTACGCTTTCACGCCTCAACTACTCGACCGATCGAAAAGTAATGTTACTAAGCAAAGCTAACCAAACCTTAATCTAGTAGAATATGCAGGCAATATTGTATGTATATTATTTTATTTGATACGACTAATGCAGTGGGAACAGTTCTCTAAGCCGAGCTCTTAGTTCATCCCTGTCAATACCTACTGATTGACAAGGGTCCAGCCCAAATCCGCCGAGTTGGTGTGTCAAAATCTAACAAATACGCCATCTATTCAATCAGCTATCAAAATACTAGTTAATTTGATAAACATCTTAGTTGGTTTTATATACCATCTGTTTATTTTTATAGACGATGACGCATTATTGGTAATGGCAATATGTTTTAGATTAGGTTAAGATAATACATATGAGAATAGATTAGTATTCTTTTTTAGGGGTAGGTTTGTTTTAAGGTCTAACATCAAAATAGTCGAACCCTAAAGAACTAGTTTCTAATTCATATCACTTTTCTAAGAACTGTTAAAGAAACAAACAGATATATAAAAGTAGATTGTGTCCGCGGCTTCGCTTCGCGTAAATGTAAGTTAGGTTAGATTAGGTTATGCGCGCGTGCACGTGCGCCTCTGTGTCGTGTCATTGTCCCTGCTCAGTGGGACGGTGGAGGAAGTATTTTTTATGTAGTGACCTGCCGTTTCACACGGCGGGCCGAAACCATGGCGGGATCGCGATTGCATGTGAAAGCGATTCGCGCGGCCTCGCCGTTTATGGTTATGTTGAGGAACACCGTGGTAGGTTTAGTTAGTATTACTGGGGTATCTTTTTCCCGGTGAGCCCGACATAACCTCTCCGTCGCCCCGAGGAGAGGTATGCGTCAAAGCATTCCCCCACGTAAAAAAAAAGTTCCTGTTGCCTGCCCTATGTCCTTTTCTGTTTCTTTTAGCATCGTGTATGCGAAATTTCAAGATGATCAGCCGAGTAGTTAAGGCTTGAAAGCGTAACAAATTCACATTTGCATTTATAATATTAGATTTCCGCGAGTAAAGCCGCTGGCAAAAAAAAAATCCTAGAGTCCACATCATCGCATTTTTTGTCGTTCGGTCGAAAAGATAATTACGGGCTAGAATTGAATTGATCGATGAACAAATCTGAACTCTTTTAGCTCATGTAAACAAATAACTTCAATTTATAAAATTTATGTAATAAAATATATAGGTACAGTGCCCTCTTTACACAACTACTCGTACTAGTTCTTTTGCGCACGTATTGTTATATTGAAACTGCCTAAGGACACAATTTATCTTTTATTCCATTATATTTTAATATTGATCCTTGAAACCAATTGAAGCATTACGTTTCGGGGAAGCATCATACAAATATCTAGAATATTTACAAAAATATTTTATAATAAATGTTACTGAAATACATTGAAAATATTAGCCTAAAGGTATATAAAACAATATTGTTTCTCAGTAATGGAATCAGCATTGTATATTTAAATACGAAATTCTATTTATGCAGTCTGATAACGATCGTTACTATCAATACCACTAAATATTATAAAACAAAGTCTGCCGCGTCTGTCTGTCTGTTCGCGATAAATTCAAAAACTACTGAACGGATTCTCATGCGGTTTTCACTAATAGATAGACTGATTCATGAGGAAGGTTCAAGTGTAATTTTTAAGGTTTTTTACTACCCGTGCGAAGCTGGGGCGGGTCGCTAGTTTGAAATAGTCCTGCGTAGTATGTTACAAGGCAAGGACCGACTGTCTGCTTCATTAGCCACTACGTTCTGTTATTTGTAGAATAATGATACAGTTGTTCATAGACTAATGCATTAATATTAGCCAGACTGTGACAAACTATACTAACTACAAACTAATATAATGATTGACAAATATAACTATTCATATTGCGTTTATTCGCAACTAGCTTCACCCGCGGTCTCATTCTCTTAGTTCTAAAACTCTATCCTTCTGCTTTTATAGTACTAACCGCCATTACGCTTTGCTTTTTCTATATAATATTTTTATCATGCTGACCTGATAGTACTTGTCACCTTTTATCTCCTAAAACTGTCGCATCGCACCATTTTGCCCCCTGCAGCTAACCCAATGGGATAACGTCGGACCATGTGTTTTTGGGATAAAAGTAACCTATGGTACTCTCTGGTCCATAAACTATCTTTATGCTAAAAACACGTTGACTGGGTGGAAGAAAGTCAAAATAACAAACGCACTTTCACGTACATAAGAATATAAGAAGAATGATAGTTCTATGCGCAATTTTAAAGTACTTTTTAATCTTGTAGTGCTTTTAAGCGATCTGAAGGTTCTACTGACGCTGTATTTTCCAATAGTTCATCCCAGCTCATCTTTCTGTAATACATGCAAAGAAACTATTAGGAATAGTCACATATTGCATACCAAACGAAAGAAACGTGGTTTAAAGACCTACAGTTTTTAATTTTATTAAGTTGTCAACTGAAAATCTAGTATCTATAAGCAAGACACATGTTATATTTTATATTATTTGCATTTGAATATAAGCAATCTCATTGTCGTTTCTAACTAATAAAGAAAGATGCCAGTTACTTTGGGTAGCCACCGATCACATTATCCGTAATGATGTAATATCAGCACATTATAGACCTCCGGCTTCGATCTTATATTACAGATACTTTGTTTTTTCAGATAAAAGGAGACGGCAGAAAGCTAGCCACCAAGTGATAATGCTCCAAGCGTTAGTCCGACTGTGTTGAACGACGTGTTGTTATGTGCTACATATGCAGCTGCTTTACAAACTGTCTCGACTTAATACAAAGGTTTGTCACTCTCATACTCTAGCTAAAGTATACATACATTTTTCTTCTCCCTCATTTTTCGATTCTTGTTAAAAGGAGGTAATTCCACGCTTACATAAGGCTTATGAATTGGTACTCTTAGCCTTAATAATATATCACGCACTCTTTCTCCTACAATCGTTTAAAGAATTTGATGTAGGAACTATTACGTAGCCTATCTATATATTAATACGAGAAGCAAATACTTTGTACCCCTTTTTACGAAAATTGCGCGGACGGAGGAGTATAAAATTTGGCATAGTTAAAGTTTATATGGAGAAGGAGTGGCGAATCCTAAGATTTATGTAAAATATGCATTAGAAATACATTAAATTAATGAAAAATACTTACCCGCACATAACCATGCATTTGACACACGCAGTCGAATCGCTTTCGTAGTATTTCCGTATTGTTCGGCTGATGCAGTACTATTCTTCGAAACTATGGTTACATAATATATCAATATATTATAACTACATATATCCGCAATATCTTAAAGACAACCTTTGGATGAATTGGAATGATATACAATATGTCTGGGTTCGGACTGTACAAACTTTAGGGGGTGATAGTTTGGTCTATTTTATCACTAAAATCATTCTACAGGTGGGGTCTAAACCCAATGGCCTCTGAATGGCAGCCATTTTTGTATTTTGATTGACTTTTTCATAGCGTCCATACTAAAAGTTATGTAACTTTGGAATTTAATGTCCGATTATCGTAAAACAAAAATTTCCCATAACGGCAAATATTAACAATGAAATAAATAACTCAAATAATTTTAAAAATTGCTGTATCATATTAAAATAAATGCTAAAAGATCAACTTTATGTCAAAATTAACATTGTTTTTTTAGTTTTTCAAAGTTATTACAAAAACACCCTTGAGAACTACCTCTTTTTATGCACGTGTCTCACAGATGGTAAGTTTACCTAAATAATGATTCCAAAAACTCGATTCTATGACTATTGGTTTAAGAGATATTGTTGCTTGAACGCAGCCCTTCCGTGCGTAAGATATGAATGAGCACCGCATTCCATGGGGAAGCAGGTAGATAAATGGTTTATTGCGTAAATACGATGTGAATACAAAAGAAGCATTCGTCAGATAAAACTCGACTAGTTTCATTTTTACCAGTCCGTTTCTTCTGGTTATTGTGTCTACACATAATTTGCTCCTGTACGTATTGTTCTTCACTTACAAGTGTCGTGACGTTCTAATTATTCGTTATGGGAACTCGTGCTCGTGAACACTCTAGTAGACACATTGCTGATATGCATTTTGTTTACGGATTTTGCAATGCAAATGCAAGAGCTGCTGTGCGGGACTATCAAAGACGATATCCGAATCGACCGAATCGACAGGCATAGCCCCGGAACCACTGCACCGATTGACTTGTAACTTGGTGTGCAGATACCTTTAGGTCATCCCTCGGTCGAGTTTGAATATGGGCCCTGTGGGTCAAAAGACCCCCGAGATATAGAGATCACAAGGTCACATGTATTTAAAATGGCAAAATGGCTTCATTTATATGCAGAGTGGTGGTGTGCTGATTCGAGTTGGTTGCTGCTGTTTGCTGTCGAGTTTTGTCTTGTGTTGCGTTTTGCAATACAACATACCCAACAGTGGGCATGATGCCCAACAGTGGATATGATGCCCAACAGCGGGCATAATGCCTAACAGTTGCTATGACGCGTAACTGTGGGCAAGATGCCCAAAAGTGGACATGAGGCCCAACTGTGGGCATCACGCCCAGCAGTAGGTACGATTGACTTTTAACTTGGTGTGCAGACATCTTGGGGTCATACCACGGTCGAGTTTGAATATGGACCCTGTGGGTCAAAAGACCCCCGAGATATAGGGTCACAAAGTCACATGAAGACAAAGAGGTTGAATCCTGGGTTTTTACACCCATCTCGTTAGCTTTTTAAATACCAAGCACAATAATCCGTTCTTAATCTGACGTCTGGTTGCATTGCTGGCCGGTGTAATGAATCTTCGTGGCTACGACGCTCAATCGTCCAGTTTAAAAAAGAAACAGGCTGCTTGAAACGTTATTTTATTTATTTTGTTCACTATTTTCTAAAGACAATCTCTATATTGCATCGGGATACAAACACTGCAGTAGATGGATACATAACTCTCAGACTCGATCCCGTGAATATTATTCTTATATAACGTTGCAGTATAATTGAAGTGGCGAGAGGATCATTTAAACCGCATGTGCCAAATATGTTTTATTTACCTGAATTAAGCAGCAATTTCTTCGGGGGTAGAGGTCCCGGTTTCGATAACATGTCAAGCACTTTTGAATTTCCTAAGCTATTTTATTTCTTTTATTATATTTTCTTTGGAAAACAAACAGTATCTTAAAACTAATCTAACAACTATATAAGTTGTTAGATTAGTTTTAAGATACTGTTTGCATCATTGAACCAGTTAGACGTTTTCACATTTTAGTATTTAGTGCTTGATAATAATTAGGCAATAAGAAGGTAGTAGATCCTCGCTGGTTTCAGCATGAATGGGCCGGATCGACCGGGGTAGTACTACCCTCTCACAAAATACCGTCGTGTAGTAACGGTACCCGTACTGTTGCGTTTCGTATCGGTGAGTGAGAGAGCCGGAGGCCTAGTTACCCCGATCCTTTTCCTATCCTTTCCTTTGTCCTTTCCCTCCTTAATTCCTTTTTAAAGGGCTGGCAACGCACTTGTAGCCCCTTTGGGGTTGCGGGTGTCCATGGGCGGCGGTAATCGCTTACCATCAGGCGATCCGTCTGCTCGTTTGCCCGCCTATGCCATAAAAAAAAATATAAAAAAAAATACATGTTAACCACTGGTCGGTTATAAAACGCTTAAAGCTAGAAGGACTTGTGTTAAATAGGTCTAAGTCATGCGAGTCGCCTAATTTGTTAATAATGCTTGCAGACCTTACGAAAAACGATCCGTTTCTATAGTTGGTGGTACCACGAGCAACATGTAAAGGATAGGGTATTCTAACTGATCTAGTAGGAACTCTTAAGTTTATCTTGGCAAGAAGGTAAGGGGAATCTATTTTGGATTGGGCTATTTTCACTAAAAGAGTAACATCTGAAGTTTTCCTCCTTACATATATTTAATGGTTGTAGGTGTTGTCTCTTACATCTCGCCTCATAGGTATCATCATATTTTTTGCACTTGTATTGCAGATATCTGGCAAATTTTTGTTGTATTGATTCTAATCGTTTTATGTGAACGGCATACTGTGGATTCCAAACTTATGAACAATATTCAAGGATGCTGCGAACATATGAGCAATAAAGAATTTTAATGACTTTTATATTTGAAAACTGAGAGCATGATCTCATAACGAAGCCTAGCATTTTGTTGGCTTTACTGGCAATATGATCTACGTGCTTTTCGTACGTTAGTTTGGAGTCATGTATTACGCCCAGATCGCGGATTGCGTCTACTCGTTTAAGTTTCACTCTTTTTAAGGTATACTTGTAGTCATGTAACTTAAGTTTACGTAAAAAGGTTATGGAATAACATTTGGGGGCATTTATGTCTAAATTGTTACTCTGACAATAGGTTTCGAACCTCGAGGGATCCTATTGCAAGAAAAGACAGTCTGAGTGATTATCGATTGTCTTGAAAATTTTCATATTATCAGCGTACATTAAAAATTGCGGGTGATGGAAACACGCTGATATCATTAATAAATAGGTTCAACAACAAAGGACCGATTAATGAACCTTGCGGCACACCAGAATGGACAGTTTGCCATATAGGTAGGGATCCATTCACTGCAACTGCTTGAAACCTGTTTTCGATTTATGAGCAGAACCATCTGAACAAGTTTCCATGAATGCCAGCGCGTAGGAGCTTCTGAAAGAGTAATGTGTGATCGATGCGATCAAATGCTTTGCTGTAATCAGTAAATACAGCATCTACCTGACCACCTGCTACCATGTTTAAAATTGTAAAATCTATAAAAGTTAATAAATTAGTAGTCGTTGATTTATTTTTAATAAATCCGTGTTGTGCGGGAATGAAAAAGCTCTTTAATGTTTTATATACCTGTGTATAAACAAGTCTTTCTAGTAGTTTAGCGAATATACATAATTTCGATATAGATCTGTAGTTTTTTACGTCTCCTCTATCCTCACTTTTATAAATAGGGAAAATAAATGCAGACTTCCAAATCTTTGGTACGATACTTTCCTGGACTGATCGTTGATACAAAATGGTAAGCGGTTTGGTTAACTGTTCTGAACAATTAACGATAAATAGGGGTGTAATATGGTCTGTTCCAGCTCCTTTTGTAAGATCTACCGATTTAAGCAATTGGTATACAGCGTCGGTGAGTATTTCTATGTCACCTAAAAATCCTGAATAAATGCCTCTATAGTAAATGAATAGGTGCCCTCGTCACATATATATTAAGTTCATATAATACATGTTGTTCATATGAGATTTTCAGGTAAACAAACGTGCATTATACAACATTGTCCAATGAAGCCACAACAACGAGTTTTTATGTATATAAAGAACAACAAAGCGAACCGCGGCATTGTGGAAACTTCGTCCGCCAATGTATCGCATGCAATTACTGTTTGAAAAGTTTGACGGACGTTAAAGGTTTTAAACAAAACGTAACATGTCGCTGTTACAATGCGATACCGATTAATTAAGTCTAGTAAGTAATAATTTGATTGTACCAATGGCGTAATGGTTTAAGTGGTCGCCTCGCCACTGCCACTGCGCTGAGTAATGTGGGTTCGGAGCAGCGATAGCTCAGTGGGGAGACCAACAGACTGCAATCAGAGGGTCTCGGGTTCGAACCCACGTCGCGCACCTCTGATTTTCGGAAGATATATGACTTTTGAAAATTATGTGCGTATTGATTGACAATTATCGCCTGCTCCGTGCCTCGGAAAGCACGTTAAGCCGTTGGTCCCGGCTGCTATGAACATCTATGGCAGTCGTTATTGGGAGAGTGTCGACACAAAAGATCCCACTGGGTCGAAGTGTCGCCGGTGTGCACTGACTGGCCCCCATATAAGATAAGATAATAATGTGGGTTCGAATCCCACACGGGACAAAATTGTGTGCTCCACAAATGGCTGTGCCGAGTCTGAATGTTCTTTGTGTCCATTGTTTGAATATTTGTAAAGTACCCCGCGATACACGAATTATACATAATGCGGGAGCAGACTCGTCAAAAAATAAGCATGCTTACTTTATAATCCTAAATATCAATTCTTAAAATCATTGGTTCCAAATCAATAATATTATATACGACAAAGACTCAGAGACGACCAGATGGAGTCGTTTCTTCTATTGTTCTTAAAGCAAAATCGGTTGAACCAAATCCCTTGCAAAACAGACAAAGCACAATTGTTTGAATGATAGCTTTTTCTTTCACATAACCTCGTTTGCTATATATTGCGCTACCAATTAAACAAATTTTCAACACAAGTACAGTAATTGAAAACAAATTGTATGGATCAGATTTTCAACGACATTGTTATGAAACTTACATATCTTTATATATATAATTCTACTGTACATGTGTATGTCACTGAACTCCTCCTAAACGGCTGGACCGATTTTGATGAAACTTTTGTGTCTGTTCAAGTGGATTCGAGAATGGTTTAGATATGTATTTTTTTTTCTCTTGTGTACAGGACAACGTCTGTCGGGACAGCTAGTCTACTATATAATATAATTGTTTGAAATAATATTTTTTAAACTTAACCGTTGCATGATAGATATTATAATTTGTAAACGGCAATGACGAGATCATGCATATCGTTTATCTTTTGGTGCTTGACGTTTTGACCAGGTTGCGCAATATGAAATCAACGTCATGCAAAAGGAAAACAAAATACACGAGCGCATTCATTCCCGTTACTTATTCAGTTCAGTCCGCTATCCTAACTAATATTATTTATTGTAGTAAATCTCCACAAAACAACACGTAAAACTAAGACCACATCAAATAGGCGAAGCCGGTTCGGTTATCTTGACAGATTTTAATTCACCATGGCTTATCGCCAACGACGGGCGCATCTTTTCAGCCATTGAGCCAAATTATAAATGTCAATGTGAGTTTGTTTGTTTCTTTCTTTCTTTCACGCCTTAACTCAACCGATCATCATGACATTTTGCATATACGTTGTCAGGTAACAGAAAAGGACATAGCATACCTTTCGTCGAATAGAAAAATACTGTTCCCGAAGAATATAAATTTATTGACAAAGTCTTGACATTAACGCAAACGAAGTCGCGGGCAAAATCAAGTCATATATTAAGTTTGCGATAAATCATAAATTAAATACTTGATGTTGGAGTGTAACTGGAGCATAGAAACTTAGTTCCCGGCATTAACCAAAATCTCGCTAAGAACAATAAAACATAGACCCCAGCGTTTACCTTCGGTAGTTAGCGCTCTCTTAATATTAGTATAATTACCAACTAACTTTGCCGAAGGACTTATAAGGCTGAAAGGGCCTCACTGGACCCTCTTCAAGCGTTTGGAAAGGTGTCGTGTCTCACGGGAGAAGTTCGGGTGAAAAGTCGTCCAACTTTCCTCACGTACGACGCCACATAAGAAATTGACTTTGAGAAGTTTGTCGATTCATGTTTAGAGGCAAATTATGTAAAGTCGTTTCGGAAGGTGTTACGTGTACGATAGTTGTGTATAGATAATTGTGTGATCAGATGATCATACATTCTAAACGTAAAACCTTATGGAGATGTTTGTTAGAAACTTAATCACGCGTAATTGTGAACGCGAAACGGATTTGTAAGAAAGTTGCTTCACAAATTCTGACACACAGACATTTCCCGGGTTGGATACTTTTTCACGGGAATGTATATCGGCATAGCGTTCCCGTTGGATTTAAACAGGCGAAATGATTTTACGTTTTGCAACTAAGCCGATTTTGAACTTGACTTAACCGATTTTGCTGCAAATTGGTTTAAAGATAGCTTGGATAGTAAAAAATAGGATTTTGGCTATAGATAGTCGTATAAATCGAATATATTCATTAGTCTAATTGGTAACTAATTGAGGATCGTGTGAGTTAGAAAACATGGCGAAACATTGTTAGCAATTCGTACGTGCCTTGAATGACAATTTGTAAAGTGTAACTTGACTACAGTGTTACTGATTTGTTAATAACTAGTACCAATAACCTGTAGCTGAACTCCCCTTTTCTAGAAAAGAAAAGTTCTATTCCATTTTTGATCTCAATTACTATATTTTTGCGACAAACTATATACATCGGTTGGTCCGTTCCTACGTAAAAGAAGAACAAATCAACAAACACACTTTCGAATATGTATTGTTAATAAGAATGTTGATAAAAATAACACAATTTGTAGCTGATATAGTACAAATCTAAACCAGATTCCCTTCTTGGTCTTATTATTTCTAATACATAAACGATGAAGGAAATTCTGAAGCCATATATCGCACAACCTCATCTTAGTCATAATTTTGCCTTACTCTCTCTATGCGAATTAATAGATATTAACGGGCACTCTATATAATGAAAAGCTCCCATGAGATGGCAAATGTGTTACCTACCACTACAAGGATATAACTCGTGTATTTATTTAAATACCTTTAAACGATAACAACCTTTCTTTTGCATCTCCTCAAGACTCCACTTTATAAGCTGCAGTTTTAAAACAACTCCTGCAATAGGAATAATTCCTGTGCCGCGGGCTATATTACAAACACACAAACATCAGAAACAAGGACAGCCAGACTCGAAACAACTATATGTGGATCACACAAATTTTCATCCTTTGCAGGAATTAAATGCAAAGTAACTAATTCAAAATGGGTCCTTCTGCGATTCACACCGTGGTGCAAACAGACCGTGGTGTAAATAGACGAAAGACCCAACTGCACAACGACCTTCAAACCTTCGAGAAAAGAGTGTACTCCTTCTTAAAAGGCCGTCAACGCACTTGTGACTCCTCTGGTGTTGCGGGTGCCCGTCCATGGGCGGCGGTAATCGCTCACCATCAGGCAATCCATCTGATCGTTTGCCTCATATCCCACAAAAAAAATGGCCAGGCGACCACTTGAACCACAACGCCATCCAATCAATTAAATAAAAAGATTAGGGCATCTTTGTCCCGTGTAGGGATCGAACCCACAAAAATGAGCGCAGTGGTAATGGCGAGGCCACTTGAACCACTACACCATCCGTGCAATCAATCTGAAGCAAAGTTTACAACAAGCTCTACTGCCCCTATTTAATCATATTTGTCATTCATAAAGTATTACAAAGCCACCGCAGAGTAATTAACTTTCTGAACAATCAACACAAAGGGGCCGGAGAGAGAACGACACTAATTAATGGACAATTACAGCAAACGTCTCTGTCTACAGCACCAAGCAATAATATCATCGTATAAAACGGAATTAATAATTATTCAGTGAAGTCTTAATGAGCGAAGAGTCACTGAATCAGATCTAAAATGTGGAAATAATCTCCAAGATACTCGTATAACAATCAATTTATCTTTTTGACATTAGGATAGCGGAAACACTAGATTGCGTTATTTATTTCTTTTTATAAGGAAATCTCCTGCACCCAGATTAATTCCTGTGTCGCGGGAGACTTTATAAACTTTCAAACAACGGATCTAAAGGATACCAAGATTTGGAGCAACTATTTATGCATAACATAATTTTTTGTCCTACGTGGAGATCGAAGCCGCACTCGGCGCCAATGGTAGTGACAGACAGTCAAATTATTTCTTTATAGATCTTGCTTTTGATTTTTACATAAAATCTAGCTAATAGAGTAATAATTATTATTACTCTATTAGCTAGATTTTTCCTACATACATCCTAACTTAATATTATAAATGCGAATGTGAGTTTGTTTGTCACGCTTTCACACCTGACCATCATGGAATTTCGCATACACGTTGTTAAGGGAACAGGAAAGGATATAGTGTACCTTTCATCCAGAAAACAGTACTGTTACTAACATAACCTAAACATACATTTATGCGAGCGAAGCTGTAGGCATAATCTAGTATGTTATATAGATTCACACCGCTATATCTAGAAGGGCTACGAAAGTTATAGGTGAATATCCTCTATATTACATCCACATTTCACGGAGTACGATTAACATCCCAAGTTGTAGGCAATTGCCTATAACCGTCAGATTAACAACCACAGTGCTTCTTCACAGAAAATTGTAATAGCATTTTGCCCAATTTAGTAATCGAACCCAGAATGTTAAGATGTAAGCATAAAGACAAGTAGTAATCATAATAAAGCAAATAAAACTATATACCACAAATTTGAAATACTAGCGAAACTTTATTTATGCCAATTTTGCGAAATGATTAAACAAACAAGAGTGATAAAGCTCTATGGTTTCACATAAAACGAATTATCCGAACAATATGAAACCTTACAAGGATTAGCATTCAATCGCTGAAATCACAAAGTATTTTATTTATCTGAAAGATAGAAATAGTTTCTCCCCGAAGTTACTCTTCGACTCATCCAGTGCCTTAACTTTGAGTAACTTAACTAAATTAAATGTTTGTCTTGGAGTTAAAGATTCTCTGCAGTGTAAATTGTGCAATGTCCGAGGAAGGAGCTCGTCTTGTAATTTAACTTATTTGAAACATCACATTTAGTAGTTCAGGCAGTTTAAAGAACTCCTGAAGAAGTACTGACTAAGATTCTAATTAATTTGTATTAAACAATCGGTTTTAACACTAACTTAACTGACTTATATTCCTATGTACATATATATAACCTAATGTAATATTACAATGTTTGGATACATCTCATTAGTATTACAGACATACGAGTGACAAAATGGTGGAGTTACATATACTTCTGCACAAATTAATATAAAGCTAGATAAATGATCCACAAACAAATTAGACGTGGAATTACAAATAATAACAAACCAAATTAGGCGTGAAATAACAACAGCTTCGAAGCTTTATCGCGCACACAATACATACAATACTGTAATTGAAATTCACACAATACAACATTTGGATACGGATTTGACTGGATATCAGTTTTTACACGGAGCGGCTGCCACCTGACCTCCGCAACCCGAAGGCTAACTATACCCTAAAGCTAGACCAGTGTCAGGATATTATAGGGCACTGACTTCCCAATAACAACTGCCATAGATGTTCATGGCAGCCGGGACCGACGGCTTAACGTGCTCTCCGACGCACGGAGCAGGCGATAATTTCGAAAAGTCATATAACTTCCGAAAGTCAGAGGTGCGCGTCGTAGGTTCGAACCCGAGACCCTCTGCATTGCAGTCTGTTGGTCTCCCCACTGAGCTATCGCTGGTTTTCGTGCTATGATGAATGAAAATATTTTAATAACAGTATTAATGATGAATACGGCAGATATATATAAAACTAGCTTTTGGGTGCGGTTCCACTCGTTCCTATATAAATAAAAAGAAGCCCATATCCTTCCCCAGGATTTAAACCATCTCTACCTATACCTAAATTTCAACGAAATTGGTTAAGTGGTTTAGCCATGAAAAGGTTACAGACAAACAGAAATACGTTCGAATTTGTAATATTATTAAGGATAATTCTGCCGTGTTCCCACAGTTAACCCACACTTCGCTAAAATACTTCGTTCTCCGCTCGTATACCAGAAGATATCTACGCAGCGTATGCGTACAGCGTTTTTTATATTCTTTCTTAATCCACAACAGGTTTACTGGCCACCAATTATTATATCCCATTAATAGGTAAGCGATACGTAGGAAATACCACCAAGACTAAAGTAGCAGAAAAATGTAATAATTACTCATTAACGTAGTAGGTTGCAAACACAAGAGTTCCCCTGGACTAAAGGCAGCTCCTCGATATTTTCCTGTGCCATCTAAGCAATTATGAAAGATTCTAAGCCTTGAAGCATTCTAAAGGTAAAGTTCAAACTTTGGCATCGCAGCCTTGTCTGTTTTTGCTGCAGTGTCAAGAGAGAGAAATACCTTGTACTTTCGTGTAGTATGACTTATGAAACAGATAACTGGAATAAACGCGATCATGCTTGGTAGTTACATACCCTTTTGAAACGCTTGCCGCACTAGCCGCGGTCACTACGTCTGCTTGTCACCGCGGCCAGTGCAACACAGGCCCGCCACAAGAGGGGGGCAGCTGGGAAAAATTGCCCCAGGCCCCAACCTTGAGGAGGGTCCCCAAATTAATAAATGAATTTTTATATTCAGATGAAAAAATAATTGAAAATTAAATTTAAAGTCGATAGAAAACAATGAATAATTTTTAATTTTTCGAAGATAAAAAGATAATGTATTATATGCATATTATATTAAATTAAATAGAAACAAAACGTTAAGTATTTATTCAAAACTTTATTTTTCTCGCTTTCATTTCGGCAAAATCATTTATAACATTGTCATAATTAATATTGTTAGCAACTCTTGGTCTATTGATAAGATAATACAATGATTTAAACGGTCCTGGCCCATACAAGATCTTAAATAATTTAATTTAACTTTTACGTTAACTAATTTATGTAACGTACCTACTTATTAAATCATCGTTTTTGGCTTAGAGCTGATGGACAATTTAAAAGCTTAATTGTACTTGATTTTCAAAAAGGATTTAATACAATCGAGCGTTCGAATCGACCACTAGCTCTTAATTTGTATAAAACCACAAAATTTTTGTACATCATTGTATTAGTAGTGTTTTATGCGCAAGCGCATACAAGCGGCTTGTGTAATTATTACTTTTTTATTAAGTTATTAATTTAATTATTTATTCACTTATTTGTATTTGCAAAATTAAACTCTCAAGGTCACGTTGTTTAGGCGAGCTTGAATTAAAAATAATAAAAATGTTTGCTCGCCCGCTCTACCATCTGTTTATGTATCTAATTATTAAATTTCCACTTGTCGATTGACTTTTTCGATTGAAATAATGAGCTTTTTTCAATTTTGTATGTGGAGGGGTCCCTAGTTCGAAAGATTGTCCCGGGCCCCCCGTTATCATTTGGCGGGCCTGGTGCAATATGACCGAAACGTCAAACGTTTTCTACATTACTTTAGAAGAATAAATTATTTTTAAATAATTACAAGCTTACAGTAATGTTAAGTAAACCGTTTTCTATTTAAATACGAATATCTCAAAACCTGTACGCGATCAATTCAAACGGTAGTACACCTGTACCTATATGTATGGTTTGTGACAAAAGAACGCCCTAACGTCTTTTGTTGAACATCCCTTTCCTGTAGAAACCTATTTGCAGGTTCTACAGTAAAAAAGCTCGTACATCTAAAGTAATTACAAAGATACATTTATTTATTGAGTTAAAAAGAGTTTTATCGGGCATGTTACCCAAAAACATGTGCGTCTATTTCATGTGGTTACTTTATGACGCAACACGCTTTGTTAGGATTTAAGTTTAGGTTACTATCTTTTTCGCTGAGCTTAAGGCTTTTTCACGATTTATTTTATTTAAAATATTTTAGACGATAACCAATGTTGTTAAAATATGTATCATATTCAACATATTTTCGCTGGGTAATATCCAGCTTTTCTTTGTGTTACCTTAGCTGTTGGCCGTTTTTATATAAGAAAAAAACAAAACACTGCCACATTTATATTACTAAACAGGATATCGGCAGTATAAGCCGTGCAGTCACAATTTATATTTAACAAAGTGGAAATTTATTGAAGTTGGAGTTAAAGAATGAGAGTAATATGATTGTCTGTTTCCGCTTCCATTTTCCGGGTCTCAGAAGTAAATTGAAAAATAATTTGGCGAGGTCATTTAGTATTATCTCAGAGCGTTGTCATCATAATAAATTGCGCGACCGAGTGCGGAAAACAAATTGATACAAACAGCGATCCAACACAAATCTAACTTTAGCAGACGTCACGGGAAAATAAGCGTTCAACTACCCAGAAGATTTAAATTAATAGTCTTGTAGCACTTTGTGGGATCGGGAGCATGCTTGAGCCGTGGCGCGTGGCCGGCCAGACCGTGACCCGATGTGGACCGAATAATGATGTCGTTACCTTCAATAAAACTTACAACGTATTTTTCATTTCTATTTTACGATCTATATTTAGTTCATTACTACCTAGACTAGTTTATTGGTGTAGTGTATAGAAAATTATATTTTTAATGCAAGTCATTCTCAAAGCGTCAACCAAATTTATTTAATAGAATGTTGTTGTGTTTCACAACATGCTATTTGTAAGCTTTGTAAAATGAATTTAGCGTTTTCCTTGCCTATTAGTGTATTTTTCTTTATCGGGTAGAATGTTATGTTTTAAAAAATATTTACAAAGAGGCAGACTTCAGGTTTCATTTTAGGAGTAAAATTTTGAATTTATTGTGTATGGATGTCAACTCAAACCTAATAGAAGCTGTATCTGTAATTATTTGCGTACCTAACTAAAACAGCTAATAGTAGAGACGGGTCTCTATATTATAAGTTGAAAGCCCAATATTATTTAGCTCTTAGCTCCACTCGTCAATGAAATGAATAGTGGCATCGTGAACTGTACTTACACGTGAAAACTACTTTAGGACTGAAAATTCGTTTTAAGTTTAAAGCTGTTTAATATTACTTCCAACCTGAGTTAAAAATTGTTTCGGCCGTTAAAACTTTTAATGACCTCGTTCGCATTGAAAGTGTTGAAATAAAAATATATTTCCCAAGATATTGTTGTATTTTAAGATTTTCTCAACAATATGGCGCTGTTAAAACGTTTTTGACTCATTGCCTTTGTACGCAAACATTTGATTTATCAAATGAGCTATAAAAAACAGTTTTATAAAATAAAACTGAGAGACCATTGAACCACCGATTTAAAAGTCGGATCAGCAGATCCTGAGATTTCTAAATCAATGGTTCAATCGTGTATGATCAACTTGGAGCACACGGACTGCCTCACTGCAATGACAAACATATCCGTACAAGCTCCCTGTAACTGGTCTCTGGATCCATCTGGTTGATGACATTCCGAGTAGTCGCCTTTCATTCACAACCAGCTAAATGTCCTCTCTCTTTCGCTTCGAATATGTACAGGTGAATCAATGAATAAAAGTATTTATTTAAGTCATAGACTTATTGTTCACAAGATAAGCAGTGATAGCGGATTGACAGAATGCTGGAATGCCATGCTGGGATTCTAACTTTTCGAAGTTATGTGCACATTAAATAGTTAATCATTGCTCGCTTTAAAGTAGTAGTCGAGCATTGTGGTGAAATCTGCATAACAAATAGCTCTCTATAATGTTCTCGAAGATGTATGAAATATACCTACTGCACTAAGCCAGTTTGCTGGATTTTGTACCCTCACATGGAGTAGAGACCTGTGCCCTGCAGTGGGAAGGTTTATAAAAAGGTTTGATAAATGAAATTCCAGCCCAAACCTTTGTACCTAGAGAGCTGAATTCTACACAAAAGTCGATTATGACGTGAACAAAAAATAAAGTCGGACTTTTGTATGAATTTTATCACATCATCTCAGGATAAAGCACTTAGCAAGAACAATTCGTGGCCAAAGCTAGTTACATAGTTACATATTATTATGTTGTTCCCAGGATAATCACCTTTGGCTTGGGGTGCATCCTCTGTTGCGCGGTGTGCCTCGGCCTCACGGTCGCCATCATAGCGGGGATCGCCTACGGGTACAACTACTGCATGGCTGAGTTCATCACATTTACGCGTAAGCATCTCCAGTATAACTGCCGTCATAAGCAAAAAAGGCGTATCTGCCATTCTCTTTACATTTAATACTAGTACGCGTAAAAATAGGTTAGATTATGTTTGCAACAGTACTTTTCTTATTAAAATATAGCCTATGTTACTCGCTGATAATATAGCTAATGATGAGTTCAGTCAAGTTCAGTCGAGTAGTTTTTGAGTTAAACCCTTACAAACAAACATACAAACAAATCTTTCCTCTTTATAATATTAGTATAGATATATACTGGCGATGCGCCTGTTTTTACTGATTCGATCAAAATAAAATGTAAATACGTTTCTTTTCCTTAGCACGGCAGATATGTTTACCCAACGCTCACCAAAAAGCCCTTACATACATATATGTATTTATCTGCATAAATCTGTCTATCATGACAATATAATCACAGTGGTAACAAATAAAACTACATAATATGTACTTACATATAGAGTCACGACTGTTGGCCGAAGGGTTGTCGGCGATGGCATGGCGGTAGGAATGGGCGTAATTGCTGATTGTGCAGGCCAGAGCTAGATTCGTAGATCGGGCAAAGAATTATAGTCTCCTGTTAAAATTTCTCAGTAGCGTCACGGCCGAATAAACTGCAATAAATTCGTTCCCTATTACTTCCCGCTTTAAAAGGGCGCGATCATATTTATAAATAATACACATCCTTTCAAATATAATGCTAAAATGTTCCTTACGAGATAACATACACGGTACAATGTTTCGACTAACTCACTCCAGTACACACACACACACACTGACACACGCATTCGCACACCCACTCACACACATCACAAGTAGTGGTTTATTACGAGTTGTTAACGGTCTTATTCGGTACGTTTTATTCGTTTTCATTTGGCTCTTCAAATGTTTACAGTCCCTTATTTAAAAGCCTTTATTTTCTCTATGTGCTTATTTACGTACAGATTAATTGGGCGTGGAAATTAAGTGCATATGAAAGCACTTCTGTAACGCTAAACATCTGGGGTACCGCTTCGTTCATTTACCTTTCATTTTATTGTTTATCTTTATCGTAAACCGCTCTAGCGGTGAAAATAAAACCTACAATGTTATAAATATTATATGTATATTTAATGTTTGATATTTGTAATTTATACTTATTCGTTTTTATATAAAGATAGCTTTTACTTGCGCCTTAGCCTGCGTGAATCCCACAGGACGCATGTCAGGATAAAGGTAATATTATATTATAATACAGGACATGTCTACCTGCTAAGATTCAAATCCTGAAAACGGTTTACGAGTGATTTAATAACAAACATCTAATCATCGTTATATTCTTTCTATATAAAACACCCATTAGGTAATACAGTTAGCGTTAGGTTGTAACGTAAAAAATGAACGACGCCATTTTGCCTAACCTGAAAAATTCTTCCTTGCAAATTCATCTAGATTTATCGCATAAAAAAAATATTACTTTTAGTCTAGGTTTCAAATAACTAATGTTTTGGATAGCCCCTCCAGCTAAGCTAATATGTTTGTGTAGGAGTAGGTTCACGTAAGTACTGCAATGGGTGAAATTCGATAGAATTTGACTGCACTCATTGAAATCCATAGCTTTATTGATTGTAAAGTTACTTACGCCATAGGGCTTATTGTCTAGTAAGGATATTTTTAGACATAGAATTTCGTGATAAATATATATTGTCTATTTTCAGGGTCTGATGTGACGGTGTACATGCGACGCGGTCAGTTCTACGACCAACCGGATATGCCCTTGAACTTTAGGAGATCGGGGGCGAGGGCGGGCGGCGAAGAGGACTGTGAGTATAATAAACTCCAAATTAAAATAGTGCAAGTTAAAAAACATAACAGTCGTCTAGCTCACAAACGGATTCCCATTTGTAAGTTGACTGTAATGTTTTTAGCTCTAGAAATCCTATTCAAACCAGGATAGCATATTATAATCATTTGGTTGTAATTTTTAGCAGAAATACACTTTCCATTCGGTTACGATTATCTTGAGCGCGATACCTCTTTGAGTCTCATTATGAGTGCAAAAAATGATATTCCCAATTTTGCTTCAGTATTTGGATTGAATCGGACGACAGACTATGAGGAGCCGGCGCCTGCACATGGTAAACCTCTATCGGATTCGTGGATGAAGAGTCAGGACACCAGAAAATATGCCGAGAAGTTGACCAAGTATTCCCCTCCTAAATTTGTCGAAAATCCTGTACGACCCGCAGTACTGCAAGATCCTATAGCACAGGTAATTACTGAATTCTTGATCGTCATTACTTCCAAATTTAGCCTTAACCAATGAATCAATGCTGAGATAAATGTATCAAACAGTGTCTCGCATTTTTATATGGCTCACATCTATGTTTCTGTGTGGCCATTTGTTCTGTTCACCTTGTGAGAAAGGAATCTACGCTTAAGTTTCGATAGGTATGATCGCATTGCAAGAACCTATATACGTAATAACTTTAAGAAGTCAGCGACACTTACCTCGATATCGAACGCGAGACTTCTGTGCCGCATACATCCGGGCTTTTGTTTCTTCAAAATAATTTCTTTTTATGATTACATGATAATATAATTACATGCTCTTAAAGATATATACTCTTAAAGACCCTCCCCACGCTAACTTTATAGAGTAAAGTAGAAGATACTATTGCAAAATTGTTATCATTACAACTCTTACTTTTCAGTCTGTTCAAGTGGAATCATACCGCAAAAGTCCGGACTCTCAAGTCATTTCGATACCACCTAATATATTAATACCAACCGTAGCATGGAATAGTGAAGCTTCAACAATAGTTATGAGTAACTATAAGCCCGTGCAGGATATAAGCCGACCAGACTTTGGAATGCCACATGCAATGCCAGAAGAACTGTCTCTTACCACAGAACCAAATGTAAAGTCTATCAGCTTTGTTGGCGGCAGACACAAAAATAATAATCTTGGATCCGCCAAACTGCATGTTGTTACTCCTCAAAGGTAAATACATACGCACTCCTTCTCTGTCATTAATTAGAATGGTTCATTAATTATTATTTTTAACTGACTCTTCGGCGTCTTGGTTGAGCTTAAATATTGACGCAGAATGTGCAGACACATTTGGATATTTAAAATTTATATTGATCTTTTAAATAATTAATTAGATTTCAAAGCTGCGGAAGATTTCTTACTTATAATTCGTCTCGCGTAATCTTTCTGAATAGTCATTAATAAATTATATGTCAATATTTTGAATCAACAAGTATATTTGAACTGTTCCTGGAAATTGATTTTATGAATCGGTTATTCTCGAAATAACAAGCTGACCTGATATAAATTTCAAAACTTATAAAATTATGAAATCTGTATACCTATGAAAAAATGGGCAAAAATTCATAGGTATTCATCGGTATAATTCTTAGAAAATAAAATAATATCTTTCATTTAAAGGGGTATGTCCATCGGCGGCTCAGCAGTAGACAAGATGTTCAATAATATTAAAATTCTTCTTTGATTTCAATAGGAATTTTGATATCAATGTTGAACTATATGAAGTTCGGAGTAATGAGAATGAATACTAAGAAGTTTTATTGTTTTCGACAACCGTGCTGCCATTTATAACAAGGGAATATAAGAACAGGGTAGCCGTGGTTATTGGGTTTTTCTGTTAAGAAATCTCAATAGCAGCCCGGAGTTAGGAAGTTGGCGGTGTAAGACACCCCCGTGCCTCGGAAAGCACGTAAAGCCGTTGGTCCTGCGCCTGATCTCTCTCCGGTCGTGTCGTATTACCGTCCCATCGGATTATGAGAGTTAGGGAACAGAGAGTGCACTTGTGTTTGCGCACACACTTGTGCACTATAATATCTCCTGCGCAGATGGCCAGTCTCCGTTAAGACTGGCCGCGGTGACCGAAATTCGGTCTGGAGGACATTATTATCATTATTATTAATGGAGATAATATTATGATCAGGTGTGTTCAAATACTCAAACGAAGTTTATAGTATAAGATTGCAAACGTAAAACGTACATTATAGATATCTATTTATAACAGTGATTTATTATTGTTTTTGTCCGTATGTCAGTGTGAGTTACCAAAAATATTTTGTTCGTTAAAATATATCTACTTAATCGATTAAACGAGGCTCACCTCGATATAAAAGGGAGAAAATCTGGCAACATTTTTCGTTTTCCTATCAATCCTGTCTTTGCCTACCTACCGACGCTTGCGCAGCTGTGTTTGGTGATTTCTTTCTTTGCGATAATAATTTTTCTAACGACAAGCCTTACCAATGGACCCCGAACCCACTTCAAATGACGACCCCAGCTTTGTTATGGACTCCGCATCCGCTTTGCATGACGACCCCGGCGGCTCTTTGATCACGAATACCGATTTTCGTTTTTTGTTTTGTTTGCCTCATAAATAATTGCCACTCAAATTAATATTATGTATAACGAGGAAAGATGATTGACGTTTTGTTTGTAACGATTTAACTCAAAAACTACTCAACCAATTTTACCGAAAGCTATAATATCATCACCTCAGAGTTAACATAGGCTATTTTATATTTTCTGTAAAGAACCCGTGCGAAGCCGGGGCAGGTTGCTAGTGATAAATAATAAAGAAACAGGACGCAATGTAATAGTAAGCTATTGCTGTAATTGCATTGCTGGCCGGCGGACAGTGAGTTGTTCCTCTATGTCATGACCATTTTATGATATTTAGGTTGGGCTAAACACCAAAGCAACATATGTGCACCTGCTACATTTTTAGATCATGTATTAATTGTTTATGACATGGATAGCCATGAGGACAATTAATGTTTTTTACATAAAAATAAAATAAAAATATCTTAAAATCCCTAACTTTTTTAAACCTTTAGTACGTCTATTAAATTGGTGCTTTAGTAGACTATGATTTTATGTATATTGCAGGAATGTTCACTTTAGGCCGAAGTTTGTATGGAAGGTGGACATAGCCCTTTCATGATTCGATTTGCGTTTTAAATAATACTGTCGATGGATTTATTTATACCTGCTATTTACAGTATGCCGCCAATTTCGATTCGATACCGATTGTGACATATTATGGTTACGTATGGCTCTACAAATACTTTTTTATATTATTTGAAGTCATCGTCATCGGTCATCGTGTGGCTTTTTATCAATCTATAAATTGATTTTATTTGAAATCATTAATAACGGGACATATAATTGCATGATACTAATAAATACAAGACCTCACTATCGCCAGCAATCATAAGCCAATCTTACGAGAGTATCGAGACAGTATTACTTATGTGCTGATTAAACAATATTTTACTATGTTATAGTTACGTGCCCTTGCGCCAGTGGACGACAACACGACGGTCCCTTTTGCCAGAGTATGTCACCGAAGAAGTTGACGAAGACAACATTGTTTACAAGCCCGTATAACTATTGTATACTAGCTAAATGGGATTCATTCTTGAAATGCTTGAATAAAATCTTTGATATATACATATATTATAATTTTGATGCAATACTCATTCAACTCATTAGACCTTTCTCATGAGTTGAATTGGCATTGGTTAAGATTGTTGTAACAGTTTTACGATTGAGAACCACATTTTCGATTGCTTTTATCCACATGTATTGTTAAGCGATCTTAATTAGATACTATTCGTGGATTACCCAAATTGACGACTGGTCAGGGGGCTAATTCTGACAATTGTGGATATCGTTTAAAATCCCATAGTAAATTAAAGTCGGTACTAAGAAAAGTGTTTAAAGTAGCACAATTGAACTGGTAAAAGTAAATGTACTATGTACGGTACTTTTAAAAAATTGCATTTTAACTTTGTGATAAAGAATCACTGCTCAACCAGCGTAAGTAATACGTGCGGTTGGTTCTGAAACTACTCTCTCTTACAATATTCAGCTATGACGTCGAAATCCTAGCACGAGCAAGCATTTTTTTAAACCAATTACGTATATTTATAAATAAAATAGATAGAGTCTATATATACAGGCTGATTGGAAGACAACATATTGAAGGAGGATATTCAGTACTCGATTCTGGACCCGAATATCTAAAAAACATAGTGTTACGTGCTGGGTTCGAGGGATAAGAATGTAAACAATATTACCGACTAATACATGTTTATTCTAGCACACAATTAAATTTAAAACACAACAAACACTATACTACACTTTACCACTGTAACTGCTTCAAACTCCGTAGTATTTTCGCTTCCGTTCGCTTCGATGAATACTTGACCGCTTACGATTCTAAACTGACTCGGCAAGCGCTGGCCTTGCCCTTTTATACGCGGTTAAAGCGTTTCTGGAGTTTTCTAGAAACGTCATACCCGGTATGTAAACAGTACGAAGATTCGAGAATTTTCCAGTGTTACCTCTACTATTCGCGTACCTACTACGTAGTTCCGTAAGATGTCAATAGATGGCGCTGTAATAAATTATTAGACGGAACTGCCGAGTCTTCCCCACAATGCCGAGAGATGGCACTGGGTGTAACAATAGGTACTTAAAATTTGACCTAGTTATCCAATAAAAATTTAATGCGCATATACCAAAGCTAAACGAAACCTCCGCCCCCGCCCACAGCTATCGCACCCCGCACTCTCCTAAATTTGCACCCCTGCCCGTCCTTTTCTTATCAAAGGTGATTAGCCTCAACAGCTGTGTGCGCAGTGTCCACATTTTATGGATATTTCATACAAACTTTCATAAAGGTTTTCTTTGCAGTTTATATACATTTTATTTTTATTTCTTTTTTATACGTTACGTCTGACCATAAATTATCATTATTAATTAAGTATGTACAATGTTTAACCAGTCACACTGTATATAATATGTGCCTATTAAAACGGTAAGGCAAAAATAGATAGCATGTAACAGTTTATGCGATCCTAAACCAAAAAATGACGTAGGCAAACGGGGTGCTATCAAGGTTTTCTCCACAAAATATCTTTATATCACACCCTTACCCAAATTGACTAGTTGTCGTAACGTGACAAATCGATTAAATCTCCACTACATCATCCAAGTCAAAACTTATTCAAATTTATAATAAAATAGGCAATTGTTTTATACCTATATCCCACTAGCTAAGCCCAGCCCCGCTTCCCTGTGGCTTAGTTTGATATTTATAAATGCCCATTCCCATTGACTACGTTTTGAATTATGAGGACACAAATACACGGAAGCTGAATTTACATACATAAAAATTAAAGGGACACCTATATATACTATAATTATGTACACCTAAGCCTATAGCGAATGGTACGCTATTACCCATGGGCTTATAATTATATGGTTGGCAATGGCTACAGCAGGGCTACAACCCCACGTTACTGTCCCTGCAAAAAAGTAGATATCTGTCATCGGAAGAAGCAAAAGCCAGCGGTCCTCTTATCGACAGCTCACGCCACTTTAAATCCGATTTTCTGTAATGTGGAGAGTTGATTTGAACAGGGTTGCCCGTTCCCTTTACCTCGTTTATTTATTTAGATTTATACTAGACCGATATATTTTTGTGCTGCTTGATTAATTGGGTAAATTTTCGAGCGTACTTTTTTAGGCGTCCTATGACCTTTATAAAGAAACTATAATTAAAAACAGACTAAATCATGCTTTTTTGCAAATATACTTCGTACCTTAAACGTATATTAAAACCAGATTAGAATTAATATTACAAATTTACAAGAAATTCCACGTTGAATATCCGACTTATATAGGCGGCCTACCACTGGGAAGCTTGTCCCACTTCAAATTGCGCTCACAAAACCAATCACTATTACACGAAATTTTAACGTAACTTTTATCAAAATATCTTATTTTAAAGATATTTACTCCATTTCACATTTTGAAACACAAAAACTTTACTAATTATTAAATTAAAAAGCTGAGACGCCAATATGTCTTTGTCCCGCTTAAAGCTGCGCTTCCGATGTTCGCAGTTGACTACTTGTTTCTTATTGGTCTAGCGATGTCACGCCATATTTTTGTATCGGATCACCTGAGCGTTAGTCGGGCCCCAACTTGTGTATAATGTGGACGGTATTTACGCAAGTTTTAACATGCTCCCGAGGTAAGTTTTCCATGAAATGTGTTTTGGTTAGCGTGTGCGGTCAGTCCGGTGGCATGTTTTAAATAATGAAAAGAGTGATGTATTGTATCGTCAAGTTAGTATGTTGTAGATAATTGCCTCGATATTAGGACCTGTAAATATCTACTAAATTAATTTGGTAGTTGGGTAATTATCATGAAAAAACCATTTTGTCATCATTACGGTGGCATAATTGCGGTGGCACAGTGGGCCACCGGAATGACGAATGAGCCACCGTAATAATGAATGCCTGTACAATCAATACTTAATGTACTTTAAATACACACATTTTCAATATTTAATATTTATTTTATCCTAAAACACAATTATGTATATGTGACTTAGTTTGGGGCTAAATGACGGTGTATGTAATGTCTAGCTTAAGCATATTTTGTATGAGTTAATTACCACCACGGAAGGACCACCTCCATTCCTCCCTCTACCATTCTCACAACTAAGATCATGGATGCGGCATCGCACTCAGAGCCAACATAATAAGCGCTGGGCACGGACAACAGACTGCAGACAGTCGAGAGCAGCCCTACCGGCCATCTCACCACGTCTGACACACCGCCTGCTCAACCTACAAAGATTGGACCTTCGGACCATCGCGGTGATCCTAACAGGACACTGTCCCCTGAACAAACATCTGTACAGTATCGGAGCGACAGACAGCCCACTCTGTAGAGGATGTCTGACCGAAGAAGAATCTGCTGTCCATGTAGTCCTGCAATGTGTGGGAATAACAGCACAACGTAAGGAAATCCTCAATAACCCGAGGTCACTCCGCGAAGCCTGCCAAGACCCCAGGAAACTTCTGTGCTTTTTATTTGAATATTTAAGAGAGAACATTTGTTTACTTAATTCATTAAGAGTCATTTCAGTGGCTTTCATAGTCATTACGGTGGCGCAAAATTCTAAAAAGATATTTCTCCGAAAGTACTGTGTTTCAAAGGGCACCCTCACAAATTATTAGATTCACAGCATCATAATCAATTATCTAAAGCATTTGGTTTGGATGAAATGTGAGGAAAATAATTCACCACCACAATGACGTAAAAAAGCCCGCTCCGAAAATTTACCCAATTTTATCCATACTTAATATTATAATTGCAAACGTTTGTTAGGTAGGTTTTCCTCATTTCATGCAGCAACGAGGCGACAGCTTTATGAATAGAGACAATTTGTAAGTCCGAGAGTGATATAGGAGGCTACATTTTATTCGAAAAAAGGCATAGTTCCTATGTGATAGATCTTTATAGCCACTAAAACGAAATCGCAGATAAAAGCTAAATTAATAAGCAAACTAAGTAAAAAAAAAAAAAATTTGGTACATAACTAAGCTTTAGATACTTTGTTATTGCCACGACGCTTGTGACTTTTGAACGCTCGTTGCATCTTTTGCAGCCCTTTATAGGAAGCAGGCATTCGCTGCTTTTTGGCTTTTACTTCATCGGATTCGTCTGATCCTAGGAACAAAACCAATACTTGTAATTTATAGTAAAACTTATAATAAATACTTCGTTAATCGGTTAGTGTAATCTTAACCGCAAGGGCGCCGTTCAGTTCGGTTGCGGGGACAAATAGGTAGACAGGTGGACTTTTTCTTATATGTTCGAACGCGCAGAATCTGTAATTGTGTGTCTGAATAAAGCAAAAAAAGTCAGCGCTACATAAAGTTTCCTATGTAAAAGTCCATTACTAGCGTAATGCAATGCGGACTGCTTTTCAACAAGCAAGATTGTCTAGAGAAGTTAGAATACCTAACCCTTGTTTTGGAAGATTTTCTTTTTCCAAAACAATAAAAATATAGTTTTTTGGATAGCCAATGGCTGGGCATCTTCCCTCACCTCTGTCTAACACTCTAGGGCTTCATGGTAGCTTGCTGTATATATTATAATAACTATACATTATGATCACTAACGTGTAAAATAATATAAAAGATCGAATTACCAGAGCTACTATCTGAAGACTTGCGCGAAAGACCCATATCGTGGCCACGATTATTGTCCTCAGATATATTTATTTTTACAATCTGGCTTATCAGCTCGGGTATCTCGTTCAGAAGATGTGCAGTTATTATTGCTTCAGACGGCTTAAAAACCACCCCTGGCTCAGAAAATACCATTTCCCTAAAAAAGAAACTTACGTTCGATCAGTATGTTTTTGTTTTCTTTTTATGCCAGCAGTTCTTACTGAACATAGGAAAACAAACATTTCTTTAAAATGTACCACCTTACATAAGTTTCGTGGTCAAATAGTTTATGATAAAACATTCATTAGATTATAGCTGTGCGTGGCAATATTTTCAATATGTTGTAGAAAGGTATGCGTATCTTAAATAGATGGAAAATAATTGACGAAGAGAGTGTTTAGGCACAAAAGGCCAGTGTTAACCACTTGACTGTCGGTTTGTCGAGACACATGTAAATTTTAATACGGTAGTATTTAACTGCACAGCAAAAAAATACTAATTGCGCAGCAAAAAAAGCTAATTGATCAGCAACTCATGGTCAGCAAACTTTAAAGAGATGAAACTAAGTCGAAGGAGCCCCGCTTCGCGGGGTTCCTATTTTTGGGTGGGTTGAAAAAAAAGAACCTAACATAACCTAACACTTCCGAGACGGAATGCAGTGATTTGAGGCGTATAGATGCTCGTTATGCTGTGCAATATTTGCTGACCAATTAGTATTTTTGCTGATCATTATATTTAATCCCTTTTTAATATCGTATAGCCTAGCTTTGGACAATTACGTGGTAAATGATAAGAAACGCACCCTTATTGCCTATGGATTTTTTGTGAATACTATACTACAAGCAAGAAGATTGCGGTGAACGAAAAGGAAAGGCATATCTGCTGTCTCTCTGGCATGAAGAAGAAGAAATCAATAGTTAGTATTTGAATACAATAGCACTGCCTAAAAACTGTTGTACAAGACGTCAAATGCGTTGTCAGATTGCATGAAATAGCTTACTTTCTTTTTCTTTAAAAAAAGAGAATGCCTGCATTAGTGACCGAGCCTTGTGTCGTGGGAGTCTTTACAAACATACAATTAACAGACACATAATCAAAACAATCATTTATGGCTTCACAATAATTGTCTAGTGTGTGATATTCAAACCCCAACTCCCAGAATTGGGGCAATGGTGAGGCCAACACTTGGCCGCTGCACTATCCTTGCAGTTGTACGCAGACTGTGGTAGTAGTTTCCGGCCATACAGAGTGCAAGCGCCTCATTTATAACCACTCTGAGGTGCACTATTCCTTGCGACAACTTCCTACATTCAACCATGAATTTATTACTACAGTGATACACCTCATATTCAGAACAGCCATATAGTTTGTCAAGACTTGTTAATTAATTAAGAATCTTGTCATTTTACCTACAGACAGTTCATATAATATATCATTGAAACATATTCTATAAAAATAGCGTAAAATTTAATTGACCGTAAAACAACTCGTTTCTTGATATAGGAACTAGACCCTGAAATTACTATAGCATCAAGTGTCATACCTGTAACCAACCATTTCCATTTTCGTTACCTGCTTCTTTTTGACGTCAATATCTATGTTAACGGCAAAGTCTCTTATTTCAACAGCAAAACTGTATTGATCATTGTCTTTCCTTGAGTAAGATACTTCACCTCGGATCTGTGTAATTACAACAAATACCAGACAATAATACAAAATTAGCACCTTTCCAAAGCTAGAGCTATCTCTATGCAAAATTTTATTAGAATTGGTTTAGATTTTAAACGTTTAGAGTTAACGTATATAACAAATATGTATATAGCCAGCCCTAGTTAACAATCTGAGTCTCTTGATCCACCCTCAAATATTTAAGAGTAGCTAAACTATTAATTAGTGGCTAATCTTAAAATAGGTGAGCCAATAAACGCTCTTTAGCGTGAGTGTTAGTTGAATAATAGTTAAGTAATAGCACAGTGGATCAAAAATTGATCACGACTGCAATTGAGAAGTAGCTAAGTCAGCGATATTTTTATATGTTAGGCTGCAGATATCAAATGGATAATGACAATCTCCGCTACAAACAAATCGACGCTCAAAACTGAAGAAATGTGAACTCGAACGACATAAGTATATAAAAATAAATAATACCTGTATTGTACTGAATCTTATTTGTTCTCCAATCATCGCATTGTCCAGTTTGTAGGGACCGCCGCTGTTTGATAGGTACGCGGTATCCAAACCAGTCAACACCATATTTGACAACCGCAAGCTTCCGGAGCCTTCCGCGTCCAGTACAAAATCATTCATCTAAAAGTTATATAGACTTTATAAATTCAAGATGCTTTAATAAATGACACTGCTCGGCGGCCATAGGTGATAGCGTGATAATTATTAAGTATATAAGATTATGGTCGGGTCTTCAGACAACATATATTGGCGAAAACCGCATTTACGGGTTTTTGCGTGATAGTATAACTTCCTAGGTAACTATTATCTAATCTGTAGAATAACAAATAAACAGACAAACAATAATTACAAAAAGAAGTGTTCTATATCGTTAGATACCTAAGCTATGATACAGTTCAATTGAAATTTCGCGAAAATATATAATCAATGTATAGACAAAGTGCTATTTGAATTTTATTATAGTAGGTATGGCCGTATGGCAGAGTTTGTATGCTTAGATTATATGACACAGCTATATATGTAATTAAAAGAAATGTAGATAGTCTAAAAATGTTTCACACAGCGCCATCTAGTATCCGAACGTGTAACTAATTTATGTAAATTTTAAATTAGTTTAACTTACGAATGAATTATCGGATTTAAATGAAACAAAACTAAATGATAACCCAATACACACACTATGCTTATGCTCATTAATTTAACAATTAAATGTGATGCTGGTATCCATGTATATTAAGTTTAATAAATAGCACTGCTCACCTCCTATAAGGTCATAGCGTCATGATTGTTATCTAAGATTATGGTCGGGCCTTCAGGTAACATATTGGCGAAAACCTAATCAAAATCCGTTCACGAGTTTTTGCGTGATAGTACAACAAATAAACTGACAGACAGACAGACAAAAATTCCATAAAATTATATTTTGTGTACTATAGGTACTATGATACATTCCAATCGAAATTTGTGTGTGCAAAGTGCTCTTTGAATTTTATTATAGTATAGATTTGTTACGTTAAATTAGCACAATGATTAGGGAATTTGATTTTTTGATTCGATTCCCAGTACTCATGCATTTAATTGAGCTGAACAGGTAACAAGACCCTAGTAACTTGCAGACTTACCTAGTATGTAATAAATTTTATTTTAGTAATATCAATATGAGTTCTTTTTTGTCTTCTCGTATTTTTATATTTTCTCAGCCATATCTGGCCGTTCTATATTATTATGTTCGTTGTTTGAAAGTTTGTGAAAAATGTGTGAACCAATACTTGTGCCAAGTCTGGCCGTTCTATATGTTCGTTGTTTGAAAGTTTGTGAAAAATGTGTGAACCAATACTTGTGCCAAGTCTGGCCGTTCTATATGTTCGTTGTTTGAAAGTTTGTGAAAAATGTGTGAACCAATACTTGTGCCAAGTCTAGCCGTTCTATATGTTCGTTGTTTGAAAGTTTGTGAAAAATGTGTGAACCAATACTTGTGCCAAGTCTAGCCGTTCTATATGTTCGTTGTTTGAAAGTTTGTGAAAAATGTGTGAACCAATACTTGTGCCAAGTCTGGCCGTTCTATATGTTCGTTGTTTGAAAGTTTGTGAAAAATGTGTGAACCAATACTTGTGCCAAGTCTGGCCGTTCTATATGTTCGTTGTTTGAAAGTTTGTGAAAAATGTGTGATCCAATACTTGTGCCAAGTCTAGCCGTTCTATATGTTCGTTGTTTGAAAGTTTGTGAAAAATGTGTGATCCAATACTTGTGCCAAGTCTGGCCGTTCTATATGTTCGTTGTTTGAAAGTTTGTGAAAAATGTGTGAACCAATACTTGTGCCAAGTCTAGCCGTTCTATATGTTCGTTGTTTGAAAGTTTGTGAAAAATGTGTGAACCAATACTTGTGCCAAGTCTAGCCGTTCTATATGTTCGTTGTTTGAAAGTTTGTGAAAAATGTGTGAACCAATACTTGTGCCAAGTCTAGCCGTTCTATATGTTCGTTGTTTGAAAGTTTGTGAAAAATGTGTGAACCAATACTTGTGCCAAGTCTAGCCGTTCTATATGTTCGTTGTTTGAAAGTTTGTGAAATATGTGTGAACCAATACTTGTGCCAAGTCTAGCCGTTCTATGTGTTCGTTGTTAGAAAGCTAGTGATAAATGTGTGATCCGATACTTGTGCCAAGTCTGGCCGTTCTATGTGTTCGTCGTTTGAAAGTTTGTGAATTTCCCCGCGACACAGGATTTATTTCTCTTGCGAGAGTTGTATTTAAAAAATACTTAGCAAATTGAGGTGACGGTTGGGAATTGAATTTGGTATCTCTGAGTGATAAAATTTTTAATGAATACTTACATTGTAAGACGTTGTATCATCCCAACTAACGAAGAAATCGTCTATATCGGCTGCGCCGTAAATCGTTGTCGCTGTGTGCTTGTTGACATCTCGCATGATGCTGGTTAAGTTACCCGCAGTCTTATAAAATATGAGACTTTGTTTTTCCCTTAATAAACAGTACATATAACATTAATTTTGCAATTTTGAGAGATGGTATTAGCAACGTTCTATTTTATACTTCTACAATCAATTTTATATTGTCGATATCAGTTTATCCAATTTTATACTAGAGACGCTATTGGAAAATGATTAATATTTCAATTTTATTACTATTTCCATGTAAGTTCACCTTACCAAGGATTCCGTTGTTCTCCATTGGCCGTGAAAAGTCACGGATAATAAGAATAAGAATGTCAAATTTGGTCGGTTTGAGAACCAATCACTGCTCTCAATTTAGTATGTATGTAAAATAGACACACTGTTGTTTTTAAAATAAACTTACTCCAAAGCTGGAAGGGATGCTCCAAAAATTGCACTAGTGTTGATGTAGCTGAACAAAGCGCCCTGTATTTTTGAAATAAGCTCGCCTCGCAGTGGCTTCATCACTAATTGTGCGATCCCTAAATCTGTAAGTTCATGTTTTGCTGATTAATACTGAACTAGTAGACTACTTAGTCGTAATTGATTGCAAGAAAAACTACAGCAACAATATAAGATATGGAGATTTTATTAACAAGAAAAAGGACTATAACATTTACTGTTACTTTACATATTTTTAACATGGTTCTACCAAAAATTGTGTAAGGATGGATTTCATGTTGCTTGCATCCATCAATATGTCAATCGAGCGACATGCATCCATCGGTTTGTCAATTAAACAGCGTGGTGTTCAAAACTATACTTGACAAATAGCAATAAACTTGTCCTCCTTATTGAGGCACCATAGCTTGTAAAACGTAAATATAACTCACCTCAGCCTTCCCCTTCGGGAATATACGCCTGAGCCCATAAATGTGAGTAAATTCTACAATTTTAATACTCACCAATGCCAGGTTTTTTTTCAGAATATTGAGTTATTACTGGTGGTGGACTCCCTTGCCCAGAATGATATATCTAGACAAAAGTCACTTTTATGTTTCATTATGGCTTATTGTATTTTAGTCTAAAGTTGGATTGATATATACCTCAATATTATAATTGCACCTAGTGAGTGAGAACTTATGATGTCCTAAGTTGATCGAGTTGCCGCTCAGGCGCGTTATAACATAACCCGATACCATGCACCCATCCAGCGACAATCTAAAATAAGTAATATGTTATAGCAAAATTAATATAAATATAAAATAAATGTTAGGTCATTTCAATTATTTATCCAAAATATATTATGTGTATTGAATAGCTTAGTTCTTTATTTGAACGCGTAAACACTTTATACAGTGACCGAATACGAAGTGACTCGTATGAAATCGCAAATTCAAGGGCGACAATAAAAGCCACTTATAATCGAAGCCGGTTTTAAATTTTTTTTTTTTACATTTATAGAGGGTCGATTAGTTGAGAATTAATTAAGTCGTAAATGCCTGTTTAATGCAATATGTAGGTTTGTGTCTGGCAATATTTGTATTTAGAAATATACTTATCTTCAGCTTGTGGTTAAATTAAAATTACTAAATAAAATCACACAATACGAATAAATTTTTCTATTAATATCAAATTTCTTACTTTGTTACAGAGTAATTCAATCAATGAAACCCCGAATCTACAAAAGCGAATAAAAATAGTAAAAGACACACAGTGGACTTAGTGCCTTTCAATTGCTTTTAACAAAAAATCCGATCTCACTGATTTGCGCTTAAGCCCATTCCAGTTCAAAGAATTCTTTTTTTATATTGCAATCAACAAAACAAAACAATGTATAAAACTGTTAATATAAATATATTAACAGTTTTATACATTGTTTCCATTGTACTAAATCTAAATTAAATTTAAATTTTTTTTAAGAATAATTTTGTATATACTACCATGGACGTTTGGACGTACGAGTATATGGTACTCACGGAGGCCATTGATGGCTGTGGCTTACAAAATAAATTGCTGCGCTACAAAGACTATAACTTACAATTTCAATACAAAAGAGTATCAACTCCATGCAACCGAAATAACACAATGACATGAAAGCATTACGTCTAAATCAGTGCCACATAATCACATAAGTCTAGTCCAATAGAACATTCTAGACTTCTAAGAAATAGGCACGCAAAACACGTTGACGCGTACATTAAGTTACATTATTACAGTATTACAAAGAACTTAGGTATACTTATTTGATACTTACGCAACCTTGCCCATGCTTGGAACAGTATCAAACAAAAACGGAGAATGCTTGTATGGGTTATAAACGTTGACTAAATCAGACTTGTTCCTCATGAGGTAATAGTCAGCTGTCACGATGATCTTATTGAGTTTAGACTCAATTTTAATTAAGTTCGATGCTAAAGGAAACGATACTTCTGGCAACGAACATTGAGGCAACTCGGCGAGTTCTAAATCGACAAATATTCTGGAAAATAAAACATCTTAAGACATGATTACATGTTATAGCATAACTTATATGCCTATGTACTTCCTTAGGATTATGAACATATGTATCTGTTTTCTAAACCTCAGAGCACAGCGGCATGCCTGCTTAAACCTCTAGGAACGAGTAGCGAAGATACACCATCCTACAAAAGATATTTGGGTTGTATTCCTGTGAATAATAGAGTTAAGATTCCATAATATCCCAACTTGAATTTTAACATTGTCTTCAGTTGCCCGCGTCAACTCACTTTCTCTCCGTTTCGCATACTAGTGACAAGGCCTTGCAAATGTAAATATAGCTTTATTTCCACTTCCATATTTAATAAAATAATAGAACATATAAAATTATAGCTTAGAATTTAGTTTATATTTAATTCAATAAAGCCAATCTGTTTTTGTTTTATTTTAGAGAGATTCCGCCGCATCCGACTTTAAGCTAATTATTCGGGTTTGGTATAAAGTAGTTAGAAGATAGCTACTGAAATAAGCAGCAATAGCCTAGTGGGAGACCATTGGACTGCTAGAGAGTACCAACTTCGATCCCAAGGCACGAACCACAGACTTTTCGAAGTTATATGCCGATTAAATAGTTAATTTTCGCTCGCTTCGACGGTAAAGGAAAACTTGATGTGGAAACCTCCATGTCTATGAGTTCTACATAATGTTCTCAAATATGTGTGAAGTCTACCAACCCGCACTGGGTCAGCGTGGTGAACTATGGCTTAATCCTTCTCCGATTGAGAAGAGGCCCGTGTCCAGCCCGTGGGACAGTTTAAATACAGGGCTTATATTATTGTTATATACTGAAATGTTATGTTTGCTGTTTAATATACAGTGTGTCCGGGTACGAACTAGCAATATTCTAAATACTTATAAAACAACTATTTTAATATACAAATACACCATAAACTTGGGTCCAACACACCTCCACGCTAAATGGCAGCCATTTTGATTTTTTAATGAAATTTCTCTACGTGTGTACAAAAAGCATCATATCTCTAAAAGTTTTGATCTCACTGCGATAAAAATAGGCTTATTCGACGGGTAATAATAATCTACAAACTTACGAAAAAAATTCGAAATTTAAAAAAAATAGTAGAAAAATAATACGTAAATTAACAAATTATTGTAAATTACTACAAAATCACTACCCATAACCCATTTAATGTTTTTACTAGATCGATAGCTTTTGAGCTAAGCTATAATACAACATTAAATTTACAACTGTATGTCTATTAATTTAAGAGTTATTGTTATTTGAACATAGCGTATGCGCAAGCACAAAAGGCCTTTGTCGGAACCCTAAATAGGAAAACATTAAAACACTTATTATTTTATTTATTAAATACTTTTACAATATTGATACATAACTTTTTAATATCTAAAGCAGTTGCTCAAAGTGTCCACCTCCAGCCTGTAGACAGCTCAAAGCTCTCTGTACCACCTGGGCAGTCGAGCGCCTCACCATGTCAGTGTCCAGTCTTATTTCTTCGGCGACTGACATAATTTTAGCGACAAGTTCTTCTCTTGTATTTGGAACTGTAGCGTACACCCTTTACTTCATATTACTCTACAAAAAATAATCTAAGGCCGTCAAATCGGGTGAGCGAGCTGGCCACGCTACCACACCGTCGCGACCGATCCACGGTGAATGATGTTCATTTAAATATTCCCTCACTGCTCGGGAAAAGTGCTCAGGTGCCCCATCAAGCTGGAACCACATCTGTTGTCGATATGATAATGGCAGTTCCATGAGGCTCTCAGATAGCTGCGTCTCCAGGAACTCCAAAAATCTAGCGGCGTTTAATGTAGGAGGCAATTCCAATGGCCCTATCAAACGATCGTTGATTATGCCTGCCCACAAATTCACCGAAAATTCGTGTTGAAACGAACTTGGGCGCACCGCTCTTGGGTTTTCGGAGCACCAGTGATGGTCGTTTCTGTAATTGGTAATGCCAGCTCTTGTGAAATTTGCTTCGTCAGTCCACAATATCTTTTGTAAGAAATTACGGTCCTGTCTCACACTTCGATTAATCCACCAACAAAATACCGATCTTGTGGCATTATCAGTTCCGAGTAAGTCTTGGACCCGTCGAAAATGGTAAGGGTGTAATCCTTCTCTTTTTAAAATTCTCCACACATGCCAGCTAGACAGTTGTAGTCGCACTGCAATCCGTCTAACACTTAGTCAAGGATCACGGGTTATTAGCCTAAGCACTTCTTCTTCATCTTCGGGCGATACTAAACGGGCGCGTTCATTAACAGCTTGTTGAATGCCTCTTTCCGCTAACCTTGTGTCCACGTCGATAAAAGTTTGGCGACTCGGTGTAGGTCTATTGGGGTACCTTCGTCGATATTCTTGTACAGCCAGATTTGCACTCCCATTGCAAAAACCATACACGAAGTGTATGTCGGCAATATGTTGCGATGAATACTGACGATTTGCCATATTCGTATCACAGGATAATCACTAATACAGAACGTAAACAGCACGGGCAGTAAGTGAAAGTAGCGATCACAACGCAGGGCGAGGGACAACTAATTTAACTATTCATTATCCCTAAAACTATGTGATTTTGTTCTAGATAGCACCAGTATGTTCCATCTCGCTTACTCCCGCAGATAGCCAACAGTATTTCTATCCTTTTCTCGAATGGAATGCAGCGAATGCCAGATGTCACTTAACAAAGACCTTTTGTGCTTGCACATACGCTATATTCAAATAACAATAACTTTTAAAGTAATAGGCACACAGTTGTAAATTTTATGTTGTATTATAGCTTTGCTCAAAAGCTATCGATCTAGTAAAAACATTAAATGGGTTATGGGTAGTGATTTTGTACTAATTTACAATAATTTGATCATTTACGTATCTTTTCTACTCTTTTTTTTTAATTCATTTTTTTCATAATTTTGTAGATAGTAAACACATTGTGTAATGTAAATGACAGACAGTATTGTTACCCGTTGAATAAGCCTATTTTTATCGTAGTGAGACCAAAATTTTTAGAGATCGTCTTTTGTACACACGTAGAGAAATTTCATTAAAAAAATCAAAATGGCTTCCATTTAGCGTGGTGATGGGTTGGACCCAAGTTTATGGTGTATTTGTATATTAAAATAGTTGTTTTATAAGTATTTAGAATATCGCTAGTTCGTACCCGGACACACTGTATAACAAAATAAACCTAAAATTATGTAAAATTACGTCACAGTATACCAAGAATGCGCGTCGCGCATCCAACAAAGACAAATATGTGAATAATTGTGCCGAATGACGGAGGGCGCCGAGCGCAAACACCGGTGGTTTGGCAATATAATGTTATATTTCATCATGTTATCGCCGATGACGCCGCGTTCAGCGAATTTCGAATCCCGCACGGAACAATTTTATTATTTACGTAACCTATAAGCAGTTTCTGAATCTGAGTGTACTTTGTGTCCGCTTATAGTATGTTAAATGTTTGTAAAGTCCTAGCGAAACAGGGCTTAATCTCTAGAACTGGAGAAGCGTTAAAAAAAGAATGGCAATGTTTTCGTATTTCTGGTGTCAGTGACAACCTGACAATTACATGTTGTCATGTTGATACTGAGACTCTTCTCTTATATAGAATATGACAAGAGGGGTGTCTCCTGGAGGTAGCTATTAGGTGCTCTGTGGGTTTCGTAAATAAGCAGCAGTAACAGACTGACGGATGGATGAACCAATGGAGAGTTAAAGTAATAAGGACAGCCATACGGGAGTCGTTTTTACCATTTTGGTACGGACCCCTAAAACGGCAGAAAATATGTTAGTCATAACCGTTTATATAAACATATGTGAAACTTCTAGAACTGATAGATTCATCATGCTCTACAGGATCATCAGGTTCCAAGAGTATATAATATAAATTAAACATACTAACATTTGGACACGTCCGTGTTGGTGGCAGTATCCTTTGGCCAATTTTAAATCTGCCGGGTTTATTATAAATACATTTAATCCATTTCTGCCTATAACCTCCTGTAGCGCCTGCAAGTGTTAAAATAATGAGTCATTTTGCAACGTTTTTATCGCTATACCAAAGAATAAAATTGCGAGACATTTACTGAGATTGAAGACCAGCTACCGGCCTACCAAATGATAAAACGGTAGCGGTATCCGTCGCTTATAGACATTGATGTGTTCTCTTAACGCTAGGCAAAGACGTAGACAATAATTTAGGGGAGTGAATTTCCCAAATTACTTTTTTTTTGTCTTCGGTGAAATTCGTATTTTAAAACAAGAATATTGAATTGAATTATTTTTTTCAGTATGGAATAGGTAGTTATTGGGTTGTGGCAAAAACATCATTTATCTAAGACTATATTTAAAGGTAGAAATAAATACATAATCTCCGAATTTTATCATATCGGTGCTGTCCCCCTACTTTTTTTATAGACATAAAGGCTTATACGCCAATAAATATAGGTAAATTAAGTTTACAACCTATTCTTTTTTAAAGAATATTAGTTTTATTATTAAAAAGTAACATATTTTATTCTATAACTAACGATAATTTTTGCTCAGAGGCACAAACGTACTTGACCTGCAAAATAGTGTCATATCGGTGACCAAAAGTAATTTCACATTGCTGCATATTCCCGCCAATAACGTAAGTACGCCATTACAGTTGCTCCCGGACAATTATTTTATAATATCGGTGGTTGCTATAACTAGTCTTATGAGTACTTAAATTATGGTTGTTTGCTATATACGAAGGTAGTTAGTGAATTAGTTTGATTGAATATTATTAAATTTATCCTAGTGATAATGCATTCGTTGTAATTTTTGAAAACGTGTTTTTTTATCACGTCGGTGTTATCATATCGGTGAAATCGGTGGTCTTTTTTTTCCTCCGACGTGATAATTTTACCAATATGATAAGAAAAATTGAATCGGTGACTAATTTCCCATATCGGTTTTTAATTCATGATTCGACGCACAGTTTTATCACATCGATGGATTACTAAATCATATCGGTGGATCTTTTTATCATGTCGGTGAGCCTTTTTATCATGTCTGCGGTTCCCTAGTCATTTCATTTGCTTCTAGAACAGGGTTTCTTAAATTGGGGTCCTCATCACTGACAAGGGATCCGTGGAGCCTTTGCAATATAAAAGTGGTACGTGACTGCAAAAGGATTAAGAAATCCTATTCTAGAACATTTTATTGACATCATCTTTAACCAGTAATGTTCATACACATTAATATGTCGCTATAACATGGGGTACCGTTGTAAATGTAATTACAAGAGTATCATTAGGGGAGGTCTGTGTTCATTAATGGACGTCTACAGGCTGAGATGATGAGGGCAATTAAATGAAATTTGAAGGTTTTAGAAAAATATTTTCTAATTCTGAGATATTTAAGGAAAATATCTTAATAACCAAATTTTTTAAGGATGCCGAGGAAAAAACTTAGTGAGGAGGAAAACAAAGAGAGGACTACACATAAGCACGACAGGTTGCACAAAAAAATAACCGAATCTGTGCCCGCGCATATTATCATGCTAATTTTCTTTGAGCGCTGCAACGAATGCTATAGACAGACATTCCTTTTTTTATGTGTATTTTAAGAAAAAAAGAACGAAGAAATGTATATAAATTTTTAATATTGCTATTTTAAGTGTAATAAATACAAATATTATGTAAATTAAAAATTAAAAACTGATTTAAACCTAAAGACTTAGAATAATGTTGTTCACCCTACCTGACATAAATAAGCTAAGTAGACCTCTAAGAAATTTTTGTTTTCTTTTTTATTTAATTTGAATAAAGGAAATCATACTGAAAATAATAATCTTTTTTTATTCTTTTTAGTACAAAGAATTTTAATTGAATTACTTAGAGCTGAGTTTTCGTTGGATGTGATCTTCTGACATAAGACCTTCAGATCTAAGTCAACTTCACTGTTGTAAAAATGTCTAGGTACCACTTATTTCCTTCAGTGTTAAAAGGTGGATCATATCGGTGGATAGACATATCATTTCGGTGGATAGACTTATCATCTCGGTGGTCAGCCTTGTCATATCGGTGCACAGAAAATTTCTCGGTGGCCGGCGTATCATATCATGGTGTTTAATTGGATACGAAACTACATCTGGACGCTCACGTTGATAATATAGTGAACAAGGCTTATCAAATGTTTGGCTTCGTTATGCGAGCATCCAGAGAATTCAAGAGGCCGTCTACCTACTTGCATCTTTACAGGTCCATAATCCGACCCCAGCTAGAATTCGCATCACCCGTGTGGAATCCTTTCTATAAAAAATATATAGAAGTACTAGAAACAGTTCAGCGTAAATATCTCCGTGCTGTTCATTACAGATGCTTCCGAAAAAAAGCGTCTTACTCATTCTTACTTAAATCCTACAATCTCATGTCCCTACAATCTAGACGAATTCTACTGGATATGATGACTCTGTTCAACTTATGTCCTAATAAAATTGACTGTCCTGACCTTGTCAATAGTTTAAGCTACCTGGTTCCACGTACGGTACATGGTCGTGAAGTACGTACAAGACATCTGTTTGCAACCAGTTTCTGCCGTAGCTATTCTGGTGTCCGTTCTCCACTTCACCGTTTAGTGGATTCTTATAACAAACATTTTGGCTCTGTTGATATTATGTTTCTTACCAAAGCTATGTTCAGAAATGGAATTATTAATGTCTTGGATAATTGTCCTTGTCCATAGATCTCTGATAAACACAACTTCTGACATTTCTTTTTCTCCGTTATTGTTATTATTTTGTTCGCTGTTTAGCATCAATACTGTATAGCATAAGCGTCTAAGCTGTTTGCCCGGTATTAGTGTATTATCTATGTAAGCTGTCTTTATTAGTAGACAACATTTCTCAATGGTAATCTGTGGATAATGCGGTGGGTGGCGTATTTTGTACATTTAGTTACTAAGTACTATCATAGTAATGTTTAATACGCTGCTGTTTGTTATCCCTAAATAAATAAGTAAATAAATAAATATCGCTGCCAACTAAACTTCAATCTTAATTTTCTTCTCAGTCTTGAATGATACGTTGATGTCGATAAATGTGGGAATAGTTAATATCGTAAAGAATACATAAAAGCTAAAAATATACAAAAAAAAAGATAAATAAAAAGTTCACCGATATGATAAAAAAATCAACATTTGTTGAAATTCAACTAGGGTGTAATTGAGCTGAGTAATATCCCAAATTCGAGACCTGATCGGAATAAAAGGAATTTTCTAAACAAACATTTAACAATAATCCTCGGTTACGACATTATAAAAACTTACGTAGTCTAATAAACTGGCTGGCTATGACTGCTTTAGTCACGGCCAACTGTAAAGCGATATTTCTTCCAAATACTGATAACTTATAATATTAAATTTATAATGATGTCGTATCTGTAGAGCAGATATATATTTTTGTCAAAATTTCAGGTAAGCCAGCCAGTTGCGGTCTGTTTAAAATCCACAAAATTGCAGAACATAATATATGAAGGTAATTTGAAAACCTCTACTTAGGGTACTCTATATCTTGACCTCCACTTGGCACTATCGTTGGGACAACCTATATAATGATCTGATTGGAATTATTTTGTACGTATGTGACCGATTTCATAGTTTCAGCCTAATATCTTATTTATGTACTCCTTTCATAATTATAACGTAGCCTCATTTTAGCGTAATAATAGACCATATAAATAGGCAAGTAATCATACATATAGTACCTATATATATTTCTTCCACCTTACTGCAATTACTTACGCTTGCTATTGCATGTTGCATGGCTGGTCTGTGAGGAAGCCATTCACGTTTCATGGTAGCAACTGCATCTGAAAATTGACAACGTAAGCTTCTTAAGAATAATCAGATCTATCAGATCAGTAAATCACAGCGATTTCGTTATATTTATTTGAACAGATTTGTACGGTTCAAACTTGATAAGTAGCATCACCACGCAACGTAACACAATGAAAGTCGATTTTACATTAAACAATATTTGCAGTTGCCCGTGTAGCATGGTCGTATAGAAGCCGCATGAGTATGCGGGTTCTTGATGATCCCAGCTGCTAGCACATTTCGCAGGGCGATTGACCATGCCCAGCTATCACTCTTAACCTTGAGCTCGACTAAATGTATTAAATATTTAATCCCCGGACTGTGTAAGGATATCAGCGTACTTTTGCCACCAAGCATGCCGTTGACCTAACACTCTAAAGTTGCTCTACACGATTAATATGACGATTCACCCATCTGATTTTTATTCAGGCAAAGGGCTTCTTCCATAGCGTCTTCAACCCAGCATTTTCTCTATGTAAAGGTCCAAAATCTCACCTCACCATTACAAATAAAGGCGGATAATTAATGGGTAGAACGAACATAAATCATGCACAATGGCCCAGGGGACGCGTGATTGTTTAACGTAGTACATAACTAGATACTATGTCCGTAGCGATAGCCTAGTGGCAGACCGATAGATTACATTGGCTGTCTTTGACTTTTCGAAGTAATGTGCGTATTCGATATGTTAATTATTGCTCGCTACGAAAAATATCGTGAGGAAACCTGAATATCTGAAAGTTCTCCATAATTATCTTGAAGATATCAGAGTCTGCGAGCCTCGGGTCACGGGCCATAGTCCACCTATGGCCCGTGCCCAACAGTGGGACAGTTTAATACAGGACTGATATTATTATATATCGCCGTACCGTGGAGAAAACATATATGTGTAAAACTCACCAGAATTAAAATAATTTATAATATCTGCTTTTAAACTTTGGGCATCAATAGCACTTATTACAAAAGCGAGTATAATCAGAAAATAGTTCATTGCCATAAGGTTAAAACTTGTTCCATCACTTTAAAGAATTCCGCTTGATTTGATATTCATTGGTGATTCATTCTTAATAAGATTATGAAACGTTTAATTGAATTTTCTGATTAATAACTGAAAGCAAACCGTTAAAGATAAGGAAACGGAATTATTCCAAAGGCGATTAAATAACTAAACCTACAAGATAGATGACATGAAAGACAGAATTCAGATTTATTTTATTTTGTGTATTTGTGGCGCAGTATTTTGCACTGAGACAGGTATTACATTTTGTGATATAAATAATTTAAAAGACTGAAGTATGTAAGTACCTATTAGTGAATAATTCAGCACTGCTAATGGTATATACATACCTATATCTAGTATTGTGGAAATATTGTGACGCAATTATGTATTGCAATCCACAATTATTGATAATTTACGATTATACTGATAACAAATCGTCTTTTTCTTTTATTTAATATTCCAATTTTGAAAAGCATCAGATGGTCAGGTCAGTAGTGTCTAAATACTAACTATTTGATCTGAACATCTGATGCCGGTGCCTATACTCAATACAATCCGTCAATTCCAAATTTACTTCGATCGCGACTGATGTAAGTATCTAAAGGTTTTAGACGCGCAATATCATTTTTTGAAAAATACATATATGTAGATAGTAATACATATATGTATTACTATACTAAGTAATATGTAGATAGTAATACATATATGTATTACTATCTACATATTACTTAGTTATTACTTAGTTAAGTACACAGTAATTGCACGCTGGCAATTAATATGCCACAGCCTAATCGCGTCTTTCTCTCTACTTAAATTCAACTTTAAACAAGTAATTCCATATAGATTGGTGAAAACATTTTAAGTTGTAATATGCTGAATTAAAACAAAAAACGAACCCTTAATTTTTTATAAGAGTCTGATTCGACGGATGGATCAAAATCAGAACAGGCTTTGAAGAATCTCGTTATACTGCAAAACCATGATCAAGTCAAAACGGATAATAAAGACTGCTGGATGAAGGTGAACGCTCCACCACTCTTTGATGCTATGAAGAAAATCGACAGTGAGTTTGCTTTGTGTGACTACCTTCTTGGACCAGTGACATACATTTGTGTCTATGTTTATGAGGTCACAGGTTTGGTTCCTTAGTCGAACAGTATTTTAGATTAGTATTATAATTCTCAGGAGACTAAATATATTTCCGGTAAAAGACAATAGGCTCGCTACCTGTTACTTGTGACCTGAGATCATAACTGGCGTAATGTGAGGGTGAATACCTACCCTTTTTCATATTCTTAAAATACATAATTATAAAATCATTCAGGCACAGAATTCATAACATGGTAAACCTATAAAATTACCGTTGTACGTGAAGAAAACCATACAAAACGTTAAAGTTGTGATTTTTATACTATTTCATCAATGCTTTTTAAATTACATATTCGCATTTGTTGATATTTTACATTGATTGTTGTTTTACAATACGCCAAGTTTGTTTTGCCCGAAATTATCAAATTTGTAAGCATCATACAATTATGGCGAAATAAAGTAACGCCTGGGCAAACACTACGTCTCAAATTGAACACAAATGGTAAAAAATTACGATACATTATTATTAATACGTCTTGTTATTAATAAAACATAATATATTGTTTTCTTATAAAATGATTATCAAAATAACCATTATACTTTATACTAGCTTTTGCCTGCGGCTTCGGTCGCGTAAATGCAGGTTAGCCTACATAATAATATGTTAGTAAATAACAGTATGTTTTATGAAATAAAGCTTATGTTACTCGGTGATAATATAGCTTTCCAATGGCGAATTTGTTTTAAATCGTTTGAGTTGTTTTTTATTTAAATACTTACAAACAACCCAAAATAAATCAAATCTTCTCTCTTTATAATATTAGTATAGATAGATATCATAATCCTACATGTTGTAAAATAACGGCAATTTCATAAGTACCTAAAGATCAAATAAATATTTAGTGGGTACCTACTATATATTTATTCGTGTGGTCCAACAAAACGCTGCGATTACCTTAGGAGTGGCCTGCCAATGTCGCCCACTAAACCTAGGTATAACTGCACTTTGTTCATTACCCGTAACATTGACTGGACTTGGCAACATTTGACTCCACGACGGCTATTTATGAAGCTAAGCAATTTATACAAAACTAGCTTTTGCCCGCGGCTTGGCTCGCTCGGAAACAGTACTTTTTCTGGATGAAAGGGACCATATATCCTTTTCTGTACCCCTGAGAATGTGTATGCGTAATTTCACCATGATTGGTCCAGTAGTTAAGGCTTGAAAGCATAACAAACTAATAAACTCACATTCGCATTTATACCTAATGTTAGTTAAAATTAAGATGAATATTTAAGTACGAGGCGAAATATATAACTAATACACCAATGTAAAAGCAGTTGCAGTTGGTTTTTGTACTGTATGTCTAATTTTCTTCTTGATTATAAATATACATCCTAACTAATATTATAAATGCGAAAATGAGTTTGTTTGTTTGTTACGCTTTCACGCCTTAACTACTCAACCGATCAACATGAAATTTTGCCTACACGTTGTCAGGGGTACAAAATAGGACATAGGGTATCTTTCATCCAGAAAAAGAACTGTTGCAAACCTAACCTAACCTAACCTACATTTACGCGAGCAAAGCCGCGGGTGAAAACTAGTTAAAGTATGAAATAAAAATCTTGAATCTGGCACTTCGATAAAATTTGATGTTTATGATCTCATCTCATCTTATATGGATGGATAAGAACTGTACTAGTTAGTAAAGCGGCTATAGCATATGTCAGTCTAGCAAAATGGTTTAAATAATATCAGCATTATACTAAACATTGGTATGCTATTAAATTTTTTTTTATTACGTCTGTACTGGCATAATATTTTAATATAAACTTTAAGAAAGTGGTGTAATTGGGGTCACCTTACGTAATAAATAAATATCGAATAAATGTATACTTTTATTTAAACTTTGTTTATATAGTTACAAAACAATAACAAATATAAATATAATACTGTGTTTTAGCTAAATACGCTGACGTACGGCAACTTATTCAAAATCATTTAGAGACTAACAACTTCGATCAGGACATGATTCAGGTATGATTAAACCCTTTTTATCATTGTTATCTTATTATACATTTATAGCCATAATAGTATTCTTTAAAATCTAGGAAAGAAGCCGCCAATTTTACATTTACATTAAAAGCTATGCACATTTTCACAATTTAATAATAGTCAAACAAATCTAATAAAGTGTACAATAACAACTGCAAATCATCTATGTAGCCAGCTAACATTTTATATTATACTAGCTGTCCCGACAGACGTTGTCCTGTACAAAATAGAAAAAAAAATCATATCTAAACCATTCTCGAATCCACTTGAACACACACAAAAACTTTTATCAAAATCGGTTCAGCCGTTTAGGAGGAGTTCAGTGACATACACACGTACAGTAGAATGATATATATAAAGATTATAAAAAAACATGGCGATGCTACTTTTCTGTTAAAAGTTCTAAATTTATGTTGTACGGTGAAAGATTTGTCTCATACAAATCTTGCTGTTCTAGAAGGCGCTGCGAGTTTCCTACGGTCTTTTTAAATATTTCTTTCCTTTTCTTTTTTTTTATATTGTAAATAGGCTTGCGTTTGACCACGATCTCACCTGATGTTAAGTGAAGATGCAGTCGACGATGGAGCATGCTTGTCTAGAAGATACCTATTCACTCGCGACTTTAAGACACCCAGATTGTACTCATCGAGAAACACAGACTTAGGTAGGGAGTTCCACTCCTTTGCGGTACGCATTATAAAAGTGGAAACAAAGCGCTTCGTGCGTAAATGTGGTATATCCACCATGTACCTGTGCCGCTGATCTGTTTGTCTGGTCGTCCGATGGTAGAACGGGGAAGGAGGAATCAAATTATGCAGTTCCTCTGCACACTCTCCAAAATGTATCCGATAAAAAACCGAGAGACTGGCAACCCTACGACGATGCTCCAAGCATTGGAGTCGTGCGTTGACTAGTTGATCATCGCCGATGAGTCTCCTGGCCTTACGCTCAATTGACTCCAAAGCCTCCAGCTGATGCAGCAAAAAGGTAGTTGCAGTGAGTACTGATCCCTGTGGGACCCCGGTATTAATTGCCTTTTGTTCAGACTAGTAGCCATCAATGACTACTCGAATCGAACGGCCCTTTAGGAAATTTGCTATCCAAACGTAGAGGGCAGTGGGTAGGCCAAAATACGGGAGCTTACTGATAAGGCTATCATTCCAAACCCTGTCGAAGGCCTTCGAGATATCAAGAGAAGCAGCCAATGCTTCGCCGTGTTTCTCGATTGCCTAGAAGGTCTGCAGTGGACCAGTTATGGCGGCACCCGTATTGCCGGTCACTGAGTAGACTATTTGATTCTAATTAAATTTAAATTCTTACAGAGTATGGAGGTAACTGAAATGGGTCTGTAGTTCGCAGGGTCGGCTCGACTGCCTTTTTTGGCACAGCTTGCACATTAGCAAGCTTCCAAGAGTTCGGCACTTGTCCTGTTGCCAGGCAGAGGCGATACAGACGTGTCAGCACGGGTGACAGCTCAGATGCGCAGGTTTTCAGTACTAGTGTTAGTTAGTAGTACTGGGATACCATCTGGACCACCGGCCTTGTTCACGTCAAGATTCTACAGCGTTTTACGGACCTCGGTCTGACGAATGCGTATATTCGACATAAAGGTCTTGCAAGCTGGTAAACACAGCGGGATCACGCTTGCAGTTTCTAGACTTGAAAATTCTGCGAAGATAGAGCATAGTAAAACCGACTTTGCCAAGGACCAAAAGGCTTTGCTTCCCGCAGGGTAAGAAGCTAATTTGTTCCCTATCCAGCGTATGTGGTCAAATCGAGATTTCCGTAGAGTTCTCTTGCAGGACATGGCAGCCATGTTAAAGGCTCTCTTCTTTTCTGGTCAAATGCCTTAGCGATATCGAGGCTTACGGCCAGAGCCCCTCCCCTTCCCTCCAAAGCTTGCGCCCAGCGGTGTGTGAGGTACGCTAGAAGATCACCAGCCGAACGACCATGGCGAAAGCCATACTGGCGGTCACTAATCAGCTGATGATCCTCAAGGTACCGCAGCAGAAGGCGGTTAATTAACCGCTCCATAAATTTCGATAGCAAGGAAGTAATAGCTATCGGGCTAAAGTTTGAAGGATCCGACCGGTCACCACTTTTCGGGATCAGGTGAACATGAGCGACCTTCCACGAAGATGGAACCCTGTTGGAATTGTAGAAAAGACGGTATAGGCGCGTTAAAACAGGGGTCAACTCAGGGGCGCACGTCTTAAGTACCACTGCAGGGATACCATCAAGCCCACTCGACTTATGGATGTCCAGGAGTTCGAGCACACGCCTAACCGCACGCTGCTTGATGCGGATTTCGGGCAAAAAGCTCTTACACTTTGCGATGGTAGGTGGTGTGACTCCCTCATCATCCAAAGTCGAGTCGAGGCAAAGAGTTGTACTAAAAGATTGGCCTTCTCTTTTGCACTATGGGCCAGACTGGCATCAGACTTACGCAGTGGTGGGAGACTGATCTGGCAAAAATTTCCTTGCGCAGCCTTGGCGTGCGCCCAAAAAGCGTGACTTCCTGAATTATGTTTTCCAAGGCGCTCGCCAATTCTAGCAGCTTAACCTTGGCAATAGCCTTCTTGCTGGATCTAGAAGCGGCATTAAATTCTCGCTTTCTCTCCTTCACTTCAGGATGTCAACACTTCCAATCCCTATTCCAGGCTAAGTATGCCGACTGCTTCTGGTGTGCAGCATCCCTGCTAGAGTTATTGAACCAGGGGCGGCTGCGGCCGCCCACAGGTATTTTGGCAGAAGGGATGAATAATTCCATCCCTTGGTGGAGCACATCTGTAATGCAGTCAGCACAAAGAGCCCGACCCACGGAATCGGTAGTCCGGGATCCCAACCACTCTTTGTGCTGAGCGTTAAAATCGCCAAGGACCATCAACTCTGCAGATGGTTACCCTTCCAATATTTGGTCAGTCCCCTCTTGAACGTTCTCAAGTAGCTGAGGTGACTCCGAATCACTGGCATGGGACCTGTAAAGGCATGCGTAAACTCGGGTAAGACCCCCATGGTTTACGCGTAGCCATAAAATTGACAGGTCCCGATGCTCGAGGTCCCGAAGGCGGCGGCAACAGATATCGCCCCTGACGAACACACACACCCCGGCTTTACGACGGAAAGAATGCTCCAACTCGTAGCCCGGGTATTTTAAGTACGAAATGTTGTCCGGGGCGCATATCTGCGTCTCCGTTGAAAAGAGCAGGGCAGGCTGCACCGTCTCGAGATGGTGGTGGACGGCATCGAGGTTACTGTGTAGACCCCTGACATTGTAGAAATCCACGAGAAATGTGGAAGGGGTGTCCGCCGTAGAAAATTTGCTCTTTTTCTTACCTTTCATGGTTTTTATAATTTATCAGAGAGGGGATATGGACTGATGCATGGTTTGAGGTCGAGGCGGTGCCCAAAGAAAGAGCAAAGTCATAGTGCGAGATAGGCCCACGAGTTATGCAAGAAGCCGATACGAAGCACGGAAGGGCCCCCGGTGACCCGCCGCACATAGCCACCGGGTCCACTATGGTCTCCCAATCCGGCACGACGACTACGTGAGGGGTTTTCGCCGGTTGGCGGGATAGCCATCGGAGCAGAATGTACCCAGGTTCGGGTCCCCTACTAACCGGCAGGTGGCCGACCTAAACCATTCCCACCGGGTCTCCCTGTACCACGCACCGGCCTCCCACGCCCTTTGGACGTACTTAGCATCACACATCGCTAGCCTCGAGCCCCGCACCGACTCCGAACCACAGGAAGAGGAGAAAAGGAAGTGGGAAGGAGGAAAGAGGGTGTTTGGGCCTCCGGCACTCTCACTCACCGAACGAAACACAACAGTAGGAATACTGCTATGTCACGTCGATATTCTGTGAGAGGGTAGTTCTTCCCCGGTTGAGCCGGCCCATTCATGCTGAAATAGCGAGGCTCTACTACACGTAAAGATGATCTCGTCTCCAGATGGTGATGGATTGCAGCGAGATTTAAGTGCAGACCTCGGATGTTGGCGAGGTGCACTTTGCGAGAGAGGGAGTACAACCGCTGTTTAACGTATCTCTTTTTCTTTCCTGCCATAATAGTATTTGGAGTGAATAGGTAGTGGTAGTGAAATAAGGCCCTCCATAGCTTAACTCAGCCATGTGTCACAACTTTGGTACATTAGCCCGGAGACCGCTGGGTCAACCGTGGCCCCCCGAACTCATCCATAGGGCCCTCTCATCCGGTCACCAACCGGCACTATGGCGTAAGCCCAGGATTTTTCACAGTTGGCGGGGCATCCTTTCAGAAGTGGCTTGCTTGTTACTTGGGCTCCCTACTACCTGCGGTCGGCCAAAACGGTACACCGTGCCACGGCTCCAGCTACCCTCCGAGACTAATGTTCCGATGCAACAAAGACAATCCATGTCAAACCGGTCAGCTGGCGGTAGGCAACTATTCCGACCCTTCCTCCCAAATGGCTACATCAGCCTCACATGTCGGAACACGGCTAGGCCACTTGGCGCCACGACTTACGCTGGTGGGTGGTTACCAGCCTCTGCTTCAGCCCACCACCGGTGTTGTCACCTGATTAGCACCACCCAGGGGTCACGTGTAGGGAGATATGGATGTCGGGGTATTCTCCTACGGACGCGGGTGACTCAGCCCCCAAAATTGTATGACCATTCTTAGGCAATAAGGTACCAAACTAGGAAGAAACCTACATATGCATGCATTAATTCCATTAAATATAATGCTTCTTCTAACCCACAAAGTATTAAATGGAATATTAGTAAACATCTAGTTGGACAACTTTATGAAAGCAAACGTAATTTTCCTTTTCCTTCGAATCATATATTCAGTCAGAAAAAGGTGCATGTGATAGAAGTCATTATTTTAGAACAAATATGAGTATGCGGAAGCCTTTAAAATAGCAAAATTACAATTATGATTTATTAAAAATATAAATGTTATTTGTGCAGACAATGTTACAATATCGCGGTGCCGCACATAGAGAAATCATCAAACCACAGCCTAAATACGGCAATATTCCAGCGGGAATGAACCTCGGTGGCAGGTGTATGATACGATTACCTGATTCCGTTCTGTGAGTAATAATGCCAGTAATTCTATACACGACAGTCATTCGTCAAATGCCACCGGGATTTCATGAATGACTGATGACAGACTTAACACACAATTTCGGCGGCGTAGTACACTCTTTTATATACAATTTAGTTTACATTCTCAGTGACTAGTGCGTATTGTTTTTACGTTATTGCGATCGAAACGTTTGGCTCTCTGATTGGTTAAGAGCTTGAAGCGCAGAAAGTCGTAAACGTGTCGATCGCGTTAACGTAAAACAAACTCGCACTAGGCACTCTGGCTATCACTTGCCCCTAAAGTAAGTTAAATAGAAGTAAGTCCACTGCTATACAACATAGCCAACCCTAGTAACGCAGTAGAGTGGTTAAAGCCCAACGACCGAGAAGTCTTTCCACTACGTCTACCATTCCTTATACATGACCAAGAATAATTGGAGGTTGTCATTATAACATTTTATTCAACAACTGGAACATATCATTTTCGTCCGTAGAACCTTTAATCAATTAAGTCTGACAAAATTCCTTTCAAGTGCAATCTGGATGAGCATGATTTTGAACGCAACGACTTTTACTTGACAGTAGAACAGAACTTCTTAGAGTACCAACGTAACAAAATTAATCCAATAGTAACGTATAGCTTCTTTCACCGCATGAAACTGCGCAACAACACGTCATTCCAAATAAATGTTCTCCACAATGACATCGAAAATATGGTGCTGAGGATGCATATAGCGCTAAACGACCTGCATATGATGGGCGCTTATGAGCGTACCATGACGGACCGGGACCCTTCCGCGCTCATATACTCACCTACCTTCGGAGAACTTGAGTGAGTTAAATCTTTTTATTGTAGCTTATATATTATTATAGATTTTTAGTTCGAACCAGACTATGTTCATAGTCTTATTAGTGAACAAAGTACGGTCAAAGACAAAAGTCCAGAAGCATCGTAAGGTTCATATTCGCATATTGATCCGAGCAAATATCTTTGTGTGTGTGATGTTTTAACGCAAACAATGAAACAATATTCAATGTAATGATAGTAGGTGAAGTTCGTCATGCGCATGTGTGCAAGGCGAGACAAAAACGTGTTCTTGTATATATAACTATAATAACTACTATCCCTTATATTCAACAAGTGTGTGTCTGTTAGTCTGCCTTAACAATTAATGCTTAAATTTTATCGCAGGTTGCGATAGTCGAGTCGGTCAACGAGTCTCCTCACATCATCACTAAAATATAATGACGGTGGTTCAAATCCTGAGGTCCTTTATTTCCACTTTTTGTTTTTTATTACTGAAATTTTCAAATAATAAAGATAAACGTTATTTTTATCTAATTATTACGCTTTTTTTTTTACTTGCGGGAATGCATTGACGCATACCCCTCCGCAGGGGCGGACGGAGGGGTTATGTTGGACTCACCGGGGTAAAACAAAGATGTTAAAATGATAAAATGAACCTCACGGACTACCGACTAAACCTACCACGGTGTTCCTCGACAAACCACTATCGGCGGGGCCGCGCGAATCAATTTCACATGCGGTCGCGACCCCGCCGAGTTTTCGGCCCGCCGTATAAAACGGCAGGCCACTACACAAAAGACCTGCCCAATGGTCACCTCAAAAGGTCCCTACTGTCCCTCTCCCTAGAGGGGAGACGGACACGACACAGAGGCGCGCGTGGGAACACGCACGCCGCCTCTCGGACCTGGTGCTGAACGGATGGCGGGCAGGCCCACAAAGCCCGCCACCCCCAGGTCAAACCTCAGGGTGGCTGGAGATCATCTCGCGCCCTCAGGCGCCCGGTTCTGCGGTTGGGGAGAGGGTTTAAACGCTCCCTCTCCCGCTCCGCCGCCTCCTTGATGGAAATCACTTCCTCACAGAAGGAGGCGACGCCGTTCCACGACCTCTCACTCCGGACCATAGACTGAACTACGGCCGGGAGCGAGAGGGCAACCGATCCGACTGCCGCGATCAACTCACGGCGCTGCATCTAATTATTATGCTAGTGATAAAAAACACAGTGTTTTTTTAGGAATTAAAATTAAACTAGAAATTAAATTATTTTATTATTATAATTATTATTATTTATCAGAATTAGTGTAATTACTAACAAATTACATTTAGTTTTTATTTTTAATAAACATATAAATAATGCAAATTATAATTAAGAAAAACAAAATTTTACTCAATTTATAACAATCATATTTCATTATAAAAAAACAATGTCAAAATATGATTACCGAAAATGAATTTTTATTAAATTTTCCGTAAATGTTTCAATTCTATATAAGAAAAAAACATCTTTAGTCTTTATTATTTAGAATAATTTTACTTACAAATAATATTTTACAATTATAATGAAAATTGAGGTTATAGTTCAATTATTATTTTTCATAAGGAAAAGAGGATTGAAACTTAACCTCAATTCTAACATCGTCAACCAGCACGTCCCCTATTTGAAACAACTTTGTTTAGTCTCATTTCCATTGTTCTTAATACAGCTCAAGAGACGTTTATGCATGGAGGTCACAATATTAGCACACAGTTCGCAACGGTCTCGTCGGTATAATACCCTTTGATTCATAAGCATTCACCATTCATCTTCGCCGAGTTTGGTTAATAAGAAGCGATCTTCCACTTCCCGCCAGACTTCTTCTTCAAATCGTTTCACCCAACAACTTACAGTATTTCTCTGAAATAAAATCAAAAATCTTATGACATAACCGTTGGTAGCGATTCCCAGCGAAATCGTAAATCACAATACCTTAACATAATATTTAGAAAATAACTTACTCTTAGAGTTCAGTCCAGTTTCGTCGGCAATTTAAGATATATTAAGGCCATAATTATGCCATATATTTGCCCTGGATTCAATATTATTTATATTAGTTTGCATTTTAAACTCTTGACTGTAGACTTTCAATTGAAATATTAAAAAAATTATTGTAATAATAATGATTCAAACGCTCGTAACAAATATTACCAACCAATAACATCACATAATTTTATTCAAGTGAGAAGTTATTATATTTTTTAAATCCACCCTCTTCTTTTGAATAACTGCGGTTTAATTATGTAACAAGTCATCGATGTTTCTAATTTAAGAAAAAAATACGAAAAGATTATATTTTCCTGGGGATCGAACCTACAAGCGTTACATTCTACTTAGATCGCACTATTACGAACGTAGCTACAACATAAGATACTTGTTTATTTGAAATTAATACTCACAATCATAATTAGAACAGCGACAGTATAAGTGAGGCGGGTGTATGTGTATGTGTGCAATGATGTCGTAAGTACAACTTGCTGTAATTCTATCGCTTTTTAAAACTGCTACTGGACTTTTACACCTGACCGTACCTAACCTCATAATTAACAGTTTATAAAACGAAATTTACTCCTGTGCATTATAAAACGAAAGGTTTGATAATGGAAATCCTGCATTTTATCCTCGTTTTATTATTCCCAATAAAGGTGAATAATGACCGGCTTTCTAGACTAATCAGATTCAGGTTAATATCCATCCTTAGATAGTCGCATACCATGGAACTCTTACATACAGATCGCGCAATCTATGATGGCCGGACTGAACATAGCGTCTCCCAATTGTTGCGTATGTACAGTCGCTAAGAGGCGTCCCGCCCCCGCCCCCTGTCACCAAAGAGACCTAAAACTTGTAACTGCGACGCCATTCGCGCAATGTTCAGACCGGTCATCATACAGTGCGCGATCTGTAGAGGTTATAGTTTGCCCTTTCTGCAACTTAATCCATTCTCTTTTCAGACTACTGTTGAAAGATGTACATCTCAGTTTAGAAGGTCGCTACAGATTAATAAAAGAGAGACTTGTTATTGAACTTATAATTTCACAACTCAAAACCATGGATATAATAGTGACGGTACTCCATTCTGTTTTATATATATTATTTAAACTTATGGCAATTGTATACGACGCGAGTAACATGGACACGGGGTTTGAGGCACTTGCAAGTGTTGTAACTACGCATTATGTAAACGACTGACTAGGTCCACCCATGAAGCCAAATTATTGTAAGAACCGTATTTGGTGATCTTTCAACACATCAGTAACCACTCAGACATACGTGCTTTTACGAGAGTCGTATTTAAATAAATGTGCTGGTCAATAGAGTAGTGGCTAAAAATATACTTCTTACTAATTTCAGCGCGTCAATGGAAGTAGCAATGAAGGTCCTATGAGAATAGAAAAAGATAATTTAGGTAAGTAAGAAATGTTTTTAAGTTTACGAATATTACCCGACTTTATGTCCGAAACTTAAAGAAAACTTATAGTTCACATATTATATAACTAATAAAACAATGCCTAATAAAGTCACTAGGTACATTATTTTATTAATTAATGACGCGATATCCTTGTCGAAAATCGGAGACTGTGATGTGTTATGTAGCACTTAAAAGATCAAAGATATTGCATAGAAAAGATTGTCAATTAGTTTTCAGTGATGTATTGGTATGATACATTATGTAACATTTAAAGATACATATTTCTTTACATTACAGGCGACTTCACGGAGCGACTTAAAACAGATTTAAACAAATGGGTGCAAGACTATATCAACGACTACTTAATATACTACCCCTTACAAAAAGTACCATCAATTTCCCAACTTCAGTATGTGTATTTTCCCTAACATATTTTTCGCTCAAACATATTATGTAAGCCTAGGATGTATAAACGTGTGTAACCTAGTTTTTAATCAAATAACATCCAAAGATTTCTTGGAAATTGTCACGTTAATATGATGTGAAACGCCATTACTTAATCTTCCTCACAAATACATAATTACAATAATATCGAATCTCTGGTAATTTAGATTTATTTATTTAATTTAAAGATTGTACAAAATATATTAATATGTATTTTTAGAAAATATGATAAAGAGAAATCGGCCCTACTAGCGACGTTTATGGATAATGCCATAAATACAATTACGAAAAAATTACGAACTATCGGAGGTGCCTCCATTCGTATTCCGCAGTTCTACATCGTAGCAGCGCATGGCTTGGTAACACCACATTATATAAGTCGTTTTTAAACCACCAAATCATCTCAATTCTCTTCAACTTATCCTCTAATAATTATGTGTTAAACTTCTGACTTATTCCATTCTAAGAACAATGAGATCTATAACCCAGACTTTAAAAAAGTATCGTCCTCCTTTTAGTTCTTATGTGCTTCTCTTATAAGTCACAGTTTACTAAAAGTGTTAAAAAAAAAAATTATTCCTACGTTATCAAGGATTTTATTAAAATGATAAAGATTTTGAAACCACACTAGCAAAGCAAAATTAAAGAACAATTGTTTAGGAAGATTGTTTCGAATCAGATTCTCAAACTGATGTAGATTGTGTCTCAATATTATTATATCTGATTTACTTCATTTTATTGCAATAACCTAAACGACTTCATACTAATACACCATTTTGTTACTTAAATATTGTCCAGGCATAGTTTCATTTGTGCATTTCAACCCCGAGCACCTGGAGCGGCTCTTAGTTTATTTTATTTTTATGCTTTGCCAAATACGTAGCTGTAGCGAGATACATAGTTTTACATGTGAAGTGAGTGAAGCGAGTGAAGAACTTTTACATTGCCTTAGTGCCATTCTTATAAGCCTCTTGGACTCCTTAACATTTTTAAGGCCACTGAAACATTTTCTGTCGGTTATCGCTAGCTATTGTTAAGCATAAAATAAGTGTATTCCTTAGATCGTTTTTGAATCTTTATGTATTAAAAAAATATTCATGATCATTTATTCAATTAACCAGGCCTTATTTTGTTAGTACTGTGAGCCAGCATATTCGATCTCACTGACAGGGCTCTCCGCAGTTAGCATCGTCTCTAAGGTAATCTCGTAATATGCCCCAGGTATTTAAAATTAGAACATGTTTACGATGTTGTAAGCAGGTACATGTATTACCCCCATAACTATCACATAGCACCATTTTAAACGACTAGGTTCTGCTCGCCGCTTCATCCGATCCTATGGGAACGCATACCGCGATTAGAAATAATTATACTATATGAATATACAAATGACTTACTTACTGAGTATTAGTATAATGACGTACAAATATACAGAGCAATTCTTGTTTACAATTTTATTAAATGTATATATAATTTTATGAAATGCTTAAATAGGGTGTACCATATAATACATTGCAAATATACACTAATAGTACCTATTATATTTCATGCAAAATAAATTTTTCTCCACGCGTGTACATAGGCTAAGTGTAACATAGAGAAATACGCTGTATAATAGTTATATTAACTTATTTAAGATAATAGCACAGTGTTTCTTCCAATAAAAATATATACCTACTAATTGTTGTAATATTTGCTATAATAGAAAGTTAAATTATACGATGGGCAGCTAAAAGGATTGGACACGATGTATAGACGATCAGTAACTACAACATTATTAAGAAGACCAAATTTCCGCTTCGTGAATGGAATTATTAGCTTCAGCGATTTGAAGGTAAGTACTCTACGTCTTAAAAACTTGTCATATTTATAACGAACGCCCACTAGCTTTTAAATATGAAACCGCCATTTTAAATCCGAAACAGACAATAAATAAATAAGTTAGAAATCTTTCAAAATGTGGCTTAACTCGAAAGGATTCCAGTTTCGAGGAAAGGCTCTTTTCGTATATTTTAATTAGGGTGTCTTGAATAAATATGATCCAGTTACTGATAACGAATCTAAAATATGTTTTAATTAAATTAATATACGTTTAAAATAATATATATTTCAGGTTGTATACAAATATGAAATTAGTTTCCCCGCGGGGTCGCCGTCGCCCGCACTGACTGGTGTTATTTTATTATCAGCTAATGAGCTGACTGGCCACTTGGCTCTGGGCATGGTGAAAGAACCAGAAGTTCTGGAAATTGATATTGATTTCTTGAACCAACTTGGGTAATGCCTTACCTTAACCTTATATTGATTAAATTGAATTAATTCTTTACCTCTCCGTGATGCGTGTTGATCTAGGTACTTATGATGGCTTAAGATATTTAAACTATGTACCCATTAGAGGTACGCAATTTAAAACTTTTAAACCATATTATCATGAGTATTACGCTACTGCTAAATTAATATTGCACTAGAATGTGTCGTTCCCGTAATCGCCTGGCTCAGATTGTGTTTGAGTTAGAGAGTTCAGATATCTCCTCTAGTACAAAATACTCAATACCTAACTAAATGCTGCTACGTATATAATATTATCTTCCTTAAGTTCATAATATTAATACTTATTACTTCGTTGATTGCTAAAACTAAAATTATGTATTATGTATTGGTTGAACATCATTATCAATCTCATAATGCATTGGCCTTGCGATCGAGAGGCCGCAGGTTTATAACACTAAATCAGTAACTATAGATGTGATTTATAAGATATTCTCGGCGCAAGGCGACTTAATTATCATTTACGTACTTAAAAAATGTTAACACTAAAAAGTTTTATTTAATTTTCAGGCCAGATTCTTTAACCGTTGAAGGTGCTGCCAACTTAATGATATCGAATTTCAAACATTTATTGAAACACCAAATTCTCTCTATTATGTCTAATACAGTAATCTACAGTGTGGAAATGTTAAGATCACTGCCAAGATGCGGTAAGAATTATTTATTATTTAACTGCATTGATGGCATAGGTTAACATTGTTCTAAAAGAGCGGACTGCTTAAATATAAATGGATAGACCATTTGACCAATGTGTCCAAAAATATCTAGTGACCAATATGTCAAATGTCCAATTGATACGAAATATTTAATAATGTCGGTCATATTTCAAACTCAATGAACACCATAAGCACGTAAACAATAGCAACTTTAGATGCTCGTGTTTACATGAGACCATTTGAAATCTAAATGCTACGCTTTATAAACAGTTTATGACTGTATATAATCGAGTTATCAGTATCTATAAAATTAATAATTTATATGTAATTAGCAATCGATCTAAATAGTTGCAGAAAATTCACTGTACATATTTATATGTCAGAGCGTCTGGAAAAGCACAACTCAGACCACTAGTACAATCCGTATGTAACATACATTGTCCAACCCTTTTTTGTTTTAATTATATAGATTATTTTTATAGTTTTATTTTTTATATACCTAGTTACATTTTCAAAAATATTGTATTCAGAAAGTAATCAACCATTATAACATAAAAGAAATTACTTAATTCAATTCGTGTTGCAGCACCATTTTTACCTGGACAACTGAGCATGAAGCCTGCCCCTAAACTTTTCAAAATGCAGGACAGATTTGGACCTCACGAGGATTACTCAAATACTAACTTCATAGACTCTAGCGAAGATAATCTACGTCAAAGGCAGAAAGAAAGTACACGTCCACAAGTTCCAATACCTACATATTATAACATAGAGACAAGTACTATAAGACCTATTTAAATTATATCCCTTACTTGTTGGTCAACGTGTTTCTCTCACTACTTTCGATTACCTTACCTCCAACACTGGTTTTGAACTAAAATGAGCATTAACTATATGACTCCTATAGACATTGCCAATGCATCACGGAGCACAGCACGAAATTACACTCGGCCTAAAGATGCGCAATGTGCAAGATTCATACATCATAAATTTTTAACAATCTGAAATACTAATATAGGTATCTACTTAGATAAGAATAAGATCTTTTTACATTGACTGATTAATAAAGTTGAATAAAGTAAAACAGTATAAAAATTAATAAGTGGCTTAAATTCAAGCTATATTATCAGGAGTAACAGTGTAGAGTCGCCTCCTGTGGACGACATTTGACATCCATTTCTGTTAAAGCTGTGTTAAATACATAATGGCGGCTGTACATACTCGTCGAGAATGTCTCGCCGAGAGCCTCGGGCGATGAGGCTCTCGACGAGAGCATACCTATACACACTCGTTTTTTCATTCGTACTGAAGATTCCCGCAGTAATGGACGTAGAAATTGCTGCTGCTGTTTGTCTTTGTGCTGTGAGCTATTATATTTCTTACAAATTTACTACAAAAAGAAAATTCTTAACACATGGCGAAGAAGAAGATGGTGGATGGTTACTATGCACTCCAATAGAAAGAGGTACCTAGATATACAGGGTGTCCCAAAACTCAACGTCAAGCCGAAACGGGGTGACAGGATTGATCATAACCATCACGAGAAAAATCTGAAAAAAAATCTATCCCATGCAGTTTAAAAATTATGGGCATTTTAAGAAAAACCTAGAAATTTGATCAAACTGTACCATTTTTCGGTTATTGTGGTTATTCTTTTTTATTTTTGTTCATTTGAACTTTGGAAACGTAATCCTAAATAACATTTCTAGAATTCCAATAAAAAATAATGACACAATTGCCTCAAGTTTCCGAGAATTGAGACTATTTGTTAAACTACGAATTTAAAATTTTCAAGATTCGTCGACTTTGACAGGCCCTCCTATAAAAAAAATGTACTAGAGTGCCTTGGCAAGTGGCATTAAAAGTTGGCGCATTTAATCAGAATTCTAAAATGGTACAATACTTGTTAGTTCCATACAATAGAAAAGAGTAAAAAAATTAAAACCTTAAGTAACCCGATTTTTGCTATCTCATTTTACTCAGTTAAAATGTTTTTAATTCACACAAGCTCTAGGTAGGTTCTTAATTTTAAGACAAAATGATGAGAGAGATGGATAATGGGTATGTTCGCCATGAGTGAGCGAGACAGATAGTGACGCCACTTTTACCAAAGTGAAAAAAAGTTAGTAAAATTAGTAAAATAATTAGGTTTGTTGGAATAAAAGTCAGATGATAGAGAAATAACGTTTTTTATTACAATAAATGTTCAAATTGTTTACCATCAGCCTCAATACAAGCCCTACATCTTCTTAAAAAAGATCTACTTATTAGTCGGGCATATCTTCGAGAGTTGATCGCCTCAGCTGCTTGAGAAATGCGTTCACGCAGGTCGGCTACGTTCTCAATGGGCTTTGAGTAAACTTTTTCTTTGAGAACTCCCCAATAGAAAAAATCCAGGGGATTTAAATCTGGTGAACGGGCGGGCCACGAGATAGTGCCCGAACGTCCAATCCACCTTCCCGGATATTCCTGGTCAAGGAAATCTCTTACTTGCACTGCGAAATGCGCTGGGCAGCCATCTTGTTGAAACCACATGTCGCGAAGATCTGCTAGTGGTACGTCCTCTAACAGGGTTGGTAAATCTTCTCTTAAAAAATGTAGGTAATTAGTTCCATTCAAGTTCTCAGGCAGTTCAATAGGCCCAATAATTTTACCGTTTAAAATTCCGGTCCACAGGTTTACTTTAAAACGATACTGGGATCTATCTTCTCGCATTAAATGTGGATTCTCCACATGCCACTCGTGATAATTGTGCAAGTTCATGTAACCATCTTTTTTAAATGTCGATTCATCTGACCAGAGAATTTTTTGGATGAATTGGGGATTCTCATTATGCCTCTGTAGCATTGTTCTACAAAAAGAAATCCTTTCCTGAGTGGTTCTCTCATTTCGTGCAAATCACATGTTCGTTAAAATAAAAAATAAACTACGCACGCCAACGAAACCACCTATTTTTTAAATTGGAGATGTGGTGATTAGGTACATTTGCCACCTAAAACTAACTATGTAATTGGTTTATAAGTACATTAAAAAAAATATTTATATGCGTAAATATCATTACCAGTACCGTGCACGGTATGAATTGTGACAATTATGAGTAAATAACAAAATAATCTTATACTGTACTGTGTAATATTATAATTATATATTTAAAGTATATATTAAGGAATAAATCTTTTCAAGGAAAACTTAGTTTACGACTGCTATTTATGTTCACGGAAATATAATAATGTTGTCCAAAAAATCTATTCATTACCATTCGTTCAACTTGAAATAACAAAATCAGCCTGTAGACGCACGAATGAATGCAGTTTACCGCTCCCCGCCCTGTACCCGCCCCTTACTCAGTCGGCCGGTGAACAGTGAACAGTGCGAACGCTTGCAGATTTTAAGAAAATTATCATTTACGAGGAGATTTTAGCCTTGGTACGTACATTTTTTCATTACCATTCTTGTTATTTAGATATAGATACTAATAGTTTTATAATATTGTTTATGCTAACATAATCATAATCGAGTTCCAATTATTTTTGAATGCTTTAATCTTACGGGTAAGAATTATTTAAAAAATAAATCTAAAAGGAGTGAACAAATATCATTACCATTAATCTCATTACCATAATTTACCATCCACTATTAGAAAAATGGTAATGATCGTAAAATAATGGTAATGAACTATTATCTAGTTGGTCTAGTGATTGTCGTTTAGTTATATACGGCAGCTGTTTCTGAGGTCCAGAGTTCGAAGCCCGGGTTGGTGTAACATACAGCTATTGTTTTTTCTGTCAAGAAATTCTCACACGTAAAGTCATGAGTCCTGTGCCTGATGTCTCTTTGGTCGGGCTACTGTGTGTCTAGGAACTATTAATATGAGGGGATACAATGTGCACCTGTTTTTCTCCATATATTATTGATCTTGTTTACCGAAATTCGGTCTAAAGAAAACTATAATTATATATAATATATTTATTTATATAAATATATCAATACGGCTATCGTTACAAGCCTATTGATACTGTTTATATTAGTGTTTTGCCTTATTTCCGTTCAATTATTGGAAACTTGTGCGTTAAATACCTATCAGCTTTAACTGCTTACTTGTTAAACTTACAAATTTGGTTAATTTACAGATATAAACATGGCCAAAGTTAAACCTAAGAAAAGTCGTGAAGATAAACTAGCTGAAGCAAGTTTGCAAAGAAAAAAGAAATATGAAGAAATAAAAAACGATCCCGAAAAATATGCAATGCAGAAAGAAAAAGAACGAATGAGATACTTAAAACGAAAGGAACAAAAGAAAATTAAAAGTGTGGCTGATATGACATCGAGAGAAAAGAGACATCAAAGAAAAAAATGGAGGGAAAATAGCAAACGACGAAACGACAAAAAGAAAACAAACCAAAGAATACAGCAGATAATAGTCGATAATACACCGGCAGTAAGCGAGCGTGAAGATAATGCTGATGTAGCTCCTCGACTGGTTCCATTAGAAGGACCTTCTCACCAAGCACAACAGCACTACAACCGAAATTGTAAGACTTGCCAAAAACAGAACAATTTAATAAAAAAAACTGCGCTATAATCATAAGAAGCAGATAGGGAAACTAAAACAGGAAAAAGAAAAAATTTAAAAAGAGAGAGATTCTATGAAAAGGATGCTAGCTAAGATGATAAAGAAAAGCCGAATGCAACAAACACAAACTGTACCCTCAACTGAACAAAAAGTGGATAAATTGATCGAAACAGTTGACAGTAATAAACGCGAAGAAGTAAAGAAAAAAATATTATTTGGTGAGATTGTATCCAGAAATTTATCGGAAGGATTTAGTGGACTACGGAAGAAAGAAAAACGGGTATTTAGTGACATCGTTATGAAAAACAAAGACATTTTCAAGAAACACAAAATTCTTGGACATGCGAACAAGTTTACAGTCCGAGATAAAACTTTAAGTAAAAATCAAGATTTTATCTACGTTAGGCCTAATATTCAACAACAGATTGAAGATTTTTTTGACGATGACAGCAACACCTAGATATCTCCGGAAAAGAAAGAATTCATAACTCGAAATGGTCTTAGGAAACAAAAACGCTATTTAAGCGACACGTTAAGTAATCTTTATAAAAAGTTTATTAACATGCAAAACAGTGAGGTAGGGTATTCCACGTTCTGCAAGCATCGACCATTTTGGGCACTCTATCCCAAAGAGTCTGATCGCAATACCTGTGCATGTAAAGTACACGTGAATTTTGATTTACTAGTTAAAAGTCTGAACAAAAATAGAATCATCAAAGAAGCAAATGGAGCTGCGTTACTTCAAAGTTTATGTTGTGATATTTATAATGAAATATGCTTAAATCGAGTTTGTGAGGCATGCAAACGAAGAGTTATAAGCTTTCAAGAGTTTGATAATGACAATAAAATAAACTATTACGAGTGGGGTTTAAAGAAGGAAAAATATTTCACAAAAGGGAATGAAAAAACTAAGATTGTAAATACTAAAACAAAAACACAGGATTATCCTAAAAATGTTATAGAAAAATTGCTAAAGTCATTGAACTCATATTTTAAACATAATGCTAACATTGTCGCTCAGCATAAACATTTAAAAACTCTAAAGGCGACATTAACTGCTATGGAGGCTGTAGTACATTTAGATTTCTCCGAAAATTATTCGGTCCAATTTAATGAAGAGATACAGAGCTTCCACTTCGGTGGTAGTCGTACCCAAATAACACTACACACAGCTGTGGTATATATGATTGATGAAGGCACCGGAATTATGAAGCCTTATAGTGTTTGCAGCGTCAGCGAATGTAATCAACATGATGCCAGAGCTATATGGGCTCATCTGATACCACTGCTTGCTTATATTCAAGAATTATCTTCGCGGATTGACACAATTCATTTTATATCTGACAGCCCATCAAGCCAATATAGGAATCGATACATGTTTTATGTCATTAGTCAATTACAAGAGGACTTTCCGCAGATCAAATCTGTAACATGGAATTATTTGGAAGCAGGACACGGAAAGGGAGCACCAGATGGAGTAGGAGCAGTTTTAAAAAGAACTGCTGACCAAGTTGTGCGCATGGGTAAAGATATTGGTACAATTAAAGAATTTTGGAAGCAAATTAACCGTAAAGTTAAGAACATCAAGCTGCTTTCTGTCTCAGAACAAGACGTGAAAGATAAAAGTTTTCCCTCAAAAGTTCAACCATTTCACGGAACTATGTCAGTACATCAAGTACTCTGGTCATGTAACAGCTCCCGAATGACCTTTAGAAAATTAAGTTGCTTCTTTTGCGAAAATGATATAATATGCTCCCATGGATATCACCTCGGATTTTTGGACACTCCACCTATTCCTGACGACGAATCATTGCAATTCGAAGACTTTCTGGAGAAAAACACGACAGGAAGCTTTTTTAAGGAAGTGGCAAACGCTTTCAGTCCAACTCTAGAACCTTACAGTGAACTAAATTTGAAGCAGCATTCACATCTTGCGAGTATAATAGATATTGATATGCCACCAAACACTAAGGCTTCAACAAGTGGCATTACTCGAAACAAAACCATCACAGTTCTTTCAGATATAAGACTACATTGGAGTAACAAACGTTTTATTAAAAAAAATACGATGGAATGTTACCCAAGAGTTCCTAACTCTGAACGATTCGTTGCTGAGAAGGGACGAGAAGAGGATTTAAATAAAGAAAATAGACAAGGGGAGCTCAGGACTGCAAAAAAAAGAATAAGTAACTTCTTTGATGATTCTTCCGATGAAGACCTAAGATATCATGGCAAATATGAAACTAAAAACACAGGAAATAAAGTTCAGTGTGAAGATACACGTAAGGACATAAGACAAATTAAAGAAGATGTTAAGATAATATATCCTTGTGATTCCTCTGAAGATGATATTTTCTGATTTTGATGGCGAATTGTTAAATAATGGAGACTGAGTTGCAATTATAGTTCCTATTAGATTAAACTTTATATGTTGGTTTGATAATACAATTGACTTTATTAATTTTAAGTAAGTACATCATTGTTCAAGATTTTCATAAAACTTTATTGATAATGTTGATTTGTTTTAAACAGATTTTAGATTACTCTTATGTGTTTAGGTTACCTATTCGTTATAATGCAGATATAAACTAGCAAACAACATTATATAGATAGTAACCTAAATCGCTTTTATAATTGTTTATTCATAATGCCATTTGTGTATAGGCTTCTTTTTAAAATGACATCCAAAGACTTGATACCTGACTATTATCTTATGTGAACAATATATTTGATATATGTATAGTCTTTACATAAAATAACATTAAGAGTCGATATACATTATTTACCTACTAAGTTACCAACCTTGACCTAACTCAACATACTTATAATGTAGTGTGTTTGGAATGGAAAACCTTTTTTAATTATGAAAATAAAAATCTGATTTGACATATAAATGTTTTATTTAATCCTTTTCACGATCAGATCGGAGGCGTTCTGGACAAAGGCCAGGTTAAGAGCACCTTGAACCGACGGGCGTGTATGAGGAATGTGATGAAAGTGAATGAAGCCAGAGAAGTGTGTCAGGATCGTAACAAATGGAAATCCGTAGTCTCCGCCTACCCCTCTGGGAAACAGGCGTGAATTTATGTATGTATGTAATTCTTTCTTCATTACCATCATTATATTTTCATTACCGTAATAGTAAATATCATTACCATCTCACATTTCTCATTACCATGCTTTCGAAAAAAATATATTAGGTAATATCTCCGGCAATTTTGCGTATAATTAATTAAAACCTACATCAATATGACTAATTTTAATGTAACTTTTAATAGGCATGGAAGATCAATAATATTTTTTTTTTCTCGCATATTCTTCCAATTTGCACGAAACGAGAGAAACACCCTCCTGATAATCTCGAGGTAGAAGACTTTGAACTCGTTGTACGTGAAACGGATGCATTTCGGCTCTTTGTAAAATACGATGAGCAGTGCTTTTCGGTATTCCCGTTCTTTCTTCAATTCCACGTACGGAAATACTTCGGTCACGTGCGACCTCTTGCAATACTTCTTCCTGGAAAGGAAACACAGGTCTACCTCCAGCCTGTATTTGATTCAGGAAATGGCCGCCCTCTGTGAGTGAACGGTGCACATTAACAAACACGCGGTGATCCGGGTAGCGCTCTAAATTTGGATATCTTTCACGATAAAGTCTAGCGGCAGCACTTGCGATGCATCTGCATTCCCCATAAATGAGGTGCATGTTCGCATATTCTTGTGAAGTGTAGCGCGTAGGCATGGTAGATAAAAAGGATGCCAACACAAAAGTCCAGAGAGAAGCCAAAGTTGCCGGTATGTTATCAACAAGTCCAATTCACAAAGATTCAAGTCCAAAAAGAGAAGCCAAAGTTGTCAGTACTAAATCAACACAAGCGAATACGAACGTGCGCAGTAGACGAATGAGCGAAACGTACTAACTGGTTGGTGTCGGACTGGTAGCGTAGCCATTTGCTTGGCTGAAACTAGTGCGAATGAAACAGATAGATGCCATAGCATCTATCTGTTTCATTCGCACTCGTTTAAACGACGCATCTCCGTCTCAATGCGTGGCGTCACTATCTGTCTCGCTCACTCATGGCAAACATACCCATTATCCATCTCTCTCATCATTTTGCCTTAAAATTAAGAACCTACCTAGAGCTTGTGCGAATTAAAAACATTTTAACTGAGTAAAATCTGATAGCAAAAATCGGGTTACTTGAGGTTTTAATTTTTTTACTGTTTTCTATTGTATGGAACTAACAAGTATTGTACCATTTTAGAATTCTGATTAAATGCGCCAACTTTTAATGCTACTTGCCAAGGCACTCTAGTACATTTTTTTTATAGGAGGGCCTGTCAAAGTCGACGAACCTAGAAAATTTTAAATTCGTAGTTTAACAAATAGTCTCAATTCTCGGGAACTTAAGGCAATTGTGTCATTATTTTTTATTGGGATTCTAGAAATGTTATTTAGGATTACGTTTCTAAAGTTCAAATGAACAAAAATAAAAAATAATAACCACAATAACCGAAAAATGGTACAGTTTGATCAAATTTCTAGGTTTTTCTTAAAATGCCCATAATTTTCAAACTGCATGGGATAGATTTTTTTTCAGATTTTTCTCGTGATGGTTATGATCAATCCTGTCACCCCGTTTCGGCTTGACGTTGAGTTTTGGGACACCCTGTATATTACTAGTAATTATATATATTTATATTTCAGAAACACCATGGAAATGGTTCCATTTGATAGTAATCCAACAAGATCCTTTTACTCGGGCGCAAAAAACTGACAAGCGACCAAGGCCGACCGAGGCGAGGCGCGAGAGAGCGAGACAAGACGAGAGCACCATGTACATTCTCGCTCTCGGCCTGTCTCGGGGTGTCTCAGCGAGGGTGTACAGCCGCCATAAGACTGTTTATTAGTTTTTATTTCCAAGAAAAATATATCAGTGACAAATCTACAACACAGGCACTAAAACAGAACGAAATGGAACAGGATTGAAGTACTATTTCGATAAAAAGCGGAATGAACTTAAAAACAAGTAACACAATAGTAATTTGTACCAAGTCAAACGGGAAAATTTGATCATTATTTTGTTTAGGCTAAAGTAAGCATCACAAACAAATTAAAATAGTCAATATAACTTGGCGCTTCTCTATAACATTCTTGACGTTAACAACACAACAACTTTCTGTCAGCTGTCAAATGTACGTCAGCTGCAATATGTTTCGTTTTCCCTTTTCGCAGATAAACTTATAAATTATTGAAAGAAATAACATCCCGTAGTCCCTTTGAACGTATGGTAATGCATTTAAAAAATGTCTGAAGAGGAAACTGTGGATATCGAACAGGAATTGGATGACTTGTTGACAAAAATCCAGCCGAACTTACAAGATGTTATTAAAAGGGTAAATATAAATTCAAATACTAATAGATTTTTTAATTTATTTCATTTATTGAACAGTGATAGTATTTGAATTATTTGTAGAGTTTTACGAACGTGGCCCTACAGCAGACGAAGAATGGCGAGCAACTCAAACCAGATAGTCTCGCAGACACTTCATACTTTGCAAAAAATACACAAGTGTAAGAGTTTTTTATTTGTATACCTACTTATCAGATAAACAGGTAACCTATTATTTTAACCAAGTGTATTCGTGTTATTTCATTCTCTCATTTCATTTCATTAACCATAAATAATATAGCAATAGTATTAGTAAAGAAAATATTTCAGCTGTCTATAGTCATACAAGTTGTATAATAATCAGCAGGTATATATTTTAATGTACCTAAATACTGGGAAAACCACACCAAATAAGATTATATTAATTGATTGAAATTAAACTACTATATACAGATTTTATTGCATTGTTTATTTGACATGTCATGACATGTTTGAGCTCATTCTGCGTAAATAGAAACACCCATGATTAAATTATGTTCGGGTACTTTGAAATAACTACACTGGAACTTTGAGACAACTACCATCTTAGTCTCCCCGTGACCATGGCTGCTGAAAAGCAACTGAAATGTCAAGGAAAGTGTAAACATAAATATAAATAGTATAATAGTATAGTAATAGTATTAATAGTTTCAATAATTAGCTTAAAAATTTGTAAAGTTTAATAGTATTATACCTAGTAGTGTAACAGTTTTTCAAAATGTTGTAATAAAGTATCAAATAAACAATGCGATAAAATCCGTATATAGTAGTTTAATTTCAATGAATAACATTTGCGTAAACAGAAGACAATATTAAGTTATATTAATTGAGTTTAGTTTTATAATCTAATATGTTTTTTCAGCAATTTATCTCGTTTAGAACTAGTAAAGACGCCAACATTCCATATGCAAGCACTATCACTAGACCTCAAGTCGATGGCTCTGTCTTTAAGATGTTCACTCGGAGAAGTCAATGTGAAGGGACTGTACAGTGCTTTCAATGAAAATCTATATAATCTTATACCTGTAATGGCTGAGGGACATGTATTGTAAGTATAATTTATACTACTCAATTCTAGTTCTAGTCTAGAAAAACAATTCTGTCTGACTGCCAGCAGGCCTCTGTAGCTTAAGATGTTTAAGTAATTGAGTTGTTTTGTCCAAACTAATCTGTGACAGCAAAAATTATTGTTAAATACCTTTTAAGCCTGGTTCCTATATTCAAGAAACAGCTTGTTTTAGCTATGGACAGTTACATTTTGAAATATGTGTCCAAAATGAATGGTCTCTAAGTAAAACAACTTGTTTCTTGAATATAAGAATCAGGTCATCATGTCATCTTAATGGACACAAAGACATCTACAACAATACTATAAAAATAAATAATTGATATAAACAACAAACTATTCAATACAAAATGTAATAAATTTGACTAGTGAAAGACTTGTTATTATATATTATACTTTACGGTGCTAAAATATATAGTAGTATGTCTCAATTAATGGAAGTCTATTATATATACTAGTTTTGAATTACATCTTTGTAACTGTTTTTTGTCTTAAGTCATTCTTTTTATTGTATAATAAAATAGTGATGCGCATTATTGCCTTTGCCCATTAAAATCTGAATACTGTTTACAAAATGTAAACACATTTGTATATAGTGATGCTGACCCGATTTAATATAATACCAATGCAAATAAGCTCACCATTGTTTCAAATAACAGATATGTAAACTTAAGTATTTTTAATATTATTTAATTAAAAATTGTATATGCCTAAATAATAACTAATTTTAAACCTAATACAGGTCTGTGCATATGATGCTTAGAAAGGTAGGCAACTGGAAAATTTATGAGTTACAACTATTTGTAGTCTTAAGTGGTTATCATAGGCAGGGCAAATGTGTGCTATGGCATGTAATATCGATCAGTACATATCTGAGAAATAATCGCAGTAGGCTACATATCATATACAAAGCATGACTAGCCATATTAGAAAAATAAATTTCTTATTTTATTGTATTCTTGAATAGATTACCTAATGGCAGTGTGCTCATACTAAAGCCATATAATTATTATATAATAGCCTGCTCTGGTTATTTTTGGGACATTTTAAACATTGTTTATACAATCTATGGTCACCACTTACTACTGAACAGGTCATAAGCTTGCTTGCCAGCTTGATAAAATAAAAAGGAGGTAGGATTGGTCTTAGTCTATATTGACATGCTTTATGCTGCATACAGGCTTCAACACACTCAGATAGGAACACATCCAGATTGATTACTCTAAGGTATCACCGCAGAACTGGCAAGAGTGGCGTAACATAGGGCAGGCTTATGTCCAACAAAGAGCTGTAAAAGGCTGATTAGATAGATGTTTACCTATGGTATCACTCAAATTTGTATTTTAATATTTGCATTTTAAAATGCCAAAGTCTATCGGCCCTTCTACTGGGCAGACAGACAGACTTTTTAACTTATTTAGTCAATATAAATAGACGATTAATAGTAAATTGTATACTACTTCTAGAATATCATTATCAAACATGATCGCAGATGTGAATGTGGGTCTCATTCTGGAAGATGATGCATTCTCCTTCATTAATCCTGGTGTTGACTTCTTGCATGACGAAGTACTTGTTAAGGTAAGGAACATTGCACATATTAGTTTAAATACATATCCCTCTCTCACAATAAATAATGTGTCGCGTGGTCTTGACAAACATTAAAGAAATACATAGAACACCAGGCTTGTAACAAGCTGAACTCACAACACCGAACGCACTGGCAGTGGCTATGCGACCACAGAAACTACTACGCCATCCGTGCTGTTAAGTACTTGTGAGTAAAAAAATACATAAGATATCATTGTTTAAGTTTCCAATTGCTTATTAAACTTTTATTGATGGTCTTTTACCCGTGATTCCTATTTTATTTAATAGAGTCTAACATAATAAAACTAACAAATGGTAAAATATATCCAAATTCAGAAGAAAATACATTTCTACATTAGCTGTGTAAAAATTAAATAGTGCTTATTGCAAAATCATGTTTACCTGTTAAATATCCTCCTTATCATAAATGTGCAACTTTGCAAAGGTATCTATCTATTAGGATGTTTATTACTAAATCAAGCGAACCTTATAATGGATTTTGAAGAAAGTTCGTACACATATGGACCATATCATTAATAAACATAGGATTCTTTTTACCCTTGTTACGCATACCCGTGAGATATACAGCGGCGAACTCGTGGACAGAAACGAATTCCATAATAAGTGCTTAAATAACGTTATTCAAACTAACCGCCACGTCATTACTAGTTATTACGGCAATACTTAAGATGTTACATGCCAGGATTGGACAAGCAATAATTAAAAACATAATACTTTGTTCAATAAAATTACACATCAGCACCATTTTCTGCCTTTTTAATACCTATATAATATTTAATAATATGAGCCTTATATAAAGCTGTCCCACTGCCAGGAAAAGGCGTTTTCTGTGTGGAAAGGGTCAGACCATAGTCCACCACGCTGGTCCAGTGCGGGTCGGCAGATTTCACATATCTTCGAGAACATTATCTAGAACTCTCAAACAAGCAGATTTCCTGACGATATTTTCTTTCACCAAGCGATAATTCACTATTTAATACGCACATAACTTCGAAAAGTCAGATGCGCGCCTTCGGATCTAACTCGAGATCTCTGCGTGGCAGTCCAACGGTCTCCCACTAGGCTGTCGCTGCAGTTTTTATATCAACTTCACATAAATAGCAGTCATGTCTGGTCAGAACCGCACATTATTTTGCAACAAGAAATAAGGCATTAAATCAAAACATGGAATTGTTTAGGTATGTTATCAACGACACATGACGCAAACATGTAGAATTGAAAAACATTACGGTTGAATTAAACATTTATACATACATAGGTGAGTCTATGTATATGGTCGCCAGGGTTGCATTACACGCGGGTTGCTATTTTTGATCCCACGTAATAGGGGGCGAAACCTATTGGCATTACAAAACTACCCATTATTTACAGATCGCGCACTGTATGATGACCGGTCTGAACATTGCGCGAGTGGCGTCGCAGTTGCAAGTTTTAGGTCTCTTTGGTGACAGGGGGCGGGGGCGGGACGCCTCTTAGCGACTATACCTGCGCAACAATTCGGAGACGCTATGTTCAGACCAGCCATCATAGATTGCGCGATCTGTAATACTAATTTCGTTCTTGTCGATGCAGATAGTCTAGTCAACAAGTGCTTTTTTGACCAACTTTTTTCAGCAGTCTCGAAAAAATATGAACGACATGTCCGATTCGGAATTGCATGTAAATGATTTTTGAAAAAATTCAAGTTCCGCTTGCAAAAATTACAAAAGTTATGAACAATTAACTAAAAAAACCAAAAGGGTTTAAATATGTACATATAACCACAATTCTTTAAAAATGACTTATACCTAAAATATTATAAAACAGAAAGAAAAAGAAAACTAAAACCCTCTAATAGGCGTCATAAAATTCCTCCGCATCACAGTCGACCGGTAGTGTGCCCAGAAGACTGGCAGCATTGCCACGTTGAATGGCAATGCTTATTCTTAAGGGGATTTGTTTTTTGCAAATATCTCAAAAACTAATTAAGATTTTTCAAATCTAAAAAAAGATTCAAAAATCGGAGGAAATTTCCTTAAAAAAAGTCTCGACTCCCGAAATTGTATGACCATATTTATAACTTTCCCAGAGGGATGAAAATACGGCCGAAAACGGGTACTCTCGCTTACGCAAGCCAGAGTACTTCGGACACTTTATCAATAAAAATTCATATTAAATATAAAATTTAAGAAACGAAAAAATTCAAGGGCCGTCTGGATAGATAAATGATCAATAATCCAGAGGAATTTTTCTTTTATCACAATTTTTCAATTAGTTCTGCAATAGTTAATTAATAATTTTTTGCTGCTTGAACATGAACATTGCAAGTGTGATAATTGTTAAACTATAAATTATAGGCTATTTTCCTTTCTTAGAGCTATTCTTGAATGGCTTCAAAATAGATACCCGTTAGAAAAATTAAAAAATATAACCTTTTTTAGTTTTTATTAACAATTTTCGTAGTTACAAAATTTAAAACAAATTAATATTAATTTTTTTCAAAAATCATCTACATGCCATTCCGAATCGAATGACACCTCGTTCATATTTTTCCGAGACTGCTGAAAAAAGTTGACCAAAAAAGCACTTGTTGACTAGACTAAGAGTAAAAGATTGCTTTTACTCGATACAGCCCCCGATTAGACCGCCTTTCATAGGTACATCATAACATTCTGTAGGTACGTTTGATGTACATCGTATTTTATTGGTGAACATAAAGTTTATAATCTTAGCACAAGTATCTTTAGCACAGGCCATTCTGTACCCTGATTAAAATACCTGATGTGAATAAAGAAAGAAAACAATAAACATCTACGACCAATCTACACAATGAGATTTGTCTATCTGTGTACCGAATGAACTAGTACCTATACTTATTGATTTGTAACGTCTGCATAAAGATTTACTTTTGCGAGCATAAGTAGGGAGACCTATAATTAATGTTTATGCTACCTGAGTATATATTTGTGTCGCCACATTCTGCATTACAGTATGCAATATAACAAGCCATAATTAATTATATTCTGTTTCATTAAAAGCTCCGTACTGCAACTGATAATTTCGTAACAGGAGAACCGTACATTGACCTCAGGATCGCACACGAGTTTATATTTATAAGGATAAAAGGCAATTCCACGAGGCAATTAATATTTATTTTAACGGAATTGTGACGGTTTCTTTTTATGCTTGCAGTTGTCATGGCCTTCACCGCAGAGAAACGGCGGTTACGATTTCGCGACTACGGAGCAACTAGCTAAACACATAGGTGAGTTTATCTACTATGTCAACGTTTTTACAATTACATGTTGCCTGAAGATCGTTTTGTAGGTACAAGATTCCAGACGCTTCAGACCTACGTCACTATAATAATGTTCAGATCTATATTGTAGTAAACAAGCAGCGGTAGTCCAATTGGATTGGATTCGAATCCCACCCATTGCATAACTGACAAAAGCACTCTAACATAGCTGGAGGAGATGACAAAACTACTAAGGATAATGTCCTCCAGACCGAATTTCGGACACGGCGGCCAGTTTTAACGGAGACTGACCATCTGCGCAGGAGATGTTATAGTGCACAGGTATGTGCGCAAACACAAGTGCTCTCTCTGTTCCCTAACCCTCATGATCCGATGGGACGATAATCCGACATGACCGGAGAGAGAGATCAGGCGCAGGACCAACGGCTTTACGTGCTTTCCGAGGCACGGGGGTGTCTAACACCGCCAACTTCCTAACTCCGGGCTGGTAATGAGATTGCTAAACAGAAAAATCCAATATCTTTTTGTTTGCCCGACCCGGGATTCGAATCCGAGACCTCATGCACAGCAGTCGCTTTCACTACCGCTGCGCCACGGAAGCAGTTGACAAAACTATTCGGTGCAGTAGTAAACTGCTTGATTATTTTGAGCTTTGAGCTCAATTGTTTTTAGAAAAACAGATCTGAAAGGTCAATTAACTCCAAGGAAAAATTACGTAAATAAATTGGCCAATTTCGATTCAGTGAATAAGCATGTACGTAATCCATACTGGCATTCGATTCAGTTCTGAACTTATCAATAGATGGCGTTGCCCATGAAATATAAGTTAGAGGTCGGCGTTCTAAGTGTTTTTGTAGGTAGGTACTATTCAGCTAATATTATATTATGCTATTCTCTTTGTTTTCACGTGGGCGGAGCCCCATGCGAAGGGTGGAGACTTGTATATATATATATATATATATCTAGTAATAGCGCCCGACCTGGCTTCGCACGGGTAGTACAAAACCTTAACAAATTATACACCTCAACCTTCCTTATGAATCACTCTGTCTATTGGTGAAAATCGAATGAAAATCCCTTCAGTCGTTTTTTAGTTTATCGCGAACAGACAGACGCTTCGGGGGACTTTGTTTTATAATATGTAGTGATATCTGAATAGATAGTCGGTGTCAATCACACGCCTGCTAATATTCTAATACGTACATACATACATAAACGAACTGCCTCTCAATATATTTGAATCCTGAAACTATCAGTAATAAAGTTCATTACACTAGTTATACTTAGGTGTATAGGTAATACGTATACGGTTATTTATTAACTAACTAAATTAAACGATACGCGACTTGTTGTAAAGCAATATATTAAGGGATTAAATATAATGACCACCAAAAATAGTAATTGCGCTGCAAAATATGCTTACTAAAATATATCATAACGAGCACCTATACGCCTCAAATCACTGCATTCCGTCTCGGAAGGGTTAGGTTATGTTAGGTTCCTTCCTAAACCCACCCAAAAATAGGAGCCCCGCTTCGCGGGGCTCCGTCGACTTATTTTGGTCTTTTTAAATATATTTTTCTGTACAATTTGGTGATCATTTACTATTTTTGAATGTTATATTTTACTATATCTGGTGAGAAGTTAAACATAAACCATATGTTAATGACGTGTTACTATCACTTGCGTTTTGATAAGAGGGCGATGTTACGTGTGACACTAACGGAGTATACATTAACAGATAACATATGAAATGGGTTTAAAAATAAACACGCTAACGAATTGCTTTGTAATTAAATACGTGTTCAGATAGCATGAGATTAGTCATTTATTTACGATGTATTAATTGTTCCCCTTTAAAAGTTCTAAAAAAAAGTCCGCGACAGCATATGTCTATCTTTTAAGGTTGGCTCACTATAACCATTTTTATGCTAACCAAATTTGTTCTAAAATAATGCATTATTTGCGAAGGTATTATTATAAACATGATATTAATCCTTATCCAAATAAATACGTTACTCATCACAAGTATTTAATTTAAAACAAAATTGCCCTTTACATCATTCGATTTCAATGAATATCTTAGGAGATATCGCAGTTTTAAAATAACATTGTAGCAAAATAATTACCCATTACAGACATAGTACAAACGATGTTTCTCCTGGTTTATTCTGCGTGATTACTACTGGTTCGATTTGAAAAATTCTTTTAGTGTTGGATAGCCTATTTATCGAGAAAGGCTATAGGCTATATAACATCGCGCTACGACCCACGGGGGCGGCGCAGTATCGATAAACGCGGGTGAAACCGCGGGAACATCTAGTCTATACTAATATTATAAAGCTGAAGAGTTTGTTTGTTTGTTTGCTTGAACGCGCTAATCTCAGGAACTACTGGTCCGATTTGAAAAATTCTTTCAGTTTTAGATAGCCCATCTATCGAGGAAGGCTATAGTCTATATATCATCACGCTAAGATGAATAGGAGCGGAGCACCAATGAAGAATGTTTTAAAAATCGGAGGGTTTTTTTCCTTTTGAGAGCTTCCGCTGCGTGCGCTGCGTAAACAGTTAAAGTTTCGCAAAAATCATGTATGACAGAATTGTTCCCCTTTAAAAGTTCTAAAAAAAGTCCGCGACAGCATATGTCTATCTTTTAAGGTTGGCTCACTATAACCTTTTTTATGCTAACCAAATTTGTTCTAAAATATTGCATTATTTGCAAAGGTGTTTTTATATACATGATATTAATCCTTATCCAAATAAATACATTATTCATCACAAGTATTTAATTTAAAACAAAATTGCCCTTTACATCATTCAATTTCAATGAATATCTTAGGAGATATCGCAGTTTTAAAATAACATCGCAGCAAAATAATTAGCCATTATAGACATACAAACGATGTTTCTCCTGGTTTATTCTGCGTGATTTTAAATTAGCACTGTAGGTATATTGATAAAATTTTGTTCAATGGTTCTTATGTGGTTCGTGGATTTAACAAAGAAAGTTTCAGCTCCTTTAAAATTGTATTATAGGTGCCTACGATCCACTCTCTCTCTTATGTGACGCAGACGAAGTTGCGCGGGTCAGCTAGTATACTTATACGCTGCTTACGTATAGCATTGTCCTTGTCTCGCTATATGAGCTCAGCCCTACCTATAGTGCTAAGCCGCTTCCGTTTTTACTACGTGCTTGTCTAATAAAGTGACGGGGGTATATCAGGCACGCTGTTTAATAAGTTGACTGTTGCAAAAGAAGAGATAGTACCATAAGTTATAGAGAATATATTTCCAACATAGCTTACATACATTTTGTAAAAATCATTTCGGATATATGTACTTCTACGTAAGAAATGTACATGGTGGTGGAGTCAGCTTTCCTTATTTTTCTCCTCCACTTCGCTCTGTCTTCGACATCATCGTCAGTAACTTTACATTCCCTCTTGTCCTTTAGCACTACATCTTTTCACCTTCTCCTGGGTCTACCTCTAGGTCTCCGGCCGGGGAGGTCAAGCTGTAGTGCCAAATTTCCGACGTAGTCTGGTGGCCTTCTCTTCACGTGACCATACCATCTCAGCCTACTCTCCTGCATCTTGTCGGCGATGTCGCGTACACCGAGACTTCCTTGTACGTACTCGTTGCGGGTTTTATCGAGCCTGGTTACGCCGCACATCCACCTCAGCATCTTTATTTTAGCAACTTGGTTGGTATGCACGTTCTTTTGGGTTGCAGCCCATGTTTCGCTGCCATAGGACTGGAAGAGATGTATGTGGTTAAAATTTTTATTGCAGAGTATTTTGAGTTAGGTATACTTAACATAACCATTCATCGGTCGGGCACGCCACAATCGTGGCGGTAAAACCCGTTTTTGAACAGTGGCTGGAGACACGGCATGGCGCCTTCACCTTCTGGCTGACACAGGTAATGACTGGCTACGGTTGCTTTGACCAGTTCCTGTGCCGCATAGGCCGGCAAAAGACGCTCGGTTGTCACCACTGCGGCTTCTGCCGCGACGTTGTTAAGGACTCGGTGCTGCACACTTTGGCGGACTGCCCCGCCTGGGCATCGCAGCGCCGCGCCGTGAGTTGATCGGGGCAGTCGGTATGGTTGCCCTCTCGCTCCCGGCCGTGGTTCAGTCCATGGTCCGGAGTGAGAGGTCGTGTAACGCCATCGCGTCCTTCTGTGAGGAAGTAATTTACGTCAAGGAGGCGGCGGAGCGGGAGAGGGATCGCTCAAACCCTCTCCCCAACCGCAGAACCGGGCGCCGGAGGGCGCGAGATGATCTCCAACCATCCTGAGGTTTGACCTGGGGGTGGCGGATTTCGTGGGCCTGCCCGCCATCCGATCAGCACCAGATCCAAGAGGCAGAGTGCGTGTTCCTACGCGCGCCTCTGTGTCGTGTCCATCTCCCCTCTAGGGGGTGGACAGTAGGGATTTTAAAAGTAGTGGTGACCAAAGGGTAGGTCTTATCGTGTAGTGGCCTGCCGTTTCGTACGGCGGGCCGAAATCTGGGCGGGGTCGCGACTGCATGTGAAAATGATTCGCGCGGCCCCGCCGATTGCGATTTTGTTGAGGAACACCGTGGTAGGTTTAGGTAGTATTACCGGGAGGTCCATACTTATCATCATTACCATCTCTCTTTTACCCCGGTGAGCCCGACATAGCACCTCCGCCCGCCCCCGCAGAGGGGTATGCGTCAAAGCATTCCAACACGTAACAAAAAATTAGAAAATAGCCATTCATCGGCATTTTTACATTTATTTGTTTAAATAAACACAAACAAAACTAAAACTTAAGAACCTCTAAGCTAGTGTTTAATGTATTTACTGAAGTTATACTAGGTTCAGGCAAAGGTTTAAATCTATGGAAATCGACTGCAAAATTTTTAACCAATAATGTCACAATAACAATAAATGACAATTCCACTAGCATTAGATTTCTAATTTCATCGTTGATTTATGTATCAACCGTTGTTGTAATCATAAGCCGTGACCTATAAAACCATACCGCAGTTTGTCAACAGCCCGGTTTAGTTAGGTACCAATAGGCGTAAACTGTTGACTATAACTTATGTATTCCGTCGTTGTTTGCCTGTTTCACTAATTACATTATTATTATATTAGAACAGTTGGTTCGTATATGGTGTATTTGTATTCGACTGCCTCGAAAGCCACGAGGCATAATAATTATGGTTGCATTTGTTTGTGACTTCTTGAGGTTATAGTTTTCTCGAGAAATTGGGTTCGACTCTCGGGTTGTACTAAGCGTTGTTCGAGATTTTTGTTTTTCTCAATGCAAAGTCTGAAAACATGCGCAGTTAATTTTGATAGGCCTCTATTGTGTGGCCTGCAAACTATCATGTTCACGTAATAATACACCTCTTGTCTACCCATTTGGTGATATATAGACTAGTATTTTTGGCTTAAAACCATCGTTTAAGTTGCTCAGGAAAGGAAGGCTAAGGATAATTTTCCATTTTTAGTATAACTTTTCTATTTCTTCTATCTTTTTAATTTCAATATAATTTTAATATTATGTTAATGTATTTAGAGTTTTTTTACTTAGTTTTTATGGCGAAAATTTTTATTTTTGTTAGATGTGGTTGCCTGTAAATGAATGAGCACAAGGCATGTCTGTAAATTATTTTTTAGAAGTAAGATATGTGTATCATTTGTTAGCGATCCAAATATATAAATAAATAAGGAAGTGGGAAGGAGAAGGAGCGGGAAAGGGGAGATTGGGCCTCCGGCACTCTCACTCACCGAACGAAACACAACAATAGGAATATTGCTATTACACGTCGATATTCTGTGAGAGGGTAGTCCTTCCCCGGTCTAGCGACCCATTCATGCTGAAATCAGCGAGGCTCTACTACTCTGAAGCGCGCCTTAAAGGTAGCCTAGAGCGCTCTCGATATTTAGGGCTTGTCCTACCATCTCCAGATAGCATTTATCTATAAGATAAAAGTCTTGTCATCTCTCTTCTTTAACCTAACATGAGTGAGACAGCATGCGATTTATCTTTCGGATAAATTTTACTTGTTAGTGGTAGGAGTGGCCATTAATCTCTCTATTGTGCACAGCACAAAAAAATCGACACAATGAAGTAAAAGTAGTTAAGTTAAAATGTAAATTATAAAAATAAGAAAGAGACTATCTATAAAGCAGGATTTGAACAGGCAACCTCCTAGTGATTAAAATCTGGCATATGTATAAGCATCTACCTCCTATCTTTTTTACTCGGTAGGTACATTTTATTTGATATTAATATGTTTCTAAAATGCAAAATATAAAACTTGTTTTAGACGACTTACCCCTCACGGCGGCGATATCGTTACCATTGTACGCACTGCTAAGTGACAAGTTACTGAGACACTTGGAGCTGGTGCTGCGACAGGCGACCAGCGTATCTGACCTCATGTGTTGTAACCCCAGCCTTCTGCAAGCTTACAGGTATTTAAAAATGCATAAAGTTCAAAATTTTTTTTTTGTTAGGTACCCTTTGGTGGAAACTAACATATGGCGTCTGATGGTAATCAGGAACCGTAGCCTATAGCTGCTTGTAACCATAAGGGTATTGCTAACCCTACATAAAAGGAATCGTTGACTGCTAGCGTAAAAGTAAGGATCAAACTAGCCTCTTTGTAACAAACACCTCCGTCTCTTCTTCTCTTCTGATTGATGATAAGTTTCATTTGATCCAGGTTCCTTCCTTGGATCAAATCAAACCAAATAATAAATCTGTTTGTCAAAGTCTACTGTTAAACATAGATATCTACCAATTTGCGCCATAATGGCGTTCGGACTCCTTGAAAAGCCTCGCAACTTACAGAAATACAGCAAAACATTATGATGTTTTAAGGTACAAGAGATAATAAGATACATTAAATGATTCTAATGTAAATATGAGTGTGTCTACACTACTAGATTATCTGGCTGCAGTCTTCAATAGGGCACTTTCTATACTTCGCATTCGCCAGTTAGTTTATTACGAGAATGTTTTATGTAATTTGTTTCAGTTCAATGATAGACAATCTGGCACAGAACGGCAACAAAGTAGTGGACATGATTCTGATTAACATGAGACGGACCTTGCTGCAGAGTTGTCAAGAAGTGCTCGAGTTAGCGCCCCTACACGCTACCTTCATGCACAAGGTACCAGTTCCTATCACTATAGGTATCAACACTATGTATCTGAAATACATGTATTCAATTGTATCTTATTTGAGTGGAAGAGTTCTTCGATACCAATTATTAGGCGATGAGCCACTTCTTACTTCAAAGAGGAATGGAGAAGGTCTTATGAATTAAAGGAGCCAACCGTCCTGTAAATAAAAAAAGGACGTACGATTCTTTCATGGGGCGTCAGTTAGTTTGGCGTGTGTCATCCGCAATTAATCTAACAATTGGCTCGTTGTGCGTAAGTGACCGATGCGAAGATTTCGATTACTCATACCATTTCAGCTTAGTCCAGAAAGAGAGTAGGTCGATCGATATTGCGCAGTACTTCCTTCATCGTTTCTAGATTGTAAGAGCAAGTGAGCCAGACTTTTTTAGGATATAACCACTATTTAAATACAGACATGCTACAAAAATACAGATTTAACTTATTAGGCCCTACATTTCCTGGTACCGAATTTGAAATTTTATTTGCTCAATAATTTTGCAACTAATTTATCTTCTTTTCAAAATAATTATATATGTGCCGTTGTGTTAAAAAAAATTGTCACAGGCAACTATCCTATTATGTGCAATATCGCCTCAATTTTCATAAACATATTTGACAAAATAACGTCTTCCAGCACAACCAAAATTCTTTGTGTTGCAGATTGGCTCGATATCGTTCATAGGTAAGTTCGAGACGGACACGGGGTGGGTGAAAAACCTCGCTACCATCAACAGGATCAATGACGTGAGCGTCACACGCCCGGACCCGATGAAGACCAGCTTTAGAGTTACCTTGAGGATAAAGGACTTGCAGGTAAGACGGATGACAACAGTGGAAACTATTGTGTTGTCGTGTTTATATTTCCTTACTAGTAACTTTCGTTGACTGTTTACTATTATAATACGGATTATTTCGTCTATAATACGCATAAACTATCTTTAAAGCATCATATTACAGATGTAACTAATTTTATTACCTACGTACCGTGTATTAAATGCTTCATGATTGTGTAAAACTGCTCGGCAGCCTTCTTTAAGCCAGTTGATTTTTTTTAATTTATCGTAAATAATAAAGTATGTGGCGTGGGGTGCTGGTGAAGGAGTGCTCTCGTGGTAAGAAATTCGGAAAGACCACCAAAATTACGAATTAGTAGGGATTTTTCTGTTATCGAATGCGCGTGAGTTTATGCAATTGTAAATTTTGAAATAGACATTGTTTTAATTTCAATTAAAAGAGTTTATTTCGTTACTTTTTAGTAGGTACCTACTACCTAGTACTTAGTGTGTGAGTTGGGTGTACAATAGATTGGGAGGTGTAGTCCTGAAGCGTGACCAGCACGATCATCAAATTTATTTTTATGGGGCTACGTCAAACACAGGATTTTTAATTTTTTTTATTTTGCTCGTCAAAATGACTACACTCCACCTGATGGTAAGCAGTCGTGTGGTCTAAGAGCGGTGGCCTCCAGACCGCCCTCATAGCAGCCGAGGCGATGTTGAAGTCTCTACTTTGACGGCCTGAGAAGGTGCTTTTTCACGCCCCGCTTAAAGGACCCAGGATTGAAGGAAGAAGGAAACACGTGCCTTGGTAGAGAATTCCATGCCTTGGTCGTTCGGCAGAGGTATGAGGACCCAAACTTGTTGGTACGCGCTCTAATCAACTCTACCGTGTAAGGATGGCATTGAGCCCAGCACGCGTTGTTCTGGATAGGAAAGGGGAGGGCGGGATAAGGTGGAATAACTCTTCAGAGCACTCCCCGTGGTATATTCTGTAGAAACATACCAACGAGGCAATGTCCCTACGGAGTTGCAGAGGTTCCAGTGAACTCGTGACCTCTGGATCTCCGATGATACGGACAGCCCGCCGCTGTAACCTGTCGAGAGCGTCCAGAAAGATGAGAACTTACAGTACTCCACGCAAGGGCGCACTTGTGCCTTTAATAGGCACAGCTGCGCAGGCGCGAAGAACCGCCTCACCCTGTTCAGAACTCTGAGTTTTCGCGAAGCTTGCTTAATTACGCTCTCGAGGTATGTTTTGGGATTAAGGTAGCGGCAAAAATACCTAAGATGGAGAGGCTGTCACGTATCACCAGTGGAGTGTTCTTCAGAGAAGGAAGGCGAAGGAACGGAGAGTTTTTGTTGAAAACGCGCATGCTTGGGTTTTCTTGGCGTTGAACTCGACCAAGTTCTTGGCACCCCATTCATAGATGCGGTCCAAGTTCTGGTCAAGTTCAACGACAAGATTCTGCCTTTTCCCCTCAACCTCAGCCTGTTTGGCCCCAGGATGTCCAAGATATCGCCCATGCACGGTACTGTCGTCCGCATAACGATGTATGTTGTCGAGATTCAACATATCATTGATATGCAGAAGAAAGAGCGTAGGGGATAAGACAGACCCCTGAGGCACTCCTGCATTGACCTGCATAAATTTGGAAGCGCGACCGTCGCAAAGGACCCGAATACGACGCTTCTGCAGGAAACTTGCAATCCAGGTGCGCAGTTGAGGGGGCAAGCCATAGGCCGGAAGCTTGGAAAGAAGAGACCGGTGCAGACTCTGTCGAAAGCTTTGGCTATGTCAAGGCTGATAGCCAAAGACTCGCCGTGCTTGTCCATAGCCTCACCCCAGAGGTGCGTGACGAACGCTAGAAGATCACCCGTTGATCGTTTAGACCGAAAGCCGTATTGGCGATCATTAATCAACGATTGATCCTCCAGGTAGTGGACAATTTGGGTATTTATAATCCACTCGAACACCTTGGAAAGCACCGAGGTGATAGCTATGGGTCGATAGTTGCTTGGCTCGGAACGGTCCCCCTTTTTGGGAATCGGTTGAACGTTCGCCTCCTTCCAAGCCTCAGGCACAATGCCTGCGGCGTAAGACGTCCGGTATAGGCGCGTAAGTGTGGGAGACAACTCCGCTGCACATTTTTTTATCGCACGAACGGTTCGTTGCCTGATACATATATCAGGCATGGTGTAGCCGCAGTTGGCAATGTTAGGCGGCTGCGAACTGCAGTCATCGATTCGGGAGTTGGCCGCAAAGAGATTTGCAAGCAGATCTGCTTTCTCCTGCGGCCGATGAGCCAGTGATCCATTCGGATATCTCAGAGGGGGCAGCAAGGTCTGGCAGAAGTTGGACTGCACGGCTTTGGCCAGGCGCCAATAGCTACGACTGCCCGTAGGATGCGCCATGAGTTCCTGGCCAAACCGTGCGACGCGCTGGGCATCCGCTCTTAAATATGCCCTCGTGCAGACCTTTGTGGCTTGGTTGAAAGCTGCCTTCAGGTGATCCACGTTAGGGTCGTGGAGAGTGCGAACCCTGGTCCAAGTGCGGTACGCTGTCTGTTTGCGTTCAACAGTATCAGCGCATTCACGACCGAACCAGGGCGTTTTCCTGCCGCCGCTCGTGACATCACTGCATGGAATATAATATTCCATACCCAGGATGATTTCACCAGCGACAGCAGTAGCGCTCTCTGATGGATCCCTGTTCTCAAAGCAGCGTTAAGCCCAAGGGATGGATGCGAAGTACTCCCGCATTCCATCTCAGTTTGCTGACGAGTAGTACCACAGTCGTCGTCTTGCCTCCTCGGGTCGTGGGGGCGTAACAACAACAGCTGTGGCACAAACCAGACAGTGGTCTGAGGTGCCCAGAGGAGCTCGAATCGACACACTGTACCGGTTCGGGTTACTCGTCAGCAGCAGATCGAGCAGAGAGGGCGCCTGACCTGCAATGTCTGGTATCCGGGTGGGCTGGAGTACCAGTTGAGACAGGTCATGCGTGAGAGCGAACGCATGGGCAGTTCGTCCCGCGTGGTCTGTTTTGGGAGAACCCAACCAGGTCTCATGGTGGGCATTGAAATCTCCCAAGAACACCAACTCAGCGTTCGGAAACGGCTCCTGCGCGTCGTCTGCCGCCTGACTCAGGTAATTGAAGAGTCGAGTTGTCTCAGCGTCTCCTGAATGGGATCGGTAGAGGCACATGTAGATTTGGCTGAAAGAGCCATGATCTACGTGTACCCAAAGGACAGAGAAGGAAGGGTCCTCTAGGCATTGTAGACGGCGACAGCAAATATCCGCCCTAACAAACAAGCATACCCCGGCTTTCGCGAGGAAACACTCCTCTAGCACGTAGCCGGGATATTGCAGGTAGTTCGTTTCTGCAGGACGGTGTATTTGTATCTCCGTTAGAAAAAGCATTGCCGGCCGAGCCGTCTCCAGGTGGTGATGGACGGCATTAAGGTTAGCGTGGAGTCCTCTGATGTTAATAAACTCCACGACACAGGAAGCAGCAGTGGGGTTACGGCGATTGGCTGCTGTTGAACGACAATGCTTTGTTCGTACTGCCATAGAGTGAAAGGAAGGGGAAACGTGAAAAAAAAAAGAGGCGGCTATTCTCGCAGCAAAGTGGGGCAAGGCGCAGAGCAAGTTTTGTCATATAACTGTATGGTATGGCGATAGCCGATCCGACGGACGGAAGGACCCCCGTACCCTCCCGAAAGTGGTCGCCGGGACCCACCGGTCACCATCCGGCACGACGAGCCACCTCGAGATTATGCGCGGCATGATAAGGCAGCCAACCTAGTTGGTTAGACTCGGTTGGGCCTCTGGGCTATACCGCGGGCGGCCAGCAGAGCACCGTTTTTACGGCTCTCCCTGGCCGCCGGGTCGACTCGCGCCACCCACACAATGACTCTACGGTTACTCTGCAGGTCCCTCATAAGCTGCGAGAATCGTCACCTCATGCTTAGGCCTCCGGCGCTCTCATTCACCGAACGAAACACAGCAGTGAAACACTGTTGTTTCACGTCGGGGGTAGTACTTCCCCGGTCGAGCCGGCCTATTCTTGCTGTAACCAGCTTGGCTCTACTACCGAATATTTTGATCGCCCTTGCGAAACTATGGTGCTAAGATATGCCGTAAAATAAACGACGTATTTGCTGAACTGAAGCAGCGAGCAGCAGAAAAAGGAATCCTGGAACGTGTACATCGAAACACGCTGTGCTGGGCGTATCCGTGTAGGTTGGTAATTCGAACCACAACTCGAAAATTTCAAGCGGTCTATTGACGATGCCGGTGTCAATCCTTATCTGAACGTAAGTAACAAGCTTACATTTACAAGCATGAAAACAAAATTTATGTTTAACAAAATTGTGAAAGCAGATGTCTATTATTCAATTATTTCGATATTTCGGGCTACATACAAAGGCGGAGCTTTACATCGATATTAAATTTATTTAGGTAGGTATCTCGGTTCGTACGCACACAAGGACAATGACGTCACAGTGTGCGCTAGGCACTATATATTGCAGGCTACAGATTTAGTCTCTTATTCGTTACCTAAAAATCAAAGTCGTTTCCAACAATAATATTTGCATAGTATGACTTCAATTGATGTTTAGTATGCATGGACGTTAAGGTGGAGACAGACTTTGCGAGGCATGCGCCGCGAACGGCGCACAACGTATGCCTCGGAAGGTGTGTACCTTCATATTCGTGGCGAGGCATGTGCTACGCACGTGCGAGGACGAGCCGACGTATGTCGGCAAACGCTTCAAGATCAAAGCGCCTCAGTGCGAGCATTACATTAGTTGTGGACGTAGTCGCGCATGCACTTTAAGAGGCGTGCGCCGCGTACTATATCCACGCATGCCTCGACTGAGAAAATGAAACTGCGTTTGCTCGGGCCAAACAGCGCATGCTCGGACCGAACCAACCTACACGACGGGCATATTTACCTACTTCATTCGAAATTAAGCGGCATATCTTCTCTTTTGTTTTTATTGTAATAATAAAAATGTTTTGATACCCATAATAAGTGGTAACTTTCATATAATGCAACTGCTTTTCGTAAAATTTCTTTCTCGTCCATTTTGCGGGCGAAAATCACAGCGAGGCGGACACAACCGTTCAAACGCAACGCACTGCTCGCAATGAGCCGACACACGCTGGCTCGGCTCGCACGTGCCTCGCCACAAGCATAAAGACAGACAAACGAGGCATTTGCTTTGCACGCGATGGCTCGACCCGAGCATATGTTGGTATATTTTTCAATACGCACGCCTCAAGCAGAGGCATTCGTTGTGCGCCGTGCGCGGCGCATGCCTCGCAAAGTCTGTCTCCACCTTTAGCTTCGTTAAGGGTCTTAAGACACGGTGTATGTGTCGATCAAATAAAACCAATTTGTACCTGATTGCCTTTACTTTAAAGATTGGGTATGACGAGTACCGCATACGCGCCATGGGGGTGTCGTGTACGGGTCGCGCGGCGGCGGCGTTGCAGCGGCATGCGCTACACCTCGCGCTCACAGTGGGGCTCGCGCGCTGGGAACCTTATGCGCAGCTCGACGACCTGCGCGTGCAGAACTTAGAGTAAGTACAAACACTCACACATAGCAGACAGCACATAGCTCTACGATAACGACAAGTTCCAATACAATTGATTACGTAGACACATATTTGTGTAGAAAAATGTTTATGCCCGGTATAGACCAAACGAACGAAAGCGATCTAAAATATGTAAACGTACCGAGACGAACATGTGTGTGAACGGTTACGTTTACGAAGTTGAATGGTTGTGCTGCGCCGAGTGTTAATTCATCGTTGTTGAGTGGAGAACATGGTTAAAACAAATGAACGAGCAGTTTCCATCAATATTATCAGTCGTTCGTCTTCGCTTACTTGGTCTGTACCCAGCATCATAAAAGCTTAAAGCTGCGGTGTAGTGACGTAAGGGTTTATGTTGTGCGCAGGTGCGCGGACCTACACGTGACGGGCCTGGGCGGGCTGAGCGGCGCGGCGCCGCTGCTGACGGCGTGGCTGCGCGGCGCGGGTGGCGCGCTGGCGGCGCCCGCGCTCCTGGCGCGCCTGCGCTACGACCTGCGCACCGCGCTGCAAGAGCTACCACTCTGGGACATGCTGCAGACCAAGCACTGACCGACCGACACACCACACCGCGCCCACAGACCCTACAGTCTACCTACTCAGTATTACCTGTGCAGGATCGTCCCATAGGACCACAGTTTCCTTAGCTGAATGGTAATTTTGTAAATAGTTGGACGCACCCTATTGTCCTTAAAACTACATCCACAGACAAATCTTGGATCTTCTTCTCCCTCAGCCTTTATTATTCCCAAGTCACTTGAGTTCGGCTTTCTAGTCTAACCGGATTTGACTGGATATCAGTTTTTACACGGAGCGACTGCTATCTGACCTTCGCAACCCGAACGCTAACGATACCCTAAGGCTAGACTAGTGTCAGGATATTAGTGGGCACTGACTTCCCAATAACGACTGCCATAGATGTTCAATGTTCATGGCAGCCGGGACCGACGGCTTAACGTGCTCACCGAGGCACGGAGTAGGCGATAATTGTCAATCAATACGCACATAATTTCAAAAAGTTTCGAAAAGTCATATAACTTCCGAAAGTCAGAGGTGCGCGACGTGGATTCGAACCCGAGACCCTCTGCATTGCAGTCTGTTGGTCTCCCCACTGAGCTATCGCTGCTTTCTTTTGTAAATAGTTGGACGCACCCTATTGTCCTCAAAACTACTTCCAGCACACAACTCTTGGATCCTCTTTATAATCAAGTATACGAAACACCTTCATTTGCTGTTGCTTGAGTAATAAAGTAATCCAATCAGAAATATATTAGGTTAGCACATGAAAAGTATGTAAATATGATTTTAACATAAATTATATTAATAAACATACCGCACCTCTAAAATAAGTGGCGTTATCCAAAAAAAGTAGTTTTTTAAAATGGCCGTTTAAAGTTTTTAACTCCGCGTTGTAATTAATATCTATGCAAAGAACTGAAATATAACACTGCAATTAATTTCATTTATCAGTTCGTATCATACTTTTAGTTAGGTACTAAAAACATGCAAGTAAATAATGTAGTTATTAAGAAAATAATATATTTAAAAAAAGTTCCGCATAGTGCCACATTTGTTTTACGTAAACCAACCCGTTTTTGGAATAATTACCTAAAGTTGTCATATATTTTATGATAGGGGTTAAAAAAATTACCGAAATAAAATGAAATTATGGCATAGTATAAAGGAACATTACTTAATTAGCGAAAATAATTAAGTTGCAATCAGTACAATCGCGAAACAACGATTATAAAGTGTTTCAATATACCTATTTTATCAAGCATTAATGAACTACTCTTAAAACTTACAAAAATCAAACAAAAAGGTTTTAAACATAGAATTATCTTTAAAAAAATCATAAAGTATTTCAAGGGATTTTGTTAAGGATTATTGACATACATAGGCAAGCTACTTTAAAAGAAAGCACGACACGTTTTTGGATCCACCGTTTTCATTTTGGAAATGTTGACCCACAGAACAAACCCAGTGGACAGCCGGAGACCGTAGAGTTCACAATAAAGAATTAAAAGTGATCGTGAAAGCGAATCCATCGCAAATATCTATGTCATAGTTAGCGGCAGGCTACGTTGTGAGTGACCACGCGCGTGCGCTTCATACAAGCAAATAAGCACTGCATACCCTAGTCCGCTGGCCTATGTAAATCTATATAATCGAAATATATTTATTAAATACTACAAGCTGAATAATAATAGATTCTGATACAATATAAAATTATCAGATTACAATAAGAGCTTGTACTACTGCCATCTATTGGTCCGTGAGTGAACTACTAAACACTAAACAGTCGAAACACGTCTAAGTAAAGAAATAAAATGAGTAGCTACCGCCGCGCCGCACCACTGAGGTGTCTGGAAGCAGAACTAATCGTGCTTATCGCCAGTACATTTAGAACTATTTGGAAGTCAATAGATTACGCTGTCTCTATGACAAATATTTTGCTTGTGTGTGTAAAATGCACGTGTGTGCTCGCCGACTGAAGGCAGTGCCTACAACGATAATACAACTAATTTAAATAGTTGTCAAAAACATCAGAATTGTAGTTTATTATAGGCCTATTATTTTAGCAATAAAGCATCGTACGCCATTTTTAATTATTTCACAGAGCTGTGAAGGGAATTTTGAGCGCGTATTTTATTTGATAACTAAATAATTAGTGAAATTACCGGAATTACTGTATATTGTGGAAAATTATACTTGTGAGATCTGTGTTGGTGATGTGTGTTTAAATAAATTAAAAACAGGACTTTTCTTGACGTTGTCTTTTGATGACAAAAGTAAAATAATTTCTCTTGGACGCTGTGTTCGCGATTTAGATCATAGAAAAGTCGCTGAATTGAATTTTGTAAGATATTTCATTTATTTATTGTACACAGATATATATACAAACAAAAACATTTATAAATGAAACTAGTTTTCACCCGCGGCTTCGCTCGCGTAAATGTAGGTTAGGTTAGGTTAGGTTTGCAACAGTTCTTTTTCTGGATGAGAGATACCCTATGTCCTATTCTGTACCCCTGACAACGTGTATGCAAAATTTCATGTTGATCGGTTGAGTAGTTAAGGCGTGAAAGCGTAACAAACAAACAAACTCATTTTCGCATTTATAATATTAGTAAGGAGTACGGATGTAGTGCCCTCGCAGAGGTTTTGGGTAGGGCGTGCAGAAATCTTTGTGCACGCCCCTGTGAGTGACAAAATAATTTTAAATCACTTGAAATAAATTGTAAAAGTGAAAAAGCTCATGGGTACCGCATGAATTAAATGAAGCACACCAAGAAACACGCATTGAATGCTGCGTTACATTAGTCAACCGTCACAATAACGAGGCAATTTTGCATCGGACCTATTACTTACTACATGTGATGAAATATGGATCCTGTACGAAAATCGAAAATGCTTATCACAGTGGTTGAACTCAAGAGAACTGCTCAAATCCTGTCCCAAGCGAAACTTGACGCAGATAAAAGCACTGGTGTGTGTTTGGTCGACCAGTGCTGGTCTCATACACTACAGCTTTCTAAGATCTGCCCAGACGATTACGGCAGATCTGTATTGTCAACAATTGCAAACCATGATGAAAAAGCTAGCCGTTAAGCAACCGAGACTGGTCAATTGCTGTAGCCCACTGTTGCTTCAGGACAACGCTAGACCTTATACTTCACGACAGACGGTCGCTAAATTAGAGGACCTGTGTTTGGAATGTCTCCGACACCCACCATTCTCCCCGGAGCTTGGTCCAACAGATTATCACTTTTTTAGGAATTTGGACAAGTTCTTGCAAAGAAGAAAATTCAATTTCGATGAGGCAGTCCATTTTTCTTTATTTGTAACATTCTTTTATTTCTTTTTTCTATGGATCCATGTTGATTGGTCGTAGCGTGATGTTATATAGCCTATAGCCTTCCTCGATAAATGGGCTATCCAACACTAAAATATTTTTTCAATTCGAGCTAGTAGTTCCTGAAATTAGCGCGTTCAAATAAACAAACTCTTCAGCTTTATAATATTAGTATAGATTACTTCAGTAGGGTATTGGCGTGAATTACGTTTAAAACGACACAAAACACAAAATTACACTTTTTACTCACCGCAGTGTGCGTTCCCTCCAAATGCCAGTCTTGAACTGAGATAGTGTCACCTTATGAATCACTACTCAGTCGCATTTACTAAAAGTATAAAGTGACACTAGCGGCCTCTAAGAAAAAGTATCCAAACTATTACAATGTTAGTATTTGCATTAGAACCGCTTGCTTTTAAACAATCGTATTTTGTATAAAGCCACTTTTGTTATCAAGGTGCGATATGTACGGCCCATTTTAGTCAGATACGCATACTTATCAAGTATCTTACACACAATTAACGTCATTTCATTTAAAAAATACTGCTATATATTTTGAAATACTATTTACAAAACAAAACCCTGAAATATTACTATATTTTATAGTCAAACATCATATTATTTAAATATGTTTAAAGCCGCTTATTCACGCGTATATTCTTTTAATTTCTATGATTACTGTGACATTCAAACGACTATACAAATCTACCTAACTGTCGGTAAATGAATAAGTGTGTAATATATTATGACTAGTCACGTCCCATTGCCTATTGCTACCAATTGACAGAAAAACGGTCCTTAAAACGGCTGTAGCAACCATCGGAATGAATCCCTTATGTGGTGATTTCGTTCGCCTAATGCCATCCACCGCAATCCGGTCGGTGTTTATGAAATTTAATACATTACCATACATTTCAATGTATCAACTAATAGGTATCAAAATTCCGAATTAAATAAATATATTTTAATTGTGTTGTTTATTGTAAACAACATACTGCCATTTTTATGTTATTATAAACGTATAAATGCATAGTTTTATTTAACTATAAATAATTAAATCTAATTTATTGCAAGTCTACTATGATTTAATGTAGATAATAAAGAAGAGACTCCAAAAAAATGGTGAATCTAATATCAAGGGATATTTGTGTGAAAATAACAAATTACGGTTGTTCTGTTACCATCCGTCCTTATTTTTTAAACTTATTTTTATTTTTCCATATTCCCTAAACGAAATTATTAAAGTCATATTCTTATTTTTCATTACTTTATTAACTACTTTTGTCAACATCACGAAACGTATGAAGCTGTACTATTTATGATATTATGAAGTACACAAGCAATAATAAATTTTATTATAACATTTTTATTTTGATATTTTTGTAGACTGTTGTGAAAATTGTATTCTTTTTGATATTTAAAGATTTTATACGTAGAGGAAATGTATTTTACTTATATTATTTTCTATAGTTGCATTGCTAGTTAAGGAGCTCCCCTTATTAGTTACTGGTCTCTTGTCCTTGGAAAAAGCATTTATATGGATTCGCCGACGAGATCTTCTCTTTTCTTAGCGGAATGAGGTCTTGACGGTCTTGACATCGAATTCGACCTATCCACGTGTTCAATAAAGCTTTTGAGGCTGAATTGTTTAATCTGTAAGCTAAAGCTATTATCTTCATGACTTAATCGTAGTAGAGCTCTACGGGGCAATTTTGGAAGAGTCGGATAATTTACTTAAGTATCTAATTAATTTGGCAATATTCATCATCAAATTTATTACTGGTTTCATCTAATTAACCTAGGGGTTAATTAGATGAAACCAGTAATAAATTTGATGATGAATATTGCCAAATTTATTAGATAGGTACTTAAGTAAATTATCCGACTCTTCCAAAATTGCCCCGTAGAGCGTTCATATAGCGGACGTATTTTTGCCGGATATAGGCTCGTATTTTACCGCGCGTATACATGAAAACCGATCGCGCCTTCAATATTTTTAACGAAGAATTCAGGTACCCCTTTAAAAGCACGCATGCGCTCGAACGAGATGGGAATGTTTCGCTAGAGCCCGACATACAAGTTCATATTTGTCGTATGTAATACGCCCGATATGTAAATGGCTTTTGTCACTAACATCACAAACTACAACAGACTTATTGGTGTAGGTCCTTGTAACCTGCACATAAATTTCTATATAAAGTCAAATGACTTAGCATATCTTTAGCCCACATTAACTACTTCAGTTTGGAAGCGAATGAATCGTAGTGTGAATGCGACGTGAATTCATTTATTGTTGTACGTGGTTTTGATATAGACACCTATTGTATAATTATACACAATACTTATTAAGTTATTATTAACCTGATTTTTTTACCTTTTAAGCGCTTGGCTAAATATCGATTGCCGTGCCCCTAGCGCCCGGCTACAAATCGATAAAATAATACGTACAATAAATAATTAGGGAGGAGCACAAAAACAGAATTTTAAGTAAATGTTGAAAATCATATCTCAAATTCAATCCATTATGCAATAATGGTTTTAGTCCACGCAGTTAATAGAACGAATATAAAACAAAAGTATCGTGCATGTTCTCTGTCGCAGAAATACGAAACGGGCGGTAGAGGCACGGACATTATGTGGCGCATAAATGCAACACAAGCGGTACAAAGGTTAAAGAGGAGTCCACATATAAATGTACCATGATCTGTTTCACAATTATTATTCAATTTATACCATCTTCTAAACAAGAATAACCACAGGTAATGATATCATATTTTATATAATATCACCATTTTTATATTTATTATCTTTATTTATTTAACCTTTTAAAATTATTTATACCTAAAGACTTTATGACTATTGTATTTGTATAATTTTATGTTTAATATTATTTGTATCTATTGGTTGTGTTGTACGTGCCTTTGACCATGGAGACTGTTATGATTTGTATTTTTACTATACAAGTTGTTAAATAAAATGTTTCATTACATGCTGATGTTCTTATTTTCTCCTCTTGGTATTGGCATCCCAGCGAACGCTTATTTTTGTATCATAGAATAATTTGATGAGTAATCTGCCATTTGTGACGAGGCTTCTGACATATCCTCTAAGCGCTGCTAGTTTCCTTATCAAAATCAAAATCTACATGGAACTGTAAAAAAATATAAATTTAATTTTTATATAATAGTTGTTCGTAATAGTTTAATGCAAACGTATAATTGAGTAGTAGAGTTCTTGAGTAGTAGAGCCTCGCTGATTTCAGCATGAAAGAGCCGGCTCGACCGGGGAAGGACTACCCCCTCACAGAATATCGAAGTGGAATAGCAGTAGTCCTACCGTTGTGTTTCGTTCGGTGAGTGAGATTACCGGAGGCCCAATCACCCTCTTTCCCCCATCCCGCTCCCTTTCCTTCCCACGTCCTTTCCTAAAGGGTCGGCAACGCGCAAGTGATGCCTCTGGTGTTGCAGGCGTCCATAGGCTACGGTGACCACTTACCATCAGGTATACTTGTTTGCCAAGTTAGCTGCATAAAAAAAAAAATAGCTTCTGCCCGCGACTTCGTCCGCGTGGAATAGTTACTTTGGGCTAACGCTAACTTTAACCCGTGACTTCGTTTACGTAAGGTGAAAATATTTTTAAATAATACGTAGGTACATTAAGGAGCTTTTTTCGGTACCTACATCACGCTTTTATGATATTTTTGCGATGTTATTTTAAAACTGCGATATCACCTAAGATATTCATTGAAATCGAACAATGTAAAGGGCAATTTTGTTTTAAATTAAATACTTGTGATGAATAACGTATTTACTTCGATAAGGATTAATATCATCTTTATAAAAACTTACCTTCGCAAATAATGCATTATTTTAGAACAAATTTGGTTAGCATAAAAAAGGTTATAGTGAGCCAACCTTAAAAGATAGACATAGCTGTCGCGGACTTTTTTTTAGAACATTTAAAGGGGAACTATTCTGTCATACATGATTTTTGCGAAACTTTAACTGTTTAAGCAGCGCACGCAGTGGAAGCTCTCAAAAGGATAAAAAACCCTCCAATTTTGAAACATTCTTCATTGGTGCTCCGCTCCTATTGATCTTAGCGTAATGATATATAGCCTATAGCCTTCCCCAATGTTAATTTTTCAAATCGGACCAGTAGTTCCTGAGATTAGCGCGTTCAAGCAAACAAACAAACAAACTCTTCAGCTTTATAATATTAGTATAGATTACTGGACTGTACTAAGTCAAATACAGTAACAACAAAAGAAATGCGCTTGTTTTTTTTTACGTACTAATAATTATTTACGTACGTTAAAAATAAAATTGATTTATTAAATAAAAGATGTATCTAAATACTTATAAATAAAATAATATTTAAATATATACGAAGTATTTTTGCCCCCACCTTAATCCCAAAACATACCTCGAGAGCGTAATTAAGCAAGCTTCGCAAAAACTCAGAGTTCTGAACAGGGTGAGGCGGTTTTTCGCGCCTGCGCAGCTGTGCCTATTAAAGGCACAAGTGCGCCCTTGCGTGGAGTACTGTAATTTCTCATCTTTCTTGGACGCTCTCGACAGGTTACAGCGGCGGGCTGCCCGTATCATCGGAGATCCAGAGGTCACGACTTCCCTGGAACCTCTGCAACTCCGTAGGGACATTGCCTCATTGGCATGTTTCTACAGAATATACCACGGGGAGTGCTCTGAAGAGTTATTCCACCTTATCCCGCCCTCCCCTTTCCTATCCAGAACAACGCGTGCTGGGCTCCGATGCCATCCTTACACGGTAGAGTCGACTAGAGCGCGTACCAACAAGTTTGGATCCTCATACCTCTGCCGAACGATCAAGGCATGGAATTCTCTGCCAAGGCACGTGTTTCCTTCTTCCTTCAATCCTGGGTCCTTTAAGCGGGGCGTGAAAAAGCACCTTCTTACGCCTTAAAAGTAGAGACCTCAACATCGCCTCTGCTGCTATGAGGACGGTGTAGAGACCACTGCTCTTAGATCTCACGACTGCTTACCATCAGACGGAGTGTGGTCATTTTGACAACCAAAATAAAAAAATAAAAACCTATTTACACATCCTATTAGGTACCTAGATTATATAAAATATTATTATACAAAAGTTTTCATTAAATTTTTTTACGTTTTCTGTATATGACTTGTACTTACTGCCATAATCCAGGCCATTATGCGTTCTGTCCACTTGCGTCTGCGCTTCTTTTAATTATAACGATGTGTTAACGCTACTGTTTAGTAGAAAACGAACTAAAATTTACGAAATTATCTATAATATGCAGTATTAAAATAGCCGACCTGATATCAAACGGCAGACTTAGAGGAAGGGACAGGGAAACTCTATTTTATCACAGACTAAATAATGCATGCTCCAGATTAACCGCCATCTATCCAATATTTAATTACTACAGGTATATATACTTGTCAGTATAGCAATTTACATTTCTGGACCCATTGCCATAATCTCTGTAGGTCTCTACATTTACTATTTCTTTCACTTGATCTGTATAATTTCTTCTTGGTCTTACTCTCTTTCTCTTTGCCTCTATTTTTCCTCTATAATATTGGTAAGTGACTAACTATGCTTACTAGGCTAACCTACATACAAAATACATATGTAGGTATGCTGTTAAGTGTGCCTTAGGACTCAGCAAGCGCCTGGCCTGATGAATTAACGTCTATGTCTAAGGGCGCCTTCAAATTCGCCGCAAAGAACTGCGCGGCGACGGTGCTGTGGCCGCGCGGCTTTGAAGCTGGCCTAATTATCTAGTCTAACACCATAGACATATAAGAAGTAGATCTAACACGTGATATATCTAGATAGGTACTGCTTAATTTCCAAAGAGATTTATATCTTTACTTCTTATTCTATGACACATGACACTGTTTGACATAGAATTTTCTTTGCATATGATATTTCAGCAGTTTTATGATTTGCACTATTTATTATAATATTTTTTATCACGGTTATTATCGAATAATGATATCGAGCTATTTTCCTGTGTATTGTATATAGTTATAGTACCGTGTGGTATGTACAAATAAGTCTTTATTTTAGTATTTAGCTATAATCTTTATCCTTTATTGACTGATAATTTTAACAATATCTAAAATAAACTTTGGTTTGAACAGATTCATATTACAAAAAAGCACAATGGGTGTAATTCAGTCTGTGTTTTGTTCTGCGACATTTTGTGTGGAAAGGTAAGATTTTTAACGTATAATAAGAAATGTCCTAAAAAATAACGTCTATGAACCGCCTCTTTCTAGTATCATCGACTGTATTTAGGATCTTGTCGCTTGTCTAACTAAAACTACACTTTTGGCGAATTAACGTTACTCCTAGTACTTTCGTGACCAAGACATAGGTATTTAATACTTTTATCGCTAACCATAATAAGTCAGATTAACGACATACCTAACTTTTCACAGTGAGGAACTGAATGTTTCTTATCCAATAATCCATATTATAATAGGTATATATATAATAGTTGTTCAAATCAAATCAAATCGTTTATTTGTGATACATGGGTTACAGACAGGTGTATCTTACTAGCGATAATAGATTTACGTAATATCTATGGCACCAAGTCAAATTTCTATGTCTGGTATACGAAACATAAAACCACATACAGGTTGGTTTTGGAATTAGATCTCTTAGATCAGAGAGCAAATATAGAAATACTTACGTAAAATTTTCTTGCATATATTGTACAATCAGAGTGCTAACATGGACGTGCTGTGCGTTTCTCCTGATGTTGCTAATGTTCTTCATTGTGATGCTGATGGTGTACGGCATCTCAGTGGGCTATCATTATGCACAGAAAGAACTTTCCTCCTTCTCCAGTAAGTATTCTTCTAGCTACTAGAAATATAATGCATTATCAAGAGTCGTCGCTAGCCTACGGTCCATTATGGACTTGCAGGCGAGTTAAGAAAGAGCTCGTTAAGATCTAATATCTTGTCGTGGTGTATGGAGCAATTGACAATACATTATTACATTTATGACATAAAACAATTATTTTTGATAGTATTTAAAAGCTTAGCTTGATTGCTGATTTTTAAGAAAATAAGCTAATGATCGTTTTATGCAATAGTGTCCTCAAGATCGACGACGGAAGCCGCACTGCTGTTGCGCTCAGGTCCGGAGAACAGACCGGTGGTGCGCTTGCTTGCTGTGAACAGGTCGCAGGTAGAACACGCCCCGCAGCCACTACTTGGTTTGTACTATTACCTACTATTAAAAGCACGTAACACCTTTATTATTAGAAACACATTAGAGTTTTACCTACTTTAATCTCTGACAAATACACCTGAAAATGGGGTAAAAGCTACAAGTGAAACCTTGCCACTTTGCTACCGTGGCAAAAGGCTTACAAGAACACTTCCGGCAGTGGGGTCTTCAATACCCAGGTTAGACTTATTGGTTAATGGGATCTGGAAAATTGTCCGGTAGACGGCAATACACGTGTAAACTTGTCGACTGACGGATTTCAAAATCTAAATATTACGATTTGAAATTAAAATATTTGCCTTGATAAAATGTTCTATTCGAAAAAATAGAGTGGGTTTAAAATACCTACACTACAATTTGTAATTAATTTTATTAAAGATTGCCAGCCGAAGAAGAGCTTACATGAGAAGATTCATTAGAGAATCTGGCGCCATCTCGTTTCGTTTACAAAATGTAGGCTTATGTTTTGCACCCACATTTTGGTTAGTATATTAAATATTGCTACTGCTGCATTAATAGCTCGCGCAAGTAACTTGCGCAAATAGCCCTAGCTAAATTAAATCGAATGCAACCACCTTGAAACTACACAAATAACTTTTTAATTGATTTTTGCTGTCAACGGAAGAAATTTCTTCAATTTCAGCTTTAACTCTGGAAAATCTTGGTTAACAAGTGATTAACATGCATTACTTATACGATATTTTATTATCAGAATATTCATCGATCACAAATCATACATTGCTTGTTTAAATTGCAGAGGTGTACGGAACGAACAAGCCTGGAGAGCACATTTATTTGGAGACGTCAGAAACACCTATTGTTGTACTAGAAACGGAAAGGTTAGTTTTAGAGCTCATTTTTATACTAAAGTGACATAGGTACAAGCATACGGCAAAGAAGAAAGGAATTAAAGATGGGATACCTGGAAGCATGGCAGAGGTAGCGACGTTTGAGCGACTAGTCCACGACTCAAACGCCGTACCTAACTGAGTTACTACACCTAATATCTTTACGCCGGTTACCTGTAAAAGGATTGTAGGTGCTTCCGTGGTCGAGTAAACTTATTCATACTGTCAGCGTCACAAAATAAGTGAAACGGCTGGTTATTTCACTTGATAAATACTCGTTGCTATGATCTATCTATTTAAAGCTATTGTATTGAACTAATTATATGAACATGAAGACAAACGTGCACTAAAAGATCAACAGTACCTAGGTCACAGTAAGCAACAACAAAGTAGCTAAACACTTAACAAATTTGTAAAAAATTTTATTGAACTGATTATATTGCCTATCTTCTATCTAGTATTTCTATAAAAACTAACAATATTGTGACAATCGAAATCTCCCAAATATGTACCGACTTGGCCTGGATAACCCCAGGCCTCATAAGCTACATCCGTTTCCGAGACAAACTACGCGCAAGTCAGACTTAACCCCGAAAACGAGATTTTGAGGGTACACAAGGTATAGAAACTACTTTACACAGTTTCTTTGCAAAATAAAAAGCAGTTATGATAGTAAATTACTACAGGATAATAAACGCAACCCGAAGAAACTCTGGGGTGCGATTAAAAACATTTGTGAATTCCAACAAAAGAAAAGTGACTGTCAAGAACTAACAGCATCTAGTATTTCACCCAAAGAAGCTTTAAACAACCATAACAATTACTTTTCGTCTCTTGGCAAGAACTTATCTAATAAAATACTAGAAAGACTTTTTACGACAGAGTAAGGTCTAGCTAAAAAATTTAAAGCTAAAAGTTTAGGAACGGAATGGTTTTTTATGATGGCGACAAATATACACGAAATAGACACAATAATAAAAAGCCTCCAAAATGATAGCGCTCCCGGGCTTGACGGATACAAAGCTCCATTAATCAATAATACTAGGCATTTTATTTTAGAACCATTTACTTTTATCTGGAGCATTCCACGTAAAGCGGACAGGTATAAACATTTGATGTTTCCGATTTTAGTAATATTTGATTATGTATGTACTCGATTCAGATACAAAATGTTTTTACGGTATGTGTCGTACGTACTTCGCACTTCACTCCGTTGCGAAATTCGTATTGTTGAACTTGGACCAAAATCGCTTTTTCAATAAAATCGCCTACGCTTTTGCATCTTGGTCCACACGACAATACGGGTCTCGCAGCGGTGTACACCCCGCACCCGCGCGGATATCGACCTCTGCGCCGTCCGCCGACCGTCGACATACGACGATCAGCTGTTTTAGCTTGCGCGCGCGCTTGTTTATATATTCATCCTGCCTAATTCTGTAGATATAGCATTAGCTATTGTATATTGTAAATTGTAATAAATCTTGCTAATAATTTCTATAAATAATATTCTTCATTTCTTCCGCCTTTCGATCTTCTTTCTACCTATCATCTACGATCTACAAAAACATTTTCTGGATGGTAAGGGACGTGTACACAGGTACAAATACTAGTTAACGAAACAGAGGGCTTTAAAAATTTTACTAACCGGTGGGTATGCGCGACTTAGAATCCCATTATCTAGTTTTAAAAAGTTACAATAAAATAAATAAAGTAATCGAATTTATACTTCACTTAATTAGCTTTTTAAATGCATTTATGGAAGTTAAAAATATTTTTTTTTTTACTTGAATTTCACAAAGTTCGACCATTTAATTTTTATTTATTTTTATTTCTAAAAATAGGTTATAGTGTACAGATAATCATTGCCAAGTTTTATAATGTGCGTAGAAGTCATTTAGGAGCTAGACCAGTTATAGTTTCGAAGCGTAGCAGCCCGCACCCGGGTCAAGCCTACCGCCAGCTAACGCAATATTACAGAAATTTTCAAACGAATATACCTATTGCTAACATAGTTTTGTTTAATAATTTGATCGCATTTTGATATACTTTAAATTACAATAAATCAACGACATTATGTTACCATAACTTATAGGTTTATTTACAAATTTTAACAATTTTATAATCTTTGCTGTTACTCGTGCGTTTTAACATAATACCTTCAGCAGTCGGAATGAAGGCATGGTATTTTTTTGTACCTGGTATTGTCACTGTGGAATCAAATCTGCTTTTTAGATAACCCTGTTTTCTTGAATGTCCTCTTACCGATTTGCATAAAGAAAATTCGTTTGAGCCATTGATGTTTTAGCCCATTCATACAACCGGTGGGGTGTTGTGATGGCTTTGTTTGCCACCGACTGCAACACTGCATCGTGTCGCCAGACGTTTTAAAGTGCCACCAAGACCATCACATGGCCCTTTTCCATGTGAAATGTCATGGGAATGAAATTCGGCCTCTGTGTCAAAATCATGTTTGAATTATAACAGATTAATTAAATTGAATCTATTTTTAAAGTGTTGTGGTGCCTCATCAGTAATATAAATGTATGTTTTTGTAGTTATTTTGTTTTCCTGAAGATGTTGGTGCAAAAGTTTTTGAAAAGTATAGAAAGCAGCAGTGTCGTGTTTTCAATCGTCTGAAATCATTACGATACTTCCGTGTTTTAAACTCTGCGCCTTTCTGTAATAATACACTGATATCAGGAGAGTGGCTTGATCGTTGTTGCAGTGAAATGATTGAGCAGCATCTTGAACTACAAAGCTATAGTTTTCGGCAAAATTGCATTGAATAGTAATTTCTCCTTCTATAATATAATATAATATTCCATCACATACACCCAACACCATTTAGCCCAAACTAAGCAGAGCTTGTACTATGGGTACTAGACAATGGATAAACATACATATATACTTTTGTTTTGTAAATACATACATATTATACATAGAAAGACCCAGACCAAGACCAACATCCATGTTCATGCACACAAATGTTTGACTTGTGCGGGAATCGAACCTGTGACCTCAGGCGTAGCAGTCGGTTACATTAATCACTACGCCATCGAGGCCGTCGATAAAAAACTCTATAAAAGACTCTTTTACCTAAAATACTGGGCTTGCTAGTCTGCTATTTAGGCATGAGGTTTCAAAAGGTCTAAAGCTGAGCAAAGGCTGTCGACAAATTCATCAGATGAAAGAACTTGATTGGCGATGGTAAAACGATCAATCCATGTAATTAAGTGTACTTGTTACTTGATTTTCATCGTAGGATTTTTTAGATGCTCTCTAATTTCATCAAGACCAGGGCAATTACTACAGCGTTCGCTTGGTGGTGATGTGTGTGTCATCAAATGGCAAGTTGTTGTTGGACTTGGGCACATCATCTTTTGCAGGCAATCCTTATAGGATGTAAGAGGAATCGCAGACTTATAAGTAAGATATAAAATATCTGCAACGCTTAGCATTCTCTGAGGTAAAATGTTGTTACAAGACTTCTGATGTCAATTTTCGCCCATCTCGTGGCTTAGGTGATAAAATACCGTCATTCTTGACCAGTTCCTTTGCTTTTCTTGCTTGTCTTCTAGACGAACAAAACTCTTCAGCAAACCTTTTTCACTCCACGATTTAGGTGCTAAAGTGAGGATAATAGTTTTTATAGAAACAGATGTAGAAGGGTACTTCTCTTTCAATTGCAAAAGTATTTCGTTATCGTTGAATTTTATATCATCTGTTTGTGTCGATTTCGTAGGCGTACTTTCCTCGGGAATATAACATGAACCTTGTGACTTTTGTGAACATTTAATTGAAGAATGAGACGATTGGCTATTTAGGACTGCATCTTCATTGATTATTAGCGGCACTTCTTTAGCGAGTCGTTCTCTGCCCTGCTTACACACGTATACGTTTTTACTGGTAAATGACCACTTTTCTATTAACCCTTTTGACAATTTTCTTAGGTCTTTAGATTTCCTATGTAAAGGTAATTTAAACGGATTAAAACATCGATCACCATATGGAGCCATGATAACTATATTTAAAGTATTTCGAAACTGTAGCAGGTCCAGCTCCTAAACGACTTCTACTTCCATTATAAAACTTGGCAAGGATTATCTATACATTATGAGCTATTTTTAGAAATCAAAATAAATAAAAATTAAATGATCGAACTTTGTGAAATTCAAGTTTAAAAAATATAAATATATTTCTTTTACTTCAAAAATATTTTGTTGGTTTCCATAAATGCATTTAAAAAGCTCATTTAATAAAGTACAAAGTAGATTTATTTATTTTTTTGTATCTTTTTAAAACTGGTTTTGAAGTAACCCATGCCTACCGGTTAGTCAAATTTGTAAAACCCTGTTGCTCGTTAATTAGACAGTGTACTGTAAAAACATTTTGTGTCTACCTAATATTACTAAAATCAAAGACATCATTTTTTTTACCTGTCCCCTTTACGTGCAATGCCCCATCTGTAACCTTAGCATGACCACAGGTACTTTCCCTGAAAGGTGGAAAATAGCCTCAGTGTCTCCTATCCACAAGAACGGGCCAAAAGATACACCTGCTAACTATAGACCTATATAACTACTAAGTATATTTTCCAAAATACTTGAAAAGTGATCAACAAACGTGTCGTTAATTTCTTACAAAAAAAGGCTCTACTATCACAACGTCAATTCGGATTTAGACAAGGTAGATCTGCAGAAGATGCCGTGGAACTTCTAACAAACATAGTTTCTAAACACGTAGATCATGATCGTCGTTGTTTAGGCCTATTTATAGACATTGCAAAAGCCTTTGATACCGTATCTGTACGAATGCTTTTACGTAAGTTAGAATCATTATCGGTATCAGACGAACTGCGCTACAATGGTTCTGCAGTTACCTAAGCAACAGAAGACAATGTATTAGAGTGGGGAATCAAGTTAGTGATGAGCAGGATATTTATTTTGGCGTACCACAACGTAGCGTCCTCGGACCTACACTATTGATAATTTATATACATGGAAATATTCCAATATTAGAATAGATATCCATATCGCTGATCTCATCTGTTACGCCGACGATACAGCTATCATATTTCATGGCATTAACTGGATAGAAGCTTACACATGGGCTGCAACAGTTATTCGTAAACTTGCCGACTGGCTTAACTCAAACCTGCTTGCCCTTAACATCACGAAAACTAATTACATAGCCTTGCGAAAAACACGTGCAACTAGCATACCAGACTGGAACATCAAACTTCATGCAGATTCATGTCCTTATTCCGAAAGCTTAAATTCAGAATGCTTATGTAGCAACATAAATCAAGTTAACGAACTGAGATATCTGGGAGTCATTATAGACCAACACCTTTCATTTAAAAATCATATTACAGGATTAGCAAAGCGCACACGAAAGATTATTTACATAATGAAACTTACGAGATTCTGCTCCTAAGGATGTATGTAAATTAGTATATTTAGCTCTCTGTCAGTCTTTATTAGGATATTGTAATTTAGTATGGAATGGATCAGCACAAACGTTTATGATGGAACTTGAAAGAGCCCAACGTGTTGTTTTAAAGGTCATGTTAGGCAAGCCTTTTCTACTATATATATTCTACTATATAAAGAGGCAGCCATTTTAGGAGTAAGAAAAAATTTCATATCTAAGGTTATTGCTAAAAACGTTAAAACCATGCGTGGAAACAATACAAGTAAAAAACAGAACAAACGTAAATTTAAAATGCCAACTGTAGCAGTAAACTCTACATTTGCTCAAAGATTACCCTCATTCTTACACACGCATATATTTAACAAAGTGAGCGCAACACTAAGCATCCAAAATTTTACAAAACAAGAAATAAACAATAAGGTCAGATGTTGGTTCTTTCCAATACCTTAATACGACACAGAAACATTTAAAAAATTATTAAGTGATACCTACAAAAGGCGAGTATTCCAATATGATCTATGATTTTTGTTCAACTAATAGAACAAATTAGATTTTTTCTACAATGTTCTACTGAAAATTTTAATAGAACAAAATAGCATTTAAATTCCTTATTGTTCTAGTATCAATTGTAACAATAGAAGAAACTGGAATTTCCATTCTACAATGTTCTACTGTCTCTATCAGTAGAACAAACTGAAATTAAATTCTATAATGTTCTACTATTTGTTCTAATTTTAACTATACATAAAGAGGTTAAATTGGGGTTATCTGTTTTTCTTACAGTCATCGCATACCTATACATTACGGAAAAAGCATGCATGCAATTTTTGACGTTATCAACATTGCATAATTTTCTTTTTTCTTATATTTGTGTTCAGTTACATGTACATCACACGTAAAAAGTGTTTTGAAAGGTTTGATAATAAGGTCAAAAGTTGCTTGCACCTGTTTTTCTCACTGGTCATCACACACTCACACTATATGTATAAAAGTGTAAGTCATTCTGTCTGTCTGACATTTATTTTGATATACTTTCGATTTTGATGAAATTTGGCAATTTAGAATACTTTTTACCGCTATACCCGACATCAACAACCGACATACCTACCTAATTAAAATTAGTTCCAGTTTGTTTTACTGATAGAGACAGTAAAACATTATGGAATGAAAATTCCAGTTCTTTCTATTAATACAATCGACAGTAGAACAATAAGGAATTTTAATTCCATTTTCTTCTATTAAAAACATATTGGAATACACTACAAAAGGAGGTGCAATTAAACATACACACACACGATGTTCTTTTTTTCTTCTACTTTCTTACTTTTTATTTTAAATTTTATTAAATCTTCTATTGTTACTTAATTATACATTACTATTTAAATAATATAAGCTATAACCGACCTGCATTATTTTGAAATGATACCCAAGACACAGGCTCAGCTTAGTTTGGAACCAACGGAATGTCATATACACACAGCGCCACATCAACCTAGACTGTTTGGACTTTGAACTATTAGAAGTTGAACGCTGCGAATCGTGCGAGAGAGTGCGTTATATTTTTGTTACGCTCTATCCTTACCATTACATCGACACCACTATGCACTGTCCCTTTCCGACAATTGTCTATTTTGTATGTAGCGTAGTTATGCGTATATAGGGTGTCTAACTTGATGTGTAGCCGTGTGTACCAGTTAAGTGGATTTTGAAAATAAATTATTATTATTATTATCTATACATATAATAAAATCGTAGGAAAGTCAAAACTGTACACATACAACTGTACATTGAATATTTTTTTAAAAGAATACTTCAGGCGTGATCTACAATCGATATCGAAGCCAAAAATATATCTTTTAGAATTTTTGTCTGTTTGTCTGTATGTATGTCCGGGCTAAACTCAAAAAGTACTGCATGGATTTACTTCAAATTTTGCATGAATATTACTAACAGGTCGGGTCAACATACAGGCTACATATTATCACGCTATCACCTACGGGGAGGAGCTGTGAATCTTTATTTTTCTTACGCATTCTGTGACAGCGTGTAATCTAACGACGTATATTTAAATGTTGTTTTTGAGAAAGCCATGCTATTATCTAGCTTTACACTATAAAAACTACGCCATTTAAATAACTTGGTCAGAGAAATATAGTTGGGTTCCGCGGCGACAAACACTTTTTAGTTAAAATCTACGCGGTCGAAGTCGCAGGTAACAGTCAGTCTATACATATAATAAAATCGTAGGCAAGTCAAAACTGTACATTGAATATTTTTTTAAAAGAATACTTCAGGCGTGATCTACAATCGATATCGAAGCCAAAAATATAGTTTTTAGAATTTTTGTCTGTTTGTCTGTATGTACATATGTCCGGGCTAAACTCAAAAAGTACTGCATGGATTTACTTCAAATTTTGCATGAATATTACTAACAGGTCGGGTCAACATATAGGCTACATATTATCACGCTATCACCTACGGGGGAGGAGCTGTGAATCTTTATTTTTCTTACGCATTCTGTGACAGCGTGTAATCTAACGACGCATATTTAAATGTTGTTTTTGAGTAAGCCATGCTATTATCTAGCTTTACACTATAAAAACTACGCCATTTAAGTAACTTGGGCAGAGAATTAAATAATAAGAACGGAAATCGGGCTAAGAACAAGAATTTATTTACTATCGGTTCCGTGCTACATAGTACCATCGGCCAAGAAAGTGGTCTACCAATTTTGACAAAAGTTTTTGTGTGATCTAACTATCGCTAAGGTTGACACATGTTGACACATGGCATGACGTGAACGAGAGGGTACCGCACGATCTCCTTTGAAGCGGCAAGCCTCCTGGTCGGATCACCGCCCTGGGACCTGGAGGCCGGACTCCTCGCGTCGCTCTACCGGTGGCGCGGGGAGGCTCTGGAGCGGGGCTTTCGGCTGTTGCCGAGAGAGGTGGAAGCGCGGCGGTCGGAGCTCCGCGACGTCCTAAGGGCGGACTGGGGGGAACGGCTTGCGCGACCGAGTACAGGGCACGCCGCAATAGCAGTGGTAAGTCCAATTCTGGAGGAGTGGCTGGAGCGGCGCCATGGCGCCCTGACCTTCCGGCTGACGCAGGTCCTCACCGGGCATGGATGCTTGGGGAGGTACTTGTGACGTATAGGCCGGGAGGAGACGTCCTGTTGTCACCACTGCGGTGACGGCCCCGAGGATACGGCGCTGCACACACTCGTGGAGTGCCCAGCTTGGGAGGAGCAGCGCCGGTCGTTAACCGGGGCACTGGGTGTCCAGGTCCTCTCGCTGCCGGAAATGGTTCTGTCCATGGTCCGGAGCGAGGGTGCATGGGAGGCCGCCGTCGCCTTCTGCGAGGCAGTGATGTCCGCGAAGGAGGCGGCGGAACGGGAGAGGGAGCTGGTCTCTCCCCAAACCGCAGGAGACGTCCAGGGCGCCGCCGTAGGGCGCTCGCGGACCTCCAGCCACCCTAGGGAGCGGCCTGCGGGTGGTGGTCATGGGCAGTCTGCTGCCCGAGCAGCACAGGCCCGAGGGAGGGGCGTAGCGCCTCGCGCGCCCCCCTCAGTGGAGGGGAGGGCTGTACCATCTGGTCCTCCCCCAAACAGCTGGGGCCCGCCTAGTGTGGCGGGCCAAGACCTGTCGGTGTCGTCGCGGTGAATGCTAGCGCGAATCCCGTGGCACCGACACTAGGTACTGGGTAACGTCGTCAGGGGTTTAGTGGGTATGGGGCCGGCCTCTCTGGCTCGAGTCCCACACACCCGCGCCAAGCCCGGGCGCGGACGGAGCGTAAACGCATTCCGCTGACGTTAAAAAAAAAAAAACGGCATGTCGTGAATATAATCCTATCCTAACTAATATTATAAAAGCGAAAATGAGTTTGTTTCACGCTTAAACCACTGAACCGATCATCCTGAAATTTTGCATATAGGTACGTTGACAGGTGTACAGAAACGGACATAGGCTACCTTTCATCCCGAAAAAAAGTACTGTTCTCGAGGAAAACAATAACAACGTTTTTATGATAATAGATGGCGCCACGTGTCTTTCGAATCATGATTAAATTATATTATTACAAGCAGAGTTCGACCCGAATTGACTGTCAAATTCTAAATTAACGCGAGCGAAGCCGCGGGCAAAAGCTAGTTACTTATACAAATATTCAAAGGCGTATCTAAAAAATAAATAATTTATTACCTACAAAAATATTAACTTGACGTATAAACCTATCCCTATATTTGCTCAACTGTACCTAATTAACAAACAACTGGTTATTAGCGAAGACCACAAAAGTGTTTATATTTACCTACATACATACCTGTCTGGCAATAATTAATGTTTTTAAGAATACCGTCAAAATTGTGCTCATTCATGAACATCAAAATAATTTTGTGCATTGCTATATCCTTTTTATTAACGACGTCCCACAGCGTATTGTTTGGAAGCATCGTTACTTCAACAATTCCTAACACAATTAGGTACTGCTTGCCTAACACAATCTGAACATGCATAAAACCACTGGAATGGATTGATATTACACATACTTATATATTGTTGTTTTTACAGACCGCCGAAAGAGCCCGAACTCGCTCCAAACGAGAGGGAATTAGCGCGTAGACTCATCGGCCGTTTCCGTCGTTCAAGAAACAACACCTCATCAGCCATACCGTTTTTAAGGCCTCTGAGGAACACTACGACGACTGTGGGATTTTTGTCAACGTGATCATATCCAGAACTTTCATGTGGGATTTTCAATTAAGTTCTATTTGAAATTATGGGTGGGATGCAGTTGATCAAATTGTATTCGATAAACTATTATTGCCACCACAGCGCTTAACATGACTGGCCCAGTCGATAACATACCAATACAGGCCTTTAGGCCCTTGTATATAAAATTATTAAAGTATTCCATAATAAAGAAAATTTTATTTATAAAAATTACACTTACACAGACATTAATAACAAAACAATAAATTACACGAAACATAAAACATTTAGAGGTCTTCATAACATTGCTGCTGTTAAATTTGTCGCATTATACGCTAGATAGGTTCTATTGCTTAAAAAAGCGTTTCTGATGTTAGGAGACGTATCATTGGAGAGATATATTGCGGTATTGTTTACGAACAGAGTATTATTATTAAGCGGAGACAACATGTCACGCGCTCGTTTGACGCGATGTGCAGCTATGGTTTTCCTCATCGCTTTGTCAATTGTTCGCACTGCATCCACATCGGCACCCTCCATTCCTCCTGTCCCCTGTGCTGTTCCGCCACGTGAAGCCTGCGCAGCCTTCTCTGCAATAACAAATACATCAGATATTAGTAATAAAATGGACGAGCTACTCAAAGCAAGGCAGTTGTCCCGCCGCCGACAATGAAGCGACTAACTATTGGCTATTTTGTCGCTCAAGAAACGTACAATAGATATAGGTACATTCCGTGTAAAAGAAAAAGAGATGCATATATTAATAGTTAATCGCTGACTGTTCACACTGCCGACGAGGCCTCGCTCCACTAGTTTGTCACTGAGCGACAAGAGCTATCAAAGATAATACTCGCTCAGCGATACTTGCTCAGCGATGCGCGCTTGGCGGTCAGAACTCTCGCTGAGAGACCAACTAGCGGCCATTTCTCTACAGTGCGGCTTTGAAAATACACGTATTGTTATTTGTTGTGGATATCGAAGAATCATTTAAACTCTCATTGTTGTCTAGTTAATTGGAACAAACTTTAACACCGCACTTTTCTCGTTGGGACCACGTATATCGCACGTGCAGGTTTGCGCAGAACTCCGGACTGGTCGCCGCGAGCGATTGTCGCAAGTAATCGCCCGTCGCACTCGCACACTCGCTTATAGCCCAGTGACAAAACTATCGGAAGTAGACACTTGCTGCCCGCTGCTCGCCAACTCGTTTCTAATTTCTAGTTCTACTCGCTTCTCGTTCATCGTCGGCGGTGGGACAAGTGCCTAAGGTACCTATTTACATATAAAACAGTTAACATATAGTACAATAAAACAGCTAAGAACACTCCTTTAGCGTTTATGGTATGTAATTATATATCAATGATGTAAGAAATTGATTAAACCTTTAAGCGGCGCAATGCTTTCTTAATTACAGCTATTATTCTAAAATTTAAGCGCATCACTTGGAGATTAGACGATATCCAGTCAGAAGAAAAGATTGGTTGTATGTAACGTCGGTTTACGGACGATAGTTTAACGTGACAACGTCATAACAAAATTTCTTTCCCGTAACGTTACAATGAGTGTAACGGGACAAGGAGCGTAACGGGCAATGAGCGTAACGGGCAATGAGCGTAACGGGACAATGAGTCATACTTTTTCGTGCGTGCAGCCGGCGTTCATCGATTTATTAGACGTTGTCACGTCAAAAATAATCATGTCCATTCAAAAGAATAACCAATCCCCAAATCATAATCTATACTAATATTATAAAGCTGAAGAGTTTGTTTGTTTGTTTGTTTGAACGCGCTAATCTCAGGAACTATGGGTTCGATTTGAAAAATTATTTTAGTGTTGGATAGCCTATTTATCGAGAAAGGCTATAGGCATATAGCCTATAGCCTTCCTCGATAAACATCACGCTACGACCCACGGGGGCGGCGCAGTAACGATAAACGCGGGCAGATCTAGTCGGTATATAAAATGCATATAATATTTGTGACGTTTAAGTCTAAGCCTACTACCGCTCAATATCAATACTATTGAACTTATTACTTAATTTCTGTTAAGAATAGTTTACGCCAACAAAGGCATCACTTGTGTGCGCAACAATGACATTGCTTGGAAAAAAATACCCCACGTTCTACCTAAAAGATAATAAAGCACTTATTAGTTTTTAAAGTCCTTTCTCGTGGATACAAAGACTGTTTATTTTTTTAATACAAAATGCTTACAAATTGCTGTACGTACCTACTATAACGTTAACGGTATAATAATATCAGCCGGCACGGGCCTTTACTCAGTGTGAGAAGGGTCAGGCCATAGTCCACCACGCGGGCCCAATGCGATTTGGGAGAGTTTACATAACTTCGAGAACATTATGGAGAACTCTTAGACACTCAAGCGCTAGCTTTAACAAGCGATAATTATCTATTTCATACGCACATAACTTCGAAAAGACATAATTATGCGCGCCTTGGGATCGAACTTGAGACCTTTGCGTGGCAGTACAACGGTTACCCACAAGACTCGCTGCTTCGTTAACGGTGAATTTGTTTGAAACGTTTATTTTATTTACTTAGTTTTTTTTTAGTATCTCTAAACGCTACCGCTTTAACTTACCCATGGCTTCTACAGAGCTCTGGACGAAGCAATAATGGTAACCAATACCTATTCCCAAAACCATCATGGTCATTACGGTAAACAGCAGACAACACGTCAGCATAGCACATACTGTGCATAGTGATATTCTGCAAAAGTTACAAGTTGAAAATTAACTGGTATCAACATTTGTATCACTGAATAAAAATATTTATAATAGCATAATCTGCTTAAAAATATCTAGTAATAATGTTCGCCTTAAATCATTTCTTTTAAATTAAACACGGTACGGTAGCAAACACGAAATAGCGCGTTAAAGAGAATGTCTAACTTAGTACAGTTGTCGCGCATACAATAACAAAGTAGGTAATGCAGTTAGCGACATAAGTAGCTATATCTATACATCTATATCTATACAAATAAATAAAATTGAACTGTCTGTTTGTAATGTCAAAATAACAGCTTTTTATCTAATGCATATGAGTATATAAGGTACCTACACGAAAACGACTATTTTAAAATTTTTGTCTGTCTGTCTGTTTGTTCCAGCTAATCTCCGAAACGGCTGAACTGATTTTGACGGGACTTTCACTGGCAGATAGCTGATGTTATAAGGAGTAACTTAGGCTACTTTGATTTCAGAAAAAATAGGGTTCCGCGGCGACAAACACTTTTTAGATAGAATCTACACGGACGAAGTCGCAGGTAACAGCTAGTATTTAATAAAATTATAACAGAATTTTATGAATAAAAATGTCTTATTATTGTTCAATAGTATTGAATTGTGATTAAAATAACAATCCTTTAACTATTACCATTGTAAAATATTAGAAATTCAAAGTGACACATTATTTTATTGACTTACTGTTACCTGCGACTTCGTCCGCGTAGATTTTAACTAAAAAGTGTTTATCTCCGCGGGACCCTATTTTTTTTCTAAAATCAAAGTAGCCTAAGTTACTCCTTATAACATCAGCTATCTGTCAGTGAAAGTCTCGTCAAAATCGGTTCAGCCGTTTCGGAAATTAGCCGGAACAAACAGACAGACAGACAAAAATTTTAAAAATATATGTTTTCGTATAGGTACCTTATATACTTTCATATGCATTAGATAAAAAGCTGTTATTTTGACATTAAAAACAAACACTTCAATTTTATTTATTTGTATAGATGTCGCTGACTGTACAACCCCTAACGTGAATACCGTTCAATGCAAAACTCACGCAAATTTTAACTGTATTGCAAATAGTAGCACTAATTGTCACAACAGTAGGTATCTACGTGTGTTCATACGTGTCCACATACATTACAAAAGGTATAATATTTTACACTATTCCGAATGATACAGAATTTCTATATTATGCCGCATGGTATTCGTCTGTATTCGATCAAGCAAACGATAACATTTACCTACCTAACATCGTAAGGACAATATCGCAAGATGTTATGACATCAACAAAGGTAGGTACTTATAACAAAATCATTCTCACCTTTCGAGGGCATCTAAGAGGATGGAGACGAATGAACTGAGGGAACAACACACACAACCCATTTTGTAAAGACAACATTTGTGTACGAGAAATTTATTAGCCTAACATAAGCAAAAGCTCGTTTCTGGCTACATTAGGGACTTTTCCAAACCTGCAAATAAATGATGCAAGATGCATTACCTTGTTTTATCCCAAAATAATTGGTAAGTAAGTTATTTTTTTTTTCTGATTTATAACATAGTCCAAGTCACTAGTCAATTTGTCCTACATAGGTACTAAAAGAGGCAACTCTAATAGATTGTTTATAACAAACATTAGAGTGAATGCTCTCGAAGTCGCTTAGTCTGATTCATGTGCTTTCTACAACGACAAGTTTGTCTGAAAATTATTAAAAAACGGTGGCGCTATACACGTTGAATATTAAAATCTTGCCATTAAACCTGTCGTTGATAAAGAGATATACTAGGATCATTGAGATTACAACAAAACTAAATGGAGCGGTTTTCTTTAATGATGAAAAAAGACACAAAATAATGTATTATTATACCAGTGCACCCGCCATACCGACTTATTTAATCAAGATAATACAAGGTATCGATAAATTAGCGTTAGCAACGTATTTACCTCAGCCCCAATTTATATTTAGTATAAGATACTAATCAAAAATCATTATACTGGACTTCCAAACAACCTTTCCTGTGAAATTTTTATTGACAGATTTTTGATAATCTTTGAAATATATGTTTTTATCTATCAATTCCTTCAAAATTATCAGCGATTGTAGAGGTTCATTACGAAAATTTATAAACGCAATTTTTTTGGGTATGTACATTCGGAAACATAAGAATCTGAACAATAAATATTTTTTTATGAATCAAACAGAAACTTTAAATTTAACTGCTATAAAATACTAACATATTATGTTATAATATAGAAATTTTCGCAAGTATTTATTAAATTATGTTGCCGACTGTTGATTTGAATATTAAAAAACCTACAGAGTATTTGAATATTAAAAAACCTACAGATTTCTTCTACAGAGTAGTATATATAGTGTAGTAGCTGCGCAGCTACTACACTATACCATAAAGAGCTATTGTGAACAATCATGGCTACTTATCTCTATATCAATTAGTCAGTGAATTTCTGAATGTGTATCGATCTAGCGGGGCCATTCGAACTAGACCGAAAAAACGTGTGCGTTACGATTGCCCCGCCAAATTATACAAACAGAAAAAAACTTCGCCAGAAAAATTGTTGGAATTTGTCAAAATCGAACGGAACAAACTAAAAATTTGTCAAAGTTGAAATAAAGAAGTTATAAAGGTTTAAAGTTGGCCGCGCGAACGTAACGTCCACGATTGCGCGGCCATGGAGATCTCAGCAACTGCTTGGATTAGAGATCTAATTCTTTTTGTCAATTGAAGACTGAATTTGTCAAAAATTGTCGAAAAAAGAATTACAAGCTATAGATCAATATTTTACGAATTATTCACCTTGGACGTTATGGCCGCACAGTCGTACACTTGTTGTTTCTTTATTGTTGATTATTTCTTTAAATTAATTTAAGACTTCATGCAGTAAAACTGTTACAAGAAGAAAGGTCTTAATGTGTCAAAACTAACGAAAGAAATAAATAGGTACTACCAAAGTTTAGTTATATAGAAGAAATCAGGCAAAACAAAAAAGAACGTGGCCGTGCGGTCGAAACGTTACTTCGTAGGTTGATATCTCATTATCGGTAACTGCTAGCATTTCGGTGTGAACATCCATTTCTTCGACATATTAACCTCATTAGAATGACATATCGTTTTACCCTCGGCACGGTTTTCAACGCGTGTAATTTTAAAAATAATGTGATCTCAAACAATGTTCGTGCAGGGTAACCATAATCTTGATTTTATTTGGAAATATTTCTAACTGGAGACCAGCAATTAGACAACGTGTAGCTCAATCTGCAAAATGTACTATTACTAAATAAAAAAATTGTATGTTTCAATAATTTGATATGTTTATTCATCATAACTTGCCAAACTAACAAACATAATATAAAGATTACAAAACATCAACAAATAAAATAAAATTCTTTAAAAATATCTACAGAACCATTTTTATAAAAATTAAATATCTGTAAGTACTTACAAAAATCAACCAATCAAATAATACAAATAATAATTTAGTTACTCCTCTATAAAACCATATGTGAGAAAATGCAAACAGTCTTTTTTAACTTTACATAATTTATTTTTGTTGTCATCGTAGCAAACTAGGCCGGCTTTTCTTGAAAACTGACACTTGTAGTGAGCTATTATTCAAAGGATTGGAGGAGTAGATTCAATACAGCACCTAACAATTTATAAACGACGGTAGCCCAATGGATAAGGCTTTGAACTTGCGATCGAGAGGTCGCTGGTTCGAATCCCACCCATTGCACAACTGACGTGAACCCACTCCTAATACAAGCATTCTAGCTTAGCTAGAGGGGTTTACAATAAAAGGGTAGGTAATCTGTTTTGAAAAAGAAAAGGAAAACATTTTGTTTAAATATTTACTACATGACATAGGTATATCTAGGTAAACCTATGTCATGTAACAACATCATTTGTGTGCCATTTAAATCAAATGTTACTATTTTTATAATATATAAGCAAATTCAACTAATTCATTGTATTTTCTGCATCGTATATTTTCTTAATCTATACAAATAAATACAATTGAAGTGTCTGTTTGTAATGTCAAAATAACAGCTTTTTATCTAATGCATATGAAAGTATATAAGGTACATATACGAAAACATCTATTTTTAAAATTTTTGTCTATCTGTCTGTCTGTTTGTTCCGGCTAATCTCCGAAACGGCTGAACCGATTTTGACGGGACTTTCACTGGCAGATAGCTGATGTTATAAGGAGTAACTTAGGCTACTTTAATTATAGAAAAAGTAGGGTGCCGCGGAGACAAACACTTCATAGTTAAAATCTACGCGGACGAAGTCGCAGGTAACAGCTAGTCATGAATAAGAATAGCCTCTTCTAAGGCGGTAATTGAAAAAATGTTTATTAAATCTAAAAACGGTAGTAATACGTGTTTTCTCTCTGATGGGTCCGAATTCATACACGTACTATTTGAACGATTACTAGTGGAACTAGCGCCCAAAATAGTGTCATTTACAATGTGTTCATAAATAAATGCAGCGTTACACTCAAAACCATATCGCTTATTTTAAAGTGTGGGAACACATGTTTATGTATACACATGATACTACTTACCTACTTATATACGTTTATTTATTTATTTATAGATACGCCAACAGTATACATATATAACATTTAAACATTTAGCACTCTATACAATTATTATCCTTATATGTACACCTATAAAAGGCATGCACAACATACACTAGAATGGACAAGGTTGACATATAAGCTATTTAAGCTTAAAGATAGAAGTATTATAACTAAAACACAGATTAACATATATGAAAATTACAACAATAGACAAATAATAATAATACAATAATATCAAATATAATTAAAAATAACTAAGCTCATATTATTCGAGCTCTTATTATTGGACTAAGAATAACAATTACTAATTAAGCGAACGTTTTCAATATTTTATTTTTGAATGAATAAAATGCATCAGAAAAAATATCAAACTGATCAATTTTTTTACGTTGCATGAAGTTATGCACTTGCTCAGGCAGTCACGGGATTGTCGGGCTGCGAGCGGGTCGCATATTTAGTATAATTGCATTCTTGAACAATATAAGTGTAATTCTGTCAAGGACATCTTTTATTTATAAATCCCCGAAACCCGTGACTCAACATTGGTGACCCCGAATTGTTTGGACATTAATTAAATTTAAATTTTGAAATTATATCAAGTGTGTGGTGCTGTGCGCGTGGAACAATGAATCCGTCACCTGTGGTCAAAAGCGACACAGATTCGAATGCGTTAGCGCAAATAACTGTGTCTTCTCGAATACCCATTTTCTGGAGGGAATCTCCGCGTTTGTGGTTTGCGCAGTACGAGGCGGTGGTAGCCAACCAAAAATTATCGACGAGTCGAAATATAATTTGGTTGTGGCTAAGTTGAGCAAAGAACATGTGGAGCAGGTCAGCGACATCGTACTATCACCACCGGACACAAAAAAATACGACGCGTTGAAGGCCAGATTGCTCACAGTATATGAGGAATCGGAAGTTCGACAGGTACAGAAGCTGCTGAAAGAATTGGACTTGGGCGACCAAAAGCCTTCGCAGCTCTTGCGAAGGATGAAGGAGCTTGCCAGAAATAAATTCGCCGAGGAAACCCTGAGAATGCTGTGGATGGGACATTTACCCACAGCGGTACAGGCAGTTTTGACCGTTAGCGAGGTGAAAGAATTAGATAAATTAGCAACCATGGCAGACAAGATCGTTGAGAAAACTCGTTTTGCCGAAGTGCAGGAGGTCTCGAGTATCCGGAATAGCGGCGACACACAGCCGCAGTACCAACCGTTGTCTACTATAGAAGCACGGATTGCCCAGGTATCTACCCAAGTAGGACTATTGGAAAGGTCAAGGCCGACCCGATCATTTGGAGGTAACGGTAATGGAAGATCTCGTTCTAGTTCTCGAAATCGGTTTAGTAAACGTAAAAACCCGTCTTGGCTTTGTTTTTACCATTTTCGGTACAAAGAGAAGGCTACAAAATGCATTCAGCCTTGCACATGGCAGAAGAAGAAGGATAATGAGTCTAAAAAAACTAGACGCGGTACAGGTGGAGGCGAACACCTGTACGATTAATTCGAATAAACGCCTATGTGTTAAAGATAGGAAGAGTGGTTTAAGTTTCTTAGTGGATACGGGTGCGAACATATCCGTATTACCAGTGTCTAAGTTTAAGCGTTTTTCAAATCAGTGCAGTGAATATAAATTTTACGCAGCAAATGGGAGCGAAATAAACACTTACGGAATTAAGATATTAATATTAGACTTTAAGTTGCGTCGACCTTATAAGTGGTCTTTTGTGGTAGCAGATGTAACACAGCCGATTTTAGGTGCTGATTTTCTGGCTCACCACAGGTTAATCGTAGATTTAAATGCAGGTAGATTAATAGATGGTTTAACACAATTAAAATGTATTGCCAGTTTAATTCAGGCGGACCTGACGTCGGTGAAAACTGTGGACGACAATCATCCGTTTCACGACTTATTACGTAAGTACATTGATATTACTAAGCCAGATATTACTAAGGAAGTCCTTATAAGATGCAGCAAAGAAAAATTTGATGAAAAATACCGTGAGTAGGTACTTACCTACTCACGGTATTTTTCATCAAATTTTTATTTGCAGTCTTTGCTTCAACATAGTTATCAGAATAGCATAAGATTTTTAAAAACGCTATTTCACTGTTATTCCTCCAATTAATTATTATTGTCAAATATATCGCATAGGTATGTACCTATGTATTTTCTTTATATTCTAGGACTAGCAAAAATAAAACGGGAGTCCAATATACATGTATTTATTAATGTTATATTTTGTAAAGAAAATTGTTAAATTACCATTTTTGTCAACGTCAAAAATCGTTTATTCCTTTAGGTCACAAAGTAACACTTATGAACATTAAAATATACCTATAGGTTAGTGAGTTTACTAAGTTACTGAAGCTGCATTTAGATTAGTTGCTAGGTTCAGGCAAAGGATTGAGCCTATGAGAAGAAACTTGCAAGAAACTCACGGCCACTCTTTTAAATCGCCAATTAAATATAATTTCAATATTTTACTAATCATATCGTCAGGGTGTTGCAGCCATTATACCATATTATTTTACTGACTATAAAAAACTAAAAATAATAACAATAATTATATTCAGAGTGAAACATATTCATAGGATCGTCACTTTTAGTAGAGAAACCTTCGTCTTTCCAGTTTTCAACATACGAAGGTATTTCTAAAAACACTGAGTCGTTTGGAAACGTTTCCCTTACATTAGATTTTTGTTTTAAGGAAGATTTATTTTTTGGTGTTAGTCTTTTTCTTTTCTTTGCTTTTTTTAATCCTGTGCCAAATAATAAATATTTCATTAAAATAAAGGTTTTTAAAGAATTTTTGTTTATTGGTTGATTTTTTGTAATTTTTATATGTTTGTTAATTTTGCAAGCTGTGATGAATGTTTATTCATCACAGCTTGCAAAATTATATCAAATTATTGAAACATAAATTTTTTTTTGTTAGGAATAATTCCTAATAAAATCGAAATTATGGTTACCCTGCACGAATATTGTTTGAGATTACATTTTTTTTTAAATTACACGCTTTGAAAAGTTTTCTGAGGGTAAAACGATATGTCACTCTAATGAGATTGATGTTCACACCGAAATCCTAGCAGTAATCGTTAATGAGATATCAACCTACGAAGTAACGTTTCGACCGCGCGGCCACGTTCTTTTTTGTTTTGGACTGATTTCTTCTATATAACTAAACTTTGGTAGTACCTATTTATTTCTTTCGTTAGTTTTGACACATTAAGACCTTTCTTCTTGTAACAGTTTTACTGCATGAAGTCTTAAATTAATTTAAAGAAATAATCAACAATAAAGAAACAACAAGTGTACGACTGCGCGGCCATAACGTCCAAGGTGAATAATTCGTAAAATATTGATCTAAAGCTTGTAATTCTTTTTTCGAGAATTAGATCTCTAACCCAAGCAGTTGCTGAGATCTCCATGGCCGCGCAATCGTGGACGTTACGTTCGCGCAACTAACTTTAAACCCTTATAACATCTTTATTTCAACTTTGACAAATTTTTAGTTTGTTCCGTTCGATTTTGACAAATTCCGACAATTTTTCTGGCGAAGTTTTTCCTGTTTGTATAACTTGGCGGAGCAATCGTAACGCACACGAAAAAACTAGTGGCAATGCTTTTTTTGTTCAATGTACCTCACGAATTTATTAACAAGATCCAATGTACCTCAATTATTACACTGGTCAACACTGAAATTTTTTCCTGAGATATTTTGTACTGTATAGGGTATACATGAGGCACTGATTACGGGAAAAATACTAGTTTTGTTCTAACAGCTCAATTTTTTTAATTAAACAATTTTACGTATTTCACCTAAAATACTACATTTTCAGCCGTTTTCAAGTTGTTTAAACGCTTTTAAATTATCTTTTATCTGATCTCCTTGAATGAGTGGTGTCAGGGAGATCTCTTTGTAAATTCCAACAGTAATCGGCCATCATATTGGACATCCCACCTTCCTTGATAACGCTCTTCCATGGTACGAATGTCTTGATGAAATCTTTCGCCATGCTCTTCGCTGTAATCGCCTAAGTTTTATGGAAATCGATCTAAATGAGAGTGTAAATAATGCAACTTGATACTCATATCACAGCCCAAGTGTTTTAAATTGGATAGCATACTCTCAACTAACTCAGAAAAGTCGTCCGATTTCTAGTTTCCAAGAAAAATTTTCGTCACCAAAATAAACGATTTCCAAGCTTTCGATTCAGGTTTATTCATTGAAATAACAAAATTTGAGTCTTTCACCAGTTGCCTAAACTGTGGACCATCGAAGATTCCCGATTTCACGTGTTCTGTACTCCTGGAAGTCTGAATCACTCGGGTCTTCAATTTCCATAAGATCTGGTAGTTCGGAGCCTCTAGCTGATGATGATGGAACTTATTGTTAACTTTGCATAGCAGAAGAGGTCGCTGAGCAGAGCGCAAGTTAGGATATGACCACTGACTACGATTTTCAGAATTAATTCCGTTAATATTTACGACACAGAAATAGCAGTCGTCGTGATGATTTTGAGACTCTCACCATATTATCGGTGTTTAATATTTAATAGCAGTTGCTTTTCTGTTGAACATTGCCGTAGACACACGACACGCTTTAGACACACAATATGAGGCACCCACTGCTTGTCTAGATTGCACAATTCTATCTCAAAATATCGAAAATACGTCGTTTTCACAAAGTCTGAAATGGGTTTTCGAAATTTTTTAAAGATATATTCGCCATAGATATAACAAAAACCATCCGGATTATGTAAACAACGTCTGCGAGTCGTAGACATAGGGAAAATTAGCAGAACAATGATTCCTTGTCAAGTAAAATTGTTATGACTGCACATAAACTCTAAATAAGGGTAGTTGTGAAGTATTCAAAAACTAGAGCTGTTAGCAAAAAACGAATGAAATATTCGGCATCGGGGCATTAATATCTACTTAAATCTACAAAAATATCCGAGGAAAAAATCAGAAGTATTTTTTTTGTTGAGCTGAGTTTTGATAGAAATTACAATAAATCGCCTCATCCATCCAGCGGGGCCCGCGGCTGTATTACGCTCGGAATACATAAAAATAATACCTACTGATCGTAACTTGTGCCAATGTAGGTACCTCTCGATTTATGTATTAACTCCCAGGGATCTATAACAGAACAGGAGAAATTCAGCAAGAAAATAATGTCTGCCTAGCAGGACTCTTTGTAATTTGAATTCATACGTGCAAAAAAGCACACCGTCAGTTTTGTTTTGTTTTGTTTAAAATAATATTTAGAGGGAAATTTGTGGGGCATCAGCATGTCCCCAAATTTGGCGAATTTTATTTAGATTTTTGGGGAATTACGTACATTGGCATTGGCAGCCCTGCGTTTAAGACGTTTTGTCAACTGCGAAAATATGGCAGATGTCGCAGATGAAATTGAAAACACTCAACAAAAGAAAGAAGAACCTAAGAAAAAACCAAAACGATATCCAAATAAGAATTATGCTGTAAAGAAACGTCTACCGTTACGACCTATTGACGGTGATAATGTGATATTCATAACTAAAAAGACCAATTTTAAGGTAGGTAAAGGATACATGTGGATAATGTTTTTTACTAACTGTTATCATAGAAAATGTATTCCTATCAAACATATACGATTTCTAGGCGCAGTTAGACAAGTGTTGTGAACTACTGACGAGAGGTGAAAAAGAAATTATTCTCCATGGCTTATGTGCTGCTATACAGCGATGCTGCAACTTAGCACTTCAATTGGAAATACTTTTCTCTGGCACATGTCAGATTGAAGTAAACACCGGGACAGTCGACTTGATCGGTTAGTACACCAAATTTGTATGTTCTCTGTTAATAAGAGTAATGTTTTTGAACTAATATACTATTAAATCCCTAACCATTCATGTACTATTACTTATGCATATACAAACACTAGCTTGTTTTACTTGTAATATGTATAAGTATTGGTTCATTTTAATACTTTGGATTGTGACTGTTAGGATAGTCATGTCCAGATCATCATGCTTCAACCACACTAATTGTGCTTTTTCTTACATGTGTTAATGTTTGTAAATTCTATATATCCTATTATGGGACTGGTCTGTCACTATAACATGGCATTCTCTTTGGTGTTTGTGCTCATAATTGTCTCATAACACATACAATAATTAAAGCATTTGTATAATTCAATTCCATTTCTTGTATAAACAGCTGTATATTTTTGACTTTTTGTTCATAGATGACCTGGAGCCACTGACAGGAGACTTAGATTTTGATTCTCAAGTGAGGTACTCATCTTCAATACACATAAGGATATTTAGAACTGTAATGCTTGGTGCCAACCAGTAAATATGTTCTTCACCCTAAATGAAATAGTGCAGTGGATTGGTCTTACAGTGTTTGAAATATGGATAAATTTAATAACTATTACAATATTTTCAGTGTTATTAGCATTAAAAATAGATGGTGTGGTGAACAGCGCCTGGTGGACAGTGTTTGCACCATTATTTGTAAGTGATGCAATGAATGCATATTTCTGTTGTATTGTATGTATTCGAATGAATTTAGAAAGTTCATATAAAGCCTCCTTGTATAGAGCATCATGGAGTGCAATATTTTTGGGTCTGACATTTGTATTTAAATTCCTACTGTGTAGAAAACTCCAAGGTGACTCTGCTATAGAATATAGTGAAGTATTTGCACCTTTGTTTATACTTCTGCAATTAATTGCTGTAAGAGCTTGTCAATTACACCAATGAAGCTGTACATTGTTATATTGTAAAATAAATGTAATATTCTATACTGGAATTATTTATTCAGAAATTAAAAGGAAATACAGAAAATGAAAATAATAATTATGAAACTTATAATCTTAAAACAAATTAATGAAACAAACTAAATGGGCCAGCCCTGCTTTTTTTCTCTCCTCCAAAGTTAAAGTTAAAGTTATTATTTCCTTTCTTTTCTGCGCTAGAATTAGGTTTGTGTTCAGCTAATGTTGATGGTCCTCCAAAAAAGGAAAATGTTGACTTGCGAAATCCTAAAAACAAATTATGTACTTAATTTTCAATGTGTATACAAAATTGCAAAATAATACTAAAGTGGTATTTAAACAATTGATTTATTGGTATTCAAAGCATTACCTGAAAGAAAATTAGGAACTTCTTGAGATAAAACTTCAGGATTGTCATCATTAGCCGGAACATCAGCTTTTGGAGATAGAAGGAGGCTGGAATCTAAAATGTCACGATTGAAACTGATGAAAATCTTGATAACTATTCTATTTTAATTTATTATATAAATACTAAAGATATCATACATTTGTTGGTGTATCGTGACGCAGCGGTAGTGAATGCGACTGCTGTGCATGAGGTCTCAGGTTCGAATCCCTGGTCGGGCCATCAAAAAGTTAATGGGTTTTTCAGTTAAGAAATCTCAATAGCAGCCTGGAGTTAGGAAGTTGGCGGTGTAAGACACCCCTGTGCTTCGGAAAGCACGTAAAGCCATTGGTCGTGCGCCTGATCTCTCTCCAGTCGTGTCGGATTACCGTTCCACTGGATCATTAGAATTAGGGAACAGAGAGTGCACTTGTGTTTGCGCACACACTTGTGCACTATAATATCTCCTGCATATTTGGCCAGTCTCCGTTAAGACTGGCCGCCGTGGCAAAATTCGGTCTGGAGGATATTATTATAATTAATACCGTACAAATTCCTTATTCACTAGTTGCCTACTGTTTGAAAATATTTATACATTCGAAAGATGTTATGGAACACATACACACATGTCGACAATTTCGTTACAATATCTGAGATAAAGCCATTTTGTCTTCGAGAAGTTTGACAGTGGTGATAATACTGATTAACGCTTCGTTGACTTCTTTCTATGTGTGGCATAACACAAGAAAGTAACAGTTCAATTATTGAAATCTATATTTTAAGTACCTTCTACCATTTGGTATCGAATATTTCAAACTAGCCGAACGGTATGTAAATGTGATGTTGACTTAACCCAATAAAATTTAAATCCATAAATCGACTAACAGTTCAGAATCCATACCGCTGCTGAAAATCTGCATACATGTATAATATCTAGAGACTACATCCCCAAAGGGTAGGTGCAGATAATATATATTACATCGATATTTCGCCAGCTACGACTTTCGTCCACCGTTATATGATGCAAGCCCATTCCTGTTAACCGAGCATAATTCCAGATCTTGCTACTGCTGATGTATTGAAAAAAATCCAACCATACTTTGCCCGGCCCGGGAATTGAAACCACGAACCCAACCTCGTCCACAACAATCTAATAACGGATATCGAACCCCAAGGAAGAAACGGAATCAATCGAAGTGCCTTAAAATCTATTTTGATACTTTTTTATTAAAATACATATCGTGAAAGTTAACAAATAATGTACCTATGAAATGCGGAAAATCCGATTCCTCAAAACCAGTTGTACTCATTGACACATTCAGTGAATCCGGAATCGCTTGAGCACCATGTGTAAATAATAATCCAGTAATTGGTTTATCAGACTTATTTTCTTCACAAATTTTCAAGTTTACCTAAAAAAAAAACGCCTCCTTTAGTTATCATACAAATAATATAATTATTTAAATTAACAGTAAATAATAAATTACGCTATTAAATATTTTGTGTAAAATATAGGTAATGGTTTCACTTTATTTGGCTTAGGGGTAGACGCAACTGCTTCATCTAATTCCATCGCCATCAAAGTGTTCTCATTGGCGACATTTTGCAACTCTGTTCCTTCTACGGCCTTTTGTGATGTCACTACGTCCCCGGATTCTTTAGCCTTAGTTTCCTCATCGACTTCCATTTCATCAGTTTTATTCTCTTCAGTATGACTTTGGAAAAATTTTGAAGTCACTACTTTTTCATCATCTCTCTAAAATAATGTAGGTATAGTTATTTCACAAAATAATTTATTTTTCATATGTGCGTGAGGTCTCGGGCGAATTACCGGATCGGGCTAAGCGTTAATGGGTTTCTGTTATGAAATTTTCAATAGTAGCGTAGAGTACACTCGTAACATGTTTCTCAAGAAGTAAGATCATAGCTTGCGAAATGTGCTTGTAAAACACCACTGCCAACGCTTTCGGGGATATAGGCACAGTACAATAGACAGTGTTTACTGTGATATAGACTTGGGATTATGTAATATGTATAGCTATCTATTACGTGTTTCTTTTATTTCATTTACCTTGTGCATAGCCGAATTTTTTGCATACACAAATTCTGGAGATAGATCCAAATTATGTTTCTTAAGTAACATCTGTTTGATCTTTACAAAGCTCCCATCACTCGCAGTACTCACATCCAGCTGACTATTTATGGTTTGATTCACAGATTCGTTAACTTCATCATCATCTTGTTTATCTTCATCTATTATTTCGTTTATTTGCATCGAAGATGGCAAATCGAAAGAGACTCTCTTTCTCGATATCACCTCCTGAGAAGTCACGCAAAAATAATCTGGTGCAATCCACAAAATTATAGTTCTAATAATATTTGCCAATATTAATATTAATAATTTGCCATTGAGAAATACTTAGAGTAGCGGCAGCGTGGAATCACCTGTGCCCAAACGACAATCGACGGAGTATTCCGCTTTCGGCACCTAAGCTATTCCACTTTCAGCACCAATAGGTATTTTATTCCACATTCGGCAGCAAGCAAAAATACCTATTGGTGCTGAAAGTGGAATAGCTTAGGTGCCGAAAGCGGAATACTCCCAATCGACTCGTCACTTTTAGTATAGAACCTAAAGTGAGCTACATAGTTGGTAACTAGGTACAATAAAAGACAGGTAACTTTCGGTTCAACTTCTATGCGCGATCTTGGTATATCCAATTCCAAATACAGTTCGGTACCGTGTTTTTAATACCGGAGCAATCGTACAGGGCAACACTGGCCACGTAAATACAGGCTACATTGCTATTATAGAACGTATACGTTAAATTAAATACAGTTACTTCTCCTGTTAATCTTATTTACCGATAATGCGATATCCAAGAATTGTGTTGGTGGTATTACAATATTTTCGGTATTTGACGGCGTCAAATCTATTTCTTCAATAGTCTCACTTACTATTGGATTGTCCTCCTACAATTTTACAAGGTATTAGTTAATTATGTTATTCATCTGACTTGGAAATCGTTTGTCATTTCTAGTTAGGTAGGTAAATCTGCCGTGACCAATATTAATAGATCTTTTTTAGTGTAGGAATAATGTCTTCATAAAATATTGGCTAAACACGGCAAAATTAAAAAAAGTGTTTTCGATTTATGTAGCAATGAGTGGATCATGTATCTAATAAATGCAAATTAATTACCTTATCTTTCGAGACAATTTGTGAAGTTTGCGTTACGATAGTGTTGTTAGCCTTTTCAGCAGAAATTTCACCTACAGTACTCAGTTGTTTTGGATTCACATTTTTCACAATATGGTATACTTCGTCTACTTTAATATTTACATCTTCAAGAATATTAATTAACTTCCTTTCAGAAAAACTCCGTGGGTTATTTTCGTTGTAGGGTTTGAAATATGGCGATATGTATTCAAAAGCTTTGTTATTTTCAAAACGTTGCTCAACAATTTTATCAAAATTATTTTGTATGGTATTTGATCTACTAGGGATAGCATTGAGAATTTCGTCTTTCTTAATCTTTACCTGTTTATCGGAAATGTTACGTGTTAGCGATTACCTGCCCAAATACCTCAAGGTGTTGAATTTGGTAAAACAAAGCAAAAAGAAATTCTTTACCTGGTCTAAATTAACGTCCATAATATCTAGGTCAAAATTTACCAGATTTAATCTTGGAATCTAAAAAAGAAATTTTATTCTAATGTAACAAGGCTTATTAAAATAATTATTATAATAGGTATTGTCAAGACAATAAAAATAATAATATACCAAAGGATCGTCATCAGTTTTAGATACATTCGGATTGTCGCATTTAGAGAACTCGTCGTCTTTTACATTTTCAATAGCATTTAAATTCAAGGATTCTGAAGCTATAACATTCTTCCCTTGCTGTTTTTGAAATTCTTCGATTTCTTTGGTCAATTTGTAAATCATCTCAGTTTTCTCGTTTATTATATTGATTGCTTTAGGCAATTTGTTCACCATAAAATTAGCAAGTTCTACACAGCGTTCTCTATCTAATTTAGCACATATTTTACGTTTATTTTCTATATCATTGTATAGACTTATTATTTGTTTATCCATATCATCAATATTTTGTTCAGTCGTTTTTTGCCTTTCTGTAGCTTGTAGTAGATTTTGTACAAAAGGTATACTTTCATATCTTGTCTTGCAATCCATCCACAGAACCTCATATTTCTTTTCTCCATCGGCAACGCGCTCTATAATATCTGATTTACGACTTTTAGCTAGGAGCCATTCTTTCTTTATTTCGACATTAGCTGATTTAAGCGTCTCTTGAGCTATTAATTTGCTGAAATATTATGTAGATTATTAAGTAGGTAACGTTTTTCTGTCACATTGCTCTTTTACCTAACTACCGATAGCGATCATACCGCCGTTAGAATTTTAAAAATCAATGTGAGACCTAAACCTTAACATTCATTTAAGCTTTATTGATTTTAATACAAATCATTGCCTCGCTACGCTTGACAACGCCGAAGAATGACTAGGTACCTAAATGACAATACCGAGTCGATTTAGGATATTATGATCATTTAAAAGTAATAAGTACCTATATCAAGCAAAATCGATATATAATAGCAATACTTAATCTGCCAACAAATGACGATACAAAATAGCAATACTTAATCTGCCAACCTAGTCCTTTATGCCATTTTCCTTATTACCTTACCTTCTTATTTCTTGTTCAGCCTGTTTTATCTCCGTCTCTATCTTCAAGTTAGTGTTACTGATGAAGTTGCACGTTTCTTTGTGCCGTTCTGATTGTTTTTTCAGTTTATCAAGCAAAAAGGCTTGAGCTATATATAATAAATGACATATCATATCATATAATATATTCTATCAAGGTTGTTTTGGATATAAGCATCAGCATCATCTTTTTAACTCGTCAAATAGCGGACAACCAGATACAATACAAAACACATTGGGGTCAAGCGTTGGGCAAAAGATTATTTGTCAACAAATCAGCATTCATCTATGCACTTTAGAAACAGACCGAGATCACGCCACGTGTCACAGTCAGCCTGACCAATAAAATGAATAGAAACAAAGCAGTCATCATTTATTCAGTTTGTAACTTCATCAAAGTGGTATTGTCTCTCAAGCTACAATTATTTAAGTTACAATGTAGCAGCAAACAGAAACTAGTTTCATCACAAAAGCCACAGCTTTGGTGATAAATAATCACCAAATTTTGTGATGTATTGAACACGTAAAGTGTATATTTTGCTTTATCTAGAGAATACATTCCTAACTCTAATTAATTAAGTATAGGTACCTGCACTTCTAAAATCTAAGATTGAAGTGCAGCAGGTTCTAGATTTAGAACATTCGTTTTATATTAGGTACATCTTCTAAAATGTCTGTTTGTAATAAAGACGTGATAGTAACTGATCAAGTCCTTTTAGATAGGTACCTATATTTTGATATTTATATAACTAAAAATGTTGTTATACCTATTCATTTTAAATTATTATTATATTAATTTATACAATCTTCTGTACAAACAAAAGGTTCAACCATAAAACTGACTACGCTTTCGTAGTTTGGTATATTTCTCTATTAAGAAATTTCTAGTTTAATTACAATATACCTACAGTAGATTGCAAAGCTATTTACTTGTACCTACAAGTATATTATATACTTGTAGATAGATTTACCTGCATCGATCCAACCTAACCAAATTTACAGTAACTAAATAACAGTACTATCTACTCACCCTTAATGCACTGGGTAGAGAGAATAACTTTTAGTTGAGACTCATCTACTTCACTTGATATCTTTTCTAAGGCTTGTACATCGTTAGATTCCTCCATAATATAGGATTTATTTCAAAATAATTGAAATAAATAATATCATTTACGCGGAATACGATAACCCAAACTACTTTTACCATAAATGGCGGTAAAAGTTTTTTTTTCCTTTCTATAAACAACAAATACTCTTTTGGAAAACATTGTTCTTTTTTATTTTACATTAACTAGTATAGGTACCAGTTTTTACAACACAAATGTTGAAAATATGTAGGTACTCCTAATTTAAAATGATTCCTATATCTTTTTTAAGATATCCCGAGTTGATTATCCTTGGTTAAGAAGTTTCTCAATTACAGGCAGGCGACGTCCTTGGGTATCACCAATAAATAACCAACGTTATATAGATATTAAGTATAGTATAACAAGGCTTGCACAATACACTCGGAACGAGCCTAAATTATATTTTATGATAATTTATGTATGTATGTTAGGAGCAGAATAATTAAAATGATTAATTATGTAAATACATATAAAAAAAATATCGATCGTCATCGATCTTATCTATGTCGTTTCTCGCAATTTTAATGACAATTAATCACAGGTAGCAGAAAATGTATGGATAGGTAATACATTAGATTTTCTTTTTAATAGTATATAGTTAATACATTATAATAAATACAAAATTATAGTTGTTACGGAAATAAAACCCACACTTTAATACCTAAAATTTATTTAACAAAATAGTGTCATACAGTTATTTAAAATAACAGACATAAATGATAATTTGCAATACAACCTAGCATCCTAATTAAACCAGGTACTTTTCAAAAATTTATCCCACTAATAAAAAATAATAAAAGTAAAAGGACAAACAATGACGAATGCTGCACGAAGGAATGTTGGCTAACGCTAGTGGTCACACATTCACCGTGCGATGCGCGAATCTAGCTGTTTACACTGACCCACTTTAAATACTCAAGTCGCAACATTAAACATGGCGTCTAATTTTCTAGATGCATTTACAACCTTCGGCGCCGACGTAGTAATTACGAACTGCCACTATATTACAAATTTTCACATGCAGAACACATCCACAACTGTTACAGACCTCAACTGTTACACCGCATCCGATCGATATGGTCACGCTCTACTAGCTCTCTGGCAGCTACAACTTTATAATACTGTTAGCGGAACTAGAATAAAATTGCTTTTGTCAAAGATCGTAAGGACACATGTTTCAGATGTTCCAATTTAACTAAATATACTATCTAGAATATAAAAACACAAGTCACTCTTTCAATATACATTAATATTTAAATTAAAATTCGCTCTCAAACGTGGTTGACGATGCTTAAACTATTTAAATTCTAAACATGAATTTTAATAATTGTATAATATATTTTACTGTGGGGAACCATTTCTGGGCTAGTTTTAATATCCTAATATTACTTTGGCTTCATTGACTGGGCTGATAATAATAATTTAAATACCTGCGTCTGGACAAGTATGAAAACGAGATTGAATAAACTCAGTGGCGTAGCTAAGCGTGGGCGAAGTGGGCCCTCGCCCACGGCCTCGCACTTAAAGGGGCCTCGCGAGGCCTCTTTAAATGCGATGCCATCAGACTTAAAATAAAATCCTTACTAGAGGACTTCTGTAAAGCAAAAAGCCGAAGAACATTAATTATAAGTTACAAAATAAAACCTTTTTTCAAATCTATATGCTTTTCAATATTCTCCCATCGAGCATTTATATTTTTTCACTATCATAAGTAGGTATGTCGTGTCAAAGCATGTTTAGTAAGATAGATTATTGGGTAGATCTTGGGAACGAAAGAAAAGGGGCCTCGCTGATGCGACTTTGCCCACGTCTATATTAGTCCACGCTACGCCACTGAATAAACTCATCATGTGGGAGTTTAATGGCAACACAAATATGAACAAATGAGGAGATACATACATTTACGCAAATTATTGATATGAACAATATCCTAATCAGCAGTGACAGGGAATGTCTAATGTCAATTTGAAGGAAAATCACACAATCGATATCAAATATTCAGCTGTGAGAACAACTCATAGCATGTCAATCTGGAATAACTTAACAGTAATACTTATAAATACAAGTTTTTAAGAATACCTACTGGGTCCCACTTCAAATTATAATAGTTTTAACATAAAATTAACATAGTTTGTACCGCCAACATTCACTAAGTGCGATAATCACTTTGCGATTACATAAAAAGAAATCGATACATACTCGTAGGTCGCGCTCTCCGGGCGCGGGACGTATAAATGGAAAATACCCTGCGTATGTCCTTTTTATGTAATACACAGCGACTTGATAGTAATTTGTCTACTTTTAAAGTTACATCAGTCGAACGGTAAATTTTTGAGGAAAATAGTTTTTACATTCAAATATAATATACATTTTTAACAACATCGAAACTCACCGACGGCGAACTAAAACGTACATCCGAAAGATTTCACCTCGGAGCGACCATTACGGCGGCGCCCCGACGCCGAAGCGTCCGAAAGGATCACAGCTCTCTCAGAATTTCGTCCGAAAGGAGGGTAATTCTTAACGTTTTTTTTCTAGGGGGTGGCCCCTCGGCCCGACTCGCGCCTCATTAACTGTAGTGCTGCGGCGGCAGGATCTCCGTCAGCAGCCGCTTCAGGCTGTCAATGCCCGTGAGGAAGCCGCAGTCGGGCCCGTGGTGCGGCGTGGCCGTGGCCAGGGGCGACTCGGCCGCCGCGCCCGCGAACGCCGTGTGCGCGAAGTCGATCATGCGGATGTCCACGCGCTCGTCGGGCGGCGGCCGCACCGGTGCCGGCGCCGCCCACGCGTCGCGCGTGCGCGCGCGCTTGCCGCGCTCCGCCGCCTCGGCCTCGGCCTCGGCCTCGCCGCGCCACGACTCGCTCGACGTGGACGAGTACGCCATCCAGCTGTCGGCCGAGTCGGGGCTGGGCGGCTGGCGGCGCGGCGAGTGGCCCGCCACCTCGCCCTCCTCGTAGCCGCCCATGGTCTCCTCGGAGTGCGGGCGAAAGGGCTCGCGCACGACGGGCGCGTCGGACGAGATCTCATCGTGCAGCGTGGACATGTCGAAGTGTCCGGGTGACGGCGCCAGCTCGGCCGAGCTGCTGGACGCGTCGCCGTCATACTCGCTGGCCACCAGGCTCGCGTCCTCCGCCGCCAGCGCGCTCGTCACGTCACCCTCGTACACTATTAGCAATGAGCTGCAACACCAAATTTAGAGTCAAGTTCGTGAACAAAGCTATATTGTAATTGTTATTTAGCAGTTACCATATCAAAGACCCAAAATTGAATAAGGACAATTCAAATGCTGAGACAGCCATCTACTTCTAAGTTACTTACTCGTTTTCAACGAGACGTTTAAGAACGATAATTTTCGTTATTATAAAAATATTATTAATAGATAATCATACTGAGATATAAATCAAATTTAGTTATCAATGCATCAATTAACGGCACACGTTGCGATCTAAATCCATATCCCTATCTTAAACAGCGCAATACCGGGCGCGCAATTTAATACGTAGTCAATAAAAAGTGTGTAAACTGACCACGAGTAGAATCTGTAGCTGGTTTGCTTGGCGATGGCGCGGCGCAACGCGTCCAGGTCGCGCAGCACGCGGCGCACGACGCGCGCGCGCAGGCCTCCGCCGGCGCCGGCCGCGAAGAAGTCGCGCAGCGCCTCCCGCAGCCCGCTCTCCGACAGCGCGCGCCCCCAATACTTGTCGCGCCGCACGCACGCGCCCGTCTCTGGCACGTACACCTGACGATACAATCACATTTTAATTCTACGTACTATAAGGAGATTTACTGTCGATTTCGAGAGTCATACTAAATAATGAGTTGTAAAAATGATGAACGTGTGATACAAGATACAGTGGATTAATGAATGATGAATGTTGACATGTCACACCTGCATGCCGCACAGTCGCACGCCTAGAGTGGCGGACGTGCTCGCCGCACACTTGGCGATCTGTTTACTGCGTTTCTCTGCGGAAGCATCGTCGCCGTGCTGCCGCGTGCCCATTTTGAGATCAAGTACGCACGGCCGTCGATATGAAGATGTTATATTCTCCATCATCAGGAAATCTACAAAATACTTGAAGCTTAGTACCGTTTTACCTATATGCGTGTCTGCACCCGACATTAAGAAAATATTAACAAATGAAACTTACACTGCTTGTTTGTGTTGTCTATGTGTGCAATGCTTTTAAGCACATCGCTTGCATTGCCATTTCGGTGAACCTTAAATCTGTAAAAGGAAAACAGCAGTTGTATTAACATGTCGCTGGCTACTAAATACAATCGACACATAATCATAGTTTAGGAGCTAATGAAACACAGATTTGTGGTTATCTGTTATATTGTTACATTCAATCAAATAGTATCATTACCACGACTCCACGACGCAAGTCATCGGAGGCTCGCAGAGTGTGAATGGGTCGTGCATCGCTCACGCGTTAGTGGGATAGGCATGTAAGTATTGCGATCGAATGAATTAATGGCGACGTCGGTTGCCGGGGACGTACGCCAACGTCAAAGCTTCTGAAATATGATAAAGGACACATGACAAGTGTCGAGGAGTGTCGGTCGCGCCGAGCGCGCCGCGTGCCGCGAGTCGCGATACGCACTTGAACACATCGTCGCGCTTGCGCTTGCCGCCCAGCGACTGCTTGCGCCCGTTCTCGTCGCGGAAACATGGAGAGTACCGCTTGTCCAATTTGGGGCCACCAGTGTTAGACGCCTGCATCACGCCTGAAACAAACGGCCTCGCCATCAATACACGCTCTCCGGGAACACCTACACACACTATTGTTAGTTATTAGGTATATTACTGCTTCTATATAAAACATCACTTATTTCCAATTGAGAAAATATTTAATAACTAAAAATCAAAAATAATCATACTTTTCACTTTCATATTAATGAATGAAATATGTGAAACGATAGAAGATTCAAAAACTCAGAAATATCCCCAGCCGGGTGTCGACCCCGAAGCTGGCCAGTGTGTTACTGGATCGACATTGGGACATAGAGTGAGTTCACTTTATCAACTATCTACGTTGGTAAAATCAACAGTAACTTACTATGGTGCAACTTGCCAGCGTTATATTGATGGAGGAAGTGAAAAAGGTTAAGTACTTTGTTTTTAAACAGGGTTTGTATATCTTTTGTATTGTATCTCTTGGCGCGTGTCATTGTGTCAGTAATCGTGTAGGTATGTCATCAAACTATTTTGATATTGTTGTATGTAGTAGAAAATGCATGTACGTGTGCGTATGTGTATGTGTGTGTGCTGTGGGTGTAGTTTTTAAGTAAAGGTTTACAAACCCAAAATGTAAAATTACCGCTAGGGCGCTATTAGGGGCGGTTGTGTGGTGCCGCGTCCGGCGTCGCTCCGCCCGCCGCAGCGCCGCAGCCCTTGCGACAACAAGGAAACTAATATTGTGTTCCTGACCCCAGGCCCGCTCCCGCTCGCTCGCTCGCACTCAAACCCGCCCGCCGCGCCCGCGCCGCCGCGAGGCACGCCATCAACCTCCGACTACGGCTCAACAACAGCCTATGCCTATGGCGTTCGCTTCAATACCTCCAACTTTTACTTTTGTTACGTATTTTTGTACTCTGTACACACACCGAGTACCGTGCACCTTTCTTACGTATACATTGTCACTAAAATACTTCACTAATACAAACAGAGCATCTTATCAGATCAGGAATAGTCAGGTTACTGAAGAAAATTTAAATTTCTGAGACAAACATTTCAATAACTTTAACAAGATCATTGATAAGTTTCTCTATCTAGCAAAATAAATTGAAAAATACAAATACATCTCGTTGTAATATCAAACAATAAGCCGATCCAAAGTTTATCCTAAACAGTTACATGCGACTCCCATCATTTAATCATAATAAGCAGTAGGTATATTAAGTATAGTGCAGTAACAAAAGTAGAAGTCTAACTCGGTATTACTGATGCACAATGTGAACAATATGAGTGTATAAAAGTACCTTAGGCTATTTTAATGTACAACAAAGCTTGGGTAACACTAGAATACAATGATATTGTCATATTGTGCACCGTTGTTATAAACACAGCTGTGTTATTTCTCTCAAATTGTTTGTCACTAATGCTTATTCGTTTAGCTAATGCGTCGTTTGTTTTGATAAATTTTAATTGTAATGGGCTCGTAATACTGCGCAAGTATTTCCATGGATCAATAAATCCAGCTCTATCATTACAACCTCAAGTATTAAAATATAATCATATTCGTCTATATGGACAAATAATTTCTTGGAACAAAAAGTAAATAAGAGAATAATTTATCTTCATTATCATAAGGCACTTACCGAAAGGCCTTACAGTCCCTGTAATTGTTTCAACAATACTGTTGATTCATAGCTATGTAGGTAGGCTAATTTATAATAAACAATATTCATTATCAATATAGTTGGTTTATATAAAGTGCACTTATAGTTTAGCGGTCGGCGGGTTTGCATAGATTCAACATACACACGTCTCTATCATACACATAACTCAATTTGAAAATGACGGTTACGATCATCAAGCAATAAGGAAAGCCAATGTAATATTTTATCATATGTATTATGTTCACAGCTTTATTATATATATCGCAATGCGATCTCACTTGATAATCTTAAGTATCGAATGACGCAAATGATAACATAAATAAATACTTATTAAACTTTAATTAAAAATAACACGTATTGTGTGATTTCAAAACGGCAGCGGCGCAATATAATTAAAAGCAATGTTTCATACATACGATATATATAACGCTGTGGAAAACTGATAACAATATCATTTTTTATTTCATAATTATCAATAACTTCCTTAGTGCTTCAAATGCAAACATATTAAACAACACAATTGATATGTAAATAAAAAAACGAGTAATATCATTATTATAACAGAAAATAATGTAAAATGCAATGAATGAACATGATGCACTCAGCGAATCGTAAAAAAGCGTATCGGGCGGGCATTGATTCGTCTTCGAGTAGCCAAAGGAATATAATGCTCACCTTTGTATCTGGGTACGAAGTTATGGATGTCATCAGGAATGTTCTGGTAGAAATGCAACTCGCGTATATTGAGCGGCTTGATAACTGTACTATCGTTAAGCACGAGCAGTCTGGTGTGGCCCCCAACCTGTGGACAAGTCAACACAACATCTAAATGCCTGTCTTACGTCCGCGCATAGCAACATAAACTTCATTCGCGATTTGACTATAAGACAGCAGTATTACAAGTAAACAATGCCTATCTTTGTAAGACTTCTTTATATAACTATTTACCTTCCTTTTCATAGCTGATGACAAAAATGGTATGAATGTCATGTACATGTATTGATACATGTTTATGCTCTGAGTTGAATTACATGCGAGGGAGAACGTAAATACCAATTTAAACTTACAAAGTAACTGTTCGTTTAATCATTATTAATATGCTGAATTGCAGATACAAGTACCCCGTCACCTAAACATTGACAACCTTGTAACGTGTGACTCATTTGATCGGTTACGTGCATACTACATACGTACCTATATGGTATTTATGTAGACTGGCCGCCGTCGACGTATCGGAGTTTTCCTTATCTGATGATAACGTGATAATTTTGGGACATTCTGTTTCGACAATATTTTGTTCGCCTCTGTGTTTATTTATACACAAAAATATGGTTGTGGTCACTGATTAGTGATCATATTATGTTGATCAATGAAATTGTTTTATTCAGTACAAAACGTGTATTTGCAATATATTTCGACGCAGTTCATGCACATTTGGTGGTCGATCGAATCACTAGCGGGTGAAAAAATAGCGTAAAAGAAATATGGCGGTGTAATGCCATTGACCCGGCGAGAAGGCACGCATCACCTGGGCGCGGCGCGACGACTCTGCCGCCTCACTGCCTCGCCCAGGGTGCACGGAGTCACATTGTACAAGTAAACTTGTCCACAAGCGCATTGATACGACACAAACCTTGATAAGCTACTTTAGCGGTCACTAGTACGTTTACTATAACGCAAATCCTTTGAGTAAGTCAACAAACCTTTGAACGGATATTGTATATATTTACGAGCGCTCTGAGTAGTTGACAACTACGTAAGGAAAATTGAGAATATGTAGAACAAAAAGTATACTTTGATATGAATCATGATACATTAGAAGCGGTTTGAAAAAGCGTAGACAATGGTCGATAGGCGGCGTGTCGCCATGACACGTGAGTAATAAAGTACGACTTACTAATACCGTTTCGCTACGTTCCGGACGACCGACGCGACCGAGCGTCACCACTGTGTACTTCACACCACGTTACACCTACTGGTAATAGCTACTATTATAGCTCAGAAACTGCACACATTTAACATACAGGCAAATCTTTGGGTCTCTGCTTTGAGTATGACAAAATACCTTGAAGACCTTGATATCTGCTGTAAGGTACTTCTGACGAGAAAATTTTGTCCTTTCTCGTTATACGATTACTTGAAAGTATTGTCCCTATTTATAGTCTTAAGGCTGAATAATGTGTAACCGCACTTGAACCGCACCCCGCGATCGATATACATTTAGAATTCTTAATAGTCGACTTAGTTGCAGTTGAACAAGGAAAGTCAATAATTTCTAATCAAGTATTGAATGGACGAGCCTCTTTTTATTACTTGATATTCAGGCAATATCAAACACTTGATAAGGGAATTTAGACATAACACTGTAATAATACTCATAATTTAACAGTTTAGATACTTCTGCAGCGTTTTCGCAATTTAACCTACCGTGGAAATTTGAATTACAAAAAAAAAACCAAAGGTCTATCAATAACTACACAGCGTTTATAATAAGGTAGGTAAAATATGTACCTAACTACAAGACAAATGCCGAAGTTGCAATAGAATGACCTTCACAGTAGTTGGCATTAATAAAGGTGGACAGAGTACAAAGCCTTTGTGTTTAAACATCTTATTATACAGAGATTATCTATTGAGGCTTTATTTAAGATGTTAATGGATGTGTACTAACAGAGAACTAATATTTTGGTACCTTAGTGGCACTAAAGCATATAATATTATATTGTTTCTGGGACTAATATAAAAAATATTGTTCTTCTTGTAATCTTAAAAAGCCTAAGTAAATTTTCTGATTTGTGTATAGTTTTGTGTATGTGTATGACCGAAATGCCAAAGACTTGATATCCTATTTCACTACAATACGTTATTTAATATAATTATGTTTCGACATGTCTACAAGTGCCTAAACTGCACACGCGTGCAATCAGTGTAAGCGCTCGTGTATTCTGCTAATGCAAGTGCAAGTGTGCGATACGAAAGTCCCCTAGCGACAGACGAGACATGTGCCTGGTGGACGTCGGTATAGTTTTTATAATAACCTGATTGTGTAGGGGCAGCACGTCGACCTCGTGTCCGTCGTCGGGCGAGAGCGGCGAATGCACCACGCTCACAGCGGGCGGCTGGGCGCGCTTGCGTTCCGCGCCGCGCCGCTCCGGCTCGCCCATACCCCAGCCGAGAGAGTACACCATCACTTCGGCCGAGCCACCGCCGCCACTGTCCACCTGCAACAACACCCAATCATTTCTTATACATTTGCTCTTACTAATCAGACAAGCACGTCGACCAGGAAAATACTATTATAGTTATACGAGACTTTTATGGATAATTCTTATTTTGTAATATTATATACTATAGCCATAGCTTGAATTATCCGTACGTTGACGTAATTCTAATGGTTTCTAAATCAATTACATAACAAGAAACACGTTTCCATAAAATTGAACGTATATTGCGACACGAGGAGCATTGCGTACAGTTTTATTCTTAACGAACTACCTACTTACTAATTGTACTGAATCAACATGCTAAGTTGCCATAATGGGCAACTCTGTTATAGTTTAGATGGAGTGCGAAAAATATATTTATAATAATTCAGTTTAGTTGATATTCAGCTGTAAGTATGTATAATGATATGATGCATATGATGCGCAAATCTTAAACTATTTATTTTTGTTTAGCTTTTCAGTTCTAGGGACAGTTCGTTCAAATTATTGAATTATTAGACCGAACCTTTTTTCAAAACACTTCCTGGAATTTTTTAAACAGTTACTTAAATAAACCATAGACAAATCGAAAGCTGTCAATTTAAACTATTATCAACCACTTAGGAGAGTTTAAACCAGTTTAAACTGTTTAAATATCAATCAACACATATGTTCAATATGCAACGATATATTTTTTTATTAGACGCCAAGATTATAATGTTAATCTTGGCTTCCTCTCCGTGAATTTTATTTTGATTAATATAACGAACCCAAGATCTTAACGAACTATCAAGGACTTTAACGTTATAGCTATAAGTTTATAATCATCTTAATCATAACCTAGTCCAGTGTGTAGCCTAACGGCACTGAGGCCATCCGTAATTGTATTTAAATAACCTCCGGATTACCTAGATTCAAACATGATATAGTTTGCTTAAAAGTAAATAAACACACATCTCACACATCGCAGTGTATATAATTTTTCACTGACTGCCTCGTTTTTGCTCCCTCGCGACATCACATAACACATGTTACGTATTAAACAAATGATGATTATATTTGATTAAATATAATTACATTAATTACCGTCGCATCGATATAAATTGGATACCTTTGATAATTTTATAATGTCATTATTCGAATAGACAAAAAGAGAGAGAATGATGCCAATCTAGACACGCGGTAGCGTGTCAAGTTCAAGCTAACAGAACTGGCGAGGAGCACCGTGTGTAATCTTGCTCCTCGCCTTAACAACACTTTTATATTTTTAGTTAATGTTTCTTGTATATAAAATAAGTAGGTACTCTATTCTCCCACTTTAACCACTACCGGGGCATATGCTACTCAATCTGTGCTATCCGCCCCGTTAAAAAAGACACCGGGGTAGATGATACTTGATCTGTCCCATCTACCCCGTTAAACAACGGGGTCGGCACTACCGGGGTCGATGAAACAATTTTTCCCATCTGTCCCGTTAACGGGGCGGGACGACCGGGGTGGATGGGATGCACCCATAAATTTTCTGCTTCATTGTCCCCCACAGAAAATAATCAAGGGTTTGTTAGATCGGGTGAACGCGCAGGCCACCCGACAGGCCCTTGCCTACCAATCCATCGATTGGGATAGCTTTCATTTAAATAATTGCGAACTATTCTTGCATAATGTGCAGGGCATCCGTCCATTTGCAAAAACATTCTACGTCGTGTTCGTAGGGGTACATCATCCAAAAGTAATGGGAGATCATCCCTTAAAAGTTGGAGAAATCTGTCTGCAGTTAATGTTCTTGAGAGTATTAATGGACCAATCAACATATCATCAATAAGAGCTGCCCAAACATTGATCGAAAACTTTGCTTGAAAAGTGGAAGCTCTTTTTAGCTTCGGGTTCTCTCCTTTAGGACTCCAAAAATGTAAATTTCTGCAGTTTGCAATACCGTCTCTGGTAAATTGGGCTTCATCCATCCAAAGAATAGTTTTTGCAAACACCGGGTTATCTCTTGTTTGTCCCCAAATCCATGCGGACATAACACACCTTGGGATTGCGTCAGTTCCTTTATGCAAATGTTGCACTCGCTGATAGTGATAGGGATGTAGACCTTCTTTCTTTAAAATGCGCCACACAGAAGTTTGCGATATTCCATGTGCCATTATTAATCGTCTTGTACTGATATTTGGATCAGCAAACAAATCACGCAGTACAGCTTCTTCAATAGAGTCGTCGATTATGGCACTTGCCTCGCGAAGATCTCTACTTGATCCAAGTCCAGTAGTAGCCAATCTTCTATGAACATCTTGAAAGTTACGAGCAGATGGTAATGGTCGTCTCGTTGGAAACGTAGCTAAATAAGTTGTACGAGCACCTCTTGCGCTTCCATTACACAGTCCATAATAAAAATGCATATCGGCGATATGCGCCGGAGGAAATCACTCAAACGGGGCATCACAAAACAAGAACACACGAGTAGCAGCGGCGAATGATTCGGAGCGACTGATTCTTTCTGTAGACCTGGCCCGCAATTTATCCCTTACCCTGCACCTCAATCCCACCCCAAACTACCTGAGATAGATAATGCAATTTTCAAACAAAGATGCACGTGGTGGCGGCAAGGTCTTTGTTTAGCCCTTCATAAAAACTGTTTTGTTTGGGATACAGATGTGGTTTTTATGTTGTTTTAAAGCTTATTAGATGCAGATTAACGTCAATTAATAAAAACTAGGGGCAATGGCGACGTTTTCTTGAGTTTTTTAACAATGTTTAAAAATACATTGTACAAAACTCAGTTTTGGTCTGAAATGTTCCTTAATTTTATGCCACCGGTATTTTTTTGGTTGTGAATAGTATACTGTCGTTATTGTCTACACATTGCGTATTATTACTGTTTTTATTTCAATACGATTAACCACCTGGTGCAAAAGTTACAAGGTTTTCTTGGTACAAGATCCATAACTACTAAAGAAAAAATATAAGTAGGTATAAATCGAAGAATATTTTATTTTATTTTTTTATTATTTTTCCTAGCGATAAGTTGATGTCTAGTTTTACTCATTTTCATATGTGCACTTTATGAAAACTCACACTGTATAATAATATACAAGAACTCGTTTTTGTGTAGTCTTGCACACATGCGCATGACGAACTTCACCTACTATCATTACATTGAATATTGTTTCATTGTTTGCGTTAAAACATCACACACCAAAGATATTCGCTCGGATCAATATGCGATTGTATACCTTACGATGCTACTCGACTTTTGTCTTTGACCGTACCTGGTAATAAGCATAATAAGATTGAAACTTGGTATGACATAAAAAGAGATTTGAATATTGAAAATATAGAAAAGTTTTAGCACTGTTTAGGGGCTCTAAGCTTTAAGGAAATGTAAGAAGAAACTGATTGCGACATGGCCTTCACCATATTTCAAGATCTTTTCACGCTCTTCTATAAATTATGTTTTCGCCAAATCAGAGTTAGAAGAAGCAACAAATCCATAAAAAATAAATGGCTTAGCAAAGGCTTAAAAATATCATGCGTTAGAAAAAGAACCTTATATTATGACTATCAAAATAATACAATAAGCAAACGGTATCACAAAAAAAAATACCAACGATACACTAGAATTTTACGAAAGTGCATTTGGAAATTACAGCAACTAAACAACGACGCTCTTCTTAATAATTCAGATAATAAATTAAAGCGGCATGGTCTATTATAAATAATAACTTAGGAAATCACAATAACAAGAACACTATCTCAAAGGTGATAAATTAATTAATAATCCTAATGCCATAATTATGTAATAAATTTACTTAATAATTATTTAATTGAATTGACATCCAAAAATAATTGCTATAATGATTTTGACGTCTAAAATCATTATAGCAATATAATGGTTTATATTGCTATAATGATTTTGGTTTCTGAGACCAATAAATGAGACGGACATTATAAAGAAGATAAATTCTTTAAAAAGTACGAGTTCTACGGGATATGACGAGGTTTCTACAAGAATAATTAAATCCATTGCAAAAATTATGACAACTCTTAGCTATTTGATTAATCTTTCATTCCAATAAGGTGTTTATCCAAATAAGCTAAAGCAATTGGTAATAAAATCATTATTCACAAAGGGAAACCAGACCGATATGGGTAATTATTGGCTCATTACACTTATACCAATATTCGCAAAAAAATTTGTAAAGGCTATGCATGGCAAAGTAATTAGTTTTATAAATAAATACAATATTATCGTAGAAAGTCAGTTTGGATTTAGGAAAGGCAGTTCGACAACCTTAGCTTGCTTTCATTAGTGAAACTGATTACAGAAGCCCGTAATAATAAAATGTCTGTTCTGTCACTATTTTTAGATATGAGCAAGGCTTTCGACCATATTCCACACAAACGACTTCTCTATAAATTAGAAAGATACAGAATATGGGGTAAAGCACAGGAGTGGTTTAAAAGTTATATGTCTAATCGCCAACAGAGAACTGTAATCTTCAAAATAGAAAATAACATTAAAACAAATACATCAGAACTAAAAAGTAACACTTGTGGTGTGCCACAAGGAAGTATACTGGGCTCACTGTTATTTAATTTATACACAAATGACTTAAGAAAACGTCTGAAACACGAGTGTATCCAATTTGCGGATGACACTACATACCAATATATGTATAACATAATTTAAAATATTACCGACGAATAAGTTCAAAAGTAAAATGTTTTCTTTTCTTTTAGACAAGTGCTTCTACTCTGTAAATGAATTTGTTAATCACAAATTTTGATTTATAGGTACTATTAACAAATTTTTATTGACTACAATTTTAATTTATAAATATTTACTCACGTTGTAACTAATATTTTGACATTATTATACCATTCCTTGACATTGTAATTTAATTTGATAATATTCGGACATTTTTATTGTTAACTGAAATATTATATTAATTTAATTCATTAATCATTAGTTCATTACACTATAAAATTAATTGTCTACTCAAGGAATGAAATCATAATTTTAATATTTCTACACCAGCAATGGTAGTATGTGTGAATCAATGTTCAATATATATGACCCTAATGTACTATATACTTAGAAATAAATGCTATTCTATTTTAATACAATTTAAGCATAATTTAATTTACGAACTAGAACGAGTCAAGACCTAGATTCAGATATTAAATAATGTATAAGTTCACAGGGAACAATTCCCTATTTGCTTAGCATATTATTATGCTATTATTATCCATAAATCACAAGGCCTTAGCCTTCTCGACATAGACTCCTCTATATTTAGTAAAGGGCAGGCTTACGTTGGACTCTCCAGAGTTAAAACCCTAGATGGAGTACATCTTATCAATTTAGATCCAAGTCAAATCAAGGCACAAGAGAGCTCTATTGTAGAGTACAACCGCCGTTGCGCACGTTATACCGCCCCGACTTGGCCAATTAAGTATAAACAGAAAACGCGTAAAAAAAAAACCGGGTACTGAATGGGCAATTCACTCGAACATTTCAAAGGTACAAGAAAATATAGAAAATAACACAAAAAAGACAATTATACCCCGTAAACATAGGAAAATACAGTAGATTAAAAAACCATTTGGTATTAATTTTACTATGAATAAGTAGCTACTAATAATTTCTGTACAAAAAGTAATGATATCCCATCAAAAACATAAATGTGAAATGAGAGCCAAGTTCAATATTATGATATATGCCTTGGTTATTGACTTCAACGACAATAGAACTTAGAAGAAGTGAGATCTAAATGGGTGCCAAGTTCAATGGTCAGTCCAGAAATTTATTTAATAACAACATAAAATATTTTATAACAACTTAAAATATCATTTCTTCTTATCTTAGGATAATATATTGAAGCTTAGGTTCTGACTTGGCTAGTTTTCATATACCTATTATATTATAGCCTTCGCAAGTTCTAAAGCTGTAAGATCTTATTTTATTCTTCCGACAAGAACAATGGCCAAATTTCTATAGTAGCTGTACCTGGTTTTTATTTGCCATGTCCAGAAACAAATTGAAGTGCGATTGGTTTATTTTCATGTATTTAATACCATTCTGTATGAAAATAATGTGTAAATAGCCTAAATATTTTAATATCGTGAACAAAACGCTGTGCTACTTTGTACCTACATAATACGCATATATCAATTGCATAAAAAATAATACTAACTGGTTTGAACTCTACGTATTTATTTATTTGTACTACTGTTAATAACTCTATGAAAATATGAAAATAATTGCAAGTATTAAGTATTGAACCTTTTAGTATGTGAAAAGAAACGAATCACATCGTAAGGCCCGGTATCCATCAAAGCAGAGAGGAGAGGAGACGAGAGGAGATGTGTTTTGATAAACCAATCAGATTTTGTTAATTCCATATCTCCTATCCGCTTAGCTTCGGTGGAAATGGATCAAGCGGAGAGGAGAGGAGATATTTCATTTTTCTATAGAACTTTGTGCCGCGAACGAGCAAGCGACGCGGCAGAGCGAAGATGTGTGTAGCCCGGCGGTCAGGCGGCGCGCAGCGCCCCCGCTCGCGCGCCCGAAGGCGTCATTCGATTGGCTGGTTTCGAACCATCACAACTCACATCTCTGCTACACACAGCTCACATCTCCTGATTGCTACGTATCTCCTCTCCGCTTTGTTGGAAATAACCTGCCAGTTTCGCAACTCTTCTCCTCTCGTCTCCTCTCCTCTCTGTTTTGGTGAATACCGGGCCTAAGTAAAATGAAAAGATGCGTTCTAAAATTATTATTATAAGTAAGTTAAAGAAAAATACAATATAAAAAAAAATGTATATCTTTTTTTTCTGGCTTCATAGACAGATATTTCTTAACTTTCCTAAAATCTTAAACAATAACGGATTTTTTCATATACAAGACATGTCGGGTCGCCGTCAGGTACGATTTGACCATTGTTCTTTGGCTTGCTGGTAGAAACTAGCCATCGAACAGGGCTCTTCCCTGACTGTTTTACTTAATAATAATTTTCTAAGAAGATAAAAACCGTTTAAATACTTAGATTTTCAAGCCAGTGACAAGTTTCAGTCAGTAAATGTTAGGTTGTAGAACTTGGGCTTTTGAGAGGAATTGCTTGACACTAGAATACTGTATTCACTTGGTTAGCATTGAGCTTATTTTTTATTTAATCATTCGTAGCTGCTACGAACACGTGGAAAGAGCACATGGAATAATTCGAGTGTTACGGAACATATTATTATAACCTTCAAACGCAAAAAATTATAAGTAAATAATATTCAGCTGTTTTTAAATGTTCTATGACAGTGATATAATCCAGACTGCCTACATCCGGTAATCAGTACGAATGTTTTGTTTCACGCTCAATGTAAACAATGACGTATTACTATATTCTTTGTTTATTCTATCAATGAGTTATGTGACGCAAAAGCGGCACAATTGCTTTCTATACTTGTACGTCGCCAGAATTACGTAGCGATACCAAAGCTTGCCAGCAAACAGCCGTAGCCGCCCGCGGCGCGGCGTCACCAAATTAGAAGCGAAGCCGCGGGCGCATCTGTTTCGGACTTCAGTATATTTGTATGACGCGCTAGCCCCGCCTCGCCGATAGTCTGAGGTTCGTCAACGAACCACCTCCCGGCACGTCATAACAGAAGGAAATACGAAAATAGATACCCAAAAAATTTACGTCATTAAATCATACAGTTACAGTAAACAACAGTAGTTTGGCAGAATCTCAGAACCAGAATAATTAGGTACACAGATTGTTCGTTACATAACTAACAGGTTGCCGGTACAGTTAAAAATATACAGTAGCTATGTGGTATGTCAATTATTTATAGGCGGAGGCATGTGTATTATCGACGAGACCTTCAAACTCTTGATAAAAGCAATTTATGCGTATGTAACATATCCTTTTGCGTGCGCGCAACTCAAACGCACAGTAGAATTTAACGTATAACGAGAATCAAATGTTTATAAACGCAAGATAATAGGGTAGAGAATAGGGTCACGAATGTTGAGAACCGGATATAACAGGTTTCGAGAAGACGAGTAGCCGCGGTTTCGACATAAATAGTTAAATTTATTGAATACCACCGACCACTGCAGATCTACTGTTATTATATTACGTAATCCAATGGGCATGGGAATAGATCGTTATGCGTAGTGTCTGCCATCACTGTTTTTTGATAGTTATAGTTTGTCCATTCGTTTATTATCTTTTTGACAGCTACCTTAGAACGTAATAGTTTTATTAACAGACTTCAAAAAAAGGAGGCAGTTCTCAATACAATATTTTTTTTTTATATTTGTTACCTCCGATCTTTCGACTGGGTGAACCGATTTTGAAGATTCTTTTTTATTTGAAAGCTGGTGCTTCCTGTGTGGTCCCATTTAATTTTGATCAAGATTTGACCATTCGTTTTCGAGTTATCGTTAATAATGCGTATTTGGCTACATTGATGATGTTCTCATTTTTGGCAAGATTCACTAAAAACCGAGAAATAAACAAAATTTTAACAAAAAAGAAAACCAACTTCAAATAAGAACATTCTAAAACTTAAAATGCACTAAAAAGTTAATAAATAATTGCATATTCTTGTGAATAATTAAATTATTGTTATTTTTGGAGTCGGTGTCAGCCGCCCGCGCCGCGTGCTGCGTCTGTGTGTAATTGTGCATGCCAATGTTATGTTATGATTATAGGACATGTTATGTTATGTTATGATTATAAGACAACTCATGTTTAATTAGTTACAAACCTACCTTGGCCGACACCGACTCCATTAATAACAATAATTTAATTATTCACAAGAATATGCAATTCTTTATTAACTTTTTTGTGCATTTTAAGTTTTAGAATATTCTTTATTGAAGTCGGTTTTCTTTTTTGTTAAAATTTTGTTTATTTGTGTAAAATCTAACTTTAAGAGGCTTAAAAAAAAAATGTAGATTACATATTTTCATTTCATTTTAATATTTTATATCAGTTTGTAGACATTATAAAACTGTGTGTTTATTTTTGTTGCCAAAATAAATTATTATTGGTTTATGTAATAAATACAGTTACGTTCTATTGCACATAGTGAAGAGATCGAATGCTTTTACAATATTGTAATTAATCGAAATGGAATCAGTAAAAAGGCTTTCGATTATGCTTACAAATTGTATATTGTATATTCGCAAGGGGTTAAATCGAAATATTGGAATTCAAGTAAACCAAGAGTAAAGAACAATAAAGAAGATACCTAGGTTCTTAAAAAATCAAGTGCCTATTTACTTGAAGTACATACTTTCCAAATAAACTAATTAAAACAAATAAAACAAGTAAAATTTTTAAATTATTAATGTATTTAGATGAACTGTCAGACTCTTCATAAAAACTGTACTCGTCATCAATTGTATCCTCGATATTAATGATTAGTTCATTATGTTGAATATTGTCAAAGGCAACACATCACGATAACAAAAATTTAAAAAAGTTAACTCTCAAAAATATTAACCCCTAAAGTCGAAGAAACAAATTCTCAAAATCCTTTTTTAAATAATAATAATAATAATATAATAATATTCTATCACATACATAACACCATCTAGCCCAAACTAAGCAGAGCTTGTACTATGGGTACTAAATAATGGATAAACATATGTATATACTTTTATTTGTAAATACATACATATTATACATAGAAACAACCAGACCAAGACAAACATCCATGCTCATGCACACAAATGTTTGCCTTGTGCGAGAATCAAACCCGCGACCTCAGGAGTGGCAGTCGGTTAACGTAACCACTACGCCATCAAGGCCAACAAAATGAAATTAAAATGAATAAATCAAAGTATTATGTATACCAGTAGGTATACATAATACTTTGATTTATTCATTTAAGTATTACCAATACTTAAATGATAATGTTAAATATACCACTTTGTATAGTAATACAAAGTGGTATATTTAACATTATAATTTAAGTATTCGTAATAAACCTTGTCTACATAGGTATATGTGTTATTTTTTAACTAAAATAATAAGTAATATGTTAAACCAGCAGTATTTTTTTATAACTAAAATTATTTCGGTACATTAAATCGATAACAAAATATTGTAGCATAAAATCGATTATATCTTTAAATCGATTTAGTAACGTGTTAGGGTGTCACTATTTCTACTACTTATCGTACTGTTAAAAACATAATAAGGAATGGACAAACTATAGAGTAAAAACGTAAGCGTCAATGATAATGGAATTGAAGTAAAAAGCCTTTTTCAATTAAATCACAAGGTAATTGTCCATTGTGTACTTAATTCACTACGTTAGAGGACATTATACCAGAAGCTGCAAGTTTGAGGAAATGTAAGTACCTAATTAATAAAATTGCAGTCTAACAACATTTAAACAAACTTTTTTCTACATGTTATAAAGGGTCTGATATTACTACTCATTCCCACAGAAGAAAGTTAGCTAAAATTCTACTAGCCGCTTAAATATAACTAGAGCCTAAAGTAGGTATAGATTACTAAAAACATACCAATAGATTACCTCACAATGTTACAATTATTAGTATCTATAATTAATTAAGTAGATGATATGACTTACATTTTCAGATAGGATCATGTAGAAACGATTAAGTATATCCAAACAATTGTTGAATGTGAACTAATAGTTACTGTTCGCCCGGAAACAGTTTAATCTTTTATAATTTTGGTGACCGTATTGAAATGCCAACTGCTTGATACCCACATTACTTACAAACTTTACAAAATCAAGTACAGTCGAAACCGGATATAACGACATCGTTTATAAAGACGGATCGGTTATTACGACCGAATGACAAGGTCCCGGCCGAAACCTATATTAATTATCAATTAAGTAATCATACGGTGCCTATAACAACATCGGATACAGCGACATATCGTTGAAAACGACGGAACTTTATCGATATTGATCGGCTTTAGCGACCAACCGTTTTACTTGTTCCAGCAAAACAAAACAATTAATAATAATAATATTCTATCACATACACACAACACCATCTATCCCAAACTAAGCAGAGCTTGTACTATGGGTACTAGACAATGGATAAACATACATATATAGGTACTTTTTTTTGTAAATACATACATATTATACATAGAAAGAATTCAAACAATTTAATTAAGTATTATTAAAAATTTATCTTATTCCAATCTATGAAGGAATATTTTAAGCTGAGTACAGCTTCTAGAGTTAGACTACACTTAGTATACACATATACGTTTATTAAAGACAGGTTATATACGTGTCCGCGCATGTAGTAATAAAACTTTAGGAGCGTTAAATACATGTAATTTTATCGGTAAAAACATCCCATTTATGGGGTCTAACTCCAAAACTCCAAAGATGGAGCAATTTTAATATAATTATGACTTACGTATTTAGACCTCTAAGTGATCTAACAATCACAACATTAAACCTAGGTCACACAGATGCATACTTTTGATGTTTTCCAAAAGTAAGCATACTCAATCAAAAACGAATCTTAGCGGCCATACATACGTAATGCTCTACACCCCAGTAAAAGAATCACAAATGTAAGTTCACTAACGGTAGAGTTATTGTTACTCAAATATGTCTCTACGCGCGCCTTTTGTTACGCAGGTAGTCAAACTAAGCCCTTTGGGACTAACACATTTGTAGCGACTACATTATTACACGTATTCCGATAAAGCACATCTTAAGATAAGTTAAAAATGCACACGCATGCAAATGTATACACGCGCCACACTAGTATATAAGCTTTACTTTTACTGAAGTTAAACAGACTATAACACCAGCTGAGTCTCGTTATCCTATTACCTATTGCCAAAACATAGGCAAAGTGGTGACTCCGACGCTACGATTCTCGCTCTACAAGTGGACTTCGCAACAAGAAAATAAGCAACATGAACCAACCAACTTGCAAATCAAGCTACGGCCATCAAGAAACATTGGAAGTAGCGGCTGGTACCACCATCTTATCCCGCATTCCGGAGTTTTGGAGGGATCAACCTAAATTATGGTTTACACAACTGGAAGCCATATTAGCACCACAAAAACAAGGCGTCGATTATAAATATTTTACGGTTATAGCAAAGCTGTCTAAGGAAGAAATACTACCGGTTAGTGACCTCATTACCTCTCCACCATCCACAGAAAAGTATAAGGCCATCAAGGAGCGCTTAATTAATTGCTATGAAGAGTCAGAACAGCGCCAATTTCAAAAACTATTGACTGAAATGGACCTCGGCGATCAAAAACCATCACAACTTTTACGCAAGATGCAAGTTCTTGGAAAAGGAAAAATGGGTGACGAAACCATCAAGCTGCTATGGTTGCGACTTTTACCACCATCAGTTACTACAGTCCTAGCAGTTACAGAAGACATGGATATCGACAAGATGAGCCAGATCGCTGACAAAATTATAACAAATTCAAAACTTATCGAGGTATCAGCTGTAAACGAAAACATAGACAAAACTGATGAAGGGGCAATGGCATGCGTATTAACACAGTTAGCAAAAATACAATTGGAATTAAGTGCAATTCAGCGTGATCACAGAGACCATCGACGCAGCACTCAAAGATATTATAATCGTCAGCATTTCCCATTGAAGTCAAGTTCAAGAGCAAACAGTCGGGTAAGAAAACACTATTGTTTTTATCACTATAAATACGGAAAATATGCAAGAAATTGTATTGAACCATGTAATTGGCAACAAAAATTTAACTCAAGAGACCAGGGAAATTAATGAAAGCGCAGACTACGGCGGATCTCTGTGCTATTCACCCGTCCAACCGCCTCACTGTTACCGACCGAAAAAGTGGTATGAGATTTTTAATTGACACGGGAGCAAATATTTCAGTTATCGGCAAGACACAGAGACATTCATTTACACAAAATGAACAATATACACTTTATGCTGCTAATGGTACAAAAATCAAGACTTATGGCGAAAAACCTCTTACTTTAAACTTGGGATTACGGAGATGTTTTTCATGGAATTTTGTCGTCGCTGATGTGACGCAACCAATTATAGGAGTAGATTTTTTAGAGCATTATAAGCTATTAGTCGACATAGCTGGTCGAAGACTTATTGACAGGGTAACTGAGCTTACAACGCATGCAACCCTGATCAAATCGACGCAGCAAGCAATTCGCACTATTGACATCGGAATGAATCCTCGCATAACTCAACTTTTAAAAAATATGAGGACATTACGAGGCCTTCCTCCATACGCACTACCCCAAAACACAAGATTGAGCACCATATTATTACTAAAGGACCACCCGTATCTGCACGTGCCAGACCATTGCCTCCAGACAAATATCACATCGCTAAAAAAGAATTTCAAAGTATGATGGAACAGGGCATTTGTCGCCGTTCTGATAGCCCATGGGCTAGCCATTTACACATGGTCAAGAAAAAGGATGGTGAATGGAGACCATGTGGCGATTATAGAATGCTCAACAAAGCGACTGTGCCTGATAAATATCCACTTCCACGATTAACCGATTTTACTTATATATTGGAAAAAAAATACGTATTCAGCAAGATTGATTTCCGGAAGGCTTACCACTGTATTCCAGTTAAATATGTGGAAAAAACCGCTATTATCACTCCTTTTGGACTTTTCGAATATTTAAGAATGCCTTTTGGTCTACGCAATGCAGCGCAAACATTCCAACGATTCATGGACTCCCTATTCAGAGATTTAGATTTTGTTTTCGTCTTTGTCGACGATTGCCTAATTGCCTCGGCAAACGAGATTCTACATTATCAGCAGTTTTCAAACGCTTACAGGAGAATGGAATAACTATTAACCTCGAAAAATGCGAATTCCTCAAAAGCGAGATAGATTTCTTAGGTTATCATAAAACAAGCCAAGGAATACACCCGACTGAGGAAAATTACAAGGCAATTGCAGACTTTCCTAAACCAAAGACAATCAAAGAATTAAGAAGATTTTTAGGCATGCTTAATTTTTATAGAAATATGGTCAAACAGAAGCTGAAAAAGCCTTTGATAAATGCAAGGAAAACATCATGAACGCAATATTAACAGTGCATCCCTCACGCACTGCCCCACTGGCACTTATGACAGATGCTAGTTCTACCTGTATTGGCGCGGTTCTACAACAAAAATCTGGACCTAACTGGGAACCATTAGGATTTTTCTCAAAAAAATTAAGTGAAGCTCAACAAAAATACTCAACATTTGATAGAGAATTACTTGGAGTATACATGGCAGTCAAGCATTTTCAAAGGTTTATTAAAGGAAGGGAATTCTCAATTTTCACAGATCATCGACCTTTGACATACGCATTCTCCCAAAAACCATCATCAAACGATACGCCACGGCGAATTCGGCAATTGGACTTTATTTCACAATATAGCACTAACATTCAACATATAAGCGGACGTGATAATATTGCTGCAGATGCACTGTCACGTATTGAACAAATTGATATGCCATCACCGATTAATTATGCCGATTTAGCAAGATGCCAATCTAATGACCAAGAATTGATAAGACTCCGTGACAATAGGAATTTGAAAAATAAAAACATAATGCTTCCGGGTTCCACAAAAAGCATCAGCTGCGACACATCGACTGGGAAGAATCGTCCTTATTTACCAGAGAAATTTCGAAGACAGGTTTTCGACGTCATTCATGGACTAAGTCATCCGGGCAAGCGAACTACTAGAAAAATGATAACTCAAAGGTATTTATGGTCAGGTGTGAACAAAGATATTAATAGCTGGTGTAAGTCATGCATAGCTTGTCAGAAGTCAAAAGTACAGCGCCACACCATATCACCGGTAGGAAGTTTTATGCCATCGCAGCGTTTTGAGCATTTAGACATCGACATTGTTGGACCATTACCTGTTTCTCAAGGAAAAAGATATTTAATCACAATCATAGATCGCTGTACGTCATGGCCTGAGGTAATTCCGGTTGAAGATATCACAGCCGAAACAATATCTCGTGCACTATATGAGGGATGGATAAAAAGATTTGGATGCCCGTTACGCATTACTACGGATCAAGGTCATGGACAAGAGAATGAAACAAATTGCAAGAAACAGTCAGCATAAATGCATTGGATAACCACTCACGAAGTATCTTGACCTAGGCAACGCACCGTCACAACAAGCGTCAGCACATATTTTTACTCGACTATTTTTCGGAATCAGCAATGTATTATGTCATTAAGCATACGTTTGAGATTGTATCTATAAATAGAAATTGTAATAGTTAAGTAGGAATTGTAATAATTTTTTCATTTTTAAAGAGGGGTGTATATGTAGCGACTACATTATTACACGTATTCCGATAAAGCACATCTTAAGATAAGTTAAAAATGCACATGTATACACGCGCCACACTAGTATACAAGCTTTACTTTTACTGAAATTAAACAGACTATAACACCATCTGAGTCTCGTTATACCTATTACCTATTGCCAAAACATAGGCAAACATTCATTGCCTTGCACCCATGTCGTGGGCTCACTATTGCCGCATTTGAGAGAGCACACGAACCCACGTCGAGGGCTCATGTTAAAAAAACATGTTTCTTTGCAAATACACAATAAAAAATTAAAATAAAATAATACAGTATATTTATTTAACAAACATTGTTCAAAAAATGCGAAAACCTGGCGCCGTTTAATGATTGAGGCAATTCAATCGGACCAATGAGTTTGTTATTCAATAGAGCAGCCTACACGTTTATCGAAAATTCATGTTGGAAACTTGCTGGTCTTATAGCGTGGGGATTTTCAGCTCATAGGGATCACAAACTTCCGCTACCTGCATAGGTAGGCATATACAGGTTGCGGAAGTTTGTGATCCCCATTCTTGTAAACTTCGCCTCATCAGTCCACACAATTCTCCTCGTAAAATTTGTTTTTGCGCGTATTGTATTGCTGATCCACACACAAAAAACTGACCTTGATGGACAATCAACGTCTCGCTGCAGATTTTGCATTTAACGAAAATGATAGGGATGCAGACCTTCTTTTTTTAATATCTCCCACACTGTGGTTTTTGACAAACCAAGGCGTAGCAATTTTTCACACACTTAGTCTGGGGTTCCTCGCTATTTCACTTAATACATTACAACCACTTTCGTCCATTACCTTAGACACACGTTCAACTGGGGGGCAGTCAACTAGGCTATTGTGTTGTTGATAAATGTCCGGAAGTTTGGAGTTGGCCGATCACGATATCTTCTTGCGTATTCACGCACTGCGGTACTTGCCTTACCATTGCAGAAACCATAAACAAAATGCATATCTGCGATGTGCAAATTAGAGTAACCGCGACCTCCGCGTGGCATCACGAACAACTTTAAAGTTTTGATGAAAAATAGTAAGCTACACAACCACAGAGCAAGGGATGTAGCAGCACTAGCAGCTAATTAATCTTCGTTGCTAAGGCGCAAGACACACAGAAAAGACGTAAGACGAGGACGCGTCGCAGACGCGGCGCTCCTTCAATCAATTTCCATACTAAATGTCTATACATTTTGTATGCAAATTGATTGAAGCGTCGTATCCGCGTCTCGTCCGCGCTCTGTCTTTTCTGTTTGTTTTGAGTCGCGACGCTTTTATACATTTTGTATGAAAATTTATTAAAGGGGCGCCGCCGCGCCGCGTCTGCGACGCGTCCTCGTCTTACGTCTTTTCTGTGTGTCTTGCGCCTTAGTGCTAACAGACTATGTATGACGCAAAGGAAATAATCCACACAAATATCTTTTATCTCTTTCTCACCAACGACAAAAACATATTGTTTTCGGTTCCGCATAATCCGGTTTTGCTACCTGCGTAGGAAAGGGCGTGCGTAGGGACATCTTTGAGTAACAATAACTCTACCGTTAGTAAACTTACATTTGTGATTCTTTTACTGGGGTGTAGAACAACTCAACAGCTAACAATAAAACTAATAAAACATACATTTCTACGCTTAAAGATTTTAAATTAAGTAACGTTAATTTAAAATGTTAAAATAATGTATGAAATTGTGCTTGAAATTTATCTTTTATGACTCATATCATAACAAAAGTAACTTGCATTACGTAAGGCCGCTAAGGTTCTTTTTGATTGGGAAAGCTGTAAACTTTTGGAAAACATCAAAGTTCTGTGTGACCTAGGTTTAATGTTCCGATTGTTAGATCACTTAGAGGTCTAAATATGTAAGTCAAATATTAAAATTGCTCCATCTTTGGAGTTTTGGAGTTAGACCCCATAAATGGGATGTTTTTACCGATACAATTACATGTATTTACCTCTCCTAAAGTTTCATTACTACATGCGCGGACACATTGTATAATAAATAGCTCTTACAAGTACCTACTAGCAGATCCTTGCTAACCTACCTACGAATCCGCGTGTAAATTTATACTAATACATACATGTAGACTTGTCAATAAATGATGGTGGCTATGGATGATACTAATAGGAAATACGGAATAAGCAATGAAGAGATGTTTTATATTCAACACTAGCACCCAGTTTCTGAAAGGCAAATCAATGACGCGCTACGTGTTAAAATCAAACTCAGATCTAGTAATTTGATTGACTGTTGCAAATTCAGTCAGTTAACATGCAGTTATCCGTCTGTTAACAAATTTTACGCTTGTAGACAAGCCAAAAATAGATCTTTCGGAAACGGTTTTAATTAGTTAGAAATACAGATAAGATCGATTTAGATTTTAGATCCATATCAGTAGTTTTGAATGACTGCATTTAAAGCTATTTCCTTAAAATCGAGGTATATTGGTATTCATCATTGAAATAAACTTGCAAGGTTGTTTGTCGATTGTAAAATTCTGTGCCATGTTGGTGTTTCGGGTGAACATATACGCTATACTCGTCAAGTTAATACATCGACCCTGGCGTAAACAAACACAGCAAGAATTCTAGGCATACAGCTGTGTATTTCTGTATACATCATTGACATCTTCTTGTAGACTAATAATCTTATTTTCAGACAACCGAATCTAGTTTAGTAATATAATTAATAATATTTCAAACAATGCACCTAGTTAAATTAGTGAACTTGACTTCGGAATAAAGAATTTTAATTACTTTGTTACTGTTCTGTTTATTCAAGTACATTGCACTAAAACAGCACGTAATACCTAAATGTATTTGATTAATTAAGTTCGAGGTACTATTATATTATGTTTTGTTTATCAAGTGAGTGTATAAATGCCTTTTAATGTTGCTATGAGAGGAATGAGGTCCACGTACAATCCAGAAAGCGCGGGTGCAGAGACGCACTCTCACTTGTAAATTTAGGTCACTAGGTTACGCCTGCATGGGGCTACGCTTAGAATGTGTTCCTGATATAAATTCAATACACATAACTGCCCTCAAAACAAAGTCAGTTTTAGTGCGTTAACTAGTACTTGAAGACTTAAGTCAGATTAAATCTATACTAATATTATAAACCTAAAAAGTTTGTTTGTTTGGTTGAACGCGCTAATCTCAGGAACTACTGGTTCGAATTGAAAAATTCTTTTAGTGTTGGATAGCCTATTTGTCGAGGAAGGCTTTAGGCTATATAACATCACGCTATGACCCACGGGGGCGGCGCAGTAACTATAAACGCGGGTTAAACCGCGGGCACATCTAGTTCAAGATAAAGGTACTATAAGATCATTTTATAAGAAATCCGCTTCGACATCCAAATATTTGGCAAATGTAAAAACAACAAAAAGAACGCGTTCCATCGAAAACATTGCAGAATACTCGAGATCACACAGAAGCGATAGATTTAAATAATGTAATCACGAGATAATGGTATGTGACATAGATAATGCACCGCTGTGATCTGCCAACAGCCATTCTAGCTTATTACACTCGTTGCTGAGCACTACAGAAGTCGGTTAAAAAGCAATCAATAAAGAGAACAGTCAAGTCGTAAAGTGTGGCTACTAAATGAATCTAACGAAATGAATCACGTGTATTGACGGGCGTTGGTAGAGGCAGTACCTACACACTGTGAGTAGCGTGACTATCCGTGAGCGTCAACAAGCGACAGATATTTTTATCCCCGATGTTATATTTATAGAATAACCAGAATAAGGCATTATTGATCCCGACAGATTGAGTAGCCGCGAATGCCTCCCTCAGACACTCCAATTTTATCGACTATTGATTCAGTGGAACAAATTAAACCAGACAGCCGTAGCCACGAACATATTTAGGTTTAGGTTTATTTAAAATTATTCCTGTCTTTTATAGCTTCATATTATATTTACGTTATTTTTATATGTATTTAATATCCCTATTTTATTTTTTTATTTTCAATCAATTTAATTTCTTTAACAAAACTATTCGAGATTATTTATTACACTCATCCGTGTTATGTAGAAAGAACTCATCGCTTTTACATAATATTCTTTACAAACAAAATACATTGTTTGATAAATATTATATAAAACATCAAATTAATCATTCATGAGGCATTCGTTGCGTCTTGTAACGTTGGTCTATCTGGGACGAAGCCGTTTACTAACAACAGTAACAGCTCTCATAAAATCTGTACAGCGCCATAAACAATAGAACATTTGCTATTACTTATTTTCGCTGTAATGCCATTTTATTCTGACATTAGGGCTGTAAAACAAGCCGCATGAAAGAAGTATCGTCCATCGTTGTCATACTTAGTGAGAAACGGCACGATGTTGGTTTGAATGAAAACACGCTTATCGAGCCAAACTACTGACTCATCATTTTCATTCAATGAACTTTGTTTTTAAATTGTCGCGATAGTAGTAGGTATATACCCTAAGAATCAAACACATCGGTGAGGTATTCTATACGAAAGTGTGTCCAGAACTAAAGTATCGATTATTTCGCTCATTTAACTAGAGCATTACTAAAAAAGCGTGTAATAATGGACGCGTAGTTTTTGTCACTATATTGCACAACCACGTGTGTGGCAGTACTAATTTAAGTGTGTTACGCAGTACCTTGAGCTTGACTTGGCCTACAACGACACAAAAAATCGTACTACTAACGAACAAATGATTGCATAACAATGTGCAGGTGATTTACATCAGTAATATGTACTTGATCTTGATTGTACAGAGAGGTTTTATACTCCCACATCCAATCAAACGTCACAATTAGCAGTATATATACTAATATTATAAAACTGAAGAGTTTGTTTGTTTGTTTGTTTGCTTGAACGCGCTAATCTCAGGAACAGTAGGTCCGATTTGAAAAATTCATTCAGTGTTAGATAGCCCATTTACCGAGGAAGGCTATAGGCTATATATCATCACGCTAAGATCAATAGGAGCAGAGCACCAATGAAGAATGTTTCAAAATCGGAGGGTTGTTTTTCCTTTTGAGAGCTTCCGCTGCGTGCGCTATGTAAACAGTTAAAGTTTCGTAAACATCATGTATGACAGAATTGTTCCCCTTTAAAAGTTCTAAAAAAAAGTCCGCGACAGCATAATATATGTCTATCTTTTATGGTTGGCTAACTATAACCTTTTTTATACTAACCAATTTTGTTCTAAAATAATGCATTATTTGCGAAGGTGTTTTTATAAACATTATATTAATCCTTATCCAAATAAATACGTTATTCATCACAAGTATTTAATTTAAAACTAAATTGCCCTTTACATCATTCGATTTCAATGAATATCTTAGGAGATATCGCAGTTTTAAAATAACATCGCAGCAAAATAATGATCAAGTACCTACTGCGCGCGCATTAGTTAGCGTTAGCCCAAAGTAACTATTCCACGCGGACGAAGTCGCGGGCAGAAGCTAGTGTATCATATATTATATTGATATTATTGTTGGCGAATTAGTTGCCGTGGGTGGTTCCGGGCAATTATACAGAGCAGGCACGTGGTACAGCACGCGTTCTCTATAGTATTGTACGCCAAGCGAACCTAGTGTGCCAGCTTTAATTACTTCAACGATGTGCTATTAAACTGTGATTGATAGACGTTTGGGACACGCTTAGATAACGGTATCGCCTGCAAAACAAACGTTGCATAAAACGGGGCGGAACTAGCTGTTAAAAGAATAATGTACCAAACTTGACACAATTTCGTTAAAACCTGTTTGTATACTTACGTTTAACGACCAAAAGAAACTCACAAAGTGAAATAAAAATATCATGCTGCAGTTGTTCCAGAAAATCGAGATGCATTAGTCTTTGTTATGAAAGCGAAGCGGAACTAAACAGGGAGTTCAGTTCACAACGGAAAATTCCACAGAGCTTTCTAGAGCCCCACGGAGCACGCAGGCTTACGACATACGACTGCGCTGCGCCTGCGCATGTCTTACTCCGCATCGACACTTTCACTAAATGCGCGATTGGTGCATAGCTACCATGGACCAAACTATTATTAAGCTTAACTGTGCAAGCTTAAAAATTGCAACTGGACTTTTAGTCTTTTAGGAATATGGCGCCGCATGAAAGCCGTGTAAAAGTATTTACAGTATAATTTTAGAGGTCAGTCTACAACTTAACACAACAATAACTTTAATACAAATAACACATATTATGTTTGTAAACGTCTTTGCAAATGAGGTAAATAAAGACGGTCGCACTTCGCGTCGCTGTGTCGCATCGTCGCCGTCGCGTCGTCGCGTTCCATGCAGCCGACATGACATTATTTGGGACAGAAATGACGAACTGTAAGAAAATGTAATATTCATGCGCTATTCAACTTGCTGTGCCAGTTCGACCGGTTTAATAATAACTAATTGTCAAATTAACATCGAATGATAATTCAAGGACAAAGGTTTAAGACGTTCAACGAATCGTTTGAAGACTATTCAGTACATACATAAGAGGCATCCTTATCCAACGGGCTCATTATTTATTTTTGTGAACCAAACGTAGACCACTTTCATGTTCACAAACATATCAGCTAACAAAATATAAAAGAACTGTAGTAGATCTATTCGTCGCTATTATTAAACAGTGATTAATAACTCACTGTGTAGATAGGTATGATGGTAATGACAATAGGTACATTACATTTAGTATCGATAATACTTATGGCGTAATAAGTAGTACACCTCATTTAAAACTGGGAACTACAATCATGGAGGACAATTATGCTAAGTATGATCAGTTGCTCACTAAAATTATCAAACAAATTTCTGCGTACTTGTATAACCTTTGCAACAAGGGTTTTCACCTTTACTTTGAACGAATAAATTATTTTTATTATATGAGGTAACAAAATAAAGTACAAGATCTGAAAATAAAGTATTATTTACTGATCCTGCTTTTTCGTTACCATATTTTGATTGCTTCTAGTAACATATCTATCATCAAGTAATAATTAATATTTATTATCAAGGAACGTCTTAACCGGATAGGTATATATCTACATATATTAAGACAGGTAAACAATTGTTTTTATTCAATTTAAGGAATCTCTATAGCGTTGCTTTAAGTAAACAATTAAATAAAACTGTAAAAGACAACATAAGTAAAATAAAGTATTTTCACATACTTTATTTTCCTAATCTATACTAATATTATAAAGCTGAAGAGTTTGTTTATTTGTTTGTTTGTTTGTTTACTTGAACGCGCTAATCTCAGGAACTACTGGCCCGATTTGAAAAATTCTTTCAGTTTTAGATAGCCCATTTATCGAGGAAGGCTATAGGCTATATATCATCACGCTAAGATCAATTGGAGCGGAGCACCAATGAAGAATGTTTCAAAATCGGAGAGTATTTTTTCCTTTTGAGAGCTTCCGCTGCGTGCGCTGCGTAAACAGTTAAAGTTTCGCAAAAATCATGTATGACAGAATTGTTCCCCTTTAAAAGTTCTAAAAAAAAGTCCGCGACAGCATATGTCTATCTTTTAAGGTTGGCTCACTATAACCCTTTTTATGCTAACGAAATTTGTTCTAAAATAATGTATTTTTTGCGAAGGTATTTTTATAAACATGATATTAATCCTTATCCAAATAAATACGTTATTCATCACAAGTATTTAATTGAAAACAAAATTGCCCTTTACATCATTCGATTTCAATGAATATCTTAGGAGATATAGCAGTTTTAAAATAACATCGCAGCAAAATAATTACCCATTACAGACATAGTACAAACGATGTTTCTCCTGGTTTATTCTGCGTGATTACTACTGGTTCGATTTGAAAAATTCTTTTAGTGTTGGATAGCCTATTTATCGAGGAAGGCTATAGGCTATATAACATCACGCTACGACCCACGGGGGCGGCGCAGTAACAATAAACGCGGGTGAAACCGCGGGAACATCTAGTAAATATAAAGTACGTTTATCCGAAATAACGTACAATACTTCATTATAAAGTACGGTTGGCAACCCTATTTGCAACATATTTTCACAAGTATATTTATGTAATGTTTATATCATTTGAGAATTCATAGGTACAAACTATGACAGAAATATGACTTTTTAACCAACTTCAAAAAACTAGGAGGTTCTATATTCGACTGTATGTATTTTTCTTTTATCGTGATAGTACTTTGAAAGGTTACAAGTAAAGGCCAGCAGATTTAGGATTATACCTGGACCTATATGATTAGAGAAATTATCAAATACTTAAACAGAAATGGATACTAACCAAATGTTGACTGGATTCTTTAGATAATACTAAGTTGCCTAAGTTATTGTGTATCTACGCAAAATAACTAACGTAACGTAAAATAATAGAAAGAATCAAAGCTTTTGAAATGGCAAAATAAGTAAGATGAATATTTTGAAATGGTGATTAGATATCATGTTGCGAAAATATTACCAGAGTAAACTATCATAATTATGTATATATGTATATATACAAAAACATTGAAGAACTTGTTTTCTACGTAATAATTAATAATTGTCGTCTGTCGAAAACAGACCGATACATTTTACATAACATGAAAATGACAAACAAATTCTTCAAACAAACATTATAGTCGTTACACTATTAATTAAGAAATCACTCAATTATGCTAATGTTTTTTATTTAAATTTGTTTGCTCAGCTAACGGCGTTTTAGGTATATATAGGCAAAATTATAAAAAACTTGAAGCTCAATGAGCCACGACACGCATTAGTAAAACAATGTATAAAATATCAAGTGTACGTAGTCTAACGTGTCTAAACGCAATTTAAAAGTCAAATGTTAACCATGAAACAAATAGTTTGGGCGACGAGCGCGCAGTCCGAGTCGAGATAAGAGGCGAGGCGCTCTAGAGCGTGTACTGTGCAGTGAGCCAATGAGACAGTGAGGTCTGACCGTCTGACGTGGTGGTGCCGCGCGGTACGGTACCATCACGCGATTCGTTGACAAATATCAACTTGTTCTCCAACTTAGAAAACATATAAACCAACGATCTCTCAATGAATTTATCAGTCTACATAGAGCGGACCTACCTAAACCAGTTACGCCATTTAGTTGCTAATTAGACGGCCGCAAAAACAATGACAATAAGAAAGTCGAAACAACAAACAAAATGATAGTATAAATCGCATTTTATGTCGTCATTAACTCACTTGACTATAAACTTCCTTGAGCCCGCTCGTGGTGAAATCCCTATTTGGAGCACGTACACGATGAAATTGTCTGAGTCTATCACAAGCACAACCACTACAACTGACACAAAATATTACTCAACACACAGGAACCGAACTGGGTAGAGAGCCAAGCGATATAACACACTTTACAAATATTATCTCGCTCTTTCGTGTTCATAAAATGATACATGAGCAATTTAAAACAGGTTCTTTGTTAAAGCGTAGACTTGCACAAAAAAAATTTATGCAAAAATAAAAGTAGCGCTACGAAGCGCGAACACTTGTTTCTCTTGGCGTTGCGCACTAGTGACTGAAACGATAGCGGGCGAAGCGCGAACCACGAATCAATGTTGCGCAGCGGCCCGCTGTGTGCCGTGTATCTGTAAACAGAGTCGCACACATACACGCGGGGATACCCGTCACCCGACCTAGCCGGAACAGCGGGGGACAGCATTGTCCCGCCACAGGAGCCCGTCTGGAGGTACCTGTTCGACCACTACTGGGCCGTGTAAACGAACCCGATTTGACCTCTGTAACTTTTACAATAATTATAATGGTTAAAACCGAAAAGCTACTGTTTGCTCTGGCTTCCGATCTAACGCAATAACAAACTCATAATATATAATTTTAAACAATTCTCGTGGGCCATACAATGGTGGATCGTTCGGTATTATTTGATAAATAATAATATTTATGAAATAAAACCGAACGATCGACAATAAACCATAGTAAAGTAATGGTTGTATATAGTACTATCTCGTTACTAGGTTATTTAAACAAAAAAATAAATTACCTATCTATCGCATGTAGGTAAAAACTTTACCTATTATTCTATAAAACATATCGGGGTCCAAATTAAGTGGCATTTGGAACAAAAGGTCAACCGGTTAATCCGAAAAAAGAGACAAAATTGTGAATCTCCGATGTAAAGAAATCTTTATTACAAACAACAACAAGCCGGTGTAATCCAGATAATACCTATTAGTTAATAGTCCAGCAGCCACCACCTGTTTTTTAGTGATATTTTCCTTTGAAAATTCTCTATAGAGGTAGCTAATGTAGTGGGCAGGTATAAAACATGTCGATTTGGTGGGGTGTCGAAATTGTCTGAATAACAGTAAGATTTTTTTTCGAATATTGAGGTAATTGGACGATAAACTCGGCAAAACAATTGTCCTACAGAATGTATAGTTTGACTGGAGCGTCCTACACTCCGAATATGTCCCAATAACGAGGTCATCAAAATTATTGATAACAAGCTGATTTTTTGTATGCAGCTTAATAAATATTTGTACAATCAAATGGCCACATAGTCCTACAAATGTAGTGGTACGGTTTACCAGTGCTACGTTTAGAAGTTGTCCATTCCACAGTAAGACTTTTTTCATTAATAACAACTGATTTTGAATTTTTTCCTATCACGAATAAAGTGTAGAACACAATTTTATCACTCTACACAAAAAATGGCATGTATTTCCAGGAATAGATATATTTCGTTCAATACTCTTTCAACGCATTTCTTGTAAGTAATTTAAAGTTTGGAGTAAATCGCTAACATGAAACACGTGTTAGGAATTAGGACACAAATATAATAATAATAATACAAGAGATGGGCCAAGCCGGCGGCGCGGCGTGTTAAAATTCAATTGTTACATGCAATCATTGCAGTGAATCCGTTATTTAGCAAGTAATGCGATAACTTTTCACAGGTAAATACCGAAAAAAATTTGGTTTATATTTAAATATCAATAATATATTTAAACGAATATCTATTCCGATTTTAATTCATAAAAACACGTTCCCTTAAAATCCATGTTTCTATCTCATAAATTGTATTACATTGCGGCTGTGCTTAACTTTCACCACTTCACAATCTTAAATACGCGCGCAATGAATAGTATACATTAAGTTATGCTCAACTATAACCATGATCTGTAGTACGGTCGCTGCTCGCGTTCGACAGTCGATGTATGTATTAAGGCGCGTTTCCACCAAAATTGTTGGCAATTTCAGTGTTTCAAACTGTTTGCAATTCTCCAAAAAATCACCAACTTTTCTTTCATTTGTGTCTACATCGAGTCGCCAACAATTTTGGAAACATTTCAGTTGACTACAAGCTGTCTCCACTAGCATCCACTAGGCAAAATGTCTTCGAACGATGATGATATTATGCAGGCAGCCGCAGTATTTATTATTTTCTGCAACATTATTATTTTATGACATGTTTCTGTATATAAGTGTTTAATCTATGGTTTCTGAAGATCCGTATCCGTTACATTTTTGACGGATCTTTTACTTTATTAATTTTTAATACATAGATTCAATTCTATATGTAGATACACAGACGGACTCATAAACTGCATCAAAGTTCACGATTACTTTCGAATTAATATTTTTGATAAGTATGCAAACTTTATAGATTAAACTAAATGAAATTGTCGACACTGTCCATAAATCATAAAAATAAACAAAATTTAAAAATAGAACTGCTGTAAAAGATAAAATTATAGCCGGGAAAATAAAATTTATGAATAGTCTCAAAATCGTGTGTTATTATTAGAGTAAAGTTTGAAATTAATTCTATTTGTTTTTTTTTTCATTTGCGATTTAAATTATTGTTACCAATATAATATAATAATATCAGTCTTTTAAACTCAACAAAGTTTCGTAACCATAAATATGGATAGGTACTTACTTCGTCCGAACAAGTCGCTCAAATTGTGGCACTGGTGCGAGAAGTTTGAATCAACGAACGATTGCTAGAAATTTAAATTTAAACCAGTCTACGGTTTCTAGAGTATACCGAAGGTTTGTAGAGACAGGTTCTTACAAAAGGAGACCCAGTACCGGCAGAACTCGAGCAACCACCCGTCGTGACGACCGATTTATTGTTTCAACTTCCTTAGGATAGCGTTTCCTCACGTCAGTAAACATCAAAACAGAACCGAATGAAGTGCGTGGAGTAAACGTGAGTGCACGAACAATAAGAAGGAGGCTTAAGGAAGCGGCAATCACCCCATTTTAGACCAGCAAATGGTCCAAAGCTGTCTGCAGCTCACAGACAAGCTCGTTTAAGATTTGCGCGTGAATATCTTAATTGGACTGAAGAGCAATGGGCCTCCATATTGTTCACCGATGAGTGTAGGACATGTTTAAATGGTGCAGACGATCGCAGAAGAGTCTATCGTCGACGTGGGGAGAGATATGCTCAAAGTTGCAATGAGAAGCGTTTTCCTTTTGTAGGCGATTCCTGTATGTTGTGGGGTGGCATTTCGATGATCGGACGAACGGAACTTGTGTTCATCGACATGTTTCGTCAAAACGGTATAAGAGGTGGTTTGACGGCAAACGCTATATAACAGAGGTTTTAGAAGCTCACGTGGTACCTTACATGGGATTAATAGGCGAAAATTTTACTTTAATGCAAGATAATGCTCGACCCCACGCCGCTGCACAAGTTCGACAATATTGCGAAGAGGTTGGGATACATACCGTGAATTGGCCAGCACGCAGCCCGGATCTTAATTCATGATTCTTATTTTATCCATTGAGCATGTTTGGGACAGTTTAAAAAAAGCTGTATATGCGAGAAATCCTGTGCCCACAACAATGGCAGCACTAAGAACAGCGATTTCACAAGAATGGAACAATATTCCGCAAGACCGTTTAATAACCCTAATCAGATCTATAAAGAACAGACTATAATCTGTAATAAAGGCACGTGGAGGCAATATATCTCATTAAAAGAAAAAAAACCTGTGCTTCAACTTTTTTTTATTGTAGATACCAATTTTTCAATAAACCAACCAAAACTAATTTTTGTTACATTTATCGTTTTTGTTCAAAAAAATTGAATGATCCTTTCTAGTATACAAACATACACTTAACGATATGATAGTACGCTGTTATGAAGTTAACGAACCAAACTATAGGTTTAAATTTAAATTTGTATAAAAAGTTTGAATACTTGGTTAAAATTTTTATTTCAAAGGCGTCTTGAACATTGATGCAGTTTATGAGTCAGTCAGTGTACTATTACATTTCAATCAAACTATTTTTTATTTCTAAAGATTAAATATTTAGCATCAACATTTATCGTAGTGAGTTAACATACGATACAATAATGCACGTAACTTAAAGGAACTAAATCCACTATCTAATATATGTTTAAACACTTACTATAGTATAGGAAGTTATTATAAAATATTAAGTAAAATATGTTTATGAGATCAATTGAGTTTAAATATTTGTAACATTTATTATAGTTATAGAAAGTTATAAGTTCACTTTTATAACAAAACTTAAATCTTAAGGTCACGCGCACCGACACCGATTGAGTAAGAAAGTTAAGATCCGTATCCGTATCCACGGATCTACATTTTTAATTATCCGGCACATCACTAGTGTGTATACAATGTCATGTGCATCATAAGCTACTACAGAATCAGGTGTTATTTATTCTGACGATTGCGACGAAGATGATGATAATGTTGAAGACGAAACTGATGAAGCGTCGACATCGGAATCCGACGACGATTGAAATAATATTTAATTACTTTACAATTGTATTTCTGAATTTAATAAAACGAAATAATGTTATTTTCAATTTTTTTTGTAGGTAGGACACTGTTTGATTTAGGTAAAGAATGCAGTAACTCACCGCGTATTATTTTTGTCCTACAGTTATTAATGGAAAATGTCTTGCCGTGGAATGGACAACTTCTAAACATAGGACTGGTAAACCGTACCACTACATTTGTAGGACTATGTGACCATTTGATTGTACAAATATTTATTAAGCTGCATACAAAAATCAGCTTGTTATCAATAATTTTGTAGACCTTTTTATTTGGACATATTTGGAGTGTAGGACGCTCTAGTGAAACCATCCATTCTGTAGGACAATTGTTTTTCCGAATTTATCGTCCAATTACCTCAATATTCGAAAAAAATCGTACTGTTATTCAGACAATTTCGACACCCCACCAAATCGACATGTATTATACCTGCGCACTACATTAGCTACCTCTATCGAGAGTTTTTCAAAGGAAAAGCTTGGGCGTCTCGTCGAACCTAACCTGCTCACGAAGATTCAGCCTGTTATTACTCACTAAAAAAACAGGCGGTGGCTGCTGGACTATAAATGCGAAAATAGCTGTGAGATTTGAAATAGTTCATAAATCATAATTTCATAAACTATGAAACAACAAATAATAATCGTAACAAATAACTGCAACAATACACGGTACATGAAGCAACTTTATTTTTCATAGTTTAGATTACCTAAACCGATTCAATAGGTACTTAGATGGAAAATAACCATGACGATAAAAACCGATCGAATTTTAAAGCGTTATCTTAATACTAAAGTTATAAAAATAAATGGTTTGATGCTCAGTAGGTATTCCACATAAAAAAAATACAAAGGGCAATATTGTAAAACGATTTGTACAAAAACCAAATGCGAACGAGTTGGGCATCAAGTTGGGTTTGAGCTCCAACCCAATTTAAATATTTTTATTTAAAGCTTTGAAAAACTTTTCAAAAATTCAATGCCATATTATTCAATGGATAAAATACGTCCACAGTCGATACTGGGCAAGGAGTTAGTATTTATTTAGCAACGAATAGACTGATATATTGTGAATATCCCTTGGTTTTACAACTTATATTAATAAGAAGTTAATTTAAGCCAAATAAATAACCAAACATATAAAGGTTCAAAAGTCAGCTATGTAATCTTAAGTACAAGCTTACAATAATTTTCTAAGATTCGCAATAATCCACCCACACCGTGGCGTCGGCGTCGTCGGTTACTGACGCAAAATAATTATAACCTCGTCTTAAAGCGTCGCAGTGTAAAATCGCATTAAAGCAAAAATAACCAAGTTGTATTTTTGTAGAAGCCAAGTTATTTAGAGAAGTGTCACTTTTTACGAACCACCTGACGACTATATTCTGTTCCAAAATGATAAATTCAAGTGAGTTTAGTTTGTTTGTTTATGATTCCATCACGCGCATCTACGCATCGGTTCTCTCTCGCCTACACATCGGGTTCAGATCTGGTAATAACAGGATATATTTAACCCGCGCCACTCGGTCACAGATGCAAAGTAACGCAAACCGATACAGATTTCATATTTGCGAAAACACACATAAATACGAACTAACATAACATGCAAGATGTAGCAGAGCAATAATACACGGACTGAAGTTTATTTATTTGTTCTATGTTGCATCCTTATACAACGTAGAAATTGATTCATTTAATTTTATATAACTCAAATCAAATGCAATAAGAACGTTGCGTTTAAGAACTATTTAAGCACTCCTACAGTATAATACCTATCTAAAAAAAATTATAGGAAAGATGTAAGGCAAAATATATTTAATATCTATGTCCACTAGTAAATCTTTACATAGTATAAAATGAAGTCGCTTCCGCTGTCAGTTCGCTTAGATCTTTTAAACTACTCAACGGATTTTAATGAAATTTTCAGCAGTAGATGGACTGATTCAAGAGGAAGGTTTATATGTATAATACATACATGTTATAGAACAGAAAAGCCGAAAAATTCAAAGATTTGTAATGTGATGTCGTAAAAACATATTTTTGTGCGCTTGAATCGCAAACGCTTGCTAAGTCTTACGAGATAGATCAAATTAATGTACTACGCAATTGTAACTCTTAAAAAGATCGACAAAAAAGTCCGCGTTGGTATATATTTATCTCCTAAGGATAACCCACAGTAACCATTTTTATCTTTTACATATTACAAAAAAATATTATTCCACACTGCCCCATATTAGTATCTACTACATTGCACCCCTGCAAAGCCGGGGCGGGTCGCTAGTATTATTATAAACCGTCATCGACATTCTAAATGCCTAAGGTCTGCTGTTTTGTAACACGACGAACCATTATTCCTTATAGCAAAGTTATTTACAACGCCTCGTTCTCTTTCTAGAGTAATATTATAATAAAGGCTCTCAGTATTTTGCCAAAATATGAAGAATTTATTTTCCAATAAAAATAAAGAAATTTGTAACTCAGTTGCAAATTATTTACCTACTTTTGTTCTTATCTTTATATAGAGACCTACGACTTTGTTAACTTCCTTTTTTGAACGTCGAAAAAGCAAAACTAAGGCTACATTATGTAGTAAATGAACTACAATTAGTCCAAGAATATTAGTCAAATTAGGGCAAGTATCTCGGAATGAGAGATAGTCAGCTATAAACTTGTATAAACCTTTATTTTGGCACCCTAAAACTTGTCTCAAAACCTACTTATAGTAGGGCGTCCGCGTCTACAGATATTCCAAGGTCAAAGATAAAAAAAATCGATGTTTTACACATTTATTGCAAATTATGGGTTTTATGCTATTTGTATAAATATTGTAGAGGATTAAATTCTCTACAACTTTTGTTTAAACATTTTTTTTATATCTTGAACCATTTTCGAGATAGAGGGCAGAGCGCGCGCAGTGTTTTACTATTTAGAGTATATCATTTGAGGTTAAAATGTAAGTAGTCCCGATTAAAAATACGCCCTATAAAGTTTATAAATTATTGATAAATATATAATTCTAAATAATTTGCATTTTTTATTAACTATTACATATATAGATTCACGCCTGTTTCCTAGAGGGGTAGGCAGAGACTACGGATTTCCATAACTATTACGTTAGGTATAATTTTTTTTTTTTCAATTATTCAGTATCTATTCTTTTAACACTCGTGTAATTATAAAGTTATTAAGGGAAATACTTTAATTATTTTTTAATCCTAATCTTATTTATACTAATAAAAACTAAATAAAAAGAAAATAATTAAATTTTTAATTGATGTTTTATTGAAAAAACATCTCATACATTTATGAACGCTGAAATTTAAAAACTGAAGGGCTACAAGTTCTAATTTCAATTTTCTTCTTCTTCTTCATCATCGTCTTCCAGTCGCTGTAAAATTTCTAATTCCTCCGTGTTCTCGTCTTCAACGACATTTGTCTCCAGTTCTTCCAGGATTTCGGGGTCAAAAGTACCTTCTTCATTGATATCACTCTGATATGTTGAAGCATTAAGACAAGCTTGCCCAGTACACTGGCCGCAAGCTAAAGAGCACTGCAACCCTGCTTTCCTGCATCCACATCGCAAACCACAACCATTCTTGCAGTTGCAGAATATTGTGTTAAGCAATTCCTCCGGTTCTGGTGGATTCATTGTAATAACAGGTTCCAGGAATTCATCACGCATTATCCAACTCCAATTCTGGGGTTCTAAATCATGCCCTAACCAAGTCTGAACGTGATAATAAACACGGTTGAAATGTTGGTGAGCTGCTGCACTCGTTGGTGGAAGATTTGATAACTGCACAGGTTTATTCAGTTTTGTTAACTTGATGAACTGTGCATAGCGAAGACGATCGATACAGACCTCAGATTTTGGAGCATTATAGATTGTCAACAAGGTTCGATAGAAAGAAAGAATAGATACTGAATTATTGAAAAATTATTAATTATATCGTAATAGTTATGGAAATCCGTAGTCTCTGCCCACCCCTCTAGGAAACAGGCGTGAATCTATGTATGTAATAGTTAATAAAAATGCAAATTATTTAGAATTATATATCTATCAATAATTTATAAACTTTATACGGCGTGTTTTTAATCGGGACTACATTTTAACCTCGAATGATACTCTAAATAGTAAAACACTGCTCGCGCTCTGCCGTCTATCTCGAAAATGGTTCAAGATATAAAAAAAATGTTTAAACAAAATTTGTAGAGAATTTAATCCTCTACAATATTTATAAAAATACAAATAGCATAAAACCCCTAGGAAACTATATATTTGCAATAAATGTGTAAAACATCGATTTTTTTACCTTTGACCTTGGAATATCTGTAGACGCGGACGCCCTACGATAAGTAGGTTTTGAGACAAGTTTTAGGATGCCAAAATAAAGGTTTATACAAGTTTATAGCTGACTATCTCTTATTCCGAGGTCAAACCCCTAATATGCCTGGACTAAATAGCTGGTATAGTTAAACAAAAACACATCAATACGTATGCACTCAGTGTGGTAATTATGTTATTGTGTACCATTCAAGAGATGACTGCATTCAGCAATGGATGTTAATAGTCTAATATTATGATCAATTCAAACGCCTGCTCGTCTGCGATCTGTTCATATTTCAAGTCGTAATATATCATATACCTAGTGTTGAATAAATACCGCATACTCCAAAAATTAGACAAAATTTGACGTCGGTCGAAGTGTTTAAAAAAAAGTCTTACGTTGTTATTACACCACATTTGCCACAAATATAAACCACTAGCTGTCTCACAAGGTTTTACCAGTTTTGTAGCGTTATGTTAAACAGTCTATATTACTTTTGGATAAAGTACAAAATATGTATTGCTTAAGAATTTTTTAAATCGGTCCTATAGCTTTTGACTTTATTAATTACAAACAAAAATACAACACAATTCACATTATAATATTATAGATAATATAGACTAATGATCGGTAAATTACAGCGTTGAAATAAATAAGGTGGATATAAAGTTATATTATTTATTGTGGCTTGTGAATTTCATCTACTAACCATGATTGGGAAACTCAATACAGATCCAATCGCCGTAAAAAGCTGTAGAAATGTAAGTAAACTCAACAGCAAGATTTCTCTTGTACCACTGCTTCAAAAGGAAAATTCATAACAAAACGGTTACATCATCATATATCTTCTAAATGGGTAGTCCCTCATTTTGATAACAGAGAATAAAACTGATATAATTTACTGCCATGTAATTTACACTGGCTTGGGAAAGAAAGCCTTTGAATAAACAAAACATTAATTATGCCTTTTAACGTAGCGTAGGTAAGTACTTAACTTTGTGAGCAAGAATTTGAATGATAGAGCTTTCTCTAATGACAAAGGTCGGGTCACGATAATTAACCTGGCGCTATCTGACACGGCGCCTAGATAGCTAGCTAAATATGGCGTGCTCTTGTAAGCCCACTGTGAAAATGTCACTCCACCTGACTCCGCAAAACAATAGGATTTGAACCTTAAACATTACGCAACGAAGTACAGCCTTATTAAGACGCAGCGAAAGCAAAAAGTTATTAGATTTGCTTTACCGTATCTTGAAATTTACTAAAATCCCATTGAGGATTATTATAATGATAATTATCATTTACATTATTAAGTACTTAATTACAATATTTTTTTATTTTGGTTACTTATTTTTCAGTATTATATTTTTCGTCCTTATCTTTTAAATACCCTTATCGCTTACCATTGCTTTATTGTTTGTTTTGTAAAGAAGTCACATTAGTTTAGGATCTAAAAATAATCAAGGTTTATCAGCAGTACCTAGTCATTTAGTCACATAATAATCCGCTTGTAGATATTAAATAAGTGTACCTAACCAAGTCATTGTTTTGGAATGTCGCCCTAACCTCTCGATATGTCATACCACTTTATCATTAAAACATGATACATGTTTATTAATATCATTACTACTTTGAAGCTAAAAACTATTCTAATATGTAAATTGATACAATAACGGACTTCTCAGAAAGCACATTAGGTATAAAAAATTCAGCATAAATCCCAAAATGATCTCTGCTAAAACCTTATCACGCAGATTTGAAGGATACTAAGCTTTTGTGATGTGTACTTACAATTATACATACGGTTGTGCTCTTACCTGGTCAAAACAGGATGATGTCGGTGAGGAGGCAAATTGTAGGTCCGTGTTGATTGCGCCGGCGCCGGCGAGGGACGTGCGACGCGCACCTGACAGCAACATCGTATGTTTCACAAGTGCTTCACTTTAGCGGCTGTAGTGCACAGATTACCGAGGGCACATTACTTAAGAGATAAGATAACGACTATGTACTCTTTCTCACATATTGCAAATGTAACTTGCGAAACTAAATCCTATTGTGGGTATTGATTGATTTGTTCTCGTATTGTAGACTACATTTTTGTTTCAGAACAGAGAATTCCGAACTGGAAAATCCCTACAGCACAACCACGTTTCTATGTTACTAAACAATAGATTGTTTGGGGCTGAATATTTATTTTGTCTTAAAAGTCTCTTGACATCGCCTACTGTTATGCTACCCTAACAGTGAACTCTAAGAGCCCTTAAAGCATCTATAGAACATTAAAAAAGTATAAAAGCTATATTATAAAATATATTAACAAGTAAATAAATAAACAAGGAAAATAAAGGTTGAAGTTGAAAGACCTAGATTAGTCTAGAACAACAACTTAATTACATATGGCGCTTTATTTACAACAAAAAAAAAACTTTGCCAGAGTTTATTAACCTGTTTTGTTTATTGTACATATGTACTAAAGTTGGTATTGTTAATTTTTGGTAGTAATTTCGTATCAACTGATTCATAATTTCTTAAGTGTTATCAATAACGAAAGTAAGGGTCCGTATCCATGATAGATAAATTTTGCCATCTATAAATTAAATTTAATTAAAAGACACTGAATATTGTAAACGGAGATTGTAATGACTATCTTTTGAAATTAGTAATCAATCTAATCCAAATCATAAATCAAAGACCTATTTCTTCTGAAGGCGAACAAATTTTAATCTTGATTATGAAGATAAGTATTGATTAATTGTGTCCGTCGATCTAATAATATCTAAATATTTAATCAGAACGACCGTAAATCTTCTTATACAGCTGATACATCTCTATTTCCCTAACCCCATAGGTTCATCTAGCTATTCACGCAGCCAATGGATCTTCTTTGATTTAACGGATGTAGGTTCAAATAAATAAATTATATCTATAGTACACATATACATAATTTAACGCTTTCATCCCCGAAGGGGTAAGCAGAGATATAAAATAATAAATAAATACATTTTTAAAATGTATTTATTATTTTTATAGGTACTTATTTAATTTTAGAGATGTATTACATACATATTTCGCCAAGTATGCTTTTAAATCCTACGTAAAAGAGCGCTCCTTTACCCCTTCCTATGCCTCGCCATTGCCGTTTACCGGGCACAGTTCTAGAATCTGTGCTGATACTGAAAACTTGGCAGAAAATCCCAACAATACTTTGCACAGCAATCGCATTCAGTACCGCTACGCCATCGAGTAAGTCAAGAGGCAGTTTATCTATAGTAATGTAAAATGTTACAAAGAGGAAACAATTGTTTGTATGTAGGGGTAATTCCCTGAGAATACAAAACTAACTCACGCTAGATCCTATAGCGAAAAGGAATACAAGTGTATTTAATAAAATATTACAAATATATGTATATACCTACTTACATTATTAATTTGCATTACCTTAATACTTACAATAACACTACCTAAATATAAGATATAACGAACTGAAAATTACACCGCCAGTTTTAGACTTGATATTTGAACAAAAAATGTTTGCTCTAGCAAGACATAAATTATGTGCAACAAAGCTAATATTAGCCCAACAGTAAATGCTTCATATTAACATAATATATTAGCTCGTATTTCACAATATAGTCTATTAGCACTGCAAAGATTATGTGTATTATCTACACCATAACAAACCACGATAAAAAATGGTTCATCTAGGATTAAATGGTTAAAATTTCCATTACAAATCATCGGTGAAGACACGGTAATAATATATAGATATTATTACCGTGGTGAAGATAACGTAGATATACTCAGGTGCGTTCTAATAACATACCTATACCAGTGTGTTGACTGAGGATTAAGCTCTCAGTTTTACAATAATCGTATATCGTACCAAGTAATATAGTCAGAGTATTAGTATTATTTATTAGTATGTCTGTTTACAATACTGGTAATTCCGATATGCGACATCTCGAGCCATCGATGCCGTTCACCTTGTCAATAAAAAAGGAGATTGTTACGTTGCGAGTTGGGCATCCAAGATACAAATAGCACATTGATACCATACTCCATACCTCTTTGTCTCTCTTTATAATAATAACACGGTAGCAAACAAGATCATAGCTCGCCTAATTGTAAGTGGTTCAGTTTTCCAGTTTTGTACAGAGCCTCGTTTTGAATGGAATTAACCAGTTCATGCTGGCTCCAAGCGGGTTTGAGGCACCATTCTGTGTGTTTTAGTCATTTGCTTTGTGACCTAGGTGCCGAGGGAAGTCAAGGAACAGTCACATCCATGAGCAGTGATTACCGTTTACCATTGGCTCGCCTGCCATCAAGCTAACCAAAATATAACTAAAATCAATCAATCAACCTTTTCTTTGATTAAGTTACTAACTGTAATTCATTTATCATTTACATATGAAAATACCCATTAACCTTCACCTTATCGGCGGGTCACTAAATATACATCCGCTGCTTTGAAAGCGAGCCCTTATCAAAGTTCGAAATATACGTAAATACTAATCCAACAAACATTATTGTTATCGACCGTTTTGACGGCGCACTTTAGTTACCAAACATTAGGAGTTTGTTCATATGATTTACAATTACCTACACGTAACAATCTTCATGGTCAGATACCAATACAGATTACAACATTATTTCGTATTCCTTGTAACACTGCATTGTCATTTCTAAGCTTTTAATCGTGCATTACATGTAACAAACGAAAAAATTCAGACGACAACGACCGCATTTCGATGGAATCCGTCTTATTTTAAATACAAGAGACATTTTATGGATTGCATCTCATGAACAAAAAACGTTAGGGGCCGCTTGCACCGAGTGTCTTGAAAGTGTAACAAAAATCCAGCCGCGGGTGAATTCCCTCAAACATTTTGGCAACGAGCCAAAATATTATACCCCGCAGTGCTAATTAAAGTATGTCCACACGCTACAAACGACTCATTCTTAGCTGAAACGCTGGTTATACGACGTTATGGTACACAATTAAACTTTCCTAGAATATGCTTTTTAAGCGCCGGGAAAACAAAGAACAAAGTAGTCTAAATTATAGTCTTTACCTCTGTTTTCCAATGTTGCATATTAAAACAATTAATTGTGGAATCTCTGATTCATTCGGCCCTCGAGTTCCATCGAATGGCACAATTTCCACGAAAAGTATTACCACACGCTTTTCGTAGAAATTGGCATACATAATAAATTCACTATATTTGATTCATCTCTTAGTTTCACTAATGTAGAGAAAAACATGATTATAAGAAAACAATGCCCTTGAAAGATTTTCATTAACAGATAATTAATCTTTGAACGGTATTACCTACTGTATCAGACAAAAATGTTGTTAGACGATAACATAATAATGCATTAATTGTTTAGATCTTTAGTTCCCAAAGTGGTCAATGTGGACCCCCCGGGGTTCACGGGAGACTCGACGGGGGTCTACGTTAGCGTGCAAAAAATGGGGGTCTACAATTCGTAAGCGGGTGTCCACGAGAAAATTTATTTGCTTTCGTTAGTGAAGAACTAAAATGTTGGCTTGACTTCACCTATCAATATATATTTATATAAGTAGGCAGATAATATTTTAAGAAGCTCAGCGACTGAGCGACTGTTACTTGTAAAATAAAAACTTGCATATTCCATATTCAGTACCAGTGGTTGGTAGAGAATAACGAAAAAGAAAAAGTAAAAAGAAAAGGTCAGCCCGTAGATATCCGATATTTTTTTTTAGAATATGGTAGAAATGTAGCTGCAGGGGTCCACCGGAACCAGCAAAATTTTGAAAGTGGTTTATGAGAAAAATGTCTGGGAACCTCTGGTTTAGATTATGCTCTAGTGAATTACATGCCACAACGCTACATATCATATATATATATGTATATATATATATATATATATATATATATATATATATATATATATATATATATATATTACATATTATTAAAAACTTAGAAACTACTATGAGTTACTGCTCTGACACCCTGTAAAACCTCTCGGTCTCTACAATGCGGCTGAATATGGCGAATACTTGCGACGTTTATTACGTCGATTATTATATGCGGCTATTGATCCCAAAATGTATGTAAATAGGTGTGTATGAAATTTAGATTTCCAGCGCGGGTATAATATTATTCAGTTGTAGAGTTTATCTTTTAGGCAATTCTTAGTATAAGCATAGTTCTGCCTAATCCTGCACCGTGCAGGCATAGCATGGACTAAGCTGATATAAATATACACGTGTACATATTTAGAAATCTCAGAAATATCATGCCCATTTGAGTGATTGCAATGTGATTGTATAAATATCAAACACAAAGGCACGTCGCGTACCTGCATTGATTTCAGAGGATACAGTTTGCATGGCAACACACATAAATAAACACTCGATGATAAACTCTGTTTCCATACTTCTATTTATTCCACAGTTTGCACCGTGGCTTTGATTTCAGACTACAAATAGAAACGATATCGACCGAAGTTAGGTTTCAGCGAAAATAACCGAAGGTTTTGTTGATACACTACGGCACCAAACGAGCTGATAGATGATTGAAACATACCATGGCATTTTAGATTAAATAATCTAATCGAGAACCATTGCAAAATATTTTCGCAAATATCTCGCTAATCAGTAAGGAATGATAGAGTTAATGTTATTATTTGATCATTTTGTTGACAAATAATAAGGAAGATAAGTCAAAAATAAACATTTTGGCAATAGTATTTATTTCAGAGTTAATAGGAAAACGATATTGCTGTTTGTGACACAAATAGGATATCCATATATTATTTTAGACTTATCGCATTGTTTTATGATAAGGCCGGGACTCCACCAAAGCGGAGATGTGTGCGGTGTGCTGTGTGCTGTGCGAGAAGAGATGATTTTCAGCTCGGGGGACTCCACCAAAGCGGAGATGTGTGCGGTGTGCTGTGCGAGAAGAGATGTTCTTCAGCTCGGGTGCGAGGCGTTGAGTGACATCGCTCACTGCACGCCGCTCACATCTTCGCTTCCATCGCGCCATACAAATATTACACATCTCCGCACAGCGAACTCCACTGAAGCTGAGCGGAGAGGAGATGTGTCAATAACACAATTCTATTGGTTGTTTAAAAAACATCTCCTCTCCGCTCGTCTCGTCTCCGCTTTGGTGGAGTCCCGGCCTAAGGTTATAAGAATAATTCAGATATCATTAATATCGTACATATTACTTCGGTTCACGCAACAATTAATTTAGCAGACGTAACGAGACCAATAAGTCCCGTTAGTGATAATACTTAAAATCTTTCTTGACCCTGGCACTGGCTGGAAATAAAAAAGATTTAATCACAATCTTTTTTATTTTCATTTGGCTGTCTGGTGTCTGGATGGCTCCAATTTATCTAAAGATTTTTGAAAGTGCTATCTCGCGATAAGCAAATGTGAATGTCAAACATATAATTGAATGTCGAGTGCGGTCTAGAGTCGAATGGTCCTCATCTTTTTGTATCGCAGCTGTTATTCTACGTGCTGTCTGACAAGTGATGGTACGTATCGCTTGCCGTCATCCTTCCACGTGATAGATCTTCTTACATTAAGAAAGAATACCAGACATTAGGTGTATCTGCTCAGAATTGTATATCGATTAACTATTATTCCAAGACGTTTCAAAAGACACTAAGCGAGATTTTGTTCTATAAAATATGATATAGATATTTATTCTGTTGTCTCTTGCATAATTGAGGATTCCGGCGACTGGGACCGCAATTAACTCGGACCGCGGTCCCAGTTGCCGGAATCCTCGCATAATTAAGGGCCACACTAGGAGAGTTCACGCCCTGAATCACCCAGAGATATCCCCTAGGATCGCGTTTCTGTTTAAAGCACTAAACAACAGGGTTTTCACTATTTGTATTTAGGTGTCACATTTATAGGATTACGAATGTTTATTGGGCGGGCGTGGTACCATACACCCGTATTGGTATGTTTCAAAAACACGAATAGCAACATGTTTCGGTATACCATCAATATTCTCCTATTTTGCCTGTCGAGTAATACAATGCATAAATAAATATTTCATTTAGGCATTTTATCCGGTTGATTTAAAAGCCAAATATAAAAATAATCGCGGTTATGTGTCTAGTTATATCTATGTAAAACAAAACAACGTCGACGGCTTAAACATATTTTGTCAATGAAATTCAATTTGGCATAACAAACAATAACAAGTTTAATTTTGTCGTCGCTAGCATCAGAACAACGTTAAAAATTAAATACCTACGTTAAAATTTGAATAAAAACTGATTTGCTATTAACATATTATTATTATAATTATGATTTAGTCTTTGCTGCCGTACGGTGAGGACAAATCTGCATGTATGTTTCATTAGGTAGGTATAATTTTATTGGGAAACGATACAACAAATATTTTTTCGATCTAACAGTCTGGCAACCTATAATCGTATGCGATATTGATCCGTCAAGGCAAATACTCAGCGTAAACTACGCGGTTGGGTCATTCCAGAATTCCAACGTTTGGAAGAGTGGACTTTACTTGCATTGCACTTGAAACTTTAAGATACTAAAAAGCACATAGGCAACGACGACATTTAATACGATCGCAATGTCTTTAATGGAAAATTAGGATGATTGATTCTGATTAAATGTTATAAATTAATTATGGATATACTGTGAAAATGCCACGATCTCTTAGACTGTGTCTATCAACAACAACTATCGAATCAATCTATCGAACAACTAAACAAAAATTAAATGGTTTTTTAACACCTAACGAATTTCCTGACAGAACAACAAAAATCTGCGCCATCTTAAATATCGCACCAATAAACCGACAGTATATGGTTTTTAAGTGTAAATTTTTTGCCTCAGTGTCGAAGCCCTTTACAATTACAATAAACGGAACGATTCCTCGTATAGCTACGAAAAGATGTTGCATTCACTCATTTACATAGTTTTATCAGACGGATGTGTTCAGTCAAAATAATATTGCCCAGCTGTTCTGGCAGTCGCATCTCGCCATACTTTTCCTGTTGAAATTTTGTTGTTGTTGTTGTTAGTTAAAATTAAAACACTCACAATGTTAGTTAAAATTAAAACACTCACAATGTTAGTTAAAATTAAAACACTCACAATGTTAGTTAAAATTAAAACACTCATAGTAGATGTCTAATGGTGGATCCACACAGCCCGGCAGCACCGCCGGCGGCTTGACCACAAGCAAAGCCGCCAGGTAGTGCCACCGGCAGCGGCGCTTGCCGGCGGGCAAGCGCGGGCAGCGCGGCTGTCAATCAATATTCATTCTCAGTTATATCGTGGCTTTTGGTGAAGTAAGAATATTTTAACAACGAATACGAAACGACACCACTCTCATTGAAAGCCACGATCGAACGAACTATTCGCGGCAAGCGCGGCATGCCGGCGGGATGCGGCGGCCTCGCCGACAAAATGGCCGCCGGTATTGTTGCGAACTTGCGAATGCCGCGCACAAAGCCGGCACGGCCGCCGGCGCATCCCGCCGGGCAGTGTGGAAACACCATAACATAGTCTTTTAATCAGAACTATTAGTTTACATATATATTCTATACATAAAAATCAATTGCCACATGTATGACGGAGCATCCGTTACGAACAGCTTTTTATTTTTTTGTTGTGTTTGTAATTGTCAGGACAAGGTTTGTATGAACGACAATTTTCGAAAAATCCGCGGGAAATGTCGAAAATTTAAATTGTATTTTATATTAAAAAAATTGATTGTCGTTATGATATTGAATTTAATACGTGAAATGTATTTCTGTATATAGATTGACAGGACAACGACTGTCAGGACAGCGAGTAATTTAATAATTCTGTATATAGTAAAATGCCAATATGATTTTCGTTGTTAAATATTGTTTCTTTTGGTTGTTATATACATACTGGACTGGGCGTCATGTAAAGTGAACTAAATTGATCAAAATATCAATTGCGTTTCGTATTGCACACAGTAAAACCAGGATATTAGACTGATTTCCATAAAACATACCACAGTATTTATATTGGATATGAAGCGACGAAACGTTTATATTGCTACAAAACTTAGCTCAACAAACGACAACTTTATAACAATACCTGTTCGGGTACATGTTAACTTGAAGGTCAATCTTAAACTAAGGTCAAGTACTAAGCACTATACAAGGTCACCCCGCATCTCATACTATACAACGTACGTTTCCTTAATGCTATTATATCGGCACTAAGCTGAATCACGTGGATAACACAGAAGCAAGAACAAAATATTCATCAGTCATCTTAAAATCCACAAAGTTTAATGATTCTGGTCATTCTTCAAGTTTTTACCTTATTGTAGGATTTATTGCTACGCGTTTATTTGTGTTTTACAAATAAACGCGTAGCAATAAATCCGACATTCTTACAACTTCCTTAAATCCAAATTTTATACGGACAATTTTCTATAATGACACTTTATGGCCACAATCGGCGGTTAAGGTTTTACCAACATGATCAATCCTAAACTTTACGGGACTCCCTCGACAGTGAGGATTTTGGGGTATACAATATCCCAAAGTCCTCACGGTCGAGGTTATATATATGAGTATGTTAGACATGCGCACATTTCCGTCTGGATTAACTTGGTTATGGCCATTATTTATTGACAGAATTAAATCACGCCAACATTATTATGAGTTTAGTCGCAATCTCCCTTGGCGCCTACCTAATGTTGCCAACAAATAGGATGAATGGCAATCCTGTGAGATGCAGGATGTTTACAATTTTCAAATTCTTCATATTAGCGGACAATTTGTGATTGAATATATTATTGATAGAAGTGATGTAGAGGTAGGGTCCCGCTACATCGAGCTAAGTTTAGACAAACATCGCGTGTGGAGGGCAAAGCGAGCCGGTGAATGCTCTGAATAATTTATTGGAGACGACGCAGGTGCATGATGACTTACGGCTAGGTACAGTTTAGCGATATTCTAAAAAATTTAAATGCTACCTACCGATGGAAATATTTTATAGTTGTTGACAGTAACTTACGTGAAGTGAGCATTATTTAAACATTAAAGATATTGATTTACCATGTTTTTAGCAAACTTCATTCAAACCCATTTGTCTGTACCTATAGTATATTTTTGTTTTTAAATAATAACTTCTGTATTTATGAACCGATTTAGATTATTCTTTATTTTATTTAATGGGACTCACAGTGTCACCTATATAAATATGACTAAAATCTGACGACGGGCTTTAAAATAAATAAATCTCGGTTAAGAACTTTTGTCGTAGCTTAATAAGAAAACCTAAGGCATGAATATAACGATATAAAAGTTCTAGAACAATATAGTAATTACGACGTAACTTTACAGTTTAAATAAACTTTAATAAGGGCAATCATTACTATTAATATATATAGCTAAAGGCAAGATGAGCATTAGCTATAGATATAGTTAGTATCTACATATATTTGCCAAATTAGTCCACGATATTAGGTCCACAGAAAAGCCGAGAATATTGATAAAGGTTTTTTAAAACGCTACCAGCAACGCCCACACAACACAACGCCTACATTTTAGCTGTTACACCCACGCAACCATCCTTTGTGCACCCACGCTACTCTATTCAGTATTACAACTATGTACATATTATATGTATCTTTTTGGGCCATCCAGCTACTAAGGTTGATGTGAGCACATACAAAACACTGACTAAACATCAACATTAGGCCTTTTTATATAGCTCTCAGAAATTAAATAGAATGATAATTATTTTTAATAGGTAGTCAAACGTGAGGTCACTTCCAAAAAGGTTGATGAGTCTTTGATTTAAATTTGAGACCTTTACCTTTAAAGTTGAAAGACGTTCACACAACAAAAGATATTCAGGATAATTTTAGCAAGGTTCCAGAAAACAAATGAAGGCAACTCTCTGTCTCAAGGTTGGTCCCGAAATGCCGCAGTGCGATCCCCTTCTCCCGATAAATCAACTTCAAGGTCAGGAGAAAACTCCCCGAGGACGCGTCCCCGAATCATATGAGGAGCTCAGGAATTCAGGAACTTAAGTACGGTACGTCATTTGTAATTTGTGGGCGAAAGCGTGCCAAATCGTAAAGTAACGTATATATTCGAGAAAATACAACCTTGTTTGCGGAACAAATAAAGTTGTCTACCCTTGTTTGAGATTATATGCATTATTCTACTACATGTTAGAAGTATGAATGATGCATATTAAATTCTATGTACATATGTTAATATAGGTATTTTTCTGAATTTGTGTATGTTTTCTAGATTATTATTGTTAGCTTAGTTGATCTTTACGTATCAGCAAATTCAGCCGTATCTAGACAATTTAAATAAATAAATAAACTAGCGGTCGCCTAGTGGTCAAAATTTGACCAAAATTCCTAAGCTTGCTACTTTGTTTTCTTTTTTCTTTATTACATATAAATAAGATATACCTTATTTATTGTAATATTGAAAACTTGTAACTATAGTTACCTATAGGTAACCATAGTTACAAAGAATTGTACGACGTCAGACGAACAATGCTGAAATACTGCGAACGCGATTCGACTGCGTGTGTCAAATGCATGGTTGTGTGCGTGTAGTGTTTTCTCATTAATTTAATGTATTTCTAATGCATATTTTATAAATATATTAGGATTCACCCCACCTTCTCCATATAAACTTTAACTGTGCCAAATTTCATACTCCTCCGCCCGCGCAATTTTCGTAAAAAGGAGTACAAAGTTTTTGCTTCACGTATTAATATATAGATATTAGGTATTTAGCTATGCAGTTCATGTCCAACATCTGATTTAAAGTTATATCGCTTATAGTACTAGTTGTTTCAATTAGACATAATTACATGATGGTTGAGGTTTTTGTTGATTTAAGTCAAATCATAGTGGCCTTAAAACAAGCAACTATACATGAAAAAAAAAGACAGAATTCAAATTGGCCATTAAAAAAATATTGATTAAGTATTTAGTATGAAAACTACAACGTTACCGATATTCTGATACAAAGCGGCAACTTCATATTTAAGCCCCTATTATTTCAAACTGATACTTGTACGCATTATGCATAAGTACCTACTGAGTAATAATTATACTACGTATGTACATTTCCAACACATGCGACATACAATAAAACTATAAATTTGTAGCGTTTTATTAGTTCTCTTCACTACAATGTTCACACTACCGAGACATAAATATCGTAGATAAAATTGAAAACTTACTGATACTAATATTTTTTTAGCATACTCTTTTCATACTACATATTTTTACAAAGCAGAACGCGTCACACTATTAGTCACCATATTTATTAGTTTTACCAGATTCACGGCACGTGTAACATGTATACCACTCGAAGTCACGTTTTGTGTAGCATGCACAAAGCATCTAAATAAAATCAATAACATTGCTCTTTAGAGCGCCGTACCTTTGGAGGTAGAATCGAAACCTGTCTAACATTACTTTCTTGTTTATATGCCTGATTAATATATATTTCAATAAATTAAAAATGATGCCTTAAACGCATTAAAATAAAATTGACATCATATTACTAAATTAGAATTCATTTTACTGAATAAGAAACTCGTCAATATTTGGGTAGAAAACGTTTAAGGCATCGGTCCCACTCGCTCTTAGGCAATTTGTTACACAAAGTATCAAGAGTAAGACTTTAAAAGATCGTGCCAAAAATACTATAAATGTGTATAAGTAGTTAACAATATTTATAATGAAGCTATCAATCAGTACTTCCTAAGTAATTTGCAACACTCATGGTCATGACGATTGCAGTGTAGTTGATGATTGTAATGAGATTTGGATGTATTTCTGTGTAGTGGTAGTTGGCCGCAATTGAAATGGCCTTGACAACTTTATTCAGACTTAATATTTTTACCAGCTTATAGAGACAAAATATGAAACCCAGAATAGTAAATTATATTATTGTAACTACATTAACAAGCATATCTATCGCGTTGCATAGAAAAGCTTCTTATCAGAACTAATCTTTTTAATTCTCGAAATAAAACCTAGAACATTTTTTTTATTTGCCGTTTTTTTTTAATAATTGTTGTTGCTAATTTTCGAAATAAAATAAGATTAAATCTTGCACAATCAAACACCTTCCCATTCTTAACATTTGTTTTAATTATACCATGTCAATCATACAGAAAATACAACTCTGGCACATATTATTTTGTGGGCCATATAAAAATTCTAAGTTGAAGTTATTTCTTAATATGAACTCAAACGTCAGACGTGATTGGAATGGGATGTCCACCCAATGTCAAGTGGAGGGTCGAAGCACTGCTAGGCCTTGGCCCTGGGGTGCGTAGGGAGCTGCCAGCGTCACGCAGCCGGTGACGTCACCCCTCCGCGTACTCCCCCAGTCATGCGCCGTCGCCCTCGCCTCGCACAGTCCACGAGCCACCCCGCAATTCACAACCATCCATGTAACACTGTTAAATACCCTCATTTAACAATATATATTATACTATATTATTTTCGCAGTTTAACTAAGACATCACTAAACAACATTTGTTTAATACATATTTTAGGTACATCCAAGCTATAATATCCGTCTGCAAGTGATAACACTTTCTAGAATACGTTATCACACAAATTTCGTAGAACTCAACACAGGACATGTGGAAAGCATCAATGCTCAATGTAAAACATAATGATTTAAAATAAGTATTCAGTAAATCGTTGTAATTGCCATTTATTTATCCTCGTAAATATATATCACGTTCAATTTCAGCCACTTATTAATGGCGATGTTTTTCGCCTGGACATTTGATTACATTCAGTTATTTCAGTTACACCGCGAGGCAAACGGTTAAAATTTACGGTATCTTCATTGGCAGCACCTTTACGCACTGCGAGCGGAAATATTTGAATTGCAACTCGTTCGCATTCTGCAAACTCCTATTTCCGTATTAATAACAAGCTTGTACGTGTGTTTATCAATTGCGTATAGGTATACAACAAGTGCCCCAAAACAGGCTCCTCTATTTCTTTTACAACGCAGTTTAGCAGCGGGGATTAAATTGAATTAACAATGTATAACCAACACTAGATGTTCCCGCGGTTTCACCCGCGTTTATCGTTACTGCGCCGCCCCCGTGGGTCGTAGCGTGATATTATATAGCCTTCCTCGATGAATAGGCTATCCAACACTAAAATAATTATTCAGATCGAACCAGTAGTTCCTAAGATTAGCGCGTTCAAACAAACAAACAAACTCTTCAGCTTTATAATATTAGTATAGATTATAAAGATTTCATGTTTATTATATTATAAATTTATAATTCAATATCGGTTGCAAGTTTCAGGTTCTTTAAACATCATAATGAAGATCGTTCCATTCTGTCGACTGGCCAACCAGACTGATAAAAATACTAAAAATCATTCATCAACACAATATTTTTGTAATTAGAACCAGTCCAAAAATACATAGCTATTTAGGTACACCTTAAAATAAGTAGCATCATTTTCATGAGTTTTCATTGCATGTGAGAACGAACCATTTTTATTTTAACTGATATGTTGACACTGTTTAAATATTTATGTACTTGACTCTTGCTCTTTCTTAATCTTAAGAACTCTTCTCAAACAATAAAATCCATAACAGGCATCAATTTTCACGCCTCTACTTAAATAATTACTATTATGATATCCACATATGTCATAACAATACTTTCATAACAATGAAGTGATAATTGAATGATCACCTGACGCATTTGTGAGGTGATTGCTAGTAAGTGCCAGAAAATTGATGAAGATATATATTTACGTGATATTATTTAAGTGTGTTTAGGGCGTGGTGTTGATCTGTCGAACATGATTGAAGTGCTTGTGCTATATTCTATACGCATGCCATCGAACTTTGACTTTCTTTTGGCAAGTGTCGATACTTGCTGATGTAGAGAGACACTTGGCTTTTTTCCAAAGAAAAGTAATATATAGCGATCGTTGGCCGGCGCGGGCGCCAGGTCGCTATTATAATCGTAATGTATCGAGATAGAAATAGTGAAGTTAGCGTAAATTCGCACGCCTGTCATCGTAAACAGAAATATTGGACATTAAAATTTATCGACCAAAATACTTAGGTTATGACGCAGCGAGACAAATTGGTTCACCTTGAAAGTTGAACGTGTCGTCAATAGACGTAGTTAAAGGTATATCAAAAGGGTCCTAATATAAAACGAAAATAACACCAGTTTAAAACAGCGTATGGTTATAAATCGAAGCGGTACGTTTGCCCAGGTATATGGAATAAAGCCAGGATAAAATAAGACGGGTAATGATTACGATAATTGTAACGCTTTTAAAAGAAATTGGTACTACAGATAAGTGCCAACACGACAGCAATCTCATTTATTTTAACCTTTACATACGACGCGAATATTTCATTACAATGTACCTAATCAAATCAAAAAGAGGGACGAGGGTTTTACCAAACGCCTCTCCTTTCACCCCTAAATCTGATTTCCAAAATCAATATGCAACTTCGCGTCTGGAATTGGGACACCGAGTACCTACTACAAACAATGTTAGTGAAAATGGAAAGATGAAAAGAGAGTAAACGTTTAGATTTTACGAATCACTGAGTCCTCAAAGTTAGATCTTCAGAATATTTATTTAAATTGTGTTTATTGTTAGATGCTTTAGTTGTAACTAATGTTTCGAATAGATAGCGAAGATAGTTATAGTATATAACATTATAAGGACGTCAAACATAAAAAGGGAAATAAATTGCAGTAAGCAATCTCTTACTGGCACCTCCTTAATTAAGGTAATTCTTTCCCGGAAAACCAAGACTAAGCCACTACTACCTAGTACTTCTGCTATATTTAGGTAGGTATACAAATATGTGCATACAATCACTACAGTACCTCGCACCAATAATATTATTGGTTGCAGATTTACTTTACATTTTACCGTGAGAGAATGGCCTAACAACAAGAATATTCTGTATTATGCGAATCCTTAGAAAAGACGACCGTGTCATTAATAATAAATGATTTTGGCTTTAACGTACGTATGTAAGAAATAAACGTTGAAATGTAATTTAGCTTCGTAGTCTTGCAATAATGATGAAGAATGCTGTTTTGGCTCTTATCACACGAGAAAGATAATACTGGATTCAATATACTGACCATTAAAAGAATGTATTGCCTACTTTGAATTGATTACTATTACCCTTTAGAAGTCGTTGGAACTAATAAAACGGCTGAGATGACGTTTTTAATGAATCAGTTTTTTCAGGAAAATATGTGTGGTTTTATAATATAGGTAACTAAAGATTTTTAAAGGCATTCCTTTGATTACGCTAAGCAATGTTTCCTTTTTGTTTTGCAATTTTATTACTAGAACATAATATGCGTTATGTGAAACTAGGAAACGTAAGACAAAAAATCCCGTATGAAAATATGGTTTAACGAATTTATTGTATTTACCTACTAGTTACTTTTTTGCTTACGACGTCATTCGTGTGTTAAGGGAACCTATTATACAGCCTTAGAGTACTATATACAAAAAAATAAAAATTGCATCCGTCATAAGCATAACCGATTCAGTAGCTATTTATAAAAAACTAAGACGAGTTGTTGACGCATTTATAATATAAAACGTGGAAATTTGTATTAAGGATGAATTTCAGTAGTAATTAGTTAGTAGGTTTCAAATTAGTATACCAACTGAAAGATTTGCTACCTTTCCTTTACTAATTTGCAATAATATTTAACTTTGTCACACATAGGCTATGAATAACCTAAATTTAAAAAGGAAATATAAGTATCAAGGCTTGATATCTTAATAATAATGTTGTTTATTTTGCCTGTTAGTCACTTGCTCTAGAGAATGTTCTAGCTATCTAAAATCCGTGATTAATCGATAAGATACTCAAAACTCTTAGTATTGATACGACGATATTATTCCGCAGAAACAGCAACTTGTCTTTTTAATTAGAATGTAACGATTACCGATATAAAAATAAACGAGTTAAAAATCCGAATAACGTGTGTCTATTTTCTCGATACCTATTTTCACACCCACATAACACGTAAACGATGCAAAGAGACACCGGGCGTCCGTGACCCTTTTACCCACATCATGAATACGCCGGTAAACTGTGAAATATGCTTTTTTAAAGTAAGAACATACAATAATATGTAATCTCGTTATAATCTCATAAGAGAGTGCAGTAGAATGAAAGATATATTAGTAATAAAAGAATTACGTTGATATCCTGGCACTATAATCAATAGAAATGTAAGTAGATGAAGAGAGTTTGACGGTACACGAGGCAAGTGTAAAAGAGACTTAGTTGATTAGAAAAGCCCAAATGACAATTTAGTTTAAAGTACCTACACTCAAAAGACTAGAATAGCGTTTAAAGCAAGTTAATAGCGTTTATAGCAAAGTATGTAATGAGTCAGAATTAGGTAACAGAGGCATGTTAGAATATTATCAATTAGAAGCGCATAGTTTGACCTAAACCAACGTCTTTGCACTTTGTGCATTTATATTCCTCAATTATGTAAAAAATAGCTTGTACAAAATATTAACAATGGTCCATTGTTCGATAAACTTAAGCATTGATAAAACAAAAAAGATTGAAAAATTTATAGTTAAGATAAAGGTTATTAATTTAAACGTTACATTAAATACCAATGCACCAAGATTGCTGGCTCTGGCCAGCTGGTCAGAGTCTCGTGTATAAAATAATGATGTCCTCATAAGTTTATTTCACGAGCGTATTAATGGCGGACATTATTTTCTGTTTATGAAGGTAATTATAATTTAGGGACTAAAACAGACGGAGCAATATAAAGAAATTCGATAACCCAAAATATGAATTTAATTAAAAAGTTGTTCTAATTATAAACATCGTATTAATTTAATATCGATTTGGCAAAGATGAAAATATTTTTTATTTATTACAATACTTTGAATGCCTAATATTTGAATACAAATTATTAATATACAAGACAGAAAAAACGTGTCCTTGCAGCTGCAAACATATGCTATATTCTATACATTGAGCATTTATAAAAACTGACCCGGTTTTAAACTCGTGTAATACTCGTGTGTAATTTAACTCTTTATTCGTGTAATTTGCTTTATATGTACAGTTAATTTATATATTGACATTACATGACAAATACATTCATTTTCAGACCGACTTCTTTACACACCAATCTTTTAGATTTTATTTTTCATATAATTATATTACCTATCTCATAATTCAAATTGCGGAATGTGCGTAACGAAAGTGTTTTTTTTAGTATTACGCATATAAATTACATTTGTTTTTTTGGATCCTTCGACCTTTCACACGAATACATGGTCTGTTCATTAATCTCGTAGCCAACGGTCGAAGCATGAGGACCAAAAACGATGCTTCTTTCATTGTATCTGAATGGCTATTGAATTATTAAATTAGTCTATTCTTTAACAATGATTATTTCATAGAGGACTTTTAACAGGACTAATTATTGCGTCATAAACTTGCATAAAATAAACCTTACATGAACCAGGAGTTAAGAAATGACATAGCTAGAAGACCCGAGATCAAAATAGAACAATTTTGCCTTGAACAACATTTTAACAAATTGACGTGGCGTTTGATGGATAGCGTTTCGTCTTTAAAACCTCATTTTTAATTTGACTTGTGGACAGAGCCTCAATTAGCCGTTAGAATAGTATATTATAATATACGCTATATTATCCAAAGAGCATTGAAATTCGCCATGCTGTTATTACACCGTATGACAAGTAAAATGATATTCAGCAACGTTCGTAGAATGAAACCCGAGTATCGCACAGATTTATTAAGCCTTGTCACAACCTAATTTATACATGCGTAATGAATTCATAAGACAAGCACCAACACTGTAACATTATACTTGCGAACAAGATGATATCTATGTCTGTCTCGTGGTTCACCAGCATTAGTGTTAATGCATACGAAATTGTTTTACTGGCTTATACATATAGTTAAGAAATTCTTATTACTAGCAAGAACTCTTGTTGTTGGATGTAACACAGAAACGTGGCATAAGTACCACGAAGACCTGGGCCAATGGAAATGTATCATGTAATATATTCTTAAGTGCCTAGATTTCTGATTAAACTTCAAAAATAGGCAGGCATGATACTGATACTGATCTAGCTTTGTTATTGTACGACATAGATAACAGAGATACTGTTGAACATAAGTATTATTGATTGTTATTAAGCCTGCTGCCAACATGTAACTAAATTCAAGACTATGACTTTGAATAATAGTTCAAGGCGCACCCACCGTACGTAATATCTCAACATACCTACTGTTAAAAACTGACAAGGACGTGTCTAGACAAGGTTTAAGGGACGCATTAAAATAGCTACAGTAAACAATATATTGACACAGCTTTTTAAAACGTATTAAATAACGCCTGGTTTACATCCATCATCTATGGGAACACGGTGTGTCGACAGGCACACGATATTTTATTAATTAGGTACTGTCATGTAAACAAATAGTAGGTAACTATATATGCTTTGCGATATAATAATAGTAATAATAATAATAGTTTATTGTCTCATAAAAACAAGCAATACATGGATTGAGGCCCTAGAGACCCACACTAGGATTCCCTGTGTTGTTGGATCTAGTCTCTTTCGTTCAATTACAATAGTTCGACAATAGGATAAAATGAAATGAAAGTATAAAAAAAGAAAAATTATAATAATAATATGTTATGTAATTTATAATAATATGTTATGTCATTTGTGTAGTATGGTTAGTGAGAGTTGGTAACAAGGGGTGAGATGTGGAGTGGAGTGTAAAAGTTGTGATGTGGGGTGTTTTCTTGCAATTCTTTCTTTTTAATTTAATTATATTATAAGTATTGTTAAGTTTCGTGTTAATGTAAGGTCCCATGAAGCCAAAAGATTTTTTCCAAACGATTTGCGACATTTGAGTTTAACCCAGTAAATTCGCCGATTAGAACGGCTGTGAGTGCAGGTGGTTAACGAGGTTCTGTGAAATCTTAAAGCAACAGAGAGAATATACAGCTGCCTGATCCTAAGCAATTCAGCCTCCGCGTATAGTTGATCAGTGGGATATCGAAATCGGCGCTTGAGTGCCACTTTTAAGAGAGCTCTTTGTCCACGTTCCACTCTCATTATGAAGCATTTAGCTGCGATACCCCATGATATAATGCCATAATTGAGTATGGATTGGCATAGTGAAAAATAAACTAGTTTTATAACTACCTTGTCAGCAATTTTCCCGAGTCGCTTAAACACCTGTATTAGCAATCTAATCCTACTACTGAGCGCTTCCAGGTGCTTAGACCATGAAAGATGGGGTTGTTCCGTATTCATCCTATGACGTCTCATCCTACGCTGTTTTTTTTCCTAACTCAACCTATTTACGTTCCTTAATCAACCGACAGCAATTATTTCAATTTTTAATTCTTGATTCATCCTATAAGTATTCCTAGCTCAACCGATTTATGAAATCACGTAAAAGTTCTATGTTTTGTTTTGACGGTCTGAACAAAAAATATTGCTTTCATAATCTATAAATATTAATAAATAAAATTGAAGTGTCTGTTTGTAATGTCAAAATAACAGCTTTTTACTAAATGCATATGAAAGTACATACGGTACTTACTTATATAAAATACTCTTTTTTTATACTACTAAGGTGGCAAACATGCATGATGATGGTAAGTGGTCACCGTAGCCTATTGACGCCTGCAACACCAGAGGCATCACTTGCGCGTTGCCAACCCTTTAGGAAAGGAAAGTAAGTGGGAAGGAGAAGGCGCGGGAAAGGGGAAAGAGCGTGATTGGGCCTCCGGCACATTCACTCACCGAATGAAACACAACAGTAGGAATACTGGTATTTCACGTCGATATTCTGTGAGACGGTAGTCCTTCCCCGGTTGAGCCGGCCCATTCATGCTGAAATCAGCGAGGCTCTACTACTTCGAAAATTGTCTTTTTGTTTCGGCTAACCTCTGTAACGGCTGCACCGATTTTGACAAGACTTTCACTGGCACAAAGCTGATTTTAGAGGGAGTAACTTAAGCTACATTTGTTTTTGTATTGTTCTATAAAATAAAAGGACGTTAAATTGTAAAAATCATATATTTACAAAGTTAACATCAATTACAATAAAAGAACGTAAATATTTACATATATCTATTTTCTGATCTCACAAACTTATGAAGTATACTTAAAAAATAAATAGTATCTTCTATAAAATCAACAATCTTTGGTGAATAAATGATTTCTATTCATAAATCATTTAAAATTATGTACAATAAATCACAGATTTACTAGCAACAATTTCAATAAGACTAGTACAATAAAAGCATAAGATTATTACCTATTTAAAAATAATTTAAGATCCGTGTAAAAAATAAATTTGGTTGAGGAACAATTTAAGATTATAAACTAACTAGTCATATTAAGCATGCCAAAACACACAATTCACAAAAAACAGAATACACCTAAAATATACTACAACAGAAAACACATAAAATATACTATAACTACTATTTTTATATCAATCATTAATTTTCTTTAAAATAAACAAATGGAGTCAATTTTTCTAGGCAGTGGCCCAGCACTATTTTTCCATCTACAAATTCTTGAATAGCACTATTGATTCTGTCTTTATTTTCCTTATTATTAATTGACGAAGAGGTCGACGCGCCATGTTGTCGTTATACAATCCTTGCGTTTTGTAAAAGTGCATCCTTTTTCAGAATATATAGCAACTGCAGTATATTTACTTTTTTCTTTTTTGTGAAATTGAAAACCCTAATATAACAACATTTGCCGACCTCGTTGCGATTGCACATAACGTAAGTCACTCTTATGGTCGTGATGCATTTTTAATAACACGAGATGTACTTAGCGCGTCAGTTACAGGTGAACTAGAAGTATATAAGTGTCATGTTTAGATATTTGACCATATTGCAATATCGTTAAAACAATTAAAGCCGGTTTGAGGGTGTAGACAGGGTAGGATGTTAGAAGCAAATTTTTATATTGCTATCTCTTTCACTCGTGTGCATAATAGTTATTATAATAAACAACAATGCACACCACCGAGCGTACTCTTGTAAGGTCCATAAGTCTTAGTGGAAGAGAGAACGAAACACTCGCTGTACCACTTCCACGTTTTATGACTGGTACAAGTAAATGAGTGTACATGTGAAGCAAATATTTTATTTATACAAATAGGAAAATAACTATTCGTTATACAATATTCTATTAAAATATTAAATATTGTTTTGCTATCCATACTATTTTCGGTAATATTTGCCACAGGTAGAGTAAGGAACACATTTCGGTTGAATAAGGAAACTTTATTAAAATATTGTAATCGGATGAGTTAGGAATACTAATTTAGGATGAGTAAAGAAATAGGATGAGACGTCATAGGATGAATACGGAACAACCCGAAAGATGACTGTCTAAGAAGAGACCCAGATATTTGATAGTAGTTGTTTGTTCTATCTGTGTGCATTCACAGTTGATACGGTCAGTGCATGAATGGAGTTTTAGGCTAAAATTACTTTGCGGAGATGTTCTTTTGGTGATTAAAAAGTTGATTGCTTTGGTCTTGTCTATATTAAGAGTCAACAAGTTCCGTTGTAACCATTCAGCGATCACTCGTAAGCGAATACAACGTTCAGTCCGTTACGAATACGTCAAAGTTTTGTAAATCGAATTCATTAATCTAAAATTGTTTTTCATGACGTCCAAAATAATTGTTGTCTTTGTGAATTGATTGATGATATTATATGCTCAAAAGATGATGTTTTCTATTTTATTGAATAATGGTAAAGTCGCTCGTATCAAAGTTAGTTTTACAGTACGTACCTACGTATTACCCTGCCTGAGACTTTCTGGGAAAAGGAGGCTCAGTTCCTCGGTAACAATAACTGTATCTTCTAATACTTTTCTAACTATGATTACTGTGTGTATTACTGCCCGTTTTTAAATTATGTTTATGTTGGCATCTAACACGTATTACTTTAATTACTATGGCAGTAAGAATCACATTAAAAACAAAACCCCAGTATTCAGTTTATCGGATTAAAATAACATTCGTTATAAATAGATATAAATATTCTAAAATAAAAAATTCTATTTCAACTCATGAGTTGACTGAAATAAGAATCCAATGGATTTTACTAAAATCATATTTTGTTTATAAAATAAACTAATTTAAACCGATACGCTAATTACAACCAGATCTCCAGGCGAGTGTAATTATATTATATAACGTTATAAGAAACGATGGAGGGAAGCCAACTAGGGCGAGTCTCACAGGCTGTAAGAACTAACGATTATTATCTACAAAGAGCTAGCCAGACTCGGCAAGTGCTAAGATCAGGTCAATTTTTAGTGCTCGGCGTGCGATAAATTTCAAGAGGGCTCAGGGCTCGTTAAGTCTTTCGATATTCTACTGTGTAAGAAGAACTCGAGACATAGGGCATACTAAAATGCCCGCTAAAACCTGACGTTTCTATCGAACGTGGAGTAGTAGTTAGACAGGATGGTTTCACGCTACAGAAAAATCAAGTTAAATAAACTCCAGTGTGGATCTAAGAGCTCCTCTTAAGAAGACGTATACACGGCAGTATGCTCTTTATCCTTTGCGCTGGCATCGCAACAATTCATGTAGTGCAGAATCAACAAGGCATCAAGGCACGTATTATACACCTGTTATCGCAGTACTACAAAAAGTGCTAACTTGCTTTAAATTTGCCACATTAGTAACATAAAAAATATTACTCAATAGATGTTCCTGCGGTTTCACCCGCATTTATCGTTACTGCGCCGCCCCCGTGGGTCATAGCGTGATGTTATAATTATAGGCTTATAGCCTACCTCAATAAATAAGCTACCCAACACTAATATAATTTTCAATTCGAACCAGTAGTTCCTGAGATTAGCGCGTTCAAACAAACAAACAAACAAACTTTTCAGCTTTATAATATTAGTAAGTATAGATAATCGTCCAGAACAGGAATGTTACAAATCGCGTAACATCTGCATCACTACTGACATTTGCAGTTATCACTGCAGATTTTTGTGGATACCAATGTGATACCAGTTGTGATTGGATTAACTGAGACCGGACTTGACACTGTGTGCGTGCTTTAAAGTGCCTGGGCAAAATATTCATTAGTCGATACTTATGCTAATATTATTGATTCAATTATTCATTTACTAAAACCCAAGAAGAGTAAAAATACAGCATGCCTTTATGATGCTTTGAGTTATTCTGTATAAATAGGCACACATCAGGCCACCAAGCCTCAAATCAGGCCAAGATATAAATATCAATAATCAAACAATTTCTGATACTTTGAAATAACTACACACTTTAAGTTTGTGACACACCTTTGTGTCTCTGTGACCCTGGCTGCTGAAAACCACGTCGGGAAAAGTGTAAATCTAAATAGTCCAAACAATTTAATGTTTTAAATAAATTGCTATCAAACTTTTAAACATTGTTTAATTTCAATTAATGCTTAATTTCTACCAGTATTAATATAAATAATTAATTACGATGTAAATTTAACTTTCATGTAATATTATATTACACACATGCATGCCAAAAAGTTGCATCTGCAAATATCAATGAAACATGTTCCATTGAGAAAAACACCCACCAATTTGGAATCGAATCGAAAAATATTGGCAATTCTACGTACGTCTGTTTTTAGACAGAAGTCATTGTCACATAATTCGCAGTATTCCTACTTTACTTCGAAATATAATATGTTTCGACACGTGTGTCGGCTCAAAACGATGCATCCTTAGGACAAGTTGGCAACGGACGACCAATATTTTACACACAATACACGGAGTCCTATACAATGAATAGTGTATAAGTAATATTTCGCATCGTTTTTCTGTTAAACCATGTAAAATCACTAAGCTGTTCACACGGTATAGTAAATTCCTAACACAGTACAATTTTTTTAGTGTGTATTACGGAGAGCTACTTTCCCATCGACACTGTTTAAACCGAATCACTAGGTACTATAATACTCATTTTGATCGCGGCTAACGATTTCATTCTCTTCAAAGTATACGGTTCGATTTTAATATTTCAATACTGATTCTTATTCTTTGTGTAGAATCTAGATATATCTAGACATGTGAACTATGTAGAAAGACAAATTAAAAACAAATGCGGGTAACATGCCGAACCGCTTGAGAGAACTTATCACATTGTTAGCACCGATTTGCTTAATTATATTTCGTCAAACGATTATAGATTTTATATCAAAAACAATAATTTATCAATCTTCATTACTTAACACATAAGAACCTATTATAACAATTGTGTAATCAGCATATATGTTATTATTATGTTCTGTCTGTACAGTTACGTAATGTGTTATGCAATGCAAAAACCTAATGGAGGTTTATCGTTCTGAGTGGTTCCCACATGTATTTAAGAGATTAGATGCTTGAATGAAGTTTGGATAGCAGCAGTAGGGATGCCATTATATGGTTATATCCTTTACACGTCCCCACAACGTGAAAAGTGGCATTATACCTACTGCAATTAACAATATTCATATTAGGACTTAAAATTTTACCAAAATTAATTAATTAAACTCTAAACGAATGTTATATGCCTGATACGCCGAAAGAAACCAATATTATTATATTCTTTTCATAAGTTACAATAAAGTGGCAACCTTAAGCAATAGTGACAGGGATATGGAAGAGCTAGTAGTTATGCCACTTGCCTTCACATACTACCAGTAAATCGCACAAGCACTACGTAACAAATTACCTAGATACTGTGCGCGCGTAATTATGGAAAACTACTTACAGACGCTGCGCAAACACACGGTCTACAACATAACACGTGTATCGTAAAATAGTATCTAGTGGATTAGGCATTTTAAATTTTCATCATACCTCATAATTATATTTTATTCTAGCTTGCCTGGATAAAAATATAAATATGAATAACAAATGACGGCAATAATGTAGCCAGTGATGTGTCAGTATTTCAAAATGTACGCTTTAATATTATTATGGCGCCAGCATTCCATGTTTCCCCACATTTTTATATCCAGCGCAGAGCTAGGATTTGTCATCTAAAGAATGTATTTATAGCGTCAGTAGATAGTATATTCAAATTTACATTCACATTTATAGACAGTAATAAAAAAATCACTCAGCTGTTAATTAGATAAACATATGCTTCGGAAAAAACTATTAATTCAAAGACATCAGTACGCCGCGCCGTTTAGTGATGTAATCAATTGCTGAACAACGATGATTTAGCGAACGGGCAATCATTTATCTATAAATTATTCAACAACGTCATACATGCACATCCACCGGAAAATAGCGGCCTACTCGTACGTAATACAGTCACAGAGATCACACGACGATCATGTGATGGTATTAGGGAGCCGTCCAATATGGTGACTAGTTTAGTGGAAAATTACATTGTAGCAGCGTCCGACCTGTGCCACCGCACATACAAAATCACACTAATGATTAAAATATTTGATTACCTTATAAGAGCAATGGCGTCCGTAACCCCAACGTCATAGCCGATCGTGAGAACGAGTTTTTATACATTTCTTAGTAACAACAAGGACTGTAATCAATAAAATTGCTTTCTGCTAGGATGGTGCTTACGTGGAATCTTAAAATAGCTGATCTTATGTGGGTGTAATACATTTAGTTAACCTTTCGAGACAATACAGGCTTTATTATCATTAAGCTATATTAGATGGGTTGTGTTTAATATTCAAATGGTAACAGTTAGTAGCTACGATTCTGCGGGGATGCTTCAGATCGTCACAAGCAAGCTGCTTCCTGTGTAATCAAGAACACCTGATTAGTTCGTTGTTACATTGATTGAGTAAACAAACACGTACCGGCTAAATTGCAGGGTTTCGTAGAAAATTAGCAAGGTAAACTTAGTTATTTTGAAATAGGAAAATAGTGACTTATTCTGGCAACAACAATATTCTATTTATATCCAATATTAATAAGTTAAGCACACCACAGAGGCAAAGAGTAGATAAAGTAGCTTTACAACATGATTAACAATATTAGAATGGGTTATGCTTATGTCTGTGTCTGCCGGGTTACACGACGTCTTTCGATTTAGTACTTAGGAATAGTCGCGACAGCTGCACTATAGCACCTGTATATACTATAGTACTATAGCACGCGTACGTTTTTCCTCTTTATAGGGAATATATATAAAAACTATAAAACCGAAAATTACAATCAATATAAAGATTGTAACCAAGACCCGCATTTTTAAACTTTCTACCTTTCGATAGCCCTGTAAATATAAGTAAAAATATTCAAGACATACAAACTACACGAATTCATAAAGTGTCTTTTTGGCCATAGAAATGAGTAGTTTCACTGTTTTATGCTTGAATAGTCTCAAACAAGAGTCAAACAATGGGTGGCACCGTCACGGCATTGATCCGAGCGAATACGCCAGCCTGTCTGCCGTCAAAGAGCGACGGGCGACGTCAAACTAGGGAAAATGTTATTCAATCCTCTACGACAAAACAGCCGTTCCTGCACTTATTATATTAGCAAAGTAACAGCTGTCTGTGCGAAATGGAGCAGAACCACGACAAGTGAAAAGACAACTTTACAATGAAGAATTTTATTATAGTGTAGAGAATTGAATTTTCTTGAAAGAAAATCTTGAATTATTTAAACAGTAGTTTGTGTTGCTGTGCATACACAGTACATTAAAAAAGTGAAGTTTAAAATAAGTATGTTTATAAAAGTTTTAACAAGCCGCTCGATCACGTTTTTATGTTGCGCTGATATTTGTTTAAATACATAACAACAACACCCTCGGTTTTGAAGATTACCAAGAGCCCTCAAACATAATGGCCGTCAGGTTGACGGACTATAAAATTCAACTTGAATTATGTCTTAAATATACATAATAATATATTCCAGTTTACATTTTATAAAATAGAGGATTTATTAGCTGGCGAAGCTCTTAAGAAAATTAAGAATAAAAATCAAGGACTACACTATAAGACATAAGCCACTTCTGCTTGTGACGTGCACAAAAAGAAATGCTTTATTTTTTACAATGTTGTCTATTTTAAAGAACGATTTATTATTCTGCTACCTGATGACATTATAAGATGCGGAACTGACTCAGAAAGTACGGGCTAATATACTGCATCTCCTACGTTACCCTCTTGTGTTAAAAGAAGTGTTTATAACGTCCTATAAGATTACATATTGTTATAGATTAGCGAAACATAATATTATGAGATGACGCAACTGATTCTGGGTCGTATATCGGATTAGCAAGTGATCGCTCAAAAAACATGACTTATCGTGTTGTGTCATCTCTAGTGCTAACCACTTGGAGATAGTAGTACTATTTATAATATACATATACACAAATGTTGCATAATACCTTTTATAAACAGATTAGGATTCAATGGAAAATATTCTTTATTTACTTTATTTCACACACGATCAATACTATTTAGAATAAGCACAAAGACTTCTTGGTGTCGTTATCTGTGATTATACTAACGCTATTTCATTGTTATTTATACTAACATAACTCTTTTGTTTTTAAACTCTTTGTTTATTCACCCTCATTTTTCTAGAGACCTTGCGTTTTCTGGGGGCTGGAAATACGAGTAGTAGTGTTGACGAAATTAATGAAATAATACTGAGTAATATAAACTTCCAGGAGATAGCGTAAACTACATTTCCATTGATAATGTAATGGATCAAGAAGACGGGTTACATTACCTACCCAAAAGAATTTCTCAATTTTCTAAATCCGAATGGCCTTCCCCCATATTCACTTAAATTAAAAACTGGTAGGTACTCCAATAATTATTTTGCTTAAAAACCTTAATACAGAAAACCAGAAAGTTCTTCTAACGCACGAAAATAAAACTAAAAATATCGTGTACGCAGAAGTACTTTAAAATACTACGTTATATAAATGCCTACATAATATAACGTAGTATTTTAAAATACTACAATATAAATGTAGGTACGAAATTAATTATTACAGTCATAATATCTACATTTTATCTTTAAAGAACCCCATTAGTGTTACTTAGCGTTCCTTTATTATGCCTGATCCCGTGTTTTTCTTACTATATTCACTCTTACTGATCATAGCGCGATGTACCTAAAATAGCCTATGTTTTACTATAACCGCAGATAATAAAAAAAAACAATATCAATCTTAAAATTAATCGATAAATATTATCCATTACAGACATACAAACAATGTTTCCCCTGGTTTATTAACCTCTGAGTCTTCTTCGAAGAGGTTAATAATTAAAACACTTTGTGGGTATGTGTGTCTGTTAGTGACAGGCATAGCTCCGGAACCACTGGACCGATTGACTTGTAACTTGATGTGCAGACACCTTGGGGTCATCCCTCGGTCGAGTTTGAATATGGGCCCTGGGGGTTTAAAAGACTCCCGAGATATAGGGATCACAAGGTCACATGTATTTTACATGGCAAAATGGCTTCATTTATATGCAGTGTGCTGATTCGAGTTGGTTGCTGCTGTTTGCTGTCGAGTTTTGTGTTGTGCTGCGTTTTGCAACGCAACATGCCCAACAGTGGGCATGGTGCCCAACAATGGACATGATATCCAACAATGGTCATGATGCCCAACAGTGGACATGATGCCCAACAGTGGACATGATGCCCAACAGTGGGCATACTGCCTAACAGTGAGTAAGATGCCCAGCAGTAGGTACGATTGACTTGTAACTTGGTGTGCAGACACCTTGGGGTCATACCTCGGTCGAGTTTGAATATGGGCCCTGTGGGTCAAGAGACCCCCGAGATATAGGGGTCACAAGATCACATGAAGACGAAGAGGTTGAATCCTGGGTTTTTACACCCATCTCGTTCTGCGTGATTTTAAATAAGCATTATAGGTAAGTATATTTATAAAATGTTGCTCAATGATTCTTATGTGGACGAACCACATAAGAATCATTCAACAAAAAAAGTTTCAGCTCCTTTAAAAGTGTATTATAGGTGCCTACGCCCCACTCTCTCTCTTATGTGACGCAGACGAAGTTGCGCGGGTCAGCTAGTACATAATATGAGTGTAGAATTCAACAGCCTGATCGTACGGGATCCCTAAAGGCTAAGCAGCAGTGTAGGTACTTACACACCACCGAAACCTAAAGCTATAGGCGATGGCGTGATGCAACATTGCCTTATATATTTTAATTATCGTCTAGATAATTCTTAATCTGTATTTAATAGTAGATAATTGAAAACGATAATAATTAACTATAAAAAATATCACTACCATCACGATCAATTATAAATTATAATAATTTATTTAATAAGCATATCACTAGCGTATTTTCTTGTAATAATTAATTAATCAATACTAAGCAAAATAAATGTTGCTTAGCCTTATTTTCGTCGACCTTGGAGATTTGTATTGCCAAATAACATTATACAAATTGCACGACAAAACGTTACGACCTTGAAGCGAAAACTAATCAACTTAAACACTCCCTAAAGGCTAGTGATACAGAAAGTACAGACCTAAGTGTACGTCATCATGACAAAGGCAAAAGAAAGAGTTCTATTTTATACTATTAAATAAACTACGTAGTAAGTAACTAAACTAGGGCTGCTGATAAACTTAACTAAACTAAAAAAATATATAAGCGATTCCGAGTTTTCATTTCTTAATTATTTACTTGTAACCTATGATACACGAAGATATTGTAGAACTAGATACATGTTTGTTTCAATAGAAAGGTACAAAGTAATCAAAATAAATTGGATGCGTCATAAAAATAAAAAGTAAATAAAATTCTGCCTAAAGGAGGATGTGTATCTCTGATTTTTTTTTACGACATCTATGTATTTATAGAACCTGTTTCAAGTATTCTGTACAATGCTTCACTTCTAAATACAGATAAACCTGTAAAGGATAGAATGAGGTACGACTTTTACTTAGAGAATCCGAAACATACATACATAGATCCACGCCTGTTTCCCAGAGGGGTAGGCAGACACTACGGATTTCCATTTGCTACGATCCTGACACACTTCTCTGGCTTCATTCACTTTCATCACATTCCTCATTCACACAAGTTGGTTCAAGGTGCTTTTTACCTGGCCTTTGTCCAGAACGCCTCCGATCTGATCGAAAAACGTTCGCCTAGATTTTCCTCTTGCGACTATTCCATTCACACTAGCCTTATAAACTTTCTAAGTCAGTCTTTCCTCGTCCAGTCTTTCTACATGCCCAAACCAGCTTAACATACCCTTTTATATTCTTGTCACTATAACCACTTTCATGCCGCATCTCTCTATAATCACACTATTCCTTATTCTATCTTTCAGAGTCACACCACATATGCTTCTCAGCGCTCTCATTTCTACAGCATAAAATCAGAAACAATAATTTATGTATATACATAGTGCTTATATTTATGTTCAGAACCGGTCGGTATTTCTTGGAAGGAAGTCTGCCAGACAGGACTTGATTGAATAAACTTTAAAATCTTTAAAGGCTGTTTCCGTTTCAATGCTGTTCAAACTTTGAACATTGTTATCTATGGTAACTATTGCATGTTAGGTATTATAAACGAAGCAATGGCGTCATCGGTCTGAAAACAAGTTATATATAGTCTATTTTTCACAGTTATTAGTAAACAAAGATGACGTACTGTTAGCTAGAGATAGTACTTTGAAATCCATCGCTATTAGTCTTTCTTTTTTGTCGTGTTTATTTAATTGAGAACGATTCTAGTCTAAACAAGTGACTCATTAAAAAGATTTTTAATAACTAAGTTGTTCACTAAATAAGACGATTGGGTGAAAATACTATATACCTCGATAGCGTAGTGGTTAGTGTAACCGACTGCCACGCCTGAGGTCGCAGATTCAATTCCCGCACTAGTCAAACATTTGTGTGCATGAACATGGATGTTTGTCTTTGGGTGTTTCTATGTATAATATGTATGTATTTACAAAAAAAAAGTATATAATTATGTATGTTTATCCATTGTCTAGTACCCATAGTACAAGCTCTGCTTAGTTGAGGCTAATTAATGGTCTTGTGTGTATGTAATAGAATATTATTATTATTATTACTATAAATACATATGACAAAATTAGACACTATTTAAAGGAAATTGTAAGAAAAAATGTTGGAAAGTACCTATTATAATTATGGTATATTATAGATAAGTATAGGTATTATATTCAGTTTCGGTGAAATAATGAAGGGAAGGATTTGAGTAGTGCAAATATAGGGAAACGTACTGTGTATACATACCTTAGATTTGCTAATAATAATAATAGAGTTACAATAAATATACCGTTTTAATGAAGCTTAAAATTAAATAAGTCTTTCAGTTTGCCTTTACATACATTTTGGCGTATTACGACCCACATTTTAAATATCTTACACAACTGCTAAACGTTCTGAAATCATTGACATCCTTTTAAATTCTATATGAGGTTATTCCTTTTATACATATCCTAACTAATATTACAAATGCGAATGTGAGTTTGTTTGTTTGTTACACTTTCACGTCTTCAATACTCGACCGATCCTCATGAAGTTTTGCATACATGTTGACAGGGCAACAGAAAAGGACATAATATAATATGGTACCTTTCATGCAGAAAAAAGTAAGGAGGCTCCACACATCGTGCGGGGCGGCGACCGTGGCCACGGTAATACTATTATACAGTAACCTATCTTCATACAAACGGTCGGAACTCGAGTCATACCTACGCGCCTCGACGTCGGCATGCGCTCGGCACTCAACCAGTCGCGAATGCGCCGCAGTGACGAACGGACGGTGTGTTGTTTTTTAAACAGTAACCGCGCGATTTTTTTACCCAAAATAAGTACAAGTATAGCCTATTTAATATGACAAGTAGAATATATTGTGCTGTTTTTGGTTGCATGAATTCCTCAATAACGCACCCAGAGATAACTTTTTTTAGATTACCTGGAAACTCCGAAAGGTAAGACTATAAAATGATTATACTTACTAGTAGGTAGGTACGTAATTTAAGTCTTTAAAGGATTTTTTCCTCCCGAAAAACAAATGCCTGGACTAATAAATAAAGTGAATAAATAAAGAAAAGTGATTGACACGAGTGAACAACATGCATTTTTATTGAACACTTCCTATTCCATTAACAAAGTATTTTATTTGTTTAAATAAAATAAAACATATTTACAATCACAAAAATAGATAGAAACTCAAAGTAGGCAGATTTAATTAAAATGCTGTAGGTGGGCAGCCCTATCGCATGTTTACATACCGCGGCGCTGTAGGCATTTATTTCAAAGATACGGTCGAGTTACAATACTGTATATTTATGTACTGTGCCGTGGCTGTCGAATTTTGTATGTGTGTATATGGAGTAACACACGGACACACCGAACACGGCGCGGTGCGGTTGAAAGGCGCGCCGCGGCGAGAAGCGGGGCGGTTGCCACCCGCACCGCGCCGTCTTGCTGCATTTATAGGATGCACCCACAATCTTTTTATACTGTTTTTTTTAAATATCTATTATATATATAAATATAGCAAGCTACTTCTACGTCCATCGCGTATAATGCTTGAAGTAGTACTAACATTAACACGAAGCGCCAGTAAGCATTGCCGATAAACCGCGCTGCACCGTGTCTCTGCTGGGCAATGCACACTGGACGCGGCGCAGCGCGGTTTCTAACCGCACCGCGCCGCGTCGCACCGCGTTCGGTATGTGGAGCTTCTTAGTGATCTAACCGAACCTACATTTACGCGAGCAAAGCCGCAAGCAAAATCTAGTATTTATTTATTTATTTATTAAGATTCACCAACAGTTACTACAATATCACATGTACTTAAGAAAAACATTTTGAGTCTAACCAATTGTATAACTAATTACAGGTGAATTCAGCATGCATTACATTTTAAACATTACATTAATAATATGACCATAAGAAACAAAGATAAATATGAAAAGTAAAGAAACATCAATATAAAAGTTAAGTTTAAAATTAAATTATATCTAATTATATCAAAATCCAGTAAATTTCATTAGTATTACAGTCACTTAAATTTGTATGAATTACTATAAATAATAAATTCAATATACATTACATAACAATCAAATTAAAATATAAAATTAATAATGTAAATGTATTGTAAATGTCAGACAAAATTAGGTACTGCAATTAAAAAATAAAAATGATTACAATTAGAACTACTAATAAAGTGAGTAATTGAAATTTGTCAACATTCACACGGAAATGTTATCGTAGATATTACTTTTAAATTTCATTAATACGTCGTCAAATATGTCTATGTCTACCGCGTTTGTGGCTATGCTATTATATTGCCTCGACAGTCTTGCAATGGGTGAGTATTTACCAAGATTCGTACGATGACGAGGAATATATAAAATATACATATAGGTAATTAACGCATTATAATATAAAATCTTTCGTACTATTCCCACTGATTGCCAATAGAAATAGAAATGACTCGAAAACAAGAGATAATAATAATAATTATTATATTCTTGCGCCTTCGTTCTACTTGCTATTCTAGTCCAAACTAATAAAACTTTCGTTATTTTATCAGTTTTCTGTTGTTCTCATTATAAAAGTTGTTGAGTTTTACGTGTAAGTTCATTCTTATTTAAAAAAGGTACTTGTTTAATCATACCCTAAAATCAATAAGATATCAAGATAATTCCTAACTTCCTAACGAATATTAATAAAGCTGAATGTGAGTTTGTTTGTTTATTTCGCTTTCACGCCTTATTTACTCGACCGAAAATCATGAAACTTCGTGTACACGTTGTGAGGAATAGAGTACCTTCGTCTTCGCTATTTATCTGAAGCCGCGGGCAAAAGCTTATCTATTCTAAAATTATAAAGAAAGATTTAATTTTTTGTTTATTAGTTTGTAAGGGATTAACTCAAAAACTATTCAACCGATTTATAAATTCCTTTACCATTAGAAAGCTATATTATCAACGTGAAATATAGGATATATTGTACTTTAAAAAATAATACTGTTACTAACAAAACCTATCCTGCTTTTACGCGAGCAAAACTGCGAGCAAAAGCTAGTTAGTTATAAAAACACATAGCATTCTCTAATCCGTAACCTTTTGTTCTCTAATCTGAGCCGTAAACAAACTTAAATAAATATTTATTTGGTAAAAAGAGGCAATCCTAAAGCAACTGGGCCGCATTACATCAATACTCGATACAACTGCGCAGTGTTTGTTTACATAGGAACACGAATACGATAAATAATGAATCATTGCCCACTGGGTTACGATATTACAACACAATACAGTGTACTGGTTAAATATCGTACCTACTATACACACGATTAACAACAATATACGTTTGTACTCAATAGTGGTAGAAGCCTGCAGGCCCGGTAGTAGTAGTAAATACATTTCGGTTGATATTTTTTCGGAAATGGACAAATAGTATATAGCCACATAATCTGCAATAAATTAGGTAGGTACCTATAAATCAATATTGACTTTATTCAACACAGAAATATTTTAGATCTAGTGAACATACTTTGTTTTAGAGATATAATCTCTCAAAAGGGTATGTTTACAAGGCGTTTAGCCCTATGTATTTAATAGGGAACCCCATAACGTAGGAGTTAACGCTGACCCAAAACCACGTGTGCTATGGTGAACTAGCAAAAACCCCATAAAACTGCGCGACCCGGGTATTAAATCTAGGCTTAAAAATAAGCGCCATTATGCCTTATGCCACAGGCCAACAAGGCAGATATATAAAATAATATAATATACATTTTATATAATATTGTCTTCTGTTTATGCGAATGTTATTCATTGAAATTAAACTACTATATACGGATTTTATCGCATTGTTTGTTTGACACTTTATTACAAAATTTTGAAAAACTTTTGTAATAAAGTGTCAAATAAACAACGCGATAAAATCCGTATATAGTAGTTTAATTTCAATATATTTTATATATATATATATATAATAAAATAATATTATTTTCATAGAAAAGAACATGCAAAATATATTATACTGTTCATATTATGCATAATGTCTGTCTATGTTCTTTGCTGCTAGTCTTACACAATACGGACGCGACGCAGGTCTTCAATAAGGAAGTCTCTCTTTCATTGAGACGCACGTGTCATTTATCTCATTGTGTTGTGACAAAGACGGAAGACCAAGGCAATAAATTTCAACGCACATTACTTGTAATTTACTTCTTACACTAATACACATTGCCAGTTTTCTTTAGGATGTAATGCTATGTCAGATATAATCCTTAATTCAAGACGTTGAATGCCAAAAAAGCGCCTTCGCGTCATCTACAAGCTTCTATTGTGTTTGCCCCACGGACGTTAAGATGTAAAGATCGTGCATTTTCAAGTGATAGATTTGCTCACAAGCTTCTTTGTAAAAACCGAACAAAGATACTGCGGGCAGTTCCTATGATAATTATTTACATCACGTTTATTATTATATTCTATTGACTATAGAAGCAAAGGCATATCCTGCATAAAACGAAACACATTTAAGCCTCGTATCCACTACGCAACATTTGACGCTCAACATGTTCGGCAGCGTTGCAAAACATCGCGCGATGTTGCCAGCTGGCGCGCAACATGATCCGCGGCTTGTCTTTTGTTTCCGTGCAACATGCAGATGAGCATCAAATGTTATCAAGTGGAGACGTGAAAAAGCCACTGAAATCAACACTAGTTCCTCTGGCAACATGTCGACGACAGATGCGAGCGAAATCATGTGTAGACTTTCAACACGTTGAGCAACATGTTGTGCAACATGTCGTGCGCCAAATGTTGCCTAGTGGATATGAGGCTTTAGATGTACATTCATACAATCTACGTGCGGTATACCTACTAAACATGTCGAGTTTCGAATTATCAAGTGGATACAATAGAGACTAATCACTAGTGCAAACAAAAATTTGCATTTTTAAATAGAAAACATAGAAAGACTTGTAAAGCTGTACCATTGTACCGAGTGTTTTAGGAAGTTTTCCTTGTTGGGGTTTCTTCAAAACTGAAAGTTGTTACATCACGCAAAACTTTTACTCGTTTAATTGGAAATATGGAATAATTTATTATACACCATTAATATCATCGATATTACGAGAAAGTTCTAGTTTTTGTTCTATATATAAAATATATATTACGTTAAAAGAGTGCAACATATTTTAATCGCATTAGCGAATATATTTGTCAAATAATAGTATTTTACACGCTATTATTAAAATTTATGTGACATCAAAACGCATATATCCTTCTGTTTTGGCTAGATAAAAGATAATGCATAAATTCAGTCACAAAAGAACTTCAGTAACTCGGTCAAGAATTTTGCGAGAAAACAAATTGAGGTGGATAAGTATCTAAAATTAACTAAATCAATAATGACGGAGTCATCGACCGAAACACCTAATCATCTTTAAATAGAGTCGTCATTATCTAAAATCAACACTATTCGATAAGTATCTCGACAATATTTGTGTAGAGCGCGCGAAACAATGTAACGAGGCGATACCAAACTTTTATACGTGGTTATTTTAGTCCTCGTAATATATTTTATACTTTTGTTGCATAAATATAAAATGCCCTGTCAAATACTAAAAGCTAATATCAACCTAAGAAGGAACTCTCGCGGAGAGCAAAGCTCAATACATTTGTGAAATCATAGAGTTCTTTCATAACCTTTGGCTTTTAGCTCACATTCACGCGAATAACGAACACATAACGAACAACTGTACACCAGGTTTATACAAATAATATGAAATTTTAAATGATAACGATTGTTTAAATATCGTCATAAATAAACAAAAATGTTCTGTTACGAAATCATATCGCGAGTCAACTGATATGACGTCTGGAATGAATTGGCCTACATCTAGCTACATAACACTAACATAAAACACAAAGCACAAGGAAATGGTGCTTTGTGCACAGGCCTGCGCCACTGTGTCTAGAGACGGTTCGAACACAGGGTTAACAACCTTCATTAAAACGTAAACACCTAAATTAGCCCGCGGTAATTGTTACTTCGTTTTCTTTGTCATAGAGACCACAATTAAAAAATAAAATGCTTAGTTAATTCTAAGAAAATTATCATTGGCTCAAAGTGCTCTGTGTCCAGTACCAATGAAGACAAATGATGATTAATCAAGATGATGCAAGAGCCGACTGAGCAAGTGATCTTATCTTTTTCTACAAGAGAAATCTCAATCAATGTCAGACAAATCAATTATATTAAACTAGATGTCCCCGCGGTTTCACCCGCGTTTATCGTTACTGCGCCGCCCCCGTGGGTCGTAGCGTGATGTTATATAGTCTATAGCCTTCCTCGATAAATAGGCTATCCAACACTAAAATATTTTTTCAAATCGAACCAGTAGTTACTGAGATTAGCGCGTTCAAACAAACAAACACTTCAGCTTTATTATATTAGTATAGATATAATAAACCACCAGTTAATTACTATGTATTGTTATTAAAGCAATGCACAGGACTCTTTTGACTGATTAAAATGGTTGTTGCAGTACATACATTGTCCCCAAAGATGATTCATCAGAATCATTATTCTAATCGGCCTTACGGAGGAAACTGTCTGAGGAATGTAAAGATTTTGGCTTCGCGCCACACTCGCCAGATCGCGGGTAAATAATGTCGTTCAGCTTGCATTGTCTATCATCTCTCAATATGATATGATTGGTGACCTTCGTCTGTCAAATTAGACATTATTCTTCTCTAGACTCTCATCTTCTATGTTTTACTAAACATGACTTTTCCCGTCCGTTCAGAGACAGACCGAAAACCAGAAAGACAGGTATAGTCCAAAAGCCATCTTGCAAAATAACTGTTGTAGATGATGTGTGAGATGATGAAGTGAAAATTAACAATGGCCGAGAAGAGAGAAAGGTTAAGCCGTTCTTCCAATCTTAATGTCAGTCAAAAAGTTCGTTTATACCAGCTCCTACTGCGGCTACTTTATTACATGACCTCTTAACAATTGGGCAATCATATAACAGGTTTTATAATCAAATCATCCAATGTATCTCATCAGCTGCCTTCTAGAACACACATGACAGCTTTTGCAGCAAATCATCCACTTAAAAGGAATAAACAAAGAATTATTAAGGAACCAATACGAACCAGACAGAATTGCGATAAAGTAGAATGCACCGGCGACCCAAGATTGACGGTAATGGGTCGTTTGAAACAATATCGTTTATATATCTAGTATACGTAGAAAATATCAAACGTATAATTACTACAAGAGAAAGTTCCATCATGTGATAAATTGATGATGTGACTAATCGCTGTATAATTGATCCCTCACGTGCTTCTAGGTCATGAAACTATCTGGTCATGTATTGAACATAGCTGCACTGAGTGATGTTATTATTTATTATATAATTATTAAAGTTTATAGTTCAAAGTAAATGGCCGTAATAGTCAAACAATCAGATAAATGATAATACTAATTTCCACGAATAATAATTCTGCTGAAAGGCAAGCTAACAAAATAAATAATTCAATAAGTAGATATTACAACTTTTTATCGTAAAGGTATATATTACGTTATATTATAACATATGCACACGTAATAATCTCATAATAACTTTAATATTTGTTTGGCTTTTTTTGTCAGACGTGTCATTGTAACATCTAGATCTACGTGCCCTCCAACTTTGAATTGAGATAATATCATTTTTCATTTGTCCAAAGATTTTAATGAAACAACAGTTATTGTAAAACCAAGCATAATTCTATACATCACTGAAACCACACCCAATTTGATTCAGTAATAGTGCAGTTTAGCGTGCACCATACGCAATCAGACAAAAATCCTGTAAGATTTTTTAATTATTAGGAAAATATATAAAAGCACCATATTGCCCGTTCCCGTGGGTACTTTGGGATAGAAATTTTAAATCATGGACTTATTTTCCAGTTTCACGGACACAAATATACGGAAACAACATATTTATTTATACAGATAATGATAAATAATTAATTAATTAGTCATTCCCGCTCTATAATCGCTTCAAAACATTGAAAGAACTAGCACTATGATTTCAGTAATTCATTAATTAATTACTTTAGTTATTCAATGAATGACAAAATATTTGGTGACGGTAAGAATAAGCTGGTTCTCGAGAAGAATTAAACTTCTCTTACTCTACTAATAGTAAAGACACTTTTAAGGCGTTTCGCTCAGTGATCGAGGAGTCCGGGAGATCACAAACCTACCTCTGCCATTATTTTCCTTTCTACCAAAGGCAAGGTTTCTAAGCGATTATAGGTTACAGTAAACGCGTACACCATATGTAATGTACTGGAAACATCAAGTTATCAAGCTTATTCGCCTATGGAAGTAATAAACAGAATATATTACATCAAGAAGAGAGCTACATTTTATAATAACTGTTAACCTGTTCTTATGGATAATTTAACAAATTATATATCTCCTTTCCTTTTCTAGGTGTCTATTACAAGTTTCCCATATTAATAAATGTTTAACCAACAGCACTAATTTACCTAATAACTTCCTATAGACTATAACAGGCTTAATACCTACTAATTATGCTTACGTGCATAAAATTATTAATGAAAAAGCGAATAATATTAACTAATATGCATAAAGTTATGTACCTATCTTTATAACTTCAATATAACCCTATACAGCTTATGCACGTGAACTTAATTTAAAATGCCTCTGCGCCCGACTTATCCACGTCAACTACAGACTTAGGTGGGTCATACTACGCATCATCTATGCATTCTATGCCGTTCTACTGATTAGAATTAGATCCACTGTGATAAATGCTTCAGTTTTAAGTTGAATCGAGCTATCAAAGTGTAAATACCGCATCTAAATCCGTTCAGTGGTTTTCACGGGACTCCGCATAAAAGACTAGACATAAATCTAAAACCGTTGATTTGGAGTATGAAACCACTACATTAATAAATAATATATCCTATTCCACAGCGCCGATATAATATTATTATATACTAGCTTATGCGCGCGCCTCCGCCCGCGTGGTACCTACCTACACCATTGAACGGTAGCCCATGTCTTTTCCCAGGTTTTAAACTACTTATGTATCAAATTGTATCTATATCGGTTCAGTGGTTTAGTGAATAAGTAATAGACAGACAGAGTTACTTTCCAATTGATAATATTAGTAAGGATTCTATTACATTTTAGACTAATTTGACATTCGTGTGTTTACATCTGATAACAATACTCTAAAATTTAATTAACAGTTAGAAATCAAAATTAAAAACATTAATACGATAAAAAAATACGATAAGTGTTTGTGATAACATAAATATAGCTTTATATGTAATTTATTTTCCTTGTTCCTGTGTGATATCCACTACCTATATGGAAATTATGTACAGATGACCTATATCTATATGTATGTATACCTATAGTACCTTTAAGGAAAAAGTCCAATATCTGGCATGCAGAGTGACATTGTATGGGTTTCCATTTGCGTCGCGTAATTGAACCTTATACAGCTTCTATTATTATATTTGAAGCAAGATAACCATTTACTACTGCCTAAGATTTTTTTTTTTTTTTTTATAATCTTATCTCACGACTGTCAAATACCTACCTTCGAAATATTCGTAGAGCCTATATGATCTATACTTACTTTGGTATTTACCAAGAAACATATGGTTATTAGTTCTAAATATTCGCATGCGTTCGTACTAGCAGAGGTAAGCATGCACCAAGATATAATTATCGACCATTAATATTGTTAAGACCAGTGCCATCTCTCGGCATTGTGGGGAAGACTCGGCAGTTCCGTCTAATAATTTATTACAGCGCCATCTATTGACGTCTTACGGAATTACTATAGTTAGTTGGTATGAGAAGAGTAGAAACAGCGCTGGAATTTTCTCGAATCTTCGTACTGTTACATACCGGGTTTGGCTTTTCTATAAATCTCCAGAAACGCTTTAACGGCGTATAAAAGGGCAGGCCAGCGCTCGCCGAGTCAGTTTTTACAATCGTAAGCGGTCAAGTATACATCGGAGCGAACGGAAGCGAAAATACTAGATAGTTTAAAGCTAGTTATAATGGAAAAGTGTAGTATAATGTGTGTTAGAATAAAACGTGTTTTAGTCGGTAATATTGTTTACATTATTATCCCTCGAACCCAGCACGTAACAATATTGACTAATAACAGTAATAAGTTAACAGTTCAATTGTCTCATAGCATGATTGTATGATCTTTAGCGATCCAGTTATCTAAATAGCTAACGATCATATAAGTATACATTACATATTCACGCCTGTTTTCCGAAAGGTAGGCAGAGACTACTGATTTCCACTTGCTACGATCCTGGCATACCCCTCTTCCTTCATTCGCTTTCATTATTATCTTTATTCACTCTCATCGTCTAGAATATTCTAAGGCCCGGTTCCAGTAATCAAGAAGCAAGTAGTTTTACCTATGGACAGTTAATTTTGGCACATATTCTCTGAAAAAATTGTCGGAATTAAACTTTCCATAGCTAAAACAACTTGTTTTTTTATATAGGAACTTCGCCTTAGCCACGCCTTTTGTTCAGAATGTCTCCGATGTAATAAGGTCATCATAATGTGTTTCATAAAAACTAATCTGCTATCAATTATGATTATTATAAAAGATAAAGTAGATGTATGATATAATTAAATAACCGTATAACATTTATGTTAACTAACGCCATCTATTGGGTAATATTTAAACTATTTTAATTATTATTTCAGGTTCTATTAATAGTATAAAAACAAACCGCCTCGCACTACCAGATGTTTCAGTATTTTTACATTTTTATTACACACACCAGATGGATACCGCATTATTGTGAAATAAGATCGAGCCATTAGATATTTCAGTTTATATAATAACTAAATTGAACTAGGTATATATAACTAATTAATTTATCTGTCAGTCTCTAATAAACATATCAGATAAGTTAAAAAATATATGTGTATATCGAAATCAATGATTCTTTGTATCAATTATGGCTTTGAGTACCACACAATTCATTGCGCTAAAATACATGACCTATTTTCGACATGATAGGTATTACTATTATAAGATTACCAGTTTAAGAAATTTATTTGTAGGTATTTATTAGTTATTTTTAAACAAGCCAACGAAATCGCGCCTATGCTGTCGTATTCACTACTGTTGCGCTACCGAGGCATTTTGTTCAGTCCTAAAAGGAGATGCCAGAACGCCATAGTAATTCGGGTCCACAGTGCTCACCTATAAAGGCTAATGATAATAATAGTAAGCAAAAGAAGTAATTAAAAAAAATCTTGGCATTTTAAAGTTATCAAATCTTCTTATATCTCATCAATACAATTTGTATTAAATATGTGCTATATCATTTTATAAGTCCATTATTTATTTATGACTAGCTTTAGCGCGCAGCTCCGCCCGCGTGGTACCTATATCAATAAAAAGTAGTTTATGTTCTTTCCCAGGTTTTAAACTATATCTGTACCAAATTTCATCTAAATCGGTTGAGTGGTTTAGCCGTGAAAAGGTAACAGTCAGACAGACAAATAGACGGACAGAGTTACTTTCGAATTTATAATATTAGTAAGGGCTACAATCAATTAGGAATGAAATAAAACAGAATACGTTGCTGTTTTTTAGCTTATAGGTAAAACTAATCGAAGTCGTCCGCAATAAATAAACAGTAGCTGTCACAATGGACTTCAATTGAGTTGCAAAACAAGTAAAAGTTTTATATTGACATTGATATTTTTCGGCGTCTGACAAGTTAGAGATGGTGTTGCCATAATAAACATAAAACCTCGATACATAGATAATAGACATAAGATACCTTACTTTAAGTTAATTAATGCAAACTTGCAAAGGTAAAAATAATAATTATTATTAGTTTTTGTATTACTTTTATATAAAAAATTAAATGAACGATTAAAATAATAATTATATAATATAGCAATGGTCAATTATTATATTTATTATTTCAATTAATTACCTGTCAACAAATTGTTTAAAGACATTTTTACGTTAATATACTTGCTTGCAAGTTCCATTACATACTTTAGTCGTTTTCTTGTTTAATATTTAAGAAAATATTACCAACTTGTACAGAACAATAAATACAAGGAAGAACTAGGATAAATATGAATATATTTTTTAGTATAGCCAATTTCTTGTACACCTCTGGACCTAATACTGGCATGCCCCATTGAGATATATATAATGCATCTTACCATAATAAAATATTCCTTCTGATGCCAATGTACACTAGGGATAAGCCAATTGTCGCGACGGACAAATTTAAAATAACAAATGCAGTGGTAACTTAAACGCAGAGCAACTGTGTGTGTGGGAAGCGAATCCTATACGGTACTAAAGTATGTTCATCAGGCAACAAATGCTCTTTACATATACCTATTAACGAGATAAGGTACCTACTAAAACGATATTATATTCTGACCCAGCTACAGTATTAAGTAACCAGCAATTTACGTTAAGTTTGGATGTCTATAACCATGCAATTACTTTAATGGTTTATTACTAAATTATTAGTTTCCATAGAGTAGTTATTCAGTAGTTGGTTTTTACAACACTCATTTATCATTTTAAGGGGCTGTAATAATCGCATATGTCTAAATTATTTACGATATTTGCGATTATTACCTACAGCACCTATTATAATATGACTCGTATGTTATTGTGTGAGCAACAAACATTCCATATTGTCATTTGTAAATAAGGCGTCATGGTATTAATTATTGTTCCTAATTTTATGCTATTTATTCCTAATTTAATTAGGTCACGAAGTAACACATAGTGTTATACTTATTGTTGCCAGATTTAAGCAGCAAGAGTAAAGTTTTCTCGTGAAATACGCTAGCAATTGGCAAGAAAACCAATAATATTATGATGAAATAGGAAACGCCCACCAATGTTGTGATACAATCTGTGTGGTCACACCTTTCTTAGACAAATCCCACGACATTTCATGTGTAATTGTAATAAATAGATGGTTAATCATTAATCTAGTCACGTAGCGCTAGAGATCCGGATTCATTAACTAATCCAAACACGTATCACAAGTCGACACCGGCATCTATTTGAGTGGACATATTGGAGGCAACAGTTCGTGTACGAAAGTAAACAATAGCTATTTGCGTACTAATACGGAAGCGACGCACTCACTAATCATATCAGACATAAATACATGGGAACACATACTAGTGCAGTTATTCTTGTGCAATAACGTTGCCGAGTGCTAGTGACGTCAGCTGACACTTGAATGAAATGTTATGAGTGCTATGACGCCTATGACAGATAAGGAGCTTCTTTTCTGTTGTTGTTTTCTAGATTCATGACAGACACATGAGACATACACTTATTTGGAGTTCTGACTAATTAGATGAACGTTCAAGGCGCATTTTCTAATTTTATAAACCTTGTTTATAAATCGATGAGCAGAAATTTTAAATGAATACAAGTTAATCTATGTATACATATAATAAAATTGTCGTTGTCTGCAGGTATACACGGCTACACATCAAGTTAGACACCCTATATACGCATAACTACGCTACATACATAAAAAATTATATTTAATATTTAAAAGAACCCCGACACAAGATAATAAAAATAGTATGAACGTAAATGGCCTAAAACAATTTAAACAAACTATGAAAATAGCCACAAATAGGACTAAAAATGTATAAACGTGAAACCCTATAAAAAGAAAAAAATTACTTTTAAATTAAATGACCCTACGTAAGTACGTATGAAATTTTTTGATTAAATGTTCTCGCGTCGGGGGACCGCTCTAATTATTTTAATATGTAAGAGTCGTCGTTAAAATTTTTCTTTCAGCATATATGGATAGTTTACTTGTGTATTCAGTTTTTAAGTAGGTTCACTTGTAATTCTTAATACATACTTTAAAATTTTCGTTGTAATTTTAATATAATTTTATTTAGGTAGATGTTTTTATAGGAAAAGAGCGGTCACGCGACGCGACAACATTTAATAAAAAAATTGCATACGTACTTACGTAGGGTCATAATTTCAAGGTAATTTTTTTCTTTTTATAGGGTTTCACGTTTATACATTTTTTGTTCTATTTGTGGCTATTTTTTCATAGCTTTTTAAATTGTTTTAGGGTTTTTACGTTCATACTATTTTTATTATTTTGTATCGGAGATATTTTAAATTTAATTTTTTATTTCATGCTTTTTGTAGGGACTGCTTAAATTTCGTTAGTTAATATTCCCCATTCCCTTTCAATATAGTGTACATTATTCTACTAGTCAAGCCCTTTCATTTGATACCCATATTGAGGGAATTGTAAAAAAAAGTAATTCGCCATTTTGTGGTGGCGGCCATCTTGGATTTGAAATTTATCATTGTGTATAGTATTCTACTAGTCAAGCCCTTTCATTTGATAGCCGTATTGAGGGAGTTATTACTCTTTCTATTATTATTAGCACTCACCACACACACCACACCGCACACGCGCGCGCGCACACACACACACACACACACACACACACACACACACACACACACACACACACACACACACACACACACACACACACACACACACACACACACACACACACACACACACACACACACACACACACACACACACACACACACAAACAAACACACACACACACACAAATGCGAATGTAAGTTTGTTACGCTTTTACGCCTTAACCACTCGAACGATCATCATGTGACTTCGTATACACGTCGTCAGGCCAACAGAAAAGGACATAGAGTACCATTCATTAAGAATAAACTACTGTTACTAATCTAACCTACATTTACGGGAGCGAAGCCGCGCGCAAAATCTAGGAGATATGTATTTTAGAATGAAGAGGTCCGTATCTATACTAATATTATAAAGCTGAAGAGTTTGTTTGTTTGAACGCGCTAATCTCAGGAACCACTGGTTCGATTTTAAAAATTCTTTAAGTGTTGGATAGCCTATTAATCGAGGAAGGCTATAGGCTATATAACATCACGCTACGACCCACGGGGGCGTCGCAGTAACCATAAACGCGAGTGAAACCGCGGGCACATCTAGTAATATCATAGATATAACATAAATGTTAATATATAGGTATTATAGCTCCTTCTGTGGTGGGCCGGATATTTAAAAATATATATTATTATTTGCATAGCTATTATGAAAAGGTGACCAAGTGGCCGATTAACGCCTCCATTATGTAGCGTTTACGTAAAAGGGCAGACCAATGTCTACTGAGCATGTAAGTTCTGAATAAAAATAAATCAACCTTTGATCTTATTAAAAGTTGTACTATTAATGCTTTATGATAATGATAATTGACTAACAGACCATATTGTTCTTAATTATGATAACAAGAAACATCATAACTGTATATAGAACTATAAACAAACAAATATATATAATTGCAACAATTTATAGTTCTAGCAACTCATGAATGTGCATTAATTAATTGTGCGAACGGTTCTATGCTCCATTTGGTTAGGTACTTAACTAAAGGTAAACAATCTTGATGTGACTTTTACACAAACACAATTAAACAAATAAACTACTGCTTAAACTAATGGTTCAATTGATTTAGTAATGTAATCGTTATTGTTGTATTTACATTGATCTTTAGCAGCATTTTATTTTTAAACCGAGTTTTTAGATAAAAAGACACATCAAGATTGTTTACCTTTCTCATCCATACTGTTACAAAGAACCTAACAATGCTGTGTCTGAATAAAGAAAAATTACCATTCTTACAAACCATTTATACAAATGTATTCTGTTTGCTACAAACACAATATACTATCTATACTAATATTATAAAGCTGAAGATTTTGTTTGTTTGTTTGAACGCGCTAATCTCAGGAACTACTGGTTCGATTTGAAAAATTATTTTAGTGTTGGATGGCCTATTTATTGAGGAAGGCCGCCCACGTGAGTCGTAGCGTTATATAGCCTATAGCCTTCCTCGATAAATAGGCTATCCAACACTAAAATAATTTTTCAATTCGAACCAGTAGTTCCTGAGATTAGCGCGTTCAAACAAACAAACAAACTATTCAGTTTTATAATATTAGTATAGATTATAAATTGTTTGAATTTGTTTCAATAATTGAGTGCATGGATGGCGTGGTGGTTTAAGTGGTCGCCTCGCCGCTGCCACAGCGCCGAGTGTTGTGGGTTGGAATCCCACACGGGACAAAAAGTACGATCCACAAATAGTTGTACCGAGTCTGGATGTTCTTTGTGTCCATTGTTTGAATGTTTGTAAAGTCCCCTGCGATACTGGAATTATATTTAGTGCCTATTGTCTTTTTAAATTGATAAATAGAAATAGATTAAATACATTTTACATTTTGCTTGATATTTTTTTTAAATTTACACATCTTTGAGTGAGAGGGTTACCTGGGTTGTAAGAGCCAGATCAGAATACAATATTTATTGTGTATATTAATCCTGTCGTGACCAGAATAAAGGTGTCTTTCTTATTTCTCTCTCTCTCTCTCTTTCTCCTATTATTATTGGCAGAGACCTGTAATAATTGGACTGCCCACCTATATTTGACCTGGTCAAAGGCAATAAACAAACAATTACATTTATCTATGTCCAAAGATAGTTTCTTGAAGATGGCTCCCAACTAAAGCAGTGCCTCCACTCTACCAAAACAATCTCAGCCAAATAACCTGACAGCTTAAGCTGATATACTTAAGCTGTCAGGTTATTTGGCCGAGATTGTTTTGGTAAAGAGTGGAGACACTGCTTTAGTTGGGAGCCATCTTTGTAATTGTTTGGTTTGCCTTTGACCAGAACAAATATATAATTACAAAAGCATTATGTCTGGATACCAGTATCTGAATGATGATTAATGATAATTTATATTTGTGTTGTTTGCTGTTCATGCAGCATGTTTGCCTTAAATCTGCTCTTGCTAATATCTTATACTATTCTCCCTTCACATCATACAAGAGCAATTAATAAATGTGATTTTTATTTGTATAATGTGCTACTATACCTGTAGCGAATGCATATCCATCAAAGAAGTTTATACATTAGATAATAAAAACAATGGCAGAAATAAGAACAATGTAAGATTGTGTAGCAAAAATTAAGTAGATGTTTACCTATACTAGAAACTATTTGTAAGCAATAGCATAATTATGCTAGATTGTAGTAAACTGTGCCAATTGTGTGTGATGAGTTCACTCATTCATTATTAACAGATGTTTTTTGTTTAAACATAAATATATAGTAGGGTGAACTGAGGCAAGTGTGACACTGAGGGAAGTGTGACGAATTTAAATTACGCGCATAATGCACAATAATTGTTTAATTGTCATCTATACAACAATGCTCGAACTTTTAAACTGCCGTGGTGTTTTGGTTTGACATCCATAGATTTGACTGTTGTACCGACAGACGCGATTTTGTAACAATTTTTTCCATAACGCCAGCAGAGATGCTGCACACCAGAAGCAGTCGGCATACTTAGCCTGGAATAGGGCCAGGAAGTGTCGAGATCCTGATGACAAGGAGAGAAAGCGAGAATTTAATGCCGCTTCTAGATACAGCAAGAAGGCTATTGCCAAGGCTAAGGCGGAACAAGTTGTCAGAATTAGCGAGCGCCTTAGAAGACATCCTTCAGGGAGTCGTGCTTTTTGGGCGCTCGCCAAGACTGCGCAAGGAAATTTTTGCCAGGTCAGTCTCCCACCACTGCGTAAGTCTGATGTCAGTCTGGCCCATAGTGCACAACAGAAGGCCACTGTTTTGGTACAACTCTTAGCCTCAAACTCAACTTTGCAAGGACTGTCCAAGGAGTTACTCTCCGTATCTCCGAAATTATTGGGATCCTCGGCAGGGCAATCTCGAATAAAGTCCAGTTTGGGAGTCACTTGGAGGACAAAGCTAAATTAGCAAGCAAAAAGGTGTGTGTACTGAACAGAGCGAGGCGGTATTTCACACCAGGTCAACATCTTGTGCTTTATAAAGCACAGGTCCGGCCGCACGTGTGCTCACATCTCTGGGCAGGGGCCCCCAAATACCAGCTCGACCCACTTGACTCCCTACAAAGACGGACAGTTCGAATCGTCGATGATCCCAATGTCACGGATAGATTGGAGTCGTTGGAGCAACGGAGAGACTTTAGGTCTCTTTGCGTGTTCAACCGACTCTTTCACGGGGAGTGCTCTGAAGAACTGTTTGATTTGATACCAGCGGCCCCTTACTGTCACCGTACCACTCGACAACGAAGCAGGATTCATCCTATATCACCTGATGCGTTCAAATCCAAGACGGTACGCTTTCAGCGATCATTTCTCCCACGTACGTGCAAGCTCTGGAATGAACTGCCTGCTTCGGTGTTTCTCGAGCGCTATGATATGTCCTTCTTCAAACGAGGTTTAAAGACAGTTCTTCTTTCACGGTAGGCAGCTACTTTGCTGTGTCCGGACATTGCTGAAGTCCATGAGCAGTGGTTACCACTTTCCATCAGGTGGGCCACTTGCTCGTCTACCAAAAAGGGCAATAAAAACAAAATTTTAAAAAATCTAACTAAAAGATGTTCAGTTACACGTCACAGGGATTGTTTTTTTAAATATTTTTGGAGATTAGATTAAAAAAGGTGAGTTATATACAATAATATAAGAGCTTATAGTTTTATTAATTTATATATCCTAAGGTACGTTACTTCTTGAAATATTGCTGCTGTCACACTTACCTCGTTGATAACTTAACATGTGTAAGTGTGACAGTGGTGCCAATTCTAGTGTCACAAAATTCTCCAAGCTTAACTAAAAATCACAAAAATTTAGTTTAGTCCTCTCAAATGACATTTCGTATTCTGAAATCGCTAAAAGTGACAGGACTAAAAAAAATTTTTGTGATTTTTAGTTGAGTTTAGGGAATATTGTCTTCTGTTTACGCGAATGTTATTCATTGAAATTAAACTACTATATACGGATTTTATCGCGTTGTTTATTTGACACTGTTACAAAATTTGTGAGTTTAGGGAATTTTGTGACAACAGAATTGGCACTAGTATCACACTTTTACCACCCTTATTAAATGAAACTACAGGACTAGTGATGTGACAGGTATAATTATTTTTCGATACAAATTGCTTTGTGCATACAAAGCAATAATATGGGAACTCCTTTTAAAATGAGATTCCTGGCAAAGAATGGATAAGAGGTTTTAGAAAAAGGAACAACCTATCCCTAAAGAAGGTGTGGAGATTGCAAAAAAAGGGCCTGACCCGTTTTTAGTAAACAAATTCTATGTTTTGCTAGAGAGTATTTTAGAAAACCAGAAATTAGAAGGTGGCCTAATATGGAATCTAGCCGAAACAAGTTTTTGGTCATGAAAGTGTAATAAACTTGGATCAACAATACAACTAGATATCGGGTCACATACAAAATCAAAGCTAAATGCTGTCCGCATGACAATATGTATATATTAGCTATATTTGTTTACTAACAAACGAAGAGTAAGTTTATAACAGTTTTAAGTTCAACCTAATTACAACAATGACACCTAGTAATAAAGTCACAAATCTTCAAAATATTATCTAATACTTACAATCGTTTGTCATATACAACAAAATTTAGTGTGAAAACAAACTTAAGCGGCAACAAATAAAGTACTTTTTCCCGTTATTGCCTTGAGAGCTACAACGTTTTGTTTCGTTTATTTTTGTTATAAAAGTTTGTGCATGTGTTGGCGAGCCTTGGCCAAACATTTGTACCGGTGGTTTAAAATCGGTAATTTTGTTAAAAATTTTGATATTATTTGTTAATTAGCTTAAAATATAACTTATTCTTCATGTACTTACCGAAAGTAAGATACTCCGGCCGTTAAATTGCTTTTTCGGGCATTATTTTTGCAACTTTTGAATACATATGCAGCATTATGAGACGTGTTTCCATTGGCTGTGTTTCAAGCAAACTAAACAAAATAAATGCTCACATCTCAAGTGCGCTGTTATTTACCGAGACGTAATTTTTGCGCCGACCCGTTATCTAGTATTGTTGATCGAAGGTAATAAACAAAGTAATTTTTGCATTTATATTATTAGTAAGGATTAGTTTGATTTTAATATAGTGTATGATGCAGCTTCTCTTCTATATATATTATGTAACCACTATAATGGAGAATTACATATCGTCGGTCCAGTGGTAAAGTAGCCAATCTGCCATTTTGGCGTTTTTGAGTTAAATATATCAATATTAATGTGTTAATAATAATAAATAAATATTTATTATAACACATACATTAAGACATTTATTTTTTAATACTAAATCTATAACTTCAGAAAGATACGTTAGGATTCAGATTTACAGGACCAATTTCAATCTTCTTTTTGCTCTCCTCAAAAAAGTGGTTTTTGCAGATTGGCTACTTGACCATTGGACCGACGATATTTATTACTGGACAAAGAAACATCATTTATTTCATCAAACCTACATCCAACATTGCATGTTGACCCTGTCATTATTATCGATGAAACAAGAACAACACTATTTTAGCAAAACACCGTCACAGTTACCCCAGGTAGATAAAAAAATCTCGATTGAGCAAGGATAGACCTTAGGATCATTGTTATTAGTGATAAAATAAGATGTTCACATATATTTCGACAAATTTAGTAGACAACTACAGGCATTGGAGTATGAATCGTAGATATAAAGTTGACTGTTACACTTGTCCCAGAAAGGGGAAGGTGTGACAGTTGTCTACCTTCGAAAGGTTATTTTGTTTTTACTTAATTTATTGTTAATTGTAAAAACATATTTCATAAAGTGAAATATCACTTATGAGTAATGGAGATTAAAAAAATATTTAATCCAATTATTTACATAACAGAACAGATTTATTTCAACCAAAACAATTACCAATTAATTTATTTTGTAAGAGTATTTTTAATAATCGCATAACTATACTAGTTTGAATGTTATATTATAGAAATACCATCCAGGACCCACCAACACATATTAATAAAGGCACTTGCTATGGAACTGTACTAAATAGGTATAGGCCATATAGGGTGAATATTATATATAACATAAGGTCTCATGAACTCATTAACTATCATTTGAACACTGGCAAGCAAACACAATGCTATTATCATTATGTCTCTATAATGTTAAGCTATAATAAACATAAACTTCATGTTACACTGTTCTATCATGAGTGTCGGCAGGATTGGATAGAGGGTACAGCAGCTTTCCTCCTAGATGAGGAATGTGTAACTGTATACCAGCTTATCAATGTTTGATAACATAGTCATCACTCCCCTCACTATAACAGTGCCTGATTACAAGCATTATGGCTTCTCTAGTGATGAGTTTTATAATTAAATCTTTGTTTATACATATTGTCACTGACTTTATAAGTCCACTACAAAGCCTCACACATTACTGTGTAATGTGCCAACACTAATATAGCCAACCTTCTAGTTAGTTGTTAAATATGCCAGTTCCCACCAATTAGAGTATATTCAATTATCGTCAGAATTAATAATATATGATAAATTTATAAAGATTTAAGGTATAGGTAGAAAGTCTTAAGGTATTTAATATAAGTTAGTTATAGGTTCCTAAATTCAAAATCAAACTAAACTAAACTCCAGATCACAAATTGTACATAAGCTAGTTAAAATACATACGCGCCTACATAATACAAATTTTACACAAAACAGCTATTCTGTTCAAATAAACTTGTAAATATCAAAGAGAGAAAGAAAATTGGGAACTGACTGGAATGTGCAGTAACAGCTTTTTATGGTCAAGAAGCATTGTACAAGTCGACCTAAAGATCAATTCACAAGAAAAATATAAAAAGCCTTAAGTATGTCATCATAAGAGTGTTATAATGTAACTAATTAAGAGTATACAAATAAGAAGAGTTGTACATACCTTTGATACACACTTCGAAGCGTAATTAAAAATGCATGAGCAGACTTCACCAACTTTGGCAGCGTTAATACACTCACTGATTAACATTAATTAAGAGTTCTGTATGTAAAAATATAATATTGTAACCTAATATGGAACGGCCCAAAATTGATGTTCCGAAATTAAGGCAGTGTTCAAGTTGAAAAATAAATCAAGTAAATCATTCAGGGAACCTAAAGCCATAAAATCATAAATCAATAGATGTAATATAACTCATTTAAATTAAATTTTAATTTATTTGCTCGAAATATGGCAGATTCCAGAATAAAGACTGCTGTCAAGTCAACTGTCATTTTGGGTAATCATGACACGCGCTGAACATTACAAGTACTATAATATATAATATGAGCTTGAATCGACTAAAGGTTAATTAATAAGCTTGATGTTTATTTACCTTCTTAATTATTACGCAGGTTCATTTCAAATATAATTTTCCAAAAGCGTTTAATATGTTATAAATTATAAATTACAGTATTTGAACATTTGCACGCGTATTATAGTTGAGCGAATTAGCCGCAGCTCGTACAGAGTATGAAATGAAGCCTGGACTGCAATAGGCGTTCCACGTATTATGTTGAATCTAAATTAACGAAACCTGAGTGTAATACTATATTCTGTAGTGTAATTCACAAACATACAAGAAGTAAAGTTTAATAAAATTGTACTCCTGCCATAACCTTAACTGTTTAAGGATAATAGTCGGATTGCTATGTTAATAGGTTATTACGTTATTGTTATTAGGTATAACTTTCGTGAACATCACGAATATCTACAACTCTTATAAATGCATGCTAAAATCACAGAAATACAAAATCAACTTATGAACAAAAATGACTGTCTCAAATATCTCAAAATACAATGATTTGTGGATTTACTATATTTTTTATTTTGAATTTTTTATCAACAATCTTTGAATTTAGAACTACTTGTCCAATACTTTCAAGTTTTACATAGCATAATTTGACATTGGCATTATAAGCAAGTGTAAATAACAACAGGCGTAATAAAGTTGTATCAAAGCGTTTTTATGAAATGCCCACAGATATCCCATGTGCATGCAGTTCACCATCTGATTGTCAAGTAAACGCTTCTATTTTTTTCACTTGTAGATGATTCAGTATCATGTAGGTACATCATTGTGGAATAGCGGTGCATGCATTTTTATCCGAAGTAAAATTCATTAATTATTTTAACCCATTAGTTTATCGTCAAACAGGATTTGCGCATTCTGTGCATCTACTGATTTATATTATTTAGATGATTTCCTTCATCATTACTACCATAAACATAACATGGGTTGTATAATAATCGTAGATAGAAGTATCTCTGTCAGTCTGCCAATCAGAAGTCACTAAAATTTACAACACGTCGAAAATAAATAGTTAATAATATGTTACATTATTATAACGTATAAAACAGTTCTTTCTCATAATCAAAGCATTCGTGAGAAAATTTATTTACATCCATAAGTATATCGTTTAACCAAACTATCTCCTAAATGTAAATTGTACACACACATTATAGAGTCAATATTGAGTAGATACTACCCGGATAGCGCCTCCAATCGTCGACTGCCAGGATGTTTCAAATCGGCTAGACCTCTTAGCGATGCGTAGAGATGTGGCCTCGCTATGCATCTTCTATCGTTTTTACTATGAGGAGTACTCCGAGGAATTGTTTGTACTGATCCCTGCCGCCTCTTTTCGCCATCGTCCTACGCCACTGCATTTTCATGCCCATCATTTAGCCAACCATCTAAATCACAAGTTGACAACTGTGCTTTTCTCCAGAATTTTTCTGCCTCGCACAACAAAACTGTGGAATGAACTGTCGCCTGCGGTATTTCCGGACCAATACTCCTTTTTAAAAGGCCGGTAACGCACTTGTGACTCCTCGGGTGTCCATGGGCGGCGGTAATCGCTTACCATCAGGCGATCCGTCTGCTCGTTTGCCTCTTATCCCATAAAAAAGTAACATATAAAATAAGTTACTCGTCACTGCCTGCGTAGCCAAACAACTGCGTTGCATCGCTGAGACCATGGGTGTCGTTTCCTTTCTTGAATAAATTTGTGTGTTATGAAACTTTACTTCGTAAATTAAAACATCACTATATCACATACATTATTAATAAAATTTCCGTTTACTCCTTTAACGCATTACCAGCCGGCGGGCATAAGTCAGGTCCGTAGCTGGTCACCGTTAGGGTTATAATGAAACACGTAGACTGATTCAACTGAGAATATATTTCCACTTTTTACGCCTTCTTATATCCCGTTTATTGTTCATACAAGTAACACTAGCACAAATGTCTACAATAATCATTTACACCAATGAGCGACAAGTAAACAAAATTCTAACATTTACGAGGAGTTCTTGGGCGTGTGTGCATGCGCATAAATACTGCCACTATAAAAACAGATGGCATCTTCGCGCGTCGCTAGTTCGTCAGTTGGCTTTGTCGCGGTTAAACGTATGATGCTCCGTTCGATCGCCTTCGCGCGTCGCTTGGTTTTGGCGCGGCTAGACGTATGATGCTCCGTTCGATTCCAGGTTCCTAATAAACTTATGTTGATTGTGCGTATATACATACGCCACACTCCAAACATACATACATAGATTCACGCCTGTTTCCCAGAAGGGTAGGTAGAGACTACGGATTTCCATTTGCTACGATCCTGACACGCTTCTCTGGCTTCATTCACTTTCATCACATTCCTCATATACGCCCGTCGGTTCAAGGAGCTTTTAACCTGGCCTTTGTCCAGAACGCCTCCGATCTGAACGAGAAACGTTCGCCTAGGTTTTGCGACTGTTTCATTCACACTAGCCTTATAAACTTTCTTAGTCAATCTTTCCTTGTCCATTCTTTCTACATGTCCAAACCAGCGTAACATACCCTTTTCTATTCTTGTCACTATCTCCACTTTCATGCCGCATCTCTCCCTAATCACACTATTCCTTAATCTATATTTCAAAGTCACACCACATATGCTTCTCAGCGCTCTCATTTCTACAGCATTTATTCTGCTCTTATGCTTCTTTTGCCATACCCAACTTTCACTTCCATACATAAGTGTGGGCACTAATAGTTCTCTATGAACAGCCAAACGTGCCTTTTTGGATACATTTCGGCTGTTCATAAAAGCGCGTAGAGCTCCATTCACTTTGTTGCCAGCAATCGTTCTCCTTTCAATATCTCCCTCATGTTTACCATCCCTTGTAAACAAATATACAAACTCTTTCACTTGACCCACTTGTTCTCTATCAATCATAATATTACAAATCGTCACGCACTCTTCCTTTTCAAATACCATTAGTTTCGTCTTGCTTACATTTATTTTCATTCCTTTACTCTCAAAAGCACCATGCATAATAGTTACCATCGCCTGCAACTCTTCCGCTGATGACGCAAGTATTACTTGGTCATCGGCATAAAAAAGACATTTGACAAGTAACTCATTCATTCTTAATCCCTATTCACAATCTTTTAAGGCCCCTCTACACAATGGCCTATGATAGGCGAGTACAGGCAGGCACGATTGTGTAGAGAGCATAATCGTATGTGAGTGGCCATCATCGCCTATAATCGTGGCTAATCGGTGAATTGCCGGTACATCAAAGGAATGCGTGCCGATAATCGTGCGCGTGTCTACGCAATCGTCCATCAATCAGTCGCACGGCAGAGGTCAAGTAAGAAGGTAGTGGTTTTTTGGCGGCGAAATTTGTACGGATGGAGACGTGAAAATGAAATCGCAAGCCAAAAGCTACGCAAAAATCAATAAAAGAGTTACTGCACCTTGTTCTGTTACGGTGAATAGTTAACATCCACCACCTTCTCTTCCTCCATCTATTTTTCTCGACCTTTTTTGATGCATATTCCGATAATGATTATATTTACTGAGCAAATAGATAGCAGCAGCCGCTATCACTTCGACGTCCACCTTCAACAGACGACAATGAGCAAATGTAACAGTCACGATTGATTTCATCTTAGACTAAGAGGAGGCTTTAAATCTTTCAAACAATTGTCCATTTTGTATAGATTAAACAGCCAAGGTGACGCTACACATCCTTGTAACACATTTTTGGATGCTAAACCATTCTGTGTAGGTCCCATTTATCCTAACATAAGAGCTCTGGAATCATCATAAAGAGATTTCAGAGCTTGCGCGCTCCAAACAATAATTTGATAACTATGTACATTATTTATTTCCACCGTTCGATAACAGCAAAAATGTTTTACGTATAGAGATAAATAAAAATGTCATCTTCAGACTAAAAAACAAACATACGGCCTAACTTTCATCATTAGCCTCAGTAATCATAATATAAGCGGTTACCATAGTTATGAACGCTTTCAACGTTATGAGCGTGGCTCGCGCGTTTACAACTCTTAAAAAAGATAATCTAAGTATCTGCTTCGACAGCGAGGGAAGTGGGTAGCAGTCGCATCTTTCTGCGAGGATATCATCTCGCAAAAGGAGGGGATGGAACGGATCTAAGGCGCCGCCGCCGGCGAAATGGACGGCGCAGGCGCGCTTATGCCACCGTAGTAAAGGCCGCGGGCAGGAGAACAGCGATCTCACGCCCGCTAGCCATTGAGTCGGAGCGACGCCCTATGTGATGCCGGGGCGTCGGCCACGAGTCGTCGCCCGTAGAATTCCATCTCTGCATTGGACACTGCTTGGTGGGTCGTGATGTAGTTTCAGTTCCAGCGACCCGGCTACCATACAAAGCAGCGATGTGGCACACCGTGGTGGTTTTGTAGGGCCGAAGTCTCGGGAGAACCTAACATAACACTCTCGCCTCTCTTGTGGCGAAGAGGTATGCATTAGGAGCATTGCCTCATATAAAAAATACAGCTCAGCTTCTTCTTAAGGTGCCTGATACCTCCACTAAACGTAAGAATAGATTATAAGAAATCTTTGACTGCGATTTCGAAAAACATAGTACATATTATTATTATTCTATTTTATGCAGTTCTTTAGGCTTGGTCGCTAAAGGAGGAACTCGTTAAAATATTATACTATTTACGAGTGCGGCAGATAATGTATTAAAAATTTAACTAAATTATATGAATATTAGGATATTATATGATTTGTCAGCGCCGTTACTGAAAGGTCTGAAAAATTTAATAAAATTATAATCATTAAAGGATTAATCATTGTGATTAGAGTTAAATAGAATACGGAATAGACAATAATAAACCATACCTACCTATTTGAATATATTGATAAGAAAAATGAATTTAATTGTTGGCAACTCTCAACACGTCTTTTGCGAAGCTATGTGCATGTTACATTTTTTAGGCTCTAAAACCGAATTAGTTTAAGTGTTGTAACTAGCCTAAGCGTGGAAGTGTAATTCATTCGTAACAATTCTTGGTATCTTAACATGCTTATGGATTTGACTGATGAACTGGAACAGAGCGATAGCGGAATGGAGTCTTTGACTGCGAGCAAAGATGATACTCCTGAGCGTAGACCTGAGGAATTTTTCATAACCCCTTCTGTATGTACAAAATAAATAATGGTTAGCGATAGTTAAAAATAATATGATGTGTTATTGATAAAAATGTGTTTGCAGTTAGGATCGTCGCCTAGCGCTGGAACTCCACTGGGTGGCCCACTAAAGGAATACGATGATGTGAGTTATAATCATTTAGTAGATCTACATTCATTCTAATTCATATTCCATAACACTCTATTTGTAGCAACATACTGGACTTTATTAACTATGTTTTACAGGAACCCGATGAGACCTTGTCAGAAAGGTTATGGGGGCTGACTGAGATGTTCCCTGAATGTGTTCGAAACTGCACTTACTCAGTCTCTACTAATACTTGGTATGTTAATTAATTAGATTACTATAAGTTAAGGTAATTAAATAATAATTATTATTTGTTATTTAATAAGCAGGTTCTTTGGTTTAACACATTAAGTTTTACAAACTGTATAGTTTCTAATAAGAAACTTATATTGTGTAAAATATTATCATCAAAATTAAGCATTATTTAAAGATATTGAACTAGTAATAAAATATATGATTATATTTATATCTTGTTAATGTAATAATACCATAATTAGTAACTTTGAAGCAAAAATCTACAAACAAGAAACAAATCGGAAACTTTCGTAGGATAATTTAGTTAAGATGAACAAAACTGCCATCATACAACAGTTAATAATTTCACACAGGCCTGTACTCTTGCATATTAGCGTTCATTATAAATGTCACTAAGATAACCATCTAAGATTTGCTAACAATAATGTTCTGATTGCTAACACAAGAAGTGTAAAGAATAAGGGATAGTATGCCACTGATGAACTGAATGAGATGAACATGTGTAAAATAAAAGAAGTTTATTTTATGCTCGCTGCTTGGAGCCCAGTTTCAAGACAATGCTGTTAATTTTCAGGATTCCGACTAAACAATGAGTTAATGTTAAAATTGATGTTAATTTTTATTTAATAGTTTTGGAGAAAATAACCTATAGGAATAAAATATTTTATTAGGATAGGCTCATGAAATGAGTTTGCAATGAAAACTTATACTAACACTAACTTTTATTAATTTATTTATAGCCTTTTGCAGACATGATTCTACATATATATTTGTTTTTATATATAGGTTTGTTATTATTCTGTGTGCCATTGGCAAAGGCCTTTACCAACACTTTCCAATCTTCTCTCTTCTGCGCCAGTCTAGTCTAGGTTTTTCCAGCTGTTTTAACCACATCATCTTCCCATCTTCTGAATGGTTGCCCCTTTTTTCTCTTTCCCTCTCTTGGGTACCTCAATGATGTTACTTTGCTCCATTTCTCTTCTCCTCTAATTACATGGCCAGCCCATTTCCACTTTAGTGTTCTTCGTTTCAACACCACATCTTGGGTTTTTGTAGCTTTCCTAATTTTGCTGTGGTTGATTTAACTATTTTTCTTTTCCCCATCATGCTTCGTTTCATGCTTCGCTCGCAAGTTTGAAGTTTGGCTTGTAGAGATTTAGTAAGTGCTAAAGTCTGGCATCCATATGTTAGGGTAGGGAGTATGGTAGTGTTAAATAGCTTTCCTTTAACCGAGATGTGTATTGTTTTGTCTATCATTATTTCTCTGTGTGTCCAGTATTTCCTCCATGCATGTCCTATGCATGTCTCAATCTCTTTGCTTGACATATTGTTTATCTTGATTATCTGACCCAAATATGTATACTCATCCACATAATCTATAAATATATCATCATCAAATAAAGAATATGTGGACTAACTAACTAGTATTAACTCATATTTTTTGGATATTGTACAGGTCTGGAGTTAAATCTCTTTATGGACTATCTCGTTCAGTTATGTGGGTGGTGGCGAGTTCATCAGTCATCCTGTTTGCGCCAGTCATATTTGAGATTGAAAGAGCTCAAATGGCTGAAATAGAGAAGTCACAACAGAAACAGGTACTTGAGTGCTTCGAATAGTTTACTATATATTAATACTAGCTGTCCCAAGAGACATTGTCCTGTATACACGAAAAAAAAAGATAAACTACAGATAGTTACGTTTGGACCAAATTACAGATAGTTACGAAGTTTGATCAAAATCGGTTCAGTTGTTTCAGAGTCTATCCTGAACATACATTGTGACAAGAAATTTTTATATATTAAGATATTACTACATAATTATTTATATATAAATGCATTGAATTTTGTTTGTAATTATATTTTAATATTTTTCAGGTGTTGCTAGGAACCAATACAGCTTTGACAGGTCCTACACCAGCTATGCCACCCATGCCACGATAATTCAGATGTTATCAGACTTAATGAGCACATTCATTGTAACCTGTTTGATGTCTTCAACATATATAATGGAATATTCTACATCCTAAATGCTTTAATGTTAGTGTATTAGTTTAAATAAATAGGTACTTTTTTAAACGTGATTTGAAATATTTTGGATTGGGGATACTAATATATTTCTACAATTACTGGACTGTACATAAGTACTTACATAAAATTCCCTTTTGCATTTAATCATTAATGTTTGGTGACAAAATAATCAAATTACAGTTTAAAAACTATTTTAATTGTATTTAAAATAAGTTGCATTTTCTCTTTATTTACTAATATCTCAATGTCTTATAATTTCCATTCCTTAAGGTTGCAGGTATGTCAGTCACTGGGTCTAATTTTATAACTATTGATTGATTAGTGAGATAGTTGTTTGATTTGTGAAAAACGTTTTATAGGTGATGCTTTGTTATTAGAATAAATGTACTGTTATAAATGCAGGTTTTAATCATTCATATCATAATTAAGTTTTTAATCAAACTATTGTTAGTAAACCTGCTCTTTTCAATGCTTTATTTATTCCAAAGATACTTTAATTCACATATTTGTAATATATTAGACTATTAAAATGTAAAAAAAGATGTTTGTATGTAATGGGTAATCTTTGGAACTACAGAACCGATTTTAAAGTATTTCACTAATGGAAAGAGCTACACTAGCTCTCAAGAAGAGTATAATGGCATGTATAGAGGTAATCTTTGTAATAATACAAATCTGATCTTAAATCTCTTATGCTATGGAAATCTACACTAGCCGTGAGCAATAACAGCTATGTTTAAACTTGCATTATTTAAACTGATTTATTATTATATTTAAACTGATCAACCTATTTAATGGTGGCGAGCGTGAGACCACCTTTAAGGTCATAGCTCATTAGAGCCACCCGGCACCCGACCAGCCTCGAGCGGTTAGTATTCTTTGTATGAAATACTATGGCTATACGCTGACTAAGTAAATCAACTCGAGCGTCTCGCCCGCGGGCTGACCGCGCGCGGAAGGCGAGTGGGCCACTTGGTGACTACCTATGACCTTTAACATGCAAATGGATTGCCCTATTATGGCGATGCTCCTATTTACGTCGGCGATTTATCCATTTTTAGAAGCTTTGTTTGCTTGCGATTGCCTCTGAATAAACTTTCTGGTCTGGGGTTGCCAAAAAAGTATATTGGCTTTGCATTTACAGACCAACTTTAATTACATATAATCTGAGTCCCATATTTCAGTATATTAGGTAGGTATACATAATCTCCATTTTTATGAGATACGTGATGACAAAATCAGCGGGCGAACACGCCGCACCGAACACATCGACACTTACCCGATTGCATCCATATTTTCCTCTAAGCTATTCAGGGGCCCAAGTAGTGAGACAGCAAATTCGTCTCGATGCTATTAGATTATATAAGACAGACACCGTATTCTATCCACATATTTATTATTATACCGGTCCAGAAAACCTGTTCCCATACCCCAGACTTATTAGGTTCCATTTGTTGCAATAGCACTTGCCGTGGACGGAACCTAGGTATGTCCATCCTACTTCAGGATATTGCGAAGGTGGTAAAAAGCAACTTAGGATTAGGCTAACGGACGTGGTGGTACATAGTTATCATAGTCTGTGCACGATTGCAACAACAGAGGTATTACCTAATCGCGTGTTGTAAAATAGTCTCTGTGCTGGCTCTGCTCACCATAGGAATACAATGCAAGAATGTGTGGTTGTCATCTACGATCTTATGTAGAGAGGAAGAATTTGCTCAGACGTATCTATAATAAATTATGGACTTCCGTATCGTAGTTTTAGATTTTACGGGAGAATATTGCTGTGCACTGGTGCCAATTCTGTTGTCACAAAATTCTCTAAACTTAACTAAAAATCACTAACATTTTTTTTAGTCCTGTAACTTTTAACGTTTTCAGAATATGAAATGTCATTTGAGAGGACTAAACTAAATTTTAGTGATTTTTAGTTAAGCTTAGAGAATTTTGGGACAACAGAGTTGGCACCATTGTGCCTCTGTCTTACTTCTGGCCTTTTGTCTGATACCTAATTAAGGCTCAATCGCAGAATGATCACTTCTCAAAATGACTACAGGTAGCAAAATGTCCCTTTCGGATCAGTAAAAAAACACTGGTCAAGAGCCAGTAGGTGTAGAACACGGAAGGGTACTAAGGTGACAAACGAGCATACGGCCCACCTGATGGTAAGTGTTCACCGTAGCCTATGGAGTATGGACGCCTGCAACACCAGTGGCATCACTAGCGCGTTGCCGACCCTTTAGGAAAGGAAGTGGGAAGGAGGAGCGGTAAGGGGGTGATTCGGCCTCCGGTACTCTCACTCACAGAACGAAACACAACAGTAGGAATACTGCTATTTCACGTCGATATTCTTTGAGAGCGTAGTCCTTCCCCGGTCGAGCAGGTCCATTCATGCTGAAATCAGCGAGGCTCTACTACTCATGTGTGGCGTTCTTTTATTTGTAATATTACTAGGAGATTATTTCACGCTATCCCATTCTGTTAATGAGTTGTTACGTTACGCAATATTGAATTAGTTTGAAGAAAAAGTAACACGTATATATACCTCACGTTATTTTCCACTATGCCAAACCCATCTAGTTTTATTAAAATCGCATTGTATGACTAGCCTTAAAAAGACATTACCTAATTATTTTAAACTATATCTGTGAAATAGTTGTCACTGATTTGACAGTTGTCACTTGCCTCTAGCTAAAGTTATATTATCTGTGGCATATATGTCATTTTACCTGACAACTTTTTTTTATAGAAAACTAATGTAAATTTCATAAATAAATCGTTGTAAACATGGCAAATACGGGTTTATTGCCATTTGTTCGAGGTGTAGATTTTACTTGTAACGATTTTAGCGTAAGTAATATCTAAATATGTTGATATATTTTTCTAACTAATCAAGATGATATCATATCCATAACCTTTACGTTCGAATTGGGGTCTGTATATTTTTACATTTTAGGATGATAAATTTCCTGACGCTATCCGATACATGACTGGTCTTCAATGGCTCAGGCTTGATAAGACAAATCTGACTGATATTCCTGAAGAATTGGGGAAGCTTATGAAATTGGTAAGTGTTTTTTATTAACTTTTACCAGTCAACTAGGAAAAAGTTATTCTAATGCAACAGAATCGTATATTTGGCTTGTTTTGCATTATAATAATGTATAAAATAATTAGGGAACCTTCTTTTACTTGTTTTATTTTTGATTGAAGTTATTTTTCTGAATATGAAATTAGATCATCTAAGGATTACCTACTTACTCAGAATTTATTATTAGTGCATGTTTTATCCATTATTAGATATTTACATGTTTCGTTGCTAATGTTGATTTGCTGATTCTGTCACATGGTGTTGTTTAGGTATTTCTGTTCCAAGTATTAAAAGTTTGCCTATTCAAATAAATTAATTGCAAACATACATTAACTCACACCTGTTTGTCCCCTAAGGGTTAGGAAGAGGTGTATATGTAGGTGTACACATGGTTGGGAACAAGTCTACCATCTACCCATCACAAATGTCCAGATTCTGTAAAACAAATGAAAAGCTCCTAACAGAAAAAAAACTTGTCCTGCCCAACCTAGGAAACAAATTACATGCAAACTTAAGAACATACTTATAACATTGGATCAAGGATCATTTCCTAATTTAATAACAATGTTATGAATATAGGACATGAAATCAGGAACAAAAAATAGTAAACTCATATATCAATAAGTAAAGAATAAAAAGTCATTTTTATTTTACTGTAATCATTAGACACATTATTATACATCTAAATAATAAGAAGTTATTTGTCTTCACTCTAATGGAAAAGTGGAAATTCAGGCATAGTTTCAGCAAGAGTAATAAAGGCATACTATAATGACTTGCTTATCTTAAAAAGACTCCTATCACAGTTGGCAGGTGTTTAGCCACAGCAATAATATTAAGCTGCCATTGATAAAGTCCATCAGTGACTGTTATCACTTACCACAAATCTATGCTATGTATTCTACAAATTTCTTGTACCAATATCAATTTATAATAATACTAGATGTGCCCGCGGTTTCACCCGCATTTATGATTACTGCGCCGCCCCCGTGGGTCGTAGCGTGATGTTATGTAGCCTATAACCTGCCTCGGTAAATAGGCTATCCAACACAAAAATAATTTTTCAAATCGAACCAGTAGTTCCTGAGATTAGCGTGTTCAAACAAACAAACAAACTTTCCAGCTTTATAATATTAGTATAAATTTTATATAAATAGATTTGAATGAGTGATGTTTAGATTTACTTTTAGTAGTATTATTGGTAGTATACTTGAAACCAATTTTGATTTTATAGCTAATTTATGTTGTGCTACTTTCATGGCAAATTTTACCAATTATAAATTTGCATGTTTGTTATCTTTTTTTAAACAGGAGAACCTCTCATTGAAGAAAAATAGCTTAGAGAAATTGTTTGGAGAACTAACGGAGTTAAAATGTTTGAGGTCATTGAATGTGAGACACAACAAGGTGAAGAGCTCTGGGATCCCAGCTGAACTGTTCCGTTTGGAAGAACTGACCACCTTGGACCTGTCTCATAATAGACTTAAGGAAGTGCCTGAAGGATTAGAGAAAGCCAAATCATTACTAGTTTTAAATCTCAGTCATAATAAGTAAGTCTATATCATTCTCATTTTATTGAGTTTAGTCTTTATATTTTATTACTGTATGGTTTTACAAGATGCTTGCCTACAATTTCATATTTCACTTTAACCCATTTCATAATTTTGAACTCCCTATGCCTATAAATATTATATATTTTTACTATGCTTCCCTAAAGTTTTGAACAAACAATTTCGAATGTATGCTGCACTCAAAATTGTTGATGAGTCTACAAGGTTCATCATTATTGGAAGCATTATTATTTCTATTAGAAGAATTGCTTTTATAAATTTATGAAAAATAAGAAATCAAATACATATACAGAAAATTTTTTTGCTTGTAATTTAAAAATGCCTAATAATATTGGAAATTTTCCAGAATTGAGAGCATCCCACCCACCCTATTTGTTCAACTGACAGATCTATTGTTTCTGGATCTATCCCACAATATGCTGGAGACTCTGCCCCCTCAGACAAGGAGGCTGGCGAACCTGCAGACTCTTATACTTAATGATAACCCTTTGGGAGTGTTTCAGTTGAGGTAAGTGTATGAAATACCATACTTATCATTTTCCTTTGTGCTAACAAACTGGGGACAAGTTGTTAAGAGTGAATAAGGTAATTACCCTATGACAAGAGTAGGACTTATAGTGAATATTAATATTTATTTAAATTGATTTGTGAATATGAGATATAGAGAAAACTTCTTATAATTACAACTATATTGTTACTATCTATTGTTACAATTGTTTATTGATGCTGCATTAACATGCTCTCTGCTGTTAGTAGGTTACATTAAAATACATAGATGTTTAATTACTTATAAATCCGAACTTTCAAACAAACTGCGGTGAGGTCTCAGTGGTTAAAGTGGCTATCTTGCTTCTGCCACAACCCGAATGCTCAATCCACCTACTACACAAAAAACTTGCGATCCATATGTATTACAGTATTGAATGTTGAATTTTGATGTTCCCGTGACTAGGTATTATACATACCCTTAATGCGACAGTTGACCTTTACTTTAAATAATTTATGCTTTTCAGACAACTACCCTCACTTCAAAGTCTAGAAACATTACACATGCGCAACACTCAGCGCACCCTAGCGAATTTGCCCGCGTCTTTAGACACGCTTTCTAACTTGTGTGACGTGGACCTGTCTAAGAATGCGCTGACCAAAGTACCTGATGCCTTGTACTCGCTACTCAGCCTTAAGAGACTGAACCTTAGTGACAATGAGATCACTGAAATATCTGCAGGTAAGAAAGAAAAATTTATAATCATAGAAAGGTTTAGGGAGATTTATAAAGACAGAAAAAGAGATATGGATTATGCATGTATGTATATATTAATTGTAATTGAATTAAAGAGAAAGTTTTAGCCATGTACAATGATTTTCTATAGTAGAATTTAGTCGGGCATCACTTAACCAATAAAAACATGTAAAATGTTTTTATTGGGATTAAAAACCAAAAATACCACCAAAAATAGTCATTGTGCAGCAAAATGTGCTTACTAAAATGTATCATAACGAGCACCTATACTCCTCAAATCATTGCATGCCGTCTCGGAAGGGTTAGGTTATGTTAGATTCCTTCTTAAACCCACCTAAAAATAGGAGCCCCGCGAAGCGGGGCTCCGTCGACTTATTTTGATTTCTTTAAATATATTTTGCTGTGTAATTTGGTGATCATTTACTATTTTTGACTGTTATATTTTACTATATCTGGTGATAAGTTAAACTTATGCCGTTTTTATTGGTTCTAAATAGAAAGCTATTGTATACATGTATACAGAAATGACGAGAGCATGTTTGTAGCCTATGATAACAACTTCTTACAATAATAAAAGTGAATGTAGTGAGGTTTGTCCGCATTGTGGCAAGTTTCCCTAGGCCTCTGGAAATGGATACCAGTCTACATTATAAAGATAATTTGTTATAATGAGCCATTCATACCCTACCAAATCATGTTTTAAACATGCATAGGTACTATAATATGTAAACTCAATAGACGCGAAGGTATTCTCTTATCTCTAATTAGTTTACATTTTGTTGTTGTTGTTTTAATTGTGTACACAATAATGTTGTTATTGTCGAGTATTGTCTGTCGTGATAAGGAAATTTTGTCCATGTAACGATTATTAAACATATTTTGATAACGTAAGGGGCAGTACAGTCATGGCCGGAAATGCTAAAACAATGCAGGGCTTAGTTATCGATAAGTTTACGACATAATATTGAAAACTCTATGACTAATAATGTTTTAGTTATCTGCATTCTGCTTCAGTGGCTATCCTTAGGTAGAAATATCTATAAATTGCTATAGTAAACGCAGAATAAGAAATTTTCCATTCTAATTAATTTGTTTCCGTTCGAACCATCCGTATGTATCTCCATTTTGAGTAGGGATGAATTTTTAGTTGATTTGTTTCCGAGATCAGAGTAGCTGCCTGCTCCCTTTGTAATAAATGATAAGTTAAATGCCGTTTAAGATGCACATGCTCGCAAGGACCTTGAAAGAGAAGAATAGAACCACTGAGGATATGGCAAGGTTGAGTTCAACCCTTGCATAGACGTTTTATGTAGAATATTATGTTAACGTAGAAGTAACAGCATTTATTTTGACATAGCACTGATTAGTATATGTTTTGCATTTCGATATACTTCTTTACATAGATGATCAATAATATTTGTGTTATACAGACATCGATCCAGCTACAACAAACTACGGAAGACTGTGCGATCCGCCGTCGCACCGTTGGGATCGTAAGATATTAACACGACGTTGTCTTAAAGACAAAACGTATAATGTTTTAGCATGCCCGAAAATAATTGACGTTTACTATGACATAAGTACGCTAAATGTGCGTCGTACTGTGCGAAATAGATGTCTCTACAGAAAGTTAAATACGTTTTTTAGAACTAAAGTATCACTTTTAATACATGTTCTGAATAATGTCTAAAAGTTAGCACAAATATTTCAAAGCGCCATAATATATACAGTGTACCTAAATAAAAATTTATGTAATTGCTTAAAACTTGTTCTGTTATAGATATAGAATGGCTCTAAATGTCCTACTTTTCTCTCTGCTTGCCACTTGCGAAGAAATAGACCATTCTGTACTACATATAATGATCACGATACGTTAAAGGAATTACACAAATTTAAATTGATTGTTTTACATTGTTTTTCTTTCATCAATATTCATTTAACAAGATCATTTTCATCAATGAATTGCAAACCATACTGTGAACAAGTATGTTAATTACAGCTTGTCTTTGCGCATCGTGTGATTGATTACGATCAATGAGCATTGCAAGTGTTTCACTTGTCTGTTTGCATGATTTTCAGTCATTATAGTTTCTATTTTTCACATCACTCGTTAATGAAGGAAAAGTGATTAAATATTTGACAAAATATTTAATATTGCTTCGTTGGTCCAGCGTACCTACCTACTACCTAAGTTGCCGAGTTTTATTTTCGGATAATTGTAATTGGGTTCTAGGTGACAAGAACTTCCTGTATTTCCTTGCCCTTACGGACCTTATTATATTCCTTACGAAACTTATTATCTGATCAAAGCCTGCAGGCCTTTGATCAGATAATAAGTTTCGTAAGGACTAATCAAAAATTTCTCAAATATACATATAAGAAATTTTATTCTGTTGGCATCATTAAACGCAACGTGGATTTGCCATATATAAAAAATATTAATTACAAATAAATAAGGTATGATTTAACTGCATTACTTTTTCATAGATATAAGGACGAATCTTATAAGACGAATCTAATATTCGTAAAATATATAATTTGATATCATTATATTATAGCAATGACGTTAAATTGATATGTATAATTATACATCTCTCTAAAGTCAAATAAATTCTAACGGAACTCAAGAGGCGAGTCTATGAAAGTCTTTAATACGAATATCTTCTACATTTAGACTCGTTTTACTGCTAAAGAAACAAATCGAAAGAATTTCCTACAAACTTCTCGAACATCTAGTTTTGTCCACCATATTATACAAGATTGGTCTGTATTGTCAAATACATTAAAAACAAATACGCATAAATTAAAGGCACATAACAAAAATTAAGGTAAAGTTCAATAAAGGCTGACAACGACACGAAACGCGTGCTTCGACACTTGACACTGTAACGTACGCATTTATGTTACGCTCTGACACACGACCACCCATCCGTCACCATACCTCGACCTTACAGTGTATTCACGGAGACAGGTAATCGATATTAAGTTATGTAGAAGTCAAGAACCATGGACTCGTAAGCTAATAAACTAGATCTAGTTTAAATTTCGCAATAGGTACCTTTGGTTCGAATAGAAGACGTTTTCCTTTAAAACGCAAGAAAATGGGTACTATTTCATTAGAATGATCATAAATATTTATTTATGTGCATTGTGCGTATTAAATAGTTAATTATCGCTTGCTTTAACGGTGACGGAAAAAATCGTGAAGAAACCTGCATGTCTAAGAGTTCTCAATAATGTTTTCAAAGATATGTGAAGTCTGACAACCGGCACTGGGCCAGCGTGGTGGACTATGGCCTAACCCTTCTCACACTGAGAAGAGGCCCGTGCCCAGCAGTGGGACAGTTTAATACAGGGCTGATATTATTATTATTTATATTTTTCTGTTTTATCCTCGCCCATTACTGGGGAAATTCGCCAGAATTGCGGGCTTTTGGCCAAAACAACTCTGGTGGTATGATAATTAATCTATAGATAAAAATATTCTGACAATTCTGCATGTATTTAAGATAGCTTTCTGTAGTAGTGTGTATGTGAGAGGATGAATGTTTAATGTTTTTAGGCTTGTATGGAGTGTTTTAGGTATGAGGCCTGTGCTGGATATGATTATGGGGATGGTCTTGACCGTATGAACTCGCCACTGCGTACTTGGAAAATTTGCTAGTGTGAGTGGAACTTAAGTTGTGTGTGTTAGGTATGGCTACGTCTATGAGATATACAACTTTATTTTGCTTGTCGTGTAGTGTGATGTCCGGTCTATTATGATGTATTGTTTTGTCTGTGAGTATAGTTCTGTCCCAGTAAATTTTGAAGTTTGGTGAATCTAATATAATATGGAGTGTTTTTTTGCAATATGGTGTTTTTTCGGATAGTAGTTTGTGTTTGTAGGTAAGTGTTTGGTGTATGATAGCCGCTACCTGGTCGTGTCTATGCTTATAGTCTGTTTGTGTGATTGATGAGCATGCGCCTGTGATGTGTTGAATTGTTTCGGGTAGTTTGTGACAATGCCGACAATGGTCGCTATTTAAACTGCTGTCTCGAATGATGTATTTCCTGTAATTTTTTGTGTCTATAACCTGGTCTTGGATCGCTAGCATAAAGCCTTCTGTTTCAGGAAACAGCTCGCCTCGCTTTAGCCATGCGTTTGACACTATCTTGTCAACATTAGGGCTATTTAAGTCGAGACGATGTCGGCCATGTAGACATTTTTGAGTCCACATGTCTGTAGGTATATACCGTACATAATATGTTCCTTTTGTTGTTCCGTTGTATCTGTTTTTGTATAATTTTTTGTAATTCTTACCCGTATTTTGAAGTATATTGCCGAGATCAGACACTATTTCTGCACACGATGTTAAAATCCAGGTTTTGGACACAGAATAATAAATACGTTATAGGGTTACATGTCAACACCGAAATTCGTTCTGTAGGACGTTATTATTATTATTTAATAATAATGTCCCATAGAACGAATTTCGGTCACGGCGGCCAGTCTTAATGGAGACTGGCCTTCTGCGCAGGAGATATTATAGTGCACAAGTGTGTGCGCAAACACAAGTGCACTCTTTGTTCTCTAACTCTCATGATCCGATCGGACGGTAATCCGACATAATCGGAGAGAGATCAGGCGCAGGAACAACAGCTTTACGTGCTTTCCGAGGCACGGGGGTGTCTAACACCGCCAACTTCCTAACTCCGGGCTGCTATTGAGATTAACAGAAAAATCCAAAAATATTTTCTTGGCCCGACCTGGGATGCGGACCGGAGACCTCATGCACAGCAGTCGCATTCATTACCGCTGCGCCATGGAGGCAGTTCAGCACAAATAACGAAGATTTATTCGTATAATACATGTTTCTGTATCATATAAGTTTTTTTATTTTTCGTTTGTTGACACCACATAGGTAATTAGTCAGACTAGTTCCACGAAAATCAGTACACATGATGACACTCCTCTTGTAAAATTGAATTATATAAATGTGTATACTTTTAATAAATTGAATAAATATGCATAATACGGTTTAATGGTTATGGTTTTAAGTTCAAATCCACCCATGACGTGTATCTGTGACTCTTTGAACTCCTGTGCGTTCATTACGCCACGCTTAAACGTTGTAAGCAAACGTGAGCACCTGAGTGGCTTTCATACTTTTTTTAAAGCGTGAAGACTGCCGATTTGCTCTTGGCCAGCGTAGTGACGTATGACCCAACTTTCATGTTTAGAGCAGAATAGTGCTCAACATTTATTGTACAATAAAGTAAAAGCAGTCATTATTCCACAGCGATGGACAATTGGCAGAAGCTGGAAAGTCTGAACCTGTCTCGAAATAACCTGACCTCGTTACCTGCGTCGATGTGTAAACTGCAGAACTTAAGGAGACTTCACGTGGACGATAACAAGCTGGACTTTGAGGGAATACCTTCGGGGATTGGCAAATTAGGCAGTCTTGAGGTGTTTTCTGCTGCTAATAATTTGCTTGAAATGATACCCGAAGGTCTTTGCAGGTATGACTATTATTACAATTACCATTATATGTCAGTCAATTAATACTCCACCTAGACTTGTTTGTTTCGTGGCGAGAGCATTTACTTGCATCAGCCAACCATTAGGTCTCGCGATCCATCAATGGGTCCAGTTAAGTGTTATTTAAGATTTTCTGTTAGTTATTTCTCAACAGCGTTACAGAGAACCGGACCTGAAGACATTAAAATGTGTGGGTTACACCTCAAACTACCTCTGTGAGGATACACTGCCGTCTATATATCAAATATGTTCCTCGTTTTAGTTAAGATTCTATATACTGTTGACCCGATCTGACCTTATTTATAAATAAAGTTTTGATTGATTGATTATGTATTTACTCCGCATTTGTAGATCTAATAGGAACAGTAAAGGTGGTCATATATGCCTACCTCGAGTTAACTTGAAATTAGAGACAGATATTACTTAGCATATTAAGACACATCAAATGAAAATCAGTCCTGACAATAAATAGTAATTAAAGCTAACACGATATCATACGATTATAAAGAAAATTTGGTTTCTAGGTATCGATCGCCTTGATTCTGTAAAATTAAATACAACATAATAAAACAAAAAAATTGATTTTAAATAAACGCATCTATTTTTCTACGTACATACTTCACCTATATAACTTTTACTCTAGATCTGTTCTATGTTATATTATACTAAAAAGAAACCGGATAAACAGATTTAATCTAGTTTTGTATTATAGATTATCTTTGCTGACATATACATTTATCAGAATGTTATGTCTTTCACGTCTAATACAAACATCAGTAAATTATATTACAATAAACTAGAAGAGTCTTATAAATTATTGCTGATGTAAATACCAATAAATTACACAATATACCAAAATGATGATGTTGAAATATAGGTTAATATGGATTTTGGAACATCTCCAACAAGTAAAAGGTCATGGATAACATGACATCGAATTTCAGATGACAAGATGTTTTATGTGAACATTTAGAGAAAGTGCTAATATATTGATTACAATACGTCGCAAAATGATATTCGCTTTCTTTAAATTTTATAAAGCAGAATTGGTTTTGCGTATTATTCATTTTGTTTAATTTGTCTTTGCCCATGTGTTGTCAGAATACTGAAACATCTTAAGCTTTCTTGTAAATGGTATTTATGCATTTTTATTTTATAATCACGGGCAAATCGTGTTTTAGGTACTTACTGGCTTTTTGGATTGCAAACATAATAATATACTAATACTAGGTTTTGCCCGTGTCTTTACTCGCGTAAATGTAGGTTATGTCAATTTTCTATGCCTCGGGAACAGTATTTTTTTCTGGACGAAAGGTACCGTATGTTCTTTCCTGTACTCGATCGAGTAGTTCAGCCGTGAAAGCGTAATAAACAAACAAAATCACATTCGCATTTATAATTTTAGTTAGGATTAAAAAGCGTAATGTATTAAATATGTACATAATATGTCTAATCTCCACAGCTAATGAAGCGATTAAGGAAATAATATACTTTGTTAACATTAAAAGATCCAACAATCATTGTTACCTTCCGTTACGAATGCTAATACTTTCACAAACTGTCGCGTGTGTTAAGTCGTTCGTCATGGTCTTCTGACAACACTGCATCGTCCATCATAATATCATGATTAATTGCGACAAAAATATCCTCCTTAGTGATCACTTAATACACCTCGTTGTTGATTCATATTCTGCAGCTGATTGTAATATATGATTATACGTTGCGTGTGCAATACATGCGCGGCTTTAATTTATATTGTCATGAAGTAATATGCGTACATGCGTAGCTAATGAAATGCCCGTACTGGTATTTGCATAGCAACAACCATTATCACTTAGGTTTTGAGTGATCGTATTCAGGATTGAATGACTGCTCCGACTGTCAGACCAATACGAGCGATTTCGAGCATAAATTGCTAAATATTTTATTTATTAAGGTACTAACTGAGTAGATCAGATTGAATGTAAAAGGTATTATGTAAAATTTGTTAAGTAAAGAATGCCACTTACTTTCTGCGTCTACAAAACTTCTATTTTCCAGTCGTCTTCATAATATGTAGTTACAATATGTAGACTAAGTCAAAATATTAAATTGTTTGTTGTGTTCTGCGCCTTATAACCAATATGTTATTCGAATTATTTAGAAATTTTGAAACAATTTTCTGCTGTCACATTATACGAATATTCAAATATATCGCGTGAGAATATTACGTTTCTTTAGTAAAATTCATTAATATTAACGTCGTATCTATGTAGCGTTCGATCTAGATAAGCTGACCTAATAGAATAATTTCTTTGACTATTTTAGTTAAAATGTTAGTGACATTTTTTATATTAATTATCGTTTTTAGATGTGGTTCCTTGAAGAAACTGAACCTAAGCTGTAACAAGTTAATCACACTCCCGGACGCCATACATCTCTTGAGTGACTTGGAAAGCCTTCAGCTTCATGGTAACCCGGATTTAGTGATGCCGCCGAAGCCTGTGGAGCGACCAAGAGGAGCAGGCCTCCAATATTATAACATTGACTTCTCGTTGCAAGCTCAACTGCAACTGGCCGGTGCTGTTACTAATGAACCGACGACGCCGAGCAGTGAGTATCACTTTCTTCGTTCTAGATACATTTACCTCCGGTTTTAAAGACATTCTACGACATGGGATGGGACAACATTAAGATTGTCCTAATGATGTTTTAATTAACTTTAATATGTTCAGCATCAGAGTCGAGTGTTTGCAGATTTGCGTAGAAAAACATCTACATTTAAGCAATCTATTTTGACTCGATTCGAAACTACGGCATATCTTTAAGACGTGTTTGATCTTATATATGCACATTAAAAAGTTAGCTATTGCTCGTTTTATCGTTCAATAAACTGTTATTAATGTCAACGTGCATTGAGACTACGATCCAAACTGTGGCCTAAACGCTCTTAGATAGAAGGTCCAAGCCTGACAGTGGGACAGTTACTAAACAAGACTGATGGTATTATATCAGTTGTTTCTAGTATAAGATCCCGTCGTTGTTAACTATTTGGCGAGGGTACAAATGAGCAGTTATCCCGAGGCAGTCAACTAGCGTAACCTTCTCTCAGTCAACTAGCGTAACGATAGGAACTGAGAATAAATGAGAGTTTCGGCGGCTTACATTTCTTACCTTATATTCCATATTTAATCCTCTTTGCCTGGGATTGGCAAGAATCATAGGCTGCGGTAACCGCTTTATATTAGGTGGGAAGCATTCTTGTTTGCTACCTAGGTTGTATGTATACAAAAACGTTGTACCTCATTAACCGGTAAACGTGTTACTTTCTCCTTCTGTAGGTGTAAAGTCGGACCCAATAGCACGCAAGCTACGCTTACGTCGCGGCCGCGCTGAACCGGAACAGCGTGACTCCGCTCTCATACTGCGCGGTATGCAGGAACAGGCCAACACGCAACACAACGACCAAAGACTGGACCAGAGGAATTCGGAACTTAAGTAAGTAGACGTAGATGAAATTAAATCGTACAGCAGAATCATGAATAAATACTTTAAGTAAGTTGTCTTTACGACTAACTGCCGCCGGATATACATATAACTAGGCTATGGATTGAACTTCCTCTCTCTGGAAGAACCTTTAGTCAGTAAGGTTACGGTGTGTTTCCAAATACAATGGAAAGTAAGAGTGTTTACCCAAGCGGCGTGTAGTTTGACGGTTACGACCGATGTCTCCTCTTTAAGGATCGGTAGGGCATTGGGAATCATCCACAAAGGTAAGATCCTGTTAGTTCTGTAAGACATATGGTGAAGGTGAGAAGGTGTGTTAAAACGGAAGAATCTCAGGGGGTATGTCTTAAGCCCCACTGCTGGGATGTAGTCGAGTACACTCAACTAGTGAACCTGCGATCAGATAGGAGTATGATGCGTGATTCGGATTCCAGGCAGCGAACTCTTACATGATGGTTGGTGTGACTGCTCCCTCGTCCAAAGTCGAATTGGAAACAAAGGGTTGGACCAAGGCGTCGATTTTCTCTTTTGGACTATGTCATAGGACTTACGCGAAGATGGGAAACTGATTTGGCAGAAATTTTCCATAGTAATTTTGACCAGTGACCAAAATGCGTGACTCCTTGATGATCTCAAGTAGATGAGGTAATCCTAAGTTATCATTAGTCGCCGGGATCTCCGACAGCTTTAGGACGAGATTGTCACCAGTTAGTGCACAGACTTCCGAGAAAAATCTTAAGTTTGGGTCACCGACTAAACATTAGTTGGGGCCACGCAGGTGGCCGACGGTAATCATTTTCACTAAGATTTTCTGTACTACAAATCAGCATCTCAAGCCTGCCGAAACTATCACCGTGCTTGCCTTATTCTTCACAGAGTCTACAGTTCAATTTCGGGAAGAAATTAGCAAACAGAAACGGCTATTGTGTGTTCACGCACTCAAACTTTCTTGGCGACTGAAATAGGAAAAAAGGTGATAAACTAAGAGAAAACATATGAGTGCCCTGGTCTTGGCACCGGAGGGGCCTTGCGGAGAAGTAGAAAGGAGATGAATACGCTATCTTTGACAAGAGAAGCCAGGGTCGCATATCCAAGTTATATAAACTGCAGTTGGACACTTAAGGATCTGACTAAGTAGACTGTATCCTAAAGCAATACAAAAGGCACATTGAAATTGATTAAACCGTTGTGGAGCGTGAACAAATACATAGGCAGACAATGATAATTATCTATTTGTGATTTTAGTATACGTATAAATATTGTTTCAGACCTAAACGTTGGGACGAAAGCTTGGAGAAGCCTCCACTAGATTACTCCGAGTTCTTCGACGAGGATACCGGCCAAGCACCTGGCCTACAAGTGTGGGAGATAGAGAACTTCATACCTGCGCCTATTGATGAGGTAATACTGAGTAAGAAATAAGCAAACAATCGTAAATTTGTATTGATATATAATGTTCGAATGTGTGAAATCTTAGTGGTTAGCTATATACATAAATATTTTCTCGATTGTGTCGTACTATCCGTCGGTCTGTTCAATAGGTGGCACATGGCAAATTCTTTGAAGGCGACTGCTATATAGTGCTGAAGACGACTATTGAAGAACAAGGACAGCTCTCTTGGGACATACACTTCTGGATCGGATCAAAGGCTACGGTAACATATTTTATTTTCAAACATTTAATATATGTAGTAGTTGCAAAATCAATTATTTTATTATATAATTTTGTTTTATGTTCACGCGGATATTACATAGTGGAATAAAACTATTTATAATGTATTTTATCACAGCTTATTTTAATTATTAAATTATTATTTACTAGCTTTTGCCCGCGGCTTCGCTCGCGTTAATTTAGAATTAGACAAATAATTCGGGTTGTACTGTGCTTGTAGTAATATAATTCAATCATGATTCGAAAGACACGTGGCGCCATCTATTATCATAAGAACGTTATTGTTGTTTTCCGCGGGAACAGTAATTTTTTTCGGGATGAAAGCTAGCCTATGTCCGTTTCTAGCCTATTTAGCCGTAAAAAGGTAACAAACAGACAGACAGACAGAAAGACAGACAGAGTTACTTTCGAATTTATAATATTAGTAAGGATTATTCTTGATTACGCATAATGAAAATGTTGATATTGAGGTTGGTTAGTAGTTAAGTGACGTGAGTCGTGTGGTATTGTATCGTCGCAGCTGGACAAGGCGGCGTGCGCCGCGATGCACGCCGTGAACCTGCGCAACCTGCTGGGCGCGCGCCGCACGCAGCGCCACGAGCAGGCCGACGAGACGCCCGACTTCCTCGCGCTCTTCCCCACGCCGCCCGTCTACATACAGGGCAGCCACACGCCCTCCGGCTTTTTCACCGTTGACGACCCCGTACGTATACTAAACATACACAATTGTGGTATTGGCTAGGATTTTCTGTGATTTGTCTAAGGCTTTTGACTGTGTACTTTATGAAACATTAATCAGAAAACTACATCACTATGAAGTCTACAATTTAGTACTGAATCTTCTTACACCCTATTTGAGGAACAGGAATCAGAAAGTTGTCAGAGGGTTCAATCCTCGGTCCGTTCTTGTTTTCAGTTTATATTAATAACTTACACCACCTTGGTAAAGATAAACATGAGATAGTACTGTAGTATGTGGATGATACTTCATTATTATTTAAATTAAAACGCCAAGAAATTGTTTTTGGCGATGTAAACATTGCGCATTAGTTGTGCAATTTGTACTAATAACAACCAAACTGTAATTTTTGTGTCTTAAATATTTGTAACAACTACTGGATGTCCTTGTAATAAATAAATAAATAAATCTATCTCTAAACAACTTACTTTTAAATGGGGAAAGATCAAATGTATTCGATTTTTAACCAAATGTCAAACAAGTAAAAACATCTTTAATAATTAAGGACGACGTGTTGGACCTTACGGATACCATCCAATTTCACGAGATTCAAATATGCAGTGAACCTACAAATTAGTAAATTGTCACATGGACCTAGTCTTGCTGTAGAATCGGCCAACCATAACTGGTGTCACATTTTATGATGTAAATATAACATTACTCATAAAGAGGGACTACAAATAATTCCATCTATGATACACTTTTATCTTAGTCAGTAAAATATTAAAAACATTTTGAAAGTAAAGCCCGAATAAATTAATAACTCAAAATTTTGCAACGTTGCCATTAGGAACACACAAGAACAAGTAAAAGCTCTTAAGTAAACATAATATGTCTGTATTGTCCGTGTAACCTTACTCATGTTTACGTAACACTTATTCAATCATTCCTCTTTTATTTTACTTCGTCAAACATAAATAGAATCCTTGTCCTTCTCCGCTTTTATTTTCATAGAAATTATGTTAATACATGTCTACATAATCTTCACGCACAAGAACACCCTTCTTAGGTAAAAGAAAGATACATGAAGCTTTCTAACTGTGACGTTATTTCCATAGCACTACGTGACTCGCTTATACCGAGTGCACGGCGCGGGCAACAGTATACACTTGGAGCCAGTGCCGGTACAAGCGGAGTCTCTCGATCCTCGATACGTGTTCGTGCTTGACACGGGGCTTGTTATATACTTATGGTAAGTGTTATATAACATACACATAATATACCAACATTTTTATTCACTTACTGTGTCCTTTTCTGTTTCCTTAACAACGACTATGCGAAATTTCATGATGATCAGTCGAGTAGTGTTAGACGTGAAAGCGTAACAAACAAACTCACTTTCGCATTTATAATATTAGTTAGAATTTTAATATAATAATGTGAAAATAATAAAAACCAAATTTCGATCACAGCAGCCAATCTTAACGGAGACTGGCCAGGTGCGCAGGAGATATTATAATGTAGGTACAAGTATGTGCTCAAACACAAGTGCACTCTCTGTTTCCTAACTCGCATGATACGATGGAACGGCAATCCGTGACGACAACGCATCGACCAAGATAAAAATATGATAAATCACACATTCGTATATATCCTCAAAAATGTAAGCTAATGTTTTTAGTCCCTTGTATTAAGTTTAGGCTCCCCTGTTGATGTCTACTGGACACGTCATGTATTTGATCCGTTTGTAAGAAATGCAATTAAATTTTTTATCGATGTTATGAATTTCACAAGAAACTACTTATAACAATAAAATAGTAATATTTTGTGATGAATCTCGAATTACAACGTACGCGACAACCCTGTTAAATCTAAGTTGCGCGATAACTTGTTATAAGACCTCATTATTAACCTATCACGATACTTCAACTCCTTAAAGTTCCACTAGTATAATGAATATTCTTCTGCAGGTATGGCAAGAAGGCGAAAAACACTTTAAAGTCGAAGGCGCGCCTGTTCGCTGAGAAGATTAACAAAGAGGAGAGGAAGAACAAAGCAGAGTTGATCGCTGAACCTCCCGGCAAGGAACCTCGCATCTTCTGGGAGACGCTCGGGTTTGAAGGAGATATGCCTTATGTACCTAAAGTGAGCACATTTTATAACAGTAACTCAGCTAGAACTTAACGGTTATATAATGACAAAGTGAAAATAAACCCGTTAATAACGTTAAAATTTTCGCGTTTTATGATTTATAGTTCACTAGCTTTTGCCCGTGGCTTCGCTCACGTTATTATTGTTTTCCTCGGGAACAGTAATTTTTTTTGGGATGAAAGGTAGCCTATGTCCGTTTTTGTACACCTGTCAACGTATATGCAAAATTTCAGGAGGATCGATTCAGTGGTTTAGGCGTGAAAAGGTAACAAAGAAACAAACAAACTCATTTTCGCTTTTATAATATTAGTTTGGATTATTATAGAAGATTCTTGCAATCACGCGTATTAGTTTCTACCTGGTTGCTGCGGTAGTGGTGGCAAGTCAACTGCCTGTCTCGGTTGTCACAGTTGGCGTGTAAAACTTTTAAACACAAATAAGATAAAAAGTTTGCGTGATGCCGTTAATGTCCTTTATCTATTTTTAAAAATACCTGTGTTAGTATTAATTCCTGTGTCGTAAGGAACTTTACATTAAACTATAGACACAAAAATACGGAATACCCGAATACGGAAAAACAATTTGTTGATCACACCATTTTTTTGTCCGGCGTGAAAATCGTATCCACAACACTCGGTGAAATGGCGCGGCGATCACTGAAACCACAACGCCATACATGCAGCCATTGTCGTTGTCTTATTCTAAAGTCGACATTTCAGGATTATTTTAATCGTTCGTCTTGTGTAGGAGCACGTGGAAGAAGAATTCAGCTGGTCGCCAGCACGACTGTACCGCGTGGAACTCGGTATGGGCTACCTGGAACTGCCCCAACCTGAGGCTACTCCATTGGCACGAGGAGTGTTAGCCACTCGCAACGTTTACATACTGGACGCGCATATCGACGTGTTTGTGTGGTGAGCATAACTGCTGAGCGTGAAATTAACTGAACATCAGAAACTGCTGTTTTCAAAGCTACATGTTTAACACTTGACGATGAGGAAGAGATATAATAAACTATCAGTTGCTGCAATTTCAGACATAATTGAAAAACGTGGTGTCATTTACGCTGATGTTCAAGAGGTTAAGCGCACATAATGCTTATATAATATCTGCCCTGTAATACTGCCGTCATAAGGGAAAAAGTCGTATCTACCAAAAAAATAGGTAAATATCTTAATTTTGACAAAATATATTAGAATCGCCTTTTTTCTTATGACGGCAGAATAAACTGACCCACTACTGAGCACGGGTATCTTATCAGTGTGACAAGGGTTAGGCTATAGTCTACCACCCTTGCCTAGTGCTGGTTGGCAGACTTCACGTATCTTCGAGGACATTATGGAGAACTCTGACATACAGTTTTTCTTCACTAACGGTGAAGAAAAAGCAGCGATAAAAAATTTATAATAAGCACTCAACTTCGAAAAGTCAGAGATGCTGATCGAACTCGAGACCTCTGCATAGTAGTCTAACGTGCTCCCACTAGGCTTAACATGGTAATAATTAGACACCCTGTGATGTCTGGCCCACAGTTCATTATAGACATTTTCTCATTCGAGTAGGGCCCTGTGACCTTATTTCTTCTTAGCTGAGTATCTAAGCTTTCATCAATAATCAAATTATAATACGTCAATGTTCTTGCCTAAGGTTCGGCAAGAAGTCGTCTCGCCTCGTCCGTGCGGCCGCAGTAAAGCTAGCTCAGGAACTATTCAACATGGTAGCACGACCGCCACATGCGCTCGTCACCAGGCTACAGGAAGGAACTGAAACACAGGTATGTCTATTATTGAGTCAAGTGTCGAGCGGACATACGTTTGTCCGTTGGTGTATTGTTTGCACAATGATATTTTTATTATTTTATTATTTCCCCTTGACGCTCAAGAAGATAAACATACATAATTATTATCAGAGAGGCAGGACGCATCCCCGCTGAAATTAGTAGCAACTCTATAGAAACTTGCATCTTGCTATTTTGCTTAGGGGACGCTGTAGTATCATTAGGATAATTTAAATATTTGTCTTAAGCTAAAAACCTAATGACCTTTCTTTCAAAGTTGGTAACGTGTGAGTGTTAAGTCTGGTATTGCAAACGTACATGGGTTTGCTGCCATGAACAAATATTCAGAATTTTAAAATTATTTTATTGTTTCGAAATATTTGTTCAAAACTGACTGCACTAATGGCTTAGTGCTTTAAGTGGTTGCCTCGCCACTGCCACTGCGCCGAGTGTTGTGGGTTCGAATCCCACACGGGACAAAACTTTGTGTGATCCACAAATGGTTGTTCCGAATCTGGGTATTCTTTGAGTCCGTTATTTGAATGTCTGTAAAGTCCCCCGCGACACAGGAGTTATTCCTAGTGCTAGCAGACGATTAAAAAAAATATAGAATAAGCCCAATATGTATAGCTACAATAAGTGAGCTATATTCGTACAATTTAAATGATTTGTATTTATTTGCAGGTGTTCAAAACATACTTCCTGGGCTGGGACGAGGTAATAGCTGTAGACTTCACGCGCACCGCGGAGTCGGTCGCACGGACAGGAGCTGATCTTGCTAGCTGGGCCAAGCAGCAGGAAACCAAGTACGTGTGTTAATCTTTATACTATGTTATTAAAAAAACACATGTATTGCGAAGTTGATCAAGAAAACCACCCAAGAAAATTATAACAAATCGATATTTATAACAGCGAATATAATTTTCTATAACGCCAGGTTTAATTGCAACATTATTGATCAGAAAAATATTTATTAATTATATGTTTATCTGTCATCCATTTTTGTTACAAAGTATTAATTCCTCATAAATGAAGCCTACGGACGATATACTATTTATTAAATATTAAATTTAATAGAAATACAAGTGTCAACCTATTGAGTCGCAGCGACACATCGGCGGCCAGACACAATAATTTTTTAATAATGTCTGGTTTATCGATATTTGACAGATTAAAATGATATTTGTATACCACAGAGCGGATCTATCAGCGCTTTTCACACCGCGGCAGCCGGCGATGGGCAGCGCCGAGGCCAAGACGTTGGCCGACGAGTGGAACGAGGACCTGGAGGCCATGGAAGCCTTCGTGCTCGAGGGGAGGCACTTCGTGCGCCTGCCCGACCACGAGCTCGGCGTGTTCCACAGCCACGACTGCTATGTGTTCCTCTGCAGATACGTGCTGCCAGCTGATGTATGTTTACCAATTAATTTACGTTCAACGTAACGGACAGACTCATCTCTAAAAGTCGTACTGTTACTGTGAATTTCCTGACACGAACACGCTAACTTATAGCATGTTAGTTTGTTCGTACCGATTAACAATGGGTAATACCGAACCCGAACACAATGAATTTAATGTTATAAAATATATTACGTTAAAAGCCTTAGGTTATCATAGGTTTTTACTTCTAGCCTGAGAAAGAAGAGATTTTTGTTTCGAAACTATACAAACACATTTACGAGTTTCATATTCATTATGTTTAATTTAAAACTTGCATTGAAATTAGACTACTATAATATAGATACGGATTTTATCGCGTTGTTTATTTGACACTTAATTACAAAATTTTTCAAAACTGTTACTCTACTATATTTAATTTGTTTAATTTCAATGAATAACAATCGCGTAAACAGAAGACAACATTAAAACTTGCACTTGTTATTATGATCACTTTAATACGCAAAACTTTAAATAAATATATATTTTTTTTAAATACTAAATGAATCCCGATTCGTTATTGAAGCGCCGATTCTTGATATATTTTTACTAAAATAACTAGAATGTTAATTTTGTTTTTCAATAAAAGAAGTTAGCTGGAAAGATGCAGAAGAAAAAACCATCAAATATTCATAATAGTACTGGCTTGAAAATATTATTTTTATTTGTCTAACAGATATTGCCACAAAATACAACTATATTGAATATGACTTTACAATGATTACATTTTTACAGCCTGAAGATGAAAGCGAAGGTTCGAACGGAGACGCCGAAGACACCGAGTCTGAAGCGGCCACCTGGGTGGTGTACTTCTGGCAAGGTCGCAAGGCGCCCAACATGGGCTGGCTGACCTTCACGTTCGGGCTCGAACGCAAGTTCAAACAGCTGTGCAAGCGGCTGGAAGTCGTGAGAACCCACCAGCAACAAGAGAGCCTCAAGTTCATGGCGCACTTCCATAGGAGGTTCATCATCAGGGATGGCAAGAGAAACCAAAAACCTGTAAGTCTGGTTCTTTTTGTTATTTGCTTTATAAACTATGGATGCAAGGTTTATCTTATGTACAGCGTACAATACTTTCGTTCACACATAATATAAATAAAATTAATAATGTCAAACAATGAAATTATTCTATACCTTATGACTACGTGTTATGAATAATATTTAAAGTACCAGAAAAAGAAAGCATTATCTGATTGTGTCGTAATATTCAGTTCATACTTTTCAACAATACATAATGTTGCTGGTCGGAAAAGTAACTTAAAATTCATTTCTGACAAAGATGATATTTTCTTTAAATTTATTTTCCATTATTTCCTTATGCATTCCATTATATAGTTAAGATTAATAATAATAATACATTTATTTGCTTAAAACCCGCTGTAAAAAGATGTTACGTTACAATATTGGTCATAGACGTCTTGCTAACACATAAAGCACGCAAGTAACAAAGTTTTGGTAAGAATAGACAACATCAATCTTTTAACGTGTGCCTTTTTTCCAATTTACATGATCTATGATACCCTGTGGCAAGGCCTGGATGGTACTGAGTTTAATAAATCTTTGTTTACGTATGCGCAGGAGAGCGGTCGGGCGCCGGTGGAGCTGTTCGAACTGCGCAGCAACGGCTCCGCCCTGTGCACACGCCTCGTGCAGGTCAAGGCCGACGCTACGCAGCTCAACAGCGCCTTCTGGTTGGTATTGCTCACACTACTCACTCCATGGATTTTAAAATAATTATGACGCCACATGAAACTTGATAAATATCACAATTATCACAAATGAAATCGTACACAGGTGCAATGCAACATGTATTTGACTGCACGGATGGCGTAGTGGCTTAAGTGATCGCCTCGCCACTGCGTTAAGTGTTTTGGGTTCGAATCCCACACGGGACAAAACTTTGTGTGATTCACAAGTGGTTGTTTTGAGTCTGGGTGTTCTTTGCTTGAATGTTTGTAAAGTCCCCCGCGACACAGGAATTATTTTCAGTTTTTATTATATTAGTGTATGGAGTTGTTATTTTATAAGTAATGAGGTAGACTTAATGCCAACTGGGGACACTGCAGTACCCTACCAAGTCGAGCCATTATATTATTTTCTATAATTATTTGAGCGGAACCTCAACTCAATACTTTATTTAATACCTATATTGTTGTTAATTAGTATGGTTTATTACCCAGCTACATCTTGAACGTGCCGCTAGAGGGCGCCAACGACACGTCATCGGCGATCGTGTACGCGTGGATCGGCAGCAACAGCGACCCCGACTCCGCGCGACTCATCGAACAGATCGCAGAGGAGAAGTTCAACAACCCGTGGGTCAGCTTGCAGGTAACATAGTCACGCATCACTGTTATTCTACTACAATACGACCAGAACCTTTACCTTTTGACTAACATGGAATAGACGTGCTTATTAATGAAAATAGTGTTACGTGCTGGGTTCGAGGGATAAGAATGTAAACAATTTTACCGACTAAAACACGTTTTATTCTAGCACCAAATTGATTTAAAACACAACACACACTATACTATACTTTTCTACTGTAACTGCTTCAAACTCTGTAATATATTCGCTTCCGTTCGCTTCGATGAATACTTGACCGCTTACGATTGTAAACTGACTCGGCAAGCGCTGGCCTTCCCTTTTTATACGCGGTTAATGCGTTTCCGGAGTTTCCTAGAAACGTCATACCCGGTATGTAAACAGTACGAAGATTCGAGAATGTGCCAGCGTTCTCTCTATTCTTCTCGTACGAACTACGTAGTTCCGTAAGACGTCAACATATGGCGCTGTAATAAATTATTAGACGGATCTGCCGAGTCTTCCCCACAATGCCGAAAGATGGCACTGGGTGTAGCAATATGTTTATACATGTAGGTCACAAAATAACACTTATAAACGTCAAAGTTCCACTTATTAATGTGAATTTTCGATTAATTACCTGTTACCATGTTCAGCAAGGCAAGAGCGTAGAACCAATGAGCAAAAACTTACGGCCACTCTTGTCAATCGCCAAGTTTACAGTATTGTCTATTTTACAAGTCTTTTCTGTAAGAAGCTGCAACCTTTAACCACTTACCACTCATAAAACACACAAGTAATAAGTAATATTTCAAAGTTAGCTTCCAATAGTAGTTTATGGTATAATGGGAGCATCCACTTACGTGTATACAGCATAAAAACAAAATTTTAACAAAAAAGAAAACCGAATTCAAATAAGAATATTCTAAAACTTAAAATGCACTAAAAAGTTAATAAATAATTGCATATTCTTGTGAATAATTAAATTATTGTTATTTTTGGAGTCGGTGTCGGCCGCCCGCGCCGCGTGTTGCGTCTATGTGTGTAATTGTCCAATGTTATGTTATGATTATAGTAAGATATCTCATGTTTAATTAGTTACAAACCTACCTTGGCTGACACCGACTCCAATAATAACAATAATTTAAATTAAATTATTAACTTTTTAGTGCATTTTAAGTTTTAGAATATTCTTAATTGAAGTTGGTTTGCTTTTTTGTTAAAATTTTGTTTATTTCTCGGTTTTTAGTGAACCTTGCCAAATATGAGAACATCATCAATGTAAACAAATACGCATTATTAAGTATAACTCGAAAACGAATGGTCAAATCTTGATCAAAATTAAATGGGACCGCACGGGAAGCACCAGCTTTCAAATAAAAAAAGAATCATCAAAATCAGTTCACCCAGTCAAAAGAAACGAGGTAACAAAAAATACAGACGAATTGAATACCTCCTCCTTTTTTTGAAGTCGGTAAAAACAACGCGAGACCATATTGCAGCCTTAAGGGCTATCGTTCTTGTGCTCACCAGTGGGCGCCACTAGCAAGTAATCCTGTGACAGCTGCTGTCAAAAGCCGTTTTTGGCGGTAATAACTTTCGGTTTCTATGGTTACTGTTTAAGTGACCATAGAGTTTTGACGACTAGTGACCTTACTGTCCACTAGCACATCTAGCGGTGAATTCACGCGCGTTAGCCCTCATTGTGGCTCCTCATACTGAGCAAAGATTTAAGAGAAATACAGGGTACAGATTTGATATCTTAAAATCATGATCTGTGGTATCCTAGTTATGGGATCTCTGATTTTTTTGAGGTTATGTGCGTATAAAGCAAGTAATGATGGCTCGCTTCGATGGCGAATTAATACATCGTAAGAAAAATTGCATGTCTGAGAGCTTTACATAATGTTTTAGAAGATGTGTGAAGTCTGCCAACCCGCACTGGGCCAGCGTGGTGAACTATGTCCTAACCCTTTTCACGCTAAAAAGAGGCCCGTGCCCAGCATCAGCCTTGTATTAAAGTGTCCCAAGTTTCATACAGGGCTGATATTCTTATTGGCATTCCAAGACTCGACTGGTAAACCCGTATAAAAAGTTACTCTCAAATTCATTCTCTTTATTTATTATAAGTCCATAGTTAATAATATAACTAGGTACATATTGGATAGCATGGCAACAAGTCATCGTCTCAACTATACAAATATTTGGTGTGAATGCGATCGGAATTAGTCAAGTCGCTTAAAAGTTACAAGATCACTAGTTATAAACGATAGTTACACGCTAAATAATTATAGGACTGATTTTGACTATTGATTTTGTAAAACGATGACCATAGGTACCAGTAAGGTGTTAATCCTATGAAATAACTCTAAGCTGCTGACAGTATAACCGAAGATGTCCAAAAACAACAGAGTAAAATATTAAGAAGTGAAATTACTGATTCTGCTATGAAGATTTATCACCATACTTTACGACCCAAAAATTTTACCAGCTTACTTATACTCTGTATATTATATAAAAAAATATAATTTTTCACGTAGGTACTGACAGAAGGCAGCGAGCCGGACAATTTCTTCTGGGTGGCTCTAGGCGGTCGCAAGCCCTACGACACGGAGGCTGACTATCTCAACTACACGCGTCTGTTCCGCTGCTCCAACGAGAAGGGCTACTTCACCGTCTCTGAGAAGTGCACTGATTTCTGTCAGGTGAGCTGGACTTATTGGAACAACGTTCCTTATTGCAAGTTACACTTTAGACGCTGATCGAATGGGAGGGAGCTAGACGGCAAAAGTGTAACCGCAACGAAAAATGCTGAGCGTTGTATAGTGTATGCCTCCCGATCTCTGTGTGTCTCTCTTTCATTTGTCACGTGGCAAGAAATTACTGGACGCAAAAATGAGACATATTTACAGCAATGCATGACATGTGGCTAAGATGAAAACTCCAGTCTTTGGGGATTAGGATTTTGGATAGTGAATATAATATTATATTCATTATCTATATATTAATACGTGAAGCAAAAACTTTGGATCCCTTTTTACGAAAATTGGGCGGACGGAGGAGTATGAAATTTCGCACACTTATAGTTTATACAGAGAAGAAGTGACGAATGCTAATTTTTTTTTTAATTATGCGTAAAAATACATTAAATTAATAAAAAAACACTACACGCATACAACCATGTATTTGACACACGCAGTCAAATCGCGTTCATAGTATTTCGGCATTGTTCTACCTACAGGTAACCATAGTTACAAGTTTTCTTTATTACAATAAACAGTAGTTATTTATATGTAATAATGAAAAAAGAAAACAAACTAGGAATTTTGGTCGAATTTTGACCACTAGGCGACCACTAGTCCATATAAATCCACTATCGTATGGCTCGATATCTAGATAATATTAAGATTACTAACTAATTAAAAGCATGTGATTTACTCTCTGCAAGTCTGGTGTGACCATGTTGTATTCAATATTGTTGGAATAACGAAATGTTTTTGGATTTATGGTAAATGCTTTAAACACATATGATAATGGTGTATCTATATGTATTACTCCATAAAAGCTACAATTAATATAATTATGATTACATTAATAATATTTATGATGTAGGACGACCTGGCAGACGACGATATTATGATATTGGACAACGGCGATCAAGTGTTCCTATGGCTCGGCGCCAAGTGCTCCGAAGTTGAGATCAAACTCGCATACAAATCCGCACAGGTAATATATATATTTTTTTAATTTAGACTAGTGAGCATTCTTAGAAATCCATGTAGACCTTTAAGCATATTTTAACTGCATTTATGAAATATAGGACGAAGGCTACCTGCTCCTAGCCTTATTATTTCCATTTATTGTTGGGTCAGCTAGTCTGAACAGATTAGGTTTAGGCTATATATCAATGGCCCATGGAGATGCACGCGGGCAACCGGCATGCATTACGCCGAGTTATTTATTGCTATTTATAATTGGTCACCAAATCTTACTCACGACGAATAAAATCATATGTTTAGTTTATAGTTTGATAGCAATCCCCTCTTTTTAATTTTCATACATTTAAACCAATATTGGTCAATATTTATTCAAAATGCTCAATCACCAGATTAATCTTAACTAAAGAATTAATATAACGTGACAGTTTTTGTATCACAAATATTATGTCCTTAGGTAAATGTGACGATTGAAAATAAACTCGTTACGTGTATTAATAAGTTTAACAGGAAGGTAAATAATAAACTTCTAATTAAAACCAGTTTATTATTATGTTAGCTAATGTGTTGTTTACTTTCAGTTCCATTCTATTTATAATTATTTCTCACCTATATCAGTGTGTTATTTGATCATAGTTGCGGACATCTTCGGTTTATGTGTGTATTGGATAGATATAATCTTACTAAAGCTTCTATTAAAACATTTCCGGCGTTATCTATTATATTTTTCAATTTATTTAGAAAATCAAGAAATGTCTCTAGAAATCATAGAAACGCATTTTCATCTTCCCAGTAATTGTTATTTTGTTAAAAAATATGGTATAAAACCCGCTAAACGCATCGATATATCCACAGAAATTCAAATAATCACGCACTTCTAGATGACAATAAAATATTTCCTATTATTTCGAAAAAAACCTGATTATCTCCACAGATTAGCATTTTTTTCCAAGACGTATTTGTTAAATACGGTAACAACTACTACCATAAAAAATCAGGTGCAACAAGCATAGGAATATAGAAATATATAGTTCTAAAGTTTTAGGTTAGGATTGTCACTAACCTACTTACTCGAAAAAAATATCGCACTCGAAAACATTACTGTTTTCAACATTAAAGTTTTCAACTTCTATTATCCCAGGCAGACTTTATACACAATGATGATGATGCTTTTGCCCGCGACTATGCTCGTGTTAAGAAGGTACCCTGTTTTTCTTTGTACTCTGAAAACGTTTCATGATGATCGGATAAGTAGTATAGGCGTGAATGCGTACCAAATAAACAAACTCATATTCGCATTTATAATGTTAGTTATAATTACATTGTCTGATTCTATTACGGTTTCGTGTTAATGGCCCATGAACCCTCCCTAGCAAAACAGACTCCACAAAAACAAGTGATTTTATAAGGGTTTTCTTTACTTATCATCACAGTACATTAATTTATTCACTCTGATCTTTCAGTGACAAGTGACAACCCTATTTCCATAGAAATAAACAAAAACTTAGAAACGACGTATTTCTCAGTCCCTGCTAGATAAAACTTTAGTTCTTTTTTTAATTTGTAGGTACATTAATATATTGAGCATATTTGCTAAAAATAAATTTACACTTTAATTGAAATTAAACTACTATATACGGATTTTATCGCGTTGTTTATTTGACACTTTATTACAAAATTTTGAAAACTATTACACTACTATTACTATTATACTTTACTAATTTTAAGCTAATTAAATTATTGAAACTATTAAAACTATTTATACTATTACTATACTATTTATATTTATGTTTACACTTTCGCCGACGTTTCGGTTGCTTTTCAGCAGCCATGGTCACGGGGAGATTAAGATGGTAGTTGTCTCAATGTTCTAGTGTAGTTATTTCAAAGTACCCGAACATAACATAATCATGGGTGTTTCTATTTACGCAGAATGAGCTCAAAGTATCATGAAGTCTAGCTGTGGTTTGTTTCTTCTTTCTTTCTTTACATTCCAATTATTTTACTCTTTCTCGTTCAGTTAGGGACTCGAAATTCATAATCCTTGTATATTTTTAATCGATAATCAAAATCAATTTATTTCCGAAAGCGATTTTCACCTATTTCGAAAAATAAAAATAAAATCATGTTTCTTGGAGTCAATGACCTTACGAAAGTAATGATTATATCTTTAAAATTAATTGAAATAGTGAACTAGGTGTTTTTAATATAACTTATTATAACTAAATCTACCAAAATAAAGGATAAAATGAGGATGTCCGCTACTTAGACAAAATTTCACACCGTGCTATAGCGTAAGTTCAAACCTTAGAAAACAACAGCATTGATTACATTTCGCATTTTACTTATTTGCATATATTGATCTATAAGGGTGATTTAAAACAGCAATTGTATATGCACATTTTATTTTAAATGTTATTACCTATTTTTATATAAGTTGCACATAAATAAGTTGAAGTTAAAAATATATATTTTTAGGGCTAGAACAGATATATGATAGGTATATACAAATGGAAATGGGCAGCTATAGCTCAGTGGGGAGACCAACAGACTACAATGCAGAGGGTCTTTCAAAATCAGAGATGCGCCCACGTCGCGCAACTCTGATTTTCGAAAGTTATACGACTTTTCGAAATCATGTGCGTATTAATTGACAATTATCGCCTGCTCCGTGCCTCGGAGAGCACGCTAAGCCGGGCCCGGCTGCCATGAACATCTAAGGCAGTCGTTATTGGGAAGTCAGAGCCCTCAAATATCCTGACACTGGTCTAGACTTAGGGTATCGTTAGCCTTCGGGTTGCGAAGGTCAGATGGCAGTCGCTCCGTGTAAAAACTGATATCCAGTCAAATCCGGTTAGACTAGAAAGCCGACCCCATGTAACTTAGGAATAATAAAGGCTAGGGAGAAGAGACAAATGGAAATGGGCTTGCCTTTTAACGAAATCTTAGGCATGCTACTGGAGCATAACGACATCATATGTATAACCTCAATAAAGAAAAAGTCAGTGTCACCAGTCTTTTGGGCACTTTCCCAGTCGACAGAATTTTACGACGCTGCACGCGCTGCCTAAACCAGCCATTTTCTTATTAATTTTACAGTCCTATATTTTGTCCATTTTCATTTTGTTTTATTTATAAGCAGTTAGGTTTGTTAATATTAGTTTAAATTGTAAATTATGATTGTTGCTTGTGTTTATGTAAATAAATAGGAAAAATAAGAATAATAAAGAAACTGACAGTCTTACAGAGTAGTGTGTACTTTAATACTATCTTAAGTGCAATACATACATATCATTATCACTTGAGAGATAAAAATTCAATTAAAGTCCATGTTTGAAATAATTAAAATAATAACCAAAGCATAGCAAAAGCTTAATATTTAAAATGTTGCAGAAGAGCACAATACCAGAATATCGGTATCAATACCTCAGTTATTATTAGGAAGGTCTGAAAGTGCGAATATAATACAGTTTTGAGTGGATCAGTGAGGGCTGACCAGTACCTATCTGCACTTTACATGCTTAAATATTTTGGGCAATATATTTCTCTCTCCTGAGCCGTTGAAGATACATCTGGTTTTATTTAAACTGATCTAGGGCTAACGATTTTAAACATAAATCAGCAAATACTTTATTTATTTTTAGGGATTTCTAACCTTTTAAAGCATACTATTAGCAAGTTTCCTAATATAATGAAAATACACTGATATTTGAGGACATGAGGACTATAAAGCTGTATACCCATGTCAGTAAAACACATCACCACACTACTGATACAACGTGTATATGTGTATTACTAAGTTCAATATAACTATGCTACGATTAGAAGTACTCATCGTCGAGAGCGCATTTCAAACTTTACATTCCATCTATAATTCTGTTATATAGATCATTAATACCAATTCCTCCAATAGGTGTACATCCAACATATGAACACGATGCAGCCGAGCAAGCCGCGCAAACTCTTCCTCACTCTGAAAAACAAGGAGTCCCGAAGGTTCACCAAGTGCTTCCATGGCTGGGGCGAGCACAAGAGACCCCCAGAGTAAACAGATCTGTCAAAACTACGCTACTAAATTTGTAACTGTTTGTTCACACAGAATCAAGCAACATTATAATTACTTATATTTACTTCTATGTAGTCATTCGGTCGTAATTCGATTTGTGGATCCGATATACAGCTCATGTCGTATATTCAGTATTACAAACTAACATGATTGACTAGCTTGACTTTATTTATCTCTTAAAATTGGTAACTACATGAGCAATCTAGTTGTTCTATTAGTTAGCATTAATCTATATAAGATGTTATATAGGTTGATGTTTGCTAATGTAGCACCCAACCTTCAGTAGTCGAGAGCCTACATAAGTAAGATATAGTTTCTATTTTGTGCAATTTGCAATATATGGTACTTCTTCTTTTCGTGTGGTTAGTGGCCAACCTGTTGTCAAGAGTTGTTCAAGCCGCCCGTAGGCCTCTGACATGACTTAACAACTGCCGTCGATTTGGCAACAACTGCGATCGACTTTTTACGTGCCCTCCAAAGCTCGGAGACATATATGGTACTGCATTAACCCATTCAATGCGGCGGACGACGATCGGCGTCTTGTTTGTCATACTCAGATTCGGAGGACGCCGATCGGCGTCATGTATAGTTGTTTTATATTTTACCCAAATTTAAAGATATTATATTAATAAAACAACAAATGTGTTTGGAATTTACTAATGAAATGCCTGATATGATTTCATCGAGTGCGGCTGACGCCGATCGGCGTTTACGTTAAATATGAGCCAATTCTGGCTAGTGAAAGCAAAATTTGTTGCCGCATTGAATGGGTTAATACTACAAATGAGAAGTTGTAAAGAGTGTAAATACCAGAGATATGGATGCAAGCTAGTAAAACTTATATGTTTTGACTCGAGTCAAAAGCTCTAGTCATTTGACATTTATTGACTTTGTATATTCCAGTCGACATTTGGTAACATGTAGCCTCATTCCAATTCTGCTAGCTTTTGATGTCATGAGTATGCCGATGACGTCACAAATGCTAGCTTCTTGTGTAACCATCTAACTAAAATAAACTTTCTTTTGTATAATCATGCTTACCTGTGTGAACATACTGTAACCATTAGATGGCTATTTTTAGTTTTATATGTGTGATTTTATTGTGACTAAGTATAATAATGACGGCATATTTTCTAAAAAGACAAACATCCTTATTGTGGAACTTTTTAACTCCATTCCTACAGTATTTTTGTTACCATACTTTGTGACTAAGCATATCATTTGAAAAATTATTACAAACAGTATTGAATAATTTTTACAACTTATTGAGTGTGCAAACTGACTAATTTTGATATAATTTGAAGAGATGTTATTTTTAAATATTTGTCGACCGAATGTTTGACTAAGTAGGTAACATATTTATGCAAATGTGCAATACTAAACTATTCTTGATCTATTTATTGAGCTTACAAATAAAGACATTAATATGGTAAAAGTTCTAACACTGTCAAATGTTTCCATGCTCTTGGACTTTTCTGTACATATTTTATCATTAGATGATTGTTACTCATATGCCTTCAACTCTTTCATTTTATATCTCTCTATTTAAAGCAGTGTTAGAATTTAAGTGTTGGTTTGTCAAAAATTAAAGACTGAATCATGTCATTATCTCATTTATTTGAACTTTCATTTATAAAATAATAAGCGCAAGTGTGATGAGACAACACAAAGTATTATTATATCATTTGTGAGTAACTTTTGACTAGATTAGCAGAGATTGCCTTTATGTTACTCCTTGACATATTATAATGAAACATGCATTTCTTTACAATGCATTTATTACAAACATGATTTGATTGATCTAGCTGTATATAGACTGCTGTTATATATGTTATAATCAAGTTGTATGTACTATATGTATGTAAATAAGAATAGAAAATTTTAATATAGTAAATCAATATATTAAACAAAATTCATAATTAATGTGTGCATTGCGAATTTGATGTATAGCACAAATTTTTTAATGTTTTGTAACAGTCCTTATAATAAAAATTTAACCATAAACAAGTCTTATTAATTATTATATTTATACCCGCATTGAAGCTTACAGATCTGAAACATAAAATACAATAAATATATTTTACTTATACTACATATTTCTATTCGAATTACCATATTTTTATATCAACAAGAATAACAAATTTTATATGCAGATTCATGACTAAAAATATGAAGTACCTAGATATTAAGGTTTCATTAATCATCATCGTCGTCGTCGTCTGAGGGCACAAACAGTTCATTCTCTTCTAGGAAATTAGCAATATTTTTACTAATTGCTGCTCCTATGAGCAGGCCAGGTACCACGGCCAGCACTAAGCTCAGAAGTCCGAATGGTTGCTTCTCTGGCTCTGGTAGAATAGCTCCAGTCGGCGTAGTCGTAGCAGTCCTCCGTTGTATAACGTGTTCATGCTTAGATATCTTCTTAGATTGTACTACCAACCGAGAAAGCCGGAAAATAGCCATTTTGCGCACTATTAAGCGCCCAAAAAATTTCGAATTCGATTATTTTTAGCCAGCTTTTTCGTCTGACTGACATATAAGCCTGACGTCATCCACTGCATACCAGCATACACAGTATTGCCAGCTGCAACTACAAACAATAAAAAGCTATGTAATATGTTAATAACTATAATATAGCGCGTAACAGTATATTCCCGTTTCGCACATTTATATATAAATTATAAAACTAGTAGTACCATTATTTACTTTTTGGTCGATTCATAGTCATAAAGATAACAAGAAATTAATACATAGGTAAAAAGAAACCAACAGAAAATATCAGTTTTCAAAATATATATATTAATTCATATCTACAAAAAAATTATTGATCAATGTCTGGGTTTACAGTCTTAGACTATGTTCAATAACATAGTTTGATAAAAAAATATAGTCAAGGAACAACATTTTAAAGTTGCCAAGTTAAGTAAAATATTGCTAATAAATTACATTATTATAGTAGTTTTCAAAAGAGTAAAGTAAGTTTTCTCTTTGAGGCTGGCAATATTATATAAATGTCAATCAAAAATATAGAAACGAAATGAACAAATATTTAATTTATTTGTATTTAACGAAAATCGTATTACAGTAATCAAAATGAACGTGACTTTGACTAGCTTAGAAGCTTTAATTCGTTAGTATTTTTCACTGCTACTTTGTATGTGTTAGTTGTTTTGAATTTATTATGAAGATTTATGTATTTGTTTTACATTGTTTTAGTTAAAGCTACACACGAATCTTTGCCTTGCCCTGATGCTGCAGCACTAGAAGCGTTCTGCGCGGTGATGCGGGATTCGAGTGAGGGTCCACAACTGGCGGCTCAAGCCTTGGCAGCCCGTATACACACGCCGAATACTCGGGAAGCACTGCTCGCTCTCATGATGTTAGATCGCTGTATGCGACGATGTGACGCCAGGTTTCATGCTGAAATCGGCAAATTTCGTTTTCTTAATGAGATGATAAAATTAGTGTCCCCTAAGTATTTTGCAGATCGAACTTCTCCTGAAGTAAGAACCAGGGTGAGAACATAAGTATTTGATACTAAATTATTTTCACTTGTTTCCTTCTATTTCTGTTAGTTAGTTGTCATTGATAACAGTTTGGTATTTTACTTTGGTTTTCCTGTTGTATTGAATGTTATTATTCTAACAGGTTCTGCAATTACTTCATGCTTGGTCAATTGAGTACTTAAAGGAGTCTAAGTTCAAAGTTGCTTTTGACATGCTGAAAAACCAGGGTGTAGTGAAAGAAACCCCACCACCTCTCCCACCAGAAGATTTGGCGTTGCCTAGAACTAGAGCTAAAAATGCAATATTTGAAGATGAGGAGAAATCAAAATTATTACAGAAATTACTGCAAAGTAAAAAGCCTGAGGATCTACAACATGCTAACAGACTGATTAAAACTATGGTCAGAGAAGTAAGTATGGCCTTTGCTGTATATTATGTAGCACAATTGCCATTGAAATCTTAGGTGTTTGCTATCACACAAACACACATTCAACCCAAGTGTAACATCAGAATCTCATGAATCCTCTTATGGTAGCAAGTCTTATGGGATTCTGATGTTCATTCTCTTTGATGTATTCTACATTTCTGTTGCCATATGACAAAGTAGATATTAAAAGAGGTTTTAGCAATATGAGATTGAATGTGCTTTATTGTGTTGATATCCTACAAAAACGCTGTAATGGATATTTACTTTAATTAAAAACTATATGTAGTATTCTACACAATGAGATAAAGTATAATAATAATTGAGAATTAAGCTATTGTGACCTTGAGGCACACATAGTAGAAGCTTTTTTTCCTTCCTCACACTTGTTTAATATAAACAAAAGTTAATTAGTACTTGATAAAGATTGTTTAATATTTGTTGATGTGAGTCCTGGCTTGTTAGAGTTGTTTGTTTTTTACCAACATATTGAAATCCATCTGAAGTAAAAAAACCTGAAACATACTTAGCTAATTTCTTTATCAAGTTGTTTAACTTTCCATACTGTGCCTGGATAGTGTGTTGTGTAGTCTTAAATAGTTTTATTAGGGTTTCATATTTTGTGAAGTTAATATTTTATAATATGCTATAGATTATGCTTGTTATAACTATTTTATTATTGCAATTTTAAAAAGGCCTTACCCGTTTTGAATATTATTTATTTTATAGCTTCACCTTGTCTTTATCCACTCGTGGACCTTAAGGTGCAATAATAAGACTATTATCAATAGCCCCATTAATTCTGCTGTTCGCTAACCAAATGGCTGTTAATTTATGTGTTGTATACCACTTAACATCTTTATAGTTAGTGGATGACAGAATTTAACCTGTCGTATATTTATATTTTTGTATATGTCCTTTACCAAAAACAAATCCATTAGTAGCCAAGAAACAATCAGTTTTAAGAGTTAAGGTTAGTAAAATAAAATTCAAAGTGGCGCGCACTTGGTGGGTCTTATCCGAACCAGTAACAAATACATGGTAGAAATGTAGCGGCACATATGCGTATGACAGTTTTATTTGTGTGGAACAGGTGGTATACAACCAGGCTGGTATGCTACCTAGATTAGTCAATGCTATCCATTTTTTTAAATATGGCTATATCACTCTCCTTCTGACCTCTGAAGAAATATACCAATTCCTCAATGTAGGTATGTTATACATACTAACAAGAAGAACATTCTAACTTTATATTAACCTATTGAGTTGCATCAGCTCACTGGTGGTCATAATAGATTTTTTATTATGCCTTATATTCTAAGACTTGATGCTTATTTCAAATAATTATCTGTTTAATGTAATTCATCTTTAAACTTTATTTTCTACTGGCAAACATTCACTAAAAATAAAAATCCATGGAAACCAGTAGAAACTTGTTTATTTTGAAGAATCTGTGCCCACATAGTAAAATAAAACACTTATGATGCACTTTTGTCTGTCTGTAATAGCTGCTTTTCTCAGCAACTACAAATGCTAACAACTGTTTATTTCCTTTATTGCATACAGATGCAATACAGGTTTTAATTCTAGAGCGGGAGTTGTGTACTCAAGCTCCAGAATTAGAACCTGTATTGCAGGGGACAGTACAAACATTCAAACAACGGTCACAAAGAACACCCAGACTCAGAACAAATATTTTTGGATCACACGATTTTTGTCCAGTGTGGATTCGAACCCACTTCCCTCAGCCTAGTAACAATGGCGAGGCGATCAATAAAACCACTATTTCTACAACAATTACTAATATTTTATTTTATCAAGCTTGTTTTGCATATTACCAATAGGTACACATACATACACTCATACATTTTATTATTATAGAGTTACGTATTTTCTGGAATAATGACAAAAGTATACTATTGTTTCGCTTACGGCGCCTTATCCCCAACATCAAAAACATCTTTTTTTTTTCGATTCTATTAAAATTCATCAAGGCATACGTATATTACCATATATTATAGGAAATATAAAACAATGTGCCTAATTGTAATTAGTGTTAGACATCGGAAGATATCTTTTACAAACAATCTTAGTTACTAGGGGCGTTCAAAAAGTAATGAGAATAGCTATGTTAGAAAATGAATTTTTTAATATTATTTTATTTTTCGACGTAATCACCCTTTAGGTCAATACATTTAGCAAATCTTTTTTCTAGAGCCAAAATTCCCTTTTTAAAAAAATCTTCACGTTGAGTACTTGAAAAATCGTTTAGGGCGGCCTTCACTTCTTCGTCATCTGCAAATTTTGTGCCTCTCAAGTGTTCTTTCAAACGCGGAAATAGGTAGAAATCACTAAGGGCCAAGTCCAGTGAATATGGCGGATGATCGAGGATCTCAAAGCCAACATCTTGGATTGCTGCCGTGGCAACTGCAGACTTGTGCGCCGGCGCGTTGTCTTGTTGGAACAAAACTTCTTTCACGAGTTTTCCTCGTCGCTTTTCAAGGATTTCCCGACGTAATTTTTTTATTTGTACTGCGTAGACATTTCCCGATCATCATCCAGAACAAGTACCCCCATTACCACGTCATTCTCATTACTTTTTGAACGCCCTAGTATGTGTGGAATGGAAATGGTGCATACATTGACGCTTATTCAGTAAAGTCGATTTTTTACAAATTCTTTTGTTAGTTTATTTGCGAGGTACGGTGCATCGGTGCGCGAATTCAACTCTTACTTAACCGGTTTTTATTTCTGGATTGCCTTGATATGCAAATATGCTCCTTACACTTATTTAATTTATACACAAACCTGCTTAACTTAATATTGAATGTCGCATACCTATATTATGTTAATGCAGTATTCTTTAAAAAAAAAGTTATAACAGCGTTTTGTTGATGTAAACGGAAGTATGAATGCTGAATGTGAGATTCCTGGTTCAATTACGGGGTCAGTTTATGTATGACTGCAACCGGAACTGTGCCTGGTAGACGACTGTAAGGTCGTCCCCTTAGTACGTAACCGTGTTGTACTTTGAAAGATAAACACATGACATTGTCTTATGCTTACGCGAATGTTATACATTGAAATTAAACAAACTTTATACGGATTTTATCGCGTTTTTAACGCGATAAAATCCGGACAAAGTTTGTTTAATTTCAATAAACACATGAATTTAATTTATGTATTTAAGATAAAGAGCTTTTTGAATGAGCATTATTTTTACTAGAAGGTGTATCGGCAACATAGGGGCTGGCAACGGTGCCAGCAATGCGTTTGTATGGGTATGGTCGGACTATAGACAGCCAGTCAATTACATTTGGCATGGCTGAAGCATTTAATGCTGTTGAGATTGCTGGGCTACCGTTAAAATATTGCAGCCATATATTGCCCGTTTAGCAGTCCCAAGATAAACATTTTATTAGATATCATGATTGGTTGCCACAGGAAGAACGCCGCAACGAGGCGAGTAGTCGTCGCGCACAAGAAGTAGGCACCGCACTGGACAGTGCGGAGCTACTTCGCGAGCTGTTAGCGAACGCCGCAGACGCATCACCTGAAGAGGAACAGCTTATCCATGAGCTGCACTTGTCCTGCACTGCTCTGAAACACGCGCTGCAGAGGCTCGCTGCTGCGGACACGCCGGCGACTGACTGTCACGTTGGATTCCCTCCTGCCGTAGATGGTATGTTGTTATTGCGAATTACAAATAAATTATTGTAACTATGCTCAAGAAGCGTCTAGTACAGTCATTTAGAGATGTTCCAAATCAATATTGATATATGATTTCATAAAAAAGTTGTCCAAGCATTTTGTATTATTGTCATGCGACGTCTATCCATATGATAGACGTCTCGAATATTTTCAATTTTTATTTAATTTTAAACTTTCATTCCCGCACTAGGTATAATTTCTGTGTCGCGGAGGAACTTATAGACAATATTGCTTGTTTCAAATCTATACTAATACTAGCTTTTGCTCGCGGCTTCGCTCGCGTTAATTTAGAATTTGACAATCAATTCGGGTCGTACTCGTTCAGAAGTGAGAAAATTTTCATACAAACTTTATACCCCCTTCCGCCCCTTTAGGGGAGCGTTTTATCCATTTCACCTACACAGATATTTTTCAATTGTAATCGAAAACTTATGTACTAATTTTCATACTGCTAAGTCCAGAAATGAGAAAATTTCGTTACAAACTTTACCCCCCTATTTCACCCCCTTAGGGGCGGTATTTCAAAAAATCCTTTCTTAGCACACCCCTACAAATTAAGACACATGCTCTCCAAATTTCAAGTTCCTACGACCAGCGGTTTAGGCTGTGCGTTGTCTCTAAGTCAGACAGTCAGAACATCTTCCTTTATATATAGATTATAAAGCTGAAGAGTTTGTTTGTTTGGTTAAACGCGCTAATCTCAGGGACTACTGGTTCGAATTGAAAAAATATTTTAGTGTTGAATAGCCCATTTATCGAGGAAGGCTATAGGCTATACATCATGCTAGGACCAATAGGAGCCGAGCATCAATGAATAATGTTGCAAAAACGGAGAAAATTCTCTTATGTGAAGCAGACGAAGCTGCGCGGGTCAGCTATTGCGCTATAAAACTGTTATGACTTCATCTTATGTGTACTTATGTGGCAAGGCTATTAAAACATTACAGTGCAATGTAGTTTTGAAAAACATGGAGGGCATTAGCAGATTCTGGGAGATAGAGGACATTAGTCACCATGAGAACACTACGTACTCATTAGAGGATCAAACATGCATAGACTTTTACAAAAATACAACTAGGAGACGTCAAGACGGCAAATATGAAGTTCGGTTGCCCTTAAAACCAGTGTACCAAGAAAATTTTGGCAACTCAAAGTCCAAAGCAATTGCACAATTTAAACAACTCGAAAGAAAATTTACACAGCAAAAAGATATAACACGTGAATATAAATTATTTATTCATGAGTACCTATCACTCGGTCATATGTCGATATCAAGCAAAAATTGTGAAATTGACAATAATTATTATTTACCACACCATTGCGTTCATAAGGCTGATACCACAACGACGAAATATCGCGTTGTCTTTAATGCGTCCTCAAAATCAACTTCCGGATACAGTTTGAATGATCTTATGTACCGAGGACCGAATTTACAGCAAGATTTACAAACTTTGATCATCGTATGGCAACAGTTTAGGTACGGTTTTACGGCAAACATAGAAAAAATGTTTCGGATGATTTAAGTGAACGAATGCGATCAAGACCTGCAACGGATCATTTGGAGAGATCATCTTAGAGACAGTCTGCAAGAATATCGTTTGACAACCGTGACATATGGTACAAAAGCAGCACCTTTTCTTGCAATTATGACTTTGCGTCAACTTGCACAAGATGAAAAGTCGAATTACCCCAACAGCTACGCTATTGATATATTGTTAAACTCGTTCTATATGGACCACATTTTATATGGAACACATCAAATCGAGTCAGGCAAACGTATACAACATGACTTAATACAAATATTGCAATCTGCCGGTTTCAACTTACGCAAGTGGAAGTCCAATGCACCTGAGTTGTTACAAAACGTCGATTCAGTTGAAAACAACCAAAATGGATATGATTTTAGGCATATGGAGTCAACAAAGACCTTAGGACTTAGCTGGAATCTGCATCAAGATACATTCCGCTTTCAATGCAGCATAGAAACAACATCATCAAAATCAACTAAACGCACACTGTTATCAAACATATCAAAATTATTTGACCCGCTTGGTTGGCTCTCTCCAATCACAACTAAGTTAAAAAGTTTGGACTTCGAACCTTCATTGGGATGATACTTTACCGGATGACATACATAAGGAATGGATTCAAATCCGGGAAGATCTTATCAATATCAATCAATATAATATCGATAGATGGATAAAAACCGAGGAGAACGATCAAATTGAACTACACGGGTTCTGTGATGCGTCCACTAAAGCTTATGCGTGTGTAGTATATTGCAAGATAAACAAACAAAGCAATATATATGTAACATTGTTGACTGGGAAAGCTAGGTTAGTACCTAAAAGCAAATGTGTATCACTTCCTCGGTTGGAGCTTTGCGGAGCAGTTCTCTTATCCAACCTTATAGCTAAACTAAAACAATGCTTACAAAACTATAAGATTAAGGAATACTGTTGGACCGATTCAATGGTAGTATTGGGTTGGTTCAAAGGAGATGTCACTCGTTGGAACACATTTGTCGCTAACCGAGTGTCTCATATCACACAAGCAGTATCAGCAGAGCAGTGGCATTATGTAAAATCCGAAGATAACCCGTCGGATTGCGCTAGCAGGGGATTGTGTCCGTCTCAATTGACGTATCATTCTCTTTGGTGGCGTGGACCCGCTTGGTTAATGCAGTCGGATACCTCGAAAAACAGCAGTACGTTACAATACATTACAGATCAAGAAGTAAAGAAGAATATCAAAGTAAATGTAGTTATAAAGCAAGAAGGTGAAAGTATCATAACACAACTTATAGAAAGGTGCAGTTCTTACATGAAAATTGTGCGTGCGTTAGCAATGGTTTTACGATTTACAAACAAAAATCAGAAGAAGGGAACATTTTTATCATTACATGAATTACGTAAAGCTAAGCTATTATTAACTAAACATATACAATAAGAAGAATTTTTAGAAGAAATCATAGCATTAAGCACTACGAACAAGATCAAAGCATCTAGCAAGATTCTTGACCTGAATCCCTATATAGATGATGAAGGCATATTGAGAGTGGGAGGCAGGCTCAGGAAAGTATACATTAGCGAGGAGATGAAACATCTCATAATATTGTCCAATAACACTCGTTTAACCAATTTGATAATTGATTTTGGACATGAATCTACCTTGCACGGAGGTTCAAACTTGACATCAGCATTTTTAAGAAGAAGATTCTGGATCTTGGGCGGGAACAGAGCTATCAAGAAGCAATTACGTTTGTGTGTCATTTGTAGGCGTCACAATCCTGACAATCGATACCAACTTATGGGTGACCTGCCGGAAGCCAGATGTAATCGTTCAAGACCATTCTACAAAACCGGTGTAGATTACACAGGATTCATTGATGTGAAAACAAACAAAGGTCGCGGAGTCACGACCACGAAAGGTTACGTGGCCCTCTTTGTCTGTTTGGCGACCAAAGCTGTACATTTAGAGTTGGTCTTGGACCTAACCACTTCAGCATTTTTAGCAGCATTACGTCGGATGGCTGCCAGAAGAGGTACGCCACGTCACATATTTAGTGATAACGGCACTAACTTCTTAGGAGCAAACCACGTATTACAGCAGCAGTTTCCAGATCTTGAAGAGCAAGCTATTCCAGGAATAACAGCGATGGAAATAGAATGGCATTTTAATGCCCCCTCTTGGCCATCAGCAGGAGGACTTTGGGAATCAGGCGTCAAGAGCCTGAAATATCACATGCGAAGGGTAATTGGCATTCAAAAACTTACATATGAGGAGTTAACCACCGTATTAACACAAATAGAAGCCTGCCTAAACTCGAGACCTCTTTGCCCTATGTCAGAAGACCCAAAAGATCTCGACGTACTGACACCTTCACACTTTCTGGCCAGTGGCCCGAACCTCACAATATATGACTCTGAAACAAATCTTCCAATTAGGTGGCAGTTAGCACAGAAAATATATAATGACATTTGGGTTAGGTGGCAGTCAGAGTACCTAAGTCAACTTAACGCAAGAAGCAAGTGGAAACAAGCACAAAGTGAAATCAATATTAACGACGTAGTTTTAATAAACGACCTAAATGTACCCCTCGGCAAGTGGGCTATGGGAAGAGTTATGGAGCTTCACCCTTGACAAGATGGTCACGTACGAGTCGTTACTATCAAAACAAAAAATGGATTCATAAAACGACCCATTGTAAAACTATCAGTCTTACCAGTTCATCAGACTACAACACAATTGGATAATCAGCAAAAAAACAGACGCAACAAGTAAACAATCAAATAAACCTATTCGCAAGAAATTGAATTTTACAACTATGGCTATCACATTTATATTATTCTTTATGACGCTACTGACCTCGTCACAGTGCTTATATAATTACATAAGCTTACCGCATAAACAGTCACTATACTTTGATAAAATCAATAATATGCATTTGATTAGAGAAGACTGGAATTTAGTGGTTTATTTCGATATGAACCCATACTGGGACGGTCACAAAGCTCTATCAAAGAATATCGAGTACTTAGATAGAGTATGTACAAAAATAAACACAGTGTCGCATTGCGAGGGAATCCTCACTCAGTTACGTCACGGCTACCAAGAAATTCAATATTACAACCGTGTATTGTCGAATCAGCAGATTGACGCGAACGCGGTATCATAAACGGTGTCGGATATCTAGCCAACACATTGTTCGGCGTGTTAGACGACCGCTTCGTAGAAAAGTATGAACGAGACATTAATACCATTAGAACGAATCAAAATCATATGGCCATGCTTTGGAAAAACCAGACATCTATAGTTGAAGCCGAGTATAATTTGTTGAAGAGAACGGAATCTGTCATGGACAAGCAACATAAAACCATAAATCAAAAATTAATTAGTTTAGAAAATTCCATAAGCAACTTAAATCTGCTGTACAAAATTGCACTATCATCACTGACTTCAATTTGTCGGCATTAATTGCTAACAATCTTTTATTGCAGTTAAAAACCATACAAGATGAGCTTACTGAAACTGTTACTGATATATATCACGGCAAATTTAACTTACACATGATATCACCCCAGCAACTAAAACACGAGTTAGATGTCATTTCGAGCTATCTTCCAAAGGATCTAGCGTTACCGGTGGATGGAAGGCAGTTTACAGAGATCTATCATTTACTCAGAGTACGCGCCAAGATGACAGAACATTATCTCATCTTTGAAGTAAAAATACCACTGGTCACCAGGGATACCTATGAGATTCTCAAAATCATTCCTGTACCTCATCGAGTCGACTCTCAAATATTCGAGATAGATACCGTATCGGAATATGTCGCTGTCAACCTTAATAAGGACACCCTACTATCACTGACGGAGAACGATATCAATTTGTGCTCACAGCAAAGTCCAGGGACTGTTTTATGTAGCTTACAGAAGCCTATATATAATATCAAAAATTATGAAAGTTACTGCTCGATCTTGCAAGACACTGGAACCTGTAAAACAATTGCTAATCCATGTATAAATAAATTTACAGAAACAAATAAAATGAATCATTACTTATATTCTTGCTGTGAAATATTCCGACTACGTTTATTGTGCCCCGATCAAGTACCGTACTACAATTTTCACATGCAGGCCTGTTTAATATAGGTCAAGGATGCGTTATCAAGTCAGACAACTTTAGTATTTACGGTCACCAACAAGGTTCAAGCAGAACGAACGTCCTACCTGAAATACACACATTTGAGATGGCACCTATCAACAATATAGTCAACTTGACGCCAATACCATATCACTCAGTTATTATCAATACCAGCGACATGAATTTGCGACAGCAAGAACTGTCAAATATAAGGAACCAATTGGAAGTAATCAAGCAGAGTACTCCAATAGCAGAAGACGTGAGGTTCTATGATATTCATCACTACGTAGCAATCTACAGTATTCTCTGCATCGTGATATTGTTTGGAGTAGTAGTAGCATAGCGACGACTGCGCTGTCTCTTCGGATGGACGCGGCGATCAAGGGAGGCTCCCGCCGCGTCGGGGGCGGAGGAACCTGCGGTGTTGCAGCCAGCAGCCAGCGCCATCTGTGAAAGTGTCTCAGTTCAGTGCAATAAGTGTTGTAAAAGTGTACATTGTTTATATATAAACCTAAGTGACGGTAATGGTGAACAAATCCCCACCACAAGTAACTTTAAAAAAGACTCGGCTACCTCACCAATCTTTAGATCATTGTTTCAAATGGACAATCAGGGACAAAAAGTTTATTTTAATATTTTATTTAAAATGATAATCATTTTCTCTTTTATGATATGAGTATACTTTACTTTATGTTATGTCAGCATTTTCGCCACTACGCATTCGTAATTCATTATAAAATTTACCTATATATAAAAATTAGTTCACTACCGGTCATCAACCGCGTCGCGTGTAACTCACTATCATTATATTGTTAGGAATCAAATGTGAAACAGCTTTAAAAAATAACAGACGCACTTTAACCTTTAAATAATCATTGACTTATTCAAGAAATGCATTAACAAATAAAGTAAGAAATAATTGATATCACTCAGCACGTCCGTTCCGTCCGCCGCTTGATGTCAAAGTGAGTCATTGCGCGCCAAGCGCGCTTTTATAGCACGCTCGATCGGATGATTCGTGACGTTACTTGTTTACGTCGCATTCCGCAACTAACAATATCATTTTCTATCAGTTTGTACTTAGCATTAGAACTTAATCAATAATAAACATATATTATTCTCTATTCTATCTCCTCGTATCATTCAATAACATCGTATTAATCAAAATGTGTGTGGTACCGTACCATACAAATACTGCAATAATAAATAACAAAAATTTGATTGCAAGTATAATATTCTCGAACATTACAGGTGATATTGTACACGCCAGTGAAGTTTTAGACGAAGTATTCGAAAGGTATACCGCATATTGTATGTATAAGAAGGATAAGAAAGCCAAAGCAAATGAAGAAATGACTGAAAAAGCCCAGCCTTCAAATAGTGAGAGTTTACTGGACTTCGCTGGCGCCAATATAGCAAGCGTCAGCAGCGGAGATCAGGCGACTAAACCTGCCCGCTCGCCGAAGAACACTGCGATTGACGAACTTGGTGATATATTCTCAACTGAAGGCACTTCTAAGAATATCGCAGAGCCTTTAATACCTGTCAGCTTGATGCCCAGTGGTAAGAAATATACATATTTATATACTTATTTATTTAATAAAAGTTATTAGTTTCGATATGTACCTACTTTCGTTTCAGCTATACGTTTTAGCGGCTAGGCCATAATATATCTAACAAATAACCAAACCCTTACATTTATTACATCTATTGCATTTTTAGAATATTTTTATAACTAAGATTTTCTTATTGCTTCTGTTCTACTTAATCTCGACTATATATGCAGTCCCAACACTATGGGAGACGGCTTTTTAGTCTTACGATATTTGGGTGAACATAACAAAGTATATCAAATGAACTATATGCTGCTAGACCAGAATATAGGTACTAAAGATACACAAGTATAAGCGACTGCCAGTATTGACTATCACACATGTTTAAAGCAATGGTACCGTTGAGCATCTGACTTTACATGTTTTGCGAGGCAGAAAGTATTCATGTGAAAAGGGCTGTTGTTATAGAATAGATTATAGACTATTTGTCAAGAATTTGGGTAAGGAAATAAGATGTTACAACTATATAGAATACTAGTGCACCTGCCTGTGAGGCATATAAAATTAAAATCGTCGGTTTCGAAATATAATATATCAATCAAAATGCAGTGTCTCCCAATGTTTTGATCATAAGGTCATATCGTATCGATGAATTGGATGGAAAAGAATCATCAAGTGGAAGCAGATAATCACAATGGTTTTAAATTTATTAATTACAGAGGATGTAGACCTTTTAGGAGAAAAGCCAAATAAAGCTGAAGGGTGGAATGAACTGGACTCGCTTGGTGAACAACTCATAAAGCAATCATTACCGGACAACGTGAAACGACTCGAGAGCTTTAACGGGTAATAATGACAATAATTTTTTAACCAACTTCAAATTATGTTTGTTACCTCGTTACTTTGGACTGGGTGAACCGATTTTGATGATTCTTTTTATATTTGAAAGCTGGTGCTTCCCATGTGGTCCCATTTAATTTTGATCAAGATTTGATCATTCGTTTGCGAGTTATCCTTAATAATGCATATTTGGCTACATTGATGACGTTCTCATTTTTGGCAAGGTTCACTAAAAACCGAGAAATAAACAAAATTTTAACAAAAAAGAAAACCGACTTCAAATTCTAAAACTTAAAATTCACTAAAAAGTTAATAAATAATTGCATATTCTTGTGAATAATTAAATTATTGTTATTTTTGGAGTCAGTGTCAGCCGCCCGCGCCGCGTGCTGTATATCATAGTAAGACATCTCATGTTTAATTAGTTACAAACCTACCTTGGCTGACACCGACTCCATCAATAACGATCATTTAATTATTCACAAGAATATGCCACTATTTATTAACTTTTTAGTGAATCTTAAGTTTTAGAATTTGAAGTCGGTTTTCTTTTTTGTTAAAATTTTGTTTATTTATATAATAGGTACTAATTATTTATTATTATTATGATATAGGTATGTCACATATTTATAACAAATTGCTGCCGACATCTCGTAACAATTATTTGTAACATTTATACTAATATTATAAAGCTAAAGGGTTTGTTTGTTTGAACGCGCTAATCTCAGTAACTAGGTACTGGTTCGAATTGAAAAATTATTTTAGTGTTGAATAGCCGATTTATCAAGGAAGGCAATATAACATCACGCTACGATCAATAGGAGCGGCGTATCTATGAAAAATGTTGCAAAAACGCCGAAAAATCTCTTATGTGAAGCAGACGAAGTTGCGCGGGGCAGCTAGTTAAGGTTAAGATATAAAAGTTGTTGGTATTCATTTATATATAAAAACCCTAGATACACAATCGCGTACAAAACTTACACTTAAAACTGTCCTCAATTGCTTATAAGTAGTTATATTAACTATATTAACCTTCATTAAGGCAAATTAAACCTTAACACCTTAACTTTAAGTTGAATATCTTGTATATTGCTATCTAAAAAAGGTAATAAAATTTTACGAGCAGGGTTCGCGAGAATGAATGGAGTCGAATATTGTTTTTATAAATTTTAATGTATATTAATATTCTGACGTAATTATGTAGAGTTTATAAAATGCATGTGAATGTGTGTTTTAACACATATTAGTTTTTACTTTTACTAAGGACCGACCGAAGGTTCGGTTTCGGTTTCGGCTTCGGCTTCGGCTAGTTTCGGCCATAGTTTCGGTTTCGGCCAATAAATGGCCGAACCTTCGGCCCCGCCGAAACTAGGTGTTCGTGAATTGTCGCGCATCATTCGGCTAACTTCAAGTGACCGAACGTGATTGCCAGTTGAGTTTCGCTAGCCGGCGCGATCGTGATGATTTGAGGTTATGTGGTATTTCTCGTGCAAACATTATTAGGTAAGTATTTGTATTTACTTATGATTAATGATGATGTATTTTTATGGCATTCATTAGAGTCTTGTCCTACAGTGGAAAATAAATAGGTTGTAAGTTGTAATAGAATAGAATTCATTAGATATTTTACTTGGTTCTGTTGAGTTATTCCCTAGAACTTATACAATATGAATTTATGTAGAAATTAATGTAACACTTAAAAGATGTGTGAAGATACCTGTGATGTTTGACTCAAATATTACTATATTTGTTTGTAATTGTTGTTGGATTAAATTTTGTACCCGTATTCGAACCGCCCCATAAATCCCATACACAACTACCTCCGGTGATTTAACTATTACCGTGAATGACCTTCAGTACTATTAGTCATGTCGCATTTTTCCCTTTAGTACACGAGGTGCTTAGTCAATTCGGACGCGTAGTACAGTAGTACGTGAAAGTTTTCTAGTTAAGCTTCATTATTTACTTGAATTAATTTTCCTATTAATAATGACTGCCATAGGTATGTTTACCTTAGTGATTTTAATCTGTGACATATTATTTATTTATCATAGACTGATTTCTTTTCAGGTAAAATATGTCACAAAAAGAAAAGAATCCTATTTGCCAATTTTTTGAAAAAAACCATATCGATACATCTAGGGCTATTTGTAAAATTTGCAATAAAGCATTATCATTGCGAAGTCACGAACCGAAAAAACAAACGTAAACGCAGTTAAACAGCATTTACTATTGTAAACATAAGTAATTAATGTTGATTTTTGAAGAAGTTTGACAAATATATTGATTGTGTTTTTTTTAATTTACATTGTTAATTTTCTAAATAAAGAACTATCTTTGTTACATACTTTAATTGTTGCATTTTATTTTTTTACACGTGTTGACTGTGCGAATGCGTAAAAATACAATAGATTTAACATGCTATAAAAATTCAAATAAGTTTCGTTTTCGGCCGAAACTGGGACCAAGACCGAAGGTTCGGTTTCGGCTGAAAATCCTGTTTCGGTCGGACATTACTTTTACCTTAATATATAATAGATAATTAATACGCACGTGTTAGATTTTTGGTGGAAGTGAAGTAAATAAGCAATTTGGTTTAAGCATTTTTTTACTAAATATTAATGACAGGAATATGGTTCCCTTAAACTAATTCATAAAAGCAATAATTCAATATCAAATATATCAATATTTATTTATACTATATTTGTTATGTACCAATAACATTATATCAGCTACTATATTATAACACAATACTTTTTACTATATATTATAATCAAACAACAACATAATAACAATTACACCAGCCATAATATAATTAGAACGGTATCGTACCTTATGTGTTACGCTAGATTGCCGAGGAGCAACTGAACTACAAAACAATGTGAGTCGTTATAAAAGGAGAGAGCCAATGGGCTCTCTCCTTTTATAACGACTCACAAACAACGGATGATTCACATTTGTGATAACGAGTCAAATCAGTGTTTTATTAAAAGCCATTTAATTGTATACAAAATAGTGTTAGAACGGTAATTACTATTACAAAACATTGTTTCATTTTAATATTGATTTAAACATACAATTTAGTTTATTTTACGTTTTATTTAAATTTGTTAGAACGACCGGACGAGTCATAACGGCACTTCCATTAGAAACAATTTAATATTACATAAATAATTTTATAACTGAAATGACTATCATAACATGATTTATAATTACTTAACTGATTACATATTATTATGTAATGTAATGTTAATTTAATATATCTATTCAAATGTCCGTTATGATGAGTCAAATAAGTGATTTATTAGAAATTATTTAATATTACACAGAACGTTTTTATAACTGATATGGATATTAGAAAAATTATATTTACCTATACCTCATAATATACATAAGTATGATTTATGTAAATATCTATCACACGTAAATTATATTACGAGTATGTTTCATTGCTGTTCATATATTTGGTTGCCCGACTTTGAAATTATACGTGTTTGAACATTACGCGACTGATTGTACATGCAAATTAAAGTAACATAAAACGATAAAACGAGAGAGAAAATTAAGATTTCAAACTTGAAAAGATACGACATAATAAGATTTTTAATTTCCTTGAAATAAATTGAGTTTATTGTATAATCTTTGTTATATCTTTCTTTGTTATATTACAATGCAATCTTATCTTGATATGTCTCTCGATAATAGATTTTATTAAACTTAATACTATTGTATTATTTACATGATTGTTCTTTGTTAATATGGCACTTTGAAGAATATAAGCTGACTCCCAAAAATTATGATAAGTGTTGTTGTTGCTGTGCTTGCTTGTGATCGTTGCTGTGCTATGACGGATATCCATTTTGCACATCGCACGGGATTTCAAAGAAAGCTGAAATCCAACATAAGTATGTAGATACATTTTATAAATATCCCACTATAAGGATACCGTAAAGATCATTTCAAAAAAATATTAATCGAATACTATTATAGTTTGTAATAAAACAAGTCTGGTAATAAAAAATATATACAATCGCATTATCATTTTAAATCAAATAAAATATATTTATTTTTAAAAAGTAACAGAGTCTCTATTAATATTAGAACAGAGTCAACATATAACCCGGACTAATCAAGTAGAAATACAATAGTATGATTAATGCGTTTAGTAAGTGTTCATTTAAATGAGCCGTGTTATATGGTCGCTCTTTGTTACGAAATAAACAGAAAAAAATTTTTTTACTTTGATTCCTTGACGCAATAATCAGAATTATAATATAATTATAATAATAACATTATTACTTACCGAAAATATGAAACACCGTCCTTTTTTAGTGTCCTGGAAGTGTGATTTTACAAGTTTTAAACGAGCTCTGCGACATGTTTACTCTCGGAGCGATCGAACGGTACTAAATTAAATTAGTGTGTATTAAAGTGGGTGCTCATTTGGTGAGAACGTTTTTTGACGCTGATTGTGTATCTAGGTTTTTTATACATCAATGTTGGTATTATAAATTTATCTTTGTTTTAGTAGCGATTAAGTAAGCCTTATATCGAAGAATATGCATTGATTTATTATTTATTATGATTTCGAAAAGTAAGCGGTGCGTGCTGTGGCATTTAACTCCAGACCTATACGTGGCAATCCACCAGTCTCCCCTCTAGGCTATTTATACTTTACTATACCTGCTCTGCTTTTATTAATAACTAGCTGTCTACCGTGGTTTCATCCACATTTATGGTTGGTGCTCCGCTCCCGTGGCTTTGTAGCGTCATGTTATATAGTCTTGCGCGAGTGTAAGCAATACGTTTTATCGCAATCGGCTGAACGGTATGGCAGCGCACAATACCAACAAACAAACAAACATTTATTATTACATAAATCAGATTTGCAGCTTCTTTTTAGTGCATAATATGAAGTAAGACACATTACACATTAAAAAAGCATTATGCTCGACTTTTATCTGTAAACGGCAATGGAGGTGTTATCTAGAATATAACAATTTTATAAATATTTACTATCTTTGACACAGGCAATAAAACCATAACAATTGATTTCAATATTGTCAACTGTTCCAATATGTGTTAATGTGAATGACACTTATGTTTATTGCAGTAAAACTACAAAGAAAATACCAATGAACGCATTAACGTCACCGAAACACGAAGCACCACCGAATAACGGCGCTTTGTTTGACCTGGACTTCTTCACTAAAAAAACAGAAGAAGAGGTCAAAACGCCAGCAGAGCAGCCCAAAGTGCCCACTCCAACTGATGACGTCATCGTAGACATCAGTACAAACGCAAGTCCTAGCGCTAATCTAAGTTCCAGCCCCCTAGACAACATATTGGATCTAAGTGTACCTTTAGAAAATGCCAAATGTGAACCAGTAGAAAATAAGGAAACTAATTCTAAGGAGGATAAGAGAGAGAAGACTAGTAAAAATGAAGTAAAGCCATTGTCAGATATTCACGTGACGTTAGATAGTGTTGAGCCGAGTAAGTTGTCTCCGCTGACTGCGTACGAGGAGGAGGAGGGAGTGACGGTGGTGCTGCACTTCTGCAAGGACAAGCCGCGCCCCGACGTCAACGTCATCGTGGTGTCCACCACCAGCAAGAGTACTGTAGCAGTTGACGATTATGAATTTCGGTGTGCGGTTCCTAAGGTCAAGTAATATTCTTTTTATAGTGTTTGTTGCTCAAACTATGTAGAGATAAACTTAGTATTAGTGACTGACCGAGGACTCGGTTTCAGCTTCGTTCATAGTTTTGGTTTCGACCAAAAATAGACTTCAGCAAAACCTAACAAACATTTCGTTTATGAGAATGTTTTCTTAGCATTAATGTAAGTCAATGACCATAAACTGTAAAAAAAGCTGTAATTCGTTTGCCATCGATATTATTATTATTCTCTTTATTTAAATAGTTTTCAATAATTATTACATTGTTAAATATATAAAAAATATATATATTATTATTATTATTTCTTCTGGACGCGTAGTTTCAAGAAGATGACGAATTCGCCGTTCTCTCTTTGGTTTTTTTCACTGGATAATTCAGTCTTTCGGCCCGGTGACTTGTTCCAGGTAGTGAAACATCAACGATAGTTGCACTGACAATACCCGTAAATTATATGTTCACTTCCAACCACAAAGAATTCGTTTTCAGAAAACGTTCTCGATGTCTTCCTGATTTCGACCATTTTTCGTAAATTTTTGACTAATTCTACTGATTGTTGCGTGATACTAATTAATTATCCAATTAAATAAAGATGCATTAAACAGATACTTCTGAAACTACAATATTGACTTGGTTACTTCACAGGGTTGCAAGGCACGTCTATTGACGCCATCAGGCACAAAGTTGCCGCCGTACAACAGGTTCCTACCGCCGCCCGCCATTACACAAGTGCTGCTGATCGGACGCCCGTCTTCTTGCCCTCCGGTAGATCTCAAGTTCGTCATCACATACACCACGCACGACAACGAAGAAGAAACTGTCTCAGAAATAGGTGAGGTGAAGGACCTCCCGCTTGAACATGTATAGTACTATGCAATTGAAACCGTTCACTATCATGGCTAACGCTTATTTGATTACCGTTAGATGCTTAAGTCATGCCCTCGAATGCGATGCAACAAAAATACAATTATTAATGAGTAAGGACTCTCAAATAACAGCGCAACGTCGAGGTTAACCAGCATAAAAGACATGTTAGGACTGAGTGAGATATATAATTATATTATTATATAATTGAATGTATAATTATTTTCTAGTCGAGATTTTATTATGATATATCAAAAAAGGCATTTATTTAACATTCCATTTTCCAGTAATACTTATTGTCTGTACTTATTATATATTAGGTGTCATCAGTTGTATGAGTAAGTGTTATTTCAATTGATTTATAATTGTATGCGAAATGGTGTATTACAATGTTTACGACGTAAGATCTGAAATCAACACAGTATTATTAGGGCATTTATATAAATAACAAAATTGTATGAAACTGCTTTCAAATTGTGTTGTAATCCTAATGCAATGTAACCCTAAATTATTATTTTTAATTTGGAAAGATCTTATACAGTGCCGGATTAAGCAAGCGCGGGGCCCGTAGCAAATTCTTTCGGGTAAGAGTGCTTGCATACGTCAGAATTTTTGTAGAGCTGATTATTGGGCCGACTGAAATTCTACACATTTATCCGAGCGACTTTTTGTAGAACTTGTGCGTTTACCGTATGAAATTCGGTATTTTATATACGCCAAGGAAATAGTCGGTTACCGATTGTCTGGCGTGGATTGTCTTAGTAGGAAAAGGTGTGTGACATCATGTTAATTCAATATACCACATCTTAAGTAATAAGTTTCACTCAAAAAATTACGCTCAGGCAGAGATAAGTGGGCTTAAATATGCGGGGCCCGTAGCAATTGCTACTCTTGCTACATGGTTAATCCGGCACTGATCTTATATATTTATTTTTACCTTCCAGTTAAGCTTTTACAAGGTAAGATGAGCTTTGATATAATTATGTTACATGATAAAATTAAATGATTATTTTCTGTGGTTTGCACTAACTTTTTATTTATTGAATAAATATAAAACCGCATTTATAAATAGTACATTTTATTTTCATTATACAAAATATCTACTTATAGCTAACAACAATCATTTACATAGTAAATGCAGCGAACACATAGTACGAGGTATGAGTTAACGTAAGGCCCGACTTGACTTGATATACTTAATTAAATTAACTAACAAAAAAAAGCAACTTTACCTTCTTAGGGTTCCGTACCAAAATTATAAAAACAGAACCCTTGTAGTGCGACTTTTTAATAGCGAAGGAATCTGTGCCAAGGGCCTTATATTCATACTCTTACACTTGACTTCTTGGACAGTAAAGAGGTAAAAATCCGAATATCCAATACGATCCTTGGTCAATTGCCACAAATGCTTGTTTATTACAGGCTTACATCAACAAATATTTACAATTATTATACTTACAAAAGCGGCGTTAAATTTACACTAATAAAGACTTAGGAAATAGCCTAAATATTCCACAAGGCTACAGACTTCCACTATTATAAAAAATGTCTAACCAAGCCAACGTCTCCTGTCAGACAGCAAATGGTCTAACTTATACCGTAAATTACAACCGTATTTGCACACCAATTGCGACGTAGTCAACGCACTCATCAGAATAGAGTTTATATGTTCTAACTTATTTAACAACCGCTGTAATAAAAATTGTTGAATAGATGACATATTACACTAATGAGCCAATTTGCACTAGGTATGTCATATCAACACCGAAATTGATCACCGCAGACTTATTGCTTGCTTATACTACACTAAGTCGTTTGCCAACTTTGGCGGTCATGGTCGAAACGATGCTTGTAAGCAATTCGTCTTTGCCTTGAACTTGGTCGACTCCGTCTACGAACTGAAATGACAGACTACTTTGACATCTACCGACCTTGATGTGCCGAAGAATTGTCGGTCGGAGTATTGCTTACACAGAGGCGGCTGCTGCCTTCAGGTTACTCGATGGCGGAATTGGTCGACAGACGAATAGACGTCATTGGACGGCTTTGGCTAGATACCCGCCGCTTTTAATCGAAATGCATCAATTTAAATCGGCCAAAAATAGACACTTGCGTTTATATGGGTCTGAATTTCAAATCAATCTATATGTGGCAGGATAATCCAAAACATTGCAAAAATCCTTGGACAATGACAAATACGCGGATTTTTTAAAATCTAAACCTGATTTTCGCCTTTATACGAGTTATCATTAGACGACATACATAAATGCATTTTGGCGGTCTATATAAAGGTGTGCGATTCTTGTTCTATTATTATAAAAGGGAACGTTATGTTTAGCAGTAACAAATACCTAATATTAACATTATACGTAGAGTGTAATGAATAATGTCACCTATATACAGTCTGGTAATTATTCAACTAAAAACAAGTTCATCAGTCATCAAGAATTACCATCAGGTCAATAATCAAAATAACAAGACAATAAGTCAATATGCAATTTCGAAATGAGCACATGTCGCATATTTTGACAAATACGTTTGTAGGAGTGAGCGTAGTCACACAAGTTTATTGTATAACCTATATATCTGAATGCAACGTTATTATAAGCAACACTCTCGTACGCTGTCACGTCGTAATCTTAATAAACAATATTGAATAAACGATGCCCAGTTTTACATACGAACTTCTTTCATTCACATATCCCACGGAGTACCTAAAGTGGTGACCCCGACCCGCGAACATAGTTACCTTGAACATTTTCTGCAAAACCGTGAAGACAGTGAAATTCGCTCAAAATGACTACAGCACAGCTTTCCACGCACCCAGAACCATCCCCGAGTTCCAAGGACACGGAAACCATCATGGCTGAGATCGCGCTCAAGATCGAACAAATGGAACGAGGAAGACCGCGCTATCGGCCCGATGGGACAACAATCGCTCGCGATCAGGATCCCGTGCTCGCAGCCGCGACCCTTCGGTAGATACCGCGACGGACCACGGAGAGCCCTGAGCCCTGACTGGCTTTGTTACTCCCACAACAGATTATATACCGATGGGACAACAATCGCTCGCGATCAGGATCCCGTGCTCGCAGCCGCGACCCTTCGGTACCGCGACGGACCACGGAGAGCCCTTAGCCCTGACTGGCTTTGTTACTACGACAATAGATTATATAACATATAATATATTATTATATACTGAACATTTTATATATTACATGTGCTCTTTTCGAAATTGCATTTTCAAGTATTTGCATGGTGATTGAAAATTGACCTTACAGGAGATATGTACATACGTAGTAATAGTGAAGCGTTAAAAGAGAGATACATTTGGCGTTTAACAGATTTTGTATAGGCAATAATTTATTAAAAATCTACAAATTAGGTAAAAGACAATGAATGACTTCGCAGCGACAAGTCTTGCTCATAATCGAGAAATCAATTCCAGACATTCTTATTCATGCTTCATTTTGTTCAAAGCGTTAAACTATTGCATATTATGTCAAAATTTTAAACAACGAGAAAAATTCTCAATGGCACTTATATGTATGTAAGTACATTTATTATCAGTAGCAGGTTATTATTAAAGATGTGTAAAACTGTAAATGATTACTTAATGACTATGAACATCCAACCTCCAACATATTGGATGTTTGGAGTTCTTGAATTTTATAAAACTGCAGTCTTATTTGATGTAAATGATCTGTTGTAAACTTTAATTGACTACATAGCAATAGTTGTATTATTAACCAATCATTTGTAAACAGTAAAGTGACTTGTTATAAAAGTAATGTAGGTACAATACAGCTGAAATTATGTTCTGGCACATAGCCAAAGCTTTTGGTGGCTAAAGTTACAATAATTTAATTATAGCCAACTAACGTAAGATACCTATTAACGAATTTCGGCTATGGGATTAAATATAATGATCATCAAAAATACTAATTGGTCAGCAAATATTGCACAGCATAACGAGCATCTATACGCCTCAAATCACTGCATTCCGTCTCGGAAGTGTTAGGCTATGTTAGGTTCCCTTTTTTAAACCCACCCAAAAATAGGAGCCCAGGCTCCGTCGACTTAGTTTGATCTCTTTAAAGTGTGCTGGCCATGAGTTGCTGATCAATTAGCTATTTCTGCTCACAGATTATATTTTTCTGCTCACAAAAATACCAATACTATGCTAACCATTTAAATAACACCCTTTCCACTATTAGCCATAACAGATACATAGATACAAACCACAAAAGTTAAATATTGGTCTATTTCACGGCTTAGAAGAGGCTATTAACTAAAACTTTGGATAATGTACAAGAGAAATCTTAATTAAAAATAACTAATGAATAGTCGCGCACATAATGTGTATCGATCTAGCGGGGCCACTCGAGCTAGACCGAAAAAACTAATGGCAATGCTTTGTTTGTTCAATGTACCTTACGAATTTATTAACAAGATCCAATGTATCTTAATTATTATGGTGGAAATTACAATAAATCGCCTCATCCACCCAGCAGAGCCCTCGGTTGTATTACGCTCGGAATCCCTACATAAAAATAATACTGATCGTAACTTGTGCCAATGTACCTCTCGATTCATGTATTAACTCCCAGGGATCTTTAACAGAACAGGAGAAATTCAGCAAGAAAATTTTGCCAATGTACCTTCAGAGTTCTTCACTATTACAAAATTTTTCCCAACTTTTCTACATATATTTGATCTAACTGCGAAAGTTCAGAAGATCTACGGGTCTAGCTAGTTGTTATAAATATAAAGACTTATAGGTATATTGATAGGTACATTGGTAATACATAACAACGGTGTGCTTTTTTTGCACGTATGAATTCAAATTACAAAGGGCCCTGCTAGGCAGACAACATTTTCTTGCTGAATTTCTCCTGTTCTGTTAAAGATCCCTGGGAGTTAATACATGAATCGAGAGGTACATTGGCACAAGTTACGATCAGTATTAGTTTTATGTATTCCGAGCGTAATACAACCGAGGGTCCTGCTGGATGGATACATACATAGATTCACGCCTGTTTCCCAGAGGGGTAGGCAGAGACTACGGATTTCCATTTGCTACGATCCTGACACACTTCTCTGGCTTCATTCACTTTCATCACATTCCTCATACACGCCCGTCGGTTCAAGGTGCTCTTAACCTGGCCTTTGACCAGAACGCCTCCGATCTGATCGAGAAACGTTCGCTTAGGTTTTCTCTTGAGACTGTTCCATTCACACTAGCCTTATAAACTTTCTTAGTCAGTCTTTCCTTGTCCATTCTTTCTACATGTCCAAACCAGTTTAACATAACCTTTTCTATTCTTGTCACTATATCCACTTTCATGCCGCATCTCTCTCTAATCACACTGTATCTTATTCTATCTTTCAGAGTCACACCACATATGCCTCTCAGCGCTCTCATTTCTACAGCATTTATTCTGCTCTCATGCTTCTTTTGCCATACCCAACTTTCACTTCCATACATAAGTGTGGGCACTAATAGTCCTCTATGAACAGCCAAACGTGCCTTTTCTAATACATTTCGAGTGTTCATAAAAGCGCGTAGAGCTCCATTCACTCTGTTGCCAGCACTCGTAATGATGGATGGATGAGACGATTTATTGTAATTTCTACCATAATAATTGAGGCACATTGGACCTTGTCAATAAATTCGTGAGGTACATTGAACAAACAAAGCATTGCCACTACTTTTTTCGGTCTAGCTCGAGTGGCCCCGCTAGATCGATACACATGCGCACATAATATCGAATATACTTCAATAATCGAAATCAAAATAAGGGGCATTCACATTAATATTACTTTCTTTCGTATAACCCCAGTGGTCATGTTTCCTTGTAATATATAGAATGGCATCTAAACTTGCTAAGTAAACCTTGTTTATAGTATCTTAGCGCATAAGTTGGGCGAGTGGAGTCCCTGTGGAGATTGTTAGGCTGGTCAATGAGTGTATATCACTGTGGGAATAGTCTAAACAGCTTGATCTCTGAAAGCTAGTGCAGTAATAGCCTTCTGATGTCCGCAGTATTCTCTTTCCAGCGTACCCTTCTCGACGTCCCACAGACGCGCGTAGCTATCGGATGAACCTAAAATATATTTTTATTATCATTACTATGGTATAAGTTTTACTTATACTGTGCAAAACCAAGTAGGTAGCATCTGCTTGGCTTTACGCAGTGTTACGGCCACAAACCGCCTAGTTGTATTGTATAGAAATGCGGGTCGTAGTACTGCCAGTGCAGAGTAGATGGAGCATTTTCTTATTCGTTATATTATTATGTCGTAGCCATAACAGCTGGGATTGTTACTGAATTATATAATTCGATTATACTTAGTAGCAGGCTATGGCTTTACCAAAAGATGATAGTATACATTCGCTATATAAAAAGATTAATAATAATATTCTACAACACCATCTAGCCCAAACTAAGCAGAGCTTGTACTATGGGTACTAGACAATGGATAAACATACATATATACTTTTTTCTTTTTTTTGTAAATACATACATATTATACATAGAAACACCCAGACCGAGACAAACATCCATGTTCATGCACACAAATTTTTGACTTGTGCGGGAATCGAACCCGCGACCTCAGGCGTGGCAGTCGGTTACACTAACCACTACGCCATCGAGGCCGACTATTTTATACAAAAGTATATTTTATCGGCGATATACCTACGCTTGATATTAGGTATTGGAGACCAGTAAAAAAATGTGATATAACATTCAACTTCCCTTTTCTTCGTGGAATTTAGTATTCACAAAAAATAATGAGAAATGATAAATACTTTTAGTACAAACCGGTAAAAAGATATCTCGAGTCGATGCTAAAGGCGGCATCCCACACCCAGCGCTGCGTGTCGTTGCGTAGCTCGCGCAGCAGCGACCAGTCGCTCGTGCGCCACACCTTGGCGGAGCAGTCTCCGGAAGTTGTCACTAACATTCTACAACAGTATTTAGTGATCGTTATTTAGGCATGTTATTTAGCATAAAGAAACATGAAGTATTTGAAACGAAAGTTTAATTCTATACTTCAACAAGGGTTTTAACCTATCTATAGTATCATTGAACTGTATACTGTCATCAAAAATCGGTCACTTTACACTGAGCTAAGATATACTACTTCCAGGAATTATGCGGCAGACCAACTAGCAAGAACTGGGTTGACGAGGAGTTCCTAAAATCCCACCCAATAGTTATGCGACACAATCAAGAACCTACACGAATAACAGTAGGCAGAACAAAAGAAATGTATTTCGCCCACACGCCACTTAATAAGCGTAATAACAGGCCACTACTCACTTATCACTCCTCACAAATTTGGTATCAACAACAGCCATAAATGTAGAAGCTTTTGGGGATACTGTTATCTTTGTGTTGAAGCTGTATAGAGTGAAAAGAAACTAGCTCATGTGTAACTTCTTACACCGCAGAAGCATTAGCAACCGACAGCTAAAGTTTCTGTACAATACAGAAACAATCATTTATTAATCTTTCTGGACGCAGCTAAGGTGGTACGAGTAACCAAACATTCTCATATCGAACACTTACGCCATATAGCTCAATTGTGCGGAAAACACACTCCCAGCCACCTTACTACGTATAGACTAAAACTTGATTACACAATACACAGCGATAAACTTGGTTACGTCATGTCATTGGGTGAAATGGCCTTTTCATGTTACAACACATGACAGATATTAGGATATCGGAGTACACTGAAAATTGAACAGTCTCCTTGATTTCAGATGGCCCATGGTTTTAATAATAATAATTATATCACAGGCCTCATCTCATTGTGAAAAGGGTTAGGCCATAGATCACCACACTGACCCAGTGCGAGTTGGCAGGCTTCACATACCTTCGAGAATATTAAGGGAAAAACTTTCAGACATGCAAGTTTCTGCATGATTTTTTGTTTACCTTCACCATTAAAGCGAGCCATAAATATATTTTATATACGCACATAACTTTAAAATGTTGGAGCTACGCTACCGCTGTTCACGATTTTAGGGTATTAAACATTTTATTTTACCCTATATTTCTCTTACATTCTTGCACAGTACGAGGTGAAAGCCATAAGTAAAAAGCATCTTCGCTATATTTACGAAAATATAAAACAATTTTTTTATAGAATACTTACGTAGAATCAAGGCTGAATTTACATCTAAGTGCATATTTTGTATGTGCAACTATATGCTTGAGGGGCACAGGGTGAGGCGCCGCGCCGCCAAGCGACCACACGTAGCAATTGCCTTTGTTGTTCACGGCAGCCATCATTTTACCCTCTGGGTCAATAGCTATATCCTGGATAGATGCTTCAGCTTCTGGTATCTAGCAGATAGGATCAGTCCATTAACACTGTTGATATAATTCATAGTAAATAAGAAGCTTAGCCAAGTCTCTTACAATTAATAAAATAATTGGGAAAAGAGGAACCTACCAGAAATTAATACCCCAGCTATTGCAATAGAAAAAGGTTCACAATACCGAAATCCTCTGATCAAGGTGTACTCCAGTGTGCAGTATTCTGCTCCAAACACATAATATGCGTCGTCACGTGTTTCGCCTCAGCGATATAATAAGAGAGACTAGCAGAACTCACTAATTGTTCATTTTGATCAGTGCGGAGATCCCACATGTGAATGATGCCACTCTGATCTCCAACCATGATTTGTGTCTGGTCAGGGTGTAGCATGACAGCGTTCACTGGTGCCTGCACTTGGAATATTTTTGTGCAGCGAAACTGTGGTGCTGCTCTAAATAACAATATTAAAAAATATCAAATATTGACAAGATGTTTAACACACGTTTTAGTATATATAAAGAATATTTAAGGTACCTTTTTACCTTGGATCCCATATCCTAGCTGTCCAATCTTCTCCACCAGTATACATCCACAGATCATTTTTCTGAAAGCATGAGCCTTAGTAGTAACATAACATAGTATATTATGTTGAAATATTGATTTAATAATATGAAATTCACCTGAAAACCGACTCTAGAGACATTTTTGGTGATACCCTCAAAGTTAACTACTGGGTCCGGATTAGCACTGGCGAGATCATACATGCGAATGTGCTGGTAGCCGCATGCAGCAACCATCTCGCCCGTTGGAGATATTTCCAAACCATTCACTTGCTACAAAAAACATTGACGGCTATTATAAAGGTATATATAATATATTGATTTTTGGCCATATCAAAATGTATTGATGGTACTAACAGAATCAGGATGCTGCATGGTCCTGAGACAAACACCACTGTGCGCCTGCCATAGCTTGATAGTATGGTCATAGCCACCCGTCACGAGTGCCACTTGCGACCCACCACCGCTACCGTCACCTGACATCCCTATCAAAGGACAAACTATTATTAATAACAGAAATTACAATAACTACGAATTTCATTTAACCTCAAATACCTTTCCAATCAAATTAAATGGCAATATGCCTTAGCTTATTAGAAGAGTTTTTAGTAATATTATTTGAATTATTGTTCAAAGTAATACTTTAAAAGAAGATTGATAATCGAATGTGTAAATATTGTGTTTATTTATTGGAACGATCATTTATTAGAACATCACAAACCACAACAAACTATTTTGACAGTGACGTTATTGACAGACCAGACTATAGCAGTGTTGCCAACTGTAAAGTCGAGTCGCTAGATTCAATGTCAAAAGTCGCTGAAACTGATTCTGGTTTGGTTTTTCGACTTTTAGGTAGTGAATTACTAAAAAAAAATGATCAATTTTACAAGTGCTACTTTATTTTAAGGTAGTTAAAGATTAATAAATTCTTCTTTATAATTGTATTTAAACGTAATCATCAGCAGACCAGAAGCATGGAAATTAGAAAAATCTTATTTTTGTTTTTGTTAATTAATAACCCTCTCTATCACCGCAACCCCGATAGTCCACAACGTACACTCTCTTTATTATATAATATTATATATCTCACCGGATGTTTTTCAGAGTCGCAACTACCACAGATAATTATTTTTTATTTATTAAGTTATTTAATATAGTTATACCTATATTTGTTTGCTTACAATAGGTATAGGTATCCTTTTATAACGATCAAGATGACTTGCGTGAACTTGCTTTATCAATCCATGAATACCACTAGACAGTAGATATTTTGTTTCATTCATAGTATTGGTGGCCTATTCCTTCCCTTCACCTATGACAAGATCAAAGCTAATTTTTTATCGCAAAGCGGTGTTCCTATTCGTCATTTCTTCACAGTAGAGAGCATAAGTGTATAATCTATGGAGCAAGTTACCTACTTGTTTTATTGGCAGTGCATCTGCAATGTCGTAAAAACAACCATATTCGTAAACGGTGGTTGTAGCTTATCATCAGGTGTTCTGTTGGCTCGTCTACCACCAACGTAGACAGAGAGAGAACCAACATCAGATTTAAGGAAAAACTTAAGTAGAGAACATAAAATTTATATCGATGTTTTTAATTATTACACCCTGAAGGCGAAAATGTATAGTAATACCGCAGTCTAATAATACGTTTTCGCCTTCAGGGATGTAATAATGTGGGTGTACCCACATGTCACCAGCTGTTATGTTTTACGCGTTACCTGATAGTGGTCAATCTATTATCGTGTACCTACGTTTTCAGAATCTCAAATCCGCTTACTGCCTACTGCGAAATTCCTAAAACACAAAACTCAAATTATGCAGAAGGGTTAAACCGTCCGTAAATATGTTAAACAAACTTATGTGACCCAAAGCCGTTATTATAATGTCCGCGTCAACAAATAGCGGATATTCCTAACCACACTTGCTATCCAACAAATAATAAGACTAAATGACTGGTGTTGCCAATGTTGGCATAAATAAATATCACCAAAGTCCGCTAGCAAGTAAAATACTATAAGTTGGTCAATGAATTGCCACTTTTCCCCAACTTCATATCGATCGTCGTAAACGCAGTGACGTAATTAACCTCATGTCAAATTAGCGTTAACCAAGCGAGTGCACATAGGTAGGTAGGTACCTACCTATCTACATTACAGATAATCTCGGATGATTTGCCTCCCTATTTTGCGTCAATATTTATCGTTTTGCTAAACTAGAAATTACCTATATGTAAACTTGTATTAGATTATCAACCTTATGGCTATTTTATACCCTATTAACCCAGATATTAATGTTGGACAAGTTATTGATTTGTTCTTCGTGGAAGATAGCTAGGGCAACGCCCAATGTTATATTCAGTACGTTGATAACTTTTATGCAATTAAATTCAATATCAATAAGTTTTAACTAGACTGCAAGTAGGTAGGTATTTAAAAATGCATAGTGTAGGTATCTCTAATACCTAGGTACGTGGCTAACAAACTTGCGGTCACACAATGCCACGCGGTAACGTCACGTGTACGATGCAGACATTGTGCTGAATAGCATTCACATTTCCAGGAGCAAATTAGCACATTTCAAAACTTGACATTGACGTCTATTAACTAGATATTGGCTCTCAATTAAATTTACGAATAAGATGCCTAGGTAAATATGAAAATAATTTGGAAAGGATTTGTGATAGGGAGGAGAGCAAGTAGATAAGACTTAAGAGAAGCCAATTAAATGGAAAACTTAATGAAAAGACGAATTCAAAAATAGAATATTTTTATATGAAATTACTTTATTGAACATGTAAAATCCGTATTGACATGAGGAATGCTAATTCTCATTTACAAAATAACACAAATGTAAAATTTGAGAGACAAATCACATTGAAAACCTACCTATTAACTAACTAAAAATACAACATACACATCAATTTCCTAGATTATTTAAATTGCCTGGTGGGGACACATCTCCACCATGTTCCTAGCTTAACGTTTGGTACCAGTATCAGCATTGAAATTTACAATGAGAAGAGGTAGGTTTAATTAACAATAAGCCATTACATACTTCTATGAAATCGTCTCTAATTTTACATGTTGGTATAGTTTGACCAAAACTCTTATGTCCAAAATGCACACAACTTATCATTACACAGTAAATTAAAATATATGGTATTTAGATCAAAGCACAGCTTTAAAATAAATGTTATACAGCAAATCAGGTAATATTGCAGACATACTAGTTTTGATGAAACCAGTTGAGGTACATCTTAAAGTGAGCATCCAGTAGTCACAGCGAACTTAACGAGGGAGGGCTAACTGTACAATTCCCCGGTGTATACATGCTAACACTTAAACATTATTTTTTTTTTTGAGGCTTAGAAACCTAGACCCTAGCCAACGGCAGAACTTTCCAAACTCTGCAATCTTCTTACATACACATCTAATCATATTACTATTAATACTACAAAACATAAGTAGTAGATAAACAACACACTGAAACAAACAACAATTCCATGTGTAGACCCAAAATTAATTGTTATTATAATGCATCAGAAACGTGAGCCAAAATTATTAAATTCAACTCTGTAAAATATTAATAAAAAAGTGTGAATTGTCATACAGACTTTGGAAAGTCAGTCCCATTTTACTTTGTAATAAATTAAGTCCAAGTAAATTATTCAATATGAACAGTAATGTCTTATAGGTTGGGAGATCATTCGCTTTCCTCTTCCTCCTCCTCACCCTCTTCATCTTCTGATTCCTCCTTCTTCTTCTTGGATTTCTATGAACACAAGAATAATTAGTATCAGGTTGACAACAACACAATAAACAATTACAAAAACGACTTTCAGTATAAAACTTACAGCTGGCGCCGCCTTCTTGCCCTTCTTCCCTCGCTTCTGGGCCTTTTTGCCGCCACCTTCACCACCTCCACCGTTGGCGTTGTATGACTCTAGATCTTTAGCATATTGCTCCTTAGCCATCGCAGCCTTCTCCTCCCATTCCTAAATAAAAAAGAAATAAAATATTATTATCATGGACACAAAGAAAAAACTGCAACGTGTAATGCGTCGAAATAGCACTTACGCTCTTGTCTTTCATTGACTTCCAAATTTCTCCTCCCTTCTTAGCAATGTCGGTGACTTTCATGCCGGGGTTTTCGGACTTAATCTGTTCTCTAGCGCTGTTCAGCCACAGCATATAAGCTGACATAGGACGCTTAGGCTTGTCCGTCATTTTAACTTTTTTCCTGCAACCAAACAAAGAAAAAACCTATTAAATATGAAGAAAATGCATGGCAACAGGTTATGCGGACCATGCTTTGATGAATCCGGTAGGCAGCTAGCCTTCGCACTGCTAATATGGCACAGTAGGGCGGCGTTTTGGCGGGAAACACGTTTACGCCTTTTCCACTCGAAATAATAAAATTACGATATTGATTATACAAAAGCAGAGCTAAATGACGTTAGAATATGTAATAAAACTCATATACCAAGGAATAATAAACGAAATTTGTTATCGCCCCATATAACGAGTTCACTGTCCTAGGCTTGGGTCGAAAGAGCCATTTTGTTTTCACGGATTGTGTTGAAAATACGCAATAACTAAAGATGACATAATTACCAAATAATCCGATGCTTATTTGACTAAAACTTGTGGAAGAACTGTTTCAGTCCTTCAATAGTAAAGATCCGAGAAATTAATTATTGAAATAAGGCGTCCTTCCCATACCCACGCGTACTAAGGAAAGTACGACGAAGCCTATAGCCATGTTTGAATGCGAATTCCAACGTGGAATAAAATTTATTTTAATGAATCCGGCCGTAATAATCACGAATACACATATTAAAACACTTAACTTTGATTAGAAAAATCATTAGACTTACCTGATGGCAAAAATTTTGAAATTATTTTTGAACTGGTACACAACCAAACTATAGACGTAGAGAACCAGAAGAAAACGTATGGAGCTCGAAGCAAATGTTCCCAGAGCAAGCTAGCTTGGGGTCGGCTCGCGTCGGTACCGAAGCGCCATCTATGTCGATTGTGATTGGCCCGCAGAGACAAGGCCGCCAACTGCACAAATACTACGGAGCATCGTGTACTACGTATATCCGTGACGTATCGATTGGTTACTACATTTGAATTTGAACCTTATTACATAACCATAGGTTATATTTTTATAAGATATCGTTGGCCTGGTACATTTGCTTCATAAATTTATTTTGTCGTATTTCAAGCAAAATATGTATAGAAATAGGTAGATATTAACATTTTAATGCCCTAAACCGTATATAAGGTATTTATTACAAGTTAAATAAACATACTTACAAAAGAAGTATATCAAAAAATGACCCAGTCCACTCAACACCTAGTCCTATCGAAATTAACTCGCGCCCTATTTTAAATGCCGCCAACGTTAATTTCGAAATCGTAAAAAGCGCGGTAAACGTTCGTGGGAAAGGGACGCCAATAAAACATAGCGCTTGCTTGAATGGCAGACGCGTTTGTTTACGATTTGGTATTTCGTAGGAACTCGAGAGTCGAGAAATAGTTTTTATTTCAAAGATATAAGGGTGAGATGTGCTTAGTTCTTAAGTTTATATACCTAAAATACATTCTTGAACAAGAGATAATACACGAAAACATTAGACGATAACACACAATTTCTTTTCTTTTCTCGTATTGTTGAACGTCTATAACGTAGTTTATAATTAGGTAATGAATATAAATTTGGTAGAAACCTAATTAAATGGATCTAAATATTTATTTAGTAGGGCCTAGATGCTTGACTACATACTTATTACACCTAGCTACTATTATACGGAGTCCTTTTATTTAGGTAGGGACCCATCTTTAGGTACCTATGGATCTATGTTTATCCAATCAATTACCTAATAAAAGTGCCTACTAGATTGTGCAATAAATACTTACCTAAGTTATTGTTTAGTCACTAATAGTCGCTAATATCGAATGTTTAAAGAAACTTGTTTCTAAAGAGTTCTGTAGCTTCAACTTTAGCAAGGTAAGTAGTTAGGCTATCTGTTATATTATCGTACCTATTATATACCTATAGATATATATATAGGTAGGTAGGTATTTATTTATTTTAAGGATTATGTAAGTGCTTATAGGTATAAGAATAACCAGAGATTTGAATAACCATCTACCTAACCATCCAGTTAGGTACCTACCAACCTAGCTGTAATTATACGCTAAGGCAAGGTTTAATGCACAGTACCTAAGTGGTGTAACTAGGTGGTACCTACCTACTATACCTTTGATGCTTAAAATACAAAAATGCATACTTACTTAGGGATTAAGTATGCCGTTTTTGTATTTTAAACCTAGTTGTATAAATACCTATATATTTACCTAATTCGGTAAATAAGTATGTAGAAATTATTGGCATTTTAAGCTACCTAAGATAAACGAATTCAAAACATTTTTAAATAGGTACCTATGTACTTATGCTATTCAATTAACGCGAGGTAGTTAAGGGTAACCTATTTTCCTAAACCAATTATTATGTCTACCTAAGTAAATACCTACACATTAGTAATGTGGTACCTAGTCATGTCAGTAACATTTTAACTAAAGTACTTATCGTAAGTCTTGTACGTAGGTATCTACCTACATAACTATTACTAGGAAGGTATCGCGACCACGTAATTTAAATCGCATTATAGGTAAGTAAGTACCTATATTCGTAAATTAAATATGTAATGTAGTCGTATACTTGTATGCTGAGCAATTTATACCTATCTGAGAAAACTGATTATTCACCTACCGTGATAGGTAGCTTAAATGTGAAACTTAGGTAGGTACCTACTCATTACCTACTATTATAGTTGTTATAATTAGTTAATCAAATATGTAAGTGCTAACAAATATTTAAGGAGTAGGTATTCCGCTTTTGGCACCTAAGCTATTCCACTTTCAGCACCAATAGGTATTTTATTCCACATTCGACACCAAGCAAAAATACCTATTGGTGCTGAAAGTGGCATAGCTTAGATGCCGAAACCATAGGTGCCGAAAGCGGAATACTCCATAATTAATTAGGAAGTCATACATTTGTAATGTTTGGTACCTACTTATATTGTGTTAAATATGTAAGCAGGTATGTAGGTAAGTAAGTATACTTAGATAGAGAAAACAGCCATTAAGTACCTACTTAAAACATGTGGAATATAGATCTCATTCACCCTGTCGACATGTATTGGTCTTCTCATGTCTAATTTTAGTCTTTGTAGAATCAATAAGTTAGCTAGGTAACAACTAAATGGTATTATTATGCATCGGAATGTGCACCAGTCACAGAATGTAGGTACTTAGGTTAATTTTTCCTAGCGTTTTTTGAAATGAAAACTTCATAAGGCGCGTTAAGCACTTCTTGGGTGAACAAAAATCATGAAACTCGCGTCATCGTCACCGAACGCTTTCCATTTTTTAATTATTTTTGGTTTATAAAGAAGCGTTTATGATCAAACTTCTATCGACAGTCCCCAAAGACTAGGTACCCCAATTTTTATCGTGCCGCGTGGTCTGTCTAATACAGGTATATACTAAGCCTTTTCCTAAAATAAATACAAAATAGTACAAAGATCCAAATTAGATGATCTTTTCCATCAGTAAATGGCCCTATTCATTTCAAGTCCAAATAAACTGGTTATAGACGCACGCGTCGACGGTTGTTTATGTCATGCTCGCCATGTTGTGGCCACAGTTTGTTGTTTGTCACTCAAAAGTCACTTCTGTTTAATAATTACCTATTAGATTATCATACAAGTAGATAGATATATAAACTTTTATGTGCAAGATGCATTGCAGGGTGCCGATAGGGTAAGCGCAAAAAGGAATAACTATTGGCCTGCAATAAGTAATTCAATAAGTATTAACCCTATATAAATAGACTCTGTCATGACATGACATAAGAAAATTTTTTTTCTATATCTTACGATGTTCTCACGTAGAGACCGTTACAAGTCAGGGACCTTTATTTATATTTTTATGATAAAAGGGTAAGTAGTTAGGTATGGCTTTTTGTTCGTTGGGTTCTAATAAGATAATAAATAATATTAACCCTTACGCTGCCGATGCCGTGCCATACAAAATCTATTGTTATGGTTGAGTATTGAAGCTGATCATCTGATTCATGGCCCAAATAAGTAGGTATATGAATATGATATACTTACTTATATTCTTTATTATTAATTATAAAAAATAAGTGCGTAGGTACTCATATCGTTGTATATGTGCCTACTTACGACTAATTGAAACGAGCAGGTAAGTAGGTAAGTAGTAGTGATGTGCCGGTTCATTAAAAATATAGATCCGCAGATACGGATTCGGATACGGATTATTATTGGCGTCAAGATCCGCGGATACGGATACGGATCTTAATTTTCTTACTCAATCGGTTTCGGTGCGCGTGACCTTAAGATTTAAGTTTTGTTATAAAAGTGATCTTGATACTTTCTATAATAATTAATAAATGTTACAAATATTTAAATTCAATAGATCTCATTATAAAAATATTTTAATGATAATTTTATAATAACTTCCTATACTATAGTACCTAAGTGTTTAAACATATTTTACCTACCTATTAGATAGTTGATTTACTTAGTTCCTTTAATTACGTGCAGTATTGTATCGTATATTAACTCACTACGATAAATGTTGATGCCAATTATTCTATTTTTAGAAATAAAATATAGTTTGATTGAAATGTACTAGTATTTATTTTATTGCTACCTAATCGTAATCACCAACATATAGAGTTGAATCTATGTATTAAAAATTAATAAGGGAAAAGATTTGTCAAAAATGTAACGGATAAGGGTCTTTTTTCGCCCGCGGATACGGATATCCGGAACATCACTAGTTAGTAGGTACCAGTAAAATAGGTTGGGTACCTACCTACTTTATCAGATTGCTGATAAAGTGATAAACATAGCTAAGTACAAAAAGTAGGTAACTAAGTAAGTACCAAATTACTATCTAAGTACTTACTGGATTTATCAGGGTGAGATCGATCCTAAAGTGATGATGATAATGGTCTAATTCGTTAAACGAATCGAATTATTAAATTTACAAAAAAGGATATAATATGATAGCAGGATAGTAATAATTAGTTATACTTGTCGTGTCGTATATGTTGTGCCAGCCATATATAAATATATACACACACACACACACATGTATTTAGTATCTATTTGTTTATGTTTATCTAGCTTTTTTCTATTTTTTGTTTTTAAATGTGTTGGGTCCTTTTAACTTATGCTTTCATGTTTCTTTCTTTGTGTACATTTATGCTAAAAATTGTAATACAATTGTCAGGGCCCAGCTGAAAACCAGTGCTGTGCATGTGCGCACCAAATACTGAGCTGGAGCCCTTTGTTATGCATGTACCTATGCCAGTTTATATTTATTGTGTATGTCTAACCGTGTAAATTCTGTCTTAATTCTATAAATATGTAAGTTTTGTATATGTGTAAGGAAAATAAATGGTTTAATTACTTAATAGTCATAGTCATGATACAGTCTTGTTGTCATTTTATTTTAAGTTCGTTGTCACTATTTACTTTTACTAGTGAATAGAAGTCGTATTATTAATGCGGTTGTGCTGGATGAGAAAACGAGACCTATCTATACTACCGTGGTAATTGAGAGGGCAGTAAGTCAGAAAAGGCAGTTTTAGAAAACAGCGCGAAAAGATTTAGTTACAATTTTAGTGTACGTGATAAAACTATATTATGTTGTTAACCTCCGAGTCTTCTTGATAGGTTTGAAAACACTATGTGGGTCTGTGTGTCTGTCTGTTAGTGACAGGGATAACTGCGGAATCACTGGACCGATTGACTTGTAATACCAATAAATGTACCAATAAATCAAAAAATACTTAATTATATATATTTTTTTGATTTATTGGTATACTTACCTTGTTTTATTTAAAACTATCACCGTCGTGCGCGACTGTACAATACTTCTAGTATTATTAGCATAAAAAAGAAAACGTGCGAAACGACACCTGCGTTTTCAGACGGGAGCGATTCGCACGAAAATATATTCCATGTGTGCGAAACGACTATACAAAAATAATTTAAAAAAAAATTATGTGGTGTCGTGGGACACCAGGTAGGAACGAAGTTCCTTCGGCTAATGTAGAATCGACACAAATTGCAAAAAAAATCGTGCTCAATTCACTAAATAGAATAAAGAATATTCATTTATACCAATATATTTAAATGATTCCAAACATTTAAATATATTGGTCATTTAGTGATTTCTGATATCCTGGTATTATACACTACTCGCTTGTGTATGCGACTGTCGCGCCTGCGCACGTCTCATTTAACGGTTTTATTCCACGCACTGTTTTCCACGGATTTTTTCTTACGGTTTTACTATCACATTTTTTTCAGTTCGGTCGCGCAGCAAAATCCCTATCCCCTCCAAGCCTGCCGTAAGGAACTTCGTTCCAAAAGTGTATTTTCGCAGGATTCATGCGAACAAATACGTGCGAAACGACTACTAAGCCGTTTAAATGTGTCAGTAATACTGCTATATTATGATGCCTACTAATAGTATAATATTATTTAGATGATGCTCGTCTTTTCTCAATGTTTTATACCGATAGGTACTTAAGCGTTTTATTGGGATTCACGCAGGCCATTTCTGTGCAACTGCCGTGATACTCTTTAATCTTTCTACAGTTTAGCTTATCTTTGCTCTAGACGGCCAGTACCTACCTACACGTTGGAACTCGTTAGTAACAGTACCTTTTTTGGATGAAAGGTACCCTATGTCCTTTTCTGATCCCCTGACAATGTGTATGCGAAATTTCATGATGATTGGCGTTGTACCTACCTAGTTAAGGCATAAAAAACAAATATTCGAAAAAATAAAGAAACATTCGCATTTATAATATTTGGCAGGATGGCACTTTTTAACACGCTTTTATTAGCTTGGTATGTATGTATCTATGAATCTATGTAACGGAATTTTTAAACGTGATTTTCATCCCTTTCAAACCGACGGATTGATTTGAAACTTTGCACACATATCGAGGACCGATGACAATACAATAATTTAGAAAAACATAAAAAAATTAAAAAAAATAGTAAAAAAGAACTAAAAAACACGGTTTAATAAAAAAACAAACTAAAAAGTAGAAAATCCTAATCCTAACTAAAATTAAAAGCGAAAATGAGTTTGTTTGTTACCTTTTCACGCCTAAACCACTGAACCGATCATTCTGAAATTTTGCATATACATTGTCGGGTGTACAGAAACGGACATGGGCTTTCATCCCGAAAAAAACAACAATAACGTTCTTATGATAATAGATGACTCCACGTATCTTTCGAATCATGATTGAATTATATTATTACAAGCAGAGTTGATTGATTGTCAAATTCTAAATTAACGCGAGCGGAGCCGCGGGCAAAAGCTAGTAATTTAATAATTTCAATGTAAAAAGGCGTGGGGTGGGGGTTATCAAAATATCTTAGTAAGCACCCCACGCTTTTTTAAATTAAAATTATCAAATTATTTTCTACTTTTTAGTGTTTTTTTTATTAAACCGTGTTTTTCCGTTATTTTGATTATTTATTTTTATTTTACGTTTTTTATCCCTATTTTGTTTTGAGTAGGTACCTAGTTTGTCGCGATTTCTGATTGGCGAACGCACATACTTACTCATACTAGCATGGTGGAGATAAGTTTCTTATCATGGCATACCATTAGTCGTTTTCAAGCAACTACAGCTTATATACGCCCAATCTGATATATGTAGCTACTAGCTAGTTATAAGAATTACTTACTTATAACTTTAGTTTAAATTTTCATAGTTCAAATCTATGTTAAAAAAGTATCTTCAAATTTTTATTGGAGCGCAGTAGGTATGTGTATTTATACTACATTTGGATACTTAAGTCGTAACTAAAGATAAACTTCTTTCTTTCTTAATCTTGATGTGACTTTTTATACAAACACATATTAAACAAATAAACTATTGCTTAAACTAACGGTTCTATTGATTAATTAATCGTTATTGTTGTATTTACATTGATCTTTAGCAGCATTTTATTTTTAAACAGAGTTTTTAGATAAAAAGACACATCAAGATTGTTTACCTTTAGTTAAGTACCTAACCAAATGGAGTATAGGTTCTAATCTATTAATTTATATTGCTACGAGATAGTGGTTGTTTTTAGATGGATAAAGCTTGGCAAGTTAGGACTAAAATGGTAGCTGTCATTGTTATTTGCACCTAAATCTCACATATAACTTCAAATTACTTGTGCGTGTAGGTAGTATTCGAATTTCAATAATGGCTTGTCTTATAATACTTATAATATTGCTTTTGCTGAGAGTCTAGTTTTTTATGGATTTGAACCTAACCTAACTGTGCACTCTAGAATGTGGTATAATAATAAGTCCATTTCTGATAGACTTATGATTCTTTACCTCTAGAGCTACAGATTTATAAGTCAGTATAGCAATTATTGCATAGCTTTTAATAAAATTGAAATTTTTGTTTTCTTCAATCAAAATAAACAAAGAAAAAGCATTTTAGCATAACATTAAACGTATTGACATCCCCACGGTACAGGGACATTATAATATTAACTTCAAATAACATGTTTTATTTATTGCTTACGAAATATTCTACCCTAACCTACCGCACGAGCATCTGTATGACTCCTCTTTAGAAATTAACAATAGCGCCCGCGTCCTTAAAAAAAGTGGCGACGAACGGGATGGCCTCACGTTGTTTCGGTGCAATTCTAGGACCCCATTTATAGTAGTTCGGCAAAAGGGACATTCTTAATTTTTTTTTATATTGTTTTAATGCCCCTTTGCCATAGAATAGAATTTTTCTTGGTAAATGTGTACCTAGATAAAAGTAAAGGACTTGTAACAAAAAAAAATGACGAATGTTTCGAATGTATTTAAATTTAGCATTAATTTTAAAATATACAGTGTAGACTTATTTTATATGGAGTAGGCAACGGTCTTTCAGGGATCAAATACGTGTGGGAATAGCTTTCACACTAGATTAGTATTTATACAAAAGAGAACTCGGGAGATATTATGGTTCGCGCATCTGTTTTATACCTAAAGCGAATCATAAATTAAAGCACAGTGCCTAAAATAATGCATAAAGGCCTTGATAATTTAATAGTCAAAGGCTTAATTAAATGTAATTACATATTCACAAAACCTAAAACCTTTTGCTTAACTCATAACCTCACGATAGGGATGTAAGATTAGTTGGGCAAAAAAAGAAAAACATTTAGATACTTACTAACTGAAAATCTTAGCAAAAGTTGTTTTCTTATAAAACTTCGTATTGTATCGATAACGGTAACTTATGCTTCACCTTAAAGTTTTTGTTTATTGACTTTCTTATGTATTGTTAATGAGAAATCTGCCTTGTATTTGTTTATCTTCAATTATTTCGTTTTGTATCAAATTCGTAACATTTCTATTGCTTTTGAATTTTAATTAAGAAAACAACATGTAGAAATATAGTCTTATAATAAAATACAGTACACTAACATTATAACTACGAAGTTGGGGCATCCACATAAATAATAAGAAAATTCTAATGGAATTACAACGGTTCTTAACAAATATATTTACATTAAACTTATCAAGTATTATCTAATAACATCGTTACACATAATAAACCATTATTTTTTACCAAACAAAATGAAAGTGAAATTAATACAAAAATATCACATTACATTAAGTTCCCAGCAATTAAAGGGAGCTTCGAAAAAAAGGCGGGTAAACAGATTCATGACGCGTACACACTTCTCAGGTGCGAATAGTACCTATAATAAACCTTACATTGCGGCTGTAATTTATTGTGAGAAACAGATTACATATTATGCCAGATATCAAAATATAGTTACTATTAATATTGACAGCAGCACCAATACAAAAGCTTGCTTTATTTTAGAGATAGCATCTATAAATGAGAGTTCCAACGGAATTTAAATCTCCGAGTGCAAATAACAAATCAACTTGCGAGCCCTGAAGACCCAAAACACATTTAGTTTATTAAAAGAATATTTCTAAAAATACCTATTATTTAATTTAAATCAGTTCTTAGGTTGGGTGTGAATATAACTGGCCTATTACTCTGATGGTTCAGTTTAATCGCTTCCACTGCCGCTGCCGCTCTCATCGCCTGACCCTGAAGATGCTTCCGCTTCTGATGATGAACTCTTTGCTTTCTCCTTCTTTGACTCCTTGCTCTAAATAAAGAAAAAGAAAATTATTACCTATGTAATTTATTGCCCAATCATGTGCTAAATTTACAATTAATTCTGTATTAATTCTTTTAATTTTCTGTGTTAAGTTCTGTGTAATAATTGCACATTTATAAATAGGTTACAAGCATTCTATTATTCAGCTTAAAGGATTTTTGTATGTTTTTACTGAGTTTTATTTCAAGCCCTATTAACGGCCATGCCTAATGCTATGTTGGAACACAGAACTTATCGTGTAGAAAGTCGGCCGGGCTGCGTAATTTGTAACATGTGCATGAAAACATTTACGAAAGAATTGCCGGGTGACGCTTTATGACGCGGCGTCTTTTCAAACGGGCCACCATGATATACCCTGAAAAACATAAAGGTCACAAATTGTACCCTGGTTTTAAAAAACCAGTTCCAAATTTTTGTAACGATAGGTATTTTCTGCTAATAATTTAGTTATAATAAAGTTATGCATATCCGTAATTCAAGTGTTGGTCAATTTACAAACAGCGTACTGTGAGTAATTAAAAGTTATGTATGCCGTTGATAAAATCTACACTTACTATTAGGATCAGTTGTGCGTGACTGCGACCCACGTGGGTACGCGCCGCGCCAGCTATTTGAATGGGTGGATAATTTCCTTGTTACAGATTTCAGTGTTGATTTGCGGTAATGTATATTGTTAATTGTTATTTATTTGTGTTAAATATACATATATTAAAACTTTGAACAGGAAAAACATGAAACTTGCAAAACACAACACAAATATAGTTTTATGATCTTTTCATATTTAGAAATATATTTTCTTGTATTTATATTAGTAGGTACTATAAATTAATACAAGATTTTTATTGTATAGATTATAAAGCAATTAGAGTACAACTAAGTGAGTATTATTATTAAGTGGTATACAAAAATAATTTCCATTCTATGACATTTGTTGTGTGTAATGCGTATAAGCAATAACATAGTTTTGGTATATTTAATAATAATATCAGTCCTGTATTAAACTGTCCCACTACTAGGCACGGGCCTCTTCTCAGTGTGAGAAGGGTTAGGCCATAGTCCACCACGCTGGCCCAGTGCAGGTTGGCCGACTTCACATATCTTCGAGAGCATTATGGAGAACTCTCAGACATGCAGGTTTCCTCATGATGTTCTTCTTCACCGTTAAAGCAAACGATAATTAACTATTTAATACGCATATAACTTCGAAACGTTACAGATGCGCGCCTTGGGTTCGAACTCGACACCTCTGCGTGGCAGTCCAATGGTTTCCCACTAGGCTATCGCTGCTATATATTTATTTAACATAAATCTAAAGCAATGCGAAATAACGCGCTTTAACATAATATATTAAAAATTATAAGGAATCATTGTTAATAAAATAAACACCTGCTCATCTTCTTACAGAAAATCATTTTGTTGAGAGAAATTAATGGTTTTTATAATTTATTCAAATTGTATTTGACCATAGTATGTTTGGTGTTTCATTTATTTTAGTTTTAGTTTTTATTGTTTGCATGTCTAACGTAAGGCAGATTGTACAAAGAACAACAAAACAATATTAATAACAATATTTCATACATCTACTTTCTGTGCAAATAAATTATTATTATTATTAACATACAAGAGAATAAATAATAATGAATCACACTAAATGTTGGTGTCTCAACTGAAATGTTCGACGTAGTGGTCAGGTAAATAATTGCGTCATGGTCCTAAAATAATCCTGTATCCTAAAAGCGTGTAATTATTGATAATAATGATATATAAAATATCAAGTAATATTTTATATATTATACAATATGTAAAATACATTTTGAGATAGATGTTGTTCCTAATTGGTTTCAGTACAGTTTTACGTTGATTACTGTTTTAGCTAAAGCTAAGATCCACATGGTAGGCGACTACCTAACAATGTTAAACAAACTTACATCTTTGCTATCCTTCTTCTTAGTCTTCTCTTTATCAGAGTCAGAAGAGCTATCATCATCTTCGATGTACTCCTTGCTGGTGAACTTGCCACTGGTGCCAGACCCGCTGGTGTTGGGCTTAGGCTTCTTGCTCGCGGGAGGTTTACTCTTCTTCTCAGCTGCCTTGCGTTCCTTCTCTGCTTGCTTCTTCTTTTGTTTGAACTCGTCTGCGGCGCCGCTGTCTTTGTACTTCTTCATGGCTTGATTGTATTCTTCTTTAGATTTAGCGGCCTTTTCTTCCCATTCCTAAAACATAATACACAAATACATTGAAAAGTATTTCTAGTATAAGACTGATTAGTCCTTCTATTTGATATTCTTGATTATTTTGAATTTAAGTTTATTGATTCTCTAAAATTATACAAATACCCACAAAATATGCATATAGGCGTATTAAATTTCTGAGGAATTTTCTATCATGACGACCTGTTCATGCCCTTCGTAAATCATATACAAAGCGACTGGTGACCATACTGATGTTGAAAATTTGATACAAAAGCAACAAAAACAGCCGATGTGATAACTTGACCAGGGTTTCGATCACAACGGGCATGTGCGCTAATATATAAGCCATTTCATAGTCATTAATATACCACTGCACTTTTTATAGATATATGTAGTTCAAATACTTGATACAATGAACATACAGATTTATCTTTGAGGTCTCGCCAGAGCTCACCGCCCTTCTTGGCGATCTCAGTGACCTTGATGCCGGGGTTCTCCTCGACGATACTCTTGCGGTTCTCATTGAGCCACAACATGAATGCCGTCGCCGGCCGCTTGGGGGCGTTCGCGTCCTTCTCGCGCTTCTTTGATTTTTCTTTACGTTTACGTGGCGCTGATTCGGGCTATAAAGCAAAGATAAAGATTTTCATAAAACATAGTATTGAAACATATTGTCGTATTTTTAAAACCAACAAGATGCTTATAACGTCGTCAAAATAATATTTCTAAAAAGTATTGTTTAAAAAATGCAATAGTCGTGTATTGTCTAAGGAGGTCTAAATATATTTTTTAGAGAACAATTATTATACTTATTGAGTTTTTTGACGACTAAACCTATGCCTTCGGTAAGGATTGTAAGGAATAAGACCGATAGCTTTAAGTTAAACTAATACCTACGTTTAAGCAACTTATCAACCAACTATACTTTGATACAGTATTAAGCTATAGTTAGTTGCGTGCTATGGTTTTTATAATTTAGTTGTATATGAACATGAAAGTATAATCTATTACTTACGATAGTAATGGCTTTTTTGTGTTTCTTTTCTTTTTTCTTCTCCTTTTTGCTGTCGTTGGACGCAGCTGAAGCATCGGACTCCTCCGATGATGATGGGTTGGTGTCATATCTAATACAAAAATAAATAATAATAATATTACTTAACAAATTGAAGTTATCAATAACTGTAGATTATATAGCCTTAGGGTATCGTTAGCCTTCGGGTTGCGGAGGTCAGATGGCAGTCGCTCCGTGTAAAAACTGCTATCCAGTCAAATCCGGTTAGACTAGAAAGCCGACCCCAAGTGACTTGGGAATAATAAAGGCTAGGGAGAAGAAGAATAACTGTAGATCTTTATTCAGTTCATTAGTAAAAAGGAAAATAGTATAACATGCCGAATAGTTTGGTTCTTAGTTTGAATAGTACCTATGTTTGCCACTAATTCTAATTATTTTCATCTTTTGTTGACCTAAGGACTTCATACATTCCTTCAGCCTGTCTTTGTCTTTAAGTGTGACGAAACAAATAGGTATGGGACTTTAATTTGGTTTTACATATTAATTGACAATAGCTTCTAGTTTTAAAATGGAACAGTACAGAAATAAGTATAACATTAAGTTATTAGCTTGCAAAAAAGAAATTAAAAGCGTGGCGTGAAAAAGCACCTTCTCAGGCTGTCAAAGTAGGCACCTTAACATCGCCTCATATGAGGATGGTGTTGAGGCCACTGCTCTTGGACTACATGATCACTTACCATCAGGCGGTCAGTGTGGTCATTTTGACAAGCAAAATAAAAAGTCTGTGGTTATATCATAAGAACTGAATAAAAACTGCTACTAACTCCTCAGCGACGTCGCTCTCCTTGGCCTTGTCCGGGTTGAAGTCCTCGTCCGTGCTCTCGTCGGAGCCGTCCGAGTCGTTAGAGTCGCGCTCCTTGGCCTCCGCTTTGACTCTCTCCAGGTACGCGTCGGGCTCCTTCTCTGTGTCCGAGTCGCCGAAGTCGTCGTCGTATAGAGCTTTGTCCTGTGAATAACACGATTCTAGATATGGTCGGTCACTGCTGATTTTTATGTCATTTACAAACATTAAAATATGGTGGACTCTTCAAGATTAATACAATAATAACATTATATACATATGTATAATCTGTCCTACTGCTGCGCACAGGTTTTTTTTTGTGTAAAAAGGGTTGGGCTATAGCTATCATATTTATATAAACCTTCATTAGATAATTACACTTAATAGCGTTCGTAGCGTCATTTTTATTTAATTAAAGACTGCCCGTGTTTTAAAAGGAAAGTACTTACATTCTTGCCAGTGTTCTTGACGTGCAGTTTCTTGGACGTGATGTAATCGAACAACTTGTCGTATTCGCCCTTCTCGATACTACTGAACGTGTGTACACTGCCAGACTTCAACGCTATCTCGAAATCGAACGACCTGCGAGGCATCATTAGCATCATTGACGAAATTAATAAGTTTAAGTAGTAGATATATTTGATTACATTATCATACTAAGCTCACATGCCTGAGTTAGAAAATACTACTTAAAATATCTTATACGCGAATTGCAATATAATTTCTTATTTAAAATCTAGTTGGAAAAGCATAAATTTTGTTTGTCATAAGTTTTATGAGACTCAAATGAGATTCTTGGTTGGTCAATCTAATAAGATTCTTTTTTTTCATTGCCATATCGGCAAACTATTATACTTAGTCAATCTTAAATGTGAATTTCTATTAGTCAGTATTCGTCATGGAAAAATTAAACGTTAACTATGATTTTTACTTATTTACATGTTTGGTAGTCGAGGGGAATTGCATAAATTAAAGCGTAAATGTTTATCAGCTCGGCATTCAAAAGTAGTTGAGTGGGTTGTTGCTTTGGCATAATTGATACACGACACGCAAATGCATAAATATTGAGCTTAGTATGAAGGTATTACGAGAATACTAAAATTCTCAACCCAAAATTAGCAATAATGACCACCTAAACAGACAGATACATTGGCCCAGTCTTGCAAGTGGTAATTATAATTACTTACGAACAGTGCCGGATTAAGCAAGCGTGGGGCCCGTAGCAAATTCTTTCGGGTAAGAGTGCTTGCATACGTCAGACTTTTTGTAGAGCTGATTATATTGGGCCGACTGAAATTCTACACATTTATACGAGCGACTTTTTGTAGAACTTGTGCGATTACCGTATGAAATTCGGTGTTTTATATACGCCAAGGAAATAGTCGGTTACCGATTGTCTGGCGTGGATTGTCTTAGTAGGAAAAGGTGTAACATTTCACGTTTTTGTGACATCATGTTAATTCAATATACCACATCTTAAGTAATAAGTTTCACTCAAAAAATTACGCTCAGACAGAGATGAGTGGGCTTAAATATGCGGGGCCCCCTTTCGCGCGGGGCCCGTAGCAATGCTACTCTTGCTACGTGGTTAATCCGGCACTGCTTACGAAAAAAGCTCTGACAAGGCGTTCTTACTGTTATTGGTAAGAATGTAACAAATTTGGAAAATATCACTACATATTATAAAACAGAGTCCCCTGCCGCGTCTTTCTGTCTGTTCGCGATAAACTCAAAAACTACTGAACGGATTTTCATGCGGTTTCTACCAACAGACAGAGTGATTCATGAGGAAGGTTTAGGTGTATACTCTGTTAAGGTTGTATTATCCGTGCGAAGCCGGGGCAGATCGCTAGACAAATAAATAGATAATCTTTTGTCCATACTCACTTAGTGGAGGAGGCGCCACCACGCGCGAAGTTGACGGACGCGATCTCCTCGAAGCGGATGTGCACCGGAGGCTTGTGCACGTAGATGAAGCCCTTCTCTAGCGGGTACAGGTAGCCCGCCGCTGCCTTGTACGAGCACGCTATAGCCGGCGTCTTGTGGTGACTACAACATCAAGTATTTATACATGAGTGTCAGTGAGTGTATTTATACATGAGTGCCAGTGAGTGTCAGTGAGTGCATCGAGGCGATGTGAGTGAGATATGAGAGTTTTTTATTTTATTTTTAAAGGTATTTCTTGCTTCAGGAATAATTTATGAGTCACGGAGGTCTTTGCAAACGTCCAAACAACAGCGACAAAGAACTTTCAGACTCGGCAAAACTGTTTGTGTAACGCACAAAATGTCCCGCGTGTGGATCGAATGCACAAAGCTTGGCGCAGTGTTCTAGTATCTAACCCTCTCTTTCTTATGATTTTCTTTTCTTTATTGTTATTAGTTCTGGACCTACATATAAAAGGCTAAAATTCTGGACCTAAACATAAAGAAAATAAATTAAGTGTCGTTTTACTGAACCCTGTTATAACGGACAACAACAGCTTTCGTGTTAAATAGGTAGCCAAAGTATTTTTTAAAGTTTAAACAAAAATGCTACTCTTTATTAATGTTTAGAGTAGTAATAAAAAAATATAAATACTAAGGGCTTGTCCTACCACCTCCAAATAGCATTTATCTATAAGATAAAAGTCTCGCCATCTCTCTTCTTTAACCTAACATGAGTGAGACAGCATGCGATTTATCTTTCGGATAACTTTTACTTGTTAACTAACAAGTAAAAGCTAACAGCCAAATTACATAATTAGGTATATTACGGCCAGTCCTACAACTGTATATACCTAATTATGTAATTTGGCTGTTGGATTTGAAGAGTATAGAAGTATAATTTAGTATAACATAATTTTCATTACTTACCCTAAGAAATCTCCAGGGCCAGTCACCCTTCTGTTGATGATGACTTTCATAATCTTCGCGAGTACTTCATAAGTTGGCCCTGACAGCTCCTTAGTTACTTTGCCCTCGTATTTTTCCTTCAATTCTTCCCTTTAACACGAGAAAACGTCGAATATTCAAGATTTTAAGAGACAAAAGATATTCAATATTGTATATCGAATATTGTCTGTGTCGGATATAAAGTAACAGTTTCGCTCTTCTCATGTCTTAGATACAATACGCAATATGGGGCAATAGGTAGTGAATTCGGACGACGACACGATCGGACTTCGGAATGGTTTTATGACGGTGAACATGACTAAAAGACAGTGTGCTTTTTAATTACCTTTTTACCGCCACGATCGGGTATAGCCGACAAACGAAAACTTGCCCACCATGCTAACGTGGGCATGAGCTGACAAATAATTACATATTTTTAAGAACAAAATTAAGTATTTGTTTTTCATTTTCTGTTATTCAAAACTACATTAATCATCGCCTGGCGTATACTATAGGGCACGGCGACTATTGTTATGCTCTGGCGGACAAAAGGCTCAGTTCCAGTTACACTGCATAAAATAGCTGAGTCATAGATACAAATATATTTCTTGAGTGTGTGATGTCGTACTTAACAAGTTTATGTCGTGCCAGGTATTTACCGACACGATCTACGACTTTGTTTTCACATTTTAAAGTAGTTTGAATTTTTCTACCTCCTTATACAATGCATTAAAATGTGTTCATTCGTTTGGCCATGAAAACGAACCTAAGCAAGAGACAAGAGTTACTTTCGCATTTATGGTAGTTTTATTAGATTCTCACTAATACTTTTAAGGCATTTCTCAGACCATCATTAGAAGATTTCAGATAATTTCTCAGACAAGAAAAATTAATACATACTTTCATAGAGACTTGACATCAGATTAAGGTTAGGTATTGTATTTTCTACTAATAGCTTGTGTAAATTGTTTTAAAACTACTTCAACATAACCTTTGAAACTAATATTTATACACTTTTAAACAAAATAACTGCGATTTATGAAAAAAATTATACTAACACTAACCAATTAGTTCACCAATATTTACGAACCTTGAACTACGATTAAACTGAAAATTTTATGACTGTTGTTCAATAAGTGTTACACAATAAAATAGCTCTTCAAGTTGTCATAGTAATAACTTAGTTTCTAATGTAATTCATAAGTTTTTGTATACAAATAATAATGTTTTATAAGTATTGTTTTAGAATTTATCTTTATTATAGAGTATGTCCTTAATGCCTGTGGCACAGGTTTACCCTAGTACAGGCACCCCTTATATATTACCTTTATGATGTAACATAAGCTCTGTATCCATTTGTACCAATTTAAGTTGAATAAATGATTATCATATATTATATACCTATACTTTATTATAAGGATATATTAATTTTTGCAAGTTTCATGCAACAATAAGACTTAACCTTCAAAAAATTACTTACTCAGTAAACGGTAATTCTAGACTAGTTTCCTCTTCAATACCAAACAGCAGTACCAGGTAATGGTATCTGGTCTGACCCTGTTTGATGGGCGGGTCGAGGGACACGACGAAAAACATCTGTCTCGTGTCCTTGTGCGGCAGTAAGAACAGTCGCAGAACGGTCGACATGGGGATTTTGTAGTCGAAGGTTTTACCATGGAGTTGGAAGAACGTCTGGAACACTTTGATGTCGTAACGACCACTGTGGAATAGTAAAAGCAATTTATATTTATTGTACACAAAGTCTGATTTACTTTTTATAATTTCTAGTCAAGGTTCTCTTAAAATTGTTTTTTTTATGTATTCTAAGAAGACATACCCCAGCAATGGATCAGCTTATAGACAGATCTGGTCTCAGATAATCATAAGAGCAAACAGAATAATAAATCATATTACTGCTGAATATGATAATCTATAGAAAATGTTATAAAAATAGTTCCAATTTCACAAACTTTTGGCTTCTGCTGTATTCCATTTGAAAAAATTTAAACTATATATAATAATAGAATTCTGCTGGCTAACATACCGAGGCGTAAGACACTGCAATTCTCTAAAGATGGCGATGGCATCACCAGACACGGATATGACGCTGGCCTTGTTCATGACTTGTTGGTGGAACGCCTCTACAGCATCCATGTCGCCGCCCACCTCGCTCATAGGGATATGGAAGCGCATCTCCATTAGAGATACCGGCGTATCGTCATTCTGGAGACAAACAATTTAGAGTGAAAACAGTTGACTTGATTGGGTATATTAGGTATCAGAAAGTAAAAAGATATGTTCATTTTTCTCTACAATTCAAATCTGTTAGAAAAATAATTAAACTAATTAAACCAGCCTAAATATGTCTTATGGTTACCACTTTCACACACATTTTGAATATCTTTCCAGTAAAATCCACATACATACATATCTGGATGTAGATTTATGGCATTATACAAATATAGTTATTTGGTTGTCTAGGTTGAAAGTATACCTGATGGAACTCAAGAGTAACTTCATTCTTGCCAGTGTTGCACTGAGATACATAGTGCAGAGGGATCTCAAAGGCTGTATTAGTTCCAACATTGTAGCTCAGAACAGCACCATTAAACTTAGCAGTGCCCCAGTTCCACCCTTTCAGTGACAATTCCTTTTCTAACATGTCTTTGTTATAATTTGACTTGAAGAACTTTGCTACTTTTTCTTGTTCCTGTAAAATAAATTATATTAATTTATATATGTGAAAGAACAATGGTAGACAAATGAGAAAGTAATTTTTTTATTCGGTGGTGTACCAATTTTATTTACAAATGACTAGTATTCTTGTTAATATCTCCAGCAAAGCTGATATGCTTGTGATAGGAGTGGATAGGATTTGAACGCACATGCTCTCCATTGTAAGTCTAAAGCCTTATCCAGTGGGATGTGGCTATTTTTAGTTAACTACATATTAAACGGCTATAATGTTGGACAACTGACCTATGTATTACATCTATTATATCTAGTTCAATACTATATAAATAATAAAACAGACTAAAAAAGGTGTCCGAGTTATTCTGTAATAGACACTACAATAACATTTCTATAATAGCAGCAGATCAATAAATTAAGCAAACAATTTGACACTTTCTATCTTGTAAATACAAGTTTCAAAATAAGGCTGTGAAAAGTACTCATGTAATTTCTAGTTTGACTTGTGCCTTGTGGAGAACACAACACGACCATTGTAGTCTTAATACAATAGGGAGAAAAAAAGCATATTTGAAACAGGCAGTTAACCTCCTCTAACAATCATGAAAACATATTGAATAAGGAAAAGCGACAAGTTAATAAATATAGAAATACTCACTCCCTCTTTAAAGCCACCGTATCTGTGCAGAGTCCCGTTCTTTAGAAATACTCTTAGGCCCCATGATCCAATAAACTTCTGAAAGTTAACTAACTCAATTTCATTAGCTGGTATCTGTTCCACTTTCCCAGTCTTGCTATTTTTGAATACTATGTTTTGATCAGTCATCTTCAACCTGCCTGGAACCTGCAATTTTAAATTACAGTATCATTTCACAACAATATGTATTTTATTTTGCCTTTTGTTAGACTATTGACAATACCATACCATTGCTCCTTTAATTTCAGCCTGCACATCGTTATATTCGAGAAACTCCATTATTGCGTATTCACAAATTAAAAATTATGTGTTAGAATGTAAAAAAATGTGCTTGGTAGCTTCCACGCGCTAAATGATAAACGTTATGGAAAAATCGCGCTCGCCGCAGCGGCATGAACGAATCAACAAATTTGACATTTGCCAGTTGTGATGAACGAATCAAATGGTGAACGAAGAAGTTAATTCTGCATTTTTATTATCTTACCATTTTCCTTAAAGTTATAAATAAATAAAATAATTACTTTAAATGTTATTAGTAGTGCTTGAGTATTACTAAATTATAAATAGAGTACAGGCTTTTATAATTTATAACTATAAGTTTATCAGGAAATTTCTTGGTGTTGCCATGTTTACTTACTAGGATCAAGCACAGGACCAAAATACTTTTCCACGCGACTGTAGGTAAATGTTTACCAAAGATGTTTTTTGGTATTTATCTAAGAAAATGTCTCATAGAGTCTATTCATTTTCAATATGCCATGAGATGAAACGTAAATCATTAAATGCACTTTTTATAGGTATGCTACATTTATTATGGGTTCTCTGTGGACATTTGAGTGTATCCTTTTAGTCACTTGCCGACTGCTGCGTTAAGAATCCTATTCACTTAGTTATCAGTATTCCCTAAATATATAAAACCTTAACTTGTTTCGCTCATTCAACATTCTCGATAAGCATAGAATTGTACTTTTCAAAAGCCTTTAGAAAGGTATTACTAAAACTTGGTACTTTATAAAAGAATTAGCGAAAACATTCTAAGTCTATAAGAATTAAGGTGTATATACATATAATCACATGTATAATCAGTAATCACATAGTTTATAATGTAATTCATAAGTTTTTGTATACAAATAACAATGTTTTATAAGTATTGTTTTAGAATTTATATCTATATTATACAGTATGTGCCTGCGGCACAGGTTTACCCTAGTACAGGCACCCCTTATATATTATTACCTTTACGATTTAACCTAAGCTCTGTATCCATTTGTGCCAATTTAAGTTGAATAAATGATTACTATTATTCTTTTTCATTATTATTTCGACTTCAACTGTAACACATTTGCCGATTTATCTACTATTATTTAATCATCGGCATAGAGAGAATATATTTTTGTTTTAGACAACATAATATGTAGTGGCATACAGTCACTGTTATAACTATCTTACTCTGTGATTCGGCATTCTTATAAACTACTATGATTGACACTTAGCCGCGGATCTACAGTCGGATTACAAGTAATATTTTATTTTCTTGCTAAGTTCCAAGTAGTACAAGTTATACGTAATACTAGTACATTACAATGTTAATGTGCCCTGCCCTGTACAATGGCGATGCATAGAACCTGCCAATAGATTATTTTAATTTAAGCAGTTGTGTTTTTAGCGATTAATTACGTATAAATTTATTTTAAAGACAAAGCGAAAATAATAATCGTATTTATGCGAGCAGTAAGTATAGCCGTCTTAGTTAGTAAATTAAGTATACTCAGCTATTGTAATGGAATAATTTGGAACTGTACTTAAATGTACTGCATACATATCTACCTACTAATAATAATGAATACACGTGTAAATATTTTAGTTTAAATCATTGTAGAAATAATGTATAATATGATTGTAAATAAATCATTGGTAGTGTACTATAATAAAATCTGATCTGATGATTGATGAGGCTTGAAAATTATTTTTATATTTGATAACCCAATTGTTGAGGCATTCTTAGAACGTTATAGGCTGTATTAACACCGCGTTACAAGCCACGGCAGCGGAGCAGTAAGCTTAAACGTGGATTAAACCGCGGAGGATAGCTAGTACATTATGCTTTAATTAACTATAATTTCTAAATCAACAATATAATCTGTAAACAGGCACATGAAACAACCAGCCACAATTATAGCTCCTATGGTTTAAGAATCCACAACGTGTGTCATGAGGTGACCACTTGTCACCATTCCGCGATCACTGTAATCAATTAAAAGGCACAATCATTCTATGGTTTTTAGCTTGATTTTAAATATTCCTATGAAATTACTTCAATTCGACAAAGTAACTAAGTAGGTATAACTTTTAAGCAGATGGTTAGATTTCAGATGATTGTTGTTCTGGTAGAGATTCGGACTAATGTTTGCGAATTCAAATTTCTTAGAAGATTTCTGAAGATTTATACCACTTATTTATATTGTCATTAAAATAATAGTAGTTTTAGGTAACTGAGATTTTGGTAGATAGAACATTCCATACGAACATGCAAATTTTTGATTATAGGTAGATCTGTAAACGCTATACTAATGTCATCTTGATGAAATGTCAAATACCAGGTGAATTCGGAATTCATTCACTCACTCATTTTTTGCGGGTGTATGGTGCGGTAGCCGTGTCTCTTGTTTGTTGTGATTTTCGTAACTTATATTTACGATACAGATTCTGAATATTGCAAGTTTTATTATCGATTTATATCTACTAAATTAAAATTGTATAATATATAACTGTCGTTCATGTGAAAATTTGTGTTGTCGTAGTGTAGCAATTATTAATACAATCCGCCCTCATTTAAAAATTCTACGATATCGTGGCTGTTCCGAGTATTTACGCCGGTTACTGTTTACTGTAGCTGTGTTTTGCATGTGTTTAATTCATGGCGTCGTTATCCTTGCCGCGTGTCCTGCAGCTGAAGAAGAACAGCTTAGATGCTGAACGTGAACAGTTCGAGAAGTTTCAGGTAAAGCCGACCTCAGTTTTGTTATTTTTGACCTTGTATTATTTGCTGTTGTTTTTATATAGTACTTATGTCACTTTCCATCGCTCACAGAATAATAATTGTAAATATATTGGTAACAAACCTACTCATAAAAGTATGCTGTGGTGCTATTTGTGGTTTACAACCATTATACAGTCAAAAGTAATTTATTTATGTAAAGTGTAACCAAAAGTTCACAGTGGTTAGTCAGCATTTTGAATCCTATTATAATTAATATACAACCCCCATAACAAATGTATAAGTAAAAGTTGTGGACTAAAATTTGGATGATCAACAAATGGTTGTTCCGAGACTGGATATTTATATTTTTGTTTTTCCTTTTCCTAGCATTTCAAAAATGGTTAACCATGGTTTAAAAATAAGGCAGTATTAATAGTGGAGTATATATAAAATTATTATAAAACCAGCTATATGAACACAAATCTAATAAAAAATGTTTGAACTTTTATGGCTTAACAAGACTAATCTATTAAAGTAATTATTGTTTATAGCTGTGTTCTGCTCCTAAGAATTAGAGCTTGATGTTATATAGCTTGTGACCTACTTAATAAATAGGCTATAACAAAAAATATTTTCAAAAATTTTTTGGTATTTTTGTTAATTAGAATATTTAAACAAACTAATAAACTTTTTATCTTATTATATTAGAATATCAATTATGTTTTAAGTTATCCATCTGCATACTGACATCAACTTTTCAATAAAATTAAGTATACAGGTGTATAATTCCTAATATTACTTATAATATAACTTTGCTGTTGAGATAAATCAACAAAATATTTTATGCTTTTTTACAGTTTTACCTACATACTTTAATATACTTTATGGTATAAGCCTTGTGCAATAGAGAAAATATATTCAAATATACATAGTATTAATAGGTCCTTGTTTCATACTTAAAAACAAGTACAAATGTTTTGTGACCTCAAATTAATTTACAAGGATAATGTTGAGGATAAATCTCCTTTATGTTGTCTTGATCTTGGTTTCGTTCATATGCATCTAAATGGAAATTACAACAAGATAAATATCATCACAATCAGCATCAGAAGTTATTTATTCATTCAATGTAAAATATTTGGAAATAAATTTTATAACATCAATTGATATGCATAATTCAGATTTTATATATATACGAGGGGCGGCTGATAAATTCGCGGCCTAGGGCATTTAGCGATGACTCATCATCTCGTCACTGATAACAATAATTGCCTGACTAATTGGTAGTATAAATAATACCCCTTTTTTATTTGGTTCATTACCACTTCATCCCTGGAACAAGCAACAACACCATGTCAACGGAAACTGAAATATATATATATTGTCAGGTGTACAGAAATGTGTATTCTAAACCTTCCACTAATCCACAACACTTAATTTTGTTCATATCATTGCTATTAATATGTCCAAGCCGAGACGGTGCCATGTTTCACCATTGACAGTTGAATTAAATAAACAATTTTGTGTTTGTAGATTTAGTTTGTATACACCTTCAACTAAATCGGCATCAGCAACTAACAACAGACAGACAAATAAGCTAGCTTTTAAAACGGTTTAATAATAACATTACAGTACGCAAATATGTTTCTAAATACAAATAGTGCTTTGTACCCAGGCGTACTAAATTAGAGGGAAATTGATAGTTGCGCCACTGTTGCGGATACGCGGCGACACGCTTGCGAACTATGTCGGTTACGTCATATCGCCAACTGTGTATACAAACATTACTTACCATACGAAATTACGAATGCCGTACTTATCAGGACATCAAACTCTTTGTCTATGTTACACTGTAACCACGTCTAATCACTGCTATTCTTTATATTACATCTATGTATGTTTAATGCTAACACAAATAAAATAACGCCAACTGTTATTCCTGATATAATATGCACGACCTCTTGTTTGTTTGAATGGATTTATCTTTATTAGTGTTCTTTAAATTACAAGCAGAGTTGATAACATTATGTAGCTCGGGTCATTTGTTAGGGCTCTACGTTTAGTCTGTTATTAGTGTTGACATGTTACTCAGCAGTCAGCACTTACTATAAAAAAATAATAAATGAGCGTATTTACTGAGTGGTTAATATTAAAAACAGATTAAGTAGTTAAGTAAATAAAATGCAGAATGTGTATATTTTATTCCACAACTTAATGTTAATTGTATCTAGTTGCCTTCGTCCGCGTCGAATATTGTTAACATGTAAGTAATCAATATTATGCAGCGTAACTTTCTATTAATAAAAGAATACTTAGAATCGTTCCAGTAGTAGGTACTCAAAACTACGCTCTATGTACAATCAAACTGATCTCTTTATATTATTAGTAGGTATAACTATAGATATATGATATGAAGATAGTGCCCATTTGCAGCGATTCAAATCGTGTTATTCAGAGATGGTAACAGTCAAGATCTATCTACTTACTTATATACATTGATCCTTACTGATTGTTCACCTTGTAGATTCTGTCCTTATTAGGCCTCACCTTGCGTTGTTAAGATTTTGTTGATAACCAATGCGAGGCTATTTCGATTCCGTCCAGCTGTAAACTTTAACCTTTAAGTAGATCACACGTGCGATATGTTTTATTTACCGAAAAGTCAATACGGGCAAATGGATACATACCGTAAAAATCAGAGGTAGTAACACCATAATGGTCCAGTATTAACTAGTCAACGTATACATTCCTAATATGATAGTTTGGTAGATGATATTGTAAGCGGACATGAGTACCTACCGCCTACCAACAGGCAGGCTGTTTGCATATAAACAAAATTCACTACAATCCTTAGCAGTGGAGACGGATTATGAAAAACAGCCTTGCAAATAATTAGCATGATAAGAAACACTGAGATCAAGGCACGTAATGCTTATACACTCGCGAGCAAAAAAATCGACTCACTTTATACATTCGCACTAAAAGAGCTCTAGCACTAAAATTAAAACCTAAATTTGATTTTAGGTCTTAAATTCTTAAAGTTTAAGGTCTAACCTTAAAAAAAACAATAACGGCAGTATTCCTTTCTAAAAAACTACTGACAACAGCTCTGGACAGAAAAATGTAACATTATGTGCTCATGTACACCAGTGGTTGTTGCCTGACTCTAGGAGGTATAAAAGGCAACCTACCCCTTTCACCCTTATCAGTTGACCTTAAAACGTCGACCGGTACACATCTCCGCAATCTCCAATCAAGAATATTTCTATCAAATGGACACTACAGCAGAAACAGCGGCTCAAGCAGTCGCGCTATTGGAACAAGGCCTTAGCCAACGTCAAGTTGCTCGTACTCTACAAATGAGCCAGTCAGCGGTTTCAAGAATTTACCGAAGACACCAGGAGACTGGTGGCTTTAACCGACGAAGAGGTTCTGGTAGAAAACGAAGCACTTCGGAGAGGGACGATCGTTTCATTGTCACCGCTTCGTTGAGAAATCGCTCCCTCACCGGGGTTCAAGTCCAACAAGAGCTCAGGGAAACACGTGGAGTAGCTGTCAGCTCGTGGACAGTGAGAAGACGACTTAAGGCAGCCACCCTAACTCCAAAAAGACCAGCAAAGGGACCGAAATTGACCTCAGCCCATCGAGCAGCTCGCCTTCGTTTCGCTAGAGAACACGTTGATTGGACTGAAGAGCAATGGAGCTCTGTTCTCTTCTCTGTTGAAAGCAGAGTATGTCTGAATGGTAGCGATAGAAGGAGAAGAGTCTACAGAAAACCAGGAGAGCGATACTCACAATGCTGCATAGAAGAAACTGTTGCCTTTGGAGGAGGTTCTTGCATGGTGTGGGCAGGCATTTCAATGGAAGCAAAAACCGAACTGGTTTTCATTGAAACTGGCCGCCATGCCGGAGGATTGACTGCGGAACGGTATATTAATGAAATCTTAGGAGACCACGTCATCCCATATGCTGGTTTTGTCGGTGAAAACTTCATCCTGATGCAAGATAATGCCCGTCCACACAGTGCAGCTGTCGTTCGCCAGTACTTAAATGAAGTTAACGTGCCTGTTATGGACTGGACATCTCGTAGTCCGGACTTGAATCCTATTGAACACTTGTGGGATGAACTCAAGAGAAAAGTCCGGGCTAGATATCCTGCACCAACATCAATAGCTGAGCTTCGGGTAGCGTTATCTGAAGAATGGGATGACATACCGCAAGAGAGAGTGAAGCACCTCATTGAGTCAATGAAGAACCGCTTAGAAGCCGTTATAAGGTCTAGGGGTGGTAACACTATGTACTAAAAGAACTTTTTTGAAGAATAAAAAGTATTTTTTTGATTAAAAGCTGTCTTTTCTTTTTGATTTTTCCTTTGTAATTTTAAGTTTTAACACACTAAAACTTAATCAGCATATTTTCGTTACATAAACGAGCGCAAGTTAGGACAATTTGTACTCATTTTAAAGCTAAGACTTAGGACTAAAGAGTTTAAGACCTAAAATGAAATTTAGGTTTTAATTTTAGTACTAGAGCTCTTTTAGTGCGAATGTATAGAGTGAGTCGATTTTTTTGCTCGCGAGTGTATGTAGGACCACCACCATAAGAGTATGCAGGCGATGCACCTATAAAGTTAATGTCACTGGTATAATTAATTCGAACTGTCAATCTATACTTAATATTATAAAGCTGAAGAGTTTGTTTGTCTGTTTGGTTGAAAGCACTAATCTCAGGACCTACTGGTTCGAATTGAAATATTATTTTAGTGTTGGACAGCCCATTTATTGACGAAGGATATAGGCTATATAATATTACGCTGCGACCAATAGGATCGGAGCATCAATGAAAAATTATCTTATGTGACAACAGACATGCAGACAAAGTTGCGCGTGTCAGCTAGTTTACAATAAAACTACTGAGATAAGATAAGTATATCAAACTAATATGCAACAATAGTAATTCACTCAAAAACAATATTTTGAGTAAGTGTATTACATAATTAAATAGATGGTTAGATAAAGCTAGATAATACAGCGTCTAATTTTGATATTGTGAGTACGTGACACGTAAGGCATCTGGTGATCTGTCGACTTATGATACATAGACACATTTAATTACTCTTAAGTATTTCTTATTACGTTGCCAGAAGCTCGCAATTTTAGCCACGTGGGTATCTACTACGGATCGGTAAGATCCGGTTATTTATCCTTTTTGTGGTGCCTACTTAAATATAAGCTCATGCTCCATTTATTAATTAAACACAAAAAAGAAAAACGTTGTTTTCGTTTAGACCGCCGCATTTATGTACGTAATCTACGTTTGCGCCAAATTGTGAGATTCTGGATTTCATACTCGGACAGTTTCTGTGATTCATTGGCTTAGAAATTCTGAGTATATCCGTTAGATCTTGGACATAACTGTCAAAAATGCCTGTAATACACCTCTACCAATATCTTCGCGGAGTGGTTGTCTATACTTACTTGTATTTATGTACCTACATACTATCCTTATAACATAAAGAAAGGATAGACAGGTTGGGTTTTTACACACGGTAAATTGTATGGTAAGCTTTTTGCCATTGCATTGATCAAGATCTCACAACTCATCACTAATAAAGTACATATTACCTAGTAATGGATATTATACTTAAAGAATATACAGTAGATACAAGTAAATCTATCAAATCATCAGTATATTAAATAACCATAGCATTCAGTAACGATGTAGTCGCACTGTGAGCTGGCGATAAATTCTTGTTCTGATAAAGAACCAGCCGTAATAACTAGTTTGTAAATAATACAGAATTGCAACAAACGCCTTCCACTCGCTCACGGTATGTATTTATTCATATTTTTATAGAAGTTTATGTAGCGTGCACGGCATGCGCATATAAAACGCAGTTTAACACATTTTAATTTAATCATATCGTATCAAATGAAATCAATGAAGTAAGATTGAAGAGATGTTTATGGGAAGCTTCGAACTAGTTTTATAAAAACAAAGATGCATGAATGAAGGCTTGGGGTGACATTGTGATTGCATTATTTGGTAATGAAATGAAACATTTACATGAAATGACATATTATAGTAAAGATCATTTAAAATATACTTGTGTATATTTTAAATGATCTTTACTATAATATAAAATCAATATTTTGTGGTTAAGGGTGGGCCCTTTGCAGCTATCACAATAACTACAAGATTTTTACACTGTTCTTCAGTTATGGCATTCCATTCTTGACGGAGGCGTCTTTTTAGTCCCTTTTTTGTTATTGTGTGGCGCCGGACCTTACGTTTTAGAATTCTCCATAAATGTTTTGTAGGATCAAGGTCCGGCAATTGTGAGTGTGCAGGCCATTCCAGGAACTCAATGGAATTTTCACGAAACCATGACATTGTGCGGGCTGATTTATGGCATGGTGCGTTATCTTGTTGAAATTTAACTCCATCCATATTTGTGTCACCAAAAAGTGTAGAAAATGAAGGCAATAAAGCTGATTCCAAAACATTCGTGTATTTTGTAGACTCCATTCGACCCTCACACAAACATTTCGCCGACTGCTGTATCAGACATGCAGCCCCATATCATCACGTTAACACTGCCGTGTTTTACAGTCGGGACCACACACTGGCTTAAATTCTTCCCCCACACGGCGACGCACGAAGGTAGCACTAGGGGTTCCAAAGACCTAATGAAAACAAAAAAAAAATGAGTTTTACAAATCATGAAAAGACAACATTATAGCTTTTAAATTCCAATAATTCTTATTTATCCATTTGGATATTCATATTATCTAACTTACCTCAAAGTTTGATTCGTCTGACTAAACAATATTTGACTACTCTTCTTCGGTGTAATGTTGGTAATTTAAAGCCCATGCATAGCGAGCCTTTTTATTATTGTCAGAGAGCAACGGCTTTTTCCTGGCTTTACACCCTTTGAGGCCAGCTTCCTGAAGTCTTCGACGAGTCGTTCTGGCAGGAATTGTTTTGTTACTCGCCACTGAGAACTCAGCAGTGAGCTCAGAAGACCCTTTTTTCCTATTTTCTCTAAGACTCACAAATTTTCTGCGTACCGGAAGCGGCGAATCGCTCAATAGTAAGTTGCACCGCTCGGCGCGAACACTTAACAGTTCTGGATATTTCAACTTGGGATTTACCTTGTTCATGTAAAAGTAGAATTTTCACACGTTTTTCAAGAGACAGTTCGGATGTTTTAGGCATTATTGTATCGAAATTACTATAACCGAACACAAAATAATATAAGAAGTGCGCTAGATTACGGTATGTGTATACAACGACGCGAAATAGTGAACTGAGATAAACATTAGAAATTACTAAACGGATAAAATGCTTTGCAACAGATGTTTTATTAGCCCTAACTGGGTACACTCTTGTTTTAAATCCCTTTTTAGATGCCGCCTAATCCATATTTAAACAAAAGGTATCGTTTCCTACTGCAAATGTTACGCACGTGCAAAATATATGGAGTGCTACATACTTTTGGCCAAGGCTGTATGTTCTTTGATACCTAAATGGTAACTAGCTACCAAGCAGATACACCACCATTGGTATATAGGTATAAGGCGAGGGCAGGTGGGCTGTGCTCACCACAGGATTGTCTAGTGCCCACCCTAGAATGCACTTAATCCAAAAATGTTGTGTCATATCATCGCTGCTTAAGGACCAGACTCCTCTTAGAAAGTAACTTTAGATACCCCCAACATATATGCCGCATATACCCAAAAAAATATGGTCATAAGCCATTTGCCGTATACACCTAGAGAAATAAAATCGTAAACCAACAAAATCTCACTTATCTAGTGAATGTGGCAAACGGATCCGACTTAGACATAACTTACGATGGGAAGTGATTATACAGAATATCATCTATGTATGTAAACCGGAAATAGGGATGCCAAAAAATCTTTCGCTTGTATACATATAGGTTGTTGTCGGGTAAACTTCCATCATCGATAGTCCTATTAACGTCAGGTGCTATAGCAGACCGATCTGAGTGCATTGGTGCTATAGGAAAATAAACATAGCGTAACGTAAGTAAACAATACGACGTTATGATGTTTATTTCAAGATGGTTTGGACAGAGGAAAGAATGGATGACATAAGATTGACGAAGAAAGGAAATAATGCATGTGCCGAGAGAATTGGGCTTTAGGCAGTTGGAAGTGGTAGACCTAGTCCTCTCGTGACGTAGGCGAACCGACCAGATGAGGGACATTGCAATGAAAATTCTCTAAACTGAAGAGCATGCATTAAAAATGTGATGAAAGTGAATAAAGCAAGAGGACACGATTTTATAGCATCTGGCAATCTGTAGTTTCTGTCTAAACGTCAGGTACACAGGCCTAAATGTCGTAATTTCATATATTTGATATTATATTATTTCATACATATTTTCAATATATTTGAGGAAGTATCCTTTTCTTTATTTCCTGAATCAGTAAAGTATACGATATATATATATTAATACCATTTATAACTATACCTAAAATAAAGTGTTTTGTGGGTTGGATCCATTTTGCATAACTACGTCCAATTTATGAGGAACGAACGAATTTGATACCATTCTGTACGATTTCGATATACTGATGTGTATCGTACACTTCTGAATCGATACACGAAATATCGATATAAAGCATAATAGTATATCACTATACCAATAACATCTTATCAGGTTTCATTAACCTAAGAGTACCAAAGTGGGATACTGGGCGTTGATAACTGATGATTTGATATCTCATGTCTGTCCGAAAACTTTTCGGATCTGACTAAGTACAGAAGACTTGTGTTATTTTAGATAGCATGTACGAATAGGTTCGATGTTGCACAGTTTTTTGTTATCAAACAGATAATAATTGTTATGAGCACTTCGATACCTTATCGCACCTACCTACGAACACCATTCGATTTAGTAACAAATAGATTCGAAGGATTACACTTGTGCTCACAAAGTGCTGTAACAAAAAATTGTGTCCAGTGGATTTTTATCATCGCAAACTTTTATTTGGTAAGAATCTCTAGACACTCTATCTATCTATCTAATAAAGATTAAACGGACTAAGTGAAGACGGGTGAATGAAATTGATATTCGAGATAAATATAGTTCTTTGTTTCGTGTTAGCGGCTCTGGTGAACGAGAACCAAATACAGTTTCGCAATAGATACCTATACCGCAGTACAGTTTCTCTTGTACAAATTATGTTTAGTCTTTACCGCAGAATGTTGCGAAGGTGATGTGGACTATATCATTTGATTTTATTTGTATACATCGCGCAATAAATGCATGACGTCACATCGGTCACCTCTGAGGATTTTCCAGCATACAAGTATAGTACTCGTGCTCAGAGGGCATTGTTAATTTGTGTCTTATATTACTTACTAAAAATGTAAAGTCCAATATTTATAACGAACTTGGTTATTTTTGTAAGAAATTTTGCAGAAAACATGCCAACTTTCTTGACTCTATGGTAGCTTACGAGAATTACCTTATACGTAGAAAGAGGTTAATTAAATTGATAATATGGAAGTTAATGACTGAACATTATTAGACCGGTACTCGTATCTATTTATAGTATTGTGTTAGAAGCTTATCTCTATGTGTGATACTAATTTCGAGAATAATTATAAAGAACCTTAATAGAATACCGACTCAGAAGTCGGGGCCCTCAATAGGGTTTAAAAATGGAACATGTATTGTTTTTCTTTCTAAATTTTGTTGCCAGTAACAACCCTATCAGTAAATTTTAGTTTCCAGTTCTCACAGATTTAATAGGTATTCAAAAGCTGCTTTTAATCTTCTTGATTTGTAAAGTGTACCTTAGGGGTTCTTAATGCTTTAATAGACAAGCCGTAACTCAGTGTTAACTGTATATGTTATTGGTTGTCGGGCATTGGTGTCCGGAGTGGTCCAGTAAAACGATTATGATTGCCGGTTTCCGCCTACAGCACGGTCCGTATACGTACATTATAATTTGTATTTCCTTTGGATTGATCAATATAAAGACGAGTATTCCATATTCAGAATAGTAATATTTGTGGATAAAAATATTGACGATGGACGACCTTTATCTTGACATGTTAGAGTTCCTTTCATTAAATAAATGGTGTCATAAAATAATTATGTTATGAAGAATATTTACTTTTATCACATTATCACAGAAAAAAAATACTAAACATAATATTTAATATTTACTTATTTCCAATACGATTTGCAATGCAATTTAGGAACTGCAGTAGTGTACAATACTTAATTTACAATTTTTATTAAAAAAAAAATATTTCGTGTTATTGAGTATCAAACAAAGACATCCAAACACCTGCATAAACTTTAACAATGTTTTTTTTTTAATTAGTAGGTAGTCAATTAAAGACTAAAAAAAGTCAAAACATTGTACATAATGTAAAAATTCTTTTAAAGATATGAGAGAGTTACGGCTATAATGAAATTGACTTACTTACACACATTTTAAAAGATTGGAACACTGGAAGATATTGGTATCCATTTTCATATTATTATATTGTTGAATCTGGGCGACATGCGACATTATGGCTAATGTCCTACTTAAAACGATTAAATAACTTGCAACACTGGGCAGATACTGACCTGTTTGTACTTTAGACAATATCAAATATGATTCATATTTTGCTGGTGTAGTATACATTATAGTTATTATAATGCATATTATTACTACTTAGTACTTATATTAAGTATATGAGTCATTTAAAACTCTAAAGGGATGTTACGTTGTTGACAGTTATGAATTGAATGCGATAGTTTATGGAAAATATTAATATAGATTATTCTATGTGTTTGACTAAAGATACCTATTTCATTTCGAGATATGTTTGCAAAATAAAACGTGACATCATAATTCATGACTGCATCTTCTACTCCAAATCAGCATAAATCTGTGTTATGTCAATATATTAGCGGTTCTTCTTTGGGGCATATAGGGCTTTGCGTAATAACCATAATCCTAACTAATATTATAAATGTAAAAGTGAGTTTGTTTGTTTGTTACGCTTTCAGCTAACTACTTGCGCGCGCCTTAACTCCTCGACCGATCATGAAATTTCGCATACACGTTGTCAGGGGTACAGAATAGGTCCTAGGGTACCTTTCATCTAGGAATAAGTGCTGTTACAGATATAACCTAATCTACATGTATGTGAGTGAAGCTGCGGGCAAAATCTAGTATCCGATATAAGGAAATATAATAAACCAGACCTACTCAAATATCCTTTGACTGTTGGAAAGCTATAGAGACAATGGGTAAGATATTCGGCAAACTGATACCCAAGTTCGGATTGTAGGACACTCTTCCTTTACTAGAATACAGGCAACTTTATGCAAGTGGCGAAAATCTGTTTGCAGTAAGCATCATAAGATATGAGACTTTCTGGAGAGAGGTATTATAGTGTTACAGCCAGTGCCATCTATCGGCACTGTGGGGAAGACTAGGCAGTTCCTTCTTATAATTTATTACAGCGCCATCTATTGACGTCTTACTGAACTACGTAGCTTGTCGGTATGCGAAGAATAGAGAGAGCGCTGGAACTTTCTCGAATTTTCGTATTGTTTACATACCGGGTATGGCGTTTCTAGAAATCTCCAGAAACGCTTTAACCGCGTATGTAAGGGCAAGGCCAGCGCTCTCCGAGTCAGTTTACAATCGTAAGCGGTTAAGTGTTCAGCGGAGCGAAAGGAAGCGAAAATACCACAGAGTTTGAAGCAGTTACAGTAGAAAAGTGTAGTATAGTGTGTGTTGTGTTTTAAATTTAATTGTGTGTTAGAATAAAACGTGTTTTAGTCAGTAATATTGTTTAAATTCTTATCTCTCGAACCCAGCACGTAACAATAGTATTGAGCAGCAATGGTTATATACAGTCGACATGATAGCTAACAGTTCTTGTCTACTGGAATTAATTCCAGGGTAGGTTGTACTTCTCAGAATTTCGGTATGAAAAAACTCGATACAATACTAATTCATCATCATTTACTTCGTTAAAATAGTTACCCAGCTGTGTGTGTTATAATGATCGTGAAGAATTGTAAATATTAAGACTACGAAGTATGCGGAAAATTACGTTAAAATCAGTAATCAGTAAAATTCTTGGTAGGTTTTGGGTAGATGGCTTTCGCCTTAGATTATAATCTAAGGCGAAAGGCCTTAGATTACTAACACAAATATTGTTTTTACCTATTATTTATCAATGGCTAGAGGTTTCCTTCTTTCTGTGATTGCCTGCTGTAATACATCTCCCACTTTCTGTTCAAATATATGTAACAGAAAACTCCATTAAGAACTCATTTCTCTGTACACAACAAGTGCAATGTGCGATTAAAAACTCAATTATAGATTGAATCAATTCGGAACTATTTTATCGACTGATTTGATGTATGTGTATTTTACATCAAATTAATAAGTAGATACTCATTAATTCCATGGTTTTCAATTAGTAACCGAATCAAATTCTATGACAGACACTTAGAAAAAGATATTCTGCCGTATCTCACGATTAGTTATCTAAAAGTTATCTTTATCAAATGGATAACCTTTTTCTTTTTAACACGCTTTTATAAGCTTGGTATGTATGTATGTAATATGTATCTATGTATCTATGAATCTATGTAACGGAATCTTTGATCGTGATTTTCACCCCTTTCAAACCGACGGATTGATTTGAAACTTTGTACACTTATCGAGGACCGATGACAATACAATAAGTTAGAAAAATATGAAAAATAAGTAAAATTAAACACATAATAGTTTAAAAAAATAAAAATTAATAATAGTTCAAAAAACTAAAAAACACGCTTTTTTAAAAAACCAAACTACAAAGTAGAAAATAATTTGATAATTTTAATGAAAAAAGTGTGGGGTGCTTTCTAAGATATTTCGATAACCTATTTTTCTTTTTAGTTGTTTTTTTTATTAAAGCGTGTTTTTAGTTATTTTAAACTATTATTTTTATATAAATTTTCCTGTATGCCATTTTGTGACAGATGTTCAACAAAATGTGTTATACAGAGCGGTTCAAATAAGCAATAACAAAACGTTGTAGCTGTGTTGACAGTTGAACCGTTACTCGAGGTCAAGAATTCAATATCTTTAAACCTGGCAGCCTTGTGACCTTATAAGAAACGCGAAGTACTGTAGGCAGGGTATATTAATGTCAGACAAATGTCACGCGCGCCCGTGGTGCAATATCTCGGCTTTATTGGACCTACTCATTTAAACTACTCGATATAAGAGAATAATTATATACCTAGGTCTTTTTGTAGAAAATTTAAAATACATATCGGGGAATGTAGTATTTATCTTAAGCTTTTTTATTGTGTAAAATGTTAATAGGATTGTAATATGACTTATCAGACTGTATTTTTTTGCTTAAGTATATAATGGCGTTCCTGCGAAAAATAAAAACTACGCAGGTTATTGCCCTAAGAATTGCGCTCAGTCAATGAATAAGTATCAGATGAAATACAAACAGAAACTTTCTCAAATAAATACATTAATTTAAAAAAAAATCTTTGTAATCATGACATCATACTTGGGTGTTCCTTATTTAAACCTACGTATCAGTTTGTTAGCTCTATGACTAAGACCGGCTAAGGAGTTTTCCAGTGTGCCAAGTAAGTAGTTGTAACTACGAAGCGAAGGTGTGACTCAGCATACATTAATGTTTTGCTGCACGAGTAACCGACCAATGCCGGGATCGGATGCGAATAACCGGTTTGTTGACGGAAGAAATATTACCGCATTGACCTAGTGTTTCGATGTTTATTATTTTGCAACAAATTATATCTACTGTTTCTATTGTGTTCTTATTATCAGCGATCTTGCTTATGCGTTTGTGTTCGGAGCAATGTACGCGATGTTATTTCTGTCCTTATCTTATTTTTGTTTCGCTGTTTGTTTGTCGGTTTAAAAGTAGCAAGTAGGCACGGTATGTTTAGGGTTGCCAACTTTTATTAGAAGAAATAGAGTATATCTGATTTCAAAGGAGGTAAATAAAGAGTACGGACTTCCAACGAAGAGTATCATTTATTTTATATTTTTAAAAAGGTATTTTTTCGAACTTTTAGCAGCACATAACAATTTTTCATGGTTTTTAAAAGAGTTGTATGACTCCAAACATTCTAACTCTAAATTTATATAGATCAAGAGCTCATTTTTAATCAATTTCAATGAAGCTCTGTTTCTCTCTTTTTGTATATATATATATTGTGTAAAAAAGAGTATTTCAGCATACTCTATTAGTGTTATAGATTATAGAGTACGCCTACATGATATAGAGTACAATACTCTATTTTAGAGTACGGTTGGCAACCCTAGGTATGTTTGAGAGCAAAATAACAGACGATGTCTGTATATCAATCAGCAATAGTAAATTGTTCAGGAAGGAGCGCGTTATATCTTTGGAGTTTCTAGTAGTCTTAAAAACAAATATTAATAATGTGTCCTATACCATAGTCACCGCCCACAACATCTCTTGTAGACTTTAAATTATAGCTTCCAAGCGATGGCTCATTATTTTGTATTTTAGGTTTTTCTCTAAAATATTACAGGACGGGACGCAGTTCCGACCGAGTTGATTGACAGATGGTCAATATTGCAGGCAAGCTTACAGATGGGTGATCATTTACAAAAACTTATAGCTCACTGTAATTCGGTGAGCACGAAATGTTTTCAGTTCGGCTCGTCATTGACATCTGTGGCAGCATGTCTGTCATAGATGTTCACGAGGAGTCAGACTCAGTACCCTCAAGTAGGTATTAAATTGACTTCTGTTGTATTAGTACTTATCTTCTGCTCCCTTGGGTTGGGAGGTCAGCTGCAGTCGTTAAATAGAGAAACTGGTATTACTAGACTCCTGTCCTCAATAAACCCCAGAAGTGTAGCTTTGCAAAACTGATTCTATAGACATCAAACAATACATTTTTTTGTTGTTTGATTAAATTATCGTAGCCGTCATTTCGTTGCATCTCATCTACGTGAAAAAGGTCAACAAAGTGAAACTTATTTTAATTACATTTATCATATAGTTAACGCGAACATTTTTATTGGCACTCTGCTAAACAGCGCGTGATTTAAATAAACCGAATAATATTTAATCAAATAGAAGTAAAACGTCCCCAATTTTATTAAACGTTAAATATTGGTAAAGGCCATGTAAATCGGGCCTTATGAAAAACATGACACTGGGAAAGTTGCCCAGTGTAGGAGAAGCCATTTCCAGTAAATCACCATCAAGTTTATCATGACCAGTTTTCTATAATAATTTCTACACATTTCTATTCCACTTTTATTACGTGTTAGTGCTATATGGAGCATGTGGTCTACATTGGTTATCGTTCCAACTAATGTTGCTAAGACGTAAAGATAAATAAAAGTGTGCAGTGATTAAGTGCGTGATATGAGCTTTTATATGAAAAGCATTTTTTTATTGCGGCCTGCTTCTCATTGCGACGGAGAATGTATCAAATTCATTTTAATATAATGTGAGTAAGAAATTAGTCTTACCACAACTACAATTTCTAGAACAAATCACGGTCATCACCCTAGTCGTTTCTAGATGTAGTTTAACGACGATATCTGTCTTCGGATATGTACTGATGACTATGAAAACTTATTGCTTATCTGCGAGAAAGAAAACAAAACTTTGGCTATCTAATTTAACTTTTGCTTCTGACTTAGTAGATTCAATTGCACTGTCAATACCTCTAAAAGAGTGCAATGCATAATAAATTGTACATCTTCAATATCCCCAGACTACTTTCTTTCCGTCCCATCTAAACAAATGTAACTGTATAGTTGTGAGAATATAGGACAATACTTAATACTGTTTTTATCCAATGTCAGCATTTCATGGCCAATATTATTTATTAATTAGTACTCAACTCTTAAATAACAGGCAAATAGCAATATTTTCCCTTGTTCAATAATAATGTTAAATAAAGCAATAAATATCTTCAAAGGTGGTCTTTTTCTAAGCCTATACCGCATTCAGCAGTCCTAAAGCAAACTACCACTCGGTTGAGTTTGCTCTAAGTACACGAAGCCTCTTGAACACGCCGAGGCTAATCCTAATAAAGCCGAATCCAATTAGTGTGTTCCAAATGTTCCAGTAGTGGCGCAAGTATTTGATGTTTGTATTGTCATGCCAGATGGGAAGTGGCTCGTGGTCCCGGGTGTCCGGGGGCAATCACCGCAGCATCCTCTTCCGGTGTATAGTAGAGAGACATACGTTTATGCCATTACGAGTACAATAGTCACAGCGATAATGACAACAATAATATGTCGCACCGTCACTCTATCTATATATTAATACGTGAAGCGAAAACTTTGGATCCCTTTTTACGAAAATTGGGCGGACGGAGGAGTATGAAATTTCGCACACTTATAGTTTATACAGAGAAGAAGTGACGAATGCTAATATTTATATAAAATATGCATTAGAAATACATTCAATTAATGAAAAACCACTACACGCACACAACCATGCATTTGATACACGCAGTCGAAGCGCGTAACTATGGTTACATATATAAATTCTTTATTGTAACAAACAAAAAGTTAATACATTTACAGTGTCAGCCCTGATTCCCAAACTAGCTGCACTCGTTGGTGGAAGATTTGATAACTGCACAGGTTTATTCAGTTTTGTTAACTTGATGAACTGTGCATAGCGAAGACGATCGATACAGACCTCAGATTTTGGAGCATTATAGATTGCCAACAAGGTTCGATAGAAAGAAAGAATAGATACTGAATTATTAAAAAAAATATTAATTATAACGTAATAGTTATGGAAATCCGTAGTCTCTGCCTACCCCTCTAGGAAACAGGCGTGAATCTATGTATGTAATAGTTAAGAAAAATACAAATGATTTAGAATTATATATACTTATCAATAATTTATAAACTTTATACGGCTTGTTTTTAATCGGGACTACAGTTTTACCTCGAATGATACTCTAGATAGTAAAACACTGCGCGCACTCTGCCCTCTATCTCGAAAATGGTTCAAGATATAAAAGAAATGTTTTCACAAAAGTTGTAGTGAATTTAATCCCCTACAATATTTATAAAAATACAAATAGCATAAAACCCATAGGAAACGAGATATTTGCAATAAATGTGTAAAACATCGATTTTTTTACCTTTAACCTTGGAATATCTGTAGACGCGGACGCCCTACGATAAGTAGGTTTTGAGACAAGTTTTAGGGTGCCAAAATAAAGGTTTATACAAGTTTATAGCTTACTATCTCTCATTCCGAGGTGAACCCCCTAATATGCCTGGACTATACAGGCAAACTTTGGTCGAATTTCGAGCACTAGGCGACCGTTAATCTATATAAAACGTCCGACGCTTTTAGAATACTTGCATGATAAATGTTAAAAGTTATTATAGATGTGTAACATTCATAGTCCTCTCGTAAAATTTAGTATGTACATAGTATGTATTGGTATACGGAGACAAGATATTGTCACGTTATCGGTGAATATCATGCAAATATATCTATACTAATATTATGAAGCTGTAGAGTTGTTTGGTTGGTCGGTTAAACTCGCTAATCTCAGGAACTACTGGTTCGTATTGAAAAAGTTTTAGTGTTGGGTAGGCTATTTATCGAGGAAGGTTATAGACTTCACGCTACGACCCACGAGGGCGGCGCAGTAACCATAAAAGCGGATGAAACCACGGGCACAGCTAGTACGTAATAAAACTTTAAGTTGTAACATACTACTAATTCAATATATGACAATTTTAGCATTAGCGTTAATATTAGATTACAATCAGATATAGATATCGGTCATATACTTAATCTAAAAGCGATCGTAAACAAATTTGGCTCTGATCGTCGGTACATGGATAATGTTAAACACTTACTAGTTTTAAGACAGGTAACTGGCAATTTCCTTCTAACAAGCTGTTTTCCCAGCAGCTTATCAGGTAGTCCGTGGCCTGCTGACACATATAGTAAGGCTGGTATTACAAGTACAAGCCCAGGCAGGTCGTGTCACGGGCCGTAATCAGAGCGCTACAAATTACTCGTCGCTGTACGTGTTTAATGTTAGTACTGAGATAATGGATTCTTTACGTTTGATGGTAGTTAATAGAGCCTCTACTATCGGGTAAACTCACACTGCATATAGCTAATTAGGACATATGCTTTACTATATAGTAAAGCATAGTTTATTCCTGGTATTACTGTATTACTTAAACTGTATGGAAGTCTTCGAAAGTTCATATCAGTGCACATTTCACTGGCAATTTTATCCTCGTGAATGAAACGTATCACAAATGGTGCCAGTATGTTTCAATAACAGATGCAAGGATGGTGGAAATTTTCATCTGGTAACACAGCACCACGATAAGCCTACTTGGTAAAGCGGTTGCTGAGATTCCAATTCCTGGCACTGATTTATGAAAGTAGTTTTCCAAATTCCCTCTTGCCAAAGTCAAATCAGTATCAATTGTTTATGACAAATAAATATGGTTCACATTCTTGCTAAGTATAGGTAAATTAACTAAACCTAAAATGCTGCTCAGGCTAGTTCATATTAGGCGCACTAGTTTAGCAATACCCAATCACTAACAGATTTCTTTCAAATTTCGCAGCTGTTATGGAATATTTTTTCTACATTTCGTGGTATCGTGATTACTTCACTAGCTTCAATCATGAAATTTTTTGTAAGGTACATTAGATTTGAATAGTAATACAGATTCGCTTCATCTGTCGATTTGCCACGCGCTGCGTGAGACTGTTATCGGCTTGGTGCGAGCGTCGCTGGCGCATACTTGATGCGTTTCTTGCACCGCGCCGGTAACGGATCGACAGGCCGAAGTACTTACGTATTATTACCTGCAATAGGCGCGACAATTGGAGCACAACGCTGATGTACGCCTTAAACCTGCTGCTGACGGCTGAGCTTTCCTGTTGGGTAAATTTGTCATATTGTTTAGACATAAGGAAGTCGGTGTATCGAAACGTTATATCTGTTATTATCGTTCTAGAATCACTCATTGTGGAATAGTTCGTGATGTCGACGCCTAAGTAATACTTGTCTCATTAGTATCATGATTATTCATGATATAAAGGACAATAATTGTTTAAGGATTAGAATTATATTCTGAAATTAAACTCATAATGACGACGCGGCGACGGGCCAAACGCGCTGTTTTTTTGAATTACTCGTTTCATACTATGCATTATCCAGTTTTTGTACAAGTCGCGTGTCTTTTTGACATTAAACTAAATTGAACGATGGTACAGGCAGAAAATATTAAATAGTTTGAACGGTCACATGAAACCTAGAATTGAACTGTCTTTATACACGATGCGATGTCGGAGAAAGTAAATTAATTTATAATTATTAATTTATCGGGCATCACGGAAACATTGAACCGTAACTGTCTTTGTTCTCACGAATATAATTAAAAAGCGTTTTTTTTTAAGCAGAAAGTAAAAAACTCTCAAGATGTGGCGACTTTTATAACGCATTGTCGTGAAGGTGCAAATGCCACTAATTGCTGCTAATAAGTACGACTTTGTTGAACGGTTATTAAGCACGCTAGATTATATGAGGTATACCTTGGGTAGGTACACGTAAGGTTGTTTTACATTTGCATGTAAAATGACCAGTAACCTGCAGTTTAATATAGAGAGACAAGAGCATTTATATTGAGTACCTACAGGAGTAACCAGATGATAATAATTGGTTTAGCCATAATTATTTACCTAAATTATAAGACAACATAAGAACAATAATTGAATAACAATTAAATATGATTACAATAATATTGTCTTATGTTTACGCGAATGCTATACATTGAAATTAAACAAATTTTATACGGATTTTATCGCGTTGTTTATTTTTTATAAAACACTATTATTCCATAATTTTGAAACTTTAAACTACTATTGTTAAACACTTTTACTAGTTAAGCTATTTAGATGATACAACTATTTAGATTTAATTTTACACTTTCTCCGACGCGCGACCTTTCGGTTGCTTTTGAGCAGCCATGCTCACGGGGAGACCGTGATAAGTTTGTTTAATTTCAATGATTACAATATTTAAAATAATTTAAATATTACTAACCATTAATCCTAATCCTAACTACTCTACCGATTATCATGATATTTCACATACATGTTGTCAGGGACACAGAAAAGGACAAAGGGTTTCATCCAGAAAAAGAACTGTTACTGACGTACATTTACGCGAGCGAAGCCGCAAGCAAAATCTAGTCCTTAAATAAATACCATTGTAACTCAAGTGCCTAAAATTTAATTTGATCGCCGGTGCACCAAAATTAGAACCCATACTTACCTACATCACTTGTTACACTGGTATACTTCGCAGTAAGTGATTGACGACAAATCGACTATGTGTGTTTTATAAGCCAACTAATCAATAGTTATCTCACCCTTATGTACGCACGCACGGCAAAGTAAGTCGCAAATACTTTGTGACTTTGTTAACTGGCTTCTTTCTGGTTAAAAGCAACTGGTTGTCAAGCGTGCGTTCCTGCCTTGTCGCAATTATGTATAAATTAAATAAAGCCTTTATTTCTAATTTATGATGTGTCTATTAAATATATAATTTTTAATAAGGGGAATAACCAATTTTTAAAGCCTTTTATTATATTTATGTTAATGAAAAAATGGTAAACCGCGACAAGCTTAGTTGAATATGGCCCAATTCCTATCAGTTTTGGAGAAGGTCCGGGTCTAGGAGATCAAATTGGAAGTACGCCAGTTTGTAAACAGGACAGTTATACATACAAATAAATAAAATTAGAGTGTCTGTTTGTAATGTCAAAATAACAGCTTTTTACTAAATGCATATGAAAGTATATACGGTAATATTAACAAAATATCAAAATTCAAAATTGTTGTCTGTCTGTTTGTCCTGACAAATTTGAATCGGCTGGACCGATTTTGACGGGACTTTCACTGGCAGATAGCTGAAGTCATAAGGAGTAACTAATAACAACAACTATTTTTATTTTAGAAAATTAGGATGCCGCGTAAAAATACCTTTTGTTAAATTCCACGCAGGCCAGGTTACGGGTAACAGCTAGTATTAAATAAAAGGCTTTACTTTTTTAGCAGGTACTAGGCCTTGTAGGTACTGTACACACTAGGAACTTTAAATAGAGATACATATCTAAGCATTTTTTTTCTAAAACGCTATAGTATTACGTCTTGCGAATGTAATGATGGGAATTCTATGGCTTGTGTCTTACGTTCTCCGTACAATAGTGCGGTTGTGAAATCGTGGCCATTGTGAACTTACGATTGTCTCGGTAAACGGCGTGCGGCAGCGTGGGTGATGCCGGCACGCCATGATACGTGGGCTAAGGTCTTAGAATGAATGGTCTGATCAACACTTGACACAATATTACCTAATGCTGTAAAAAGTGTTTTATACTCTGTTCTTGATATAGCTGTAAGTATAATAATTATGGTTAATGTTGATACGTAGATGGATTACTTACACGTAATAAGAATAGGGTTAGTCCCATTCGCCACCCCCAGTATTCGCCACCGGAGGGGGCAATGCTGGGGGTGGCAAATGGGATTAACCCATAAGAATATTAGTCATATATAATACTAGCCAGAATATAGTCTTCGTCTACCGGGTGCGATGATACGTAAAAGAAAATCCAAATAACACATACTTGACGGAGATAAGAATCTCGGGATTTTACCTACGACGAACGGTTACGTATATTGAAAAGCTACTTCAGTACGTCTCCGCTGAACTGAATTAGCATTTCTTAACGATAAACACGCGTAAATGTTGCTCCAATACGTCTCAGAAGGTGATGTAGGTACTGCAATAGGATTTCTAAGTTAATAGATGTACTAGAAACCCTCATGGTATTCGTCAAGCTCGCGTGACGTTTGGCGTAGGATTTCTAGTACTTGAATCACAAAAAATTCTTAGAAAAGCCGCGATACGTCTTTCTATGCAGATATTGCTATCACACGCACACAATATTATTATGTTATTGCGTATTTTCTATTTCGCTCTGCGCACGCCGATCATCACTACATGTATAACACGTACGATTTGTTTATGTCCGTAATTAGCGAGTGTCAAAAGACAGTCAGTAATTGTTGTAATGACAGGAATCAGGAGGAAGGTAATTTTGTTTGTTTGTTTGTGTAAATAAAGTTTCTAACGTTGTATGGTTACTATTGCGCTATACTCATGTTTACATTTGACTAAAATAAAGTTGGATTATTTTGCTGTCTTCTATGGTCTCCAATCTCGGGCCTCATTAGTCAAATAAATAAATGAAGAGGTTGATATTAATGCTTACAATAAGTGTATATCTAATATGTACCTACTGTACTTTATATATGTAGGAATGTAGTCTCAGTTCGAAGGATACCCGTTTATGTTCCGAACGAAATCGGTTAGTGGAAACATTTAACGAAGTAATTGTACATAGTAATATTTAAATTTACGACAGTTTTTATTTATTCCAAACAGTTTCTAATATTTCATGACACGAAACGTTAATTTTCTTTTCTCAATCAAATTCTCAAGTGAAATTCAAAATTCAATGCGTAGAATCAATTTCTCCGGTGGAAATTACAATTGAGATGCTATAATTGTTTAATGATAAAGAAATATTTCTTTCTCTTTTTCCGCCTAAGAAAAAGTGGCGTGATCTAGTCACAGATATTGAAGGAATTAACATTATAGGAATAACCTTTATGTACCTATAGTTTTGTGTCGAAATGGCATACTGAGTTTAACAACAATCAGGTGCCAAAACGTCAGTCAGCGGAATATTTTAAAATGTCTAAATACTTCAATTAACTGAATTATTCCACAAAGGATAGACTGTTTCTTTACTAAATTACAAAGAGTAAGAAACACTATACAAATTTCAAAATATGTAATATGTCTTTTTGTATACGAATTGTCAATCTTGTGTTATGTATCTATGGCTCATCGGTGCCTCTAGTACAAATCTATACTAACAAAGACACATAAACGCATATAGAACACTTTTACATCCGTCTGACAGATTGGTACACAAACTGAACGGAGATTGGGCCTCGTAAAGTGTAGTTTCCGGATTTAGACATGCGCCGACGCAGCCGGTCGACGACGCGGCGCGACGCCTGCGCGTGGGATACGCCAAGTTATTATTGTGACTGTTTATTTATTGTATGTACTTGTACATATTGTTCAGAGAATATAACATTTAGGGAAATATACATAATATATCCATGCGGGAATTTGCCTGTGTTTACGTGTCGTCATAATTTCCTGGAAAGATGTTAGTCACCGTAGTGTAAACTTTAACTGTGCCAAATTTCATACTCCCCCGTCCGCGCAATTTTCGTAAAAAGGGGTACAAAGTTTTTGCTTCACGTATTAATATATAGATTATGTGGACCTGTGGTAAATACGCCGACTAAAACTTTCTTTCGATAGGTATATGTTTAACTTCTATGATTATAATATGTACGGGACAATAAACATACTGTCAACTTGCCGCGACAGTAAAATGCGGAACAGAACGTAAGTTGAGGCTCATTTAGTCAGAGCCATCCTCAGTAATGAGGGACCAAGCGTCAAGTGACAAATAGCAAATTAAAAGTAGCGAGCTGCTATGTGTGAGTGTAGCAGACAGAAATAACGTTATAGTTAAGTGTGACTTAGCTTACGAGCTTGTGGCATTCTGTATATATATACGCAAAATAAGCATTTAAGGACTTATTATTTATTATTTTTAAAAAGACAACTTCCGCACTAGGCTTTGATAGTTCCTGTGTCGCGGAGGACTTAATATTCGAACAACGGACACAAGGAATACCCAGACCCTGTACAACCATTTGTGGATCACACAAATCAGAAGATACAGTCTTATAAATCTTTAAATCATGTACAAACAACAAGGCTTTTCAATGGTGAATTTAAGCAGTTATATCATAGATAAACACTGTAAAAAGAAAAGGTCCAAGATGGGATCCCTGGGGAACGTCTGAGTTAGCATAATACGGACACGATTGATATCCATTTAAAGCAACTACTTGTGATCTTTTGGAAAAATATGAAGAAAACCACTTTAGTAAAGAGCCATCGATACCATTAAATTGCAGCTTTGATATGTCATAGTTGATGATCTACTGTATCAAAAGTACTTACTTGAAAAATCTGTATACACAGCATCTATCTCTTCTTTATTATCTAGGGCTATTGTTAAATCTGATATAAATTCTGTTAAGTTTGTGTCTACATTTCGACCTGTTATAAACCCGTGTTGACTGGGTAAAATCGACGAGATAAAATGTTGTGACATAATGGGACAAACCAGTGATTCAAATATTTTAGAAACAAGATAAGATTGAAATGGGGCGGTAGTTACTAACATCAGCGGCATTACCTTTCTTGTAAATGGGAATAATTCGTGCGTTTTTCCATATATCAGGAAAAATACCCTGTTCTAGCGAACGGTTGAAAATAATGGCTAATAGCCGTACAAGGTATTCACTGCAGCGTTTTATAAATAGTGGCGGTATAGAATCAGGCCCAGGACCCTTTGATGTATCTAGTTTTTTAAGTTTATTAAGGACTTCTTTTTCGGAAATTCTTTTTTGAGTGAGAAAGTTATTATAATTATTTGGAGTAAATGGCCTGCTGATGTTTTGTTCGCAAAGGAATACAGAAGAAAATTGTTTAGCAAATAGGTTAGCTGCTTCAGTTCCACCGCTGACTATGATTTCATTCATATACACCTGCGATGAAATGGAGCTTTGTCCAAGTTTTTTACTGTTAACGAAGCGCCAAAATGCTTTAGGGCTTGCTTGGATATCCTTTTCTATGGTATGCTTATATTCATTATAACAATTATTTATAAGCTTATGACAGCGACTACGAAGGATATCGAAGCTGATTTTTCTCGAGGATTTTTGTTTTTACGATACCCTCTTCTAGGCTTCTCTTTTTAACCGACTTCAAAAAAGGAGGAGGTTTTCCAGATAAAAGTTTTACATTAAACTATTACTTACTTTATATTCTGGATCGAGCTTGTCATATCATGGAATTACAGACATAATTGAAAACCGATTGAGTTTAATCGCTCCTGAATTATTAAACTATTACTTACTGTATATTCTGGATCAAGCCTGTTAATTCTTGGAATTCCGGACATAATTGAAAACCGATTGTGTTTAACCGTCGGTGTGCTGCTGCGACTCAATACGTTAATAAGACTAGCTAAGCCTCTAAACCTTTGTGAAGGTAACGCCTGGTTCTAGATGTGACTACACGTGCGGTTTCAAATATAAGTGCTGTCGTAAAATGTTCAAGTATTAGACATAACTGAAAGACATATTTAAACCGTATTCATCTCATCTCATTCATCAACTCGTCATCGATGTTTACATTAAATTAATTATTATCAAACAGCGCCTTGTGTAATACGTAAATCATGTTCGCGATGATATTTACTATGTTATGGTACAATTACAAGATAAATTTCAACTGAATGGAATCTGTATAATTATTATTATTACGCTTCTAATGGCTTCACTTGTTACTATGTACCTAATTTATGGATATGGTGTATCTTGGAAGTGATGAATCTTATTCTAAACTACTTCTAATTGTATCGATTCTAAGTTTTGTAAGTCTGCAATCCGGATACAATAATTTAGTAATCGATCTGATGATGAAGCCAGAAGGTGAATAGTGGGATTTTACAATGGGTTCTTAAGATCCTCTAAGGATTAACTCCCAAATACTCCATTATGAGCTCATCATTAGGTGTCGTTTTAACAAGTCCCTTCAGTGTGGTCGCTAAGGGAATTAACTATCTATATATTAATACGTGAAGCGAAAACTTTGGATCCCTTTTTACGAAAATTGGGCGGACGGAGGAGTATGAAATTTCGCACACTTATAGTTTATACAGAGAAGAAGTGACGAATGCTAATATTTATATAAAATATGCATTAGAAATACATGAAATTAATGAAAAACCACTACACGCACACGACCATGCATTTGACACACGCAGTCGAAGCGCGTAACTATGGTTACGTATATGACATAATAATGTCAATATATATTATTATATCTTACAGGCAAACTTTGGTCGAATTTCGAGCACTAGGCGACCGCTAGTTATCAAAGATATCTTAAAGAATAATTATTTTAGCAGGACTCATACTCTTACGCTCTGTGGGATTTATGAACTACAATTCAGCTAGAATATTTGGACAAATACCAACATTTTATTAATCCAAGTTGAGATTGCACACGATGTATACATATAAAACCGCGAATTAATATGAGCGACGAAGTCTGCTCGACTAACATATTGGTATACATTTACAATCTGAATATATCGTTAATGCAGCATACTTCATAATTACTTGAATGAATTCATTTTATAAGATGTATAAACTTTTTAATGTTTTAAAAGTGTCTAGAACAAAGTATATGAGCCACCTGCCTTTTAAGCTTTTAGTGGGTACCTAATTTATAAAGTGTCGTGACGCGAGGTGAATTTCTTTAGTCTCATTAAATCTATTGTTGCCCCAAGGCTCTCAGTCACGACATAATTTCGGAAAATGGTAATCAACACATTAATCTTGATAGTATAACTTTGACTAAAATGTGCCTAATATTTTTAGATATCTGTAGCCTTGGACGAGTTTTTCATTAAGTTGTACTTAACCACGCGATGTTAAGTAATTAACATAATGTATTCACAGTGCAAGTATGTACGAGGCCATTTATTCGTATGGAAATGCAAATAGAAACATTTTTGAAATAATCAGATTGCATTATTTGCATCGTTAACTATGTAGGAAGGCTGTTTATGGTATAAGCGCTACGTTGGCGAGGCAAAACCTGACTAAGTTCTAACAATTCTGAGCCTAAGGGCACTCCCCTTGGTCGATCGATTCTACGTGTTCGTAGTTGATCAACCTTACCCTTTGGAGTCAGACGGGAATATTAAAATGTATAAAAAAGAAACATTCTGCATGGATGGCGTAGTGGTTTAAGTCGCCTTGCTATTGCCACAGTGCCGAGTGATGTGGGCTCGAATGCTACACAGAAAAATTGTGTGATCAACAAATGGTTGTCCTGAGTCTGGATGTTCTTCATAATAATAATAATAATAATAATAATTTGTTTATTTATTCTCTCACATAGTACATAATATTTAACATCATAATCAAACAGTCCATACAAGAAAGCAGCGAATGTATAGTCTGTGTGCGAGACTGGTCTCTGTACTAGGAGGTCCTGTATTGCAGATTACCAGCCTCTCCGTGCTCTGAATAGGTAGAATATGTATGAGTTTGTTTGTGCCGCCCAGACTTTTATTATGTTTGTATATTGGCTTCAGATCGTAGTATCAAGATTATCCGACTTACACGTAACCTGATTTGGCGCTTAATCGACCTCAGTCGAATAAGTCAGTGTGTCAACAGAAGCCTTACGTCGTCAGAAGTTTACCATATTTAGTACCAGTTTATTGATTTTAATACAGCCGTTTTGGGTATTCATCTTGGTACTTAAAAATGATACCTACTTGCGATTTCTAAAGGGCTAATCATCGACGTGTCAAAATTTGACAAGTGATTTGATTTACATAATATTGTCATCTGTTTACGCGAATGTTATTCATTGAAATTAAACTACTATATATGGATTTTATCGCGTTGTTTATTTGACACTTTATTACAAAATTTTGAAAATTTGTTACACTACTCTTACTATTTAACTTTACTAATTTTTAAGCTAATTAAATTATTATTGAAACTAATAAAACTATTTATACTATTACTATACTATTATACTATGTATATAAAGATGATATATATAGAGATGAGATTTAATGGGGTATTTATTATTGAGAATCATCTTCACAAAATTCTGGACGTTTTAAGCCCTCATTAAGGATTATTTATGAATAAGGCTGTAAGAGTTTACTTTGGCAGATTAAAGTTATAAAATCTGGGTACCTTGCATATTGTATAAGGGGACTTCGGGAGTGCTTTATTATATTCTCTCTGTTATACACACCTTTAAGTATACATATATGTGTAAAAACGTGGGCGAGAAGCGAACCTTGTAATTGTTTAACAAAAAGCTCAGAGTAAGGAAGAAATCGATGTCGTGTTCCAATCAATCTAAAGAAGAAAAAAAACGATTGAGCGCAGCTTTAATTCAGAGCAGGTGTTTTGTATGAATACAGTATAAATATGCATAATACTGACATTACCGTTACAAATCTAAATCAAGCGGAGAGTTTGAAAAACATTAAATCGCAAATATACACAACTCGGTACAATAATAATCAAAACCAATATTGATAATATTAGGGAAGTGACTACTGAAAACATTGTGTGTTCTGTTCAAATTTTGCTCCGAGGCACAGATAATATAATACTATACTAGTATCTTAGGTACCTATCAAGTTAAAGAAGATATAAAAAACTCTTTACAGATATTTAAAAATTGCATGTAAATATAATTATTTTAAAGCTTTTAATAAATATGTTGGTTTACAAAGTTGTTCTCATTTTTCCTTAATTTCATATACCATTCGAATTACGCGCATCGCTAGTCCTTATATGTAGATGTTAGTCATGAATGTTGTACGAAACATATCAAGTTCTAAAAACGATTCGGTTATTCTTATTTATGATAATGTCTTGTATCGATTTGTAATATGCTTTTTTTTTTGTTACAGGTAAGCCGTTCCGATCCACTAAACGTTTGGTTTTTGTCAGCCATTCTCAGACTGCATGATGCTTGGTTTGTAACAAGTCAGGCTGACAGCTTCGCCTGACAATAATGACTGGCGATTTTCTCCCACTCTGTCTGCACTGTGGATATATCATAGTGTATTAATAGTCGGCCTCGATGGCGTAGCGGCTAGTGTAACCGACTGCCACGCCTGAGGTCGCAGGTTCGATTCCCGCACAAGTCAAACATTTGTGTGCATGAACATGAATGTTTGTCTTGGTCTGGGTGTTTCTATGTATAAAATGTATGTATTTACAAAAAAAAGTATATATGTATGTTTATCCATTGTCTAGTACCCATAGTACAAGCTGTGCTTAGTTTGGGCTAGATGGTGTTGTGTGTATGTGATAGAATATTATATTATATTATTATATATATTATATTATTAGGTAGATACCGCAAGTTCGTTAAATTGTAAAAATATTTTGTATCGTTTCGTTCTCAGTCTCGGCTTAATTTAGTGGAGAATAAACCTCTAATTTCTGTAGAGTTTCATCACAAAAAGTTCATGACAGCCACTTGCGGTATTATCCTTTTTTATAAATAACCCCTCTATTCAAAATACATAGATTATGACGGTAATTTACAAATAATTAAATATCAATAAAATTGTAAAATATGTCAGTTCAAATGTAATGGACCTATGGCCGTGTCTATTGTTTTAAGTATGTTTTATAGTGCCATTATTCTATGTAAAATACTTCCACACCATATTGTACACGGTGAATATTATCATAGTACTAAATTCTAATGCTTGTCCATAGATTACTGAATTAATCAGCTTTTAATATAAATTCAGACGTCAGACTTGGATTCTCAAAGGCTAATATCATCAAAGGCTAATAAAATGTGTCAAAATCAAACTTATGACGAGTTATCAACAGCCAAACAAATATTGGCTGTTGCAGACAGCCTATTTTTATGTTGATCTGCCTTTCAGAAACAAGGGTAATAGTAAGTGTAATTACCTGTAGGATATACGACGAGGACATTACAGTAGGACGTTAAATAAATAATTTAGCCACTTGCTATCGCCTATCCATGTGCTGATAGTAATTGCTCCTGTGATAAGCGTGCGGGTCAAATATAAATATGTACCTATTATGTCTGGGTCTTGTATAGTCAGCAACATAAGTAGCTGAACATTTAGCAAATATGTGTTTAATGGATTTAAAATCTATGTTTTATGTATTATAATGTATTTTTGAGCTATGAGTAAACAACTATCCGTTAACTATTACTGCTATATAAAAAACTAACGTTTGTTATAATTTTAAATGATAGAGGCAATCGAAATCTCGCCTGTGTGTATCTATGTTGCTGACTGTATAATCGTATATATAATACCTACGTAGGTTCGTATATAACGTAAGACATCTGTTTTTGTAGCCACTGTATGAATAAATTATGCTACCAACTGGCCTTATGCGCTGGGATGTCAATCGATTAGCCTGTGTAGTCAATCACAGATAAATAAGGCGTGCTGTCTGTACAAGCCTTATATGTGGATGAAATAGATCGGGATCGAATAGTCAAGTAGACATTTCAAAACCTGGTACAATATTGTAAGGATGACAGAAATTCTGGTTTATTTTACATTCATTGAAGGGTTCTGCATCCTAATTTATACTAGTAACAGAATACGCATTGGATATGCAATTATCGGAAAACGTATGAGACATACGTATGTACATCTGGTTTTTTAATATCCCGAGCAAATTTTTAAGCTTTGATTGAAACATTTCTATCCCGATTTATTTGTGGGATAGACTATATCTTTGTTTTGGATTAATATAAACTATACTAATATTATAAAGCTGAAGAGTTTGTTTCTTTGTTTGTTTGAACGCGCTAATCTAAGGAATTACTGGATCGATTTGAAATATTATTTTAGTGTTGGATAGCCTATTTATCGAGGAAGGCTATAGGCTATATAACATCACGCTACGACCCACTGGGACAGCGCAGTAACGATAAACGCGGGTGAAACCGCGGGAACATCTAGTCATTATATACGCAGAAAGAAAGAAGTATTAAAACATTTTTAAGTAAACTATTACCTACTTAAACATGTAAATAAGGATCAAATAGTGCTAAAATGTCTCCACTCTGTGTACTTTCGACTTTTATTGGTTGCAAGCGATGTATAGTGTATTTGTGCGTAATTTTTTATGTTTTCTAATATATTTTAAATAAAATCGAAATCTTCTTTATCACGTTTACATGTATTCTATTGCATGATCTGAACGATGACTGCTATCCACACCGTACTTATCGCCACAAGGATGCTATTAAATGTTAAGTTATTCACATACTTAATACTTTTATTTAAGTATAAATGCCATTAAAACTAACTCTTACATTTCACTCTTAATAATGGTGACGATGTCATTGTAACTATTTTATAGAATTACTTTTATTCCCCTATCAATAGCGAACGTACGAAATGTACTAAAGCTATTTAGAACTATCAAATTAGTCTATTTACTAGTTGTACACGTTTTAAAAGCGTCTTGTTAGCAGATTTCACGTCAATTCAATTTCCTGTTTTCCTAATGCTTTGTTTCGCTTGATAATATTAAGTCAAAACGGGGCAAAATAAATGTGATCTGTCAACAAAAAACATTAATTTAACAGGTCTAAGAAATGTGTCTGTACGATCCATTAGTATGTACCAAACAAATATAATATGGCCTGATGGTACGTGGCTACTTTAACCTATGATCACTTACAATAACAAGTGAAAAATGAATTAAAATAGGATGAAAGGAAAGTAATGAAGGTAAGCGAGCTTCCGAAACTCGGAGCAAAATCGACACCAATATTGATTGTCATAAAATTAACCTTATTACTAATGACTGTACATATTCGTGGTTATGTCCAAGCTCTTTGTGGCGGTATGTACATAATGTATGCAACAACCACTTTCATTAACAGTACTAATAGAGTGTGGCGCCATTTCATTTCAGCGTCACACCGCACTTAACTAATGCATGCCGTTGACTCCGCTGTGCACTAACTCGTTGCTATGGCGAACCCCAATGATAAGAACAAGCGATTCTATCAACTGGTGAGTTTCTTTAACTTTTAAAACGAACCCTACTGCACTAAAATAACCCTATATATAATATGTGTGTATAGCCCAATAACTGAACAGTAAAACGGTAATTTTAAAACCATGAAGTACCCGGAAACCAATGCAAACCGTGCCCGCTATTTTAACAAGTAAGTATTTTATAGCGAGTTGAATTTTCTTTCTATAGGGTGTAAGTAAGGCTATAATGGACAGTAATGACAAAAAATATATACAATGGTTTTAGCTATTGTTAACGGAGGCTGAAATCTATACATATAATAAAATCGTAGGAAAGTCAAAACTGTACATTGAATATTTTTTTAAAAGAATACTTGGGGCGTGATCTACAATCGATATCGAAGCCAAAAATATAGTGTTTAGAATTTTTGTCTTTTTGTCTGTATGTATGTCCGGGCTAAACTCAAAAAGTACTGCATGGATTTACTTCAAATTTTGCATCAATATTACTAACAGGTCGGGTCAACTTAATATAGGCTACATATTATCACGCTATCACCTACGCGGGAGGAGCTGTGAATCTTTATTTTTCTTACGCATTCTGTGACAGCGTGTAATCTAACGACGCATATTTAAATGTTGTTTTTGAGTAAGCCATGCTATTATCTAGCTTTACACTATAAAAACTACGCCATTTAAGTAACTTGGGCAGAGAAATATAGTTGGGTTCCGCGGCGACAAACACTTTTTAGTTAAAATCTACGCGGACGAAGTCGCAGGTACCAGCTAGTAAATAAATATAATTGAAACTAGACATAAAACATTGATGGATTACACTATTAAATGTAATCCGTCAATGTTCCCTTACAAGAAAGAGCTAAGTCCCATTATTTGGGATTTTACAGGTATATGCCGGTAATTCATGTACCTATGCCAAATTGTTTGAATTATTAGTGTCTAAAGAAAATTTAAATTATGCGAGCGTAATTATTATGTTAATGGGATAACAAATAAAAAATATTGATAAACATTATTAAGCGAAAATATTTTTTTAATTCTGAATTGACAGTATTTGTTGAAACATCTTTCTGTATAATGTTTGAAATGATGTGTTGTGAATTATTGTTACATATTTACTTAGCATTGTATGAATTATTTAGAGCAATTAAATCAGGCTCACTCTGTCAAAATCATAGATCATAATTTTGACTGCGATGACCACTACTTCGTATTTATAAGAAAAATATTATTGTGTGTATATTACACATAATAATATTTTTCTTACTGCACATAGCCTGCAGTACCCTTGACCGTTTCTGCGTTTTAAACGGCTAATCGGTACAATTTATATGCTTTTATGTACCTACTTAAGTACCGGCAGGCATAATTGATTTGTATATTTATAACGTTTAAAAAATACTAACCAGCCACAGTTCTTATAATAAAGAATCTCAAAGGGATTTTTCTTTTAACAGCAGCAAACAACGCCTAGTCACGGCTATATTTCGCAAAACGACAGAACTTCCCAATCGCAGTACGTAACGAGCGTAAATCTAAAACTATCTCTTCAGTTCGTTTCGCAGATAAAAAGCTAATTGAAATGGGAATAATAGCGTAACAGTTTGGTCTTACATAAAGCTCAGTTAAGAAAATGATATTTAGTAATTCATTGCTGTTGGCGGAACGCAATGCGTCAACGATGATAGTTTCATGAAAAGTCGTCGACTTTTACGTTCCCAGAGGTTAGATTTTCACAACAGATAAGTCCCATAATCTGTCTGTGTGTCCTATTTCCAGGATTTTTCTTAGACTAATAAACCAATATACAGATTTTCCATCCAATTTCTTATTATCAGTCTTATTATTTTAGTCAGTAAACAAGTTAGTTATCTACTTAACATTACACCAATGTCTAGACAAAGTTTTCCGACTATTTACGTTTATGTTTTTGGCAGGATAAAATAATCATTCTATAAGGGCGATGGTTTAATATTATTAATTTGTCAGTTTAACATTTTGGTGTAGTTTATAGCAAGGTTCTTTTTGTAAGATAATATATTGGTTTTTAACCTTTCATTTAAATACCTATTGTGACTTTTCTTTATCTTTTGATATGTTAGATAAGTTTATCTAAAGATAATTTTATTGTTCTACGTTGTGAAAAATTATTTCCAATACCTACTTCAAATTCCACTAATTGGTGATATTATGTAAATAAATAAAAACTGTATAAAATATGATAGGTCATTAGGGAATCTATTTAATAGAGTTTTAAGGCTAAACCTAGTAAGTGTTTTACTTTTAGAAAGAAAGTCGACGTATCTTCAATTTTACAGTCACATTACACACATCGATCTACGTATGTTAAGTATAAATATTGAATTGTTAATTTTGTATACAAATGTCGTTAATTTGTTTCTATTCATAGTTGAAGTTGAAATGAATATAAATTTAAATAACATTCCTTAGTACGTACAATTACATTGTAGGTATTTTACCACATTTGCACCGCACACGTGTCACGATGATTTCATTTATTATCTTAATGAAAGAGCGCCGCAATCAGTGTTCATGGTTTATACAAGTAGTTTATAAGAATGATTCAACTAATTGACTATCGTATTAAGTGATCTTATTGCCCAATAGGTATGTTTTGAAAAATAATGACACATTTGCATCCGGTTATAATTATTATATTACCGATTGATTAGACAAATGTGCTTCACATATAATATGCTCGTAATGGTGTAAACCATTCTCTTATGAGTACCTATATGTAGATAGACGTCAGTGTGACGTGTGTCGACATCGCTAGATTGCCTATAGGCAATGTAGCGACACAAAACTGGACCTACATCCAGTACGAGTGTAGTTCTAGTTTTGTGTTGCTAAATTGCCCACCATTCGAACATGTTCTACCCAAAATGTGAACGTGGAGATCCTTAAGTCAATGTTACCCAATACTAATAAAATTATGAAACTTGGCAGTTTTTTTTTTTTTTTTTTTTTTTTTTTAATTTTTAATTTTGCTCGTCAAAATGACCACACTCCACCTGATGGTAAGCAGTCGTGTGGTCTAAGAGCAGTGGCCTCCACATCGCCCCCACAGTAGCCGAGGCGATGTTGAGGTCTCTACTTTGACGGCCTGAGACGATGCTTTTTCACGCCCCGCTTAAAGAACCCAGGATTGAAGGAAGAAGGAAACACGTGCCTTGGCAGAGAATTCCATGCCTTGGTCGTTCGGCAGAGATATGAGGACCCAAATTTTTTGGTACGCGCTCTAATCGACTCTAAGTTAGATAAATCAAGTCCTGGATGAACATAAAATCCACAAAATCGTCAGTGGTAGATTTTCATATAAAAAGCGACATCTTTTTAAAAAACTCAGGCGAATTTTTTTGTCTTAGGCTTCAAATTAGACGCACCTTAGATTTCGTATTAAGCAGTGAACGATATTTCACTTTCCTGATAGAATAAGATAGATACCGCGTATGGTCATCATATAAATAAAAAATAACAACATTACCACCGCGAATGATTGTTTTTGATGTCGGGTGCAGTTGGTGTAGGTATCTATAAATAGGGCACGCTCAACGCAAGGAGCACATGTGTTCAGCACACTCCTCGCCTTTCTTGTTTACATGTCATTAGCAGATTTACCGCTCAGTGTGAAGTGTTTTTGTATAGACGCGTCACAAGCTTTACAAACATTAAATCAACAGATACAATGAATACAGCCTGGGAACAATTTAAACGTGTAACATATATTATATGTATGTATTTGTAGTACCTTTAGCTTATGGTGTGGGCTTGTCATATTTCTCAAGTAAATATTTATAATTATGCATATGCATGCAGCATATGCATAATACGCAATAGCATAGTTACGTGGATAACTGTATGCATATGCTTTATCATGTATACTTCTGCATTGTAATTATTTTATGCGTGACGCCCTCGACTGGTTCAGTTCTTACCTCTCTGACAGAAAACAGAGAGTAGTTATGGGGAATCTTCGCAGTGGACTTGCTTCTGTACACTTCGGTATCCCTCAGGGAAGCGTACTAGGCCCTAAGCTGTTCATCGTATATGTGAATGGTCTCTGTGAACTGAAACTCCCGCAAACTAGACTATTCACATATGCTGATGACACGGCAATCGTTTTCTACGCCATAAATTGGGACGAAGTTCAAGTGGTGGCTGAAAATGGCTTACGAGTGGTCGCTGAATGGTTACAACGGAACTTGTTGATCCTTAATATAGACAAGACCAAAGCTATTAACTTTTCAATCACCAAAAGAACATCCCCGCATAGTAATTTTAGCCTAAAACTTCATTCGTGCACTGACCGTATCAACTGTGACTGCCCACAGATAGAACAAACAACTACTATCAAATATCTGGATCTCTTCTTGGACAGTCATCTTTCATGCTCTAAGCACCTGGAAGCCCTCAGTAGTGGGATTAGATTGCTAATACAGGTGTTTAAGCGACGGGAAAATTGCTGACAAGGTAGTTATAAAACTAGTTTATTTTTCTTTATGCCAATCCAAACTCAATTATGGCATTATATCATGGGTATCGCGGCTAAATGCTTCATAATGAGAGTGGAACGTAGACAAAGAGCCCTCTTAAAAGTGGCACTCAAGCGCCCATTTCGATATCCCACTAATCAACAGAGGAAGGATTGCTTAGGATCAGGCAGCTGTATATTCTCTCTGTTGCTTTAAGATTTCACAGAACCTCGTTAACCACCTGCACTCACAGCCGTTCCAATCGGCGAATTTACTGGCTTAAACTTAAATGTCGAAAATTGTTTGGAAAAAAATCTTTTGGCTTCATGGGACCTTACATTTACACGAAACTTAACAATACTCATAATATAATTAAATTAAAAAGAAAGAATTCCAAGAAAACGATAACAAATTGGCTATTTAATCTAGACTACAATCATCATCATCATCATCATCAGGCTATAATAGTCGACTGCTGGACATACAATAAAACAGAAGAATTTTTAAAGATATTAGAATAACAATAGACCATAATAAAAAATAAATAGAAAAACAATTATAAACTAAAACACTATAATAATAATTGATTTATTTCTCTTCACAAAACTAAACTATCACACACATACATGCATAGCACTCCACACCTCATGGCACCACACCATACTTCATCATACCACATTACATCGCGCCACATCGCACCGTACCACACCACACTTCACCACAGCCACAACACATCACACCACATCATATCACGTCACATCACACCACATAACACCAAAACACCCCACATCACAACTTTTACACTCCACTCCACGTCTCACCCCTTGTTACCAACTCTCACTAACCATACTACACAAATTACATAACATATTATTATAATTTCTTTTTGTACTTTCATCTCATTTTATTCTATTGTCGAATTATTGTAATTGATCGAAAGATGCTAGATCCCACAACACAGGGAATCCTAGTGTGGGTCTAGGGCGTTAATCCATGTATTGCTTGTTTTTATGAGACAATAAACTATTATTATTATAATTATTTTCACACATAATGGGGTACCTATATCCTCTAAGGTATAAATCAGTGACAAATAATAGTGTATAATACACTATTATTTGTCCTTTACAACTTTCCTTTATACCTTAACTTGATTGTAATTATAACAATACACTGTGTATTGTTATAATTACAATCAAGTTTCAATATGGATAATCGTTAATTATATATGGCACATACATAGGTACATTCACAGTTTGTTTGCAGAAGTGCTTTTGCCATTTGCTGTTTTATGCCTATTTAACACTCGAATCCTGACTAATATCTATACTAATATTATAAAGCTGAAGAGTTTGTTTATTTGTTTGAACGCGCTAATCTCAGGAACTAACGGTTCGATTTAAAAAAATATTTTAGTTTTGGATAGCCTATTTATCGAGGAAGGCTATAGACATATAACATCATACTACGACCCAGGCGGGCGGCGCAGTAACGATAAACGCGGGTGAAACCGAGGGAACATCTAGTTATAAATGTGAATTTGACTTTGCTTGTTACGCTTCCACGCCTTAACTACTTGACTGATCATCATGAAATTCGCATACACATTGTTAGGGGTGCAGAAAAGGAAATAGGGTACCATCATACAGAAAGCAAAGCCATGGGCAAATGGTAGTCAAAATAAATTCAATTGAATTTAATTTAAATCTACTTTGGTAGTAAGGTGACCGTATCATTTAAAATAGAAAAGTTTTAGTTTTATACTGCCCTTTCAGTTAAAACTCAAAGATTCCTTCGAAATTGCAGAGTGCGCGACATTTCCAAAGACATTTCAGTGGGTAAAGTTAGACTAGCAGACAGATAAACATTGCAATTAGTTTTTACGACTCAATAGCAGCGACTGCGCTTCACGGGCTGTTCATAGCTTAGATATAAGTTACTTTAAACTTATAAATAGTTGCCACTTGGCACTTAGTAGTTGAAATAAGGTCGATTAATCTTCTCTATGTTTATCTATGTATACTTATTAACATTTAGCTTCAATATATTGAATCGAAGTAGGTTTTACTTGGCGGAAGTCCATTGTAATAAAATTATTGGGAAGAGAGGAACCCGCTACGCACCCTCGGATTGCCTACCTCAACTTCAACAGGACCGTTTGATGAGCTCATTCGTTGCCAAACGGTCCTGAGGATTCCTCGCGCTGCGCTGAGGCGAAACACGTGTCGACGCATATTTTGTGCTCGAAGCGGAATACTGTAACTTATAAGTTGGAGTTCACCCGGGTTCCACTTTTCATCATTGGGTGCAATAGCTGCCATGAGAGCGATTATTCACAGCCGTTTGATACATCTAATGCTGGATTTCGGTCTCCCTTGCACAATTTCACAGCGATCGATGTGTCATTCGTATTAAACGGCAGCCAGCCAATTTGACTAGACCATCTATTCTCCCCAAGCTATCGAAATTCTAAACATAAGTATTGCTAGCAAATTATAAATTAAAACGTTGGGTTATTGTTGAAGATGTTGACATCATTATTTAGATAATTACTGGCCATTATTTTTAAATGATAGTAAAAATAAGTAAAGTAAAAAATATATAAGTAATAGATGATAGTATGGTAAATATTATTTTATTCGTGGGGAATGAAAAGGCAATAATTAATAGATTGTTAAAAAATATACATATACAAGGTGTAAGGGACGGTGTACCGAAAACGTTGCACAATCGTTTGTCCATAAGTACACAACTGAAGGGAAATGTCAATACAAAAATGAAACGTACGATTAAAGTTTTATGCTAGTACATTGTAATTTACACTACGCAATGTATCGCTACCAATGCAATGTGTCCGCCCGCGCTATCGTATCGCGCTTCCCGCGCACCAACGCTACGCGCGCTCACATTATCTGACGGAGCCCGGATCACCTATTTTAGTGATCTACTACAATAATAATGTAAACGTTGTGACTAACAATCGGATTGTACAATTTTATTATTGTACTTACAAAAAATTTGAATAAACTGAATAACGTCTTATAAAATTATTCTTATACGCACATTTCGTTAATGTTTGTGTAGGTAAAAACAGAAAGCCAAATGTGTTTATAAAATAAAAAGGTAGTGTGATTTACGATAAATTCTTTGAATTAACTTAAAAATTAAATTTAAATTAAACCTTATCTTACGATCTCGCGGGCCTCATAAGATATGGTTCAAAATGGCTGCCTCCAACTTGTTCACAAACTTGCGCACGATTGAGTGTTTCGGCGTGAAGGCGAGGCATCATGGAGGGGTCTGCGATAATGTCAGCTTTCAACTTTACAAATGCTGCCGTTATACGATTCTGCATTTCGTCCGCAGTAGTGCACTCACTGACGAACACTTTTTCCTTGATATAGCCCCACAAAAAAAAATCCAGCGGTGTTAAATCCGGTGAGCGGGCTGGCCACGAGTGGGGCCCGAATCGCCCAATCCATCTCCCAGGAAATGTGTCGTCAAGATATTGGCGCACTCTGAGCACGACATGCGGTGGCGTCGTGTTGAAACCAAATTTGAGGTAATTGAGCAAGCGGCAAATCTTCCATTTGATCCCATTCTGCGGCAAGGTCGGAACGTAATTCATCCAGGACAGTTGTCAGGTCTTGCTGTAGAAAATCCAAGTATCGGGGTCCATTCTAGCGCTCCGGTAAAAAGTAAGGCCCTAAAATTTTGTTGTTATAGACCCCCGCCCATACGTTTACTGACCAACGCGTTTGGTGACCCGTTTGTTGGGATGCATGTGGATTACTTCGCGCCCAAACGTGCGAGTTACGTCGATTCCACATGCCATTCCAAGTTAACGTGGATTCGTCAGTCCAGATTATGTGGGATACAAAACTTGGATGTTGCCGCTGCTGATTCATCAACCACCTGCAGTATGCAATACGCCGAACTTGATCGCCAGGCACGAGAGCTTGCACTTTATGAATACGCTACGGCCGTTGTCGATCTCTGCGTAAAATTTTATGCACAGTCCAGTGCGATACGCGAGTTCTATGGTTACGGCGCAGATGTTTAGCGGTGGTTCGCGTACCAAGGTGTGGATTACGGTGAACGGCATCGAGAGTTCTCCGCTCAGTGGAAACTCTAATCGGCCTTCCGGAACCCTCCTGATGCGGTACTATGGGTAAATTATCCAGTACTCGTTGATACGTACGAGAAATCACACGACTGTCCATAGGGTGACGAGAGTCAGGATACCGCTGGATGTAAATGCGAAGCGCCAACGAAGCATTGCCTCGTGCCTCCCCGTATGCCATGAGCATTTGTGCGCGTGCACTAAATGGCTGACTCATTATTTATTAGGCACAAACACAACTTTGTAGTTACACAAAAAAGTTATAAACAAAACAAAAACGTTAACAAAATGTTATGAACACAGTAAATAAACACAATTTAGTACACAAAATAGTTATAAACAAAATAAAAAACCTAACAAAATGCAACGAAAATAGTAAACACTCGCGAATACGAGAGATTACGTCACGTACTTCCGATTCCTGACAGTAGCGCGACCGAACTGAAGAATTCAAAAATAAATTTCTTTTGCAGTTGTAGTCATATTAGATAGGGATGAGATACATCTATCTAATTAAGTAAATCCATAGTCGATAACTCTCATAAAATATTTTTATGAGAGTTATCGGCTATCCATTAATTTTATACTTATACATAGTAATAAAATGTTTATGGCTAATTCTATTAACAAATTTTTGTTACAGTTTTGTATTTTAACAGTTAAGTAAAGATTTACTAGATTACATTACATTGTATGAATCGCTGTGTACAAAAAGCTTTGTTTTAAAACAATTAGATGGTCTTTTACATTAATTATTATTCAAAGTGATTAAATAAACTCATACATGTACATTTACGATATGAAATATCAAAACAATAATTATTTTTTTACATTTAAAATGCAAATGGGTATTGTAAAGTGATAGTAGTATAACATTTAATTACAGGCTACTTTAATCATTACAATCTTTTCAATCTACGTGACTAATTTAATAATAAATAGTGCTAACACGTTCATGTAACCTTTACTTTTAAAAGGAAAACAACTATTTTATTTATTAACCTATCCCGCTTTGTTTAATACATTTTTTTCGATATCGATCATTGATCATAGATCTTCCCTAGTTCAGTGGTAGTAGGTACGATGCGGGCGGGTTTTTACACAGCACACTATTGCCGGTGCGCAAAAAAAAGTTTTTTGCGTTGGTCATTGCCTTGTCCGCGCAAGATCAGCTGATTGGTTCAACTGTGTTTATTTTGTATGTTTGGATTACATAGCTGTTTTTCGGTATTATGTAGTTTTTATTGATATTGTCTAATATAATGGGTCGTTTACTCGTTGTGTAATCATTATCAGTTAGAAAAATGTGAAATTTTGAAAGAAAATTCGATAATTTTCCGGTGGAAAATTCCTACGTTTTCCAACTCAGAGTGATGGTCCGAAGCTAGTATTTCAGTTTTCGGTGAACCGTCACTTACACCCTGTATACAATCACGAAAAATAAAATTAAATGTAAAATAATTTTTACAACCAAAACAGTGGCGCGTCGCGATCACGGTAATGTTATCTAACAGTATTGTAACTCGGCTCTGTCCTTGAAATAATTACCTACAGCCGAGCGGTCCGCGAATACGCGCTACTTGAGTTTCTTTCTAGTTTAGTAATTGTAAATATATATTATTTTTTTTAAATGTAATTTCTTGTGAATTAGATAGGAAATAGGAAATAAAAATCATGTTATGATTTTTGATTAGTAGATTTATTAAAAAAGCAACCTTATATAATTGAGGCTGAAAAATATTTGCGCCTCAACTGAGACGTACGAAAAGCTTTATTGTTAAATTGAATAGTATAAAAAATCCGCATTCTGATAAAAGCTTTAATTAAAAATATTTTGTTTACAATTGTACTTTGTCATAATTATTATGTAAGTACTTGTACTTATTTCAATCAAATATTAACAAGTCGCACGCTTACTGCTTACAAAACCATCACAGCGTCCGTTCATCGCTGCGGCGCATTCGCGACATCTTATCTAGTCAACATTTTAGTATCATTGTTTAAGTTATATTATGTCAGGTTCTATATGACGCATACTGTTATCGGTAGCTTAGCTGATCATAACTTTGTTTTATAATGAGACGATTAGTCGCAAACTAGACACAATGAAAAAAACATTGTGTCTGGACATCAGTATGAGGATTGGCTAACAAATCAAAGCATTATAAAAGTAACTTTGAAATCAATCTATACTTTTATAATAATATTATAAAATGAAATGATTACATTTTTTGTTTGTTTGTTCGTTTGTAAGGATTTAACTCAAAAACTACTTATCTGATTTAAAAAATTCTTTCACCATTAGTAAGCTATATTATCAGTTATCACCGAGTAACATAGGTTAATACTGTCAGTAACAAAGCCGCAGGCAAAAGCTAGAGTCTTATAAGTAGTTACAAGAGACACTGAGAGCATTCAGCGGGATGTGACGTTTTCTCATTAACTAATCGTCCGATTGAATGTAATTATAGTACTTATATAATGGATTATGAGAATTAAAACATTAATTACACGTTTAGACACAATGTTTTTTTATACTTGAACTTGAAGTCCGAACAGACGTTTACAGTGTGACTAAATGTAAGGTCAAACATTAATTATGTCATGTTTGAGCGCAGTAATAACAGAGAGACGTTGTCTCGTGGTCTAACAGTGTGATAAAAATGGTAATAAGTAGGAATGAAATTACTAAGGAAAAACTACTTAAGTAGTTTATATGAGAAAACTATGTATTTGTAACATTATTTATTTTTATAACGATATTTTAGCTCGCTTTTAATACCCACACCCTTTTAGCTTCAAGTAATGGAGTGCGACCTATTGACGTCTACCGGTCACATTTTCACCCCTCGATACCCCTCTGCCTACCCCTTCTTATTAGACGTAGCGCGAACGTTTTGCTTTTTTTTTTAAAGTGCTATCGTTTCTGATGCCCAGTTGTCAATAACCGATGCTAGAAACACTAAAAGTATACAAGTCTTCCGTATGGCATGCCTTCGACATCCATAGTGGGATTGTAAACGATAAGACTTAGGTAGTAATTTTAGTGATCTTAAGTGTAAATTACGCAACATGTGTTGTTTTGATATATTCTGAAAGTATCTGGTTAGCTACTGAGATTTTTAAGTGAATTCACGCATATATTTTTATAAATATGAAATTATTGTCTGCCATCGTGTAACATCAAATTCTGTATATTGATTTCACTGTATATAATGCCTTTTTAAGGGTGATTATAAACTTATATCGCATCTTAGATCGTGTATGTCCTTCAGACCGCAAACCATAATGAACGAAATTCGGTCAATCTCGACAGGAAACAGACATCTGCGCATAATAATATACCTACCTTTTACAATGCCACTAAAAACAGTGTGTGCGCAAACACAAATGCACTCTTTATTACTTCGCTCTCGTTGTCTAATGGGACGATGAAATCTGTCATGACTTGAGAGAAGTGCAGTACCAACAACCAACGAATTTCAATTTTCTTAAATTTAATTTTTCAATTTAAGTATTTTTCGAAGCACGGAGATGGATTACCATTAACTGCCTTACCCCAGGCTACTACTAAAATTCTTGCCAGAAAATTCCAATAAGCTTACGTCGGTCCGACTCGGAATTCGAACTTGGGATATACACAATACCATCGAGACACTAATAAAGGCATAAAAACCGTGAGCTAATTGACAACCTCAATGGCGTAGTGGTTAGTGTAACTGACTGCCACGCCTGAGGTCGCGGGTTCGATTCCCGCACAAGTCAAACATTTGTGTGCATGAACATGGATGTTTGTCTTGGTCTGGGTGTTTCTATGTATAATATGTATGTATTTACAAAAAAAAAAGTATATATGTATGTATGTTTATCCATTGTCTAGTACCCATAGTACAAGCTTTGCTTAGTTTGGGCTAGATGATTTTGTGTGTATGTGGTAGAATATTATTATTATTATATTATTAATTGTAAGGAATTTCAAAAGTAAAAGTTATCATCGTATAGAATTAAGCTGATTTGGTCGCATTGTAAACAATCATCAATTACGAGTACACCGTTCATTGGTAATTGCGAGAATGTGTAATTCTCCGTATAAATCTCACAAGTTCGCAAGTTTGTATGCAGCGACACAATGACGCAACCTTGTCATCGTCATTGCATACAAATATGGTTGTTTGTTGAACATATTTCGCTTCGACATTTTTAGTTTTACATTCCATATTCGCGTGTCCATGTCTTTCTTTATGACATGCTTGGAGGCTGGTATCAATTCGGAATTTATAGTATACTAGCTGTCCCGACAGACGTTGTCCTGTACAAAAAATTTCATCAAATTCGGTCCAGCCGTTTAGGAGGAGTTCAGTGACATACACACGTACAGTAGAATTATATATATAAAGATTAAGATAAAGATTAGCCAGAATGGTGTACTTAATAGTTTCAGTACCATAATGCTTTGGTAGTTCAATGATACTGTCGATGGGATGATCCCCAATTTAATTACTGAATTTTCTCGATTTTATATGTAATATGTTTATGTCAATTTTCTATCCCTCAGGGACAGTACTTTTTTCTGCATGAAAGGTACCCTATGTCCTTTTCTGTTACCCTGACAACGTTGTCAGGGTAACAGAAAAGAATACACGTGTATGCAACATTTCATACTGATCAGTCGAGTACATAAGGCGTGAAAGCGTTACAAACAAACTCACATTCGCATTTATAATATTAGTTAGGATATATATTATCTAGTATCACGAAATCTGGATTGCGTTTACGTTTGACCTAAACATTATCAAGTTGTAAGTGTAACGCACGTTTAAATAAATAAGACCGTCTTCAAAACTCTAACAATACGTTTGCGGCGTTAGTTGGTACGTCGTAAACACCCTATTTGGGTTAAGTTTAAACGCGTATGAAAACCAGGCCAATGGACCTTAGCATTAACAACAATGCTGGTACATTTCCCTCTGATTTGAAATGCGCGGCCCGCTGGGAATTTTTATTACTTACTATGTATTCTGGTTTACATTATCCTACTTTAGTTAGCGGGCCATGTACACTGTTATATATTATGTCGGTTAAATAAAATTTTACATTTATTGCCATATCGAGGATTATGATACAAATCCGTAATTTGGAGTTGTAATCTTTCTAGGGTGGTTACTTGTCAATGTCGGGGCGAACACGGAAATATACGACAATGATTACGTGCTAAAAACAAAGGAGCATGCCCATTTCTGGGCCCACGTGTTATAGCCAAAATGTTTACTGCAAAAATAGCGTCATTTCATCACTAAACAAAATCACAAAAAATAAATTAAATTTACAATGGTTAATTGTAGAAAAAAAAAATGTTAATTAATTACGACTTAATTTGTAGTTAAAGTCATGTGCTACAATCAATATTTTAACTGTAAACTGTTTGTTATTTTATCAATACACAAAATCACAAAGAACTATATTCAATTTACGATGATAAAATAATATTTTGCTATATTATTGTAACTGCATTGTTGGCAGCCGTACAGTAGGCTGCTGCGACTGCTTACCATCAGGTGGAGTGTGGTCATTTTGACGAGAACCTATGAAGAAGAATAACATAGTTTTTCTTATATATCTTAATGAATTCCTGTACATGTGCTAGATAAACAATTATATTGACAAAGTATGATTTTGTTCTTTTGCACGCATATCGGTATTCTGTTTTAGGTTGATCTATTATGTATCTATGAAAATATTTGTATTCCTGGTTAACATTTTAACAATCTAGACAAAAGATAAAATAAATAAATAAAGTAATGTTTTTAATTTTAAACAACCTATTACCTGCACATAATCAATGTTGTAACGAGGGTGGTGTCCCTGGCACAGGGCGCAGAAATAAAAGAGCCCTCTGTTTCACAAGTATTCGATTGAACCGCGTTCGATAATCGTAATATTATTGAAACAAAATGCTATTGATATTAACGATAATGGGACTGAACTGATGCATACCTTTCTTTTTTTTTACGTGGCGGAATGCAATGACGCTTACCCCTCCGCGGGGGCGGGCGGAGGGGTTATGTCGGACTCGCCCGGATAAAATAGAAAGATGGAATAAGAATAATGTACCGCCCGGAATACCGACTAAACCTACCACGGTGTTCCTCGACAAAACCACTATCGGCGGGGCCACGCGAATCACTTGCATATGCGGTCACGATCCCGCCGAGGTTTCGGCCCGCCGTATGAAACGGGAGGCCACTACACGAAAAGACCTACTCTAAGATCACCTACTAAAAGTAATCCCCTACTGTCCCCCCCACCCCCTAGCGGGGAGACAGACACGACACAGAGGCGCGCGTGGGAACACGCACGCCGCTTCTCGGACCTGGTGCTGAACGGATGGCGGGCAGGCCCACAAAGCCCGCCACCTCCAGGTCAAACCTCAGGGTGGCTGGAGGTCGTCTTGCGCCCTCCGGCGCCCGGCTCTGCAGTTGGAGAGAAGGTTTAAACGCTCCCTCTCCCGCTCCGCCGCCTCCTTGATGGAAATAACTACCTCACAGAAGGAGGCGACGGCGTTCCACCTCTCACTCCGGACCATAGACTGAACTACGGCCGAGTGCGAGAGGGCAACCAATCCGACTGCCGCGATCAATTCACGCGCTGCGATGCCCAGGCAGGGCAATCCACCAAAGTGTGCAGCGCCGTGTCCTCAACAACGTCGCGGCAGCCGCCACAGTGGTGACAACCGGGCGTCTCTTGCCAGCCTATGCGACACAGGAACTGGCCAAAGCAACCATGACCAGTCATTACCTGTGTCAACCGGAAGGTGAGGGCGCCATGCCGCCTCGCCAGCCACTCCTCAAAGACGGGACTTACCGCCACGATCGTGGCGTGCCCGATCCATTTCCTAAAATAACCTAACCTAGTTACACATTCGAATAAAAAAATCTCATTATTGCAATTGCCAATTTTAATGAAATAAAGCAGAAGTATAATTTACGTATTTATCTAACAAATGCCACCAGTTTTATGACTATAACAAGTAGGCCCAAAGATGTAGGAAAAATGGGTGATCTCCTTTGGTTTGAAACTGGATAAAAAACAAATCGTCAGGCAATAGCTTTTCTATAGTAGGTATCTGATAATGACATATATATTATTTAAGCCGTTACTGTTCTATTGTTGGGCCAAAGATCAACTTAATTAGGTTTTCATCTGCACTGGTGTCTTTCTCTATCACTTGGCGTTCTACCAGGAAGGCTTACTTGTCATATCATTAATATTTATCCAATTTTTAGCTAACTAATGATTTCATTTTGTTTTTTCACAGACTCTAGCTATACAGAAAGCTATCAACGCGATCGAGACTCCCGTGAAAGAGAAACATGTCCGGAGTACTATCATCGGAACCTTCCAGGAGCAGAGCGCCATCACCTACTGGGTAATTATGTTTTACATCTGAATCTTATTTAGCAATAACACAGTCTGGAAAATTAAGACAGAGGAAAGCATTGGATACAAATATTAAAGGGTTTCTATATATTTTGCCAGTCCTCTGCTTTTAAAATTTTTATATATAGAACGAAAGAATCCCTACATTATAACAATCGTTTGGTTTGGGATAAAAGTGTATGTATCGATTTCTTGATCATAACATAAGGCATATCAATAACATAAAATCACGTAATTGAAAACGTAACTTAATCTTAATATCTACTTACTGTCTCGCAACAGCCAAATATGTTTGTTTAGAAAAATTTGTTATCTGCTAATGATGCGTTTCCTTCGTCGTGACTGTCTATTGTCTGTGTCTATTGCAATTTTCACAATTTCGTATACAATCTGATAAAAATGTCAGGAAAGTCCAATACCTTTACTATACTTCCAGTAATTAAATTATTTCCTCGAGTCAATATTGCAACTAACTTACTTCTGTAGCTTAATAAGATGTCACACGTTCATGCTAATGGAGTTACTCGTGCACTGTCCCAATTACTCATACTTAATGTGACAGATGCCTCACATAAATCCATCTAGATTTATAGCACTAAATCTACTGGGCTTAGTTGCATCCCATTTGGTACGATCATGTTTCCAAAGATAACTTGTGAATGTCAAATATATTGCGAGCGGGCATTTAAAAGAAAGTGTAACAAAATATTGCACTGAGAACAAATTCAGTAACTTGGTTTGTTTCAAAAAATAAATCAAGTTACTACCAAATCTACTAGAGACGAAGTGCAATCCGCCTCTAGTAGATTTGGTACGATCATGTTCCCGAAAATTACTTGTGAATGTCAAATGTCTTTACGAGCAGGCATTTTAAAATAGTAATAAAATCGTTCAGTAAGTAAAAATTCGGTCACACCGTCTCTAGTAGATATGCAAAGCTCGTGCTTTGTAAAGGCGTAGTTAAGGTGATGAGAATTATCATGCGTTTTTCTCGAATACAGATGGTTGCCGTCCGTCTGCCATTCCAAGACAACCGCATCGTAGCATGGAAGTTCTGCCATGTGACGCACAAACTGCTGCGGGAGGGTCACCCCGCCTGCCTCGATGACTCGCAGAGACACATCGGCATGATCGAAAACCTCGGCAAGCTATGGGTAAGTGGGAAATAATTGCATATTTAGCACAAATGTCAATCTAACCCTGTCCTAACCTAATGTGCTCTCTTAAGCTGGCCGCAAACATACGGTTTCCTGATCAGGTTTCCGAAACAGGGATTGAGATTCGTCACTCCGTCAGCTTTGCGCAGACGTTGGGTTTTTTTCATCAGGAATTAGTATTACCAGTACGTACAGTAACGCCACCGTGTCTAGCTAGCTCTGTGTGCCTAGTGCGACTTTGTTTTACGTTAACGCGATCGATACGTTTATGACGTTCGGCGCTCCGATTGGCCCGCTCCAAGCTCTTGGCCAATCAAAGAGCCAAACGCGGTAAACGATCGTGTTAACGTAAAAACAACTCACACTAGGCACCCTGATGTTTTCAGAATGGTTTTCGTTCGTGTGCGGCGGTACATATAGAATGTTAGCGAGCGCTGCGTTCGGAATGACGTCATTCGGTTTTTTCCCGTTATTCATTCAGAACACACCGGCGAGGTTCCGAATCGAACGAAGGGAATTATTTTCGCACGGAAAATATAAGAACGTGTGCGGTATATAGCAAAATTATTTTCGCACGGAAAATATAAGAACGTGTGCGGTATGTGCATTCGGGTATCCGAATCTGAATCCCTGTTTCGGAAACCTGATCAGGAAACCGTATGTTTGTGGCCAGCTTTAAGCTCAAAGGGTTGTGACTTTTATAACTGCTATGATTAAGTCTAATTACAGCAATTTTAATGAGCCTTGAGAATTGATTAGTAAGATAAGATAAATCAACAATTAAAATAATAAGATATTTAGCTAAGTACATGACAAATAACTATTTAGGAAAAGCACACAAAAGCAACTTTTTTTTAGATATAACTTATGGTCGCTATATTGAGTTGGAACCTCAGTGACATGCACTTGGTATTATTTTAACATTTTAGTTTAATGTATTTTCTACACTTTTAGTATACGTGTATATACATCATCACAATAAAAATAATATATATAGACCGCACGTTGGCTCATCCCTTAATTTATCCCTAAATATTATTATGGATTTCGAAAATCAATTAGGTACACGATGGCCACAATTCACAATCAGTGCCCAAAAAAGAAACACCGCCGTCCGCTCTGTTATATCATTTATGAGACTTTGATTGCTATATCTGGAACACTTTCGTACACGTTTTCGTCGTCATATGTCTTTCGTGGAAAAACGTATCACTTTATCAACCTTCACATTTTCGTAGAAGTAAAATTATAGATTAGCAATCAAATTGCATTGTGTTCAACAAAAGAAATTTCATCATGTTTTATTTTTTGTACCAGTGCGATGATATTGCAATAAGGGTGTAACTATGTACATACTATTGTTTATAATATGAGATTATTAACCGAAGGCTTCGAAAATTAGAACCCTTATAAACGGTTCTTTTAGAAAATTACATATAATTGGTTTGACATTTTCTTTTATTTGGCGTTGACTTTGTAGTCCATCTGCATACGCCTGAATGTTAGTTATACGCAGAGCAATTAAACAGAAATATTTTGTTCTTTAATCCTAACCCAATAAAGGGTTGACCCACTGCAATTTTTATTAAATGGTTTATGTCGCCCGTGAGAATTTCGTAAGCGGTATCGGCAAACTATAGATTTTCAATTATGTTTGGCAGGGTTTTTATTGTCGACAGGTCGTCGAAAATATTTTCAATAAGTTTTACACCTCTATCTAGTCTAGTTAATCATCTCTCGACACCCATCGACATATTTGATCATTGGCATAATTATCTTTCTAAAACTGTGGATTAGTTTATTAATGTGTCCGCTAGAGGCTCTTACAGAAAAGAAGACATGGCAAAAAATAAACGTGTGTGTGTGATGCTCGGAGTTGTAGTAATGATAATAAGGTTACTGATACGTCATGTGATAGTCTATTTAATATTTAACTTTTATAATTCCCAGGTACATTTACGAGAGGGCTACGGCAAGCTGGTTCATCTGTACTGCAACCTACTGGTGTGTAAGCTGAAGTTCCACTCACGCAACCCAAGGTTCCCAGGGAATATGCAGCTCACCGCCGATGAGTTGGACGCCATCGCTGAGAATGACGTCAATAACTAGTTAGTTATATAATATAATGTTATTTTTCTTGCACTATAGATAAATCATGTGACATGAAAGACTATAAATATTGGAAATAAATAAAATAATAATATTCTTCAGACCGCATTTCGGTAACGGCGGCCAATCATAACGGAGACTGGCCATCTGCGCAGGAGATATTATAGTGCACAAGTATGTGCGCAAATACAACAATATGTAATAACTTTCTAACTCCGGGCTGCTACTGAGATTTCTTGGCAGAAAAATGCAATAACATACGCACTCTTAATAAAACAAAGACTTAACTTGAAATTTAGAAGTAAGGCAATTTGAACTCTAATTATTGTGACACTATAAATTCTAATATTAAATCAATCTAAAACCGTAGTTCCCAAAGTGGTCCAGATAGACCTCCCGGGGTCCACGAGAGACTCGACGGGGGTCCACGTTGGCGTGACAACAAAATGGGGGTTCACAATTCGTAAGCCCACGAATTTCTTTTTGCTATCGATAGTGAAGAACTAAAATGCTGGCTTGACTTCACCTGTCAATGTAGGCAGATAATATTTTAAGAAGCTCGGCGACTGTTACTTGTAAAAACTTGCATATTCCATATTCAGTACCAGTGGTCTCGAACCTTTCAGTAGAGAATAATATAAATACGAATGCCAAGGAATATGGTAGAAATGTAGCTACAGGGGGTCCACCAGAACCAGCTAAGTTTTGAAAGTGGTCTATGTGATGAACAGTCTGGGAACCTCTGATCTAAAATATTCAGATAAGTCTCTGTTTTTAGTAAAAGGGCGATATAATACCCCATGATCACGTTAATACCCGTTTCGTTTCATTGTTATAGCAAATTATGTACTAAAAAAGAGAGAGTAAAGAAGTTATTTATTTACATTTTTGTTTCAGCTTCCAATTATGCGTGGAGCTATTCGACTATATGGATGACATACTCAACTTGCAAGCAGCAGGTTTGTTTAATGCATTTTAACTGACAATCGACATCTATAGTTTTGGCAATGTTTATAATAATATCAACTCTGTATATAGCAAGGCCTACCCCCCTTCACAAGGTGGACCTACGATCTAGTTAGGGTCATGGGAATCGGTTGGATGCGGGTGTCTCAAGACCGAGCGATGTGGAAGGCCATGGGAGCGGCCTATGTCCAGCTGTGTACGTCTTTCGGCTGAGATGATGATATAAAGTGTCCCACGGGGCACAAGCTTCTTCTCACTGTGAGAAAACTTAGACTAGTCAACCATGCCCAGTGCGGGTTGCTAGACTTGACATATCATCGGCAACTTTATTGGGAACTCACACATGCATTACCTCCCAATTTTTACTTCACCGACAGTTATTAAGACTGTAATGTAAATTTCTATATTTATTGTGGTATATACGCCTATTGACGATGCCTATAGATACTAAGCAATGTGAATCATTTTGAATCCTAACTAATATTATAAATGCAATCGTGAACCTAATGTAAGCTACACTAACTGTTGACTACACTCCTTTTTAAGTGGACGGATGGCGTAGTGTTTTAAGTGGCCACTGCCGCCGCGCCGAGTGTTGAAGGTTCGATCCCCATACGGGACAAAAATTTGTATGATCCACAAATGGTTGTTCTTTGTGTCCGTATTTTGAATGTTTGTAAAGTCCCCCGCGACACGGGAATTATTCCTAATGAGGGAGATGTCTCTTGCAAATTATGCATGCCAAGCCGCGGGCAAAATCTAGCATGGAATAATAGTGAATGTAATGTTGGTACAGTGTTCGACAGTCTGGGTAACGCGCGAGCAAATTCCATGACGGCGAGCGGTCAGTGCCGGCTCGCGGCGCTGATCCCGTGTGCGCAGGACGCGTCGCAGATCTACGACTGCAACGTGCGCCTGCTGTTCCGACTGCACGCCTCGCTGCCGCCCGACACACTGTCCGGACACCGTGAGAGGTCAGACTTTATACTTGACTGTATAACCTTATTGCTATTAACCTACTGAGTCGCAGCGGCGCACTGGCGGCCAGACACAGTAGATTTGATATTATGTATGGCATTACCAACAATTAACAGGTTATTGATAATAATAAGTGAACTGCGATTGCATTCCGATTACTTTTCAGTCAAAAAGGCTTAGCCCTTAGTTAAGGTTTATTTAGTGATTGAATAATTTGTTGTTTAAACACTAAATAAATCTTAACTAAGGAATTAATTCAAAGCTATGCTACGCACGCAGGCCTTGCTTAGAAAGCTTTCTTTTTTACTCAGACAAGCTATTAAACAGAGACAAATAAAGCCTTAACTTTAATAATATATACAGTTCTCATTTATAGCACTTAAATTTTCTCAAGGGTTTTCAGTTAAAGTGAGGTATTGATAGCATCATATTACTCTGTGCAAATCCGTCACATTACGCTATGCAAGTATTAAAAATTTGAAAATGGTTTTATCATTTCATCTATAAACATATATAGCAATTTGATCATATCAAATATATGATATCGGGCCAATATAAAAAATTACAGGCCAATATCCAAATTTTCTCTAAAATTTTTGAGAGAATTATTTACAATCAGGTCTATGCGGCGTTACAGTCCTATTTTATTCCTGAACAGCACGGATTTTTACGCCGAAGGTCTACTGTAACTAACTTATTAGTTTTAATGATTTCATAACATCGCATATGGACTGCGGAGCACAAATGTACGCCATTTTTACTGACTTCAGTAAAGCATTTGATCGTATTGATAATTTGTTACTGCTGGAGTAGCTAAACAAGGCTGGTATACACGTTAACTTGTTCAGGTGGTTCTTTCCATATATTACAAACACATCCCAGGCAGTTGCAATTAATGGCTTTACATCTGCTTGGATGCCGATTCCTTGTGGTGTACCGCAAGGGTCTTTGTTAGGCCCATTGCTTCTTGTGATTTTTATCAATGACATAGCCTCATGTTTTAATCATGCCAACTTTCTATCATATGCAGATGTCACAAAAATATTTATGGCCGTCAATAGCCCATCCGACTGTGCACTTTTACAAAGCGATTTGATCAAATTTGTACAATATTGTACTGATAATAACTTAGATCTGAATATCTCCCAAGTGCTTTGCAATAAACTGTTCTCGAAAAATTAAACCCGATCAATGTCTGTATACTATTAATAATAAACCACTTACAAATGTAACTACCATAAAGGACCTTGGATTAATTCAGTACTCAAAATTGGTATTTGATAAGCATATTGACTCTGTCGTAAAAAAGGCATATAAATCTCTGGGTTTTATTATTAGATCAACCTCAAAATTCAAACATATTAAAGCAATTAAAGTTCTTTATTGTGCTTTGGTGCGCAGTACCCTTAAGTATGCATCAGTAGTTTGGAACCTGCATTACAACACATACGTCGACCGTATTGAATCCATCCAGAAAAAGTTTTTAAGGTACTTGCAGTATAAGAGTAAGTGGTATTGATCATGGATATGATACTAGATGTAGAAGACATCATTTTCTACCATTGAAAGATAGACGTACTGTATCCGACGTTATAACACTTTTGAAAGTAGTAGGCGGAGATGTCGATTGCTCTGCTTTACTTACCAAAGTAAATATTTGGGTACCACGTAAACTACCCGTTCGGCACAATCAACCATTAGCATTATCGCGAGCCCACACTAATTACCGACAAAATTCTTTTATTATTCGTGCGAGTAGATCTGTCAATGATATCTCAAAAAGAAATAGCGAGTTTGAGATGTTCAGAACTAAACCCTCACAGGTAAAACAATGTTCTCTCTCGATTTTTCGGCCCAAATCTAAAAAGTGCGACAAACTCATAGGATAAATACTTTTCCTGTTTATTTTTATGTATAGTTTACACATTTAAATTCTATTTGCGAATACCTGTCAATAGCTATGATGTTATTTGTTTAAGTTTTTAGCCTTTGTATTTCAAGCTGTTGGTATTCCGAAAACAATAAAATAAAAAATAAATAAAATAGGTTCTTTTATAAAGGTGAAATTCAAAAATTTTTGAAATAGCTTATTTTTTTATAACCTATGCCTTTAAAAAATATCATTTCGTTTTTGATAAAGTTTTCTATTATCTTCTTCTATGTTAGATTCCGACAACAGTTTAAGAAGCTAAGCTCGTTCTACAAGCACGCGAGCAATCTGCAGTACTACAGAAACTTGCTCTCGCTGCCTGTGTTGCCATCCAACCCGCCCAACTTTCTGTTACAGGTATGTTACACTTGAAACTTCATATTCAGTTTAAGTATATAACAAATGTCACATAAAACTGGCTGGTGCTATAAGTTTAGTGCTAATTTAGAGATATATGGCTTTATTCATATAAAGATCAACCTCGTATCCACTTTAATCCATTTGCGTTAAGAAAATAGTGACTCATCAGTGCAACTGCAAAGTAAAGGCGTATTAATACTGAGGTAAAAATTAAACCGTTAATATTAAAGGAAACTTTTTATTACACAGTATTTTCAAATATTAAATTAAGTAATTATTTTTAAATGTAATCAGAATCGTCAGAATTTTCATCAACATTTATAATAAAAGAATTCTGTTTCGCGAGTTTCATAACATCATCTAAGTCCCACATGTTTTTTTCTTCACTGACCACGTGGTCACAGCATTTCTTCCATTTGTTTGAGTCTATTGTTGCTATTGCGTCATAAAACAGCTTTTCTACACCTTTAAGTTTAAATGTTGAGTTATTGGCATCAATATATTTTTTTATTTGGACCCACACCAACTGAATTGGATTGAGTTTACAATGGTACGGCGGCAGGCGAAGAATCTCAATGTATTATATTGCGGGGCAATTTCACCAGCTTTCAACATAAGTTCCTTTTTTTAAATAACTCATATCCATTGTCACGCCTTTACTTTGAAGCCAGTCTATTATCTGCTGCTAATGCCATTGAGATGTCGGTATCTTCTCGGATTTAACAGAGTGATAGGGAGCGTTATCCATGACGACAACGCTTTCCGGTTTAAGTTTTGGTATTATGTTTTTGAACCAGTTTAAACATTTTTTGCCGTCCATTTCTTCGTGGTAATCTTTTGTTGAATTAGATTTAAATAATAGCAATCCTTTCACAAATCCTTTTTTACTTCCAATGTGCAAGACGATCAGCCTTTTACCTTTTCCCGTAGGAGCTCCCGGACCGTTAGATAAACCGGCTCGATAAGCATCCTTCTTATTCTTGATCGTTGAATCTACCCATGCCGTTGTTTTAATGTGTCCAGCGTTTACCCACGTTTCATCAAGAAAGTATATATTTTTATTAGCTACCCTGTGTTCTTTAATTTTTCTTAGATATTTTCGTCGCCATATAACGATGTCGTCTCTTTCTAGTAATAATGATATGCTCACCCGTTTCGCAAAATCGAAACTAAGCTCGTGGAGTATTTTATGGAGGGTATTACGTTTGAAAGGTGGAATATCTGCATCAGTGTCATAACTTTTTCTAATGTCGGGTACTCGTTTTTTATAATGAATGCACTTTTTTCCTTATAGCACATTTGTCTAAGTTATCAAATTAGTCAATCGTAGATAGTCGAGCTCTTTTTTTACAGGCTCTTTTAGAGCATTCGTTTCCTTCTGTTCTTTAATAATTTTATAAACAATATTTACAGAAACACCGCATGCACTAGCCGTTTTCACAACTATACTCTCCATAGTCACGTTTTGATCACCACACTGTTTAAAGTATTTACCTTCGCAACCCGAAGGCTAACGATACCCTAAGGCTAGACCAGTGTCAGGATATTAGAGGGCACTGACTTCCCAATAACGACTGCCATAGATGTTCATGGCAGCCGAGACCGACGGCTTAACGTGCTCTCCGAGGCACGGAGCAGGCGATAATTGTCAATCAATACGCACATAATTTCGAAAAGTTATAACTTTCCGAAAGTCAGAGATGCGCGACGTGGGTTCGAACCCGAGACTCTCTGCATTGCAGTCTGTTGGTCTCGCCACTGAGTTATCGCTGCTTTGCTGTGCGGCAGTAATATTTTTATATAAAAGAAAAAGAATAAAAGGCCGGGCAATGGAAGCTCAATGCCGCTTCATGGTCAAACAAAAAGGCAATTGTGTAAGGGTTCTGACTGATATCCGTATCATGCAAAGTACGGTTAGGCGGCAGATAACTGAACTTTCAGGCACTGGCAGAGGTTTCTGTCATGTATAGGGGATTTTAAACCAAGTAAAGGCATTAGGGCGCAATAGGAATTCGTAACAATTCGATAGCCACACTGGACAAAACTTTGTATGTTTCACAAATAGTTGTTCGGAGTCTGGATGTTTTTGTGACCACAGAACATATACGAGTAGTTAGAAGTGTGAAGTGGGCGTGGTACGCGCGCGATCGATTATGCTGTGGTGCCCATAACATCTTGGACAAATCGGCTTGTTTTGCAATAACGTTAAAAAACACGAAACTATGTCGAACTGTGAAATAATAGAATATAAAAATAATATTAGGAATCAAAATTTATTGAAAAGATATTTTTCTATAATCGATTTGTATGATATTGTACGAAAGGATAATATTGGTAACCACATTCACAGCACTAGCTTACTTCTATCTCTTTTTCCAGAATAGTTGCCTTCATAAAAAAGAATCCTTCCTAATGAGTTAGAACAAATCAGAGATATTAGATTATTGTGTGTCTCAGAATGGACGTGGCTCCGGCGCACATAGGGCGATATGTGGCGACAGCGGTTTCGGAGAAAATTACAAAACTTAACATTTCTATCTACTTAAATATTTGTGTTCGTGACTGTTGTTTGAATGTTTGTGAAGTCTTCCCTGACACAAGAATTAAACCAGGGGCGGGCTTTGTTTCTTTAATAATTTTTTTTGTTGTTTTCCTCGGGAACAGTAATTTTTTTCGGGATGAATGGTAGCCTATGTCCGTTTCTGTACACCTGACAACGTATATGCAAATTTTCAGGATGATCGGTTCAATGGTTTAGGTGTGAAAAAGTAACAAACAAACAAACTCATTTTCGCTTTTATAATATTAGTTAGGAGTTAGGATTGTCTACATCTGATTGTTAACATGAGTTATTTATGTTATACTAGCAGTTGTCATGATCACCTATTAGGAGGAATATGAGTCCTGAGAAACTAGTATTTTTTAGGTTTAGTAGTTTAGGAGTCAGCTGTCCAATTTGTTTTTATGTTATTGTTTGTATAACTTTTGTCTTTGTATTTCTAGTTATACTGTGTGTGTTAAATGTCCAATAAACTCTATTATTATTATTATATAATTGATATTTTACCCAGAGCGACTTCGGCACGTACGTGACACCTGTAGTGAGCATACCGGAGCCGCCACCAGACGAAGTGGACCACGTGGGGTCTCTCATCGACACTTCCGACACACTCAGCCAGGTATCTATCTCACCTTTAGGTACTTACTACACACTACATTTTTGCCCGCGGCTTCGCTCCCTGAAATATAGGTTTGGTTTGGTTAGAAACAGTACTTTTTTCTGGATAAATCTCTATGTCCTTTTCTGTTACCCTGACAACGTGTTTGCGAAGTTTTATGATGATCACTCGTGTAGTAAAGGGAGAAACAAACTCACATTGACATTTATAATATTATAGTAAGAAATACAATACGAAAGGGGAAAGCAGAAGTATATCGGAATAAAATTTCGTCCGCTGTGTTTTTGGTTCCTGTTGCATACTATTATTACTGCTGTTTGTTGCTGGTAGGATCAGCTGAAAATCAATGTACAGTGTATACTGAGTTGGATCCTTCGTCGCACATATTGGCTGTGTATGTGGGTAAAACAAATATAAATAATTTATACCATTTATGTTTGTCTCACTGTAGTAATAGGGAGTGAGCCAATTGCGATTTACCGGGCACAATTTTCGATGAAGCTACTAAAAGATTCTCAATAAAAACCAACATGCCCGACCTGGAGCCCAAACTTAGGACCTAACGATTGCTTCGTTTTGTCAGCTTTCTTTTATAAGTCTATTTATTGTACACTTTTGAGGTGTTGGCTGATACTATATTTTATACTATAAACACTACTACTAACTAAACGATGTCACGTTTAGTTCACATTCGTCGATAATAACACCTTGACAGTTTAGGCCCGGCGCTCATTGTCGGCATCGGCACGGCTGAGGATTTTAGGTGATAAAAAGCATTATACATTAACTTTATGGCAATAAAGTAGAAATTTCCATGATATATGATCGTAGTAACAAAAATACCGCTTCGGTATGCTTGAGGCTACTGCATCGGCAGCTTTGAGGATACTTCGGGATACTTCGGGATCCTTCGGTGCGCCGTCGCCCGCCGCGCCGCCGCCGTCGGCGCCGAGGCAACACTCGGGGCTTGCAAGCTTGAGGACGGTGCGGCATGCTTAAGGACGCCTCGTCATCCCTAAGAACGTTGCAGCATGCCAAGGCATAGTTTCCGACAGTGTGCGCTCGCATGTAGGGATGCCGAAGGATCCCTTTCCTTGCCGATGCCGATAATGGGCGCCGGGCCTTACACTATCTTCTATGGTTTAAACTACAATTGACATTATTTTCCTTCCTTTATTTAGAGCCGCTATACTATGCCAGTGAAGAACAATTTTAATAATATGTAAATACTACTATTATTATTATATATTTATTATTATTATTCTTTGTAATGTACAGGCTCCTTCGGATCATATGGACGACTTTGATGCCCGACCCTCGCCGTCACCGCAGCCCGACCCTATCGTAGAACGGGACAGACTTATTGATCACTTACAGAATGAATTGAAACGCATGAGGTATGACGCTTTATTACAACACTGGATGTTGTCCGCGGCTTCACGTTAATGTAGATTTTGTCAATATATTTATATCCCTAGGGAACAGTACTTTTTCTGGATGAAAAGTATCCTATGTCCTTTGCCGAATCCCCGATAATGTGTATGCGAAATTTCATGATGATCGGTCGAGTAGTTAAGGCGTGAAAGTGTAACAAACAAACTCACATTCGCATTTATAATATTAGTTAGGATGTATCTAAAAATATAATCTATTACATTCGCGACTTCGCTTGCGTAAATATAGGTTAGGTAAGATTAAGAACAGTACCGTTACCTGGATGAAAGGTATGTGACCTATGTCCTATTCTGTTCCCCTGACAACGTGTATGCGAAATTTCATGATGATCGGCCGAGTAGTTAAGGCGAGCAAGCGTAACAAACAAACAAACTCACATTCGTATTTATAGTATTAGTTAGGATTAGTCACACGGCTCAAAAATAAAAGCAAGAAGGCAGAGTTGTATTATATCCACATTTCGCTATGTTTTAGTCCTAATTTCAGACTGTACTACTACTGAGAATTTCAGGACAGAAAAATGTATACACACTTTGCCCGACCAAGGAATAGAACCCGAGACGTGAACAGCAGTCGTATTTACTACCGCTGTTCCTCCGAGGCATTGGCAGTGTTGTTAATGATAATATTGTTTTATTCCACAGGTCTGAAGTATCACAGCTAGTGCAGGAAAGAAACACGATGATAGGATCCATGAAAGAACATTGTATGAGACTAGAGTCACAACTACACACAGCCAAGGTAGACTATACAGTCTCTCAACCTATAAAGTCGCAGCGGCACACCGGCGGCTAGACACAATAGATTTTTAATTATGTTTGTTACTTAACATCAATTAGCAAAGGCCGAATCAGTCGCTTGTATTTGCATCCAAAATAATCAATAGCCAATAAGTCATGTTACGCTTTCTCAAATCTAGGTACATTCGAAGAGTATTTTATTTAACAAGATTATTTAAAGTAAGTTATTTTTATTATTTAACAGGTAGAACTAGAAGAAGAAAAACAGAAAGCCGAGATATTGTCCATACAAACACCAGAAATCAAACGTAAGTTTACAAATAAGGGTCAGCGCCGACGGACGGAGTGGCGGCGAAGAGACTAATTCAGTAACAATTTAAATTCAACCTAAAGTGCTTCAGAATAGACTGTATTTGGTACAACGAAATAAAATGACGGCGAGCGACTCAAAGCTCGGTCACTTTATTTCGTTGTACCAAATACAATCGTATTTTACTAAGGCCTCGGTCTGGCAATGCAGACCCGGGCTCGAAGCTAACGGGCAGATCGCGCGGCACTAGAGCGACAACGTGTTGTGATTTGAGAAATTAGTAACAGTAAAAGAAATAGTGCCTTTGTACGCGAACGAAATGTCTAAACAGCGCCGACATCTTTTTGATACAGACGTCTACAGACGTCGGTTGTTAAAAAGCAAAAAATAAAATGCACAATACTACATCAATGCAAACGCGCGCGAACCGCTCTTACGCCGCCGCCGCTCCGCTGCCGGTGACTTCGTGTCCGTGGCATAGTGCATACAAGTAGATTTATCTTCTCTGTCCTGTCTGTCTGTATGTATTTAAGATGACATAGCAACACGACGGATTCATAGTGATACATCACACTCATATCTGACTGCACGGATGGCGTAGTGTTTTAAGTAGTCGCCCTGCCACTGCGCCGAGTAGTACAGTTCGATCCCCGGACGGACCAAACATTTGTGTGACCCACAAATAGTTCTATTTGATATATATAATAAGTATGTTTATAATTACGGATGTTCTGTCCTGCAGAAAAGCTCACAGAAACGGAAGACAAAGCCAAAGTTCAAGATGAAAAGTTCCAGAAATTAAAAGGGGCGTACACACAACTCCGAGAGGAACACATCACGCTTATTAGACAGGTATGTAGTCACACTCGATTATCATTTGGTACTGACTGTTCATTCAGAAAAAGTAATAAGTGCTTTGCATAATTAATAATATAATATTAATATAAAATAATTTTGTAAATGTATGTGTTTATTCTGTTACTATGCCTAATAAATAATTAAGTTCTGTTTCTGAGCGAAGTTGCAGGAAAAAGCTAGTAAACAATACTCTTGTAATATAAAATGTTTGTATTTACAGAAAGCCGAAGTAGACAAATTGTCAGTAAGTTTACGAGCCGCGGCCGCGCAACACGAGAGTGCCAAGCTCGCGTTACAACAACAACTCAACGATAGAATAAAGTAAGTTGGAACCATTAATTATATTAATTAGTAACAAACTTAACAAATTATACACCTAAACTTTCTTCATGAATCACTCTGAAAATCGGTTCAGTAGTTTTTGAGTTTATCGCGAACAGACAGACAGACAGACGCGGCGGGGGACTTTATTTTATAACTAGATGTTCCCGCGGTTTCACCCGCGTTTATCGTTACTGCGCCGCCCCCGTGGGTCGTAGCGTGATGTTATATAGCCTATAGCCTTCCTCGATAAATAGGCTATCCAAAACTAAAATAATTTTTCAAATCGAACCAGTAGTTCCTGAGATTAGCGCGTTCAAACCAACAAATAAACAAACAAACTCTTCAGCTTTATAATATTAGTATAGATAGCTGACGCGCAACTTCGTCTGCGTCACATAAGAGAGAGAGTGGGTCGAAGGCACCTTTAATACAATTTTAAAGGAGCTGAAACTTTCTTTGTTAAATCCACGAACCACATAAGAACCATTGAACAAAATTTTATAAATATTAGTCCAAGAATATTAGTCAAATTAGGGCAAGTATCTCGGAATGAGAGATAGTCAGCTATAAACTTGTATAAACCTTTATGTTGGCACCCTAAAACTTGTCTCAAAACCTACTTATCATAGGGTGTCCGCGTCTACGGATATTTCAAGGTCAAAGGTAAAAAAATCGATGTTTTACATATTTATTGCAAATATCTCGTTTCCTATGGGTTTTATGCTATTTGTATGTATTATACATATTCTAGGATTAAATTCTCTGCAACTTTTGTGAAAACATTTTTTTTTATATCTTGAAACATTTTTGAGATAGAGGGCAGAGCGCGCGCAGTGTTTTACTATTTAGAGTATCATTAAAGAGTATCAATAAGTAAGTGGCTGTGACACGACTTCTGCGCTGTAGTTCATAAATGTATGAAACGGTTTTTTCAATAAAAACGTTAATTAAAATTTTTTTTTTTTTATTGCGTTAGGAAGTAATTAGAATAAATAAGATTAGAATTAAAAAATAATTAAACTATTTCCCTTAATAACTTTATAATTACACGAGTAGGTAAGTGTTAAAAGAATAGATACTGAATTATTGAAAAAAATATTAATTATAACGTAATAGTTATGGAAATCCCTAGGTATGCAGAGAGCATACCCCTCTAGAAAACAGGCGTGAATCTATATATGTAATAGTTAATAAAAATACAAATTATTTAGAATTATATATTTATCAATAATTTGTGAACTTTATACGGCGTGTTTTTAATCGGGACTACAGTTTTACCTCGAATGATACTCTAAATAGTAAAACACTGCGCGCGCTCTGCCCTCTATCTCGAAAATGGTTCAAGATATTAAAAAAATGTTTTCACAAAAGTTGTAGAGAATTTAATCCTCTATAATATTTATAGTAAATACAAATAGCATAAAACCCATAGAAAACGAGATATTTGCAATAAATGTGTAAAACATCGATTTTTTGACCTTTAACAATTACAGAACCAATATTCTTTGATGCAAACTGTTTGACATGTAGGTTACAATCACATAATCTGGTAATTGTTGCACTGTACCGATCACCGAGACATACAGACAAATTTCTAGACAGCTTAAATAATATTTTGACATCATTTGCAAATATTAGTAATATAGTGATAATGGGTGACATCAATATAAATATTTCCCCTCAGAGTCAAAACTCGCAGGCCCGTGAATATCTGACACTAAATGCTATACATGGTTTAGTACCTACACATATGCTACCCACTCGCGAAAGCAGCTGTCTGGATCATGTTTTATTAAAATCTAATCTGCAAACAACAACCTTAATCTTTAACACCAGTATAACAGATCATGCACCGGTCCTGCTTAGTATGGAAGGTAAAATACAGTCTACCAAACAAAAATTAACTCGTGTTTCTATAGATTATAAATCACTTTACGCAACTATATCAAACACCGACTTTTGTCGAGTATATAACACTACCGACGCCAACATAGCAGCCGAGATTCTGGTATCTAAAATTGGTCTAATTATTCAAAAACACTCCATATTTAAGCACATCTCCAGTAAAAATAGATTGATTAAACCTTGGATTACTCTAGGATTGCTTAGGTGCATTCGTAACAGAAATGCTATGAACTGTAAACTAAAAAATGATCCAAATAACTGTACTCTAAAAATAACATATTAGATACCGTAATTTTTGTAACAAATTACTAAAAAAATTAAAACTTGAATATGAAAAACAAGAATTTTGCAAGGCCAAAAATAATCCAAAAGCTACGTGGAAACTTATTAAAAACATTATAAATACAGATTGTACGGTAAACTCTACTACGGATTTGCTTAATCTAGAGAAAGATAATATAACATCGGTTAATAAAGTTAATGACTTTTTTACTAACATAGGTAGTGATCTGGCTCTACAGCATTGTACTCAAGCTTCAAACTCACTCGCAGATAATATTCCTCCGCTAAATTCTCTTACACTACTTCCAACAGACGAAAATGAAGTTGCAAATATTATATCCGGCATGCGTAGGGACGCATCTGCTGGATGGGATGGAATTACCACCACGCTACTGCAACAATGTGGCAATACACTGATTCCAGTTATTACTTACATCTGTAATATCTCTATTTCAACTGGCAAATTCCCCAAAGTTTTTAAAAAGGCCATCGTCCACCCCATATTTAAAACCGGAAACAAAGATAGTAGCATAAACAATTACAGGCCAATATCAGTCCTACCGGCATTATCTAAAGTTCTAGAGAAACTCCTTAATGCTCGCCTTGTCAACTACCTAGAACGACACAACATTTTAGCTCCAAATCAGTTTGATTTTAGACATGGGAAATCCGCGGAGGACGCAGTGGCATCGCTTGTCGATGATATTGTGAGTAAGTTAGATACTCAAAACAAGTGTATTGGAGTCTTTTTGGACCTCACCAAGGCCTTTGATACCGTCTCTATTCCCCACCTCCTGAATAAACTCGAAAGGATGGGAATACGTGGACACGCACTTGAGATGTTCAAAGATTATCTGTCTGATAGAACGCAATGTGTCAAAAGCGATTCTATGGTGAGTGACGAGAAGACTCTAACATTTGGAGTTCCGCAAGGTTCAATATTAGGCCCTACTCTTTTTCTGACATATATTAATGCCCTTTGCAAGCTCTCTCTTCTTAATTGCTCTATGTATACATACGCCGACGATACAGCCCTCCTTGTCCACGGTCGTACCTGGCCTGCTACTTTTAGATTGGCGGAGCAGGCACTTAATAATGTAATGAGATGGTTAACTGCTAACCTATTAACCCTAAATGTCTCAAAAACAACTTATCTGACGTTCTCGATGTCATCTTCGAGCCAACCCTCTCTAGAATCTTTCCAATTTAAGGCTCATTCCTGCACAAATAACCACTTTTCTACCCTGTGTGATTGCCCATGCCTGTCTAAATCGAGCTGTGTGAAATACCTCGGCGTTTATATAGACAATAAATTAAACTGGAAAACTCACATAGACAAGCTTACTGCCCGTGTGCGTAAACTAATATACGTTTTTAAAAAGTTACGTTACTCTGCAGAAAAGCAGACTTTAAAAACAGTTTATTTTGCTCTATGCCAGTCAATTTTAAGCTATTGCATATCAGTATGGGGAGGAGCCGCAAAGACTTACTTTTTGGAACTGGAAAGGGCACAGAGAGCTGTACTCAAGGTTATGACCTGTAAACCATATAGATACCCGACGTTTACACTCTACAGGGAATGTAAAATACTTACCGTGAGGCAGCTTTTTGTATTCCATACAGTTATTAAAAAACACGCCTCTCTAAATTATGATCATAGCAAACTACAACGACGACGGTCTAAGCAAATATGCCCAGTACAGAAATTCAGAACCACACTTGCGAGGAGACATTATCAGATTATCGGGGGTCACCTCTATAATGTCATAAACAAGGCTTGCAACATATATCCTCTATGCAAATACGCCTGTAAATCTGCTGTAATTGGCTGGCTTCTGACCAAAAACTACACTGAAACTGAAGATTTATTAACCTTATCTATCTTGTAGGTAAAGGGTCACCATCTAATGTACATAGACGCACACACATACATACGCACATACGCACACACACACATACACACATACACACACACACACACACACACACACACACACACACACACATGCATGCACAGACACATACACGTACGCGCGCGTACTCGCGCATAACTATAGCAAGTACTCCCAATTGCATGTCTGCGACGTTCGTTGAACAAAAATGGGAAATTCTTTGTGAGGGCGCTGGTACCCATAACACAAGTTTAATCTTATCTTGGGTACCAGAGTTCAATGAAACAGTAATATATAGAAATTGTTTTTATTGTATTTATGTCATTGTATTGTGGCTATTTTTGAAACAATAAATTTATATATTATTAAAAAAAAAAAGTTTATAGCTGACTATCTCTCATTCCGAGGTGAAACCGCTAATATGCCTGGACTATATACCTACAGTGCTAATTTAAAATCGCGCAGAATAAACCAGGAGAAACATCGTTTGTATGTCTGTAATGGGTAATTATTTTGCTGTGATGTTATTTTAAAATTGCGATATCTCCTAAGATATTCATTGAAATCGAATGATGTTTAGCCCTTTAGGGCAATTTTGTTTTAAATTAAATACTTGTGATGTATAACGTATTTATTTGGATAACGATTATCATGTTTATAAAAATACTTTCGCAAATAATGCATTATTTTAGAACAAATTTGGTTAGCATAAAAAAGGTTATAGTGAGCCAACCTTAAAAGATAGACATATGCTGTCGCGGACTTTTTTTAGAACTTTTTTTTAAGGGGAACAATTCCCTCATACATGGTTTTTTGCGAAACTTTAACTGTTTACGCAGCGCACGCAGCGGAAGCTTTCAAAAGGAAAAAAATTCCTGCGATTTTGAAACATTCTTCATTGGTGCTCCGCTCCTATTAATCTTAGCGTGATGATATATAGCCTATAGCCTTTCTTGATAAATGGGCTATCTAACACTGAAAGAATTTTTCAAATCGGACCATTAGTTCCTGAGATTAGCGCGTTCAAGCAAACAAACAAACAAACAAACTCTTCAGCTTTATAATATTAGTATAGATATTATGTAGTGATTTGGCTACATAACATATGGCATAGTGGCTTAAGTAGTCGCCTCGCCATTTAAAGTCAGGATAAGGATGTTCGATGAAACAACTGCGTATTTAGCGTATTTGCTGTGTCAAGCTTCTAAGAAGCAACTAAAGCGATGTGCCTTACAGTAGATAGCTATGTGGATCATCTCTCATTTATTTGAAGATTTATGTGCGAAAGATAAATCAGTCATGTCGCGAACAGACAATGAAAAAAAAACATCCAAAATAATAATTTGTAGATCACATAATTTTTTGACGCGTGTGGAATTCGAACCCAAACACTAAAGCGTAGTGGCAATGGCAAGGCGATCATTTAAACCACTATGTCAATCGTGCAGTATAACCACATACGGCAGCTTCATCTATGTATTTTCATTCAAAGTTAGACAATAATGGAAAGTAGGATGCGAAGAGATTAATTACTTTAAATACAATTATGGTACGTTATTATTACTTTATTTGATCATTAAAATAATTTATTGCAACGAAGCACAATGTTGATAAAATTAAATATACATATAACATATAAACAAGACTTCATAGTAACCTCTTTAGTACAAAAAAGCAGAACATTATTACATGTTGACGAAGGAGTAAGGTACATCATTTTGTTAGATTCTTTGCCGTTCACGTCATGTGTCAAAATGAAAACGTCATGGCATATGTTTACTACATTCACGTTTATTTTTGTAATTTGTAGGGATGTCGAATTACTCCAGCAGAGTGCTTCGTCAAGTGAAGAGATAGAGGCTTACAAAACCGAAATATTAAATCTTCGCGCTGATCTCGAACAATCCAGGAACAAAGAAGTTGAATTAGAAACTGTACGAGGTTCTATGGAAGCTTTAGAAATTGAGTATAAAACTGCCACAAAAGAACAAGAAGAAAAACTAGCATTCATTACTAATGAACTAAAGGAAAGTAGTGAAACCTTACAAAAAATGTTAGCAGAGAATGAGGAAAAGGAAACAGAGTTATTAAAAGTCAGACAGGAGTTAGAACACTTCACTGCAAAGAGCGATAACAATTACAAAATGGTAATCGAGGAAAAAGAAGCAATCATGAAACAAGTAGAACAGTTGAAGCAACAGTTTTCGCAAGAAAAAGAGGTTAGTTATATACATTATTTGTAAATCGATTTTTTCTTCTAAGTTTACAAGGCGTAGATGCTTGCTGTTTAGAGTATCGCTGCATGTCTAGTAAAGCATGAACATAACACTAATGGTGCCGTGATTAAACGTGAAACTTTGATGCTAGTTGAACTGAATTATCAACTTTCAGTTATAATATTGCTTATGTTAGACGCAAAACAATTTTGAATTTGTCAAGACTGGTTATGGACTATTATGGATAGGGTTCTGCGTTCTTTCATGGACACCGAAAATGACTAATGCTTTTAGGTAAAATGTAATTATTAACATTTCAAATTTCATGAAAGATATAGTATTTATTGAAATTAAACTACTATATATGGATTTTATCGCGTTGTTTATTTGACACTTTATTTCATACTTTAAAAACTGTTACACTAATTTTTAAGCTAATTAAATTATTAAAACTATTTATATTTAAGTTTACACTTTGCCCGACGACGTTTCGGTTGCTTTTCAGCAGCCATGATCACGGGGAGACTAATATGGTAGTTGTCTCAATGTTCCAGTGTAGTTATATCAAAGTACCCGAACATAATTTAAACACTGGTGTTTCTATTTACGCAGAATGAATATAGTATTTAGTTTTAATTATACTGATCTTTACGTTACTACTATTTATTAGCCGTTTTAGAACCTTTACATAAATCGTCGGTTAAAATAGACAATAATAATTTCATGCCAGCTTTGATTTACTAGGAACTATTTCTGTCAAAAATCAAACAAAGAGATGAATTTCAAACAATAATAGAAAGTTTACAGAAGAAGATGGCTACCATAGAATTAAACTCCGTCGCCACATGTGATAAGTTAAGCCAAGAGCTGAAAGAGAAAACTGAACAACTAGAGAACGTTATTCGCGACAAAGATTTGAAAATAAATGAGACGTATGAAACATTAGAGAAGTTTCAGCAAGCCCTTGATGATAAACTTAAGGAAGAGATAAGCCGTGAAGAATGTATTAATGAATTACGTACATGTGTGCAAGAATCTGAAATATTAAAATCTTCATTGGCTAAGAAAATTAAAGAACTGACAGATCAGTTAAACAATAAGGTTAATGAAAAAGAAGAACTTCAGGTAATATTAGAAAAGAAAGTTATAGATATTACACAATTAGAACAAAAATTTGCAGTCGTACAGCATGAGTTGCTACAGGACATTGTAAATCTCAAAAAAGAGTTTCAAAATAAGGAATCTGAAATTGCAGAACTTAAGCAAAAATACCAAACGATACTAGAACATGACTTACACGATTCTTGTCAAGAAGCGGCAATGCTAAAAGATAAATTAACACATGTAACGAAATCTAAAGATGAAAAAATTAATTATTTGAAAAATATGGTAGCCGAAAAAGAGAAACACTACACTATTAAAGTTAATACGTTGAATTCGGATATTGAAAAATTATCACAAGAGACTGTAAGGCTTAATCAAGCCTTAACCGAGACACAGGCCGCATTAGAAATAGGAAATAACGAAATATTTAATTTGAAGGAAGAGCATAAAAAAATCGTTGAGAGTAACCAACAACATATAAGTTTGAAAAATCAAGAGCTTAGACGGTTACATAACAAACTTAATGAAATAAGTGATCAAAAATTACAACGAGAAAAAGATATTGAAAGACTAACTGAACTATTTGGTTCCGATAAGAAGGTTTGTGTTTATTAATTTATTTGTTTGTGTCGTCTTACTATGTACATCATAATTATATGTCGTTTTATAATATAAATGAGTTAATTATTTATGTGTTTGAATAGGTATTGGAAAATAAATTGTTGGAACTTAAAGAATGTTACGAAACATTGTCGAAAAATCACATCGATGTGAAATCCACAAAAGAAGCTTTGATTGCTGATCTTAACAATGAAATAAAAAAACTAAAAATAGATTATGAGAACTTAAATGACGATAAAGTTCAAGAAGTTAAGACGCTATATGATAAAATACAGAACATGGAAATATTGTATGAAACAAGTGCTACTGAGAAAAATGGCATTATTAAGCAGGCTGAGATAAATTTAGAGAAGACAAAGCAAGAATTAGGGGCATTACAAAGGCTAATAACGAAAGAGAGAAATTATGTGGACTTAACGATAGCTGAGAAAGATCGTGCCATACAGGTTAGGGAGCCAGACACGTCTGGAGTGGCCATGTGTGTCAAACAAACACGTCGTTTACATAAAACATTAACTTGGTTGTGGACATTGTGTGTGTATTGTGTGCTGTGTGTGTCACGGTAAAACGATATGGCGTCGCACTCTAGGCATCGTTACGTTTGGATCCAACGATAATTGTTTCTTCAAAAACAGATACATTTGTAAAATGACTTGTTATTATTTTCTTTTATGTTGTATGTAGATCACTTCACTGTAATATCACTACTCTGTTAAGCTTTAGCATGTTATGCAATGGCATGGAACGATTTCTAAATTGCATGTTTTATTTCTTTCCTCTCGTGCGACTACGTAACTTCCGCCACGCTGTGCATGCTGGATTCTTTCGGACTGCGCTCTTGAACTCGCTTGGAACTTGCGACTTGCGTTGAGTACACTTTTATCTCTTCATGCTGGTATAGTTGTTGGAAAATAGACTAGAACACGTGGAGAGCAAGAGATTGAACGCGGAGTGTGAATTACAGGACTTGTTGCAACACAATACAGTGCTTGAAGCCGATTTAGCGACCGTCAAGAAACAGTTGGAAGACGCTCAAACAGCTTTGGAGAAGCGTTAGTATATTTTATTACAATTCAATTAGCTTTGCCTTTGTGTATATATAGTTTATAGCTTATCTCTCTGTGTAGAAGGCACTTACTTAAATTCCCGAATTTACTATTTAAGTAACCTATTTATCGAAATTCATAAAGAATCCTTTTTAATAATATATTAAATATATATTATGTTGAAATTAAAATTTAATGATCATCTCTTCGATAGTAGTCTTCTATATAAAAATATAAATGACTAAAATGTTGATATTAATTTGGATTGTAAAATGCTTATGCTTGCTTAATCCATTATAGTCTCGGCGAATACCAAATAAATAGAGATATATGACAATTTCCATACAGAGACGTCGAGGCTAGTGAGTTGCGCGGGTGAGGCAGCTCTCGAAGTGACCGACGAAGCGATCGCCGCGTTCGAACAAGCGAACGCTCACGATACGATCAAAGCCACTGCTGATCTAGCTGCTAAAGCACTCGAACAACTCGCCAGGCATAGTGACGTGAGTATTTACATAATATATACGGGTTATTAAATATCCTTTACAAACCTGAAGATATTTTACCTCTCAAATTATTATAAGGAAAGACTGCTATGTTATTTCTTACATCCTAAAATGCAGTAGTGGTTAACATTGCCGTCGAAAAATATTATCTTAGTCGTGGCATTATTTAGCCATTCCCGCGATAAATGGTTTTATTTATTTATTTATTGGTTTACCAACATTTATTACACTTATACATGTTCAAAACTATATGTTATATACTATCTGAGAAATGAAGACATGACCTTCATTTGCAAAAGGGTAGACAGAGGTGTCTTACAATTACATTTCCGCAAGCATGGTGCTACTATACTATAAAGTTTTGTTTAAATCCCACGTAATACGAGGCGAGCTTGTTGACGTCTCTCAAAATTTCTATACAGAAAATCCCAATAACATTTAACCTGGACATCGAACCCGAGACCTTAACGTGCAGCTGACGCATTAATTACTCCATACCATCGGGGCAAGATAGAGTTTTCTAACGAGTCCTAATAAGCAATAGGTCATATTCAATGCATTAAACTGTCGCATAGATTTCTATAACAACTCCGGCACTACGTACAATCAGGGACATTAGTTAAACAATAAACAAATATGTAACAGTATTTTATAAATTAAAATTTACTTATAATTGTTCTATTGTAACCAATTGTGTTTTACAATATCCTTTCAATGTTACTGTTAGAAAAGGTGAGGAATCAATATTATTGTGTATGTTAGAGAGAGACTTATATCACTGGCTGTACCTGTCAAGAACACTTTTAACTGTAAGTTATCTGCAGGTATCAGGCAACGAGGAGTCTGTAGCGAAGTCGGCCATATTCGCAGCGCACAACACCGCACAGCTGTCTGCGTACGTCGCCGATGTGTCCAACGTATCCACTAACATGGAGCTTTCTGACAGTATGTAACTTATAAATAAACAAAGAAACCGACGCGCGACGGTGCGATCTTGTTACCTTAAATAGATCTGTCAGTCAGATTTCTTAATTTTTTCAGCTATGCCAAAATGGTTGTGTAACGAGTAGGTTCCGTCGTTAGTGCTACAGTTGGCATTCAAAACCCCGACCTTTTCATCACTTCAGATTTTATTTATTAGTTCCATAAGATTCATATTCTTAAAGTGTTAACTGAAAACTTAAACGTTTACAACTTGTCAAGGTTTTAACACGAAGGCAAACATATTACTATAGTTAAATTAAAATTAAATTAACCATCATAAATATACACAAAATTCTTTACATAAAATACGACAATTTTGTAACAAATAACTTAATTTTCAGATACAGATAGATTTGATTAATTAGATATTTATATTTGATTGTTTGATTCTTCAATAAATAAGTAACTTAACTTACAGAGCTGAACAACGAATGCCGGTCAATGTTGACGGCCACCAGAGAATGTTTGGAATCGATAAAGAGTGGAGCGGTGGTGATGTCATCGTGCACTTCGGCGCAGAGCCTGGTCCGCTCGATGCAGGCGGCGGCCGCGCTTGCGGACCGACAGAACAGTGGCGCCCGGAGCGTAGACGACGAGCTCGCAGACATGGATCGCGCTATCGAGGAAGCTGCCTCGCAAATTGAGGTACGTACTAAATACGCTTAGGTTTACAGCACCGATGGCGTATTGGTTTAAGTGGTTGTCTCGCCATTGCCATTGCGCCGAGTGTTGTCTTCCATTCCAACACATGACAAAACTTTGTGTGATTCACAGATAAATGATTGTTCCGAGTCTGCGTGTTCTTTGTGTCCGTTGTTTAAGTGTTTGTGTAGTCCTCCGTGACACCGGATTTATTCCTAGTGCAGAAGATGCCTAAAAATATAATTTAAAAAAGTACAAGACATACTGGCGGCATGGAAGTGGATATAGTGACGAGAATAGAAAAAGGTATGTTAAGCTGGTTTGGGCATGTAGTAAGAATGGACGAGAAAAGACTGATTAAGAAAGTTTATAAGGCTAGTGTGAATGAAACATTCGCAAGGAGAAGACCTAGGCGAACGTTTCTTGATCAGATCGGAGACGTTTGGATAAAGGCCAGCTTAAGAGCATCTTAAACCGGCGAGCGTGTATGAGGAATGTTATGAAAGTGAATGAAGCCAGAGAAGTGTGTCATGATTGTAGCAAATGGAAATCCGTAGTCTCTGCCTACCCCTCTGGGAAACAGGGGTGAATCTATGAATTTATGTACAAAACATAGTTGATAACTATGTTAGGAAAATAAAGGTTTTGAGTTTTACAGAAATAGCTTTGAAAACCATAGTTATTGCGGAAAGACAAACTCTTATGGCTAAGATTTTATGCAGAGTACAATACCCCTAGTATACCTAGTAGGTGTGCGTTGTCAGATAATTTGTTATAGATTTAAATGAGAATGCTGCTGTAACCTGAACATTTTTTTAAATTGTCTCTTATAAAAAAAACTATCAGATATAATTCTTGTATCACGGGGAACTTAACAAACGTTCAAAAGACGGATATAATGTAATTTTTTGGAAAAGTCATTTAATCATATTTTAATTAAAAATACTAGCGGCCACATTTTTATTGGCACCTTGGCAAAAATATGTTCCCCTATTTATATTATACCTACATCAAAATTAGATTTTTATTACATAGGTATTCGATTCATGTAGCAATCTTGCAGCCGGATCTCGTACTATAAGCTTCGAATGCAGCGTTCGAATCAAACACAAAAATAAGTACTAATTTGTTTCTGTAATCCATAGAGTTTGCTAGCCGCCACCCGCGCGGGTGATTCAGGAGTGAAACTCGAAGTGAACGGCAAGATCCTGGACGCGTGCACGACGCTGATGGGCGCCGTGAAGATCCTCGTACAGGACGCGCGCAAGCTGCAACACGAGCTCGGGGACCCCAAGACTCGACAGAAGATGTACAGGAAGAACCCACAGTGGTCGGAAGGACTCATATCGGCGGCTAAGGCGGTTGTGTTCGCCGCGAAGCTACTCGTGTAAGTATTACTGCTTAGAAGTTTAATCTCTGATGAATTAAGACTAATGATTGTAATGTCTCTATAATTGAACTATGTAATGTGCTTTGGATGCAATATTATTTCTAAAGAACAGGACTAGTGTCGTCCAGATTTTAGTCCTAAATGTTTGCATGGACGAGAGTTCCAGGATTCGATGGCGATGGCTTGACAATAACAATTAAAGACATGCCTCAGAAAATCACAGACCCATCTCAATCCTATCCCCAATATGAAAGGTGTTTGAAGAGTAGATTCAAAAATTAAAATTTATTTTCATCTAAAGTCCACATTCAATATTTAACAGCACGGGTCCTTATCAAGCAGGTCAATCACGTCGAATCTTTTAAAATACGTAACTGATATTTATGAAGCAACGAAAAACAGTACAGAAGTACATATGCTATCATCTATACTGATTTCTCGAAGGCATTTGACGTGGTTGGTCACAAACATCTATTAAAAAAATTGGCTCACGCAGGGATTTGTGGCTCGCTACTTAGATGGTGTCAACCCTACATCATAGATCACAGCTCGTGAAAATCAGAGGCTACAAATGTATAGCTAGAATGGTCCCGTCTAGAGTACCCCAGGGTTCACATCTAGGACTAGGACCCCTCTTCTTTCTCTTAGTCTATGTCATGACTAGAGATCGGATAATCGGATGCATATTTACCTAAAGTTATTTTTCGGATAACATATTATGGAAGCGGCATTTTATTAAAAATATAATTCAGGGATTTCGGGATTGCTTCACGAGTTGGATGTATGTTTAGTTTTCATTAAATTTAAACTTCCCATTCAAGTATGTGTGTAGTATTTGTCGATAAAAAGCGCTGTCCATAATAGGCAACAACAGAACTTTAGATAAATATGCATCCGATTATCCGATCTCTAGACATGATCTATGTTCTGCCACAACATCCAGTTACCAAATATATGCAGGCGATCTTAAGTTATACAGAACTATCTCTAATCATAATAATATAAATTATCTCCAAACTGACATAAACGCAATTAAATATTGGTGCTCGCTATTGATGCGTCACATTTTCCGCGTGCCCTTATCTTGAACCTACCGCTCAAGACAGGCGCCCGCGGAAAATGTTGTAATGTATTCAGACCTGCACAATTGAAGCGCGCGCGCACTTACGGTGCACATTACGTGTCTAAAACCTCTTGTTTTGTCATTACCGATCATAAAGTGGAGAGACGACGGCTGTTTAACCTTTTCGACGCCCATGCCTATAATAGGTACGCAATGTCTCGCCCAGCGCCACGCTACTAATGTACATACAGCTTAAACGTAGGTATGGGATTCTTTTCTATCGATAAAAATAATTACATGTGTAAATTGAAGTTTAATTCGTCAATTTACGAAGACAAATAAAAACTGATATGGTATTTTCATAATTTGTTTTATTTTATTAAAAAAATAGTAAGAAAACTTAAAATATGTTGTCAGTAATAAAGGAAAAGAGTCATAGATTTATTAGAGGTATGTTGTATAGGGTACATCCCTATTTGTTTCTAAATGTAATATTATATCCCTATTTATAGTATTAGAACTATAATATTCGCCACTCATTTTGCACTGTGAGGACACTTGCGTCTACGTACGATGACAACGCTGCACTACACTAAATCACTTTGACCTTGAAACCCGCTCGCTTGTGACGTCACAGATTTACTTGTATACAAGCTCGTGGCGTTGAGGGCACTAACAAAATTCGCCATTTTGTAGGGATGGGTGTTTCAAACGTAATTTCATTATAGACAATAGTCAAGTGAGATAAAACGTACTCATAAATTTTGATTTAGAGAGAAAATCTAGTTAAAATTTTGCAGTTTATTATATGAATGTTATTTATTGACCTCATTTTTTTTTTCAATAATAGTATTTATAAACATTTCGAAGAGATGAATCATAACGTGGCAACTATTGTGTGAATTGTGTCTCATCACTAGGCCTACTTTATACTACTTTATACCTACTTTATATGAAGTGTTTGGCGTATTAAAAATTTTAAGATAATTTTGTTTTCGTTAATATAAAAAAAAATAGTGATTGTTTTGTGTGGAAAATTTAAAAATACAGCTGTAGGCATGTTATTTATTTATTAACTTGTCTTTAGTATCATGTCGGAATGTGTCCTATCGTCATACTATATGCGTGCATCTTAGGAACACCTAGGATGCATGCATACTGCACTGTTCGTGCGCCTGCGCAGGTGTGGAGACGCCTTTAAGTTGCGGACGACAATAAATATACGTGAGGTGTCGCTTCAATACGAAATAATAGCTTTTACTCTATATGTCTCTGTATGTAGTCACCGCGGGTTTTAAACTTGTCGTTATCATGTAATTGCATTGGTGGAATTCTTTTATTAGGACTTTTATATTTTTGAGTAGTCGTGAAATTAGACATATGGTACGATTTGCTTTATTTCTGAAAATAATGAATATGACGCCTGTAATGTGTAGATATATATGAAAAGAGCAAGGTGTTAAAGGGCGAGAGATATAGCATAGTGGTGTTGCAGCACGTCGGCCGACGAGGCGGTGGGCGCAGCGGGGCAGGTGGAAGGCGTGTCGGCCGCGGCGCACGAGGTGGCAGGCAGTACGGCGCAGCTGGTGGCCGCGTCGCGCGCGCGCGCGCCGCCCGACGCGCCCGCGCTGGCGCGCCTCACGCGCGCCTCGCGCCACGTGGCCGCCGCCACCGGCGCGGTCGTCGCGGCCGTTAAGGCGGCCTCCGCGCTCGTCTTGGAGCAAGGTAACGTAACTACATGTAACGTACTGTACGCACGAGGTGGCGGGCAGCACGGCGCAGCTTGCCATAAATGAGGTTGGGTATGATTGATATAATGCTCAATTACCTACCTGAAGACGTGAGTTGTGGTTGGCATAAGCTGTAGACTTCGAAGAAACCCAAAAACCAAGTCCAACTGCGTTCAATCAAATGATATGGGCAGCCAAAGTAGAACACTAACACGAGCAATAGGCACCTCATGCAGTCATCGAATGGTTACGTGTACTATATGGCATGTGTAAACACATGTCCGCCACATTCACGTCTTGCAATTTATGCCTAAAAAAATCGATTATCATGTCGCGATAGTAAGCACTATTTACCGTTATCAGCCACATTGTCGAAAAATAATGGTCTGATGCCTCCAGTACAAAAACCGCAACAAACAGTAACACGTTATAAACGCATTTATTTCTCATCAATCATCACTCGTGGATTTTCTAAACCCCAAATGCGACAATTTTGACGATTATTAAATTAACGAAAATAATTATTAAAATAAGCCTTTACGCTGATAATTATTTTGTTCAGCAGATCAGCATTATTTTTAGGTATTTTAAAATATTGCTCTATAAAGAAAATCCGATGTTTACTCATGTTGCGTTTTATTAATTTTGTATTAACTGTCAGCTGTCACGTTTTATTTTTATTAACTGTCAGTTATCACGTTTTTTTTTGTTGGCAACACTATACCACACAAATGGCGCAATATACAAATTTTGTGTAAATTTTGGGACACGCGATATAAGCTTGGAAACATGTGCTTTCAAAAATATCTTAAAACAATACAAATATTTTTCCTGTTTGTACGTTTCTGCCACAACTATAGACGGTGAATTTGTAGTATCAGGGATCAATGCAATAATACGATGACGCGATTAATAGCTATAAATTCCTTTTTCAAATTAATAGTTATAAATCCTTATAAAAATTCACTTTGGGATTTTTCATAATAAGGAATTTCTGGGCAACAGATGTCACGGTCCGTAACCATGCTACGAATATCTGAAGTCATGGAGCGCCCCAGAGGCTGCCGTGCGAGGACTTCCATAAAAAGTGGACTATATCTTTCTCGTTTACGCGAGTGTTATTTTAAAACTACTACTATTAGATTATTTTGAAACCATGAGGTACATTACTACTGTTAAACTTCACTACTACTTATTAAACATCTTAGTGTGTGATAGTAATTCTTAAATACACTGTTATCTAGCCGACACTACTGTTAACAGCAAATACATATTGACAGACGACAACGTCTATGAGCCGACACGCGAGACCGGGTGGCTAACCTAATACCAGCAAAAACCAACCATTAATATCAATAACCTACCCTTAGTCGCTTTGCCCCTAAGACCTTATACCATCATCGATCATATAGATAGCTCTCGCCATGTAATCTCACCAGGCCTCATATCGATTGTTTTTTCATTTAACAGCACGATACGCCTTCTTTCCTGAATATCATAATTTTGATAGGGTTTAATTCTTAATCTTTATAAGATTTGTGATATCCGAACTCAAATAGGGAAATATCAAAACTGTTGAACCTAGCAATGCTAGGTAGACATACCTACCTCTCTTGAAATTTAAAGTATCTTCTAATATGTAAGTGTAAAGACATCTATATGTGTTATGAGTTATGAATTCTCGGCTTATTTTAAGATTGGTGTACTTTCACACTTTACGAAATGAGTCGAAGTGCATCGAATCGGCGCGGCGGCGATGCTCTTCTCGGTGCAATACAATAGAAATGCAAGTATTGTCGCGTTTACACGCACGTTGTACGGCACACGACTCGCGACTCGCTGAGCTGATTGCGCGGCAACTATCGACACAACGTGGATGCGCGAGATGCTCATACTCGCTGCGTTGAGGCATGCATGCCTGTCGTAGCAACGGAATATGCGCACATGTCCTTCGATACGCTTCCGACCAGTTTGAGGCTTTCCGTTGTCTTTCTCAATATGAAAATGGTCTGTGATTAATGAAATGCGTTGTTATGTTTAACGCCCGGTTTTTATACTCATGAGAACAAACGTTTTACCAACGGACAGAAAAATATGTCAAAATTGAACTATCGGTACCTAGCTAAAACGATGAAATAAAAACTTGATATAGGACTTAGGAACCGAGACGAAATAAAGGCGGTGCTTATAAAACAAAATTCAACGCATTCCAAAACCATATCAGTCATAGTCTGTAAACGTCGAATATCTAAGCGTAGTGACTCATACGTGTAATAAACGTTACTAACACTTAAACATTAACCAATTAATTACTGTAATAGTAGGTAGGTACTAACATTTAACGTTTTGCGATGGTATTACCTGTTAGTGTTATCACATGAAATAAATACTACGATGAAAATTTCACCTTTGAATATATCATCGTATTGTGACATCGAGCCATGACAATACCAATCCACCACCTACTACAACTGTTGAAGAAACGCACATTTAGAAAGATGTAGTGGTGATTGAATAAGATCAATTTGTTTTAGTCTATATATTGTAAACTTAATATTTAAAATCTGTTCAATTCAATTAGTTTACTCAACAAATAAACCTAAAAATAAGACAGAGTTAATATGTTTATTATAAGCTAAGAACTCTAATGTCTTCACTAAAATTTGCTTCTATATTATATTACTTTAGGCCATTTTGAACACTGTCGTTTCGCACTTTCTGAACTAGTTGAGACTGTATCTATAATTTTCAATTTCGATTTAACGTTTTTATTAAGTACTAGCGAAGCCGCAGGCAAAACCTGCGGCTTCGCTCGCGTTAATTTAGAATTTGACAATCAATTCGGGTTCTATTCTGCTTGTAATAATATAATTCAATCATGATTCGAAAGACACGTGGCGCCATCTATTATCATAAGAATGTTATTGTTGTTTTCCTCGGGAACAGTATTTTTTTCGGGATGAAAGGTAGCCTATGGCCGTTTCTGTACACCTGACAATGTATATGCAAAATTTCAGAATGATCGGTTCAGTGGTTTAGGCGTGAAAAGGTAACAAACAAACAAACTCATTTTCGCTTTTATAATATTAGTTAAGATTAGGATTTTCACAGGGTACAACATTTTTATTTTTCAGTGGAACATGACAATATTGCCGAAATTTAAATTAAATTATTTATTTTATAGGTAAAATCCAGTACCTAACATTTTGCTTTATTAAAAATAAATGCCTACCTACAACTTCAATGTAAAAATGCGTCAGGTGACAGCTGTTCAAAACTGAACAGTTTTAATACTATGTTCAAACTCCAAACAAAAAACAAATGTGGAATTAAAGTATTAAAATACATAGTCTCAAGGTTTAGTTAAGTCAACGACATTATTAAGTTATCGACTATTAGAATTTTCTTTATAATATCCTCATCAACAACCTCTGTATATGAAAACTTGGGAAGTCCCCTACAACTTGTTATATTTTACACAGAGGCTCTGGACACTTCGGCCCTGTCCCTGACGGCGACCCGGCGACTGGAGATGGAGAGCAAGGTGCGCTCCTTGAAGTTGGAGACGGCCCTAGACGCCGAACGCGCACGACTCGCCGCTCTCAGGAAAAGGCATTACCAACTCGCGCAGTTAGAAGAGGTACCTATCGACACTCAACCTTCATCGCAACATGTATTGTTGGCATGAATGGTGCTAACCAAAACACAGAGTTGTATAAAATCGATACTTATCGATTATATAGCTTTTGGCCAAAGTTTATTAAACTTTGAGGTTTAAACGTATTGTCTGAAAAGTACCTTTTATAGCATTTTGGTTTATTTGTCTTATATGTCAAGATGCTTGTCCAAAAATTAGATTATCTGACGACAAACACAAAACACAAGAATAAAATGCTTATCCAAAAATAAGATAAACATTGGTATTTGTTGATCTAGGATAGCAATGTAAACAAAAGTATAGAAGTTTTATTTCGCGAGATTATTTTACCGGTAAGTAAAATCGCGTAAAGTAAGATCTCACTCAGTTTATTTTTATTTTATTTTATTTATTAGGGACAAATATCAATTACACGTTAAAGTATTACAAGATAGTGTTTTACATTAAATTATCAAACATATAATCAACACCATTTTCCACCGATTAACAATGGAAAATTAAAGAGATGGTGAACACAATTGAATGAATTTGACAATTTTTAACAAACAAAATCTAAAATGAAACATTGTACTTAACTTAGTTTGTCTTTGTAATCAAGGTAGTGACTGCCTTGAACATAAACATAACCACAGACCTTTTCACAGACATATGAATTACGTAATCGCTATTGATTATCGTATAGTCAACTTGTTCATGAAACGTACTTGTAGTATTGATCAATGACAATACTTTTTGTTACAGAACGGCAACATGGAAAACGGCAAGGATTGAACAATTACCTACGCAATTAGACGTGAAATAATTACCTATGCCGACTCGACTGATACAGATTTTATAATCTTTTACTTTCAGTTTATTGTGTTCTGTCCCCGACATTTGTAATCGCATTTTTATACAATATACAACGAATTTTTTTTTGATATCTTTGTCTTGTCGTCTTAATAATATACATATAACATATGAGAGAATCAAACGTGTTCCTTGAGGGATAATCAATTATAGTATTGTAACGTATTAGAATTGTGTATAGAAGTGACTTTCAATAATTATAATTATGCTGTCCTTATAGGAGTATACACAGCGACACGTCAACCTAGACTGTTTGGACTTTGAACTATTAGAAGTTGAACGCTGCGAATCGTGCGAAAGAGTGCATTATATTTTTGTTACGCTTTATCCTTACCATTACATCAACACCACTATGCACTGTCCCTTTCCGACTTTCTCTATTTTGTATGTAGCGTAGTTATACGTATATAGGGTGTCTAACTTGATGTGTAACCGTGTGTACTAATACCGAACTATAAAATTCATCTAACAAGTACGTAGTAAATAATACCATTTAAATGTCCTAGTAATATTTAGTCATGTTATCACATAATTAGCTAACAATGAAAAAAAAATGTTGGGTCAAGTCATTTACGTGTCTTGGTTTGGTTAATATAATATTTTGGCGCCGGACATTATTTCACCTTTTTATCCCTCAGTAAAATTATCATCATACATGTTGTGTATTTTCCTATATAGGTACTTTTAAAAGATACGGACAGCTTTAAACATGAATTCACAGTAGTCAGGCAATAAGCGAAACAAAACAAAAAGGAGGGTGTAACCGATGTACCTTATCTAATATCTAGGATATTATGACCGTTACACAATGGCGACTAGCCTTGGCGTTACGGCGCGGCGTTTCATAAACATAATAAATCTGTGGTTAACGTTAGACTGACGTTAACGTATTTTGTGAAATGATCGATAGCAATGTATAAATAATAAATGGTCAGTAACAAGGCCAAGGATTGTAAACGTAGGTGATATGTATACGTATGAATGTGGACCTTAGGGAGTCTACACATGGCGTACGTGCAGGCTCGACAAGCCTTTAAACTCGTCTGAACCCCCCGACAATTGAGTACGCATGATCACGAGACTATAAGCTTTAAGCAAACATACTAAGGTAAGAACTGTGAATTGTCTATGTACCTTTATGTATAGATATTTTATAATTTATTATATAAGCCTATGCATGTGTATATGACATTGGAATTGAAGTTAGTCAAGGTGCCTCTGCACCAGGGATGTGCGAGGAAATGTACCGCGGCATTCGAGTAATATCCACCAATCATTTTTATAGCTTGCCTCATGTTACCTCTAGGGGCAAAGTTTTTACGCTAAAGCGGCAGATGCAAAGGTACCTAATAGTTAACGATAAATGGTTTCGTAGCCTCGCCCTCGCTCACTGCCTAGCTATTTCGCATAACCCTGGTATGAAGGTAGTCTTAGGGTTGGACCTTAATAAATGCGACGAGTCATTATTAATAGATACGTGTATGTAAGGGTTTTGCATTTTTCATTTATTACCAAAAATGAGGTGCACGTATCTAAAGTTGCCAATGTTGTTTTAACCTCCAGTCCTAATGTGTGTCATAAACACATTCCAATACATTTGTCTGTAGTACCTATAAGCTATATCGTGATCATTACAATCCGATGAATCTGTATGGCTAATAGGAATTATATTTGTAGTTATAAGAGCAACCTAATTGATTTATATAGGTACTTTGAATCGATTAAAATAATGGCTGTCGTGGCAATTTGTATTATTTGTTTTATTCCTTATATTTTATATTTAGGTACTAATAAATATACCTATGTCAAATATATATATATATCTTTTATTATAATATTCGATCCTTGTGCTTTATTTTCCCGTATAAATATCGCTCACGGTTCCAGTGTTAGGTAGGTACTTGTTTATCATTCATCTCAGAGAACGAGACGTTCTCCAGGGAACTCGCAAACAATGTCACGCATTTCACATACATAAAACTTCTACGTCTGAGCAAACAAGGTCACGAGTTACTTAAATGAAATTTACACAAAAATTTTATTAATGCTTTATCGGACGGGGAGTCCGATAAAGCATTAATAAAATTTTTATCACGTCGACAAAAACGGCGCCCGTCAAATATTATTTAGGTTTAGGTAGCTATATACGATTCATGACGGCTTGCAAACTATAAATAGTTATCACGGCTTACGAACAATAAGTTTGTTATCTGATTGCCGTGAGTTTGTACGATCGCAGATCATTAATAGTTGTAAAGCTACGTTCACACTTGATGTATGAATTTTGGTCAATGCTAGGTTGTTACTATTCTATTCCTTCTTTTTACCTGAATCTTCCGACCTTTTTTTCCTAGAAGGCTTACATTATCACGCCCAGGCGCCTGTGATTATATACCTGGAAGTATCCCGACTACACTGTCTCGCGATATGGAAAATTCCAGAGAACTTATTACTAGAATGTAGATACTTACATTTATTAATTATTTTTATTAAAGTTTCTTCCTTAATGTGAGCGTCGCAAGTTGCCGTTGAATTATTTAATTAATTGAATGCTCGACATGGGAAGCATTGGTAGGTATCTATGTATGTGCTTAAAACTAATTATGAGAAAAACAGCTGTTCGAACGGTTGTCGTGTGGCCTTGGCCTTCCGTAACACCCGACTTCACCCGAGGTGTAATAATAAAACAAACAAGTTCCTTACACATATCCATATATTCGCTGTATTAAACTAATACTGCTATAAACTAAACAAAGAAGCCTAGCGACGCGACGCTTTGATTTTATCATTTAATAATATATTTCCTGCCAGGAATCTGGGACATGACAGTATCAAAATAGAATATTACAAATACATAGTAACGTGTAAAAGATTTTACGCGTATCTAATACAAAAAAAAATGCTTGAGCATAGGAATGCTGATCATAACTTGAGATTACTTACACTTATGTAAATACATTATTCAAACAATGGGTAACTAGACTAAGGCAAAGAAACAATTATGTTATTATGCATTTGCCAACAATATGATAAATAAAACACATCAAATGTTTGATCAATTATTCACAAACCAATGGCACTTTATATTTGTGCAAAATTACAAGCTACGATGATTAAAATATCTATTGTGTAAGTAAATGACGCTTAAGTACAGAATAATACTTGACACGTAAAAATTAGGCCAGTATACCGTCGTTGATGCAGTTATTAACACTTATATTTTTATTGTAAAGCTAAATACTGGTGCAAGAAGCCATTATCCATTCACTGTGTGAAATACAACTGATATCAAAATCTTAAGACGATGGTAAAACCCTCGAAAATTTAGCACCACAAGTTGGCTTCTCACTATATTTTAAATACTGAATTTGCAATTTAATATACACATGCAATTGTTACAACCTTGGTCTTTTCATTGTCATGACAAAAAAAGTAATGAGCAGTATTTTTGTTCAGGCCAATAAATAGAAGGGTACATACAATATAGATGTGTAGGTACAATTGACGATGTTACTCTTATTCTGGTGACAATATTAAGTACGCCACAATTAACAGATAGCCTGCTAGTTTATAAGTCTTACTTGGAACCAGACATATGACGCACACCTATATTAGTTAAAAAAATTAAGATTGATGGCTTGTATACAAATAAAATGAAGTATGAATGTTTGTTGTAAAATGCTTGCCTGTTACATTATAATCCTAGAGAGAAAATTCACACCATGACATAAGAAGAGAGATTTGGGTGGCAAGGGGACCTTGCAAATTATATTGAAAGTGTAGTAAATCAGTGGATGGAAAGAGTTACAATGGGGGCTCGTCCCACTTAAGATGCTTCTCTGGAGTCAGGTGAACTATGCGCACATGGACAGCTTGATTCTTCTCAAATTTCGGAGGGATAGGGCAGAGTCTATATATTACTTCATCACCTGGCAGCGGCACAAACGCACCTTCAATACTGTTAACAAAACAATAAATTATTGTTTTCTATAGTTAATTGTACCTTGGCTGCTTCATCTATTGAGTTATGTAGTAAAGATATCAAACAACTCATTTATAACTAGTATATTAATATCTCAAACAAAAGCTGTTTCAAAACATATTATGGTGCTAATAATGTTAGACACATGGCCTCCATAAGTTTGTTAATAATAAACATGTCAGTCAAGAACATATTCATTACCTACCAGATACAAATTGGAACAAAGCTTTTATGACTTACCATGATGTTGATTACCTCATTTCAATCAATTAGTAGTGAGATCATAAATTATGCATGCTGATTTTTTAATTTATTAAGTTCTGTATAATTTATATTTTTCTTTTAAATATCTTGATATTAAGGGTGAATATTTTTATAGATAAATATGATTTTGATATATTCTTAAATTAATCCTTTGGTTATTTCCTAACTAAGAAAAATAAATAATAAAAAACCAATTAATATAACCAAACAAACCAAGCACATTAAATAGTCAGTGTAACATTTGTGTAACAGTGTGCTATAAAGGTATATTATAAGTTATAACATATCTAATTAAGAAAATAAGATAACATTATATATTTCATGCGAATATTTCTTCACATACATATAATTACTCACTCAGAAATGTGTACGAAAATATCTTCGCCTTTTTTTTCTGGAGTAACAAAACCGTGACCTTTTTCGCGACAAAATGATTTGATTTTGCCACTTTCTAGCGGATTACCCAGCGCTCTCTCTGACCTAAAAGTGAATAAATATCATTAATATTTGCAGTAATTATCTTTATGTATATTTTTCTTATTTTTCTACGTAAAATGGTATAGAATCTGCCTTAGAAACTTACGTCGAAGCCGTCCGGTTTCGTCGCGTAATAATTGGACTTGGCAATTGCAGGTGTGAGTTTGTTTTATTTGGGGAATCATCACTGTTAAAGCCGTAATCATTGGACATGATTACAGATAAAATAATACAACCCGAAATAAAATATAAATAAGTAGAACTTTGCAAGAAGGAAGAAAAACAAAATGTCACTCAACAGTCAATCGCAAATCGCGTAGTGGGAAATGTCAAAATCAAATGTATACTGAGGAGCGTTCAGAAACCATTATTTCAAGTTCATATACCAAGGAGAGTCAAATAATTAAAGCCATGGAATGATGGAATAAATACCTAAGTACTTAATTGTACGTAAGTTTTTATTGTTACATAGATAAAGTCCATAATAAAAAATAATGATTTTAGGTCTAGGCCGCACTACGGCTTAACCGCCGCGGTTTTTAACCGCGTAATTTTGTGAGTAAAAGGGAACCACAGATTAAGTAGAGATGCTACGCATAAGGGAACTAATGCAAAGCAGCCGCACCGGCGGGGCCGGCGGCTTTTTCTGCGACTGATTTTGTGTGCGTTTCAGGCGGTTTCGCGGTTTAGCGGTTTACCGTTTGCGGGAAATAACCGTAGTGCGGCCTATAGCTAAACCATTTAATTGAGTCCTCGCCTGCGGGGTGCAGTGACGCAAGGGGAAGGACGAGAGCGGGAATGCAGAAGGGTGCGGGCGGCGGGCGAATTTTTGTCAAAACTCAGCTCGGTCGCTACACGATTAGCGATCGCACGTGACGTCTGTTGCCGACGCTTTGTTCGAGATATACAAGAGATTACATTCTAAAGATGAGTCGAAATATTTTCGGACATAAGATTAGTAGTCAGTGCAAGCAAATGGCTTTTAATGTATATGAATATTTTAGAAAAAAGAAACTAGATCCTAATTCTGCTGAATATCAAGAAGATACGTCCTTAAACAAGACCGTAGCAAAACTTACTGGACTATCGGAAAAGTCTGTATCTAGAATTGTACAGCAAGCAAAATTATTAAAAGACAACGATCGATTCGATTTAAATCATCGAAAAAAGTAAAACAGATTCGCAGAAAAAAATCCGTTTGATTATCGTACATTGTGGGGGCCAAACTGGGTTTATAGACGGAGCACTTTTGATGTTTAAATCCAAAAGTAAAACAGGTGATTATCACGATTCTATGAATTTTACGAATTTCAGTAAATGGATTAATTAAATATTAATACCTGATATACCACCAAATTCAGTTATAGTAATGGATAACGCAGCTTATCATTCGGTTAGAGAAGAAAAAAGTCGACTATGACGTCTATCAAGCCAGCCATGCAAAATTGGTTACGACGGCATAACATAACTTTTGATAGTAAGCATAGAAAATATGACTTATTTAAATTAATCAAAACCCACTTCACGGAAAATATTTACAAAATTGACCAGTTGTTGAAAAGAAACGGACGTGAAGTGTTGCGGTTGCCTCCATATTACCCAGACCTGAACCATTGAACAATTGAGCTGGTCGGGGTGATATTAAAGGACAGTTAGCACAACAAAGTATCGGCAGTAATTTAGAACAAAAGAAACATATATTAAGAGAAGTGGAAGCACTGTATTAACCACGTAATGAAAGTCGAGGACGAGTACTGCAATCATGACGGAGTTTTAGATGATGTTGTAGATTTTATTATTAATGTTCAGGAAATTTCGGATAATTCTGATGAGGACTGGTTCGAAAGTGAAGAATCAATTTTCAGTGATATCGATATGGACATAAGTGATTGATTTATAATTTGTTTTTATTTTTCTTATAATAAATATGTAGTATTTTCGTTTATTTTATTTATTACCTACATATTTTGTTTCCCATAATTTGGCAGTCATTAATTAAGTTTCAAATTAATGAACCATCACCTGTTCACCGTTACCCACTGTGACGTCACATATCTTAAGATCTATACAATGCACATTTTATCTCATGTATGTCATACTACGAGCGCCCCCCGCCCGCACCCTTCTGTATCCCCGCTCTCGTCCAATCCCCGCGCCCCTGTACCCCGCAGGCGTGGTCTTAGTTAAGCGATCAGCCTAGGGTTCCGCTAATTTTTATAAGTATCGATACCTACTCGATACCAAGTATCGTATCAAAAGTATCGATACCGATAAAAGTATCGGATCAAAAGTATCGATACTACTCAGTATCGAGTACTTTTTCTTTGCCTCGGGAAACGTGTTAAAATCTTAAAAAGTACATACATAATTAAAATATTTCAAAAATAAAAACATCTACATTCTGTACTAAGAATACTAACACAATACTTAACAACTACATACTGAATACTACTACGTACTAATTTATTTTGTGAACCCCCAGTCTTTTTCGTTACACTCATACAATCAGACATAAATAATAATTTATTGACGCGTGAACCGGTGAGACGGTTTCTTGCAGACATTATCAAGGCCCCAGCCTTTGAGAAAAGTCTTTCAGACGGCACTGATGTTCCGGGTATTATTAGGTATTTGGTGGCCATGGTATATAATTTAGGGTACACCGTTTTCATCTCGCTCCATAGTATGAATGGGTCCGACTTTAAAGAAGACAGGACTTGCAAGGTATATTCCAGTTTCATCTTTATCAATGCCGCGGCGCCTATAATTAATTAGATATCATTCATGAAATCATCCCGTTTCAAAATACCAAGATCCGATTAAAGTACTTAACTGACCACACATAACCGCTGATTAGGAGATTCGCGGATTCCCCTAATATAGAATCTGGATCAATAATAGTGAATAGTAGAAAGTATCGAGTACATCAGAAAGTATCGGAACAAAAGTATCGAGTACGAAAATACTAGGTATCGCAACGCAAGTATCGATACTACTCAAGTATCGATACTTTTTGCGGATCCCTAGGTCAGCCTATAGGTCATATAATTATTATTGTAGAGAAAATCATAAATACAGTACTTGTTGTTTTATTTACGTTGTACATCCTAAATGGTTGTCTAAATCACAGACGTATAAAGAATAGTTTGGTATGCTACTTCTTATTTTATATGTCTGTTAGTCAGTGTTAGTATATTATTATTTAGTACATTCTTTAAATTAGGTGTATATAGTTATTTTACAAATCACTAAGTTTTAGAGCAATGTACGTTAAGATACTTAAGATATAGTTTTTTAATAGTTATAAGCCCTCAAGTTCACTAATGCATATAATTATAAAACATAATAATATATTGTTTTATGCACAGTCATTTGCATGGAATTAAGAAATATATAGGTACGTACGTATTCATGCCATGGTAAATTTCTAGCGATCTTTAGGGAGCAGGTTTAACAGAACAGCGTTAGGTTACTGGCATACACTTACAGCACAAATAAAAGAGAATTCTTACTTGTGTAACTTATCTAATTGACGAATCAGTAAAATCTAAGGTAGGTAGGGTTTACATATAAATAAATTTAGTAACTATTTATGCCCAGAGTATGTCCCTATTCTTTGAGAATTTAAGTGAAAATAGATTTCATAAGACAATGGTGAAAGAGAGCCACTCTCGAAATTTTGTTTACCTATTTATTTTTATATATTATTTAGGTTACACCATACCTAGCAGTTTTCTTGATAATCTCTACTAGTAAGCTAGAATGCTTTTATTAGGAGTCGTTTCACATCGGTGTGGTTCGAAACTTCGAACTGGTGTTGTTGCGATAGTGATAGTCTATCGATAGTATCGTGATACTATCGTGGCCTTGATAATCAGTTATACTATAGTCCTATCGAAACTATCGACCTTTAACGATACTATCGATACTATCGATAGTATCAATTGATAAAAATAAGTAATACTATTGCTAAAGATCAATAGTATCGATACTATCGATAGTATCAGTACAAACACCATCGATACTATCGAAACTATCGATAGAATGCGTTTCGATAGTATCGATAGTTTTGCCCTATCGATAATCGAACATTTTACGATAGTATTGCTTGCTCATAAGGTGTAATATAGCTGGCGTTTACATAGTTCATCTATCACCTTATTCTTTATACTTTATATTCGCAGTTCATTCATATAGTTGCTTATATTTGTGTCCCTGTGTTACCGACCAGGTGTCGTTTTATACCCAGTCGATAGTATCGGAAATACGTCGATAGTTACTAAAACAAAACTATCGATACAATCGAAACGCGTCGCTAGATCATAGATAGTATCGATATTATCGACTTCTTGACGCGATACTATCGATAATATCGTATCTCGATAGTATCGATAGAATCGATAGTATCAACAAATTTCAATAGTTTTGCCTAATTTTCACTATCAATACTATCGATAGTATTGCAGCATTTCGATATTTTCGATAGGACTATTCGCGCTATCGCCTATTTTCAAGGTCAACTATCGATAGCGAAATTATCGCTATTGCAACAACACTGCTTCGAACCCACAATCTCTTGATCGCAAATCCTATACTTTTTGATGTCGGCATCTATTCAGAAACAGGGTAAAATAACTAAGTTTACCCAGTTCAATCCAAAATGTGTGGTAACTAACAAAAAATAATTTTCTATTAAAAATCTCAATAGCAGCCCGGAGTTAGGAAGATGGCGGTGTTAGACACACCCGTGCCTCGGAAATCACGTAAAGCCGTTGGTTTGATCTCTCCGGTCGTGTCAGATTACCGTCCCATCGGATCATGAAAGTGAGGAAACAGAGAGTGATTTAACGCATTATCAGCCGGCGGGCATCAGCCAGGTCCGTAGCTGGTAACCGTTAGGGTTGTAGATCAGCCGGCAGGCATAAGCCAGGTCCATAGCTGGTAACCGTTAGGGTTATAATGAAACGCGTAGACTGATTCAACTGAGAATATATTTCAAATTTTTAAGCCTTCTTATATCCCATTTTGTGTACAATAATCATTTACACCAATCAGTGACAAGTAAACGCAATTTTACAATTTTACGAGGAGTTCTTGAGCGTGTGTGCATCGGTCGCAGCGAGTATAATATAAATACTGCCACGTATAAAAACAGAGAGAAGCTTCGCGCGTCGCCAGGTCGCCAGCTCGTAAGTTAGTATCGTCGTGGCTAGACGTATGATGCTCCGTTCGATCGCCTTCGCGCGTCGCTTGGTTTCGGCACGGCTAGACGTATGAGGCTCCGTTCGATTCCAGGTTCCTCATAAACTTATATGTTGCTTGTGTGTATATACATACACCACAGTGCAGTAGTGTTTGCCATTACGCTTGTGCCCTATAATATCTCCTGCGCAGATGGCCAGTCTCCGTTAAGATTGGCCGCGGTGACCGAAATCCGGTTTGGAGGACATTATTACCGGATTCCTCTTTTGATATATAGCATACTAAACAGAAGTTTCTGGATTCCTCTTTTGCTATATATAGCTGCTATATAATCCAGCAACTTCTGTTTTATGGTCCATGATCATCCAATCATATTTCCTGCTTGAGCGTGCCCATAAAATTTAAAGGGGGGAATGTATTGTGTACTCAAACGATATGAGAATAGCTGATGGGGATTAGCCATATAAGAAGTTGAGAGTGCTTTGCTGAAATACTGGTTTAATAGCTACGTAAGCAGCATCATCAGTGAAATTTAAATGTAGCTGAACATTAAAGAAAATTCTATTTTTTTTTTATAAATATAGGTTTCTAATCTACTGTCAACTAACGAAAGTTTAGCCGTCGTCAGACAGTTCTTTAGAAAATATCATAATTAATGAAAATCTTCCAAACTTAAATTAGGAATTGCTTCCAGTAATAGTACCTACCTACTTAGTATTAACTCTAACATAGCCATTTTATAATTTTTTTATAATTACTGAGACTTGATGATGAGGCAGTGTATTTTGTGTTTGCTTCATATATTCGTGTGCCATGCGCTCATATTCTAGAAAATCGTCAGGAGGATATTAATAACACAAGTGATTATTTGGATATTTGTATTTTATATATTACTTTGCACATATTTTACTAGTATTATACATTTTATATCGGTGTTAGCTAGTAGACATTCAAAGCCATTTAATTGAAGTAAATTACACTACATGAAACTTAAGATTCTAAATATCACAATTACCTATTGTTACAAGGTTGTATATCGTTAGAATAACTACATCTACCTACTATAAGTTATTATAACACTTATAACAATAATAAGCGTAATGATTCTTAGTTAAGTAGGTACTTTTATGATTTAATAGTTTTAAGTGCATCTACTAAAACGACTTGTTTACTACAACAGAAATAACATATTAGTTGTGATGTTAAAATCTGATATTATTTTCACTTGTCGACACCATTGTAGATATCTGGGCAAATCCGCTGCTCTGCTGGTAAAGGCAACTTGATTATTGGTATTGGAATACCTTCCCAGTCACCCTGAAACAAAATAAACGATAAGTCATTTGCTATGATTTAGGGCATTTTTTATTATACCATAAGGCTCACATTAAGGTTTATGCTGGAGTCATCCTCATTACTCGATAAATTTGTAACTCCTCCAGCTAAGCTAATATGCTTTTGTTCAGGCCAGATTGAGATCGGTGACGAAACAAATATTTGATGTTTACTACAGGGACAAAGCAAATAATAAAAGAGCTATAATTACTAAACGAATAACATCGTTCACTATATATAAAGGTATGTATGGTTGATATAATATTGTATCTACTAATATTATAAAGCTGAAGAGTTTGTTTGTTTGTTTGCTTGAACGCGCTAATCTCAGGAACTACTGGTCCGATTTAAAAAATTCTTTCAGTCTTAGATAGCCCATTTATCGAGGAAGGCTATAGGCTATATATCATCACGCTAAGATCAATAGGAGCGGAGCACCAATTAAGAATGTTTCAAAATCGTAGGGTATTTTTTCCTTTTGAGAGCTTCCGCTGCGTGCGCTGCGTAAACAGTTAAAGTTTCGCAAAAATCATGTATGACAGAATTGCTCCCCTTTAAAAGTTCTAAAAAAAAGTCCGGGACTGCATATGTCTATCTTTTAAGGTTGGCTCACTATAACCTTTTTTATGCTAACCAAATTTGTTCTAAAATAATGCATTATTTGCAAAGGTATTATTATAAACATAATATTAATCCTTATACAAATAAATACGTTATTCACCACAAGTATTTAATTTAAAACAAAATTGCCCTTTACATCATTCGATTTCAATGAATATCTTAGGAGATATCGCAGTTTTAAAATAACATTGCAGAAAAATAATTACCCATTACAGACATAGTACAAACGATGTTTCTCCTGGTTTATTCTGCGTGATTACTACTGGTTCGATTTGAAAAATTATTTTAGTGTTGGATAGCCTATTTATCGAGGAAGGCTATAGGCTATATAACATCACGCTACGATCCAGTTTATCGTTACTGCGCCGTCCCCCAAATACTTGTGGTGAATAGCGTATTTATTTGGATAAAGATTAATATCATGTTTATAAAAATACCTTCGCAAATAATGCATTATTTTAGAACAAATTTGGTTAGCATAAAAATGGTTATAGTGAGCCAACCTTAAAAGATAGACATATGCTGTCGCGGACTTTTTTTTAGAACTTTTAAAGGGGAACAATTCTGTCATACATGATTTTTGCGAAACTTTAACTGTTTACGCAGCGCACGCGGCGGAAGCTCTCAAAAGGAAAAAATACCCTCCGATTTTGAAACATTCTTCATTGGTGCTCAGCTCCTATTGATCTTAGCGTGATGATATATAGCCTATAGCCTTCCTCGATAACTGGGCTATCTAACACTGAAAGAATTTTTCAAATCGGATCAGTAGTTTCTGAGATTAGCGCGTTCAAGCAAACAGACAAACTCTTCAGCTTTATAATATTAGTACGTATCACTTTATAGCATTTAAATTGAAGTGTTGTGTCAATCAGTGGGGCGATTACACAACAATGATTTTATCGAAGAAACATGTTTTGCGATTGCACACGTACCTGGAACCGAGTACCATCAGATTTATTGCACTGCATCGATATGGGTGACTCCGTGTAGAGAGCGTGGAGCGAGTTAGCCCGTAGGTACGTCCACGGTTTGATAGATAAGTAGTTGTTACGAGGTGGGGCTTTGTATGAAATTGACATGTTGTCCCATCTGTAAATTAATGAATGAATAATTAGCTGAGTAAGCACGGTTAAAGAATAGGTATTTTAAATAAAATAATTACAATAATTTATTACAGATTTTTTTGATGGATTAGGGGGAAATCGAGCAGACGGATCGCCTGATGGTAAGCGATTACCGCCACCCATGGACACCTGCAACACCAGAAGAGTTTCAAGTGCGTTGCCGGCTGTATAAAAAGGAGTACGCTCTTTTCTTGAAGTTTTCAAGGTCGTATTGGTCCGCAGACGACAGTTCATTTCACAGTTTTGTTGTGCGAGGCAGAAAAAAATGCCTGGAGAAACGCACAGTTGTGGACTGCCAACTATCTAAATGATGGGGATGGAAATTCTGTCGCGTAGGACGATGGGGAAAGAGGTGGCAGGGATCAGTCCGAACAATGCCTCGGAGCACTCCCCATAGTACAAGCGATAGAAGATGCATAGCGAGGCCACATTTGACACATTTCTACGAAGCACCAAGGGGTCTAGCCGATTTGAAACATCCTGGCAGTCAACGATTCGAGTCGCTCTCCGTTGAATGCGGTCCAGAGGGAGAAGCTGGTACTGAGGTGCCCCTGCCCAAAGATGAGAACAGTATTCCATGTGAGGCCGAACCTGCGCCTTATAAAGTAGTAGGCGGTGGGCCGGCGTGAAATACTGTCTCGATGTTGAGCACGCCAAGCTTTTTTGAAGCTAATTTAGCCTTACCCTCTAAATAGCCTCGGAACTGGACCAAATTAAGTCTGCCCCAATCCTAGACTTTCTTTATAGAGGTCTCAATTTCAGACACAAGTTTGTTTCGGCTCTCAATGACGTTTTCCCGAGAGATGTTAGCGCGGCCGGTATAAAGAGCATCGCTCGTGCTGTCGTCCGCATAACAATGAATGCTGCTAATTTGCAACATGTCATTGATATGGAGGAGAAACAGAGTAGGTTATAACACAAAGCCTTGCATTTACAGACATGGAGTCAGAGCATTCACCGTCGATTACGACCTTAATGCTTCTGTCTGCTAAAAAGCTAGTAACCTATTCACATAATCTCTCGGGAAGCCCATAGAAAGGGAGCTAGGATAGAAGCGCTTTGTGCCAAACATGATCGAAGACCTTCGCTATGTTCAAACTGACCGCCAACTGATCCCTTTGTCTCGATCGCCTGAGCCCAAAGATGTGTCAGGTATACTAGAAGATCACCAGCTGACCGACACTTACGGAAGCCGTAATGCTGGTTACTAAGCAGCTGATGACCCTCCAGGTACCGTAAGAGCTGACGGTTGATGATAGATCCCATTATCTTCGAGAAAAGGGGGGTTATAGCTATTGGTATGTAGTTGGACGGGTTTGAGCGGACGCCTTTTTTGGGATCGGGTGGTCCAATGCTGTCTTCCAAGGTCTTGGGACTACGCCAGAAGAGTAAGACAGCCGAAATAGTCGCGTTAAGAATGGCGCCAACTCTGAAGCGCACATCTTCAACACAATAGGGGAGATTCCATTAAGCCAACTCGACTTATGGATATCAAAGGATAGAAGTGCTAAGCGCACTGAGCGTTGGTAGAACCCGATATCCGGTATACAACCCTCACAACGCGGTATGGTAGGCGGTTCTTGTCCTCTGTCATCCAAAGCAGAGTTGGACGCAAAGAGTTTGCCCAGAAGATCGGCTTTCTCTTTTGCGTCGTGGGCCAACGAATCATTTTCCATGTGAAGAGGAGGAAAGGATGGCTTGGAGAAATTTCCTTCGATAGCTTTGGCAAGAGACCAAAATGCACGAGTTCCCGAAGGAAGACACTCAAGCCTTTTGCCAATTCTACCGATGTGCTTCGACTTCGCCCTTGCAATGTCTCTTTTGAAGGGCCTGGAGGCAAAGTTATACTCCTTTTTTAATGCGCTGTTATTTAAATCACATGCCGTCACCGTGTCAGCCCAGGCTTGGTAAGCTTTCTGCTTTCTACGAGATACGTTTTTGGAAGATGGAGCAAACCAAGATCGAAATTTGCCTCCAATGGGGACTACAGAGGACGGAATGTAAAGCTCCATACCCTGTAGCACCACATCAGCAACGGCATTGGAATCATCCGGCGAGAAGCATACTTGTCTCCAAGGGTAGGATGCAAAGAAGGACCGCATCCCATCCCAATCTGGTGACTTGTAGTGCCACATACGGCGGCTGCGTGCAACACGCGATTGCGGCGAGCACGTGAGAGGCACTGTACTCCGTATAAGGCAGTGATCTGAGGAACCAAGTGGGGCGCCAACAGATACGTGGCAGTTATCCGGATGAGAAGTCAGCAGAAGGTCCAACAGTGACGGATATTGGCTCTCCACATCTGGGATTCGCGTGGGCGTGGTAACCAGTTGTGTCAGGCCATATGCCAGGGCGAAGTCGTGAACAGATCTCCCCACATGATCGGTCTTACAGGAACTGAGCCAGTCGGCGTGGTGGGCGTTAAACTCGCCAAGTAAAACGATTTCCGCGGCCGGGATCCGTTGTTGCACAAAGTCTGAAGCCATCTGGATGTGCTCAATGAGTCGGTCAGTTTCAGTGTCACCGCTATGGGACCTATAAAGGCACGCATAGACGTGGGGATGGTCATCGCTGTCTACACGGAGCCACAAGATTTCTGAGGCGACGAGAGCTGATATCGTCTCTGACATACACGCACACTCCGGCTCCAGACAAAAAGGAGTGTTCTAGTCCGTACCCAGTGTAGATGAGGTAGGAAGTGTCTGCTGGACACGATATCTGCGTCTCGGTCAAGAAGAGCAAGGCTGGCTTTGTTGTCTTGAGGTGGCGGTGAACAGCATTTAGGTTACTATGTAACGGCTCCAGCGACGGATGACCATTTCAGAAAAAAATTCGCTTGCACATGTTAACCAGTTGAGTTTGTATCGCCTTAGAATCAGTAAACAAATGTAAGGTGTAAAAAAACTCAAACAAAGAAAGGGGCGTGTCACGGGTACGGGTACCAAGTGTTGGCCTGCTATGCGATTTTAACCTTAGGACTGGTCATCCGTCGCTAGAGTCGATAGTACGTTATCCCCTGAGCGTGGACGCCCAGAGAGGGATTCTCCAACTCTAGCGCAGTTGGTATCCTACTGGGGTAGTATACGATAATTCAACTGCGCCATCATTTAGAGAGGGTTGGGCCTCCGGCCTCCTTTATTGCGAATAACGTGTTACAAATAAAGTGAAATTCAATTACAAGGTTTTAGGTCGATTCATAAATGTAGTAAATTTTATTATCTTCTTTATGTTTATGTATATATGTGTCAGTTTATGTGTGTAATATTTATTATATTACTTGTATTACATGTTAGAATACTATTAGTATAGTCATTAATCTCTATAAGTCACAATTATTTATGCGATCTACAAATGATATTTCTGAGTCTGGGTATGTGCCCAGCCACAGGCAATTTTACCTATAGTGCGGCTAAAAAATTTTTTACCGGTGTTCAAACTTGAAGTAGTTCTCAAGCGCAGCATTAGAGACAGCACTCTTGCACACCTCAAGGTCGGTGGCAGGGTAGTAATGCATGTAGTTGACGCACATCTCGTCTGTGATGGCGTGGCCACCGATCGTAGCGTTTTCCTTGTCTTCCGTGTTGTACACGCACGTCGTTTCTAGGAAGTCACCCTACAAATAAAAAAATAGAAGGGTTAACTTTACTTTTGTTTTATGTATTCTTTAATAAGAATACATAGGTAAACAAGAGTAATTGATGAAGAAAAATAGCCTAAGAGGTTGTTCAATAATAAATATAATAATAATAAATAATAAATTTTTATTCAATAAATAAAAGTCTTTACAAAAAACATTACATCCTCGACTGCGTCAAAATTTTTTAGTTAGAAATATTACGTTCTGAAGATTCAGGTAAGTAATACACGACTTTAATTAATGTTAAAATTGAATAAATACTCAATAATTTATTTACTTAGCATTGTTATGAGTAGCTAAAACTCTAACTAATTAAATTAACAAAGAGGTATGTAATAGCATACGATCTTATCTTATCTTATCTTATGTGGGGGCCAGTCAGTGCAGATAGGCGACACTTCGACCCAGTGGGAACTTTTCATTATGTATTTCTTTATTTATTTAGAACTTTTCTATTTGTACACAATACTGCTAGCACTACAATATTAGTACTAGTACAAAAGAAAACTCACTCGGTTCATTTAAACGAATTGCCCACGAATTATATTCAACATTTACTCTTACTAAAAAAATGGATCTCCCAATAACGACTGCCATAGATGTTTATGGTAGCCGGGACCAACGGCTTAACGTGCTCTCCGAGGCACGGAGCAGGCGATAATTGTCAATCAATACGCACATAATTTCGAAAAGTCATATAACTTCCGAAAGTCAGAGGTGCGCGACGTGGGTTCGAACCCGAGACCCTCTGCATTGCAGTCTGTACTACTGTGCACTGAGCTATCGCTGCTCTAGCATACGATAAATTACCTAATATAATAATTATGTCCTCTTTCCAATCTGCAGTAGCGACTGGGTATGTAAGTTTGTGTCTAATATTTACAGCGTTTAAAATATGATCGGGTACCTAGCAAATTTTGCAAAAGTGAATGTTTGCTTACAGGTAGAACTTTCACAGGACGATGCAAGATCCGTATTTCTTGGAAATGTGTTGAGTAATGCATGTCCTTGTTCAGATAGGGCAGTTCCACTCCTTGGCGTGAGTGCCTCGTCCATACGGCTATCCCTGTGAGATGCGTGTGAAGCTGACTGCCAAATACCACGATACCATCTGTAGGTAAACCCTTGAAACAGAAGATAGATACGTACCTAAGTATATTATAGTACCTATAATAGCTGCAGAAAAATGACAATTTAAATCTAGGTACAAAGTGTTACTTAGTTCTAATTATATCTATAACGCCCTTGCCAGAATTAGGCGAACCTATGATCAAACTTGAAGTAGTTCTCTTGGCGATCTTATTATGTTCATAATTCAATTACAATTGCCAAATTTACGGTGGTTAAGTAAAGATAGCCCTTGCTTGTGCTTAATCTGTGCGATTTCTATACATTTTTTTTTAATTTTTGCTTTTTTATTTTGCTCGTCAAAATGACCACACTCCACCTAATGGTAAGTAGTCGTGTGGTCTAAGAGCAGTGGCCTCCACACCGCCCTCATAGTAGCCGAGGCGATGTTGAGGTCTCTACTTTGACGGCCTGAGAAGATGCTTTTTCACGCCCCGCTTAAAGGACCCAGGATTGAAGGAAGAAGGAAACACGTGCCTTGGCAGAGAATTCCATGCCTTGGTAGTTCGGCAAAGGTATGAGGACCCAAACTTTTTGGTACGCGCTCTAATCGACTCTACCTACATATATTTATATTATACCTACTCCCGCTGCTTATCCAAATGCCTCGTAAGTAAATAAGTTAACACTAATGATACAATTTTCCTAAGATTATCCGTCAGGAATTTAGTGCCACTATAGACTCAGAATGTCTCAGAAAGAACGCTAAGTCATCAGTACTAGCAGCGGCTGTAAGGGTTCATACAAATACGACTGATAGTACATCGGTTAATTAGTAATAACACGAAAAGAAGATATATTATTAAATCACAATTACCACTCCAGTACATTGCGGGATGCAATACCCGGTAAGCGGAAAAGCCTTCTGCAGTCCCGGTATGGCCATCTTGTCAGTGTACTCTAAGCCTAACTCCATGATGGCTGCGTCAAACTTACGTCTCTCACCGGTCACGTGCAGCACTATGCCTGAACTATCCACCCAGTCTGAAAAAATTTACTATTAACCAATAGCGATAAATTTGTTTATATACTTAGTTATTATTTATTTATAAATATTGTTTGTCCAAAACCGTTTGAACTGAGTTCATACAGTCTAACGGTTTTGGAGAACCAGGTAAACTTTGTGCGATCCTTTGTTTCTATCCATATATTTCTTAGATGATATAAACTTTAAGTAAGTGTATATAAAGGTGACCAAGAATCCTTTTAGAACCACATTTTAGTATGTCAGACGCCAGGATTCTTATCGCAGTCACGCCTACCTTGCCTCAATTCAGGATTATTGTAATGTACTTCAAGCATCAGATATTTGTTAGCCTTCGGTCCACCGAGAGGTAATCCAGCTTCTTTCGGATATGTGAATGGCGGTGCACCCATTGCCCAGGCTGCTTTCACCTGAAATTAATCATTGCCAGAGGGAGTTTTGCGTCAAAGTGATGGTAGCTTAGAGCACCGGACTTGCCCCCGCGATTCAGTATGCATTACATTACATACAAACATACAAACGGTCTCACACCTTTATCTACGAAGAGGTAGGGATGTATATATATATATATTCACAATCGGGATATATATATGTATATATATATATATACAGAGCGATTGTGAAATCGTGTAATTCCTTTTAACCACGCATTCTACTGGTGGTATGGAATAATTCTGATCATATTTTTTTTAATTAGAATTATTTTTTGGATAAATTAATGTACCGTTTTTTTCGTGAAATGGTTTCAGTTAGTCATATTATGTTAACCACTCGAGGCAAATTTAATATTTTACTAATTAAAAAAAAATTACATTTCAATAATTAATGTCGTAAATAATAACGGGCGGTCCTTTTTATTGCCCCTTATTATTTACGAAATTAGTTATTGTTATGTTATTTTTTTTGTTGTTGTGGGACTGGCCATAATAGTATGTAAGTACCTATATTATCTAAGAGTCTTCTATTTAAAAGTCATAATACCTATATAATCTCCTCACGTACCTATATATTGCTCTGAGTACGTGAACCTACTTTAACAAAAATACATAAGCGTATCAGTTTCTAATTTAAAATTTTTATGGACTAGATACTACTTACTACTACTTTTCATAAGTATACCTAAAGAATTATAGAATACAAACCCAAGAATTATTTTAATATTGTAATAATTTAAACATGAGATGTGTTTTATATCCTACTAGTGCTCTATTAATAACCTGTAATTTGAGGAGGTAATTCTTACCTTTGAACAGATTTTAGTGATTTCTGGTCTGTCAGGAGCAAAGCAGTTACCCTCATAGAGAGGCATATCTTTGTTAGGATCTGAGTCGCAGTAGAAAACTTCCATGTGATGCACCAAACCTTCATTGCCTTGAGTTATGCTGGACTCGAACTGAAAAACATGGATTTGTTATTTTAAGATAGTTTCATAATATTTCTTAGTGTTGCGTATTATGCTTCTAACTCACTACCTAGCTCTACATAGCTATAGGAACTCAATATAGAGGATCTTAGGCAACTATTTGTCTTGTTGCGGATGCATTTGCGGTCTCCTAATTGAATTCGACTTGCGACGCGCCGGCGCCGCCGCCGGCACCGAATTAGCGCAACGTAGCAAAAACAAATAAGTAACTAGTTGTACATGGAATTTAATCATAATATTATAGGTCCTTACAACGTCCACACACACAAAAGTTCATGGCATGTGTCTGTCTCCGACGGATAACTATTTTTGTGTCATACCTATATCTTTACCATATTAGCAAAAATAATAGATTATTATTGATTGTAAATCTATTTTGACCGATTAACTTAGCATTCATCTCTAGTAACCTTTGATATTTAACGTAGATTAAAACTTCATATCATATACACAAATATTTAAATAAATAAAAAAGGGGCTGCAACAAATATTTGCTTGGTGACTACGAGACTTGCAAAGCCAGGGCGGATCACTAGTATCTATACTAATATTATAAAGCTGAAGAGTTTGTTTGTTTACTTGAACGCGCTAATCTCAGGAACTACTGGTCCGATTTAAAAATTCTTTCAGTGTTAGATAGCTCATTTATCGAGGAAGGCTATAGGCTATATATCATCACGCTAAGATTAATAGGAGCGGAGCACCAATGAAGAATGTTCCAAAATCGGAGGGTTTTGTTTTCCTTTTGAGTTTGTGTTGACATGACTCAGTTGTTTAAGTCCTTTAAAATATGACTTAAACAACTAGTTCAGACTAAAAAGACTATCTTTAAACTAATAAGACTATCTTTAGACTAATAAGACTATCTTTAGACTAATAAGACTAGCTTGAAGACTTAAACAGCTTAACGACTCAGTCCTTTAAGAAAATGCTTACACCTTAGTCGGTTAATAAAATCTTATACAGCTAGCCTTTTAAGTCTTTGTCCCAATGATAATAACTATCCAGCAATATTCGTGGTTAATAAATCGCAATAAACCTTTTTCTCGGTCTCCTGCCGGCCCTGTCGGACATACAACATGTTTATTACATTAAACAAGTAAATTTTATTTTATATCGAGTATTTTATGCTAAACAAGACTCTGAAACGTCGCTTATACAATTTTAAAGTTTAAAATAGTTGTACGCTCTTGCACGTTACGTCTACATTGTAAATACACTTATCATGAGTAGATAGCTGTTTTGCAGACCTTTTAATGAATGATAAGTTCAATGTGTACTTATTTAATAAATTTAAAAATCTTTGTAACTAAAAGATAGTTTTACAATAATATAAATATCTTCTTATAATGAGCTGTTTTCGTAAAAAAAGTAAAAAAACTTTCCAATACACGGGAACACTAACATTCCGATAAACCATGGTAACATTAATTTTAACTGGCGAAAGGACGGATACTTTTGATATTTTTTATTGCGGGTATTCTGCAAAATAATATAAATGAGTTCAGTTGACTGCTCACTGCTCATGTTGCAAGTTAGAAGACGTATTAGTAATATTCATTTTGTTGTTGTTTTCCTCTTTGGTGTTGATTACTACTTGATCATATAATTATAACTATTTAACGCGGGACATAATGAATTCAAGCAAGAGGAACAGAAAGTCATTAGTTCTAGAACAGTTTGAAAAAAGTGATACATTTGTGAAATGTAAATTATGCACTAAACAATATTCAATCAAAACTTCACATTCTATGCTGAAGCAGCATTACAAAAAACACGAACATGGTGCTCATCATAATGCTTTGCGGAACGAGGCTGCTGGTAATAAACAATATTATGACAATTTGGTGTTGAATTTTGTTATCCACGGAAATCATCCGTTTTCAGTTGTTGACGAAGAACATTTTGAGAAACTTATTAATGGACTAAATCCAAATTATTCTGGACTAAGTCGCACACAATTAAATTTGAACATGCAAAAAGTTTTTAAAGAAAAACAGAACCAAATCATGGAGTGTTTGAAGTCAGTTCCAGGTAAGATTGCGTTGACGTTGGACTTCTGGACGTCCGTCACAAATAAACCATATTTGGTCGTCACCGCGCACTTTATTCTTGAATCAAAATTGACTGCTATAATTTTGGAATTCGACTTAATGCCATATCCGCATAAAAGCGAAAATATTTTGGACAAACTAATAGAAATATTGCAAAATTATGGTATTGAAAACAAAATCATGTCAATTACAACTGACAACGAAGCTACTAATGTAAAATTATTGCAATTATTGACATTATTTCACAGTAATTACGAAAATGTCACTCATACGAGGTGCCTTGCACATGTATTAAACTTAGTTGTGAAGAATGGATTGAAAACGATTGAGAAGCCTATTGATGATGTTTCAAAATTAGTGAAAGTAATAAATTTTTCGGCAAAGAAGAAGCAAATGTACTTTGAAACTTGCAAATTACTGGATGCTCCTCAACTGAGTCTTCTTCAGGAAATGCCCATTCGATGGAACACCGTGTACTTGATGCTAGAACGTGCATATAGTATGCGTAATGTTTTGGATCACATATGTCAGCAGAAAAGGGAATTCAACCAGTATCTGATAGAAAACTGGGATCAAGTAAAAGATTTGATACGATTTCTTCAACCTTTTTACGATGCAACTTTGTTACTTTCAAAGTCTAAGTACCCTAGCCTATTTTACGTTATTCCCATAATCGATGTCGTAAGGGAACAAGTTTTGAATCAAACTGACAACGAGCTATTCAAAAGGTGTGTTGAAGTTATGATTAAAAAAATTAACGAATTTAAACCGCATTTGTATACTAATTTTGCAAAATTTGCCGTGCTATTAGACCCACGTTTAAAAAATACTTATTTTACTGGAGACGAAAACGAAGAAACACTGTTATGTTTTAAAACTTATTTTTACATGTATTACGCAAACGGCACACACGAACAGATTACACAACGCGAGTCAGATAATATACAGTCACAGAATACCAGAATTAACATTTTTTCTTCTATTTACAAGCACACTTTCAGTGTCCAAAATGAAATAGAAAAGTACTTTTCATTACCACTTGAGACAGAAGACACAGATGTTTTGTCTTGGTGGTCAAATCAAAAGTATCACTTACCTTGTCTGACAAAAATGGCATATGATGTATTTTGTGTGCCAGCATCAAGTGTTCCAAGCGAACAAGCTTTTTCCAAATCTGGTAATTTAATTACAAAAAAACGAAATCGCTTGGAAACGCAAAGCATTAGAGCGTCAATGTGTCTATCATCATGGATGAAAATCCTTTAACTTTCTATCTTCAATTTAACACAGCTACAAATTATTGTACAAATAAATAAATGATTATTTACAACTTAATATGGCTATTTTTTTTTTTACTTCTAATGAATGATACAAAAGATGTAGGATTTCTGTTTATATTGGCTGTCCAGTCTTTCTTTTAGAGTTTAGCTAGTGCTTAGTAGTAGTTACTGCAATGGGGATTAGACTTTTTGATAATTCTTAAAAGATGGAGTAAATTTAAGTCTTTTTCATAACTAATCAATCATACACGACTCCCTAGGCGAGTCTTTTTAGTTCAAACTTAAAAGCCTTAAAAGACTTACAAGCCTTATAAGACTAACACGCCTTATAAGCCTTAAAGCACTAGAGACTATGCTTATTCTACGCAAACCTTAGTCGAGAACTAAAAAGACTTAAGAGACTAAAAGCTAAGGGTTAAAGGACTAAGTCAGTCTTTAGCTGTCAAAATGTAGTCTAGTCGCTTCTTACACGACTTATACGACTGAGTCTCTTTCACCACTGTTTTGAGTGCTTCCGCTGCGTGCGCTGCGTAAACAGTTAAAGTTTCGCAATAATCATGTATGAGAGAATTGTTCCCCTTAAAAAGTTCTAAAAAAAGTCCGCGACAGCATATGTCTATCTTTTAAGGTTGGCTCACTATAACCTTTTTTATGCTAACCAAATTTGTTCTAAAATAATGCATTATTTGCGAAGGTATTTTTATAAACATGATATTAATCCTTATACAAATAAATACGTTATTCATCACAAGTATTTAATTTAAAGCAAAATTGCCGTTTACATCATTCGATTTCAATGAATATCTTAGGAGATATCGCAGTTTTAAAATAACATCGCAGCAAAATAATTACCCATTACCTATAGACATAGAAACGATATTTCTCCTGGTTTATTCTGCGTGATTTTAAATTAGCACTGTAGGTATATTTATAAAATGTTGGTCAATGGTTCTTATGTGGTTCGTGGATTTCACAAAGAAAGTTTCAGCTCCTTTAAAATTGTATTATAGGTGCCTACGACCCACTGTCTCTCTTATGTGACGCAGACGAAGTTGCGCGGGTCAGGTATCTATACTAATATTATAAAGATGAAGAGTTTGTTTGTTTGTTTGTTGGTTTGAACGCGCTAATCTCAGGAACTATCGATTCTATTTGAAAAATTATTTTAGTGTTGGATAGCCTATTTATCGAGGAAGGATCTCGCTACGACCCACGGGGGCGGCGCAGTAACGATAAACGCGGGTGAAACCGCGGGAACATCTAGTGTCTAATATATTAGGAAAGTATGATTTTATAACAATAAACGATAATTATGCTTGTATGTGGGTTTTAAATGGCTTGAGTTACACCACAGAGCTTAAAAACACATAGGTACCGACTTGAACACTCCACTTACCTGTATAATATGATGATTCTTCTTGTTAATAAAATCAGGAAGCTTGATAACCTTACACCAGTAGGTGGTATCGCCCCCAGGTACCTTGAGATTCTTGTTTGTTATACGTAATTGATAAGCGTTGCCGACTTTAGGACTGCCAAGAGGAGTAAGCAAGCGAACTCTGATGAAGCCGTGGTTTTGTGGTGGTGAACACGACAGAGAGAGACCTTTCGACGAGAATAACTTGTCTTCGCCGTGAGCCCAAATTACGTGAACAGTACCGTCCTGGGGAGATAATCGTTTTATAAGCCTTAGATATTAGTTAAGTATATCCAACTCTATGATAATGATAATAATAAATATTGATAAACACGGAGTCGTTGTTGCAGCGATCGTAAAGCATTACTGCTACTTGTAAAATCCTATCCTAAGATTGAGAATCATTATCTTATCTTATGTGGGGGCCAGTCAGTGCAGACCGGCGACACTTCGACCCAGTGGGATCTTTTGTGTCAACACTTTCCCAATAACAACTGCCATAGATGTTCATGGCAGCCGAGACCAACGGCTTAAAGTGCTTTCCGAGGCTCGGAGCAGGCGATAATTGTCAATCAATACGCACATAATTTCGAAAAGTCATATAACTTCCGAAAGTCAGAGGTGCGCGACGTGGGTTCGAACCCGAGACCCTCTGCATTGCAGTCTGTTGGTCTCCCCACTGAGCTATCGCTGCTCAATTTGAGAATCATTAATCAATTATAATTATTATGTTGGTCTTGTTTTCTATTGTTTTACTATTGAGTTCGGTTACAGTACGGGCGAAGTAACTATTTAGTAATCTGTGATACGGGCACAGCAGCGAGAGCCTAGTGGGAGACCGCTAGAGTTAGACTGCCACGTAGAGGTATCGAGTTCCATCCTAAGGCGCGCTTCTCTGACTTTCCAAGTTATGTGCGTATTAAATAGTTATTTTACAGTGAAGGATAAATATCGTGAGGTAACCTGCATGTCCGAGAGTTCTTCATAATGTTTTCGGAGACATGTGAAGTCTGCCAACCCGCACTGGGCCAGCGTGGTGGAGTATGGGCTAACCCTTCCCACACTGAGTAGAGGTCCCGTGCCCAGCAGTGGGATAGTTTAATACAGGGCTGATATTATTATTAAAGTACGGGCATCTAATACTACTCAAATACTCAAGTATTTAGCTGATATATATCTTCGCGTTTGTTCACTACGCTCGCCCAGTGCAGACTGGCTGATTTTCCTTAGTATTTCTGGCAATATTTTCTGTAGATATTTCTCTTTAAAACTTAAAATACACATACCTCGATGATATAGTCATCGGTATCACACGTGTCGAAGAATCGCTCAAACACTAAACTTTGAGTTTCAACGTCAAAGTAGAAACCTTCGCAGTCCTGTTTCGAATCCCGAGAAAATCTTCCCTGGTCATCGGCGTGCGTGTCCTTAAATTAAAATATATGTGTATAAAAGTCCTAAAGGTAAAAGTATATTGTTTTAATTTAATAATGCCGTAGGTATTTCCGAGGTTTTCGTTCTTTTCTAGACAACAATAGAAAACATTAACTAACATACACACAAATAAGATACAGAGGACTCAGTTCGGACTACATTACTTTGGGCTGGAATCAAACCTGCCGCATTAAACACACCAATAATAATCACTGCACCATCAGTGCAATCAAATATAACGACGGGCGAACAGATCGTAAAACAGAAAAATATATATACCTAGTTTAATATTGAATGATTACCTACTTACCGGGCATCTTTATTCTTAACTAATCAAATTGATATATCGCACTCTTAGTACGAAAACGACATAAATCGAACTTTGGAAGTTAGGAAATTTGAACTCTAATTTCGTGACTATAAATTCAAATATTTTGTATGTATAAAGTAATTGAGTTTAAATTTGTTTAATCTAAAATACTCAGATAAGTCTTTGTTTTATTAATAGTGCGATATGTACTTATTTTGTGATATTATCGATAAGTTACCTCGAAATGTTCATTGCCCATATAATCCCTCCAGAACAAGCAAACATCAGAATTATTGAATTGTCCTCTATCAGAGAATCCCACCGCAAACCAGTTGTAAGTGGGACCCTTTTCTGCGACCACGACTTGAAACTGTATCTTTCGTACGGAGTAGTCCACTCGCCACTTCAGTAGTATTTCACCGTTTGGATCCAACACTGATTCGCTTTCGGCAAGGCGATGATCTGGCGTATTAACAAAATTTAAGTAGGTACATATAGGTAATAAATAATGATCATGAGTTAGTTAATTAGTTAGTTGGACGTGCGTTATCCGTAATTAGCGCCACAATTGGGCCATTGTGGGTAAGAGATTGTCTCGAAAATATGTTCGGTTCAGAAAGATAAAAGCTAATGTTAGTTGATGCTTCAATCCCGTTTCTATAATTTATCGTTTTATTGCACAAATCTTGTCTAGATGATTCAGATACGCTTCACAAACGACGTATTTTGTCATCTCATACATAGTCACGCTCCTATATTTCCTAATGGGTGGGCAGAGGTGGTGGATTACACGCACATTTCGCCAGATAGCCTTTGGGTCCCACGTATTGCCGTTTACTGGGTACAGGTACAAACATCCAATAACACTTAGCTCGACTCGGGAATTGAACCCAAGACTTCATGCATGTACAACAGTCTTACCTACCGCTGCGCTACCCAGACATTCGTCAATCGTTATAGAATGAATTATTTAAATAGCAGAATTCCCAATGCTTTTAAAACTTTCAGGCACAGTTATGTAAGTCCTTTCTTATTTTATTTAAAGACATCGCCCACACTTGTAGTATTTCCTGGCTCGCGGAGGACTTTACAGACATTTGTGGACTCGTAACAATAATTTGTGGATAACTCAAGTTTTGTCCCGTGTGGGATTCGAACCCACAACACTCGGCGCAGTGGCAGCGGCTAAGCGACCACTTAAACTACTACGCCATCCGTGCACTCAAAAAAGCAGTTTACTTAGAAGTCATGTATGTATGTTTATAACTAATCAAGAAACATTCTAGGATGTTTTGTTACATACGAGTATAACAAGGCAATCTTGTTATATACAAATGTATTGGGATTGGATTTCTAGTCCATATTCGCCTGAATAACAATTTCTTCATGTAACAATAATTGCTATTTGATCTCTATAACTTAAGTGGATAACGATACTCTAAGAAATAAAATACCAGATATCAGAATATTATAGCATACACAGTCCTAATAACGGTTCTCAAAGATATTCAAGTCAGCCGGGACCAAAGAGCGCGCTTTTTAAGGCAAGGAGGTATGTGACTTCTGTAAATGGTCAATTTAGGAGCATGGTTAACGTTGGTGATCGACCGAAGTGCACTATCGTCACTATGCTATGTTACGAAACTACCCCTAAGTAATTAATTATAAAACTTACTAATATTCACTTACCTGCATTTTTATTAATTGTATATGAGAAATGTGAACATATAAACAAAGAAAGAATTGCAATGATACACTTGAGAGCCATCGTTAGATCTAACACATCCTCAGAGCACTGGGTCACTGGTGTTATCACTCCGGGAGCGAGAGAGACAATGGTGGATGCTGCTAGCTACGTCTAGGGATATAGATGTGCTTATTGCGGTTCGTATTGGTATGCCGAGGGTCGTACCTACATTTAGAGATATAAACTCAGTACAGTCGTGAACAAATTTGTTTGATGAAGGATTTTTATGGCTGCCGTCTATTTTATATGGAACGTTTAAGTATAAGTATAGTTCGCGTTGTGTGATTTTAAACTTAATATGTTGATGCTATGGTATATTATTTTCTAGGTGTTTCTAATCAGTCTAGGAACCCTGTAGTTGGATAGATTGTACAGTCATTTTCTCCGTATAGTCTACGAGTTTATGCTCACGAGTTTTTTTTATGAAAGATACCCTATGTCATTTTCTGACAACTTATGTGCGAAATTTCATGATGATCGGTCGAGTAACAAACAAAAAATCTCAAATTCGCATTTATCATTTAGTTAGGATTAGGATTTTACCCACTACGCCGGGAAAGTGTGGATTAGCAACTTTAAATATATGCGAGAACATTATAGAGAATACTCTGACGTATGCAGTCGTTCAAATCGAACAAATATTATATTATAGAAAATAATTTACGTGCCTCGGGTTCTAACTAGAGGCCTCTGACACGATAGGCTAACAGTCTCCCCATACTCATAGGCTATCATTGCAAATATATATTTCTTCTTTAATTAATTGTTAATGTCGGGACGTAAGACATTTGTTGCTACCTATTCATAATATCCATTAATTCTGAAGAGAAGTATATTAGCTCTACGCAATAACATTTCGATGAAGCCTTTACGTCCATATCTGTAAAAGCTAACACATAAACAAGTGTTTACAATTAGGTACCTAGCAAGAAATAAACTTAATTATATAGTCCCTGTTAATTATATAGTATTATAACTATTATAAGTCCATGAGCAGCGGTTACCACTTTCCATCAAGTGGGCCACTTGCTCGTCTGCCACCAATAGCAATAAAAAAAAAAATATACTTACCTATATTTACTAAACAATTGTACCTATGTATTTCTTGCCTATATTTTTCTCATAAGTTCACCCAATGAATAGGCGATAGGGTAAATTTTCTGGCATGCTGTTTAGAAGTTCAAACTGAATTACCTATGTTACATAGGTATATTTACAATTGAAACTCCACAGTGATCAACATTTTTTGTATACCTAACAAAAAAGGAAACTTAATTGACTAGGATATTTTTGTTTATAAACTAAACCCGTTTCTCACTACTAGTCTGTACAGAATACGTGATAATATGCCCACTGGGTCTGTACCTATGTATTGTACGTCTATAAAGATGGCCCCATCTCTGCGGTGGAATGCACCGTGCCTGTCTGCTCGATATTAAATTCCTTCAGAATTACATTGCACCCGCGGTCGCTCGCCGAGATGAGGTCGTCTTCCTAGATTAACATTTAATTTAATCAAGTTATGCCGTTTTTGATGACAACGTTTATTGCTTTATTAAATAATTAATTATTAACTCACTGATCGCAAGAAAGTTGGATTATAATTGCTAACTATGATAAAATAACTAGGTGTATGAGGACTTTTTGGCCGGTTTTGTATTTAATGGCTTTTTATATACCTATACCTAGTAATTTTCATTATTTATTCTATATCTACATGGACCTACTTAATTTTGTAGCTTGTGTACCTCTAAATACCTACGTATAGGTATGCCTAACAGTTAACTTTTTAACGGCTAAACAAGTGTTGAATTGGCTTATTCCCGCCCGCTCCGCTATTTTGTTCCCCAGCGCTCCAAAACTAAAATTAAATATTATTATTATTTTTAAATCATTCGCAATGGCTCCAAAAGCTTTTGTTAATTTATTTATTTAAAACCTCTGATCTCCATACATTTATTCCCAGGAGCTCCAAATTATATTACAACATTAAATAAAGACCTACTTACTAGTGTGTTCCCGACAGCTCGTGGTAACGATTTTTATATTAAAGTATTGACTTTTTCTTGGAGCTGCTGGGAATAAAATCTCAAAGTACCTAGATAATGTTTTGGAGCTGTAGGGAACGAAATTGGTAAATGTGGCTTTATTTATTATTTTAATATAAAAATCCTTAGAGTTCCTGGTAATGAATGTATGGAAATATGAAGTTTGGAGAACAATAGATTTGGAGCGTATGGGAATAAGCCGTTGAATTGCGCTCATAGGTACCTTTCGCATAAATGTATAACAGCATTTGTACCTACCTAAACACAAAAATACCTAAATAAAATATTATATTTAAAAAAATAGTAATAGTTATAACCTGAGTCTTCCTTACTATATGTACACCTACTATTAGAATGTATACTAATATTATAAAGCTGAAGAGTTTGTTTGTTTGTTTGAACGCGCTAATATCAGGAACTACCGGTGCGATTTGAAAAATTATTTTAGTGTTGGATAGCCTATTTATCGAGGAAGGCTATAAGCTATATAATATCACGCTACGACCTACGGGGGCGGCGCAGTTACGATAAATGGGGTGAAACCACGGGAACATCTAGTAACTTTATAATTTAACTAAACCTTCCTCGATAAATAAGCTATCCATCACTAAAAGAATTTTTGTGCGGACTCTATATGGCACCAGCGGCGTTTGAGAGGTTGCGAAGAGGTCCGTGCACAGCAGGGGACAGGTGCATACAGGGCTGATATTATTATATACAATATACTCTCACGCCTGTTAGTATCCCCGAACTTATCTAGAGCTTGCATCCACATTTCGTCACCTATGGTTTTAGCTCCCATGTAATAAATTTCGAGCCCTAGTCCTTTTGAGCGCCAACCTATGCCGAACGCGATGTCTCTTCCAGCGCCAAGCTATAAATCTATAACAGTCGTAAAATGTTGGCTACTTTAATCTTGCTGTTTTTGAAATAAACAAAGGCCCCTATTGAAATAAAAATATAAGAGTAGGGTTTTAGGTAATAGTAAAATTACGCACAAAATTATATACCTACACTATTTTTATGTAGGTATTTTTATTAATAAATGTTGCGATTAGACATTGTATCCTAATAAAGACGTGGCGTGGAGAGCACGGAAACTTTTGTCTTCTATACAAGACTGTGGCGCTCAGTAGGAATTATGAGTAGGTACACCATGCTGGCCAAGAACATTATGGAGAACTCCTAGACATGCAGAAATCCTCGAGGTTTCCTTTGCCATTAAAGCGAGCGATAATTAATATAATAAGATAATTAATACGCACTTAACTTAAGATAATCAGAGGCGCGCGCCTTGGGATCGAAGTCGAGATCTCTGCGTGGCAGTCCATCGGTCACCCATTAGGCTATCGCTTTGTAGGATGAAAGTATTGGTGTACCTGTATAATTATTGTGCAGACAAAAGCTTCAAATAATAGGTATTTATCGATAGTTATTTTAAAAATAAAACGTAGTCTTTTTCTTGCTAAAAGTATTGGTATCTAGGGTAGGTTGGTGTAAGATGGCGCGGACGATAAGACTGGATAAGACGGCGCATACGTCATTACTTAAAATTGAAACAAGTTATGTAGCTAACTTCAGTCATGTTTTGATCGTTTGTGCCGCCGGTTTACGCTGCCTGAATTTAAAATTGTGTTCTGATAAAAACTAGGTTTGCAAGGTAAATTCAAACATTTTAACTTGTTTTGGTGTTATTTTTATCTATTTTAAATTGATAACTACTTAAAAAGTGAACGGTTTATAAGTATTTGGATCCATTTTATAAGCAAACTCGTGCTTTGCCATGATGGCCGCGCAAAAAAATTGTCGATATCTATGTAGAGATGGCGCTAGCGCAATAATTTCTCTAGTGAATCGAAAATTGTAAGATGGGGCACTAAGGGGGTGTATAAAACAGCGCGCGCCATCTTACACGCAACATTTTTTAAATAGTTTGTTTTGATAGTTTAGGACAATAATTTATTGATAATGCATTTTTTTATTAACTTTTAGATGTCCCGAAGACAAAGAACGTCAAACCGAAAGCACAATCGCTGATAGAGGAAGCTCGAAAGCGCAAAAATAATAAAGTAAAAGATCAGTGACTGAATCTCTGGGAATGCCGGAGTCAACATTAAGGAGAAAACTGTAAAAAATAACCAGTTGCGACAAAGATGGGCAGGTATGACGTTACTTTTTCAGAAGATGTAGAACAAGAACTGTGTGACTATTTAAAATGTCAAGATGAAATGTTTTTTGAAATGACCCCTAAACATCTAAGGTCTTTTCTTTGTACAACCACGTTTCCCACTCATCAAAGCCACTGATTTTTTTAGAGACAATAATATTATTGCTTTAACTTTGCCACCCCATAGCAGCCATAAACTACAGCCACTAGACAGAGGATTTCACACTGTATTAAAAAAATACTATGCCAATGAGTGCGAAAAATGGATGAGGAATCACCAGAATGGCAGAGCCATAACAGTGTTTCAAATTACTTAAATTTTCAGCCCTGTAAAGCCGCTACTGACTGAAACTTTTAGCCGCACTTGCAAATGTGCGGCTAAAAGTTTCAAAACCTCCGGTATATGACCTTACAATCCAGATGTTTTCACTGATGCTTACTTTATGGCCAGTGTCGTGACGGACCAAGAACTTCCAAATGATGATGGGTCAGTGACAGTACCGGATGCAGATAAAGATCCCATAGAAACCGATCCGATCGAGTTAGTAAGACAGCAACAGCGAACTCCACCGATTTTGACAAATGAAGAGAGCTCTTCGGCAGGCAAGACTGGATGTTCTGGAATTGATAATGCGACTCCAGGATGCTCAAAAATTGTTGATGTTAGTCCATTCCCTACAGCTATTGCAAGAAAAGTGTCAAACCGTAAACATAAAAAATCAGAAGTTATAAATAGCTCTCCGTATAAAATTGAAGTAAAAAACATATTTGGAAATGTGGTGGATGCCGCGAAATCTACAAAGAGACAATACAAGAAGATTGGATTAAGTGCTCCACATGCAACACCTGGTGGCATGAAAATTGTTCAGCTTATTCTGGTATTGGCGCATATAAATTTGACTTATGTGGTAATTAATTACGTGCGCCATCTTATCAATCGCACCGCGCCATCTTACACAACCAAGTGTGTAAGATGGCGAGTTTCTCATTATGTATTTATACTTAAATAACTCCAAAGATTATCATAATATTTAAGTGTTATTGGTAAATTATAGGCTAATAGCTAGTGTTAAAATAAATAAAGTTGATTTCTTTAATAACTTTAGTTTTCATTTTATATCGTTTCTTTTCAAAAGTGCGCCATCTTAGACAACCCTACCCTACATTTTTACAACATCTTTGACCTTTTAACAAATAGGTATAATAAGTCAATAATCTTTAGGGTTATCGTTACGTTTAGCGAGATTTAAGTCAATAAAATATAATTTGGTAGGTACTTTTTAAATTGTCGTTTTTTGTTTTTAGCACCAAGGAATACAGTTTTATCTATTACACTGCACGTAAAAATTAGAACTTTTGTCTGATGAATGACTTTTATCACATGTGTTTACTATACCTATATACCTACCCTTATTTTTTTGTAACAGCTCTTGTTTACGAGTTGTAGCTTCCACTAAATTGGCTGATAACTAGAAAAATATTAAGTTTTATCTATATAATTTGCTATGGCATCGTCAAGACGTGTTTGTGTGAATAACCGAATCATTTTTGTTTCATTTGCGGAGAGTATATAAATAATAATAATAAGATCAGCTCTCTACCTTCAGCTTCAGCAAGGAAGTCAAATAAAAGAAAGATTTTTTCGGCTTAAGAACTAAATAAAATAAGATACTTTATCTTTAAATATAATGTAGCTACTGTGTTTTATTATAAAAATACCCATGTGTCATATTTTGTTAACTAGACCTGATAGAGAAATTTCAGTCACAGATTTAAAATTGTTATTAAAAGTTGGACTAATATCATGTACCATACCTAACCCAATCATCAGACACGCTGTTGTGCAGTGTTATTTTATTCGATCACAGGGTAGAAGCTTTTAAAACTTCCGAATCATATAGCTTAGGTACTTGCTGACCGCACAACTTCGTCTGCGTCACATAAGAGAATTTTCCTTGTTTTTGCAACATTTTCATTGGTGCGCCGCTCTTATTATTCGTAGTTTGATGTTATATAGCTTATAGCCTTCCTCGATTTTGCGATTCGATGCGAACCAGTAGTTCCTGAGATTAGCTCGTTCAACCAAACAAATATTATTAGTATAATATTAGTATAGATTCCTATTTGATAATACTTGCGTAGATCTAGACATAAACTATTAAATCTAGTCATTACAAATAAGAAGTTAATCATATTGCTAGACTAATCTAAGGAATAGGGTCCATCAGATGTTTGGGCGAGGAGGCCTTTGCCAAGTAAAAATCTATCCTCGTCGATGTTCGAGCTTGCACAACCTTTTGGCCTAAGTTAGTACCTACCTATAGAAAGCTGGGGAACAATAAACATGTAGGCACCTAAAGATACACGTTCACGAGTTACGTGACATCGTTCTTTTCTTTTCTTAGACATCCGTGAAATGCAACCAGCGGTCTAGGGAAATTGATTCTTATGTTAACGTGATAACGATAGTCGAAAATGCCTTAGCAGCTATCTGGAACCGCTGTAGTAGGATTTTTTTACTTCTATGGCCAATGCTGGTTTTATCAGTCGGTACAGAACAGATAATTTTCTTTTTTCTTTCCTTTCGCGCGGGACTTTACAAACATTTAAACAACGGACACGAAGAATTTCGAATGTTTGTCCCGTATGGGGATCGAACCCACAGACGACCACTTAAAACACTACGCCATCCGTACAGTCTATAAATACTAATGCACTAGGTACCAAACCCAAATTCTTCACGGAGATTCTCTAGGAATCGTGACATTCGTTTTTTGTATACCTAATATAGGTAATTTGCTAGCCTTAATCTGTATATTGTAATGTGGGCGAGCCTATGGTCTACGTTTACGACTGGCGCTCTAAGTAGTCGCCGAACCGCCTTGATGATTGATCAGTGGTCACAGATTATTGTACGGATACTATGTATATCACGTGAAACAGTAAATTTAAACTAATCAAACAAAAAGGGCGAATAATGAAACAAATAATAAATAGTCAATGAGTGTATTTGTATCAATCAACAAATATAAAATGCAATAGGCTGTCAACAACATTGTCTTTGACTTGAAGAAAATATTGAAACTATTAACAACGGCTGTTAGTATTTTCACTACTATCCTCGGTTGGCTCAGCGGCGACATCTTTAGTTGCGGCGGTACTCGCGTCTTCGCTTTTAATAGCTTCTTCATCGGGTTCTTCTGAATTCTGAGAACAACGAAGAATATAATGTATGTATGGATACGCATAATTGCTATACGTTAGTCATTCGCGGGGGCGCAGGTACATGTCGATTTAGATTTAAAAAAAGCATTCGACTCTGTGAATAACGATATACTTTTAATGAAGTTAGCTGAAGTAGGATGTACACCACAACTTTTAGAGCTGTTTAGTAGTTACATGAGGGACCGACAGCAATACGTTGACTACAATGGTTGTGAATCAGAACCCTATTTCACAAGGTCGGGAGTAACTCAGGGCAGCAATTTGGGACGTCTTGAATTTATTATCATGATAAATAATCTGCCTGAGGTGATCAGTAATGGATCTTGTCTATTGTTTGCTGACGATCTAAAGTTGATGCATGAGGTTCGGAATCTGGATGATTGTAAACGATTACAAGAAGATATAGATAGAGTGTTAGAATGGAGTGAACTAAATAAACTGTATTTTAATGAAAATAAATGTTCAGTTATGACTTTCTCTCGCGCTCGTTCACCACTTAGATACGATTATGTGATAGGCATAACGCCAATACAGAGTCATCCAGGTACGAGATCTTGGAGTCAACTTTGTACCGGACCTCACATTTCGCGAGCACATACAGCAGATTTCTAAGAAGGCGTTTAGAAACTTGGGATTAGGAACATGTCTACTGTTAAGGCACTGTACGACGCACTAGTCAGGAGTCATTTGGAACATAGTGCTGTCGTGTGGGCGCCCCATGAACAGAAGTGTAGCATGATGATGGAGCGTGTCCAGAACAAGTTCACAAGACATTTGTATCATAAGTATTATGGAGTATACCCTTTTTACCCCCTTATGTACCCTACACTGTTTGTCCTGGGCATGGTAGGATATAACGAACTGAAAGTACGTAGGGAATTCCATCTTGTAATATATTTAGTTAGGCTGTTGCGTGGAATTGAATACAATCCTGTAGTACTGCGATGCCTTAGTCTCTGTGTACCAGATCGATACATATGGCGGCGGCGACGTCCACCACTCTTAGTCGTACCAAACGCCAGGACCAACTTACTGACAAAGTGTCCCATATCCAGGTCTATTAAAGTAATTAATATGATAAGCAAGAATGTTGATATATTTTGCTGTCACATTAGTGAGTTGACAAAAATTACTATTTACACAGTGTCCTATTTATGTTCCTAGTATTGTAAGTAGTTATAAGTTAAAAGTTTATTTGTAATTATGTATTTTTTTACTTTAGTTCTATTTTTGTTTTTTTAGTTACTTAGTTGAGTTTTATGTTTATTTTTTCATGTATATAATTAAGATGTAGCGCACTATCGAATTGGGGTTACCTGTAATGATAGTTGTAAATTTAAAAATGAATAAATAAATAAATTCTTATTATTATAATCTTACGCTTACAACTCTATGCACGCACTCATGCAAGCACGCATACAGATATGAGCATGTACGTACGCATACGCATGTATACGTACATACACCGCATACTCATACAGGCATATTGTGCGGATTGTGAATATTTATCTGAAAACGAAATAGAAGATTTCCACTTATAATTTTACGTGCTGCCGACAGTGGCGTAGCTAGGCGTAGGCGAAGTAGGCCCTCGCCCACGGCCTCGCACTTAAAGGGGCCTCGCGAGGCCTCTTTAAATGCGATGCCACCAGATTTAAAATAAAATTCTTACTAGAGGACTTCTGTAAAGCAAACAGCCGAAGAACATTACTTTTGTAAAAATTGAATCACATAAGTTACAAAATAAAACCTTTTTTCAAATCTATATGCTTTTCAATATTCTCCCATCGCGTATTTATATTTTTTCACTACCATAAGTAGGTATGTCGTGTCAAAACATGTTTAGTAAGATAGATTTATTGGATAGATCTTGGGAACGAAAGAAAAGGGGCCTCGCTGATGCGACTTTGCCCACGTCTATATGTCTTGCAAAAAATATGTTTACGCATTATCTATAACATGTACAATATTGAATCGCTTAGAACTGTTTTTTGTGAAAGGGGTTTCCTTACGCTCACAGGTATTTATATTTTGCAGCTTTGTCTATTTGTAAAAAATAACATCACGTTTTTTGAACTTAAGTGTAATTCCAAACCCAATGTACGCAGTAAATATAAGTATAATTTAAATTTGCCGAATATAAAAAACATAACTTATTATAAAAGCGCATATATAACAGCGATTAGGGTATTCAACCATCTACCTGTCGATATAAAAAAATTGGAAGGCAAATTGTTTAAAAGTGTCTTCAAAAAATGGTTAATCAAATCTGTATTCTACGATATGCAAGAGTATTTTGCTTTCAAGTGATCCAATGGAAAATACCACACTTTTGTAAAATTTTATATTTTTATTATTATGTCCATACTTCTAAAATTTACTTTTAATTTATATTATTGCAATGCCCGACAGGGTAGACTGTTGAAACGAAATCTAATTTTAAGAACACATTTCATGTACCTACACAGTTTAAGCAATAAATGTCTTTGTCTTTGTCCACGCTACGCCACTGGCTGCCGATATTCAAGATGAATGTCAGTTGTAATATAACTTTATATAACTGTATATATTATGTCCGAGCTATGAATCAAATTTGGTTCTTTAACAAGCGCTATATGGTGCTCAGAACTTAAAGTTTATTACATTATACATAAAACACACTTCTCTTTAAAAGTGTATTTTTAACATGAGTTAAGTTTTTTGAGATATTCGCCTTGTGTAAATGGTAATTTATTACTAAGGTGTTAGACAAGATATTTCTTACCTGTCTCTCGAACAGTATAGCCAGTTCGACATGCTTGGTCTGTGGGAACATATCGACAGGCACGGCCCTGACCGGCAGGAAGGGCGCGCCCCGCAGAGTCTTGGACGAGGGCCGCGCCAGGTCAATGAAGTTCTTCACCACAGACGAAGGACTGCACGATATGTACACTAGGCGTTTCACTTTCTTTGTGTTCCGGAGTTGGGTTACAGCTCGCATATCTGTTTAGTAAAATATTTGAACTTTTATTTGGATCACGAATGAAATATTGTAACGAAATGTTGTGGTAAAGAAGAAAATGTATCTATCAATACTTATTATATGTAGTTAAAGTTTTCATAAAGTTATCTTTTTAAAAATATTGTAGGTATATAAACTGGCCAATATTAAAAGTTTAAATAAAGCTAGGTACATTTGAACTTTACAATGTTGTTAATCTCATTATGGCATTAGTTTTGTCGAGTAATAATTGAATTGTTTACAGGTTTTGATACAAGGATTTTAAAATGTGCATTCTTATTTGTAAAATTCTCCAAATGATGACGTCACGAAACGTTTATATAACAGCTCAAGAAACTGCATACAAGAAAAATGCCTAAGTATAAATAGAAAAATACTTACGTAAGCCAGCTCGCGGCGGGTCAACTATAGCAATAATGTCGTCAGCCGTCGCTCTCGCCAGCACCGAGGCCAGGATATCCTCGGCCTTACCGGTGAAGAACTCGCAGTTCTCAATCTTGTTCAACTCAGCGTTCGACTTAGCGTCCTTCACTGCCTCACCTATCATTTCTAGCCCGAGGACTTTACCGCAATGCTGCAAACGATATCGTATGTAGATGTCTTTTCATAATTATAATAAAAAATAATAATAAGTTTAAATTTCGTGGACAACGATATAAAATGCGTAGGCATTGGTTTGAGTAGTCACCTCGCCCCTGCCAATGTAAGGAGTGGGTTCAATTCTCATGCGGGACAAAAATTTGTGTGATTAACAAATAGTTATTTTAGAGTGGTGTGCCGTGGCTTAATGCAATTAAGTGAGTTTTTCGCTTATAATTTTCCTGTCTTTTGCTTTAGTAGACCGACAAGAAAATGCAATATGTATTAGCTATTTGTTACAGTCGTAAATTGGAAACTCTTTATAATACAATTTTATTTTAGTTTTTTTAATAGTCTGCTAACCTTATTAACTCTATCTGATCATTATGTTAAGTTAGAGGGTAAACAGTTATATTATTATTATCGTTATCTTACCTGTGCAAAACAGAGTCCGATGGTGCCAGTACCGCAACATATGTCTATGACGGTCGAGTCGTTCTTCACTTGACTCATCTCGATAGCGCTGCGATACAACACTTCTGCACCCGCTGTGTTTATCTACATTACAACAGAAAATACATTAAAGGTATAAATAGAAAATACATTAAAGCTATAAATAGCTGCCTTATTGTTGGGCTTTATTAAATAGTTAATTGCTTGCTTTAATGGTGACGGAAAACACCGTGAAGAAACCTGCATGTCTGAGAGTACTCTATAATGTTTTCGAAGATTTATTTATTTATTTATTTACATCATGCAACTGTCCTTACAGCTACACCCAATTCGACAGTGCGCTACATAATTTATCACCTTATTCTAAATATAAACATAGTTTTATGTTTACTCATACACACACATATAACCACTATACACATAAAAACTACTATTATATAAAAATACACACAAATAAACACAAGACTTAGATACAGTACTATATATTTAAAAACAAGCTTAAAAATGATTATTTATTTAATTAATTATCGCAATACGTTACAACATATAACATAACCTTTGTCAATTCACCCAAATTATGCATAAACATATCACTGCGGCAGTGAACCTCATTCAATACCCGAATAGATCGGGTAAGAGGAGTCTTTGCCAGTAGTTTGGTTCTGGCATATGGTAAGGTCGTCGTCGTCTCCCAACATAGCCGTCCGGCACACAAAGACTCAATCGTGCCAACACTCCCAGGTTATGTTCCGTGCCACGCAGTAGCCTCATTAAATACGCCGCTAGATGTAATTCACGGCGTACTCTCAAAGTACTATAGCCTATCAGACCCAGCACAAACAATGTAGGGTGCATAAGCTTGTAGAACGGGTATACCCCATAGTACCTCTGATACAGGTGCCTTGTAAATTTGTTCTGAACCCGTTCTAACATAACACAATATTTTTGTTCTGAAGTCTGCTGTTCTGTGAAGTCTGCCAAACCACACTGGGCCAGCATGTTGGACTATGGGCTAACCCTTCTCACAGTGAAAAGAGGTCCATGCCCAGCAGTGGGACAGTTTATTACAGGGCTGATACTATCAATAATGCAAGTTGCATGATGGTAAGTGGCAACCGCAGCTCATGGACATGGCTGTGTTCGCTTGACATTACAGTAGCTTCGCTAAGTACTTAAACATGACCGAGCCACTAAGGACTGTAAGGAACGGTAAAGCCAGTAGGGTTGAATAGGGGACTCAACCCTTTAATAGGAATGCTAATCTACTAACTACTACTACTTTGGGTCAAGGGATAAGTACGATGTGCCCACAAGAGATAGGTGAAGAGACAAAGCAGGGCACCAATACTGCACTCGGGATAGGCAGTACAACATCGATGGGTTGAGCTGTCGAGGTTTCAGAAGGTTTTTGAAGAAATACATTTCTGATGTAGAATCCTAGTGACTAGGTAGTGTTATTTGTGGTGTTTTCCTTTGTCGTACTGCTTAAAAACTGTTAATTATGTTCTTCTTATGTAAAATAATGTGTTGTGACAATACAATTATTTACGTAACTAAACGTGTAGCCACCCGTAAAAACTTTTGAGTAATAAATTTCATTCATTTACTTTTAGAAGGAAATATAATCATTAAAAACCAGTTATTTTACCTGGATTTTATTAATTTTGTTATCTTTTTTATATAATAAAGTTTACCTGAAAAAAGGCCTCTGGTGATATCCTGAACTGCTTGCCTAAAATGGTATCTGTGATATGCGTAGCACCTGACAGATGTACGGGCTTCGATCCGTCTTCCCCCACTCGCCTGGAAGAGGGCATAAGTATTGTAGCACAAGACTGTAAGCATTTCGTAATTAAATGAAAATTTAAATTTTTTCTTACCAATGTAAGTACTTTTTTAATTAATTTTTGGCGGGCATTTTAGTGTACATGGCGTTGTAATCGAGATGGTGATATAGAGGTTCGACGGAAAATGTTCTTTTTGCTATCTATGACCGAAACCGAGACATATAACTTCTCGGTCAATATAGACTATAGACTTTAATCAAAGCCTAGCTTTATACCAAGGAAATATACATAGAATTCAATTTTACAGTACCTAATAAAATCGTCTAATAGCAGTAATTGAAAAGACCAGTGCAATGGCCGGTGACTATATTCACATACATATATTCAACCAATTACAGACGAGTTGGCTAAAAATTACATTCTTTCATATTCTCGCTTTAGTACTCTCATAGTTCATAAACACTCTACTTTTTTCGGCCATAGTCGAGAAGCTAACCGGAAAACGTTTTATGGTGTTTTCAAATTGTTGCTCTGTATAGCCGTCATTGATTATACTCGGTCTCGACTTTAGAATAACCGGAATAGAATATACTAGTCTCAACTAATTAAATTTAGACAAAATTAAGATCAAACCACATAAAAGGATTGTAGAATACGACATACCTTTTGATGATCTGCTCAAAATATAACGATTTGATGCCACAAGCAATCGCTTCTTCAGAATTAAAATGTTCTATCAGATCTTTTTTTATTTGATCCAGTTCATTTTCTGTTAGTGACTGCAAGTAAAATAAGGCCACATAAAAATATACGATTAAGATAATCGTCATTATCGATCAATCCATGCCATAGTCAAAAAACAAAGTCAATAATTGCTTATGATTATAATTGTTACGACCCAGTTAGTGTAGCTTTTATAACATTCACAGACTGGACTTTTATGTGGTTATAGCCAATCAGTGCAACAAATATTTTGCGACACGTGCATTTTGTGCCAGAATTTCTTGGCAGTAAACTTTACAACACTTTGCTCGACGCGGGAATCGGATCCGAGACTTCACGCATAGCAGTCGTATTCACACTATTTATATTGGCGCCATCCCCCTACACGAAACATCCTCCAAACGACATTGTAATGATAATGCAGTTACATAAACTGCAGTTTAAAATGGTATAATCATAAGTTTCTCGAGGATAACTTATGCAATCATGGTTGTTTATAGACATCTACACATTTATTGCCGAAGTTCCCTTCGCAAATAAAATATTATAAATTAGATAACAAATATACAAATTAAAATATTTCACTTGCTACAATTTATAAATTTTCCATTACTTTCATAACCATCTATCATGCCAAACTTTTTAAAAGTACTAATGGTAAATAAGATTAGGCTACAAATGGAGTCTTAAAATATACATAAAGACATCTGTCTGAACTAGATAATGAAATATCTGTACTTGAGACATCAGCTCTCTTCCCTAGTAGTTTTATTAAAAATAGATAGTTTGTTGGTGTGACAGAAGACTTTAACATTTCTTTTCGGCGGGCTTTACTTATAGTGAACGAATTAATTACTTATAGTTGAACGTGTACATGCACAGTGCGGTAGTGTGCGTGTCTGACAGAGCGGTCAGCTGCGAGCGACACTTACACACACACATACATATACGCGTTTACCACAAATAAAGCCCGCTCGTCTTCGTGAGTTGCAAGAACTATACAGCTAAATTAATATTATCGCTTAAATCAAGTATAATAACATCAGACCTGTGGGTGCATAGCAACAATAAGCATCACATCGCCAGTAGATGTGGAGTCCCTCACAGTAAGGTACCGCCAGTTCCCTGAATAGTCAGCCGGTGAGAACGGTGCCAACTTAGACTTGCGGATAAACTCTTGGAATAGCTAAAATGATAAAAACCATAATTAAGACATAGGTATAATATACTTTATAGCAAAATATAGGTTAATATACACCACAGGTTATTTGAGTGTAATCCTGTGCAGGGTGGAGAATGGAGATTAATAATTAATTAATGTCCTCCAGACCGAATTTCGTCCACGGCGGCCAAAGGAGATATTATAGTGCACAAGTATGTTCGCAAACACTAGTGCACTCTCTGTTCCCTAACCCTCATGATCCGATGGGACGGTAATCCGACACGACCGGAGAGAGATCAGGCGCAGGACCAACGGCTTTACGTGCTTTCCGAGGCACGGGGTGTCTGACACCGCCAACTTCCTAACTCCGGGCTCGTATTGAGATTTCTAAACAGAAAAATCCAACCAACAGTTGTTGCATATTTGAAAATATGTATTGTTGTTATTTGAAATTAATATGCTGCATATTTGAAAGATTTCTCTGTGCCTTATTTCTCTTAAAGCCTAATAATTATACTTTCTGTAATAACTTTATTAAAATATGTATTGTTGTTATTTGAAATTAATATGCTGCATATTTGAAAGATTTCTCTGTGCCTTATTTCTCTTAAAGCCCAATAATTATACTTTCTGTAATAACTTTATTAAAATATGTATTGTTGTTATTTGAAATTAATATGCTGCATATTTGAAAGATTTCTCTGTGCCTTATTTCTCTTAAAGCCTAATAATTATACTTTCTGTAATAACTTTATTAAAATATGTATTGTTGTTATTTGAAATTAATATGCTGCATATTTGAAAGATTTCTCTGTGCCTTATTTCTCTTAAAGCCCAATAATTATACTTTCTGTAATAACTTTATTAAAATATGTATTGTTGATATTTGAAATTAATATGCTGCATATTTGAAAGATTTCTCTGTGCCTTATTTCTCTTAAAGCCTAATAATTATACTTTCTGTAATAATTTTATTAAAATATGTATTGTTGATATTTGAAATTAATATGCTGCATATTTGAAAGATTTCTCTGTGCCTTATTTCTCTTAAAGCCTAATAATTATACTTTCTGTAATAACTTTATTATATGATGGTTATGAAATTATTATCTGTAGTAAACAGTCACAAGTTGAACTTACAGTAAAGTATTCAAATTATTTAAAAAGTTTACACACTCACCAATACTGCTTTCTTTGTATTTTCTGAAATGTGAATCATTGATTGTATGGGCCCCACTCCAACTGTGCCTGTAACATAGCTGCCTAGCCTGAAGCCAACAGTGGGCAATTTGGTCTCCTCATCAATCCCAACAGTGAACTCACACTTATTCCTATAGCCCACTAAAACTGGTGACTTCTCTATTGGCCTCAGTTCAAAACTAAGACCTTTATGCTCTTTTCGATTAGCCTCTATTTCCTGACGTCTTCTTTTGTCGATTTTCCATACCTCATTGTCGAATTTCATGAGGATCTGCTTAATTTCATTTTCTTTAAGATTTAGCTATAAAAATATAAAATAGGTAAGACAACAGATATCATAGCATGAGTATACTAGTTAATCCATCATTATCATCATCATTATCATCCCAAAATAATCTAATAATCTTGTTGATTAAAAGGTAATATAGGAAATACTAATAAAATAATAGATATACAGGTGTCCGGTAATTAATGGATAACTTTGAAATGTCTTATAGTAGAACTGATGGCCATTCAGAAAAAAATATGTTTTGTTCACACGCGGGGTATACCCGCGTGTGAACGAAATCATATAAGTGTCGGGATTTTTTATTGTCAGTGTGAATTTTGTTAACAGTTGGAGGAATTCACTATTTAAATTGAGTTTTTGTTGGTGAAGTTCTACAGTATTGTTTTATATTGCAAAAATTATATTATTATCTACTATGAATTACCAATATTTTAGAGAGTATGTTGGAGGCTTCTTTCTTTAAGCCAAATCTTGGCATTCTCCTTTTATACTCATAAATGCTACCTGGGGTAACATTTTTATATATTTTTAGTTTAGGCTCTCAATAGCACTAATATGACATGTTTCAGAATTATCCATTCTATACAGGACACCTTGTACATGGCAGTCTATCAGTTGAGATTGTATGTATAAATAATATTCTTTTTATTTTATTGAAAAGATCAGTATATTTGGTATAAGGTTCTGTATACATATAAATACCTGTTCCTCATAGGGAAGCTTCCAGAAAGGTGTAGTGGCATCCTTCAGCCTTTCCTCCTGGCTCCTATTCTCATCTTCCTTTTTCCTCTTTTGATCTGGACCCTCTTCATCTTGCTTCCGTTTCCTCACAAGAGGGTCTGGTGCTGGTTTAGCAATTTCTGCTATTAGTGTTTTACCTATAATAATATTCAAAAACATCTTTGATAATATCCTGTTTTTCTGAACTCTATAGATATTTTATCAACATAAAGTGAGCAAGATTTTTAAGTAAGTTCATATTCTAATTATGACAAATGTTACAGAAATATATATGTATATATATATATATATATATATATATATATATATATATATATATAATAGCTTTTTATGTTATCTTGATACATAAGCTGCATAAATAGTCGAAAATGGTTCTCTTGCTGCTGCTCTTGTCCGAATGTTGTGGGTTCAAAAGACACAAGGAACAACTTTTTGTGTGATACACAAATAAGTGTGCACCTGGGCGTACTTCATATCTAATGTATTGTATGTTTGTAAAGGCCCCTGTGACACAGGGCTTGAACCATAATGTATATTTATTTTAACATTGTCTATGCATATCCTTTTGAAACCTCAGTGGTGCTTATATCTAACTTGCAAATGTTTAAAAAACTACTAATGGTCTCCCAAATTGATAGATTATTAGCCATTAAAATAATGACAATAATGTGATATATTAAATAATAAAAAAATACCTTTCCATGAGTAGCCATTAAGTGCTTCAATAGCTTTTGCTCGTTCCTCATCATTTTGGAAACATGCATACAGCCAATGACTACCATTTTTTGGTCTCTTTATCTTGCTTGTGTTTAACCCCAGTTTCTGATTCATAAGCTTTTTTAGTTCCTGGAAGATTATAGAAGTTTTAAACACATACTATGTAGGCTTACATAAAAAATGTTTGTCTGTCATTCTAGTAAATCTTTTTGTGAAAAATGTGAATGTCATAAAAACCGACGACGATTTATATTGAGAAAATATGATGATTATTTTGTTACACTTAAATTTAATTTATTGCTGCTGTATGACATGATGTGCGAAACATCCATAAGTTTAAACGTCTGCACAAGATATATAAATAATATTATAATGTAAACATACGGCAATGCCATAAAACTTTGGTAGTCCACGCAGCTCTATTTTAAACTTTTCTGAAGAAAAGCCACCTCTATCTAAATAAGCATACTCTTCATCAGCTATTGACTTTTCTTCTATAACGACATTGTTTTCATTTGTAGATGCATTTTCCTCTGTCATTGTGTAAATTCAAATTACACAAATACACAAGACTTAGTAGGTAATCTAAGGTTATAAACTTGTTGAACTTAACTTATTGACATGAGGGCTTTTAATTTCGTGCGAGTGTGACAAAGACAAATAATATGAAAAAAATAATTAAGTTTTGATAATGTTTATAACTGGAACACGGTTTTAGTGTTTTAGTTTGGTGACACTTTTCTAAACGTTTAGAAATAGAAACATGAGACATTAGTTTCATCTTATATCATCATTTTAAATAATGCTGTTTACAATATCTGTAAATATTACAATCATAACACTGACACAAAAAAAATAAACAAAACTTAAAATTTAGGTATACCTTTATAAAACAGAACCCACATAATTCTGTACCTTCAGTGAAAAGTGATACAACTTGAGTTATATCAGTTTTAATATTTTCTTTATCAGTAATAATAGTTTTATTAATCAGTAAAAATTTAGCTATTTTTTTTGGTCTAATTGACGTCCCTCTAATGTTACAAAAAAGATACCATTGTTCGCATACCGCAATGGGAGTCCTGTAGGGGATACTTCAAAAGTCTTTCATTGTTAACAGTGCCATGTCTTTACTTATTGGTAGTTTTGAGTGACTTAGCTAAAAATATACACAATTATGAGACAGAAAAAGAAAGACAGCTGAGAGAAAGTACTAGGACAAAACATTTAAAACACAAATTAAAACCAAAACTGGATATTGTTAAACACAGTGCGCAATACCAAGCGGTGAAGTTATTCAACTGTTTACCTGACTATATTAAGGATGAAATATATAATCTGCACATATTTAAAAGAAAGCTTAAGGACTACCTATTAGAAAACTGTTTTTATTCTATTGAGGATTTTATTCATATGAAGTAGTTTTCTTAAAATACGAATTGAATTTGCCTTTTTAATTAAATTTATTTAAACCACATTGACTTGTTTTTAAGTATTATATTAGAATTAATTGTATTATCTATAGATTGACATTGTTGTAATAATCATATTTTTTATCTAATGACTTTTTTTATTCTCATTGTTTTAATGCGTTTTTATCAGTGTAATAATTTATTTTTGCATTATCATGACTTATGTAATTTGTTATTTTTATTTAGATTAATACTTAAATGTTATTGTTTTTAAATGTGATTTTTAATGGACTAATTTATATATTCTTTTTATTTTTTTATTTTTTTAATGAATTGTATGTTACTTTTATGTCACATTCAAACACAATTGTAAATTGTTATTGAATAAATAAAATGAATGAATGAAATGTGATAATTGTGATAAATGAGCAAAATAATTTTGGTGTAAAATGCTTTAACTAAGGTTTTTTTACATTTATCAATGTGTATTATCATACATTTCGAGTAATATCAAAGTGAACTGAACAAATATTTTTATTTCTTTAATGTATATTAATACAAATGTAAATAACTCCTAATACACGATCTATATATTTAAACGTAAATTAGTACAAACTGATATAATTACACCTATATTAATAAACATTTATTAGTACTCCTATTCATCTTTGTGAAAACCGGTACAATTATACTTGCATCATAAAAAAGGTAGACTTTATTATGAAAAAAAATGTGTATAATAATATTAATAATGCAACTCTAAATATATTACATTATTTTTTCAAATCAAATTCATTGTGATATATGATTCTGGTTTAATCTGTATCAATACTAACATACTTTTGGATAAAGTGTTTAATTATATAAATACATTTAAATCAAAAATCATCAATTTTAATTTAAGTTACATAACCCATAAAATAAGTGTAGTGTGATATATGAATGTAAGTTGTCGACAGCGCGGCAACCAGTGAATCGCAACTTCTTCGCGCAGAGTAAGATGCTTATATTGGCAATTAGAAAGAGTGAGTGTTGAAAAAGTAAAACTTACGACTGCATTCAAACTGGTGCGTCGTGCATTTTACAGCATATCGATGTGTAAAGTAACTGACTTATATCATTTTACACAAATTATGTTGCATTTGTTGCGACGATTAATATCTTGTAATATGATTTATTTATGCATAACTTAATTTATTACACTTTTCAGGAAGTATTTTATGTACCATATATGTAGATTATTTAACTTTAGTATCTATCCGGATAGCTTTCTATCTGCACCCTAAACAATGAATTACGGCGATAGCATTTTGTTATACATTCGTCAGTAGCAAATTCATATTTAATATTTAAAACAAATACCAGGCTTTTTTTTAACTAACTATAAATTAAATAAATATGTTCTTTGTATTTTTAAAACATACATACGCTCTTTCTTCTGCATATCAATGATATGTTGAATCTCGGCAACATACATTGTTATGCGGACGACAGTACCGTGCATAGGCGATATCTAGAACATCCTGGGGCCAAACAGGCTGAGATTGAGGGAAAAAGGCAGAATCTTGTCGTTGAACTTGACCAGACCTTGGACCACATCTATGAATGGGGTGCCAAGAACTTGGTCGAGTTCAACGCCAAGAAGACCCAGGCATGCGCGTTCTCAACAAAAGTCTCCGTTCCTTCCCCTCCCTTCTCTGAAGAACACTCCACTGGTGATACGTGACAGTCTCTCCATCTTAGGTATGGATCTTTGCCGCCCCCTAATCAGAAAACCTATATCGAGAGCGTCATTAAGCAAGCTTCGCGAAAACTCGGAGTTCTGAACAGGGTGAGGCGGTTCTTCACGCCTGGGTAACTGTGCCTATTGTATAAGGCACAAGTGCGCCCTTACGTGGAGTACTGTTCTCATCTTTGGGTTACAGCGGCGGCCTGTCCGTATCATCGGAGATCCAGAGGTCACGAGTTCACTGGAACCTCTGCAACTCCGTAGGGCCATTGCCTCATTGGCATGTTTCTACAGAATATACCACGGGGAGTGCTCTGAAGAGTTATTCCACCTTATCCCGCTCTCCCCTTTCCTATCCAGAACAACGCGTGCTGGGCTCAGATGCCATCCTTACACGGTAGAGTCGATTAGAGCGCGTACCAAAAAGTTTGGGTCCTCATACCTCTGCCGAACGACCAAGGCATGGAATTCTCTGCCAAGGCACGTGTTTCCTTCTTCCTTCAATCCTGGGTTCTTTAAGCGGGGCGTGAAAAAGCATCTTCTCAGGCCGTCAAAGTAGAGACCTCAACATCGCCTCGGCTACTGTGGAGGCCACTGCTCTTAGACCACACGACTGCTTACTATCAGGTGGAGTGTGGTCATTATGACGAGCAAAATATAAAAAAAAAAAGATAAAAAAAAGGATAGTGAAAAAAAGGATCGATAGTGTAACTATCGATAGTTCGGCATCACTACTCGAAGCACGGCTGCTTCGGGAAGTACCTATGTCGCATCGGCCAAGAGGAGACGTCCCGGTGCCATCACTGCGAGGACTGCCCTGAGGACAGGGCGCAGCATACCCTTGAAGAGTGCTCAGCCTGGACTGAAGAGCGTCGTGATCTCGTCGCGGCAGTAGGGATGGAGCCTCTCTCGCTACCGACCATGGTAGAGTCTATGGTTACGAGCGAGAGCGCATGGGTAGCCGCCGCCTCCTTCTGCGAGGCAGTAATGTTCGCTAAGGAAGTGGCGGAAAGGGAATGGAAGGCGAACACCAGCCTCCCGACCCGCAGTCGACGCACCGGGCGCCGATGGGCGTTAAACGATCTCCGGCACCCATGAGCGCTGGCCTAGGGTGACAGACTAGGGCAATCTGTCGCACGTGCAGAAGCAGGCCCGAGACGACGGCGCGTCGTATTCCGCGCGCACCTGTCAATGAATGAGTATTACCTATAAAGAATGCGACGAGGCCGCTACGACCAAGTGGCGACCCAAATCGGCTGCAGGATGAATGCGCGAGTGATACCTGCGCCCCACCCATAGATTGTGAGAAGGAACACCGTGGTAGGTTTAGTCGGTATTACCGAGATATCTGCATACTAATAGTATTGTGGTGACTTTGCACAGACGAAGAAATTTCGAATACATCCAACAGATGGCGCAGTGACTAAATCGCGATGTGTCTTTCTATAGCTTAAACAAAGAACGCTGAGATGTGTCGTGTGGCATTGCGTGAATGTATGAAACGCGTGTGTCATATATACCTACGACCCGTCGCTAGGAGAAAACGTATTCAAAGTAAAACGAAAGCGGTTTGATCGTTGATAGGTAGTAACGGTTCTCAATAGCGACTAGATCAGCAAACTATCGTTTTTGTGTACATATCATATTTAAACAAAACTAACATAATGCTTTTACTCGCTTTATAACAGCCGATTCGGTTGTGAGCTTAGTAAAGATTTATATCTACCGCCAGTCTACCGGTAGGCACCAGTAGATTGACGATCGGCAAACATTCAGACCATACAGTAATTATATTATCAAGGCAGATAAGAAAGCAATTTTGTTACATTTTATGGTTAAAACAAGCATGATCATGATTGGTAAGCATGATAGCTTCCTTCCTAAATAGCTCCTATAGAGAACTTATGCAGAGAAAGGGGTTAACTACGTAGGTACAGTATTAAATAAAACACAAAATTAAACATGTCATATATTTTTCTAGACATATAATTTATGGATATAAGGTAAATTACAATAGATGTGGAAAGGTTTGGTACAAAAGGTGTTACATTAAAGTAACATGGAAGATATATCTAATTATTATAGAACATTGATGAGGTAAAAAATCACTATGCCTCCGCCAAAGATTCCTCATAAAATATAAGAGTATTCACTATAAGTAGTATAAATATATTATATACGTCGTTAGTACGTCATGTGCGTTTAAATATTATTGCATACAATAAATAAAATATAAGTAACATTGCAATTATTATTATTATAAGGGTCTTGGTCCCCTCAAATATTTGCAGTAGATATTTATTAATTAAACATTTAACTTATAATAATAAGTATTCCATTATAATAAAATTAATTTATACTTATAAAGGATGGCTCGAATCAATCAATACATTTAATAAAATAAAATAAATTTTTTGTAACATAAGATATCACATCAATGTACCGACATTACATAGTTTTCACAAATCACAATTCCAAGACCAAGACCATACAACATTAAATAGGTACAATGTAACGTTTATAAGACCAATTAATTATTGTTATGTGGCCCCATTACCGTTACCAAACATATTCTTTAAAGCAGTTTTGTCTTGGTTTTCTTTATCTTTTCGAAGTTTCTTGATATTGTCTAATTCCTTATCAATTGTAGGGGCCATGGACAGATTGATAGACTTTAATCTTCTGAAATCTTCTTCTGCTAAGTCTGGATTCCAGGCACCGATGTGCGCCTTAGCTCTTCTGAATAACGCTTTTTCATTATCTGAAATGGAGATTTTAAAATGGACTATTTTAAAAATGGTACCAATGTATAGGTTCAAATAAATATAAGTCTACTTTAAATTAAGTTTGGGTTTATAAATCCTTCTTTTGTCACACGAATGGTGGCGCAACGGGCTAGCTGTCGCCTCGCCGTCGCTCTGACAATTGTGGATTCGAATCCCACACGAGACAGTTATTTGAATGATTCACAAATGATTGTTCTGAGACCGGCTATATTCGTGTCTGTTAATTGTATGTTTGTAAAATCCTCCGCAATACAGGGCTTGATCCCAAGTACGAGAGTGGTCTTTTATAAACAAAACATTTTAACAAAAAAGAAAACCAACTTCATTAATTATTATTATAAAAATAAAAAACCCCGACTGCTTAAAAGTAATGAACTGAAAAGAGAAAGTATCACAATATCTATAATAATATACTTTATATATATAATTCTTCTGTACGTGTGTTGACAGTGAACTCCTCCTAAACGGCTGGACCAATTTGAATGAAACTTTTTGTGTGTGTTCAAGTGGATTCGAGGATGGTTTAGATGTGTTTTTTTTTTCTCTTTTGTACAGGACAACGTCTGTCGGGACAGCTAGTATCTATATAAAATTCGACTGAATAATGCATTGTTTTGTAAGCTTACTTTATCAAATAATTAAATAACTACATATTATTATGTATATTCAAATTATATTGTCTTCTGTTTACGCGAATGTTATTCATTGAAATTAAACTACTATATACGGATTTTATCGCGTTGTTTATTTGACACTTTATTACAAAATTTTAAAAACTGTTACGCTACTATTACTGTTAAACTTTACTAATTTTTAAGCTAATTAAATTATTGAAACTATTAAAACTATTTATACTATTACTATACTATTATACTATTTATATTTGTGTTTACACTTTCCCCGACGTTTCGGTTGCTTTTCAGAAGCCACGTTTTTAGTGAATTTTTTGTTTAAGAATATACTTTTTTGAAGTCGGTTTTCATTTTTGTTAAAATTTTTGTTTATTTCTCGGTTTTTAGTGAATCTGTAGTTCGATAACTGATTTTATTTGTCTGAATATGGGTAGACCTACTAAACGCGCTGCTCATATGAGACAGCGCCGTTTAAATGAGACAAACGAGGAAAGGGAGAAACACCTATTTCAAAATAGGAAATCTACCTCCACGGCCATTTCAAAACAGACATGGGATAGGCGCAAAAATAGGCTTTCGATAAAGCGAGCTTGAAAAATGAGAAATGTTTTGGACAGTAAAAATGAGATATACAACGTTTTAATCATAGTGCTTTATTATCATGACAGATAATTCCAAATACGGTTGTGATGATATGTTTTATTACGGTGCCTAATGGCTTCAGCGTCATCTTAAAAGTTGTATTATAGAAATAATTTTGTTATTAGCTTTTTTTGTATACCTTGTTGAGTTTAACAGTTGCACATAACTCTATAATATTAAATGCTATCAAAAACCAATTTGGAATTGTGTAAACAATACATATACATATATGTATGTATGTGGTTGTAGCAATCACGACAGATTTGCTGTCATTTATTAAAGAAATCCGTTGTATAAAACCGAAAATCTTTATCAGAACATCACCAAATTAGAATGGGGCTACCTCGAAATACTACGAGGGGCTTCCAAACCATCCTACACGGTTGCTTATTTTGTTGTTGCTAAAAATGAGAACATCATCAATGTAGCCGAAGTCAACCAAATATGTATTATTAAGCATAACTCGAAAGCTAATGGTCAGATCTTAATAATCAAAATTAAATGGGACCAAATGGAAAGCACCAGCTATCAAATAAAAAAATAATTATCAAAATCGGTTCACCTAGAAAAAAGTTATGAGGTAACACACATAAAAAAAAACATGCAGTTGTATTGAGAACCACCTCCTTCTTTTGAAGTCGGTTACAAATATATAGAAAGTAAAGGTTATTTAAGAGTAAAGCAACTAAACTAACAACAGAATATCCCTTTACATTTTATGATTGAAAATTGTCATACGTAAGTTAAAGCTGTATGAATTTATTCATTAAGTAATTCAATATCGACACTAAATTACATACATCAATCACCAGTTCCCTTCAGTCAGTTTAACTACTGACGTTGAAATGAACAGAGCAATAACTGGGCGAGTGAGTGTGGGACCGGACTAAACTCTAAGACTTCTTAGGAATGGATAAACCAGTATAATTTGATATTTTCTTCCTCTCATTAAGCATGCAGCCACAGCCTAGAAAATTCATACAGCCTAGAATTGCTCTATAGCAATCAAGACGGCGATTTTGAGGCCAGATGTGCGAGGCAAGTGTCACCTCTGACCTCACAACTTGATAATCCCGTATTCTCTCAATATCTTTGACAGTCGTTAACAGAGTGTTAAAACGTAACCTAAACTGCTATACACCTATATATACGAACTTTAGTTCCCTATAGTCTATACGAAAGTAATTTTATAAATTATCGTTTCTTTCCATCTAGATAACTTATTTCAAATACGACGCTGAGATTAGTAGACATAATGCCATATTATTTCACTAATGTGTGCACTCTTTATGAATAACTAACGTCAATTTTGTATATTACACTGATTATATTGATGTGATTTAAAAATAAATGATTAGTCACATAATCTAAATAATAATGTAATAATGGCAGGATAATAACCAAATACATCAATAATGATTACCTAAACCTACTTGCGTGTTTAAATATGTATATGGTTACTGACACTAGAAGTACTTATATAAATACTGTATAATACACACGATACTTCAGTCGTCCTTTCAGCATCTTGCATAAACGTTTATTGAAGATAAATATGAAGTTTTTATATTTATTATTTATTATAATAATGCATATGTATAATGTAATAGGACAACTAACGAACTCTATTGAATATACTTATGAAGCTCAACGGATAGGTATCCTTGTAAGTATTCATTTTTATTAAATATTTTCATACAATAAGATGGTTGATGCTATGCCATGTTTGTAGGCAATCGTGAAGTCCCGTACTCGATTGCCGGGTTAAGATAAGTCTGCTGTGTTTTTCTGATAGAAAATTAGATAGATGGCAGTAGGGCTATTACAATAGAAAACAACTTGAAAACTTACTAGTTGGCGAAATGTGGTTATAATATACAGGGTGATTTTGCAATTGTGTAATTCCATTTAACCACGCAGTCTACTGGTGATATAGAATAATCCTGACCATATATTTTTTTAATAGAATTATATTTTTGGAGAAATTAATGTACCGATTTTTTTCGTGAAATGATTTCAGATATTCATAGATTATGTTAACCACCCGACACAATCTTAATAGGTATTGTACTAATTAAAAAAAAATAAGATAACATTAACTGATGTCGTAAATAATAAGGGGCAATAAAAAGGACCGCCCGTTATTATTTACGACATTAATTATTATAGATAGGTTATTTCTTTTTAATTAGTAAAAAATTAAAATTGTCTCGGGTGGTTAACATATGACTATCTGAAACCATTTCAAGAAAAAAACGGTACATAAATTTTCCAAAAAGGAAGTCTAATAAAAAAAATTTGGAAAAGTCTTTGGGGACTGCCGATAGAAGTGAAAACTTTAATCCTTGATCATCAACACTTCTTTATAAACAAACAAAAGGGGCGGGTTGGTACTGATACTCTCTTAGAGGTTTAAGGGGGTCAAAATTTTGTTATATTTTGCGTAGGACGCACCATTTCTGAGATATATTAATATTCTAAAATAATTCAAAAACGGAAAACGTAGCAGCGGGAGGATGACGCGAGATCTATGATTTTTATTCACCCAAGAAGTGCTCAACGCGTCTAAAGAAGCTTTCACTTCACAAAAAATATGGTCAGGTTATTCTATACCACCAGTTGAATGCGTGGTTAAAACGAATTACACGATTTCAAAATCATTCTGTATATCGATTGGTTATGTTATAAGTGTTATAACTCTAAAAAAAAATCTTTAATGGTAACAATTTGAGATCTGTACGCTTTTTTGTAGGAACAAAACGCCATTCAGGAGGATCCCAATACTGCTATTAACATCGATATTATTTCAATTATTTATCATACTCGTATGACTGAAATATAAGACGTAGCGTCGTACACGTGACTTCAGCATATAGATAGCGGATTAATTATAACCCAAACTCATGCACAGTAGTCTCATTTACTAGCGTTGCGTCTCAAGTCGAGCCAATTTGATTTATACTGTATACAGTTATACACAAATGTATATCTTATGCTTTTGTTCATAGCTACTTAGTATAAATATTTGTTCCACAGTTTAGACACCAGTTTATTCAATAGTATTTTGTAGCTAGCACTGCAATGTTATACCCATAGACAAAGTAAAGCCTAGTACTGTTAATATTATAAATATCTTCAAGATGAAACTTACAAGAAATATCCATATGTAATAAGTTCTAGACTGTTGATAGAAAATTGGACTAGACAGAAAATGAATGTGTAAAAAGTATAATGGTGTCTTTAAACTACATAGGTAATTATATTCTTTTATTTCAGACTGATATAATAACTTCTAACTTCAAGAAAAATGGATGGTGTACCATATTGTGCTATGGACACTTCCCAGATGAGTTTTACAAGAAATTGCGAAACCTTACCAAAATATATGCCTTCACAATAACTAATATAGACCGTGAAGACGAAGACATAGATGACGTGGTACCCCATCATTCAAATACCGTTATAGTCAGTCTAGAAGCAATTGAACAGTACGAAGATATAATATCAGAACTAACACAACATCCTTATTGGCACCCACTTGCAAATGTCATACTATATTTTCATCAACAGGACCACGAAATTCTAGCTAAGTTATATTTCAGCTTTTGGTATTACAGAATTATAAACGCAATCATATTACAATATGACGATAGTCAACAAGTTTCAATAATATCTCATTTTAGTCCTTACATAAGCGACGATTATAAGCTCGACTATCTTTATGGTTGCTGGACAACGCGAAGAATTGGCATTCCGGTCTCTGGGTTTGATGAAGGCTTTATTTGTGAAGAGAAATGTCATAACGTGACGTTACACTCCAAACTTAGAGCTAATAATCTCGGCACTTGCATTGGTTTTAGTAAAACTATTGTACCGTATAACAATTCTGAACTTCTAAGTAATTTAAGTTTATTCGAAGACCAGAGCAAAAATTTTCATGGTTTTATTTTTAGAGCGTATGTTACGGAAATAAAGCCATTGTTTCTCATCGACGTTCATGGAAATGGGAGTTACTCTCTGCATTCCAGAGATGGCTTTATATGGAATAGTATTTCCAAACTCATGAATTTTACTATAGACCTCACTCCTAGCGTTAACGTAATGAAGCAGCCTTTCAACTTCGAACTGAATATTAAACAGATATTTGATTTTGCATACAGAAAAGCGGACTTATACCTAATTCCCATATATTTATTCGACATCATTGTTGTGGAATTAGATTTTTCATTCCCGTATAAAGAGAGCGGCGTCTGCATTATGTCATATAGAGCCGATTACGTGACGACACTTTTTGATGCAAAGGCTTTACATGCTAATCTAAATGTTATAGCTCAATTTTTAAGTTGCTTTTTTGGTATATGGATAATTTTTTCCTTATATCAAATAATAGAGAAAGCAAAATTAAGTTTAGATCAAATTGGTAAAGATTTACTGAACGCTTTGAGGAACGTGTTGTTAATATCTCTGTGGAATCCGCCGCGACGGCAATCGTTTCGTATTTTTTTAACTATATCTATATGGAGCTTTTTTATTTTAAATTTTGCAACCCAAGCCACAATAATATCATTTTTGAGCGCAGCCAAAAGGGGCAAAGAAGTTGACACATTCGAAGATGTGATTGAAAAAGGGTATCCCATTTATGGAATGGCTTCCCCAGATGTTATCCTTCCAGATACAGAAGAAAAGTTCCGCATTATAAACTCAAAATTAGTTCCCATGCAAAATCTATTCACATGTATTAACAATATTACCCACGACAGTAAACGCTTTTGCCTAGTAGATTGTTCTGTGGGACGATATTTAGAAAGAAACAAGTTGAATGATGAGGGAGCGCAGTATTTGCACATTGCCCTACAAGATCGAATGCACAGTCACTATTTGGCTTTGTTGCTAACCAAACACTCGCCTCTAACAGAACGGTTCAATCATTACCTGGTATCGTTTTACGAAGCTGGACTTATAAAGAAATGGGAGCAATATCGGTATACTGCCATAAGAGAAGAACCACCAACTAAGCCATTAGGAATGGATGATTTTAAAAGTTTATTCAATATTTACTTTATCGCTCTCTGCTTCATATTTTTTGTATTTATAATGGAATTGTTCATGTTTTACGTTACTCGATTTCAAAGACACTTGTTAAGAAAAAGGAAAATTCGGCACGATTAAACAATAACCAATACGATGATAAATTTAGAACTACAAAAGATCCCTATATTAAAAATAATAATGTGTCATAGGCATGTATAATAAATTTTTAGCCTCTTAAATTATTTGTTTCTAGTAATGTACAGTACACATGAGACATCAAACCCGCGAGTTTGAGGAGCAGCGTAAAGCTGATCTTGATACTAAGCGCGATGAATTGAAGGCCCGTCCATCCGTTGCAATAAATTATAATTACGTATCCGGCATGCTGTCGTGCCCATACTGTTCCAGAGTCGGCTATATAAGTCATTTTCGGGCGCATCAGCGTCGTCAAGCTGACTAAGAGTCGAAGCAGTCGCCATGGCCGAAAACGGTCGGATCGATCACCATCATCATCATCAGTACACATGATTACTGTATTACTTAGTGTAAGTTATTAATATTTAACTGTGTATTGAGTGTAAACATTAAAATACCTTTGGAATTTATTGAATTAATTATATAATTTAAATACCATACGTTAAGATCGTTGTTAATAGTTTGGTCATGAGACACTAGCTTGGGTGCGTTGGCAACGCACTGACAGAACAGTGCATCTTTAAGAAGTACAATGACGGCTAAAATAAGCAGCTATCAGAACTGACTGGATGTGTGCTTTGGTTGGAAAACATAGATATTTGTTAATCAAAGATGGACCCAGAATACATCCTTGGTACACTCCTAATTTAGTTGACGTTCTGTGTTACTAATGATCCCTATCATGATTTGACTTTACATTTATCCTGTGACTAAAATACACTTGTCTACAATACCATGAGGTAGGGTCGGCTTCTTGAAATTATCTATCTACATATTATATCTGTCACTTTAATTAAAGATTATATAAATCTTAAAAGAAGATTGCGTATCATTACAATCTTGAGTAGTGAAAATAATACAACAAACACCAATACCTAGACAAAAGTTAAAACTGGTTCGATGATGTTGGTCAGAAAGAGAATGTACCACTAGCTTGCGACAAGGGCTTCAAAAACCGATTTCATTGGTTCTGGTGTGATAACGATACCAGACGTCTTATCTGACCTGTTTCTTTCTAATATCTTATCTTATCTTATGTGTGGGGGCTAGTCAGTGCAGACCGGCGACACTTCGACCCAGTGGGATCTTTTGTGTCGGCCCCAAGATTTAACCCTTAGCTATCTCCTTATGAATGTACTGCATAAGCCGCAGTGTACAATTCAGAGGGAGAAGCCTGAAGTCTTCAGGGCTTGGATATGCCACCCCCATCAGACCCGTCCTCAGTCCAGCCAACGCGTCGCATTCACACAATAGGTGCGATATGGACTCGTCCTGTTCACCACAGGCCCTGCAGATCAAATTGTGTGCCAATCTCAATCTACACAGGAAGTCGTTGGTGCCAAAATGGCCAGTGAACGCTCCTGTGAGCAGGCGCATTTGGCTCTTGCTATATCCACAGAACTTCCGGGTGAAGCCTGTGGCTCCGTTTGCAATGAACTTCTTGGAGTGTTCCAGACCCCTAAGGGCCATCCACTCCAACCTGTGTTTGTCATTGCCATGTGCATTCAAAGCTGCCTTGACGGTGCTCTCAGAGAGTCCCACGAATGGCTCGGGGCCCACAAACAGCTGCTCCGAGCCCTTTCTGGCCAACTCATCAGCCTCCTCATTGCCCTGCACCCCTGCATGTCCCGGAACCCAGACCAGTCTGACTGTGTTCTTCCTGCCTAGTTTGTTGAGGATCTTAACACAGTTCAGGACCAGTCTGGAGTCCACCCTACACGAGTCCAGAGCCTTAAGAGCAGCTTGACTGTCACTGAGAATATACACAGTCTTGTCAGTGACACCACTGTTAATATTCTCCTGAGCACAGGCAATTATAGCGTAGGTTTCCGCTTGGAAGACCGTTGCATATTTGCCCATGCTTTGGCTCACCTTACAGTCACTGGCATAGATACCAGCGCCTGATCCTGTTTCCATTTTGGAACCATCGGTGTACCAGATGAGACAACCCTCGTCAGGAAATTTTAGACCTTGTCTCCATTCATCCCTCGTGGGGACCTTTATTTTAAAATTCTTTTTGAATATGTGCAATGGTTGCATTTTGTCGCATCCCATGCTCATAATCCTTTTGAGATCCTTTGAAGTCTCCAGTTTTGTGTGTCGAGTTACCGGCATGTTGACGCTCCACAGCCCATGCACAGATAGTCTATGTAGCGCCTTTACCGCCTCTGATTCCACAACAATGTGTAGCGGCGTTAGATCCAGCAGGACCTCTAACGCTGCCGTTGGCGTAGTCGGGAACGCCCCTGTTATAGCCATGCAGGCCAATCGCTGTACCTTGATTGATGACCTTGGGCTTTAGCCCCCAGGTCTTCCCATAAGTAGAGCGAATCATGCCGAAAACCCGCTGGGCCTTCACTATGACTTTTTCTACATGAGGTTTCCACGTTAGTTTGCTATCTAAGGTCATGCCTAGATACTTCACCTCCGTGGACCATTGTAACTGCGTACCATACATGGAGAGAGTTCCCAAACCTGTGAGATCCCTCTTCCTAGTAAATGGCACGACAGTAGTTTTACCTGGGTTGATAGATAAATGATTGCTACTGCATCATTTTTCCACCATAACCAGGGCCTTCTGCATGAGACTGGATACCGTACTCGGAAACTTTCCATTAACGAGTATCACCAAGTCATCCGCATATCCGACCGTTAAGTACGGACCTTTGTTGAGTTGTTCTAGGATTCTTTCTAATAAGTATCGGTATTATACCGGTACCAAAGAAATATTTATAGTGCTAGTTAGCCTTTCATACGCATTTCACGCGCTCGGCCAAGGTTACTAGGTTTTGAGACGCATTTCCCTATTCTTTTTTTTTAATATACGATCTCTAATACACTGTCGGTACTTGGATTGGGTACCGGTACTAGATGGGCGTTGGACCAACGATGACTTACTGCAATCGGTAACCAATTACTGAAATGTTAAGTACCTACCCAACCTGTACTTATGGAATCGTTAGTGACATCATCGTCAATGCCAGAAGTTATATATAGTTCGTCGACAACCTTATTAGTATTGAATGGTTTTACCAACCTTGATCATATTCCAGAACAGTGTTGCAATGTTCTATGACAGGATAATATTCTCCTTTAATAAGTTTACACTGTGCATAATTTAATAACAAAGGCAGCTTGATTTTGTTGAGCACATCCCATTCCTCGTCGCCTTTCCTTTCCCTATGTAAAACAGAGAAACATTATATTAATGTGTGTCTAAGAGGCATAATTATGTAACTACGACATTATAAAGTACAAAAGTTTCAGGAAGTACAGTCCATACTGAGATTTGAATTATTTACCTTAAATTTAATAACATTGCCTGGCTTAGATTTGATTAGATTGGACAATATATTAGTTGATATTAGGCAATTATAGATTTGTCAAAAATAAAACAGTCTACAAACCGAATTTCAGTCACCTTAACGGTGATGAGCTATCTACCACAAGAGATAATGTAATGTATAAGTTTGTGGGCAAACTCAAGTGCACTCTGTAATACTATGTATTCCTTCATTAGCATAGTCTGATGGAAAGGCAATCTGACAAGACCAGAGAGTTCAAGCGCAAGACGAAAGGATTTATGTGCTATTCGAATATAATAGTGCCATTATGACACTGTATTGGTTGAGGATTTATTACGGCCAGTATTTTGGGCACTATTATACAGGATGTGGCGGAAATAATAGAACTGAAACTGTCGACTGGCCAGATTATCATATATCATTTACCCCACTTATATCACCATATGCCCATGGATGACCAAATTATTGATATTTTAAATAAAAATCGTACTTACTCCTACAAAATCACCTGCCATTTCTACAATTGGCGACATTTTCTCGTTGTGTTTTTTTTATGTTGTTCTTGAATACTTGTATCATCAGACCAGTATCAAGTTTTTTTGTTACAGTCTAAGGCAAGTTCGCAAAAAATACTTATTCTCAAATTTTAACGAGTTTCTAAGGAATTATGCATATTTGGGCCCCTGTATCGAAAAAAAAATGTACTACACTGCGATGGCCCATTATTTAAAATATTTCCCATTTAATGCAGATTCTAAAATGGTGTAATAATAACCAGTATCTTGATAAAGTACAAAGTTATTGCTGTTCGAATTGGTGTAGGTCTTAATTCTAAAAATAACAACAAAGTCCTAAATTAATATCTTACTTCTGGTATTACAAAAAACAGTAACATCACTGTCTAAAATCTTGTTATCGTGTTATGGGAGTGCTGGAACTTGATTCAGGAAAAAAAAACTTACCTGTATATCCTATGTAAAAACGAAAACTGTTGTTATAATTTTATATTCCTACCTGATCATAAGCTGTTCACAGATGCCTAATGCTTGGCTATATGCATCCTCAGCCTCTGCATATTTCTTTTGGACATATAATTTGTTGCCTTTCTCTCTGAGTTCTGGAATCAAATCTGTGCGCTCTTGCGCATTGAGCTGCCATAGCTCTTTTTCATATTCATCAGACCTTTCTACTTTCAAGACTTCTGTAAAAAGAGATAGAAAATCCAAATTATTTTAAAGATTTTATTTGATGGCGATTTCTACACAATTGTTCATTGCTGTGTTATATGGGTGACTTTCAAAACATACAATTATCTCACACAAAATGGTTGTCGGGTATTTATTAGCATTACATCACCTGTGTTGCTGATAAAAATCCTGCCAAACATTTAGTTTTCAACATTCCACACGGAGAACTTAATAACTTTATTCTTTTTAATATGCAGTCACATAATTATTAACAGACACAGGATCATGCAGAAATTGTAGACCAGGGTTAGGGTGCTAAAACTGGTTCTTATCCTCATCTTGTGGGGGATAGGAAATTGTCTATTATTTGTAATATAATTATTGTACATAAATGTGTTAAGCGATGGGGCTGATTCTCTATTGTGGCAATGTCTATGCTACATATCCCTTAAGTAAATAGGGGTGAATCTATGCATGTTTTTAATTTTTTTTATTTTTTTATTTTGCTCGTCAAAATGACCACACTCCACCTGATGGTAAGCAGTCGTGTGGTCTAAGAGCAGTGACCTCCACATCGCCCCCACAGTAGCCGAGGCGATGTTGAGGTCTCTACTTTGACGGCCTGAGAAGATGATTTTTCACGCCCCGCTTAAAGAACCCAGGATTGAAGGAAGAAGGAAACACGTGCCTTGGCAGAGAATTCCATGCCTTGGTCGTTCGGCAGAGGTATGACGACCCAAACTTTTTGGTACGCGCTGTAATCGACTCTACCGTGTAAGGATGGCATCTGAGCCCAGCACGCGTTGTTCTGGATAGGAAAGGGGAGGGCGGGATAAGGTGGAATAACTCTTCAGAGCACTCCCCGTGGTATATTCTGTAGAAACATGCCAATGAGGCAATGTCCCTACGGAGTTGCAGAGGTTCCAGTGAACTCGTGACCTCTGGATCTCCGATGATACGGACAGCCCGCCGCTGTAACCGGTCGAGAGCTTCCAGCAAGTACTGCGCGGAGCCATCCCAAAGATGAGAACAGTACTCCACGGAAGGGCGCACTTGTGCCTTATACAATAGGCACAGTTGCCCAGGCGTGAAGAACCGCCTCACCCTGTTCAGAACTCCGAGTTTTCGCGAAGCTTGCTTAATGACGCTCTCGATATAGGTTTTCTGATTAAGGGAGCGGCAAAGATCCATACCTAAGATGGAGAGGCTGTCACGTATCACCAGTGGAGTGTTCTTCAGAGAAGGGAGGGGAAGGAACGGAGACTTTTTTGTTGAGAACGCGCATGCCTGGGTCTTCTTGGCGTTGAACTCGACCAAGTTCTTGGCACCCCATGCATAGATGCGGTCCAAGGTCTGGTCAAGTTCAACGACAAGATTCTGCCTTTTCCCCTCAACCTCAGCCTGTTTGGCCCCAGGATGTCCGAGATATCGCCCATGCACCGTACTGTCGTCCGCATAACAATGTATGTTGCCGAGATTCAACATATCATTGATATGCAGAAGAAAAAGCGTAGGGGATAAGACAGAACCCTGAGGCACTCCTGCATTGACCTGCATAAATTTGGAAGCGCGACCGTCGCAAAGGACCCGAATACGACGCTTCTACAGGAAACTTGCAATCCAGGTGCACAGTTGAGGGGGCAAGCCATAGGCCGGAAGCTTGGAAAGAAGAGACCGGTGCCAGACTCTGTCGAAAGCTTTGGCTATGTCAAGGCTGATAGCCAAAGACTCGCCGTGCTTGTCCATAGCCTCACCCCAGAGGTGCGTGACGAACGCTAGAAGATCACCCGTTGATCGTTTAGACCGAAAGCCGTATTGGCGATCATTGATCAACGATTGATCCTCCAGGTAGCGGACAATTTGGGTGTTTATAATCCGCTCGAACACCTTGGAGAGCACCGAGGTGATAGCTATGGGTCGATAGTTGCTTGGCTCGGAACGGTCCCCCTTTTTGGGAATCGGTTGAACGTTCGCCTCCTTCCAAGCCTCAGGCACAATGCCTGCGGCGTAAGACGTCCGGTATAGGCGCGTAAGCGTGGGAGACAACTCCGCTGCACATTTTTTAAGGACCACAGCTGGGATGCCCTCAGGTCCACTGGCTTTCCGAACATCGAGAGACTGCAGTATCGCACGAACGGTTTGTTGCCTGATACATATAACAGGCATGGTGTAGCCGCAGTTGGCAATGTTAGGCGGCTGCGAACCGCAGTCATCGATTCGGGAGTTGGCCGCAAAGAGATTTGCAAGCAGATCTGCTTTCTCCTGCGGCCGATGAGCCAGTGATCTATTCGGATACCTCAGAGGGGGCAGCAAGGTCTGGCAGAAGTTGGACTGCACGGCTTTGGCCAGGCGCCAATAGCTACGACTGCCCGTAGGATGCGCCATGAGTTCCTGGCCGAACCGTGCGACGCGCTGGGCATCCGCTCTTAAGTATGCCCTCTTGCAGACCTTTGTGGCTTGGTTGAACGCTGCCTTCAGGTGATCCACGTTAGGGTCGTGGAGAGTGCGAGCCCTGGTCCAAGCGCGGTACGCTGTCTGTTTGCGTTCAACAGCATCAGCGCATTCACGACCGAACCAGGGCCTTTTCCTGCCGCCGCTCGTGACATCACTGTATGGAATATAATATTCCATACCCAGGATGATTTCACCAGCGACAGCAGTAGCGCTCTCTGATGGATCCCTGTTCTCAAAGCAGCGTTGAGCCCAAGGGATGGATGCGAAGTACTCCCGCATTCCATCCCAGTCTGCCGACGAGTAGTGCCACAGTCGTCGTCTTGCCTCCTCGGGTCGTGGGGGCGTAACAACAACAGCTGTGGCACAAACCAGAAAGTGGTCTGAGGTGCCCAGAGGAGCACGAATCGACACACTGTACCGGTTCGGGTTACTCGTCAGCAGCAGATCGAGCAGAGAGGGCGCCTGACCTGCAATGTCTGGTATCCGGGTGGGCTGGAGAACCAGTTGAGACAGGTCATGCGTGAGAGCGAAGGCATGGGCAGTTCGTCCCGCGTGGTCTGTTTTGGGAGAACCCAACCAGGTCTCATGGTGGGCATTGAAATCTCCCAAGAACACCAACTCAGCGTTCGGAAACCGCTCCTGCGCGTCGTCTGCCGCCTGACTCAGGTAATTGAAGAGTCGAGTTGTCTCAGCGTCTCCTGAATGGGATCGGTAGAGGCACATGTAGATTTGGCTGAAAGAGCCATGATCTACGTGTACCCAAAGGACAGAGAAGGAAGGGTCCTCTAGGCATTGTAGACGGCGACAGCAAATATCCGCCCTAACAAACAAGCATACCCCGGCTTTCGCGAGGAAACACTCCTTTAGCACGTAGCCGGGATATTGCAGGTAGTTCGTGTCTGCAGGACGGCGTATTTGTGTCTCCGTTAGGAAAAGCATTGCCGGCCGAGCCGTCTCCAGGTGTTGATGGACGGCATTAAGGTTAGCGTGGAGTCCTCTGATGTTAATAAACTCCACGACACAGGAAGCAGCAGTGGGGTTACGGCGATTGGCTGCTGTTGAACGACAATGCTTTGTTCGTACTGCCATAGAGTGAAACGAAGGGGAAACGTGAAAAAAAAAAGAGGCGGCTATTCTCGCAGCAAAGTGGGGCAAGGCGCAGAGCAAGTTTTGTCATATAACTGTATGGTATGGCGATAGCCGATCCGACGGACGGAAGGACCCCCGTACCCTCCCGAAAGTGGTCGCCGGGACCCACCCTCCGGTCACCATCCGGCACGACGACCCACCTCAAGATTATGCGCGGCATGATAAGGCAGCCAACCTAGTTGGTTAGACTCGGTTGGGCCTCTGGACTATACCGCGGGCGGCCAGCAGAGCACCGTTTCTACGGCTCTCCCTGGCCGCCGGGTCGACTCGCGCCACCCACACAATGACTCTACGGATACTCTGCAGGTCCCTCATGAGCTGCGAGAATCGTCACCTCATGCTTAGGCCTCCGGCGCTCTCACTCACCGAACGAAACACAGCAGCGAAACACTGCTGTTTCACGTCGATTTTCTGTGAGAGGGTAGTACTTCCCCGGTCGAGCCGGCCCATTCCTGCTGTAACCAGCTTGGCTCTACTACCGAAAAAAATGTATGTATAATAAAAGAACTCACCTATAATGAATTCCAGATCACATGGATTTTTCATCAAGTGATCTAAGTCAGGATGTCCTAGTCCTTCAGTCTGCAGAGTCATGGTACATGAATGTTTGATCTTGTGCTGGTCCTGCCCTAACTCTCGCAATGTCTTTGATACAAATGGGTAACTGAAGACTAGCTGTTGAGGTTGAAAAGTGCACACATTATCATACAGAATATTTATTATTATTATAAAAATCTCCATTCCTACATCTCTTTCAATCTAAAGCCTCGAACAGGACAGAAATTCTGTGGTATGAAATATATATTAGCTTCTAGCAATGGCTTTAAATGGGACATTAGCTTCATTACTATGCTAACTTTTACATAAGTTCTTGGACTGTTGTTATCTATGTGTTCATCTAACAACAGGTCACTTTGCATAACAAATGTAAAGTCTAAAAGAATTTCTGTTGACAATAGTTGATTCTTAATTTCATTAACTGTGTGGAGTAATGATATTAAAAAGTTCAACTTTGAAAGGTCCCAATCAACTAGAGCTCAAGGACCAAAAAGATTGATTGATAGATTTGATTATACCTTATTTAGTTTATCACTTTTACTATAAGTTATCTATTTTTACACTGTCTATACAATTTGTAGATTCAATTGATTGCCTGAACCTAGCAACTATCATATAGATAATTTTAGAAAACCAAACAGCTCATAATCTTTAACATTCACAACTTTTACTCTGTAACCAAAATGAAGAAATGATTTTTCACAACAATGTAACTTATAGCATTATGGTTAGATTTACTGCAATAAAACTTGTTTCAATAAGTACTGTTTTGTGATAAGGTTTTACATTTGTAAATATATATCGAATGATACTTACCTCTTTTTTTACTTGAAAACTAGCTACCTCTCCGACTGCCATCATCTTGACCATTGTTTCCCATACTTCTAATTTGAACTTATGTCCTATTACCAATACCATAGGCTCTTTCTTCCCTATCTTTCTACTGTCATCCAGAAGGACTCTTTCCTTCTCCAGTTTCCATGTTTGGAAATGGAAATGTACCTGTAATAAAGATTATTTTAAGAATAAAACCAGTCATATTTTTGGATTACAATGTAAAGAAACCTAAAACTTCTTACCTTACTACCATTTGCTATAGGTACATATTTTTGTCCAGCATGTATAAGGTTTTTCACCACAGGCGCAACCTGAGTCATTTGATTAGATTTGATATGGCACAAGTATTAACTGAAAAACAATATTTATTTGTTTATTCACAACCTACACGATCGCTACTTCAAAATATCTACTGACAAATGTCAGTTGTCATAGTTGTCATCATGATATTGACACAAGCTACCCAAAGAGGCTACCATTAGGTACCAAAGATATTGTCTACAATATCTTTGCTTTGACCATTACTATTGGAAAATCAACTCTGTGACACTGACTATTAATAGACTTTTATCAAAAAGTCATTTGCAAGTAAAGATAAAGCCTGCAATACACGTTGGTCAAGCGTAAGCCAACGCGGGTGAAGGCAAACTGATACCAGGCAAGTACTACCGTCTACACGTTTGGCAAGTGTGAAGCAAGCCAATGCAAACGGCCAATGTAGACGAGCTTTGTGGAGCTGTCCACACGTTGGGCGTTGTCAGTCTTTATCAGAGAGTCAAGCCGGACCAACATGTGGACGCTATTGGCAGAGCATAGAGCAACGCCTTTGATTTGTGTAGAAAAACCGACACCGCTCCGAAGTGAGACGAGTGGTCGCGAGCGACCGCAAGTTGTTACAAGCTATGCAAATTAAGCTCTATACACGTTGGCACTTGCCTTCACTCGGCCAAATAGGCAAGTGATACCAAGCATTGGCAAGCTAAAGCAAATACACCGTCTACACGTTGGTATTGGCTGTCACTCTGCAACGTTGGGCCAACATGTATTGCCGGCTTAAGATATACGATATTTTTGGTGGCAAGCCTGTGGACTCAAGCCACAAACACATAAGAAGTCGTAGGGCCCAAGCTCCATTTGATAGATATTGGTGAAACATGTTTAAATATAATTATTCCATTCCAAACCTTTTATTCGAACCACCTCAAGATATAAAAATATACCAGTGACGTTACCTTTTATGAAATTAGTACCCAAAAATATGTTGCTAATAGAAATTTTAATAATATACCAATTATATGATCTGAAAATCGATTCATGATTTCATAATAAGTTTATATACTTCACTAGTTGTTCCCGCGGTTTCACCCGCGTTTATCGTTACTGCGCCGCCTCCGTGGGTCGTAACGTGATATTATATAGCCAATAGCCTTCCTCGATAAATAGGCTATCCAACACTAAAAGAATTTTTCAAATCGAACCAGTAGTAATCATGCAGAATAAACCAGGAGAAACATCGTTTGTACTATGTCTGTAATGGGTAATTATTTTGCTGCGATGTTATTTTAAAACTGCGATATCTCCTAAGATATTCATTGAAATCAAATGATGTAAAGGGCAATTTCGTTTTAAATTAAATACTTGTGATGAATAACGTATTTATTTGGATAAGAATTAATATCATGTTTATAAAAATACCTTCGCAAATAATGCATTATTTTAGAACAAATTTCGTTAGCATAAAAATGGTTATAGTGAGCCAACCTTAAAAGATAGACATATGCTGTTGCGGACTTTTTTTTAGAACTTTTAAAGGGGAACAATTCTGTCATACATGATTTTTGCGAAACTTTAACTGTTTACGCAGCGCACGCAACGGAAGCTCTCAAAAGGAAAAAATACGCTCCGATTTCGAAACATTCTTCATTGGTGCTCCGCTCCTATTGATCGTAGCGTGATGATATATAGCCTATAGCCTTCCTCGATAAATGGGCTATCTAACACTGAAAGAATTTTTTAAATCGGACTAGTAGTTCCTGAGATTAGCGCGTTCAAGTAAACAAACAAACAAACTCTTCAGCTGTATAATATTAACTAGATGTTCCCGCGGTTTCACCCGCGTTTATCGTTACTGCGCCGCCCCCGTGGTTCGTAGCGTGATGTTATATAGCCTATAGCCTTCCGCGATAAATAGGCTACCCAACACTAAAAGAATTTTCAAATCGAACCAGTAGTAATCACGCAGAATAAACCAGGAGAAACATCGTTTGTACTATGTCTGTAATGGGTAATTATTTTGCTGCGATGTTATTTTAAAACTGCGATATCTCCTAAGATATTCATTGAAATCGAATGATGTAAAGGGCAATTTTGTTTTAAACTTGTGATGAATAACGTATTTATTTGGCTAAGGATTAATATCATGTTTATAAAAATACCTTCGCAAATAATGCATTATTTTAGAACAAATTTCGTTAGCATAAAAATGGTTATAGTGAGCCAACTTTAAAAGATAGACATATGCTGTCGCGGACTTTTTTTTAGAACTTTTAAAGGTAAACAATTCTGTCATACATTATTTTTGCGAAACTTTAACTGTTTACGCAGCGCACGCAACGGAAGCTCTCAAAAGGAAAAAATGCCCTCCGATTTTGAAACATTCTTCATTGGCGCTCAGCTCCTATTGATCTTAGCGTGATGATATATAGCCTATAGCCTTCCTCGATAAATGGGCTATCTAACACTGAAAGAATCTTTTAAATCGGACCAGTAGTTCCTGAGATTAGCGCGTTCAAGTAAACAAACAAACAAACTCTTCAGCTTTATAATATTAGTATAGATATAGATTTGACCAGTAGCAAAATTACGATAGGACATGATGGAGCGACGACCTTAGCTCGTCAACCATCTACGTTCTACGTCTACTACTAACTATAGGCGTATTGCATTTATGGTGAGAAGTCCAAACAGTTTTAATAGAATTCCGCGTAACTTAAATATAAACCTTTATTGCAGTAGCGCAACCGATGTACGTAAAAAGTTAAATAATTTATACTTTAAAACTAATAATCGTGCCGGTTAGAGGTACCCAAACTTCTTATTATTCTGTGTGTATCTGTGTGTGTAAATGTGTAAACTTTCTTTTGTTTCTTTTTTGTTGTTTTTATATATTGTGTATTAAATGATCCAATTGGATAGTTAATGCTGGAGGCTTGTAATTAGCAACATTGTTACATATATAATTTATGAAAATTTAAAAATGTTATTATTCTGTAAGCCTTCTTCCAAAATCAATAAGTAAATAAAATAAAAATAAATAAATGTTACTTGTACTTGTAATTATTTATAGGCCTCGATTAAATAAGTACATAATATATATTACAAGCCAAGGCCAAGGAAAAGATGGATGGACTGTGTGAGGATGGATATGAAAGGGAAAGTGATAAATGATCAGATGACGGGTGAGTGGTGACAGAGAAGTATGGAAGCGAAGGACATACTGCGCCGACCCCAAATAAATTGGGACCAGAGGATGATGATATACTCGAATTACATTTATCAATATACTACAACAGCTACAAAGATCAGCATATAAATTAAAATATTTACTGGCTTTAGTTTGGCCCCGTCTTGTAAATAAATGCCAATGTGTAAAAAATTGCAAAGCAATTTTATTTAGATTGGCAGTGTGTATAAAATTGCATTGCAATTTTTGCAGAATGTTCAATCTGCTATTTTTTATATTATGCCTGTGGTTAGGAGCATTGAAACATAAAAATTGTGGTAAAAAGAAACTCTCTATAAACTATATTATAAGTAGTAGACAGTAGTTGGCAAAATCGAGCGTATTTATTGTGTAACAAATTACAACACATCTTGTGCGCTACCTACGGAACCTAGCCACAGACATGCACGTGCTGCCGGTATTTTATCTTATGTGGGGGCCAGTCAGTGCAGACCGGCGACACTTCGACCCAGTGGGATCTTTTGTGTCGACTCTCTCCCAATAACGACTGCCACAGATGTTCATGGTAGCAGGGACCAACGGGTTAACGTGCTTTCCGAGGCACGGAGCAGGCGATAATTGTTAATCAATACGCACATAATTTCGAAAAGTCATATAACTTCCGAAAGTCAGAGGTGCGCGACGTGGGTTCGAACTCGAGACCCTCTGCATTGCAGTCTGTTGGTCTCCCCACTGAGCTATCGCTGCTCGTGCTGCCGGTAACACCATATATGTAGCACCGGATATTGTAGAATAGTATTTTTGTTGTAGAACTGTTGTGGAATAATATCATTGAGTAGCATATTGATTGAAAACCGAATGTTTAGTGTGCATAACTGCGTACCATAGAGTAGGAGCGCACATCCCTAAAGTTCTTTGTATTTTCCTTGTAATTATGTCGTTCGTTCTCGCTCTTTTCATTCGTGTCATATTTTCAAGCGAAATTTATTAGTTTTAGAATTGTAGAAATTACAATTATTATAGCGATTATTAACAGTCGCGTGATAAAGTATTTAGTATAACTACTTGTAGCTAATTTTAAGTTATAATGGCCGATTTTCTGGAATCCGAGGCGGAGGAAAGCGAGGTTAGTGAAAAATTGTGCCAAGCTTGTGTTCAATAAGATTATGATTGCGTGGTATCTTTTACGATGGCTATTGAAATTTGCTCTTAGGTCGATTCTGAAGATGAACAGCCAACCGAGCGTAAGAAGGTAAAGCGTAAGGCTGCCGTACAAAGTGACGACGAAGACGAGGATGAAGAAGGTAATGTTGACATCGTGCACTTTCTCTTGAGTAAAGACATTTTATCTACAGTAAACTGTATTGCATGATTATGCGTCGTATTGTCAATGAAGCTCATTTAAAATACTTAATTGAAGTGCAACAATGGTTTATATTCATAAATATCTACATTTATAAACATGAAATCTCATGTTGACACACTTTTCAGTTTCTACATGTGACTGTGTATTGTTGCTATTTTACTCAGTTACCAAGCTTCCATAGAACTAGAAATGTATGAGTCATTTTAGATATAGAATATTATTTGGTTCATGAAGTATTTCAGCCAATTTGTTTTTTTACATGTCAAAGTTTGGCTATATCATAATTTGCTTTTATAGCTGAGCCAATGGCAGCAATATCCTATTGTTGATACACCTATGTGCTTTGAAATGCTTTACATACCCTATCATAAATTTGACTGGACTTTTTAATTTTTTAATTTTGTCTATATTATGTCTGGCATCAATCTTTAATTTGACAAACAGTTATTTCTAAATTACCTATTTAAAACAGTAAATATAATAAAAATGAATAATGATATTCTAAAACTTTTAAATTGTAGAATTGTTTGAGAACATTTTTTATGGTGTAATGAAACTTTTTCAGTCTAGGTTGTGTAACTGTAAATTTGGTTAATACTAATAAAAGTTACTACACTTTTAGTAGTAACATGTTTGAATCAAGTAGTTTCAAAGAAAAGTTAAGATGGTAACAGTTGTTCCATTTTCATACTGTTTATGTTTATGTTCAATGTGTAGGTTTTATAAGACATATTTTTTATTTAACCTATATATTTGTATATTTATACATACATATAGACATCTATAATAAAGATAGTTATAATATGTTATATAGACTATTCAATTTCTGTCTCCGTATCCTTTATGTTCACTTGATGCAAGATGTGGATTAATTTCCCTGCATTGCATTTAAATTGAATCACATACACCATTAAAACTCATAATATAAACAATTATTTATAAAATGAAAACATTCATCACTATATTGTCAATCATGACAATATTATGATGATTACTGACCCTAGTATATGTTTTCAGTTTAGTAAGTTGTTAGATATTGCATATACATAGTATTCCTGCATACAGCACAGCACAGCTACATCTTAGCTAGAAGTATATTTTACTACTTAAGGCATATTTTACTATTTATAGATGATGAGGAACGCCTTCGTGAAGAACTCAAGGATTTGATAGATGATGCTCCTATAGAGGAGTCTGGAAGTGATGGGGAGGATTCAGATGCTAGTGCAGGACCAAAGAAGCGGAAGAAAAGCGATGATGAACTTGATGACCGACTGGAGGATGAAGATTATGACCTTATTGAAGAGAATCTCGGTGTCAAAGTGGCCAGAGTGAGTAAATCAATTTATTGATATCGGGCATTGACTTTCTTCGTGTATAATCTCTATGCTAATTCAGAATTACATTAATGTGATAAGAATATACAAAGTCTGTATTCCCAATAATTCTTTATATGTATATTCTGAACCTTAATACTTTAAAATAATATATAAAAAGTAAATGTATTCTTATCTAGTCATTTATTTATCAGAACAGTTACTTTTGCAGTTGAATCATAAATTGTTTTTAAACACTTGCAATGTGTGTTTCAATTATTTAAGGTGTGCCAGCATGTATTTTATCTCTTATATAAATCTGCATACTTGAATGTATTTGTAATAATTATGTATAAAATTCAAAGTATTCCATTTTTAGTGTATTCCACATTAAATCATATTTTTATATCCTGTAAACATTTGAAAATTTTCATAATTTATACCTAATTATTTCATTTCTCATCAGAACAAATTCAAGCGTTTGCGACGTTTGGAAGATGATGACAGTGATAATGAAGGGAATGATGATCCAGAACTGGAGCGAGAGGTTATTGCTGAAAAATTATTTGTTGGAGGCTCAGATGAGGTAAGTTACTAAAGTCTGGCTTTTAATCTAGGTTAATTAAAGTGAATCACAAACTAAAAATAATATTTACTATTTTAAAATACTAGTATATTTTAACCTATTTAATCGCAGCATCATACTGGCACCCAGACACAATAGGTTTTCAGTTATGTCTGGTATTCATATTATTGACCAGTTAATACTTTACTACTTTACTTTAAAACTATGTTCCCTGCAGTACCTATTTATTAAGTTTGTTTACACTGCATGTCTAGTGCCAATGTGAATCTAACATGTTAAGTGCAGAAAAGGTTTACTTAAAATCTTATTGTTTATTGTAGGAAGATGAAAATCGTTCCGAATCTGCTGCTCCAAGGGGAGAGGTAGAATATGATGAGGAGGGTGAAGACTTGGAATCAGATGCTGATGATTTCATTGTAGATGATGATGGCAGACCTATAGCAGAACGCAAGAAGAAAAGGAAACCTATATTTACTGATGCGTAAGTTGGAATGATTGATGTTTGAAATGTATTTATTGCTATCTGGGATATAAAAGATTGTATTTTTTTTAAATAGATTTTCTGCTGCTTGAATTATGAATGTGTAGTAGTGATAAAACTAAATCTAGCTGCTACTTATGGCACTGGGAAGAAAATATATGTGCAAGTTTGCATTATACTACCCAGGGACAAACAAACATAGGGACTGCCTTATGGTATGTAGTTACCATAGCCTGCATATGATTGCACTTTTTGCCCAGTTCAGTTACTCTGTTAGTGATATAGCAAAGAAGACATTCCACTATAACCTTTCCCTTATGACCTGATATAATATCGACTAGATGTACTACTGCATAATTAAGTTACAAGAATAACTTCGATAATGCACATTGTTTTAAATTTATTTGTTTCCTTTATACTTATCAATAAGCTCAATATAGTAACAACATAGGTATTGTTTGTTTACATTGTTAAGTGTAACAGATGATTCATTTGTTGTATAATATAAATAAATACTGGCTGTGCAGCATATTAATGTCTTGAGGTTAATTTGGATTAAAAAAGTTATTTGTAATAATAATAATACATTTTTATTCAATAAAATATAAAAATCTTTACAAAACATATTACAAGCTACTTATTATATTATATTCACATTTAAACTATAGTTAATCTCAAGGAAAACATTTTGGATGCAAAAAAAGTTATAAAAAAATACTTAACTTATGAATTTTTACATTTTGTATTGCCTGAACTAGGTCATAGACAAGTGTTGCAGGCTGCTTCTATTAACCATAATGGCAGAATTAGATTTTTGATTTGATCTACATAGTCTATAATAGTCAGACTATGAAATAATTAAATCACATCAGTTAATACTCAATATTTTGCGGGGTTCTGATAGGATTTTACTAGTAGACTAATATCTCATTTTCGTTATTTGCTTCGAAGCTTACTATCAGTTGGATTATATACAGTGTTTCAATACTAAAATTAGTTAACTGGTTGTCAAATGCATGTCAACTACTGGGATTGGCTGACTGATTTAGTCAAAAAACATAAAATATAATAAGTTGTTATTCCAATACCTTTGATATTCATTCTTTATATATACACAGGTCTTTGCAAGAGGGTCAAGACATTTTCGGCGTAGATTTCGACTACGACGAGTTTGAGAAGTATGGTGAAGAAGATTACGAGGATGAAGAAGAGGAGGACCTTGACGAGTATCTGGAGGATGAGGAGGAAGAAGGTGGGTACTTTCATTTTAATTAAGGATTGATTATTATTGCTGAGAGCAGTTTGGTTCAGATACACACATTATAGAATAATTTTGTAAAATGATTTGTTAATGTTACTTTAATAGCCTAACAAAATGATAAAGTCGGCCTTCATAAGTCTTATTGAGGATCCGCGGCAGAATTTTTTTAATATATTCAAGAAATTTTGTTAGTAAGCCTATTACTAATACTCTTACATGTCTCTCATCTAGGCGAAAAACGCAGAACCAAAAAGGGTAAAGCTAAGCGACCAAGCAAAAAGTCTATATTTGAGATTTACGAGCCTAGTGAGTTGAAGAGAAGCCACTTCACAGATTTAGATAATGAGGTTTGTATTATATTCAAATATTTACCTTCATGATATATTAAAATTAACTTTTTTTTCGTAATTTCATATAATACTTGCCTTACCAAAGAAGCGGGATGTATACACATACGACGTATGTATGACGATACATCTCGCTTCTTTTACTTGAAAGAAGCATGTATCAACCAATTCAGCTTTCGACGGTCACGTAAATTGTAGACCATAATGGCGAAACACCATTATGGGCTATTCTAAATGTATTGAAAGACAAATCTTCATATTGCACATTTATTCTTCTATGTCATATAGATACGTAAAACTGACGTACCTGAGCGCATGCAAACCCGCGAGGTGCCTATAACTCCAGTGGAAGAGGGCAGCACTGAGCTAGAAGATGAAGCGGAATGGATATACAAGCAGGCTTTCCTCAAGCCGCCTGTGTCCAAACCTGATGCGCAGGAGGCCAGGGAGAGATCGCGAAGGCTAGTTCATATTATTTGTATTAATTGAGTTAATTAAAAACGTGATTTAAGGCCCATATTCTATATTTTAGAAACGAGTTACACATTATAATTATAACATATTCTATAAAAAATATGTCAATATACGACTAAAGCTAAAACGATTTGTTTCTTGACCAGGCCTAAATGACTATCTCGGGCTTAATAGAGACGTATTAACTTAAAACGTAAAGAGGAGTTATTTTTATTTATGCTCCATGTGAAGAATTTTTCTTGGTGGCCGAAAGCACTTAAGACGGGTAATTTGTAGAACCACTACTTTCAAAATTTGCTGTAAACTATTCGACAGGTCATTTGACTAAGGCCAGTTGTCTTCTAGCCGTTTAGATAAGCCTGATGCTTCTTTAACTACTAATTAAACAAAAAGTAAATCACTAATAGATTAATATTTCCAGGGGTAACAGCACGATCACAAAGATACGTCAAGCGTTGGACTTTATGCGTAACCAGACGCTTGAAGTGCCGTTTATCGCTTTCTACCGTAAAGAGTACGTACAACCCGAGCTCAGTATCAACGATCTGTGGAAGGTGTACAAGTATGATGCTAAGGTATGTGCAAAACATCTCACATTCAACTACAATTGTAGTTTTTAATTACTTGACTGAATGTACGGTTCGCGTAGTTTTAGTGGTCGCCTTGCCACTGCCAAAGCGCGGAGTGTTGTGAATTCGATCCCCAGATGTGATCTCCAGATAGTTGTTTTAAGTCTGGGTGTTCTTTGTGTCTGTTGTTTTAATTCTTGTAAAGACCCTACAACACAGAAGATATTAGCAAGATTTAAATATCGTTCGCGCGTTCTTAAAAAAATAACCTCAGATCATCGCAAACCAGATACAACGATTTGACCATTGTGTCTCGATTCTGGTTCTTGAAGTATTAAATAATATACTATAACTACTAAAACGAAATCGTCCCCTCTACAGACGCCGAGAAGATAAATAGTGTTGATAAACAAGAGCTGTTGTACTTTTTCACGGTATACAAATTGAATCGAGATTCGAATTATGATTCGAATAAAAGTCGATGACTTTCGAATGCGGATTCTAATTTTTAATTGGTTCTATACTCTCACAATAATTTAAAGAAGTAGCTAATGAAATCCTGGTTTTTCCTCCAGTGGTGCCAACTTAAGCAGCGCAAGGAGAACCTATTAAAATTGCTGGAGAACATGCGCGAGTTCCAACTGGATAAGGTGATGTTGAACCCTGACGCGCCCATACCTGAGAACATGAGGCTTATCAGGGACGAGGATATCGAGAGGTACTTAATTGACTTATACCTCCATTATATTCAAGATAACCGTGTTTCTAGAATTAGCACTGTGAACTGTACTGCAAGAAAAGATTCACATTTTATTTTTATATTGGTAATTCCTTAAGTACGTAGTCAAAAACGAAATCTGCATTGGTTTATAATAAATCTGCATTGATTTTCGTAGGAGTATAGATTATGCATTGTGTGTGTTTCAATATTGAGTTGCTGTATTTTTAACATGTCATTGTATTTGCTGTGTACTAAAGCAATACTAAATGATAATCGTTAATCACAATTTATAACATGTTAATATATAATAAAAAATCATAGTACAGAGTGCCTAGTGCGAGTTGTTTCACGTTAACGCGATCGGGTCATTTATGTCGTTCGGGGCTCCGATTGGTCCGCTCCAAGCTCTTAACCAATCAGAGAGCCAAACGCGGTCAAAGTTTCGATCGCGTTAACGTAAAAATATCTCGCACTAGGCACCCAGATCGCACAGGTAAGCATTTCGATCGCATCTAAAGTAAAGCGCCTACATAAATTATTATCATATTGCTTGCAGTATTAGCCATTGTCGATCGTTAGTTCCACGGCCCGTAGTTAAATTATATTTGTGTTCATACAAATAGCCTCTAAAACATTTTCTAATGCTACCTTAAACTCTGCAGCTCAAATAATTGTTTGTTCTTGCTTTACTAGATTTAATTACTTACATTATTATGTGTAAGAATATGATGCCATATAGTACAACCTCTCAAGTATACGATATATAATTGTTTCACAGGCTGAAGGCCGTACAAACGCCTGAAGAGCTAAGAGATGTGCATACACATTTCTTGCTGTATTACTCCACTGACCTACCAGAGATGCAGAAGTTGCAGCGCACTAAAGAGAAGAAGAGAGAATTTGAGGAAAAGAAGTGAGTTTACTGTCATGTATCTCAAAGTAATAGTTATAAGTGTTATATTGATTAGAAAATGTTATATTCAAGCCATTTCAATATTATGCCCAAATGACCGTAACTGGCGCAGTTTTAACTGAGCTATAAAACCGGTCACACGAAGGGTTCCATACAATCGTACAAGATATAACCCTCTGTAGTCTGTTATTAGAGATGTTATGGATATGATATTGCAGATCTGGATACGGATATGGATATAGGAATAAAATTATATCGGTTTCGAATACGGTTACGGATATGTAATTATTTCGGATTATCCGTTAGTTTCGGATAGTTTTGGTTACGGATATTAGATTGAAGTAAAATTATAAAATATAAATTATAAACACAAATAGTATGTAATAATCTGGTTTTATTTATAGGTTTTATCTAGTCTAGGTTATCATTTGGTATTATAATCAGTCATATAGGTAAGTAATTATTATATACCTACTCAATTTTAAGTTTTATCTATTAAAATAATTATTTAGATTCCACCCTTATACGAAACTATCCGAAATTTGTGAAACGGATACGGTTACGGATATATTTTTATTTCGGATATCCGATAGTTTCGGTTACGGTTACGGAGCTCCATAACATCCCTGGTTGTTATAGCGTATAATATAAATATACACTGTAACAATTTCAACTCTCTGCCTATTACGGTTCGTAAGATACAGCCCGCTGACAGACAGACGTCTGTCTGTCTAACAGGCAGCGAAGGCTTAGTAGTAGGGTCCAGTTGGCACCTTTCTGGGACGAAATCCTAAAAGCGTCAGTTGATACATAATAAGGGTCTAAAATAATATAGGTAACATATATTCTGACTGACCACTCTCAATCATTTAGGTCACAAAGTAACACATGACCGTCAAGTTTACACTAACTAATGTATAATATTTACATTTACATTTATTTGATGTTGGACTTAAAGTAACTACCGTACCGGTACCGGTACCGAAGGCCCAACCTCCTCTCCCTTCCTGGTTGCGTCAAATTTAAAAGGCCGGCAATGCATTTGTGACTCCTCTGGTATTGCGGGTTTCCATGGGCCGCGGTAATCGCTATGCCTCCTATACTATAAAAAAAAAAACGTACTCTGCAAATACTTGTTAAATAAATACCAAAGCTATTGATGTGTCGGCGTGAATGTATGACATTTGTGGGGACATATTCAAGATTCGTGTGTAACTAAAAATGTAATCAGAGTGTCTAGTGCGAATTTGTTTTACGTTAACGCGATCGACACAGTTAAGTGCTTGGAGCGGGCCAATCAGAGCGCCGAATGTCATAAACGTTTCGATCGCGTTAACGTAAAAACATCTTGCAATAGGCACCCTGTTCGATTATTTATCAGTTTTATTTATTAGGCGATTAGCTCGCGAGGAGGCTGACAAAAACGGAGAGGATCCAGAAGAGGCGGCCGCTGCGGTGGAAGCAGCGGAACCGGAGGATGAGGAGCCTACAGAGGTCAAATACGCTGTGCGCTCGGGGCCCTACGAGCTGTGCAGGAAGGCTGGCATCGGTATTTACTTATTGTTCATTTGATGATAAATATTTGTGTTTTACCAACAATAGAGTACTTACCTAAGCTTGATTTTGTACATTATTTTACAAAAAAGCAAATAGCAATCAAAAGCAACCTCTTTGTGTAAATTGGATCAAAATTGGTTGCAAAATAAAGGAGTTATTATAAATTTAGATATGTCAAAGAGTGCAGCTGTAGTGGGATATATCGCTATCCCTCTTGGGCATTTGCATTTAAATAGCGGTAATGCCACAAACTACCGTGCTTCATTTTTGTCATTTGACAACTATCACTACTACCAAATTAGAAATGCTCAGTAAACAGACGATTTCAACAACAAAAAGGGCTTTTAAATAATTAGAAATAGTGAGACAACTTTTTTTGCAATCGGTTAAGCATTTATTAATGTCTAAAAAAATTTTAGGATCTATGGATGGACGAACCAAGATTATTAATTATGTTTAATAAAAATAGGATCTTAGACTTTGTCAGTATTTATTTTGTGTGTGTATTTGTAGAGCCATTAGTGAAGAAGTTCGGTCTGACCCCGGAGCAGTTCGCGGAGAACGTGCGCGACAACTACCAGCGACACGAGGTCGAGCAGCAGCCCGTAGCACCACTCGAAGCTGCCGCTGAGTTCGTAAGTACTTGCCACTGTGACTTATTGAGAGATTTTATGTAATAAACACAATCATTCATGGAAGCTGACTTGAGGTTATATTTATTATGGCTGTTTATATTGCGTTATATTTTTATATGAATCGTATGTTTTTTTTTAGTGTGTAATTTTAATTGTAATAAATAGTTTATGTATATAATAGGTTAGTTCTAGAATATTTGACGTTTTGCTAAGGTTGTAACGCCTGTAGACACAAATAGATTGGCGCAGTGACGTCAGGCTGCCATTTGTGGGGTAGATGTTTCTAAATCTACCTTTATATTTGATTCTTTATGTATAGTCAACAACATATAAGTCGATACACATTTGCAAGGTTTCTATTGCCACACTTTATCAAAAATTATAATAATTGCTAGTTTTTTATGACAATAATAGTTAAAAATATAGTTCATATAAACACAGTTTTAAAATATATAATAATAATTAGGATATTTATTTTATCAAATACTTTTCCGAATTTGTTTAATGTGCAGTTATTTATGTTGCCGACTGGTTTATTTATGTTGCAGGACGTTGCTGGTACTTATAGCTTAGGTCTTCTTATTTTAAGTACCAGCTTACACAAATTGTAGCTTAAATCATGTATACAAAAAGTTAGAATGAGTACCCGTGACCATGGCTGCTGAAAAGTAATTTCTAAATTATGTAATAAAGTGTTAAATAAACCACGCGATAAAATCCGTATATAGTAGTTTAATTTCAATAAATAACATTCGCGTAAAGAGAAGACAATATTTTTTTCCTTATATTTGTAGTTATCTGTGAAACAATAAAAACATTATTATTATATTGTACCTTCATACTACACTAACCGTGATTGTACATAGTAAAAGTCGTGTGTCCCCGTAGGTAGGGTCGATCGGGTCGGCGACGGAGGTAGTCCGGCGCGCCGTGTACATGTGCGGCGTGCAGCTGGCGCGCGAGCCGCTGCTGCGCGCCACGCTGCGTGACGCGCTGCGCGACCGCGCCACGCTGTCCGTGCGCCCCACGCCGCGCGGACTCAAGGAGATCGATGAGAACCACGCCTGCTTCGGGTACGTTGCTCCTATTTCTTTTCTTTACAAAAGGCAACTTCCGAACTAGGAATAATTCCTATACCTATCGTAGGGGACTTTACAAACATTAAAACAACAGACGAAAAACATCCAGACTCGGAACAACCATTTGTGGATCACACAAATTTTTGTCCCGTGTGGGTTTCGAAACCACAACACTCGTCGCAGTGGCAATGGCGAGGCAACCACTTAAACAACTACGTCGTCCGTGCAGTATCATTCCTCATCATATCATGGTATGGGGGAACGTGGTTTGATGTCTCTCCGAAACCAAGGGTACTTGCCGAGCCGCGGCCCGACTGTTGTTCTAAACTTGTATTTAAGCTTAATCATCTTAGTCGTAGTTTACGATGAAGAAAGTACTGCGCGACACCGGTCGTCTATTATCTTTCTGGACGGAATTGAGGTTGCATAAGTAAACAAAAATCGAAATTTTCGCGTCGGAAACTTAATCATAATGGCCCAATTGTGGGGGCTAAGTGCAGATAATATACTTCCAACTAACCAACTACATATTATATATACTTAGTCGCTATGTAAACTTCATTTGCGTCATTCAGGATTCTATGGCGAACGAGATTTTTAGCGCCTATTGTGTACAGCGCCATCTGTTTTCTGTCGTCGAAACTTCCTCGTCTGTGTGGTGTCGCTACATTCCCACTCGGCATACAGGCGCTAAACTCATCATCTGACTAAGAGCGTGATTCCACAGGCGTCTGTTAGACATGTCTGTTTTTTTACCATAGACGACTTTCAAAATTTAGCTGGTTCCGGTAGACCCCTTGCAGCTACATTTCTACCATATTCCCAAAACTCGACAAAAAATGTGAAGATTAGATCTAACTATGCAAATTTGCGTTGCGGCTGAGTTCCAACCACGAATTAATAGTTTTCGAAAAAAAATGTGCGAATTGATTGGTTAATTAAATAATTGATTGTGCTAAAAAGTTAAGTTGATGGAATCACTTTTTTGATTGGCCAACTTTACTTTTTTGACATCCACTCAGCACAAGGAACCAATCAGTTCTCACTTATTTCATTTAGAAAACTCCCCACTCGGAATTGTAAAATAAAAAGAAAAATAGTATATTTTTTTGTGTTGTATTTATTCAAATATGTTATTATTACACTTTTAATTATTATTGTTATCATATTACATTGCAATATGATAACAGTCGTAATATAATTAAAATTAAACATTAATAACGTAACGTAACTTCTACAATGACAATCACAAAATAGTCATAATTTTAGTGAGAGGGATGTACTTGATGGATTGACAGCAAATAATTAATATTTGGCTTCAGTTTTGTTAGGAATAACCGCAAATCTCCCAGTTCCGTGATATTCAATCTCCTCCTTTTTTCGTTAAAAGGTTTGTAACGACACTAAAACTTTTTTCGACAAGATATGACGAGAGAAACGCTATCAAAAGCTCTCTCGCAATTCCCCACAGTCCAGGATATTTTTCGGCTATTTCTGCCTGCAGCCAAAATGTTTGATACCCTCTTTTAAATTTCACCTTCAGCTCCTCATTAGTACTAAGCTCGTGTAGCTCCTCTTGTAATAATATCACATTCTCCACTTCCAATCATCAAATGGATTTATGATCCATGGTGGTATTTCCATCGTCAGAATATCTTCAAATCTGATTTTGTAGTCATCTGCATGATGACTTCAAAATTTATTAAATGGCAATTAAATGTTGAACGTATGTCTGAATATCCTCATCAAGGCATTCTACCTGTGATAAGTTTGAAAACTGGGAAAATTCGCGACGACTAATATTTTGCTTCATAAATTAAATTTTTCCAAGAAAAGCTGAAATTACATCCTTTGTTTTTATTAAATTGAGGCGGTCCCCTTGTAATTATTGTAAGTTAATATTAAATTTTTTGAACAAATCTGTCAAATACGCGATGTCTGCTTTCAAATTGATCAGGTTTTCTTTTAAATCTGGATCTTTCCTTTCAGAAACTCTAAAACTGATTAAAAAAGTGAGTAAAATCTTGTTAAACATGCACCTTTCGACAAACAGCGTACTTCAGTATGTAAGAGCAATCCTTGGAAGTCTTCATAATTTTCATCGCACAATTATGCAAATAAATGCGTATTCAACGCATTGCTTCTTATTTTGAAGCGATTGATGCAATCTATCACTCAAATTTTTCGCTACTAGGTGTTGTCGGTGGATGACACAGTGAAATGCAGTTACGTCTGGTATAATTATTTTAAGATGGCTTATAAACCCACGATATCGCCGGACCATGGCAGGAGCTCCATCTGTTGCCACCGAAATAACGTTTGTGAATGGAATCGATTTTTCCTTAAAAAAATCACTCAGGTCATTGAATATTGATTCACCTTTAGTGTCAGTCTCCAAAATTTTCGCTCTTCATGAATTTCTTCGTCCATAACAAATCGAAAATATGACAATAATAATGCTTCATTACCAGGTAAAGTTGTTTCGTCCAGTTGAATAGAAAAATGAGTTGTTTGCAAATAATTACACAAGAAACTTTCAATATCAGAGCTCATTTCATCAATTACGTCTTTGTACAGTGTTGTTACTGAAAGGAGTTCTTTTGAGTATGTCAAATAGAGATTTGTGCAGAACAGTTTTTAAAACCTCTTCAACAGCGGATAAAATTAACTGTTCTCCAATGGTGTGCGGTTTTCCAGATTTCGCTATAAGTAATGAGATATTGTGCAGATTGCAAGCCATCATCGTTACTTTCAGATGTTAAAGCGAACATAATGTGCACATAATGGCAGCAGCGACAGCCTAGTGGGAAACCGTTGGACTGCCACGCAGAGGTCTCGAGTTCGAACCCAAGGCGCGCATCTCTGACTTTTCGAAGTTATATGCGTATTAAATAGTTGATTATCGCTTGCTTTAACGGTGAAGGAAAACATCGTGAGGAAACCTGCATGTCTGAAAGTTCTCTTTAATGTTCTTAAGGATATGTGAAGTCTGCCAACCCGCACTAGGCCAGCGTGGTGGACATAGCCTAACCCTTCTCACAGTGAGAAGAGGCCCGTGCCCAGCAGTGGGACAGTTTAATACAGGGCTGATATTATTATTATTATATAATGTGCACAGTGGGTCTCTTTTCATATTTTTCCTTTAATGCTTGAAAATGTTTTAAATCTTTACCTATTTTATCAGGATGACACCTTAGATGATCTTCGAGGTTCGATGGTTTCAGAGTCATTGCTCAAAACTTTGTTGCATAAAATGCATATGGGCAATCGCTTGTCTGCCTTTGATGAAAGAAAACCAAATAAGTAATCAACACTATACTGTCGACATTTCTTCTTAGATTCAGCCATGTTTTGTATCAGATACCTACCTGTAAATAAAAATAACTTTGTTTTAGTAATCATAAGGCGGTCTTACTCAACAAGATATAGCTATTTTAACAGAATAGGATTACCTAATTAATTATGGCAATGAAATAAACAAAGTACCGATGGCAAACAATTATTACAAGCAATAAATCGCTTCATAAAACTATTATGGATCTTAATCCATAATAGAGTTTTATGAATCCGACTGAACCGATTTTAATGTAATGTAAAACATTTTTTCATAAATATATTTTGATATACGGGTACGTAAAGACGTGTACAATTTATGAAAATATATTTAATTAAGTCATTTAGCATTAGGAACCTGAAATATTTACAACCATGCAGGTCAATCATAATATATGTATCTCTCCTTTAGTGAATCACCACACAATCGGGTAAAAAAATTACTAATAAAGTAGGGACAAAAAGTTCAACCTTTCTCGGCTTTCTGTTCTTTTATGGAAGTATCTAATAATGACTGTTCAGTATTTAATTTTTAATACGTACCTACCACACGTAAACATTACAAATATACTTATTACAACATAAAATAAAAGTATGTATAACAAATAGGCAGATAAATACTTACTTTTTCTGACACTGGCAAATACTGATATCGATTCACTTTACTTTATTTTTCTTTTCGAAATTCCGGAAACAAATGAGTAACGTTTATCCTTGGCATTCGTATTTATATTGGTGAAGAATCAATCAAGTTCATGCAAGATTGCAAGCACACATACCACAAGTCGTATTTCGTCCCTTTGCACGTCTTAACAAGCGTTGCGGACGGCGGCGGCGCGGCAGTGGCGACGTTTTTCAAGTCTCGACACGTTGTACTGAATATGGAATATGCAAGTTTTTACAAGTAACAGTCGCTGAGCTTCTTAAAATATTATTTGCCTACATTGATAGGTGAAGTCAAGGCAATATTTCAGTTCTTCGCTATCGAAAGCAAATAAATTTTCGTGGTCCTCCGCTTACGTATTGTGAACCCTCATTTTTTTGTCACGCCAACGAAGACCCCCGTCGAGTCTCTACGGGAGGTCTACCTGGACCACCCGTGACCCAGGTCCACCTGGACCACCCGTGACCCAGGTCCACCTGGACCACCTGCGACCCAGGTCTACCAGGACCACCCGTGACTCAGGTCCGCCTGGACCACTTTGGATCTAAGGTGTTAGAAGACAGCCCACGCCCGACATACGCCAGCGAAATCGAGCTCTAATAGACCCGATCACACCTTTGATAACATACGAGCGCGATTTTATTAACTATCGTCGTCTGTTTACTCAGCCTAAAATACCTGAAGAAGAAGCCGGTCCGCGACTTAACCGGCGAGCAGTTCCTGAAACTGTCCATAGCGGCGGACGACAAGTTGTTAGAGCTCAATATAAGTGAACAAATCGAAGGCAACACCAGCTCGAGTTATTTGGAGGAACTCAAACAACTTTATCAAAAAGTGAGTGATTATAATCATGTTTAGAAATACCTAATAACTACATCAATTTATTATGTTCTTACAATGAAACCTTTAAATAAATTTGATTTAATATATCTAAATCTCAAGTTGACCCCTAAAAAAAACATACAAAAGCTCAATAATAAAAAAAATACTGCATTTTCTATGATTATAATATACTTAAGTTAATCTTATCCATTAATATAGACACATCGTATTTATTATATAAATTGAATAGTGTTTAAAATATGTTTGTAAATTTTTTAAACTTATTTGCTAATTGAAATAATAGATTTCAATTAACCTTTTAACCGCCCCACTTCATAACAGTTGTCGTGCCCCCAGTGAATCGAAAATAAATACTTATTTTTAGGACTTCTAATTATGAGACTAAAGTGTATTGAATTGTAAATGATTACTTAATTATCCATTTACACAATATAAACATTTTTTTAATAGAAAACACCGTAATTAAATAAAAAAGCAGGTTAAACGAGCTGTGGTATCTGGTCGGAAATATATGACGCTGGCGAAATGGACACGAAAATATTTGTCGGATTAATCCGAAGCAAGTGGTTAAAAGGTTAATAAAATAGTTTAAGAACCTTAATACCCATACATGCAATTTTTAAAAGAATTCGCGTATAATAATCCTTGTAGAGTTACTATTATATTACTATTACCACTGTTTCAATGTATGGGAATATTCCACCCCATACAGAATAAACATAAGCAAATCAATCTTGGTAATATAATAAAAATATTATACTTATAATGATTATGAAGAAACACAAAAGGAAATATACGTTTTTGTCTCGTAGGACGAGTTCGCAGCAACAGTGCAAGCGTGGAATGAGTTGCGTGCAGAGGCCGTCACTATCGCTCTCACCAAGATCGTGATGCCGGAACTACGCAGAGAATTGCATGCTGTGTTGTTGCAGGAGTCTAAGGAATATGTGCTCAAGTAAGTTTATATTTTATTTTCTGCTTCACTTTCAGCCCTCGTACTAGTTATTGCGTTCTTCTACAATGTGGTAAAGGCAAAAACATAAATAAAAGGTTAATCAAATGCTTTCTCTGGCAGATTACCATCTTAACTTAATAAATAAATTTGATGAAAATAATAATAAAAAAGAAACTGTCATTGTTGGAATAACAGTCTCCGAATGCTTGCTTTCAACATTATAGTCAGATATGGGTTTATTTTAAATACACGTATTACCTCGAAATTTAGGAATTTGTGTATATTTATGTGATACTATTTATAGTCCAAAACAATCATACAATACATCGGCCTGGTTCAAGCAACATTGACTTTTTTAATTTGTTACGCAGATGTTGTCGCAGGAAATTGTACGACTGGTTGAAAGTTGCGCCATACGAGTCCAGAGTATCTGATGACGATGATGAGGAGTGGGATGCCTCGAACGGTTAGTTGTTTACTCTATTTATTACTAGTTTCTGTCTGTGGCTTTGTTCAGAGAAAATCCACGAGCACGCATACTGTAATAAAAATATATTTGAGTCCACCACATACAGACTGGAGGTGGTATCGGATTGGAGGCGGGTTTTTGTATTGTCCGTATTAGTATGTATTCTTATCTTATCTTATGTGGGGGCCAGTCAGTGCAGACCGGCGACACTTCGACCCAGTGGGATCTTTTGTGTCGACACTCTCCCAATAACGACTGCCATAGAAGAACATGGCAGCCGGGACCAACGGCTTAACGTGCTCTCCGAGGCACGGAGCAGGCGATACTTGTCAATCAATACGCACATAATTTCTAAAAGTCATATAACTTCCGAAAGTCAGAGGTGCGCGACGTGGGTTCGAACCCAAGACCCTCTGCATTGCAGTCTGTTGGTCTCCCCACTGAGCTATCGCTGCTCAAATTAGTATGTAACGTTACACACACGATTTGGAGCGAAGGCGATGCGACGCGGTGGCGGCGCAGAACGTACCGGCACTACAATAAGCAGCGGTTGCGGCGCGGTGCGGAGCTGAGGTGAGATAGTAGCGATTATCGAGTAGTCATTTTGTTAACGACAAATTAGTAATCTTGGTGCAACAGCATCCTTGCGTCTACTGCGTCTTAGAATGAAACATTACTCACGAGCCTTAGCGGCAGCGAGGCGATGCGGTGGCGACGCAGAAAGTACCGGCAATAAAATTGTCGCCGGTGGTGGCGCGGTGTAGGGCCAGAAATGCGTTGAATTCCTTTTTAGTGTATAAAAGACTTCTCACAGCTGGTTGCGGTGCCAAGGCGAGTTCATAGCGATTTTTGGGTCTTAGTTTTTTACATAACCGTTGGTTTTTACAATGCATTTTACCGAAAACAACCGCATCCCTGCGTCTACTGTGTCTCAGTGTGAAACATTACACACACGATCCGGAGCGGAGGCGGTAGCAGCGTGGAACGTACATACTTACGTACGACAGCTCTTTTTTAATCTATTGACACCAAGCATACAAATAACGAAACGGTTGTACCAAAAATATAACCATTTTCAAAAGTTAAACGGTCTTGTAAAAATTGCATCTCGATAACCGCTATAAGCACGCCTTCGCACCGTTTCGTTCTCTGTGAAGTCTTTTATACGTTAGAAAGAAATACAACGCATTTCCAGCTTCGCAAGTCATCGCTGACGCTGTCCCTTTGTAGTGTTGAAGCGGCTCGGAACGTTTCCGCGCCACCACCGCGCCATCGGTGTCTATGTGCCGTGAGCATAACATTGGCAATAAAAAATTCGATGTCGCTATTTTATCCAGAAGTAACATAGGTATTATGATATCATGCTACGCGCCACGGGCGCGGAGCAGAATCATAAACATGGGTGAAATCGCGGCAGACAGCTAGTCAATAGCATAGATATTTAGTTTCAGTTGCGAAAATTTTTATTATCTGACCACCAGCGCCTTTTTAAATTTAAATATGGTATAATTATTTGAGAAAATACAACTCAAACATGTGATGTAGGTCTGCGCGTGATGTCATTGGCGTACGTGCCGGACCGGCAGCACAGCGCGTTTGCGTGTGTGGTAGCGGCGGGCGGCGAGGTGGTGGACCACCTGCGTCTGCCGCACCTGCTGTACCGGCGCAACGCGTGGGACGCGCTCGAGCGACAGAACAAGGAGGCCGACATGACGGCGCTCCGGAGGTACGTAGACATGTCGTACAGTACAGGTAGCACAGCGCGTTCGCATGCGTGGTGGCGGCAGGCGGCGAGGTGGTGGACCACCTGCGCCTGCCACAGTGGCGAGCAGCATAGCGTAAAGACGTTACTTCCAGTAGTTGTTAGACAAAAAATTGCCTTGAGCTTTAGCGTTCTCACCTGTTCTGACAGACGGTCTATCATCTAATCTAGTCACGTAGCCTTGTCTAGCACAGTTAACAGTAATCGTTCGAGATGATATGTTCTGTCCAGGATGTGTCATTCAAGGTCTTTAGTCACTGCTAACTCACAAGTAGGAATCAAAATTTGTGTTACTTGTTATGTTTTTTGTATTCATTACGCTGTTATATTAGATATGAAAATATAAATATCGATGTAAAATATGGGCTAAAAATATGGTATAAGGAACGTGATATATATGTTTGTCAAAACGCGCGTGTTTTCAGATTCATTCTACGTAAGAAGCCGCACGTCATTGTCATCGGTGGCGAATCTCGAGAGGCGCTCAACGTTAAAGCTGACGTGGCTGATTGCGTGCAACTACTCGTAGAAGATGAACAGTTCCCCAGAATACCCATAGAGATCGCGGACAATCATATCAGCAAGATTTACAGTAACAGCATACGGGGACGGGTATGTAATAATACTAGCAATATTTGATAACATATGACAGCGATATTAATTCTGTTGTCATGTGAAATACATGTATCATCTTCTCTTAATCTCCTTTGCCCACCTCCTTCATTCAAATAACAGAAATAAAAAAGGACACGAGTACTACCTTTGCCTTTACCTGCCATTAGAGGATGCAGTGTTTTAAGAAACCTATTTTTTGGACACCTCTTATTTATTAGAAAAACTGCTAGATATAATCATTTAAATGCAAGATTTCGAATCCTCATTTAGATAGCATGAATAGTTTTTGAGAAAAATATTTGAATATTATAATATTTTCAGCCAGATATTTAGAAAAAAAAAAAATATAATATCATCAATAATAATATCTCTGAAACTTAGCAATATACGCAAAAGCAATGTTAAGGACATAAATGGCGTCTTTCATGCTGTCTTTTAGAGCTTAAACGAATCTTGTAGCTTTATTAGATTAATTTATATACGCGTTTTTTTGTTTTCAGATCTTTTAATTTTTCTTGAGAGTTCCGACGTATTGGGAAAAATTATTTACACTGAAATCATTGTCTTTGCTTGCCCAAACAACTACACAAATTACACGTCCCAATTCCATATAATCTAGTGTGGGGAATACTCAGGGAATTTGTTGTAAAACAAAAAACAACTGGATATGTGTTGATGTGGTGAACCTTTAATGACCGAATGATATAACAAAAGTTTATACCAAAACGATAGACACTTAAACTAATAAGTGAGCAACTAGGCTCTTAACGTTGTTGCTATGATGTTACTGTTAGGCGTTTCAACGTGTAGAAAATATTCCAAATTAACTGTTTTCGCTAGGGCTGTCACAATTTTATCCGGATTAACTAAAATTTTATTTGATTTTGATTATTGCAACATAAAATTTTATTTTAAAATTTAACGCTAGTAACTATTACTTTTATGGGTAGTCACAATGACAATAAATAAAGAACAGGGTGTTCGCTATTTTTGCTATAAAAAAAGATATAATTGTATCATTTTAAGATTGACTATTATATTATTTATCAACTAGAGTGCGTTTGTTACTTATAAGTGCGCATAGCATTTGCAGCTTCATGGTACAGCATAGATAGATACACAATTATTTATTAATTACAAACTAATTCTTGCAAAAGAAAGATATACCAGAATTATCAAATTAGGTACATGTCCAATTGGGACTTTATCATTGTATTTATTTGTTTTTTGAGGAAAATATGAAATAAGTGTCAAACCAAGTGTAACTATAAGTTTGTTTTGAATACGATTGATATGATGTCCTTCGAACGGATCATGAACGAACGGCAATAAAAAATAATGTCAGTTAAATATACAATGAATAAATAGAATCTATAGTTGTCTTTATATTTCAGATATTCATATGTAAATTGTATTTTCGATAAATCTCACTCTTTTCAAAATAATATCTTTTTCGTTACAAAGCACCACATATTCTTCTGGATCATAGTTTTCAGCTTCATTAGTGCTGGTAAGTTCCTCCAGCATATCCGGATTAGGCACAGCTTTTAACAATGTAATTGCAGCTGCAGGCATGTGAACGTTGAATGTACATGTGAGATTAGAGGATCTGATTTTATTTTTCCGGTTATGATTTATTTCATAGAGCTTTAGAGTCACTTGATTTTGTAGTCTCTAAGTTTTACTATCCATTTTTCGGCAAAGATGTTTGAGATCATTTCCCCAAAATTTATTCCTGGTTTCCGATGCCTGTTCGGAGATCATTCCAATAGGAAGCGATGTTGAACTGATTATTGCAGCCCCATGCAGCCAGTCGTACTTTTCTACTACAACCACTCATAAAATATCTAACTTTGTCTTTAAATATACACATCGCCCTACATAAATTTCGCATTTCGGTATATGTAACAATAGTTTGTTTTTTTAGAGTCCTACATCAGATAATGGATTATTGATATAATATCTTACTAACTTTTTAAATAATTATCAACAAAATTGCAAACCGTATATTTTTTTATGATTAATTTAACTTAAATTAGATCTGGATGTAAATTATTATCTAAATGTGCGATTACCCTACCGTCGTAAAATCGGGATGAAACTCAAAATGCTTGTAATTTCTAGATTCCATGGAATTGGGACGTGTAATTTATGTCGATTTTTGAAGAAGCAAATACAATAATTTCAGTGTAAATAACTTTTTCCAATACGGCAGAATAAAAAACGCATATATAAATGAATTTGATAAAGCTACGAGATTCGTTTAAGCTCTAAAAGACACAGCATAAAAGACGCCATCAATGTCCTTAACATTGATTTTGCGTATATTGCTTAGTTTCAGAGATATATCTTTTTTTCTAAATATCCGGTAGGAAATATTATGATTTTCAAATATTTTTCTCAAAAACTATTTATTCATGCTATTTAAATAGGGATACGAAATCTTTCATTTAAATGATTATAAAGTAGCAGATTTTTTAATAAAAATGCGATGTCTGAAAAATTGGTTTCTTAAAACACTCTGGAACGTTTACCCACAAATATCTACGACGCATATGTTTTTGCAAAAACTTTAAATAATTTTGCACCTTCAAAATTTATTTTATTTCACAGAATGACTTCAGAGAATATCCGGACATACTTCGTCAGGCTATATGTCAAGCACGCTTACTACAAGATCCATTAATGGAAATATCACAACTCTGCGGCCCCGACGAAGAAATATTATGCCTTAGGTATCATTCACTCCAGGATCAAATAGCAAAAGAAGATTTACTCGATGGCATAGAATTGGAATTCGTCAACCGAGTAAACGAAGTAGGCGTTGACGTAAATGAAGCTGTATTGACCGGTCGTGGAACAGAATTACTACAATTTGTTTGCGGTTTAGGGCCAAGAAAAGCTCAAGCATTGATCAAACTATTCAAACAAACAAATCAAAAATTAGAAAATCGTACACAACTAGTAACAGTGTGTCACATGGGTCCGAAAGTCTTCATCAATTGCTCTGGTTTTATTAAAATTGATACAAGTAGTCTTGGGGATAGTACGGAAGCGTATATTGAAGTGCTTGACGGCTCCCGAGTGCATCCGGAAACGTACGAATGGGCTCGAAAGATGGCCGTCGACGCACTCGAGTACGAAGATGAAGACGCAAATCCGGCGGGAGCACTTGAAGAAATTCTCGAAGCTCCCGAAAGACTGAAAGATTTGGATTTAGACGCTTTCGCGGAAGAATTGGAACGGCAAGGCTTCGGCAATAAAAGCATAACATTGTACGATATTCGAGAAGAATTGAACTCTAGGTATAAAGATCTTAGGGTTGCGTATCGCTCGGCGACTCCCGAAGAGCTATTTGATATTCTTACCAAAGAATCACCGGAGACTTTGTATGTAGGAAAGATGGTGTTGGCATCAGTAGTCGGCATTACTCATAGGAAACCACAGAGAGAAATGTTGGACCAGGCTAACCCTGTCAGAAACGATGAGACTGGATTGTGGGAGTGTCCTTTCTGCCACAAGAACGATTTCCCTGAACTATCTGAGGTAAGATATTAATTGTTATGTATACAATAGTTTATATTTAATATTTATTCGGTTCTAACTTCACATTGCTCAGTTAGTCAGTCTGACGATTAACGTTATTGTTGCTGTATTTCAATAAATATTTTTGGACAACATATAAATCGTGGATTGCGGTTCGTATCACGCACATATAAATCTATCGAAGGAAAGCCCCCTCCCCCAACTTATAGTATACATATTTTAAGTACATCCTAACTAATATTGTAAAAGCGAATGTGAGTTTGTGTGTTTGTTTGTAACGCTTTCACGCCACGCACTACTCGACCGATCATTATAAAATTTTGTATACACGGGGAACAGAAAAGGACATAGGATACCTTTAAACCTGAATAAAATACTGTTACTAAACTAACCAAACTTACATTTACGCGAGCGAAACCGCGGGCAAAATGTAGTATGCTGAGGCGTCCTTACTTGTACTACTACAAATAAATAAAACTATTAATAATAGCAACTATTGTTTTAGGTATGGAACCATTTCGACGCTGGTGCATGTCCGGGTCAAGCCACAGGCGTCCGTATCCGTCTCGACAACGGTTTGTCCGGCTACATACATATCAAGAACTTGTCGGACCGCCACGTGTCCGACCCCACGGAGCGCGTGCGAATCGGACAAACCGTACATTGTAGGATACTCAAGATTGATGTCGAAAGGTTCTCAGTAGACTGTTCATCGAAATCTTCAGATTTATTGGATAAAAATAAAGAATGGAGGTAAACCTTAGAATATTTGTTTAAAACTTGGGTATTAGTGATGCGCATAATTGAATTAGAATAATATTCGAATATATTTCTGCACAATTGTATCTACAATGCATGATCTATGATGATATGCCTAAAAACACAATTGTTTTAATACATTTAAATATGTAAATATGTAATAGTATTGTATATAATACAAATAAATTAATATCATATAAGATACTATAATAATAAAAATCGACAAATGAGACATGTTCACAATTTTTACTATGCTAAGTAACATCAAATATTAATGCGTAATACATCGTTTTCTTACCAGACCATCAAAAGATCCATACTACGACCAAGAAAACGAAGATAAGGATCTGCGCAAGGAGAAAGAAGCCAAACAGACTAAGGAGCGCATGCAGTACGTGAAGCGAGTGATAGTACACCCCGCCTTCCATAACATATCGTTTGCTGAAGCCGAGAAACTTATGGAGAAGATGGCTCAAGGCGAAGTTATTGTACGGCCTAGCAGTAAAGTAAGTAGAACATTTACAAACAATTTGTAATCGGCTTAACTAGGTCAAGTGTAAGTGGGGGCAGACAGAAAGAGATTAGGGAAAATCCTTGAGATGCAGAGGAATTGACAAATATTGTCACAACATATACAAATAATAATATTCAAATATGACATAATTCAAATACAACGTTATTCGGGGAGCACACAAAATTTAGTTTGTGTACTGGCAATGGTGTAGCGACCACTTAAGCTGATGAGCATGTATTCAAATATTGGTTCATACAAGAATATCAGTGGGACCGAAACTAAATGCATTGAGAGTTATAATATTTTTTTTAACAGGGTTCAGATCATCTTACTGTAACTTGGAAAGTAGCGGACGGTATCTATCAACACATTGACGTGCGGGAAGAAGGCAAAGAAAACGCATTTTCACTGGGTATGTATACGTTTTTATCATTGTACCTAGATACGGTGTCACGCGGACCTGACACGTTCTACAAACGTGGTCGGCAAAAAACTACCTTACAACGGGTATAGAATGAAAACTAATTAATTATAATCTTTTTTTAGGTCGCAGTCTATGGATTCAAGGTTCGGAGTTTGAAGACTTGGACGAAATCATAGCTCGTCATGTCACACCTATGGCGGGGCTCGCACGCGACCTAATATCCTACAAGTACTACAAAGGTCTGGGCGGTATGCGTGATAAAGCCGAAGAATTACTCAAAGAAGAGAAAGCTCGGAATCCAAACAAGATCCATTACGTGATATCGGCGGCTAAGAACTATCCGGGCAGGTTCCTACTGTCGTACCTACCCCGCGCGAGGTGCACGCACGAGTACGTATCCGTGACCCCCGATGGGTACAAGTACAGGCAGAGAACGTTCGACTCGCTGCCAGGGTTGCTGCGCTGGTTCAAGGAGCACTTCCGGGAGCCGCCGCCCAGCGGCACGCCGGCCGCGCGCACGCCCGCCGCGCGCACGCCGCACGCCACGTCCGCCTACCACACGCCGGCCGCGCACACGCCTGCCTTCCACACGCCCGCGCACACGCCCGGCCCGGCCTACATCAACACGCCGTACACGCCGTCCGCTCAGACGCCCTACATGACTCCGTTCGCCGCTACGCCGCGTCAGCCCGAGTTCCTCCCGCCACCCGTCCGCAGCCGCTCTCACATGCACGCGGCGGCGCCGGCCGGCTACACGGAGCCGGCCGACTGGCAGAAGGCGGCCGAGGACTGGGTGCGGCGCGTGGCGTCGTCGCGCGACCCGACGGGCACCCCGCGCGCGTCCGGCACTCCGCGCGTCAGCGGCAGCCGCACGCCGCGCGATTCTCGCGACGTGAGGTCCACCCCGCACGGCCACTCCTCGGGCCGTTCGTCTCGAGCACACTCGCTGCGGTCCACGCCACATACTAATACATCGCCGAGATCTATGTCGCTCGGAGATGCTACTCCGCTGTACGACGAGAACTAACCCCTCTGATAAGCTCGTAGTTAGTGAAGTTTATTCGTCTACCGGTATCGGTGGGCCCTGATTAGCCGACGGTGAAGTAGTGCTGTCGGATGATCACCTCAGCTCGAGGATGTATACAGTTCCGTAACCCTGCATTGCCGCACCTGTATAAATCTCCCGCGTATTATATTCCGTACTTGGCCTCGTTTAGATAGATAATAGCTTGAATTGGCCGAACTTGGAGAAAAATGTCGGCGACAAAGTTAGTAGATAGCTAGAACCAGTTTATGATGTATATTGAGAATTCGACTGTGTACTCCTGTTATTGCCGACCCTCGTAGCATCGAGCTCTATGCGTCGTGAGAACCATTGTAAATTTAATATTTTATTACCTAAGCGTATTATGTCCACGATTAAAAATTATGGTGATTTTATTTACATAGATAATATCAGGTATATGTAGCCGTACTACTCGCCTACCAAGCGTTTTTGTAGTTCCAAGTACATGACAATGAGTCTTATAAGACAGCCTATAGTCGTGATGGCGTAAATGAAATGCGTGCGTCCTCATTGGATCCATCAGTAGCTTTGCATTGCAACCTATATTCATGTAAACGCTCCTTCATTTGACGCTTACAAGTTTTGTATTATAAAGATATTTAATATGTTCGTGTTACAAAATACGATACTCACAATTTTGCGCTGCAAAACTACTCTGTCGAGTGAAATAAGGTGTTGTTTTGTAACCATCACAATATCACTTTGTATCTCGCAAAACTAATGATATGTACCAATTATAATCACTATTATATGACAGCTCTGTGTAGCAAATGATTGATAACTTGAATGTCATAAGTTCACAGAATGATATATGCCTTAGTGATGGTTAGTGAGGAATGGGATATTTCATAATTTGTTCACAACAGTACTCCTGGAATACAATAAAATTATGACGACTAAAACCTGTATTTTATTTCAATAATACATTTTATAAAAATCTGCTTACCTTGCTACAAAAAAAAAATTAATACTTACTAAACTAAATTATGTAGTTGACTTCTTGGTTGCCGTGCCGTAAGTTTGTGGATGTAAGTTGTTGGGTTCGAATCCCCGTACAATATTCTCATTATTAGTACAAAACTTGTGTTAGATAATTGTAATAGGCTTACACCGATTAGGATTCAGAGGATAGTCGTATACATTATTATAACCGTAATCGGTTATAATAATGTATGCGATCAACAATAGCAACTAGATATCGGGTCACGTACAAAATCAAAGCTAAATGCTATCCGAGTCCGCGTGACAATACGTATACCTACAGCTACATTTGTTTCCTAATAAACTGAGAGAAAAGTTTTACAACAGTTTTAAGTTCAATGTGGTTATAATTAATAACCATGGCACCTAGTAATAAAGTCAAAAATCTTCAAAATATTATCTAATACTTACGATCATTCGTCACATACAACAACATTTAGTGTGAAATCAACCTTAAGCGGCAACAAATAAAGAAGTTTTTCCCGTTATTGCCTTGAGAGCTACATCGTTTTGTTTCGTTTATTTTTGTTATAAAAGTTTGTGCGTGTGTTGGCGAGCCTTGCCCAAACATTTGTACCGGTGCGCGGTGGTTTAAAGTCGGTAATTTTGTTCAATACTTATTATTTATAACTTATTCTTCATGTAATTACCAACATTAAGATACTCCGGCCGTTAAATTGCTTTTTCTGGCATTATTTTTGCAAGTTTTGAGATGTGTTTACATTGGCTGAGTTTCAAGCGAACTAAACAAAATAAGAGCTCACGTCTCAAGTGCGCTCTTATTTACCGAGACGTATTTTTTGCATCGACCCGATATCTAGTTGCTATTGTTGATCGAAGGACAAAGCTATTCTAAAGAAAGTGTAGTTGTTACACAACGAGATTCCGTAAAGGAATGTCAACAATATATAATTTAACCAGAATTGCCACATATACAGATTGGTGTTTCCAATAAATTGCCTACAGTGGCATGCTTTATTGATGTAGGTAATACTTATAACAATGTTTTAGTTGATAATATGATACGCATTTTAGGGTTAGGAACTTATATTTATAAATATCTTTGGTCATTTTTATCTTCAAGGTGTCTTAATATAAGGAATCACTCTGACAATCGGGTGATCGATGCTAGATGGACTTGTACTGGCTAAGCAAAGGGATCCTATTATGGGTAGCTAAATTAAACAACAATGGTGAAAGAGGTGATCTACTCATAATAGGTATATGTCAACTTGCTGGTGATAGAGGGTTTGGTTATGGTTTCTCAATATGCAGATGACTTTGTTTTTTATCAAAGTCACAGTACTATGTAGGTACCTTTTTTTTTCATGGGGAAATGCGCCTGATGCATTTCCCCTCGCCACAAGGGGAGGGCGAGAGGGTTATGTCCAGCTCTCCTGTACTTCGTGCCTACGGACCAAAACCCACGGTGTGCCTACTCGCTGCCTTGTATAGTGGATGGGCCGCTGGAAAAGAGACTAATTCAGCGACCCACCCAGCAGACTACGACTCCTGGGCGACGCCCCGGCACTACAGAGGGCGTCGGACCGACTGAATGGCTGGCGGGTGGGAGATCCCCGTTCTCCTGCTCGCAGCCTTAATTATAGCGGCATGAGGCGCGCGAACGCGCGCCTGCGCCGCCCGTTTCAACGGCGACAGCTCGGATCCGCAAGGATACTTTCCTCACGGATCCGCTCCGCCGCCTTCTTCTGCGAGATGACATCCTCACAGAAGGATGCGCTGCGAGGACAGCTACCCACTCCCTCTCGCTGTCGAACATGGCTTTGATCACGGCCGGCAGCGAGAGGTCTTCACCCACAACCTAAATGAGTTCACGGCGCTGCACCGCCCAAGCAGAACATTGCTCGAGCGTGTGCTGCGCCGTGTCCTCCACACACCCGCAGTGGTGGCAGACGGGGCTCGGTTTCCTCCTAGCGACCGTGTGCAGGTATTTGCCAAAGCAACCGTGCCTTGACAACACCCGCAACAGCCGGAAAGGGACCCATGCTGCCGCCCTGCCCACCGCTCCAACTCCGGCTGCCGGAGTTGGAGCTTCTGAGCGAGAATCTGATTAACCCTTGGGGATATGCATGTGTAAGTCTATATGACTATATGTGTGTATGTTTATGTATGTATGTGTTCAAAATACCCATGTTCATGTAAATTACACAGTCTACAACAAAACTTTTATTGTCAGCAGGTAAGATTGGGCGTTTAATTGGTACTTACAAACTGCCATTTTATTGTTATTGCTGAGTACCAATTTAGTGTTTAAAGTTAGGTACCATATTAGTGTTTGCTCTGGCGTAGCCTTAAGACTTAATAAGCTATAATGTACCAGTCCACAACAGTGACTTTTAATTCTTCTATTTGATTTTCCTCTAATATTAACTCTAGGTATTCTTTAAATGTAATAATAAGTTAGCTTAACACAGGATGTCTTTGTTGAGCGGTAATCTGTAACACGTGAGTCGTCGTTCAACGCCATCAGGCATCAAAAGTACGAGATCATTGGGTCGAGTATGGCCTCGACTTAAACTCGGATAAGTCATTTTCAATTTAGTAGATGGTCTGTGGTCGCGCATCACGCCTGCGTTCTTTCCCGCGATTTCCGCGCGAGTTCCGTAAATTGTCAACAAGAGTTTAGTTGATATTATTTTTATACGGTCTGGTGATATGTGATACATAATAAAGATTGACATCATTACATAAAATTGTTTGTATTTAACTATAAAATATTTTTTGGTAAGTAGAACTAAACTAAATCATATGGGTTGAGTTTAATAGGCGGTTAGAATGAAAGTATGTAATGATTGTAAACATTGAGTTAATATGTGTAATACCCAACAGAGGACAACTCAGCTAGATTTTGTACATATATATAGGTAATTATTATAATGTTTATTTTTGAATGTACTTAGTTCATAATTAATTAAATTTTTGTAAAAGTAATAAATTTCATCAAAATATTTTTAACTATCAAAAGCTTTTCTATTTAGCCTATCCGTAATTAATAAGGACGCAGGAGGTCCATAGGTAGTTCGATAGATGTAGATTCATTTTGTCAGTATTTTTTTAAATACTTTATTGTTTATATATCTGCTGCTAATTTTATAATATAGTATTATTGACTGTAATGGTAATTGTGCGGTCTATCTTCAGGCCAATGAACCGAAACACCGGTCATGATTGCGGTTAATACAAAATAAGCGAAAGATGCAATCAAAGTAAAGTTACCTTGAATATCCAATGGTCCGTTGCACCTGACAGCTTATTATTTCTTATTGATGTAATGATAATTTGTTAATATTGCATATACAATGACTACATGAGCATGATTAGTATGAATAGGTAAGGCGCATTTAGTAGCTTATTAATTAAAAAAAAGACGATATGTACAGGCATTGTTCCTAGTGGGGGAGTTCCGCACTAGGAATAAATCCTGTATCGTGGGAGACTCGTGTGGATCTCGTGACTCTCGTGTGGGATTCGATTTCTCAACACCTGGCGCGGTAGCATTGGCGAGGTGACGTGACGTGCAGTCAAAAACCTAAACATTAAATTATGTATACGCATATATAATATAATATAATATTCTATCACATACAACACCATCTAGCCCAAACTAAGCAGAGCTTGTACTATGGGTATTGGGTACTAGACAATGGATAAACATACATATTATGTATGTACTTTTTGTTTGTGAATACGTACAGATTACATATACATAGAAACACCCAGACCAAGACAAACATCCATGTTCATGCACACAAATGTTTGACTTGTGCGGGAATCGAACCCGCGACGTCAGGCGTAGCAGTCGGTTACACTAACCACCATACCTAATATTTGGTACATGGGCAGTGGTGAACTGAAATCATTGAGCTATTCGTACAGTCGAAAGTGGGAAATCTTTAACCGTTTCAAGTCTTAAGGAGCACATCCAGCTTACTCTAAATTGTAATGAAAATAAAACTTTAAGAGTTTCATCACGACAAATAAAAAAAAGGATAGTAATACCAGGTACAACCAAATGGTATGTAAAATAAAACCAATAGAATTGTTTGTGAACTTTAAAAACTGTTTGTACACAAGAACCCAAGAGGGTACGATTAGTAAAACGTGACTTATGAAATCTTTTATACATAGTAACCTGCGATTGCCGAATGTAATTATTGTTAATGATTACACGTTTTGTCGTACGTGCTTAAACGGTGGATAATATACGAGTACCTACCTAAAAAAATACAAGACATATATGTAGGTAACAGTGAACAGGTAGAGTGTTCATAATATAGAAAAAAAAACTCTAATTTATTTATTTACTCCCCTTATTTACCGAATTGCTTTCAAGACATAAAATTTTTAATAGTTATTTTTAATAGTTATTTTAGGAAAATGTGCTATTAATGTAAAGTTACGGTTAGACTTCGTTATAAAGATCACATTAACATCAAGTAAGTGTTTGAATTTGATTGAATACGACGCATTTGTGTAGAAGGCACGAATATAATCGCTATTGTATCGGGGCTTTATGTGCGGCATACAGGCTTATACTGAAATGTCTTTAGAAAACAGTTTCAGAAAAAAAAACTACAATCTATAACTATCTCCTAGAAGTCAAAATTTACATCTAATACTGGTTTTCTCGTTTTTGCAACATTTTTCATTGATGCGCTCCTATTGGTTGTTATATAGCCTATAACCTTCCACAATAAATAGGCTATCCAACCCTAAAAGAATGTTTCAATTCGAACCAGTAGTTCCTGAGATTAGCGCGTTCAACCAAACAAACTCTTCAGCTTTATAATATTAGTATAGATTTAATTGTGTTTTGTTTGCTAATAACCATAAAATCAATTAGTCATTTACCCACCAATAAGTTGATACTTATTCAAGTATCAACGTACTAAATTAGGTTTAAAATGTATCATAAAAGATTCGAGACTTCCTCGCGCCGTATGTCGTCATCAATCAATCTTAATAGTATCTACCTCTGTGATAAAAATTAATATGTTAATTTTGGTTTATATCGACGACATCCACCTTGATATCCTTGGATTCTAAGGTCAATGACGTTTTGAGTATAGGTAAATATAAATAGTAGTATATATAAAATCTTTAGGCGTTTAAATCGTTTATTACGTGTCTTACTCTTAGATAGCGATTAGCTTCTTCCTTTATTACCTACATAAATACACTACACATAGAGATCTAAACCTTGACGTTAAACAGAATTTTATAGCATATCTTATTTATAACTAAGAAATAAAATTATTAACAAGGTAAATACACTTAACAACACTTATATTCTATGAAATTCAGTACGGCGATAATCAATACAACTAACTGCATATAAAAATTACTATTTTGTTTTTAATTTTATGGTAAGTGCTTTGATTGCGCCAGCGCAATGATAAAACTCTAAATAAAAATAGAAAAGTGTTCTAACACCTGTGAGTTATAGATATGCTGTGTACGTTTTTTTTAATGTATTTGCATTTTACGCGTACCTCTTCACGGGTAAAAAAAGGAGCGGTGGTGAGATTATATCGGGCTCTCCCGGAAAAGATGGAATGTCCCGGGTACTACCGACTACACCCACCACTGTGTGCCAACTACTGCCTTGAATCGTGGATGGGTCGCTGGAACTAAAGCTATTCAATGACCCACCCAGCAATGCCCAATGCAATTAACTGCCTGCGGGTGACGACTCCTGGGCACCCCGTCACGAAGCTTGGCTATACGTAACTTAGCTGGCTATAGCGATGGGTAGGTACCTACTTCATGGTTTTTCTATTCAGAAAACCCAACCGTGGATTTTAAATCGGCTACTATTTACCGCGTTAACTAAAATAACTAATGTCGAACGCTACGATGCGCGGCGATCAACGAGTCTATTATTTGAGAATAATTTCGCAATTATTATTTTTATTATTCCACTAGTCATAGATTTAGAACTTGCCTTTGGATGATAGCAGCGATAGACTTGTGGGAGACAGTTAGACTGCCACGCAGAGGTCTCGAGTTCGATACCAAGGTGCACAGTTTGACATTTTGAAGTTATGTTCGTATTAAAATAGTAAATTATCGCTTACTTTAACGGTGAAGGAAAACATCGTGAGGAAATGCATGTCTGAGAGTTTTCCATAATGTTCTCCAAGATATTACATATCTTTGAGAAGAGTCTGCCAACCCGTACTGGGCCAGCGTGGTGGACTATGGCCTAATCCTTCTCACACTGAGTAGAGGCCCGTGCTCAGCAGTGAGACAGTTTTTATTACAAGGCTGATATTATTGTTTACTAGATTTTGCCCGCGGCTTTGCTCGCGTAAATGTAGGTTAGGTTACTAACAGTACTTTTTTCTGGATAAAAGGTACCCTATGTCCTATTCTGTACTGACCACGTCTAAGCAAAATTTAATGATGTTGGGTTGAGTAGTTCAGGCGTGAAAGCGTAACAAACAAAAAAAAACTCACATTTGCATTTATAATATTAGTTAGGATTATATAATATAGTCATAGATTTTAGAATTTCCAGGCATACGTTTTTGCTTTTCCATGTCTCGTTAAATAAAAGAGTAATGACGACATAAATTTGTAAATCTAGTTATGTATACAATCAGTTGATTGATTAGTATTTAAAGGCTGACATAAGATCAATTATTGATTTGACTAGATCATTGATTTAACGGTCATAGCCACTAAATAAGGTTATAACTTATTACTTTTACGAACCTTCTCTATCAGATGCGATGTAGCAGTGCAGTACAGCAGGTGTGTCAGAAACTTTGAAGTGCTCAGTTCATTATAAATGTACGATACGACAGAATATCTTTAATCTTTAGTTCTTCTTTTTACCTACATAGAATCAGCAATAGCATTACTAATATTATTGTAAATGCGAATGTGAGTTTATTTGTTACGCTTCCACGCTTTAACTTCTTGAATAATCTAAATGAAATGTAGCGTATAGATATATAGATCATGAAATTTCGTATTCACGTTACCAGAGTTATAGAAATGGACATAGGAAACTTTTCATCCAGAAAAACTATTGTTTCCGAGGGATAAAAGTTTATTGGCAAAATGTGGGTTAACGCGAGCGAAGCCGTGGGCAAAATTACTTACCTATGTATTTCATGTCATTCATACATTATTGTTATACAATAAAAAATAAGGTTTAACTAATGGAAATGCATTACCAATAATCGGTAGATCTAGGACTTACTTCCTATGTTAAATGATGTCAAGGTTGGATAGTTTCAAAACACACGTACCTACATTATATTTTTTATCTTATCGATTGTTGCAATGTTTAGTAATGTTGAGTGGATACCTGGGTAGAGTTTCGCTATTAACTCTATTAAGTATCTAACGATTTTATGTTTTAAATTAAAATATCTCTAAACCCTATAAGATCTATTCAGAATTTACATTAATACTTAAGATGTACTAGCTTTGTACCAAAACTACTATTTTTAACAAGAGAAATATTCAAAGATTGCACAGCAAAAACATGATATTTAGATAGATATATATCTTTTTATTTAAAATTAGTTCTTGTGTATTTATTACAAAAGTAAACCTAGTTATGTTCATATAAAATAAAATACAATATAATAAATGTGAACGTGAGTTTGTTTGCTATGCTTTCACGCCTTAATGACTTAACCGATTATTGCATACACGTTGTTAGGTTACGGCAAAGAACATAGAGCACTTTTTATCCAGAAAAAGTATTGGTCCGGAGAGATGTAAAAATATTGTCAAAATCTACATTAAAACGCGATTGAAGAGGTGGAGAAATAGTAAAATATATACAGAGAGTTTTAATAAATGATCTCTATATTTTATAACTAGATGTTACCGCGGATTCACCCGCGTTTATCGTTACTGCACCGCTTCCGTGGGTGTTCGCGTGATGTTATATAGCCTTCCTCGATAAATAGGCTATCCAACACTAAAACAATTTTTCAATTCCTGAGATTAGCGCGTTCAAACAAACAAACAAACTCTTCAGCTTTATAATATTAGTATAGATAATGTCCTCCAGGCCGAATTTAGGCCACGGCGGCCAGTCTTAACGGAGACTGGCTATCTGCGCAGGATATATTATAGTGCACAAGTGTATGCGCAAACACAAGTGCACTCTCTGTTCTCTCATGATCCGATGGGACGGTAATCCGACACGACCGGAGAGAGATCAGGCGCAGGACCAACGGCTTTACGTGCTTTCCGAGGCACGGGGGTGTCTAATACCGCCAAATTCCTAACTCCGGGTTGCTATTGAGATTTCTTAACAGAAAAACCCAATAACTTTTTGTTGGCTCGACCCGGGATTCGAACCCGAGACCTCATACACAGCAGTCGCATTCACTACCGCTGCGCCACGGAGGTTGTTATAAAGTTGCAGTGTGTTTGCTTGTGCGTTTCTTTACGTTCAAGTATCTGTATAATGACTGAACCAATTTGGATGCGTTTTTTTTTAAGAACTACGTGTTTGAATTAACGTACAGTGTTTGCTTAGAATAAATAGGCTAAGAAATAAAACTACATCTCAATTACAAAGTTCGAAGATGATCCAATGACATGTTCGTGAGTATAAAACCGCAAGCAACTTTATGTCTGTATATCCTCGTTGTGTGTAGGCAGTAAAAGAAAAACCTAATATCAATATGACTGAGCGAAAGACCGTATCCGGGTTATTACGATTGGCTGTACGACGGGTTGCTCCGTATTCATCCTATGACGTCTCATCCTATTTCTTTGTTTATCTTAAACTAGTATGCCTAACTGATCCGATTACATTATTTTAATAAAGTTTCTTTATACAACCGAAATGCGTTCCTTACTCTACCCGTGGGAAATATTATCTAAAAAAGTATGGATAACAAACCCTTGGGTTCGTAAAAGTAGGTTAGGTTAGGTTAGGTTAGTAACAATATTTAAAAAAAAAATATAGCCTATGTTAGGTAGGAACTCGGTGATAATAAGGATTTCAAATGGTGAAAAATTGAAAAATCGGTTGAGCAAATCTTTCCTTTTTATAATATTTGTATAGATTACGAAAACAGTAATTTTTGTTCAGACCGTCACCCAAACCTTAGAGCTTTTGGGTAATTTCGTAATCAGTTGAGCTAGGAGTATTCCTAGTATTTACAGTATTTACAGGATGAATAAAGAATTAAAAATGAAATAATTGCTCTCGGTTGAGTAAGGAACGTCACTAGGTTGAGTTAGGGGGAAAAACCAGTGTAGGATGAAACGTCATCGGATGACGCCGGAACAATCCTGTACGACATATGATGCCTCTCCTTTAGTGATTTAAAATATATCGCTGAAACCTATACCGTGTTGGACCCACCGCCATTGTCACAATAGTATTATATAGAATAGGTATATATACACGCGATTAAGTCAATATATTACCTATTACTTACTTTTAACCTGTTTTGGAATTTATTGCCTGATATAATCATTTTAATTTAGTCTATTCTATTTTAATTCCGTACGTATAAAAGGCCATGTCTACAGTGAAAATGAATGATTCCATTAGCAGTGTAGGCGCTAAACAAGTCTGTTCAGTTTTTGTGTCATCACTAAATGTCAACTTAATAGATCGTAACGGCCGGGCTGCGGATGTTTTAGCATTATCTTCTTATTATTTAACACAATGACCATGACTGCTAAGAGTCTTAAGTTTGCGCTTATGTACGCTTGTCTTCGTGAGTTCGTGTTAGAAAAATCTCAGCAGCAGTACTTATCTGGAAATGTGCCCGATATAGGACAATAGGCTCGCTCATACACGTGGGGTACAGTACTAGTAGTAGCACTAGAGGCATACTTGGCGAAATGTGTGTGTAATATACCTGAGCTATCCCCTTTGGGGCTGTACAGGTCACATCAAGCAGTCATTGCTTAGGTATTAAGTACATAGTAACAACGATACGTCGCATATTGAAGTATATAATAACAAAATATGATATCGGAGGCCCGTGCTCAGCAGTGTGACATTTTATATACAGGATATAAACTGCCCCATTGCTGAGCACGAGCCTCTTCTCAGCGTGAGAATCGTTAGGCCATGCCGTAGTCTACTACGTTGACCTAATACTGATTGTCAGGTTATACCTATACAGTGTGTCCGGTCATGGACTAGCGATATTCTAAATACTTATATAACAACTATTTTAATACACAAATACACTTTTCATTTGAGTCCAATACACTTCCTTGCTATGTGGCAGCCAATTTATTTTTTTGTTGAAGATTTCTCTATTTGTGTACAAAATAAATCATATCTCCCAAAGTTTTGATCATATTGAGATAAAAATGTTAATTTACATAATTTTCTTATGGCATATATTGAGATTCATATGTTTTTCAAAAATTATGGACATGTGAACACATTGTTTTGTATTGTAGACGGTAGACAGTATTGTTGCCCTCTGAATTAGCCAATTTTATCTCAATATGATCAAAACTTTGGGAGATATGATTTATTTTGTACACACATAGAGAATTTTCAACAAAAATACAACAAAAGAAAACATACTGCTGAGTTGAGAACCTCCTCCTTTTTGAAGTCGGTTAAAAATAAAATGGCTGCCACGTAGCAAGGAAGTGTATTCGACTCAAATGAAGAGTGTATTTGTGTATTAAAATAGTTGTTATATAAGTATTTAGAATATCGCTAGTCCATGACCGGACACACTGTATATATCTTCGGAACATTATAGCGTGCTCTCAGATACATAATATATAATATGTAGGTTTCCACACGATGTTTTCCTTCACCGTTAAAGCGAGCGATAATTAACAATATAATAGTCGTATAACTTCAAAAAGTCAGAGGTGCCTTCCTTGGGATCACATTCGTGACCTCTGCGTCGCAGTTTAACGATCTCCCACTAGGCTATCACTACTACATAGGGGAAGTAGATACATATAGGTGTAACGGTGTTTAATAGAACAAATCCCAAATAAACGCTTACCAAACTGCCCGCCGTAACTATTAGTGAATCAAAAAATACATAATATAATTAATAAATAATTTCCATCGTAATGGACTAAATGTATGTATCAAGTTCATTAAAAATTGTAAATTGTAACCATGATTTTATTGCTGCGAATAGGAATTACCTGCCTCATACGTAGATATGTCAATTTAAAAGTACTAACGTTAGGATATCACATACTTTTAAATTGACACAAATCCAACGAACATTCAAATAATAATAATTAAGCCTTTCAAAAAGATAAAGGTTTCAGATAGAAGTTCAATCTTTCTTAGTGGTTAAAGTACGTTTGATGCTATAGGCGTAAATATTAAATCCAGATTTTCTCACATTAAAAACCACATTCAAGTTGGGGTAGCCACTGAGGCGGTTATCGGACAAATGCACAGACGAAAACAAAATACGTATTGACGAGCTTATTAAATATACATATATAATTAAGAAATGAAATGTATTAAGGTTAATTGCAATCAATATTTTTGTTATATGGTGATGACTTCGACATGAAAATGACATTGATGGTTAAAAGTAATTGATTGACATGTTATATCTACATGTTATATTTTGTTTAAAGCTGGCCGTTCGACTGAACATCACAATGTTTTCATTTGATCACAATTTTAAATTCGCCAATGGCATAGTATACGAGTATTGCACCCATTTCTACAATTATAATATGAGGTACTAAATAATGCTGCAAAGTACCCTTACAGGTTGTAATGTGTAAAATAATATCAGATAAAGTATTCTAAACGAAGATCCATTTTATGTGTATGTTTGTTTTACAACAAATGAAAACTCTTATATACGAGGTTGTTGTCATTTCCTTTAGTTCTGAAACTAATACAAAGGTATTTTTAATTATTCTTGCGTCGCGTCTTGTAAATTCTTTGAACGGATTTTCCCAGTTTGGTAGTGGCTTGGCGCTTGATGAACTTCGTAAGTAAGAAAGGCATATTATTTTAATTCAGTTTAATTGAACCAGATATAATTATGGTGGTGAAAACACGCGAGTGAAAACAAGTAAATGATAAAAGACATATTAGTTATACATTTAAAGCATAACTTTAAAATAACAATACAATAGAAAAAATTGCTGTAAGTGAACGGATTTTTAGTGATTTATTTTAAATAACGCTTTTTGTAATAAATAGCAAGCGAAACGTTTGGAGCGAGTGTAAATATGAATAGATTAATAGTTTATATAGTTGAATATAGTATTTTTTTGCACGGCGGTAAATTCCGTATATAGCAGAAGAATAAAATTAATTTCAATGTGTAATATTCGCGTAAACGTGAGATGATATTATTATAAAAATATAAGAAGGTAATATTATTATAAAATATAAAATGGTAATCCATTTTCCATACTAGTCATTAAAATACTAAATAATAATAAAGACCTTTACTGCGAATCGCCAAACAGACGCAGTTTGGCGTATTCGCACGAGTAATTTTAATCGTATTTTTGTGTGTTTGACTATTTACCGTTAAAATCATCACGTTTTATAAGGCAAATACACGTGTATTATATAAACTTCACGATTATTTTTTAATGTTAAATGGTATCGTTGATTGATCCGTGATACGGAAGCAATCGTGTAAAGCAAAGGGTTGTTGCACAACGTTTTTAGTAGTAGAGATATTATGTCTAGCCAGTTTATCCTAAACATTATTTAATGAACGTTATATGTTCACGTTGAGATCTATGAACGGACTGGCTATTGCTATACTTCAATTTCAATAGAATACTCAAAAAAAAACAAGACTATGTTGGTTAAGCGAGCAGTGTAACATTTTTGCGTTTCTCAAACCTATATCCATAAACGTATTTAGAGCTTGGTCAAATCAAGAGCAATTAACTTGTAACTATTTAATAGTTTAAGATGAGCCAAACTGCAAATTAATTTACGAGGTTAGAGCAAAATGGCAATATAATTGTTCATTAATTGTTGATTGGCCTCAAGTAGTTCAAATAGCCTAGTCTAGTTTACTCACTTGGTGATAGACTTCTATATGCCCGTATCTTTAGAACTAGTTGTGTTTCATTATTCGGTTGGTATCCAATCAAATAATTCATTCAAAACCTTTGGCGAGATTAAATAACACATACAGTGATACAGGCATGATAACACTGGTACAGGCAAAGACGTTCCTCTGCCTGAACTAGATGAACCTGTGTGTTTCTGTATCCTAACTAATATTATAAAAGCGAAAATGAGTTTGTTTGTTTGTTACCTTTTCACGCCACTGAACCGATCATCCTGAAATTTTGTAAATACGTTGTCAGGTGTACAGAAACGGACATAGGCTACCTTTCATACCGAAAAAAAATACTGGTCTCGAGTAAAACAACATAAACGTTCTTATGACAATAGATGGCGCCACGTGTCTTTCGAATCATGATTGAATTATATTATTACAAGCAGAGTACAACCCGAATTGATTGTCAAATTTTAAATTAACGCGAGCTAAGCCGCGGGCAAAAGCTAGTCTGTTTATTAAGCACAGTTAAAGTTTTCGTTAATTCTTTCAATCGCTAAATATACTACTTTGCTAGCGTACTATCATCTACAAAATAGGTACCTAGGCAATGAGTGTGACCGCTATTCGCTACTACTAACTAGCGCACTATACATCCGTTAATAGCTCGTTTATTTGCTACTACAGTTCTATCATAGACCAAAGGTCTATTTGAAAGAAACTATGAAAAACAGTACTACTTATATCATATTTCTGAAATGCAAATAAAAAGATTACTAAGTGAGAAAAGCGTTTTTGTTGCGGTTGATCTGATAAATAGAACAGTTTCTCTATATAATTCGATGCTGGTATTTCTTTTTTACAAACGGTGAAACACAAGTCAGGCACTGTGATAAGCCTACTGAATTAGCAACTGTCAATCAAATCACTACGAACACGATGTTGATTAACTTTATAGAAACCGGGTGTGAATCTATACTAATATTATAAAGCTGAAGAGTTTGTTTGTTTGTTTGCTTGAACGCGCTAATCTCAGGAACTACTGGTCCGATTTGAAAAATTCTTTCAGTGTTAGATAGCCCATTTATCGAGGAAGGCTATAGGCTATATATCATCACGCTAAGATCAATAGGAGCTGAGCACCAATAAAGAATGTTTCAAAATCGAAGGGTATTTTTTCCTTTTGAGAGCTTCCGCTGCGTAAACAGTTAAAGTTTCGCAAAAATCATGTATGACAGAATTGTTCCCCTTTAAAAGTTCTAAAAAAAAGTCCGCGACAGCATATGTCTAACTTTTAAGGTTGGCTCACTATAACCATTTTTATGCTAACCAAATTTGTTCTAAAATAATGCATTATTTACAAAGGTATTATTATAAACATAATATTAATCCTTATCCAAATAAATACGTTATTCATCACAAGTATTTAATTTAAAACAAAATTGCCCTTTCCATCATTCGATTTCAATGAATATCTTAGGAGATATCGCAGTTTTAAAATAATATTGCAGCAAAATAATTACCCATTACAGACATAGTACAAACGATGTTTCTCCTGGTTTATTCTGCGTGATTACTACTGGTTGGATTTGAAAAATTATTTTAGTGTTGGATAGCCTATTTATCGAGGAAGCCTTATAGGTTATATAACATTTACGCTACGGCCCACGGGGGCGGCGCAGTAACGATAAACGCGGGTGAAACCGCGGGAACATCTAGTGATCGAATAAAACTGAGTATGACCTACCGAAATCGTTGATGACGACAAACCATTTATTATACTGTATCTACCATTTGTTAACATACAGAATTATGTAAAAATTTATGAAGTGATACCTCTTTCAAACTTTATAATATTAATTTTATTCAAAGTCATAGTCAAAAATCATATTTTATTCATTTAGGTCACAAAGTAACACTTATGAACGTCAAAGTATAGTATATTAAGGTCAAGGTCAAGGTTTCTTCCGCATTTGTACATTAAAATGTCAGTTTTAAGATTATACGGAATAGCCACTAATGCACTTTTTTATTGTATTTATCATAAATTACTGTGCATGTAATATGGTCATAAAACGGTCACAGGGCACGAAACAAATATAATGAATATTCAATTATATATTCTCAACTGTTGCAAATTATAATATAATATTCTACCACATACACACAACACCATCTAGCCCAAACTAAGCAGAGCTTGTATTATGGGTACTAGAAAATGGATAAACATACATATATACTTTTTTTTTGTAAATACATACATATTAGACATAGAAACACCCAGACCAAGACAAACACCCATGTTCATGCACACAAATGTTTGACTTGTGCGGGAATCGAACCCGCGACCTCGGGCGTGGCAGTCGGTTACACCAACCACTACGCCATCGAGGCCGACAACATTAATACAGTTATACATAAAAACAAATTTTAATATCAACCAGAAAGCAGAAATCACAAAATATTTATAACATGTGATAATAATAATTCATAACATTTAGGTGGGCAGAGAGTTTTCCGTTTTTTCAGGTACATAGGTAATTCTCAGCAACAGCACGGCGTCTGAAACTGAGCTTGACAGACGATGCTATGTTATAACTATAAGTCAACCTGGCAGAATACCTCTCTGGTAGTTTTATTTAGAAATATACAGGTGTGACTATATCTATATATATAAAGGAAGATGTCCTGACTGACTTAGAGACAACGCACAGCCTAAACCGCTGGTCGTAGGAACTTGAAATTTGGAGAGCATGTGTGTTTTAATTTGTATGGGTGTACTAAGAAAGGATTTTTTGAAATTCCACCCCTGAGGGGATGAAATAGGGAGGTGAAGTTTATATGGAATTTGCTTATTACTGGACTTATAAGTATAAAAATAGGTATACAAGTTATTGATTATAATTGAAAATGACCTGTGTAGGTGAAATGGACAAAACTTCCCCTAAAAAGGTCAAATGGGGGGGTAAAGTTTGTATGGAAATTTTCTCATTTCTGGACTTAGTAGTATGAAAATTGGTACATAAGTTTTCGATTACAATTGAAAAATATCTGTGTAGGTGAAATGGATAAAACTCTCCCCTAAAGAGGCGGAAGGGGGGATAAAGTTTGTATGAAAATTTTCTCACTTCTGGACGAGTACGACCCTAATTGATTGTCAAATTCTAAATTAACGCGAGCGAAGCCGCGAACAAAAGCTAGTATAGCATATTCTTTTACTACACTAATTAAATAGTTATAGTAAAATTTTTTAGCTAACGTCTATTTCGAAATTCTATTCTAGTTTGATCTTCGTTGTTAATTAAGGCGCTACCATTATACTCCTATTTACAGACAACGGTAGTTTATACGTTTAACTAACTCATTATTCGTATAATCCATAGCAGTTCAACCTCATCGTCTATGTTTGTAGTTATGCACAGCAATATGGAACAATGTAATCCCTTATTATTGTCTACCTTGTGTCAATACAACACTAGCTCTTTACTAAGATAAGCTTCGCAACCTTTATAAATCGACTTACTGTTATTTGCAAAGATAAAGGAGTGTATTAATACGAACGTGTGTAAATGAGTTTGGACGTTACACACGTGATAAGACCTGTATCCCCGATAGATTAGGCAAAGAGGTATCATAGCAACATATTGTTATCATATATTGTCATCTATTGGGCTCAATGCCAGACTCCATATTGCAACTGATAATTTCGTTATAGAAAATCTTTAATATATTATGTTTATCAATTGAATTTCTATTTGCTTTTCTACGTCTAATTTATTGGTCCTAAATAAAATTGACAATTTTGAAAATACATATTATGTTCGAGAGAATACTATCTATGCTTAATATCATTAATGTGAAACATCATAGAATTTGTATTTGCCAAATATTTTTTTATCAAATAGTTTATATGTAAAACACTACGCTATCGACTTATTTCATATAAAAAGACAATTTCCTAGGTAAAGACCCAATAGCAGCTAATACGATTAATCTAATTCAAGATCTTGTCATTGGTAGTTGTGGATGCACATAGTTACTTATGGCGATATTCAGTTTTCTCTTTTATACTATACGTAAAACGAATGTATATTTTGTGTTAACAACAGCGTCACTGGATCACTGTCACATAGTAGTAGATACGTCACAAAGGTATTTGTGTAGACAATATTCAGATAAATTAATATCACCACATTAAAGAAAATCAAGTTACACACAACAACTAAATATAGACTAAAAGGTTTGCAATTAATTGATAGCTATTAACGTTATTTGAATAAATCTACTTTAATTTATGAATGATTTAAATCTATTTAAATCTTTGATCGATGCATATTATCTAAACCTAGATTTTGCCCGCTGCTTCGCTCACTCTGCTCACTCGGCAACAGTCCTATTTCCCGGATAAAGGATACCCCATGTCCTTTTCTGTACTCCTAAAAACATATACATATAAATGTCAAAGTTCATGATGATCGGTCGAGTAGTTAAGGTGTGAACGCGTAACAAACAAACAAACTCCCTTTGGTATTTTAAGAACATAGTACTTATTGTTCAATATTTTTATTTAAGCATAACAGGAGTTGAAAGGGTGTATGCTTTATGCTTAACAAAAAAAAACGCGGCGCGTCATAGACTAGTACAAACTGTATAATTGTAAGAACAGTCAGTAACTTAGTTCATGATCGGTAGGATATAGCAGACTCCACGATTAGACCTGCAGAATAAAAATTAAAAAAAAAATTGTTACTATAGCGAAATAATCTATAAACATTATAAGATAGGTTCGTATACAAAACGGATTCCGTGAACAAAAAATAAGCACTTATTGGAAAAGTGATATATTTTCCTTTAGAACAACTAAACGTCGTCGTTAAAAACATTTGTGAATAGGTATTACTGGTTTTCCTTATACATTCATTTCCTTTAATAGTGTCTTGATTATAACAAGACAATATAAAAAGAATATCTTTTCGCCAGCTCCATCCTGAAGGATCAGGCAGAAGCGTATTACATACATTTTAGGCATAGGCGTATTGTAAATATTATGGATGGAAGCATGGTATACCTTTTTAATCAGTTATGTGAAGAATATATTATAGTACGTTATAAAAAGTCCCTAATTCTTATATTATCGTCAACTGAGCACAGTTTCACAGAGTCCTCATTTTTGAGTTTTCATATTGTTATGTTTCCGATAATTACTCTTAATCAGCACAAGTATAACAAAATTCATTTTTCATTGAAATATTAACAACTTTAAAGGTTAATAAAATAATAAGTATAAATAATTAAAGGTAATTCCGAGGCTCCGTGACATTGACATAGTAATATATTTAACTATCTGTGACATTGACGGCGATCTTCATTTTCCTTACCCCAAATAAGGTAAAATGGCAGTTTGCTAAGGTTAGACCAGAGCTGCAGAGGAAGTATTTATTACTCTGGCGATAAATCTAAAGGGATGTTCTTCCGCAAATGTATTATAGATTTCCTTATTTAAAAAGAAACACTCAAATATAGCTATTATTGACTCTTTAAGAAATAGGCGTTAGCTGTACCTTGGGTGGGTTATAATGATGTGATGAGAGCTAATAAAGTGTACTCGTAGGTACGTAGATCGCTACATGTGTAACCTGTCTTTTCATGGAGTAGGTATTTATGTAAAGCAAACTCAGAACTATTATTCAAAATTCAGACAAATAAATGCTTAACATCATCAAAACAATTAAAGAATAAGTGTTTAATCGATCTATTGCTGTGGCCTGTTAAGTATTAAAAAATGGCAATCCCCGCACTACAAATAATTCTTGTGTCGCGGGAAACTTTACAAACATTTAAACAATGGACACAACGAACATCCAGACTCGGAACAATCATTTGTGGATCAGACAAGTTTACCCGCCGTGTGGGGATCGAAGCCAATATGCTCGGCGCGTAGTGGCGCCATCCGTGGAGTATCGAAAAGAGATAACTACAGCTCGGACGAAACAAGGGAAATCATCATTCCCTTGTTTCCCTCTCCAAAACTGAACTGAATTTAATATTGCACATAATATTATGGTTAGGTACTGCTAATAACTATCATTCGAATTTGAGATGTATTTCGAATGATCTATTAGAACTTGTGTATGTTCAAGTTGGAGGAAAAATTATTTTATCTTTATGTATATATTTTACGTGTGTATGTCACTGAACGCCTTTTAAACGGCTTTTGAACGGTTGAGTGAGTCCCTGGTGGTTTAGATTTACAAATGGCCCTTGTAGGTAGGGATGGAATCGGGTTGTACGCCATCGTTCAGGCAGGCCAACGTCTGTCCGGCCCTGCTGAGCCAATAAAGAAACTGACCTGACTATTATCATACTCTTCTTAAATTTATATTAATGTATATCTTCTTACTGTATCAGTAAAGACATGTTACATAATCAGTTTATAATTAAGATCATTTACTTTAGCTAAATTAAGGTTTCATTTATTATTGAGAAAATTGCTTCCGCTCATTGATGTATAAAAACAATGCTTCCGCAACAATAATTTACAATCGGAAATTATATTAATTTTTATTTTTTATTTATATTAATTTTTATTATAATTACCTATACCCAATTTTATTATATCATAATCGTGTATGACCTTAATAATAATTATGTTTGCTTATTATAATATTACGTGATCATTTAATCAATTGAATAAGTATCGTAATAATTACGAATTCAAATAATGACGTCTTATACAATGTTTTTTTATTCTCAATCTTTGTCTTATTTATTTATTAGGTCTGCTTAAGTACAATATTAATATATAGACATATTTCTGTTCTATATTTTAAACTAGTAGAAATAGCAGGAAAACAAACAAATAACGACATGAAATTTTGCTTATTTATGCTGCTTAATACAAGCGAATATACATATTTTGCGGACAAAACATGTATTACAATGCCTAAAAGTAGGTATGTCTATATGTATGTAGTCTATATTTTGTATTCGTATGTATGTACGTCATCTTGCCGCAATTGTGTTTAGTAATGATCCATTTTGTTAAAATTATAACTTGTTGTCATGTATCTGATGTAGCATTGGTCATTGCAACAAATGATTTAAGCGGTAATAAATAAATAAAATACTTTATTTGTACACAATCAATCATTATACTGTAGTGTTTGTAAGAGAGTGGCATCTCGCTCGTCACATAGTTATTGTTAATAAGTTACATCCTTCCTTCACCGCTCTACGCTTTGCCTGATAGATCGTAGTATGACTCTTGTTACCTCACATTCCTTTTGATGTGATCTCGGCCAACCACAGCCCGCGTCTCCATCCGTTCGCACAGATGGACGGCCAGAACTACCGCTTTGTGCGTCCGATGACGACGAGCAGAAATAACGCTATTTTTTGTCGTTAAAAGTCATCAAAAGTATCGTCTTTATTCAGACGCAATAACACTGTAGGTTAAATAAGGACGATACTTTTGTTTAATATTACTACAATGACTTTGAATAGCTTAAAAATCCGAATTGCTCAGCACTCACGCGTGGTATTCACCAGCAAGCTGATCTGCAGAAGTAAAGTAAATAAGTATTTATTTATTTTCAAAACATATGTAAGTACACATTAATACACAAATATTTTACAGTACACAAAAAAAACAGAAAAGTAGGTACATACATATGTAATGAAAATGAGGTTACCACTCAGGATTATTGTTGGTTTGCGGCTTATGCTTCAAACCAACCCTGATATTATTTGGTAACCCCAAGTGACGCTCGGACGTACATCAGCTACACATACATTATAAACGATAAGTGATGATGATACATATATAAATAAAAATAAATATAACATTTATAATAAATAAATTGGCGCAATAGCATAATATAATATAATATTCATATTAAAGTAATCTTAACCTATATAAGTGCAAAATATTGGTTCTAGAAATGAGTTTTCTTAATCATGCAATGGCTAAAATATCTAAATGATTAAGCTATCGCCGCACAACAATTACAATACTTGTTAATTACGTGCGAAAATGATAATGACACTTTATTGTGTAATTCACACGGTTGATTGTGGTTTCGTGATAACGTAATTGAGATGTAGCTATAATTATATTCTCCGTGTTGTGGGTTCTATGGTATAAGTTTGCATTTACGGTTATGACTGGCCATACTTTGGGGTTTGGTACCCAGAAACTTTATTTGGCAATTCTCAATGGCGGTAGAGAAGTTTGTCCTATAGATGATCGGGATCGTTACTATAACTGGGGAAATATGTGTATAATATACCTTTACCTATGCTTTTGGATGATATTCATAACGCACCGATTTGTTTTTGGTTCCTTATAAGAGAACATAATTTTTTCCTAATCTACATAATTATTCGTATTTTTATTACTATAGTCTACTTTGTCAGTAGGTACCAATATATGTTAGATTATTAACAGCAGCGAACTCGTTATTTCTTTAAAAAATGTAGTCTAATCGGATCTAGCCAGCCATCTCGCATTTCCATTGCAAATATCCCAATTTTCATAATAAAACTATTGATAATAGAGTTTCGATCTTAGAGCTAAAATAAATGTCAAATTTGACTTCTATTGGATTAGATCGGGATTCTATTTTGAACATATTTTATTATGAGAATATGAGTAGTAAGCAGACAGAGTAGGTCACTCTTGTAATTATACATATTATGTATTATAAAAATGAACGTAAGCGTGAGCGCATGTACTATTGGGAATCGTGAGGTGTCGGATTTTCCATCAAAAATCACTTAATAATGACAAGGCGTTTACAACTTTAAGGTTAAACATCGATAGACTCGACTTTGCACGTGGGAACTGTGTAACTAATGTGTGGGTACCTCACATTTCCGTCAGAACTATTGGGAAAACCTTGTTATTGTTCATTCATTGATATAATTTCCATTTTTTTATTGCATTAGTGTGAAGTAGGGCTTGGCCGGGGAAGGACTACCCTCTCACAGAATATCGACGTGAAATAGCAATATTCCTACTGTTGTGTTTCGTTCGCTTAGTGAAAGTGCCGGGGGCCAAATCTCCCTCTTTCCTCCTTACCGCTCCTTCTCCTTGTCACTTCCATTTTCTGTTCTTCCTTTTCTAAAGGGTCTGCAACGCTCAAGTGATGCCTCTGGTGTTGCAGGCGTCCATAGGCTACCGTGACCACTTACCATCAGGTGGGCCGTATGCTAGTTTGCCACCTTAGTTGCATGAAAAAAAAGTTTTTACCACCTCTTATAGACTTCAACAATGGCTGAGGCAAGCCAAGCCTACTTAAAAAAAGGGGTAGGATTTGCACTAGTATAACTCTTCTTTAGGACTTTACAGATATTGAAACAATGGATACAATAAAAACTAGAACAAGTGTTTGTGAAAATTAAACTACTTTAAACGACATTTCAAGTAGTTTAATTCAACGTATTCGAAAGTTATTGACATTTTTGTCAGGTCTGCGTAGATGTATTTCAATATTATACCCTTATATATCTGATTATAACTATTTGTGAATTAGTATATCGAGGTGACTACATAAGCCATTGCGCCATTCGGGCTATCACTACATATTATAAAATAAAGATCCCCCCTCTGTTTGCGATAAACTCAAATCTACTTCACGGATTTTGATGCGGATTTCACCAATAGGCAGAGTGATTCATGAGGAAGGTTTAGGTGAATAATTTGTTACGGTTTTGTCCTACCCGTGCGAAGCCGGGATGGGTTGCTAGTTAAAATTAATTTATTTCACATAATTGTGTTAATTAATTTACAATTATTTTTGGTAATATATAATAGTGTCAGTTTTAAATATAGTGTATATTTAAAAGTAATTATATACGTATATTGTCATGATGGTAATATATTATAATTCGTTTTAAATATATTGTAACCAAATAATCAAAAAAATATGATAAAATCTTGGTAACAGGTAATTACAATCATGTCGGATGTGAGCCTGCGGTTAAACACATACGAGTACATAATATGTAATTACTCGTTGTTTAGGTATTTCCATCCCATAGCAATTAGATAAAATAATTAAGGGATTTGAATTGCCTACTAGCAATTGTCCGCGATTTTGATCCTTTAAGCAACGGTTTGTAACTCGTGAAATCATTTACTTTGACCACACTATGCATTATATCAGCGGCTCTGCTATCCCTTTTTCGAGATAGTTACTTATATCACATAACCGACGTTTATACGCTCCAAAATAGAGATCCAATACTTCTTTTGTTGACTTATTAAATCGATCCAACATTTTCGCATAGTATATTTTTAATATGGATGATTTAAAGCAATTGTTAAAGCTAATAAATAGCAACCAATATTTGCTTAAATTATAACGATTTTGAGAAGTTATGTTTGTCAAAAACTAAATGATACAGCCTAATTATCATTTTTTTTGACATTGTACCATCGACTCGAGAAGAAGATCATAAAAAACAAGAATTAAAGACCACGGAACATTGGAATTGTAGGTTAAACTCAAGTGAATCTCAAGGTCATGCAGTAAAGATATATGAAATCTAAGACAAGTAACAGGAAAATTCTTTATTTTTATGAAGTGTGTTTAAGACGCTTGTGAGCAGGTACTTTAACCACCACAAAGAAACATAAAAAATCCGATTAGCACTACAGAGAATGCAATTAGATTGAGGATGTGCAACATTTGCTGATGGATTGTATCGGGAACAACAATGATATGAAGGCACTTTTGAAAAGGCTTAAACTAAAATATCTTGATATAGTTTAATTTATCTTATTTCACAAAAACTGCTTAAAAGTAATAACGGTTCTTTATCTGCAACTTCCATTACCAACCTGCTATAAAGTGTACCTTTCATATTGTGTAAAAGCAACTATGTTACAAAGCACGATAGGACTGCTATGTCTGGTTCAACAAAAACCACTAAAACAAAGAGTAAGAAAGTGAATTTCGAAATTGCGCATATTAAATACATACATAGATTCACGCCTGTTTCCTAGAGGGGTAGGCAGAGACTACGGATTTCCATTTGCTACGAACCTGACACACTTCTCTGGCTTCATTCACTTTCATCACATTCCTCATACACGCCCGTCGGTTCAAGGAGCTCTTAACCTGGCTTTTGTCCAGCACGCCTCCGATCTGATCGAGAAACGTTCGCCTAGGTTTCCCTCTTGCGACTGTTCCATTCACACTACCCTTATAAACTTTAAATAATGTTAAGAAACCTGACTCTATGCAATTGAAAAAAGAAAAATGGATAGATAATATATACTACACGAAGAATAGAATGTGTGTGATTGAAGAATGTAATAAAATTTAAAATAAAAGTGAGTAAGTTACGGAAACTCACATATAGGTATCTGTTACATTATTTTCCTTTCATCCAATCATTAATTCCTTTTCTCTAGGCGACGTCATGCGATGAACGTTAGGTACATGACGTCAGCTTGTATGACACAATTGCTTAAAAATGTGGCTGATCTTAAAAAAATATTTACTACGGTTTATTATTATAAATACAATACACACACGTGATGAGACAATTGTGTGAAAACATAGATGAATAAATTTACTTCGAAACAAACATCTTGACATCACCGTAAAAAACATGAGAAATACACGTGCTACTCTTTTTATGTAGCTATTGATCTGTTTATATTTGTTATTTTATTACAAGTGTCAAATAACTAAATCATTACACTTTTCTTTATCTTTTAAAAAAGCACTCATCTCCTGTATAAATAGAATCCGTTTAAGTTAGGCAATCTTTAAAGCAATACTAGCGATCTGCTCCGGCTTTGCATGGGTAGCATTTTATACACCTAAATCTTTCTGATGAATCACTCTGTCTATTGCTGAAAACCGCATGAATATCCGATCAGTTGTTTTTGAGTTTATCGCGAACGCGGCGGGAGACTTTGTTTTATAATATGAAGTGATGATAATATTTACAGATTTCTACTTGAAGATATTGGTAGTACATAAATAAAAAAAGCATTTCTACGTAACCATATTATGTACTCGTATATGCGGAAATAATTTGTGTACTCGCTAATCTGATCAAATCCTCGCTGAGATCATAGAACCACAACCGCAGTCGTGATCATTGCAATACTACTCTTCCATTATGTTATCTGAGCCTCCGTGGGATTCATAATTTAACAAAAACTGTAGTTATTGTCTAAATGATATTTATATACAATCTCATACATCACGTTTTTTACAAGTGTCTTTAAATAAATGTTTTGATTGAGTTTGTTGTTCAATGGTTGCTGTATGATGGTATCGGTTAGATATTACTAAGCATTTCATTCGACTTGAGGCCTCTATTATTGCGTATTCGGTTAAAGTTAGTTAGTATAAGTGTTTAGTTTTGTTAAAGTATGCGTAACTAGGAAAAGTACCTGTTATTAATTAATTGAGGGCATTTCTATATTTTCATTTGCGCGTGACTTTTTTTTGTATTTAACTAAACCGAAAGAAAATTATTACGCAATATTCTTGTAAGTCGAAATGTGTGTTTTACATGTAGACATTGTAGATCTCAAAAATGTCTATATGATTTTTAGTTCTTTAAAATTTTGGTAAAACCTTAGTATGTTAACATATAATATGTACGTTGAAAACAGCATATAATTATAAAAAATCCATTACGAAATCTAAAATTTGATGTAATAATGTATTTAAAATAATATATTTTAATGTGGTGTTAAAACTAGCTCTGGCCTTTAGATGGACGCTTTTTTTCTAGATGACATTCTAGCTTCACAATTTATGAAAGAGTATCTATTATTTTTGGTGTTATAATCATGATTTAACAATGATTTGAGAAGTTGCTGGGATCTGTTGGACCTGTCGTCGACCAATGTCTTCAAATGATAATGGTCCGAAAGGCTATACGCTAACATGTCTCTTCTCCTATGTAATGTTGTGTATATTAATGACTTAATGCGACTTATCGCATCGTCAGATAAATCATTATTATGATTGCAAATTGCTACGATACTGCTAATATTAGAAACTTGGTGGCCCTCCATCTATCTCAACAATAGTTACCGCCAAAAATATAGCAATCAGCGGGTAATACCACGTACTTTGCCTTTGGACTGAATAGAGCCGCATTATCGCTCATCCTTATTTTAAAAAATTGTTTTCCTAAGAGACAAGGCCATGATTCTGTTAGATATAATTGTCAAGCGTTTATACTAATTTAGTTTGTGTATAACGGGCCTGAAGAGCGGTTGTGTGTGTGTCAGACATGGTCGTCACCATGCTATTAAAAGTAATTAAAATTCGATTATGTGTATTAAGTACGAATTTTATGAATAAACAAATATCATTATTAGTGTTTATTAGTGCATCGAAAAACGTCTAAATTGATTTATTTATTTATTTCGATTTAAATGTCTGAACCACTTGTGTAAAAATATATTGTATTTTTCTTAGCGAATCTTTACAAATACTTAAATCTGATTTCGTAGCCTGCACGGCACCTAATTTATAGCCCTCAAATGTAGAAGCAATATGCTTCTTACAAATATTATATTTTAAGTGAGTTTCACTTGAACCCTAATAATCTTTTTTAAGATTTCCCTGTGATCGTTACTGTAAAGTACCCAAAATATTTTCCACGTTTTGAATACTTTTTAGCAGCAACGAAGGACATGATAAGGTTGAATAGAAATTTGTACTATTTGTTTAATCATTAGGTAAACTAGTTATTTAGTTTATTCGTCTTGGTTCTTATTAAGTAGTAGTAAGTGTATTTACCTGAATTATTTATTTATCATTATTATAGATTACTCGCATATTATAGAACTCCATATACGTGACATTTGTTTCACTTTTATTTCAATAATATTGCCATACACATATTAATGATTTCTTGTTTTTAATATAAGTATGACGTAGATATTTATATAGTTATTCATTCGCATGGGTATTGTTGTTCTACAAGCTTATGTATACATTTATTTTGCATCTATATAATATTTTACTGTTGTTTCAGTTGTAAATGGCCGATAAGCATTTTTATTGCCATGCTAATTACTTGGAGATGGCGTTCTAATCCGTGACCAAAAACATACAAGAGCACTTTGTTGTATAAGCAATAACACATTGTAGTTAAGTGACAAGTGAGACAAAATGACACAAGACGAAAAACTACCGGTGGACAGTTTGAAGCCGACGGAGACATGGAGAATCATGAAAAACGTGGTGATCATCAGTTTGGCCTTCATGGTCCAATTTACTGCGTACAGCGTAAGTGTTTATTTTTGTAAGAAGTTTTTAATTAATTTTAAGTATCTATGATATGATGGCGCGAATAGCGAAGTAGTTTAAGTGGCCACTTCGCCACTGCCATTACGTCGAGTGTTGTAGGTTTGAATTCCACACCGAGCAAAATTTTGGGTGTCTTCTTCTAAAACTTTCTGTTTTATAATATTTTAGGTTTAAGTTAGTTTTAAAGAATTGTGGTTATATGTAAATAGTTAAATACTCCAAATATAAAGGTATTTAATTAATCTTTTACCAGATTTAATGATATTAAGCGCAACTGCTGGGTTCGATTCCCGTGCCGACTGAGCGTCATGGTTTTCTATCAATATTTATAATTATTACACTGATTTGAAATGCAGACGCCAATACAAAATGGGCTCACCGACTACAGCCTATGGGAGTAATTACTTCTAAAACTTCAAAGTGCTTAATATAATTATCAAACTTTTATGAATAATTGATTCCTTTCTATAAGTTGTTAAGTTTGTTACAGTTACTTTTTGTGGAGCAACGTTTCTAAGTGTTAGTAGACAACATCCGATAACAAAAAGTTAAGAATGTTACCTAATGTATTGCATTATATTTCTCCACAAAAAGTATGTTACTGCGGTATGAATGGACCGATAAACGTAAACATCAATTTTGGAATGGCAACAAAGTAATGTAATGGCAGGATACTACAAGCGTATTCGTAAACGGTATTTTGATGCTTTCTTTGAGTCGTGCTAGCTGGGGTGACCAGATACTTTTCAATACCTACCAGTACCAACCTATAGTATGTGGGTACGCAACGACGTACAATCACGTATGATAATTATGTTGCCTTTAGATAGAAATCGTTGGAGTGGTATGCAGTGATAAGTCTGTAAAGAGTTCTTAACAAATAAATGCTTAAAATTATACTTGTATACGCAATAAAAACGGATCTTAGTCTGCCCGTGAACATGGCTGCTGAAAAGAAAGTGTAATCTTAAATCTAAATAGTTTTAACCCGCTCATTGCCAATACACGCGATATCGCGTGTATTGGCCCGTTTCAAAATGGCCGTTCACGCAATATCGCGTGGCCAATGCAAACAAGTTTCTAGGCGTTACATTTTAGCGGCCACAATGAAACAGCGCTTGATGTTTACGCCGGCCACTGGGGAAGGTATACAACTTTTATAAGTACTTGTTTTAAATGATATGCTGAGCTATTTCGAGCAAAATAAATAATCAAAAATCATTTTGGCCATCTGAATGAAACTCAATTTTTTCTTATGGCAATGGAAGTGTTAATAATATAAATAGTTGAAATAGGTACTAGTAAAGTTTAACAGGTGTAGTGGAATAGTTTCAAAATTAACAACGCCTTAAAATCCGTATAAAGTAGTTTAATTTCAATATATACAGAATACTTTATTACCCATCGGTAAGCTCACAAAACCTGTTTCATTAGGTGATATTTGTACATTTGAATATTTATTAACGTTCTCATGATATCAATTTGTGACTGAACAACTCAAACAGTAGCGAAATATTTAAATTCCGTACAGTAGTGTAGCATTGCAAATAAAGACGAACGAATGGAATCGCAAAATTATGTAGTTGCTATAGTTTCCATCACATAACGCTATAAGGACTTTGTTTTAGTTATTAGAGGAATGACCATTTAGATTTCAAAGCAAATAATATTATCATGTGAAAGTAAATAAATATTATTGTTTAGTTAGTGTAACCTTGATGTTCATATGTGTTACTTTGTAACCTAAATGAATAGTTATTTTGATTTGATTGATTTGATTTATCAGTTACTGCTGTCATGCATTTCGGTATGGGCAGGCAGCAGTCGACATAAATAGTTACAATATGGGTTGGAATAGAAACATCCCCTTAATGTACGAGTAAAACGTATTAACTCAATTGCAGATTTTAATTCGTTATATCATGGGCAGCGATTGCCTAGTCGGGAGAATCTCGAATGGCATTATACAGCACACATATCTGAAATTTTGTACTATACCTTTGAAACTTGCATGCTTGAGAGTTCTCCAAAATACTTGTGAGACACCATTAGGTATGTGCAAGTGAGAAACAATATGGGGACGGTAATAATACGGATCGCTAAACCGTGAATGGCAACCGTTAGTAGTTTATTATTGTTGAATATTATATATTTATATACATTATGCTATTGTGCCAGTTTATTTATTATTCATGTTATACGTATTTTAATTTATATTTTTATATATTAATTTATATATATATGCTCATCAATTATAATTTAAGTATATATAATTTAACGTATGTATTTTTTGTGTTTGTAAAATATTACAAGAGTAGCTGATGTACTATCGGCTCCAGCGACGGATGACCATTTCAGAAAAATTTTCGCTTGCGCATGTTGACCAGTTGAGTTTGTATCGCCTTAGAATCAGTAAACAAATGTAAAGTGTAAAAAAACTCAAACAAAGAAAGGGGCGTGTCACGGGTACGGGTACCAAGTGTTGGCCTATTATGCGATTTTAACCTTAGGAGTGGTCATCCGTCGCTGGAGTCGATAGTACGTCCGGGCGTACCTTGGGGTTACCACATAATATCAGGGTTGGTTTGAGGTATAAACCGCAAACCAACAACAAACCTGAGTGGTAACCTCATTTTTCATTATACATATATGTACTTTTTTGTTTTCTGTGTTATAATATTTGTATAAAAACTTGTACCTATGCTTTGAAAAATAAATACAAATAAATACATACTTACTTACTTACTTACAAATATGTATGATATCTGCCATTCCACGCTGGCCCAGTATGGGAGACCTAGCCTGTCTTGTATTGCAAGACTCTACTTCTATTGTAGATGCTCGTGACCAGCAGTAGAACAGTTTATAAGCAGGAATGATATTATTACAAGCCTATATAAACAAAGAAACCAAAATAGTTTCCATTCTCACAATTTGCTGCCTAAACATTCCATGTAACATAATATCTATTATAGTTTAATGTACTTCCTAGATTACCGCAAAACTCATGTGAAATAATGAAACCATTTAAGAACCGTGATTTAAACATCATTAATGATGATGATATAATTAAGACGGAAGTGTGACAGAAACATTTATGGTTATTAGTCTCGCGTTTTTTGTTTAAACCTTGATGTAGTTTTTCTACACGGCGCTGGCGACGCGGTGCTACGAGCTATGAAGACCTTTACCACTATGGGTCAGGGTGGTGAGGTTTCCTTTTTCCTGTAATTACATAGATTGTAATTTTCTTTTATAAGAAGACTAGATTTTGCCCTCAGCCATGCTCGTGTTAGTGTAGATTATGTCAATAAATTTGTATCCCTCGAAAACAGTACTTTTTCTGGATAAAAGTTACCTTGTATTTCTGACAGCGCAGCGTGCGAAATTTCATGATGATCGGTCGATTACTTCTAGCGTTTAAACATACCAAACTCACATTCAAATTTCAAATATTAGTTAGGAATAGTTAAATGTCTAGAGAAAGCAACAGAATGTGCAACACTTGCGCTAATATGTATAAAGTTTTAGCTTAGTTTGAAGATTTAATAAGTTTACATTTAATAAAATAGTTACCCTATTAAAGTTAAAATTGTATGTTTCAGGGTGCTGCCAATCTCCAGAGCTCTATCAACGCCGAGGCGGGTCTTGGCACGGCGTCGTTAGCAGCGGTATACGCCGGTCTCATCTTCTCAAACATATTCCTGCCAGTTGTTATGATAAAGTGCGTATGATATTTAATAACAATATTAAGATACAAGATATTTTGATTTCATTACCAAGTCTGATAATCTCTGGACACTGCACCCAATCTAGATCCGCGAAAGTATTGCACGGAAGTCTGATCGAATGTCATTTTGGTTATTATTTAACCAACAAGATAATCAAGATTTCATACATTTGTCTACTTTACTATACGTTAACTACTCGCTAATTATACGAAAAGTAACGCTGTATGTTCGTACTTCCAAATTTTAGTTCATCTATCGCTCTCTGAGCCCGTACAAATCTCTATAGAATATTTTACTATTACTATTTTATTACGTTAACTATTCGATGTTGCAAAATGTTTTTGCTAGAGGCACTGACCTGTCAGTACATCAAGTCACACGTCTTAATATGTTTAAAAGAGGATAGTGCAAATGATTTAAGTACAAGATAGCAATGACTTTAATAGTAAAGTAGAAGAGTGGCTGTCGTGGTACAAGTCTGGCGAGTTTTATTTCCAACAAGCTGTTACCCGCAACTTCACCCGCATGAAATTTGACAAAAAAGTGTTTGATCAGTTCGCAGAGATTTTTTCTAAAATTAAATTCTAAGTTATTTCTTAAAACATCAGCTATCTGCCAGTGAATATATATACCGTATATACTATATACTTTCACATGCATTTTGTAAAAAGCTGTTTTTTTTACATTACAAACAGACACTTCAATTGTATTTATTTGTATAGATAGAAGACAGCAATGTACTATTGATGTAGTGTGCATTTGCAATATAAACTATACATTGAATGAAACTTGAACTTGGCATGGTATAATGTTACAGTATTTGGTAACATGTAATGTCTGTTCCAGATGGCTGGGAACGAAATGGGCGATTTCCCTGTCCTTTATCACGTACATGCCGTATATAGCGGCTCAGCTGTATCCGAGGTTCTACACCATGATACCTGCTGGACTTTTTGTGGGGTTAGGTGGCGGACCGCTCTGGTGTGCCAAGTGCACTTATTTGTCAGTGGTAAGATCTTATATGGATGATGATGGTCGATGGAAACAACACTACATCTGTATTGATTTCATAATGACTGAGTTTAAGTGATTGCCTCAGCACTGACACTGTGGCGAGTGTTGTGGGTTCGATTCCTTCAAGACACAAAAATGTGTGTAATCCACAAATAGCTGTTTCGTGACTGGTTGCTACTTGTGTCTGTTGTACGAATCTTTGTAACGTTCCGGCGACATAGGATTTATTTCTAGCGTTGCAGTTGTCTGTTAAAACACACATACACACACATAACACATGTTTTTGAGAAGGACACTTTGTAGTATTCTAACAGTGCTTAGTCAAAGGTAAAATAAAATTTCAGATCAAATAAATGGTAAAATATATATAGCAAGTAAACATTCTTTACAATTATCAATGTTTCAATCTAGTGTATGTTTCTGGTGTAGACCGCAGAAGCACATAGCAGGATATCGAAGATATCAGCTGAGGCGCTCCTAGTGCGATTCTTGGGACTATTCTTCATGATCTTCCAAATGAACCAGGTGTGGGGAAACCTTATCTCTTCTTTGGGTATGTTGATGTTCTTAACTGTATCGCATGTCATGTCATTATGTCTTATTTGGAAATTAATAATAACTAATTACTCATCCATTAATTTTTAAGTCTCAATCTTATTGACATTAATTTAGATTTGGACTTGAAAATTGTTCAATGACTGATTAGTTACAAGTTTGAGGATAAAGCAAAAATTAAGTTTTATGTTGTAGAAATCTCAGGTCCTATGTATTTTAAACAATTCAACATGCATATCAGCAAAACTCTGCGATTTGTCTCTTGTTTCCCCGGGTACTAAGTTTACTAATTAAGTAAGTAGTACTAAGTTTGCAAAGTTGTGAAGTGTGCTCAATCGATTACCATTGTTCAATTAAACTAAAAATGTTTAGCGTTATGTAGGTGCGACTCACAGAATAGTGAGAACGGATAATGTGTAACTTTGTTGGATAAATGAGAGGTGCGATATTGATACAAACCAAAACATTTCTTGAACAACATTTCGATCGAAGATACTTTAATACTAAGTCAATTTCAATTGATGTTTCCAGTACTGACGTCAGGAGATAACGCGGCGGCAGTGACGTCAGTAAACGAGACGATGATCCCGATGCTGTGCGGAGCCAACTTCCTGCCGAGCGCTGACGCCGGCGAGGCGCTGCCGCCACAGCCTCCTGAGAAAATACAGATGCTGTCAGGTATTAAATTTTAACATACATGATGAATACTAATCAACATAGGTTAGTTTCGAAGTACTTTTAGATAGTATCAACAAAAGTTTCCGTAACAAACGCGTGTTTGTTACAAAAATACGTACCTTTTGAATGATTAGGAATTGATCCAGTATTCGAATAATCTATGTGTTGTTCTGATTAATTATTTAGTATTTGATATATAACAGAATATGCCAACTACTATTTGAATGTTCAGTTCTCTCTTAAACAAAATATCACTATCAATACAATTAGAATTCATTTTAATCACTTGAATATTGGACTGTTTAATCAATAATCGCGTAATATTCATATTTAATACAGAACATTACTACTCTTATTATGTTCTGTGTTACCAAACAATAGGACATGAAACAAACATTAACAATTTTTTAGGCACAGGCATTGTTGCTCATACTTAAAGTATCATATGGGGGTTTAGCCAAAAGATCGCAACCAAATAACGGTGTGATAAAGTCCTGAGATGAACAGGGATTTATATATAATTTGCGTAAGAAGACTATCTTTGTATTGCCAAAATGGTCATTCACTGCTTTGTCAAATCAAATCACGCAACGTCGTCGTCGTCTACGCGTGAGTGTTATTTTTAATAGTAAAAAAAACCAAAGTCTTCAGTTTATCCACAGTCTTGCCATCAGTTGAACCGTTTGCTAATTTGCAACCTTAGTCGTGTGAGGAAAAAGACATGATATTATACCATATAAACTATGATAATAATCAATATTGTATGTAGGTATTAAGCCGTAACCTTCACAGAATTTGAAAGAAGGCAGCTGTGTTGTTAGTGCCGTTATGGGCATAATTGTACATTGTAACACCAAGTTTGACTTACAAAGTAAACGCATAAATTATTTAAGCAAATTAACATAATATTGTACTTACGTTTACGTGAATGTTATACGAGTACATTGAATTCAAATTACTTTTTACAGATTATATCGAGTCGTTCATTTTTTAGAATAGGTACTATTAGTGTTTGGCAGTAGTAGTTTAAGAGTTTCAAAATTATGTAACAATAGTGTTTTAAAAAATAAACGACGTGATAAAAGTCGTATAAAGTAGTTTAATTTAAAAGAGAAATTTATTTTAACATAAAGTAATATTCTAGAGACCTTTAAGATGATTATTGATTTATATTTGCGAAATAAATATACTAATCGATATAGCACACCCTTAATTAGTATACAAGGAAGACAAAATAACTGTAATGACTTACAGCTCAGCAACTCCTTTTGTTGTCTCGGCAACACGTGGGGCTGTAAGCGTCCAGGGGCTAAGGTGAGGTATTCTTCATCAGGCGTTATGTGACACCTGAGGCATTTACCGTATAAAGAAGCTTGATATTTAGTAAATTTATTTTTCAATGTAACGTAAAACTAGAGACTAACATATTCTCGAAGGGGTAGGTACTACAGCCCCCTTTCGCTAGCAATGTTTTAATGTCCACGTAATGCAGTGCAAGCTACAGACTACCGAGCTAGATTAATAGAGATTAGGCATAGGATAGATAGTTATATTTTAGACACCGCACTGTTAAACTGTTTTAAGAATTTTCTAAAAGGCAATACCACGAACACTTTGCATTTGTTTTTTAGAAAATTGATCGTCGAGCGAAATCTTCTGTCGCGAGGCTAACAAGGATGTCTACAAAGAGGACCACGTTAAAATAGATTTGTTTTCAGGTATCTATCTGGCTTGTATGGCTGGAGCGGCACTCATTGTTGCTGTTGGAGTGGATTCCATGAAAAGGTATGTACACCTCAAAACAAATTTGATAAATATGTTTCACGTTTAATTTTAAGTATATACTATAGTTGCCAAGAATATAGTCGCTCCAGTCTATATTATATGTACATAATGATACAGACTAGAGCGTATTATTTTTTATTCATAAATATATTACGATATATTTTGCGTTCTTTGAGTTAACCTAGCCCCATAATCGATCATGTGTGTATTGTATCTTGAACATGAAGAAGTAGTTAGAAAGTAACATGCAACTTTTACCATTTTTCATGACTGTTTTTTTTTTGTGACACGGATGGCGTAGTGGTTTAAGTGGTCGCCTCACCACTGCCACCGCGCTGAGTATTATGGGTTCGATCCCCACACGGGACAAAACTTTGTGTGATCCACAAATGGTTGTTTTGAGTCTTGGTCTTCTTTGTGTCCGTTGTTTGAATGCCTGTAAAGTCCCCCACGACACAGGAATTATACCGAGTGCATTAGAGTGTATTTAAAAAAAGGTAGAATTTTTTTTATCATAGTGTAGTCTAGTCCGTGTCTTCAAATACGATTTTTTCACCTTTAGATATGACTCCGGTCGAACAGGCTCAGGCAATGGTCTATCCGGCATGCAGCTGTTGGCTGTGACCTTGAAGCTGATGGCGGAACCTACGCAGTTGCTACTCGTCATCATCAATATCTTCATAGGTTTGCAGCAGGCTTACTTCGGCGCTGACTTCACTGCTGTAAGTAACAATTAATGTAGGCTTATTGATGGTCGAAGCGGTTTTATTCTCCTAGCTGCATTTGCTGCTTGTAGCACTGCCTGCATTCCAGTGCGAAATATTCTGTGGCCTCTCCTTTCTATCTGTTCTTCTAATATGCAAGCTAATTACAGACCGAGGGCAGAGGTGGGGAAAAAAGGTTACATTCGAATCTTTTAACTTGTTAGCTGGTGGAGAGTTTGACTGTATTTTCTTTAAGGCACACGTATCTTCCTATTCTGCAGTCATGATCTGGAAATTGAAATAATGGCCGAACAACCACGCCTTAACCTAACACCGCCATTGCCTGGTAGGGAACATAGTAGCATAGAAAATGACATGTATGCTACCTTCTTCTCCAATATTGTGTTGTACCTAATTCCTAGACGCAGTATTGTTGGTTTATATTACTAATTACTAATATGTCAAATAATCTGTACTTTTACTTTAGAGACGCATAACTTATTTGATATGTATTTTCTTTTCTTTAACTATCTTAGCTTTTCTGCAAGTGCTGTCCACTTCTGTAAGTGACAAATTCACTGTGGTTATAACTTATGTATGTCACCCTTGCTGAATGTTTAGTGAATAAGTAGTTGAAGTGCCTTAACAATAAATAAATAAATATAGTTGATAGTCGATAATGTGGTGGCAGCTAAACAGATTCTTAAATGCTTGTTTGTTATATAAAACTGAGGCGCCTGCATAATTATTACGTTAAAATATTACAGTTCTTGTAACTGGTTAGGTACTTCTTTATATACTTACTAGCGACCCGCTCCGGCTTTGTACGTGTAGTACAAAAGTACCTTAATAAATTATATAACTAAACCTTCCTCATGAACCACCATGTCTATTGGTGAAAACCACATGAAAATCCCTTTAGTAGTTTTTGAGTTTATTGCAAACAGACAGATGGACGCGGCGGGGGACTTTGTTTTATAATATGTAGTGATGGAGAAATAAAACTTAACACAAACTAAATATTACCTATAATTATATTTTATTGAGTTTTGTTTCTTTATATGCTCTTGCATATATTCTAAATAACTACTAAGTATTGATAGAACAGCAGCACGAAGTCTGGTGCAACCAGTTGTGCCCAGGCACATACCTAGTAATCAACGATAGGCTTTGTTCACCCGTTTTTTAACGATTTAAGGACGTAGCTGGCGAAATATAGGTATAATATGAGTGCACCTGTGCTTATCTTATCTTATCTTATGTGGGGGGCCAGTCAGTGCAGACGGCGACACTTGACCCAGTGGGATCTTTTGTGTCGACACTCTCCCAAAAACGACTGCCATAGATGTTCATGGCCGCCGGGACCAACGGCTTAATGTGCTTTCCGAGGCACGGAGCAGGCGATAATTGTTAATCAATATGCACATAATTTCGAAAAGTCATATAACTGCCGAAAGTCAGAGGTGCGCGACGTGAGTTCGAACCCGAGACCCTCTGCATTGCAGTCTGTTGGTCTCCCCACTGAGCTATCGCTGCTCGCACCTGTGCTTACTCCTTCGAGGATATGCAAACGATGTACATAATTATGTTATTAGTGTTAAAACAGAGGTACCTATAATAATAATGTTCTCTAGACCGAATTTCGGTCATGGCGGCCAATCTTAACGGCGACTGGCTAACTGCGCAGGAGATATTATAGTGCACAAGCGTGTGCGCAACAAGTGCACTCTCTGTTCCCTAACCCTCATTATCCGATGGGACGGTAATCCGACATGACCGGAGAGAGAGATCAGACGCAGGACCAACGGCTTTACATGCTTTCCGAGTCACGGGGGTGTCTAACACCGCCATCTTCCTAATTGCGGGCTGCTCTTGAGATATTTTCTTAATAGAAAAACCCAATAACTTTTTGTTGGCCCGATCCGGGTATACTTATACTATAGATTTAAAAGGCAAACATTTTCATCATAAATATTTATTTCCATTTTTGAAACAAATAATTTCGCGTCTAATTTTTTATATTTTTCCATGGCAATTGATATGTTAAGAATTTATTTCTTTATCTGTTGACAGTTGTGTTAACGCTTGCTATGTGTAATGTTGCAGGCGTTCGTGTCGTGCGCCGTCGGTACTGGGTCCGTCGGCTTTGTCATGATGACGTATGGACTGGCTGATGCTATTGGCTGCGTGCTCACCGGATACCTGGCGAAGGTGAGAATGTGTTTATGATAGGAATAGTCTTCTGTATGAGCCTGTATCGCGTGGGACTTTACAAATATTTGAACAATGGACACAAAGAACACCCAGACTTGGAACAAACATTTGTGGAACACACAAATGTTTGTCCCGTGTGGGATGAACCCGCAACACTCGGCGCAATGGCGGTGTTAAACCACTATGCCATCCGTGCAGTGCTTGACGTCTCTGACGTAGGACCACGAATAGCTCAGTTGGCAGAGCGACGACGCGGTTTGTCCAGGTCGCTGGTTCAAGTCTTGCATTATGGATTGATTGTCATTTGCTCTGTTATAATTTAAATGATGTAATCGCTGATTTACACATTGTACGTGATAATTTCAATGTGAATTTTTAAGGGGAAGTAGTTTTTATGTTAAGTATAGTTTATATTTTGAGCCTTATATTATTTTTTTTTTATTTTGCTCGTCGAAATGACCACACTCCACCTGATGGTAAGCAGTCGTGTGGTCTAAGAGCAGTGGCCTCCACATCGCCCCCACAATAGCCGAGGCGATGTTGAGGTCTCTACTTTGACGGCCTGAGAAGATGCTTTTTCACGCCCCGCTTAAAGAACCCAGGATTGAAGGAAGAAGGAAACACGTGCCTTGGCAGAGAATTCCATGCCTTGATCGTTCGGCAGAGATATGAGGACCCAAACTTTTTGGTACGCGCTCTAATCGACTCTACCGTGTAAGGATGGCATCTGAGCCCAGCACGCGTTGTTCTGGATAGGAAAGGGGAGGGCGGGATAAGGTGGAATAACTCTTCAGAGCACTCCCCGTGGTATATTCTGTAGAAACATGCCAATGAGGCAATGTCTCTACGGAGTTGCAGAGGTTCCAGTGAACTCGTGACCTCTGGATCTCCGATGATACGGACAGCCCGTCGCTGTAACCGGTCGAGAGCGTCCAGCAAGTACTGCGCGGAGCCATCCCAAAGATGAGAACAGTACTCCACGCAAGGGCGCACTTGTGCCTTATACAATAGGCACAGTTGCCCAGGCGTGAAGAACCGCCTCACCCTGTTCAGAACTCCGAGTTTTCGCGAAGCTTGCTTAATGACGCTCTCGATATAGGTTTTCTGATTAAGGGAGCGGCAAAGATCCTTACCTAAGATGGAGAGACTGTCACGTATCACCAGTGGAGTGTTCTTCAGAGAAGGGAGGGGAAGGAACGGAGACTTTTTTGTTGAGAACGCGCATGCCTGGGTCTTCTTGGCGTTGAACTCGACCAAGTTCTTGGCACCCCATTCATAGATGCGGTCCAAGGTCCGGTCAAGTTCAACGACAAGATTCTGCCTTTTCCCCTCAACCTCAGCCTGTTTGGCCCCAGGATGTCCGAGATATCGCCCATGCACGGTACTGTCGTCCGCATAACAATGTATGTTGCCGAGATTCAACATATCATTGATATGCAGAAGAAAGAGCGTAGGGGATAAGACAGAACCCTGAGGCACCCCTGCATTGACCTGCATAAATTTGGAAGCGCGACCGTCGCAAAGGACCCGAATACGACGCTTCTGCAGGAAACTTGCAATCCAGGTGCACAGTTGAGGGGGCAAGCCATAGGCCGGAAGCTTGGAAAGAAGAGACCGGTGCCAGACTCTGTCGAAAGCTTTGGCTAAGTCAAGGCTGATAGCCAAAGACTCGCCATGCTTGTCCATAGCCTCACCCCAGAGGTGCGTGACGAACGCTAGAAGATCACCCGTTGATCGTTTAGACCGAAAGCCGTATTGGCGATCATTGATCAACGATTGATCCTCCAGGTAGCGGACAATTTGGGTGTTTATAATCCGCTCGAACACCTTGGAAAGCACCGAGGTGATAGCTATGGGTCGATAGTTGCTTGGCTCGGAACCGTCCCCCTTTTTGGGAATCAGTTGAACGTTCGCTTCCTTCCAAGCCTCAGGCACAATGCCTGCGACGTAAGACGTCCGGTATAGGCGCGTAAGTGTGGGAGACAACTCCGCTGCACATTTTTTAAGAACCACAGCTGGGATGCCGTCAGGTCCACTGGCTTTCCGAACATCGAGAGACTGCAGTATCGCACGAACGGTTCGTTGCCTGATACATATATCAGGCATGGTGTAGCCGCAGTTGGCAATGTTAGGCGGCTGCGAACCGCAGTCATCGATTCGGGAGTTGGCCGCAAAGAGATTTGCAAGCAGATCTGCTTTCTCCTGCGGCCGATGAGCCAGTGTTCCATTCGGATACCTCAGAGGGGGCAGCATGGTCTGGCAGAAGTTGGACTGCACGGCTTTGGCCAGGCGCCAATAGCTACGACTGCCCGTAGGATGCGCCATTAGTTCCTGGCCGAACCGTGCGACGCGCTGGGCATCCGCTCTTAAGTATGCCCTCTTGCAGACCTTTGTGGCTTGGTTGAACGCTGCCTTCAGGTGATCCACGTTAGGGTCGTGGAGAGTGCGAGCCCTGGTCCAAGCGCGATACGCTGTCTGTTTGCGTTCAACAGCATCGGCGCATTCACGCCCGAACCAGGGCCTTTTCCTGCCGCCGCTCGTGACATCACTGTATGGAATATAATATTCCATACCCAGGATGATTTCACCAGCGACAGCAGTAGCGCTCTCTGATGGATCCCTGTTCTCAAAGCAGCGTTGAGCCCAAGGGATGGATGCGAAGTATTCCCGCATTCCATCCCAGTCTGCTGACGAGTAGTGCCACAGTCGTCGTCTTGCCTCCTCGGGTCGTGGGGGCGTAACAACAACAGCTGTGGCACAAACCAGACAGTGGTCTGAGGTGCCCAAAGGAGCACGAATCGACACACTGTACCGGTTCGGGTTACTCGTCAGCAGCAGATCGAGCAGAGAGGGCGCCTGACCTGCAATATCTGGTATCCGGGTGGGCTGGAGTACCAGTTGAGACAGGTCATGCGTGAGAGCGAACGCATGGGCAAAAAAAAAAAAAAATATATATTTTGAGCCTTATATTATTAATTTTTAAATGCTATTACAATAATTTTAGTTAATTTTCGCTAAGTAGTAGTTATTGTGAATCTCCTTCACCTTTAAATTATACTGTTACAATATTTTTATTAGTGTATCGAGTACTTAATGATCTCTTGTTTATAAATTGTGGAAAATGTTGTTAATTAAACTTTTTAGTTGTAGTTAAAGTTATTTGACAAGGAACATTGTTCTTATGTATTACTATTGTATGTACAAATGTTTATTTTGCCAACATTTAAAACAAATATAAAAACGTATATGGGTGTGAGTATCGTGTGAGTACCATATTAACCCATTCACAGTCCCGTGATAGACACAATAGAAAATCAATTGTTATGTACCATATGTGGTTCATCGGACAGGGAACGTGTTAAGTAACCGTATGCCAACAGTTGACGGGTCGCCTGCCGCTGATCTGTATCGCGGCGGTGGGTCACGCGGCGCTGTTCACGGCGGTGCTGGCGTGGCGGCCGCACGCCGGGGAAGCCTACATCCTGTACATCATCGCAGTGTTGTGGGGACTCTGCGACTCCGTGTGGCTCGTGCAGATCAACGGTATGCCTTACTCCTTCATTTTTATTTTGAACTAGGTTCCCACCCCGGCTTCGCACGGGTGGCACGAAACTCACTCAGTCTATTGGTAAAAACCGCATGATAATCCGTTCAGTAGTTTTTGAGTTTATCGCTAACAGACACACAGACGCGGTGGAAGACTTTGTTTTATAATATGTAGTGACTACATTTTGCCCGAGGCTTAGTTTGCGTTAAAGTAGATTGGGTTAGTAAATGTAGTTTTTCTGGATGAAAGGTACCGTTTGTCCTTTTCTGTTCTCCTGACAACGTGTATGCGAAATTTCATCATGCCAAGTATTTAAGGCGTAAAAGCGTAAAAATACAGACAAACTCACTTTCGAATTTACGAGTATAATATTAGGATATAACCTAGTTCGTTTATCTCGTAGCAAAAGTTTACGTTTATGTTTGTGGTCGATCATAGATCTTCGGATTCGATTGTCGGCTTGGGCCAAGTGTTATTGAGTATTTTGATTAGGAATTTTCAGAAGCATGGATACTGGCAACATATACATAGAGAGCAAAAAGTTAGCCCTTTGTAACGTTTGCTTAAAAATATAGCTGAATGTAATTGTAGTACAATTTTGCCTATACCTTCAGAGACAATGTGAATCTATGCATTATATGATATAATATATGTATATGTTACTATGACCTGAATACAGATCTACTCAATAAATATGACTGATTTCTAAATAACTGCATTCGATTTATTTATCATATTCGTAAATATGACCATATTTCATCTCATAGATCGACTTTAAAATGGTTACCCATTCGTCAACGCCGTAGTTTGCGTGCCCTTACAACATTATTTTCTATCCTAACCTCACCAAATTACCACTTATTTATTAATAGGTACCTATGTGCCAATCACGATAGAAATCTGCGTTCTTCCAATCTTCTCCCTAGCCATTATTATTCCCAAGTCACTTGGAGTCGGCTTTCTAGTTTAATCGGATTTGACTGGATATCAGTTTTTATACGGAGCTACTGCCACCTGACCTCCGCAACCCGAAGGCTAACGATACCCTAAGGCTAGACCAGTGTCAGGATATTAGAGCCTTAGGGCACTGACTTCCCAATAACGACTGTCATAGATGTTCACGGCAGCCGGGACCGACAGCTTAACGTGCTCTCCGAGGCACGGAGCAGGCGATAATCTTCGTTCTTCCAATAACCTCCTTTTACTTACTGCCAAAGCTCTTCCATACATCTGGTTTCCTACATTCTTCGTCCAGTCCGTTTTACTATGGAATGCGCTCCCTCATAAAGTCAGGATATCCACAAACCGTAACACTTTCAAGGTGAAAGTACGTGTCCTTCTTCTTGAAAGTTTATCAAATTCATCTCAACTATAATATAATACGTATGTATGTATGTATGCATGTATCTATATATATTTGTATATATTTTATTTAGATTATAAAATATGTTTATTCTTTGCTTCACCTAATGGTTGACTGGTAGATAATGCCCGCACTAGTGCATAAAGTTTTAAATAAAGAAATATTATATAATTGTATCTTCTTTACAGCATACTACGGGATTCTATTCCCCGGCAGAGAAGAGGCGGCGTTCTCCAACTTCCGTCTATGGGAGTCAGTGGGTTACATCATCGCGTATGTGCTGTCTCCTTACTTGAGGACAAGTCACAAGACGTACTTGCTCCTAGCCACCATGATCGTCGGACTGTTAGGTTACTTCATAGTAGAGTACCAACAGAGCAGAATTAAAAAGCGAGAGGAGAGTTCAAAAGACTCGTGTTACGTAAAAGGCTGTGATAATATTGCTTTTCAGAATGTTGAATAATGTGATACAAATAAGATAGTATTAATTTTTAGGAATATACAAAAATATTTTAGTAAAATATTATAAGTAGTGGTAATGAGACATGCCTCCTTTCTTTGGAGTCATTTTGGTGCTACTATATACGGATTTTATCGCGTTGTGATACTTTATTACAAAATTTTGAAAACTTTTACACTACTATTACTATTAAACTTTACAAATTTTTAAGCTAATTAAATTATTGAAACTATTAAAACTATTTATACTATTACTATACTATTTATATTTATGTTTACACTTTCCCCGACGTTTCGGTTGCTTTTCAGCAGCCTTGGTCACGGGGAGACTACGATGGTAGTTGTCTCAATGTTCCATTTTGATGTTTCATTCTGGAACATTGAGGCAACTACCATCTTAGTCTCCCCGTGATCATGGCTGCTGAAAAGCAACTGAAACGTCGGAGAAAGTGTAAACATAAATTTATATAAATAGTATAATAGTATAGTAATAGTATAAATAGTTTTAATAGTTTCAATAATTTAATTAGCTTAAAAATTTGTAAAGTTTAATAGTAATAGTAGTGTAACAGTTTTCAAATAAAGTGTTAAATAAACAACGCGATAAAATCCGTATATACTTAGTAGTTTAATTTCAATGAATAACATTCGCGTAAACAGAAGACAATATTACATTTTGGTGCTGCTTGTAATTCTCCGCACCGATGTCAATATCGTTGACACCTTAGCTGCTATGGCCAGTCAGAGAACAGGAGTGTAGATCCTGCACGTCATTGCCACTCTAAAATCACAAATCTAATAAATACAAAAGGCGGTCACGGGTGTAAGTGCTCGTTCTTTTTATAGTAAAATAATGAGCAGAGACATTTCGACGCTTCCAAAACAAGAGTGGGGTTGTTATTTGGCAGTACGAATAAGCACTGCAATTTAATGTGGTAAAGGAACTCTGTATCAATTAGGTACTTTAATTTATCTGCGAGAAATTTTATGAAACTTTAATATTTTTTATTTTATGTAATTATAAGTTCTTATTTTGAGAAAACAATTATTGTACATATTAATCTTGTGTAAATATTTTTATCTTCCTTGTGTATAAATAAATACTACATTGTTAAAAATTGGATAGTGTGTTTGCCATTAGTTTTATAAGATATCATTTCCGTAGTCTGAGCTACATTACTTACAATAATAAATGTTCTACAGTAAAAAGCTGGTGACCATAGATTAAACGCCTCTAACACCGAACCTATAATGCTCACATTTCTTCCGTATCTTTAAATAGTATCTTTAAATGTATTTGCAGAACCCTACAATAAAAAGTTAATGCCGGAATTTCGGGCTGATTGTAATGTTGTACATACAACGAAACATAATATGATACTTTTTAACGTCGTAGATGCCACCATGAAGTGGTGTGTTTAAAAGAAAATATTACTTTCGAAAAGTCTTAAGATTTTAGTTTTTATCGAAATTCCCATCGACATTTTTATACCTCTTCCGACTAGACGTTCTAAGGATATATCATGCGCTTAGAAATTAACGTTATGAATAAAAATAATGTAATGTTCTGAATTACTGCAGTACAAAAAACTGCAAGTGTGGTCTAAACTTTATTCAATTACTTGAGTTCACCTGTCCAAGTCAAATGATATTGGTACGTACATCATTTGAGATATTCTTAACAATAAAATATTTGGACATAGCTTACGAGATTGTCGACATGTGGAGTGTTTCTCTGCGATCATTGTGCCGTAGTCGAAATGGTGTAAAGAGAAAACCTAAATATATTTTGTTCGGATTTACTATCAGCTAATGGAGATAACTAATATATTCAACTACTCTAAAGGCATTGTATGTGATTACTGGTTATATTTTCTAAATCACCTTTGATCTGGAATGGTATGTGATCGTCAGAACCGACTTTGTAGTAACATCAGTCGATTAGATTTTTAAGCAAATTCACAATTTTCTCCAGTAGCGGCGATAGTATGCTTTGCTGCGATGATGCTGACCTTTTAGACTAAAATAGTCAAAGCTTTCTTTGCTTTCTTTCGAGAATTCTATATTTACATGTTATGGATAAGCTTACCAAAGCACACTGAAAGATAGAATGCTATGTAACAAAATACTTAGTCTGGCCATAAATACTGTTACAATTTAAAAAACATAATATCCCATTTAAATTTGGATTCTGTCATTCTTATAGGAATATTCATTGTGTTTTCTCATTTTCACGCTAATCGGTGTTAAATATTTTTGTGATATTAAAATGGAGCGGGGTGATAAAGAGAACCGAATTATTGTGAAAGCATTACACAAAGTGGGTATGACACTAAATGCAATTTTTGAAAATCCACTTGCTATTTGTCGAATGTTTATGTGTCGCGCTATTAATAGGTAATGATCCTCTTCTGTTTGTGACAGAAAAAGATCTGGCCGTCCACGTAGTATTTGTACGCAAAAGGCGATCAAAGCAGTAATGAAAAGAATTCGAAGAAATCTTGTCCGCAAGCAAAAGATTTCATGTCGGGATATATAGCACCTAGGACCATGTCGCGTATTTTAAAAGATGACTTAGGAGTTGCAGCCTATAAAAGACGTACTAGACGCACATTATTTCACTGATAATTTAAAAATGAATAGGGTGGTAAAATCAAAACAACTTCTTAAGCGCAGCACAGGGAAGTCACAGAAAAATAATATTTAATGACGAGAAAATTTTACTATTGAACAATGTTTAAACAAGCAGAATGACCGAGTTTATGCTCAAAGCTCTATAGAAGCTTCCCAATTAGTCAGCATTCAGTCAGTGATGGTTTGGTGGGGAGTTAGCTATCAAGGAGTGACTGAGCCACTATAGAACACTTATTTATTTTTGCGATACTTTCTGAGTGTCTTACACACTGTTGTCCTACGTACGTTGTCAGGGGAACAAAAATGATTTGTCAAGTAGTCAAGGCGTGAAAGCATAAAAAGAAACAAATAAACGAACAAACCCACATTCGCATTTATAATATTGGTTATGATTATGATTTGTACTGCAGTGGACGTCAGCGGAGTCGGAGAATACCGAATACCTCATTGGACCATTCGTCAAGCCATCATATTCGGTAATTCGCTGACTAAGGGTGCGTTCCACTTAGCGCTCACGACTACGGCTTTTCCCGTTCCACTTGCTTCCGAGCGTTACAATTATTAACTCAAGTGGAACGGATAATGGAGTGTTTTGAGCGTTGACGTAAATAATACAAATGGCGAATTAGAAAAAAAAAGCGAAACCTTAAAGAGGTTACAATTTGTAAGTCTGACCAATAAACTCTTATAGTTATTGATTAACTAAATGTATAGTAAAAAAATATATTTAATATACTACTACTAATATTATAAATGTGAAAGTTTGTGAAGATGGATGGATATTTGTTACCTTTTCACGCAAAAACTACTGAACGGATTTTGATGAAACTTTACAATATTGTTGTTTATTCATCGGAATAACATGTAGGCTATTAAAAATCTATTTTAACATAAATCTACATTAGTGCGAGCGAAGCCGCGGCCAAATCCAGTACTTCATAATTTTGTGGAGTATTTAATTAATTGTATTGTACATTCAAATATATTCAAAATGTATTATATGGCAACAGTAGAATATTTGGTACTTAGTGCGTCGGCGTCGCAATAATGAAAGTACTAGTTAATCCAGTTCAGATGAAGAGTAGAATACCATTCTACAAAATCGTGAAAAACGTAAACCTAGACCACATATTTACGATTTACATAATGTTATTCTGATGAAGAATTCAACAGACTGACAACTGACGTACTGTAGATTATAAAGTTTTTACTTATTTAAGAATTCATCGTTTCATCAAAATCGCATCAAATAAAGTTATGTTTTCGTAGTCGCCATCTTAGTTACTTTATATTTTTAAAAATGACGCTAATTTTCGGTCGTCGTGAGCTTTACGTGAGCGTGAGTCATGACGTCATGAGTGACGCTTTCGCCGCGACCACAACGATCGCAGTCGTCATGTGGAACGGCTAAAGGAGCACCTTGGGCGTTGTGCACGCTAAGTGGAACGCACCCTAAGCATACTCTGTCCCAATAGAATTAATATTTTATGTAAACAATCGTTTCATACCTAGTTAAATATAAAGTCATTTAGAAAATTCAATCTCTCTTTGAAAAGTAGTTACCTAATGAATACAATAAGCCGTATGAAAGTCCTTCTTTTGTTAAATATCCATAAATTTATTTTACAGAAAAATATTTAAGATAAAAGTCACTAAAAGTTGTTTACCTTTTTCTCAAATTTTATCGAGATAGCCTATAGAATAATGTTGTTAGTACTCATCTGCGGGGGTTATCCCCGTAGTTCGTTGCCGCCGTAGCATATTACGAATTTTATTCTCCTGTTACTATTTTTTTAAATTATTTATAATGTTTTATATTTTTTCTGTGTTTTAAAATTGTACTTTTAGGTTTACTTTCGGCAAAATCTTGGTATTAAATGTTATTTATAAAATATAATATTTTTGTTTTTATTAATTATTATTATTATAATTATCAACTTGTATTGATTAATATAATTTTCGTAAGAGTTCCTAAGTAAAATAAATTAATTTGCAGTTACTCGGGGAGTACTCTCTTATGTTAAGATCATAGATTAAATATAGGTATACATTACCGTGGTAAGACAGTGTATGCTTTAGTTCCGCATGTTATGTGAACAGCGTTACGTCTATTTACTAAACAATATTTACGGTACATTGTAGTAATCCTGAGTCAAGTAACATTCTCCATTGTTGTAGTTTTCTATGCAATGAATAGGAATCATATATTTAAATGATTCTGTCTTATCGTCGATAACATTGAATCGTTGTCGACAAAATATATGATAGCATTCATGTTATCACAGTTTAAACTTGATCCTGTATTACGCGCTTGTAATATTTATTAGCTTTTCATGTTAGTTTTATTGGTAGGATCTTCGTTTTCGATCTTCACTGTCACTACATATTATAAAACAAAGTCCCCCGCCAAATCTGTCTGTTTGTTCGGGATAAACTAAAAACCACTGAACGGATCTTCATGCGGTTTTCACCAACAGATATCACTATGTCTATAGGCGTATAGAACTTACCACTATTCATGAGGAAGGTATAAGTGTATAATTTGTTTGGGTTTTGTGCTACCCGTACGAAGACGGGGCGGGTCGCTAGACGTTTATAAAAACACTAGCTTTTGTCCGGTTTTCTTTCGTTGGAAAATCATAATACACAAGAAAAACGTAACTAATGGGAGAAAATCACAATAGCTATCATACAACGTAACCCGCGTGAGTTTTGGGTCATATTAAGCTTACGTGTATGTACAATAAAGGAGCTTTTGAACGCAATGTTACCTACATTTAAGTAAGTAATGTTTAACATATTCAGGGGCAAATACGACTGAGATTTTTGCTACCTTCTTTTCAAGTGTGTTATTAACTGATAATTCTGTACTTGATACTGAATTATAAACAGACAAGATAGTATTTATTTTAATAAGCTTACCTACTGGCAATTTGGATTACTATTCGACTATTCCATCCTGGGATCCGATTGGCTACCGCTGCCTAAAAGTTACAATAGTCGCTATGTGAAAATTACATAAATCACGTTTAAAATTGCCATGTGTGCTATAAACAAATAAAATCTAAGTAGCTCTATTTTATAGCTCCCGGCAGTTTTCGGCCGATAGTGATCAAGCACACAATGTTTTTTGCATTTTCTTATGTCATATTTTTACTCAAGCATTCCTGACACCGACCTGCCACAATGACAGATATAAAGTATATATATACTGGATAGGCATCAATGTTATCTAGTCGAGCTTTACGGAAGGCGTTAATTAGAATTAAAATAATGCTTGCAAAATTTTGACTTTGCCTCTGGACTTCTACGATTCTCCGCAACTGTAAGCAGTTTCTTAGATATAAGCGTTTTCCAAAATCTCTCTGACTGTATCTCCAAAATGTACGAATGTAGTTATGAGCAGCTTGACGCTCACTGGTGGTTGCGTTCAGTGTCACGTGCGTATAACGCTGTGTGCACAGGGCCTTAGATTGCGCGTATGATATTTCCGTAAACACTATATTATGTAGGTACACATTATATTAGTACATTTTACCTCAGACAGTGCAGACAAATTCAGTCCTATAATATCTTAAAATTAAATGAAAAAAATTGCAATAGCTACGTAATATTAGTTGCCCATAATAAATTATGGGCAACTAATATTACGTAGCTATTGCAATACTAATATAAAATATTAATATTCTAACTAGATAAATTTATTGATTAAAAAATATTAAAATTATTTTAGTGTAAAATATATTAATGTGTAAGAAAATAGTTAAAAATAATTAAAAATGATTCAAGAGAAGTTTGAGTTAGAAGTAGAGTCGTCGATGACGCAACCAACATGGAGGATCATGAAGAATGTCGTGATTGTTAGCATAGCGTTCACTCTGCACTTCACTGGTTATAACGTGAGTCTATAACGTCCATTTAGTATATTTAATATATAGTAAGACAGACGCAGCGATGAAGCCGCGATAATCTAGTGGGAGGTCGTTGACCTCTGCGTGGCAAACCAACGATCTCTCGACCCGAGGGTCCTAAGGCACGCAACTCTGATTTTTTGAAGTTATGTCCATATTAACATATTTAATTATCCCTTGCTTTAATGGTGAACGAAAACATCGTGAGGGAACCTGCATATCTGAGAGTTCTCCATAATGTTTTCGAAGATATGTGAAGTGGCCTACCCTGAGAAGAGTCTCAGGGTAGGCCAATTCACATATCTAGGCCTCTGCCTATGCCCAGCAGTTGGTCTTTTTCTACCCTTTCGGCTAACCGGCTATCAATAACTAACCAATGAATGAATTACCTATATCCATAAAATATAACTTAGGTCCTGTGACACTATCGCCGAGGACTACACAGGTCATATAAGTATGGATATTTATGTATGTATCAGTTACAAGTTGTAGAGAAATAATAAATAGATTCTGACAGTAAATAACTTGTCAACGAACTTCTTAAGCCGGCTTATTTTGCTAATCTTGGCTGATCTATGTTTGCCCTGCCTTTGAAAGAGTCTATTTATGTATATTTAGGAAACATACAGAACAATGTTACATGTATAATTATATAAATTCATTATACACTATTCAGTTAACTTTCCACTGATAAAAAATACATTTAGAAAAGATTCAAAAGAAATATTGACTGAATATAAAATTGTGATTGTCAACAGACAGCCATTAAATAATAAAATCAGAGTAATAAATATGGAGGAAAAGGGTGTGATGTCCCTCCCACACAAAGGGAGGATCCGCTGACCAGGCTGGTTGATCGTGCCTGGCGGGCCGCGGCTCGACAGTTAATGTCGGGAGCTTGTATATATACTTAGTCTTTGTGTAAATGTTATTTGTGCTATTCAGAATTGCATGACGACATATTAAGCGCGATTGTATCGCTATCTGTTAAATGTAGGCGGAACTTCTTCGTCTGTGCGGAGTCGCCACAATAAACAGTTGATTAGAATTCAACAATTGAATTAGAGCTTCACTTAAGGAGTCTAACGATACTGAAAGTCTAAATGGATGTTGGAGATCTTCTGGATGTAAAACTTAAAAGAATGACAAATAAAAGTCCTTGAACCATAATTGATTCTATCGAAAAATAATTACTATTTCAAAATATACAATAGAAAACTAATTGTAGGGTACTGTGAATATACAAAGCTCCATCAATGCGGCAGCGGGTCTCGGCACAGCATCTCTAGCGGCTGTGTACGCGGGACTCATCTTTTCAAATATATTTTTGCCGACTGCAGTAATCAAGTAAGTTATACTGCGTTTTGTATTCAAATTTGGTGTCAGTCTTGCGGTCAGGGTGAAAGATTGTGAAAGTCTAATCAACGACGTGTCAAAATCAATCAATTAAATGATTTGCTTGGCTGTTGCTAATTCAGTTAGTCAATCACTGCTACATATAGTACTAACACTTGCGCGTGACTCGACCCGCTTGGTATCTACATGAATATAACCTCGGCTACAACTTTGACCTTGGCTACGACCTTGATATCGTGACGACTTTGACCTCGGCTGCGATTTCGACCTCGGGTACGACTTTGACCTTGGCTACGACTTTGACCTCGGCAACGAATATAACCTCGGCTATGACTTTGACCTCGGTTACGAATATAACCTCGGCTATGACATTGACCTCGGTTACGACTTTAACTTCTGCTACGAATATAACCTCGGCTACTACTTTGACCTCGTCTACGAATATAACATTGGCTACGTAAGTAACCTATGTCCTTTCCAAGGTTTTAAACTACCTCTGTATCAAATTTCAATCAAATCGGTTGAGTGGATTAGTCGTGAGCCGTGAATAGGTAACAGACAGAGTTACTTTCGAATTAATAACATTAGTAAAGATTGATCTACCTTTCAGAAAAGATAATCAGTACAAAAATTAGTTAATATACGGTCAAATGCATATTAACAGTTGTGAGTGACTAAACGTCGATGATTCGACTTTGGAAACCGGTTGTTAATCTTTCACCCTGACCGCAAGTCTATCACAAAATTTGGCTACAAAAAGCAGTAATCTAGTAATTAATAGAACACATAAACGTTTAAATGCACGTGAGCATGTTAGTACGAATGCTCGCACACAGAATAATATAATTAACGGATTTCTAAACGGACAATATTTTTATTGCAATATGTGCCTACGATGTTTTCAAGTACAGTCCGGCTAAAGCAACAACATTATTCTTTGAATGACTTTGATGCAAATTCCTAACTAATATTATAAATGCGAAAGTGAGTTTCTTTGTTTGTTTGCTACGCTTTCACGGCTTAACTACTTGTCTAAAATATTATTACTTTTTCGTCCCAGCATATTTTGCATTTCACAATAGATATGTTTTACAGACATAGCGATATCTTAAATAATATTATATATTCGAACATGAGTTTAGTTGTAACGCTTTCACGACGAAATAAATAAATAAATAGATTACCTTTACCCGATTAACAAGAACTATGCCCGAGGGGTAGAAATTTATTGATAATATCTAGTTTAACGTGTGCGAAGCCGCGGGCAAAATCTAGTATTATACATATAATATGGCTGTTATTGCCAATTAGTACTGTGGCTACACATTGCTGTAAAAATAATGCCTGTTTAGAAGACCTAAGTACCTAATAATATACCAATAGCTATGACCAATAGCTTGTAAGACCAAGTAATTTATGATGCTACGATATCTATATCTACTCTACTAATATTGTAAAGAAGAAAGGTTTGATGTTTGTTTGTTTGTAACGATTAAACTCAAAAACTATACAATCGTATTTTTTTTAAATATCTCAATATTAGAAAACTGTATTATCACCGATTAACATAGGATATAATTATAAGTACTGTTACTTCTGTTTTTTTTTCTACTTTTTAACGTGGGGGAATGCATTGACGCATATATCTCCGCTGGACAGGGGAGCGGAGAGGTTATGTCAGGCTCACCCGAGAAAAGATGGAACGTCCCCCCGGGTACTACCGGCTAAACCTATCACGGTGTGCCAACTCGCTGCCTTGAATGGTACCCACCATGGTCGCTGGAACTGAAACTACATCAGCGACCCACCCAGCAGTTTCCAACACAGGCAAGAAATGCCTGCGGATGACGACTCCTGGGTGACCCCAGCATGACAAAGGGCGTCACTCCGACTCAATGGCTGGCGGACGGGAGATCCCCGTTCTCCCGCCCGCGGCCTATACTATGGCGGCATCAGACGCGCATAGGCGCGCCTGCGCCGCTCGGTCCGCCGTCGGCGGCGGCTCGGATCCGCAAGGATACTCTCCTCACGGATCCGCTCCGCCACCTCCTTCCGCTAGATAACGTCCTTGCAGAAGGATGCGACCGCGGTTCCTTGTACCAGTTACTACCTCTGGGAAGGGACGAACACCCGTCTCCTCCTATACTAAAGACATCACTTTAAACGTTTCGGCGAGCACTTCCGCTTCCAAGTCCCACGGAGTTCCAGCCAAAGTGCAGGCTGCGTCGGCCGACACCGTGCGGTATCCGCGTATGACCCTGACCGCCATGACTCTTTGCGATTTCCGCAAGAGAGCCCTACACTGGGCGGTCCGGGAGTCCACCTACACCGGTGCGCCGTAAAGTGCCAGCGACCGGACAACCTCCGTATAGAGCCGACGACAAAGACGCTGGGCCCGCCCAAGTTTGGCAAGAGCCGCCTAAGAACGGACGCAGCGTCAAGGAGCCTCGGAACGAGACGGCTGAAGTGCTCCTTGAAACGCCATCGCCCTTCTAGTACCAGGCCGAAGTACTTCATATGGGGCTGGACTGGTACACTAACCGAGCCCACCACTATCGAGGCGCCGCTGGGTGGCTTGCAACGGGGCCCATGAAAAACTATGGCCTCCGTTTTGGATATAGTAACCCTCAAACCTAGCGCCTCGATACGCCCGATCGCCTGAGACACTCCCACGGTGGCCAGGCGGGCTGCCTCCTCGAAGTTACCACCTCGGGCTGTGACGAGAGTGTCGTCAGCATAGCTGATGACATTCAGCCCGGGGGATTGAATACCACGTAGGGCCCAGTCAAACCCGATGTCCCACAGGAGCGGACCAAGAACAGAGCACTGCGGGACACCGCACGACATGGGCGCCACCAAACTTCGCCACCTACTTCGAGGAGGACACTTCTTCCTCTTAGGTAGTCTGCCACCAGCTGCTCCAGGTACAAGGGCACTCTGTGATATCTGAGCGCCTACCGGATACAGCTAAATGGTAGACTGTTGAAAGCGTTGGCGATGTCCAAAGACACCGCCAACAGCACGCCGTCACCGGCGACCGCCTCTTCGGCCACGGCCTTCAGACACATAACAGCTCCGACCGTCGAACGCCCTGGATGAAATCCATACTGGGCATCCGACAAGTCGGGTCCCATCGTACTCAAATGCTGAAAGTACTGTTACTCCTAACCTAAACTACTTTTTGCGAGCGAAGTCGCGGGAAAAATCTAGTTAATAAAATTAGCTGATTGCAATTTTCATGTTTTCAGATGGCTGGGAACAAAATGGACAATATTTTTTTCGTGTTTGACATATATTCCGTATATAGTCGGTCAGATGCTCCCTAAGTTCTACATTTTGATACCAGCTGGGTTTATCGTTGGATTAGGTGCGGGCCCACTCTGGTGCGCTCAGGGCACCTATATTGCTATGGTAAGTAGATCCTGGGATCATAGTTCGTAGATCAATCGCACTGAAGTCATTTTCTCGAAGGGATTAAGATCAAATTTAATAAAAACCTTTAGTTTGCGACGCAAGGACTTTAACTGCGAGCAATCGATTGCGGTGAGAGTTTAATGCTCGCAAGGAATTACTCTATGATCTTTATGAGATTAGTCTTTCGTTTAAAGAAAATGTACATTTTCATGTTTAGTTATGAACTGTATGTTTTGTTAAATAAATGTATAGCATGTTATATCTATACCACAATCATGATAACACAATTGCTATCTGCAAAACTTGCCCAGCTTTCATACTGGCTTTAGATTAATCTAATATTGTCTTTCGTTAACGTGCGTTATACATTGAAATTAAACTGTTTTATACGGATTTATTGAATTGTTTATTTTTAAACACTAATATTACATAATTTTGAATCTAGTAAATTTCAACTATTAAACCTTATTACTACTTAAGCTATTTTTATTATTAATCTATTTAGATCTTTGTGTAGATATTTTCCTGACCTGAGACCTGCTCAAAAGTAGCCGAAACGTCAGGAAATGTGTAAACCTAAACCTATATCTAAATAGTTTAGTCTTTCTGCCGTCATGTTTGTTGAGGGCATTGCCATGATCTTCTTTAAACGTGGATTAAAGAAATCCGGAATTTAATCTACAGGATTTTAATTTAATGTGTATTTTTAATTAAACAGTTTTAAACTAATTAGTCCTATTCACATTTGTTCATTGCAGGCAGCGGACGCCCACAGCCTGGTCTCAAATACACCATCTAAAGAGTTACTGGTGCGTCTCTTGGGACTCTTCTATGTGATATATCCAACTAATCAGATCTGGGGCAACCTTATTTCTTCATTGGGTAAGTCTTTTTAATGTATAGGTACTTAGATGATTTCATTTACGTAGGCGTGATGTTGTATTAGTATTAAATGGTAGTTTAAATCTAATTAACATAAGCATATATAAAACATTATACTGTCATTACGCCAAAAATATTTTGAGCAAGCTTTCTTGTACTGCCAGTAAATTACTATTATTGCAGGCCAAAATTCTAGTCTGAAATACACAGTATCCGCTTAGGCGGAAGTGCGGAACTGTTAAGTTCACAACACTTCATCGTTCCGTTGCAGTGTGCATGTACAGTGAGCTGCAAAATTGCATACCCATTTCAAAGCTAAACGATTGGATTTATACAGTGGGTAGTTTATTTTATAGATATTTTCGATGACTCCCCATTCTGTTCTAACGCAAACATTATTCTATCCCTGTGTTCGAGTGTCTTTTCGGTTGAGATTATAATTTCTTATAAATTTCTCCTATTTGATAAAATGAGTACGCGTTGTAATATTTCTAAAACAACGCCATCTAGTTCATTCATATTCATTCAAATTCGAGTGTTTACAGGATTTTGCACCTTAAGATATCCATGCATTATTACAGGTGACTGTACTTCCTACTTGTGTCAATGAATTCGGTCGTATTGCTGTCATAGCGTTGACACGCTGCGGTCGTGATAGCTATATTTGATTAAATTCTACTGACGTGTAAGACTCTGATCTGGCAAGAGAACGTCCGTGGAGGTTAGCCATACAGAGTTGCCTTATGTCTTTCTTTTGTCTTTTTTGAGAAAGATAACCTCCCACACTAGGAATAATTCCTGTATCGCGGGGGACTTTACAATCATTTAAACAACGGACACGAAGAATATCCAGACTCGGAACAACCATTTGCGGACCACACAATTTATTTGTCTCATGTAGGATTTGAACCCACAGCACTCGGCATGGTGACAGTGGCGAAGTGACCATTGAAGCCACCGCCATCCTTGCAGTCTATATTCTTGGTCCATCTTTTTTCGGTCAGTGTCGTCATCAACTAGTTGTTTGAAGATCATTTGCTAACGAGTGTGGTGTTGTTATCAGTGCTGTCATCAGGCAACAACACAGCAGCAGAAACGAGCATTAATGAGACGATGATCCCGATACTGTGTGGTGCCAACTTCCTTCCCACTTCTGATGATCAAGATGCATTGTCGCCACAACCACCAGCGAAAATACAGATGCTTGCAGGTAGAAAGCTTATAAATGTTTACCTAATGTGTTAGAGTGGTCGAGATGAACCTGAAAGCTTTATTTTATAGTTAAGTTTATGAGTTTATGAAATATATTGTGTCTGGGTGCCGAAGCACGGCCGTAGGTCAAGTACATATGTATACCTATATGTATGTTTTTGTTTATAAATTATCTACTGCCGCACTAGAAACCAATCCTGTGTCACCGGGGACTTTACGCTAGGCTAGAAACAACTATTTGTAGATCACACAAATTTTTGTCCGGTTGGAGATCGAACACACAATACACAGGCACAGTGGTAATGGCACAGCGGATTGTCCAAGAAAATAGATATTGATAATATCTTATAAGTAATAAAAGCCGCACCCCTTTTGCTGAATGTGCTGAGTTTAGTTTCGTAAAAATGGATTTATATTTAGAACGTTATTCAAAAACTAGAAACGTTAGAAACACACTATTTAATATTTAAGATGATATTTAAATTTTTATTTTCCGTTGTCGCATGTTTTATAACGGCCAAATATATGAATCAAAACTATTGTAAAATATAGTATACCATACTATATTTGACGCAACAAACTATATAATAATGTTTATATAGGTACATGCGTCGTAATGAGTAGTCTTGATTTTACGTTCTTTGACTCAGAACAATGATACTCAACCATTGCTACTTTTTGATAATGATGAATTTGTTATTTTCAGGCATTTACTTAGCTTGCATTACAGCTGCAGTATTGTTAGTCGCCATTGGACTGGATTCTATGAACAGGTAATAACAAATATTACATGCATATCAGATTCAGAAGTATATACATACTTCTGACATCTAGTCTGGTCAGGCGAAGGGTCAGAATATATTAGGTCGTTATATGCTAATGTATTTATTTATTTTACTGTTAATCGTCCACATTCGGACTGGTCGCGGACGCAGCGATGAAGAGCGATATATTCTCCCGTTTGTACAAAGCAATTTGATCTAAAACGCATCAAAAGACTACGATCAAGGCAAATGCATTTTTGTTTCACACTAATTTGATTGTTTATTAATTATTTTATGTCTTGTGCGTAACGCTCAAGTCTTAGTAATAAAAATATACGAATGTCTATAAATAAAATGAAATAACCGATATATTAACCGATTTTTAGTATTTATTTATGTAAGTGTATGGGCTCTAAATGGTTTTCAACCATTCAAGTCACCTGGTCCAGACATGGTTTATCCCATTATCCTACAGCAGGGAGCTGCACTCTTGGTTTCGCATTTGTGCAGATTATACAGAGCCTTCATAGCATTTGGATATATTCCAAAGATATGGAGGCGTGTTAAAGTCATCTACATACCGAAACCGGGCAAAGCAGACTACGAAGAAGCCAAGGCATACAGATCTATCAGTCTTGAGTCGTTCTTCCTGAAAGCCCTGGAGAAGTTAGTAGATAGACATGTCAGGGAGGGAGCGTTATGGAAATTCCCCCTCCACAGGCTACAATGTGCCTACCAGTCGGGAAAATCCACTGAGACGGCACTACATTTTGTGGTAAATAAGGCAGAACATGCATTAGATAACCGGGAAGTATGCATTGCTGCATTCCTGGATATTGAAGGAGCCTTCGATCGGACCACCTTTGAAGCCATTAGTGTGGCATCGGTAAATTACGGCATAGAGCCAACCATTTGCAGGTGGATCGATTGTATGCTCAGGGGTAGAATCATAAGGTCTGAGTTGTTAGAAGATGAAATGTATGCTACGACAACCAAGGGCTGCCCTCAGGGTGGAGTACTCTCACCACTCTTATGGTGCTTGGTAGTCAATTCACTCCTAGAACAACTCAACAAAGGTCCGTACTTAACGGTTGGATATGCGGATGACTTGGTGATACTCGTAAATGGAAAGTTTCCGAGTACGGTATCTAGTCTTATGCAGAAGGCCCTGATTATGGTCGAAAAATGGTGCAGCAGCAATCATTTATCGATCAACCCAGGGAAAACTACTGTCGTGCCGTTTACTAGGAAGAGGGATCTCACGGAGTTGGGAACTCTCTCCATGTATGGTACGCAGTTACATTGGTCCACGGAGGTGAAATATCTAGGCATGACCTTAGATAGCAAACTAACGTGGAAACCTCATGTAGACAAAGTCATAGTAAAGGCCCAGCGGGTCTTTGGCATGATTCGATCTACTTATGGGAAGACCTGGGGGCTAAAGCCCAAGGTTATCAAGTGGCTATACATGATGATGATAAGACCCATACTCACGTATGGAAGCATTGTCTGGTGGCCAAGAACCAAACTAGCTACATGCAGGAACGCGCTGTCGAAGGTGCAGCGATTGGCCTGCATGGCTATAACAGGGGCGTTTCCGACCACGCCAGCGGCAGCGTTAGGGGTCCTGCTGGATCTAATGCCGCTACACATTGTTGTCGAGTCAGAGGCGATAAAGGCGCTACATAGGCTATCTGTGCATGGGCTGTGGAGCGTCAATATGCCGGTAACTCGACACACAAAATTGGAGATCTCAAAAGATCTCAAAAGGATTATGAGCATGGGATGCGACAAAATGTAACCATTGCACATATTCAAAAAGAATTTTAAGATAAAGGTCCCCACGAGGGACGAATGGAGACAAGGTTTACAATCCCCTGACAAGTGTTGTCTCAACTGGTTCACTGATGGTTCCAAAATGGAAACAGGATCGGGCGCTGGTATCTATGCCAACGACTGTAAGGTGAGCCAAAGCATGGGCAAATATGCAACGGTCTTCCAAGCGGAAACCTATGCTATAATTGCCTGTGCCCAGGAGAATATCAACAGTGGTGTCACTGACAGGACTGTGTATATTCTCAGTGACAGTCAAGCTGCTCTCAAGGCTCTGGGCTCGTGTAGGGTGGACTCCAGACTGGTCCTGAACTGTGTTAAGCTCCTTAACAAACTAGGCAGGAAGAACACAGTCAGACTGGTGTGGGTTCCAGGGCATGCAGGAGTGCAGGGCAATGAGGAAGCTGATGAATTAGCCAGAAAGGGCTCGGAGCAACTGTTTGTGGGCCCCGAGCTATTCGTGGGACTCTCTGAGAGCACCGTAAAGGCAGCTTTGAATGCTCACGGCAATGAAAAACACAGGCTAGAGTGGATGGCCCTTAGGGGTCTGGAACACTCCAAGAAATTCATTGCAAATGGAGCCACAGGCTTCACCCGGAGGTTCTGCGGGTATAGCAAGAGTCAAATGCGCCTGCTCACAGGAGCGTTCACTGGCCATTTTGGCACCAAAGACTTCCTGTGCAGATTGAGATTAACACACGACTCGATCTGCAGAGCCTGTGGTGAACAGGACGAGTTCATATCGCACCTACTGTGTGAATGCGACGCGTTGGCTGGACTTAGGATGGGTCTGATGGGATTGGCATATCCAAACCCTGAAGACTTTAGGCTTCTCCCTCTGAATTGTACACTGCAGCTAATGCAGTACATTCATAAGGAGATAGCTAAAGGATGAATCTTGGGGCTGACACAAAAGATCCCACTGGGTCGAAGTGTCGCCGGTCAGTACAGACTGGCCCCCACACACAAGATAAGATAAGATATGTAAGTGTATATTTCTAGATATACAATGAACGAATGTCAAACAGTAGAATAATGTAAATTCATATTATAATGTATGTTTTCGTCCAATTGTCGATAATGGTTATGGTCTGTAATTTCGACCACTGGGCGAACACTGCTATACTTAAATATGGCAATCTTATTTGTGGAGGTATTATTGTTTCTTTATTAAACTACAATTTCCACCTTAGTAATTATTCCTGTGTCGCGGGGGACAACGGCCCCAAAGAAAATTTAGATTCGAAATAACCATTTGTGTATGACACAATTTTTGGTTCCGTGTGGAATTCGAACCCACAACACTCGGTGCAGTGGCAGTGACCACTTAAACCACTACCATCCATGCAGTTGAAACATATACACTTAAGCTTATATTCAGGTTCATAGACACTAATAGGCAGATGAAACATTCATGGAAACTTTTAAGGAAGGATAATTCAAAAGAATCTGAAGGTGGACAATCAGCGTTCGCACTGCTCGCTGTGACCTTAAAGCATTGTGCTCAACCCACGCAACTGTTGCTCATCGTCATCAACATCTTCATCGGTCTCCATCAGGCGTGCTTCGGCGCTGATTTTACTGCTGTAAGTTTATCTTTTAACGTAGTATGACAACTGTATTTATCCAGTTGCTGAGATCTTAATCTATATCTATACTAATATTATAAATAGGAAATATTCGTTTTTTGTTTGTTTGTTTGTAAGGGTTTAACTCAAAAACTACTCAAACGATTTTTATCAACATATTAATTAGGTAATTTTCTAAAACGCAGTCAACCCCGATGAGCAGGCAACGATCTCCCTAATTATACTTAATTAATTATAGCTTGCGTGCGGTCAATGGGCACAGGTACGATGCTTCGGATCTAACTACAATTAGGTGCGCATCTTATATGCGTTTGTTTGGGATTAATAGTAATACGTTGTCTTGAGTTATTTTAACGATACAATTATGAAAAATATACACCATACTGAAGCAATGCACGTTATTAAATCAGCACCTTGTATTTATGAAGCAGTTATAATATAGTTAAAGGTATGATTGTACATACATTTCCGTCAAGTACATTAAATAAACTCAGACAAGGTGTATCAGAAATCTTGGGTCATAGATTTCCTTTCCACAAGTCCGAATATGTAGCTGAAGACAATAGAATTGAATGAATGAATTGAGATTATTCAATTACCATTAGTATATTCCACAAGACTACGTAAAAGTACTTAAATAAAATAACTGGATTTTAGTTCTTTGCTAGATAGCAACACTATATGTTTAGAATAGGACATCAAAACCTGTATAATGTATAAACTAAAATGCGTAGTAAAACTTTATAAAACATATATGTTGTTCTCCAGTCGTTCATATCATGCGCTGTCGGCACGGGTTCCGTTGGCTTCGTCCTAATGATGTATGGCATCTCCGATGCTGTAGGATGTTTCGTCACCGGCTATTTGGTAAAGGTATGGAACATTTATATTATATTTTCTAATCACAGTTGTGGTGGTCACACACTCAGAGTGAAAAAGAAGAGTGTCGCTCTGATATCGCTGAACGTTGCAATATATACTAAGTGACTTTCTTTGAAAGTAACGCGTCGTGTTCAAGAAATAATTGCAGTGTTAGTGACATTACACATACTTAAACAACGGACACAAAGAAAAGAAAAAAGAAAGAAAACATTATTTATTGCCACAAAGACTACTACATAGGTTAGTAATAACTACATAGGTTATTATTATAAAAAGTAAAATAAAATAAAATAAAACACATATAAGAAGAGAGAATACATAGTTATTGTGACAAACTCGGAATAATTATTTGTGGATCACACAAACTTTTATCCTGTGTGCTAAACAAACCCACAACACTTAGATCACACAAACTTTTATCCTGTGTGTTAAAGAAACCCACACACAACACTCAGCGTAATAACAGTAGCGAGGTGACCGCCTAAACCACCACGCCATCCTACATGGATACATAGTAAGTATATAAATGCATAGCTAACGCTTTGTTAATTTAATACATTTCATATATAATGTGTTAGGTACTTAGTTCACAGAGTAACCCTTATGAAAGTCTGTGTCACGTATTTTTATTTCATTGCTATGCAGTAAGTTTTTGTTTATCTGTATATGGGTAAATCGTATAAGAAAACTGATTCATAAAGACGTAAGTTACGCCCGCTGCGATCACTATCTGTCTGTCTGTTCGCGATAATCTCAAAAAGTACTGAACAGATTTTAATGGTTTTCACTAATAGACAGATTGATTTATTGTGCCATATAAAAATTCTCTCGTTTTGTGCTTGTTTTAGATGTTCGGTCGCTTACCTCTCATAGTGTGTGCGCTGTTCGTTCACGGGGGACTGTTCGTCACATTGTTGATATGGCGGCCGCACGCAGGAGACGTGTATCTCATGTACATCATCGCTGGAGTGTGGGGTCTCTGCGACTCCGTGTGGACTGTGCAGATATCTGGTAATTGTTCTTATGTATTCCTAGATTTTACATGCATAAATTTAGGATAGGTTAGGTCAGTAACAGTACTTTTTCCTAGATGAAAGGTACCCTATGTCCTTTTGTGAACCCTTGAGAACGCGTATGTTAAATTTTATAATGATCAGTCAAGTAAATAAGGCGTGCAAGGGTAACAAACTAAGAAACAAGCTAACTTAGGATTGTGGGGGAGTCAAATACCACGTATTTGTGAGAAGATATTTAGATATTATTGAATATTAATAGAATTACAAACTTAATTAAAGTTAATTATTAAGTTCGTTCTCAAAGTGTCTTTTAATATCATTTGGCGGATGCTTGCGACCGGCCTTCTGCCACGACCCGACGCCGCTGTAGCAACGGGCGCCCCCCGTCATGACACTTATGACACGTAGTTCAGCTTCCTACCAATAACATCAATGGATGCTGTATTGTACAAGCTTTAAAATAGAGAGAGTTCCCTAGCAAAGATTTTCCAAATAAGAGACCATTTAACAAAGATATTGGTGAATCCTATATTGAAACGGTAATTACTGAACTAATTCAAATAATTGTTTTATTAATTAAAAGCTACCGTATTTCTGAATAAAATATGCGATGTTTAGTGTAATTATAACAAATGAGCGAAGCCGCTGTCAGTCGCTGACGATTCACAACGGTTAGGCGACGGTTTTATTGTGTATACTGAATTTTCCATTATTGTTAAGCTACTTGTCAAAATTGTGTAAAGAACTTTTATTTACTATGACTATGACCATAAACACTATATATTCAATATAAGGCGCAAAATCCATAATGAGTAGTTATTTTTAATGCGTAAGTAACATTTCTACACGTAGTATACACAGCGACGCATCAACAACCTAAACTGTTTGGAGTTTGAACTATTAGAAGTTGAACGCTGCGAATCGTGCGAGAATGTGCGTTACATTTTTGTTACGCTCTATCCTTACCATTACATCGACACCATTATGCACTGTCCCTTTCAGACAATTCTCTATTTTGTATGTAGCGTAGTTATGCGTATATAGGGTGTCTAACTTGATGTGTAGCCGTGTGTACGAATTATATAATAATATTAACCCTGTGTATATAAACTGTGCCACTGCTAAGCACAGGCCTCTTCTCGTTGTGAGAAGGGTTAGGCCATTGTCCACCACGCTGGTCCATATCTCACATATCTTCTCGGACTTCACATATGGTGGAACATTACGGTGAACTCTCAGATATGCAGGTTGCCTTACAAATGCCTTCATCGTTAAATTAAGAGATTTAAACGGACATATCTTGAAAAGTCGGAGGTGCCTGCCTTGGGACCGAACCTGAGACATCTGCGTAGTAGTTCAATGGTCCCTCACTAGGCTATCGCTAATTATATGCCTTTTATTTAAACATTTATGTTCAGTATTCAAAATTAATGATATCATAGAAAATAATATCCTTAGCGTTCTCTATTGTATTCTGATGATCTTCTCCAGGTTTCTACGGCATCTTATTCGCCGGTAAAGAAGAGGCGGCGTTTTCTAACTATAGACTCTGGGAATCCATCGGATATATCATCGCGTTCACCATATCCCCGCTTGTGAGAACAAAATACAAGATCTATCTGTTGCTCGGAATGATGACGACAGGAACTCTCGGATATCTCATAGTAGAGTACCAGCAGTTCAGGCTAAAGGGGAAAGTGGAAGTATTGGAAAATAAAGAAGAAGCACCCATGATGAAAGCCGAGCAATAGTGTAAACATGGCGTATCTAGGGCTATTTTCCAGGAGACCATGTCGTTAAGCAGCGATGGCCTACGTACCCCAAAGTTTTGAGTCTAAAACATAACGTTCTGAGCCAGGCACCAGACTTTCTGACCATAATTCTGAGGTACGTATGCCAATGAGTGTAAATACTAATTATTTCAAATAAATGAGTTGTACTATTGTAGAAATATTTTAATTCATACGAGATGACTATACCTCTGAAGTATATTTCACCAGCTGTTCTGCAGGTCCCAATTAATATGTAGTAACTAGTACTGTTTGTTATGAAAACGTGGATAGCTTCTGATATTTGAAAAGCCCTAGCAATAAGCGGCAAATGAATACATATGCACGGTTCACCTGACTTCCCCTTTATATGTATAGGTACGCCAAGACTTAAACCCATTTTCTGGTATGGAGATAACTTAAAAATTATGCTTATATTGCTAATGAATAGCTGATAGTAGTTACTATTTTTAAACACTAAACTTATATGGTAAGGAGGGCAGAGCAGAAGTAGTCTACCTTTGTAATAAAGACTTATCGAATTACATTAAGTATTGTATATGGATATAATTTTAGACCAACAAAACTAAATCTTCTGCAAGCAGCAAAATATGTATAGGTACCCATTTCTCGATATTCTAACTTGATATTTCACTCGAGCTGACGTCACAACTATATAAATGTATTAAAAACCATAGTTACTACATCTCAACTCATACAACTCAGATCACGTACGACGTAGATACATACAAGTGAGAAGGAGGCAATACAACAACTACTTTATATTAACCTGCCTATAGCTGCTTGCGTACCTACTTATTTACATAAGAGATTTACCAAATGTATGAATTAACATAATATTTGTTTCTGAACGGCCATCAGTTCTACTATAAGACATTTCAAGGTTATCTATTAATTACCGGACGCCCTGTATAAATAAATGTATTATTTTTGTTTTTTTTTATTTAACTACTGTGGCAAACAAGCATCCACCTGATGGTAAGTTGTTACCGTAGCGTATGGACGCCTAAAACACCAGAGGCATCACTTGCGCGTTGCCGACCCTTTGGGAAAGGGAGAAGAGAAATAGGAAGTAGGAGGGAGTAGGAATGGGAAGAGGGAAAGAGAGTGATTGGGCCTTCGGCACTCTCACTCACCGAGCGAAACACAACAGTAGGAATACTGCTATTTCACGTCGATATTCTGTGAGAGGGTAGTCCTTCCCTCGTCGAGCCGGTCCATTCATGCTGAAATCAGCAAGGCTCTACTACTCAAATTATAATAGCTGATACCATTTTACACGTGTAAATATTTGTTACTATGATAAACAAAGGTATTATGTAAGTATTAATTGACTTTGTTATTAATAAAGTATGATAAGAAATATCTTTATTGTAAAACAATAAAATTCAGTTTATATGAGTAATATATTTGATAGTGTAATTAGCTGGGGGTCTCTGTTTTCAACAGAGTTATATTAAATCGTATTAGGCGTTACTTGGTGAAAATCCATGGTAAATTATTGGGAAGAAAGGAACCCACCACGTATCCTCGGATTGGATTAGGACCGTTTGGCAATGAATTAGCGAGAGGCTTTTCTAATTTAGGGCTCGTTGTAGTGATTTTGTAAAGCATAATTCCACGTTTCTGGTTACATGGTTACATATACATAAGTTTAGGTTCTGTTCAGTTTTTATATTCGTCAATATAAGATTTAGCGATACGCCTTTATTTTTCATATACAAAGTCAATACTAGGAATACAATAAATTAATTGAGATAATCCATTTGTCGCAGGGATGCGGCGGTTTTAGTCGGTTCAGCCCAAATCCATCGTAGGGGCTGGATCCCGACATATCCCCATCGCCCGCCCCAAAACCGGTGATGGGGAATGTAATAGCACATTAACCGGCGTAAAAAAAAAAAAATGTAGCCATGTATGAGAGCCTAAGACGGTAATGTTATATTGAAAGCGCTAGAGTAGGTCAAAGATAAAATGAACATTAATACCGTTTATTGTCTGGTGTAAAACGAATTTTGTTTATAAAAGACGAATCATTATGCTATGTTTTATGGTATGTAAGTCAATATCTTCTTTAAAACTAACCATATTATGTATGTATAAAATATATACATATGTAGACGTAGATCTAAAATATTATTACATAATAAAGGCAATTTAGGATAGAAATAAAGGCAATTTAGTCCGAGTTGGGAAATATGGCAACCCTATGGCTCACCCTAAAGAAGATCTAGTTAGGCACAGACGTGCCTTGACTAGTCACATGAGTCTGAATACACGAATGTTTTTGCTGTTTTCATGTTTAATTTCTAGAATTTTAGGCAGGTTAATCTGTAATCTCTACTAATATTATTAATGCGAAAGTGACACTGTCTGTCTGTCTGTTACGCTTTCACGCCTAAATCACTGAACCGATTTTGATGAAATTTGGTACAGACATAGACTAGACTTAGGGAAAGGACATATGCCTTTTGTTGTAAAAAAGGGCATGAAGGGGTTGAAATAAGGGATTCGTCATATTCGAAGATAAAACCATGAGACTTTGTATTTAGGGACTTGATAAGAATACTTGGCAATAAGTAAACATTTGTTCCAGCGATTTAGAAATTTCGACGTAGATGGGTGGATGGGATGAAATGGGCGACGAAAGTTCGTATGGATGCCCAAACAAATCTATCTATTTTTACAATACGTGTATCTGTCATATACACGTCGCGCGAGCGCGGGACACGCCAAGCGCCATGCACAATGAAAGATGCGCCGGTGGCGGCGTAGCGCGACATAGTGAGGGAGTCTGTAACATTAGCAAAAGCGGTGACCGTGGAAAAATGTTGCAGCAGTGTAAGCTGTTGGTTTGGGACGAATGTACGATGTCCCACAAAAGATAGATCGAGGCACTATATTGCAACATCATGAGTTACCAGGGTATCATGGGAGGGATGGTGGTACTTTTAGCTGGTGACTTTAGACAGACCCTGCCGGTTATTACTAGGGGTACACTGGTAGATGAAATAAATGCCTGTTTGAAGGGTCTGTATTATGGGTACATGTAAAAAAGTTTTGTCTGCCTACAAATATGCAACTACAACTACACAACGATTCTCACGCAGGGCAATATGCGGCTGCTGTTCTAAAAGTCGGAGAAGATTGTATGCTAACAGAAAGTAACGACATGATTACACTAAGACGTGAATTCTATCAAATTATCCATAACACAGATGATTTAAATAATAATGTCTATCTACATCTACAAATAAGTATGGACAACCGAGAATGGTTATGTGACAGGTTAATTTTGGCGCTAACAAATGAGAGAATAGGCCAGATAATCGAACACATTATGTCAGATGTTGAGGAAGATGTTGTGTATCTCTCAGTAGACAATATTATGGACACTAAACAAGTGACATCGTACCCTATAGAGTTTCTTAACTCTTTAGAATTATCAGGAGTGCCTTCCCATAAGTTAAGCCTAAAAGTTGGTATTCCAGTTTTTTTTTAAATTTTTATTTTTTATTTTGCTCGTCTTAATGACCACACTCCACCTGATGGTAAGCAGTCGTGTGGTCTAAGAGCAGTGGCCAGTTCTGTTAATGAGAAATTTTGACGCACCAAGGCTATGTAATGGTACATGACAACAAATGACTCATCTAGGATGCATATTATAAAAGCTATAACCATGACTAGAATGGAAAAAGGAGAAAATGTTTTAATTCCCCGTATTCCGATAATTCCGACCGATTTGCCGTTTCAGTTTAAAAGAGTGCAGATTCCCCTAAAAGCAGCAATTACGATAATAATAAACAAAACTGAAATTAAACTACTATATACGGATTTTATCGCGTTGTTTATTTGACACTTTATTACAAAATTTTGAAAAACTGTTACACTACTATAATACTATTAAACTTTACTAATTTTTAAGCTAATAAAATTATTGAAACTATTAAAACTATTTATACTATTACTATACTATTTACTACTTATTTACTATTTACGCAGAATGAGCTCAAAGTATCATGAAGTCTAGCTGTGGTTTCCTTCTTCTTGGGTTTGACTATTTGAATTACTGGATCCCAAGCTGGTGGTACATTCCAACCATCTTCTCTATTGAAATTAGGATGTTTCTTGATTTCAATAGCCTCGCGAAGCATCCTTGGTAGGAATCGGTGTTCTTTAGCGAGCATCTGTGGTTTGTCAAATCTCAGGTAGTGGTTGGTCCCCTGTTGCACATGTTCACACACAGCAGACTTCAACGAGCGTTGGTGTTTTACATCAGCTATGTGTTCTTTTATGCGGGTGCGTATGCTTCTCTTGGTTTGACCAATGTATGAGAGTCCGCAGTCACAATCTATTTTATAGACCCCTGCATCTTGTAAAGGTAGTTGGCACTTGACGGATGGTAAAAATTGACTTATCTTCGTTGGCGGCTTGAAGTATGTGTTGATTGAAGCTCGCTTCAAGATGTAGCCAATCTTGTCAGTGACACCCTTTACATAAGGTAGTATAGCAGGCTGGCGCTCGACTGTGGCTGGCTTTTCTCGGGATCTGTGACAGCGGCGCGGCTGTTGGAGCTTGTTGTTTTGCAGTACTTGCTTGACATGTTGAAGCTCGGCGTCCAGGTGTTTCTTGTCACAGATCCCGTGGGCTCTCTGAAACAAAGACATTCCCACGGTAGCTAACTGTTTAGGATGGTGGTGAGATTCACCGTTTAAGTACCTATTTGTATGGGTCTTTTTCCTATACACAGTCTGGCTCAAAGTATGATCAGAATTCCTGATGACAAGGACATCTAAGAAAGCTAATGAATTATTTGCCTCTAATTCCATAGTAAATTGTATGTTGTTATTAATGGAATTAAGATGTTCTAGGAATACACTTACACTATCTGTTGGAAATATTGTAAAAGTATCATCTACAAACCTCTTATAACCACACACCCAGGATTTATAAACAACTCGATAAAATCCGTATATAGTAGTTTAATTTCAATGAATAACATTCGCGTAAACAGAAGACAATATTAAATAAACAAAACTGTTTTCCATGAGCATCTTTATGTGGCGTGTTCACGAGTATCAAACTCGCAAATTCTTTGTTTTAGCATAGGATGGAAAAACAAAAACGTAATTTATAAAAAAGCTATTTGCAGTAAACCAGAGCATTTATAAGCGAATTATTTGCAAAAAAAGTTTCTTAAAAATTAAAAATGCTGCCCAAAGTAACTATTCCACGCGGACGAAGTCGCGGGCAAAAGCTAGTATGTAATAAAACTACAAAGTAACTACGTTACTATTCGGATCAGCTGGGGTAGACTACGATATAATAATTAAACATTATGATTTAGACAAAAAACATGCCTCTTACTTGGTCATCTATAATTGAGTAATGTAGAAAGAAGACAGATTATATTAGAACTATATGAATTGCGTAGAACATTTTTGCAAAATTCCTTTATCGTTTAAGAATTCTTTTGATCGACTTATGAATAAAGACAAAGTATACTCATATTAAGAACAATAAATACTCTGTGCATCACATGGGTAGTTATCTCGTATAGGAATCGAATACGATGCAGCGAGGCTGCTGTTTGCCCACTGTGCTATTTGTGCAGTCAGACATACATAATATATGTATGTATATGTTTACGCTTATCCATCGGCGCGTTAGATAGAGGTTCTATTTGTTCTTTTGCTTTGTAGATGTTACGTATGTCTTCTCTAGTTTAAATATACTCTAAGAACGCGGCAACAGAAATATTCCATTATGATAAGAGCAAGCTGTTTGAGTTCATGATAATGTGTTCAAATGAAAGTCGACTATTTCTGGACGAGTATTTCTAATATCACACATAATTATCCTTACTTCCTTACTAATATTATAAATGCGAAAATGAGTTTGTTTGTTTGTTACGCTTTCACGCCTTAACTACTCAACCGATCAACATGAAATTTTGCATACACGTTGTCAGGGATACAGAATAGGACATAGGGTACCTTTCATCCAGAAAAAAGAACTGTTGCAAATCTAACCTAACCTACATTTACGCGAGCGAAGCCGCGGGTGAAAACTAGTAGTATATAAACATCACGATTACAGAATTACTAGGTATTGCTTTCTTAAAAAGAATTCTGTGAGTTTATATTTTGGTATATTATTATCAAGTTCAATTCAATAAAAAATAATATCAAAGGTTTTTTAATAAAAGTACATTCATACTAAGTATTTTTGGAGGCGTGCGTATAAATCTTTTTTTTAAAGTGTGTGCCGCGCGGTACTTCACAAACATTCAAACAACGAAAACAAAAATCACACAGACTCGTAACAACTGTTTGTGATTTATAGGTACATTTAAGGGAACAATTAATAAATGTATTTTTTTTTTCATTTATTATTTATTTCGGGGCTTTTGTCTCAACCAGACATATTAACCCCATCATACCTTTTGACATAAGTTAAACCATTTTAACATAAATTCTCTTCAGTATACTAACAGGTACATGTTAAAATAAAAATATAAAAAAAACTTTACAAATTGAGTAGGTACTGCTATCACATCACACATCTTTTTAGCAGCCTCTGAAGACGGTACAGCCAATATAGATTGCAGTAACCCCATATCTAATCTATTTAATTTAAATTCATTTAAAACTCGCTCTCGTTCAGTTCTATTTCGGACACAATCCATCAGCAAGTGTTGTACATCCTCAATTTGATTACAAAGAGAACAATTTGGTGAATCATTTTTTTTTTCATCATAATAAATGTATAAATCACAAACAGTTGTTACGAGTCTGGGTGATTTTTGTGTTCGTTGTTTGAATGTTTATGAAGTACCCCGCGGCACAGACTTAACCCTCAACACTAGGCGCAGTGGCAGTGGCTAGGCGAACACCTAAACCACTACGCCATCCGTGCATTCAACACGATCTAAAAGGTGCTTCTGTATTCCGACGACCATGACGCCTGTTTTATGGAAAGATAAGTCTTATGTAATCATGGCACTTATTGACATTATGTGATCTCGGCGAAAGCCTAGGTTTGCTCTTTAAATAAAAAGGAGTCTATTTATGAACTATATTGTTGATATTGCGATGCGATTGTAGTTGCTATCATATTTAAGTTGTATTTAGTAATAGAAAGACTGTTATATTATTAATATGTAATGAAAATTAAAATTGCTATGTTAGTGATAGCTAAAGAAATATTTATAATTATTTATTATTTACTCACAAAGAAATAAATCTCACCTACATTAAACGGGCAACAGTAAATGCTTATAAATTGTTCTGCAGTGAAATATAGTGTTAGAAAATTACCGCAGATAAAGTTATGGAGGATGGAATTAGGCCAAACGAAAAATGGAGGATCATGAAGAACGTTGTTGTGGTTACTGTTGCTTTTATGGTACACTTCATAGCCTACAGTGTGAGTATTTTCTTTTATATGAAGCTGGTCTACCTCTGACGTCACACGACGTACTATGCGTTGCACAGTATGGTGTTGAACGCGCCGGGCTTTTTACTAATTGGAAACTATAGTATACATAAAAATCCAGAATGCATGATGCAATAAGTTCGCGGGCTACATACGCGTTAGTAATGCGGTTTACTTGCGTGAGCATACAATTTGCGCAAATGCCTCCACTTGCGCATAAAGCTCATTTAAATCTATACTATAATATTATAAAGCTGAAGAGTTTGTTTGTTTGTTTGAACGCGCTAATCTCAGGAACTACTGGTTCGATTTGAAAAATTCTTTTATAGTGTTGGATAGCCTATTTATCGAGGAAGGCTATAGGCTATATAACATTACGCTACGACCCACGGGGTCGGCGCCATAAATTTATTATTAATATTAAGGACACGTGATTATAACAGCGCCTAAATATTAAGACATAAAATAGCTATTACATGGCATGATTATTTTTTAAGCATTTATGAGCGGTTAAGTGCCTCTGTAAGAGTCTAGCTAATAAGAGATACATACGTCTATTCTAATTACATGATTGTATATTTAACACTAATAGTTGTGACCATTTTTATATCCATAAAATTACAAACAGAAAGATTATTCAAAACATAAACCTGTTTTGTGTTGCAGGGCGCTGCTAATCTACAAAGCTCTATCAACTCTGAGGGTGGACTGGGCACAACATCGCTTGCAGTCGTGTATACTGCTGTCATTCTTTCCAATATGTTTTTACCAGCAATCTTTATAAGGTATTATTTTTGTTGTAGCGGTAATTATGCAGGTTAATGATTTGCTTATGTCGAATCAGTTAAACGTTAAATGTAAAATAATTAATATGTATTTAACTTGAATTTCATGGAGACAAAAGAAACTGTTGAAGCGATATCACATCACGTTCTCCACACTGTATATACTTATGAGCGCATTCTAGTTGTAATAAATCTATACTAATATTATAAAGCTGAAGAGTTTGTTTGTTTGGTTCAACGCACTAATCTCAGGAACTACTGATTTGAATTGAAAAATTATTTTAGTGTTGGATAGCCTATTTATCGAGGAAGGCTTTAGGTTATAGGCATCACGCTACGACTTACGTGGGCGAGGCAGTAATTAATATAAACGCGGGTGAAACCGCGGGCACATCTAGTAGTAGATAAAGTGGAACGTGAATAGCCATAACAGATTTAAAGTACAGCCAGCTCTACCATAGTGAGAACGGAGCGGCGGAGTCCAAAAAGCCGTCTTCGCCTCGGTAGTAACGACAAATAAATATATAGTTTATAACCTATGTGGCTGCTATAGTATTAATCTCGGTGTGGCTGATGCTAAAACTGAAGCTAAAATATCAGTTTAATAATTTTGCAGCCTGCATTGCTTAATTGTGTACGCTAACTCAAAAGCACTTTGAATTGCCTGCATAACGGACTTGAATAGATTCAGAAGTTTTTCGCTAGTACTGATCACGTAATGACGAAAAACCGCAGCAAATTTTCTCATAGTTATGACTTTAAAAATGACAATTCCGTCTCCGAACATAAGTAATTCCGTCAGCTGCCAATGCAAGCCAAAGATGGAGTTTTATATTTGGAATTCCATCACAGGCTGTCAATAAACACAAGCCAAAGATGATAAATCCGCAGTTTTAAACGATGCTCTAAGACGTCCAGAACCGGTACCACTTTAGTTAGTATTTTTGTATCATCTTATATTGGTGTTAAAAAACAAGGATATGTCTTCAACTAGTCAATAAAAACAAGTCTTTGTTTTTAATTTTACAATTCCGTCCGGTAAAACTATCCTACAAAATTGACAAAGAAAACAAAATTATAATGTTATCCACATTTACTTATTGCTATTTCCTATTGCAGATGTCTAGGCACAAAATGGACGTTATGCTTCTCTCTTGTTACCTACATGCCGTACATTTTGGCGCAATGGTATCCCAATTTCTACACGATGATACCGGCAGCGTTTTTAGTAGGTATGGGTGCTGGTCCACTTTGGTGTTCCAAGTGCACCTACCTCTCTCTGGTAAGACATTGCTGCATTCCTTTTTATTAATGGCAGGCTCACGATAGTTAGTCAAACTTTATTAGGCCAAGAGCCGGGTTTTTTTTTTGGAATATGTTCAGGGGTGTCCCTTGAATGTAAATCTAAGTGGGCGCGGCGGGGGAGGGGGGGGGGGGTCACTTCAGCCGCCATCTTAGAAAACACGTTTTATCGAATATCTCGCGAACCGCGCATCATACGATAAAAATTGTAGAGATCATTATTGTAGATAATAATATTTGCCATCTTTTTTATTTGAAACTAGTTAATGGTCAATGATAAATTAAAAATACCTAATGGTAACTGAATTGTAGAGCATGAAATTACCTATAAATTTTATTAGAAACTTTTTCCCGTAGCATTTGTAGTTTAACATTATACATATCTATATATATATATATATATATATATATATATATAAATCTTCTGTGCGTGTCTTTGTAATTAAACTCCTCCTAAACGGCTGGACCGATTTTGATGAAATTTTTTGTGTGTTCGAGTGGATTCGAGAATGGTTTAGATTTGGTTTGTTTTCATTTTTTTTTCGTGTGTACAGGACAAAGTCTGTTTCTGTGTCGCGGGAGACTTTACAAACACTCAAACAACGGACACAAAAAACAACCAGACGCGGAACAAACATTTGAGGATCACACAAAGTTTTGTCTTGTGTGGGATTTGAACCCACAACACTGCGCAATGGCAGTGGCGAGGCGACCACTTAACCCAATACGCTATCCGTGCAGTCAAAGTTATAACAGTTATGTTATAATATATTCCTTATTGCAGGTTGCGGAAGCACACAGCACGATATCCAAGATTCCACCTGGGACGCTTCTATTGCGTTTTTTAGGACTCTTCTTTATGATATTTCAGATGAATCAAATTTGGGGGAATCTCATATCGTCCTTAGGTAAGTGACGTAAAGAGCAATAATGAAAATAGGCAGCTTTATATATTACTATATACTATTGTGGTTTACTGGTTAGATGGTTTATATTTACGTAACGTACATACTGTATCATATTATGTTGTGTTTTCCAGTGCTATCGTCAGGCAACAATTTGGCAGCAGTGACATCAGTGAATGAAACAATGATCCCTCAGGTTTGCGGAGTCAATTTCCTCGCAAGCTCGGCGGATGCTGCAGATGTGTTTGTTACCCAACCGCCTGAGAAAATACAGATGATTACAGGTGATATATAAGATCGACCGTTCAGTATCATAATGTTAGAGAAAACAAAATATCGGTGTAAAACTGTGAGGCTTATATTATTATTATTATGGTTTATAAAATATTTCAAATCTCAGCTTAATGCTGGTGAGTGTGAACCTATCACGGGCTTATGCCAAGTGGGTCGGTTCATTGAGTATTGTTGTAGGTGTCTGTGTAGTGGATGTTAAGAATCGCCGGACTATAGAGCAAGTGTCGATGATAACGGATTTCTGTAGTTTTATATATGATTTTTTATGCAAGTCTAATTCTTTAAGTGATGTATGAAGTGATTTTGGAATGAGTCCTGTAGATGAAATAATGATTGGAATAATCTTAACTGTATGTTGATGCCACATTTGTCTTATTTCGTCTGCTAATGGTATATATTTTTGAATTTTCTCTGTGTATTTTTTTCTAATGTTTTCAGAGTTTGGTATTGATATATCTATTAAGTATGTGACTTTTTCTTGTTTAAGTGTAAGTGTGATGTCTGGTCTATTATTCGTGGTTGTTTTGTCTATTATAATGTCTCGATCCCAGTAAAGTTTGGCGTATTCATTGTTTAGGACGTTATTATTATTATTATTATTATTATTATATGCACTTTCACTAAAGATTCCTTTGTTGAACTGTCACCAGTTGGTTAAAAGCTTTTTCTATTTCAGGTATTTACTTCGTGTGTATGATTGCGTCTACTCTTTTAATTGCTGTAGGTCTAGACTCTTCAAAGAGGTAAATGACCTTGAAATTTTTTTAAAATCAATATAACTATACACGTAGTACGAAAACATATTAAACGTGATATTAACGGACAAAAGAACAAGAAAATAGTGCAATAGTCGAGATTATATATATTATATAGTCTCGACTATTGCACTATTTTTTTGTTCTGTCAATATTATTGTCTTAAGATCTTTGAATCCCTTTACCGAATGCATCCAGAACACATTATTAAGTTAAGTATCTCTGTTTTTACGTCTAATCTGTTAAATCCATTTTGATAATATTTATGTTGACGAAGAAGCTGCGGGTGTCACCTAGCAGGTCGGGCTTGGCACCTATAAGTCACTTGAAAATTATTAAAGCGTCGCATTGTATGTATGTATATTCAAATCTTCTAGTGCTATTTTGCGATTTTTTGAAAACTATTTGATTGTAGCAATTTAAATGTAGTAATGCTTCTTCCCAGGTACGAGTCATGCCGTCAAAGCACTAGCCGTGGTTTATCCGGGTTTGCACTGTTAGCTGTCACTATTAAGCAGTTGGCAGACTCAAATCAGCTGCTGCTTCTCATCATTAACATCTTCATTGGACAACACCAGGCGTTCTTCAGTGCTGATTTTACTGCTGTCGGTTATATATAATTATTATACCTAATAGTAAAACAGAGGCCCTCCAATGACATATAAGCTGCAACAACGGTTAACCTATTGCGTTGCTGCGGCACTCTGGTGGTCACACACAATAGATTTTTAATGATGTCTAGTATTCTAAGACTTGACAAATTAATTTGATTTTCTATTGATAATATCCTTTTTCGAACTAGTAATAATTTAAGACATTACTAACTAAAAAACAAACACATACGCCTTCGCATTTGTATCACAAATGCGAAGGCGTATGTGTTTGTTTTTTACGCTTTCGCGCCTTAACTAGTCGACTAATCATCATGTAATTTCGTATACATGTTGTCAGGGTACAGAAAAAACATAGAGTACCAAATGCGAGCGGAGCCGCGGTCAAACTCTAGTATATTATTATTCTGTTTCTGTTCTAGTCTTTCGTGACATGCGCAGTCGGCACTGGCACAGTAGGCTACGTTATGATGATCTACGGGCTATCTGATGCCGCGGGATGCTTGATCACTGGTTGGTTGGCTAAGGTAACGGATCACCCCTTCTTCCTTATATTTCTTCTGCTAAAAATTTGGGCAACTTTACTTATTACATATTAAAACTGTAAGAACAGATAGATAATACAAGCCTATTTGATGTATTTGTTCAATATTTTGATATCCCTTATACAACACGGTTCATATTGTTAAGCGATGTTTACAGCGTAGCTTGAGTTTCATAGCTCAATACATAAACTTTTCTCTGTATTTGCTCGACAAAATGTTCTGATAATATTAGTGACAGTATGGCACGTATAGATATGTAAAGTCTGCCTACCCGTACTGGCTCAGCGAGGTGGACTATGGCCTTAGCCTGCTCACACCGAGAATAGGCCCGTGCCATGCGGTGAGACAATTTAATACATGGTTGATATTATTATACATATAATGGTACGTATTTAAAAGGATTGTGCGAATTTTTTAGTTGTATGGTCGTCTGCCGTTGATCATTGGCGCCCTATTTGTCCACGGGGCTGTGTTTGTGACGATACTCACGTGGCGACCGCACGCCGGAGACCTCTACGTCATGTTCATCATCGCTGTGCTGTGGGGACTCTGTGACTCCGTGTGGACTGTGCAAATTAATGGTATGGACTGCATGAACTACAAATAGTGACAAAATTTTGCATATTAGTCGTTGAACGAAATTATATTAAGGTCTTGCAGACCGAATTTAAGTCACTGCGGTCAATCTTAACGGAAGCCTTGCCATCTTCACAGGAGATATTATAGTGCACAAGTGTGTCCCCAAAACAAGTGTACTTTCACACGACCGGAGAGAGATCAGGCGCAACACCAACGCCTTTAGGCGCTTTTTGAGGTACGGGGATAGGAACTACTGAAATACTGCCACCTTCCTAACCGCGAGCTGCTACTGAGATTTTATTCAGAAAAAGCCACAATCTTTTTGTTGTCGATCTGGGATTCGAACCCTAGTCCATGAGGACTAGGGTGCGGATTCTACATGAGTAGAAAAAGGCTTCTTCTAAATTTGTTGCATATAAAATCTCGTACAAACTCAAATATAGGCTAGTACCCAATAGTTTCATGTTAAACAATTTTGTACTATTGATCTATGATATGATTTGACAAGTATTTTTGACATTTACAGCATACTACGGCTTCCTATTTCGCGGTAAAGAAGAGGCGGCATTCTCAAACTACAGACTGTGGGAAGCTGCTGGCTATATCTTCTCGTATGTCATATCTACGTACATCAGAACTCGGTACAAGATCTACATGCTTATATTCAATTTATTGGCTGGAGTCATCGGGTATTTAACTGTGGAGTACAAACAGTACAGATATAACTAAAATAGAACGAGCGAAGAATTAATTTATGGATGATTATGTTAAAAGTTAATGGATTTTATCGCTTTTAGCCAATTGTCTGTTTAAGTGATATTTTCTATATGTATTTAATATATATGTCTATACACGATGCAAAGCTCAAATATTTATAATACATGTAAACAATTCTCCAACTCTAATAAAATAAAGAATTATAGAGTGCCGGTTTCATTATTATTCTTGTAATTTTATTCAAAAGGTTTTTCCTGTAAATATGTACTTTAACCTATTAAATCGCAGCGGCACACCTGTAGCCACATACAAGAGTATTTTATTATGTCTCGTATTGTAAGACTTGACAGATTAAAAATAGTTAATAATATAATAAATAGACATTGATACGATGACAGTATTTGGCTTATGATAAAAATATAATATTATTGTTGTGAGGGAAATTATTGATTAAATATGTCTACAGTTGATTCTAAAATAAACTTCACATAAATTTTGTAAAGCGTAGGTAGCACAGATGTAATGCTCATATGATACCTAATTCAAAAGAGATTTTATTTATTTAAATATATTCATTTAAATCAGGAAATATCTACACCATTATCTATAAACTTAGTATTTATATATAATAATAATAATAATTTGTTTCCATACCAGATAAGGTACAATATACAGATATTCTTAAAATGTACATACAGACTGGCAAATATGATTTGTTTATGAAAAGCATTTTCTTATAATATTGTCTTATTTGCATATTATTATGATATATCATTTATTTAGGTAGACAATCATAATTAAATAAAGTGATTGTTGATTGCGCCCGACTTACACAGTTATATGTCAACGGTAGGTACCAACGGATTTACGTACTTGCGCAGGTATAGCAGGGTGAGCATTGTCGTCAACTTTCTATATCCGGGTTGCTATTGAAGATTTCATGGTGGGAAAAACAATAATCTTTTTTGCTGGCCAGACCCAGGATTGGCTCACGGGTTTGACCCAAGAGAAGCCACGTAAGCAGTCATAAGAAAGGCTTTACCGTTATGCTATGTATTTCGCAAAATTATATTTATACCTACGTTACATTTTAGTCTGCGTCATAATAATTAAAATCATATGACAAATTACATTTTATTTATTTATTAAAAAGAAAGACACGAGTCCTGCTGGTAATAATTGCTGTATCACAGGTTACTTTACACAACATGACGTGACAATTGATACAAACACCAGGTTAGGAATAAAAATTTTTTTGTTACTATAATGATCACTATAACGATCATACGAAACTGTGCGCTTAGTGCGAGTTATTTTTACGTTAACGCGATCGGAACATTTACCTCGTTTGGCTCTCTGATTGGTCAAGAGCTTGGAGCGGGCCAATCGGAACGTGGAACATCATAAACGTGTCAATCGCGTTAAGGTAAAACAAACTTGCACTAGGCACTCTGGTACAGAAACTAGTTTTGCATATTTTAACGACTATGCCATGCCAATTTGTAAGCAGTCAAATAAAGCGAAAGGACCTATAAGGCACAAGAAAATTTCCTAGCTTTAAAATAGCGACTAGCATGCGTTCATGCTACTCACTACTCAGTTGGTAAACAACGGCTTACCTACAATCCTTACTAATATTATAAATGCGAAAATGAGTTTGTTTGTTTGTTACGCTTTCACGCCTTAACTACTCAATCGATCAACATGAAATTTTGCATACACGTCGTCAGGGGTAAAGAATGGGACATAGGGTACCTGTCATCCAGAAAAAATAACTGTTGCAAACCTAACCTATCTTATCTTATCTTATGTGGGTGCCAGTCAGTGCAGACCGGCGCGGCGGCGACACTTCGACCCAGTGGGATCTTTTGTGTCGACAATCTCCCAATAACGACTGCCATTGATGTTCATGGCAGCCGGGACCGACGGCTTAACGTGCTTTCCGAGGCATGGAGCAGGCGATAATTGTCAATCAATACGCACATAATTTCGAAAAGTCATATAACTTCCGAAAGTCAGAGGTGCGCGACGTGGGTTCGAACCCGAGACCCTCTGCATTGCAGTCTCCCCACTGAGCTATGGCTGCTCAAAAAAAAAAAACCTAACCTAACCTAACCTACATTTACGCGAGCGAAGCCGCGGGTGAAAACTAGTATTACATAATTATTTACTAAAGAAACCTTAGCTTTACTAAAACGACGTAGGTCTGGTGACACTAGGATGTTGGTTTACACTCTGTATAGTTATTGCCGTCCAAGCGCCAGCACGGCTACCGTAGTATATAAACTTCACGACATCAGCAGTGGTTATATTGCAGGCGTTTTCTTATGAAATAATAAACACTAAAATGTAAGTTGGCTTCAGTTTGTAAAACAGTTGATTTTGGCGCATGGAACTATCATGTAAACAATATGTGGCATTAATGCAATATCAAATTTAATATATACCATTATATTATAAAAGAAAGCTAAATGGCATAGGTTATAGGTTATTGATACTGCTACCTACGAATGCATAGGTACATAGTTATAGTTTATCAAGATTTTAGCTTGTCCGGTTGCAATACAGGTGCGAAGGCGCTGTTTACTTATGCAAATCGGGTTTTCCAAACCATATACGTCACTGCTATTGTACATACCTAACCCTTTTTTTCAACTGCTATGTTTTAAAGTCAGTTTTAATAGAGAGCGGGCCTATTGCTATCTATTGGGCATATTTCCAGTCTCCATACAGCTACTTAGAATTTCCTAATAGAAGAATACAACATTTTATGTGGACGTTGTGTAGCACCATATTCAGTGTCGGGTATTTCACGACATCACAGGACGAACATGGTTGTATATTAATTATTATAATTAGTTTTTATAATGTTGCATCTGTTTGTGACTGCCAGTGCTACCTGGCCGATTCATGAAACGTCCTAAAAAGTATAATAGATAGAATAAAATAGAACTTAACGCGGAAATTCATACTATTGTCACGTTAATTTCTATTTCCTATTACATAAAATATTTTCTATCGGATATCCATATTTTAGTATATTCTCATGATGCCTGTATATTGACTTTATGTGACATGGAATTTATATGAGCCCAATCCCCGGCCCAACACAAAATATTCTTAAATTTATTACAATTTCAAATATTTTATTTATTTATTATTCAAAGATCAAAATAAACGCATTAAATCACTATTAAAATCGCGCTTGTTCATTTTCAGATTCACGAAGGTTACCGAGTTAGCTATTAGTGTTGTTTATGTATCGACTAAAATGTGCTGATATTGATGAATCGAAAACAAATTGAAAAATATGTATACGGATTTATTTGCTGCGGTTTTCCATTGTAGGGGCCCTAAAATGTGACGTATGAAATGTACGTATATGAGCACATCTTTCTGTTACACGCTGTAGCTGCTCTGATTGTAAGACAATAAACACTGGTGTACCGCAAGGCTCCTTGCTGTGCCCAACGCTGTTTCTGCTGTATATCAATGCAATAATATTTGCTTTCGTTGCAATGCAGACAGCTTTATTAAGGACACGTACTACACGACGCGCCAATCCTGAACAACTTGTGTCTATTCAATACGTGAAAGTTCAGTGTGCGTAGTGACTTTGGTATATTCATATTATAACTGTATACTTATGCATAGTTGAATGCAATAATGTTGAATAGCTAGACGTGCTTTCGAAGGAAGACTGGCATTAAAAATTTCGTGACTCGTGATATTATAATCACTTCCTTTTAAAAGTTTACACATAATTGCTTTGATTACCTCACTGCACCCTGCATATTTCTACGTACGCGAATTTGATTTGGTTTTGTGCTCTGTGGTCTATCTCTTTTTGAATGTAAGTTGTAATGTTAATAAAATCGAAAAATATAATTTTATTATTATCCAGATTTTAAAACGTGCCAAAGGATTAAGTTGTCGTAATAAACTGCAATTAATGTAAGTTTCGCTTTTAAGTAGGACGTAATAGGTTTTCAACTTCACATCCTCGAATAATTAAGCAACTATCTTTTAGCCAGGTAAATTCAGCTCCTACCTTATGCAGGGCAGGCTTAATGCCGTTTTGCAAAAGGTTGCTAGGAGGGAACCGAATCCCATCTGCCACCACTGCGAGAGTGAGGAGGACACGGCGCAGCACACGCTTGAGCAACGTTCTGCTTGGCTACCTGACGTTGTGGGAGAAGACCTCTAGCTGCCGGCCGTGATCAAAGCCATGGTCGATAGCGAGAGGCCGCATGCTTCTGCGAGGACGTCACCCCGCAGAAGAAGGTGGCAGAGCGGATCTGTGAGGAAACTATCCTGGTGGATCCGTGCCATCGCCGCCGGCGATCCGGGCGGCGCAGGCGCGCTTATGCACGTCTTATGCTGCCGTAGTAAAGCCTGCGGGTGGGAGAACGGGATCTCCCGCCTGCCAGGCATCGAGTCGGAGCGACGCCTTCCGCCGGGCCAGGGCGCCACCCAGGATTCGTCGCCCGCAGAGCTTGCCAGTCTGTATTCTGCACTACTGGGTGGATCGCTTGTGGAGTTTTAGTTTTCAGCGACCCACCTCAGTGGCGTAGCGTAGTGGGGGCGGCAGGAGCGGCACGCCCCGGCGGCACTTTTGGAAGGTGGCAAAATTTCACAATAATGATAATATTTTGAAAGTATATGAACTGTACATACAATACACAAAATTGTCCTAGCCGACAAGTTCTTTCGAATTATTGAAAATTATGGTCTTTTAAATTGAAATCCCTAAATAAGAGGGCGGCAAAAATAAATTCCGCCCCGGGCGACTGACACCCACGCTACGCCACTGACCCACCTACCATACAAAGCAGGGGTGGCACACCGTGGTAGTTTTAGTTGGTAGGCCCGAAGTTTCGTGAAAGCCTCTCGCTTTCTCTTGTGGCGACGGGGTATGCAAGAGGAGCATTTCTCTAAGTTAAAAAAACGCTCACTGCCGTTTACCGGGCACTATTGTAGAGGCCATGTTGTGAAATCCTGACAGAAAGACCCATTACTTCTATACTCTACACGGGAACCGAAGTCGGGTACCTACTTATGCCTCCAGGCTTAAGGGACGGCATATTAAAAAGCTAAAAAAGGTATGTGGTCCTATATTGTTTATTTTTTCACGTTTATAATACTATAATAATAATAACAGCCCTGTATTAAACTGTCCCACTGCTGGGCACGGGTCTCTTCTCAGTGTGAGAAGGGTTAGGCCTTAGTCCACCACGCTGGCCCAGTGCGGGATCGCAGACTTAACATTTCTTTGACAACAATCTTTACGTATGCAGTGACAAAAAAGCCAAACGGCCTACAAGTGCATGCATTTTAATTTCCGGATTTTACATCACAACGATTAGTCACAATTTGCATACAAGGAAATATCAGAAAATTATGATTGTGATACCAGTTTGCCAAGCGATTCCAATGAACGTTTAATAAACTACCTAATCTTAAAGTATGTACGTATTTTTGCCATTGTTGTGGCTGTGTACGTATATATTGGCATAATAAGTATATAAGTATTGAGATATTATAAATTAATTATATGCGGGCATTATGTTTTCATTGCTACACGGGACGCCACGCCACGAAAATAGGTATTACTTCATTCTATGCGTTGCATGTAATTAATCGCGTCCTTACTAATATTATAAATGTGAAAATGAGTTTGTTTGTTTGTTTGTTTGTTACGCTTTCACGCCTTAACTACTTAACCGATCAACATGAAATTTTGCATACACGTTGTCAGGGGTACAGAATAGGACATAGGTTACCTTTCATCCAGAAATAAGAATTGTTGCAAACCTAATCTTTTTTTTTTTTTTTTTTTAACCCTGGGTAATGCTATGACGCATACCCCTCCGCGGGGGCGGGCGGAGGGGTTATGTCGGACTCGCCGGGGTAAAGAAAGATGTTAAACAGTAAAAAGGACCTCCCGGAATACCGACTAAACCTACCACGGTGTTCCTCGACAAACCACTATTAACCTAACCTACATTTACGCGACCGAAGCCGCGGGTGAATAATACTTTAGAAAAATACGTGTTGCCTCTATGTTTGTTAGGAACGAGTTTAAGTCACTTTAAATGTGTATCGGATCAGTATAATAATAAAAAAAGTCAAAGTATTTTTTTTCCCGTCCATGCATAGTTTTTTTGCATTTCAAACAAGTTTTGTTTTATACACATAGCGATATATTTAATTATTATTTATAAAATACAAAATTCTTAACTTATTATATATATCTTCATGTTTATGACTGGATAAGTAATTTTAGAACTCTCAGAATTTTAAAACTTAGAACTATAGCAGACTGAGTCTAATAAATCGAAGTTTTAAATCACAATAATCTACGTCCAAAACAAATTCTATTTGTTCAACAGTGAGATTTTGCTGATAACTATGAATAGATAATTATAATTCCGTCATTGTATTATGCACGAAATATTAAGTTGCACTATGGAAACTTTTCGAATCCTACGTACACAGGCTCTCTAGCCGCGTTAACTTAGTTAGGCACCTATTATCTTGTGGTTCGGACATATTGGCCAATCGACTCGCCACTTTATATTCGCACTTAAACAATGCAGTAAAAATTATTAAAATAATTTAAAACAAAACAGTGTTAGAATAGATTCATAGTGACGATTTAAATTTAGAACATTTAAAAAGATTTGACGCCGGTGTTCTGTTTCGTTCAAAAAAAAAAAGGTTAATAGTTTTAATTAACTTTTATAAAAAAACGCGACAAAATAGAAAATGCAAGTTTTTACAGATAGATTTATTTGTTCTGATTAGTGAATTTGTGAATTCGTTCGAAAATAACATTTGGTGTTTTTAAGTGTTAAAAGTTGTCTCTCGAAAAGGTAAGCTTTATTGTTTATTAATGTGTGTTTAATTTTAAGAAGCTAGTTTTTATTTCTATGATGTTTTTTTATTTCGTAAGAGTAAACCCAAAATGCTTTTTGGATTGAAAGATCAGCCTGTCCCGGTAGTGCAGTAGTACTACATGCGACTGATGTGCATGAGCATGATGTCTTGAGTTCAATTCCCCAGTATGGCAATGTGCTATTGGAATTTTCTGTCAAGAAATTCTTAACATATCTATTAGGTACGTGGAACCTGAAATTGTCGCTTGAAAAATGTGGGCGTAATTCAGGTCAGCTTATCCCTTCGGGGACGTAACTGTGATAATATGTGTCATATACACTATAAGTTAAATTACATTTTTTGCGCATGATATGCCATAGTAAAACAGTTTAATGGTTTACGTAGACGCATCGCCACTGTGACTGCGCCGAGTGTTGTGAACCCTGCGACACGGGTACAAATTCATGCGCAGAAGTCGTCTTAAAATAAATTAGATGGTACACCTCCAACATTTAGTAAAATATGATTTTGAGCTCATACAAATCTATACCGCTATGACAGTCAGCGTATTCACCGTAAGCAGTTTCAATTCGCGATTTTAGTGAGAATATAATGTGTCTATAGCAATATATACATTTTTAGTACGTATATTTTTTATGACGAAGAAATATATAGTTACAAATAATACGATAATTTAAAGAAATCGGAAGCTTTACTAAAAGTCAATTGACATTTATATTTATAAAAAAATATACATATAGGTATGTAGGTATTATATATTACTACTACCTTTGACCACCACTTCGTAAGCGTGGAATATGGCAGTAGATCCTATTTATATTTTCAATCTTTCAAGCTGAACTACACACATAATAAATCAACATGTGAGCGACATAACAAGATGTAACTTGCACCAATTTTAAGTTAGATCTCCAGCAATAGAACTGCAAACCGCATTCAAAATCGTGCAGCAGTTTTTGCGTAATGCCTGTAATACAGACTAACTAAAAAATCTTATAATAACTCATTTGGCTTCTAAAGCTCTTCTAAATACACCTCACGTTCATATTTCTTAAATGTCTCCTATGTACAGACTTCGACCAGTTATGATTTTATTATATGTATAAATATTATAAAGTCTTCTTCTTTTCCTCTTTTCATGTGGTTAGTGGCCAACCTGTTGTCAAGAGTTATTCAAGCCGCCCGTAGGCCTGTGACATGGCTTAACGACTACTGTCAATTTGACAACAACCGGGACCGACTTTAATAATAATATATTCTACCACATACACACAACACCATCTAGCCCAAACTAAACAGAGCTTGTACTATGGGTACTAGACAATGGATAAACATACATATATAATTACTTTTTTGTAAATACATACATATTATACATAGAAACACCCAGACCAAGACAAACATCCACGTTCATGCACACAAATGTTTGACTTGTGCGGGAATCTAACCCGCGACCTTAGGCGTGGCGGTCGGTTACACTAACCACTACGCCATCGAGGCCGACTTTTTACGTGCCCTCCGAAGTATATCAAATACATAAGTTATTGTTCAGTTCTAAGTATAACTTTTATTGATAATTTAATATTCCCATTCAAAGTTATATTACCCATTGTTAGTTCGTTACTGGCTGTCAATAGTCAATCATAAGCCACTTTTATTGTACAATGTTTATAGAGCATTTAATAATATAGCGTTGCTACAGCCTTACTATATTAAATGACAGCTTTATGAAAACTAATAGTTTTACGAATGACGTATTATTAAATCAAAATCAGGCAATAATTATAAGGATTTACATTTTCCATTTATTAAAACATTTACAAACTTTTACATGAACATCTCATGTATAAGTTTAGAGGCGATTTTAACTAATTGAACAATATAATTGTAATTCTAAAGCATGATTTCGGTAACACACACAATGCCTAAATGATATAAGGCGATGCGTTATGTGACATCAAACATTATTTTTATAATATTGTTTAAAATTAATATTAGTGATTTTATTTAAATAACGAACCGATAGATGGTAGAGAAAGAGGATGATAAGATGGTCTATAACTAACTAACTTAATATATGTAGCTGGAACACAAGAACAAGAAATTACAACGTAAATATAATGATCTACATCCTGCACATTGTCATGCTCAATATGTCAATAAATCTAAATCCTAACTAATATTAAAAATGTGAACGTGAGTTTGTTTGTAACGTTTCCACATCCACTCGACTGATCGTCAGAAAATTTCGCATACACATTGTCAGAGGTACAGAAAAGGACATCCTGAAAACGTACTGTTTCCAAACGAAGCCTAGTACTTTATAATTACGTGATAACACCATAACAATCAGTAATAAAAGTACTCTAACGCATCTAAAATAAATACATAGTTATATTTAAAATGTATTTTTTAGGATAGACCATTCTGACAACTACCTTATTCAATGACTGTATGAAAACAATACATTCATTTAGAAGCATGTGGGTCGAGGCCCAATCCAAACAAAAAAAATATATTTATTATCAAAATACTATTATTTTGAGTAAGGTCGCTTTTAAACAATTGCCGCCAAAATATATGTGACACAATGAAATAATAATATGCAATGTTGTTCTAATTGTAGTATTTAAAACGTTGTATTATGCCAAACCGCATTCGCCTATTAGAATTCGAGTGGAGTGAAGGCCATAGTAATTCCGTTTACTAACAGCAACCTACCGTGAAAATAATATAAAAATAAATTATTTAACGATACTTTTTATAGTTAATTCGCTATTTTTATAAAAGGCAATAATTAAAATGATGATTTGGTAGATTTTAACTTCTTTTATTGTCAGAGAAGTATTTTTTTTCTGCGCTTACAACACACATAGTGTTGCCAAAATATGAATATTTTAATAGAATGTTTTAATTCGTATAATATTTCGGATGGTAGAAAGTTGATAACAAATCTCTGTTAATTACTAGTTTGAGGTCACTCGCCATTTTGTGGTTGCCGAAATAATTATCAGATGGGTAATAAAAGAGTCTTTGTTTTGAAACCGAGCTTGGCAAAATAAAATTAGATAAAATGTGAAAATATTTTTAATTACATGTAATGACTATCTTAGATGAACTTTATTTTGCTGATATAAAAATTACAGCCTAAGAATTACACAATCCTCTAGTTATCAGTATGTATGATGTACATCATGTCTGTAATTTTTTATATTATATTTCTTCAGTATAAGCCACTACATTACAAATTTATTATCACTATGACATAATTATGTAAACGTGGTTCGTAGAGTCTCCATAGACATTACTAATGAGTTATATTTATAGGTTATTTATTACCTTCACAGTAAGGTTAATTGATGGCTGACTATTTTTGTATTATATTTATTATAGAAATAATGCGCAACATCTGCAATGCACCTTTATTTCACGTTTCACTAGATTTTGCCCGCGGCTTCCCTTTAAGCTAGATTTTACTAATAAATATCTATCCATCAGAAACAGTATTTTTTATGTGAAAGTGTCGTATGTCTTTTTCTATACCCCTGACCTCGTTTATGCGAAATTTCATGTTGATCGGTCAAGTAGTCAAGGCGTGAAAGCGTAACAAAGTAACAAACAAACAAACTCACTTTCGCAACTATAATATTAGTTAGGATTAACCAGCAACACACCATGTTAGATTTACGCAACTTAATTGGAAAATTGGGACTTACTAAAAAATTTTGTAATTGTAACCTCCCGCAATATGTAACTTAGTAAGTGTAACCTCCCGCAATACGTAACTTAGTAAGTGTAACCTCCCGCAATACGTAACTTAGTAAGTGTAACCTCCCGCAATACGTAGCTTAATCAAGGTTCATTAGCATGCACAGTTGGCGTAGTGGTTTAAGTGGTTGCCTCGCTACTGCCACTGAGTCGAGTGTTGTGGGTTCAAATCCCACACGGGACAAAAACTTGCGTGATCCACAAATGGTTGTTCCGGGTCTGGATGTTCTTTGTGTCTGTTGTTTGACTTGCTGTACAGTCCCCCGCGATACAGGAATTATTCCTAGTGCAAGAGTCATCTTTAAAGATCTGTCAGAGTCGAGAATTATGACCTTGTGAAATACAATTTATAATGGTAAATAAACGCAACTAATAACAACTTCGCTATCGATTATCAATTCAAATTGGTCGGTCACTAAGCGTACGCCTTTATAAAAATATATACATACATACATACATAGATTCACGCCTGTTTCCCAGAGGGGTAGGCAGAGACTACGGATTTCCATTTGCTACGATCCTGACACACTTCTCTGGCTTCATTCACTTTCATCACATTCCTCATACACGCCCGTCGGTTCAAGGAGCTCTTAACCTGGCCTTTGTCCAGAACGCCTCCGATCTGGTCGAGAAACGTTCGCCTAGGTTTAAAAATATATATAAGAACATAATAGTTTATATACTTTATGATAATGGTATGCAAAAGTATATTTAGTTGTTAGGTACAGCAGTACACATAAAGCTTGTTTTGGCGTAGTGGTTTCAGTGATCGCCTCGTCACTGCAACCGCGCCGAGTGTTGTGAGTTCAAATCGAAAGATTGTCCCGAGTCTCGATATTCTTTGTGTCCATTGTTCGAATGTTTTGTGAAGTTCCCCGTGAGGATATACAGGAATTATTTCTAGTGCGGGAGATGGCTTTTTAACAAAAACAAACATAGTGACACGAACTATGTATGTTCTAAATTGAAGTTTATTTGAACTTCGGATAAATAATTAGCAAATGGCGAACATGCAAGTTGGAGACTTATTTATTAAATCCACGCAGCACGGGAAATGTTATACACATAGAATATGTTAATTTTGCTGATAGATATACTAAGTGCAGATGATTAGAATATGAGCAGATGATTGATGATTCAGATTCAATGAAGTAGTAAAATAAAGGTTTGTATGCCATTAAAAACAATAATAGTAAATAATATTAATATATTGTAGATGTCTGACGTGTAATAACACGTATCTATGAAATAGATCGAAGAGCAAAAAATGTCAGTTAATTACATCAATTAAACACAATAGTTATAAAATGTTATGGTTCCGTCGTAATATATTATTAGCTAGTTTCAGGCAGCGGCTTCGTTTGCGTGAATCCCATGCTAACGCAATATAGTATCCTATCACGTGTGTTAATTCAAATCGTGGTCGTGTTTGGCAAGTTTCGTCCAAATCCGTTTTACGATTAAAATATATTTACTTTCTCATTAATAGTAGAATTTCTCAAACAATCAGCCTTTGGCAGTTCACTGTGGGACAGAACGCTCACAATTTGCTTCGTCGTCATCTTGCCTGTTATGTTCAGAGTTATTAATGTTATTCTATTGTAAAAATACGTGTATTATTCTTTAAAGATACATAATCTCCTAGTGTGGTTAGCTAGCATAAATGAAACTGAGCCAAATATAATTAAAATCCGGTTTTCTGTCGGGAAATTTTCTGAGTCAGGTAAATGTTTGGAATGTTTCTTGTGGCAATTGGTCGAACTTTTATTACCTGAAGATTGAACAACGGGGCAATACATCCCTACAATAATTCTTTAACGATCATGTTAAACTCTAATGGTTCGACTTTTAAATGTCATGCATGGCCAGCATGGCAATGCATTCGTAGCATGCAATATACCATTTAAATTACGTTTGTTTGCCTACATCGACATTCACGTAACATTTAGAATACGATGTACCCTGAATTATAATTTGACTAAGTATTTAAATTTGCCTAATTTTAATACTAAGTATTCATTGCACAGATTTGTTTATGATTTTTTTTGCGGCATCCGCTCACGTAGCTACTGTTATGGATTATGACAACCTACTGTTTCTTTTATAATTAACTATTTATATTACTTACGTTATTCATAGAGTACTTATTTGTTTACGGAAGAATAGTTCAGGTTTCCCATTACACCTTGTATGAAATTATAATTTACATCTAACTTTGAATGAAAGGAGCAAAACACAAAGAGATGCTATTAAATTGTAAAGTCGCCTGTCGGGAATATTTAAGTCCGTCGTCAGAAAAGACGAAATATAATATCAAATCAAACATTTATTTGTAGAACTCAAGGACATAAAGTTGGTACATAGCTGTGGGTATATAATATAGAACATGCTGAATAATTACCTCAAGAGAAGTGTGCAAATATTATCTTATATGCCAACTATCTATATTAAGCAGAGTTAATATAATAATAATAATAATATAATAATATTCTATCACATACATATTATACATAGAAATACCCAGACCAAGACAAACATCCATGTTCATACACACAAATGTTTGACTTGTGCGGGAAACGAACCCGCGACCTCAGGCGTGGCAGTCGGTTACACTAACCACTACGCCATCGATCTGTACTTAAGAACGCTCTCCAATGAGGGCAACATTGCCAAGCTTGAGAAATCAAGCCTATATATTAAACAAAAATTGCAAAATTTTATCTTTGAATTTGCTGTTGTCAATTTAGAAACTAATACCTAATAATATCACATCTAATTATTATAGTAGGTAGTTAATTTCATGCAAATTATTGATTACTACTCAATTATATACCGACTGTTGTGTTTAACACTTTTCAGCGACCATAATAACGAGGAGATTAAATGTCTTAAAATTAGAAGATAGTAATTACTTCTGATTACAATAAATTAAAAAATCTTTTTCCTTCTGTCAGACATTTAGTTTAGCGAATACTCGGGCTAAAGTAAATCTCCTTATCATAATAATAATGTCAGTTATTAGTCGTCCTACTGCTGGGCTCGAGCCATTTTTCAGTAGGAGGAGGTTTATGTTTGTTTAGGTTTATAATATGTTTATATTTCTATTTATGCAAGTTATGTTGGAACTATCCTGTGATTAGTCATTATGTTTTGAATCGAACACACCTTTTCCAAAGAAGGATGTTTTCATTTCAAGCTTTGCGTAACATCCTCGGTTTTACTTTGCGAGTATTTGTTGTTTCTCAATTTGGAAGTCACACATAATGGCTAACCATTAGATGTTCATGTTCACACAGCAAACAGAACCATGCATGTGTTAGCACTTTGTCAGTTAACATGTTGGTTCGCCAAAGGTATGTTTGGCGTGATCCATAACATTGATATCCTTAGAACTTTTAAGTCCAGGCTTTTCCGCGGCCGTTGTTGCTAGTTAACTGAAAAATTTAAACATAAGTGTCAGTATATCCAGTGTACAGTCACTCGTAAAACGATATGTACCTAAGTAACAAACTTGCAATAAAATCTTTATATACAATATGCCAAAATATTGTATTCATCTATTGTGGCAAAACATCATATTTACTGTAACTTGTCAGTTCAAAGTAAACATGTGTTCCAAATCTCTTGTAAATTCAAATTATTTATTTCGTTTTAACCATATATATCCTTAAGTTAGTTTGTAGAGTATCCTTTTTTTAAGCATTTAATGCCTGTGTTAGGAGGCTCCGCTCGTAAATTAGAATGTTGCCTAAGTTTGTATGCCACTAATAATCCAAAACGTTGTATACAACTATTGTTTAAAATGACCTAAATATAATAGATGGATGTAATATTTTGGCAAATTGGATGTAGACATTTTTATGGAACTTGGTGACGTTTACGTCTCTTTGAGAGTGACTATACAATATCTTCATCTTTATTTTATAAGCATAATAGCATAGCAACAGTTTTCGACTAAGCCTTTTTATAATGTGAAGGTCAGTATTTTATATTATACTAAATGACACTGGCACAATAGATAAATATCTGTCGTGATTATAATCCGTCATTATCACGAATTTATTGTTTACTTTGGTTGTTAGGTAACATAAATTGCATGAGCTTTTAACTCATAGTTTTAAAACCCCAGTAACGATAGTAATGGACTTCAAAATGAGAATCATGAATACTCATTAAAGAATCATTGCCTTCTTATATCTGCATATTGATTGATACTTGATATTCTAATATTATAAATGCGAATGTGACTTTGTTTGTTTGTTTGTGACGCTTTTACGCCTTAACTACTCGACTGATCATCATGTAATTTCGCATAAACGTCGTCAAGGAAACAGAAAAGGACATATGATACCTTTCATCCAGAAAAAGTACTGTTATCAACCTAACCTACATTTACGCGAGATAAGCCGCAGGCAAAATCTAGTTAAGTATTATAGTTAATGGTTACGGTACTCTACAATGATATTAAATAAACATGTGATTGATTTACATTCAATATCATTGAGATACAATTAAGCTTTGATTTATTAAGTTCGTGCTAACAATTGGCCTCAAACGCGCCGTGCTGTGTCAGGCCAAGGCCAAAGCTCATATTGTTTACTTATATATCTACGTATAATACCTGTGCATAACACATTATTTTATTTATAGCCATGACTTGCTTTTTAGTTTTACTCATAGATATAACAAAAGTTTGCGTTTTAGAAACGTTCAGTATGTATCTATAATATAAATAATTTGTTATTAGGAATGCCTTGATGGTAATAATAATAATAATTGTTTATTCAACAAAGTCACCTAAGATTGCGCATATATTTGGGACTAATTGTGTATGATTCTTGGTCCCGTCTTTGATTCTTGGTTCGGGAAAGCTGTTATAGGACACGTAACATTAGACTCTTTTTAACCGAATTCAAAAAAGGAGGAGGTTCTCAATACGACTGCATCTTTTGTAGAGCCATGATGTTCCAAAATGTACCTCTGACAGAGTCTGTCCTGTTATGTGGGACTTTAGAAACATAACTAGCGGGATGTGGATCTCCTACATCCCTGCATGCGTCGTTTGGGATATTCCTGAAGATGTAGGCAAAGTGTGTGTCATGTTATTTATCTATAATTGTATTTATTTTCATGTAGTTTGTATAGTATTTTGTTGTATCCCAAGAATAAGTTGACTCTTGCGAAATAATAAATATATTGGCATAGACTTTTTTATTGTTTAGAATAACTTGCACCCTTAACTTATACATACATATGATTAGTGTCAATAGCAAGATGATTAGTATTAGTTTTGCCTTTTAACATTGGAATTCGGATTTATCACCTTGTTTGCCGGGCAGAAATAGGAAATGTCAAATGTCTGCGAGTTCATTTTAAAAACGTATTCATTATTTCTAGACCACTATAATTTCCTGTAGATGCTGTTAATTAAAAATATAAAAGAGAATTCAACATTATTTTGAATATTTAAATTTTAAGACTGACTGCTGAATGACGCTGTTCAATCACCACACGAAAAAAAAATTTGGATCCTACAAATTTAAATTGTGTTTCATTGTGAAATTTGTGTCGCCGTTGTTTGAATGTTTAGGATCCCCGTTGTAAGGATCCCCGCGATACAGGATTTCTTCCTAGTGCATATCTCCCGCACTAGGAAGAAATCCTGTATCTTTAATAAAAGAAGTGTCAAGTCAGAATATTACCACTGTCATATTGTTCTTAAAATGCAACTATATAACATGTAGTATCTACCATAACGATAAATATATGGGGTATTGACAAATTGAATTGCACATTGACATTTAGGGTTTCTCTCGACATTAAACGGTATAATATAATCCTTTGCAGTGTAATGTATGGAGAAACCCAAGCTTTATTAGCCTATCTAGGCCTGCAGTGTGACTGGTCTACTGTAATAATAATATAGAATACTAGCTTTTGCCCGCGGATTCGCTCGCGTTAATTTAGAATTTGACAATTAATTCGGGTTGTACTCTGCTTGTAATAATATAATTCAATCATGATTCGAAAGACACGTGGCGTCATCTATTATCATAAGAACGTTGTTATTATTTTCCTCCGGAAACAGTAATTTGTTACTGGATGAAAGGTAGCCTATGTCCGTTTCTGTACACCTGCCAACGTATATGCAAAATTTCGGGATTATCGGTAAAGTGGTTTAGGCGTACATATGCAGTAAGTAAAAATGTAGCTATTGAAATCCTAACTACCTACTATTATGTATGCGAATGTGAGTTTGTTTGTTACGCTTTCACGCCTTAACTACTCAACCGAACATCATGAAATTTCGCATACACGTTGTCAGGGGTACAGAAAAGGACATAGGGTACCTTTCATCCAGAAAAAAGTACTGTTACTAACCTAATCTAATTTAACCTACATTTACGTGAGCGAAACCTCGAGCAAAATCTAGTATGTAATACATAACTATCTAACTAACTCTGCTTTGCTTATCACATAGGGAATGTAGGTTTAAGTTTTGTGAGTACCTATAGCTATAGATAATAGACCTATTGGTATAGGTAGTAATTCATATTAACTAGGTAATTATACGAGGTATAATAAAACACAATATGCAAATGTATTAGATCCGGTCCCTAGACTCTATCTACAATAATATTTAAAGGTGAAGAGATTGTTTGTTTGAACTTATCGTATCCGGTCTCTGAAAATCCCGGATGGAATTAAAGAAATATTTTTGAAATATTATGTGTTCTAACAACATGCTACGGTCCTAAGAAGCGTAGTGGGTGAAACCATAGAGTACGAGTATAAGCGAACTGTATTCCATGTGAAAGATGTCGTGGACATAATCTATTGAAAAAAAAAAAACACCTATTTAGCAAATTCTTAGTAAGACCAAAGAAGTAAAATCAGTTCCGTATTCATATATGAATACGGCAATGATTTAACTTGTTTAATCTATATTTTTTTACAGCTTTGATAGATAGAGCATTGAATTTGAGTCGTCGATCTTTGAAGATTATATAACCAGCGCTTTCAAGTTCACGCAAAATTACTCACGCAAAACGCTTGGCGATAATTTTTGGCCGTATTGATTGGAGGCATATGATGAGGGCCATAAAACGTACATCCAAGCGAAAACCTACGTTGAGGGTTAGATATAAATATGAAGCGAATTCTCTCAACTTGCTATTTTAAGATAATATATTGAGTTGAGTGTATTTGCTTCAGTCGCCTTTGTTTCGGGATCCTTGGTAATCCTTGCTGCGCCAAGAGTATTTGGTGGGAGCCAAACTATGTTTATTGGTTCACGAGTAAAATTAGAGACTCACTAAATACTAGATAAAGTCATCATTACACAAGCAATAACTTTGTCACAGGATTAACAAATCAGTCACCAACGGGGAGCACATATTTTATTTAATAGTTGAACACTGCAAGCCCAGCCAGACTTATCATCAGTTATCTTATAACTTATAACCATTGGGTTCCTCCCTACAATATACTGCAAAGGTTTACATTGCACACTTTAATGTCGAGGGAAACCCTAAATGTCAATGCTCAATTAAATATATCATATTCAATCGTATTGGTAGGTACCTACTACATGTTTAATTTGCATTCTAGAAACAATATGACAGGGGTGACATTCTTTCTAGTTACTTGCTTATTTAATTTTCTTTAATTATCTAATTATAATATACGAAGTTTTGCTTGCGGCTTCGCTCGCTTAAAAGTAGGTTAGGTTATGTTAATAACAGTAATTTTTTAAAACAAAATATATCCTATAGTTATAGGCTATATTTTACCATTAGAAAGCTATATTTTCACGTAGTAATGTATTACTCGGTGAAAATATAGCTTTCTAATGGTGAAAGAATTTTTAAATCGGCGTTTTGAGTTATATTGTTACAAAAAATTAAATCTTTCCTCGAAAGCTAGATAAAGTCATCATTAGATAGGTAAATATATACTTCACAGAATAACATAAAGATATAATAGTATAAGCACAGTAGTAATAAAAGGACACTAAAACAAAAATAATTACTATTATCGTTTAGTCCTGCCACTTATTTCCTCAACTGATAAACGATATTCTGCAGACCGGTTCGGTGCGGTAGTATCAATACGCAAATGGTTTGAATCGATATCCTTGAATCTCAATTAAGAGAAGGGTGTTCCGTACACATCGTACTTTATTAAGTTACATTATTATTAATAGATTTATATAAAATATTAATAAAATAACTGACAAAAAATACATGCACACATACATGTTTTTAACCTGCTTGCAGTGACTTCCTTAAAAGGAAATTCCTCGGCTGGCAAGCCCTAGACAGATTTATGTTCTACCTACGATTTGTCTATTGTGGTTCCGTCTCACCTCGTATTCCTATTAGTACTTTTCCGCTTTATGAATACTTTAACAATGTAATTTTTATAATAAGCATTTTTTTTTGTTTAATAAGCATTTTTATTTCAGTTAAGGTTACACAGATGTTACATTTACTATTTACTATGATAGCCACACTAGGCGCAGCCTGTGTCGTGGCTATCAATGAATACGATATATGTATGTTATATGTTGATACATTGAGATAATTATGTACCTACAACGTGCTAGACACAACTCAAATAGAACTGCATGTTCTCTAATTCCCACAACAGATTTTTGCAAGTATCTTCGTATAGTCTTAACCATTTCTTTGAACCCAGCAACTATAAGAAATTTAATTCAGTTTCTTCTCAATAAACTTCTTAGTAAACTCAATAACTTATAAACTTTCCTTTTTTCTAACACTATGTCCCGGGGCCTTATCAAACATTGAAACAACAGACACTTAGAACCCCCGTCCTCAGAACAATTGTTTGTAGAACATACAATTTTTTGCCTCGTGTTCGAACCGCACACTGGCGCAGTGGCAGCGGTGAGGTGACCATTTAAGCCATTACGCCACCCGTGGAGTCAACTTTGCTGTTCGTAAGTGTTACACACAGCAAAATCGACTGCACGGATTTTGTTGTTTATAAGTGTTGCCTTGCGATCTAAATGAATCTCGTAAATGCGTTTTGAATTTAACATTTAGTCTAAACGAGGCGCTTCTTGCAACAATACTTATATGACTTTATGTTTACAGCTCGAGAAATAAAACTAAAACATAGGACTTTTTGTAATTTCACTGTATGTTCCCACGCTTTGAATAAATTTTTTATCTAGTGTCGAAAGAAAAAGAAAATAGTACTTATTATAAATTAGCATACATATACTAATTATATTCCCGAAGGGGTGAGCAGAGCTGTATTACATTCATATTTTCTGAGATGTTCCACAGTTGAAGACCTCGTGCTGTTATAGAGAATTTGTTGACAGATAAACTTTATAATACTTTGTACGACTTGCCATTTAAACACAATACCCTATGCACCACTAAGGCACAAATAATTTAGCCCTTGTATCAGTACATATTGAAAAAGGGAGTATGAACAATATATAACCTGTGCGTGTATAGCTTGGTATCAATGACAACAAAACACCCTCCGACCTTCCTGCGTGTGCGCCGCTGTCATTTAGCTACGCACTTTTTTGTTTTAAATTACATCTCTAGTATGTAGCGCATCTGCGCATATTCACACAATATCTTTGGTAATAAAATTGTGGTTCTCTACAGCATAATTTATAAAATAATTATGAAATTCTATTAAATTTTAATGATCCGTGAGATATCAGTAATTACACAATATTTATATTAGTTATGTCAAACTCGTTTAAATTTTAATATGATAAAATTATGATGGATGATTTTAATGCTTATTGTATTATTTATTTTTTACGTTAACAGGTAATCATTTATTATCAAGATGAATACATGTTTCATAAAATAAGAATATAGTTATGACAACATAAAAATATCATTTTGTTTTTGAAAATTACAACCTTGATTGATTGAGCGAATGTTTCTGGTTTGACTGCCTACATTTGGTTAGTTACCAACTTCCCAAAATGTAGATCGTTCTATTAAAAAAATAGCTTATTGCAGACAATAATTTCGTTCATGCAATTGGAGACTGGACGAACATACTTTAGCAATAAAGGCATTATGCCTATAGAGCCAGTTATCCTTACTAATATTATAAATGCGAAAATGAGTTTGTTTGTTTCGCTTTCACGCCTTAACTACTCAACCGATCAACATGAAATTTTGCATACACGTTGTCAGGGGTACAGAATAGGACATAGGGTACCTTTCATCCAGAAAAAAGAACTGTTGCAAACCTAACCTAACCTAACCTACATTTACGCGAGCGAAGCCGCGGGTGAAAACTAGTACTTATATAAAGATATGATCGTTTACTTCTATAGTGGTAGAAGTGATTACAATAATGATGATGGTGTCAAACCATCGTTACTTTACTAAGTTCTGACTTTAAGTTGGACTATTATTTGTATTTGTAATTAGTGACTATTTGCGTAAGACAGACAGGTATAACGCGTATGTGCAATTTAATATAATAAAATGCCTTATTTGAAAGTATAACACTGTTGGGCGCAGATTATTGGTATAAGAATTATTAAACCATCATTCGTCAGGTGACCAATTGGGATCTACAGATTTCACATTTCACAAGACATGCATAGTCTCATACCTGAATCCTTGTAAGGGTTGGCAGATGTGTATTTCACTTACATTTCATCAGTAATGGTTCCACTTCTCCTGTAGCCCTTCTTGGGGGCTAATTAAGGTTTTAGGTCCCTTATAATTGGGAGTCAGGCTATTGGCGTCTACTGGGCATAGTTATAAAACCCGTGCTACTACTCAGAATTTCTTGATAGGAAAACCCCTACGAATCAAATCAAATCAGTTTATTTGCAATAATATAGGTATAAAATGTTCTTATTATACAAAATGAAGCACCTCTACATTTTGCCACACTAGGGGTGCAAATATTCAATAGATATAATAATAAAAATGTCAAAGTAAATTAAATTAAATCAAAATTCCATACAATAATGTCAAAGTAAATTGTCAAATTTTTAAACAATGTCTATGATAATAAATCCATCGATGCGTAGCAATTATGTTACAATATGATCAGTGAACGAATGAACTCGAATCCATTAATCGATCGTATTCACATGCACAACAGTCGCACTCACTATTGCTACGCCGTCGATGCCTCAGACATAATAAAAATAACATAGTCTCAAACATTTTGTCACAGGTTGAAGAATGCCAGAAACATCTGTAATCTTCGGCACAAATGAGAAATGGCGGATCAACAGAAACATCCTGGTATTGGGGTTTGCATTCATGGTGCACTTCACGGCGTTCCACGGCGCTGCCAACCTGCAAAGTTCGGTGAACAGCGACGCCGGCGCCGGCGCCATCACACTTGCCGCTATCTACTTCTCCCTCATACTCAGTAATATACTGCTGCCTGCTGTTGTAATCAAGTGAGTTTATTAGGTACTAGCTTTTGCCCGCGGCTTCGCTCGCGTTAATTTAGAATTTCGCAATCAATTCGGGTTGTACTCTGCTTGTAATAATATATAATAATATAATTCAATAATGATTCGAAAGACACGTGGCGCCATCATAAGAACGTTATTGTTGTTTTCCTCGGAAACAGTAATTTTTTTCGGGATGAATGTGCCTATGTGCGTTTCTGTACACCTGACAACGTATATGCAGAATTTCAGGATGATCGGTTCAGTGGTTTAGGCGTGAAAAGGCAACAAACGAACAAACTCATTTTCGCTTTTATAATATTAGTTAGGATTAGCTTTTTCCCGCAACTTCGCGTTCTTCAGCTTCGCTTTTGCATTCTGAATGAAAGTTAACTTACATAATATGTTCTTTTCTGCACCCTTGACAATGTGTATGCGAAATATCATAATGATCGGCCAACAAACAAATTTGTTTGTTTATAACGCTTTCACGTCTTAACTGATCAACAGATCATCAGAAAAGGTCATAGTTTACCTATTTTCCAGGAAAAAGTACTGTACTCGAGGGAAACAAATTTATTGACAAAATATAGATTAACGCGAACGAAGCAGCGGGCCATACCTAGTTTAATATATCTATTATTAAGGATTGTAAAGCATAGTGTGCATAATGTATGGAAAATACCCAGAGCTAACACTATCAGAATGTTGGTCATGTATAACTTGGTAAATAAATTTTATCAATTACTTCTTATTTTTTTTCATCTACGTTTATGATTACTGCTCCGCTCCTGTGGATTGTAGCGTAATATTATATAGCCTATAACCTCCTCAAGAAATAGGTTACCAAAGGCAAAAATATTTTCAAATCCGACTGGTAGGTACGAGTAGCTCTAGAGCATTTTCGTGCGTTCAAATAAGAAAATTCAAACTCTCTTGCTTTATTGTATCAGTATACAGGTTGTCCGGTAATTAATGGATAATCTTGAAATGTCTTATAGTAGAACTGATGGCAGTTCAGAAAAAAAAATGATAGAAATCTATCCTAACTACTACCTGAGATATGATTTTTTTTTAATTGCTATATTTATCTTTCTTGTACACTACGACCATAAACGAATGAATTTCATCGGTTTTTGTTGTTTTATTATTAAACACTAATTATGCTAATAGATAGACAGTCAAAAGTATGACTAGTTATTGCACAATTTAATTTTTTTCTGAACGTCCATCAGTTCTATTATAAGACATTTCAAAGTTATCCATTAATTACCGTACAACCTGTAGATTAAGCTTTGGCTGGATTTCTTATTTTTTTATTTGGCCTTGAAATATAGGCCACAGAATGATATTACTATACATACAATAACATTCTGATCTACATCCTATGTTTGTTCGTTCTAGTTTTTTCTAGCATTGTCCTCTATTTAACAAATAAATATGTATTTATACACTTGCAACCGCAAATTACTGTGACTTATAAAGTTCTTGCTAAACTTTATTATATTTAAATATTCATGTTGCTTAGTTTGTGAATAGAATACTCATTAAATGAGAATATTAGAATAGAATATTAAGAATGCATTTAAATATATAGAAATACATCCTTTTTAAACGAATTTAAGTGCATTCCTTTGAGTATTAATGTATCCGCAAAATCTTTGTGATTTTAATTCATGTATCGTATTACCTAATAAAAATCGGATTCTACTAGTTTTTATAATACCAATGTTTTGTCTGGCAGATGGCTTGGTTGCAAGTGGGCAGTAGCAATCTCCTTCATTGCATATATGCCATTCATGGCGGCGCAATTCTACCCAGCGCTGTATACCCTGGTGCCAGCTGGTATGATGGTCGGCTTTGGCGGAGGTCCACTCTGGTGCGCCAAGTGCACATATCTCTCTGTGGTAAGGCTTCTGATTTTCCTTTATGTGCTTTGTAATAACGACGAGGTTACAACTGTGTATGTCCTTTAAAATTTACATGTATGTGCTAGGTAATGTCTAGAGAAGTTTTTATTTTTCAACATAATTATTTTGGTTGGTTTTCATGGTTGGTTTTCAATAATAATGATAATATATATTATGGATAAAATCATTAAATTAAATATAGAATTTTAGATTGAATACGTTTCGTTAACTAGTTAGTGTTGTTATAAAATTACTACAGTACAACAGTGATACAACTATTGTTTTGAATAACGAAATATTGTATTTGTAGGTAGCTGAGCCTTACGCAAAATTGTCAGGAGTATCGGCAGAGGTGCTGGTGGTGAGATTCTTCGGCCTGTTCTTCATGTTCTACCAAATGGCGCAAATCTGGGGCAACCTTATTTCTTCAGCCAGTAAGTCATACTCTTACTGAATAACTCATTTCTGCCCACAGCTTCGCCCACGTGAATTCCCTCAGTTCCATATTATCACACCCACGTACCCTGATAAAAATCACACACACAAACGCCCCTTTTCTGTGTGCGATATAGTGTATCTTTATAATATGTTTTAACCAGTGGACTATGACCTAATCATTCTCACACTGAGAAAAGGCCCGTGCCTAGCTGTGCGACAGTTTGATACAAGGCTGATATTATACCTTACATTGAACGACTTTAACCAAAGTCGTTCAATGATTTACGCGAGAATGATTTGCAAACGTTTAAACATCTTCATAAAGTTTTACATTTAATATGTTAGTAGGAATAGTAGTGTTAATAGGGAGCACCCGTATACGTTTTATATTAATACAAGCTTTTGCGCGCGGCTCCGCCCGCGTGGTACCTACATGAATAGCCTATGTCCTTCCCCAGGTTTTAAACTATATCTGTACCAAATTTCATCTAAATGGGTTGAGTGGTTTAGCCGTGAAAAGGTAACAGACAGACAGACAGACAGAAAGACAGACAGAGTTACTTTCGAATTTATAATATTAAGTAAGGATTAACTACTAGCGACCCCCTCTCCAGCTTAGCACGGGTAGTACAAAACCTTCACAAATTATACACCCAAACCTTCCTCATGAATCACTTAGTCTATTGGTGAAACCGCATAAAAATCGGTTTAGTAGTTTTTGAGTTTATCGCGAAGAGACAGACGCGGCGGAGGACTTTGTTTTATAATATGTACTGATATAATCTGTATCATGGATATCCAATAATGTATGATTAGCTTTTCATCGACTTGCGATGTCGATCGTGGTTTCAAGTATCATTATCACATTTAGGTTAATTGGAGTGATTAACAAGAATAGTATTTTAAAATCAAAATTATAGCCGGCTATGCTGCTGAGATTTATAGTCCAAAACATATTAGTATGGAGTATGGCAATGCGGCTAGATCACGGTATTCAAGTTGTTATTTATTATTGCATGGAATAAATTTTTGTTTCTGCCTAAACCGACTGGGCGGTACAGGCGTGGCGTTATTTGTTATTATACACACAAACATACAATTGGTCAGATTATAAGCGTTTACTGTAGGTTACGAATTATATTTGTATGGTAAAAAAAAATTGGGGCAATCTTTTGGGAGTGCCGATAGAAGTGAAAACTTTAATCCTTGATCATAAACAATTCTTTATAAACCAAAAATAATTCAAAAATGGAAAGCGTTCGGTGACGTTGACGCGAGTTCCATGAATTTCGTTCACCCAAGAAGTGCTCAACTCGCCTAAAGAAGCTTTCAATACAAAAAAAAGAGAGGCGGTTCGGACGCTAGTTCCTGATACTCTCTTGGCGGTTATTAAGGGGATCAAAATTTCGTTATTTTTTGCGTAGGACGCACTATTTCTGAGATACTGTTAATATTCTAAAATAATTCAAAAATGGAAAGCGTGGAAGCATGACGATGACGCGAGTTCTATGATTTTTGTTCACCCAAGAAGTGCACAACGCGCCTAAAGAAGTTTTCACTTCAATAATACCAATATTACGCTCGCGATGAAGATATTGTAAAGAGTAGTAACTGTGTTGACATGAAATAGCTTTAGCATCACAGTGACAACTCTTTACAAGATATCTCAAATAATATTTACGCAAAGAGCTCTCATAAAATGAATGCATATAACATTATTTAGATTATTTTATAGCAAGCTTTGTCAGGAGGAGACACCGGCTCGTTGTAGACGTAGAAAATTAAAAATACTATCAGCGTTGTATATGTATTGTGTTAAAAGAATCTGTTCTATAATAGTCCCCTGGTCAAAGCTACTTTTAGGTATTAAAACGTAAAAACACAATGTTGTTGTATTAAAATAAATTAAACAGCAGTTTTAACAACAACATTATGTAAATGTCAAATAAAACAAACCCTCAATTTATATGCGACGAGTCAAGGCTAAACTTGCAGTCACTTCCTTTACCAAAGACACAAGCTTAGTGAAAGTAAAGTATTTATTCAAGAAAACGACCTTCAGCAAGGCGGCTTGCTATTGTATTAACTAGGTACTGTTTTAATGTACAGAAGATAGGAAGTTGCAACAGTTCTTAATAATTTTAAGGACTTTGTCTATACAATTCCGAAAAAGAATAATATAAATCTAAATGATTATATACAGCTTGTAAATTTTAGTTCAGTCCGTATTAAAATATCGTGATCAAAATCAAATCAAATCAATTTATTTGTATAAATATATGTAGTAGTAAAAAGATCTTAAAAAATTCTACTTAATTCTGCCTATCAAAATTATTCTGCCACAAAAGGCGTTTAAATATGAGACAATTAACTGTAAGAATACTATTAGCTATGAGATATATAAGGCGCAATGACGTAATGCAATGTATCATTTAGCGTAATTTATTTAAGTAGCATTTTTTTTTATACAATAGAGCTTTAATCTACCTGTTGATGGAGTGTTCAAAGAATCAAAGACAGAGGGATATAATGATCCGGGAGCTTAACATTAATAGGCTGGATGTTGGTATAATACAAAGTATTTTGTCTATACCAACATCCAGTGAAGCTAAACTTATTTATGATCTAGCCTTGTACAAATATGATGGCTCTTAATTGTATGCAGTGTTTGAGTGTCTATTCCTGTTCATTTCATTTTATTTAGATTATAAGTTATATGTGTATATTTAAGTTTAAGGCTTGATGGGACTGACATATCCTAAACAGATAAAAGTCCCTGAACAACAAAAGATTTAAAAAAAAAAGCGCTTTAATCTTTCTTAAGAATTTTATTTTATGTCTTTATATGCGTCTGAAAGCTTATTATGGTATCGTTCATTTTCAAAAGATAATTATAATTATTGATTTCATATATTTCTAATAAGAAGAGTCCGTAATAATCAATTATTTTGCGACGCCACGGTATGCTAGTTGAAGTAACCGGTGGAATTTTGCCGAGCATACCATCACCAGCCGGTTACAGCAACCCAGTGTAAAAGAACTAATATTTTTATTGCATATCGTTGTGACATCGAAGGTTGGATTTGTCTCCTGTAAATTAAATAGTTTCAACTGTGAACCAATACAATGGATATAATTATCACGGTAGACACCGGTTTGGTTGTATACCTACCATTGCTTAAGATTGTGAACGGCGCTTAGCACATACTACATATATCTAGGCCCAATTGCTCGACTGCTATTACAATCAATAAAACAATAGTAGTATTACCTGGTCCGGAATTGTAATGTCCATGTCTCCTGACTCACTATTAATTTATTTTAGTTAGGTTTGAGCCGACTCCAGGATATTTAATAATATTGCATTCTGTAGTAAGTAGTAACGCTTTTGTTTGGGAATCCTGTATGTGATAAAAATGTAACACTTGTTAAAACTATAAATAATAACTGGAAATGAATATTAATTACGTCTCTCATACACTAAAGCATATAATTGATACCTACTTTCAATTCTGTTTTTATTTGTTTGTTTGTGTTGCATCTAATTTGAACAAGCTAACTAGAAATCATCAGTGACGTTAATTAGTAATAATTCTTTTTTTGCACACATATAGGGTTTACAAAATCATCATATCATAGTACAGATCATAGAACGTACCAGCGTCTTCCACTATGTATAGACAAGTTGTGTGTGGGTGTGATAAAGTGATAATAGTAATAGATAATTGGTAATATTCAATACGATTACATTACAATGTTTATAATATTAATATTATTATATACTAGCTTTTTTTAAATTTAGAATTTGACAATCAAATCAGGTTGTACTGTGCTTGTAATAATATAATTCAATAATGATTCGTGGCGCCATCTATTACCATAAGAACGTTGTTATTGTTTTCCTCGGGAAAAGTATTTTTTTCGGGATGAAAGGTAGCCTATTTCCGTTTCTGTACACCTGTCAATGTATATGCAAAATTTCAGGATGATCGGTTCAGTGGTTTAGGTGTGAAAAGGCAACAAACAAACTCATTTTCGCTTTTATAATATTAGTTAGGATTAGGATTAGGATGGCTTGAGTAACTTATGCAATAGAAAAATACACTAGTTAAAATTAATAATAAATCTGTTTACTAAATCAATTTATTTGATTGTCTTCTGTTTACGCGAATGTTATTCATTGAAATTAAACTACTATATACGGATTTTATCGCGTTGTTTATTTGACACTGTTACAACATTTTTTGAAAAACTGTTACACTACTATAATCACTATTAAACTTTACAAATTTTTAAGCTAATTAAATTATTGAAACTATTAAAACTATATATAAGTGTAAAAATAAATCTAAATAGTATAATAGTATAGTAATAGTACAAATAGTTTTAATAGTTTCAATAATTTAATTAGCTTAAAAATTTGTAAAGTTTAATAGTGATTAAATAGTAGTGTAACAGTTTTTCAAAAAATTTTGTAACAGTGTCAAATAAACAACGCGATAAAATCCGTATATAGTAGTTTAATTTCAATCAATTTATTTGGATTAGTGAGATGTTATGTATTTGTATGTAGAATGTGTCTGGATAAGGAATAATAGAATATGTATGAATGTTGACTCGTGCGCCCATGGTTAACAGAAAAATTTATTTGTATAATAATATGGAATAATATGACTCAGTATAATAGATTTTCAGTTGCACGATAGTCCAGAGTCGTCAGCCACCGTTCTAAGGAACGTTTACTTTCTTTCATTGGGAGTGGACAGATGCAAATGGTTTTGTTAATACGGTTATAGAGGCGGCAATTGATTACAAAGAAACTTCGGCTTGCAATGGCTGTTCTGTGCGGTTCAATTATACAGTACGGTCCTTTTGACGTCCTTCATTATGTCTATAAGGAAGCTGAGCATGCTCACGTAATGTGCTCTGAAGCACAAAAAGCTGTCTTACAGACAGTATAGAACATTTTTCGTATGATTGTCTGGTCGAATATCTACGAGGTTTGTCCGTGAATACCTTTAATAAGGCTCTTCGCGCTCTTTCGATGCTCAACATATTTGGGAAGCATGCTCCACACCAGACTGAAACGCCGCAAGATAGTATAGATTGGGCTAAGGTATAATAAACCAATTTCAACAAATCTCTATCAACCGAAGGTTGGCGCTTTTAAGCAACAAATATAAGCTTTTTCGTGCGTGATGACGCAGTCTCTATATGTTTGTCTCAGCGTAAGTAGACATCTTCCTAGATATTTAATAGAAGTGGTGTGCGTAAGGCTGAATTAAGAATCAATTTTGTATATTTGTGATATGCAAACGTTTAAATATTGTCCACAGTTTTATCATCATCCCTGGGTGATGAGCCACACATTTCAAACGAGACATCCTCAAGTGTGGCTGTATTGTTCCGTAACGCCACGAGTCCAGCACCGACTGTCGATTTCGGAGGCACGTGCGGGGTCAACTTCTGCAGTGGTAGCGCGTCACATGTATGTATCTGGTTAACATGTACATGAGAAAGCTTTGTATAGTACAGGCGTCACCAAAGTGCAGAAGAGATCAGTTGCCTTTGCTAGCCGATGTTGGACACCCATGAATAAGTCATATTCAGGTATCACTTGAATTTGTTTGTATACAAAATATTGAAAGCTGTAGGTAATCAAAAATATTTTATTTATATTTAACTATATTGTAAAAATATTAATTGTACATCCCTAATATATACCTACGTAATAAAATTAAGGAGGATTCAACCAATTCTCAATATGTATCAACCATATTATTATTCGGATTTCATAGTGTTCATAATATGAAGAACTTTTTCCAATGTTGTCTCATATAAAATCACATGGCCTTACTAACACTCAACAGATAAATAATGTCTTTGCGATAAAAGGTAATAAGTCCAGTTGTTGAGCAATAGGTAGCTATCCTTATATTATTATAGTATTTTGATCTGGTTCAAGTATTAACGATTCAGATTGCCTAACTAAACATCATTCATACATTATTTAAACAGGAAAACGCCAACTTGGAGCCTCCATCTCCTCTGAAGATACAAGTGATAGCGGGCGCGTACCTCACGTGTATGGCCTTTGCTGTCATTCTCGTAGCTGTTGGTGTAGACTCGCTTACCAGGTACTCTTCTACACACTTTTATGCTCTTGTCAGTGATAATAAGAGGAATGATGTCACGCCAACTAGTCTATTAACAACTAAATTAACCTACATAAGTTACGTGATCAATTGTCGATTAACATACTATGTGACAGTACGAGGAATTTTAAAGGTATGCTTTTTGTACGTTTTGTTTTCGTTTGAAGGTACAATAATATACGTCTGTTAGCTTTTGTTTGCAAGTTACTGATGATGTTGCAGCGCCTCATTATACACGGCAGTAACACATATAATATAATACTATATAGTAGTACGTAGCAGCACCGTACCTTCGCACGCCTTATCTCAAAATGGACTAAACTATGTATTTATGGAAACTAAACTGTGCAATCCGTTTGCACAGTCTTTTCCAAGCCTTTTTCAAGACTTTTACGTCGAGCAATCTAACTTTGCCAAAAAGCCTTATGGCACTTAGTATTTTTAAAGTTTTCAATTAATTCGGACATTTGGTCGAATTATGTCAAAGATGAGTTACTTCGCACGAGATCGAACTTGTGCTTGATACAAGTAAAGAGAATCCTTTGAAGCACCAGCATTATCCCATTATAGTCATATTGTTTGGGTACCTAGACGACGTTACGACGTTTAAAATTTGTTCTGTGTTGTAGATAATGAAGTACTGTCTAAAGTATATAGTGCTTATGTATAATGTATACATGCATATTGTCACGCCTATATACATAGAGGGGTAAGCAGAGGGGAATATGCTTACGCGTCTTAAATGTCCAGTGAAAAATATTATTGTGTATAAGAAACACGTTGCTTGTATTTTCAAGCTAGCACTCAACAGATAAATAATGTCATTGCAGGTATACCGCAGGTCGGAAAACAAAATGCCAGGGGAAAACTGGAGTCCGGCTGTTAGCTGTGACGCTTAAGCAACTGAGGCACAAGTATCAGCTGCTACTGTTACCCGTTATTGGGTACATTGGCGCAGAGCAAGCGTTCATGGCAGCTGACTTTACTCAAGTGAGTACACCTTCTTATATGGAGTCGGCCAATCTTTAGAATATAATGTATATATCAATTATCTCTTTTAATGTTAGAAAAGTAGTGCGCTTCTTATTCAATATCCTAAGTGCGGATGGGCTTTATTAATAAATGTACTAAGATCTCTAAAATCGCCAGTATGCTCAGTTTTCATGGTAGCCAGAATCAACAGTGTTTTAGGGCTCGTCATATTGTATTAAGTTCTAACATTAATATTAGGTAGGTACTCTGAATATAATAATAATAATATTCTACCACATACACACAACAATATCTAGCCCAAACTAAGCAGAGCTTGTACTATGGTTACTAGACAATGGATAAGCATACATATTATATACTTTTTTTTTGTAAATAAATACATATTATTCATAGAAACACCCAGGCCAAGACAAACATCAATGTTCATGCACACAAATGTTTGACTTGTGCGGGAATCGAACCCGCGACCTCAGGCGTGGCAGTCGGTTACACTAACCACTACGCCATCGAAGCCGTCAATATTACCTAGGTATTCACTTCTATCGTCACATTGCTCTGCGTTATCAATAAGGCGTTAACGGCTTGAGCGGCTTACATATGTACATAGATAGGTGCTTGTATATTGTATACCTATTATATTCAAGTGATAGCAAGAAATAACAATATCTTAATTTCTTTAGTTATATATTATTGAGTTGGAGTAATATATCCCCATTTTGAGTTTTGCAACATTGCAAATTATACCTAATAGTTAACTTGATATAAGAGGAATAAGAAAAATAAGCCCGCTTTACTATTTCAGTATGTTCTAATATATCGATAAATGTTATATTCTTCATCCGCTTGGAGTTTGGTTACCTGCCCTGTAGACAAAAATAGGCTTGCTTATTATTACTTTGGAACTAAAACACTTGGTGAACTGTTACTATAATACCTACATTTCGGTAGGTATTTCTTCGGATATAGGTATATGAAGCGTTTTATGACGACTAACTAAAATGTATTTTTAGATCTTTGAAAATAAATTTAATTCGTCGTCAAAACGACTCACTTATCTAAATGAGGTGCATATTTTAACAGGTTCGTCTGTCGTTCTGTCCGATGAATCACATATGATACATAACAATAGATTTTCCATTATGTCTATCACGGGACAGCGAATGGGTTAAATTAAGGCAGTATAATATATAGTATAATAAGGCAAAATTCCTGTATTGCGAGGGACTTTACAAACATATAAAGCTCTAGCTGAATGTTTAATCGCCTACTGTATTTGTTCGTGGGGCGCAGCAGCACAGACAAGTTTGATTGAGGCCGAAAGAGCACAACGGGCTGTACTTAAAGTACTCCTATACTTACCGTTCCGCCACCCTACACACTTATTGTATGAAAAAGCTGATGTCCTAAGCGTCCGAAAATTATTTGTCTGTCAATGTATTCGTAAATATCATAAGCATACTGTACCCTTTTTTCAACCTTCGGGTAAAAGAATAGACAAATGTCCAGTCCCAAGGGTTAAAAGTAATTTTGCACTACAACGATACAGTAATATTGCACCCAGATTATATAATATACTTAATTTAGTGTACAAAACAAAACAACTATCAAATTAAAAACATTATTAAAACATGGCTTAAGAGTTTTGGCTACGATGATGTAGAAAATTTATTGCTTGTGAAGAAGTAATATTTCACGCACGTAAACACACACACACACTCTCTCTCTCTCTCACACACACACACACACACAGACACACTCACACACACACACACACACACACACACACACACACACACACACACACACACACACACACACACACACACACACAAACATACACTCAAACGCACACACAAAATTAACTTAAGTATGTTCTAAATTTAAACTATGTTTGTTCCGAATGTTTTGTAACAATTTTAAATCATTTGCTTTTGGGAAGGAACTGATTGCCATTATACAGCTCACGCTAGTTTGGGAATCAGGGCTAACACGTTAATTGTATATACCTTTTTGTTACAATAAAGAATTTATTATTATTATTCAAACAACGGGCACAAAGAACACCCGAACTGGGAACAACCATTTCTAGACGACATAAAATTTTTGTCTCGTATGAGATTCGAACCCACAACACTCGGCGTAGTGGCAGCGGCGAGACAACCTTCAACCACTATGCTATCGGGGCAGTCAAAATTTGAAATTGGTATATTTATGTGATTAGTAACATTGCTATGTAATTTCTGACAGGCGTTCATAGGATGCGCGTACGGTATCAGTAACATCGGCTACGTGATGATCTGCTTCGGCGCCTTCAACGCGCTCGCAGCGCCCCTCGCCGGCGGACTCGTCAAGCTCACGGGCAGATTCCCCGTTATGGTCACCGCGCTGGTAATATTACTTGCTCTACTATTTTATACAGGCGCTCAGGCACTTCTGTTATTTTATTCGAATATTAATATAGCCTAAACCGAAGATATTTTAAGAGACATACAAAGTATGTATGTATCATTAATGTCATCCTAACCAATATTATAAATGCGAATGTTTGTTTCTTACGCTTTCACGATTTAACCTATCATCATAAAATTTCGCATAAACTTTGTCAGGGTAACAGAAAAATACGTAGGATACCTTTCATCCAGTAAAAAATTACCGTTACTAACGTAACGTAACCAACATTTACGTGAGTAAAGCTGCGGGAAAAATCTAGTCATATATCATTTTAAAAATATATTCTGTGAATCACAAATTTACTTTTGTATCTAGTTTTGTATTTAGTTGAAATACGATTCTGTTTCAAATCATGACAAGGGAAATAGCGGTCATTAAAATTATATTGAAATTAATTAAACATTATTTATTATATTAGCTACTGAACCTCTGTTTGCTGACGGCGTTGCTGTCATGGCGTCCGGACCCTGATCAATGGCTGGTGTTCTACGCGCTCGCCGCCATCTGGGGAACAGCTGATGCTGTGTGGCTTGTGCAAGTCAACGGTAAATATGGATTTACTAGATTTATTATGACTAGTCAAAACATATTCTCAATAATTAAAACCTTCCTTACACGTTTATGTCACCGGAAGTGTGTTACATTGGTGTTCTGGCCTCGTGTGATAGAGGGCGAGCCTGTTGCCTTCCGCCGAGCACAATTCCAACTCCGTATTGAGAATTTCTTAACAAAAAACATCACTGCCCGACCTGCAAATCGATAAAGAAGTCGCCTTAATTACCGCTGCGCCACCGAGACAAAACTTCCGTTATAATCCTAACAAACGAAAAAAAGTTTGCATGCTTGTTTTAGTCGTTATCAGGGGTACAATAAACAGGGGTACAATGTCAGGGTCCCCCCCTGGTTCGTTTAAAAAAAAACGTACTCTTCCTGAGAGATAGATATTTATTGTCAATATTGTCGCGACCGAAGCCGCGTGTAAAATCTAGTGGTTTATAAATAACGGAGGGCCAAAACGATCTCTCATCTCTTTTCCTTTTAGGTGGAACGAGGTTGTAATAGACCATTGCTAAACTTCTATATACCCGGCAAGGGTATTGACTACCTACGTATGATAAAGATATTTCTCATTGTTTATTTCATGTACAGCACTGTCAGGTATCCTGTTCCCCGGGAATGAAGAAGCGGCGTATTCAAACTTCCGTCTGTGGGAGGCGACCGGCAGTGTGCTCTCGTATGCCACGGCACCTTACCTCTGTATACGAACAAGGTAATGTGCTACTTCTATTTAATTTTTATCCTATACTTTAAACTTCAGAACTTTACTAACATTTAAAAAATAATATTGCCTGCCAGTTCTTATTTGGCTCACGACGACTAATTTTAATAAAGACTAGAATTTGGCGTTGCAGATATTATAGTGTACAAGTGTGTACGCAGACACAAGTTCACTCCCTATTCTCACACACAGATTAACGTACGCCCGAATCAACCGGAAAGAAATCAAGCGCATAACCAACGACTTTACATGCTTTCATAGCCGTGTACAACATCGCTCATATTCCTAATTCGTAACTTTGATTGATAATTTCTTAACAGAAAAGCCTTAGCGCTTTGCTGGCTCGACATCGTATTACTGCCACGAGCTAATTTCAATGTGACTTTGTCTATTTGTTGCGATATGGCATGGAAATCATTTGGACCCGAGAGCCTGGCACGGTACTTTTACTAATTAACGTAAACAAAACCACAGCTGAAAACTAGTATTATATACTATAATTTCGTAAACAATCGAGTAAGTTGTCTTTATCTTTACATCGATTGTTCCAGGCTCTACATTCTTTTCGGATTCCTTTTGTTTGGCTTCGCCGGCTACACCATCATCGAGGTCATGGAGTACCGCGTGAAGAAAGCGCATCATCTCGAGAGAAACTTCGAACTGATCCACAAGAAACAGGAACAGGAGCCTTTACAATAATCTGCTGACTTGACAAAGCACTCTCTGTTAGTCAAATATTAACCTTTTAGAGTAGTATTTAAATATTTCTTAGAAAAAGAGCATCTAGAATTTATTATTTCTTAGAGGGCCTTATCATTATCACAATATTCGTTATGGAATATACAATTAAATATATGTAATGCTTGGTTGTTTTCGTAAATGTTAGTATAAACGCGTTCACTGCGGGTCGCCCCTAACAGATCTGATGCGATAATAACAATACTGCCGTCATTAGGCAAAAAGATGTATACATTTCTTTTACATCATTATTGCGTAAAAATAATATTTTGATGCATCTCTAAATTTTTTTTCGCAATTTTACTTATTTGGAATCAGTAAAAGAAGAAGCATCTGCCAGTATACTTAAAAAACATTTTTAGGCAGATTCGTCTTTTTTCCTTATGACTGCAAAATATGTGTGCGCGTTTTCAGTTCGTGAAAACGGTTTGTTTTGCTATTTATAGCCAAAACTGATATAATTTTACCCTGATAAAATAATTGGCGTAGTTTTCTTATCAGCTCTTTTGTAATGTACCTTTGTTTTTAGGGCTATCAGGGCAGCAAAGGTCGCACCAAATTAAATATTTTATTTTAAGCTCTAGAAAATTTAACAGTTACAGTAGAGGTGTAGGAGGTGCTTATTTGTACAGGTTGTCAAATGAATAGGAATAATCAAAGAAATAATACTGTTATGTCAATCATTTACACTTTTGACAATATTTTACGTAATTTATGGTTGAATAGATTTATTAAAAAGTACTTACATTACATGGTTTAAGCATTTTGAATCGCGAAATTGCGAATATATATGAGTACGACTATAATTATATATAAAATCAATTTATTTGTTACCGATTGAGAAGAGTTATTTTTCTGCCAGGGTGACAAACAAACATCCACATCGCCTCAAAACTCATATTTTCGACATATTATGTGCATGAGTGCTTATTTATGTACAATTGTGACCATTGACTCGTTTAAATTTTAGAAACGACAATACTCCATATGGTACCTATTTGTGCAAATGTTATCAATAACTATTCAATTAACTAACTTTTGTGCATAAAATTAACATTGTTTTGACCAACATTTGTACAAATCCGAGATTCCGTATTTCTACAAATATTTGTAGAGCTACACATTCAGATCTCTTTTATAAAAACAAATAAAACGAAAAATGCTGTTGCAGTTGTAAGTGCATCCGTAGTTAATTATACGCCAATGCTGACGCCTGTGGCTAAATTAAACTCTACGCTCAGCGTCTCATTTGCGGCAATTAAGGCTAAGACATTAAAGAGATTTTATGTACTTATGTTAAAAGACTACCTTTTGTAATTGCATATGAAATACTCAAAATAAAACCAATAGTAATTGTTAAAATGTATTGGATTTTTTTAGATGATAAACGAAATCTTTGTCTAGCAAGTACAGTATTAAAGTTAATATTTGTTAATAGAATATATAATATTTAAGTAAAATAAATAAGTATAATATTAAATGTAATTTTATAGTGACCTATATGTTAATTTATAGCAGAGAAAGATGATTAAAGTTTAATTTAGACCTATTTCTGAATATTTATCGCATCCTTTATTTGCGACGTCTAAACAGTAGCAGCGAGCCATTGTTTGATGTTTCGAGAAGCGATCAGCCGGTATTGCCTTGCAATTTTTTATAAATCTTTGTTCAATAATATTAAAACATGAAGAAAATTATATCCTGAAAACTGCAATGAAAAGCAATGCCTTCATTATTTTTCCCATAATTACCAACCGTCGTAGAAGTATAAACCAACTCGTGCTAACACATTTGATTCTCGCCAAGTGAGGGTAGATGCCATTTTAAGATAGGAATGTTGGGTAACCGCTCGCATTAATGGATCCACGGACCAGACAAAAACTCTAAATCACCATCAAAGCACGAGGGTAAATTTGATTACTAGAATAATGTAAAGTAAAAGTGAATTTTCATCCGTCTATATAGGTTTCAGACACGTTGTGTATACTCCAAAATTAGAATTATTGCGCCGCTAGCTCAAGGATTATAAACCACCTGCCTGAAGTTATGAGAGGACTGCAATATGCGTACACGTAAGTGGATGCTCCTACTTTACCATAAACCAAAATAAAAAATTTACCATAAAAAAAAAATATTAAAAGCAAACTTTTAAATATAACATAGTAGATTTTGCCTGCGGTATCGCTCGCGTAATAGTAGGTTAGGTTAGAATAGTAACAGTACTATTTTCTAGGTGAAAGGTAGCCTATTTCCTTTTCTGTTCCTCTAACAAAGTGTATGCGAAATTTTATTTCATTTTATTTGTGACGTTTGTGAGTTTCTTGCCAGTTCTTCTTATTGACTCTACGCCTATATCTATTGCTATATATATCTATTGCTTAGCTAAACATAGCAACACATAAATTTAAAAGTAAATTCACATTAATAAGTTTTGAATTTAATATCTAAATTAACTTTGACGTTCATAAGTGTTAATTGTAACCTACATGAATAAACATATTTTTGAATTATATATTTAAGGACCTTTGGAATTTCTCCTCACTGAAGGCATAGGACAGAAGTTTTAAAGCAAGGCAATCTACTTCTGTAGAGTACAAGTCTCCCTAATTGATAGTCTGAGTGTTAATACCGAGCTCCGGGTAAGGTAGGGCAAATATAGGGCTTTTATAGTATACTAGATTTTGTCTGCGGCTTTACTCGCGTAAAGGTTAGATTAGTAACAGTACTTTATTCTGGATGAGAGGGACTCTATGTCCTTTTCTGTTCCCTTGACAACGTGCATGCGATTGAACGTGAATTTCATGATGATCGGTTTCGTAGTTAAGGCGTGAAAGCGTAACAAACAAATAAATAAATTCACATTCGCATTTATAATATTATTTGGGATGAAGTAAAATCTTGTTTTCTATCTCTATTGTTCAATTTCATTTAACTACCACTTAATTTAAGCACATAATACGCATGCTAGTGCTGCATAGAATATAATTATCTATAAATTTTTTGGATTGAGTATTTGAATTGGACGAGCCACACTTGAGTTTGTATGATGGCATCGCCACTACATGGTATGTATTTAGCTGACTAGCAGGCTGATGAAGTATATGTATATGCATTCAGCCATTTAGCATTCATTTGGAGCAGTTAATAGCAGGCGTATTAGAAGAAGTACTCAATAATGATTATAATATGATAATTTATTTTGCCTTATGATGGCTTAAATGTTTGTCTGTGTGAATGTTACATATTAAATAATGATTATAAACAATTCACCCATCGTATTTTGTAAAAATGTATGCATTGGTTGGTGCAGATAAACATAATTATCTACGTGGATCTTGTGTCAAGCAAAACGTATTTCTAATCTCCAAGGCAATGTAATGTTATAAATTTAATAAACAATTAATTTTATAAATCAGGACCCTTATGTTCGAGTATGTATCAGTTTATTGGATCCTTGAGCCTTGGATCTGTTACGATTTTGGCTGCACAGGTGTATCAGATGGGTGTGTGCAGGTAGCTTGTATTAATTTACATCACAAATGGTGTTTGTGACATTTCTTTAATAAAAGTTACAAAGTTAGCAAGTCTTTTAGACTTTTATCCTAGACTATTTTGTAAGAGGTATAATCGATCCTAAAGGTGTCCACATTCAAATTAGCGAGTATGCATAATAATATAATAATATGTTGTTTACTTAAACGTTACCTATACCTACATTTACTGTAATACAATCAGCTTTACCAAAATGACGTAGGTCTGACGGCTCTAGGCCCTTGTAATATTTAAAACTTAATTACATAATTTAAAAATATTGTTTTAATAATAAAAATGGGAATATTTTTAATATTTGTGTACAATAAACTACTTAAGTGATTTATTGTATTCATTCAATTCATCTGCAGCTGTAGCAAAAGTCGGCGGTGTTTAGTAAAATGGCGGTTTACCTCATTGCGGCTGTTTTACCAAATTAAGCTGTCATACATACATACACAAATAAATTGAGGGTTTCATTGCATACGTTCAGTAATAATACACCATTTCCGCCTGCATGAAAAAAAATTTACAAGAATCCTGTAACCTGTACGTAATTTGCGCTACAAATTGACAATTGCAAGTTATTGCAACATTTTGTTGTTATGAGCCACATTTGATGTGTAGCTAATTAGTTTAAATTATATATCCTTAAATCGTTTATAGAATTTGGAATATGATTATTTTGGACAGGATACAATATTTTTTACGCTGGCAACTATATACGTCAGACGTCAAAATCGTGCCTTAGGAACTTATTTTAATTTTAAATTAGTTTTATTCAATAATAAATATATTTAGTACAATAAAATAGTATATTTGTGACCAAAGAAGTGTTTCATGCTGTGTTAAGTCGGATCCACGAATCTACATACATAAATTACTGGTCGTAGGAGTTCATCACTGTGACAACGGACGAAATTTGAACATTCATCGTGTAAACCTGGGGAGTATTCTACTTTTTAAAGCCCTAACAGACACTCCACGACACTTGTTTACTCTGCTCATTGTACTATGAGCTCCGTCCACCACACACTGGCACAGTTTTGTCTCCTTTTGCTTGACAATAGGTGGAAGCAAAATTGACGACTAAACACTCGCCTCACGCACGCATATACTCACATTTCTACTTCACATCTAACTACTAATACTACTTTAGTGCTTTAGTGTGCATTCTTATGTAAATTTTCATTATAATTTCGCCTTTTCCCTTAAATTTATTTTTTAGTCTGACCCTCCATATTAAAATTAAAAAAAAAACTTCTTTAAATAATTATCTTTTACAACATAAAAAATTAACATTTCTTATCAATTTCTCAACTAATACTAGTTAAAGCTTTTCTCTTTTTTACAATACTGTATGTTTATAGTAAATTTTCAACAATTTAGATATATGTAGCTAACTATCCCATCCCACATTTCTTTTTTTATCCCTCAGTTGTTTCTTTCTCTAATTTTCAGGTGCTTGGTGATTTATACATCCACTGGACCAACAATGAGCACACAAATGATGACCCGTAAAGCGACAGCCAAGGATACTGAAAATAAGTTAAAGTTAGCTCTACAAGAATTGAAGAAATATAAGGATGACAACCATATGTTGTTGAAAGAACGTAGCGACTGTGAAGATGAAATGCAAGCAGTTAATAATAAGGTATTGGAGCTTAAAAGGCAACTGACAGAACTCCATATAGAATATATGGATGTCTTGGACCAGCGGGATCGATTAGAAGATGAAGTTAGATCCTTCAGTAATTGTAGTGATATTTTTTCTAGGTCACTGAGCCGCAGTACTGAGCTTGAAGCAAACCTGAATGAAGCTCATACTAAAATTATTACATTAGAACAAACTATTCAGATGCTCAACAGTACTGCGACTCAGAACCTCTACTCAGAACTCCTGGGGGACAAAACTAGTATATTGGATAGTAATAAAAATAAACTTAGTAATGTATTTATTAAAAGTACTAGGAAATTGAGAAAATACTTTAAGTTAAATAAATTAATTAAAAAGTTAAATATTAATCTTAATAAGTTAAACAAGGTTAGGAAGGTGACACAGCATAACAGTGAATTGGTGAAGGAGCATGATGCTTTATTAATAAATTTAGAAAAAAGCAATGATCAAGTAGTTGCCAGTAGGTTACAGTATGAAGCACATACAGCCGAATTAAATCATCAAATTAACAACTTAGAAGAACAACTTACAAGAATGAGCCTTAATCACCATAAAGAAACATCCGAATATATTTTGAAGTATGAGGAAATTGCCAGAGTTGGTAGGGAGAACATGGAACATGTTCTCTCACTAACTAATAACAATCTTTGCGGTAAGTGCTTACAGGCTACACCTTATAATAACCTGTCAGCTGTTTGTGATTTGGATTCAGTAAACAGTGGTACCACCTCCTTTTCTGATCATGAAAATATGGCTGTGTCTTCTACTTCTTTGATGAATAACATTAACAAAAATATATTCATGTTTTCTGACCAAATAGGAGTAGGTTTTAGTGGACTAATTAATTCTCATACAGAGACGCCTTGCATAAATATTTGTTCCCCTGGGGCTAGGTTAGGTTCTATAATTGATAAGTTAAAAACTACAAAATTAAATGCAGAATCAACAGTAATATTTCTTTATGGTGACAGCTTATCTGTCACTAAAAAAGAGGCAATCCATTTGACAGAGGTAATAGAATCATTACATTATAAAGTAGGGTGTAACTTTATTCTTTGTGCATTACCATATTCCTATGTACTAACAAATGAACAAAATAGGAATATTGAAAAACTTAATTTACTTTTTTATAACAGTACATGTTACAACAATTATAGTTTATTTTTTGACACTAATAAGTTTATTAGTAAATTTTTATTGACTAAAGATACAATGTATCTATCTTCTTTTTATAAAAAGCAACTTGCTAAATTATTAGCATTTAATATAATATGTAGCGACTCAGGTACCAGTAGGGTAATTAAGGTTTTAGGACATAGTAGTATTTCTACTACAAATTCAAATATTGACACTTCTAGTAGTTTAAACTGTTAGATGAGATAAGGATAGGCATACACACAGTATTAGACTAATTCATCAGAATATTCAGGGTCTATCCGGCAAGGAGTTAGAATTAGATTTATTTTTTAAACAACATAATATTCAAATATGTTGCATAACGGAACATTGGTTAAGAACTAATCAATTAATATTTAATAACGAATATTATTCAATTGTAAGTGCGTTTGTAAGAAAGAATTCTATACATGGTGGCTCTCTAATATATGTATGTAACAATCTAAAATGTAAAGAACGTAAAGATATAGTAAATCTTTCTATCGAGCGCACTGTTGAACTATCCTGTGTGGAATTAGAGCAACATGTCATAGTTTGTGTATACCGACCACCGCAAAGTGATTTTAGTGTATTTGAAACCGTAATAGAGGATATTTTAAAACGCTTGAGTTCTAGTAATAGGCATATAGTAGTGTGTGGTGATTTTAATGTTAATTTACTTGAGCAGTCAGCTGTCTCTTTAAGACTTATTAGTTTATTTAGATCATTTAATTTACAGCATTTATTTTCTGAACCCACTAGGATCACTTCACATTCTGCTACCTGCTTAGATAATGTATTTTGCGACTGCCAATTTCTAAATAGGGCCATATTGAGTGAACTTACATCTGACCACTGTGGGCAAAAGGTAGTATTTCCTGTGAGTACAATTCATAAAGAGAATAAGGTCACATGTAGACCGATGACATCTAATTGCTTAAAGGAATTTAATGATAACATAAGTCTCAAAGTTGTCAATATGGACCTTTCTCTGGATAATCCAGACGAACTATATGAGTCTTTACTTAACATAATTACTTTAGAATATAATAATATTTTTAAATGTAAGACCTTTAGTCAGAATAATAGGATTAAGTTTTGTGACTGGGCAACATCTGGGATATATAAAAGTAGAGCAAAGCTATATGAATTATATGGTATGAAACAATACAATTTCGATCCAAATTTTATTCAATATGTTAAAAATTATTCAAAATTATTTAAAAAGACTTGTGCCACTGCCAAGTCCCTTTACCTAAAAACTAAAATTCAAAAATCTAAGAATAAAATTAAAACTACATGGAACATTATTAACAATGAAACAGGTCGCAGCAAGGTGCGTGATAATAAATTTGAACTGAATATAAATAATAGCGTAATTTCAAATAATTTGGAAGTAGCCGATACATTCAATAACTACTTCGCAAAAATACCTTTAAACATAACTAGTACCCTTAGGTCTTGCCCAGCTCGAGCAGAATACTTAGTTAGGTGCAACGTGGAAGAGTGCAAGATACTATTTAGTTTTGAGCGTGTACATCCGTATGATATAATTAAAGTATTTAAGTCGCTTAATTCAAAAAAATCAGCTGACTTCTGGGGTATTTCGGTAAAATTAGTTGAAAGTATTATTGTTAATATAGCGCCACACCTAGCCGCAATATTCAACGGATGCATTGATGTGGGCATTTTTCCAAACTTAATGAAATGTAGTAAAATAATACCTTTATTTAAAAATGGTTGCAAAAGTGACCCCAGTAATTTTAGGCCGATTTCAATATTACCTGCTATTAGTAAAATATTTGAGAAGATTATATTACAGCAATTAGAGAGCCACTTCAGTGTAAACAATTTATTTCATGCAGATCAATATGGTTTTAGGAAGGGCCGTTCTACGATAGATGCGGGTGTTACGCTTTTAAAACATATATTCAGTGCCTGGGAGAATTCGCATGATGTCATTGGCGTATTCTGTGATCTCTCTAAAGCCTTTGACTGCGTTGACCATCAAACGCTGTTGCGAAAACTCAGGCATTATGGCATCCGAGATACTGCACTTGACCTAGTTGATTCCTACCTAAGCGATAGACTACAACACGTTGATATCAACGGAAGTAGATCTTCTGGATTACCAGTCACAATGGGCGTGCCACAGGGCTCGATTTTGGGACCCTTTCTGTTTTTAGTGTACGTAAATGATTTGCCGTTCTTTGTTCAGCATTTGTGTGACATTGTTTTATTCGCGGATGACACATCCCTTATTTTTAAGGTAGACCGAAAAGCACCAAATTTACGTGCTGTTAATGATTCACTCGCGGAAGTCCTGGACTGGTTTACGGCGAATAATTTACTACTTAACTCTACAAAAACTAAATGTATCAAGTTTACATTGCCAAACGTAAAGAGTCCTAACGTGAATATAATTTTAAATGATGAAATTATTACTTTAGTTCAATCAACAGTCTTTTTAGGATTAACTTTAGATCATAAAGTTCAGTGGGGCGCTCAAATATCGTGTCTTGTAGGGAAACTTAGCTCAGCCGCATACGCAATTCGGAAAGTAAGACAGCTTACTGATATAGATACTGCAAGACTAGTATATTTCAGTTACTTTCATAGTGTCATGTCCTACGGTATATTATTGTGGGGCAAGGCAGCTGATATTGAGACAATTTTTATTCTTCAAAAGCGTGCAGTACGTAGCATTTATAATTTAGGACCACGAGTTTCCCTGAAAGATCGATTTAAAGAAATTGGCATACTTACTGTTGCGTCGCAATATATATTTGCTAACATTATGTTTATTAAACATAACATTTACTTATATAATAAGAATAGTGATATCCATAACGTAAACACTAGAAATAAGCATAAGTTAGTAGGCCCATATCATCGTTTACATAAAGTTCACAATACATTTGCGGGACTCGGTATACGTTTTTTTAATAAATTACCTATTACTATAATTAATTTACCATTGTTTAAATTTAAAAACGCCGTTAAAAAACAACTTATTCGGAAGGGTTATTATTCAGTCAACGACTACTTAAATGACAAAAACTCATGGAGCTAGTTGCTTGTTGCATACAGGATTCAAAGATCTGTATTACTTATAAGTCAATTTAAGCCTTTGCATAGTCACAAAGTGTAAGTGTATGCGCCATCATGCCATCTTACTGTCTATTTTAGATTTATATTAAATAATATATCTTAGCTCAAATTATTTCCTCTCTATAATATTATTAAGTTATTATTGTTATTATCTTTAGTTTTTTATAGTCAGTAGTATATGGCATAATGGCTGTAACACCTTGTTAATCTGAGTTGTAAAATACTGAAATTATATTTAACTGGCGATTTAAAAGAGTGGCCGTGAGTTTCTTGCAGGTTTCTTCTCATAGGCTCTACCCTTTGCCTGAACCTAGCAACTAACCTAAATGTAGCTTCAGTAACTTAGTAAACTCACTAACCTATATACTTTGACGTTCATAAGTGTTACTTTGTGACCTAAATGAATAAATGATTTTTGACTTTTGACTTTGACTATGATACTTTAAACCCAATATGACACTTTGAAGTAGTAGAGTTTTCGTAGTCGATCGGAAAAGTACTACCCTCCCAACGAACATAGACGTAAAGTTGCGGTTCTCTCGTTGAGTGACTGAGTTTAAGCGCCGGTAGCCCAATCATTTCCTCGGCCTGCCTTTACATAGGCTACAGTAACTACTTACCATTGGGTAGACCCTGGTCTCGTTTGTTGCTTCTGTGCCATTTATGTGTGATTGGTTTACCGTAGCTAGTGGCTTGGTTGTGTTTCTTTGGACTGAGGCGCAGTCATATCAAGTAAAATACAGCCGTGTTTATTAGTGGCGGTTATAGCTTACCAACAGATGGGCCGCTGGGTTTTCTGCCACCAACAGCAATACAAAAACACAATACTAGATAACTGATGAATTGTAAAAACTCACACGCCCTAACCTATCAAAAGCATTAGTAGGTATTTTATAACATTTCTCCAGAGTGCCGATATTATCACCTAAAGCCAACGCAAGGTAATCCCTTACTAGCGTGTAATGCGGCTTTAAAAATTATATTTAAAATATTTTCATAATCTATCGCTAAAATAACGAGATAATATAATTATTATTCATCCCAAACGGACGCAGATAAGATGCGTACCTAATTGTACGTTGACCCGATGCATCGTGCCTGTGCCCCTTGACCGCATGCGAGCTACCGTGTGATCAGCAAGGGTCGTCGCCCGCACATTATCGGGTTGGACTGAGAATTAGAAATAGATATTTTAATAAAATGAGGTACTTTTTGCTGATATGAAGTAATACTAGGTAGTACACCATGGTCTACCTTTTTAAATATGGCAGGTGATTAAATAAGCCTCATGTATAGGCAGTGAGTATATCTCTGGTCACAAGTTGTATTTTTAAGATTCGTAGACAATTAATTTTAGAAGGCCGTTAAATTTGAACTTCGATATGTTCCATCCACTCTTTCTGTGCAGATGAAAATATTCAAGTAATTGTGCTTTTCTGCCATCAGGAATGGCTTAATAGTAAGTACGCTTGGATAGTCTATCTCAAAATAAAATTGAATTATGTTTTTTGATATGATCCATACATGGATGGCTTGTACATTAAAGTTCCTTTTGTGTATGACAGATGGCGGTATATTACGCGTATTAATTATCACGAACGTAATGAATGACTAGTTTTAGTTGTGTTTGAGCTTTTGTATGAACTATTTTTTTGTATAATTGGACATAGTTATACAAAATAGATCCAGCAACACAAACTGACTTTTGAGACAAGCAAAGTTTTAGTAAATTTATTATATAAAAATAACAAGTTTGATTTAATTTTAAATTTATTTTAAATAATGGATATTGATAACTAGTTTCTGTATAGTATTGTTTCAATAAAGTTGATGTACCTGTATATATTTTAATACAGTTTATAATAATAACTAAAAACAAAGTGTTTTGTGGGTTAGAACGATTCTGCATAACTACGTCTAATTATAATCATCAGAGTATAAAGTATGTACCTAACGATATTTTTAGTAATACTACTTATACTAAACTATACTATACTATTTTACATACGATATTGCTTTCGTCACATATAACAAGGAAGAAACTTAGCCTTCAGAACGTGAGTGTGATATGCTTCCGTGGAAGCCTTTGTGGATACCTATTTAAAATGATATATAGTGACTGCACGGATGGCGTAGTGGTTTAAGAGGACGCCTTGGCACTGCTACCACAGTGAGAGACGTGGGTTCGAAACCCACACGGAAAAAAAATTTGTGTGATCCATAAATGGTTGTTCCGAATTTGGATGTTCTTTGTGTCAGTTGTTTGATTGTTTTGAATGCCCCTTGCGACGCATGATTTGATGATGATGATGTTTTTTAAAAAAGACAAGTATGTTATGAATATAGTGTAAATATATTTTAAAGGGTCAATTGTTTTTGTTCTTTCCAGTAAATTTACCTAGTTTATTCACTGGCACATAAATAAAATAAAACATCAAAATAGTTTCATTAAATTGTCGCTTTTATTTCTCTTCACATAAATACTTAAAAGGTTGGATCGAACGATCGGCTAAACAAGCTAAATCTTTAACTAAGTACAATGTTCGCAAGGAAACTAACAAAGTGACTAAAACCTTGTTATACACAATAATTATACATTAAAAATAACAATAAACCAAGTCTTGTCTTCACGAAACCGAACTCTCGAATCTATTGAGTTCAGAGAACATGAGCGATACTTGTTGTTTAAAAACGGGACTCGTTTTATTTATTATCATTATTTCCATAAAGTACTTAACACAGGATAATTATAGGTACAAATGTACACACACTATCATATCTCGTAAGTCACTGGTCCGTTACGACGTTAGTTACGTAATAAAAGCTGTGATCAAATCTATATAGTTCTACTAAAATAACACTTAGGTAAGAACAATAATTCATCAAGCATACTGAACCTATTATTATAATTGTATTATTATCGTCCAATTTAAAGCGTCGAACCGTAATACTCTGAAAATGTTATGAATATTATAAAAATATTATTATTCTAATTTAAAGGAAGACTGTTAAGGCACAGTGTTTAAGACTCTTATCGAAATAGCACCTTAGATTTGCTGATATGTTGGTTACGATACAATTATAAGGTCACTGGTGATACTATTTATATCGGACTTAAAACTGACGTACACCTTTTGAGCAGCACTATTAAAACATAAGATTAAGTACCTAGTTTATAAAATTTGTCGAGAAACGGATAAGTAGTTGAAATGGAGATATAAAATTCGTAAACATTGTATACAAAAATTGTTTTTATAAGGAGTTATTTTCACGTTTATATTATATGTATACTACAGTGGTAAAGTTTAGAAGTAGTGTTTTACTAACGCTGTATTTTGGCTACGTTAACACGTATACATATTATGTAATTTAAAAAGGCCTTGTCACATTGCCTAGCAAAATGGAACAACTTACTTATTCTTTGAAAACTGAAGGTGTTACGGCCACTCAAAATATATTTCAACTAATGTGTGAAATAACACGTCACTAGCATGTGAAGGCATATTTATATAGAAAATACAAATGGATTTTATTGCCCAATGTCTGGGTAAATAGATTATACACTTCGCCACTATTTAGTTTATATAAATGTGGATCCAAAGTTCCCAGTAACCCGTATTACCTACTAAATAAGTATATCGTTTATTTAACATACTATTTTGGCAATTAAGGAGATTACCACAGGAAAAAAAATATATTTTTACAATATCTGTTGAAATTACCACCTAGTTCTACTATAAACGACCCTTGTAGGCATAACTGATAAATAAATGGAAATAGATAAAACTCATGAAAAAGTAGGAAAAGGAAGTAGAAATATTCAGTCGTGAAACATTTTTAAAACCAGTTAAATAATATTATTCTTTGAAACTATATATTTAATACAACAGAAATTAAATGACTTCAAAAAGTTTTTAATCCATCAGTTATGCTCCAAGCTACTGCAGTCATTACATTATATTTTTATTTACATACTAAGAATAATAACATATAGAACCTCAATAATCGCACATACAAAGTGAATCTAATTTAACTAAGCCCTAAAAGACTTATTCGAGTTTCCTTGCACGTTGATAACATGTCGTTCAAGGGTTTTGTGACTTCACTTTTAAATTAAAATATAACAGAAAATGGTATTATATTTGTTATTATTCTTAGTTTACAGACAAGTCTTCGTACAGAAAAATAATAATTACAAATAAAATATTATGCTCACTGTGAAGTTAAGTTTATACAACTAACTAGAACATTTTACACTACAATATTATCTGTAGAACGGTTTACTGAGCTTTCTTCAGGTGTGGTGTGAGTAAATGCTATTATATATCCAAGTATATATAACTATACATCTATACAACTATTGTATATGTTTATATACAAATCGTTAAACTTTGTGACCCTGTCGACATATTAGCCTCGATTATATAAACAATATTTTTTACAAAACGGCCATTATATACAATATATTTAAAAAAGTTACACAGGGTCTTAGCACCGAAACTGATCTCGTTGTAAATACAGAAAATATTTTTGTATGCATATAAATGTACGATTCGGGGCCACGTTGGACATTTTGTAACATCGACCCCATATTTTAAACACCAATTAATAATTAACATACAAAAATACTTGTTTTCGCAAGTATTACATTTAAAACATTTGGACGGCAACACGTTTATATACAAAACAGATATCTTAACACTATATGTAATTATACTAAAGCGTCTTATAGTAACTAAATGCAAAATCTATGAACAGGAAGACTGTACGAATGCTGAAAGATGACTATTATAATAATTAATTAATCTAGTTTTATTATGATTGTTAAACATTGTTGGTTTTAAATGAGTCAGATAATGATAATCCACGACGAAGTAACTAAATGTTCACTTGCCTCGCTTCTATGATTGAAATCCAGATGTTCTTATGTATCTTACTGCAGCTCTTTGATTCCATAGAAAACACAATTTACCTCACAATGTATGTTTTAACTTTCAACAATCAAAATGTTACAAAAAATTTAAAGCAGTTTTCCACGATTTCTATGCAAGCAAAGAACTGTTTAAAAGGAACGATACGCATTAAAATACTACATTCTACGCCCTAACTGGGACTGGTGGTGTTACTCCGAGGCTCTGGTTTCATAGCCGCACCGTTTAACCGGGTGGTCATGTTGGTTGGAGTGTTGGCCACTAAGTTGTTGGCTGAGTTATTGGTGATGGTTGCTTGGCACTGCGCGCAAGATTCCAGCCGCCTGGCTAAAACTGCGCGTAGTTTGAGTGCTGGACCGAGTTTCATTTGCAGCATTCCTGTTAAATGTTCTTCTGTTAGGAGTGGCAGGCCTGCGCCGTCGATCCGTTGTTCGCGGAAATTCTGTAAGAAAAGTATATGTTATTATGATTATGAATAAATTTAATTTGTTGGCATGAGTGTGAGCGTGTGAGCCACTGCTAACGAAGAATTATTGGGGTTTTTCTGTTGTGCAATTTGAAATTGACAACAATTGGATTTACTCGTATAAAATAGAATATCAAGTTACAATCGTCTTGCCTTTCAAGTGAAAAAGAAAACCGCAATTTACATGTTTTCTTATTGGCTGAACAAATATAATAATAAGATCATGGTTTACTAGTCAATCTCGGACTAAGAACATAATATATAGGTCATATGAAAAGTCGAAATACGTTGATCTATTATTATGATCTTTCCGATCCAAATAATTTGTGGATTACAAGGTCTTAAGAGTTTATTATTAGACATTAACGCGTTCCTGGCAGACGCACCTGTCGTGCCACTATCTCTACGTGAGGTGTTTCGGTGATCAATAAGTTTTGATAGTTTCCATGTACCAAGTGTTGGCAGCTATTCTTGAAATCATTCGTTCGATACTATTTAGTATGCAGCACATATTTATTTAATGTACCTACCTACACGAACTACATAATCTTTTCTCAGAACTGTGTCAAGCCACATAATAGCAGAGTGTAGTCCATTTATTCTAATTACAGTACTACACTGGCATACCCAAATCACAAGTCTGAAATAATGGCCGTACGAGCGGATAATAATGCCACCTACGGTTGCGGAGTACAAAACATCTGGTTCTGTTCCTAATAAGCGTTTTGCGATAATTGTATTGTCGTTATAAATGGAAAGCATCAAGACGGTTGACGCGGACAGGTCGCGGCGCAGCGTCCAGCGACCTGTCATCTCCGCGGGAACGTTGACAAAAACCGCGCCGCCTACGTGACGTCCTGTGCCCCCGCGCCCCGCGTCCCGCCCGCCCGCACCTCCGCTCGCCGCACCGCCCGACCACTTTTTACCGCGCGACATTTGCCCGGAGTTCGATCCGTGTCATCCGACTTATTTCTTTTTTAAATTGCGCCGACGTTCGATTATTTTATTTTTAATTTTATAAGGCTTCGACCGGCCGTCGAGCGGTAAAAAGCGATAGCGTATAAAAAGTCTATGAATAATTAAAGTGAGATAGCTACTGGCTAGATGATGGGAACGGAATTATTTAGCGGCGACAGGTCGTCGGCTGCGGAGTCTGCGGCGGCCGCGGGCGGCGCTGAGGGACAGGTCAATTTGCGGCGCTCGTTTTGTTCCTTTTGAGATTGCCATTAGCGTTATCCCGGTCTTGGGAGCAAATTTACTTTTATGCAAATGCGGAGCCATTCCGCCGGCGAGCGAGATTAGAAAACTTTACGTTCTAATGTATTGAAATTAAATAAAGTGGAACGAAAGATCGGCGGAGAGTGGTTTGGGGGCATGTTTATGTTTAATGGGGTTTATGGAACCACGGAATCCGACCGGGATCCTGGTGTCTGTGCCCCGGGGTCAGGAGTGACCCGCGCCTCGTTTAAATGAAGCGGAATGATATTCGAGAAAATTGTTTAATTGTGGCTCAAATTACTGGTTCGGGGAACCGAGCCAGACCTGTTTCGGGTTTGACCTTTTTTATCTCTGGATGTTCAAAGTCAAAGGGAGAATATGGTGATGTTTTGTTTATTTGCGTCTACGTACTTTAGTTTATATTCAGTTTACAGATTAGACGTGCATGGAACAAAGTGGGTATGATTATCAAGTATTTTAAGTATACAGTAGATAATAAGGCCATACTATATAATTGGGAAACTTGTTGTAATATTGCCATAGTAGATTTACACTTCAAAATAACACGAACATTCTCAATAGAACGTAAGTACTATTCGTAAACTGTTTTGAGTACCTATATGGAGAATTAATCTAAAATAATTTTTCATAACCTATGGAGTCGCAGCGGCACACCGGAGGCCAGATAGTATAGATTTTTACTTGTTTGGCATACCAAGACTTGACAGATTAATGAAGATATGGAGGCAAAACATTCCTCTTTTATCACGCGCACATAGCTCATAAAATTGTTGGTTAAAGATACCTTTGAATAAAAATTCACACCCATTTTATTGGTATAAATTAAGTTGATAAAATGTATTTGAAAATCCAGCCCATGATTTGAATAATTTAATCCCGAGCTACAATTGAGCTTAACCTTACTTACAGATACAATATAGCAAAACATATAAGCCTAGAGGCTTACTGATTCAAGCCCTGAACACTAGCACACAATTTTCTACAAAATATTGTCAAGTCGCAGCAGGGTATACTTAGTCATATTCATATTTGTGCAGGCAGCTGGTGCAGAATAAATTGGTTATTATCACGTAAGCAGTTGTGGTTGTTTTAGCGAGCATATTGTGGGAGCGGACGATAACTAACATCGGACCTGCGTTATTACGCGCACTGTGCACTTAACAGGTTGCTCCAGGGTTGCTAGCTATCGCCCGGACCCGTAGCGTACTTAATTGATTTTACTGTTCACGAGAATACTGAGAAATATTGTTTTATGTAATGATGGAAATAATCTTACCATCTTAAGTGTCAAGACCAATTTTTACACTCCACCACTGTGTTTAAGTTTACGTTTTTAACTAAAAATGTAAGTTGGTCTTTACAAATCATATACAAATATTTTACGGAATGTAATTTTTTTGCCATTTCATTATTGTAGATGGAACTTTAGATTAATTTTAAATAAATAGTTAATATGTTTCAGAAATTCAAGTGTTATTATTAAATATTACTTAGCGCTAGATAGCTCTATCTATTAAAAAAGTATGTATATACCTAACATAAGGGGCTCCTTACGTTGTCACCTATTAGCTCCAAACGAATCCCCATTGGCAAATTTTAAGTTGATCTATTGTAATTCAATTCTATTCAGAAATGGTTAATTATCTGTTAGAGACTTTATTAAGTTATATTGCTTTATATTCAGTATAAATTTATATCTAGAATTTCAAAATATTGTTGTTGTTTATAAACTCCATACTATAATTTGACTTATTTAAAGTAATAAGAGGCAAAGAGCCGACTATTAAATAAAAAACAAGAGCTTTAGCTACATTCTTTTACTATATAATTACAAGGAGTAACAAACGGGTATGGTTAGCAGCCCTATTTCGCAGATACTGCGTATCGCCTGTGGCCATGAACCGCGCTCGTAGCGCGCGCGCAGCAGCCGCGTCCCGAACAGGTTGCAGGGGAGCAAAAAAGGTTAAAGTATGTTCCCCTGAGGTCGAGAGGGGAAACCGAGAGGCTAAGGGGGAAGAGGGGCTAATGACAGGGGCGGCGCGGCGCCCGCGGCGGCTACCGCGCGCAAATTGATGCCTGCGCCCTCTGCCGAACCTTTGCTCCCGGCTAGTGATGCGCCGTATCGATAAATTGTGACAAGCACGTTCTCGCTAGAATTATATGGACGTTTATCGACGCAACGATCCAACTTGCAAGTTATTGAAGTGTTGTTTGTTGCTCGGTTAATTTTACACTGGAATATTTTATGTAAAATAGAAATCTGAATATGAAATTGCATGAACCTATAATCTAGTAGAGCATAATAATATTTTCTAGAGGCAGCTGCAAGATACAAGTTAGCAACAGCAGTAGAAGATACTAAGTCCAAATTTTAGACGGACCTATAATTATAGCCTTGCAGAACTCTGAGAGCTTAAAAATAAATATCAAAGTGCTACTTGTGCTCGGCATACTAATTTAATCAACACAAACGATAATTAAGCTTAAAAACACACAAGTTGGAGCAATTAAAAACGATCAGCAAAGAACAATTGTGCACGTCAGTCGTAACACGCAATTGTACGATGTAATAACACGGTATCGACATCGAACATCGACAGATAGCATCACTATTCGGAGGCCGGATTGCGCTATAAAGATTGCTATTAAGTTTAAAGCATGGAACGCACAGGGCTTCAGTAGGGTTGCCAGCCATATTTAGTGAGTAAATATAGCACGTTGTAAAATGCTATGGAAACAATAAGAGGTTAGAATTATTGCAACTTCGTGTGAGGCGTTTGTTCATGTTAATGGTACGATTTAACAGGAATTCAAGTACATAAGTACGCTGGTTAGAGGTACTAGGTAGTTTTCTAAATGAAGGACATTCAAATTGACAAAATTTAATTACAGATGAGCACGTATAACAGCACCAGATGCCGCTTTCACTTGTTGTTTCAAAAATGAGGTTTTACTGACAAGTGAGGCTATGTAAAAGTTGTATAGATTATTTACTTCCGTGACATTTCCTCAATAGAATTTAAATATTCCTAAACGTAATTTAATAGTTGATAGAAAGATTTTACGTGCTATGCTTACGTCTATTTCAATTTTAGTGTGCAAATGCAGCAGCTTATACATTAGTTTAATTAAAATTCTTGCGTTTAAATTTATTACTTATCTTAGAACTTTATTCGAAGTTAATTCAAAATTTTCTTGTGTATTATTAGAATGTATCTAAAACCTATCCTTTCTTCATAACACATGTGAATGTATTCCACGTAACTATTACTATATAAAGACAGGTTGTTCGGTAACCCTATCCTATATTTAGTGGTGACTGACGGTGAGTTCTACCGTAATTATAATCTGAAGCCATCGCCATTTCTCAACAGAACTCTTTTATTTGTACAGTTCCGCTCTTAAATGTTGGATATTATCGTTTGAGCCTCAATATTTGTCGTGACTTGTTTCACTTAATGTACTTCATTAGATACTACCTTACTTTGTACTTCGTAACCTGTATAAACAATAAATATTAGTCTGAGAAGTATAAAGTTTCTTTAGGATATCCGGCTATACCTACTACTTTTAATCTCGCAAATCTTTGATTGCCTTGATTGCTTTCTAGAGGCTCTCTCGAGGTCTTTAAAGTCCTATATCGATTGTCATTGGTGGATTTTATCGAGATCTGTGTGGCAAAAGGCGAGTTTACATCCCCGTGCACCAAGTCCGGGACGAGTTAGCTCTCTCCTGCCACCGCGTTATTAAACACCGAATAACAAAACATTAATATTTATGATCAGCTTAAAATATGTGGGTAACTGCTTTTCGCAATATTACCTTGTAAATAGTTAACAACAATGCAGCTTAGACTTTAAGCTATGTAGATCTATGATACTACAATCTATTATCTGAAATCTAATTACGAAGTAAAAATATTTAGGTTGCATTATGTTGAAGTATTTAGTTTGATATCTTACTCAGCTATTGACTTATCTGATAAGATACCAACGTTTTTAGTAAGTACTTTTGTTTTTAAAACTGTCAATCATTTTGTAAGCCTTTCTTTCTTTCAATTCTTTGTATTTTTTGCTTTGTAAAACAGAGAGCTAAGTTTAGCTTTTATTTTTATAGAAACTGCCAGCACTAAGAAATAATACTTATTTCTTTGGAGCAATAAAAATATCGAAATTACAACTACAAAATACTTTTTGCAACAATCTATCAATTACACAAATGTTTGCTTTGAATGAAGATTTAAACAAATATTTAGGTGTATGACAAATTGGACGAGAAAACTTTAAAACAGCTACTGAGTTACTTTAACAGTTGACTGCGTAGATGCCGCAGTGGTCACCACTGGGAAAGCTCTAAGTGTTGAGAAGTTTGTGTGACCCACAAATAGTCTATATGTTTGTAAAACCAGCAAGGTATCTTATAGTAATCTCCTTGAAACAATACAGATAGGTAGATAGGGCTATAATGAAAATAACGTAAGAAGAACGAATTGCAGCTGTCTAGAAATGTATGTCTTTCTTAACTATGTATGAGCTTCATCAACACATAAAACGGTTTTGCAGGAACCTGCCGGTTTAACCAAATGTCCATTGGCTTAACTATTAAGCGGGCGGTAAGTTTGTTTGCCAGTTTAGCGTAAGGTATAAAAATATTGTATAACCAACTCGATATCGAAATCTTCTAAATTTATCTATAAAGTCTTAAAATCAGTTCCCGTCATAGCAAAATGTATCTATTAATAATACGGTAAATATATGTATAATTCCATACGTTGCATCGCGTCGTCAGTAAAAGCCATATTTCTTTTTCAAAGTAAGAGGTAAGGGGTCAGGGCGCTGGGCCAAATTTTTTTTATCAATTGTCGTTTTGTACAATAGTCCGCTTTCTAACTTTTACTTGGTAATGGACTCCATTAAGTTCGCCACTTATGTTATTAATTTTTTACTCGATTGGTTGAAAATAAGTTGTTTAATTGCGTGAAGGTATGCTACTGTTGTGAACTATCGCTGTGCCAATAATTACGGTGCTATGATGTATTTTTTTTTATTTGTGGATGCCAGTTCGGTGTTTCGTTTCATTTTACTCTTTTTGGTGGCCTTTTAAGAATTTCGTTCAAGGTGTAGTAGTGTTCTTTGTGTTAAAGTTTCTTTGTAAGTATAATTATTTTGAGATGGTGACTATTTTTTATGTAACTGTTTATAGGTAATTCTAGTGTTCCATTAAAATAAAATTAAAGTAAGCCATTTGGTAGAGGTACCTACTGTTTCTGAGAAAGTGCGGTACTGTTATAAACGTTATGACTTTTAATAATAGGTATCTACACCAGATGGCGTAGATATCTGATGTACCTATGTATATTCTCATGTTGATAACTGATACATAATTTGTTTTTGCTATTTGTATCCAAGCTAAATATCTATGGCTACATTATAGATTTTAAATATGTTAAAATTTTATACTAGGGTTCAATAAGGAACAAATATGGTTAAGGCACTGGACTTGCAATCGAGAGGACAGGGTTCGAATCTCACCCATTGCACTACTGACGTGAACCCACTCCTAATACAAGCATTCTAGCTTAGCTGGAGGGGTTAACAAAAATACTAGTAATTTGTAACCGAAATTAATAAAAATCTTTAAAAAGAAAGAATTAGGTATTATTTTGATATTTTGATTTAAGCTATTAGGGGATAATATTGTCTTCTGTTTACGCGAATGTTATTCATTGAAATTAAACTACTATATATGGATTTTATCGCGATAAAATCCGTATATAGTAGTTTAATTTCAACTATTAAGGGATATCTAACTTTGCAATATTAGGTAGAGCTTTTTAGAACTATCTATATTACATTATTTTTTGCAATCAACGATCTGAACTATAACATCTTGATAAGTCACAGTGTTATTTATATTGAAACAGTTTAAGCTCTAAAAATAGAGCTAAGTTGAAGGATAAGTGATCGAATAGATTTCCAAGAAGTTTCAGCGCACTATAGCGTGTCTATAGTCCAAATTGTTGTGTTACACCGACAAGATTAGCTCACTCATTCTGTTACTAGAAAGCTTATCACTGCTGGCATCGGCGCTCGCGCAAAAAGCTTCTACATAATAATTGGAAAATAGCCTAACGTTCATCCGTGGGTGTGGCGTGCGCCCGCAACGATGGCGCGAGACAGACTGACGAAACCACATAAGAGCGAAAAAGATAGCAAACCCGCACGCGCAGGTGGGTGGAGCCTTAACTACCGAGTATAACCGAACGGCCCCGAGTTTTACCGAATAGAGAACGCCCAGTCGCTAATGTTAGCGTTTGATAAACCAGCTGACTTGACCTTTGTTATTTGATTATTTTGAAACATTTTGTGTATGTACAGAAAGGTCTTGTTATACTGGTAGTTTGAATAATACGAACTATGTTTGAGCAATGTAGAGCTATTATATAGGTATTATCAGGCTAATACAAGTCTGGATAAATAGATTGTTAGTAACAAGTACGTGTTGTGATATCCCTTATTAAATTAAACTACTTGTGTGTAAGTATTGCTACTGTTAATTTGTTTAGCTCTGTCGTTGTTGGAAGAGAGTACGTTTGAAGATTTGTTTTGTTATGCTTTTCATAACTTTATTCTTATTTTAGATTAGTTTTTGTGGATTTACATTGATTATATAGAATCAGTTTGACGTTTAATATTTCTTATGAAAGGCGATTTAGTAGCTGATTGTTATATTAGTAGATTCATTTTCTTATGAATGTAGGAACAATCAATACCTATACGATGGTCGTAGTCGTATTAGGGATCGTGGGGATCGAATCTATATTAACCTTTATTGGTAAATAAAAGTTGTTATAGATTCAATGCCTGGACAAAAGATATGAATTTATATTTTACGCTTATGTTGTTATATTTCGTTGTGTAGGTCTTGGTCTTTTATAAAAAATAATCTTTTGTTGATCTAATGACTAGTAAGACTTTAGAGCAACAGAAGATTATTATTATTTCACTAAAGTCATAGAGATTTTTTTGTACTATACATATCTGTATTTGTAGTACAAAAATTTCAGGCCTACGTTCTTGAAGGAATAAGCAAATATGTATTACAACCAGTTCTGTATAGTTTTAGCTTCCCCGTAATAGCAGTTATTGCCGACATTGCCGTCTACTAGACTCCGTACTGCTACTACGAATTTAGTAACAAACCTAATAACATTAACTGAATCTAACACCTCATGCACAGCAGTCACACACCACACCGCCATTATGGCACCTTACCCTTACAATGTCTTAGTATTAAAACAAGACAAAAATGCTCTGATATGGTAGAACACGTATGTTTGGCGTGCAACAAAGTAAGCAGGTACCTGTACACACTCGCGTGGTGTTCGCGGCAAGGTAATGAAACATGTTGAACGCGGGTTCAGTAAAACATAATTGAATCACCCGCTGCACGTGAAATTAAACATGATACAGGTTACTTGGAGGTTATTTCATAGTATAACGTAATAAACTATTTACTGTTACTATGAAATCTCATGTCCTTGTATATTAGGGTATTAGTGTACGATACTTTTATACAACATAAAATTGTAGGGGAATATTTTGATTTTGTAGAGTCCTTTTTTTAAGTATATTAGCTTTTTTAAACAGTTTAAAAAAGGATTAGTCATCTACGATCAATTTTCCTATAATTTGGGTTCAAAATGTGGATTTCACATCTACATTTAATATTCCTATAATGTGGGTTAAAAATGTGGTTTGATCATTCAAGTTGAATTGTGTGGGGAGATAAATGTGTGATTGTATTGTTAGTTGCGCTATTTATAATAGGTAAACTGCTGTCTAGAAAAGTATTTTTTATTTTATTTTAACAATGCTAACAATTTAGACTGTGCAGCTTAAATTGTTTGCATTGGTAATGCATCCGTGCTAGTAGGCTTACGTGGTCGTCTCGACATTTGTTTGCCAAGTGTTATGACTTCGATCCTCACGTGAAACAAAAATTTGTGTGATCCACAAATTGTTCAAAAAAAAAAATTGTATAAAGTTTCTTGGGATACAGAACTTCGATTTTCTAGAGCGAAAGGTGTTCTTTTTATTGAAAAAACGAATGAAAATAAATATTACGAGAACCCTTTAACTTTATACCTTATTACGTAAGAACTCTACAAAAGTAAACTATGTAAAATGAAATTCGTATTCAATAGCGTGGGACATTTTTTTTTTTTGCCTGTTATGATATAGGTAGATATGTTTATTCGTTCGGGGAGATACTGCGTTGATTGTGTTGTTGGTAGAGCTTTTTTATGACAGATTGTTTAACAGTGAAAATAATTATAACAATGCAACTATTAGGTACCACTATTTCAAATAAATTTAGGTACCGATATAAGGTTTGAAAAACCACGTTCACATTCATGCAAAGTTTGGTTGTTTTGCTGAAAATCATGGTGGGCTGTATTCGCTCGGTATCCCGTTAAACAAACTTGTGAAGTGCGCATGCGCACTCCGTTACTCAACACCAACTGACTGCATTGTTAATTTAATACCTTCTTGTTAATGCTCACTTGATTGTACTGAGCTATTGCTATTCTCATTTTATATTAGGATATAAGTGTAGGCTTTGTAGGCTTTTAAAAGTAAAACATTAAAAAAATTGTCTCTCTCGTTCTCTCTCCCTAAAAATATTACGCCCAATTTGTATCACAGTTTGCCGCATACTAAAAATATTTAAATCGTCGCAATAGATAAGCATTCTACTTGCGAGAGTACAATTGGACCGTGTTGTGCAGATAATGATCCAGTCCATAAAAACATAAATAACAGTTATGCTGATTTTAAACATAAGTTAATTTTTCTTGTGACTGTTATCCTACTGCATCATGTTATGCATATAGTTTTATAAAGAATTGAATATAGATTTTTGCATTACTTGATGTTTATTCAAAAGATCTTTATACTTTTAGATAAATTAAAAAAGAACCCCTCGATCATTTCTGCACAACACGGTCCAATTGATACTGGACTTGTGATCGAGAGGTCTTGGGTTCGAATCCCATTCATTGCACTACCAAAGTGCAACCAGTGGGAACCTTCTACTTCTAAGACAAGTAACAGTAACTAACAGTAATTAAAAAGAAACCTTTAAATAAAATCGTGAAATATCGTGTAGGTACGCCTAAGACGTGTCGATATATTTATTTTGTCTTAAGCATATCGTCAACTTGGGAAAGCGTAGATATATAAGGAGTACCTAATCTAACAATCTTATGAAATAAAAGGTAAACATTTCTGTATTTCATTTGTGTAATGCATAAAAAACATAAATAATACTTTATATATTGACCGTGCAGCATTACACCCGTTATCGACCATCTTTGAGTTCAAACAGTTACATTTATTCATCTCAACATTGACATAAACCACCACCTCAGTATCGCAAAATCGTCTAAGCAACTTTATTTCTCCATTTAAATCAAAAAGCGGCACTTTCGAAACGTGAATCGATACTCACGATTAAATCGTATTATAACGAGTAAATAGTTCTCGGTATCTGTGCTCGGTGTTCCGGTGAAACAATCTACTTGTATCATCGGTTGCTAGATACTATCGGCCCGTGCCACTTGTAAACCTCTAGTGATGGGATAATGATTTATGCTCGGCTTAGTCGATGTGTAAGTGGCAGGCTCAACTATTGATGTTTAGGCCTGAAGGTACGTTTTACGAAAACTGGAATTACAGAGTTCCTCAGGATTTTCCACTATCAGAACTTATAATTCGCTTTTGAACCTAGGAGCTACATTGTGTCGTATTAGATATTTCAACTATAAGTAGTTGAAATATTTATTACGACACAATGTAGCTCCTAGGTTCAAAAGCATTTTAATTTTAATCGTTAATTAATTTATTTATGACTTAAATATTTTTAACGTCGATCATAATTCATAAGACAAAAACAACGTTGAAATAATAAATGAAGTCAAATTAATCTGTTTTAAACAGTGATTTTTATTTCAGGTTTCTTATTACAATAGCATAGATAAAGTAGCATAAAAAACATAATAACGCTATGTGTAATCTCATACATACATAGATTCACGCCTGTTTCCCAGAGGGATAGGCAGAGACTACGGATTTCCATTTGCTACGATCCTGACACACTTCTCTGGCTTCATTCACTTTCATCACATTCCTCATACATGCCCGTCGGTTCAAGGAGCTCTTAACCTGGCCTTTGTCCAAAACGCCTCCGATCTCAATGCTATATGAATCTGTTTACAGAGGTTTATTGCAACTAATTTAGTTCGGTATCAAGTCATGAATCATGATAGTTTATAAAACGGCTTCTTTTTGTATTATAAAAGCTATAACACAAAGTATCGATAAATAACGTCGGCATCCCTAGAGCGGCACGAGTAGCGGTCGCGTGCCGGCGCGCCCTCTCGCGGTCGATTGAAGAAAGTGCGCGCGGACACCGCCGCGCTTATCTATGCGTTTTACTTTAATCGACTCTTTACTAGCTTTAAGAAGCCGTTTGAGATTCTTCTGAATTATTATTTGTACTCTGTTAGGAGTACTTATGTGATAACTTGATGTTGAGTAGGTAATAATTAGCAGCACTGTTAATTTCCTTGTATCTAATACATATTATATACAAGTTAAAATTATTATTTTTTATAATATTTATTGTATAAATATTAACTTGACATAAATTTGTTGTTGATCATTTATGAGTTAATATATTTGATAGGTTGTATATGTTATTGTTTTTGTAAAGGAAATAAAATCAGTCAGATATAATGAAACCAAAATACCAAAGCAGTACCTGAAGATATGAAAAGCTACACATTAAAATAAGTTTAGTTAATAACATAATACAGAAGATAGATTTTCCAATTTTGGTATTTGCTGGCTTAGTGCATTAATACGAACTACACATCTATACTAATATTATAAAGCTGAGGAGTTTGATTGTTTGTTTGTTTGAACGCGCTAATCTCAGGAACTACTGGTTCGATTTGAAAAAATATTTTAGTGTTGGATAGCGGTTTCACCCACGTTTATCGTTACTGCGCCGCCCCCGTGAGCCGTAACGTGATGTTATATAGCCTATAGCTTTCTTCGATAAATACGCTATCCAACAATAAAATAATTTTTCAAATCGAACCAGTAGTTCCTGAAATTAGCGCGTTCAAACAAACAAACACTTCAGCTTTATAATATTAGTATAGATAACTAAAACACAGTATTTCTGCACAAACATTAAAATTAAGGATGCATAGTTCTACTAGGACCGTGAACAATCTTCCTCACTGATTTATTTTCATACAAATGGAAATTGCCGATGCCGTGTATAAGAAACATTGACAACGTCATCAATAAACTAAACGTAAATAATATTTGTTTACTAGAAAAGCAAGTTAAATTTCAACAGCAATATTACACTTTCTGTACTTTTCCGCCTACGAGCAAGTTCAGGTCACTTCACTTAGTAGAAACTTCCAAATACGATCGGTCCGCGGCCCGGTTCACTCTTCTTAACTGGTAAGTGGTTTAACGTTGAATTTGTTAACACGCTCCATTCCCCCGACAGATCCTTGTTGCGTTGCCGCTATCCGATATTCGCATTAGTGGTGCTTTATAACTTACTAATGAAACATGCTCTTACTCAGTACCGTTAAAGGCAAAGTCTAGAGTAAGGAATAGTACACATTCGGCTTTACTAATCGAAACAATGAGAGAAGCTGTATTTTGCCTCTTTCTTTGACAGGTAGATTGGAAATGTAAGAAGAAAATAACAGCGAAGCTTTTAGTGAGCAGTGAGTGATATAATGAATTTTTAGATCTTTAATTGTTGGTAAGATATTTTCACCAATTGTTTCGGATTCTAGTTGAAATACAGTTGGTTCCTAAATATAAAATCTAAGCATTTGAATTTGAAATGATACAAGCTAGGATCTCAATAAATTATTAGAAGTTTACTTTTTCAATTTGATTGTATTATATAATTAAAAGTAGCTATATCAAAAATAAATACTCCATTTATTTTTGATATACTTTTAATTAGTCAATTAGCAAGCAACCTCTAGTCTAGATCGTTAGCCAAGAGAATAATTTGAACGTTCGAATTAAGTTTGTAAAAATGCTCTAGTTTATCTATACAAATAAATAAAATTGAAGTGTCTGTTTGTAATGTCAAAATAACAGCTTTTTATCTAATGCATATGAAAGTATATAAGGTATCTAAACGAAAACATCTATTTTAAAAAATTTTGTCTGTCTGTCTGTTTGTTCCGGCTAATCTCTGAAACGGCTGAACCAATTTTGTCGGGACTTTCACTGGCAGATAGCTGATGTTATAAGGAGTAACTTAGGCAACTTTGATTAAAAAAAAAATAGGGTTCCGCGGAGACAAACACTTTTTAGTTAAAATCTACGCGGACGAAGTCGCAGGTAACAGCTAGTAATTTCTATAATTAAATCGATTGCACAAATGCCTACTTACTATTTAAATAGCTTGGGACTAATGAAAGCTTTTCTTCTCCAATTAATAACAAACATTATATGCACTAGAAACTTGATGTTATAAACTCGGGCTTCGTAAACGACTGTGTATAATACAGCTCTTGTACGTAAGTGCCAATTTCAACGACAAGCATCTTATTAAATTAGTTAAGATATATTGTTATAAGGGCACATAGTTTATAACTAGAGAGGATCATCAATTACTATTGATCACTTGATTATTTGATGCCTTAACGAGTAAATAAATAACTTTCAATGAATGCTTACTACGTATGTATCTCACTTACCAGTAATCATTTAATTACAACATTATCTGTGTTCAATATACTTAAATGATCTGTGGCTAGATATCGCATTATAACTGGTATCGTTATTAGCTGGGGCTGCTTTCATCCGACAACTAGTTCGGTGGCAGAATTCATGGCCCTTATAAGGTGTACGCGGATATGCCAGGGCTCTAGTGACCATGAGTTTCGTACCTTCAAGACTATGTGTTTCATTAGTAGCACAGCAGCGATAGTCTAGTGGGAGACCGTTGGACTGCCACGCAGAGGTCTCGAGTTCGATAATGAAATGTGAAGTCTGCCAATCCGTACTGGATCAATGTGATGGACTATGGCCTTTTCACACTGAGAGGGGGTCCGTGCCTAGTAGCACAGTTTATATACATGCCTGACAATATTATCACTGGGCAGCATACAATTGTTAAAGAGGACCCTGAACTGAGAAACGTGCGTGAAAATTTAATGAGAGTTAATGATTTAAAAGAGATATGCTGGTATTGTAGCATCTATGTGGTCAATCCTGCATTGTGCTATAGTTTACATATTATGGGATCACATTTACCCATCCCGAAAGGGGTCTATAGCATAATGTATCTCACCCAAATACTGTCAGCTCCATTATGGCTTTGCATAAAAGTGATAGATTTATGGCTTATCTATAGACCTTACTTCCGTGCTAGTAAGATGTGAGAGGAAACATGCAGAGTACTGGCAATCTTGGCTATTTTAAGAGGTAAATCAAGACCAATAAATTAAACACGGTGTATTGTAGTATGGTCCTAAGACTATCCCTTGCGAGTGCCGACAGTGGTTCCCCTACGAATTACAAGTCCATATCTCGGTTGTGCGACAAGGCACCTCATGCGTTTGTTTGTTCGCCGTTGAATATACATGAGCCTCTATTTGCATCGCTACTCTTGTTTTACTACGCATTAGTGTCGGTTATCTCATTCCTTTAAATACGCGAATCGTATTGGGTATGGTGGGATTTGTTCTGAAGATCTTTTGCGCTGATTGTGTTAATGAGTTGCGGCTGTATGCAACCTTTATGGTGCGAGAAGCTAGGACTGGGTTCGAATGGGTTATTGTTGCTCTGTCTTGGGGGCAATAAAGTAGCAGTTACGCTTAACGTTGTAGTTGTTAATTTGCACTTTTGGCTTATGACACTGCATCCTTAGCTCGACATATGGTAATAACATTTTCGTGTTTCTATTTAATATCATATCATATTTTTAATACAGCTCTTCTCTATGATCTTAAGTATAGTGAACATAAAGCGTAGGCCTCGCGCATATTAGCAGTTAAACATATATTTGTTTGCAGCCATTAAAATCTGGAGTTACAAGTCAAAACCAACGCAAGGTTTTCACCTCACAACTACTGAAGGTATTACAAATCACCTTATACGGTTGAAGCACTCGATAAATCTGGCGGTACACCCACAGTGAGATTGTATCGCTCCAGCTTTGTCTCAGACGACGGAGGTGCCCCCGGCCACTTAGATATGACCGATAATTGTTGCGTTTTCAAAAGTGTGTTCTAATTTCGATTTGGTAGTCGGCCAGTAGTAGGATTGGTTAGTTTAAATTAATTTGTAATTATATTATTTGTGATGGGTAGGCCACGCGCTAGTGATGCCGTTGGTGTTTAAACATCTACAAGCTACAGCTTACTATCGAATGGGCAGAATGCCTTTTGCCACATTGGGGCATAAAATTATATCGCAAATAGATTTATAAAATGCCACTATATAACATATAGTATTGATAAATGAATAACTCTGTTATCGTATATCTTTACCTATAATAAAATATGCTATAATTGTTTGTAAGTTTTTGAGCTTATGTAGAATGATTACACGGCAATTTAAGAACAGGTCAAGGACAGTTATTTTTATAAAGGATTGCCTTCCTCATCGTTTTTACGAATAGCCGTCATAGTATACCTATCAGCGGACGTAAAATAAATTTACTATTGCCTTGGATATAGTTGCAATTTCAAACAAATTACTAGGTATTTTGAATACTTTTTAACTCTCTAGATTTATTATTATTAATTATATTAATCTAGCCTTGAGATCGATACTATATTGTGTAGAATGCGCCAACGAGATAAATTGCTCCAATTTTTTATAGACGTTTAATTACATTTTAATTGTGATTTACTTTCGATGGTTAAATGAACTTGAAAAATTAAGTCATTCTAACTTTCAACAGTTTACCGATTTCACGTAAAATTTTGAACCAGTAATTAAGTTAGCATTCCAGTGAAAGATGTTATAATTTTAAGCCAATTTAAGGATCCGTAGCGATAGACGCGGCAAAATTAGCTCAGCTCCAAGTGTTGAAATTATTGTTAGTTAACGAACTAAGGCGCCGACCGACTAGACATCGATTTGTGGTGATTTTGATGCATGCCAAGGATTGGTTACGTGCGGGCACTTACATTAAATAGTCGTGTTACTTTACTCTTGACTTCTATACTTTTTTTCAGCTGAACGCGTTGGTAAATTGCTCCATATTGAATATTAGATTCTAAAGAAGTCTACATGATATATTGGTTTTTGTTTTGTTTTGGGTTTGTCTCAATAATTTAGTTTTGTATTTCGTTACTTTATTTTTATTTTTTTTAAATGGATGATGATATTTCTCATAAGATATTTTATTATTAAGTTTACTTTTTTGACATTGTCTTTAAAATTATAGCAATTGCATGGTTCACTTAAAAGTGATATTATGTATTTATTTTAATAATAGGTATATAATCATGAACGTTACTTAATTAATTGATCATGTGCAATCTTTAGCAAAATGTTTCAATATGCCGTTTTTTCTGTACAAATGATTCGAATAGGAAGCCGGTACTTAAGTTATTGTATGGCATCCAGTCTGTTGACGCCTTTAACTGCGCAGCATCGTAAAAATAATGAACAAGATCGTAACTATAATGACATGTCTGAAGCTGCAAGTCAGTTTTGTAAAATAAATATTTTTTCAATTACCTCAGTATGCTTTGCTGTGCCATAATTATACTGTTCGGTATGTAACTGCTGTTTTTAAGTTACATGCAATTTGTTTTAAGGCCTAGTTAAAATAAGTAAGTGCTGTGTTCATTGCGTATACTAAATAAAATTCTAGCTCCCAGTTGTTTACGGGAGCAGTAGCATTCTTATTTCGCGTATTGATGGTCTCTAAAATATAATTTATTGTAATTCTTCTTCACACCTTATGTTTCTTGTGAGAAAGGTGTGAATATATACTAGAAGACTAGGTACTTAATGCGATTTCTTCATATTATATTATAGTCGATTATAATTTGACATAAACGTAGTGTATGTACTCGGATCATAAGGGTAACAAATAAAATTGTTTGACTACTTCCAAAAACAGTAAGAGAGGATGTGAAATATCTGATCGTAGTATACGCGATAGATACAATCGTATATCCATTTTTACTATAAATTTTAATAGTTTTATGTTACTTAAAGGATTGTTTACCATGAAATTGATTAGAGGATATTTTTGCAGCGTCAGCTTTTACAAGTTATATTAACTTAAAGTTGGACACACAATGGAAAACCTTATCACAAATATTGATAAGATTTGCATAGTTTATGTGGTAAAACTTCAAATAGCATAAATACCTTATATAGAATTTATGCCTTATCAATAATATGTGGTAATACCTAAAGATAGAAGAGATTCAACACAGACGAGTGAGTCTCAAATATGACTTCTTTTTGTTATGTATTGCATAACACTACAACATTAGTAAGTAAACAAATTACTGCTTTCTAAAGACAACTGGACCACACCAAACGCTTGGCACGCGCAGCCAACAATTTGTATAGCATGTAAAAAGCCGACGCTGCGGCGGCGGCGGCGCGGGCGCAAGTAAATAATGACATCTATAACGCGTTGGGAGCAACAATCATGTACGTTTCCTTTTACAGACCTATCGACATCCGGTAAACTAGCAGGGCTGTCCAGTAAATAACAAAATTACTAGTAATCGCGGTTCAGTATTACTCGGAATACACAGTACTAATATGCTCATATATAGTATTAAGAGGCGATCATAGCTTTTAGGTATTGCTAGATGAAGATGTGGCTATTCTTGATCAACAGTAGCACGCAGAAATTACAATGACATATTCGAATGCAAATTGTAGAACTATGTTTCACAATTCATCCATTTTTCTTGAGCTTACCTAGATTTGAAGTTTGAGTAAATTTTATTTTTGTGTCGTAATAATATAAAGTTTTATATTAATATCAATTAACTTTGTCTCTTAGTCTTAAAAAGGTATGGTAACAGATACAATTAGTTATATCTAGTGAATCTCAAATTGCCCGTAAATGGATATATTAATCTTAAAGAAGGAGTGGTAAAATATGAAAATACTCAAAAGTATCTCGGGACCGATTTTTATTCGACACGCTTGGGATATTCTGCCTACATATATTGTATAGATGAAAGCGAAGCAAGTTAGGTGAGAAATCTACAAGAAGCTTTAGCAACCGCAGGTATATATCGCAAGAGAGTTGTTCAGATACAATCATGTAACAAGTAACTATTAATCGTAGCTCTGCTATATTATGTAGGTAGTTCAGGAGCAATAACCAACCCTAGCATCGATCGTACCGATCTCTCTTTAATTATATTGTTATACCGGCCGGCCGGGAGGTCGTGAGGTTACAGCCAAATAGATTATCTTAGATGAGACCGGCTGCTGCCCGTGAATAGTCCCCTTTCATATCGATCCGATTCTTTTTACTTTTTTACTACCATCATTATCGTTCACAAGATACTCTGATTGCTTTTTGTAATTTGGACCATTGAATGTTTGAATTATTTTTGGGAATTCTCATTGTGGTGTTGGCACGGTTCTTTCTGGTCAGTGATCGATATTTTTTCTGTCGTGAATGTTGGGCTGATTGTCGGTGATCTAGTTTCGAATTAAAAGCGTGATACGGAATGGCTGTTGTTTGAAATGTATATAATAAATGGTATTTGTTCAGCAATCGATGTAGGTACTTTACGACTTTTGAATCAAATATCGATATACCAAATGTAGCCCAATATATTTTAATTTAACAATATTTAATTCAACATTATATCAATAAATTACCTACTTGTTTGCTAGAATATGCTGTGCGTGACTGTATGCATTTTCAAAAGATTTTGTGAACTACATTCGATACACTCACAGGTGCTTTGTCTTACCGCGTTTCCTGAGATTAGCTACTGCAATCTCGATGACCCTTTAGAAGGTAACTTGCCTTCTGCCGAGGATATTATAGCGCTATCATTCACCGGACGCTATATTGCCTTAATATATATAAAGACCTGTATCATATTTGGATCAGCTTGTACCATAGCCATGTAATCGCTTATCATGGAACTATTGACCAGACCTATGTATATCCAGCAATGTAGTACACCAATACTGATTGCGAAAATAATAAGCAATTTAAAAAATAAAGTTTAATAATGACATCACCAAAACTATACAAGCTTTTTCAAATAAACCTACAAAAGACAATATTACATACAATATGAAATTCTCAAAAGGCACTATCTTTATTTCATAACGTTATTCTTGTAGTTGACATTACAAATAAAAGAATATCAGAATAATAGTTTATAAATGATTATTGATTAATATCGGTCATAGTGTAATATATACGAGAAGGAAGAGATTTGTTTGCATATGATATAACTACTGCTGTTATTTGTGTTTGTGGGTTTACTTTGCGTAACTACGGATGTTGCCTATTTCGAACCAATGATTATATGTTATTGTTAACAGAAGTTAACTATCCAAATGAGTAATTCAATTTCATTATTTGATCACGAATTCGTATGAATTAGTTATATGTAAGAAAGCGTATTTTTGTGGCAAGTAAATTGTTAGGCTTGACTTTTGAGTTATTATTTTAATTGTGTTCTTGTGTGGTTTAAATGGTGGCCTATTTTGATCAATCAATTCTGCAAACGGTTTAAAGCATTCTAATTGAAAAACTCCGAGAAAGCAGTTCTCATTTCCATAATCGACTTCGATTTCACACGAAAAATTACAAAACGAGATCACATTTACTGGTCCGGGTACTCGTAAAATTCATGACGAGCCACTTTTGTAAATAAGATTTTTACATTAAGCGAAGTATATTTTCAGCCCTGTGTTATGTACCTACATCTGCGATTAACTTAGTTATGATCAAACTATGTGCCATAGGCTAATGTCGTATATTCTTTGTGTTTGTACTATCATACATCATACGTACTAAGTTTTTGACAGAAATACTGAATAGCCCCTCGCATGTACTCGGTCCTAAGCAGCTGTTATAGCTCGCGCTTATGCAACTTGACAAACTTGGCAACTTAGTAAAATATGTAACGTATACGCAAATTAAAATAAACATTACTTTAATGTCCATTAGTTTGCGTGTATGGTTACGTAAATACATTTGTACACACGTGATAGACATTACCCTCCTTTTGACAACTCAAATTAGTATTATTTTTTGTTGAAGAAAACGCTTAATGTCTTGTGACGCACTTTTACGCTGCGGTTATGTGCGGCTTCACATTTGGTCGGTACAAATAAAATCTTACAAAACACTTCAAAAATATCTGCTATCAGTACGAGCGTTATGAAGAGTATTAATCTACATAACGACCCAAAAGTTTATTTTGAATTCTTTTGGGTTTTAAATCACGTATCATCACATCCTTTAAATTGGCTTAAACTAGAAATCAGAATGTTTTACAATTGGTGGTCAGACCAACATCTTTTTATAATTTGTCTCGATAACCGATAACAATATGTAATAGTTTTATGGAGTCCATGGTAGGGTGGGAAGAAGACAGCTCAATGAAGAGATTCTGTAGTGCTTGGTGAAAATTTCCGAGATACCTACTTCTAACATTACAATGAGCAGTTGCGAAGCTTAAGTCAATAGTAATCAAGTGTTAACTTTTTAATAGAATAACTTAAAATTGTCAGTTATTATAAACGGCTACTGTGTATAAGGCAATAAAAAGAAGACTAAAATGCATCGGCCGCACATTCCATCTGCTTTGCATAGCTGTTACCAAATCGCTGTGTACACCTGTTCTCATTACATGACGACACGCATGTATGAAAAAAAGCAAACCGACATATACATTGGAGATTTCGGTTATGTACTTACTAAATATGAAAGATATAATTCTATTACTATGATTACAAATTGTCTCCTTGGTTGGATCGCATGACAGTCATATTATGTTAGCAACCGATGCTTACTGCTTACACATGATGTAACTAGCTGGCGCGGGCTACTTGCCCGACATACAGTTAATTTGGGTGAGTAACTCCGGGTTATATCCGTTATACAGAAGAACCAGATGTTGCAGTCCCAAGTATACGATAAGGAGGAGTCTATTACCATTTATCTTTTCCAGGCTGTGTTGCTAGAGAAAATGTTTAAAATTCCCATGGAAGTCTTGAAACTAATATAACATTGTTGTACTGTAAGAGGCAAAAGACCAATTACAAGTCCTCGCAAAAGCCAGTTTTGGTGATTGAGTAGGCAGGTGAAAAGATACTGTTAAATTTAAAAGCTTTTCACACGAAAAGCAAAGACACGTAATAAAAAAGGAATTCTAGGCGACATAAAGGCTAAAAGCTAAACGATTGTTAAATATCATACGGTTGACCATATTGAGAAAATATATTGTGGTCATTCACCAATAAATGAAATAATCTTTTCTTTTATCGCTGACCACCCAGTCAGCTGTTGAACTAGGAACATCGAAGCACTATAAAAAACACACTGTTATTATTACATCACTTCTAAACAACCTCCTTTGTAAGAACACAAAGACTTGTGTTATTAATTATTCAAATACGATGTGTAATGCTTCCAGCCACAATAACTTTTATCTAAACCTATTGATTTACAATTAATAGCCCGAAGGCCTAGACATTGCGTCCTCGCATGTTTCGTTTGACATTTAGCCCGAACGACCTTTCGGGTGTTATCGGATCACTTCGGGTACACCTACGGCCGAACTTATTATTCAAAGTAGGTGGAATGTGAAGATCATACCGTCTTATTAGATTAGTGAGTAGGTACAGTCACGCGGAAAAGTACATTCATATAAGTTTATTGGGAACATGTTTATCGATATAATATTCTAAGATAAGAAGTAGATATTTAGTGCAATTGAATGTAATTTTTCAGCAGGTTGTTCTACTATTAGCCCGTTATTTTAAAGTTTTATGCTTTGCCGTTGTACTCCATCATATACCTACAATTATTTTCATGTCTTCTGCCAAACGAAATAAGGCTGTTTAATGACCCATATTGACCGCAAGGCAAACAAATATTTAGTTACTAATAATATTAATACAACTAAACACCGTTTAAATATTCTAGAAGAAATTAAATTTACGGATGAATTTTCGTATGACATTTTCCATCTAAATATGGCTTAGTTTATATTACACGTATTAACATTATTACATTAAACACTGATACATGATAGTACTAATAGAACACGCTTGTATATTGGTTAAAACAACGAGTTTCACAGTTGAATAGTGACGTCCCACGGTCACGCCCACACGCCATAAACTAGATCTTCTTATTGTTGCCAGTTTTTGTGGCCTGCCGATGTGACAACGAGAGGGCAATTTGTTTATTTATTAGAGATATGTTGGCAATATAAGTATCTTTTGCAAATGCGAGTTTATTTCTGACGTGTGCGCGTGTGTTTGTAATGACGATTTTATCCCTTTTAACCCATCAAGTCTTAGTATATCAGACATAATTAAAACTTATTGCATCTGGCCGCCGGTGTGCCGCTGCGACTCAAAAGGTTAATATTTAACAAAACGAAATTGAGTTATCTAGTAAATCAAATAATTAATTAATTTATATACCTATACATTTGTTCTGACTATCTGAAAGCTAATGCCTGTAAAGCATGGTGCATCAGACATATTGGCTTATATGGGGGTCGAACCTACAATACTCGGCGCACTGCCGCTGGCACTGGCGTCGACCTAAATCGTTACGCCATAAGCGTGCTTATTTGTACGTAGGTATAATAATAATAATATAATAAAAACATTTATTTCCGACATAATCCATATGAGTTAGTAACAATTTACTTACAAACTATGTTAGTAAAAAGAAATATTGCAATGTTATGTCATATTATACAGAATTATAATTTTTACGACAAATGTTTTAAATTTATTGATATCGAATAACTTTTATCACATTCAAATGATGCATAATTTTTTTTTCTATTATAGAATCTAATGTCAATTTTATATTCCAAGAAATCGTATCAACTACCTATGTATAATCAATTACACGCTTGATTATAATATTTAAATATCAATAAACAGATATCAATCTTATAATTAAACTTAATATTAAAAGTCGCTGACTCTAGCTAATGTCACCAACTTATGTCAGACAAATATCTAAAATATGTAACTATGCTTATTAATAGCATCATCTGTATGTGTATGCATTAATTTCTCAAGAACTACTAATCCGATTTTGTTTCGATTTTCAAGATTACGAGATATTTTTTATTACTTATGTATTTCATTAACTTGTAGATGACCAGTATCAATCTTCTCCAATTGAATTACACGTAGGTAATTAAAACTAAAACAATTTCATCTTTAAAAAAAAATTACGGTCATTTTTCTCTTTCACACAGAGCCGAGGCCGTAGGCGGCACTATCCAGCGTACTATGGACGGACCATAGATCATTATCATAAAATTTGCACATTAATAGCTAAGTAGCTGGTTAGAAAATAGGCAATATTGATCCGTAGTTCGGTCGATGGGAAGCGGCGTACATACATCATCCGTCCTGTGCCGACGGAAGGAAAGTTAATCTATTACCGGACTGTCATTAAGGCCGTTGTGTAGGCTTTTTTTAAACGTGTTTTATTGGTTAATCTAGGGTTATTAATATATTATTTAGGCTTGATAGCAAAATGTTATCAGCGAAAGAAGTCCTGAAAAACGTAAATATAAACAACACATTCACCAATTTATTATGACTAGCTTTTGATGAAAATGGAAAAAAAAATACATATATATAATACTAAATACTATTAGATAAAGTACGTATCAATGACATTTTCAATTAATATGAAGCGTCTTCCCTCACGAAACACGTCAAACAACCACTTATAAATAATCACATCGCTGGGTATGACTTCTCAAATTGAATTGACCTCATCTGCCCCGACATCGCTATCCAAATAATATGACACCGAAACACTTTTTCTTGAACATGAAGTCCATTTCGCGATAGTGGTTCCGTTATAGTTAGTAATAGCGGCCATGTTGGACGGAGCCGCGGGCGCAGCGCGTGCGCAGCTGACCACAAATAAGGTATAAAGTAATAAGTTCAAGTATAAGTTTGTTTGTTGTTGATGCGATTGAATCGGTGTGGGGTGTTGGGTAAGGTGAGGAATAACGACCTAGGCTTGGAGGTCTGTAGTAGCTCGTACGTTTATCGGCACTTTCAGTCAAGTCCATGAAAATAAAACTATTTTTAAAGATTTAATCTGAGTTTACTTTCGACTTTTATCTGCACATTCCAATTTATTGGTAATTTTTTTAATGTCGCTGTTTCTACTGTTGCGAACATATATATTTATATTAAAATAGTAAAATTTATATACGATTATAACTTAAAAATTCACTATCATCAATCTTATATATAAAAAACCAGATGATGATAATGAGTTTGCAAAATAATGCTTCATTTTAATGCAGCCAAAGTAATTGACGCGATTAAGAATAAGAACTACCTATCAAAATTAAGTGTCCTTTTTGGACCTTTTACGCGCTACAGAGATTTATATATTAAAACTTTAACCTCATATTTACCAGACTCAACACAAAACCCTGACAATATAAATAAGGCTTCAATCTCGCACAGAAATGCGTTCATACGATAATATAATCATTATGTGATAACGATAACATACACATTTAGTTTAGAAATACTGTACTTATGCTTTGCATAAGCATAAACCTTATATTTCTATTAGGGCGTTTAATCTACACAAGTTCGACATTTTAAACTTGATATGAATACGAGTAAACATAAACCTAACACTATTGAAACGTCCTACGTATTTAACACAAATAAACAAAGTGCCCTGCGCAGGCGCACTCTGGAGTGAACAGTGGTACAATTTATTTACTTTCTACACGGATCTGCGACAACAGGCCTTTTCGTTTCTAAACTGTTAATAGAACTTTGCTTTACGCGCTATAGCTATTATCACAGTGTTAAATAAAGATTCTTGTTTCAAATATTACATGACGGAAGAGTAATGGAAATCTAAAGATCCCCCTTTGATTTAAAGATAAAGAGCTCATGCTCTTCATTCCTGTAAATAAAGTGTATATCTGAATAATACTTTTCGTGTGTGGTATTCATAACTATTGGACTGATTGTATAATATATTTACGAGGCCTGTTGGGTTCGAAAACTAGTTGTAATTAGCCAAACCTATAGGTATATGAGACACCATTCTATTTTCTTACTTTCTACTGTGGATGTCTGGAAAATGGAGTAGGATTTTGTTTTTATAACAACTATAGCAAGCAATGAGATGTGGTGAGCATCCTATGTAGCGTGATTCCAAGTACACAAATTTATACAGTTAACAGCCTAAATAACTTAATGCCTTTAGTGATTTCTTTCGTATATTTAATGTGTAATTTCATAATTACGGTTATTGTATGTTAAATAATAGTATATTCCGTCAAAAAATATATGCTGATTTGTCAATACTCATGAAAACTAATTAGTCTACACGCCGATTAAGAGTCTATTAAATTATTTAACGACTATTCCCTTATAAGGACAACCAGGCCGAAGAAAATTAATTATATATCCCTGAAGTTTTTATCAGGATCTTTTACACTAGGCATGCACGATATTGTGGGATGCCACAGTGTTATTTATACTCACAAACGTTTTATTCCGTATAGGCTTACAATGTATGTACATCTGGCGAAGAAACAAACATCATCAAAAGCAAATTGATACAGTGGTATTCGTAAACATTGCTATTTTAAACATTTGTTTATATTTCTTTATCGTCTACTTCAATTGACCTAACATTATCATATCAGCAAATCTAATAGCCTCGAAGGCTTCGATGCTGTAAAGCTTACCCGTTAGAAAAGCTCAATATAAAAGAAAGCCGGCGGTCCTATAATATTTAAACAATTTCAAACCTTTCACTTTGCGACGAAATAGAGTCTATAATCTTAAGAAAACTGGGCGAATGCAACCATTGGGTCGAACTCATGAAACTGTGAAATGCTCAAATGACCATCATTGAGGGGTAAGCCGCAATCTGAGTCGCGGTCTGTCGCATTATATTTTGTCGTACCCTCTCACTGACTGTCATTTGAATGTCATTTCACTTTGTGGGTGGCCGCCTTTATAGGATTTATGTAACCCTGTGTTATGTGGCGCAGTTTATGGCTTAACTATCAGGACTTGATAAATATTTGTGTTATTGAGACACCGTCGTATTCACTATTTTGTATACCTAGTAGATTTAATGTGGTCTGAATGGTATGGACGTTAACTAATATTTTAGCACAAACGTTTTGGCGAAACGATCATGCCACAAATGTTACCTATTATTTTTAGGTTATAAAATATATAACAAAACAAGTTAATCGTAAAGAAAAGCCGTTAAGTGACGGTCAACTAAACTAAATCATACTGTATTAAATAAATTTTGAAGCCTTTTAGTTTGTTAATATCGCTAGTGTGGAAATAAGTTACAACTTATTTTGTACTGGTGAATAAAATAGTGTTGTCAGGTTTACTCAAGAAAGCATAATATATAGAGCAACCATAGATAAGTGCATAATAATAATTCTTACGAATCAGTATTATGTCACAAATGTGTGAGTTTAAATCTTGTTAATCTTGACGATTATTATACTTAAAGGACTTGAAAACTCAAAAGTACAAAACATAATTAATGACAGTAATTAAATTTTATTAAACCTAGCGAGCGAAACACAGGAAATTATAACCAATTTAACTACTACCGACATTTCAGTTTCGATTTCTAGGTAAATTAATCAACGTAGTCTGGTAGCAAAATTGACGAAGAAACGCAAGTAATTTATGATTTACCAGGCGTATAACGTCGCCAATATCTAGTATGTAATCAGTAAAATACTTTATGTAAAAGTATGTAAATCGCGTAGATTATTGTATCAAATTGCTCGCGGACGTACACTACGGCCGGTGATATCAAATAATTAAGCTGTGTCGAATTACACTGCAAGTCACTGTAGTCGCGGAGCTAGTGTACCTTAATAGGGATGACGTAGCCTATGTGAAGCTTTACCATGATTGAAGATTTGTGGAGGAACGTGGCTGATATCCTTTCAACACAAAGTGAGGATCCTCCTACCAGGCTGGATGACCAGATCTGGCGAGCCTAAGTCCGGCGGTTGATGTCGGAACTTTTATAAATAGTAATATACTCGTATAATGTAAACATCGCTTGCGTGTTACAGAATCGTATGACATTTATCGTAACTACTTCGTCTGTGTGGAGTCACCACAGATTCCACTGCTTTCATATCTTCCAACCATAGTAAAGTGTAATGTATTTCAAATGAACACTGACATCGTGTATTTTACTACATAAACCATCGTTTATCTTAACTAATTTCCCTTTTAGTATTAGCGACGTAGATATAAGGTATGTCAATCAATGATACATTCATTCAGAATCGTTTTATGACTGATCTTTCGAACCTTAGAGAAACTTTGAAGCCCTCAAGGGATGTCCGCAGAAAATACTTTTAATTTCATTTGTACCTATACATTACGTAATGGTCCAGATAATAAAGTTATTTAACCTAATCTGGTATATTTTGTTATAAATGCATTCAAAAGTGAATAACTCGAAGCTAAGATAGACCAGTAGTTAGTACGTAATTATAATAAGTTATCGATGAATTAGGTCAGTTAGTATATTTTTATTTAGTAGCACGAATTAATACGATATTAAAGTAAAATAAACCAACTTTAAAAAAAAAGTAAAACCGACTTAAAAAAAAACATCATCACTAAAAAGCGAAAAATAAACTTAATGAAACATTTAATTCGAAGGATAGAAATGTGCAACAATTCTCTTTTACAGATTTCCAATTAAATAAATACTAAATTATTACAAAATCTTAATAAACGAAAAACGTTACTTCTGTGAACTACTCCTCCTACCTATTTAATATATTATTCGAGAAATACCAATAACAATATTATTTTACTTCTCAATTATGTAGTGTTTAGAATTTACAAATTATGATGATTTATTTACTCAATTACATTGAAAATTTTTGTCTAATAGTTAGAGGAACTATTAATTTAAATAAAGTATTATTATACTTGCTAGGTACCTACTGATCTGTTTGAAGTGGGTGCCAAGCCAAATAGGCTTGATAGATTTTTCGCTTTATAGTGCTGTTTTTTTTTAAGTCGGTTTTACTTGTTTTTTAATGTTTGCTTGCTTTTAAATGTTTGGTTTATTTATAGCATCATGGGTAGACCAACTTAACGTGCCGCCCGCATGAGGTAAAAGAGAGACAAGGAATCGTTTGATTGCTTCATACGATTCCTTGTCTCTCACAAAACTAAAGAACGTTTAACCAAAAATTACAAACGGAATGCCATATCTCGTTCCCAAGAATCACTATTGACACGTCATGCTAGATTATCTTAGATGAGAAATTACATACGTTCTCAATCGTCACAGAAATCGCAAAGTGATAGGACCCGTCGACACAATCGTATTCATGAGCGTTTGAGTGGCGAGTCATCTGAACAGCGCGAGCAGGCACCTCCTCCCTTTTATGAAGTCGGTTAAAAACATAGACATGCTATATAGTTAAATTGTGTACTATAAAAACAATCTTTATTAATTTGGCTCGACAGGTTAACAAGTTGTAGAAGAATAGTTCTTTGCTTTCAAATTAAACGTTAAAATTGTATTTAATTTCATATTAATTACAGCACTTATATATTAATTTACTTACTATATTAATAATTACTTATTATATTAATAAAAATATTTGATACTTTCATATATAATGGCATTTAACCTGTCAAGCAATATTGAGGGAGTTTGTCGCATTATCCGAGTAAGCTATCTCCTTACCTATCCCGAGTATTGCCTTTAAACTGTTCATGTAAGAATATGCAAAGTACCAATGATCAATGGTCGCATAGTAATCGAATCGTAGTTCTTTTTAACGTTATTGTGTGAATGTATCACTAGATATGTATCACTTTCTGATTTAAGGTGTTACGTTCATTACGGAATGAAAGTTGCTCTACACGCTTGGATAAACATTTGTGTGTGTGATAAAGGTTTGATGATGATCGCTTCCAAATTGATACTAATGTGTGGTACCGCATAGTTCTTAGTATTTTTGTTCAGATTCGGGATTATAAAAGCTAATAGATGCAGTTTGGATTTATTCTTGGAAATTAAACAAATTCTTGACTTTGGATATTATCTATTTTCTTTTTACGTTTATAAATGTAATACTTTTTGTTTGAATGCCGATGAGAAAAAAATGTGAGTGTGAGTCTGAGATAACAGTTAGCAAATGGGCGGCTACATATTTTATTTAGTTAGTACATTAATATAAAATAAATATATTATAAAAATAGATAAATTCGTGTAAAATTATTGTATAAAGTATCCAAAATATGAAGTTTATTACTAAATAAGATAAAATAGAGACTTGTAATGTTGGCAATTCTTGGCCTCCTCAAAGGAATGACTTTTGCACAGTCAATATTTTAAGTTATGAAGATTCTAGTAGCATTTTTTATTTAGATATAACATCCTATAAACATATTTTGGCATTAAAATAATATAAAATGACTCTACGATTTTTTTACTACGTCCATAAATCTGTAGTAGTATTCTTAATCTTTTTCAACATAAATTAGATCTTTATAAAAGAAAATTTGCATATTATACCTAATGCCTGCCTTCAAAATATCTCTCTACGGAATCTTTCGAACTAACAAGACTTGTAATACCTACTATGCAGATTCGTTCTATACATACGTACCCAGTGAAAGGCACACAATATACATACCTATTTATCTTCCGCCTTTATCATTGACACAGGTTGGGAGTCCAGCAACCGTGGAGGTTTGAATAATGACTTCGGTCTAATATAAACTCGTTTTGCTGACGACAGATGTCACTGGTGGACTGCGACAAATGATACCGCCTAAAGCCGCTTGAGGTTTTACATAATGTACTTGCTACTGGTTGGTCTACATAGCGATGTTTATTTGTTTTACTGTTGCTGAATGTGTTATTCATTTATACGTGAGTGTGTGTGATTTTGAAATCGTTTTGTTTTCTAATTATTAGAAGACTCGCGTATTCTGACTTCTTTAGGAATAGTTCACCTCTGACTAAAGCAAAGATCCTCAAATCTTTAGGAAGCTAACGACAAAACACATGGTAGGAAGCTAACGACAAAACACATGGTATGAAGCATTTTAAGACTGTCGCTGTTTATAGGTACATATAACAAACAAAATGACGTATGTCGAACCGTATTATACACAAACAAAATCTTGGCAAGAAATTGGTATCACATCTTTAATAACAATGCATCATGGCCCTTCTAAATAAATATTACACATTGTTTCGGTTTGTGACCGAAACTTACAAAGGCCCCTGACAAAAGGTGAATATTATGTGTAGCATAAATAATAAGGCTGATATAAATAAGGAAATGATACATTTTATTATATTTATAACGCATTTGAATATAATTTATTGCAAGATACCCAAAACCGAACTACATTAATCATAATAATCCTTAATATTATGTTCTATTTTAAAATCACTTTGCATTTTATACATTTTTGACAAGTGAAGTCACATTATGACACTGAAAATATTTTTAACAATGTGGTGTTAGTAGTTGTTCACTGTCGATGTCCTCCGTGCAAAAGGTTCAATCCCTCCATAGAAGTAGCAACAACAACCCAAATTTGATATTATATTTGTAGCTTCTATCTACTATACATGAACAACAAAAACAGATGGTAACGATATACTATGGAGGCATCGACGAATATAGTAAGTGCAATTCAGAAGCATAGTCAGCCATAAACAATTGTCCGGTGGCGTAGTATAATGTCAAAATAAATATGTAAGCACAGGACGCCAAAGGACTAGTTGTCTAAGGAGCAGACAGATGGGACATAACTTTGAAAGCACGGATGACGGTATAAATTATTCCTTCATCATTAGTCATTACACTAAACTTGTGTGATTCACAAATACTTATTTTTGAGTCTTGTTGTTATCTATGTCCGTTGTTTTAATATTGATAATAAAATACCTACAATAGTTAATTGTACACAATGAGTATGTGCGTGTGTTAATTAAGATATTATACAAAGTAAGGCAGAGTATCTTTCCTCTGTAGCAATATAAAATCATTAAAATGACAATTACTTGCTAATTTATAAAACCAAAACCACCCAACTCAAATATTACAACACATTAAGAAACTGCTGTGAAAGTAAATTCTAACGAATTAATATAATAAATTATAATCCTACTTAAATCTCTCTTGTTTTAAACATCATATATGTATATTTCTTATAATAATTTAAAAGTGAAAATCGTCTCGGTTTTCTTATAAACGTCGACAAACTCTTGCTTGTTATAATTACGTCGGACAAGATAAAACTGGAGCCATTAATTGTTGCTTTAATAATGTTGTATAATATTTGAATACTTAAACTTTATATACCTAATGTTCTTGTCAATATAAGTTATGAGACTTATGAGATTGTCGAGTTTTTGCCACAATTTATTATCTCAATAGCAACCAGGGATATATGTATACATAACATGTTATTTGATGTAAACTTTTAAAGGGAATTTATTTATATCGGCTTGTTTCAAATGGCTGTAGATGGAATTTTTTTGGAGCATTTGATGAAAAGTCCACCCTGACTAATATTAGAAGTGATATAACAGAAATATAAGCACAAAATAAAAGAGAATAAACCTTGTCTTCTAAAATAAGTTATTACTGGCAATATAAATTAAAATAAAAACTGCATATAATTAAGAACTCATCTAAAGATTAGCAATGATTATCTTCAATTTATTAGCGGAAACGTGTTCTAGTGTTTGAGTTGTAAAACTATATAAGAATAATGACATCCTTCCTGTAAGCCAGCAATTATATGAATTACTTTTTTATTAACTTAAAAGTATTCTTATAAACATGTAAGACGTATAATGATCAAATATTAATATATTATTTATTATTTGCGTATATAGCTTCTGAGCTTGCTGAGCTGTTGTCAGGTCATGTTGGCACCATTTAAACACAAATGATTAATCATTACATTAGACAAATTAATGACAGCAATAGAAAGACGAGGGATAAAGAAAATATACCTATGCTATTTCTCAAATTTATTGTTTTTCAGGACTTCTTTTATAAAACCAAAGTCAATTGGCATATTGACGGTCATGGGTTGAACTGATTTAAGCCACTGAATTAAATACATAAATTAAAAATAACAACAGTTGTCTACGTCAGAAAATACTAACTAAATAACAATATAAAATATTATTTTATTTGAAAAAGCTTTAAGTCCTGGCAATTGCACATAATCCTAGTCATCTATCATACATACACTACGAACGAAAGATGAATGAAAAGAACATATTTCATTCTCTGTTCTGTATATGTATAAGTACTCTCCCGTTAAAGTCAACTGAGCGGTTAAAAATAACACGGTTTACCCAGTAATCGAACCTCACAATGAGATAAAACTGTATCATGAAATAGCACCGGACAATCGCGGTCGTTACTGCCTTATGACTTGACATGTCTTAGAAAATAAAATCGATTCAATATGAACTCTAGTACATTGTAATAGAGTACATTTTGACCGTACAAAAGCATAGCAGTACTTTCGAAAGACTACGGGCGATGTCATGTTAGGGTTGGTGACTATTACAAATAGAAGATTTATGTGCTAGTCAATATAATTTTTCGATGTCATCGACTGAATAACCTGTTATAGTAAAGCTTTAGCCAATAATACTGGTCTAGAAGATGTATACGATCTAGTTTAGAGCAATTAATAGCATATTAAACTATGAATTATGAAATGTAGAATGGTAATAGTTGTAAAATTAAGACATTAGTTGTAGTTATTTAATTAAGTCATATTAAATCATCAAATATGAATATTTTTAATTATATGTGCATTTCATGGATGCTCCGTTCGTTATATAGTTTATGCGTACAGGACCTACTATACTAAACGATAATATATTAAAAAAAACAAACAAACAATAAGTTGTATAATGATACTGATGCAGTTGGTTGGATACCATTTTCCTTATTTAGTTACCTAAGATCAAAATTCGTCTAACTTGCCTTAGTAGCATGTTTTATAGAATGTTTATAAGTTTTCGTAGTTCAACATCACACGCTTGCATTCTGAAGTCTGTACTCATTCAGAGATTGTTTTTTCGTAAAGAAATAACATAATAGCACATTTTAAGGCTCCGCTATAAAAGACGGGTATCTAACAATTAGTAGTTATATAAGCGCTCGTACTATCACAAGATCAATCACAAACCACAAACCAAAACAAACTCGTTTAAAATTGACAGCCCACTACACACTACACTAAGTTGACATTCCTAGATTGAAAGGTCGCAAACTGGTCCGACCATTACCGCAACTATTACGGGCGGACGCCGGCAGTGGTCGCGTAGATTGCCGCCATTCCTGCCATCTGCGACCATCTGCCGCGGCATTACTGCGTATTACCGCCCGCAGATTACCGCGTATTATAGCCGCACGCGTCTCTTACGTTTCCGTTCGAAAGCAGCAATGCAGCAATACGCTGATTGGTCGGCGTGAAATGGCCCTCGACGCCGGTATGTGGTCGGTAATACCATTGATGAGAAGTCTTGATTTATCTTTCCTCAGTACGTTAATTGAAGGCTGTTATGTTTTGTGTTTAAGCGCGATGAGTGGTTATTATAATTAGACGGCGAATAAATAGGTAGCTATAAAAATATCCACTTTATGAAGCGTTTAATTTGACGTTGTAATCATTGAACTTTAGTTAAAAATGTCTCTTGATGAACAAAACATTTGTTATACCAAAGTTAGGGAGTGGTCGAAAATATTCTAGTTCAATCTTAGTCATATTCTTATGTGGGTGGCTGGTTATCTAAGCAGCATTCAATTAGTTGTTCGCTGTCAGTAAATTGATTGATATTTTGCAATCCGTTGACGTTACACATTTGCATAGATTACTTGTGTGTTCTGATTACACGATACTCTGTATTGTTATATTAAACATGTCATTTATTAGATTGTGTAAACTAACAGCTAATCTAGTAACATCAGATATGTAAAATTTTTACATGTACGTATTCAGTTTTCCGGAGAATGCAGATTGAATAAGCTCAATGCTGGAGCCATCAGGGACATTTTGCACAGATCATTCTATATTTAGTACGTGATACAATTACCTAGTGCTCTCTCCGCCATATGTCCCGGTGTCTCTTGGCTATCAAAGGAATTGCTTCGAGATGAAGGCTAGGACCGCCCTACGTGATCACTGACCACTGGACGATTTAGAATATTATTTTATAGCAATTTGATGGGAATTTGATTTAAGAATTGCTACATGATGTGAACTTTATGTTAAATATATGTGTGATCGTATAAAAGAAAGGCTCGACTATAAGACCGATATCAACGAACCTAATCAGTTCACTAATGAAATATAAAGTCTTCCTATAAACACATATTTTCTATAATCCGCTAACAAGATCATAGTATACAATACGTAAGCTTCTAGACATAGAAAAACGATGGTTGCCTCTCGTCTCGGAGAAACTTACAAACGAGGGCTCCGACTCCCGAGATAGCATCTCCGTTGCCCGTTCCCAGCTCCTATCTCGCCATCTAGACGTCTCAATTTAAATACACGCCTCCCGAGACTCGATTGAGCTAAATTAAATGTTCTTACGTATATAGAAGCTTATTCTATACGCTATTAGCTTGGGAAGTCATTAGATGGGCCGCTCAATTTATGGCTAAATAACGCTCATGTGCCCAGTATCTGGGTGGTGGTATTTTAGTACGTACTTAGTTTTTATATATCAAAGGGGCCCATACGATGTTTCGCTCACGTAATGTTGTATGTGTTAATTATTAATCTAATAATGAGATCATCTATGTAGATGTAATCATTGATGGTATGTGAAATATAATTATTGGTTGGATTATCAGCTATGTACATATATTGAGTTCTTATTAAGTTGCAAATATTTGCACAGATAGCAGGCAAATAGCATATAAAAATATTTTTCTTTCATATAATCTTATATCTTTTGAGCTCAAAGGGGTACCGTGTCTTAGAAGTTCTCGAAGATAATTATTGTAGGCGATTATACAAGTCAAGTGCAGTTCTGTAACACCGGGGTACTTTAATTACGCTCCCTTTCATGGCTTCGCAGCGCGAGGAGTAATTCTATAAGGGATTTACGATCCAATATATTCGCAACATCAGCGTGAAAGTGGTAGGCGAATAACTATTACAGCAACGATTGAACCTGCGAACGCGTATAAAATACTGAATTATAGCAAAATTAATGACCAAATAATAGATTTATAGGATAGTTTTACCTGTTTTAATTAATTAAAGCGGCCCGTGAAATTGGTACGTAAGACCTAAGACTATAGATATTATCTAAAATATGTGGAACTTTGAAATGTTTTCTTGCATTGTGTTTATAAGAATTTAGTCGTCGGATATCTCAAGCAACTCAAATCTAGTATTGTCATATTTAACAAATCATTGCCGATTACAACGTTGTTATACTGAAACGAATCACATATTTGTGTGCCAAACAAAACATATGAATTAAAAGAGAAAATATCTTTCTTATAAAAGGAAGTGTTAAAAATTGTAATAAATTAAATAATTAATATCCAATGATCACTGAACATGAATACAATTATAGAGATATTAAAACCGATATCATGTCTCTGGCAAGTTAAAGTTAAGTTAAACTTAGTTCACAGTTTGCATGTTAATTAGAATACACGTTCAATTAAAATAATCTATAAGTTATTGTGCTATAATTTCAGGCTTTACATTATTATATACTCGGTTAGATAACAGCTATTAAAGTACTATCTCGTAACTTTGTATGAAGCATAATAGCAATGTAGTTTTAGTATAACACATTCCAATAAATCTATTTTGTATGCGTTTTTATAGTACATATAGAGCAGCGATAGCTCAGTGGGGAGACCAACAGACTGCAATGCAGAGAGTCTCGGGTTCAAACCCACGTCACGCACCTCTGACTTTCGACAGTTATATGACTTTTCAAAATTATGTGCGCATTGATTGACAATTATCGCCTGCTCCGAGCTTCGGAAAGCACGTTAAGCCGCTGGTCCTGGCTGCCATGAACATCTATAGTAGTCGTTATTGGGAGAGTGTCGACACAAAAGATCGAATGGGTCGAAGTGTCGTCGGTCTGCACTGACTGGCCCCCACATAAGATAAGATAGTACATAGTACAAGTCGACATGATCATTATATATATATATATATATATATATATATATATATATATATATATATATATATATATATATATATATATATATATAATGATCATGTCGACTTTTCATTATCTGATTTTCTTTTTTGATATTATCTGTTAGATTATAAAGTGTTTTTATCGCAGTGGAAACGTTGATAAAATAAAAGTTCTTTACTTTTTGAGTAGAGTATTGTACTCTGTAACAATAAAACCTTAAACAGCACCAAGTTTATAAGAAACATCAAAACTGCGAGACAAATCGTCTATCGACGGCATACAATTTATCCTGACCATAAAATTGAACTAGCATTTATAAATTGCGATTCTAATACGTATCCGAGTTGATACAGTGTCGTGTAGCGGTCGCGAAGTCAACTTTATTGGTGGTCCCGCTCCTATTAGCCAGCTCTTATCCGACATCGGACGGACACACACGTTACACGAACATTCCCTTTTGCAACTTTTATTACCAAAGAATAAAAAGGGCTTGAGAGATTTTGAGGAAAATATGTTGTAAGTGCTTTTTAGATTTAAACCTACATTTAGTTTACAGATGCAGACAGGAAGATCTTTGATTATTTTGGTTATCATTGCCGATAGGCGTTCGCGATATGGCATGTTGTTGCTGTTTGTTTTACATGATGCTATCATATTTTCTCGATTATGCAGCATATTAAGGCAAACTTTGATTAGTGTAATTATCTGTCAGCGCTGGCCATTAATGTTTTATTCATGAACTACTTACGTTACAGTGAAAACATACAAACTACAGTTATTATCATGTTTCAATGATTTCCTAGACATTTGCATTGTATTAAACGGTCAATATTAAATAAAGTAATTATGCGGTACGGTACTATCAATAACAATTTTCAGCTTCCAATTCATACAATTAATCGGACTCAATTGGATAAAATACTACGTTCGGTAAATAAGTATTGGGGGATAAAACAGATTGGAAATAAAATTTAGTTAAACGATTATTTTAATTGATGTTACATATTGGTAATAGTTTAGTAGTTACCCGTGAACATGTAGGAGAGGTAAATGAACGAATAAATAGTTTATGTGGAGTTGTGGATGAGGTGGGTCGTATCGGGGCCTTTAATTGAGGTCAGAGGTCGTACGATACGCTCCACGATATAGATGGCTGGAAGATCGCAGATTGTCAACAGTAGTTCAGTTTCGTGCAAAACGATTATGATGCAATCCTTGACTGAGTTCTAAGATTAAATGGGTTTGATTTTCGAAGTATGTTTTTTGATATGAATAGCCGGAAAAAATATACCTACATATGTAGCAAACTTCTTTATTATATATAATATGCTTCATACTGTGAAAATCATTACGATGTAAGCGTCTTTGTTCCAGTGGTATAATTTTTTTTTTTTTTTTAGTAATATTCTATCGAATTTCAATTCAATTACTGCATATGAGGTGCTGGAATAGAAACTTTGCAATATTTAGTAATAACATAGAGATCTGACATGATCCAACTGCTAATACAAACGTACTAGCTTAATTGGAGAGATTGCGGCAAATAATAGTTACTTATAACCCAATTTGCTCACACTTTCGAAAAAAATACAGATTTTACTGGGCTAGAGTATAGTCAGAACATTTCAGCAGTATATCCGGTATGTAGAATATAACTGTAAGTATGAATTACGTCAGACTTACCCTAAGAGATAGAATGTACGTGGGTAGAGATTGACTAGTGACTATTGATCTTTGAGCACGGAAAGGATTAAAGCGTTTCAATATTTAAGTGATTTAAGTGTGTTAGTATTAGGCAATTTTAAATTAATCGTCGTATACACAAGACAAGCACTTTAACTATCTATACTTAACGACGAATACAAGGACTTGTAGACACAGATCAATATAGAGCTCTTGTTAAAATAATACATACAGTAAACAGCGATTGATCTAGGAACTGTTTACGATATGCCCGAGTTTGGTCTACTTAGCTATGCGGTACTGTGCTTACCCAAATGATTGGTAATTTAATTGTATTGAGGGCTATATTATTAGCCATGTCAAGGCATCTGATCGGTGCCGTTAAAGCTCTTTACTGAGAAGGAATGGTAGACGCAAAAGGTAGTAATCTGTTTTATATTTACGTACATATGTAAGTCTGAAGTAAAAGCGGTCATTTGGGTATTCGGTTCATTTGGAGTTATTTTAATTCAAAGTTTTCTTTTATCTACAACTCATGATGTATTTTAAGAAAATCTTGTAGGTACTTTCGACAGCATTTTCTTTTAATTTAAATTATAAAATGACAATATTTTTACTATATTGTATGTTATGTTGTCAAAACCAATTTTATCTATATATATAAAGGAAGATGTCCTGACTGACTGACTTAGAGACAACGTACAGCCTAAGCCACTGGTCGTAGAAACTTGAAATTTGGAGAGCATGTGTGTTTTAATTTGTAGGGGTGTACTAAAAATGGATTTTTTGAAATTCTACCCCTAAAGGGGTGAAATAGGGGGTGAAGTTTATATGGAATTTGCTCATTTCTGGACTATAAATTACAAAAATAAAAGATGCCCACGCAAGCGGAGCCGCGGGCAGAAGCTAGTCAAATAAAACGTTAAATAATTAACATGGAACTATTATCAGTAAGTCTTGACTCTTGACACATAAGGAACCAGACGGTTTAATCTACTTAAACCAAAACGCGATATGCTAATTCAAAAGCTGCAACGACGTCGTCTAATTACGAATCGATTGCGCAATATACAACATTACGAAGAGTGTTTGGCATCTCTTCGTCTCCTTCTAATATATTAGTCACTTTCGCATCTCTCTTTTGTACACGAAGCTGATCGTTCATCCTATAATAGTCACTTAGTACAGGTGCTTCAAACCGCGTCTCTGTCGCAAGCATGTTAATGTCATCATTATTTCAACTGTCAGTAGAGAAAGCCGACTTGATTCAATTTTATTTAGCCGCTGAGATAACGCCTTTGACCAGTGGAACTAATGAGTTCGAGTGCTGAGTAAGTCCTGGGTTCTGCACGATAAACCATCGTATTTTAGTGATTGGTAATTGACTTATCAAAGTACACAAAGCTGCTGAGGGTATGTAAAGCTTATACATTGTGATAAACTAATTAAATGGTTGTGTAATAGATGGATTTAGGCATTATGTATTAGGATTATTTTATGTGAAAAGCTCTATTAAAACCTTTCGATTTTTTATCTAAGCTTATATGGCTGTTTTAATAATCAAAGAAACATACATCACAACTAAGTATCGATAAAAGTCAGATTAAAATACTCTAATAAAATAAGAAACTGATCTTATGTAGAAATGGAACCCTAAGACGCACGAAGACCTTGCTTCGCACCTAATTTACTGGATCGCAATAAATCTAAAATATCATTAAAAAAAAAACAAGATGATCCATCGCTATGAACAATTTATTGGTGTCGCAGTGAAACTCTGTTTCACCGTTTACTGTATTACCGTTTCATAAAATTATACGTCAATGTGTTAGAAATAGTTACAAATAGATAGATATTCTAAATAGATTTATTTTAAATATGTTTTAAATTATTTATTTTTTATATGTTATGTATGAGTTATGTAAGTCGATAAGTTTATATATCTACATATACAGTTTGTTAATTGGTATGCAGACCATGTGTAATGATTTGTAATAACACAACGGAAGTAGGGCAAATGTCAAAGGAGAAGATGAGATCAGATTAACGAAATGATTGTCTACTATTTGCAAAACATTTGCAAAATGTAAAAGTGAAATGGTAGGCTTTTTTGTCTTACGATCTGTCAACTAAATTGGCTTAAAGTAATAATAATAACGCCTACTTTTAAAGGTTGGTGAATAATGTAGATCAAAGTTAAAATAAGACATAAATAAGAAAGTACCTACATGCATGTAAAAATACTTTTACTCGGAAAAATAAAATATTTCGACAGCCACAAACACATTAAAGCACATTACAACACTTCTCTCATACTTTCCACAAGTACGGAATCCATCCACTTATTAAACTTAACAACTTAAGTTACATCGTGCGCAAGTGCCGAATTATTAACGTCGCTTCGTTTGACACGACATTTTATAAATTGCGTCCATTTACACCTCACGACTTTCAGTCGCCAGTCGGATGCGTTAAGTAGCTGGTCGTGTTGTGTAAGAGGGGCTTAATGAAGTGTTTATTGCATCGTAATTAATATCTTCAACTTGTGACCGTAAAACGTTACGTTTTAGTTCATACGTTGTTTATTTAAATGCGAGATAATAATAAAACAACATTTTGACTATTTAAGAGATGCTAGAGCGTAATTTGTGAAATTCTATATAACCAGATTGTCAGCAAATTTAGAATGCGAATATAGGTATGAAATTAATACTTTCGATGAGATTTTGAATTTATTTAATTAAAGTAAACCTAACAAATTAAAGTAAAGTAGCTATTAAAGTAAAGTTAACTAGTTAAAATGATGATCACCATAAAATTCAATCGAATTTCAACAGTAAAGGCCGAAATCACAAAGAATTTAATTTTAATGGTCTTAATCAGAAAACATAGTACTTTGAAGATTTCGTTGCGTAAAAAATGCTTATTAGAAACAGTTCTTACACATGAGTATCAAACAAATTCTGTCTGATAGGATTATTGTGTACTTAAAAATAAGTCATAAATGTTATTATAGACAACTATTCTTAATAATATTTGGATTTGTGTTTGAAATGCATCAATTATACAATACAACTCAAATAAAAATAAAAAGAATAATATGTGATAATAAAATCAATATATCAATCAAGAATTCAATTAAGAAACCTAATTGAATTCTTAATGAATGCCGACACAAACATAGCCAAACCTCGTAAAATACTTAAAATACGTACACAATATGACATTGTTAATAACGAGCTTCTGTCTTAAAACAAAAATAAGTGCCTATAAAATGTGTTGTCATTTTTCAAGCTGTAATTTGTCGCGGCCATTGAAGTTATTTTCGGAGTTCTCGTAAGAAATGGCCTTTTCATCACATCTCGTCGTGACAATAGTTGGTAAATGTGCAATAACGACATCGGACAAACTTTTGAAGGTATACGAAGACTCTGATGATGTTCTAACTATAAAGTTTACACGAAGGTAAGGGTTTGTTTGTTAAGTTTAATGCAGCAAATACCTAATGTGGTGTTTTAAGGACTGCAGTTGCAAGGATGGAGAATCACATGTGTTTGTTTACATATATTTACAATTCAACTGAATCGTAACCCTTTATTTGACGCCGGCATTTACAAGATGGCCAAAAGTATCAGCATCGGTTAGTTCATGCTATTTATACATAGCATAAAAAAGAAAATATTGGACAGTCTTTAGGGACTGCCGATAGAAGTGAAAACTTTAATCCTTCATCATAAACACTTCTTTATAAAACAAATTATAAACCAAAAATTATTAAAAATGGAAAGCGTTCCGTGACGATGACGCGAGTTCCATGATTTTTGTTCACCCAAGAAGTGCTCGACGCGCGTAAAGAAAAGGCGGATGCTAGTTCCCGATACTCTCTTAGGGGTTGTTAAGGGCGTCAAAATTTCGTTATATTTTGCGTAGGATGCACCATTTCTGATATTTTGTTAATATTCTAAACTAATTCAAAAATGGAAAGCGTGGAAGCGATAGAATTAGCGTCATCGTCATGACGCTAATTCTATGATTTTTGTTCACCCAAGAAGTGCTCAACGCGCCTAAAGAAGATTTCACTTCAAAATAATTTTGTTAGATTTGTTTGCTTTTATTCCAATGTGGTGATAGATAATACGTAAACAATGTCATCGTCTAAAAATAATTCTATTAATATAAAGTTTCAAAACGATCTAAAGAAATAAAGTGGCAAAATCAAAATGATAAATGACGGCAAGTATGGAGCATACCATACAAATTATGTTACTACTCCATTAATAAAAAATTATTCACAAAAACGATCAAGCACCATTCAATCGAGCAGCCTAATTTTGGCAATCGATTAAACGGCTATAATCGAATGAATCATTCGATCGCCCATCACTAAGTGAAATCGTGTTAGCCCCAATCATTTTGCGCAACGAATACTCACATGGAGATGACCCGTGACCATTTTCGATTTCATGTCTAAAATCATAACAATATACGTCGGGTGATCACGATACAACGCCCATTATAGTAATTACATTTCACACAAAACCAACTTACGTTTGCGGTTATAATTCTTAACATACTATTAAAGTTTAAGCAAATTAGTCGAGGGCCTGATTTTCGTGAGTAGATTTAGTAAATTTGTAATCTGTTTAACAATAGTTGAGGCTTTTGCCGTATGAGTCGTGTATCGCTTGGGGTGATGAACATTGTTTGTTTTGGGTGATATTTATGTTGGTAACGGATATAATAACGTGATTATGAATAGCACTGATGGATTGTTTGTGTGTGGCATTTCTGACGGCGTGTTTTGCAAAGGGACTGCAATGAAATATGTTATTGCAGATCCTTTCTCTTTATGATGTTATTGTATTACATTTCTAATGACACTAGAACATGTATCCCTGGGCCAGTATTGCCAATCGAATGGTTCTGACTAACAAAGTTGCCGTGGTCTATTTTTAGATAGTTACGAAAATAAATTTAATGTTCATTTATATCAGCTATTTTTCGTAGGGATTGGGTAAATATTATTCAATTTTACTGTATATTTTAAATATTAAGTATATATGGATAAGTGGTTTCCGATGATCGGTATCTTCTTTTAGAGATACATAATATATTAACAGGATTCATTTAAATATGATGGCGCTGTGTGTAGGTCCCACATATTGTAGTAAGTATTTCTTTCTCCTTTAGAACGCATCATTATTGTTATTTAAACTATAACGCATATAATGGTTCTATAGTAAACTAGAAGTCAAGAATCCATTCGTCTTCTAACCACTCTCAATTGCCAACATTAAACGCAATTATGTCAAAATCTATCGAAATTAATGAATTCCTCTCATCCCAATCTCCTATGAGTGCATTTATCTTGGACACACAAAATGTGCGATTAATCAACGCTCTTGCGATCGGTCGTCGTGCGCAAATACTTAACGTTTGAGCTAATTGCGCAGGCGCATGCATTGGACCTCATTTATTTTCATACGGGATTCCATGTCAGCGATTTGCACTGTGCAGTATATGCGTAAGATATACTCGAAGATTGCCTCGATAAATGAAAATACTGGCGTTTGCCTGCGAATTACTCTGTAGAGAATTTAATTTAGCCAATGAATCTGCAATTTTCTATTATAAATTTGGTTTCATGCTTTTGTGTTTCAGTCATAAATTAAGGATCTGACAATTTATTTCAAAATTTTAGTACCTGTTAAGCTTTCATGGGCATTTTTTCTAGAGAAGGAAACTGTTATCTTGTATAAGAAGATAAAGATAAAAGACATGGAGCATTTATTTTAAAGCGTTAAGTAAGATTTACTTGTAATTTATTTGGGCATACAGCAAAGTAATTTTCAGCGCTAGTATTTTTTTAACTCTTATTGGTTGCTATGGTACAAAATGACGTTGGTATTATGTTACATAGATGTCTTAAAATTTAAACATGTATTATAAGAACGATAATACCCGCGATTACAAATCACAATTTGTCGCACGACGCGACGCTGAAATGATCCCGATCGAATATTGCTATAATTTAAGTGTTATATATTTCGCATACACGGTGGTAATTTGTATAAATCACGGATAGTTGCGACACCGCGTCACGATCGCACGAGCATCCGCGCCGGTTGCGCCCGCGCAGGTGACAATGCGCAATTAGGATTATGCGCATCTAGATCGAGATGTATATTTCAAGTCGTATTAGAGAGAATGGTGTGATTTATTTTTGTTTTGGCTTGGATGCTGCCTAATATAATGATTTTAATAAAATCTTGATTAGGAATATATTATGTTAGTGAATTTCAGGACCACCTTAAATTTGGTTATGCAGTATGATCGTATTGACAACGACATTTATTTATTGTTAGATATTGCCAGCATTTATATAAAATTTATGTATACATATTTCTATTCATCCACACAAAATCATTGTAAATTATTCATTATACAAATTAAGCTAAATGCGTAGCCAATGCAAGTTTCACATTTTAAAACATTAAAATGTTCTATCCTATAATAATAAAAAAATTTCTTCCCTGGGTTGAAATATGGTTTAACTGATTACAATACATTTTTTCTCCGTATACTCCTCACTCATTAAGGTCTACGTGAAATGCATTGTGTCAAATGTATTAACCGACGCTGATGGTGCGAGCGAGACGGGTCGCACGAATATTTGCGCAAGCGCAGTGATTTGACGTACGGCGCACCGTCGGCGTCGATTCGATCCACAAATTCGTGGCAAACTCGCGGAGCTAGTTTGCGTGCCCGTTTGTTTATTACTCACGACGTTTTAGGGCTTTTCGGTTTTGATTTTCAAAGTCTCAATTTCAATTGAGTTTATTATTACATTGGTTGGATCGAAGGCAGGCAATGGATAATGATGAAATATTATTAGTTCACTCAGGCCAGCTGTACTTCATAAGTAAATGTTTTTGGCACATTTTGCCTGTAGTTGATTTTCAGGTGTAGTATTAGTTTTAATGATTCTATTTATTGTACATTTTTATTTTTGTATAACACAGCTGCTTATTGGCATAAAAACACATTTTAATGATAAAGTTATTAATTCGTGTTCATGTCACGTCATGTGAATTTTGGGACGTATCTAAATGGCGTTAAATTTCGTTTATGACCAAATAAATTAAAGTTATTAAGAACCTTTTTATTTTTGTTTTTGATTTTATGAGTTTAATTCTGTTAATTTCGGCAAGTTTCACCCATTATCAGAAAACGATGTAAACAGCGAAACCGCGGGAGATTCTCAATTAATATACTATCCATAATAAAAACGTGTTTATACATTAATTTATGACCAATTAATATTATTCAAAGTACTCAAACGAAATGAATTTTAACACATTTTGCTGTATTTGCCACAAACATTGCATAATTAATATATAATGTATGGTTGGGCTACTTTTGACAAGCGGCAACCGCATCAAAACGGTATCTTTTTACTTTTTACTCTTTTTATGCATATTCATAGCAACAAGTGCCTATCGGTATTACAAGCTTGTTTTTATGTTAGAATATGTTTATTACATATTTGAATTAAAGTAGCAACAACTTTATGGTGAGAGAAATCTATGATAAGTACATGTATTAATTATTATAATATTTATCTGCAGATCTTGTGTTTCTGAATTACCCAGAGATTTTTTGGCTGTACATTCTTAGTAGCAGTGTGAAGGCAGATACGCACACAGTAAGTAAGTAAGTGGCTATATCCTTTTATTGTGGGATTTGAACACGACTAGAGATATTTTAATGAAATACTTCGACTAACCATTCAATATAAAGCCATGAATCGATGTCGTAACCCAAACTGCAGAAACTGTATAGTCAATCATTTTTCGTAGCACCCAATCGTAGAACAAAGTACGCGGTTGCGGCGGCGACGTTCATTAGCGTCCATAAATAAATCACTTGCTACAAGTTATACTAAATGGTCCACAAAAGTGTATAAAACATTAATCATTGGAACGATATTATTATCTCGCAAACAATTAATTGTGTTGGCACAGTTCAAGCGACACTTCTCTATATAAATCATTCGGTAATCCGATATTGCTACTGTAACCTTCTGTGATATATTGTTGGGAAGCTTGTCGAACGTGTTTTTGAAGTACTTTTTACGAAGGGTCTTGGCAAATTTAATCCTTTCGGATGTTTTTGTAAATAACTTGTTGAATGCAACTGACAATGCGACATCATTTCAGTGTCTTTATTATATAACTATCTTCAAGCTTCCAGTTACATCGTGTAATTTGATTTACTATACTCAACTTACAGCAGGCTTTAAGTAGTTTTGTGTAGCAATCACCTAAATGATCAAGTGCCGATGTCAGTAGCATAAATAAAAAAACAGTAAGAACTAGGTAGCCTTTCCAGAAACAGTTATTATTATATTTTTATTGTAAATTACTATGTAACTACATATTTTAATGGGTGGAGATTTAACCTATGATATGTCCTTTCAATGTCGAAGCTCAACATTACGGTAGAACGTTGACAAATTGGAAAATGATTTAAAAGAAATTTGTATCTTCATTCTAAATTTCTTAATTAAGAAAATAATTAAGATTCTAAAGCTGTGAAGTAAATTTTCATACATTAATGAAAATTATAATGAAACAAATTAGGTAATACATTCCTAGCTAATAATTAATTATTAAGCAATCGCAAACTGTACGCAACTGACAACTGCATACGTGAACTGCAAATAATTATTACCAAACATATTTCTCTGAAGTATTGCTTTAAGTAAACGACGTAGAATAAATCGCGGGTACAATATGAAAAGGGATAATTAAAGATCAATTACACGTGTAATAGAATGGCCACAGCAATAAAAGGTTATAAATTTCCATGGGAATCTGTTACGATGTGTCATTTCTAGCGTTTAGTGTCACGACTCGCGCGCGTGGGGTGCCTTGTTTTAAAATTATAATGATTACATACGTCTTTATTATACAACATCCTGTATTCTATTAATTGTACACTTTGTTATGTTATAATATAATATAAATTTATTATACAATATATTCATTTGTATTTATTGTTTTTTCAAACCTAAGATTGACATAAAAGCAACAAAATAATATAAACTATTATTTTGTTGCTCTTATGTTAAACTTGGCAGGATCTGTTTTAACGAATACTGAAACTGAAATGAAATAAGTATCAGAATTAAATTGTAATAGTGTTTTTGTCAAAATTTATAAATAGAGTACGCCAGAAAACTGTTAAACTGTTACAAGCCAAAATAACATCAATTTTAAAAGGGCTTTGATTGCATTTGTTTGTCAAAATTAATTAGTACATCAATCGTGTCGATGTAGTAAATGTAGTAATTTGTAAACTAAAGTAGGTACTAAATTGACTATTAATTACAATTTTAACTGGATTCATGCAAGTTATAGGCAGTATATATCTTACTATCTAAAATACAGAAAATATTATTTACAAATATGTTCTTGTCAAAATAAATATAAGAGAATGACAGCCGCGTTCACGTTTCGTGTCAGATGTTAAGCACTAAGCTGTGAGTTATTCTGTGCCGTATGTAGCAAGGGCAAATGTCTCCCGTTCACTCATTGTGCAATTTTGCGATACAAATATTATGGAAATTTAAAATCTTCAGCTGTTTCCCACGTCTTTGTTGCCTCACATTGACATAATGTATGCGATGCCATGCTCGACGCTTGTGCATTATACCTTGTTGTGTAATGTGATGCATGCACAGGGCTGTGTGTTTTGGAACAAGCTTACTAACATCTCGTTTGATTTGTACAACAAGATCAGTGTTATTCAGTTACACCAATCTTGAAGCGACTACAAAATTTGCATATTTAAAGATAGTGCTTGCATACGTATGTTTCGTTAAGGTCCTGTAAGATTTAAACACATTTGTAGATAAAGTCTATATATTTGTTATAGCGCCATTGATCAAGCCAAACCATTTGTCACTGAAAATTTGTTACGGTGACATTCTATTTAAAGATTACAAAATCTGTAATTATATGTTATCGTATTAGGTTTATCTACTGGAAGCTGGTATCTATAACATACATCTACACTATTACTTTACTAGGTACCATATCATGCATGACGGCATTAAAAACAATAAAAGAACGGACACAATGTTTAAAGAGTTGCCGGACAATTATCTAAGAGACCCACATTTTTATAGGCAAGCTTTATTTGACGTATTACTAGTCGTCGTATAGTAAAAAGAAGTAAGCTACAGAAACAGTGTAATGTTTACGCCAGTCAGCCCTAAACAGGGCAATATTATTGTATGATTCGCGTCACGGCCCCTTATTGTGCCCTCGCGCACCGAAAGCGTTTATTTTATTACTCAATTGCTAATAGAAATGTTTATAACAATATGCTTGTTACGACTGATTTAATGGTCGACACTTGTTTTATTGTTGTTGTTATTTATATTGAGAAGTAGCTTGTCAATCTGCTGTATTGAATCAATGCTCTTAGAGGTCTTAGTATGTGTAAAAGTTTTTGCTGCCATGGTATTATGTGATGTTATATTTTTTATATATAACTTAGACGTAGGTTTTGCAATTAAACACAGGCTTCCAAACAAAACCGCGTCGTTGTTTTTTTATGTTTAACTAACTTGTATGCTTTAGGAGTTATAAGACAATTGGCAAGAATCCAGACACAATGAAAAAGCGTTCTGACTGTGCTCGAGATTCCGAACGCTGGCCAGGAGATAATGAATGTAGACAACAAGTTCATAATTATAGCTAATGATAAAAGCGTGTATTTTATTTGGAATTTCTTTAAGAGGTAACGTTAGCTTATTATCACAACATCGCTGAAGGATTGAGCTGATCTATATAACAAGTCTATGTTTTGCGGCTTAGTTTTCTGTAACTCTTTGCAAGATATGACACAGCCTTAAACTTAGTATTCATACTAAGGTTAGTTGACAGAAAATGTAATAAAGTATCCGTACGAATACGGTAGTTTATACGTTTAGGCCATTACTAACTACGAAATTTAAGTTATACGGTCCGTCTTTGTAACATTTATACAGTATTCCTGATCATCTAGTTGAGCGTTTTAACACCAGACTTTAAAAAAAAATTCTGCGATTGCATTGCATTTATTTGTTTAGATTACAAAGTAACACTTATGAACCTCAAGGTATGTATAAGCTCAATATCCAGATCAGATGAACTGACGCTTTACCAATAAACCATTGCCACTTAAGTCTGTAAGCACTAATAATGCTCCATAAAATTCCAATGTTGCTCCACTGAAATAACATAAGAATAAATTTTGACGTAAATTTAATATCATGGTAGTTAAAATCAAATGTAAAGTATTACTGTCATCTTGGTCCAGTGGTATTAGCCATTTGCCGGTGCTAGGTTCGTATTAAAGACAAGACAAAAACCCAATGTTCAAAAGTCCGTCACAATATAGGCAAAAGTTGTTATTTAAAACATTTGTCAATATTAGGTAACCTTCAAAAAGGAATTGTTCTTAATTGACATTGCTAAAAATTTACTCACACTACTTGGTTTCATTGCTTTTAGATTGTATTTGTAACACTAAATAATATGAAACAAAGGCAAGTAGAAATCGCTGCAATGAAACGCAGTAGGTAGAAAAGTATCTTTTAACAAAGATGCACTTATGTAACGGAGAATAATTAAACTAAATTATGATTCTTTTTGATACTCATGTTTTATTTCTTCCCTTTCACCAGTAAGCAATTAAAATTAATAAAAATCAAACAAAATGCAACGGATAAACACGTATAACCGATCTTAGAAGGAACTTCAATTTGAACGTTTTGGTTGGTGATTATAATAGGGCGATGGGTTTAGTTAAGCTGGTCGGTAGGTGTGGAACAGTGAATGATTATGTGTAATCATGATTATAGCTTGAAGTGATGGAGTAACGTTTCACTGTAGTGCATGTATGTCTTTATTGTTGGCCACAAGGTAGAAAGAAGGGCGATTTGCATGTCATACAAAGTTAGAATGTTACGCCTACTTAGAGATTTGATTATTGGAAGATACACAACATTATTATAATAATGTTTTCGGACGTGTATTAGGTACCTATAAAGGTTACAAATATTTGTAGTCATGACAATGCTTCGAGGTAAACATATTACCATTTTTATTACTTGTTTTATTAACATTATCAATCATTTTAATACCAATGCAATGTTATATATTACGTTTGTCACCTTGTTTATTAACAATTACAGTTCTTGGTATAATTTTATATAATATGGGCATGTTTTTATTGGCATAATGTGCATCAAATTTTTTTTAATTTAATTAAAAACTTTAAAATAGAAGATTGCATTATTTGTAATGTAATTTTATATGAGCAGTAGCCATTAGATAGACGCTTAAGAGAATTCATGTTCGCTATTTTTACGATGTAGTCAACCAGTTATAGATCATCGTGTTATAAAATTTATACATGCAATTTCCTGCTTATAAAATAATTTACATACCAGCTGGTATAAATGATGTTACATAATAAAAATATGAATGTGTACCCCTTAAGTATTATATCTGACAGCCAATAAGAGATCATAGGAGATGAAAATAAATGTTAAAAATTTGAATTCAGGTTAAGGAATAGTGGTGGGACTTACCGTTGCGTATTCGGCGCAAATATCGATAGAAGTGACGAAGTCGCAAACTTCGTCGACCGACCACGCTGACAGACGAGCGCGCGCCTCGGCACACAAGCACTCTCCGCGCGCCTCACTACGATCTAAGGGAAAATTAATGTCAAATATTTTATATTTATTGCCAGTTTAAATCACATTTGAAATTGATTCATACTTGAATGAAATCCATTAAGTTAAGTAATCGAACATTAAACGTGGTTCTTTAGTGTCAGATCGTAAAATTAATACATTTGAGTGTTCGACTGTCATCTTCGATAATATGTGATAATATGACAATGGTACAATATAATTTGATGATATTTAGCACTTAGTTTATAACAGTCTCATGATATATTATGATCATTAATAGGTTGTTATTGCTGGTATTGTGTGAATTAATAGAGACTATCGTCTAGTCGCGTACGAAGTTATTAATTTTTAACGAGTCATGATTTAGAGGTATTTATTTGGTGACACCTAAAATATAATTTAATTTATTATTGTATAATGGCTCATTTAATTAACTATTTGTGGCTTTACGGGTAATTAAATTAAGTATAATTGGATAAATTTTACTTTGATTATACAATTAGAATTCCAGCAATCAATGATATTTGATGCATTTACATAATCTAATGATATTATCTAAATTATTCTACTAAATATATACTACCGTAGAGTAAGGAGGCGATCTATACCAGTTTTTATAATTACTTTAGTGTTTAATTGATTAAAGTCAACATTAACATTCTGAAGCTCACGCACTTAGTCAAGTAATGCCAAACTTGTTTAATTATTTTATTATCATTAGCTATAAATATAACAAACTTGTTTATTAACTATCCAATACAGCGCAGTTGAGAATCGTACCGAATAGCTGTAAGGGGGCACGAAATAGACCAAAACCAGATATTTGAACGCTCTTATTTTCCAAGTGCAATATAAGGTAAATTGTCGTCAATTCGTCATATACCCACCTATGTATTAGTCATGCAGCAGATGTCAGTCAAATCATAAAAGGTGAAAATATACCTATATAGAAAACCTCTAAAGGGTCAGGTCGCAATATATTTATAGGGGAAACCTTTTAAGGGTCAAGAACTTACCGTCATTAGACACTCTATCTCGATCATCACTATCACTTCTCGTGCTGGGGCTTGCAGATAACCGGGCACGTTTGGCGGCACTCTCTCCCGCTGCAGACAGGTCCAGGGGGGAGTGTTCGGAAGCTGAGCCAGCACCAGTGCGTTTGCGTCGAGACCGTCCGCCTCTACCCACTCGCGATATTGCTAGCAGTGTCTGTAGGGAAATTTGCGTGTTACAGAAAGAAAATATGTGATGACGTCATACGCTAAACATACAGGTAATTGAATATAGCAAAATATAAGGTAAGTTACTTATGAAGCTATTTTTAAGGATTCAAAAAAGACATCAAGTAGATACGGTGGACGAAGATATTAAGAATACGTAACTACACATTCTCTACTGTGGTGTCCCTACAGGTATGTTCTACGGATTAAAAGTAGAATAAGGTAGTACGTTATATTGGTAGAAAAATAATTGTGAGGCTACTATGTCCAATAGTGACGATAGATGAGTCGCCCACAATGTAATAAAAAAAACACAACACAAATGAGAAAGCTAGGCGGCAAGTTATTAAGAAACTTTTTGAACCTTAAGTTCGAACAGACAATCAGTTCGACGCTCTAGTAATCAATAGCGGAATGAATTTGAACCATGACCATTCAGCTAGGCGATATTAGAAAAACTCAATTACTCAGAAGTCCATCAAGCGGTGCATACAGTACAATGTTAAGCAAACATGAAAGGCGAGCCAGTGGGCTATTATCTGATCGAGAGCACTCTCGTATCGTAAGTGGCGAGCATTCATCATAATAACGTTCTGAACCGTCACGCTCGCCGCCCGCGGGTCAAATTGCAATCTATCTTTTTTAATTGCCACGCGCACTAAAAAAGGCGAATGCAAGGTAATTCCGAATAAAATTCAGACGGAGGCGCGCGCGCGTGAAATGAACACGGCGTTGTTGTGCGCGGGCACGCGCGCGTGCGCCGATATCGGCCCGTGCCGCGCTTGCCTACCAGTTACGTGCTGAAGCAGAGCCACCGCCATAAATCTTACGATTTATTTCCGCGTCGCCCCTGTTTCTCTTTATAGGTGAAAATAAATTTAAACTACTATTTATAGATTGCTTAGGCCGTTAAGAGAAATGTAACAAATCATGTTCTGTGCGCGGACGGTAATTTGATCTCGATTGCGTATCATATGAAATTACAAAAAAACACGTGATGTGCGCTCTGTGTCGCTGCAATTTAGCTAGAAAGTCGAAATCGAATAACTGTTACGATTCCACGCTGCAATTTTATCGTGTCTCTTATTGCACTCGTGTGCAAAAAGTCAACTAATTTTAAAGTCGAGTTGTTTTTCGATTTCACATCCCATCACTAGCGTGTCGTGGGGCGAGCGCGGCAGCGGCGCGCATGCGCGGCGCGTGCCGCGGCCAATTAGTGCAGCTCCAGTTCCTTTTACAGTGGAGAGTCGAGTCGAGACGGTTCGCTGGCGAACAGGGGGCGGGGCACCACTATTACCCTGCCGATTGTGCGCGCACTGCGCTCGCAGCACACGGACGCCAATTAACACTCTCTCTACTGTGTCTATGCAACGCCGGAGGAAGTGTAAAGGTCGTGAGCCTTATCAGATTTAATTGCGTCCATTATTACTGGAAAGGAAGCGGGGTGCTCACTGCGCATTATGATTTTAAAGAGGTTCAAATTAACATAAAGTGGCCACGCTTCGTGGCGATGCCTCGTGCGATAAAGCCTTATGAATTTTACGAGACATTTTAATCACAGCCGTGAACTATGAAACGGTGTATGATGTGTAATTAAAACAGGAAGGTCAGTGAGCACTTGTGTATGTAATTAATATGAATTACAAATGTGCTCTTTTGAAACTAAAACTCATCTGACCGTAAATTATTTCATAGGGGCAGTGGCCTTGCTTCGGGTAACGCACAGTATGAAGTAATAAATACGAAACTGTTTTTCTTAAAATATAATTAACGAAAGAAATAGCTTGGAAATAATTATAGAGATTTATATGTATAACAGAAAGCGTATATTCCACCATTGTTTATGATTGTGAATTTCCTGTCTATGTCCCCAGGATATAAATGGACAAAATTTTATAATGAAACATTAGTCAAAGTTAAATTGGTTGTTATTATTTAAAATTAAAGAAAGTACCATTTCTTTTATATGATAGTAATAAAACCACAACTAAATTAAATGTAATAGTTTTCAGAAAGCATTACGAAATTACCTTCATGTGAAACTACAATAAAATATATTTTGTTCGCCGTTTTCCTTTGGTCGTCATTAATTGTATTAAACAATAATTGACTTAATATAAACAAAATAGTGAAATAAAGTTTCGCTTGAAGTAATTAAAAACGGAAGCATGAAGTGTAAATTTATTAGCTATGATTTTCATAGAACATCACAAAGTAAACTGTCCATTATTGGCTTAGCGTGAACAGAATTCATACATAAAAACAATTAACGACGATCCTACGGTCGACGGACAGTAGGTTGCTGCGCCCATATAATGACAATTATTTGGTTTTTGAGTTGGGCAAGATATCAAAACAATTTAAATCCACCAGCCCTTAGTAACATATGCATCAGAATAATAATAAAAAATAACATAAAAACAATGATTTTTATTTCAAATACCTTTATATAAACTACCACAACAAACGAATTAGGAACACCTGGACACAACACTTTGTTATTTTTCTAATTCCTACTGGTTAATGTTTCTAAATTAATATATAATTATTATTCTCAGTGACTATCCATTCCAAGCCAAAACCCCCATACAAAGTGTTTTTTGTACTTTCTTTGCAAGTGACCGTAACACATTTAGTTTAAATATTTCGTTGTTTTGTGGGTTGACTTATTTATCTCAATTATAGATATCTGATAGACGTATGTCTAGTACTTTTTTTTTTACCTGGGGGAAAGCATTGACGCGTACCCCTCCGCGGGGGCGGGCGGAGGGGTTATGTCGGACTCACCGCGGTAAAATAGAAAGATGGAGTAAGAATAATGTATCTCCCGGAATAACGACTAAACCTACTACGGTGTTCCTCGACAAACCACTATTGGCGGGACCGCGCGAATCATTTTCACATGCGGTCGCGACCCCGCCGTATGAAACGGCAGGCCACTACACGAAAAGACATACCCACTGGTCACCACTACAAAAAAAAATCCCCACTGTCCCCCCCCCCCCCTAGAGGGGAGACGGACACGACACAGAGGCGCGTGTGGGGACACGCACGTCGCAAATGTCTAGTACTTAGCAAAACTTACAGCAACTTAAGTAATTGATTTTTCACTTCACATTGACCATGCTAACTAATATTATAACGGCGAGAAAGTGAGTTTGTTTATTTGTTTGTTACGCTTTCACGCCTTAACTACTCAAACGATCACCATGAAATTTCACATACACGTTGTCAGGAAGACAGAAAAGGACCTGAGGTACCTTTTATCCAGAAAAAAGTACTGTTACAAACCTAACCTAACCTACATTTACGTGAGCGAAGCCGCAGGCAAAATCTAGTATTTAATAAAGATTTATGTAAAACTTCGATATGACGTCATCAAATTAATAGGACTCTATCACTTACTTTAGTAGAGCTCATATCTAGCATGACTGGGAAGGCAGGTAACCTGGGCGGGCCGCCCTGCTTGCTGGCCAGCTTCGTGAAAAGTCCGCCGAGGGGTGCGTCCGTCGCATCCTGCGCAGGCGACGCTGCCGCGCGCACCTCGCCGAAACCATTCATGCGGTGGAAGTAGCTGTGTAACACAAAATACAAAAACATACAATTATTGATTGTAACATCTTGAGATCCCCTACTTATAAAATAATACTTAAAAAGAAATGGAGTATTGGTTTATAACTAACTTATTTAGGCAAACTATGTATGCCAAATTACATGTCCAGCTTATATTGCTTTACAGATAATATTTTGGTATAAGGCATGAAATTGTTTTCTTTTTTAATGTATCTACTGTAATAGGCTTGCGTTTGACCGCGGTCTCAACTGATCTTAAAGTGAAGATGCATTCAACGATGGAGCACGCATGCCTAGAAGATACCTATTCACTCGTGACTTGAAGACACCCAGATTGTACTCATCGGGAAACACAGACTTAGGTAGTGAGTTCCACTCCTTTGCGGTACGCATTATAAAAGTGGAAGCAAAGTGCTTCGTGCGTAAATGTACATGTACAAGTACATGGTGATGTACCTGTGCCGCTGGTCTGTTTGTCTAGTCGTCCGATGGTAAAAAGGGGAAGGAGGAATCAAATTATGCAGTTCCTCTGCACACTCTCCGAAATGTATCCGATAGAAACCGAAAGACTGGCAACCTTACGACAATGCTCCAAGTTTTGAAGTCGTCTCAAACCAAATCAAGTTTCAAGTTTTTAAGTCACTAAATAAAAAATAATTATCGCATAAAACATCTGCCCTAATTTCTTAATAATCTCTTCACTAACTTTCTTTGACATTTAGATAAGAGTTAGCCGTATTTTTTATACATTTGCCAATCCCAGGTCACTGGTGCTAAGGATTAGTAGCCGCAGCTGGCTGTGCGCATTATGAATAGACCCTGCAATCGGTCAATCTATGAAGTGTAATCATTACCCCTGTACTCTATGGTGGTCTGGGGGAGGCCAACGTACTTGTAAAGGTACAACGTACTAGGCGTGTGCCAATAATTGCTGTATAAACAGTTCATTTATGAGTAAAAACAACGATTGTCGAGTGTAGTAATTACGGCGTTTGCCTGCCTCGTTATATGTATGTATGCGATAATTTTATCTATTAACACATTAAATATTAAAAATGAAATACTACATTATTTTAGAATGTACAACGTTAAATAATTTATAAAATGAAAAGCAATAAAATCCGTTGAAGCAGTATCATTTTCAAGGAGTAGCATTCGTATGTAAGAAAACACTTCTATGTCTTGCTATAATTCAGAGAGAGTCTCTTAATTATGAATTATGTGATGAAATTTCGCATTCCTGATTATAATGTTTTGATTTAATTTGGGGTATAAATAATAACTAAGTGTGTCAAATTTCTCACGGCAAGTTTATACCGATACATGTCAAAGTGCGAATGAGTTATAAACGACAATTTTCACATTCACGTCCGCCGCCGTTTGTTTGTTATGCAAAATATTTTATTGAATATTATAATTAACGGGTTTTATTATGACGGTGCTAATTAATTAAACATGAATGTCACTATGTTATTTACATACACGTCCCAGTTTGAGAAATCGTTGTCAAACGTAGTTTAAAATGTATCACAATTATTAAAAATATCATCGACTATTCGTTATCATATACCAATCGAATGATGATTGAATCGTTATAAAAAGGGAAATGAAGTCATAACTGTTGATGCATGAATATCAATTTAACCTTACGTAAAAAAAATGATAGATGAAGATGATATATGGCAATTCTAATATGCTAATATGACATGATAAATTAAACAGGTCGTCGATAATTATCTACTACTATCAAAACAATTTTAATGCAACAGTTACTTGATGAAAATTAATGAGTATCTATGCTGATATTTATGTCGCCCGGGACCAATAAAATGTCCAATTTATAGCCGCACCAAATACCCTGTTTTTATGTATACGGTTTTTACCCACGGCCCGCTTGTGTACGAGAGAAAAGTGACAAATTGTTGTCACATTTTTTTATTGATAGTTACAATCTTGGTGTCAATTAATGTGCTTTAAAGTTATTCATGTTTTACGTGAACGGTTTGTAATTTTTTTCTGTTTTACAAACTAGAGTTTGAGAAAGCTTTACGTTGAACACGCAAGCGAAATAGGTTGCAGATATTATAAGCAATTTTACGAATTAATGAACATTATTTTGAGCGTCGTATTTGGTAATTAAAATAGACAAAGTTCAGTGACCGCAGGTGACCAATTCATTAATATAACATAAGTTCACACGGAGAGCTTCGGTTCTCACGAATCATGTAAATTTGTCGACTAAACGTAAGTTTTCAAATCGATTAATATGCTAATCGTTGTTGGGCATCACTAGCGGCGGTCGGTGAACTGCGGGTCGCATACTATTGTGACACGGACCGTGTGAAAAATGATTGATGGACACGAGTATCGAATCGAGAATCGATAATCGGAAATGGATTAGTCGATAACGACGGCGTATTAACTAAGGAATTTATACGTGTTTCGAGAAATATAATTGTTTGAACGAAAGCAATGTTAATGCTGCAATGCTAAATGTAATAGGGATTTAATCGATATACATTGAATGCTTAGTATTATTTCCTTGTGCCATTGCTGTAACAGTGAACTTATCGTTAAATCTATTAATGTGTTGGTGCACAGGTGACTTATTAGAGCAAATCTGCTCAAAATCCTCTAGTAGCTAAGAGTATGGGCGCCCAAAGATATGTATTTGCCACACGAACACGGTAAGACTTTGCTATTCCATTTTTGAAGCAGTGTTTTTTTACTAGCGATTTGGTTTACAAATTTTAATAGCAAGTATTCTTGATAAGATTCAACCTGAGCTAAATGCTTATGTTACAAATAAACTCACGACTTCTTGGTGACAAATCGATTGCCGTATTCATTGGGTTATTTAAGGTTAGAAAGTTTATTTTCTAAATGAACTTCATATAAAACTATAACCATGAATTTGTGATATATTTTAAGGTAATGCAAGGCTTTAGACTTTAATATTACTGAGAACGTCCTCATAGAAAAATCATTTAAATTTTACCCGAAGGCTACATAAAGTAGTAATGTACGAACTCGTTGTTATTGTGCGTGTTGTAGCGCGCGGCGAGCGAGCGCATGATGTCGGAGTAGTTGCGTGGCGGGTGCGCGGGCGCAGGCTGCGCGGGCGCGTGCGGGCTGCCGCGCTCCGGCGGCGTGCCCGGGTACGACGATGTGGAGGGCGTCACGCTGCGAGACCTGGACCAACAACACGATGCTTTAGCTGCCTAGATTACATTAGCTTAAGATAATAATAGGTTTTATCTGGCATAGTAAAAATATATGATTGATATTTGATGTTTATTCTTGACGCTCCCGTTATATCGATGTTTAGCATATATAACTATGTGTTCAGTGCTACTTTGTAGCAGATTTGTATCTTGAAGGTTTTGAGTATCATACGTAGGAACGAAAGTTAAATGTATAACATTTTCAGTCGATGTTATAGTATTCCTGCGTTCCGGTGTATCCTTAAACAGCCTGTTTGGCACATTCTGCCCATCGCGATCGTAAAGAAGATCGGAAGATCGTTTCAAAATTATCTTGTATTGTATTCCACCGGTAAGTTTGGTTCTAAAGCTTCTTAAGCATTAGCGTAAGCGTTGGCGTGATTGCAACTGAAGGACCTAAGCAGTGACTTTTTTCAGGTAATGCGTGGGTACCATTTTGACTCTGCAAGGCTATGGTGATCGCTTCATTATACTCTTTAAGTATTATAGGGTATGGTAATTGCTTTTTATTAGGCGTTAACACCCGTCTCTGGTTTGCCATGAAATGTTTTTTTTTGTGTACCTGATAGTAATTAGGTAGGTACACAAAAAACATTTCATGGTTGACATATTTGTGTGAAATGAATGTACTACATTACCTGGAAGCGTTGGAGTCGTGCGGACTGAGCCGCTCGCTCTTGACCGCGTGCGCTTGCGGCGCGGCCGTCGGCGTCGGCGGCGGCGCATGCGCGGGCGACGCCGCCGCATCGCGCGCGCACCGCCGCGCGCCCCCGCCTCCGCCGCCGCCTTCACCTGTAGGACAAGAAAAATAACAAATTAATGAACTGCTGCTGCACTACATATTATAAAACTAAGTCCACTGCCGCTGTTTTTGAGTCTGTTTTAAACTATTGAACGGATTTTCATGCGGTTTTCACGAATAGACAGAGTAATTCAGAAGAAAGGTTACGTGTTACGGTTTTGTACTACACGTGTGAATTCGGGGCGGGTCGCTAGTATAAACTGAAAGACAGACAATTTAAAAACAGTGCGACTGCTTCGTTGTTTAAATTCGTTCAAATACTGGATTCGATAAGGCTCATTCTATACAGGACGGAACAGAAAGAAATAGGCGCCGCCGTATTTTCTGTAGAATATATAACTATTTACAATTTACAGTAAATTTTTGTAGTATTTTTATTAATCCCTATAGTTGAGCTAAAATACAAAGTATAAGTTGAATGCACGATCTCAATAATATCTAAATGTCTAAATCACTGGGCAACTGCAGTTTCATTACCTTAGATTATAATTAGCTATCGTTATGTTGGTGTGACACACCATTGCTGTTCTTAGCTATTCATGACCCAGTCGTGTCGCTGTGACATGTTATGATAATAGTGCGATTTGGTAAACTTACATCATGAAGTTGTACCTCTTACGTCGTACTTTACAAGCTTTAAGCAAACAAATTAATTTTCTAACAACTGTTCGATAATGTTGACCACAGTTAGAGAATAGCCTTCTTAATAATAAACGATGTCTAACTATGAGCGATAAATACAGTGCTATGTTTATTTTGAAATTATCTGCTATAGGAAAAGAGAAAATACTGCGTAGCTATATCACGTTGAACAACGGTTATTAGTAGAAGGGTAAGATTACAGGTCGTATTATGAGTCAATCATATTATAGCTAAGTATAGGTATGAGTTTATTTTATACCGGTAACATATAGATGTTACCGGTATAAAATAAACCCATACTTAAAAACGGTTATAGCATTGTCAAATATGTAATTGTTTGGCAATGCTGTAACTGTTTAGTGAACGGTTTTAGGATTAGTGGGTTAAGGTACTTGTACAGTGTATACGATGTACATAGGTAGCTGGCGCAGGTTTTGTGCGCAAGGTATTCGCACTGGTTATACCCATGGGTTACTTGCGCGAGTGTCTCGCGTCGTCATTTACACGATGCCTGCAATTCGCGTACTACTGTGCTACCCTTGTCACATAGAAGTTATATTCGTAAAATTGAAATAGTTAAATCACAAGTTCTAAAATGGGATATTTTTAATCTGTTAAAAGACGTAGTCAAAAGTGGTGTCAAAAGTGATTTCGGGGTAGTTTAATACTCGAGCTCACAACAGCGCATACTTTGCGCTGCCTATATTCACCCTTTTCTATCACAAACATACCTATAGTTTTACAAGAATATGTAGCTGCTAACAGCCTTGAATTAAACAAGAAAATAATCTATGGTAATAAGCGACTGAGCTCTTTTTAATTACTGTTTATTTTTTAGAAAAGAAAATTATTAACTACATAACCAATTATTATATTTTAATAATAAACAATAAACACCCAAAAGAACAACTTACACCAATTTTATACGATTCAAAATATTTGGGTGACGCACTATGTCACGCGGACCAGGCGTGCCTCGGCAGCCGCGCTTGCAGCGGCGCGGTGGCGTAGGAGCACCTCTCCTACCGCGGCCGCAAATAAAAACAACGGCCACGCCCTGGATCGCATTCTTTCGCCTGCCGACGCTCATCAAGTTAAATGTCTCATCTGTGCTCCAGTCGGACCTCGCGCCGAAGCCTTTACTAGAAACACGCCCTGAGATACTTGAGTAAAAATTGAGTTTCGGGTACCTACTTTTACCTCTAACCTAGATATGGTATTCATCTTTTTGAATTAAAGATCATGTAATTGTATTTAATTTATCTCCGCAACTTAGACTTCCCTGGTCAACCACGTGCTAAAAACGTGACAACTACCTTGGTGATTACATATATTCTTTGTATATTTTAAATATCTAATAGTTAACCCTCCGTCCGATATGAAGACGTCAAGGGCGAAGAGTTTTGCGCTAATAATATAATAATTTCCTATTAACGTCGGTGGTTACACATACCAGCAGCTGTTGCATGGTCTGTAAGTACCTATGAGCAATCATTCATGCTGATCGTTGCCGGTCGCTGAGTGCTAAGACCGCCTAGATAAGACATTATTACTTCTGACGAACTCATAACTCAAGAATTACTCTACGCTCATTGAATGAGGAGATTGTATACACCGTTGGTTGCAATTTATAGACGTGTGCTCTTTTCTACAGGTTTTTTATTGATATTTAATATTCAAAATATGTACATATTCTAAAGGCGTGTGAAAAAATACGATTCAGTGTTGAAGTAAAATTAATAAGGCGTAAAGGAAGTGGTAGATGGTAGGAAGTGCGTAACATGAGTGTTTCGAATGTCGATATTTAAATTAGTGATATTAATATTCATGATATTTATTTTGTCATCTACTGAATGAATACTTTTAGTTATGAATTGGTCGGACGTGACTTGTTTATAAAAATAATTGGATGGATCGATATGTTTTAAATAAAATTTGTTAACCTAAGGGATTTTTCTCGGTATTAGACCTTCTAATAATTTAATTCAATATATAACATTCGCACATGCGCAAGAGAATGCTATACTAGTAATAATCCAATCTATCAATTTCTGGAATACCAAACACAATTGAAAAACAATTGAGTACGGCCGGATCACTGTCGTTGAAGAGATTAGAACAATATTTCCAAAATAAAACCGGTAATCATAGGCCTGTTTCTCCAGCAAATATTCTTAAAATGTTTTTCAAGCAAGCAAACATAAGTAAAGAAAAATAAAACACATATTTAAGTCAGTATCTTTGTAACATCGAAAACAGAAGTGGAAGCATTGCTACTTCATACACGTGTATACCTGACGCTACGTCAACGTCAACGGAAAATAAAATAAAATTCCTTTTAAAAGAACGTCAAACAGCCATAACCTCACGGAACAGAGAACCATGTCGTGTGTTCACAGAATCCGGTTGGCAGTCACCTCCAAACATAGAACAAGTAAATAAAAACAAAAATCTTAACGTCCGAATGCGATTTTGTTACAGATAAATAATAATCAGTCGGTCTTTGGTCCACTATAACTTTGAATAGTCATGTTAAAGTGAACTATTTCTTGTTTAGTCAGTGGAAGAATTAAGATTAAAAAATCAATGTAGTTAATTATACTGACGAATTCAACTCCACCCAGACAAAATCCGGAATACTTGTCCGAAGGATTTTGTTAAGATATTTATTTTTGTAACGTAACCGAAAATATATTATTATTATCTAAACATAGAATTTTCAATGCATTCGTTAGATTAGAAGGGAAAATCTTTAAATATAGGCAGTTAATGTTTCTAATATTTTTAGCAACATTTTTGCCATTGCTTTGGTAATTTGCTTAATAAATATGTAGTGGTAAATGTGTGATGGACATAACAAATGTAGACTTAGATGTTAACTTTTAACTTAGATGTATAAATACATACATACAAACAAATACACATATTTTGTCTCAAACATTCCGGCGTTGAACTCCAAGGTGTCAAAAACTGGCCGAGGCATCTCAAGCACTCGAGATTCAGATAGAATCTGTCGGCGTGTTTGATCATAGCCGCAGTGCGAAACCCGCGCTTTCGTTCCGATCTCAACGATCTACAGAATTAATGAGCGAGGCGTGAACTGTCATTGCTAAGCGCACGCGCAGCTTTTCGCAAATTCTTTGGCAACGTTGCAAAGTAATGTTACACATTTAACTCAATATTTACCAATTCTTTTGACATTTAACCAGAGTAGTGTGTAATAACTGTAATTTTTTGAAACTGTAATAACATCGATTTATCTAGGTGTAAGTTTCTCTTAAAATACAGGACAGCACAGGCTGGGGATTAGAAATAAATGGTTATCATGCCACGACCATTGTGCCGATTGCTGCAAATTGGGAATTGGATCTGCAGCACGGGTCAATAACGTAATTGATTGAGATTAGTTAGAAGGATTTTTCCAGTCCAGAAGTATTTATACTAATATTTATTTATTTGTACGTATGAAGTAATCTCTGAAAATACTAAACGGATTATAAAGATTTTGCTCTAATTGAAAGGCACTCTTCCAAAATAATATGGGTGTATTTAAGCTATCAGAAGCTAGCTAGGTTTAATTAAAAATAATAAACAATTGTAACCTACAAGGCCGTTGTTTAAAACAAAATCCTGTTTATGTTTACGACAAACAAAAACATAATTAATAATGTCATAGTAATTATGCGAGCTTGTCACATCCAGTTGTACGGATAAATCAGATGTGATACATTGTGTGATACCTTAGCAATTCTTTTGACTTCTTTTCTCTATAATATATAATAGAAACTAGTTTTCACCCGCGGCTTCGCTCGCGCAAATGTAGGTTAGGTTAGGTTAAGTTTGCAACAGTTATTTTTTCTGGATGAAAGATACCCTATATCCTATTCTGTACCCCTGACAACGTGTATGCAAAATTTCATGTTGATCGGTTGAGTAGTTAAGCCGTGAAAGCGTAACAAACAAACGAACAAACAAACAAACTCATTTTCGCATTTATAATATTAGTAAGATAAGATGTAAGATAGATGTCACCGAAATACGTGTAATTTATTAATCACACCTTTTACAGAACAGTTTCACTGTTACCACTCGTAACTGTTATTTATAACATAATGCTTATAACAGCTGCTTTTGATAGCAATTATGATAATTTTAATGTTATTATTAATTAAGGTAAACATGCGGATTTGCATGCGGTTTGAATGTCATTCGTGAGATATCGACCTGGGAATTACTTTAGATGTATGTTAAAAAGAAAGTTACGTTAACTTTATGTGAGAAAAGTCGTAGATAGTTTAATGTCTTCCGGTAGTTTTTTTAATTTAAATATGCGCCTTTTTATTTGCTCGTTAATAAATATAAGACATTGGCATTAAACACGTCGGAGATTTAAGCGTTTATTAATTTAACGAAGATTAAGCTATAACAATTATTTATTTATTAAAATAATACATCACTTAATATTTAATAATTTATCCAATAGTTTAGTAACATCTTTATAAATACTAAATTAAGTTAAGAAATTGCAAAGAGATAGTTTATATCCCTCTCTATTCTTTATCTCGTAAAAACATACGGTTGCCATGCATAGTATTTTTTAATGTTCCAGTATCTACATAAGTACCGAAATTAAAATTTTGTGAAAATACACTAAAATAATAATTTTTAATAAATAACACTAATTTTTTACTACTAAAAATAGTACATTCACTAGCTAATTATTTAAAAATATAATAATATATTTGAATAATTGGCTAGTGCCGAATATAGATTTTTACTTTTGAGACCGATTATGAGGAGATGTAGACGTCGTGAGAGTCGGCAGATAATTCATGGAGACGCCAACGATTGAGCTAACTGGAAAAAGCATTGTCAAAAGGCGGACTTTAGCACGAACCGGGACTATTAACCTCGGACTGAATTTGATTTTGAAAAGCTCGTTGTATGATATGATCTTGTGCCACGCGCGAATGCTGTGTTAAACCGTACGATCGATAGTTGCGCATGCGCTTACACTAACGCTACTGCACTGTGCCAACGAACCAGTCTACGAAACGATAAACATTACAATAATAAATCAGATTATGTCACTTAATAGCAGACATATTTTAGAAAAGTACGTACAAATTTAACAGGTTCCCTGTCCGATGAATCACATATGATACATAACAATAGATTTTCTATTGTGTCTATCACGGGACAGCGAATGGGTTAACTCCATTTTGACATGCATATAACTGTTATTATAAATACTTATAATAATAGGATATAAATACTCATAATAGTAATAATATTTACTACTATCTTACACTTTCAAATTACGTTATAAATAATACGGATTCTTATTAAGTAATAGTCGTATATCGCTTAAATGCGGCTATTGTGATCCATTGATATTATAATATTTACATTGACCACGCACGTAGCGCCTATAACGGCAGACTTTACAAGAAAATTATAATAAGTCGACGTTTTTGTAATATATATACTTGCTACCATCGTAGGCGTATCATTTGTTATTCTATGATATACTAGAGTAATGATAACACGATATTTATAAAGAGATTATGGACCACATACGTCGAAAAAGGTATCAGATATTTTAGAATATATACCGGATCTGTCCATAATTTGTTCGTTTCGGACATGGAGCGGTCAAGGTGGGAGTTCGTGGGTTAAAATTATGGTTTCAAGAATTGATCGAAAGCAAGCGGTCGCACTTTCCGGTTGTACAATAGAAACTCGCTGTCGTAAATCTGATTTTTAAGATAGGTTGATCCGTTTTGGCAGTTGGATTTTGCTCGCATTGGTTTTCACCAGTTCTGATATGAATGTTTCAAGTACTTAAATGGGTGTACTTTAATGCCTCGTTTCTTTTTATTAGCGTTTTTGTAGAACATGCTGAACCTCAGGGGGCTTCTATAATATTTAAAAAGGCAGCGATTGATTCTTTACAATAATTGTGGTATTTTTGAAATATAGAAATTACATACACGAAGTAAATCCTTTGCTTCACGCGACACTTGATCACACTACCTACGGAGCTAAGGCAAGGCTTTGTTTGCATATTAAACCACTGCGTGTCATATCCACTAATATTTATATTTCCTCTCTTTACGTGAGGTTTCGGATTCAATGCTCGGATCAGACAACCAGTTAATGGATATATATATATGTATATAAAAAAGAAAATTTTCAGCGTTAGTACGGAGTCAGGCGATGAATCTTGTCGTCGGCTATTGGCGCTCTTATTGCATGAGACCTTAAATCATAGTTAGTCATATGGAGTGTACACAATTCTGCCTATCGGTTCGAGATTTACAGTCTTGAGTCAATAAAATTACATTCAATGTCAATATCCAATGAAAGAAATATTATTGAAGTGCAAACATTTTTATATTTCTTTGTATCGTATTGTTGAAAAACATATTCAATATTTATAATATAGTACCTATTTTGATAAGACCTAAGTAACGTAAGCCTTTTTAGATCTTGTTATCATTCTTTTATTACAACTTTTTGTCATAAGGGTAATTGTATTAAATCTAATTGCCATAATCGCAGCTTAAAGAACGCATATTAAAACAAAAATAATGTTCAAATTTTGCAGGAAGTGATCGGTATTTACGACGAGTGACCATTGAACGCCGGTTTCCGGTGTAAGCGGATTTTGTACTATAATGAGAGGAAACATACCGTTAGTGTAGTAGCCTTGTCTGGCTACCTGAGCTTGTCAACTGATTAACCAAATACTGACCACTGGCCATGTGTGATAATGCACGTAGAGGTATGGGCCTATTGATTTTAGGTTGCAGTCAAGTTGCTGGTTACGATTTGACCTTTGATTTTTTTAACGCTATGAATCATTCCTGTGACGCAAGACACCTTACAAACTTTAAAACAACGGACACAAGGCACAGTCAGACTCGGAATAAGTGTTTCTAGATTACCTACATTTTCTTTTTTGTCCCGTGTGGGAATTGAACCCATAACACTCGGCGCACTGGCAATGGCGAGGCGACCACCTGAACTTCTATGCCATCCGCGCATTGTTTGACCGCTAACACTGTTCGGGCTGCACCTAATAATATGTGTCAAGATTGGAAAATTAAGGTTGACAGTTAGTTTAATACAAGTAAAAAATATCGATTGACTATTCTTTTAGCTTATGTAAAACAGAAAAATATAGTTTCTTGTGTAAAGTAGAATCGTGTATCTGAATAGTTTTCAAAATATTGATTATTACCCATATTAAGTACAGTTTTATGTAGTATTTAAATGTTAATAAAGAACATTGGTATTACTATTCAGTTCCAAAATGTTGTAATTTACTGAGTAATAGACGCGCCGCGTCAATGAATAAAATAAGTACGTAAAATTTTAGTATTAAAGTTATTAAGGACAGTTCCTGTAACAACACTTTTCCTCAAAACACTACAGATAGTGTTATAAGAAGGTACTAAATGTGAAAGGTAGCCTAGATTGTGCAAAGCAACCTGATTTTAATTGCTCTTTAGTACAAACTGTATCAAGGAAGCTATTTACATTGACAGTTGTAAGTAAAAGTGAGGACATTCTGGCAGATAACTTGAATTAATGGATGAATAATACCGTGGAGAAACTGATTGGTCAAAAATATTATGAGTAAAATACTTTTATTGTTGTATAAATAATACTGTTATTAAATTAATTTCATATAAATGAGCTTTACAGGAAGCATATGTAGGACTGTTGTGATGGTCATATTCTGCGTTTATATTTCGATTTGCAGAAAGTTTAATTCGATATGTCTGTTAGATTAAAAAAGTAAGTAGTATTCTTTGTTATATAATAAATTTTATTTCCGAATGAGGGGTAGCCCATCGAATGCAAGATATAATATGTTTTAGATTCATAGAGCTAATCACTTGCTTTATCAATAACATTTGCAGACATTTATAATTAGTGCCATGATTTTTTGATATTAGCACTTAAGCATTAAGTGTTGTACTTCACGTAGCTTATACCATTGATTAATTATTAAAGTCAGAGATGGACATTTCAGTATGCCTGTATGACATTTGCTAAGACCCGCTAGCCGGAACCAGAATGGTTTATTATCAAATAACATCCACGATTGCTTGGTAGGTATGCACATAAACATGGCCGATGGAATGGGGAAGACTGACGGATATGAAAACCATTAAACAAAGACAATACCATAAACTTATACGTAGCTCCATTAACGCCGGGGTCCAACTGTACGCCGAGCTATCGCCTTACGTGCATTTGTGTAAACCTGGTTGCTTATGGATGCTAAAACTGTTGATTGTATGCCAACGAATACGAAGAAGGATAGCATCTTAAATGTTCTAGCGAGATTAAGTAAATTTCTATATATGAGAAGTCTCTATTGTAATTATATAATCCTAAATAATACCATAAATGCGAATGTGAATTAGTTTTTTGTTACGCTTTCACGGCTGAAAAACTCGACCGATCATCATGAAATTTCGTATTCACGTTGTCAGAGGTACAGAAAAGGACATACGGTACCCTTTTATCCAGAAAAAATGTACTGTTCTCGAGTTATATCTACAGGTATAATTGTGTAAAAAAGTTTATACTTATATAAACTAAATATTTAGTTTTCTTGTTATTTCAATAGGTACAAAAACTAAGAATAATTTGTCGTTATTAGTAAGTATGTGTCATTAATAATAAATAATAGATTTGACAGCGCTATGACACTTAAATAAAAATGATGTTTTGATTTTCTTTTTAATTTTGTCGGCCTCGATGGCGTAGTGGTTAGTGTTACCGACTGCCATTCCTGAGGTCGCGGGTTCGATTCCCGCACAAGTCAAACATTTGTGTGCATGAACATGGATGTTTGTCTTGGCCTAGGTGTTTCTATGTATAATATGAAAGTATTTACAAAAAAAATAAAGTATATAATTATGTATGTTTATCCATTGTCTAGTATTCATAGTACAAGCTCTGGTTAGTTTGGGCTAGATGGTGTTGTGTGTATGTGATAGAATATTATTATTATTAAAAAAAATATAATAAATATGTTTAGTTTGTCACAATTTTATTAGACACACGCTATTTTATGTTAGCTCGTGATGTTTTTTAATGTGTGAAAGTATGAACAAAAGAAATTACCTACATTCAGTCAAAGCTATATAGATTAATTTTTAAATATTATAGTTTACTATAAAGTATAAAACATAAAAAAATCCGTTGCAGATATATTTGTCTATCTTAACCTATGAAGGAAATGAGCAAATCCATTTGGATTTGGTTAACCATGGTTAACCAATAAACGGAGAACAAGGTTCAATTAACCCCTGGTTCAACACAAACGTCAGTAATGCGCCGTGTAACACCTACATTGTTACCGACGCGTTTGACTTGACACCTAAGTACCGCGTGTGGTCCAAGGATATATGACGACAGCGGATAACAAATTTCTATGATGGTCGATGTCGTTTTTGTTTTATTTTATTGCATTTAGTGGCAATTTGATATGTTTACAGTGCAAAGTTATCTGTGGCTTCGAATATGGATGTTTGATAACTATTATTGCTACCTAACCTGGTTATCTATTATTACTTAAAACTGCATTGCCATTGGCGATAGAAGACTGACTAATCTCCGATTTGCTGATGACATTGTCATCTTCTCTAACTCTGCAGCTGAGTTAGGCCTCATGCTCGACCAACTGAGCAAAACCAGCATCGAAGTCAGACTCAGCATGAACATGGAGAAAACCAAGGTCATGACCAACACCAGGGTGCACAATATATTGGTTGGGGGTGTGAGGATTGAATATGTCCATGAGTACATATATCTCTGCCAAATTGTCTCCTTCCAGGCAAGACAAGATAAAGAAGTCGCACGACGCACCGAAAATGCCTGGAAGAGCTTTTGGTCGATGAAATCACTAATGAAAGGATCTCTTCCATTAACCCTGAAGAGAAAACTCATGGACATGTGCATTCTTACCACTCTTACCTATGGAGCACAGACTTGGTCATTGACAAAAAATCAAAAGTCCGCTCTCGGAGTCTGTCAAAGAGCAATGGAACGCAGTATTTTAGGAGTCTGACTTACAGACCGCATCAGAAATTCAATACTACGTTCCAAAACTCAAATTGCTGATGTAGGCCACTCAGCTGCCAAATAAGTGGTATTGGGTAGGCCATGTTTGTCGTATGCCAGGAGAGTTATGGGCGGGAACAATCACACAGTGGATGCCAAGTAACGGGAAGCGACAACGAGGCCGGCCCAGGAGGAGATGGCGAGACGAGCTCGATGCCTTTAAAAGGGATTGGCAACTCAGAACAAGCGATCGAGATAGATGGATGTCGGAAGGGGAGGCCTTTGCCCAGCAATGGGACGCCAATTAGTCTTATAATAATAATAATAAAACTTAAAACTGTGTTTTTTAGGAAATATGAAGCGCAAACTCATTTTGGATTTGAAGATTGTCTAGATGGTCTTGTCATAGAACCGAGTTCAATGATTTTACAACTACAAAAAAAACATACACGTCTTGTCTTTTCAAATTAAGAATAGGTCAAAGGAAAATATATTTTCTTTTTTGTTCTAAAACTTCAAGTATTCTTTTAACGTTTTAAAATTTATTTGTAAGTAGAAGTCGGTGACACAGGTCGTGTCCGTCGCTAATTTACGGCACACGGGTAGGGTCAGCAGTCGTCAAACAAGGTACCGTTGGCAGCGCACCTTGCACGCCGCCCGGCCACCAAACAGACTGCCTAAGTGATCGGTACCGTTCACAAATATGTGTTCGGGACGACGACGTGATCATCTGCGACAGAGCTACGGATGGATAGATGTGGCTTATTAACACCGGATTACATATGTACAGCGATAATTATTATGCAGTTATTTGTGTGTAAGTATAAATTGTCAAAGTAAAGCGTCAAATCGATATTCTACTTATAGTTATTAAACATGGATTTTATGTTATAAAAGGAAACTTGTATTGTGATTATAGACAGATAATACATTTTGAAATTTCTTTTAAATTGTATCAAATTCCCAAATAATGGTAAACCCAAAAATCACTAATTAATTTGTGATTATCAAATTTTCTGTACAGAAATTTGATCACTGACACTATCAAAGATTTATAAAAAGATTTTGCGCTTTACAATATATTGCAATTAAATTTTTTAGTTAAAATCTTCACAAAATCCGTTAAATAAGTTATTCAAGTGCCTCATCCAAAAGCGCACTTGAGTTCATAGCTCGTCGATCGTTGAAGATGTTTTACGTTGGTCAAACAATTCGGCTCAGACAATGATTGTTGACAGAAGTTGAGAGGCTGTGTGCCAGGTGAACCGAAGCCAGTTCGAGGAAATGAAGAGCCTTATGAGGAGGACAAACTAACGGGGAACTTAGCTTTGTTAATTAATATTGACATTATCGAGGTGGGTGGACTGAGCAACTGGCAGGTGGTATTAACAACGCCATTATCAACGCTCAGGTTTATGATATCTCTTTAATACATAATATGTTGGTCACACAAGCTCAGGACAAACATAAAAAAAAGAAAATCAGTGTGTACCATTTCCTGCATTGTCGCAGATATATTAAAATCTTAGGCATAAGGTTTCTAAAAAAGTATTCGTTTTTTTAACGATGAAGAAATAATATTTTGAAAGAATATGCATTTTCGTAAGTATGCATGCGTGTTTTCAGTTCGTCAACTCTGCTAACTAACTATTCTAATTCAAAGACAAGAGCCACAGTGGGATAGCACTATACGCTATACGCGATACAAATAACGCTGTTATTACCTATATTTTCTTTTTTAAACTTCTGTCTAGGTTGTATTTGTATCCCAGCCAACAGGGAAATGGTCTAGCTTTATATTTAATTTTTATAAAGAGGTACCACCATTTAAATGAGTTAATATATTATTATTATAGTAGTCAGCACGTTATCTTATTCTAGTTAACCATAATATGTTTAGCTGAAGGCTAAGCTAATAAGCACGTCGGCAGTGCAAATCATTTCCACGACAACGACAATAATTCCGATAGTTTATACTTAACTTCTGCAAAAGCTTACTAAAAGGCAATATTAAACTAGATTCGTTAATATTTACAATAGAGTAATCCAAACATAGTAAAGGAATACGCATCTATCAGGTGTCCAAACAATTATAGAAGAAAATACTTCGCATGTTTATTTAATACATTACATAGAGCGGGTATTATGACATCGTAATTCGAAGCACTGGTACAAAATCAACACGGCGCGTCGGAGGTACATTGGCGACTGTGAGACGTTGTTTGTGGAACGCTGGCTATGTCGAGTCGCATCCGTGTCGCAGCTAGGTCGTACGGCCCAGGGCTGCCACTATAAGTTGCAAAAAGAGTTAATGTAGTGATGGTCGGATGAATGGACGGATAGGATATTTGGGATTTGGTACCGAAGATGAAAAAGTTGAATTAGTGAACGTCTCACACATTCTTCTTTTAATAAAAATACAACGCTTACTCTAGGTATAGGCGTACCCTGCGTCGCGGGGATCTTAAATATTCAAACAACGGACACAAAGAACAAGCGAACTCAGCACAACCATTTGTGGATCACACAAATGTTTGTCCCATATGGGGATCAAACCCAAAACAATCGGCGCAGCAGCATGCGACCTATATTGCCAGTCAATTGGACCGTTATTTTTGCATACGAAACAAAAAGTAAGATTGTACTTATTACCTAATTATAGGTGTGTGATACATCTCTTTTTCTTTCAGGGATATAAGCTGGTAATTGAATTCCAGAGATGGTTAAGAGTATCCTAAACCGACTACCGTGCATAAACAATATACTAAAAGGAGAGGACTGCCAGGAATGTAGCAATCCTTAATCTCTGCCTAGTGCCTACCTCATTGACAAACAGGCGTGAATTTACGTATGATTGTTAGTTCAAACAATACTTGATTTAATAGACAGCCCTAGCCCGCCACACGCGTGTCAGCGTGGGTGGGGTAAACACGTGACCGCCCATGACTTAGGGTTGACAGTTGACACTCCACGATCCTTAATTTGACAAGACTTGTGCATCCGATCGTGTACTGTACTGTATTTAAATGTGCCTTAGAGACCCTTTATAAATCGCCAATGAATTCTTCGGCAACCATTCAATAGGTTTTTTTATTATAGTTATAATAATCTACGTAGCTCCTTCTACCGAACGCTTTTATGGATAGATATACCAACTATATTGTTATATTCAATGGGATGGCGCATTGCATTCAATGGTTAGCTTGCCATTATGAAGTGTTGCAGATTCGATATTGGCACTAAATAGGAAATATGCGATAGCGCTCCTAAATCTGGATGATGATCCTTATGACGGATGGTATAAATAATTTTTAAAAGTTCTTGTCTAATGTAAAATATTGTTGAGACTTCCTTTCTGCCTAAAACGAAAGCTAAAAAAAGAATATTAACCGAAGTATAACGTTAACATAGAAGGATTTTTAACATGTCAATTGAAATAGAAAAATGTTGTAATAAATTAAAAATATGGTCAGATCGCTGTGTATTTTAAATTCTGATATTTCCCCTAATAAATTGAATAACGATAGCATATTAATTTATGTCAAACTATTAAGTAAATGAAAACGTTTTAAATTGAAAAATAAGACATTTGTATCGATACTTGTTATTTTTTATGTGATCGATTGTATTTAATGACATCACTAGAGCATTCGGCTGACCGGTGCCGACGATAGTTATATTAATATTGTTATATGAACTTTTTAATTGAAACATTAAACTTTTTTCAATAACGTTTTTATTAATACTATTTGTCTTTATGATGCGATACCAAAGCTACCTCTTACTGACATAAATGGCTCCACATACACACTATCATAGACTTTTTGTGTTCGTATATAAATATATTAGGTATGTGTCTAGTGTATATGTTTGCTAGCAAATTTATATAACTATTAGATTTTAGCAACGTAGGTATATGTTGCACCAATGAGTTACCGTCGTAAATAGAAATATACATAGGTATATAAAAATTAAGTAACTATTTACTACATAATTAAATCGAGGAGTCTAAAATTAATAATAATATTTAATAATAAGTAGTTTTACTTTTTATGTCTAATTTATAAGAATACATATGAGTACACATTATTACTTGAATAAATAAATGAAACGTAAAAAACATCTACGACAATAGTTCTATTATTTTAAAAACCTAGCGTTAATATTAGCCATCTTCATTATCTAATATATATATATATATATATATATATATATAGATTAATAAATTAATCCTAACTAATATTATAAACGTGAATGTGAGTTTGTTTGTTTGTTACCCTTTCACGACTTAATTACCCCACCGATCATCATGAAATTTCGCATACAGTTTGTTAGAAGTACACAAAATGACATAGGGTTTCATCCAGAAAAAAAAAAACTCTATTCGATAGAAAATTGATATAACCTACATTTACGCAAGCCTCGGACGTATGCCATACTAGATTATTCTAGTACGACATAATTAGTAAGAGCACTACTGTCTGCATCACTGCTCAGCAAGTATCCCCCGATTACGTAGCTCCTCTATATGTCAACTGCACAGATAAGTCACAAGCACTACTAAGAATAACGCTGTACACGCATGTATATTGCAGGTCAGCTCGCCTCACCTGTTGGTTGTGTGTGCGTGCGGGCCGGTGCACAAACAGTGGTTGTTTGCTCATCAACCACCTGCGTCGCAGCCGCAGGTTGCGGCCTTGTCGACTTACCAGAAGGGCCTCAATTTTGTCAAAAAAATATTGAGATAGTACACCGCTTTATTGATTTTATGTGAAACATATTTATGAGTAATATAAGCGCTACGTACAGAGTAATAATACTTTTTATGAAATTTATGTTATAAAAGTGTTGTGAGCTATTTTAACCGTAATTTATGAAATGAGAAATAAAATATCATGAAGATTAATTATAAGCCATTTGCTACGAAAATACAGTTTTATTTGTCTACTATATCTATAAGTAGTTGTGTTTCGTTATCATAATAAATATGGAGAATGCTGCTTCGCCACTGCACTTAGCAGTTATAATTCCAGAGATTTTTTGTTTAACAAACGCATAACTATTGTGATTACTCTGTGATTTTTAGAATTATAAGTGTCTAAAGTTCTCCACTATACAAAGATTTATTAATAATAGTAAAAGTGACATTAGGAGCACACCATTTTATCTATTTATTTCACATAGATAACTATTATTACAGGACATTCCCAATTAATTTTGGCGTCATTCGGTTCCATTATTTTTTTAAGTTTAAAATACACTTGCTATTAAGTTTAACATTTATATTGGAATTAGTTCTTTTACTACTAGGTAATTTTTATGTAGCTTAAGATATTCCTACCCAACAATTTATTTGGTGACGCTTCGAATTTCAAAGTACACAATACATTTTTACTTTATTTTTCGACTGTTTATGCTTCAAAAACAGACAGAGCACATCTCAACAGCCTTCAAAAACATGTTGCAGCATATTATGGTATAACTGCCCTGAAGAGTGAAGCACACAAAACTAATGTAACTCAACATAAACATTGACTCGTGAGTCCCGACGTCACCTGCTAAACTGTTAGCGTTGTTAAGACCTTCCTACGGTTTAGTTATAATGATGTGCGTTATGTTTATTTATATCGATATCGATCAGTATTGACTTTTTTGTCTTGGGTTTATATTATATCCATAATCTTCTCTTTCTCCTCTATGATAAGATACCACTATTTCTTTGAAAGCAAATAATGTTAGATAAACGTCTAAATGTAACCTTGTATGTAAACTTATTATATTACATATTACTATTATACTTATTTCTAGCAGTTATGTTAGCAAAGAGTTTTAGGTAATATCATTAACTATTGCAGAATAATGTGGGTAAAATAATAATAACTAACATTTTTTTTACATTTCATAACACATCATGTAAAATAATGTTAATTATGTTATATTATTAACGATGTCCACAACTAACCAATAGCCCATTATTATTCTTTTTAACATTATATAGAATCGACAACGCGTCCCGTCACTAGACCCTTAATAAGGAGTGCCCTTGACGTGTGACCAAACGTTTGTGCTCGGAGGAAAAACATTTGCCTCCGGTTTGGAGGACCGACCTCTCGACCGTATGAGTGAGCACCCGTGTAGCATACCTATGTTCCGATACCAGTACGCACTGTTCAATACAAGTTATCAAACAATATTGAGGTTTTCAAACTGTATTTATGAATAAATAATGCCGTGAGAAAAAGTATTAGAAGTGAATTCGACAGTTACGCCATCTGTTAGCCATCACGGTAAAGTAATAAAGCGTCAGCCTAATTGCAGAAATAAACATGACAGTTTATTCGATTGATGACAATGGGCTTTAAATAAATGCAAATTAGCGTTGTTTAAGCAACACCAACAATCTAAACTTAAACGTTGAATGATATCTATACTTAATATTATAAAGCTGAAGAGTTTGTTTGTTTGTTTGTTTGAAAGCGCTAATCTCAGGAACTACTGGTTCGATTTGAAAAATTCTGTTAGTGTTGGATAGCCTATTTATCGAGGAAGGCTATAAGCTATATAACATCACGCTACGACCCACGGGGGTGGCGCAGTAACGATAAACGCGGATGAAACCGCGGGAACATCTAGTTCCTAAATAATATTATCAATGCCGGTTTTTTTTTTTTAAATTTTATTTTGCTCGTCAAAATGACCACACTCCACGTGATGGTAAGCAGTCGTGTGGTCTAAGAGCAGTGGCCTCCACATCGCCCCCACAGTAGCCGAGGCGATGTTGAGGTCTCTACTTTGACGGCCTGAGAAGATGCTTTTTCACGCCACGCTTAAAGAACCCAGGATTGAAGGAAGAAGGAAACACGTGCCTTGGCAGAGAATTCCATGCCTTGGTCGTTCGGCAGAGATATGAGGACCCAAACTTTTTGGTACGCGCTCTGATCGACTCTACCGTGTAAGGATGGCATCTGAGCCCAGCACGCGTTGTTCTGGATAGGAAAGGGGAGGGCGGGATAAGGTGGAATAACTCTTCAGAGCACTCCCCGTGGTATATTCTGTAGAATTATGCCAATGAGGCAATGTCTCTACGGAGTTGCAGAGGTTCCAGTGAACTCGTGACCTCTGGATCTCCGATGATACGGACAGCCCGCCGCTGTAACCGGTCGAGAGCGTCCAGCAAGTACTGCGCGGAGCCATCCCAAAGATGAGAACAGTACTCCACGCAAGGGCGCACTTGTGCCTTATACAATAGGCACAGTTGCCCAGGCGTGAAGAACCGCCTCACCCTGTTCAGAACTCCGAGTTTTCGCGAAGCTTGCTTAATGACGCTCTCGATATAGGTTTTCTGGTTAAGGGAGCGGCAAAGATCCATACCTAAGATGGAGAGACTGTCACGTATCACCAGTGGAGTGTTCTTCAGAGAAGGGAGGGGAAGGAACAGAGACTTTTTTGTTGAGAACGCGCATGCCTGGGTCTTCTTGGCGTTGAACTCGACCAAGTTCTTGGCACCCCATTCATAGATGCGGTCCAAGGTCCGGTCAAGTTCAACGACAAGATTCTGCCTTTTCCCCTCAACCTCAGCCTGTTTGGCCCCAGGATGTCCGAGATATCGCCCATGCACGGTACTGTCGTCCGCATAACAATGTATGTTGCCGAGATTCAACATATCATTGATATGCAGAAGAAAGAGCGTAGGGGATAAGACAGAACCCTGAGGCACTCCTGCATTGACCTGCATAAATTTGGAAGCGCGACCGTCGCAAAGGACCCGAATACGACGCTTCTGCAGGAAACTTGCAATCCAGGTGCACAGTTGAGGGGGCAAGCCATAGGCCGGCAGCTTGGAAAGAAGAGACCGGTGCCAGACTCTGTCGAAAGCTTTGGCTATGTCAAGGCTGATAGCCAAAGACTCGCCGTGCTTGTCCATAGCCTCACCCCAGAGGTGCGTGACGAACGCTAGAAGATCACCCGTTGATCGTTTAGACCGAAAGCCGTATTGGCGATCATTGATCAACGATTGATCTTCCAGGTAGCGGACAATTTGGGTGTTTATAATCCGCTCGAACACCTTGGAAAGCACCGAGGTGATAGCTATGGGTCGATAGTTGCTTGGCTCGGAACGGTCCCCCTTTTTGGGAATCGGTTGAACGTTCGCTTTTATTGATTATAATGAATTATTACTTAACGTGCTATTTCTAGTAACAGCCGTCTGAAATTTGGTAATTCAATTCATTGTATTGTAGGCAATAATAATATAGCCCTATATAAGTGTCAGTTCGATCAGCCATCTACTAGTGATAGGAAGTATAATAAAAACTCCTTAATTTCAATTGATGCCTACTAGGTAGGTATAATTCCAATATCTTGAAAGACTTTACATACATTAAAACTACAACTAGAAAAAAACCAAGACTCGGTGCCACTATATGTAAATCACACAATTGTTCGTTGAAACCTACAACCCTTAGCGGATTGACATTGTTCAATTAAACCACTGCACCATCCGAGCATTTAATTCCACTACGATTAATTAGAATTATATGCCGCTAGATGGCGTTGTACCTATATTAAATACATCAAGCTTACAAACCTGCAGATAAAGGTAGTTCATATATCACTAACACAATACCACATCCTCAAGACAAAACAGACAAAAAGAGTACCCAACACAAGTTAAAATTCCACTCGTGTATTGGTTTTCTATGGCGGGGTCGTTCTGAATCCGCAATTAACCCGCATTTGCATTCGAACCGACGACCTGTGTGACGCCAGCCTAAGACGTACCGTTTGTATGCGAGCAAGCGACCTTAGTGCGACCGGCCTAACGCATCGGTCGTGTGTGTTCAGTGAATGTTTAATATTTGAAACATGTGTCGTGGTTCCGTATTTCTGTGGTACGTTGATATGGAGTCTAGACTCGCATATGCGTGTTGATGGCTGCATATCTTTGTACAGGTTTGTTTTGTATGAAATAATACAAATATATTTGTATGAAATAATACAAATTTGTTTTGTATGAAATAATAATAATATTGGTTTAGGGGAGAGAAGGGAGAATATTGATGCTTTTACAGAGCACTGCGAAATAACTATAATATAAATCTTAGATAAACACACGACACAGAAAAATATTGTGCCTACTCTGAATGTAGTCTGCTCGATTCCAATGTCCTTCACTAATATGGTTGTTTCTAAGTAAAAATGGAAAACGTTGCAAAATATTGCATTTTTCGATACAGTTTATTTTATCAAAACAGAAATAAAGCCTGATGGATCTTTTATAGTCCCATCTATATTTATGTAATGCGACTATAAGACAGAAATTAAAAAGTTGGTACGACATGAATAGATTATCTTCGCGTAGTACTTAATAAAAACTTTAAGTGACTGTTTATCAAACTAAACATAATTCTTTCAATAATTTACTGGAGGCCAATGTATTGATAAGTTTTACTACCTTATGAGTATTTGCCTACTGCTTACCATAAGTTAAGACTGGTGACCATTCAAAAAACTATCAATGCATAGATTACTGTTTGTTTAAATAAATAAATGTGAATATTTAACATAAAAGTATTCAAACACGATAAGGCATTAAACTTGAAGCTATTATCGATTTAAATAAAAATACAGTTATGGTACAGGTATCGTCCATACCCTACGTAATTATGGTGAAATATTAGCCGTAAAATAATGATTGATAAGATGTTGATAATATATTTTAATAAGTTTTGCTTATTCTTAGGATACAATGTAAAAAAAGTACTTACATAAAAGTGTAATCGAAAAATTTAATTTGACTTACATCATAAATGTGAAAATATGTATGTATGTCTGTATGTACCTTGTTTATGTCAAAAGGATTAACGATTGGTCTTACATTATAAATCTACAATTTACATGATAAATTAAAGAACGAAGTACGTAATTTTTTAAATATAGATATATAATTTTAGGATTGATTGTCCAGCACTATTAAGTTATGCAGTTAGTATTAAAAAAAATATCCTCCAGACCGAGTTTCGGTCATGGCGGCTAACATTAAAGGAGACTAGCCATCTGCGCAGGAGATATTATAGTACACAAGTGTGTGCGCAAACACAAGTGCACTCTCTGTTCCGTAACTCTCATGATCCGATGGGACGGATAATCCGACACGACCCGAGAGAGATCAGGTGCAGGACCAACGGCTTTTACGTGCTTTCCGAGACACGGGGGTGTCTAACTCCGGGCTCGTATTGAGATTTCTTAACAGAAAAACTCAATAACTTTTTGTTGGTCCGACCGAACCCTAGACCTTATGTGCACAGCAGTGACATTCACTACCGCTGCACCACGGAGGAGTCAGTATTAATTGTACTATGTGCATAAATTTTTAAATAAGTAATTTCAAAAATTCAAATTCAAATCATAAAATTATCAATTATTTGTGAGGAATGTTTAAAAAAAGGTCTAATATTGTAAATATTGCTCTTTATGTATATTACACAAATGATGCCGCGGGCGGCAGCTATGTATGTAGTTGTATAACCAAGTGTGCCTTTTATACAAATTAGTGTTTATTCATCGGCGGTGTATAGCGAATAGAGTGACGTTTCACGTTAAAATGTCAAAGGTTGGCAACCTTCGACCGGCTGTGAATCAACAGGCGTCGAACCCACGTCTCACGACCTGCTTCACCTTGACCCTGACCTTGGCAGTTGATGACTCTGTGTAAGTAAGTAAATGTGCACATTTAGTGTTTTGTATATAACGTGTTAATGACACATAATATGGATTCGAAATTTACGCACTTTCGTCACTGAGTTCAAAAGGTTTAAATATACTGGTATAAGTTCAAAAATATTCTTTGCGATAATAACTTAATCTGTCCGTTTTTGGATTGCCAGACATAATTAGAAACCTATTATGTCTGGCTGCCGGTGTGCTGCTGCGAACAAATGGGCAAATAACAAGGACACAGATACGGAGTAATTACAAATATTCTTACTGTAAATTATTAATTATAGATAAACCCATTAAATAATTATTATGTAACGACCAATTCACGTTTGGCTCTCCCTTGAAAATGAACGATTTCTTGATCATCAATTATATTAACAGTGTGTAGTTGTAATATGTGTATGTATCATTTCTATATCATAGAGTGATTAACTAAAAGCAGACATAAGGTGTCGACGCATGAATATATTAGTGGGTCACATACATATTAACTCGATGCGACCAGCAATTGCATTACATACGGCAGAGACAAGATAAGTTATAGCGCTTATATTTTGTTCTGGCTTAGATTTGCGTCACATTTTTATTAATGCTTAATTAATAAAAATGTGAAGCATATCTTAGTATTCATTCTTCTTCGTAGGCCTAAATCTTTATTTTTTAATCTCTAACGGTGATGGTCAAGACAAAATACATATTATACAACGTGTCCCAAAATTCAACGATAAGCGGGAACCAAAAGGTGGACCTACTTATAATTACTCGAGGAAAAAAGAAAAATTATAGTAGGTATGCATATTTTTGTGGCTAGTTTGCCTAGAATATTATACCATTTTGGAATCGTAGTTAGTTGCGCCAATTTTAAAAAGAGCGTTCCGACTTACTGAGGACAACTACTTCTCTACCTGCACTAATGTTACTAAACAATGAGCATCTATCTATCTCCCTCTAACACATAATCTCTCTCTAAATTATTTTATGGACTACGCACATGTCCCATTCAAATTCTAAGAACTTGCAACAAAAAAGCTTTTGGATACATAATAAAAGTGATTACTATCAACACTAACAATTTGCGAAATTTTGTTGTTCACAAAATGTACCTATGCATATTTTTGTGGCTAGTTTGTCTAGAATATTATACCATTTTGGAATCGTAGTTAGTACTTTATTTTTTCACCACGATGAGTGAAAGTGAACTGAAAGTCAAAATCTTACATAGGTAATTTAAGAAAACATCATAAGTTTGGTTGATTTTTGTGTAAAAACTACAGGCAATCTGGAATTTATAATGATTGTGATGGATAGTAGTGCTACTTATATTGCCAATACAAAACAAACACAGAAGTATTTCTAAAATTGTAACAATGTTACTTAAAAATATAATAAGGAGTGTCCATTTTTTAAGGATTTCGCTTTTCTTATCGTAATGAAAAAAAAAATCACGATAGAAATTTTCTTTTTTTTTTCTCGATTAGTCATGAGTATGTCCATCGGTGCCCGGTGTTTTGGTGCCCGCTTATCATTGAATTTTGGGACACGTATATTATATAAAATATACATTAGATATTTCGTGGAACCTAAAACAGTGCTGGCGAAATCTGGTTGTGGTATACATCTGCCTATTCTTTGGGGAAAATTGGCGACAGGCTATGTATGAATATGCAACACATTATAAAATTAAAGAAATCGTCAACATATATTTTAGAATTAGTTAATTTCTACTTAACACTTAGTTATTATTACTATTTTGATTCAATATTAGTATTTAAATGTATAGTTGCGCCTACATTAAATCGTATATTTAGGGCAAATGTAATAGGGGCTACCTTTTCATAATGCAACGAAAATCTTATCAACGTGATAGTTACATTTATTTAAAGCGCAACTGCATACGTATTATATGGCACTACCGTTAACCGATTACGTATGAAATGTCAGAGGTGCTGAACCTTTGGCCGGAATGAATCAACGCTCATCTCTCGACCCCTGGCTTCGCCCGTGACCCTCACCTTGAGTGCCGACTATTTTTACGTTTCTACCATTTATTTACATATATATGAGTATTACTGAGGCTTTATATCGCTAAAGGATAATTAGTTTTGTTGTGATGGAAGTTTTGCCGTCGGGTATCATGTTTCTATTTATTGTATATTGTGTAGAGGTATTTCAATTTAAACTAGTTGTGGCTTCTGCCCTTTTTGACATTTGTATTTTCTTCCTAATTTAGGTTGTTGTATAAGAATTAAAGTAATTTGAATAGTTTGCTTAATAATTTGTTACTTACGGGGACCATTAGTAATATTATCTGACAAATTGTGTCGCATTTCAGAGTTATTTTAAACCAGGCGAACGACAACTTAAGATACTCTAATTTGTGATACACAGTTTGATAATTAAACATCAATATTCCAAGTCTGGATAATCATGATAACTTGTATTCGTTATTTAAATATTTTGATAGTCCTAAAATGTTACGCAGTATTTGTTTTTAAAGAAACAACACCGATGAGCAATTAAGCAGTATTATATAAAAAATAAGAAAACATTAGGTCCGTTTGACATTCATTTGATGACCCTTCGCCCTTATACCCTTGACCACCATCTTGAAGACGTGTACTATAATTATTTTATTTATTGCCGTTTTATTATAAGAAGTTATTCAAATGACTTTGTATTCTGTGTCAAAGGTGCCATGGGAAAATCTTATACTATGTGTGTTATATTTGTTCGTCAATAGCTAATGAATGCTTTTTGAATGGGTACCGGAATGCTAATGACAGGTACGTATGACATTTATCGTTTTACTATTTTAAGTACAGCGGTTTGTATAGTTTGGGTACATAAAATCTGCTAAGCTTGTGTTTCCTTTAGTTGGTGCTCATTTTCCTGTGTATAGAATCTTATGACGCATTCATATCCAAATGGATACTAATATTATCAAGATGTTTGAATGTCAAAATGTTTGTTATTTAATCACGCGAATACAGTTTGACGGGTTAAAATAAAATTTGACAAACAGATAGACCATGTGCTTGTATTAACACATAATTATGATACTTCAGTCCCGGTATCCAATCACGCCAATCACGGAGGACTAATGCAAGCGAAAAAGAAGAAGTAGTGGTTTAAAATTAAATGCGACTTATTACAATTTCTTTGTATATTTTAATAAAATAATTTTTAGCTTTATGTTGAATATTTACTTATTGTAACAGAATCCTCCTATTGACAACTGCTACTATTAGCCAAAGCATCTGTTGAATATTTATTTTTAGAACAATCTAACAGATCACTCGTTCACTGGATCGGGCTCTTTTTAATTTAAAATCTGAAATATAATTAAATCACCTTTGAACTTGACAGAGGTTGTATATCAGAATAACTTATTATTGCAATAACGTGCAATATTATCTTTATCGTAAGAAGTTGTCCTCTACTTGATTAATACGTCAACATCTTTAATGCTATAAAATAAATTAACATTAATTTTGGTAACTTAACTGAGGTTTTTATTGCACTTTAAACTTTGTTATTACCTACAGTAATTATAAAACGTCTTCTTTTAATATTAAATTGACTTTATGACTTCAATTATGGTACTATTGTGCAAATGATTAAATCATTAATATGATTTTACCACCAGCATTTATAAATCAACCATCACGTTTAATTTGATTCTATAATGTTTAAAAAAAAATCCTACATATATAATATTATGGCTATATTCCCGGTAAGGTCAACAGATATAGTTTTAGGTCCCACAAAAACCCAATAACAATTTGCCTGGCCTGGAAATCGAACCCGAGTCGTCATGCACAATGGTCGCATTCCCTACTTTTGTGCTTGTCTCGTGTTCTATTGCCAGGTGAAGTATAATGCTGTTCGATTTTCTATCAAGAAAGCCCAGTAGACACCAATAGGCGTGCTCTCTGTAAAGCCGGATTTGAAAAGTTTTAGTTTCTACAATTATGTATAACATCTCTGCCTAAACCCTTCAGGGATAGAGCGGTAAGACTAAGTCGGAACTTAAAAAAGTCAAAGATAGTAATAAAAGCGAGGTCTGAAACATGTTAATGAAAGTTGGCAAGCTTTAGATATTACAAAATATAATATGTCCTTCACATATGCACTTTTCGCTCAGTTTGACGACGACTATGTAATTTTTACGTAAGAACAAACTATATTCAAAGTTTACATAAGCGTTGCGAAAATATCTGTTTATTATATTTATTTTTAAAACCGCAAGGTATAATTAATTAAGGTCATGAAATATTACAAATACTTAATATAAGGATACGCTCATGATAACATTTATTAAATATGAATATTTGTTTTATTAAGATCGAAGCTTGATATTAGATAATAATATAATCGATATAATATGTACACAATATAAAATAATGTTTTGTCAAAATAAGGTAATAGTCGGCTTTCAAGAAAGTCTTCATCAATGGCGGGAATCTTAATATTAAAATCTTTGTTTTTTTTTCTTATCTATTTTTAATAAATTCTAATATTGTATTTTAATTTTAAGTATTTCTGTTTTAACGTTATCATACTAGTACTGCATTTGATCCGCCATGTTTTTACCAACTACCTAGCACATTTCTATATTGTGTTATGTGCATTTGAGAATTGAGCTCAGAACATCACAATCACACGCAAACAGCAATATGAACTCTTGCCACGGGACCAAAGAGGCAGCCATCTCTTTTATATTACAGCATATTATATATCGAACATATATAACAAACGCTTAAGTATTTAAATAATTATTTAAAGGTACACCACCTACAGAAGCCACCTCTTATTTAAAACTTCCAAAACACATTCCATTAGAAACAGCCAAACAGCATGACTCATTTCCTAAAAGGCGTTTTACGATTCAATCTACGCTTACAATAGATCTTTGCGCACTATTGTTCCACTCCTGCGCACCTCATGCGCACTTATCCCTGCTATGACCGTTGCTCAGATTGTCGCGATTTCCTGCCCGTTTAAAAAAAATAAGTTTCAGGTAAGGGTACCTGTTTTTTTGAAGTCAGGTACAGGGGTTCTGAGAATATGTTCTGCAAAAAATCTGGGAACTTCCACTTATAGCAATAGTTTAAGGTTTGAAATGAGGTTGTATTTGGGTTGAGTAGTGCGTTCTGTACTTTCCGTCGAGAGATAGCATTTATAATGGTTATAAATACTCACATTTTTTTGCAATTTACGTGGTAAGGTAATATGCTTTGAGTTAACATTCGATAGCCGAAGTTGTAATCGGTAATCGGTAATCATGCATGCTTTTCGTTTGAATGTACCTATATTAGAAAAGTAATGTTTAAATATTTTTTAAGAAATCTCAGGCATGTCGGTTTCTTAAAGATATTATCTTTCTCTGTTAAATTAATGATAATTAATTCTAATGGTAATTACATCAGGGTGGTTGGGGAATGAGAGATAACATACATGTTGAATAATTATGTGACATTGCATGGAGCAGGACTTATTTCTATGCAATTAAATAGTCGGTTTACAACCAGATCAATTATTATGCGCTTGTGATGCACTTTTCTGTTTACTGCAAATGATACATCACGCATTAGGATGTTTTCTAACGTTATTTTCATAAAGACGTATTAAATTGTAGTTTATATACTTATTTGATTATATAATTATTTGATTATATAATAATAATTTATTATTAATATATATGAGAATTGACGTGTTCAAGAAGAGTTTACTAATATGTGTATTTATAGAAATAAAGATTTTTGACTTCGACTAGGAAATTGTGACGATAGTTTGTTACTATTTCCTGAATCATTTCGTGATATTTCATTCGTTAAATCTTTCATCAAATATCATTATTCATTATCAATAAATTATCAATCCATATGAGGAGTATTATTAACAAAGCTATCTAAAATCCAAGTTGGGGCAACTGTTATAGTTTAAAAATGGATAAAAATATAATGAGCTTCTCTGTAACAGACTTGATCGTTAAATTCTAAACGAACTGAGATCACCGTTTATATAACAATAATCAGGTATTATTAATAAATGAAATATCAGGATTATTATATGATATTTACATTAAGTTTGATTTAAAATCTTACATTATTTCTCTCAGACATGTATGTCTGAGAGAAGTAATGTAAGATTTTATTCTCCGTTAAATTTCATAGTGTAATGAAATAAAAATAGAATATGAATATGCTATATTATGATTTATGATGCACGAAATCAACTACATTATCCAACTTAGTGGTAGGTCCGTTCGTCGGTACAGGAAATCGAAATCTCGCAAACAATTGACCCTATTGTTTAGCAAAGCCTTGAACTAATCTCCTTGGGTCCTTTGTACCTGTGCCTTTCTTTGTCCCTAATTGGTCTGGTCGAAAGGACCCTTTGTACATTTCCCCGGATAAGGGTTGATATAGGGGATTTGTTCGTTTACCTGATTGTATTAAATTTGAAAGTTTTGGAATTATTTGGTGGTAGTATCTTTTACCATAGTGGTTTTTTATAAAAATTCTAGCTAAGGTTATAAATGCAAATGTGTTTGCCCTTTCTTTATGCCAAATGAATTACATGATCTTTTCAACGTTGATATGTAAGGAACGGTGAGTAACATAGGTAACCATTTACCTCAGGGATAAATGTATAAAAAAAATTATAAAGGCAAGTCAGATGGCACCACATATCTTTTTATAATGCGTTTATTTTTACCGATACACGTATAAATTACATACAAAAAGCTTTGGAAGCTAGTATGTAACATTGCGTGAGGAAAGCAATCATGTTTGAGTTCGGGAATAAAGGTTTATAATCAATTGTTGTTAGCTACAAGTCTTTAGTTATTATGTAATGAAAATAATTTTGGATGTAGTAACAATATACAATTTATATCTACGAATGGACATTCTTTTTGTTGTATTTATAACTTAGATTTCTATTTCATGTATAATGTGTATTATTTTCATTGATGAAATTATACCAGGTAAATTGATGCGCATAATATTTATTAAATCAATGTCATATTTAGTGTTTCCAATATACAGAATTTTGTTTAAAAAGATGCTTCAAGAAACCGCGGACTTAAATTCACAACTACGTACCTATTACGTTCAAATTATAATAAATAAACTAAAAGTGCTTGTTCATAAACTTTACAAAGGAAAAAATAGTAACAATTAATAAATAAAAGAAGAACTGTAAATAAGCAAGTAATAAGTGTTAAGTTTAAAACAACTTTCCGTCGGCAACATCTTTGGTACAGAAGACATCAACGCGCGCGTGTACAAAGCGCTTCTCCGTGTAATGAAAAATTACGTACTTTATTGACATCTAATAGCATTATATTACTTCTATAATATACTGCGTATTATTATTTATTATATTAATAGTATAAACACTTACTAGGAACATTAATGTCATAAATATTTATACGAATATGTACACTAAATTGTCTAATTCACTTACGAACTAAGTCAAATTACCGGAGTTCCTGTCTGCTGGGATATTATTTATATTATTAAAATTTAAGATATACTAGATATATGAAGTTAATGATTTAGTTTCTTAAGTTAATCAATCCCGAACATCATATACATACTGCAGCCGCTGTTATATATCATTTATTGCAACGTTATCATTATAAAATATTCTAAATAATATAAACGGTACTCACGGTCATCTAACTCCTCTTCATAATCAGAGAAGCACCTGTCTTCCTTCAAAGCCTGATTGTCCGGCTGTTGGTAGAACCTCTCCGATTTTATATACATTTTCAAGTACATTACAATGATTCACAATCTTCGCACATAGAACTATCAAAACAATTGTTTTTACACTAAAGTACTGAGTACAATATCCAATCCGTGTTTCTTGTCAAGATATATAAAATAACGATGTTATCACTGTTTATTCTTGAATAAAAAATAACGTCACAGGTCAGAACCCTAACCTCAACTATCCAAAAATGTTTATATTATCACTATAAAACGTCTAAACAACAACACAGTGTCTTCAATTAAAATATCACACACATATTCGATAACACACTTAAGCATACCCAAAAACGCGTTAATGTTTTTGGGTTATAAAATTAAGTCAGCGTGGTAGTGCGAAATTCGGTAGTAAATAGTTGGGGTAGTACGTAAAGAGTGGTACTGTTGTTGTGAGCGGTCGTAGAGGCGCGCGACCGAGCCGAGGCGTGCGCGAGCACTGACTCGACCCGACGAATGGACCTTTGACAAAAAAAGCCAACAGGTAGTTGAGGTAGTGGACCGATCTTTGGGCAGTTGTGTACTCGTTCAGGTGGTGTTTTGTTCGGTACGCTCCTAATTAGTAAAGTACGAAAACCATTTGAGTAGCTATTTATAATATTTATTTATTTATCTGTAACTTTATTAACTCGTTCGTATACGTGTATTCGTGATGAGTATTTTTATCTTAATATACTATAGATATTTTTATACATTAAAAATGGGATAAAAAGTATGATAATGATATTGTCAGCCTTATTTATCCTATATCCCAATATCGGGCCTACGGACTTTTTTGAGACAGGTTCTTAAGAGGTCACTACGCCATAGTCTACGAACCATACTAGCCAAAATCGAGTAAGGCAATTTTACTCATTTTGAAAATCATTGCAGATTTCGTCACGATGATTTCATTCATTAGTAAAGCATTAATTTGTTTTTAATATGTAGGTATAAAACTGTGCAAGGTTATCTATTAATTTACTTTGACTATAAAGTACATATTTTAGTGCACAATTTTGTCTATGAATTTTAATTATATATAAAACATGTACGATAATAACTTACTCTATTTTAAAGCTTAAAAATTAAAACTCAATTACATTATTATTGTGATGTAATATGAAATATTTCATTACAAATAAATATCTTATTTTTAAGATATCATCTATTCACAAAGAAGTTAATACTTATGCAAATATAACATTTTTATGCAATGTCACGGACTTGTTAACATATCTTTGCCTTAGTTTATGTCTAGATTATATTAAGAGCACACTTGTAAATCATTGAGTTTCGACAGTTAGAGAACAGTTTGTTTTTGTGAAATCTAACGAATAGCCAATAAGAATTCGAATAGTTTTAAAATTTGTCGTGCTTTGGTTGCTAATGGCAATACTTTGGTCACAGAAAAAGGCATTAGAAAAAAATGGGAGTAGAATGCCTGAGGTACCGTTAGTTTATATAAAAAACTAGTCAAATGCGAGTTGCTCTTGTGCGCATTGTAGGCTCCTAATTTTAATAAATTTCGTGTCTTTTCCTTTGAAAACAAACGTATTTTGTAGGTTTTTTCTTGCAGGTATCTCACATAATATCTGATATCAGATAGCTCTTTAACTTTTGCCTTTATACAGCGACTAACTTAAACGTTACTTTGATAATCACACGAAACTTTCAATTTTGACGTTTTTATTATGTTGTGACTTAAATGAATAATTTTTTATTGTGACTTTGAATTAGCCACGCTCGGCGCACTGACAGTGGCGAGGATACCTCAGAATATAGGGGCATGCATTTAGTAAATGTTTATAAGAAAGTAATATATATATATATATACAAACTAATTTTATTTTGATACCCGTGATTTGACGCATTTTTCCGTAAAATAAAGTATTATGTTCTTTGCCAGAGTTCTAGCTACATATAACATTACCTACGTTCAGACTGGATCGCGTAGTCGGCAGATAAAGTTGCTTTCGCATTTAAAATATATATCATTATATAGATTAAAAAATGGAGTATGGTGTATCATGGTCCATGACAACTTAAGTCGGCACATGCTTTAATTTATCTGGAGCAAATAAGTCTTATATTATAATCTGGGTAAAGCCTGAATAAGGTTTATAAGAACTTCGATAAAACCTGGTTTGTAAAATAAATTGTTCTTTTATATAGAAAATAGGGAATCATAACGAATAAGGTATCAGACATGTGATCGAGAGGTCATGCATTGGAATGCCACCCATAGCACTACCGACGTGAAACCACTTTTAACACAAACATATTAGCTCAACTGGAGGATTTTACTTGCATATTAGTAATTTGTAACTGTAGTTAAAATAAATCTACACTTTACGATTATACGATAATACGAATTTGACGTATTCCATTTAGAAACATAACAGATTATTAGTTTTTTAAATTAAAACTTGGAATCCCTACTGGAATAGATGTTGTGTGCATGGCACGGCGTAGTGGCAAGGTGACTCCTTAAACAATAGCACTATAGATGCAATAAAAAAAATATAGACTAGTAAACCGTGTGTTATATTCCAGCCATAAGTAAGACTTCCGTAGCTCTATAAGAAAAAGCTATTCAGTTAGCAGAGAGACTAGTTTTGTAGATACTCAAGGCTTTCTTTTCTGAAATCTGAATCAACCGACAATGATCGTACAGCAAAAATTGATTCACACGAGGAAAACCTTCTTGTTTTAATCGTAGTTATATGGCCTCGCTACATATATCGTATAATCAATAAAAATATTTTTTATCAACCAAATATATTATTATTGTTCAGAAGTGCTGCCTCCAAGATTAACTTCATACATACATCAGGTGACAATGCCTTCTCCGAGGCAATAGTTCAAGAGTTACATTTGGTAAGTACGAAGAAGTATACTTACAAACTTTTTGTGTTTCATACTTTATATAGACTTCAGAAACAGCTTTCTATCACGCGGGTGGTGTGCTTATTTGACATATTAATGGTATATAAAAACAAATGTATATAATTGGTATATATTTCTTGCTGCCAGTCTGATCGCGTCTCTACAAATAATTTTTATTAAGACCATAATTGCAATACGTTAATGGTTATGTATTAATCTAAATCAAATTAAATCAATTACTGAGAGCGTCAGGATTGCTACATCAATACCTATAATTACAATGAGCTTCTTAATGCAACATTAAAATAAATTGTTTTATAAATCTAAACATACCTATTTAATACTACGTTATTTTGATTGACTTGAATAAAAAATTCAACGTCAAAGTAATTTATCGTTTCTTTAATTGAGTGTATACTTTTATGATCGAAGTTGATAACAAATAGCATTTGTAATATCACGACTGGGTTTCTGCTGAAGAATTAGACTGAGATCACACCTAAATTGTATTACATGAATATAAAAAAAACAAAATTGGGTCACGAAAGCTAATGTTAATGGAGAATGTAATCTGTATAGAACATATTATAATATACAGGAATGTGTGCATTCACAAGTGCTCTCTTTATTCCCTTACTCTCATACTCTTAAGTCGTTTCAGAAGAGCATCATTGCTCTCATAAGACCAAGGGTGTAATTTACACGCAGTGATGATGACCGGAGATTTAGCATAGAATCAGTGGCTTCACGAACATTACGAGGTGAGAGGAAGGAACATCACCAATCTCCTAACTGCGAGCTGTTACTAAGAATTTCTTGCCAGTGAAACTTTTTCACATCGCATTATATTGTGATATCGCCACAGCTTGTGTTCTGAGTGTTGCTGGTTTGATAAAGGCATGACTACTGAGTCTCGATCACAAGTCAACTTATTCAGTGTTAGCGGCCCGACGCGCCGGCGACCCGACAGGTAGTTTTTAATTATCAGCCATTGGAACAATTAACAGGTTCAATAGAAACAGACGCTCAGGTGACACAAAACGCGACAAAACGAACGCATACCGGCTTATAACGGCACAAAAATTCTGATATCCGAACATATTGTGAGATTTTGTATCTATTTTTATTAAGCCTAAAATTATATATTTATAAACAAAAATAATGATGCACTTATGCATATTAATAAACAATTGAATACGCTTCTATATATTTTTATCTAAAATCAGTAGTCACCGATGACATTTATAGTCATCAAAGCAAATTAATAAACCTATTATTATTAATTTTTATTTTATTATCTCCATTTATTGTCCGAATAACACTAAGTAGCTATTAATTGTTATTAAATTCGTAAATCAGAGTAATAATGTAGAACATAATAAGGTCGATATTCTATTAAATTATTCGTTTATTAATAATGCATAGATTCGTAGCTACCGTGTTACCGCCATTATAAAAATATTAGATAACATACCGAGCGTACGTTATGTTAAGTGATCGGTGTCAATATCTGATCACTGTAACAGATTTCAAATATTTACATGTATTATAGATAATTGTCTGTTTGCTTTACACACGTGGTTGCCCAATGGTCGAAGTTTGAAATTCATTCCCTTTTTATTTATACATAAATTTTGACATTTTGTTCTCCTTTTCTATGTAAATATTAGATGATTAGGTCAAATCTCAAATTCCTTTGTGCTCGCAATATGCTTAAAAAGGAAAATAAAGTTTTCTTTTCACGTGCTATGTGCCCGCATATAAATAAGATGGATTTTGGTTACTATATTTTTACGCTTGTTTCGATATACACACATACTCATTTACGCCCGTAATGATAAAAAGAGGACATTACACTCATATTTTACTAGCCGTGTTTTAGATATGACGTAATAGAGGGTGAGACATTTGCTAGGCCCAGTATTTCCAGAATCCATGTTGTAACTGGCAATAGTAGATACAACCCCATAGCACTTTGCCCAAACCGGGAATCGAATATGCTCAACAATTACTAATTCAACGGATGACGCAAAGTATATTTTACATTAAGTCTATGTCGCCGCGTATACTAAGTGTACGAAAGGTTCTACATCGGCATTTTATGGTAAAATCACAATAGGTTAGCGCGTGGGCGCCGTGACACATTCTACAACTTGTCAAGGAAACACATAATTATATCTTAGTTTTTTGCTTAATTTAGCCGCGATAATAGTTCAACATGCAAAAATTTGATATCTTTAAATCACTATGAGAGTAATGATAACGGTTTTTTGTTGACTTTTAGTGTGAATAATTATTTGCACGCAAATTTATTATGGGTGGATAAAGTTTTGTTTAAAGGTTAAAGGTGTAATGGTCTCAGCGGTGGCATTCAGGAGTTATTACTTTATTACTGTGTTTAATTTTAATCATTTGTTACTTGACTGCTCGTCTGAGCAATGTAATAAGCTGTGCTGCTGTTTGAGTTATTCCGACTATAAAAAGTTATTTTTGGCAAGGAGTTTTTAGTAGCACGACATTTGTATTGTGACTGATAGGCGACAATTGGTCGTCTCATCTTCACAAGAGATCGAAGCAATAAATTTGTCTACAGCTGTTAGTAACATTTACTACAACTATAGACAAATTATGTTCGTGTTATACGCGCAACTCATCGGAGTGTATTATATTTTTATTATTAATACATACAATAAATAAATTCTAAAGTAGGGTCTTTTCCTTCTATAAAAATACGCCCAAATCTTTTTATAAAAAATATCTCTAAGTTGTATAAAAATATAATAATGAAACTACGCTTCGTGGCATTGCGTGTCACTTATAATAAATTTTAATATGTTCTAAGTTCATAATTTAAAAGGCAAGACGACATTTTCTACAATTTGTAGCGACAATACTTCAACGGATGTGGTGTTGACGGGTTATCTAAAGGTCGTGGGTTTAAATGCAAATTCGTTGCAGTATTATAAACATACTCTGAGTGCTTGAACGTATCCGATAACCATAGACAAGAAATATCCAGGCCTTATTTTCGAAACTGTTAAGAAATTAAAGAAAATATTCATGAAGAAAGAAAAATATGCATACATTGGTTTATAAATTATGAGTAACAATTTAAGTATACGATAGATTTCGTTTAGTCCATTGAAATGAGTACGAATTATACATCCTTATCATAACATATTTAAACGCTGTTGACAGTTGAAGAGCTGGTATTCAAATAATATCTGCTAAACTAAATTCTAGCGTTCTATTATTATAGAATAGTTTTTATCCGCGGACGAGTTCACATTGCCGGTTTTACTAAAGAGAATTGGAAGATAAATAGCTCACATTTTAAGTTGAACCCTAAGCTATCAAACTGAGTAAACCACATAAACATTCGTTCAATGGTTTCTACGTCCTCTTAGAATAACTTGACAGACAGACAGAAATCTAACCATAAACCACAATGTTATTTTGATTTAGATGCCTCAAAATAGTCGATGAAAACACGGACAAAATGACATTTTGATTCAGCCTGTGTTTTGCATTTTTAATACAAGAATTCTCTAAACAAATTTGATTAAGTAATTTGTAAACATAGTATTTTTTTTATTCAATGTTCTTTTGTGTGGCAACTAGACTCTACAGTATTTTTATAGTTGTTTATAATTAATTCATTTAAATTCTTACTATAATAATGACATTATTTAGGTTGATGGATAATTTAAATAATATTATCAAAATTTTAAATACATATAATTATGTAGTCGGAATCTTAGTTATTTTAACCCAAGTTCTTAGAGGTCGACAAAACGTTTATAGGCCGGCAAATCCTAGAATTCAACTATAAAGTCAGCGGATTTAATTGGAGAGTGGTTACATTTCGACATTGGCCACAAATTTGCTAATATTTTTACTTAATCAACAAAGTATACAGTGCTTAGTATTAATGCCTAGGCTGACGGGATATATGCTTTGGTCTCCTTTAACCACACAGTTCTGTATTGCGCTAAAGTTAACCATTTGTGTATGCAGTAGGAAAGCTGACCAATATCGCTTGGCACTTGAGATCCGATCACTATGAATTTTGATTCCAACCACACCTTGCATGCAAACACCCGGTTCTTACCTAAGTCGGTATAGAAGCTTATCGGGTGACATAAACATTTGTGTAGTTAAATGTATAGATCTAAACGAAGATGGCGGGATGACGTGAACGTCTTCGGAAGGAACTGGCAGGGTTTTATGTATTTGAACGGAATGGTTTGCTACAAAAGCTACTCCTTTGGACTTCCCAAGGTATGGCATTTGTCCAGCAGTGGGACATAACAAAAAGGGTATAGAAAAATCTATAGTACAGTACGCTCGCTGGAAACACTCCAGTACGTTGCATTATGAATTATTGAGACAATTACTTTCTCTAGCTCTCAGTAATAATCCGGCGCTTAAACTGTACCCGGTAGATGGTAATAAACTCGCTCACAATTACATGATACCGAAACTTAACTATCGGAAGTGAGTGTATTACACAAATTTAATGCCTAGCCACTACCTGCTCTAGATACAATGACTACATATTAAATTATAATTATTATTACTAAATACATAAACGCCTTTCCAACTCACCATTTAGCGATAACTACTTCCTATTACATTTATATAAAACTAGCTGTTACCTGCGACTTCGTCCGCGTAGATTTTAACTAAAAAGTGTTTGTCTCCGCGGAACCCTATTTTTTTTCTAAAGTCAAAATAGCCTAAGTTATTCCTTATAACATCAGCTATCTGCCAGTGAAAATCCCGACAAAATCGGTTTAGCCGTTTCGGAGATTAGCCGGAACAAACAGACAGATAGACCAAAATTTTAAAAATAGATATTTTCGTATTGGTAGCATATATACTTTCATATGCATTAGACAAAAAGCTGTTATTTTGACATTACAAACAGATACTTCAATTTTATTTATTTGTATAGATATACAATTACTACTTAATTTGAAACAGAAACTATTAAATAAATAGTAAAAACGTTAAGCACATACGTATAATGGTGGTACTTCATATAATACTAAAAGTCTGCCTTTTACACTAAAATCTCGATCCAGAGTATATAAAAGTTTATTATATTCAATATAGCACTTGCGCTTCCTTAATGTGCTTCAATGAGCTCATATTCGTCATGACAAATTTAATTAAAGAATAGAAAGATAACAAGATTTATTTGACTTTATATGCTTGCCTTGTTCTGAAACCTTAGGTATAGTATTACTATGATTGATTTGAAAAACGCTTGTTTCTTAGCCCAACAATGTTATTCAACTGGTTCGTATTTGGACATTTCTGTCAAATTTGGCGGAGGCGTTGTATTATAGAAAGTATTTTAGATAGTCGATTGTGTTTTAGTATTTATGGAGACACGAGAATTTGAACAGAATTCTTATTGTTTGGAATCAGTACAATAGTTGTTCACAATACGATGTAGCTAAGATATCGATAAAGTAGAAATTGTATCAGAAATTGAATGATATATTTGTTGGAGAAATAAATATTGTTCTGAGGTTTTGTATCAAATACTCTTGATATTAGGCTTTAGATTGAGAAGTAATCCAAATATAGAAGTTTAATGGTGTCCTTCTACCAGGGTTACGCAAGAGAGATGAGTGTGACACCCTTTCATAAGACTGCTTATTTTTATTGCTTAACTCAAGTTAGCTGCGGTGGAAAAGATACAATGAGGTGAAGATTTTCACATACTTCTTGAATCCAGAGATCCGAGAATGAGGAGCGAGATATAGATCGATGTGAGATGAGCAAGCAGGGGATCCGACTACTTAGGTATGTAATTTATGTAACACTTAGCTCACCGATTCGTTGTTTTGTACATACATATTTTCATTTTTAATGCACTTGGGCTTGCGTTTATTCACAATCTCCAAGATTCAGGCATTCTAAAGACTCTTTACGAGATAAACAAAAAACACTTTTTATAATTTTAATTATATATTGAAACCGTTAAGAACTCAATCATTTACAATTATTATCTTGAGTCATGATAATAGTTATATCCTTACAAGGCCGTTCGTTGTACCAATCTATAAGTTTCATGACAAAGGACCATGTTTAACAGCAGATAATAATGTAATAGCGTAGGCCTACTTGATTTCTAACGTATTTGCGCTTGTATTAATTATTTTAGAAAACGTTGCTTAATATCTCGAAAGCTTCAGTTACTAACGAATAAAAAATATACATAGATTAGCGCAGAGAACTTTAGATTACAAGGTTAGAGGTCACAATTTCAATATCATTGTAACTTATTGAACATTTGTACTTTGAAGTTCTATAAAAATGTTGCACGAATCTTCATAACGAAATATGGACACCGGATGGTTTTTCATTGTATAGTCAAAAATGATTAAATTGCCGCTGGCCAACTGCAAGTGTTGTGGAGTTTTCGTTTAGGGGCGAGGTGTGTCCTAAAGAATAATACGCTAATCTGACATTCCCAACTGGCGATTACTAAAATTAAAAATTGTTTTGGTGAGCAAATTATAGTAGCATCGTAGCATGTCTACAAATTTAATATGGTCGGTAGACTTTAATACGTTGTTCTCTAATCGGTAACTGCTGAATTGTGGGTGTGATACGCCTCTGCTCAATCCGTCGTGAGCCTGGCGTGATATTACAGTGAACTATAAGGTACTAAGCTATCTATCAGGAATCTAGCGGTTAGCCATATGTTAATTATTATAAACTAAAGTCAATTTACAGTACAAATATCTTATACATATAATATTATGCCAATTATGAACGATTCATTATTGGTACTTTGGTTTCATTGTTCAATTTGCATAAATAGTGTGTTTAGAATAATATAACTGCATATAAATTATACGGTTCATACATTTAAAGCCTTTAAAAAAAATCGATCTTACTATTTTATAATATTATTATTTTAATAGCAAATAAAACTTATTTATTTCTTAGAGCTTAACAATTATTTGGACATTCAATAATTATGTAAATTTAAGAAGTGGATCAAAATTATAACGACTTTTGTATTGGTATATATAAACATGATTCATCTTATTTTATTCAGCGTCTTTGAACTTGTGTCAAAGCATCAAATGTGATATAAAACGTTTATAGTATTAAAAGTAAAAGCTAGTACCGAAATATGGCAGATATGGCAATTTAGATATTTTGCGGGATATTACCTATGCCATTGCACTAGACGCAGCGTAATATTCCGCCTAAAATATTACATATATTATAATAAACGAACACACACGTTTAAAATTGTATTATTACATAATATTATGAATAAAGTTAAGTGTGACAGAAAGAAAGACAACATTTAAAAAATCATTAGTATGATTATTGGTTTGATTATAAATAATGTAATTAAAACAATATTTATTATCATATCGAGACTTTGTGATATTATTGTCTGATCCCAACATACGATGTTAAATCTATTTTAATAAACACTAAACCATTAGGTAAGTAATATAAACATGGATTTGACTCTGCCGAATTAGGGAGGCGAATTATGACTCAAATCATAATATACGCAAACATAAACTTATATGAAAGATGCAATAGATTAAGATTTCGGATAACAATCGTAAAGATGCGAAACTTTGAATTGGTTATATATGTATTATGAGCGCAGTGATATTTGCGCAATAGCTATCATAACTTTTGCAACGCCACTTTCCTAAATATATCTACACATATCCTTCATCTTTTAAGAACAGATGATTTATATTAGGGCCGTCAGTAAGCTTACCTAAGGCATCATTTTGACAGATTCTTATAATAAAATAAACCTGTAAAAACGTCACACACTTATTCCTCCGTCAAGAATTATCTTATAGTTTTGCAAAACCAAATCAAATTTGATAACGTCCTAATTTGATATAAGACAATCAAGTTAAGACGCATGTATTTATACCGATAAAATTTACCTATAAATCGGTGTTTTGCGATAACAAAACAAACTAATATTTTATGTCAATACTTAGCCGATAATCAGAATTGTTTTAAGTGTAAAATACTTCAAGATAAACATCACTAAAGCAATCATTTATTTGCTTTACGCCTTGACTGTCAAACAATCTATTTATTTCCCTCTAGCGCCTATACATTTCGCCATTATCAATTTAGAAGCAATATTATAAAGTGTAAAATAACCATTATATTCAAAAGATTATCATTTGACAATTTTATGGTCGCCAGTTTATACATAAAATGTATGAAACGCACTACGTAAGGTAACTTGAGCATTATGGAAAAACTGTTGTCGTGATGTATGGCCTAAATAGGGTATACCTACTTTATGTTTTGTGATCGGTGTTGCGTGACTAGCTACCCCCCGCGACTACACTCGTGTGAATGGTAGCTCTGATTGATCTGAATCTGATGTTTCAAGATTTTCTTTAATTGGCAAGACTAGTATAAGTTAATGTGTACTCGACTAATGTATCGACGTAAAATAGCAGTATTTATTCCTACTGTTGTGTTTCGTTTGGTGAGTGAGAGTGCCGGAGGCTCAATCACCCTCTTTCTCCTCTCCCGATCCTTCTCCTTCTAACTTCCTTTTTCTCTTCTTCCTTTCCTAAAGAGTCGGCAACGCGCAAGTAGCCTATGGTGTTGCAGGCGTCCATAGGCTACAGTGACCATTTACCATCAGGTAAAAAAAAAAGTCGTTTGCTTGTAGAAAATTACTTTACCAGAATTAAATAATAATATTCCGCTTTGCGAGTTACATTTGTTCTGTTTTGTAAATTTTAAAACATTTTTCACTAATCATTTGACTATGCATTTATATAATATCTATAAGTATTAATACGTGAAGCAAATACTATGTACCCCTTTTTACGAAAATTGCGCGGGCGGAAGAGTATGAAATTTGCCACAGTTAAAGCTTATATGGAGAAGGAGTGGTGAATCCTAATATTTTTATAAAATATGCATAAGAAATACATTAAATTAATAAAAAAACACTACACGCACACAACCATGCATTTGACACAAGCAGTCGAATCGAGTTCGTTGTATTCTTTGTAATTATGGTTACATAATTATGTATGTGAACTAGGTGACTAAATGAAATATGATTATAAGAGTATAGTTATAGACAATAAAACTTTATTAACGATCTAACTTAAAATTTAAGTCAATTAGGTATGGGCGAATTTCGACCACTTGGTGACCGCTAGTAATAACAAACATGCATACAAACACTCACACTTATTCACGTAACGTACTACACAAACGTGAATGTGGAGTGCAGTCCTATTGATATAGCACTTTGATAAGCAGTATCTCACTTAGTGGCTTCATCAAACATTATTTGACAGTACTCCGTAATATCCGCAGCACAAGTAAGGCCTCATTTACGGAGACGCAGGGCGTCGCGCGTCGCGTGCGGCCCGCACTGAATTCAAACATAATTATTATGGCGTTGTATGAGTGCGTTTACAGAGAAGCGATTTTACGCGCGTTTGCTTGAAATAGAGCGTGCGCCCCAGCGATGCCCGCCGCGTGCGATGCAGCGATAGCCGCGCGCTTGGCGACTCGCCGCGGGCGCAGCGACAGGCACCGCCACGCTGCCCGCCCCGCCTCTCTATAAACGACATCGTATATTGCCCTATGTTTGTGTTTACGCGTGCGATGATGCGTGCCGTTGCATACGCCGCCGCTCCGTAAACGGAAAAAACGCTCAACGCGTCGCGCGACGCGACGCCCAACGCACCGCGCAACGCCCCGCATCTCCGTAAATGAGGCCTAAAGCATGCTACATTCAGTGGCACCAAAGATGGAGTCTTCACGTAGAAGGTCTCAATTCCCCGTAAGGTAAGGTACCGAACGGTTGCAAACACTTATTGTTCCGTTGCGCCCACCACATTTATATCCAAAACTCGATACCCGATAGTATTGTCTGTTAGTTTGCGCAAGACTGCTATAAATCCAATATGGATATATGGAATATAAGGTCTTATTTTAATTCATAGTGAGTATATGGGTAAGTAGTATTGTTGCTGTGATATTTTAATATGACATCAGACTCTCAATGGCTGCAGCCGCGACAGTTTTACCAAAACAGGCTTACTTGGTTACTTATATTGTAGTTTTGGTCCAAAGGTTGCGTGAAAGATATTGTTTTAAGCAAAATGACTGCATGAATGAATGAATACTTCGTTTTAACCATTTTTATGCAGACAGTAGTAGACTCCTATACTACTTATTTTAATCCCAAAACAAAACATTTTTGTTGGCTCTCCGTATATTTAATATATAAGCGGTGGTTGCCAGGATATTCTATAGGCGACAAAAGCATTGCTAGTAGGCAATCCTTGCGTGGTATACTGAGGAAGGTCTTTTATGTGGAAGCTAAAAACTTAGTTGGATAAAAAACGACGTAATAGACCCCTGCTTACATACGCCTGTATCTGACTCTTTCAGACATAATTATACAGAAGAGTGTCTTTGTTTATGTTTCACAATGAATAAACATCATTCTCTTTCTTTACTTCATACCAAGTAAAGAAACATCAACAGCAGACTGGATTAAATCACGTCATTAATCAGCACAACTTTTTTAAACAACACTCACTTTACTATGAAAATATAAGGTCAGCATAATTTCCGGGTCCGCGGGTGGTTGGTTCATACTCATTGTATGCGCAGGCGACGATTAGCATTGAGAAGGTCGCGCGGGGTGCGTAGGCTAGGCGCGCCGAGGAATGCCGAACGTGCTTCGTGACATTTCGGCTCTGAACTGGTTATTTAAAACTCTTGTTTTTGCTCCCTGGTTTCGTTGTTTTGGTTGGTAATTGATGTAATAAATGGTATCTAGATTGTTGATAAATATGGTAACAAACTAAGCGACAGTTCGGCGACTGTCTTGTGATTAAAAGGCTATTTAAGGAGGTACTATTGTGTTCCTTTAGATTAAGAGTAAGGTTATTAGAGCTCCTTAGAGAGATGTTGTTTTAGATGCCGGGTATCGGGTCTTTGTCCCTAGTACTGACAGCACAGTCACTTTTTCTAGGGTAAGAAAAACTAGAGTAACGCGAATGTATGCATGCATAAATGGTCACTATCAGGGTACTTTTAAGCTAGCTTGCCAATTTAGCGCTATAAGAATAAGGTGGCAATTTATTTCTTTATAAAATTATAGCGTACTAGCTTTTGCGCGCGACTCCACCCGCGCGGGGTACCGCGCGAATGGAGATGTAGGTATACATCAATAAAAAGTACCCTATGTCCTCCCCAGGTTTTAAACAATATCTGTTTGAGTGGTTTAGTCGAGAAAAGGTAACAAACAGACTGATAGATTTTCAATTTATAATATTAAGTATGAAAGTAAGATTTAGTGTATACAAGAACACTAGTATTGTCACACTCATTATATTTGTCAGTAAAGGTTTGAGTGCTGGAATTTCGAGATAATTCAAATTCAAATTATTTTTATTTGTTAGACACAGGTTTATAAAAAAGATCTTACAAAAAACAAATGAAAGTACAAACTGTGTCTTGCCAATGTGTAACGTTGACGTCTTAGACGCCTCTCTAGACGAGTGCGCGATTAACTACGTAGGTAGTGGCGATATGTGACTACCTCGTTATATCCGTGCAATAAGTTTGTACTTAACCTTGTAAGGCTTAGCGAGCACTGATTCCTGAATCTTTCCTTCCTTTTTTCCTGTATGGACTTTGGACAATATCAGTATGACTGGTTTTCATGTTGTGACATGAACATAGCTGGCGAAATTTTGGTATAGCTACTACTGCTCCGTCTCGCGAAAACATTTGTCTATTAACAAATTTTACCATATTGGTGGTGACTTTCTGTCGTGTGATTTCTGAGCCTAAACCTTTTCGTGTATTTCTCTAACAACATCCCAAAGTTTACCTGAAACAAAAACAAAACATACATTATTTAGTGCTCTTTTTAAATAATATAATATCGCGTCTGTTTGCACCAAAAGGTTTGGCTGATGTGTTTTAATTACAAATAGTATTGATTCCTAAAGACATTCGAGTATCGCAGGGGATTTTATAAACTTACAATTAACGAACCCAGAGTACACCAAAAAACAGAACAATAAATTATTTTTGGATCATAATAGTAGATATCTGTCCTGCGTAGTATTCAAACTTTCAACACTCGCTGCTCTAGCGGCGACAAGGCGACCGCTTGCTCGCTACGCCATTAGTGAAATATCAATTATGTATTAATTACTTTTTATTTCCATTTATTTATTGTCGGCCTCGATGGCGTAGTGGTTGGTGAACCGACTGCCGCGCCTGAGGTCGCGGGTTCGATTCCCGCACAATTCAAACATTTGTGTGCATGAACATGGATGTTTGTCTTGGTCTGGGTGTTACTATGTATAATATGTATGTATTTACAAAAAAAAAGTATATATGTATGTTTATCCATTGTCTAGTACCCATAGTACAAGCTCTGCTTAGTTTGGGCTAGATGGTGTTGTGTGTATGTGGTTATTTAAATGAAAATTTTCTGTTAGATGATGCCCACTTGCTGGACGGCGTTAACATGTTATGTTATACAAATAAACTAATCCCCTACTGCATGGATGTCATAAAAAAACAACAACATTACCTGAAATACGTGGAAATCTAGAGTCTATGTTGTCGGCTGGTATGCGTATGCTTAACTTTAATTAAACAGTAAATGTAAACATATTTATTTATGTTTTAAATGCAAACATATTTATTTATGTTTTAAATGCAAACATATTTATTTATGTTTTAAATGCAAACATATTTATTTATGTTTTAAATGCAAACATATTTATTTATGTTTGAAACTTTATTATTGTGTGCACATGCGTATTCAAGTTTTAATGTTAACTACATAAATTCTATGAATCAAATGTAATAACACTAATAACTTAACGATTAAAACGCATCACATTGTTAACGATGACACGTCCACGAAACCTTAATTAAAGGTTAATATTTAATTAGTTTATATTCTGGTATAAAATGGTATATTGTTTTCGGCCAAGTGTTTTTGTAATATATAACGAAAGTATCTGGTCATTTACTGGTAGGTGAAATAATATTTAATTAAATAAAGCATTTCAATGAAATTAAAATTAGTGGCTTTTAATTGAACACGACACCGCACCAATGTTTACTCGTTCCATCTAGAAACATTCTCATCCAGTACAATTGGCTTACATTGAGAACTGCGATGTCGTACGCGTAAGTTCTGAATGAACTACATAAGGCAAAGTCTCCTGAGTAATGACTGATGATGATGAATGATGACTTGAATGTTCGTCTTCAAACAAGGCTTAAAAAAGTACTTCTCAGTCTGCCTTCCGAGTAGTACTTTTTTAAGCATCGTTTGCGCCAGCTTGGTTGTATAATCCTATCGTAATCGTAATCGTAACTGATATTATAAAAGCGAAAATAAGTTTGTTTGTTTGTTACCTTTTCACGCCTAAACCACTGAACCGATCATCCTGACATTTTGTATACGTTGACAGGTGTACAGAAACGAACATAGGCTACCTTTCAACCCGAAAAAATACTGTTCCCGGGGAAAACACTAATAAAGTTCTTATGATAATAGATGGCGCCACGTGTCTTTCGAATCATGATTGAATTACCCGAATTGATTGTCAAATTCTAAATTAACGCGAGCGCAGCCGCGGGCAAAAGCTAGTATCTAATAATAATTTGATAATTTATTTATTCCTTACCACAAGTTATATAAGTAACATAAGTAACAATAGCAACAATTTATAATATTGTGGGAGACTAGTGCCTAAACTAATCCTGTATTACAGGCCACCGGGGTTTTATACTGGATTATAATTTAATTGTAGTTATGGTCACATAGATATAACAGCAATTAATAGCTATAAGAGCTTGTATGTATTTTGACTTTGCTTAAATCTATGAGCGGCGGCGCGCGTTTACTATTTACCATCAGGGAATGGCTTATTAGTCACTAGGGACACTAAAATAATTCTAGTCGAGGCTTCGAATATATAGCAGTACGACTGAGAAATACCTACGTCATACAAAAGTTCTTTGCTAAACAACCGCGCGTTGTGTTTCTTCGGTAAGTAGGTCCAAGCTCCGTAAGTAGGCGCTATGCTCTCAAGGCAACGCAATGAGATTAACTATAAGACAAGGCAAAACTGATATAATATGAACACTAAGACCCAAGACAGACACCTTAGTTGATGCTGTTTCTTGCAGTTTTGCGTGAAAACTGATACACTTAAAAAAACGTAAACCAAAATTAAGCAATTGCGTGGCATCAAAATCGCTATATCACTAATCTATCGGCCAACTTAAGTAGACCTTTTAGTGCTACAGATCAGCTGTCTATTATTACAAGGTCACCCAATTTGACATTTTTATTACTGGACAATATGCTTTTCCTTACAAGCTCGTATAACTGAAAATACTGGCAAATACCCATACATTCCAATTTGAAATAATTGTATAGTTTAAGTTTTATATTTGAACTCGATCTAGTAAGTGGATTACAATACTGTTTTTGTTAGTCGACTATAAATTCCTTCACATTGTGTATAAGAACGCGACAACGAACAAAAAATCAACCTATTCTTGATCTTTTACTTTCGCGACTGAGGTCATCGATTCTATTTTTTATTGCACTACTTGACAAATATCAGAGTGAAAGTTTGACAGGTCGCTCGAAGGATTATGGTAATGTGAAGATAATCGTATGATAGTGTTCCATTAGCGCCTCGATAAGTAAAGGTCAGATTTGAAATTGAGCTGGCAAGCGATGGATCAATGTTATCTTTTTGGATCGTTATTTTGCTGAGGTGTATGATTAAATCGCTCTAATATATGCACTGCTCATAATATAATAAATCGAATGAGGCATTAGCGGCTATTAAGAAATATTGATTAGTTGTATTGTACAGGTAACCTTAACTGGTCAAGCCCAACGGTTGCGATATAGTATGATTGGCAATATTGAACTCTATTGTTAGTCATTCGGATTATAATCCTCCTGCTGGTTATATAATATTTGGAATACTGAAATGTCGTGGTCGACGAGCCGAGGATGTATTGTGCGTTATTTTTTTATAATAACTGTCTACATATATTATGTTAATTACATAACAATCCAAATGGTTGCTAACATAAGGGTTGCAATGGTCAACTCTCAAATCCTTAACAATGCTTCCCCAAACGTTGTGGTCTTGATACCTAAACGGGACACGAATCTATAAATATAGTTATACCGCGCCTGGGTACTCGTTTGTGTTCGTTGCTTCGACGTTAGTTTTTAACGACACAAGAGCATATTTGTCTTTATAAAGAAAAAGATTTCAGCTTAGTGTAAAATCGAGATTGGGCGGAATAAGCCGAATATCTTCGTATTGAATTTATTTTGTTTTTCACAAATCACGACCCTTATCGATCTTAAATCCGGTAATATCTGCAATTGTATTTCCATTGTGTGCTCGATTTGCGATATTCTTAGAGCGCTTAATAAAATAAAGCAATGGATGTAAAAGTAAGCAAACGGGTGGTATTGAGTAAATATTAAAATACAGAGTACAAATGCAAGGATTTAATAAGCATGCTCCTCACGCCTTATTAATTCATATCTTACTAATTAACTTGTTATTAAAGAGAGAGCGTGTCAAGGCAACGATGATGACTCATGGCTTACATTGTTGAATCTAGAAGACTGCTTGTTACTACATATCACGATGTAGCAGTCTAAATCTCACAAAACGTGAACTCTGGACGTGCCGGTATTCGAACCTGATATATACATTATACAATGAACTGGAAGCACTTCGACACAAAACGATTTCTTTTAGTCAAATTTCAACCTGGTTTGTTGTAACTACCGTGGGCTCATGCAAATCTTTCGGTCCCAAAGGTTAATAAGATTCAACACGCATCACTTGTCTTCTAAGAAAATGTGAGGCAACAGCTGACTAGCAATTGATTTTCTATTGTGGCTATTGACATTAACAAGTTAATCTGTTTCTATGCTAATGGTGCTGTGGTGGAAATAACGATGGGTAGCGGGCTGAACAAAAAGGTCAAAGTCTCTTATTTGTAAAGGAGGCAACGGCGAACTAAATAAAAACGTTATTTATGGAACTAAGGCGGCAAATTATTCATATATTAATTTCATACAAAACAAAAAAACTAAATCAAAATCGGGTTATCCGTCCGATGCCACAGACAGACACACACACACAGACACGTTAAACTTATAACACCCTGTCGTTTTTGCGTCGGGGGTTAAAAACGATGTAAAATGGAGCTGTCGAGCTCTTAAGGCAAGAAGAGAGACGACTAATAAGAAATCTAGGCAGAGAAATAAACAAGACAACGTCTCTTTAAAAAGCTTTGGAACACTTGCTTTACATGCTGCAGGCAAGCAAATCCTCGCTCCTGCCAATGCCCCGAAATTTCTGTAATCGACGATAGTTGCAGAATCTGGGAGTTCTTTGTGTCCGTTGTTAAAGTGTTTGCGAAGTCACTCGCAACACAGGATTAAATTCTAGAGCGGATAGTTGTCTTTATAAAATAAAATATTTTTGGATTGTGATTTTCTGAGGGAACTGGGGACTGTTACAGAATTAAGTAGAAATGACTCATGTGGAACATTTGCACTCCTTACAACATAATACGCTAGCACGTCTTCATCATATCGCGACATTTATGCGACCTACGTTTAAGAACAGTGGAATTATACCTATTTCTTATAATTATATGTATATCTATATTATGTTACGTGCGATATGTCGTTAGAAAGTATATCTGTCATTTATATGTGAGTTGTAGTTACTATTGGATGTTCACTTACGAGATAATAATGCGGATATAAAATTGCTTATGGGCAAAGAGTAAAGTAACATATAGGGAACTTATGGGTCTGCTCTTAAATTGATATGACATATTACCCTTAATATAGTATATACTTAGTATATAGTAAATTATTTTATACGTAATCTTTAACTATACCGTAACTTCGTATGACTTTAGCCCTGAAGGGTGACATTGGCCCTTAATTGAACAAAGTTTGAAGTTCCTACCAGACCACTATCATACTTTTTGCCGAAAAAATACACGTGGAAATCAATAGATAGCACTGTAAACTGTCAGTAAAACAGTTTCTTCCATTTAAACAGCTTTTTCCAATTAAGGGCCAATGTCACCCCTCAGGGCTAAAGTCATACGAAGTTACTGGTACCTATTTTGATTTCTATTAGTTTGCGCATCAGATAAATATATATAATTTTTACAAAAAACAGTATACCTTTTTCTTTATTTTGTTAAATAACATCTGTTGCATTACGTGTAGTTCCTGTTTCCTTATCTTTTCTAAGACTCAACCAACGGCCACAGAGAACACCTAGACTCGGAACTATAATTTGAACTCATAACACACGTCATAGTGTCAATGGCAAGACGACCCTCGGACCAAGTATCAGTGTGATAGTTGGTCCGAGAGACGACCACTTACATCACTACGCCATCCATGCAGTCCAAAAACTAGACAATACTTATTTATTTCTAAACGTAAATATGACCAATGTTCATCAAATTTGTGTACGTACAAGTAATTCCTAATTGAATACAAATAATTCATATATGATACGACACATACATTTTTTAAAACGTTATTCTTTAAAACGGGCAAATCAGACACATGTAAAGCATTCTACACTAGTTCTCTAAGAAATTAATATATATAATAGATACAAGATGCTCATATTTTTCGATTTCCAGTACGAGACAACTAAACATAGTCAATAACATCTTAAAAAAATGGAATGGTGGATTAGGTCCTGCAAGACAGCTTCTAAATATACTCATATTTCGAAGCTGTCTTAGTACTAGAGAACATCTTAATATTGAATTACCCAGTAAATGTTTCTCTTTTCATCACCAATGAACTTATTACTTGAAAATCAAAAAGTGCCATGATATTATGCATTGTAGTTTAGTCACACATGTGTAGCAACAAGCCCAAAAAAGTTGCGAACACATTGGCTCTTACTTATTCTGTCAATTACTGATATGGCAGATTTAATTTAAAAAGTATTGTGTCTAGTCACTCGTGGACCGTTACAGCTCAAGATGTTAAGACTAATAGTACTCTACTCTACTAGTGCTAAGGCCACCCATTAATTTGTGCACAAAACATATATTTTATAAATAGTACGATATAGTAGGTAGTTATAAAATAAATTTATTAATATATTTTGAAATATTGAAATTAAACTACTATAATACGGATTATATCGCGTTGTTTATTTGACACTTTATTACAAAATTTTGAAAACTGTGACACTACTCTTACTATAAAACTTTACTAATTTTTAAGCTAATTAAATTATTGAAACTATTAAAACTATTTATACTATTACTATACTATTATACTATTTATGTTTACACTTTCCCCGACGTTTCGGTTGATTTTCAGCAGCCATGGTCACGGGGAGACTTAGATGGTAGTTGTCTCAATGTTCTAGTGTAGTTATTTCAAAATACCCGAACATCATTTAACCATGGGTGTTTCTATTTACGCAGAATGAGCTCAAAGTATCATGAAGTCTAGCTGTGGTTTGTTTCTTCTTGGGTTTGAATATTTGAATTACTGGATCCCAAGCTGGTGGTATATTCCAACCATCTTCTCTATTGAAATTAGGATGTTTCTTGATTTCAATAGCCTCGCGAAGCATCCTTGGTAGGAATCGGTGTTCTTTAGCGAGCATCTGTGGTTTGTCAAATCTCAGGTAGTGGTTGGTCCCTTGTTGTGTTGTCCTTGTTTGTTCCAGTGTAGTCTGCTGTGTTCACACACAGCAGACTACACTGGAACATTGAGACAACTACCATCTTAGTCTCCCCGTGACCATGGCTGCTGAAAATCAATCGAAACGTCGGGGAAAGTGTAAACATAAATAGTATAATAGTATAGTAATAGTATAAATAGTTTTAATAGTTTCAATCATTTAATTAGCTTAAAAATTTGTAAAGTTTTATAGTAATAGTAGTGTAACTGTTTTCAACATTTTGTAATAAAGTGTCAAATAAACAACGCGATAAAATCCGTATATAGTAGTTTAATTTCAATGAATAACATTCGCGTAAACAGAAGACAATATTATATTTTGAAATAACTTAGATGACATTTAAATAAATGTGCTATATATACATATGTGAACTGGAACGAATGGAATTTGTCATATGCCTATTATGACACAGATGGCAATATTATTGCTTAACTTGAAGCAATAATGCAGCGGTCAAGGCTTTAGATGGGTGACCGTCTACAAATAGTTACACCCACGTCTTCGAAATCATGTATAGCAGTTGTTCGCAACTTAGTATTTTTGACAATTGATTTAAATCGAAATATTTTAACCACTGGCTAAAATAAACTGATTGTTAAAGCTAATACATAATTATGTACATATTAAGTCAATGCAATTATTACACGATTTAAATCCTATTTACTGTTTACTATCTAGTTACACTGAAATAGGTAAATATTTTATTGCTAGAAAGTACATGTCATTAAATCTTTTACATTACTGCACAGTTATTATATAAATAAGCCTACTTCAAATATTAATTTAGTAGTAGGTAGGCTCTCTTAAGAAAGATTTAATTGCATGTATTTACTTTCTAGCGGTTTAATGCAATATCTTTTACTATCGTGAAAATTTTAAGGGATGGCGCGAATGGCCCCATGCTATTTATTATTATGACTTTTTAATTCTATAATATTGTTTACGCGAATGATATACATAGAAGTTAGACTACTTTATACGAAGTCTCTATCTTCCCAGCCAGTCTCCCCGTGACCATGGCAACCGAAATATCGGGAAAAATGAAAAAAAAACTTAAATATAAATAGTTTTAATTAATTTAAATAGCTTAAATTGTTATAAAGTTCAATAATAGTAGTGTTATATATATAAATATGTAATAAAAGTGTTTTAAAATAAACAACATGACAAAACCCGTTGTTTAATTTCAATGTTTAACTCTTATTAAATCCATCAGGTATTCGTGGTCTAACAATCATTGTGCATATCACATTTATAAAATACATTAGTGGCCTAATAATTTTAGTCTGCCGTGCATGCCACGAAAGTTGTTTGGGTTATTCCCTGAGGACCCCGATCCCTGACGCCCCCGTCCCGGAGGATCCCGTTATTTTCATCTTGATAAACTCAATTAAAAGTCAGTTTAGCTCAAAAGTAACGACAGCAGATGATAAATAATTTTTATTACTTTCTAATATTGTAAATCTTAACTTAAGGATCAGGAAAAATTGTTAAGGTAAAAAAAAATTGAGAATACAATATAGAGTTACCTAGAGCAATCACAGGTTTTTAATTATTATCATAATAGATCCTTTTTCAATGCAGGAAATCAAAATAGCTACTCTATTGCTTATTATAACTGGTTGGTGCTCGCTCAGGTAAAATTTTTGCAACCCTCTCTGTGCTGTGCTCCCTGAATTTGAAATACCTAACGATTGTTGTTATAAATTATAAAATGTATTTGTTAAGTATGATTTGATAATATTGTTAAATTTATTTCATATTTTTGATAAGTACACTTTATTCAAACTGTAATTAAATTACAAATAAACTACCTACATTCATCTTAAGTATTTCAAACACATACATTTAAGCACTTTTTATGTCGACCGTACAAGTTGAAAACGATAAATATGACTACATTTCTTTGTCTATTACAAAGAAAAGTATATTTTAATTTATAGTATTTGGGTTTCTCCGGAACGGGGTCCTCGGTGATCGGGGTAGGTATTCAGGGAATAACCGAATTGTTCGGGTTATTCCCTGAGTATCCCGATCCCCGACGCCCCCGTCCCGGAAGACCCCGATTTATTTTTATCTTACACTTTGCACCGTCGCCGTCGCCGCATGTAAACTATATACGCTCGCGCCTTTATTATCTATATATTTCTCTGAAAGAAAAAAGCAGACAATGAATTAAAAATAATTAATTATTAATAATGAATTGAAAATAAAGAATCAAAAACATAAGTACTTTTTTACAATTAATGTAATATCTTTATTATAGGCCAAGACCGCAAAAAAAAATTTACTTAATTGTTTAATTGACATTCAGCCGCAACGAAAGATTACATAGGATTACGAATGTATTATTTTTAATGCATACTCATAACAAAATACAACAAATGTTCCGAACATAAAACCATACAGAATGATTAAAGTGAACTTCAAAACAGTGTTCTAATCAATTAACCTCCCCGTTACGGAAGTTACTTTATCGAGCTAAATATTCAATTACAATGTTCTTGCATTTTGTAATCTATTGGATATTTCATTAGGCGGAAAATTATGTTCGCCAAAGTAATAATTATCTGAAGTCCTATGGAATAAAGCCACCTATGTAGCAGGACCAAAGATGGAGAACATAACAGTTACTCGATACGGGCGTTTCAGATATTCGCAAGAGGATTTTCGGTGCGTGTATGGTTATGTGTTTCTTGTTAGGGAGCGCGATGGCAATTATTATAAACATATAACATTTATTGCATTTTAATTTTATTTTACGATGTCAACCTTTAATAATGAGTACTAAGCGCATATAATATGCGAGTGAGACTCCGGTACTATCATATATTATTAAAATGTCATCAATTCATCATGCATGCTATCAAGACTAAGCATTTATTATGTAAGTATGACTCCTGTAATCTCTAACAAGAATAATAAACAAATCTGAGATAATTCTCACTAATGTGAACTCGTGCCATGTTAGAATATTGCTTTTTAGTAATGTTTCAAATTAGAATCGAAAGAATTTGTTTATGAGATATGTTGGGCACCTTCTCCTTTAAAAAGACAACATGAGGGATGAAGCTTATTGATAAGATCGAAACAACGGACACAAAGAACACTCAAACTTGGAACAACTATCTGTGAATCACACAAATATTTGTCCCGTGTCGGTATCGAATCTATAAAATTCACCATAGCATAGTGAGGTGATCATTTCAGTTGCGTCATGCATGCATGATGTCAAAAGTTTGATGGATGGTACTTGAAACTCAATGTAAACTAATACTGCAGTACCACTTAGTCTTATCTTAACTCTAGTCCTAGCAAATTTTAAAATTATTTAAGGTACCTATATGTAATATATGTAATATTTGTTATTTAAGTAATTTAAGTGGTCAGCTCGCTGCTCTTCATGCTAACTTTTGCAGGTTCGATCCTCAAATGAAACCAAAAAATTATAAGATCTGCAAATATTTGTTTCAAGGCTGGATGCTATTTAACTTTTATGCTTACAAAACTTTACACAACGGACTCAAAGTATTTGCTACCGCGGCTATATACATAGTATCCCGTGTATCTAAGTGTCAATGTGTATCCGTGTATCCGTATAGTTTGATGGCCACGACACAGGCTGTGCCTAGTGTGGCTGTCACAGTAAATGTTAATATATGTGTAACTTACCTGAAATAAACATTATTATTATTATTATTAACTCTATTATCATTAATTCATAATTAACGAGGTGTCGCTATTTCATTGTACTTATCACATTATTTCTAATTTAACTTATCCAACCGAGGTAACATAACAAGCCGTGAACACTACTTATTTGTATTTTACTTTTATTCTCACGCCATCTTTAATATAACCTAACAAATAATACCAACAAGAAATATATGTACTTACCTACATCTATATTTACAAAAGTTATAAGCGATTTGCACGTAGGCGCAGCGGTCAAAAGTCGCGGACGCGTGGGATCTTCGGTCGGGTCCCTGTTTGACATCGGCTTGCGTCACTTCACCCAGCGTTAGGCCTCTTTCCCACGCTATCCCTAAATGACATTGTTTAGGTAAAGGTCTGTTCGTTAATATAAAGTAAAGTAGATATTCAAAGACGTTTATAAGATGCACTTTGTGCGCAATTATGGAAGTAGGTATGAATTTTTATGTACTGGATGACGTACTTACGGAAAATCCAAACGATATGCAAAAATATTGATTTTAATATCAAGATATTTACCATAACTCATATTATAATCATCATGAATATAAAAGGTCTTATTTTATATGAAATTTAATTGTACCTACATTCTACTCATGACATGTATTTTCTGATGGCATATATATTATTCAATTGCACAGATAGCCCAGTGGTTTTTCACTGGTACCAGTGCGCTGAGGGTTATGAGTGCGAACGCTGGATTGCATCAAAGTCAAAGTCATTTTTTTAAAGACAAATATATGTAGTTAGTATTGAAAGTTACCCGACACACATACATTTTTAGAAAAGATTATTCTTGTATTTCGGCGGATCTTTGTTGAGACTTCAACAAAATAAATATATAACTAATATTTACTATTGGACATAACACGTCCGCACCAGTGCTCTCTTTTCGAAAAAAACTATATTGAACGAGTCCAAAATATCGATGCTAAAATATTGAGTTGATAAAAATGACTTTATTTTACTTCTTATACATATTATATTGTCCAAAAGCTAGAGCACATATTTTAAGGAGATATTAAATATATTTGGACTATACAAGATGGCGGACAGCGGATGGTGTTAGCATAATTCTGCATAGTTTATTATTCGCGACAGACATAATAAGCCGCTAACGCGCTGACCTGCGCCCACGCAGCCATGTTTAGACACGGTCGTGTTGCATGTTGACTGTTAGGCAGATTGCACGAGGCCCACTTGTCTAGGTTCTGAACTTAGGTGAGATAATGATACGTATGGTAGTTCTTGGGGTTACCGCCACCGGTAATTTACTCATTATTTTGCAGTAAACTCAAATATGTTAATCAAAAATCTATTTATTTCAAAAGAGTGGTCACATGTCTTAAGAGGACCGCTGTCTGGGCAATAGATCTAGGCCAAACCCAAACACGATACTCAAATAATACACTATTATACAACATATCAAATTAAAGAATAGAAGATAAAAGTAAGAGGATTGTGTGTGTCATTACTATGGCAAAAGCAAGAAGATAGTTCACTAACCAATATAATGAGAAGGCATGAATTTAGAAGTGCCAAGAACAGGCAGGTTTACACTAGAACATTAGAGATGGATTACGGTTATTTATTAATATATAAATTTGATTAAAATTAGTATATTACATATCAGTTTTTGTTTAAAGTAAGTAGATCATATAGGCTTTATGATGAAAAAACGAAAAGCTTAACAGCAATTTGAAGGTTCTTATAATCCAGTTAAAGATCTCGTCGCAAAAGTGTAATTTGGAGTAAAGAATTGCATTTTTTATACGCTATGTAAATTGCAATAATATATTTTCCTTTAAATATGGTACTTACATTTGTATAAACAATTTTAAACAAACACACATACCAGTCGCATATCGTTTGCGACAAATCGCGGACAATTATAATTTACTAGTCTGAGTTGTGTAGGCGGCCGCACCGCATTCAGATCTTAATGTGGTCTAAACTGTCCAGTGCCTTCCAACCTTTATGTCTACTTAAAATATAGTCACTGATTTGCGACTTTAGTGTTATCAAATTTTGCCCAGTTGTTTTTATATTTGCCTTAAATGGTCACTAGAATAAGACTAGTCTTGTGGACTATTATTTTTGCCAACAATTTGAAAGCCAAATGTTGACCTAAGGTTTTCTTCAAGGTGACATTCTAGGACCGCAATTAAAAGGCCAGTCATTTGGATTGATAATATACCGTCAACTTGTCAAGCGAACGGTAATATCATTTACATTTATTTAAAAGGTTTATTTTCTTGTGATCGTAGAATAATTAGAAACTTTTGTGAAATGTAATTGCAGGCATATTTGACAAGCATATAGCTGAAGATAAATTTACTTATGTATAATTTAGAAATAAAATGTCTTAAAATTTTGAGCATCGATGATCGTTGTTAGTAATGCGAAGTCAACTAAAAAACATAGAGTGTGCTAAAACAAAATTGACACAGGCTTTATGTACAATTATAATACTTATTTATTTCTCTCGAAAGATACATACATAAGTGTTTATGTAATTGTGATACTGGGTACACAGTAAAACGCAGCCTCTCTCCACAAATATCAACACAAAGCCATCCTAACTGCCTAGCCATTACGCGTTTACCAACACAAGTGATAATAAAGCTAAAACATTATCGCCTACGACCGGCAGTATACTAACGACGTAGGTCGCCTACAACTAACAGTGCATACAATATAGTTGGTGTTTACAGCGCATGCGCATTGATTCACGCGATGACGTCAGAGTGCACTCGCGGGCCAAATGTCATGCCCGCGGCCCACGTGCGCGCTGTGACGCGAAGGTGCGCAGGGCTGGCGCGACAAGCATTATTTCTATTTATTTAATTTCCCTATTAACCTTTTCAACGCAGTAGTCACATTTATCATTTTGTCGATGTATTTAAAGTTTATCCCCAGCTGTGGGTCAATTATATTTATAATAACTTATTATAATTTTGGATTAACGAGTTTCGCTATACTTATTGGTTAAAAATCTGATTGATGATTTTTAGGGCTCACGATTTATTTGCTTAGAAATAACCGAATCACCCGCAACTATTAAAAAATTAAGCCACTTAAATATCACTGTTTTCTTGCCACAATAAAAATATTTGCTAACATAGTAATCTATCCATTGAGACGTTCGATCTGTTTCTTAAATTATTTATATTACTACTTTGCAAAGCGCGTAACTTATTTTTATATATTACTAGCTTTTGCGCGCGGTTCCGCCCGCGTGGTACTTACATCAATAAAAAGTAGCCTATGTCTTTTCTCAGGTTTTAAACTATATCTGTACCAAATTTCATCTAAATCTGTTGAGTGGTTTAACCGTGAAAAGGTAACAGACCGACAGACTGACAGAGTTACTTTCGAATTTATAATATTAGTAAGGAAGTAAGGATTATAATTCATTTTAAATATAATTGTAAAAGTACTTAGCTAATTCTTTTTAATTATGTTTTCTATTGGGTCAGCCCTACAGAATCACCTAAACTCCATAAACGATCATCGTGTAGGATTTGAGGATGGAAATTGAGATGTTTCTTTTTAGATATTTCGTTGTTTTGGATTAGTGAGTCAGATGTTATGTGTTCACTATTATGCCTTTTGAATCATTTTTACAGTTATCTTAATGGTGGGTGACGTGAGCTTATATTTTACATTTGTCCTTTAAAGGTTATCTATAATAATCGGTATTTATTTTATTTAATATTTAATAGATCGCCTTTATAAGTGGTCAGTATTTTGCAGGTTTATAAGTCAATAAATTTTCTTCTATCTTGTGTTCTCTATTATCATAATAAAATGTATAACTTCTATGAAAGTGCTGTTGCATTCATAGGTTATTTTACTTATAGGTTAATAACTTATTACATATACAACGACTGCTTCTTCGATCCCGTGGCATGAGTTTGCATAAGATCGTGAGGTGTCGTGTTCGATTCCTGGTCAAAGCTCTCTCTAGTAGTCAGTCTGGAAGTAGGTGGGCGACAAAAACCTCTATTGCATGGGGCTTAAAAAAGATAGTAAGCGAAAATTAAATAAAGGTACAGTTATCATTATTCTGCCAGCCCTACATTCTTATAAATTTAGTTCGTTATTTCTACATTCCATCTAAGCAATATTAATTACTCACATCTACCGAATGCAGTTTATTGTTATGTTATTAAGAATTAAATGAAATAAACTCTCACAAAGATTTTATCATAACAACAATTTACGTCATTAGTGGCGCTTTAGCTTACACAATGTTTTACAAGTAATGTAAGAAAAAAAATTGCCGTCCGCAAAAATAACTCAGCAATATTTATGATTGTCATACGACCGTGATTAAACAAACTCTTACAAATTGTTGCATATCATGTTTACTTTCTTTCTTTTATGAGTCCAGCTTTAATTATCTCTAGCAATACTCTGTTACTGCAGTTTGGCTGAATCTCGGTCTTTCGAGTATTAGTTTTACTACTCTGGCTTTGATTTGCGACGTGGAAGACTAAGGGCCTGTCCCACCACCTCCAAATAGCATTTATCTGTATGATAAAAATCTCGCCATCTCTCTTCTTTAACCTAACAAGAGTGAGACAGCATGCAATTTATCTTTCAGATAACTTTTACATTATAGTTGTGAAACTGGCCATAAGGATAGAATACTGCGTTGATATAAGTGAGGAAATAAAAACAAAACAATAATAGGAACTAACGGTACTTTTAAATTACAACAAAGATAACACACAAGTTTCAGTAGTAATAACTGAAACTACTATCTGTATTGTATTTTAAAAGTACCCTACTCGCTACTATTAATGCACTAAGTATTCAAGGTTCAATCCCCAAATACTTGTGCCGGCGTTAATAGTAAATATATGCACAACGCCTATACGTTACAGGGACTTTATCAATTGCGAGAACTGGAAGATAGTGTTATAATGAATATAAACTCTTCCTTTATTTCATCTATGGATTACATAGAGTTTAGTCTTGTTCGAGCAACTCTCGACGCTCCGAGGTGAACACCTAAAAAGCAAACTTGTATGTTACTCTGTCTGTAATACATGGCGCCGGTTTAATCATCTGCAATATTTTAGCATGGTGTACGAGTTGTACATATTATTAAAAAAAGTATTTTAATAATTGTATCTGTAAAACATGAGATTATGTAATTAGTATTTATCTTAAACGGTCGCAGATAAGATGCATACCTAATTGTACCTTGGCTCTATACATCGTACCTGTGCCTCTTGACCGCACGCGAGCTACCGCATTATCTGCGAGGGTCGTCGCCCGCACATTATCGGGATTGACTGCGTTTTAGAAAATTAATGCACTTTTCATATATCGGTAGCACATTGTGGTCTGATTCACCTTTTTCAATTTAGGAGGTAATTAAATTGGCACCCTGTATATAAATTATATCAAAGCCACGTAATAAATCCCGAGCCTTAAATCGATCAACAACACTGACATTTCAGTGGAAAAATGTCCAACGTATCACATGCACTTAAATCTCAATCTGACGGCCTAACTTCTCGGAAATGCGCCGGAGCACCTTGACATTCGCGTGTCAAATGTCAACAGGCCATTGACCCCACGCGTGATAGTTCAACGGAGATTACTGGACGGTTTATTTTGTTTTTTTATTACTTTCGATGTGAAATTAATCTTTATTTAATCATGGAATTTCAATAGCGTGTGAAGTTTAACGATAATTACGTACAAGAAAGAATGTTTATGTACAAGGATTGCATATTATGACACTTCGTCACTACCTTGAAACAATGTAAATATATGTATGGCGCAGTGATTTAAATGATTATAAAATGCTACTTCAATGACTGTTTTAGAAAAGTGTGTGATTCACATATAGTTTTCTGATTTAAAATGTCCTTTGCATTACTTGTTTGAACTTACCTTTAGCTGAATGTAACACGGGGATTATATAACAAATATAATAAGCTCGTCAGTTGTCTTTAAAAACCAACCACAATATCACCATTGTCATATTTCGAAGTACTATTTACTTACATCGTAATAATCGAAAGTAAAGGGTAGTGACGGGTGACGATTGCTTCACGAGAAGAGTCGCTCTGATCTTATCTTATAAATAAGTTTAAAATATGATTATATACAAAGGCTGGCCTTTATTCTTATCGTTACGCGTAATTTACGTGTAACCGTATTTTGCCTTTTAAAGATTTGGTATTAATAATTTTATGTTGATTGTAGCCTATTCGATGACAGTTCCGATAAATGTATACCCGACCCCAGCTTTTATGATCATGCTATCTCTGATCCAGTGTCAGGTAATATTTTGGACTACCAAAAAGGGCTACCCGAGTAATTAACAAATTTCACGAAATTCTGTACAGAGCAAATTCTAAGAAAAAATATATTTACAGTAGCCAGTTATAAGGAACATAGCTTGCCCCCTCAACTGAGCACCTGGATTGCAAGTTTCCTGCAGAAGCGTCGTATTCGGGTCCTTTGCGACGGTCGCGCTTCCAAATTTATGCAGGTCAATGCAGGAGTGCCTCAGGGTTCTGTCTTATCCCCTACGCTCTTTCTTTTGCATATCAATGATATGTTGAATCTCGGCAACATACATTGTTATGCGGACGACAGTACCGTGCATGGGCGATATCTCGGACATCCTGGGGCCAAACAGACTGAGGTTGAGGGGAAAAGGCAGAATCTTGTCGTTGAACTTGACCAGACCTTGGACCGCATCTATGAATGGGGTGCCAAGAACTTGGTCGAGTTCAACGCCAAGAAGACCCAGGCATGCGCGTTCTCAACAAAAAAGTCTCCGTTCCTTCCCCTTCCTTCTCTGAAGAACACTCCACTGGTGATACGTGACAGTCTCTCCATCTTAGGTATGGATCTTTGCCGCTCCCTTAATCAGAAAACCTATATCGAGAGCGTCATTAAGCAAGCTTCGCGAAAACTCGGAGTTCTGAACAGGGTGAGGCGGTTCTTCACGCCTGGGCAACTGTGCCTATTGTATAAGGCACAAGTGCGCCCTTGCGTGGAGTACTGTTCTCATCTTTGGGATGGCTCCGCGCAGTACTTGCTGGACGCTCTCGACCGGTTACAGCGGCGGGCTGTCCGTATCATCGGAGATCCAGAGGTCACGAGTTCACTGGAACCTCTGCAACTCCGTAGGGACATTGCCTCATTGGCATGTTTCTACAGAATATACCACGGGGAGTGTTCTGAAGAGTTATTCCACCTTATCCCGCCCTCCCCTTTCCTATCCAGAACAACGCGTACTGGGCTCAGATGCCATCCTTACACGGTAGAGTCGATTAGAGCGCGTACCAAAAAGTTTGGGTCCTCATATCTCTGCCGAACGACCAAGGCATGGAATTCTCTGCCAAAGCACGTGTTTCCTTCTTCCTTCAATCCTGGGTTCTTTAAGCGGGGCGTGAAAAAGCATCTTCTCAGGCCGTCAAAGTAGAGACCTCAACATCGCCTCGGCTACTGTGGGGGCGATGTGGAGGCCACTGCTCTTAGACCACACGACTGCTTACCATCAGGTGGAGTGTGGTCATTTTGACGAGCAAAATAAAAAAATAATAAAAAAAATTAATTAATGTTATAATAAAGGATATACCTAATGTTAACACGAAAAAGTTGATGCCTTCTAAAAATGTATGTCTATGCTTATATTACAAAGCAATATTCAAAATTGAAGTATTAATATATTTAATATGGAATATATAGAGCTATCTTAATTCGATAATAGATTACGTTGAAGATAGAAACCCTTAAAGGCAATAATAACATAAAGATAATGTTGGACTTAGTTTACAGTATTCTACTGATTTACTTTTAAACAAACGGTTTATGTCGGGCTCTATTCAAATATAAAAAAAAATAACTCTTTGTCGAACCGACATGCCACCCATTTTTTGTGTAGTCTAATGAATATATAAGTATAATAATTATACTACTGTTTAATTGTGAAGTCAAACATCGCAAACATCCAAGTGCGCATGAGTTTGCAACTTGCTCAAAATAAATCTTGTATTTGAGCAGTATGATGAAATATAATATTAATACCTTATGTTCTGACTTCCTTGTACATAAACGTAAGTGCTAATGAATGTCTCTCGCAAAATCAGTTTCCGAGTCGACCAAAGCAGCTCTTACATCTCAGGCAAATCATACTAGTAGCCGAGGTACTGTATGATTTGCGAATGTGATACATCTCGTATTCCACATATAAACGAGTTTTGATGCATGATTGTGCTTTCTAGGGCCTTTATTACCTTATTTGATGTTCTCATGCCGTCCAATATCACAGTTTATAGAAGCAGACCATATTTGTAAAAACCTGATTCAATTTTATCTTAAACTATAGCACTGATAAGTAAAGAGATCCCAAAAATGTCGAAATACAAAATACCAATCGTTTAGTGAGATATTTAAGAAGTGTAGAAAAAGGTCAAAATTATAAAATATAGTGTGACAAATTGTCACTTATGTAAATGTTGTACTATTTAAGATAAAACTACCATTGCTTGTCACGTCCTGATTGTAAATTGCGTATAAATTATTTAGGCAGTTGTATTGAACTTCTCTTAAAAGGTGAACCAGTTTTTACAATATCTGCTATTTGAATATAAAATGCCTATAGACTTTTTACAGTATGCGTAACGTTAGCGACATGATACCGATATATTTTATATTAATTACTCTATTATTTTTTAGCTGAAGAGTAGCGAAATTGTCGAAACGATTTATTTGTCACTTAGATTTCGTTGTTGGTCCTCCATTTTCGTATGAAGTCAAACATTTGTATCATTTACAGATAGTTTCCGTATTTGATATTTGTGTCTCTGATTTGTAAGATACCAAAACTGGCGGTGATAATTACGTCCATATATATTACCATACTGCAATGCAGCATAGCGCTAAAATTCGTCTCAATCGAGTAAAAATATCTCGTTGGTCTCATGGCATATTGACTTATATTTGCGTGTGATATTTGTATATATTAGGATAGAAAAAGGGAAAAAGAAAAATAGGGTTCGATTTTTAGGTCGAGCTAAGCGTTATTGTATTTTCTTTAAGGTAAATTTTAATAGTTGCACGGGGTTTGGCAAGTTGTCCGGTAGATAACAGGCTTGTCATTATTTACAGAGGATTTAAAAACGTAGCTAGCAAAATAAAATTTAACAGAAAAATTACCTTTCTTTTTTCATTTTATTAAAAGATTGCTTATGTCCAGCAGTGGACTGCAATAGGCTGAAATGATGATGATGATGAAAAGATTGCTAAGAATCAGGGTTGCACTAGTATTCTTGTTAACTCCTCCTGGTAAGACAATATGCTTGTCTTAGGAGTGTAGGACTTAAACGCATTGGTAGTCATTCGAAAAAGTTGCAAAGCTGCTTATGCTCGGTGCAATAGTCCGCGAGCCATGTAGGCCGCGCCGTCTATGTTTATGTATACTCTATATTCATACTTGTTTTCAGCTGCAGACTGTTAATATGAGGTACCATTATTGGCTGTAATGTTCTGCCAGATCACGTATAAGCAAGTGATTAATACGATCAAGATGACACAAGTTATTATTGTAACCTTTACGTTAATAACGTTGTCTTCCATAGCGTTGATGGTTTGCTTAATTAGGCATTCTTATTCGTATCGATACTTACCTAAGTTCGTCGGTACAGTGTAATTCATATACAGAATGTAACAAAAAGGTGTGGTCATATTTTAGGATCATAATGTATACCTGATTGATGATAGAATTATCTATATGCCATACCCCGGGTATAAAATAAATTATTTTAAATGCTTTTCATCGCTATCAAAATTGCATCTGGTCTATTTCGAGTTATTTGCCGCGGGTTCCATTGGACTATATTATATGATGCGTAGATGTGACCATACCCTACGCTGTACAATAAAATTATAGAACTGAATCGCCTATTTATATTTTATCACGCCAGCAATGTTTTGTTTAGATATAATTTTGGTGTCGCGTGGATGTTAACCTTTTATTTAATGGATGGCTAATAAGGCTTGCGACCGCCTAATGATTAGCGTTTACTGTAACCGCTTCGTATGGCAGAGGTATCACTCACGCGTCATTATTCAAAAGGAATAAAAGATGAGATTTAAGCTATGATAAGCTATATATGAGGTTTCGGATAACATTGAACTATGGGATATTTCGGATAACATAACTGAGGACGAGCTGTTTGGGTATCACATAATATTTTAATCCATGCTGATATGGAACGTACAATATGTAGATACCTAATGTAAAAACCACAGAATAATAACTAAAGATAAGTCATTATTCTAAGGCTAGGTAAACGGATGAAACAATTTTTCTGTAAGAAGAAATAACCCTGACCATATTTTTATTTATTAGTATTATTAATTAACGGGGTATCCTTTTTATTGTCCCTTAATATTTACGACATCAGTTATTGTTATGTTATTTTTTTTTAATTAGTAAAATATTAAGATTGTGTCGGGTGGTTAACATATGACTATCTGAAACAATTTCACGACAAAAATCGATACATTAATTTCTCCAAAAACATAAATCTAATAAAAAAGAAATATGGTCAGGGTTATTCTATATCACCAGTAGATTGCGTGGTTAAAAGGAATTACACGATTTCAAAATCAACCTGTATATTCAGTCACTATCTTTAAGAAGAATCCCGCATTAGTTATAATTCATGTTTACTGTGGGATTTTGCAAACATAACGTATACATATACTTATATACAAGGGATAAAAAGAAGACCCAGAACAACTATATTTATTTATTTATTTAAGGCACACCAACTATATATTTACAAACAATGTGTTACATTTAATATCGTTAATCCTAAATACAGCTTAAATATATCACTTAAAGGTGTACACATCACTCACATTTCGAAATTTTACATAAATGCAATGTGGTACACACAAATATTTCGATTTGAGGATCAAACGCACAACACTCGGTGCAGCGCCAGTGGGGTGAGGCAACTACTAAACGACTACGCCACGCGCCACGCGTTCAGTCAACTGCGCTTTTGAGGTTGTCAGTTAGTGTTAAAATCGTATCGTAACGTAGACGGAGAAAACTATAGACGAATAGTGCGCGTGGCCACATGAGATAGAACGATTCATAAAGAAGTGTTGCCACCCATGTACGCTACTTAATTTACTATGTTAGTTTGTAGGATTACGGTCAATAAGTACCTAATACACAAACTATATAAAAACTTTGTTTATTATTATTTTAAAACATTTAAACATTTTATTTAAAAAAATTAAAACTTTGTCATCATATAGAAAACTGCAAAGTAATAGATATTTTAGTTTTATTAATCGCTTTGTGTAATTATAATTAATTCATAACATTATCTAAATGTGATTTGAAATTGATGGCTCACGCAATACTAGACATCATAATCAAATATAACTCCCACAACAATTGTGGGAGAATAAACAACTAGAATGCGGCAACACTGAAATTTGAGGTTATGAATGATTTGATTTCATATTTTGGCTACTAAATCGATTATTTTGTACTTGACGTGAATCTATGTGTGTAAGACACAATCAATTAAAACATTAATTAGCTAAAATTGGCTTATACTTACGAGTGGAAGGACACTTTTACATCCTAATACACTACAACGAACCAAAATTATTGTCTTTAATATATATGAATAACCAGTTCACTGAGTGTTTCCTTATGTAATTTTCACAATAATTGTGCACTTTTATTGAAATTGAACAAAAATTAACGCTAAAACGTAAGCAAGCGACTCTCAACTGTCAAATTTGTTTAGCACAGTACTGTGCTGACCTTGAAAAAACCGGCACGCAACGCGAGACAGAAAATATTCTCATGCTGTCTCGTTTCTATACACGTCAAATTCATAACTCCTTCTTACTCTTGTGTGAATGAAACAGATGCTATCAATTAGTCTATAGTTTTCTCCGTCTACGTATCGTAAGGAGTAAAAATGAACACTATCAGTTTACAGTAACGGGAAGCAATTGTGTAACATGTTAGTTCGCTTGCTTTTAGTGTAAGCCACAATTATTCTAAAGCCTGTAATCTGCATCCTTGTTTCTTGAAGTGCAATAATGTTGCGGTAGCTTTGCTTTAAGTGCTCTAACTTACTATTATCAGGGTAGCCGGCTTTCGTCGAGTTAGGTGCCAGTTTAACTAATGTTAAACGGTGGTAGGTAAGATATCGGAATTGCGATCATAGCACTTTTTTGCCGAAGTTATGTTTAGCACATGTATTAAGCTTCATTTTAGAGGTAACTTAGAATACTAGTAATAAGCGACATTTTTTAAAATCGTATTTTATTAAATAACTACAATAAGAGTTTTATAACAAAGATTTTAAATTGCTTTCGTTTTTATTATAAAGTGTACATTTACACACAATGCGAAGCCTGACGAATCTTTTAAAGGGATAGGAAGGTACAGGACATATTGCCTCAGTTATATACCGATACCATACAATAAGGAGCTTATCGAGTTCTTGCTGCGAAGAATTACAAGTCTTAAACCAGTGGTCGAACAAGGCAGCCATAAGCAATTTCAATTAATATAAATACATTTTCCTCAACAGATGAACTTTATCTTCGACATATAATAAAGTCTGTATGTATCGTATAGCTCAACACAAAACGACTATTTACGATCTGTTCGTGCCAACAAGTAAGTACAGGTGTATTGCTGTATTCAATAAGCCCATTGTAAATTAGTCCTTAGTTGAGGTTACGCCTGCGTGCTGAACAGCGCACGATGTATCGCCGGTAACCATATAAAGTTACCATATTTATCGCGAATAATGGGATATATATTTACAGGGACTTTCCTTTATTTTATTTAAAATCCGTAAAGAGATAATCCCTGTCCTTCACGGACAACAACAACAGTTTACAACAGTTGTGTTGCCCATTTCGGGGATTCAATCCGCTTTGGTGATAGCGAGGTGTTAAATTAATGCGTTATATATATAGCATATCATTATACATTGTAATACTTAAATATACGTAAATACGTAACAATATAATTCTTACTGATTATTATCAATATACATTTTAAATAATCAAATATAACATCGCGTCTTCTTATGGAGACTAAAGTTTATCACTGGCACCATAGATTCAATATCAGGGTACGTATTTATTGATATCTAGCCTATCTAGAGCTCTCCGTGTAATAATATCTGATCTCGGAAATTACCAGGTCACACGCGTAATAATCACTTCAATAAGTAATATGATATCACTACTGAATGAAGTAAACAGTCAAAAGACAAAAAATCGGTTAATGACTTTGTCCTCAAATCCTTGCTAACATATTCACCCTCTACATAGAACCATCAGTTCGTAGCAGTGCGTTTCGATTGTTTCATTACACAATGTGTGGTTACTAGCTCGTACAGTTACCGAGCCGGCCACACTCCCCGATTCGTATATATTGAGTTATCAAATACTTCGCTATGGAAAACAGAAATCTTGAAATTGTATTTTGTATTAAGCGTTTGAACGTCAAGTGGCGGCGTAAATAAAAATGCTATCCATGCTATTTATTTATTTTTCGTGGAAGACCAACAGCGTTATCACTTTTTTGATACAAAAATATTACGTAGGTAATATGCAAGTAGATAATATAAGCGTTTACGTAAGTAAAGTGTAATATACTTAAAGTCCGAAAAACTCTTTTAGTCAAATGCTTGGCAATTAAGCCGATGAAGTGGATGTTTTCAGATTATAAAGTCTCTATACAGGTATGCAATTGACTATAAAAATAGTACAAACAGGTGTGCTTAGCCCCGAAAAGGAGCTGTTCTTCAAAAAAAAGAACTGATGTTCTTGCGTATACACCGATAAAAATTTATTTGATCAGGAAATTGGCCTATATTCAGCAATATACGTTGCTTTTATGGAAACGTCATCAGATAAACGAAGTTGCCTCAAATCAAGAAAATCATAGCTACTACTTCACTTTCCGTGAATGCACAACATCTATAAATTCTATCGTTGTTTTGGATTCTATATTCTAAACTGTTGTCCTATCCCCAAGTCTTAAACAGATAGCCCAAATATCTCCATGATTCAAATAGGAATTTGTATGTAAACAATTTTGGTCGGTTGTTTGACAAAACATATTGACATAATTGTTACCGTGTGTGGCCAACATGCCAAAACAAGTTACCAAATAAGATAACAAACATGAGGTAATACCTGCATCAATGATCCAATGTTATGGCCAAACTTGTTTGGTAAATATTCGAAACGTCACGCCAATTGATGTAATTGGCAGTGAGGTCAATGCTGCGATTGGTTCGTTTCTTCTAAATATCGTATGCATTACTAGTGAAATTGATGATTAGCACTCAATCTTCTGGTATCTCCTTTTTACGGACTAATCGCACCCATAGTCTTATACAGTAACTAGGCTATAAGCGGTCTTCAGCAGATGCAACTAAAGACACACTCGGACAGTTCCTTGGCAAGTTAAAAGTTCTTGGAATCCGTAATAAATGTATTAAAAAGTACATACTCATCTGTTGGTGTAGTTAAAAATAATTTCACTGCTTATTACATATATTCACTTAGGTACATGTACAATTTGTAGAGTGAGATATGGACTATTGACTGATTTGTGATCAAAGTCACAGTCCCAAATATTATCTTTGTTAAGATATTCTCAGAAAAGTAGAAACCTTTAAAGTATTATCTGTATAAAGATATCAATTCATTCAGACCTAAGCGATGCAGATCAAGAGGCAATGATTGACATTGTTGTTTATTGAAAACGACAATGTCAATCATTGCATACGACGGCATGTTTCTGATACAACACGCCTTACTACTAACCATTATTATAGATTTTAAACTTTATGTAATTTTATTAAAGTTTGCATTTTTTTACTACAGCAAACTTACTTGTTACAGGATAGGAAATGAATGTATGTATATCCAAAACCAAAATCATTTTTTTAGCGTAGCTGTATATAAGCATACTTAATTACTATTACCTAATTTTTTTTTAATACCACGTTTATTAATTTTATTTAAATTAATAACTAAATTTTTGGCACCATTTCTTATATAAAGAATTTGTGACGTAATAACTTATGTCACTATTACTTAGTCTTTATAATCTTATTGAAACATTATTCAAAAAAATATTGCTTTATTAAAACTGCAATGATAGCAACAGAATTTGAACCTTAATTCCCACGCCAAAACTTATATCGATCAGTTACCACATATGACACTCGTTATCTCCAAGTACGCGGATGATCAGCCACATCTAGTGTTACATAAGTAATGAATCAAAGGAGAACGACCTCGTCGGTGACAACCGCTCGATCATTGCTCCACGCATTGTTCCGATATAGGTGTAACCTTTGGGGTGCGTGGGCGCACGCCCGCCCTGGGCGTGACCTGGACATAGATCAATGGATCCTGTTTGTGCCTATTGCATTATGTGCATACATCATCGCAGCACCATTTGCTCGAGAGGCTTATTTTCATAACTATAAAGGTGCGAGAGAAAGGCTACAGGGTAACTGTAAATTATTCACGCCTGAGTTTTAGTAATAATCTCAAGCACAGGATTATTTGTATTCAAAATAAATTACCGTGGTGATAGTGAGAAACTCGTATGTCATATCTAACTTTTGAAACTTCAGCAGCTTAACGGATAAGACAAAGGAGAGATCAGACTTGCGAACGAAAAGTCGTGGGTTCTAATACCACCCATTGCACTATCGAATTGAACCCACTCCTAACACAAGCATATTAGCTTAGCTAAAGGTGTGAACAAGAATACTTAATTAGTAATTTGTTACCCAAATGTAAACTTTTAGAGAAAATCTAGATACATTTGCCAGTGCTATGAACTCACCTTAAACTTTCAGATCTAATGTAGAAGCAAACTGTTACACACCCTTCTAATTCTGTCTAGCCGTATTAATCCCAAACGTGTCGTATGCTAGTCCGATTAGCTATTGTCATATATCAAATTTAAACACATCATTATGCGTTTAAGGGTCGTCAATTATATCATTTTATCAAGTCAAAGCTTTACATGTTTATCACTGACCATTGTAATTTGTTGCTGAGATATATATACTAGGAGTATGGTTTAAAACAACCAAAGAAACAAAACATGAATATCGACAGCCGTAACTAACCAAATTAGTGCCTACCTTATCCCGTCCACCGCCTACAGGTTAATGTGTATCACAATAAATTCACTTGTCGTATCTGCCATAATAAAGTCACTCTTTGGTGAAGCGGAGCTTAGGTGCGCGTGGGCAGAATAATGAAGACATTTGTCGCACGTGCATAGATGTGTTATCCCTCTTGTATTTGGATAGCTTACATATCAAAATCCGAAGGTTCGTTATCAATAAATATGAAACTTAAAGTTATCGATTCAAAAGGTACCTGTGATATAATTATTTTCTAAAAATATATTTTTCTGACGTGCTGATTTTAAAGTTTAACTTCGCAAATTTATTGGTATTTATATGTATATTTATAGATATTAAATTTGCCTGAAGTATATAAGTAAAGCTAAAGTTGCATTTATTAATTAAAAAATATGGGTTACCAGGGATAGTCCTAACTGTAGTGTTTCTAGCTAAACTTTAATCCTACATACATCTAAACTAAACTCAAGACCTGACATGACTACGCTTATTCCAACATAAGCACTAGAAATCGTGAAGATTTAATAAGTTTTTATTTTCGGGGTTTTGATATCTTCTTCTTTGGGTAACACATTAAGTCATTACTTTAAAGATCTCGAAATTGAAACTTGGATTCAAATTGTTTTTATTGACAAAAAGTGTCAAGTGACGGCCCCACACGGTTTTAGGAACACACATTTTTTACTCTATCTATGAATGGGAGCGACATAAATATGCCTATTGGATGTATAGATATTGGCAGCATAATCTTCGTATAATAAAATTTTATGCTCTATATAGTAACATATTAGATTTTATGGAGAATTTTACGTATTGTTTACACGATATATGGTAAGATATCGAATCCATTTGAAGTTATCGATTATATTTTACTTGCATATAACATTAACTTAAATCCCTATATCTATTTATACAAGCTGATTCGTGGCGTGATCGTGTAGGTGAATAAAAAGTATATTATGTTCTTTACTACTAGTGTTTAAATTAACATAATATATAGATCAAGCAAGACCAATAGTGTCAATAGACCTTTTCGAAAATATATTTACCTAAATATTTACATATTATATGAAGCTGCGATAGCGGATGTTCATGCACATGATTTATGACTGAAAAGGTTTAAGAAACATTATTACCTTATACAATATAAGTAAACTCTGTTTTGACACAAGAAATTTTAATTATATTATTATCTACTAGTGGAGGATATTTATAGGGATTAATAATGTGGCAGGCAGTGCGTATGCTTTGTTTGTAGGTAAACACACACATACACACATATACACAAAGTTACTGTACATACATACATACAGCAATGAGAATAATTTACGTTGTAGCTTAACTGCCTGGTAGGTGTGTATTATTCACTATAGTATAGGTATATCATATTTATTTATTAAAGATAAGTTTGGCAATATTTCGGTATCCGAGTTAAGTTTTATGACAAATGAGTTAGACCTTTTTAGCTTTGCCATCCGAAGAACGTATGTTGGATTAACACTTTTGCCATTCGGCGGGGTCGCGACCGCATGTGCAAGTGATACGCGCGGCCCCGCCGATAGTGGTTTTGTCGAGGAACACTGTGGTAGGTTTAGTCGGTATTCCGGGAGATACATTATTTTTATTCCATCTTTCTATTTTACCCCGGCGAGTCCGACATAACCCCTCCGCCCGCCCCCGCGGAGGGGTACGCGTCAATGCATACCACCATGCAGAAAAAAAAAACACTTTTGCCATGTATAACACATACACATAGCCCAATTACTAGACTTACACCATAATATATATGATTATATGCAATTAAGTATAAGACAATACGACCCCGGAAGCAATATCCATTGATTTTTAACATGGGTTACGTAAAGTGCAGTAGGTATTTACGTCATATGGAGCGGCGGGTATCCATTTTAATGCGACATAATCGAGATTTCACTTATTTGGAGCAAAATCAAGCGATTGTGAACGGTGAAAGGTGGCGATGGTATCGGCTTGTTACTTTCAACCGTCTTTGTTTTGACCGTAAATATTATACTACAACGGTGGCCCGCCACTTTGTGGAAAGTTTATTTTATGCTATTATAGATCGCGCAGTATCATTAAAAGGGGACTCTCTATTTTTATAAAGTTGATTTTACTAGAGCGTATTAGAGTCAAAACGTTCAGTATTTTCTTTAAAAGTACTAAATTTCATGTTTCTAAAAAAATAATCTTTATATGTAAAATATTTCTTTGTTTTAGGCATATATGCTTCAAGTACAAAATGCATTACGTCTGTATATCCTAAAACGATTGAGCAGATTTAACCCATTCATCCCTTTTATCAGTTCTGTTTATGGAACGAAACTATTGCCATCCACCAGACACAGGGCCTTAACTATCACCTTTTAAAGCATTATTATCGCATGCACGAGAAGAGACAGCACGTTATGCGTTCTCGCGCATGCAATAACAATGCCTTAAGAAATACTGGTTAAGAACCTGTCTAATTAAACTGCCGCAAAAAAAAAACAGGGTATCAAAATTCATAATATCATAGGCTATCATCTGTGTTAGCCTTACGTCACTGAACTAAGAGGGATTTATTTTTTAAAATTGATCTGTGTCTATGAAATAGGTGGCCTTAGCTTTGACGAGCATAATCTAAATTAGTTGGTCTATGACTCTAATCGTAAAAAGAAAATCCAGTTCATGACTCATAGGCCTCCTAACATATATTATATTCCAGCTTTAGAAAATAGCGTCTACAAACAGATAGCTTACGCACATAAAGTCTACTACATTTGTCGTTACAAACTGATGGTGTTAAAACCCGAACTAGTTCCCGGCTATCTCAGTGAGGGACAAATGGAATGCTCCAACGACTTATATCGTCAAACAATGGCCCTGTAGGCGAACTGGATGTCTCAGAATACTTTGTTGTACCTACACGATGTTCCTGACGATCAGGCTGATACAAAATGTTGTTCAATACTTACTTGAGATTTTGAATCGATTTATTTAATAGTTACGCTAGCTGTCTTTGGTGGGGGAATCTTGGCAATAGAATGTTTTAGTCAGCTTAGACATTCGAAATCGATTGCAAGTTATTGGTTTGCATTTGGGAGAATAAATTGCAAGCTGAGGATCCGACTTGTATAGCAACTTGCTCGTCTCTAAAGACGAAATCATATAGATAATTTAATCTTAAGAAGTTCATAAAAGCTGTACGGTATACATACGGTCTGCAGCCTGCTGTAAATATTACAAAATCTGATCATGTAGAAAATAAATACTACATAGATAAGAAGCATGGCTTGATGGATAGCGGTTGTGGACTCTTGCAAAGCCAAAGATATTATTCGCGCTTTGTTGACCCTGCCACCAAGGATGTATCCTTGCTAGCTAGCTTGGTGTATCAAGCTTCCAACACAAAAGAGAATACTGGTCCCCGTGCTAACTGAACAGTATCTCCACTGTTCCATCAGCACGGGGACCAGGGACCAATCTTCTCTTCTTGCTTAACCACGACAATATTATGCTATTATTTGGTTGTAATCTTCTGTAGAATAGAGAATGGGTAGAGCACTGCAGCGGTGCCACCGACTTGACTAATAAAATCTTAAAAGAAATACTTAATTAATTTTATATATCCATAGCGTTACTATCGACTAACATATAATGTGACATCAAACAATCTCAAAATGTTGTACAGTTCAAACACCGTCAAATATAAATCAAACGCAGCACAATATTTGTACTACCATCGACCAAAAATAAATTAATCTCTAATTGGTTTGACTGTATCTCGCGACCTATAAGTGTCTCGATATAAAAATGTCACTGCTTCTGACATTTGGATAGTAATCCGAGTTGGGAAAGTGATCGGCTTAGACCTTTAGATGACGGACGGGCTATATACTCTGCTTACCTTGATGAGATAGATTGATGATAAGACTTTGGTATTGTTGTCAAATGTCTGTGGCTATGAGTAATTGGATGGTTTGGTAAAGGTGGCAAGTGATGACTGTTGCGGAATATTTTTAAGTGGATGCATAGGTATGTATTTAAATTAAGAAGATAATAATAATTACTCTGTTACGAGCATTTTTCTGCGATTAATGCAAAATTGCATTAAAAGAATCATTTAAATATATCACTTGACTTTTTAATAATAAAATGTTATTGGTTGCGATGTTTTTGACTGAATAACTTAATTAACAACAAATTTAACAGCGGTACTATAATGCGTTCTAACTTTGAGAATCATTACATTGTTAGGTTCTTTTTATGTCACTTTTTTAAACTAGCGTATTTGAAATTCTCGTGAAATAATTAAAAGAATTTAATACATTAAAATGTTATGTATTTTAATAATACATAAAATTTTAGTATATATGCTGCTTTTAAATGCGATACAAATAATTATAACTATTATATTTTAGCTAGTTTATTGATTTTTGTCTAACTTTGTAATATTTACAGTCAAACGTGACGTATTAAAGAACATTTTTTATTGTTTGTTTACATTTTGTGTCAAGACGAAATGAATACAGTATAGGTATTTAAACGACGAGAAGTATAAAATATGTTAGTGTGTAATTATTATGTTAGGGTGTTTATTCTAGGAGGAAGCCCGGGGTGAGGCAGTCTTGGCGGTGTCACTCGACATTTCTAACGCCTTCAATACCTTGCCCTGGAGTTGTGTTAGGAAGGCACTCGTATTTCACCAAGTGCCAAACTACCTTCGTCGTATTGAAAGGGCCTATTTGAATGAACGATACGTTGTCTACCCGAGTCAAGCGGTCGGATGGGTCCGGCGAGAGATGTCGTGCGGTGTTCCACAGGGTTCTGTTCTTGGGCCGCTCCTGTGGAACATCGGGTCCGACTAGGTGTTACGCGGTGCGCTACCCTGTAGCCCGTGGTGTCGCCGTGACATGCTACGCAGACGACAGCATAGTCACGGCGCGAGGGAAGACGCACCGAGAAGCGGGCATCCTGGCTACAGCAGTGGTTGCAAAATTCGTGCTTAGAATCCGGCGGCTGGGCCTGGAAGTGGCCCTTAACAAGTCCGAGGCCCTCTGTTTTCATAGGCCTCGAAAAGGACCCCCCACCAGGTTCTAGCATCATGGTAGGAGGCGTTCGCATCGGCCTCGAGTCGATGTTGATATACTTGGGATTGGTCCTCTTATTATCTTAGTCTATATTATCTTAAACATCTGTTTAGCCTAGAGTATTTATGAGAAACAATATTAAAACGTACCTTTTTTTAATGACAACTCCCGCACTACGCACAATTCCTGTGTCGCGGGGGACTTTACAGACATTCATATCTCCAAAACTACCTACCATTACAAATAGAAGCTAGAGTGTACATTTCAACAATTTATCCCCACTGTAAATTAATCCCGGATACACAAATGGCTTCTGTCAAAAATCTAAGTAATTACCGAAAAAGAAAATCAATTTAAAACGTCTTCGTGTCCTTTGAATTAAAGCAATTAACTTTTGTACCATCTTATGTCTTACTATAAGACTATCTTAATAGATATTACAGCCTACAGCTTCCTATAGGCAGTGTTTTACAATAAAACCGTTGTAGTCACCTATCAAACAGTTGGTTATACTCGGTTATTATAGAATAGTGTCATATACATCACACCTACAATAAGATACGTGCCAGTTCCCAATTTGTTTTATTTATATCTGTATTTCTGAGTGACACATATTTCTCGTTTTATTATACCACTCCATTGTACAATAAAGTTATTATATTTAAATCATATTATTGTTTTTTTATGGCCACCAAACAAGAACATTGAATATTCCAAACGGCCAGATGTCACGTCCTTTATAACATCAGCTAAACGATTATTAAGTCTGGTCTCGAATCGATAAAGTTATTCGATTATGTCCATTGTTCTGAATCGATGAATATCTAAATCAATAATTCAATTGCACTTTATAGATATTCAAAATTGATATTTGGAATTGTTTGAAGGTAGAACTGGCATTGTGAACGCGTTAATGGTAGCTTATGACTTGATTTCGGCAATAATACATTCTATGAAATAATGCCAATTTAAAAAATAAGCGTTAATCTTACTGCAATTTTTATCAAAAGAATAGTTTTTATTTTGCTTGGTTTCTGCAATGCTTTCAATTCTTTGGTACAGTTTTGCGTAGTAGGAAACGTTATGCCAATTACTCAATGATCTTAATGTATGTATATCAATATATATGCTCTATGTAACTTGAACTCGTCGTTTTATAAATCAAATCTCTTTTCTGAATGGTGAATCTGCGTGGATACCGGATTCTTAGAAGGCTGTCTAAGGCTGTATATAAACAAGCAATATTTGTTGCTTATAAGTTATAACTTTATAAGTTAACATAATATAGCATCAAATTGTTTGATCTCGAACGAATAAGCCGACGTGCATTATAACCACATTTCACCAGTTTGGTTTAAATCCTACACAATTCAGGCCAAGCTTTTTGAGATGGTGCTGACAGAAACCTTGCTGTTACTGACAATTGTCCGACTTAACCACGATTGGATTTACGCTTACACAATTAAACTAACAAGTCAGTTTATAATATAAAACATACATATACAATTAGTCTTAATTTATTGTGTGACAAGTATAATTTGCAAATAAACAATATATAAAATGTTGTTTGTATAAGACCATACTAATTTGATGAGAAGTAGAACTACCTAAAGTTGAATACACTATTTTGACATTAACGATTTGTAAGCACTACACAATAAATTGTTCGCAACCAAAATTATGTATCGATGTAATTTTTATTAAGATCTTAACGTACACATGCTATTTCCAATGTTTATATCCTACTAGCTTTTGCCCGCGGCTTGGCTCGCGCAAACGTAGGTTAGGTTACGTTAGTAACAGTAGCTTTTTTTAAAAATAAAATATAGCCTATGTTACTCAGTGATAATATCGCTTTCTAATGGTGACAGAATTTTTAAAATCGGTTGATTTGTTTTTGATTTAAATCCTTACAAACAAAAAATCTAATTTTTGCTTTTTATAATATTGGTATGGATTGCTAAATATATTTTAATGTCTAACATTGCAAACACCGCATAATCCTTACCTATGCAAACTGACATTATGCTAGTACAAGACGCAAGTAGCTGGCGCGGGGTACATGCACTAGCAACTCGCATGGACTACATGCGCTACTTAATCATACGGCTTACTTGTGTGGGAGGATTGTATCAGCCGTTTACATGATGAATACAATTCGCGCAAGTAAAAAGGCCAATACTATTTGGTTTCTGTTAAAGAGACATAAGTGCTACGCGCGTCGTTCTTTGCGTTGTAAAGTTTTGCTACTAATTTCTTTTGACGTCTGTGTATTAAAAGTGAAAAAAAGAAAAATGTGTCCTAGAGTTAATTGCATCATTTCAAATTATTGTGTTAATTATCACGCAATGTACAATATGGAGGAGCGGAGTTTTCTACTACAGGCATTATTTGCTTAAAAGAAGATTCCGAACACAATTTTCTGTAAACGAATTATTTGAAAAACAAATTTTATTTTGAATTCTAATGCTGTAACGAGTATGATGCTTCAATGATGATGCATGATATAGGTACATCCGTCATCATAAATGAGTGCCTATTTCAATGCTGCGTCTAATGAATCTGAACTTTTAGATTTCCGACTACCGGCAAGCGTATATTGAAAAGCTACTTCAGTACGTCTCCGCTGAACTGAATTAGCATTTCCTAATGATAAACACGCCTAAATGCTGCTCCAATACGTCTCAGAGGGTGATGTACTGCAGTAGGATTTCTAAGTTAGTACGCATTTAAATGTACTAGAAACCCTCATTGTATTCGACAAGCTCGCGTGACGTATTGGCGTAGGATTTCTAGTACCGAATAACAAAATTGTCTTAGAAATGCTAACGCGATACGTCTCTCTATGCAGATATTGCTATCACACGCACACAGTATGTTATTGCGTATTTTATATCTCACTCTGCGCGCGCCGATCACTGCATGCATAACACGTGCAATTTGTTTATGTCCGTAATTAGCGAGTGCAAAAAGATAACCTCAATTGTTGTAATGACAGGGGAATATCAGGAGGAAGGATAAGGTAATTTTGTTTATTTGTTTGCGTAAATAAATTTGTTTCTAGCAGCGTTGTATGGTCGCAGTTCTAACCTAACCTAACCCACTATTTTCTTTTCTGGTACTTTTTGTCGTACTGTATTTACTTTATTTGTCTTGTTACATACCTACTTTATCTTTTGACCAGAAACTTATATAGTTAATTCTTAGCCTTAGTATCAGTTTCACGTTGAGGAACAGAATAATTAGGATGACCCCTACTTTGCGGCACTTTATAAAACTTGAAATCCTACTGCAGTACATCACCCTCTAAGACGTATTGGAGCAGCATTTACGCGTGTTAGTCGTTAGAAAATGCTAATTCAGTTCAGTGAAGACCCACTGAAGTAGCTTTTCTATATACGCTACCGGGAACCATATTTTGTTTGCCATTGCTTAACCTGTACATACACGTTCGGCGACTTTGCGTGACCCAATTGCGAACGAAACACAGTTGTAATGCCACTGTAGCTCTCCTAAATAGTGTAAGATGTTACAAAATTGCTTAACACGAGACCAGAGCGCACTGTATACATATGTATTCATACAATTATTATATATTTAGTTTAGAATATCGTTGTTACATAAGCCGTCGTCGTTCGTCGTCCGCCGCTTTTGAATAAGGATATGCCAGCCGAATTAATGTAATAAACATTCATCTTATCCAGTTTTTGTTTTGTTTGAAACGATGTAATAAATAATATAATATAATATAATAATATAATATTCACCTAGACTCAAACAAATATTAGTATAGTAGATCATTCAATTTTGTCCCGTGTGAGACCTAACACACAATACTTATATAGCGCAACCATTTAACTATTTTAAATTAAATTCACAATATTACGTAGCTCCCAAAACAGCAAAACAAGACTTTTTAAATTGTGTAGTGGTAATTATACAATGAACTTAATAGTTAATAACGATGCGCTAGACACAAGTGTGCTCGGGCACGCCACGATCGTTGCGGTAAGTCCCGTTTTTGAGGAGTGGCTGGAGAAGCGGCATGGCGCCGTCACCTTCCGGCTGACACAGGTAATGACTGGCCACGGTTGCTTTGGCTAGTTTCTTTGTCGCATAGGTCGGCAAGAGACGCCCGGATCTCACCACTGCGGCGACTGCCACGACGTTGTTGAGGACACGGCGCTGCACACTTTGACGGATTACCCCGCCTGGGCATCGCAGCGCCGTGAGTTGATCTCGGCAGTCGGTATGTTGCTCTCTCGCTCCCGGCCGTGGTTCAGTGCATGGTCCGGAGTGAGAGGTCGTGTAACGCCGTCGTCTCCTTCTGTGAGGAAGTTATTTCCATCAAGGAGGCGACGGAGCGGGAGAGGGAGCGCTTAAACCCTCTCCCCAACCACAGATCTGGGCGCCGGAGGGCGCGAGATGATCTCTAGCCTTCCTGAGGTTTTACCTGGGGGTGGTGGGCTTTGTGGGCCTGCCCGCCACCCGATCAGCACCAGGTCCGAGAGGCGACGTGCGTGTTCCCACACGCGCCTCTGCATCGTGTGTCCGTCCCCCCTATCAGGGGGACAGTAGGGATTAAATTAGTGGTGCACAAAGGGTAGGTCTATTTGTGTAGTGGCCTGCCGTTTCATACGGCGGCGGGCCGAAACCTCGGCGGGATCGCGATTGCATGTGAAAGTGATTCGCCCGGCCCCGCCGATTGCTATTTAAAATTTTATTGTGCTATTTAAAATTAAAATTAGATTCACCATATAATTTACTAAAGTAATAAAAAGATCGCTTTAACTTTTCAACTACACGCTGCTAAACGGATCAAACAATAATCACTTAAGTCTTTATTGTATATAAACAAAGGTTCAACTTTTGTCAATCCTCTGTATGCACTGGGAGCTTATTAATAATATTTTAAATTAATCGGAGCAATTATAAATATAATTTGAGCTATTTTCACGCGGAAAATCTCGTAGGTTTCCACATGGGCGACATAAATAACTAGCGGATAAAGTCCCGTATACTGTCGAGTAGAGAATAGTGTGCAGCCACGCCCACGCGCGGTTCGCACAAGGTGCAGGGCCTCCGGTCAGCACATTACTTACGTAACATAACATGTGATCTCCGATCCCGACCTAGAACTACACACCCGACCCGAGGGTAATACGTTCAACAATAAAATTGTCCGCGAAAATTTACGACGCGGAAATACCTTTTTACCGCGATGACGCATAACGTTGAAATTATTATCTGTTAAATTTATCTTGATGTGTGGGCACTTTATTTTGATTGTGTATGTTTGTTGACTGAGAAATCTTAAAATGTTTTCAGCAACATGCATAAAAAATATGCTGTGATTTGCACCACGGATAACTTATAGATATACAGTGAACTTAACTTACATTTACGCTAGCAAAGCCGCGGGTAAATTCTAGTTATCAATATTTCAAACCACAAACGGCTTTCTTTACGGTTTGATTTTGTTACAAGGGTATGCCTTGCAATTTTTAGACAGTAAAATATAATTCCTGAAATTATCATTACTTGTAATAATATAATAAATTCACTGTGATGTTTTAAAACATTAAACAAAGCGAAAAAGCACTTCAACAGCAGCCCTAATTGCAACAATATCACCTGTTACCCATAAATTCACCTCACAATCCGAAGTATTGTGCGGTAGTACAGTATCGAACAGTAGCCGTGATTTGTATCGCTAAGTATCCGTGTGATAACAAGTACGATAGCGCGAAACACATCGATAGTGCGATGGATTTATGTTAGGTGCTGCAGGGCTGATATATATGATGCCCTGGATACCACCTGTAAAGGAAGATTCTAAATATAGGTAGGAAAACACAGTTGTATAAAGGATAAAACATTTTGCTAAGCTGCTTTATTTTCAGTTTATATTTTACTTATATTTATCAGAATCAAGTTTACTTATTTAGTCAAAATAATGTGTATTTTTAGATACCTAATGACTAATATGTATTATTGTACAATTAAGTAGGTACCTATTATAAAGGCATATAAACGCAAATATAAGGGTAAGTTGGATTATCCATTGTGAGATTTCACGTAGCTTACGATGTGACTAAGGTCGACGTGGTCGCACTTAATGTTCGTATGATGCCACCAGCAATAACGGCTAAATACAAACTTTGCAAGCTTCAAAGTTACACAGTCGGTAGGCACAATAAACCGCAATGACGATTACAATTTCTGTGAACATTTCCTTGGCTTACATAACACAGCGGCATTGTAACAGGTACCTGGTCTAACGAGACGCGCTATAATTCGCACCCAGCTAAGACCGCGATTTTGAATTTCAAATCGAAGTATTTATTCAGTTTGATCATTATCGTCGAAGGGAAAGTAAGAAAATGATCTCTCCGTGAAATCTAAGTTAGTCCTATCATAATTTAGCACTTGATTCTACAATAGCAAGTCCTGTCTGCTAGATAAAGGTCTTGGAATGGTACAGATTAATGCACCGAACGAGAGCCTGAATTTATTTAGTCAATTCTACGGTTGTCGTCTACAAGATTTCTGGTCCGTAACTCATCTATGCATTTTAACGGACAATGGGTTTTGCAATTTAAATTTAATATACTACGTTGTGTGGGCGATTTATTTATAAGATATTTTTGTGAATTGCCATAGCAATTATGTTTATTATGTTATTAGGTGAAAGGTTGTAGCTGTAAATGGAAAATAAGTAATTTAAAGTTAAAAGTATACAAGTATACAAAAGAACAATATATCTTGTAAGCAAGTTTCATAATTAAGAAGCTAATTATAAAATCTGCTTCTGTCGTCTAAATGTGCCAAATAAAGGATATAAGATAAGTTTTTTGATATTAAGTTAAGCTAGTATCAATCAGAACAAGATCGTAGTATGGTGATCTCTCCTTATATCGATTAATGTGCGCTATCCTCAATATCAGTAATAAACAATAATTATGATAAATGTTCTTTAGATTGGGTACTATCATAACCAATTGATCTATTGATTTAATAATAGCACTGTCTTAAACCTATAACATTTAGACCAATTTATAAATCAAAGTTCACAAAACGAAACTGTATCGACTATAAATTATATTAATACAAATTATTCTCTCGTCAAGAAGGTCATATGCAAACGATAGCTAAGTGCAACTGTTTGGTTACTCTGCGGTGTCGCCGCCCACGCTTGTCGCGGTGCGCCGCGTAAATATAGTGCAGTATTAGAACTACCCGCGGTTATTTATCGCCTGCGCTCGCGTAAGAGAAATCGACGAGCGGTCCGTTCGATGTCACTTCCTGTTCGGACGCCATCGCGAACGCACGCGTGCCGTAACATTCATGTAATAGTCCTTTATTTGACGCCATAAAACTATATCAACTGCGTAATCGCTTATCTGATTGTTGTTTGATGTTCCTTATTTATTTCGCTCGCATTACAGTGAATCTTGTTGCGTAAACTGTAACAGTTACTTTGTTCTTCGACAACAAAATGATTTCGTATAACAGCTTAATCGTTTTATGTAGGATTATTAATGTAATTATGAAGTAAGTTGCCCGTATTTTATATGTTCTTGAATAATACATTAGATAAGCTAGGAACCCATTCCAAGCACTAAACAGCACAATCACAACTCATATGATATTTAAGCATTTTATTTACGACGTCATTCATCATTCCATACATTTTCACGTTATTTACACTGACTTAAATGCTCATAAAGCATGGTACAGCCAGGCAATAAATCTAATGAAATTGTCACACTTAGTCTAAGTTACGGAAGTAGGTTCATAGCTGCGCACACGCATGACCGGTGACTTTTTATGTGTTGGCATTTACTCGACATTTGACATTACCGTCCGCCATACTTCTAATTATTATTGGTGGGTGTAGCTGTCGGGGCACTATCCTAACTGGGTTATTAGGGTTCCTTCCGGTAATCAAAACTGCTTTGTTTTTATTTGAATAACAACTTAGTTCTAATGGCATATTTACTATGGCTACGTGAAATATAAAATGTTTGTAACGCATTTATGACTGTCATTTGCATTCTGTAAATAACAGCATTACACTCTTATGTTTTAGCACGTTACCTTATCGTTATCATAGAATCTTACTATCCGCTCCGTATAATTCATATTTTTAAATCATTGTGCATGGATAGTGTCTTGGTGTAAATGGTCGCCTCATTACTAATACTGCTTCGAGTGTTGTGGGTTCCATCCCGACCCAGAACAAAAATTTGTGGTCAACAAATAGTTATTCTTTGTGTACATTGTTTGAAAATTTTGTAAAGCCTCGCGGCATGGGCAATATTCAATGTACGTATTATTGTAGTATTTTAAATAAAATAAAATAAATAATATAGTTTCCTTTCTAGAACTGTTATAATATAGGTACGGAGCGCAAAGCTCATTATTTTGCGCCTTAAGGAACTGTATATAAAACGTATCAAGTTTATGGAAAATAACGATAAAACAGACGACGACAGGTTATTAGTTTACGCCCCGAGATAATACAACGACCCACTTGTATTGATAGTTCTGTTGATCGGATACCTGAGGCGAAAGACTGGCACAAACTGATCTCAGTTAGGATGGGGTAGCAGTTAATTGCAACACCGGACTATTATACTGTTTTAATTTACAGACTGGTTTTAACTTGCTAGAGTGCAGCGATAACCTAGCGGGAAACCGTTGGACTGCTACGCAGAGGTCTTGAGTTCGATCCCTAGGCGCGCATCACTGACTTAAACCTTCTCACATGGAGATGAGGGCCGTGTCTAGCAGTGGGACAGTTTAATACAGGGCTGATATTATTATTATTTTTTTACCTTACTACGATACTTCTAAGGATTGTCCATTACTATGTTGCTATGATTCTTTCGAAGGTGACTTCATTACGATATGTAAGGCGTCCGCGATCTTTACCTACCACTATGCGATCAGCAACTAAAAGCTTTGACATTATTGAATCTGTCGGAAGTGGAAGACCCAAGTTATTTGACATTCCGGAGAAAGGTTAGGTAAGAGCATCCTGAAGCAAGTCAGAATCGTAGCAAGTGGAAATCCATTATTATAAGTGCAGCCAGTCCTTTAGACTTCGTTTACATTTTAGTTATATTTTATTTGATTACTACTATGGAATATACATTGTACAGAAAATAATCTTTATTTCTACATAGTTTAAATTTTATATCCCTACAATTTTGTTAATAGTGTGTACACATTTAATATATAAATATAATCGCTTCAGGCTTCTTATACTTTTCTTACTTGTATAAGTAAATAAGAAATCTGTACGGAACTAGTAGCTCGCTCTTGAACTCGAGCTAACACTTTTTGTGTTGAATACAGTTGTCGCGCAAACCTGTTATGTGATTAATGCATCGCAGTGAATGTCATGCGTGCGCTGCGCTCTAATTAAACTTCTTCCTTTGTGTCAATCGCTTATTATTTATTTTGGACAATGAATATTTATTAGCTAGATGTAAGATAGAGGACGATAGCCAATCTCTTCATACGTATGTGACTTCATAGTTGATGTAATATTAGAATACCTACGCTACTGATTCTCGTTGATATTTTATATGTCTCAGACGTTTTTACGGATGACATAATGGTTTAAGTAGTCGCCTGGCCGCTATACTGCTCTTAGTGTTGGGAGTTCGATTACTATACGATACAAAAAATTGTGTGATCCACAAATAGTTGTTTCGAGTTTGAGTGTTTTTTTTGTCTGTTGTTTGAATGTTTGTAAAGCCCCCAATGACACAGGAATTATGATAAGCACGACAGTTATACCATATATTATACTAAAATATGTTTAGCAAATAGTTAATGAGTATTTGATACGTGAATAAGAAGATATAAAATATGTGGCTGTGTAAATATATGGCTGATAAAGTGTTACAATTAAAATAAAATATGTTATTTACAAAAAAAATAGAACTTCAAGTTATCTAATGACCATTGCATCTCTGGCTTTACTTAAACATATAATGTTGTCATAAATAATATCATAACTTACTGCAATGATAGCTTTATAGTGCATAAATAATAAAGAAAAATAATTCTGATTCAAATTTACGTTAATCAATGCAATTCCCAAACAAATCACAATCGACCAAACATTTTTCAATCACACCGTTTTAATTAAGATCTCGTTATTTGACATTACTATCAGCTAGTGACGCGCCACAACCTCGATCCCGGCACCGATACCGAATACCAATTACCTCGCTATACACATCGAAACCGTAAACTTAGCTGTCGTGCCGTTGATAAAGATATTTGCATGAGTAATTATTATGTTGGAGGATCATATGTATGTATTAAGTTATTATGATAATGTTATATGGTGTTAATGTGCCTGTTGCAAGATGCTACAGTATGAAATATTTATATCCACTTAAACAATGATCTCAATTTGTTTTAAAAGGTTTCAAGCAATTCGGGTTTCAAATTACTAGTATTCTTGTTAACCCCTTCAGCTAAGCTAGAATGTTTGTGTAAGGAGTGGGCTCACGTCAGTAGTGCAATGGGTGGGATTTGAACCCGTGACCTCTCGATAGCAAGTCCAATACCTTAATATTACACCATTCATAATCATATTCCATATAATATGCGATATATAAGATAATATATATATACAATTTTTTTTTATGAGACAGGTTGCAAACCAGCAAACGGATCGCCTAATGGTAAGCGATTACCGCCGCCCATGGACACCCGCAACACCAGAGGAGTTACAAATAAGTTATAATGAGTTACAATTTAATTTATATCTAGTATTTAGAAGCTACGTAATTGGGAGTGAGGTTATTGCCGTCTAGCTAGTGGTAGTTCGTTTGCTAGAATGACAATTTTATTATTAGAGCGAAGTCTAAACCAATAATTAAGACAGGGCCTAACGATTGCAGTTTGCTTTACGCCTAAACGGTATCAATAAGACAAAAATAAAAACATACACTTTGGCAAGAAACTCTCGGCTTCCAACTGGATATATATTTGAGTTTACTTTGTATTTTACTTTATATTTTACTGGTTATTCCTTTGGAACAGTTATTTTACTGTTTTGGATGATAGTGAAATAGATCAAAGGAAACCATCTCTTTTTTGTATTCCTGACAACGTGTATGCGAAATTTTATGGTGATCAGTCAAGTGGCGCAACGAACAAAACTTTTTCGCATTTATAATATTATTTAAGATATATATTTTTATAATATTATTTAAGATATATATTTTTGACTAGCAAGCAACAGCATTAACACTGCACTGTGGCAGTTTCATGGTTTCCGTCAATACGCTTAAAATAACCACTTCGGCGTTCAAACGCTTAATGAAAAACCCACTTTCGTAGAGGCTCTACGAACATAGCAACAACATATAAAGATAAAAATAATAATAATATTCTATAACATACACACAACACCATCTAGCCCAAACTAAGCAGAGCTTGTACTATGGGCACTAAACAATGGATAAACATACATATATACTTTTTTTGTAAAAACATACATATTATACATAGAAACACCCAGACCAAGATAAACATCCATGTTCACGCACACAAATGTTTGACTTGTGCGGGAAACGAACCTGGGACCTCAGGCGTGGCAGTCGGTTACACTAACCACTACGCCATCGAGGCCACCAGATAACTATCAACCGTGAACTCGTAACAACTATATGCAATACAAAATTGCCGTCTAATGCGGAAATCAAAGCTCTAGCTCTGTATCTACCTTACAATGCTCTATCTCTATAATCTTTAAGAAAATATTCTCTGATATATTTACAACCACATAAACCGTTCTTGCCGCCTACTCTACATAGCTTACAGGATCCTGTTCCATAAATTCTACAGACAAAAATATGTAGACTGTAACTAGGTAATATATTAAGCAAATTGTTTATTCATATCTCTGTACATGTTTCAAGCGGACTATTGTAACTGATATGGAAGCTGAAACAAAAAACCGCTGACCATTGGCCGTCGTGTAGGCACAGCCAGAGTTCGATAAAAACTGTAATATGACTAATACTTCTTGTGACCATGTTTTGCATAACATTTAAGAAACATAAATGAACATTCTTGTAACAATGAGACTGTGCGAATTGACTACAGATAACGTGGGGACAAGTAACAAAAATTTACTGTTGATTAAAAACGTGGCTTGTGATTAAAGCTGCATGGACGACATAGTAGTTTAGTTGCCACTGCGCCAAGTGTTGAGGGTTTGATGTCCTCACGGCACAAAAACTTGTGAATTATCTTTTTAAATATAAAATCAAAATAGCCGGGTAATTCTTGACTCCTTGTAGTTTCACTGTACCTATAATTACTATGACTAATCATAAAATTATCTATATAATCTTGCTCCACACCTCACAAATTGTTGAATCCCCACAATATGTTTGAATACGTGACGACTGTAAGTTGTAAACAAATGAACCACAATAAAATCCGTTACTAAAACTTGATACGATTAGTGCAAATAACTGCTAACCAAACCTGAGATATATTTAAAAACTATAGAAACATTACAAGAATGGAATCACAAAGCGAGTCGAGATAAATATTATAAATATATCAAAATAAATAAAGTAGTTTGTAGCACCAAAAGCATGGTGTCCTTACTGGCTTCGGATAGAATAATCAGTTGTTTTTTGCTCAACACCTCGGCGACACGGCCGAGGTCGGCCGACATAGCTCAGCAGGTGATAAAAACAATCTGTTTGCTCCCGTTGCTGTCAACGCGTTTAGTGCGCAGACTGGCCACTTTTTGTTGATGAATGGCGCGTGGTTTCGCGAGTGTAGCCATGGTTACCCACACCGGGCAATTATGTCATTTGTGATATGTGCGGTGTGATAAACTTAAAAATTATGAAAAGTGAATTCAGTAAACCTATTTTAAGAATGACCAGAAATAAAAATGTAAAATCATGGAGAAAATTTGAGTATAATGTTTTTATGAAACTTAGATACTGCCTCGGTGGCACCGCGGTAGTAAATGCGACTGTGTGTTGTTCATAAGATCTCTGCTTAGCGAGTCGATTTAAGTGTTACAGGGCCTATCCCTTGGGTTATGTAGTCGTGAGACTATATGCAGTTATAGAGAATTTACTGAAAGAAAAAGCCAATAACTTGCCTAAATCTGACATCGAACCGCACCATAACAAGCGTAAACTAAGCATACCACGGAACTAACATGGCGGTTATATTTTTTATTTGACAGATCGTATACAGACAGATAGATAGACAATAAAATATAAAAAGCCAGAATAAAAAGTGCTAATGAGATTTAATGATAAGAATTATGGTAAGAGAGGTTTCTGTTATTTGGACCTTATGTGTTTTAGAATCTCAAGTCGTCAGTCATTTACACTAGACTACAAGACTATTAACTTCTCACTTCAAACCAGTATGTTCGGTATCATTCTGGTTCTAGTTCAAAATGTACACGAATATCGTATAAAAACTCCTGACAGGGTCAGATAATCTGCAGCCGTGCTTAATCAATAACACCTCTCAGTCACTCTGCTACAGCGCCTACGTCGATCTATACTAATGTAACTCTGTTCTGCCAACGGCCTTGATGACCGTTGTTTTATGACTAAATATATTATAAACTAAAACTTGTTCTAAATAAGATATGCGAAATAAACTATGCTCGGATGCCGGAGTAGTTAAAGGAGCTACTTACTGTCTGTGTTGTGCGTTCAACGGGGCTAAAGTTTTATGATCCACGTGTAGCTGTTCCAAGTCAGGGTTTTTTGTATCCGTTATTAGAATGTTTAAAAGGAGGCGAATTTTTCTTTAAACCTCCCGCGACATAAGTATTGTTGTGCATAGTGCGGCAGACGACTTTATAGTAGAAACTAACATACATTTCGAAATTTCAGTACTCAAAAACTACTAACTATACTATATACTATAATTACTTACTATCAAGTAATGAGTATAAATTATAAATAGGTATGTCCCGTCAACTTGTAAGAAAAATATAGGAAATACTTATTAACAGATAATAATGTTATTTTTACGAAAGACTGAAGTTGTTCAAACTACCATTTTAGAATAATCTACATTATAAAATACTACCACTAGAATTCTAGTGCTGTCTACTATTTCTACTATTTCACTGTCGAATTCTAACCTAGATAAAAAATGATATTAATACTACGGATATGTGGTCCGTAGCGGGTACGAACTGTAGTTAGTGAAGTGAACCTGTCTTCTGTTAACACCAACATTCATATCGATTCAGCTAAAAAATGCTTTGCAAAGTGTAATCAGCATTTTTATCAGTCGGTTATGAAGTGCTGATATATTCAATCAAATAAATTGACGTTGAACTTCCTTCATACGTTTAACTGTTAGTTACGGTTTCTCTAATAAATATTACACAATTAAAAACGAAAACAAATAAATCTTCCTAATTAAAATTTATTTGCAAACGTTGATTTATAACTCACAAACTCTCAAGTGATCTAGATGATAAACCGTTTTATCGTTAATCGATTTACAGTTTAACGATTATAGATTTTATATAACGATTACGCAACTATTAAAAGCGGTTTAATTATCACAATTTATGGTATCGATTTTACACTTCACCTTTATATAAAAATCGGGATTAATTAAAGGCGATGCCATTTTATTGTGAACAAATTTCCAAAGATTCAGAATTACTGCATCAGATTTTTTGTCCTTGGATACGGCATCTAAGGGATTATTTTAGTCAGAGGGTTATATTGGTTGTTACATTTCGGGATGCAATAGGTGACTGGGGTTTCTAATCCTAATTTTGTGAGACATTAATGCCGTCACAGCCTGTCACATACGCTTTATTATTATTCTATACCATTGCCAGACTCCTATCACAAGTAGCAGAATATTGTATTCATTTGGATGTGTCTTTTAAAAGACTGTCGACATCGGTCGCGTAGTGATACTGTAAGCGACTGTTGTGCAGGTGCTCTTTGGTTCTATTGCCGAGTTAGACCCTGTAGTTTAAATTACTATTGCTCCTACGTAAGAGACTGCATGCGATGCCCACACCAAACAATATTACTTTTTGATCCACTGACTCTCATTCCAGATCTGTGTTTTTGTATTTAGTAAAGAGATCGGCAAGAAGTTTTCTATAAAATGTTGGGTAGCTCTAACTTTGATTTGGATTTTTGAAGTACTTATTTAACACACTTTAAGAGTAAGCATTAAACTGTACCTAGCAATAACCACCTATTTTTCATATGAATGATAACGCTCAAAATAAATTTAATAAAGCTTTATCTAATATATATATAATTGTTAAGAACTATTTAGTAAAAAAGTATGTACATTGTTTACATTTAACAGTAACAAATGAATATGTCTATGTCAATATAATATGTACGTAAGTACGTATTGAGAACAACATGTTCACACAACAATAAGTTACATACGTCAAAATGTGTTGCAGTTTTGAGTAAGTGCAAACACATAAAAGAAAATAAATTATTACAAAACTAACTTGCTAATTTATATTTCGTATTTATATTATTAGTATATTTTTAAATTTAATAGATTTTTTTAATGACTCATTTTTTGTGAACGAGATATGACCGCTCAATAGTTGACGGGTTAAAACCGGGGTAGTACTAAGATCATTCCAAACGAACTGTCTAGAAAATCCAATTTATAAATAACTTTATAAAAAAAATTTAGTTCGTGACTTGATTTAGTCAAACTGGAATTAAGCAGCTGTCTTTTTAAATGAACCGCAGATTAGCAAAAGTCTATAGTTTCGAATAAATTTAAGATTAAACCTGGCTTATTTTAATTTGGTCGAACTTTAGCCCATATAATAAAAATATGCTCGCGTCATGTTAGAGCCACTTAAAATGAAATAAATCAAATACCACATTCCTATAGCCCAATTCCTCATTTAAAAACGAGACCCCACATGATCTAGTGGAACTCGGATGACGTATCCATTTCCACATGTAATTCATTGAAGTGTAATTACGACTGTTACAAAACACACCCGCTCCAGTTTCAAGCCTGTCACATGATGTGTGTGTTAGTGTACGTGTGGTTGTGTGTGTGCGGGGACAGTGACCTGGGCTATCTCGAGATCGCAGCCTCCGACCGGCCAGATGCCGAAAGATCAGCCAGGCACGGATTAGACGTGTTCGATTATTTTAAGTTGTATTAATGTCGTACATTTTAAATCTAATTTGGTGTTCCAATTTTGAAGGTGATATATAAAAAAGTAGGTTTCACACTGAATTTTTATTTAAGTTCTATGTTAATATTTTTTCTTGAGAACTCGACTTGCATGCTACGCAACGTGGTAAATTTTGTCTAGTCCTGAAATGGGTCAGGTTTTTTTGGGAAGAATTATGACCCTCACAATGGGTAACTAACAATCAGGGTTAATATCATTATCCTTTTTAAAAAAAAAAAACACCGTTCTACATATGGCAGTGGACTTTACAAACATTCAAACAACCGACACAAAGAACATCCAGACTTGGAAACAACAATTTGTGGATCACGCAAAGTTTTGTCCCGTGTGGGATTCGAACTCAAAACACTCGGCGCAGTGGCGGTGGCGACGTGACCACTTAAAACACTACGCCATACGTACAGTTAATATTTAATAAAATGTGATTATTTTACAAATCTTATTTAATCTAATGAATATTTAGTCATGAAGTTTTAAGCAATATTTGAAAGAAAACCTACATAATAATTAAACATAGACTGAGCTTTAGAAACAAATTTCAACTCTGAACATTCCAATGTTATGACATTCCATAAAATACGATGTGAAAACGGCAAAGTTTATACGACGATGGGCACTTAATGTTCATTAACCACTTAATGTAATTTAGCATTAGTTGTGTTATTGGCTAAAACATTTGATAAACCGGTTTAAAAAAATACAAAGTATACCGAAACTCACATTTACATAAATAATAATATAAATTAAAAGTATTTGTTAGAAAAATCACCAACTGTTAAAATACTATCAATATATATTATTCCCCCAACTTATAATTATATTTCATTATGTTTAATTCGATCACACAGCTTAGACGCATACATTAATATATTATGCAGTAGTGCAAAAATATTGACGATTATAACATCCATATTCGATTCGGGAAGACATACATAATTATGTACTTGCTACTTTAAAGGCCACGTAAAACCGGTCACATCTTCAGAGGTATTTCTGGTTCTTATTGATTTTAAGTATTTTTAAAGAAAATATCAAGCTCCACGTTTCGGATTTAAGCAAATATAAAGTTTTAGTTCAAAACAAAAATGAAAACCTCGCAACCGACCGGATAATCATAAAGTGATGCTACAGAACCAACGAGAAAAGTGTAATTTGATGTTGACGTTTAAATATTTCTCATGGTGGCCCGGCGCCCAGAAATACATTCTAGATCAGCAATCTTACGTCTCGACTAATATAAATACATGATAGCTTATATGGATTTTTAGTAGCAACATAGCATCGATACCAGAATTTCACGATGTTTGGACTGAATTGGATTTCTGTAGTCGACTTGGAGATATCTGAACTAGGCTAGTGACTGATCACACAAAAAGCAGAAAATTCATCTTAAGACGATTTTCTGCTTTTTTGCTATACTTTGAATAAACGGAAACGGTCAAAGTATATATCTTTATTTGAAATTAAATCAATATGCAAATATTAGTGTTTAAATGCTAGTGTTTAAATATTTATTTTCTTGAGAACATCTGGGACTATAAAATGGAGGTCATTGCATAGGTCAGATTATGATACGGTTCGTTAACTTTAAGATCTCAAGTTAGCAACTGATCCTCATACCTATCCATAAGATTTGAATATTTTGTTTTTTACTGTTAAGTTTATAATGTGGAGCGTACGATGTAATAGTTTAATTTGAATTATGAACTTACCTAAATGTACATGCGGTTCTCTTTGTTACATAAAGGGGTTTAGGCTATTGGAGATCGACCATGACAGGTTTGGGTATGCAGACTTCGTTCAGAGGCGCTATGCAATGCGACGCTTTCGGGCTAGTGGAGCTTAGCTAACTAAATATCATGATGACCCATGAGCCAGGATCGACGCTTTATACGCTCATTAATATCATAATTGGTACTTTTCTGCAATCGATACTGCTAAAAAGTACTGGCCAATTAATAGTACGAAAAGGAAAACTACTTGGATGGAGAAGTTCACCTATGTCTTGACTCTTGACTAATACAATTCAAGTACTGAGAATAATTACGCAAGCATGTACAATTTTAAAGAAAAAGCGAGAATGAGCTCTTTCGAAAAGTAATATTCAGAAAATCCAATTGGGATACCGCCGTTTATTTAAATTTTAATCGCACCGAAGATAGTTTAATATTGCCTAATAATTTATCGGTCAGTGACTGTAATTGGATATCAGCGGTTATGCATAATTACAGTGTGTATAAGACAGGTCACAGAAGATCAAATATACGCACAGTACAAAGCTGCAGGTCGTACGAGATCAGATTGCATAAAGGTTACACTACACAGTTCAATAACTTCAAATAATTCCAGTTTTAGTATGTACACAATACCTGTATTATACATAAACATCATTGTTTAAAAAACTATTTAAATATTAAGGTTTTATACTTTATTGCAAAGCTATAAAGGTACTGCACTTATTCATGGTTTAAATAACGTCAACTATAAACTATTATATTACGCTAATCTATACTAATATTATAAAGCTGAAGAGTTTGTTTGTTTGGTTGAACGCGCTAATCTCGGAAACTACTGGTTTGATTTGAAAAATTCTTTAAGTGTTGGATAGCCTATTTATCGAGGAAGGCTATAGGCTATATAACATCACCCTACGACCCACAGGGTCGGCGCAGTAACCACAGACGCGAGTGAAACCACGGGCACAGCTAGTTAATATTATAAATTCGAGTTTGTTAGTTTATTTGCTTATTTGTTTGTTACGCTTTCACGCTTTAAGGCGTGTATGTAATCCCAATCATCGTGAAATTTCGCGTGTACGTTTTTAGGGGTACAGAATAAAAGTATCTACTTTTCCCAACAGAACAGGACGTTAGGTACTTTTTATTCAGGAAAAAACGCGAGCGAAGCCGAGAGCGAAATCTAGTACAATATATTTATTCACTAGCTATAGGGATCTGGCAATTTCTTTAGAAGTTGTATCATATATTTGTTAGGTATTTAGAATAATGTTATTTATAGTCTGTCAAAGCATTAAGAAATTTGATATAATTTTGGGAATTATATAAACAGATTATAAAAGACGCACTTAATTCCGACTTAGTGTTAGTCAAAATCGGAATTTGGTTTTCAAATTCGTCCCTGGTATAACCTTTAGCTCGCGGCTATCGCATATAAAAATAAAAGTAACCGCGTTAATAACGTATTTTTAGTGCGGCGTTTGTTGAAGCTACCGCAGGTGCGTTGGCCTGCCCCTCCCCGCCCTGCGCCCAGTCCGCGCATCCTAACGTTTTGTTTGTCATTAATTATTTTTGCCGATATTTTATAAGTACCATGATTTTTGGTTTCGTATTGATTGTTTTGCTTGCTTCATAAAAATGAGTTATAAGTATTTTAATTTAATTTATTTGTTTACAGTTAATTTAAAAGTAATTATTTTAATTGAATTCTATTAATAATTTAATGTATCTGCCTTAGATATAATATATATTATATACATCCTTACTAATATTATAAATTCGAAAGTAACTCTGTCCGTCTATCTGTCTGTCTGTCTGTTACCTTTTCACGGCTAAACCACACAACCGATTTAGATGAAATTTGGTACAGATATAGTTTAAAACCTGGGGAAGGACATAGGCTACTTTTTATTGATGTAGGTACCACGCGGGTGGAGCCGCGCGCAAAAGCTAGTTATTAATAATAATTATTATTTTTGGAATCTAGCATTGCAAGCAAATACCTTTCCAACTGCCACTTACATAAATGTATCACGGGGCAATAACGATGATTTATAATATTATATCCTATAAATGGGCAGGCAGATCACTATTATTAGATTTTTACTATTCATCAGAGGAAATTGTATAGATAATTTTCCCTGCATTTCCTGAGCTTTTACGAATAATAAACGAGCGATCGCTAATAGGTAGGTACTAGTACGTATTTATTGCTAGAAAACAGAGAAAGTATAAAGGAAATTAAAGTCATGAATACATTAAATTTTTATTAAGTAACTATTTTTAATTACAATTAGCCATCAGCTGATTATATGTTGGGTAGATGTGCAGTAAATTAGTGCAATGCAGGGCCGGTAGGTGGCGACACCGGAGGCACGTCTCAAGTGAGCAGGATGGCAGATATTCATCAGTTGGGGACGTATGCCTTCCGTTCTCCGCGTCTGTCTTATTAGCTTAGCTTAGAACTCGCCGAAGGGATATGTTAAAAAGTGACGATGGCGATAGTAATGTGCATTCTCGTCAAATAAATTGCTTGTCATTTTGCTGCCATTAAAATTCTTGACATTCACTTAAAATGAAAATATTTATTTAGGTATTTATTATATTGTTAAGGAATGCGTTCAATCTTTGAACTATACATATAATAAAGTAAATGTATATACATAATAATATATGCAGAAGATTACTTAATATTTATCAAATATTGAATCTGACGCCTTTTTTAAAAAATAATCATTATGGAAAGATTTGAATTGATAATAAACGGTTACCATAGCCTATGATTGATTGCAATATTAGATGTGTTACCATTATCTACGATTTTCGACCCTAAGAACGCTGAAATAAATAGGAGAGGTTTGTGAGGATCTATTACCTACCGGGCGAAACGCAGTAACTGCGTTATTATTCTTATCTCGCTTTCGGGCAAGAAGGCGAATAAGCCAGCTTCATACAGTCACTAGTGCCGGGCCTCACGGCAAAATCTTTTAGAAAACCCTAATAATTATATTTAATATGATAGGCAGCGCTACTAGATGTCTATACTTTATAATATTATAAGTGGTAAAATTTGTTTCTTATGCCCCTACTTATGGCGTAGTTATTTAAGTAATTGCGTCACCATTGCCATTACGCCGATTGTAATGAAGCCCATTCCTAAACAGGACAAAAAAATGTGTGTGTATAGGTTTAATTCTATTACCACACTAGAAATAAACCTCGGATCACTGTCAGACTAACTTTTTTTAGAAAAATTATGTAACAAAAAAATTATCAAATTCTTATAATATCTTTAATCTCTACATATAACTCCTAAACCGATACTAAGAAAATCTTTAAATAATAGAAAGCTCCGCTATTTTTGAATAACATAACACAGTCTGTGTAAATGACATACATGAATAATTTGTTATGTTTGAATGCGGTAATCTCATAAACTAAAGGACCAATTTAATAAAACTATAATGCGTTAGCTAGAGGATTTATTAAGAAAAGTCTCCTACATCATACTATGACCAAAAGAAGTGGATAAGTAACAGTAGATGTGAAAAAGGCGGATGATACCACAAGGCACAGCAGTAGTTCTATCTACACTTCTCTTACTGTCTATTACTATTATAAAGAGGAAAGATTTGATTTTTGTTTGTTTGTAATGATTTAACTCAAAAACTATTCAACCGATTTAAATACTATTTTACCATTGGGAAGCTATATTATCACCGACTAACATACACTGCATTTTATTTAAAAAAAGTTGTGTTACACCTAACCTACATTTACGCGAGCGAAACCGTGAGCAAAAGCTAGACGTGAATAAGGCGGATGAAACTAAAAGTAGTAAAAAAACTAGTTCTAGTATAAAATAAATTGAAAGCACATACCTACGTGTTGGCACCACTCAATGTAACTCATGAAACTCTCAGCGTGGTATTAAAAGGCATCGTAAAATTATGTTAAAAGTTCATTAGTGTTAAGGCCTTCGTATTTTTCCAACATCAAAATACAGGTAGATAACACGACGATACATATTAAACATGTCTCATTTTTAATTTGAATGTAAATATTGTTAATGCGGTCATAATACATATTTAACGTAAATAAATATTTTATTAACCTGAGGGATTAATTGCTGCATAGACTTACGCCTGTATATTATATACCCGAATGGGTTATAGAGGTGTATTACTACCGTTGCTGATGTGGTTTCAATTTCAGTGACCCACCTACCATTTAAGGCAGCGGGTGTGCACACCGTGGTAGATGTAGTCGGTAGTATCCGGGACGTTCCATCTTTTCTATAACCTCTCCGCTCCCCTGCGGCAAAGCACGCGTGATTGCATTCCGCTACGAAAAAAAAAACTCAGCATTTCTTGACAGAAATTGCCAATTATATTTCACCCGACCCCAGTATCGAACAGCCATGCATAGTAGTCGTTTCACTACCTCTGCGCTTATGAGGAAGCCTACATAATTTGAATAAGCTAAATATAATATCATTGATTACTATTTCATGAACATATAATTTGATGTAGTAATAAACGTTAGCATGATTAAGTATTGCAGACAGGTCGATTTCAGAACTAAATGTAACAACGGGTGTCGAGTGTTGAGGAAATGCCTAATTTTATGATCGTAGCGGATGCTTAACTGGTTTTAATCATAACTGACTTGAGACGGTGACTAATGTAATATAAAATGTTTTATAATGTATATTTATTTGTGTTTAGAACATACATACTTATATTGATTACTGCATGTACATACTCATGGCTAAGCAGAAGTGTAAGTATAAATTAGATCTACATTTTCCCGTTATATTTTTTTATTTGTTTTGAATTCAAGGGGAGATATATTTACCTTCATGTTTATAATGAGATTTTGTGCATTCAAAGATACAAGAGAACTATTCAATAAATGTATACAATAATGCAAATCAATATATTATTATAATCATTTTATTTCAAACAGCACACTTATGCATAATGCTACGAAAGGCTACGAAGTCTACAGAACAGTATGTAACTTTAATTAATTCCAAATATATGGTACCTGCTGCTTCAGTGGCAAAGATGGCCTTTATTATGTGGGACCTTATATTAAAGCTGACGAAATGTAGATGTAATATCTCATCGATGATATAGGCGTAAATCTATATATTTTACATCGAGCTATGCTATGCTATGCTAGCGATTATGGAGGAGGCGTTATAATAATATTAGTGTAGTTTTTAACCTTAGTTCTGAGCTTCGGCCTCTTATAACTGAAAAGGATAATATATTATGTGTGAAAAGAAATCTAAATTACCTTTAATATAAAAATATGTTATCAAATCACAGACGTACATTTATATCGTATATATTCCAAAGTGAGGTCAAATGGTATCCTCTCTAATTTTATATTGAACTTCCTAAAGATACACTATGCTGTCTTATCACTATGCTAATTAATACTTCTTGTGCTGGCTGCACACATTTTTGAAATGTAGGCTACGCGCGACTCTTTAATGCAAGCGTCCATAGGCTAACAACATACCATTAGGCGGTTTGTATGTTGTTAGCCGCTTTAGTCATGAATACTCTAATACTCTTATTCCTAGATAGAAGATTCCTACTATTTACTCAAAATTTGAAATTAAAATCTTTCAATTTGCTTGTTACGCAATATTATCTAGTTTACGAGCGCTATATAGCTGCCGTCGTCGGCCACAGTATACGAACTGTATATTATTATGTATTTATTGAAGCCGTAAAATACAACAACATGGCGTCTCCGTAAATTCAGTTTAACACCTTTATTACAATTAACCCTTTAATCACTGCAGTTAATTAATCATAAATTTTCATATTGATGAGTAGCCATTCCATGTCAGTAGTAATTGGCAAATGGCTTTTCATCGTATCACATTAATAACCTCGGCCATAGATTATCATATGTATCGATTCACTTAGCCCCAGATAACGGTTCTATTTTGTAATATTTATTATATTAACAGGCTATCTTGGATATTAAAATGTGAAATCTGGTCTGTAACGCACTAAAAAGTATAATTCACGTAAATATTATTTTAAGTATTATGTGCGTATGTATAACTTAACCAAAAGGTATAAGACTGTAATAAGTTTTTTAAAGTGAAATAAATATAGGTATACAAACATAATAATATGTAGATCTAATAAATCTAAATAACTCTAAGCAAGACCTTTACGAAAGCAATCTACTTTTTAAAGATGTATCGGATAATTTTAGCGCTCTTATGGATTTATTCGATCATTAATATTTTATGCGACTACCAATCAGCAACGTATTTATATGAAACCAAATCATCCATCAGAACTCCTGTCTAGCGAATCCTTAATAAAATTATTACATTATCAAGTTATGTATAATAAAGTAAATAAGTACCAATTACTGCGTAAAGAGTATTTAGCAAACAGCAGATTACGAAAATCAGATTGTATAAATTTATTCATTGCTCGTTGAACAACATTTATCACACTTCTAATTATCTTAATGCTAGCTAATAATGTTAATTCGACGGGATTTCTGTTTATTTGTCTTTCATTCAAGTTTAGAAGAAACAAGATAACGACTTTTCAATGAAAACTTTATTCTAGTATTTAAAATTTCAAATTACGTGTTAAATTCTTAAAGTTGAAAATATCAAATAAATGGCTATGACTTTTTTTTGATGATGTACCATAAATATTTTATGTTGTTTCGTATTAAATTTCATAAGAGTCATCGTCGTGGTTTAAGTATGAGAATGGAACAAAAAACAGGTATTGCATGAAAATGGAATAAACAAACTACCGCAATTCTTTTTTCGTTCGTTCCTCTCTTTCACTTACTTTAAAATACAACAGTTTAGGTTTAATCCCCGCGCTACGATAGGGATGAGCTGTATTATAATATTAATCAGATATTATTCGAACTTTATAGTATGATTTATTCGATATACCACGCGGATGAAATTGCGAGCGACAGCTAGTTTACCGATAATGCAAATACATAGCAATCATAATAAATCTGCTTTCTTCAAGTAAAGTGGTGCAGTAACGTTATATCGTTGCTATTAGTTACGTAACATTATTTCCGTCTTTGTAACTGTGAAATTGTGATACACTTATATAATGGTCAATTGATTTTGTTACATATTTTCTTTGAAAATATGATATCTGAGGGAATTTTGGTAGCATTGTTTAAGTAGGGACAGTTGTAGCAGGCTCTGGCAAAGAATGATTACAGTTAGATGCATAATGAAGAAATCAATTGCAAAAGCGGTCTCATTTGTATGCATTTATGTTTGCGCTCGATCATGAGGTATTTGCTGGCTTCGATTTCTTAGCCAGGGAGAGTTTAAGCAAGTTTTGCTGTAAGATAATTTTCAGTAGTTGCGTATCATTTAGATATTATATGCGGTAGATCACAATATGCTGGCTATTACTTACACACATATTTTGCCAGATGTGTATTAAGGCCTCCTTTAATTAACGTTTGTATATCTTCCATAGTGGAGTAAGTCTATGTATGTATTTTTGTCATAGATATAAAATTACCAAGCTCATTTACTAAGTGATGGAAGGGTGCGCCTCACGCGTCAAGGTTCGATTTTAGCATTAGGTAAGTGTTATTGCACGGATAGATTAAGTTAGTAAGATAGACTCCGTCCAAGACCACTTTCTTACACGACAGTTAAAGACAACTGGCAAAATGTGAGTGTGACACACTTATCTATACATTTAAATAAATGCAAGCCTGATGCTTATATTTTTATGCGCTTTATTTTTATCGTGCTAGAATTCGGATAACGATAAACATTTCACACGCTTTTCGCTGTGAATATAACCGATTAATTATCAAAATAAATAGAACCAGATGTGTGTCAAAATGTTATAATGCTCACATGCTATTTTAGCTTGTACAAATAAATTAGCGCGACCGTTAACCTTTATCACCTCACCTATCCGTATCTTGTGCTCTGATAAATTATCACCTCACCTATCCGTATCTTATGCTCTGATAAATTACGTGAACTACAACTTTGATAAAAATAAGATTCAGTAAATGTTTAGGATATAAAACTTTATGTATTTAATTTTATAGTTTTGTACATTTGCCACGAGGAAAATATTAAATGTCAAATGTCAAAGTCAAAGTCAAAAATCATTTATTCATTTAGGTCACAAAGTAACACTTATGAACGTCAAAGTATATAGGTTAGTGAGTTTACTAAGTTACTGAAGCTACATTTAGGTTAGGTGCTAGGTTCAGGCAAAGGGTAGAGCCTATGAGAAGAAACCTGCAAGAAACTCACGGCCACTCTTTTAAATCGTCAGTCAAATATAATTTCAGTATTTTACAACTCAGATTAACAAGGTGTTACAGCCATTATGCCATATACTACTGACTATAAAAGCTAAAGATAATAACAATAATAACTTAATAATATTATAGGGAGGAAATAATTTGAGCTAAGATATATTATTTAATATAAATCAAAAATAGACAGTAGGATGGCATGATGGCGCATACACTTACATTTTGTGACTATGCAAAGGGCAAAGGCTTAAATTGACTTATAAGTAATACAGATCTTTGAATCCTGTATGCTTGGTAGTCGTTGACTGAATAATAACCCTTCCGAATAAGTTGTTTTTAACAGCGTTTTTAAATTTAAACAATGGTAAATTAATTATGTTAATAGGTAATTTATTAAAAAAACGTATACCGAGTCCCGCAAATGTATTGTGAACTTTATGTAAACGATGATATGGGCCTACTAACTTATGCTTATTTCTAGTGTTTACGTTATGAATATCACTATTCTTATTATATAAGTAAATGTTATGTTTAATAAACATAATGTTAGCAAATATATATTGCGACGCAACAGTAAGTATGCCTATTTCTTTAAATCGATCTTTCATGTGTCCTCGAAAGGATAGGCAACGGTGATTAACAGACTTACATTTCGTCTATTTAATTCCTAAGCTTTTATCACTATCACTACATATTAAAACAAAGTAACCCGCCGCGTTTATCTGTCTACTCGCGATAAACTCAAAAACTACTGAACGGATTTGCATGCGGTTTTCACCAATGGACAAAGAGATTCATGAGGAAGGTTTAGGTGTATAATATGTTAAGGCTTTGTACTACCCATGCGAGCCGGAGCGGGTCACTAGTTTAATATTATAGCCTATTGCCGCCAACTACATTGCAAGATACACATTTAGAAATATCTTTGAAGGTGGTGCTCAGACACAATAACAATTGCAACGAAGACCTTACAGAAAAAACGCAACAACAATATTTACCCGACTCCGGAATCGAACGCGGGACGATCGGCCCAATGCGTAAGCGCAATCTTATGCCTAGAACTAATAAGGCGGACAGTCATATTAAACGGATATACAAACAAGTCACTATTAATCACATACTTAGTAAAAGCTAACGCAGTTACTCTGTAGTGAAAGACAGTGTAATTTTATTTCAATTCAAAGAATGTTTCCTAACATTGTACGTTTGGCCGCCAACTCCGCCACAAACTAAACGCTCTTCATACCAATGTTGCGTATTCTAAATATGTATATTGTCTTACATTAATCGTTCCATTCATTTGCTAGAGAAAGTCGTATTATTTGCAACAAACACTAATGTATCTAACAAAGAAACTATTGCAATTTTATTGAGAACCTAAGGCAACCAAGTATTCCTGTGGTGTTTTGTCCGACTCCGGGTTAAATTATGTGGATGTTTCGTTAGCTTGCGGGTATACACCTTACGTGGTTCGCGTAAGATTTATTTTATCGTAATTACACATGGCGTGAAAAGCGTTGGTCCGTTGAATAGCGACGAGCTGAATTATTGGTAATGAATTTTCTTCGTCTTAGATAAAAACACGCAGATGTATTTTACACCCAAATTTCGCCAGTCATGGGTTAAGGCGCCACTTAATAGAGGACGTGCCTCTTGCCTCTTGTCTACTAGACACAATCTCAGATGCATGCATGCGGCTACTGAAAATGTATTGACAGAAAAGCTCAATAAACCTTTACCCGACCCGGGTAAATCTCATGCACAGCAGTCGCATAAGATACCACTTTGCACAGAAGCAGATAGCTAACAAACTTCGCACTAGTTACAGATATGAGGTACCTATGTTAGCAAATATTTATATAATATTTATTGCGGTTTTGTTTATTATATACTAGCTATTGCCTGCGGCTTCGCTCGCGTTAATTTAGAATTTAACAATCAATTCGGGTTGTACTCTGCTTCTAATAATATAATTCAATAATGATTCGAAAGACACGTGGCGCCATCTATTATCGAACGTTATTGTTGTTTTCCTCGGGAACAGTAATTTTTTTCGGGATGAAAGTAGCCTATGTCCGTTTCTGAACACCTGACAACGTATATGCAAAATTTTAGGATGATTGGTTCAGTGGTTTAGGCGTGAAAGGGTAACAAACAAACAAATAAACTCATTTTCGCTTTTATAATATTAGTTAGGAAGCTAGGATTAGGATAGGATGTATATCCCAATAGAACATTGAAAACCGCGATAAATTCTGGTGTGGGCGATGTTGTGCATATAATAAGCACTATTTGTCTTTTTGTACTATACTGACACTTTTATTACACTTCATGTCACTAAGGCAAAATGATAAGAGTCACGTTGCAATTTATATTATTTTATTCATAAGCTCGTAATATTCCTGATTGACATAATATATTTCCATGGAATTATTTGTGTCTGAACGTAGCTATATAAGTATTACAGCTAGTTTCAACTCTGCGTATGTTTCTTATTAAACGCAATATTACCTTAATTTAAAATAAACAATAATTTTGTCCGAATGTTATCTTCTTTTATAAACATACACACATGTACATAATATTATATACCTAATCTCGAAGGGGTATGCAGAGAATACGGTTTCACTTGCTACGACCATAACATATCAGTTTTTCTTAATTATTTATCAGTACACTATACATAAACGCTCCTCAATTATAGCTACCCAAAACCATTATATAACGACCTTTTGTATTTTTATTTTCTTTTATGATTGTGCTTGTCTTACAGGCCAATTATTTTTCTAATGCAGCTTCTCCGCTCGCATTATGACCGGTGCCTAAATTCAGCTTAGACTATAAACAAGGTATTTAATAGTGTACATTCAGTATGTGTGAACTGCTAGACAGCGCTGTCTAAACGTTAACTGCTAATATGACGTTAATCCCCCAGTCAAAACGACGTTGCACAGACGTTTATTCGAATGCAACGTCAAAATGGCGGCATATTGGTTGTTAGCTTTAAAGATTGGCATTTTATGAGATAATAAAGAATGAATGTTTAGAAAGGTGGTAAATTACATTATTGCACATATTATACATTCTAGATAATGGTATACTATGTGTTACAGAACATATCACCATTATAATGTCCAAAAAGTTTTGTTTTTGCTTGTCTTAAATTATATAGTGAATAACATAAATATAAACATATCTTTATTTCTCTTACCACAATATTATGTTACATAATTGCTTATAATTATTACATAGCATTCGTTTATTATGGGAGACTGGTGCCTAAACTAGGCGTTAGCCTGTATTTCAGGCCACCAGGCCTCCACCCCGGATTTATTTAATTTGCATATAAACAGTTCAGCGTAGCCTGTACTATGAGCCAGGTATGATGTTTAATCTATTACAAGTGGTGTCTTTGATTAGTAATATGTTATACTGGTAGATTTAGCATTATGTATTCATACAGACCCTTCTCTAAGTATTGTCTTTCTTTTTTGTCATTCCTATTTACGAATATAGCGTGAAAGCAGAAATTGAATGGTTTTTAGTACTTTGTTTATCAAATAAAAAAACTGGTCGTATAGAACCGTTTTTTTTGCAAGTTCCAAACTTACAACGTCAATTTTTAATTTTTGTATTTTATGCTCGGGTACTTTGAAATAACTACACTGGAACATTGAGACAACTATCATCTTAGTCTCCCCGTGACCATGGCTGCTGAAAAGCAACCGAAACGTCGGGAAAAGTGTAAAATGAAATCTAAATACTTAGTGTATAATTTAAATAGCTTAAATTGAAGTAAACAATAACTTGTAAAAGTGTTTAACAATAGTAGTTTAAAGTTTCAAAGAGGAATGCCTATTCTCTATAGTGTCTCAGGCCAAAGATGGACATCAAAAATAACTATAAACATCGAGTGTTTTAAGATCTTAACAGTTTTACATATCTAAAAAATGTATTCAATTTGACGCCACTATTATAAAAATAGGTACCTATAAAAAAAATTATTGAGGTTATTTTTTTATAGCTGTGAGATAATTCAAAAACAACTCTTTTCTCAATGCTCTATTATTTAATTATGATAGGAGGTGTGTTTGTAATATATTTTTATCCAGTTATACTAATAGGGTATGAAAAAAACACATTTTTTATTTTAAACATCTATATTCTCTTCATTGTCATATACTATTAACAAATCATCTAGAAAAGGCGCAAGAGGGCATATATTGGACTCATATCTTGCCCAATAGACTTACTCTTTTTAATATTTTTTTTGTAAATTGCAGTGGCGTCAATTAGAATGAAAGTAAATACATATTTTTTACGACAAAATCAACTAGAAAGTATTTTTTCTCTAGCTTCTTGTCCACTCGTGGCCTCAGATAGGCGTTCCCCTTATGTAATAGTAGTGTTATAAAAAATAAACAACGCGATAAAATCCGTATAAAGTTTGTTTAATTTCAATATACAACGTCAAGTTCAAAATGTTTTTTGACCCAAGGATATATAAAAAGGTAACAACTCTTTATAATTCCTTGGGTAATTAATTGCCTAATTTTACTTCGATTCGTGTATTTCTAAAAATTTGTCCATCGAAGTCTCCGCTACAAGCGCTTTCAGAACACGTTCTAACAGTGAAAATTCATTTAAGTGTAACCCAACATTCAACATTAAAACAAATATAGCCGGTGTTCATACATGCTTATTTAATTCTCGGCCGAATACGATATTGAGCTTTTCTCTCAAGAAATGCTAAAAGAAGCGTGGCGTCGTTAAGTGGCGTCTTTAAAAAATGACATAATTATGAAATATGGGTTAATAAGCACGTTGCTGCCTAAAGCTATACGACATTAGCGTGATGATATGTTACGGTAATTATACGTGTAGGTACAAGCAGATGTCATATCAAATATGGTATTTCATATTTTACATGTACGCCGTATTTTATATAACTTTGTAACGGCGTACGCGGCAGGTGCTACACAGTGCCTTCCGGGACGTCGCCACAAGGTTAGTTACTTTGTAGCAGTGGTTTGCATTCCGCAAATTGAAACCATAGAAATATTCAAGAGCGTAGATTGACATGCTGGATATCCCAAGATGGCTACTCGTAGATGACGTATGATAAGTATTTCATCTGTGTTTCGATAAATGTGTTTTGCTATTTTGCAACGAGTAGTCTGTTCTTCTAATTTTAAAAATAAGAAATACAGACTACTCGTTGGAAAATGAGTACAGACTAGACGTTGTCGCAAATTCGATTGTGTGGGAGTTGCTTACAAAAGTAGCTAGCTTGCTGGATAGACCTATCAATGTAATAGATTTGTCTAATTCGTTAGAATAATAATAGTAAGAATATTTTATCATTTAACTCTGTTATCGATTTAAAAACTAGTAGTAAATCTGACTCCATTGACACGAGTATTATTAGACTACTAATTGACTCGCGCAACTTCGTCTACTTCATATAAGAGAATATTCCTCTTTCTTACAACATTTTTCATTGATGCTGCGCTCCTATTGGTCGTAGCATGATGTTATATAGCCTTGCCTAGCCGTTCCCCGATAAACATCCGACATTAATTATTTTTCAATTCGAACCAGTAGTTCTTGAGATTAGCGTGTTCAACCAAACAAACAAACTCTCCAGCTTCATAATATTAAGTATAGATTTAGGATCTTTATGTTGAAAGACTGTAAGTACGACTGTAGTATACTGTAGACGCCACTAAGCTAGACTCTCTATTTAATGCGCGACATACAAAGAGTTATGACCCCAATAGTCGATGCTTTTAAGGTCATAAATTCGCAATATTATGTTTTAACAAGAAAAGCATTTATTAGAGCGCATATAGCGTATTTAACTTCGATTATATTAAGTCAATATTTAAGGTATATTATTTACATATATATATATCGATATATAAAAATAATTTGGAAGAAGAGGAGATATAAAAGTTATTTGGTGGCAAAAATATATAAAAATGCCCGTTTAGATTAGCAAAAATATATAATTACGACAATACGACATGCTCATGAAAACATTTATCTTTATGTTTACAGTTTAGTATTATGTATAGTTATATCTAGTTGGCATATTATTATCTAAACCATTGGTAATGCTTTACGAGTATTATAATTGATGTAATTGGATGATTGTAGTTATTATTTAATAACAGTGGGTGAAATATTAAAGTGCATTGAACAAATCTACTGTAAATCTAATAGCTAGGTTCTTAATAAGTGTCAATTATAATTAGATCTCAATTATACACTTATAACATTTTATGGGAGAACTTATAATTGCTTATATTTGAAATCCAGATTGCCTAGGAGGTTTTAGTTGCGATGGAGCGTATAAATAATAAATAATTTTATTACTACAGCAGAATAGGTCATAGATATTTTAAAATAAATTAAACTTACTGCTAATTTAGTCATTTTGTGATAACTACTTGATACGCCCACCAAATAATAGGATTATCAGGCCCTACTAACAAAAATGTAGTTAATTATTGACTGGGATAACACACAGACTAGAAGTTTTATTTAATTTTAGTTATTATAGTAATAGTAAAAAAACGTAATCTTACTCATAACTATACAAGCTAAAGATAAATATAAGGTAAGTTATTGACATAAAAATAAAAAGCAATTATTAGTTACGAAATAATTTTTAAGTTTTTAACCGCTTAATGGATACTTGTATAAGTCAATGTTATGCTTTTATATATTAAAAACGATTAATTATTCAAATCAGGTTTTAGGAAATGACTTTGTATTCGAGAAATATCTTTTAACTATACATATGTACAAAACTACAAACCCCTAATTATAACCACACTTTTCTGAAAACATAAGTAATTTCAACATTATTATCCTCTTAACTATTCTAAGCAATTCTAAATTCACCACACACACCACGGAAAGGTCCATTTAAATTTCAATCTGGATGTATAAAACCCATACAATTAATACTATTAATAGCGATATATTGTAAAATTAATTGGCACCAGATAATATGTAAATAGATGCGGTACTTTGTTCTGTAATCTACATAAACATCATTATGATAATACGAGTAAGGCTTCTGTATTGAAATTTATATGTATACATTTGACTATATTATATACAGGCGGGGCAAGCGTGTGGTCTTGGCTAGTTAGGGTTAGAATGCAATTACCTTCGCTCTTTTGAAAGAAATAGCCAAAAAAATCCATCCACGTACAATGTGACTTTCGTGTTGATTTTTGGTTTTATTCTTGTTAACCTATTGAGCTACGCTAAATGCTTGTATTACATATATGTATGTTTACGTCGGTTGCGCAATGCGTGGGGATGGAACCCTCGACCTCTCGATCGTAAGTCTTAAGTCATATCCATTATTCGTATCAAAATTATGACTGCAGACGGTATTGCCACACGGACGCCGCTTAATGTCACCAAATTAAAACCTCTTGATCTATACTGATATAGATATAGCGAGTCTCTGGAACTAGTGACATATTTATAAAAGCTTTCACAAGAAGATGCTGCACTATTGCTCAGTAACATAAGTTATGTTTTAATGACATTCCAAGTAAGCAAAACCATTACCTATTTTAGTTTCACGACTAATCCCAAAGGCTCACCAGCTATATCTTTCCCGTCTACAAAGCACAACTCCAGATTTTGCGTTGCTACTGAGAATTTCTTAACAGAAAAACCTTTCCAGAATCGAGAGTAAAACCAGAGACAACAAAGCAGTCTCATTCACTATTGCTGCGCCACTGAGGCAATATTAGCTGCCTTGTCTAGTATATAATTGATAGTTGACCGTAAATTAAGTTGAAACGTCTTAATAGATTACTGTAATAACTAAAAACCAGGTCTTAAGAAAACTGGTCATTTGCATATTCATTTATCAAGTCTTAGAATACGAGACATAATTAAAAATCTATTGTGCCGGGCCTCCGGTGTGCCACTGCGACTCAATAAGTAAATAAAACTTACCATTTGTCACATTTATAATTACAATCAATCTACTTACAATATAACAGCATGTAATCTACATATATTTACCTGCAAACAAAATAAAATAATATAATCACTTGTTACACATTAAACAGTAACACGAAACGCACATTACAGTACATATAGCTAGGTACCTATAATAAACGATGTAGCAACTCTGATTCGTCTTATTCGTAACAGATATAGTTAATACTTTATGCTATTGCATAATCCACATAGGTACTTATCGGCTCCAGCGACGGATGACCATTTCAGAAAAATTTTCGCTTGCACATGTTGACCAATTGAGTTTGTATCGCCTTAGAATCAGTAAACAAATGTAAAGTGTAAAAAACCTCAAACAAAGAAAGGGGCGTGTCACGGGTACGGGTACCAAGTGTTGGCCTGCTATGCGATTTTAACCTTAGGAGTGGTCATCCGTCGCTGGAGTCGATAGTACATAAAGCTATACCGCGGTTACTACTGATGTAGAGCTAACGCTAAAACTTAAATATTATGTAGTAGGTAATGCAGTCTGCTTAGACCGTAGTTACTATAGATAAGTCTATTAATAATAATAATAACCGTTTATTTCAGATTTTAAATCCATACATAATAAATAAGTAATGTCAAGAGAGTTAGCATTATAAAAACATTATATCACATACACATACATAATATATCAAAATACATTTAACAACAAAATAACTAAGAAATAATTAGAAAGAAAATATTATGACATTGAAATAAAAGTTGGATTTGCATGTCATACATGAATATCATAAATCAGTTCATTATGTTCTAACGTCAAAATATAAATACAATTAATTCATAAAATAAAATTACATCAATTTAAACTAGTCCTGTTATTATATGAGTCCACTTAAATTGTATTGGACAGTCAAACCGAGAAGCAATCATTTTTAGGATGCTGTTACTACTGTCTCTCAAACGCCTTAACAATGAAACCACTTTTTTACGTCTTATGGCGTGATAGACATCCGTGTGAGCTTCGGCAAACATTAAAGACGCACTGCAATAGGAAGGCAGCCCCATCAGCATCCTAAAATGTTATTGTATCGCACGCGTAATATACTGGCGGCCCGACGGGTATGATTTACCCATAAGCTGCTCGAGTAAAAGGATTGGCAATATGCCTTAAACAGGGTGATTTTAACTTCAGCAAAGCATCGAGCAAACCAACGGGCTATCATATTCCGTCGGACCGCCAGAGCCCTACGCTCACGCTCCAGATCGGCGTCATCAGTTAGTTCACCATTAACTACGTGTCCTAAGTAACTAAAACTGGTCTTCAACTGCAGCTTTTCACCGTATAGTATAATTGGCGGAACGTAACCAAGCACACTGAGTTTACCTTTCAAAAGCAATACTTTGGTTTTTGTACGTTGTATGTGAGAGCGTGCTCCTCCGCGTATGACTCACAAATGGCCAGTAACTTACGCACTGCACCTACCGATGGTCCCAGCAGCACCATATCGTCCGCGTAGCTAATGTTATTGACGCACACATTATCAATATGACAACCGGTATAAGTGCTGCTGAGCTCACCGATTAGGTCATTTATATATAAATATAATAGGAGAGATTAATCCACCCTGCCTAACCTCGTATTTAATGCTATATGGGTCAGACAATATCCCCGCCCATCTCACCTGGTTCCGCTGGCAGCGATAACATTCCTTTAGAAGGACTATAATCTCCACCGGGTGGCGATTATAGTCCTTCTAAATTGCTTGCTTGATCTCATTGCTTAGTTTGCCCCAAAGCTTGTCATCTAGCACAGTATCAAAAGCTTTAAATAAATCCAGGAAACACGCGTATACCGGTGTTTTCCTGTCTGTATAATACCTTACAGCCTGCTTAAGATATAATAATTATGGCACTTTTAGTGGAAAGCCCACTTCTGAAACCAAACTGGGTTTCGTGCAATTTTATATGCTGGTTTTGAATGTCATAAAGCAAGCTGTCAAGCACCTTGGCTATTATCGTCGCAAGTGAGATGGGCCGATAGTTTTTCATGTCCGATATATCCCCAGTTCTATTTTTAATAACACGCACTACTATGGTTTTCTTAAGCTCCTCGGGCAAGTATCCGTGACAAAGACAAAGATTGTAGAATAAGGACAGTACACCCGGTAAATGAACACCGGCATGCCTAAGGTGCTCGATACTGAGACCATCATGCCCAGGCGACTTGCCTCTTTGCATGGCAATAATAACTTTTCAAATCTATCCAATAGTCCAATCTATTTTTCTATGATTACTTACAAATTCTAATTTTGTTGTACACTATCTAAACTTAATTCTTGATGAAATGGTGTTGGGAGTGGTTTCAAGTTCGTAGTGCAATGGGTCAGTATAAATGCCACGATATTTCAATCGCAAGTCTTTATTTTATATTTCTACAATTTGATAATCTTATACAAAATAATTCGGAAAGGCATTAAGCCGACATTAATATAATTATGTAATATTGTATAAAATGTTCAACATGTCACTAGAGTAATTGGATACAAATATTTCAATCTTCTGATATCGTATTACTACGCCCAGTAATAATAAAGAAAAACCTTATAATAACGTCTAGTCTATTGCGTACCAGCACAAATTAATATTATGGAACTTTTCCAGTGTATTCTACTACGTGAGAAAGGTCTTAAACAGGTAAAAATAAATAAATTAACATTAATAGCTACTTAAGAGAACCAGACATAATAAAATAAATTAAGGTGAAATATGAATATTAATTTAATACACCAATTTATTATTGTATAAAAATATTTTTATGTGGATTAAATAATTAATATTAACATTTTTTTAATTTGAGTGTATTTATCGCAACATCTTAAATGCTGCAACTTTTTAATCAAAGAAATGCGGACCAATTTTAATTATACTAAGTGAGAGGGCAATAATTAAAAAATATAAATTAAGTATGCACTTCAAGTGTCTTATAAAATCAAACATTAAAATGTATTAATCTGGATCGTGCACTTTCGAAAAACATTTTAGTGCACTTTCTAGAACATATTATAATGTCATATAATTTTGTTTTCGTTCACGACGTACATACGCGTTAACTTTATAATTGTATAAATTATTTGTGACTTTGTAATTCTCGACATAAAATACGAAATCATTTTCTTACTCATCATAAAAACATAAAACAAGCATAGCAAATACCAAAAGAATAGATTATGAACATAATAAGATATATCAGTAGAAAACTTATGAGAATAATCCTGCCGTGAATTATTCGTAGATATAGCTAACGACTACTTACCCAATCTTTTAGGTTATAACTAGACAAACAATTACACACACGGATCACTGACGTCAATCACGATTGCCGCAGTGAAGTCCGTTGGATATGTAATCTACAGAAAGATGCATATTTCCATCTCTCATAGCAATCTTCTTCTTCTATCTCTCATGTGTGTAATAGCCATAATATTGTAATCAAATTCGCACATTCTTATGACTGTCGGATTGCTAATCTAAGATAATACACATTATAACAATTATCTATGAAAATCCAACTCATTAATAATAATAATAATAACTTTATTTCGTAAAGGTATGAACATTCTTTAACTAGCTTCAATATTCTATTCTAGCACTGCAGGAACATAGAGCAATGGTATTAGGTTGCAACTATTTTGTAAGCCAGTTGTTCTTCTCTAGTTCAAAATGTTCCAAGTACGCGAAAGGAGATTTCGCTATGCTATGCTCGAGTGCACTTTTACAAATCTTTTATAATGAATCTTAAGCTGCAATACGATTCTCATTAGGACAATATCAATACAATGATTTTGAAACATAACCCAATAAAAACCCTATCATATAATATCATAAAGTCAAATGTGCCGCAGGTAATGATAAAAAGATTACCCAACATTGTTACAGTCAACCAAACAAATATAAATAAGCGTTACTTTTTATTTCTCCCCTGTGCTTATAATAAGCCTTATTTTATGTGTATGAGTCCATTGAGCTCTATATAGCCTAAGGTTAGAAAACAACACAGTATAACTAGTGTGTTCATTGTTAAAAACAATTGACAGTGTCGAAAGTCGCGACACGCCAGTGAGTGGCAGTGGCAGCAATTAGGTAATTACACTATTACTATAAGGCGCAGTATACAATATCAGACAAATGTCATATTTTATCTACTACAGGATGACGCAGTAGTTTAGATAAAACTATGGACCGGATGAAAAAAAAAGTATTAACAATAAATATAGTGAATCTGGATATTTTATAAGTCAAAGTCAAAAATCATCTATACATTTAGGTCACAAAGTGACACATATGAACGTTAATGGGGGTTATTGAGTTTACTAATTTACTGAATTTACATTTATGTTCGTTATTTCAATATTTATTTACCCGATACGGAGGGTATTCTTTGTATGTGTACTTGTATCTTGTACATAACTAAGAAACTAACTACTAAAAGTAATTTATTTTAGTGCCTAGTAAACATATCGAGTTTTATTGATGTTGCTGTAATGTTAGGCAAAAGCTAATTAGAACAGATAATTTTACGCTAATTTGAGAATAGTAAATAATCCAGTTTACGACGATCTTAATAGTGTAAGCGCAATGTTCGCTTATTAGCAGCTCAATCATCTATCTTTCTTTGTCAGTAGTTTATTATAAGTTTGTTCAGCGACGTAAATACGCAAAAGAAATAGGTTTACTTGACCCGATTGAGGATGCAAATGTTATATGGTAATTAAAGTAAGAATTTACAGAATTTTTCGACAGAAGATCTATTCGATCTTCGAGTTTTTTCGATTCTTTCTATATCATTTGCGTTTTCATTAACAGATTAGACACTTCCATTATGTTATTGACCCACAAGTACAAACAGCACAATCAGTTAACCAGAGTAATAGCCAGACTGGCTAAAAGAACGCAAACATAACATAATAATTTCTGCTATCTACTAAATAAATATTAATAAACGAAGTATATTTTGTAACCAGTCGTATAAAATCAAAGCAAAGCGCCATGTAGGCTTGGCATTTGACGTCCCATATTAGTACAAACGGCATTCATATTGAAGATTCTTAATCTAAACGGAATATCTTAATGAAACATATTAATTATTATATCAATTAAATTTCTTGAATGTTACTTGAATTTATTTAGAAATAACGAGTCATATACTTGTTACAACTATTTGGTATATTGTGATAAACTATGTATATATTTTATTGCGAAGTATGTTTTAAGTTTAAGATTATAAGAATCAATGATATTATTAAACACATTACATCAACATGTAATAGATACAAAAACCACATACTGTGAGGGCGATATTTATGATGACAAATCTTACATTAAATCCTTACTAATATTATAAATGCAAAAATGAGTTTGTTTGTTTGTTACGCTTTCACGCCTTAACTACTCAACCGATTAACATGAAATTTTGCATACATGATTTCAGGAGTACAGAATAACATAGGGTACCTTTCATCCAGAAAAAATAACTGTTGCAAACCTAACCTAACCTAACGTTCATTTACGCGAGCGAAGCCGCGGGTGAAAACTAGTATAATATGTATTTTTTAATCATCACATTATATTCAAAAGTGCTACATGCCTATTTGCCTATAAAAACCTAGATCACAAAACATTCAAATTACGCATCGCCTAGAGGTAATTCGTCTAACTCGTCAACGGTGTACTCCCAGCCTTACAACAGCAAAAACACAAGCTAATAACAAGAGGCACACGTACAGAACGAATGATTATCACTAATGATAGTGATTTGAAGACTACCGAGGGTTGGCAACACCTGGTCCAACTGGGTCAATTGCATTACATACATATTTTAAAATGAAACTGTATCATGGGTAGATTGATTTCGTTTTTTCCTGAGGAGTAATTTGCAAAATTGCAGTTTTCTGTTGTTAGATATCACGTACGATAAAGCTACTGTATTTCAAGTCAGACTACGTCTAATACTCTATAATTCAAAAGTAATTTATTGAAAACAATTTCGTTGTATTGTTTTTCGTCAACCTAATCGCTAGAGCTACCTGACCTGACCTGCCCTGTACTCTCTTACTGTCTTTTGACTCTCGGATCATTGCATTTAATATAGCCACTATAATAACTTCTAGAGGATACCATATATCCATATTAGAACAAGTTTTAACACAGCATATATCGGGAAACACAAGCTTAAAGGGTGTTTGAGCTGAAAGGAAGCTTATGTAACGATTGTCATGCTTTGCATTAATTATCATGCTCGTATATGAGTGACCATCTACAGATAGTCACTTAGGTCGTATTTAACTTCAAGCTATTAGTCACTGCTTTCATAGATATTAATAGTAGGTAGTCTTTACTGAGGGTACAGTAAGCATAAATATTTTATATTCTACTCTTTTCAGAATATCGTTATGCCAATCGGTTACTTAGATCTGATGGCATCGTTTCGTAGCAAAACTTATGTATATTCAATTGAATCTGGTTGAGTAGTCAGTTGCTCCCAATACAATTGAAAATAATAAGGCTGGTATAAAAACAGGCTCATTATCCATCCATCTGTTTACAGTAGTGGCCGTTGGGAATAAGCCAATCCGAAGCGAAGCAAATCGACAGAACTAGTGAGAAAGATATGCAATAAAGGTGCGTTCACACTAAGACGCGTTGGCGGGCGGCTCGTTACCGCGGATTAGCAGCGCCTCTCCGCGACACGTGATGCGTGAATCATGGCACTGGCAGAATGTTTGCATAGCATTCATTTTATTTGATATGCACCTATCTGGGATATATGGATTTAACTTCATATTTATTTATATCCATATATAGCTTGTTTATTTGTTAAGCTTTTATATACTAGGTATTGAACTCCAGTATTTTCTTGGTCAGTTTATGCACATATTTGATTTTATCTTGAGATCACAACAAAGTAAAAGATGATAATTACAAGTTCACTTCCATAAGCCGTTTACTGTACTGTATATATTTAAAGGTTTATCTAAAATTACTGCAGAAACTAAATATGTTTAACAATTGTCAATAAGTCTGCGACACTAAAATAATATTTTTGTATTAAAATTATGTGTTAGCGAACAGCATCATTATATCATATAATAGTAATAAAATATAAGAATAGTTAAGTAGGTCAATTTCAATCTACTGCCATAGTAAACTATTTTTGTTTATTGAGCATTGAAATTCGAATAATTAGCAACACCAAGCCGTAGACTAATTATAAATACCTATACAAAATACTTTAGGTAACTTAAAGCCTTTCGTTCTTACAATATACAGGCTGTTGCCCAAGTCTTAATCAAAATCGGTTTAATAGTTAAGTCGTAAAAGCTAATAAACATACAGAGTTACTTTCGCATCTGTTACATTAGTATGGATTACAACACATGCTTTTATTTATCCGTTTACTAAGCTTTCAGATATCTGAATATGTTAGGTATCGTTCTGATAAATGCAGCGGTACATAAATAGGAAATATTAAAACGAGCTAGCTCATTTGCATGTCGTAAAATATAATAAGCTTTTACTATTTCACATACGTTTATTATAAAGATTTCGGTTAAATTACGTTATGATAGAAATATTATGAGGCGACTTCTGTGCCTAAAATGGTAACAAAAATATCTGCTAATATTTATTTAGAGTGGTTTCACACACTTTCATAATAAAAGGACCATTAATACAACCTGAATTTCATTTCGTGCTTAAGATTTGTCAAAATAGGAGTTTAAATTAATCCGTTCTCCATCTGTGCGCTATACCCACTTTGACCATATTAAGGAATACACGCTTTCCTGGATAATAGAATAATGAGCGTCATGTAAATGTCATCAGATACGGGACTGAACGAATTGGTTATAAGGGATAAATCGTCGCGCGTGCCGTTCGGAGTAATCATCCGCGACGAATGGGACGTGAGCGCGTAAAACAAAACTTATCTAATATCTCTGCCAATTGACGACAGTGAACGTTAAAAAATGTACACTGCTATCGGTACCCACTGTATACCCAATATTCTAAATAAAAGTACTTGTTTCCATCTTTAAATTACCTAACTATTATAAAATCGGTGATGACATGATATGTATGACATGATTTTTTTAATGGTGATAATATGATGTTATTGGGTTTGGTATGTGCTGTTTTCTTTAAATCTAAAGTTTAAGCACATATTTTGATATCATATTGTCTAATTAGGCGCATTCCTTTATGACTTGATTGATCCTGTAGTTAAATATATGTACATCTAAAAAATCATAACATAATTGCAATTTAAAAGTCCATTCCTATCTTCAATTTAAAGGTTACGCCAAACATGATATATCGATCCACACATCAATTTAATGTGTTACGAATGGACAATTTTGAACGAATCGAGCGAACGAGCGCAGGCGCACTCGTTCCGAGCGATTGTCGCGCGTGCCATCTTGTAATCATGCGTGGATGATACGCGTAAAACAAAAATCACCTTCATCTTTTAAGCTGTAAATCATTTTTGAAATAAGGAAGGAAATTTTATATAACACATTCCTGGCTCAGAGATTGACAGTTGCATTAAGCGAATGAATTATATTAATGTATGGCGGGTATCCACATACTGCGAAGCTGCTACTAGCAATATAAAGGATTATAGCAGAACTATAAATGGCACAGATGACAGATGAGAGTGTGCACGATTACTGTATAATTCACACATTTATGCGCACATACAAAGATAATATTCAAGTCATATACTAAAATGGTTATAAGGAACAGTAAGTGCTTGATATTTATATTATTATAACATAATATGTGTATTTCCAAAGCTTCAAAATAACATGTAATATAAATATCGTTCACAGAAAACTCTCACGTTTTGATACATTTTTAATTACTTCAATCTTTGTTGCGTTTCTCCGAATCAATTACAAGGAGTTTTTGGTTCTCACCGAACTGAGACAGCTACAGAAAATATCCGTCAGAAATACCGAACATATATTAAATTAAATAAGCTGTTTAATAATCTTGAATAAAATTGAACGATCATCGTAAAACGTGTTTTTATGTTTTAATTTTAAAGTGATTCCTTGACTGCAGGTTGCAGGGCCCGTTATTCAACAATGCGAAAATTTAAAAATATTGGAGTCGTATTGCTGCAACTTCTTAAGAAAACAAATTACTAAATGGCGTCTTGAGTACTTATGATTTTGCGAACTACAATAACTTACTGCTTATTAATATAATAAATGTCAAGGTTAATGAAAATGTTTGGATATTAATTAGTCATTCGCGTGATTAATTACGACAGGATAGATAGATAACTATCAGGCACATATTTTTCCATCCCATCAAATAACGGGCAACTAAATTGCTGAATATGTGTCTGTATATATGTGGGCCAAAATGCTTGATACCTCGGGTTACTTTAAAAATTGCTTGACATATAAACCTAATAAAACTCTTCACGACCTTGCAATAGGAAAATTCCAAGCATAGACATTTGTGCGTATGCTTGCGCTTAGGGCATTCTACCAACAAAAAATATTTATCGCACTTACCTAACATATAAATTCAAAAACATTTTGTGGATCTCTCAGGCGTGTAGGACTCCTCATAATATTTTTCTAATTTCTTATAGCACAAAAGTAATGAATAATGCATAAAATACGATAATATTTATACAAACCAAAGCTTTTGAAAGTGTAATATAGATTGCACGAATGGACGAGTGATATAAGATTGGTTGCTTCGACATTATCACTGCCACTGCGTCGAATGAATGTACCACACGAGACAAAAATAGTGTGATCCACAAATATACTTATGTTCTAAATCTCGGTGTTCTTTGTGTCTATTGTTTGTCGAGTCCTCCGCGACATAGGCTTCAAAGAGTATGAAGTGGTTGTCATTAAAAAAAAAGATGAAGAAGAATATGATATTTTATGGTTAAATCGCCACAAATGGTAAAAACACGGTAGGTTCATAGCAAAAAAAACATGGTAGGTTCATAACAATGTTGTTTTAAAAAAATGTCCTTCATACTCTGGCTGCATGCGTGTCAAAATAAGCCAAACGTAAAAAGAATTGGAATTTCACACTGTGTTCACAGAAGACCTCATTAGAATGTAATAAACATAAAATACACATGCTAAGGAAATAAATATGTTCTCTATGCTCTGATTTTCATGCGATTGATTTATACAAACCTGTGTCAAACACAGGTGTGGTGAAGTGGTGTTTTTATCGGTGTGGAATAAAAATGTTTTGGCTAGTCTTAAGTATGTGTACTTTTTGCGTCATCCCGAACATACTAATTATGTCATATTATACAAATATACGTATTTGAAACTTGCATAAAATGTGAACGGATGCTACTTTTGTCGTATAATGATAGTAATGCATTGCCCTCGTTAATTTGAATGCCAGCCATTATCGTGAAGCCACTTCGGACGCTTTTATTAGTTTGAAAGTACATATAACAAAACTATTAGAATATCTGGTTGATTTCATTCATAACCTAAAGAAACGACAAAGTCGACAAGGTTTTGCGCTACTGTGACAAAGCCATCACTAGGAAAATTGAGTCAGGTTTACTAATATAAAACACATAATAAATAGGCAAGCAAATAAACAGTGTCATCAAGGGAATCCCTTAGAAACATTCAGTAATAAGTATATTAACATACAAACGTATCTCGTAAAACTAAGAACGCAAAACAAATAAAATGTTCCCACGTCCACACATTTATTTCTTCTAAAACATTTAACAACACGTAATAAAAGCTCTGAAGATCAACGACAAGGTCACGAACGTAGGACGCAAAGATCAGCTTTCACGCTTTATTTACTTCGTAACAGAACAAAGGTACAACCCGACTCTGTATACACAATAACGAGGACACTGCATCTTATTATAAATACACTACACGAAAAATAGCAAGTCAAGAAATGGAGCAACACATAATGATGATAAAAAACACACAGAACTATCGATATCGATATTTTAACGAAGCTTCTGTTTACATGTCGCTCCGTTTATTACGACAAATCACTTAGAACGGTTAATAATAATAACATAGTTTGGTACGTCGTAAATTAATTTACCTATACCGTGGATAATTGCCAGTAAACTGTGCTTCGTTAGTGTTTGCCCTCTAATTTAACACATCCACAATTGTAACATTCTATTAGACTTTATGGTAACGTATAGCCATTAAAATAAATATATACTATTGTATAAAACTTAACGATCCACAATACAGAACAATCAATACAGTTAAATTAAATTTACGTAGACAAGGCGTCGCGTGGTGTTACGATTACAAACGTTACTCGAGACGACACTGGAAATAATCGTAACTGTGTAAACAAAGCGCTTCACTATGCATTAATAAAGCTATATATATATATATACATGACGGGGGTCATAACGTGTCGAATTTACGGCGACCGTTAGGGCTTGACATAAAAGTCGATATAAAGGCGTTTTATCGATACCTGTAATCCGCGGCTCGTTATTGAGCCGATAATTTCTTCATTTTCATATTATAAGTATCGAGTTGTATCTCTCCCAGCGCAGACTTGGACCAGTTTGATTTTATTGTTGCATAAAGTTACCCGATGCTGAACGGTTTTTGTAATTAACTAAAATCTTTCATTTATGACGAAGATAAATAGCTAATTAACATCGACTAACAGTTATGTAATAAGGTATCTTTATGTGGCTTATTTTATCTTTGGTTTCAAGTTTAACAAGTTGTTTCTTTAGATAATATTGCCGCAAAACTGTTTTATGGTATCCACAATTTTATTTATTTTGAGGTCTTACGAACTTGCCGTGCGTTTTCTTAAGTCGTACCTAAGAAAACGCACGGCAAGTTCGTTAAATCTCACAAAGAGTATATTTTTTTATTATCTCTCATTACTATACAATATCAAGTATTTCGAAAGTACTTTTTTATAATGAGGGTTTAATATTATATTGTATTCTTATCGTTGTAGATTTAAAATAGTTATTAAAATTGAAGATATTAGTTTATTTTCTGGTTAAGCAGCGTTTTAGCTGTGAAAACATAACGATACATAGTAACATACATTTATAATATTGGCATGAAATAAATAATTTACACCACGACTTTGCAGTAACAATCTGTATCATTCATCCAGTTTCACTAAATGTAATTCGATGAAAAATGTCTCATTCAAAATTCAAAACTACCAAACATTCCACCTAAAAAAATGTCGTTCAAACAAATATCTAAAAAGTAGTAGATATTTTTGATTTGAGACCCTCAACATACTCGATCCTTATTTATTTTCAAACATTTACATATATTTAATGAGCCTAAAAGCCCAGTTACAGTTTTATAATAGATGGATTGTAAATTTAGAATATGACGGACAATTAATTGGATTCCATGGATAACGTATTGTTACTAATATCAAACGTTTTTATTCCACCATGATAAGAATAAAGTACTTAATACACATGCCAATTAAGTTATTTCGATCGTAAGATAAGTAATGAAATAATTGTAGCCACTTAAGAAATTGGTATTGACTCCATGGGATATAGTGAAAGTTAAGATTGATTGTGCTACGGCATTTTTCATTGAAAATGTAGTAGAAGCTTTTATTAGTTTGGTAAAGTCAAGTCGCTTCCATCTTTTTCGTCAAGATATTAGGTTAGATTAATTAAGGCTGCAATGCTATGATGACGTATTCAAAATATTTAAATCTTATCTATACTATTATTATAAAGCTGAAGAGTTTGTTTGTTTGTTTGTTTGTTTGTTTGAACGCGCTAATCTCAGGAACTACTGGTTCGAATTGAAAAATTATTTGTGTTGAGTAGCCCATTTATCGAGGAAGGCTATATGCTATATAAAATCACGCTACGACCAATAGGAGCGGAGCAGCAATGAAAAAATTGAGGCAGTCTTTGGGGACTGCCAATAGAAGTGAAAACTTTAATCCTTGATCTAAACACTTCTTCATAAACAAAAAAAACAAAAATATAAAAAAGGCGCTGGTCGGATTCCTGATACTCTCTTAGCGGTTATTAAGGTGGTCAACATTTCGTTATTTTTGCGTAGCACGATATTGTTAATATTCTAAAATAATTGAAAAATGGAAACCGTGAAAGCGTGACGATGACGCGAGTTCTATGACTTTTGTTCACCCAAGAAGTGCTCAACGCGCCTAAAGAAGTTTTCACTTCATAAATGTTGCAAAAACGGGGAATATTCTCTTATATGAAGCAGCCGAAGTAGCGCGGGACAGCTAGTAATATATATATACCACTCCTCTCAATTTTGGATTACCATTCCGTATTGATCACTATTTTATTATAAAACTGGAAATATGAAAAATACTTGCCTTTCTTTTACTAGTATTGTAAATGTTAAAATGTTATGTTTGTTGGTTAGTACGATTTTTACGCAGCAACGAGACACGAGAATGACACGTTTCTCGTATGAAAATATTTACAGATCAGACAGACTACACAGGCTATTTTTATCCCGAGGTAATGCTGTTTCTTATAGGAAAGCATTTTTCCACAAAAGCGCAGGACTAAATACTTGTACAGGACTAACTACATACTAACATCTACGTCTATGCCGTTAAAGTTAGTACAAATTAATTAGCCTAGTGGGAAACCGTTGGACTGCCACGTATAGGTCTCGAGTTCGAACCCAGGGCGCGCAACTCTGACTTTTCGAAGTTATCTATACTAATATTATAAAGCTGAAGAGTTTGTTTGTTTGTTTGCTTGAACGCGCTAATCTCAGGAACTACTGGCCCGATTTAAAAATTTATTTCAGTGTTAGATAGCCCATTTATCGAGAAAGGCTATAAGCTATATATCATCACGCTAAGATCAATAGGAGCGGAGCATTCATGAAGAATATTTCAAAATCGGAGGAGTTTTTTTCCTTTTGAGAGCTTCCGCTGCGTGCGCTGCGTAAACAGTTAAAGTTTCGCAAAAATCATGTATAAGAGAATTGTTCCCCTTTAAAAGTTCTAAAAAAAAGTCCGTGACAGCATATGTCTATCTTTTAAGGTTGGCTCACTCTAACCTTTTCTATGCTAACCAAATTTGTTCTAAAATAATGCATTATTTGCGAAGGTGTTTTTATAAACATGATATTAATCCTTATCCAAATAAATACCTACGTTATTCATCACAAGTATTTAATTTAAAACAAAATTGCCCTTTACATCATTCGATTTTAATGAATATCTTAGGAGATATCACAGTTTTAAAATAACATCGCAGCAAAATAATGATAACGAAGTCGCGGGTTAAAGTTAGCGTTAGCCCAAAGTAAATATTCCACGCGGATTTGAAATATTATTTTATTGTTGGGTAGCCTATTTATCGAGGAACGCTATAGGCTATATATAACATCATGCTACGACACACGGGGGCGGCGCAGTAACGATAAACAAGGGTGAAACCGCGGGAACATCTAGTATACGTATAAAATAATTAATTATTGTTCGCTTCAACGGGGACGGAAAACATTGTGAGGAAATCTGCATGTCTGAGAGTTCTCCATAATGTTCTCGAAGATATGTGAAGTCTGCCAAGCCGCACTAGGCCAGCGTGGTGGAATACGGCCTAATCCTTCTCACACTGAGAAGAGGCCAGTGTCCAGCAGTGGTACAGTTTAATACGGGGCTGATATTATTATACTTTAAGTAATATAATAGCGTTGCCATCACCATACGTAGAGGCCTGGAGGGTGTAAACTGAACTTAATGCACACTATAACCAGCATAAAAGAACTAGATATACAACGCTGGTCCTCTTATACGATCCCTAATTATGATAAAACGATTCTTACATGCATTCGCCTCTTGGATAAAACCATTTGTATCAGTACTCAGATATTTCTGCCTACACCTACCTTTTAATCGGGTTCTAACATATTTACTATCCCGACATAATACGAGCTAAATTACTGTAACATGCATTCAATGATATCTAAAGTTACCTACTATGTTGCAGACCTGGTAATTCAAGTCTTTCGTCGGATATGGCGCTAAGTAGTTTTTGCTTTCATTTGTATACAGATCGAGAAATGAGATCACTGACTCAGCAAGCGTCATATTTGTCGCAGGAAATAACGATACTAACGGATATATAGGTATATCCGTTAGTACGTTAGTACGGATACTACGAATTTCGTATAATTATAATATTCTATCACATATAATAATATTTTAACACATACACACAACACCATTTAGCCCAAACTAAGCACAGCTTGTACTATGGGTACTAGACAATGGATAAACATACATATATATATATTTTTGTAAATACATATTACACATAGAAACACCCAGACCAAGACAAACATCCATGTTCATGCACACAAATGTTTGACTTGTGCGGGAATCGAACCCGCGACCTCATGCGTGGCAGTCAGTTACACTAACCACTACGCCATCGAGTATCATCATATGTTATTACATAACACAGTCATTATAATAATTTTATTGCTAAAAGTTTATTTGTTGGCTCGTTCGGGCAATTACCGCTTTATTACAGGAAAGCGATGTAACAGTACCCTTTCATTGTCCCGTCAAAGGTACAATAGAAAACTTTGCTACGACAAGATAGTTCAATAAAAATATACTGTTAATTTTATTACGTATATATAATACATACATAACCTCACGCCAATGGTGTCAATGGTTCAGATTTCGCCAACTATGATTTTATGTCCCACTATACTTATACTAGGAGGCGAGCCTATTGCTGTCTGTCGGGCATAATTACAGTCTGCGTGCTGCTACTGACAATGATTTGGCAGAACCAGGAACACTTTGCCGGGCAATCTAACTTCAGACCGTATACACAGCAGTAACATTCACTAATGGTGCGCCATCGAGGCAGTATAATTTCTTTTTGTCTCCTTGGTAATAATCAATACGATCCATAGCAGAATCCATAGCATAGACGAAGCGATAATAGATAAATAATATATGTAGTACATAGAATCGCCATTAGCACCGCTATCATGGTCAAAAGGTTTTTCAATCGCGACTATCAACAAAAAAGTGAAACAAATCCTTAAATCACTTTTTTGTTTATCCTTATTTAACAGATAAAGTACTTACACGTGCAAAGTTTATCATTGGGTTTTTATATCATGTAACTATAAATATTATACCTACACTGTGGAAGGAAAGGTCACTAGCGCTGCGGAAAGTACGTTATCTACACACTAATATACAGCCTCTCATATGGAGTATATGAGAGGCTGTATTTTAGTGCGTAGGTAATAATAGTATATAGTGAATATGAGTATTAAACTATTGATAAGAATCCTTCAAACAGTTAGAGAATCCCATCACTATTTCTAAAGCCAACACAATAAGAAATGGTTCTTTATTACCGGGTTGTACGTTATGTTCGTTATTAAATTAACGGGTGTAGAATAGCGGGCTATGAATGGCTTCCAACACTTATCGATGTGAAACACAAAATATAGTCTTTGTCCGAAACAGTAAGCTTTTTGCAAAGTAAAAGGAATGCTCAGATTGTACGTCCATATAACGTAAACGGGTTCCGTCGAGGTCATTCGGGTTATATTCGGGTTACCGCCAGTCTGATATAACGTGCGTGCTTTTCGAACTTCTGTCGACATTTTTAATAATAATAATAAGCATTTATTTTCCTCTCTCACACAGAAATTTACAGAAAAAAGTATATATATCTTAGGCTAAGATTAAAACATTCGATGGTACTTGGGGTGTTAAAACGTGCTGTCAAAGATTTTTTCTGATGATGTCAACATCTTAAAATTAATTATAGGCACTAGACCTAGCCTAATCTATCGATTAGGTTTAAGTGCAATTAGCAAAAGAATCTATCGTGAATATTGCATACACGGTAGCATTGGCTAACTAACTGAAGTGTAATGACCTAGATATGCAGCGCCCTTGGCGTTTAGGGTACAAGTGGGCCAATCCTGTTTTAAATCTGCCAGACCTAGAATATTTAAAGACACGCATATTATTTATTTCTATATCATAATACAAAGAATAGGTATGCATATATATCGTCCATTAGGTTAGTAAAACTAACTACATACATCTTATCATAAAAATAATGATAAGAATATCGAGAAGCGGTTTTGTGTTTTCTCACAATTCAATTTACGTATTCTTTGTAAGATATACGACAAAATTCAGACGCACAACAATTTTTACTAAATAAAATCTGGTAAATTAACGACCCATTTAAGTACAGTAGTAAAATGATGTGGATATCTCGAAATCAGAAACACTTAGCACTTACGGATCCCTAACAATCGTAAACACTGATATTACCGCCCAAATGGAGACGTCCAAATACCGACGTGAGATACCCAAATTATATCAAACATTAAAATATAAAAGAAATAAAAAAAACTGCTCAAAAATTTTAATTGTGTCGTAATTTTTATTGCCAAAATATTTTAAAACGAAATGCTGGGTAAAAACAGTAATGTATTGAATTTTTCAATTTTCTGTTAAGTACCGACCATTCGGTTTGTTATCGTAATATCAGAATGACCTAGATTAACCTTATCGGGCAGTTGCAAGAACAGTTACACCTTCAGTTTTTATTGTTGTATTTGTTATTGATTTTGGTTATATGCGTATTTTTTAGAATGTCGATCGGCGCCTTCGTGACCTGGGTACTTAAGAAAAGTATTCAACTTTGCCATACATGGGCGAGAATTAATTTAAGATACTACGTAGCATATCGCTTATACTTTTCATAGCTGTTTCTTGGAAAATTTTATGGTGTTGCCACAAACTAAGTACTTGACGTTACGAACCAAACCCGGAGGCGGAACGCGCTACCTGCCGTGCAAATTGCAAGTTCGTTGCCGCTTTAGATAAATATCTATTATAACTCATTAATAGTCTTTAATTTGAGTAAGTGTATAACAAGCAATATTAAACAAAAAAATGTAACGTTAAATGTCACCTTTTTCAGTAATCGTTCGTACTGCGCCAAATACTTGTTAGGAATCGATTCACATTGTTAGTGCAAAGAGTGAAATTTGAAACCATTTACATCCATTTACATGTTAAGTCAAAGTGCACCTACCATTAGCTGCTATTTTATTAGTCATAGTTACGGCTGTTTACCTATATAAAAATAATTCAATATTTACGTCTACATCCATACTAATGTTATAACACTGCTTGTTATGTTTTCGCGAGTAAATCGCTACAACGATTATGAGCAAATTGAGTATTACCGATACCTATGTCAAATTTCCACAATATGATTGTAGCAGTTTTTGACCCGTTGGCAAATTAAAGATTTTAAAATAACCAGAAACCATAAGCAGCAACTATTTCATGGTCCTACTTCATTTCCACTTTTCTTATATATTTTCTTTTTATCTTTGTCACCTGGAGCTACGTGTATTATATTAAATTATATTATATTAAACAACAGCTTAACAGCTGTCTAGGGTTTGCTGTCGAACCAGGCCTCGGTAGTCTATCGCCTGTCCTAAGACTACTTTAGTGTAGTGACTAGACAATGTGTTGACTGAATGCTTTGACCTGAACTGTTATGAAATAACAGTTCACTCATTCATTCGTTGCTCTTTTGAGTCTCAATGACGGTGTAGGTTATTATTTGTAGAGGCTAATAATGCCAAACGGGTTCTGTAGAATTATAAATCCAAAATATTTACGTCTATTAGTGTAGTTGTTTATATGGATAATATTTTTGATAGATTCGATGCAATTGTAAAATAAACTATAGTTAGTATTAGCTGAGTATAGTTTATATAATCACAAAGCTGATACGATTTTTAGTGAGTGTTTGAATTGGTAACAAATTATTTTTTGACAGTGGCAGGATACACGCTTGTTATCACCCTGTGTTGCAAGATTTAATAGGGTCTGGTAACTACTTACCATCAAATGGACCGGATTCTTGTAACCTACCTGAGAGGTACGGAGATCTCAATATTTATTTACTGTATTTGTACATTTACATAATTATACATTAATACACAAAACACACGCGTCGTAACATCATCAAACCTCGTCCCACGGAACTCTAAAATCTTGACCGCTATGCTACGAACTATTTGGCTTTTCCATTGACACTGTCACTCAATAAATAAAGACTCAGGTGTGGCGCGTGCGCAGCCCACGCAGCATTAACAATGTAAATATCACGCGCATTTGGATCCAGTTTAGATATATGTATAGTGGCATTTTTTAATATAAAAAGATGTGAAGATTTTTTGACAGAATGTAGGCGATGTAAAAGTGTTTGGACTTTGGTGGTCCATTAGACGATGTCGCGGCTGATGCTTAGAACCATAGCCGACTCTTGTATGCAGTGGATAAAGAAATAAATAATAATAAATGTGTGTATGAACTTGACAGCGGCGTAGATGATAGCGCCCCTTCTGACTGTAAATGTATGTTGGTCTTACTCGTTATCTCCATCTTAGTATGAATATATTACTTTACACATGAAAAGCAAATCTCTCACTTAGTATACAAATAAAAAGAAACTACAAATGCCGATTCCATAGATCATATCAGCACTTAGAATGCGTTAGGTGTAATAGGCTTGGTCTATCGCCATACTGAAAAATGATTTGCAAATCCGGAACTCAGATTCTATATAGCGTACAGCTTCAATCAGCTAATCAGAATTTTGTAGTCCATGGGAGTATCGGGCAACATAAATTATCTTCTATAAATATAGTCGCAATATTCACTTGAGACATATTATAAAAATAATCTTCTGAAAATTTGGTTACAGCGGGATCTTCAAATGTCGGTTCAGCCAGATTAGCCCGACTAGGAAGGTACTATGGCTAAACAACATAATGCTGTGTTTCTGAAATGCGTAGAATTTTTAGACTCTTTAAAAATGCTGTTTTCGGAGAGGACTATTTATATATTGTAGTTTGTAGGACTTACTGGCATATAAATCAATAAGCAGAAAATAATGTAAAAAGCGTAGAGTAAAAGAAAATAGTTGTAATTATACAATTACAATTATTTTCTTTTTGGAATAAGGGTCATTTAAACTCACCCCTGAAAAATCCTTAAGAATAATCTCAACTTACAATACGTAATTCTCGATACAAAGTACTTCAAACTAACTTTATTATACGAAGATACTCGGTCTATACTCGTGAATGTACATAAATTTAAATATGTTTCTATTAAGTTAATGCTCTCAACATGAAGTTTGGACAAGTATTAATATAAAGTACTGAAGGCGAATGCAAATCGACTTAACAGGGCAGTGCCGGCATTACTAGTGAAGTTCCACAAGTGAATATACTTGAGAAACATGAATAAAATACATACTCGTAAGTGGACATAAGCAGACTGATTTTATTTTAAAATTTGGCTCAATAATATGATGTTAAACAAAGGAGGTTTTAATGATCTTATAAGGAAGTAAGGTGCTGCCGATTCTCCAAAATCTATGACAAGGTGTACCACATTCTACCAACTATCTTAGGATCTATCTAATAAATGTTACGTTTGAAGACACAGAGTAATCTGCAGAAAATACTCAGTTATTATTAGTAACTTATTGCCAAATAAAGAAAGTTTGAATGCCTGGGTAGGTAAATATAAGATGTCGCCGGGTCTTCGAAGTGTTAGGCAAGGCAATACGAGAGATAAGATTTTTTGGTGGGAAACAAGATAATTGGTTAAATGTGAACCAATTATCTTATTAACCACCAAAAATCTCAATAATATCAAGGAATCAATGCTGTTACTAACTATAGATTTTTTATTGAAGTACTCGTACAATGTTTCATATAAATAAAACTGCACGATTTGAGAATTGAACCTCGAATGTCATGATATCTGGTATTTGCTCACGCTAACACCATTGGCCCAACAAGGCACACATTACACACACACTAGCTCTATAGACTGATTAAATAGATTTATCGCACAAAGCCGTGTATTTTATAGTGGCTAGTCTGTAGAATGGTAAATTAGATCTGAGTGGGCTTAGGAGCCTCAATCTAAATTGAATGTCCTATCGTTTCCTCGGATCAAGATAAAAAGCTTACACTGCAAATTTGAAGTTGCTATTCCATTTGCGAATCACTTTTTTTATTGATTTAGATTTTCAGTTGTCACGAGTATTTCAGTTTGCCGTATCCCATCACTAGATACAGATCGTATTATTATGCGGATTGTTACTTAGTGTTAACGGGAGTTGCTAATACAAACGTGATATAAATTGATAGTGGCCATTTTGTTATCCGTATCAAAACATTAAGTCTTTTGTGTTCGTTGTTATTCGACTGTATATCAGTTGGTTTAATTCATTGTTGTTTTATGGTAATGATATCCTTTCGATACGGGATATGAAAACAAATACAAAGGAAAACCATATTTAGATTTGGTTGATTTGGATTAGATAATTTATATCTGAAGCGAAGATATTATTAGACGATATTTTATCCTCGCTAAATATAATTCCTGAATACCTTTTTGGGTGGTTATCTAGTTTTTGTGTCTTTGCATGTAAGCTTGCTTATTACAAACAAAGAGACGCGTGTGCTTTTGCTTCATTTATTATCATTATATGTGTCATGCAGGATCTTCGTTTGTTAGTCTCTGATATAGTAAAAAGAAGTTCGTCAATATAAAACATGTATCTAACGGAAAGTCTTATATAAGTTCATCATGTATCTGTTAAAAACAACATCCTAATGGAATAACTCTTTTCGTTTTAAATATAATAATCTCATTGGTAATTGGTACTTAATACAGACGTATAATTATTTAATTAGTATTACATTCATTATATTTCTAGCTGTAAGTTTTCTTAAAATGTTAAAATAAAATAATTGCTAAGGCTAAGTGTCGTCGGTGCCCAGACACAATCCATTTTTCATGGTGCCTAGATATGTTTAATTAAACCATTAACACTTATATGTCAGATAAAACACTAAATGCTAGGTACTACACAGTAAGACCATTAAACTTCTAGGTTAGAGGTCTCAGGTGCAAACCCACGGTACGCACCTTTGACCTTTAGAAGTGATGTGCGTACGTCGTAAAAGCTTAATTATGGCTCGCCTTAACATTGTGAGTAAAACTTCATGATGTTCTCTGAAACACTGACTGCACAGATGGCGTAGTGGTTTAAGTGGTTGCCTCGCCGCTGTCACTACGCCGAAATGTGGGTTCGAATCTCAGAACGAAACAAAAATTTGTGTGATCCACAAATGGTTATTTCGAGATTAGGTGTTCTTTGTGTCCGTCGATTGAATGTTTCTAAAGTCTCTCGCGACACAGGAATTATACTCATGGCAAAAGATGCTTTTAAAAAAAAAAACGTTAACTGCTGTATTGGGTCAGTGAATTTGTTTAGTTTTCTTATTCTGTGAAGAGGACTATGACCTGTAATATAAGTGAATATAGCTTCATAGGCGTAACCGTTCTATTTTATTAGATCTGACAAAGACTTAATAATAATTTGATTCCTAGGAATAATGTTATATCTAGAATTGTAATCAGTGTACGATTATTGGCAAAGTCTTAACTACGTGGGATCTAGACATGTCTGATGAAAAGTGAACATGGAACAACTCTACCAAACTCTTATAAATGCGTAACTTTATAAATAATGTATATAATTATATTGCACTATTTGAAAGTCACCCATTCAATTGATTGAATTGAATACCTTGTAGCTTCCATCTTTACGTGAATCGTTTAGAAAACATATTAAGTGTTAATACAACAGTAGTACAGTGGAAATAAATCTATTAAACATGAACTCTTCTACTCGCCTATTTACTTCAAGTCGGTGCCTTGTACAGTTTCTACTCATTGTTTTCAATGGGATTCGCAGAGATTATCCGCAGAAAGTAACGGTGTGTTTATATGGATAAGGTTTGTTACATGCTGCTAAATGCTGACGGTTTTGTTAGGTACTAGCTGCTGTCGTGGTTTTGCGATATAAATGGTTGGCAGGCATTGGTCTGCCTGAATATAAATAATTATTATAGCGTACGAACACTTTTAATACTAAGTTAAGTCAGTAAATATCCAACAAAAGGAGCCCTTGGAATTCAATTCACGATAGCGACATAACCGAATATTTTTTGGCCTTAATCTTCTGTAATACAGACGTATTACAGAAGATTAAGCCTTAATCGGCCAAAAAATATGTAATGCAGGTTTACTCTACATTTAGGAAATGCACCATATTTGCCATAGTTTTTTTTATAGCTATTCAAAGCCGTTAGAAGTGCAGGAAACGAACAGAAAATTAAAAAAGGACACGTGCAGGTTACCCACAGAAACGTAACCATTTTTTAATTCATTGATACAGAGTTACAATTCTCTTTACCAGCTATCTTTTGTACTTAAATCCCAATACCTTTTTAATTGAAAATGCCAAAAGTTTTTTGTATTTTATGTTATAATACACAGTTATTAATTATTGGGTGTGATCTTTTATTTATTTTATTAGTTAAGCCACAAGATTGTAACTATGTTTATTATATCTATTTTATTTATAACCTAATCTGTATAATCTTAAGTATTATCTTAAGTGGATATTTAGCAGTAGGTATATGTTGTTCTATTGCCTCCTCATTAATTCCCACATTCTTATATCTCATATTTTATGTGTTGGTTAACTTAATATTAGAAGTCAATCTAAGGCGTCTGATTCTGATTAATCCTAACTAATATAATAAATATGAAAGTGAGTTTGTTTGTTACACGTTCACGCCTTAAGTACTCGCCCGATTATCATGAAATCTCACATAACGTGTATGCGAGAGTTAGGGGTACGGAAAAGGACATTGGGTGGTACCTTTTATTCCGCAAAAACGTAGTTTCCGAGTGAAAACGCCAGTTAACATTGCTATTCATGAAAGCCTAACAGAAGTCATGTATATGTTTCACTCCCCTTTAACTTCTATTTCTAAATTTGGTACTGGTATTTAGTGATTCTTCACGTAAAAATCTAGGTACACATTCCAGTACCCGGTAATACTTCTAACGCTGCTACTTCAAGAAATTTCGGATAATAACGTACACATTTAGCTGTCGTAGAATATTACAATTTATACTTTGTAATAAATAACTATTAAATAAATATAATAAAAAAGCTCTCAAACTTATCTCATACTTAATAGTATTTTTGCATCTAATTTATATGGCACAGGAAACAGTCCAGACAGCCAGATCCGAATAAAATAATAGCTTGACCATATATGACCGTGACGTCACAACTTATCTGTCTGACATTTAATCCACACTTAAAATTGAGGTCATAAATCAAATACCAAAAGTGGTAAAATGTGACAGAACAGATTTCTCGCGGTTGTATTTTATGGAAACTAGGAGGCGGTAAACATGGTCAATCCTGATCGTCTCCACGTAAAATAGCTTAGTTGACAACCTTATTAAAAAAATAAAGACCCTTTCTCATAAAATATCAATTCAAATTAGGATGTTAAATTACTAATGTGTAAAATAACAGTTAATATCCTCATAAATAACAGTTCGAGTATTGATTAAGGACTAACTTCCTTTAGATAATAGAGTGGGGACACTTTAAATATAGAATTAGTTGAAAATATCATAAATTACTAAACAGGTGTGGCATTTAAGTCGTAAAACATAGCCTACCAAATTGGCTACGATTTAAACTAGAAGTGTTTGTGAGTATTATTTTGTGGCGAAATTATTGGTACTTGTAGATAATAATGTGTGATATTAATATTGTAGTAAATTGTTATATTTGACAGTTTGTAATTATTACGTTTAGCACTTTAGTTTATTGATTTCTACCGAAGACTATGTTGGGTCCTAATAATTGCTGCATACTGCTAGTGAATTTGATAAAGAGGTCATACTCGCACTGTCTATGTATGAGTATGCTACGGGCTGCTCGTGTTGAACAAAAATCGTTATTGATCCACATATAGTCATTATGAAATCAGGATACTCGAGTTGGTTGTTCGAAAACTAAGGACGATGACTAACGATGAAGAATTTACCAGAGCAGAATCTGTATTTATAATAGGGTAAGAGCTTTTGTTTTTAAACGGTTATATCTTTATATATATAATTCTACTGTACGTGTGTATGTCACTGAACTCCTCCTAAACGGCTGGACCGATTTTGATAAAATTTTTTGTGTTTGTTCAAGTGGATTCGAGAATGGTTTAGATTTGGTTCTATTTTTTTCGTGTGTACAGGACAACGTCTGTCGGGACAGCTAGTAATTTCTTAAATTTTAAGATTTCATGCCCCAGTAATTAAAAAAGTAGTAGAGTATGTTGGGGTAAGATCGTAGAAGGGGTAATATCGAATCATAATTCAAAAATGATTACTGTTTTATCACATTAATTATTTATATACGGCATCGTATTGCGGCAAGGTATAGAATATTACTTGCTTGTACATTGATACATACATACACTTACGACTAGGTATTGCCCGGAAGGGTAAGTATAGATTAATGTGTAACTTATAAATTCTACGGTTGTTTTCACGTATAAATTTAGTATAAAAACTTATACCTAAACTTAATACGGATACCACTGATGGCTTTCAATTGTAATTTATATAACACGCCTATATCTTGTTACTTCTGAAAGGGTTAACTGGACCCACATCCCGCCCGTTATGTTTAAGATATTATAATTCAGTATATTAAGATCAGACCTAGTCAACATCTACAGGGCATAGCTCCACATTCAGTTTGCTACTAAATATTCATTTAGATTTGAATCCAGAACTCATCAATGGGCCGGTTTGCAATTATTGGAAGCGTTCAAGCAAACATCTTGTTCTAGAAAAGTCATGTGTAAGTTAAGGTTAAACAACATTTGTTTTAAATTTACCTTTTTTCCAAACCTTTAATTCTCCTTATCGATTATTTTTATAGACCAAAACACAACCGAAAGCCAATTTTCTTTAACAAGGTAATTTACCATTTTTACCGAGTTCAGTCACGATGACTTTCGATAAGGCGGTAATAGTGTGAGAAGTCATTACCGGTCATTACTAGTAACAGTTCAAACGTTAGTGTCAATGTGGTGGCACTCTGTGTAATTGATGATTGACGGTAATTTAACGGCAATCGCAATAAGTACTAGTAACAAAATTTCGATGGTACATTCTTGGCGTGGTTACTAGTAATTCCCACGGTAAGTGTCGAAGTTAGTACTACTACTAATACGTAGTAAAACAATTAAAAAGTACGGCCAGGTATAACAAGGAAAATCACTTAACAGTTTCTTTTGAAGACATTTTAATTTTAATCCGCTCAACTAACGTAACTTAGATTTCTCTGATGCGTTAACCTACTACAATTTACATCAATACTGTATTAAACATCTGCTTTTGTCTGGTTCAAATTAGTATTTGCCACTAAGCGATGATCGTTCGATTTCGATATCGACTGCTGGTTTTTAAAGTCAAAATAATTCAATATCATCAACAAAAAATGCGGTACCTCCTAATCGCCAACCAGAATGAATATCTACTATACATCATAGATTAAAATAAATTTATTACAAATTAAAATGACATCTGCTATATCACAAGCAAAATATGAGTTGAACATATCACATAACAGATTTAATCTTAAATAAAATACAAACCTACAAGCGCAGAAAAATTCCTCCATAATAAGGCTTCCTAGGCGAGCCGAAAAAAGCCGAGCGTCGTTCGGGCGTGATCGGAAGACGTATGGAAATGCGCATGCGCACCTGTCAAGCCACCCACTGTGCGGAGATAAACGACTGCTTAGTTAGACTAACTAACTACCTGCTACTACTGATTGCCTACAATTTTTTCATGGCTAATGTTTTCATGGAGTGCTTATGATGCTTCTGAAGGGATGCATAATTGATGCTTCTGCAACCGTTGAGCAGGGTCACCAGGCTCGTTAAGGAAATGGTTTGTTATTAGCAAGATCAGTCATATTTTTGCAATTTGCGTCGAACAACGCCTTCTTTTTTAAAATGTTGACTACACGCGACAAAAACGTTTAAAGTTGCATACGCCCAGAAGCTGCGATAACTTACCATTAGGCAGACATGCGTATGGTGGTAGATGGCAAACCTTGATAATACGAAAGCAATATGATACCATCTATAAATATTATGTTAAACTCAATATGCCCGGTTTGTATTATATTTGTCAGTTTTATAGTTATATTTAAGGTTAGAAAATTAAACAATTCGTTCACTTTGAAATCATTCTTCAGAATATCACAATTCGCATCGCTTTCGATGAGTTAACTAAAGAAGAAATATACAATTAAAATATCGATAAATCAGTCTGTGTAAAACGAAACACAATCAAGTTATTACTATAAAATACGAAAGCCTACTCTAATAACAAAACAACTTGTAATTCAAAACAAAATTACCCTTACTAGTAAACAAACTCGCGTACCGAGTACTTTCACAACGCTTGTATTTAAGCCACAATTTAGAAAGCACCTCCTTTTAATATTCTCGCATTGTATTTAGAATTTCTTCGCTGATTTAATGTGTCATATTTATTTAAGTAGCACCTTGCGAGCAGGTGTATGAAACACGTTTTCCTAACAAATAGAACTCCTGCCTATTTCAGAATACCTATCTTGAATTACAACCTAGAAACTATGTTTATGATAGCCACTTCTGGGTTATAACACGTTCTGAGGTGATACTATCTCTTTCACTGTCAGAAAGTGCTAATCTAAGTAATGGGCTTGACTTGAGCTTAAATAAGTATGTTGCTGTCTTATGAACATTGCCAATTCCATCCAGTTCTCCTTCTGTTGAGACGCTCATATAAAGTGGAATGAATATATTTGGAAGCCCCGCCTAAAAAGTTGGTAAGATGTTACCTTGACTGAAATAAAACGATATGCCCCCAAGTTTTTTTTTTAATGCTTTATTGGTACACCCATTTCGTTTCCATTATTCTTGGATTGAGCATCATCATCATTTGAACTTAAACACTTGTATATTGACATGAAAAAACCTTTACAGCCAGCCATTTTGAAAATGTCTATAGCTGTCGATATACTTCGAAAGGTTTTAATTCCTACTTTCCCTATAGTTTTTAATACCTGAATAGCACCATGCGGGCCAGACGACCGGCGTCTCTGCGTCCAGGTCGCGGCGCGCAGTCAGCGAGGCGAGCATCAGTGCGGCATCTCAACCGGCGCCGCGCCCCGCCCCATCGCAACTCCCTACAAATTGACATCATACACTTGACAGGTTACACGTGGCGGGTTATGATTGGCCCATTGTGTTTAGTGATGCGTCATTGGCGCGTTTAAATTTAGAACGTTAGATAGTTGCGAACATATTTTACTGTGTTGGTTAGCACAACAAAAGTTGTTTTTTTGCTCTATTTTAACAAATATTTAGTTATCGTTTCTGAAGATAATTTTAAAAAGATTTAAAAAAAAAGAATTCCTTCAATAAGTGTCAAGCTCTAAGAAGTCAAGGACATTTTAATGTTAAGTATCAGGAATAAACCATACATTCTAATATACATCAATTTAATGTAACTTATTTCTTTACGCTGACAAGATTGTTGACTCTGCGTTTATGTATATAAATAAAGGTATTTAATAAGTAGTACAAAAACTGATGCAATTGAAACAGCTAGCACGCTAGTTACACATTAAAAACTACTTATGTCGAATTCGGTCCAAGTTCATTTAAATTCCAACATGCGCGCGCGAGCTACCGTACAGCTTTTCGCAGATAAAAAACAAAACATATACATGATAACCATTTATGAGTTCGTAGTTATAGCTATGATTAAAATTTTCAGATCTAACGATGTATTTATGTAATAATATAACTATCAGACTTGTTTGTTAATTGTCCTAATGCTGGGCTGGCTCCATCTTTAAAAACGTTAGGCCATTGCCAGACACTACACATCTTCGAGAAAATTATACTGGTCCTCAGACATACAGGTATCCTCATAGTTTTCCCTTCAAAGTGACTGATACTTAACTATTTAGAAGACACTTGAAAGCGTAAAACCTATGCGTAGCAGTCTAACAGTCTCCACACAGTCTAATATATTTTTCTGTGTTCGCTCATCGCTCATATTTTAAATTTTTGTTTTATAAACTATCTTTTCAGATTAGTCGTATTCGTGACGACGTTATATAAAAAATTTGAACACATGTGCTCTCCCCAATCATAACCTCCCAGGATGTCCATATTTTACCAACTAAACTTCTTAATTAATTCTGATTGAGTTTATGTTATTAAATGAATCTATTACCATCTACCAAGCACAGATCTAGACTCCGTGCTAAATGAAAATTCTCTTATAGCAAAATCAAATAACACTTTGCCCGACTCGGGAAGCTAACGGGAAGCCACGGAGATAAACGCTAACGACCATCAACGTGGTCCAAAGTACCGACAATAAAAGGTAACGCCTCCTAAAATAGTAATTATTCGATTTTTCACCTCTAAGAAAACCGTAATCGTTAATACAAGAACGCGTTAAAATCGATCATTTACGGTTCAGACAATTTGGTGAAGCTGACAACTCGCCGAGGTTAATACACTATTATTTAAGATTATGATTGGTTAACTGCAAAAGCTTGTCAAAGTTCTTATAGTGTAGTTCCTTAAATGGTGAGATCACTTCACGCCGATAATCAGTTAAAGGGTAACCGAAGTTGTAGAGTATCGACCCTGCGGAGAAATATTTAGATCAAAACTTTGTTTATCAAAACAACATTTCAAAAACACTTAGTGTAATCAAATTTTGTGCGATTAGCTAACGAAAATCGTATTAAGTCTTATTACTCCTAAAAGTATAGGGATCATAATATTACCTAGCGGAATTCTGCTATTCAAAGTTATTATGATATATTAACGTCATGTGCCGTTGCAGTTTCAGTTCATTAGCCAGTTTTCAGAATAAATCATAAGGATGTACACCTTTTCATCATCTCTGGATGGAGTTGACTACCTAGCGCTGCATAGCGACTACACCTTAGTAAGCTAAATCCGAGGTAGTCATCCAATAGTAATAAGTCCAATCACTTTTGAAATTAAATATATGACAGAAAACCAACACGTCCTATTCTAATTTCAAATCGAGTTCGTTCGAAAATAATCGTTACACAAATGATGCAATAAACAAAACAAACGCACAATCTGTATTTCCAATTTCAAAATAAGTTTGTTAGTTGTCTTATGTGTAGGTTTTGTTATCGAAAAACTAAAGTCGAACTTTCGTTCTGTATCTGGTTTGTATCTAATGGTATGTATGGCCTCTGTTTCCGTGACAATGGTCAAATTTAAATGGCGGGCGTTCGTTCTAGTTTCGTTGGGCGTGTTCGGCGCACGCGCCGCGCCCGCGCCGTGTCTATGCCCGCGAGCTGTTTACGATAGGGTTGCCAGAAGTATAACAGTTGTTATGATTTTATTGTGATCCATTTATGTAATGAACTCATTTTGCAAGATTTACAGTGAAATGCTTACCTTAATATAGTAAAGTATAAGCCTTAATATGCTAAGAGATTATTTATGATAGATAGACAATTTAGCTAGACAGATTTAAAAAATCAAATAGAATAAAAAATAAAAATCATTTTTATTGTAGATAGACACATAGATCATAAAACTAACGACAATATAATATAAATAAAAACAAAAATATACATAAAACAAGGGTGTTTTCGTTTTTAATATCTGTAAGATTAATGACATCATAATAAGTACTAACAGATAGATAGCATCGAACTAGCTTATAGCATTTTAGCTTAAAATTCCTTGAACTTTCAAAGAATATTTGCAAATTACTTTAAAATAAATTGTCCAGTTTCCGCTAAATTATTATTTCATATCAAAGATAACATCTAAGATATTTAGATAGAATAAAAATAATATTTACTTTACATCAATTGGATTTAGTTTATATAAATGCGGCAGATAACATAAAATGGCTACTAATTAGACTAATAAACAGGTTTACCGCAAATATACATTTAAAAATAAAATGATGAGTTTCCATCTTAAAACCGTGACATCTACTGGCCCGCCATGTCGGCGGCCGGCACTGGTATATCTGCACAAATGATATATTCTTATGTTCTAGTAAACCGCTACCGGTAGAAATTCTCTTGCCGTTAGTTTTTAGTGGTGAGCGTTAACCCTACATGCGCCAGGTGCGAGCGTCGTGCGCTGATCGTTGGTAACTCGCTGCCCGTCAATTGCGCGCAATTGAGGCTTTTTTCCGAGCCGCCATTAGAGACGACACGCGAGCTAGGTGACATACGATGTACAGCGGGGTTTTGTTTATGTTGTTGGGATTTATTGTTAGTTTACATTGTTTGTATTCATATCTGAAGAAAGATTAGACTAAAGGTATGCTGACTAGTGAGCATTCGGAATAATTTTGTAGCGATAGTAGCAAGTGGAAATTTGTAGTACGAGTATCTGCATACCACTCCACGTAATACGCATAGGTCTATGTAACTACGTATGTTAGAAACTTTTTATCACCATTTTCAGCCTTACTGTACCTTTAGTTAGCATAAAGCTTACTCATGCGCAACTAAATATTATTAGTAATATTCTAGCTTCGTCGCCATTTTCCTTTTAAAACTACTTGTTTCGTCAAAAAACCTTTTGTTAACTATCCTAATTAGAAATATCAAGAGCAGCATGAAATCTGGAACTGTGTCCGGCAGACAGCGACAGGCTCGCCCTATAAGGTGGGATCTAAAATTATAGTTGCCGATATGTGGATGCTTACAACACTATCTAAGTCTGCAAGGAGTAAGGTGTGAGATCAATGTATATAATATATAATAAATTGAACAAAACGACACATCAACCAAACAAGCTGCAAACCTAACAAAGCTTATTTACAAACAAAAGCCAACCATGCCAGATGACGTTTCACTGACAGCTGTTGAAACACAAACATGCTGTATACAGTCTACGTATAGAAAGTGGCAATTACGTAGCACAGAGCTAGTGACGGACCACCGGCTGTAACTGTGCTATCCTGACTTATCGCCACATCTCAATCCTTAGCGTGATATTCACATTTCATGATTATATATGTATGTATCTTATAATGTTTGCGACAACATATAAATATAATAATATTAATAATGTTTATTTTCACCACAGTATAACACTTGTACATAATTATTTATATTTACGAGTACACAGAAATAATTACATAATAAATAAAATAAAATTGTATTACTGACACACATTAAGTGGTGACCGGCCCCTTTGCTAAATTGTTATTAAACAACTTGTATTAAAGAGGCCAGGCCCGTAACCCTGTCTAATTCGTACTATTTGTGATACAATATTAAGAATATGGATATTAAAGTAAAATATGTACAGCAATTGTAAAAAAGTAATTTGTAAAATCAAATTATAGATAGGTCTGCGTTTATATGTAAGGGTGAAGACCCCGCGTTAAGCACACGGGTGCAGTAGTGTTATTGGGTTCCCTGTAAGAAAATATTCAGCAACGGAGTCCAGAATGCCCAATTATGGCAAAGGCGCAGACCATATTAAGCGGGATCCATAGCAAAATATAAATGAAATAGTATCCTATAGCCGACAGAACACAAAAGAAAAGTTGTAGTACCTATAATACTTACAATATAATTAATTACAATGAATATGCACTTAATTGTATAATTTCGTAAAGTATTAAATTCAGTTAGAACATAATAGAAGTGTTAGCCATATTACATACATTAAGATGTGCCGGTTCTGCAGCAAACTTGTACATAGTTTACTTATTATAATATTAATATGATATAGATTAAATCTCTTGACGGTGGCACCTGTAAATAACACTACGCAGATGGCACAACACCTGGCTTTGGGCTTACGTAACATAAGTGAAAAGTGCGACGCACAAAATTCTTTCGTGTCTGGGTAATTTTTGTCAGTGCCTTAATTTGTTCAAAACGGCGGTTGCGCAATGTCTAAGTCGGACTTATGATCGAGAGGTCGTGGGTTCGAATCCTATTGGCAATCTTTTCGGACAAGGGTTTTACAACGTGATTTGACTCCTAACGCAAGTATATTAGCTTATCTAGGGGGCTCACAAGAAGACAGATAATATGAAACTTCAAATTTCTAAAACCCTAAAAGAATTTATGTTTTGTACAGTTTTCGGGATACAAGAATATCCTTACCTACCTCGAGAGTTGTATTTTTGTTAAAATGCAACTTCATTTATCATATAAATTATATGTTTGACATTCAAAACAGTTATTTTACGACTTACATTAATAAAATGATTTTAGGTTTGAATGCTTTTATTACTAGTTTGGGCCAAAGTAAGCTAAACAGCCGCTGGCGTCGGCAACTAACACACGCCCTGTTAAGTGATGAGAGTAGTGATAATGGGAGACCGTTATACTGCCAAGAGGTGTTGAGTTCAAAACAAGTGCGTATATTTTTTTATGTTTTCGTTTTCGTATCTGTAAATTATCTGTGCTCTAACTGCCTCAGTGGCACAGCGTGAAATAGCAGTATTCCTACTGTTGTATTTCGGTCGATGAGTGAGAGTGCCGGAGGCCCAATCACTCTCTTTCCCCCTTCCGCACCTTCACCTTTCCATTTCCTTTCCTAAAGGGTCGACAACGCGCAAGTGATGACTCTGGTGTTGCAGGGCATAGGCTACGGTGACCACTTACCATCAGGTGAGCCATAAGCTTGTTCGCCACGTTAGTTGTATAAAAAAATATAACAGCGGTAGTGAATGAGACTGCTGTAGGTACATGAGATTTAAGGTTCGACTGCCGGGTCGAGCATAGTTTTATTGGGGTTTTTCTGTAGTAGCACGGAGTCTGGCAAAACAAATATTTTCAGATTCTTGCTGCTACTGAAAATTTCTGGCACAGCAGGTAGACGCTAATGGCGTAGACCTAGAGCTATTACTTTGCGACCTGTGGGCGTAATATGCCTTTGTTTACCCATTTCTCTTGTGGTAATATAGACGTGAACTCTATACATTATTCTTGTTTAAATTATTAATGCGTTTTACTTCTGTCTAACCACGATGATGAAAGCTGATTGTATCTAGATCATCTTACTTTGCTACATGTAGTAGTAGCTACAGTATAGCTTAGGTAGTGTAACTTTCATAAGTGTTACTTGATGACCTAAATGAGTAAATGATTTTAGATTTAGTATATTTTAACATAAAATTTATATTTACTTTGATATTAAATTTAATATTACAAGCATTTAAATGTACTTGATTTTAATGATAAGAGTATCTTATCATAAAAATCAAGTCTATAACTTATAATACTAGGAAGGAATTGATATCCCAAATATGTTATATAATATGAGAGCTAATTCTCATATTAAAAACTGTTATTATTATATATATATATATATTCTCATATAAAAATACAGTTCCAATAAAGTCTCAGTGTCATAAATAACACAAATGGAGTTCTCCTAAATTAAAATAAACGTCTATGAGAACATAAAGTATTACATTTCAGTTCATATTTGACGTTTATTAAACTAGATCGGCACTCAATTTTGAACAGCTTTTATTACGAGAGTAGGTACTCTGATTTAACTTAATCGTATAATAATACCTAATATAAATATCAGCCTTGTATATAAACTGTCCAACTTCTGGGCACGAGCATCTTCTCAATGTAAGAAGGGTTAGTACCTAGTATAGTTCACCACGCTGGCCCAATGCGACTTGGCAGATTTCACATATTTACGAAAACATTATGGAGAACTCTCAGACAGGCAGGCTTTGTCACGATGTTTTCATTCACCGTTCAATCAAGCAATAATTAACTATAAGCACATAGCTTCGAAAATCCAGAGATGCACGCTCTGGGATCTAACTCGAGACCTCTGCGTGGTAGTCCAACGGTCTCATAAATAATAAATATGAAGAAAGTATTGAGGATTTTTGGTACAGATACGACATAAATATATTTTGTTTCTTATAAAGTGTCCATCGCTATGAAAGAAAATGTAAGGCGGTATACACTGTTTTACATTCAGTCATAAACAAATCAATAACGCTACAAGCAAATACGAGTCGTTAAATAATCACATTTAATTTTCTGCATAAACAATAAATTCACATCCTATTCGTTAATTAGTATGATAAAAGTATCATCAGCTTATTTGAATATACAACTACTTATTTATGCTTATTATGGTAATAACTCTATAATATTATGTGGCTGATATTAAGATGAAATCGTTATATGGTCGTTAAATCTAACTGCTTATAATGCTATAATGCAAGTCAGATAAGTGATAAACACTACAGCTTCGTCAAGCACATGAATATCAATATCACATCATATAATATGTATATGCATTCAAAAATGTTTATTCAAGACTAGCTTCCGTCCATGGCTTAGTTGGCGTGGTATGTTATAAAATGTAGACTATATTATTCAGGAATAATCAACCAGAGTTTTAAATCTCAAACGTTATGTTGGGTATATGCATCAAAAAAGTGATCATTGGCAAAAAATTAATACCTGTTATGAACCCCAGATATGATATCCAAGTAGGTATACCATAGTGGTTTCAGCATTTGGAATAAGCTGAGAATATTTACTGGATTAACAATTTAATCCTGAAATTATGAAACGCCTATTTTTGGTCAGAGTCATAGTAGAGTAAGATGCTAATAATATTAATCAAACTGAAATAAAATTAATTGACAATTTCTATAATAAAACCACGCCTTTATATATTTACTACAGCTATCTAACAGGCATAAAATGCAAGTAGAGTAGAGCTCACGACTAAATCAGTCAGTCGACAGTCGATATCTGCTAGGGATGTAACGGTGTTGTTCCAGCCAGCGAGATTTATGAATAAGACCTCCAACGCGGTAGGTTCGACTAACATCCAGATCGACAGTGCTGGGACATGGTGACGTTTGTCGATTGTAATATCGATAAAGTTATTTGGCAAGAATAAATTATACAAATGTCTGTTGCTGGTTCTGAATACCACGAAATATATTGGGTAATACATTTTTTTTAAAGACTGCATAAATGCAACGTTATTCGTCTAGACATATACATATTTAGTAACTACACGGTATCTTAAACTGTTATTAATAAATATTACGTGATACATATAAATTAAAATAGTAATCCGGTTAGTCATACTATACTTTCTCAATATACTCAAATAAAGCCTTATGTACCCCGTATAATACTAAAGTCCGTCAAGATATCTGTGTTAATTCTACATTGACATATTGTAATAATACATCTCTAATACTAAGTTAGCTAACAGTAAAGACTCGAAGACAACATAAATAGAGTTAAATTACATTAAGCTCATATAAAATATTATAATGTTCTTTCATTTTAATTTGTTAATTTATTATGTAGTCTAATTTATAACACCGAAAGCAACGTAATAATTCTGTATACAAAACTTTTTTCTTATAATCTTGCATAATTACAGAAATTAATCCCCTTATTTACGAGATTTATTTGTTTATACACATATAAACATTCATCTCTTAAATGCTGCTATAATATTTTCAAGTTATTTATTCAAAGAATTAAAAGATAAAATCGTTATTGGAATTTATTTTATGTTATCATAATATCGTAAATAAACACTGATGCTCGATTATATGTATCGACAAATATTATAATGTATTCGTATATTTGCATATGTCGCATCACTACTGGGCCTCACAAGTGGTTGCTACTATTGCAGGTTGTTAGGAACCCTGGCGATGCATTTCATTACCTCCCCTCCCCCGTTAGTTTACAAGGGGGAAGTAAAGTATCATCCTGATAAATCGAAATACGCAACACTTGTTGAAAACACGATAAGCAAACTATTTACTTTGTTGTGTTTCTACATACAATCACGTTTATAGTATCACGCCTGTATCCGCAACAGAATAGGCAGAGATGTAGATCTGCATTGGCAGAATGTACAGTCCTTTGCTGATACAGGCGACTGGCGTCTTACACCCATATTCTAAGAAGTAACCTCAAAACTTCCTCAACCTCGACTCAACCGAAGATACCTTAAGGATCACCTCAAGGAATCCTCGAAATCGGTATTCTTAGTCATGTCTTTCTCTTGACTTGAGGTAATCTTGAGGATTCTCCAATGAGGTTGAGTGGAGGTAAAACGTCATTACATACGTCACAAAATCATAGATTTAACATACTTTTTATTGTTTTTGTCTATGATCACCTCAAAATTGACAGATGTTTGTTTTTTTAACCTTATCTGTTTCCAAAGAGTATAACTATACTACGGAAATCTGTTTCGCATCGCGTCATTCCGAGTTGTTTATGTTTGATTTATTTGTTTTGTTGTGATCCAAGTTTTATCCTTTAGCTAATTAGCTTTAATTATTCTACACATACATGTCTGGAAGACAAATATTCAATGAGGCGGAGAAGTTGCGTCTCGCAAATAACGCCTTTCAGGATAATCGTACGGATTATCATATAAATAATTCAAAAATCGTCGAAAATCCATTACAAAACACTTTATAAATCTTAAAATAGAATTATCAGTCGTATTTACAAGCGTAGGTGAATAGGTAACAATGGCGTAGATCTTCCTCGAGTATTCCTTAAGGTTGGTCGCGACGTACCTTGAGTTTGACAGTTGTTTCCTCACCTCGAGTGAGGAAAGATGTTGAGGGACGCCGAGTGGAGCAGATTTTTTGCAACTGTGAATACTGATTTCCTCGAGTGAGGTTGAGTGGAGTCGAGGAACGTTTGAGGAAACGTCTTAGAATATGGGTGTTAGTCTAACTGGTGAAATGTGGGTGTACTAGATAAACATTTTACATAAAGGACGAAGCTTATTGTGTTCTATGAATAAAGGCCCGAGACTCCGTGATGCTGGATGCGGCAAGCTGAAGACAGGGCGCTATGGCGCTCTTTGGGGGAGGGTTATGTCCAGCAGTGGACTATCATAGCCTGATGATGATGATGATGACTCCGTGATATTGAGACGTTTTTGTCAGAAAACCTATTCACACCTTGCCCGACAGAGAATAACCCGTCTAAAAATCTTAAGCACTGCGGTCGGACTAACATTATACCATCAAGGCAGCTGTGACTTTTTTCTTAGAGTAACCAAAATATAAACATACCACCATATTCTTATTTCCCTTTCCCTAGACAGTACAGTCCAGCGATTGTCTGTAAGAGATCGCAGCGTGCGATTAGAACGCCCTTGTAGCACTAATCTTAAGCATTAAAATGTACAATTATTGTATCCAATCCTGGGTTCTTTAAGCGGGGCGTGAAAAAGCATCTTCTCAGGCCGTCAAAGTAGAGACCTTAACATCGCCTCGGCTACTGTGGGGGCGATGTGGAGGCCACTGCTCTTAGACCACACAACAGCTTACCATCAGGTGGAGTGTGGTCATTTTGACGAGCAAAATAAAAAAAAAATAAAAAACCTCTAATGTTGTATGCAATAAAGGGGTTATCTTTCTATCTAAACAACAGTAGCTTAACGCCTAATCTTGCTCGCCTCTCGGGTGCTGCGCTTTTTCACGTTCATGTTGTTTTAGGTTTATAACTTTAAAGGGCGGCCAGTACCCATTTTTCTGGGTTTAAGAAACTGCCAAAAATATGTATAAAACATGCTGCTAAAATACTGGCTAAGTTTTCCTTCAAAGCTTAAGAACTCCTTTAAAGTGAAACTGTTTTTTATTGATACATTAAAAACAATTTGCCTCGAAAGAACACTTCTAATGTTATTTATGGGATTTATTTAATGTTACGCTAAGCTGTTTACAATTAGTGACATTAGACTGGTATTTATAATATGTATTTTCTTGCATCCGTTACCCATATCGCGTAAAACTATTCATAATTCTGTTATAAATAATTTCAATTAAAGTCATCCCAATATCTCGCTTGTGTTAGAAAGTAAATGGATTATCTACTTTACTTTAAAGTTTTCGAAACGATCGATTGAGGAAATGTTTGCAAAATAACAATATATCAGTATAAATAAAGGATTATAGGCAAAGCAGTATCAATTATTTTGCATATACGAAAACAAACTGAATTTATTCCCAAAATCCACTACTAATGAACAATAAGATATCGCATTTACGGAACCCAATACAAAAAATCTAAGTGCACGTTCCGTGTGGTCCAACATCTATACATCAGACTAACATAAACTTTGAGAGCAATTCATTAAGTATGTAGTATGCACGGGTCGAAGGTAAGCGGTGAGATCAAAGCGGGTCAGTTCACGGGGGGCCGCTACACGCATGATGGAGTAACTAGACAGGATTATTACCTGTGACTATGTGCGGAATTAATTGCATACAAGTCTAATAGTATAAGTAACAGTGCAGTAGCTTCGATATATCCTTAAATACACATTGAGTTTTGGTTTGATTCTCGCACGTGACAAAAATTGTATGATGAAGGGATTTTTATTTTGATTATGGATAGTCTTTGTATACAATATTATACCTAATGTTTGCTTAGCCCTCTGTGACTTAGTTATAATCCCTAAAGTTAGTTTTTAAAGCTATATTTTGCCATTGCAGATTTAGTTGATGGCGTAGTGGTTAGTGTAACCGACTACCACGCCTGAGGTCACGGGTTCGATTCCCGCATAAGTCTAACATTTGTGTGCATGAACATGGATGTTTGTCTTGGTCTGGGTGTTTCTATGTATAAATGTATGTATTTACAAAAAATAAAGTATATATGTATGTTTATCCATTGTCTAGTATCCATAGTACAAGCTCTGCTTAGTTTGGGCTAGATGGTGTTGTGTGTATGTGATAGAATATTATTATTATTATACTAGATGTTCCCGCGGTTTCACCCGCGTTTATCGTTACTGCGCCGCCCCCGTGGGTCGTAGCGTGATGTTATATAGCTTATAGCCTACCTCGATAAATAGGCTATCCAACACTAAAAGAATTTTTCAAATCGAACCAGTAGTAATCACGCAGAATAAACCAGGAGAAACATCGTTTGTACTATCTCTGTAATGGGTAATTATTTTGCTGCAATGTTATTTTAAAACTGCGATATCTCCTAAGATATTCATTGAAATCGAATGATGTAAAGGGCAATTTTGTTTTAAATTAAATACTTGTGATGAATAACGTATTTATTTGGATAAGGATTAATATCATGTTTATAATAATACCTTCGCAAATAATGCATTATTTTAGAACAAATTTGGTTAGCATAAAAATGGTTATAGTGAGCCAACCTTAACAGATAGACATATGCTGTCGCGGACTTTTTTTAGAACTTTTAAAGGGGAACAATTCTGTGATACATCATTTTTGCGAAACTTTAACTGTTTACGCAGCGCACGCAGCGGAAGCTCTCAAAAGGAAAAAATACCCTCCGATTCTGAAACATTCTTCATTGGTGCTCAGCTCCTATTGATCTTAGCGTGATGATATATAGCCTATAGCCTTCCTCGATAAATCGGCTATCTAACACTGAAATAATTTTTCAAATCGGACCAGTAGTTTTTGAGATTAGCGCGTTCAAGTAAACAAACAAACAAACAAACAAACTCTTCAGCTTTATAATATTAGTATAGATTATAGTTGCGCATGTGATTTCTACAGGTTTATGTGACGAAAATTAGTACTACGAAATACTACTTAAATTCATATTATAAGTACATATTTATAAACCTTTCAACGCTGCATTAATTATTAGAATTATAATTATGTATTCATTATCAGTTTACGTATTTGCATCGTATTTTATTGCTGCTTAATACATGGTTTATTCATAACCTCTTGTAATGATGTGTATTAAATTTAGAGAGTAATGGCATTATTCATGATACATGTAGCTGGCGTGGGTTACATGAGAGGTACTGACGTTGATGGCTTGCGTCGTTCGTTCATACGATGCCTACAACCCGCGCAATTTTCTTAACTTGCATATCGAGGAAGCTCCTCACGAGCTATAAGGGTTATAAATACCAATAATTTATAAAAATTCACAACAATCTAATTAATATGATAAATAACGCTGTGCTCATTTTCTATCGAAAGAAAATTTGCTACGAATTTATATGTTTTTTAACGAAGATAGATAAAGACAACGATTAACTCAATATACAAAGAAACTTATTGTGAGTAACGGCATTAAGGGCCGTAACTATACTATACAGTAAGCGACTCACTGCTACAGTATAGATACGGAAAAATTGACTGTAAATTATAGATACATTTACTTTTCTCTGCCCAAAAATCATAGCCGAACAAAAATTTCACGCCCCCGAGTAAGTAATTGATCTATACATATTTAAAACACTAATAATCTCTAGAAAACAACTTACATCACACATTCCAATACCTTTAAAGCATCATTAACACAAAAAATACCTTCTTATTACGCGCTATTACCTCTAATTAACTATTTTGTATAATACCCGGGCGTTACGCACATTGACCGAACAAAACAACTGTCATTAGCGTGATTGATGCTGGCCGTAACACAAAACGGACGTACGGACGGACAAACGGACTTTAATCATGTTTCTTAACCCAATTAATAATGATATCTCTGATATATCATTAATTTGAAGAAAGTAGTCATCATTTATTGTATTAAGGCGACGTTCGAAAGCTATTGTTATTATAATCCATATTTTTAGGAAAGACAGATTGTAATTTTCTAAAATCTAACCGTGTGTGGACTACCTACTATACTTACACTTGGTACCTGAATGGCTGATCAGCACAAATAAATGTTAGCAGATAGTAAACTATGCGTATGTCGTCTGTCATTCTGGGAACAATCTAGGTGAACGAAACGTAAGTAATAATTGTTTACTATGAAAAGTTAAAATTCAACCGCTGGGTTTGGTTAACTGAATTAGCAACAATCAACTATATTACTTGACATGACTTAGATTTGGAATGTCACTGATTAGTCTTTCACAGACTGTAAAAGGCGACTAGATCAATTTATAGAGTACAAGAGCTAAGCAGAAGATTTGATGTCCTGGCGAAGGTAGTCAGCTATTTCATGCTAGGTTCAACTTAAGGTCACTAAATTAACGCAGTAAATTATTTCATCCTATACATAGCCTTTGCGAATGTACTTACGTGGCATGGATACACGTAGATTTAGTCACGTCACCCAATGGTGAAGTCAATATTTTAGTATTATTGTGCTGTATGATATAAGAAGTCTGTTAAAAAAGTTACTGCTATCTTTAACCCTAGCATTTCAGATTCGTTTTCTTTTCGTGTGGTTAGTGGCCAACCTGTTGTCAGAGTTGTTCAAGCCACCCGTAGGTCTGTGACATGACTTAACGAATGCTGTCAATTTGACAACAACCGGGACCGACTTTTATACGTGCCCTCCGAAGCACGGAGACGCTCAGATGAAATACCACTAAGCGGTCACCCATCTATAGACTGACCGCACCCAACGTTGCTTAACCTCGCTAATCGATCAGTGAGTGCAACTGGCTATGAGCACCTCAAATTTTCATTTCAGATGGTATTGATTTCACTTATCACGCTAATTTTGTGTTTATTATGAACCAAAAAGAACTATAATAATAGAGAACCTTTAACGTTGTATGACTAATAAAATGACCTAGATTTATTGAAATAAATTACTGTTTAAAATATTGCGAAGTTGATTTTTAGTATTTCTGCCAACATAACTCCTGTAAATTATCCAAAATACAACATTTGTATTTAGAATAACTAAGAAGCTGTAATTATCATAAACTTGTGGCAATTACAGCTTATTAGCTTATAATATGGAGTAATTAAAATCATTTTTAAGTAATAATTACCTACATTCGAATTCTAAAATTGGTTCAATGACAATCGACTTCCTCTTAAAAATCTTACCGAATATTTGATAGCCACGAAATCTATAATGATTTCTATGCGCTTGCAATAAGAGTTTTATTAGAAATGAAACGTCATTAATAGAACATTTTAGTCCAAACTAGTAATTAAGACATGCTTGATTATTCTTTATAACAAGTTAATTTAGACAGATGAAATATTACTAAGCTCTTTAGGTTAATGATAACAAAAGGATTGCTCAATATCATTGCTTCTTAGGTGGCACGTTTCGTGGAAAGACAATTGACCAGGTCATGGACATGGGTTTGTTGTAGTGAAATCAAGCTGACGTTTCCAAACGTTTCAAGGATTGATTGATTAGTTTTATTCACTTCCTAGAATCGAACAAGCACCAGTCCTTTCTTTTATTTACTGATATATACGACTAACATACGACCATTAATAAATAATTGATACAATCAGTAAGTAGGAAGAAACTTAATTTATATCAGATTTTCTAATCAGCGGTTTTCAGAGAATCTAGTAAAAGTGGTGGGATACTTTCGAGTGTAAGCGGTATGACGTTAGTTGCTATAAAAATCTTTAGCAAATAATAATAAAGGTACGATTAACCTTAGCGGACCTAATAAAATCTTAAGTTAACATCTAGGCAAAATGATGTTTTTGTGTCGAAAACTACTTACTAATAATAACCTTATGTCTCAAAAGTCTCTTAGGCCAAAATCTTAGACGTAAAGAATGATTTGGAGTATAGAACGTTATTACTTTCGAATATATAGACAGCTTAGAAATGATGTGCAACCCAGCTCTCGAGAAGTTTGGCTTCAAGGAACATCAGTGTTTCGCTAGGGTAAATTAGAGTTAAATAGATGTTCCTTAAGTCCATTCGTGTTGCAAAAGCTACATGTCAGACCGTATACCTATTGAGTAGCAGTGGCACACCCGCAGCGAGACACAACAGGCTTTCAAGTATGTCTGACATTTTAATAAATTACAGGTTAAATATTCAACCGAAACGAAAATCCAATGTTCGTAGAAGTAATAATGATAACAGAATTCTATAGCAGTTCTACTACACAAGCGTCAAACGAAATAGACATTCAGCGGCTATAATCGGGTCAGAGGTGTTTATCATAGTAATATTATACAGCGACCTCAAGATTAGCATAGATATCCATTAATAAGCGAGTAATATCAAATTTCAGTATAATAAAGCTATTATAGGTTTTGGTTTTTAGATTGTTTCCAGTTAATTTTTCATCTTCACGCAATTCATAAAAGATTTGATGTGCTTCACCCCGCAAAACACACCTGCGTTTTTATTAGCTAATCATTCAAATAAACTTTTTCTATACAGTGGCATACAGACATTTATAAAATGACATGTTCAAACGGGACTTGTTTAAACAAGTCATTCTATACAAAATATACCAGCTATATATGTGTACCAGAGAAACACATTTCTAGCAAAACTATTAGTTTAGGAATTGAATACACTATACAGTAATAGTAACTAGAGCCGAAATTAGTATATATTATCTGTGTTAGTATTAATGTCATATTTGTGTAGTTGTCACTGACACTCTTGAATTTAATGCTTGGCTTTTATAGAATATCACGAGCGGAGCGTTTCTAATGGCAGCTGTTTACCGTGTTTTTTTACTTAACTTCATACTAAATATGCAATAAAAAATAATGTTTTTATAATTATCCTGCATGGTAATAATAAATAGGTCATATCAACAGTGTAATAGTAAGTTGGATTCAAACTCAAAACTTTTTAATTACAATCCTTAACCCTTGAGGTATCACCGCTTCTTTCTAGTCGTGCTATATTTATATTTTATTTATTTATACTATTATAACTAAGGATGTTGTTATTAATAACTATTGATAAGTAATGCAAGCATCACCTACACATCACCGGAACAATGCATGTGGAGCGAGGATGCGCGAGGAGGCCAAGGTTCGACGCCGGCCGTTACCTTTTGTTCCTCAGAACGCTATGTAGGTTAGCCATGAAAACACTTAATTATATCGCTTTTCAAGTCAGTTAGGTTATTTACTTCTTGTAAATATAGCTCAAAAAGTAATATATAGCTGATCATTTTTCTTATAATGAAGACTAAGAATATCGAAAAATAAGCTTATCAGTCTTATAGTAAGAATTTGAATAGAAATTTATAATCTATTATATAAAAATGTTGTCGACAACGTACAGATATAACAGCTCTATTATTACTTAATTAAAACAGTTAAACTACGTAAGGGCTAATATCATGCACTGCCTAATATCAAAAAATAAACTAAAGTGTATTTACTCGATAAAATTTCTTCGACACCTGAATAACGGATACTGAAAAAAAGAATGTTTTGCAACCATTGTAATTTATTGTTAAAAACTACTTGTTCGAATACAAGTTTAAGTGCGAATATTGGGGACAAGATTTTCATTTCGTGTTAATCTAAATTTTATAAAAAAATTAATATCCCTCAGACACAGTTCTTGTTTTGGATGAAAGGGTTCCTTTCATCGTCATGTCCTTTTCTGTACCCCTGACAACGTGTATGCGAAATTTTATGACGATTCAGTAGTTAATAAGCAAACAAACTCACAATCGCATATATAATATTAGTTAGAATGTTCGCACTTAGATATATTAGGCTAAGTAGTATTTATATCATAAACTAGATGTTCCCGCGGTTTCACCCGCGTTTATCATTACTGCGCCGCCCCGTGGGTCGTAGCGTGATGTTATATAGCCTATAGCCTTCCTCGATAAATAGGCTATCCAACACTAAAAGAATTTTTCAAATCGAACCAGTAGTAATCACGCAGAATAAACCAGGAGAAACATCGTTTGTACTATATAATGGGTAATTATTTTGCTGCAATGTTATTTTAAAACTGCGATATCTCCTAAGATATTCATTGAAATCGAATGATGTAAAGGGCAATTTTGTTTTAAATTAAATACTTGTGATGAATAACGTATTTATTTGGATAAGGAATAATATCATGTTTATAAAAATGCCTTTGCAAATAATGCATTATTTTAGAACAAATTTCGTTAGCATAAAAATGGTTATAGTGAGCCAACCTTAAAAGATAGACATATGCTGTCGCGGACTTTTTTTTAGAACTTTTAACGGGAAACAATTCTGCCATACATTATTTTTGCGAAACTTTAACTGTTTACGCAGCGCACGCAGCGGAAGCTCTCAAAAGGAAAAAATACCCTCCGATTTTGAAACATTCTTCATTAGTGCTCCGCTCCTATTGATCTTAGCGTGATGATATATAGCCTATAGCCTTCCTCGATAAATGGGCTATCTAACACTGAAAGAATTTTTCAAATCGGACCAGTAGTTCCTAAGATTAGCGCGTTCAAGCAAACAAACAAACAAACAAACAATCAAACAAACAAACAAACTCTTCAGCTTTATAATATTAGTATAGATAAAAGTTAATATATTTATTGTATTAAATAGTGTTTCATGTGATTGCTATCTCCCACAATAACCCGGATGGCGTGGTATGTGACAGGCATAATGCTTACCCAAGAATATAGTCCACCACTTAACAGTCTCCTTAGGTTATACTATGACACAAAATTATCGACAGCTAATCAAACTAGCTTACACTCACCACTCACCACTCACGTTCATAAAGATCTAATTCCCCTGCACATTGCATCACGTTTTAGTTGCGATCCTTTGCGAGCCGTCTGTGTCGTACGTCCTACATTCGACCTTCGGTCCTGACAGGTCGCGGCGGTGACCGGCCATCCACTATTAGCATATGGACAAAGCCTTACAATGAATAAGAACACTTGACGCACGACACTGGCGGGAATGTAAAATGCTGCATGGCTTATATTTAATGGCGTGGTGACAGATATATTTTATATGAAGCATTTTATATACAACCGAATTTAAAGCCGTCTAACCGTCATCTAAGATTTTATAATTCCCCTAGTACTACTAAGACGACTATTTATGTCTACAAATAGTAAGTATTTGTCAATGTCTATTGAGAAAGACATAAGAATAAATTGATTACACGATACTTATTTTTCGCGTAATTGATTAGATTTGAGATCCTAAAAAACAGGTGTGCACAAAGTAACTTCAACATGTCAAAATTAGAAAGTTATCTAAATAGCTAAGCTTATGAAATATAATCATACAAGAGAATAGTTCTTTTTTAAATCGTCTATATGTTTGCCATATTTTACAAGTCATATTATGTTAGATAAAGTTTGATCCTTCATCACAATAATGTTCTGGATTAATTTACTATGTGATAACTATTAAATAAATATAAAAAAATTGGTTTCACTTATGCTCTAGATACCTTCAGATTAGAGTTAGTTTAATTAAAGAACCTAATGTTGATTCAAGTAATGATGGATTATGAAAACAGCAGCATTTTTGCCAACCTTCAATCGTGTCCTGAATACGAAAAGGGTCAGAATTACAAAACCAGCTATGCAAACGTCAATATAATAAACATAAATAACTTATTATTCTGAATGCAACATTTTAGCGGCACCATTGTGAATCGGTCGCCTTTATCATGCAAACACACTTTTGGTTCAGTTCAGATTTCTCGGGACGAAACAATGTTATGGTTACGACAACCTTGCGGAAAAACGCCTCACAATTCTAGAAAACTTTTGTTTAGTATCCGAAATATAATTTAGTTGTAAGCGAATTTAACCAACCAACCAATTAGTCATAATTATGAAATAAAACTTATTGTAGTTGTGATGTTGATATTTAACAATTAAATTACTTTTAGTTAAGTGCATAAACGAAAAAATATAAACACGCGACAAGAATATCTACAAGAATACTGGATAACAAACATCTTTGTGTTTCATGTTGCAATTTTAATATAAAGATTTCGGTACAATTTAGTATTAGTTTTCAGGGCTCCTGGCACTACGCATGAGAACGTCTAGTTATAAAATAATTCAAATCCTGTACACATCCGAGCCATTTCCCGGATATATTATAGCGATACCATCTATTCCGAATTACGCCCTCAACCCTGACGTAGAAGGTTGATGTATACACTAAAGTAACCCAAAGTTGCTGTCCTTATAACATTATTTAAAACCAACTCTCCACAAATATAACTTACAGAATAAATTCAACTTGTTTGTTTTTATATGAGCTCTTTTCAGCTGTAGAATTTTAATAACTTTGAATACGGTATTCTTATATTATAAGCAATAACTTTACATACTGTCCAATAAAAGGCTGGACGCGATAGGAAATTAAAGTCTTCAATATAATGTCTGATCAAAATGAACAGACGAGATACATAACTGTACCATAGCAATATTATACATATATAACGTTTAAACTCTATGGCACGTTAAAAGGAACTGAAATGATGTCAAGTTTATGCGAAACCCAAACCCCTTTTCAGACATGTAAATTAATACATGCCTACGTTACATCATTGAGACCTTTGGTCTTTGGTCTCGTCGAGTCGCGACTGTTGCGAGGCTCAGACGGAAACACTCTGTCACTATATTGCATTGTGGTACTTGTACTAAGCTTCGAAAGTGGTTGTTTATAGTTATTGTAACATTAAGTTGGTAATTAGTAGGCTTTGATTGCGATACATCACTTGCATTATGTGATAACTGCAGTGAAGCTTTGTTTCCGAATGGAGGTGATGTAATACAGGATCATGTGCAGGATGTTAGTTAAATTACTGATGTGTCACCTTAGATTAAGATAATATATAAAGGTCGAGTCCATCTATAAATTTAGACTATAATAACGTTAATATGTTAGGATTTTGTATTACTGGTATGAAAAAAACCAAAAGGCGCACCGACTTCGCATTGGTCGATTTAAAGTAGGTATATATAAAACTAACAAACAATGTTTATTTTCATATTTCCAGTATTTTTGAAGTCGATTTACATTTAATGTTTATAATAGTTATTATAAGAGTTTATTATTTTATTGTTGACACTAAGATATATGTATCTTTTACAGATAACAATAGTTAGATATCAATTCTATGATATAACTAATAATCTCCGACCTAATATCTTCTATCTGAGGACATTCAAATATTGATTCATAAATCAACTTGACGCAAACGACTATATTAGGTCAGGAGAATAATACATTGCAGCATTTTAACACATCCGTTTTGACATTGATATAAAGACAATCCATCACACACACACATAAACACGTACATTTGTGTATAACACACAAATCAACATAAGTAGGTACATATTTAGTACAAACAATGCACAGAAACTAGATGCATTACGTGTCAAACATGAGTGTTGCGGCCTTGCACCGGCCGCCGACCGACAGCGGCTCATTACAGATGAATTACTCAGAAGTTTAACTTCGTTCCGTTTACACAAATAAAATAAGCGTATCTTAGTATTTTTATAGTACCTAATACGACATATTACTTACTGGTATATAATCTTGATGCAGGAGGTATGAAATTTGGTTTTTAAATTCTAACTAGACAAATAATACTTTTCAACTTTTCTAAAACAACATATTTCAGTGTAAGCAAATTTCTAAGCGCCCGTTTAAGATTTATCTTCTATCTATCTAGATTTAGTTTATTAGTTAATAAAGTAGAATTTTCTAACGTAAACAAAACAATAATTAAGATCAATGTCAAAGAGACATTTGAGACAAAAATATTTTACAAAATAGTAAATATATTTCTATAAATTAATGTAACCTGTCTGTAACGTTTATGAGATGACACACTATATACCTAAGACTAAGCGGAATAATACAAAAATGACGATAAAATATTGCACAAAATACTAACAATGATACCCACAATTCTGTTAAATTTCATTACCAAACTCACATCCGAGTCGGTTGTTATAATCTGAGTATTTTTACAGTAGCTATGGCAACAGCAGTTTATTATTGAGTTTTTTAGCAGAATAGCACGCCATGCTTTTATAACCCTTCATAACTACCGAATATAAGTAGCGATAACCTAGCGGGAGACCGTTGGACTACCACGCAGAGGTCTCGAGTTCAATCACAAGCACTTATCCCTGGCTTTTCGAAGTTATATGCGTATTAAATAGTTAATAATTATCGCTAGCTTTAATGGTGAAGGAAACATCGTTAGGAAACCTGCATGTCTGAGAGTTCTCCATAATGTTCTCGAAGATATGAAAAGTCTGCCAACCCGCACTGGGCCAGCGTGGTGGACCATGGCCTAACCCTGCCTACACTGAGAAGAGGCCCGTGCCCTGCAGTGGGACAGTTTAATACAAGGCTGATATAATAATATATAACCAACGAATTATATTAATATATTTTTACTAGTATACTCGTCTACTAAACCTTGTTATTATTCTGCTCTAGACTTGTACATTGGCGAAAACAACGTGAACCACTACACACGTCCATGATGCACTATTTACATATAGTGATAAGCTGGACGCGTTTATACGTGGTTTAGAAAGGCAATGCACTACATTTTCCTGTGACCTCCCTGAAAAAGTTGGCAAGGACAGGAAAACTGAAAATAGCCGTTTATTTTATCATTGTTATAGTGATAATTACGGCTTGACGTGTTTTAATTGCCTATTAGTAGTTTTATTCGTGGAATGCTGTTTTATTAACCTGTCCTATGCATTTTCTTATAGATATTACTCGTATTCAAAGGGTATACGTATCTTATATTACTGTCCTCACATCTAGCTATAGGTCTTAAGATACCTTTTATAACAACATTTCCATGAAATACCGATGACATAACGCTGCTTATTGTGAAAAACTGTGAATTACAAGAGATATTCAACTTATATACGATGACAAATTATACGGTCAAGATAATAATATGGTAAAATTTTGTTAACCGAAATTACGAACTCATGAAAGAATCAAAAAGCTAGTTTATTTGAATTTCAATTTATATACCAAATCACTCTTTGCCGTGTGTGCTATTTTCTATCAATCATCTTACTATTTTGAACTATACTCCTAAGAACAGTAGCACACGCGCTCCTTCTATGCTGTGTAACAGTAAAAATCATAGATGGTGAAATCTGAGTGTAATACATCTCTGCCTATCCTTATTTCTTCTGAGATTTTACAATGTATACTTAAGAACAATGCTGGTACCGCCGCCTAATGAACCGATAGCACGCAGTTATAACGCACGCATTAAAACATCGTGACGTTATATTTGTCCGAGGCGTTAAATAGGGCCTCCTAAGTACTCGCTCACGATCGTCCATGAACCGCGTCTGTGCTGGTTTTATTGGTATACAGGAGGAAAATGCGCGACCTAACGACCCGCGGGCGAAGGTCGTGGCGACGCGGGCTGTGGACGTGCGTGGATAAGACGTGAGCGGACGGCGACTGACACAAATTCTACTTATATGTATAAATAATAGTTGTCTTCCTATATATAATATTCACTTGATATGTAATCAGTTTTACAATCCTAACTAATATTATAAATGCGATTTCACGCCATAACTTCGCAACCAGTTATTAAGGAATTTCGTACCTTTAAACTAGGAAAAATAATTATCCCGAGAGATAAAAAATTATCATAACCTACATTTACGGAAGCTAAGCCGCGGGCAAAATCTATTACTACATAAGTCCAATACAGCCCATACTTATATTAAGAAATACATAGATTTTATTTTAAGAAATACACACCATAATGCTGAGGATAGATATATTTGGATACGAAACATATTGTTTTTATTTTAGTGGACAACCGGATCTCAATAATTATATTTGTGGATCTTACAAGCAATTGCTGCTTACGAGGAACTTTCTACCATCGTAGCTCGGTAATTGTCAAGTTACCATTAAGCCGCTGAGCTGATGGACAACTACATTTGTAATCTATACTCCGTAAGAACTTATAACTTGGAGAACAAATACCATTATCATTTATATCGTCACCAATTTGCATATAAAATAATAGCAGTCTATTATTACAAGTACTGTACATACCAAACAACTACGTATTGATTGGCGATCGAAAGGTCACAAGTTCAATTCTTAAATAGTTTGACTATTTAAGAATTACTATTGTATCAAAGCCACTCCTAAGACAAGGAATTTGATTTGCTTAGCGAGGTTAATGAATAGATTGAACTTATTTTAATTAGTTACTTTTTGAACTTTGAGTTTATATAATTAGGTAGAACACGTCGTGACTTGTACCAATTAAGTGCTACTTATAATACAAGGCATGATAAGATCAGAATATTTTGTTTTTATTTTATATTTCAATTGAAGCAAAGCAGTAATATAATTTTAATTTAATAAATCTTTTTGTAAACTTAGCTCAACTATAATATAATAATAATAAGTTATCTCCTTATGAGACTAACGCGATACCGGAGGGCATAGTATACTAGCTTTTAAACTAACACCTTCGCCTTGTGATATAAACAAAAAATGTATCACCAGGTTAAATAAAAGCGCACAAACCGCAGGGCAGCTTGTGGCGAGCTGAATGTGAGTGGCGACACTGCGGTCCTGAATGCCTCAGAGAGTCAGTGAGGGCCTCGTCCCCAGTTTGCCGTTACTGGTTGGCTGGGGTGGAACTTCAAGCGCGCCCGAAGGACTCTCAACTCTGGCTTGCCTTGGTCGGCCGGTCAGAGGGAAGCCGCTAGAGCTACATGCTTGGGGGTGGAAGTATCATTTTCAAGGGCATAACTACGGGGAAACCCGCTCCGGGTCTCCGTTTTCACAAGACCCGTAATGGCGAAACCGGCGCCGCACCGCTCGACATCCCTAGCCGCTCGCACCAGTGTTGCCCTCTGCTGCTGGCTTGTATGCCTATGATGGCTATTTAAGGGGCTCATCTAGTGAGTTGGCGAGTCACCGTCTATCCATTCGATTGATGCTATTAGAATATTCAAGGCAGACGCCGTTTTATCATCCATAGTTACCAATCATATCCATAGCCCATATATTAGAATCCATACGTAGCGATAGTCCTACGCCTGCTGCGGCTAGTGCCACTGTAGGTGTTCCATCCCACCTTTGATTAAAACTCTCGAAGGGCCTCTTCACGTTGGACCCATGTCTCCGTGTAAGCCTCCCAAAGCGCCGGGTAATTTTCCTAACGTATTAGGAATATACCCGTGAACGAGAAACAAATAATAATAATAATCTTTATTGACATAGAAATGTACTACATTGCGTGAACGTTAATCTAGGATTTAGAGTTAGCACAATACTTACTAACACTGATTCCCAAACTAGGCTATAGCCTGTATTTTGGGAGGCAGCGCTCAGCCAAAACAATGTAACAATAGACACAGAAGAGAGTTATTACATACTTAATTTATATATTTATTATTGAATTATGTAAGATGTGTAAGTGAGGGATTGGAGATGTGTACGTGTCTGTTGTGAGTATGTGGATGGATAAGATTGTGAACGTAATTTGGGATAATTATTATAGTAAATTTTAGTATATGTAAGTGAATGATTGTAGATGTGAGTATGTGATATGAGTATGTGGATGGATAAAAATGTGAAACTAATATTTATGTGTGTTATTTAGCTAAGCGAATTCAATGACTTGGGTGAACCCAATTATAAACTATCCGTAGACATGCACCAGTTCTCAGACATATTATATAATGCGTATTAAATCATATATTGTTACTAAGTGTACTTAAGATAGGATTCCAAATTCTAATTACGGTTGTCTGACACGGTCCAAACATGCGAGAAAACGCGGTCTTAAGATTCACAATAAGACGTTTTATAGTAAGACGCTTTGGACAGAGGATTTAATTAGATGACGTGAACTAATGCAAATAATAAATTAAATAAAATAACGCCGCTCCGAGTGTCAGCCATGCTATTAAACTTTAACCTTATCATTACATTTGAATAGAAAAGATAAATATACAAATAGCTTAAGCCTAGGATTAAATCTTTAATCCGTATTTTATAATAAAACCGAAGGATGTGATTTATGGCAATGATGACGGGTCAATTTGTATTATGCCAAATTCTCCTGCTAAGGGTATCGCATATATTTCATTAGCTATATGTAACTTTATTCAATTAATATACAAATTCAAATATTTGCAACATGTTTAAGGAGGCAGTTTGTGCCCCTATGTATAGTGTAGCTGTTAAATGTATCAGCTACAGCTACACCACATATAGGTGCACAAAGCAGCGTGCATTTGAATGATAATAATCGAATCCAATTATTATCTATCATTCGAATGCACATCACTCATTTTCAGTCAATCGCTTACACCTTGCGATTGCAGTTAGCAACTGCGGATGCGCCTACGATGCGCCTGCGGTGTTATGTAACCGTGTAAAATATGTCAATGGTGCTAGCTCGTGTGCGCGCGGCCTTAACCCGCCCGACACTAACATAATATTCTTGCCGGACTCATTTATGTATGTGCAAATATTATATCTAGTATCGAAATATACCTATACGATATTGTATTTCGTTCAAACTTCTTGGTTACTAGTTTGATTGCAAATTGTTACGATGTACAATTATATGATGCACTTTAGGTTTTAAGAGAATAAGGGCTCAGTAGAGTGGCTGCTTAAATCGCTTTATCCTGGAAAACCCTGCTGGTAAAATGCCTCCACCTGCAAAAGGTCATAGCCCCATTAACCTTGATTATCTACAATTAATGTGGTTTTCAGAACTCCCTAAGAAGGTACTATATTGTGAACAGAGAAACTGCTTCTTGTGTTTTTTTAAGTCATATCCACGTCCCTTATTCTGGAAGTTTATTTTTATTGAGACTTTAACGCGTAGTCGTTGTGCTGGTGATTTTGTTTACACCTCACGATCAGCCTTTACTCTAGTTTTAAAGTGTCTACATAGTAACTTGATTAAAATACTGTTTAATAAAACCAACTAAAATGAAAGATTTAACATTTACTAGGAAGCTTTTACTATCACCATTGCAGATTAAACCATTAAACATTCATTAGTTATATAAATTCTTGAGTTTGAAGGTTTAATGATTGCTTTACTTACAGATCTAAATACAATTAGTATTAGATGACAACACTGTTAATTTAAAGCGATTTGCAATTAATGTGCCATGATTCATAATAATATAGCGGTATTCATGTTAAAGTATATTTTTATACAACAAAGATGAAGAACGCAACACTAAAAGGCTATCGCAATACCAGGAGTTTCATTCACACTTTGTCTAGCCTAAAGAAAAGTAGTTTAAATATGAGATGCAAAAACGAAGCAATAAATTATTAAAATTAAAAAAATAAATTCATATATACGGTCAAAAACAAAAGTGGAGTAGCATTATAAAGTAAGTAATCGCATACAGTTCCAAGCGAATACCTTTGTGTGTTGTGATGTTTCAATACAAACAATGAATCATTATTCAATGTAAATGATAGTAGGTGAAGTTCGTCATGTGCATGTGTGCAAAGCGAGACAAAAACGAGTTCTTGTATATAACTATAATTACTACTATTCTGTATATTTAACAACAGTCTCCGTATTTGAAACTTATGCTTAAATGTTCCGATAGTGGAGCGGATAACGAGTCTTATCACTTTGAGACGATAGTATAATAAGGGTGGTTCAAATCCTGCAATCTACTTCCACTTTTTGTTTTATTATAACTAAAAAGAAACGTTATATTGTTTACTTACTACCCAAATTTAGTGTTTTATTAGGAATTAAACTAACAATTATTATTTATGAAAATTAGTTAAAATTAGTATATAATAAATAATAATAATAATATAATATTCTACCACATACACACAACACCATCTAGCCCAAACTAAGCAGAGCTTCTACTGTGGGTACTAGACAATGGATAAACATACATATATACTTTTTTTTGTAAATGCCTACACAGTATACATAGAAACACCCAGACCAAGACAAACATCCATTTTCATGCACACAAATGTTTGACTCGTGCGGGAATCGAACCCGCGACCTCAGGCGTGGCAGTCAGTTACACTAACTACTACGCCATCGAGGCCGACAAAATTACTAAAATCACGTTATGTTTTTATTAAGTTAATAAATAAATAATGCAAATTATAATTAAAATAAACAACATTTTATTTAATTTATAACAACATTATTTTACTATAAAAAACAATGTCAAAATATGATTACCGAAAATGAACTTTAGGTTTAAATAAGTCTTGAAGTAAAATAACAATACATCGATATTTCTAATATTAGAAAAAAAAAACCCAAAAGGATAATCACTTCTACAGGGGAAACGTTAAGTTTTAGAACGCACTATTACCAACGTAGCTATAACATCACTTGCGTATCTACTTGAAATTAAGAGTCACAATCATAATTAGAACAGGCGATAGAATAAGTGAGGCGGGTTTATGTGTATGTGTGCAAAGATTTTATTGAAAAAGTTCGTAGTACAACTTGTTTTGATCCTATTGCTTTGTAAAATTGCTACTCGACTTTTGCACCTGACCGTACGTATTATCATAGTAACAAGATATTTACAGTGCTCACCATATGATAATAAAAATGTAATTGCTTTGCGTTTGTGGTTTTTATGGAAAATACAGTTGTTTTTGACATTCTTACAAGAGTTGGAAAGTGTTTACATTACATTTCAACACTGTAATGCTTAAGGGCTTAGTCAGCGATTATAGCACACATTGAAATAGCTGGTTATATTTATTATGCTATTGCCTTACTAACAGACGAGTCTGTTGCATTTTACCGGTCACAGATCCACCAGTATTAATGTACAAAATGTTTACATAAAATACAACGAAATTGCCAAATCCATGCTGGGATCTCACGAGCAGCAGTTTACACACCAATAAGGAACCTTTTATATTTCCATTTAGTACCATAAAAATATAAAACAATTGGACGGACTTCATTTCGTCACCCTTATTATATTTTATTTATATTTTCAAAGATTATACTGGTATTATTATGTTTCTGTTTAATTATTATTAATTATAAGTAATCTTGTAAAGGGCGAGTTTGATTTTACTGTAATTTATCGGTCAGTTAAGTCAGTTAAGGTCAACCATAGTCACCAAAGGAAAATATTTGCGCCACATTATCGCTGTTTGTGGTCGCCAAATAGATGTCAACAGAAAATGTTTGTTTTTTATGAAGTCGCTTATGTGTATATGGATTACGGCTTTGTATGAGATGATATGGAGTGTTTATGATGGGTTTGGCGTAAAATTTGTTCAAATAAAGCGAGCTTAATGCCATCTTTAACGTGTAAAGGCATTTAAGATTGAGCAAATTATACTCAGAGGTGTTTTTTCATAACAAAGGGAGAGGTTACCAGGGTACGTTGTGTCCACATACTTGCTTAATAATATTTAATTAACGCAAGTGTGCTAAAGTGAACCATTTAATCCATAATACTGAGTAGTACCTATATAGTTCATCTGTCCACGTTATAAAGTTGAGACGAAACCAGTAATAGATACTTCGAAAGTCGAAATCGCATAAAAAGTAATAATAGTTCTAGTCTAGCTTTTCTATCAGATCACTCTTCGTAGCAGACTAAGTCTTAACAAACCTAATGCAATTTAGATACAGGATATTACATACAGTACAGTTGTTAACGGAGACAAAAATAAAACCTAGAACAATATAACATTATTTGTGGATCATAACCACTTGTGGCAAAGCCGTGACATATTTTGGACTTTACGCCACATTGTCGCCAAAATGTCCCAGTCCCAGCTAGTGGCCTAAGTCGATAGGCTGGCGCAGTTTACGAGCACCTCGTTACATAGACATGTTTATTCGGACGCCCACGCGATGCCCCACGCGTGGCTCGTGCCCGATCGTCGGCTAAACAACAAGCGAACGCGGATCCAAAAATGCTACCGGCGAATTCCTTACATTCTTTAGTTATAAATTTGGTGGAGAAATTGTTGATCTTAAGTGTAATGTCGACCCCCCAAATTGCATCTCTTAGTAATTAATAAAACTAATGGCAGCTCACTAGTTTTTATTTATCATAAACAGGTGCCATCACCTTTTATTAACACACCATTAAAATGGCTGAGCTGACAGAGAGACGCCATGTTGGTGTAATGGTGATATACTTTTAATATATCATTAATGGGTGGTCATGACTGCTAGATGTAATGTAATCTTATAAGTATTTACATGTAGGAGTAATATATGGAAATACTAGATTGTTTCTAAAAATATTTCACTAATAAAGCTATATTATCTCTGAATACATAGGATAATTATGTTTTAATGGCATATCGTGTAAGCGTTATATTATTTAAACCTTGATCTTAGCATTCGATCGTTATTATACAACTCACGACATTGGACTCGTAGACACCAACTGAAACTTATTTTAACAACTTAAACCGCGTCGTATCAACTTAATTTTGATAGTTTATCAACTGCATCTTATCATTACCTGAATGGCTCTTTGGTGCTGATTAGCCATAATACACCTTTACTAAGAAATCGCTCAAGTAATCATTAAGTATCTAAATGCGCCATAGTGTGAGAGATTTTCCACTGTTAAATAGTGTAAAACTATGAACATACCTTTTAAAACTCCAGCGATGTGACATTGTTGAGTATTGTATCAATATACCCGTTACCACCAAAATATTAAAAATAAATCCAATTTGTCAGAAAATACTTTATAGATAATTCTTGTATTTGTGTATATAACACAAATAAACATCATTTGTAGCCAACGTCTCAATTATTGGGTACCACAAAAACCTACAGCAGTCCTGTAAGTTTACGACATGACAAAATCACATAAAAATAGTGAGATGTTGATCAGCATTACCAGTATAAACACAACTGAATGATAATACCAACCTACAGTTATTGAGCCGTCACCCACCCACATCCAAAAATCATCCTAAGTGTCAAATTCCATACATAACCTTATCTTAACTTGTTCTTGGACCACCATAGACTACAGAAATACCATAAACAATGCTAATATAGTAATCTAAATTCACCCTAACACTATGAAGGTATTCTTATTTATAAACTTGACATAAAACTGTCTAAATACAACTTAATACTAAGAAATCTTTTGTACTTCGTGTATGTTCGGAGAACTTCGTGTGGGTTCGGAGTTTGTATGTTTGTTGCTCAATTGTAAGGAAATACTTGACCGTTTTATGTTAAGACTGTGGTAAAGGTTAGGCCGTACATATGGATATAAAGTAACGTGGATGACATAAACAATTTTAATAGTTTCTGCTAACGTATTACTTCTGAGAAATCAATCGATTTTATAGATGTACATCAGACGAAATAATAACCCGTATACTTTTTCTCAGAAGATCAAAAATGCGGTAATTATTTTTGTCGGAACACAAATCAAACCTGGCTGGCATATTTTATACTTAGCAAAAAGACACAGTAAAACAACTTTATTATAGTTCGTAGAAATTTATGCATTAAATGTTATTTCTGGTATATTATACAAGAAAACACGACTGCTAATTGTATGGTTTGTGGCTTCGATTAGTAGACCTCTGGACCCGCAAAGGTGTAACACAGACGTCTAATGGTATCGTCACATACCTAACGTAATAAAGGTATAATATAATTCTGTCTAGCACGTGGTACGTGAACATAGGACCTAATTATTATAAATATCTGGCAAAAACTATTTTCTTCGCAAGAAATGTAAAAAGTATGATGTACTGTAAAAAGAAATCTGTACAGGCCTCGTTTTTCTAGAAATATGCTCGAATAAAGCAAAAAATAACTTACATTCATATAAAAAAACGAACAATTGAAACTTCTTGCAAACATTTAACTGAAATGCCTAAAACTACACACGATAAGAGGTGAAAACTATACGATAACAACCCAACCGAATATAGGCTTTAATTTGAAGAATTTAAAGTGCATATTTAAATAAATGTTTATTTGTAGTTATGTTATTGTACTTTGGAAGTCAGAGGTTGGTAAAGAGGTTAAATGATAAGAGTTCTTTGTAAAGGTCAAAACGGAAAACTAATGTATTTCTACTTTTGTGAATTGTAGGTATGAACGAAGAGTTGTTCGTTCAATGACATTGTCCGATGTGTAGGATTTTACTTCAATTTGTAATCATTATATTTACAATAGCTAAATTTTTTACACTACACGTATGTCAATATAATCTAATGGCCAGACCGATGGTTAGTGGGTTATTATAACTTAAGATTCATTGCCAATACCGCAGTTATCATGGGATTGTTACCTATTCTAGGTAAAAGAATTTAAAGATGGGATGAAAGAAAATTAATGTGTGGATTTTTAAGTTTAAGGAACTCCTTCTCTACTCTGAAGAATAATAATATGTTGAAGTCTAACGGTTTAAAAAATACATGCATGATAATAGTTATGTGGGTGCAACTACTATAGGACCTGGCTTTTTTTCTAGTCTATGATCTTCATTTCTGGTCATAGTCTTCTCAAACATTATCGACTAATTTTAGCTAAAAACTTCGCAAGGTTGACATTTGGGAATAAAACATCTATGCCTAACTCTTCTGGAATATAAATATATGAGCGTATGTATTTATCCATGCGAATGCGAGTTTGTTTGTTTGTTACGCTTTCACGTCGTAACTACTCAACCGATCATCAGGAAATTTCACATACAAGTTGTCAGGGTTACATAATAGGATATAGGCTACCTTCCATCCAGAAAAAAGCATTGTTGCCAATCTAACCTATACTTATGCGAGCGAAACCGCGGACAAAATCTAGTGAAACATTATAATATATGAGTTAGTATTACAAAATATTGCGTTTATTCGCTTACGTCGGCGTCGTTTCGTTGCACATTTTTGACGCGTCAAAAGAACAAACAACCACACTTCCGCATTAACCGAGTAATATAATGTACATGTTATAATACATAAACTAAATATTAAAACTGATTTTCCCACGCGTTTATCGTTGACAGGCCATCGATCAGTTTATCGACTGACGCTAAAATATTATTTGCACGACGACGCCATGCCATCTGTCTGTGAAACGGTGCATAGTAAAAAGACATATTTTACAGTTGTGTCAACATGAGACGCACTGCTTTTTAGTTTAGTTGATAACTGTTAAATAGAAATATATTTCTTTACGATTTTGTTTTATTTATTTGGTTTACCAGAATTACTTTTGATAAACTCCGCAAATTGTAAATCTAAACTAAACAAGGCTCTTGCCTACTAACTATAATATTATTTATTAGGCACATTATATTGTTAAAGGATATTATTATGAAACTATTAATAAAAATTCAATTATCTTATCCAAACTATCTTCACTATATATATTTTAAAAATTGTAATTCATGGTAGGTTAGTATAGATTGTAAGGCTTGAAGTAGGATTCTTTAAACCAAATGTTCCATATTCAAACTTAAAGCACGATCTTCAATAACAAGTTTATTACTTGTCGTAAGCTTATCACAATTTAAAACAAGAAGATTTCAAGAAATTTGTATCTTTGTCAAATAAGATACAACATTTCAAACAGGCATTTAAATCGCGTGAATTCCACAATCTTTTATTTAATACTAGTTTCTGACCGCGACTTTGCAGCGTGAAGCCCACAGGCTCGAATACCGAGATAAAAGGTAGACTATGTCCTTCTCTAGGATACAATCTAACTCATTGTAAAATTTCATCGAAATGAGTATAGTGGCTTACCCGTGAAAATGTAACAGACAGACATAGTCACTTTCGCATTTATAATATTATTAAAGATAACGTAAAAGGATTGACGGATTTTCTATAAGTATTATTATAGCTACATTAAGCAGGATGGCTTTAGCTTACAGTCTTATGAACTAAATACGATAAATCAATTTGATATATGTTCCTATCGCTGACAACCAGTAGTAATATCATTTTACAGTATGTCGTATTATGTAGTATCTTACCACCTGTCGTTCGTTTAAGTATTCATAGTTTTATGACCTGAGACTTATTTATGAGTAATTCAGACTTTTTACAATGTTAATTTGTGTTCATGCAACAATTCTATAATAATATCTGATATCCTGAAACACAGGCCTAACCTAGTTCAGCCAAGTAGCTTAATAATAATTTAAAGATTTATCCTTTCTTGCCATAACTATTATTATTATTTTGGTTACAAACTAGTTTATTAGGGCATTGAGTTATTGTTAGATATTAAGATTTAATTTAAAGTTGATTTAAGTCCACTACTGTACCCCTTTCTTTGTCGAATAAATTTTATTTATAAAAAACAAAAGTATCAGCCCTGTATTAAACTGTCCCACTGCTGGGCACGGGTCTCTTCTCAGTGTGAGAAGGGTTAAGCCATAGTCCACCACGCTCGCCCAGTGCCGATTGGCAAACTTATTATTCTCCATAACGTTATCTTCGAGCACATTATGGAGAACTCTCAGACATATAGGTTTCCTCACGATGTTTACCGTCACCGTTAAAGCAAGCGATAATTAACTACTTAATAACTTCGAAAAGTCAGAGATGCGCGTCTTGGGATTGAACTCGAGACCTTCTGCGTGGCAGTCCAACGGTCTTCCACTAGGCTATCGCAATCAATAATTAATGCTACACAGTATTAACTACTTATACAATTATTTATACGGTATAGTTAAAAAAAAATGTTGCATGCTGAATGGCTAAATTATCCCTGCACCTATATCCACAATAAATAATTATTATTACTATTAAAATATAAATTTGACAGTGATAATAATCTGCGGTAGTGAATACAACTGCTGTGTATAAAGACTCGGGTTCGATGCCCGAGCAGGGCAAAGTTTTACTGGGTTTGTTTGGATTTCACTCCTCTCATGTAGAAGTGAAGCCCAAACGACTAAGAGTGACTTCTTTACATAGTAAAAATTACTATTATTTACAAATAGACTGAGTCAGAAGCCATTCAAATAAAACATTTTTCTTTCTTTCTTTCTATTCCCATGTTGCCATCCAGCGCAGCTGAAGCAAAGTCGAGTGCCTTACCTAGTAGTGTATTCAAAACAAGTTTACTCACATAAACACCAAAGAAACACATCTATAGCAATTACAACACATACGTCGCACACACATTTCTAACTATACACGTTATTCTTTTGTCAAACAAGCTATTGTGATAATTGACATTGGCAGAGGCCAACGTTTGTCCGTACGACCTTTTACAACTAATTGCCGTGATATTGTTTCTTAGTAAAATATGTTCTTATTTTTATACTAAAATATCGTTACGCTTGTGTGCGCTGAAGCGTAAGGCAGATATTATCACACTCAATACACATCTAGATAGCCTACTTCTATAGAGAATGAGATATAGACTATAGTCGTTCGATTCCCTCATCGGCCAGTATAATATTTAGGATTTCCAGTCAATTCTTAACTAGCAGCATGGAGGCTGAACTATGCTCGATGAACTGCGATAGGCACGTCTCATAGAACGTGGGACCTAAACTCATAATTAGCAAGATATGGGTATAATACAGCTTTGTCCACTCCTTCGGTGATAAAAACATGAGACAATATATTTAAATATATGTTCATTAAAGCCACAAACAAAATTTCGATCAGCCATTATAAAAATTGTAATATGAAACCATCTTCACATATTGTTGTTACGTAATTCAACGACCGAAATGTGTTTGCAAATATAAAGAGTAAATAAATAAACATAAATGTATAATAGCTGTCATTCATAAGACATAACATAATAACACTCATGTGTCTCCGTCTAGCTTTAGTACACATGTATGATATACACATTTCACTTGTCTATACTAATATTATAAAGAGGAAAGGTTTGGTTTTTTGTCTGTAAGGATTTAATTAAAAACTACTCAACCTATTTTAAAAATCTTATTTCACCATTAGAAAGCTATTGTATCACCGAGTAACATAGGCTATATTTTATTGAAAAATAGTATTGTTATTAACATAACCTAACCTATGTTTATGCGAGCGAAGCCGCGGGTAAAAGCTAGTTATACATATTTAGTTTCCATATGAAAAGTATCGACCATAGTATCTTACGACACTGTAAATTTTCTGTCAGGTAAACCTCAATAAAGCTTTGCTCGGCACGTGACCTGGACTATAGAATCCAGATCTCGGTTAGACGTTCCTGTCTTCTCAGCAGAATAACTAGTAATTCCATGTAGTCTTCGAACTGACAGAATGCAGCAATTTTATTTGGAACATGTAAATAATTTTGATCGCATAAATGTCTGCAGGCTGCGGAAATTGTCCAGGCTGAAAACTCGTTTGTCAACATAGCTCTATAAAAATTACGCTTACGCCATTTGACTAATGAGGCTGAGAGCTACCAACTGATTATTATCAGTAAGTGGTTCCTTCAGTTCAACATATATTATGACATCTTCAATCTGAAGATTATAGATTAGATTGTTTATTAATTTCAGTCGTTAAAGGATTAATGAGTGAAGTTATACATTAAACGACTCTGCTTCCAACTAACAAAACTAATTGCTACTTTACTTTAAAACCTCAATTAAATTCTAATTCGTTAATAAATTTCGGAATTAATTAACTAGTACGTTCTATTATTGACAAAAATATGGTAATTACTTCTCTTAGCACTTAATTAAAAATAATAAAGGTTCACTTTAAATAACATTACGAGTTCCATATTAAAACGATTGAAGTTCGCGGCGCGTTGAGGATTGATTAGAGAAGTGCTGATGACAGTAAATTATGTACATAATTTTAAATATTTAACATGTTATTTAATGGCAAAAAATGTAGATAATGTTATGTTTGATATTTTTAACGATATAACAACCTATTTGTCTCATAAACAACTTACTTATATATGGTTAAGATTAACGAGATTATATGAGTCAGAAATAAGATAGGCTCATTTCTTTATCACGAATATTAATAATCCTGATGAAAATGTATAAACACCAGACGATTGCTCAAAACTCTCAGAAAGGGCATTATTTATAGACGCAGTTAAAAATCATTAAAAACTGTAACTACAAAGAAATTACACGTAATCAAAACTCATACTCCTAAAGCTCACGCAAAAGAGGACTCTTATAAGCAAATATTTTCATATCTTTTATTTAGATTATAACTATATTTTAATAAAGATCATATGCTGTCGTGGCCGTCGTGATCTCTTAATCATTAGATACCTATGCCTTTCGCTATATCAGACATAATTGATATAGCAATGGACACTACGAAATAAAAATTAAATTTAAAAAACTCCCGGCACAAATTAGTAAGAATAGTATGAACGTAAAAAGCCTAAAACAACTTAAAAAGTCTATGAAAAATTGCCACAAATAGAACAAAAAAGGTATAAACGTGAAACCCAATAAAAAGAAAAAAAATTCTTGGAATTATGAGCCTACGTAAGTAAGTACGTATGAATTTTTTTGATTAAATGTCGTCGCGTGGGGGACCGCTCTTTACCTATAAAAACACCTACCTAAATAATCTTGGACCGATTTTCATCAGACATAGCTAAGAACACTACCGACTAATTCACCTTTCAAACAAAAAAAAACAATATCAAAATCCGGTTCATCCATTTGGGAGCTACGATGCCACAGACAGACACACACACACACACACAGACATGTCAAACTTATAACACCCCGTCGTTTTTGCGTAGGGGGATAATTAATAAAAATGAGGATTACGTAGACAGGTTCCTTAATATAGATAAAAAGAAAAGATTATGTAACAGAATTAATAAAATTGAGAAAAAGCATCTTAAGCTTTTATAGTAATAGCAAATTTTGTTTTTACAAGTATGCCATGTACCTACTTATATTTAAATGTATTATATATGAATTCACATATACTATCTAACATAAACAGAATATATTTGTAAGTTATGGACTACAAAACTGTTACATCCTGCTTTGTAATGAAACCATATGGTGACTATAACGAAGACAAATATTAATTTAGATGAGGCATACAGCCTTCGGCTCGGGAGCAAGGTCGCGGCACAAACACAGTCGTGTCACAACACTATTGTGTGTCGCCCATAACAGTTAATGCGTTTCGTATTTGTTTGAATATGTGGAACCGAATACTTCGCGGAACACTTGAACATTTGGGTATTGAGTACTTAAAGTCATCATAGAATATTTACTTGAGAGCAAAAAGAGAGCACGAGCGGAAGAATATCTTTATGTTCATTGTAGAAATATTGTTCTGATCATCAATATCAATAAGACTACTTATTGTACTGTCTACATTATAAAAAATAGACGTAGTCGATTTATTTATGTGCTTATAATTTATGACTAAATAGGCGTTATGAAGTTACTTGTAATTTTAAGGACTTCTAAACTAAATGTAATAACTATGTCACACATTAAAACAACAACGTGTAAGTTGCCAGAGTCGAAAGAATTATTCGTGGATCACTCAATTATTAGCTTCGTGGCATTATCGAAGCCTCACTTTCGCTCATTAGCAGTAGCTGCAGCTGACTTCGTTCAAGCGGTACCAAATAATTAATTAATATTAATGCATGCTGTTTATATCGGTCAGAAATATGCTCGATTGCACTGAATGATAAAGAGGACACTAAAAATGAGAATACTAATCACTTCAAATAATTTGTACATTACAAACGAGGTTGTCGAGTCGATGAAGTATTTTACCAGTTGTTTTATAAGATGTACATTTAATTATTGAAGATAAACAAGAGTTTTCTGACAAGGCGATGTACAAAGTATATATATACATGTGTATATACATATTACATATACTTGGCGACATATTATATGATAAATGTGGTCAAGGTAAAATGAACGCTACGGTAATTATTATGCCACGCCTTTATTTGGATACTCTACCTAAGTTTAAAAAATAACGAAAGGTCTTAAATGAAATAAATCATAATTATAACTTTACTGAACCGATATAAATTTAGTGATAAAAAAATCAAATTATTCGAATTATGAAGCTAATTGAAATATTCGAGTCTTTGACAAATACCCGAATGTGTAAAAACATCGCACCATTGAATTGCCAAATAGTTGTGTGGACTCTGGATGATCTTTGAGTCTATCATATTATAATGTTGGCATTTCTCAGACATAAAATTTATCTTAATGCAGTGAACAATAAAAATATATCATTGATGCGTTATCATATTTTTAATTTACCTTTAGTAATAAGTATATACTTTCTATGTCAACCTTTGTCATCCATTATCTCCATATGAGCACAAACCTATAGTATATCTTTTACAATACTTATCATAAGTATATAAAATACAAATTTATTAATGTATAATGCTACTAATCACGTATTAATTACCTTCTTAAACGATATCTATGTTATGTTTCACAATAATTTAATTGCTTAGTTTCGATTTTGACATTTACCTCGTAAAATATCTTAATTATATTATTAGAAATCATTAAATGTATTGAAGAGCGGATGTTGCAACATTATCTTTAGGTTCAAATATTAATGTAATACCGGTAGAGCTGGTCGGGAAGCTTGGTAAAAATTACAGTATCGTTCATATTGACAGCTAAGTTCAAATTAACGACACACGAATATTTCCTTTATTGACTCATCAAGTGATGTGTAACTTTCTATCATAAGGGTTACCTCTTGAGTCAAAAGGTTATGTATATTTATTTTAATTTTAGACCCAAATGGGTAGACCCAAATCTTATTACAGGTTTTATATTACTAGCGTTGACTGCTTGGTATAGGACTATATAAATAGTTTTTATAATTTCCTGCCTACATGCCAAACTTGAAGTATCTAGTAATAACGCCGTGAATTTAAATAATATATTCGGCATTATTTCTTGGCTGGGCGATAATGAGCCAGTATATGAGTGACTGAGGACATTTCATTAATTAATTATTGATTGATAATAAATGATAAACCATTATTATAAATAAAAAGTAATTCTGCGTATTAGTTAGATATGTTATCATGAGTTAATTAGTAAATTGATGTTGATGACATTTATTTATTTATTTAATTTATATATTTATCTATTTACTACATTACACATTTATATGGAGATATTATCTCATGTATTCGAATCTGTAAATCTGCAATGGCTGTACTGCCATCACAATGGATAAAAACTGCCTCCTTGCAAATATGAGTCCCTTAAGTTTGTAGAAATTCGAAATAATTAGTTAGCCAACTAGTTGCAGTTATATTTCAATTTCTCCATAATTATGATCTAATTCATAAAGCTCTTGTAATTAGTACGTAACAAACTTAATAAATCAGTTTAACCGAGATGAAAGTAAGAGAAAGTCAATTATACCTAGCATTAATTCAATAAAGTCGGATGTAATAAAATTTTAATTGAACCAACGCACTGCAACTAAAATAAGATTAATACAGCTTCAGATAAATCCAATTTAGAGTGATCAATTCTAGTTGAAGACATTCGAGATAAAATCGCTGAGTTATTATTACATAGAAGTTGACGAGTAGGTGGTCCCAGTTAGACGTCATTATGTTGAGTTAAGGAAAATCACTGCAGAGTCAATAAATCTGAATACATCGCAGTCATATTCCTTTTCTCAAACACGTTTGATGCGCTTTTACAACCAAAATCAAGGAGATCTACAGCTGCAAACAAACATCGGTTACCGATAACATTATTGTATTCCTTGCTATGTTTAGCATTTGCAACATTTATGCATAAATAATAGGTATAAGAAAAATATATCTAGCCCAGGATGGCATGAGTAGTTACAAATTATAACATCTTGTCTTGTTCTCGTTGCCCTTATATGTAGGTATATATTATGCTATCTAACTAGTTGTAGCCAGTTCAAGTACCGAGCCAGTAATGAATATTTCCTGACATCAAATTCTTTATTCTATATCTAGCTTATAAGATTACCTTAACTAGCCGATCGCTATAAGCTTTTTTTATCCCCGAAGCGGGTAAACAGAGATATACTTCATTCACATTACTCTCTCTTTGTTTTTAGGTTCTACGTTAGGAAAGCCTGTTGCTATCTACCAGGCACTGTTTCAGGCTCAGTACTGCTACTAAGAATGTTTTGTCAACCCAATAACTCTTTATTAAATCAAGAACCTGAGACCTTATGTACAGCAGTCGTTTATACAACACCTGCGCCACCAAGACAGTTGTAAGTGTAATTAAGTGTATACTTTTTAGAAATAAAAATTGAATTTTTCTTTAAGTCGCATACTATCCGCATATTGAATAATAATAATAGTTTATTGTTTCTCTCTCACATAGCTACCAAATACAAAATTGCACAAAAATAACTTAATCTAGACATGTATTTGCTCCTATGTAAGAGACTGGTATCTATACTAGGAGACCTATGGGACAGATTACCAGCCATCACTCAAGATGACGTGTGTGTCATTGCATGTCATTGTTGCGCAATCTTCGGTCCGACCGTGTCACTTCGTCTTACGTAATTATTCACTTTGTACAACTGCCGATTTTTTACTACCAATATATATTTGGAATGTCATCATGTCTATAATTAGTGAAGTTTAATTATAGCCTAACATCACGCTTGATTCACCAAGAGGATCAACGATCCACTACGTTAAGCAAAGTCGTCAGAGTCAAGTACCTAGATAGGTAAACTGTAATGTCAAAGACATAGGTTTCGAAAAATTATATAGCAATTTTTTTTTATTGCTATTATGCCAAACATCATTGAAAAACAATCGTGTCTGACAACTTGCGGGTCGCTGCAGCAGAAATCTTTAAATATGGAGATTATTGTAGCAGATTGATGGCCAAAATAAACTAGGTACCTACACGAGGAAAAGATTATCAATAGTTTGTTTAAGCTGAAGCGCAAATATATCTTAAGATGCTTAAGATAATTTGTCAAAATACGACACTTATTTTAAGTGTAATTTATTGTATTAATCCCAAGGTGTAAATGCCAATGCGAGTTCATCTGTCTTATCTTAACAGGAACAAACGTGATTATACTAAAACATAGGAGATTTTTGACAGCAATATCTTTGTCGAAAATACACTGTAAATGTTGAAAGTTTTACATTTTTTAATATACTAAATGCTCACAGTACTAAGCGGAGGTTATTTTTAATTTCAACGTAAATACTCTCAATATATAATTCTATTCTATACCGATATAATTCTATAACGATACGTAATATATATGTGTAAATCTATAACATGATTATAAAAAATCTAAGTAACGTATAGTAACAACAAGCACAAATTATCAGAATAACGCGGTAACAAAAAGACAAACAATATTAGTTCACTAAGGTTATTTGTGTCAGGCAGGTCATGAGCGAGCAAAAGCAAAAACGTTTCAAATCTGTGCATCGCAGCGTCATACCGCATGTCGGTAGTTTTGAGATGTAGATAAAGTAATGACGGGGAAATATGCTGCAAAATACAATAATATAACTTATAAAATGTGACAGAGACAAGCGCGTAGACGTTTGTAAATGTGCTTCAAGATACGCATCAAAAAAATTACTATATGATATTGTTTAATCTATCTTGGGTCATGAGTACTTATAACATTGACATTGACGATTAAATATATTTAAAATAACAATAGATTAAAAAAAAAAATAGTTATTTTGCAAAAGATGACACATCAGGTTTCGCAATGTCATGCATTTGAATCAATGGAGCAATTACGAAAGATGTTCGAAGTGCAACTCAGTGACCACGAAATTCAAGCCATATTGTGTGATTGATCTACAGCCCAACTGAAAGAAATACTGTTCCAAATCATAAATACCAAAAATGGTATTCCTAAATTAAAATAAACGTCAAATGTGAACATAAACAATTGCATTTCAGTTTACATTTGACGTTTATTTCGATCAGTTTTTGAAGTGAAAACTTCTTTAGCGGCGTTGTGCACTTTTTTGCGATGGGTAAAAAATGTTAAACTCGCGTCAGGACACGTGACCTGATCGAAAATTCGTAAGACGGAGGGAGAATTGTCATGTTTGTGTACGATAGCGCAATAAATGAATATTGTATTTTACCACATAAATGATAGTACTTTTATACTGATAATTAAAGCAATTCGTGCAAAATTATTCCCTAACCAATCCAAAATATAAAAAATGCACAACCTTAATATTCAAGTTTTCACTTCTGCCGGCACTCCCGGAGTGGAACCCGTTGTTTTTATTACCTGACATTGGGACACATGAAAAGATACAAGTTCAATAGATTATGAGTTACTAGCAACTATAAGATTTACAAACGATCCATTTAGGTAGGTCCAACTTCGAGAAAGAGGTCTCGTCGAATGTAACTCGGCTGGGCAGCGTTCGGGAAGCTACGACATATCTTCTCGTCCAATATACCGCATTGTCTCAAGACGAAAGTCTTTGACCAGTGTGTGTTTCCAGTGATGACTTACGGCTTAGAGACGTGGTCGTTCACTATGGGCCTTATCAGAAGGCTCAAAAGGGTGAAGAGAGCTATGTTCAGGGCTTCCCTGCGGAATCGAATCAAAAATAAGGAGATCCGCAGGAAAACTAAAGTTACCGACATAGCTCTCCGTATAGCCAAGATGAAGTGCCAGTGGGCAGGGCACATAGCACGCAGAACCGATGGCCGTTGGGGCAGAAAGGTTCTGGAGTGGCGGCCACGCACCGGAAAACGCAGCAGGGGTGGCCCAAGACCGGTCTGTGTGGACAACATTGGGGGAGGCCTATGTCCAGCAGTGGACGTCTTTCGGCTGAGATGATGATGATGACGATGATGATAAGATTTAATAAAGATCTTAATAACATAATAAGGTATATTTTTTAAATAATACTGGCAATAGATAAAGGCATTATATTTAAAATTACAAGTAGCACACATTGTCGCAACTAATCGCAGTGTATTGACCAATACGGTCACACACAGATAATAGAGACATATCAATACGACTTCAATACTTGCTTCACTCGCGTACGGCTACAAAAACTAGACGAGGACTTAAATCATAAATAAATCAATTATAATCAATCTCAGTTCATTACTGCCAGTATTGATTTAAAATTCATTTCGTTCACACGGGTAATATCATTATTTATGACGGCTACTATGTAATTGTAGCACTTGCACGAATGTGCAAAAAAAGGAATGTATGTACTCGTATGGTTCTTGTAAGTAAAATTTGGCCAATTCTTAAGTAATAGATTTCCGGACGAAAGTTAATTGCCACTAAAAGAATTCTTGGAGACAGTAAAGGGGTGATAATTTTAGTCACGGTAAATATAAAGTTAATCTCAAAGCACTAGCAGCTGTTATATATAAACAAAATTAAAATAAATCCATTGACCGGTGCAAATCGATAAAGCGTTCGTAAACCAGTTTTTATAATATTTACGTAAATATCGGCTCTAATAAGTCTTTTCTTACAGGCCTTACAGCATATTATTGGCGAAAAGTAAAATGATACTTGTTTAAAATCGGATATTTTTTGTCGCTACATACCTAAAAGGCGTTTTGAATGTTTTATTTTTTGTGTTTACAAACGACTCTGATCTGAGTTGCAAGCTATTTTAGTTAATATTTAAAAACAAGCATAATTTATTTTATTAGTACACGTTTATAAATTAAATATTTTAAATTTTATGACTAAATAAACCTTGTGCCGTACTATGCTAATAATAAAATATGACGATATAGTTTTTATTCAAATATTATGTTTATACAAAATACAGAAAATGTTATATGCTGATTAAATTGATCTACTAGCATATAAATTCTCAATGGAGGTGTCTGGTCAATGGTATCGCCAGTATGCTTGTTACCTTGTTGAAAAATAATTATGATACACCTTTTCCTAAATCTTTTGTATGGAGGTCAGGACCTAAATTATTAAAACTGCACATCATCATCTAGAGTGGTATGATTCGACAGAGTCGGCGACGCACGGTGCCTAACTTCGCCTGTTATATATAAGGTGATGTGCCTGTTGCGTGTACCTAACTGGCACACAGTAAAAAAGCCCTTCGCCCCTCGCTAGTACCTATAGCTTTTTAGATTTATGTTTGCCTAGCGAAAACTGTAAACTATGCCATTGAACCAACAACAAACAATATTTAATACAACAATTATGCTAACAAAGGCCATATACAACTAAATTCGTGAAACCACGTACTCTAGTGGACGTAATAGTTAGTACGTTTGACCTATAGAGAGCAGTGTCACGTGGGCAAGGTCACCGCACAAAGGTGTAGCTGCCATTTGTCATAGCATGCCAGTCGATAATTACCTGTCAGTGGACATGATGGCGAATTAATGAGGGTAATTAAATGAGCCACTGCAGGTTTAGCCTGCTGACTTTCTAGTCTAGTAATATCAGCACTGTTTATAAACTGCATCACTGAGTCATAAACCTTCTTTAACGATGTAATATGCCAGACTCTAGTGCACCACACTAGTCAAAATCCTATAGTTCAAAACCATAGGATTTCTACCAGGATTTCGGCTAGCATGGTGCCAGAACCAGAACATGAACTTTGGGGCAACTTTTAGCAGTCTAATACCAATTTCTTTTCATAACATTTTTCAAAAGTGGCGATCGGTGGAGAGGATGACGGACACGACGGCTAGCATACATAATAGGGATACCGTGAGTGTAGTTTGTGACGATACATGGACAAACAGAAATATGCCAAAAGTGAGGGTGAATCAAAATTCTTCTGCCTCAAAACGGAGACATGACATCGCAGCACCAGTCAGCTTGTGACCACGGCCGGTGTAACCTGGTCGAAACGTCAAGCCTAAAAAAGGTAAACATTATGCATGATCGCGTTAATACCCGTTACATATTATATATATGTATATGAAAGTGCATAAGATTTTGGAAGTATTCAAGCGTATTAAATATTCACTAACATTGGTCAGGGTTAGCTTGTGTTTAAATATTAGTTGATCATGAACTTATATGAGGTTTATTTAATGTTATGAATTCATTGCATTAATTTATTAATAATTATTCTTTGACCTTTCAGTAATAAATCTTTATCGTGTCGTAGTTTCAAGCCACACTCATATTAAGATAAATCAATAACCAAAGACAAAGTGTTAATTACTAGTTTTATTAACTTTAAATCAATATAGATTTAATAATATATTTGTTGAATATATAATTTTCTAGATAGACAAATTTGAAAAACTGCTTGTATTTCACTATGAATTAGTTTAAATCTATATGCCAAATGTATAGATACCGTTCGTCTTCATGTCAGTTTCTCAGGACGAACATAACTTCATACTGTTTATCAACCTAATACCTACGCATCAGGTAGATGTAACTGTGATAAATAGCTGTAATATGCACTACTAATAAATAACAAGGAGGTCCTTTACTAGACAAGAGAAGAGGAGTGAAACCTCCCCCTCTTATTTACTCTCACAGATTTCTGTTCGAAAACCGAAATAACCATCTTTAGAATTGAGATTTACAATCGACACTTGAACTTGGCTTTGATACCAAATATTGAGTTATTTTCCACATTCTTTACTTATCCTCATTCTTAAACTACATTTACAGTTATGAAACTCACACACTCAATCATTTACTTCAAAAAACGAGGCATGTTATGTTCACCCGACATTGAATCATCATAGATGTTCTAACAACTCAACATACCGATGAACAAAAAGAGCGTGAAGATTCATTCAAGACTACTAGTCAATAAATTATAGTCTCACTGGCCTACTCTTCCCAATGAGGCAACTGTCTTACTGACGGCGGGTGGCGAGTCATGACTCGAGTTAATAGTCAGGTGATTGAGGAGTTATAAAAGCTTATGGGTTGGACAAATAGCAATATGTGCCATTAGTGGAAAGTCGTTCACACTAATCGTTTTGTAAAGTATACGTCTTACTGCGGGCGCAGTAGAGGGAGAATGGACAGCCGCTTGTTTAAACTGAGAACTGCAGTAACATAAAAAACGACCTATCAAGGTGACGTACTTATGATCACATTGTTCCACTTTGGTGTAATGCCAGAAAAATGTATATGCTTCAATTGCTGAAGAAGCTATACTAGCTTCTTTTATAGGATTTTTAACAAAAATGTTCCGGTTGGATTCAGAGTATCAAGCTTGTAGCTTGATACTTGGAATCTAATAGTAAAATTTAAAATAGTAGTGTGGTGGTTTATACAGCCAAGGTAGCCGTACCATAGCCTGTGGACGCTGCGACAAGGGTATATTTTTGCAAGATGGCTACCTATAAAGTAAATAGTTGTTCTGCTGTCAACGCGGCATTAGTGGCAAAGATTATAACTCTTCCCCTGCTGACAGCCCAGTATCCCCTTTCCCCCACCTGTCAATCTTCCTGTCCAATTTTCTACTGTTGTCTCTTACACCCGTACTTACGGGAGTATGAGACATCAGTAGAAAATTGGACAGGGTATTTTTTAAGAAGCTTAGTTCCCCAAAGACATAACATCAAGAACCGTTTAGGCGACCACCACATCACCATCGCTTTCAGTTCCGTGTGGAAATGGAACATATTAAGTGTTACGATGCTATCCTTATCTATAATATGTAACTCCTCATAAAGCCGGTTACACAATGTCACTGACAAAGCTGTCAATGTAACCCTTTCACCGGCTCGTGTAACTCAAGCCTAAATATCCGTTAAGGTCACGCGAGTATTCAGTGTGTTTGACAAACAAGGCACGCGCATGCCGACTGTGGAATGTTACGTTTTCACTGCGTAAGCGAGCTGCGAATACAGGTACGCGTGAGATATCATGTGGGACGTAATTTGAATGTTTTGTTGTAAAGATTTTGTTGTTCGAATTTTGTCACTAGTTCGTTTATCTATGTACTCTTACACCCATATTCTAAGAAGTAACCTCAAACCTTCCTCAACCTCGACTCAACCGAGGATACCTTAAGGATCACCTCAAGGAATCCTCGAAATCGGTATTCTTAGTCATGTCTTTCTCTTGACTTGAGGTAATCTTGAGGATCCTCCAATGAGGTTGAGTCGAGGTAAAACGTCATTACATACGTCACAAAATCATAGATTTAACATACTTTTTAATGTTTTTGTCTATGATCACCTCAAAATTGACAGATGTTTGTTTTTTAACCTTATCTATGTCGCATCGCGTCATTCCGAGTTGTTTATGTTTGATTTGTTTGTTGTGTTGTGATCCAAGTTTTATCCTTTAGCTTTATTTGTTCCACACATATATGTCTGGAAGACAAATATTCAGTGAGGCGGAGAAGTTGCGTCTCGCAAATAACGCCTTTCAGGATAATCGTGCGGATTATCATATAAATAATTCAAAAATTGTTTAAAATCCATTACAAAACACTTTAAAAATCTTCAAATAGAATTATCAGTCGTATTTACAAGCGTAGGTGAATAGGTAACAATGGCGTAGATCTTCCTCGAGTATTCCTTAAGGTTGGTCGCGACGTACCTTGAGTTTGACAGTTGTTTCCTCACCTCGAGTGAGGAAAGATGTCGAGGGACGCCGAGTGGAGGAGATTTTTTGCAACTGTGAATACTGATTTCCTCGAGTGAGGTTGAGTGGAGTCGAGGAACGTTTGAGGAAAAGTCTTAGAATATGGGTGTTAGTCTATGACAGTGACAAATCGTTGGCTCTGTATAAAATTTTATTACAACGTTTGCAGGTAACTTTTATTTATTGGGATAGTTTGGTAATTGTAATTTATATTGTGATATGTTCAATTATTAAGCAGTACATTTACGATTGAGAGCTTGTGGCATTAATTACAACTAATTGGCTATTAATTCGTACACTAAATTGATCGTCTATCTTAAAAACGAAACACATAATAAAGACTCACGCCTGTTTATACCAGAATAGATAGCCTGATTTTTATTATACCGACATTTCACCAGCAGTTTTTAGGCAGCTCGTAATAGGAAGCGAGCCTTCCGCTGACCGTCGGGCTCATTTCCAAACTTCGTACAGCTACAAGAATGTCCTAACTAAAAACTTAATACTATCAGTCCCCAGCTCGAGTATCAAACACTTACAATCGGCTGCAAACTTAAAATTATACGTAGTGAACAAAGAGGCAAACTTGAATAAAACCTATTAAAATAGTAAAATAACTGTCGTCTTCGCAAAACTCGTAGTATAAGATTGTGACTTCATAAAACTTCGTCCTCGAAGGGATAGATCTACTTCCACACAAATGCCGCTAGATACAAAAGCCAGTAGGTTAATAAACATTAATTTTAAACCATTTCATTTGATGTGCTCGCAAGAATTATCACAGAAACTAGTTTGTTTTGATACATACAGATGTCAAATATGCAATAAACATTATTTATACGTCCTGTACGTAATGGTTTCCGCCAAGCAAATTATGTATTAAAACAAATTCATTATACATATATACGACTAGCTGACCCACGTAACTTCGTCTGCTTCATATAAGAGAATTTGCCCCGTTTTTGCAACATTTTTCATTGCTGCACCGCTCCTATTGGTCGTAGCGTGATGTTATATAGCCTATAGCCTTTCTCGATAAATGGGCTATCCAACACTAAAAGAATTTTTCAATTCAAACCAGTAGTTCTTGAGATTAGCACGTTTTCAAACAAACAAACTCTTCAGCTTTACAATATTAGTATAGATATATCTCGTTACGGACGTCTTTAATCGATTTAAATCGACATTTTTATTTTAAAATCGTTAAATCGAACTTATGATATTGATCTAAATTGGAAACTAGGGTCTAAATTGAGGTCAAGATTGTTCTCATTTCTGTTTACGTGAATATAGATTTTATTACAACTGTCATTTTACGATATTTGGTCAAAGAGGCCCTTGAAATAATTTTACCAATGAAATATTTGTACCTTGATATATTTATATTAATAAATTTCTGCTCTAGTAAGATTAACATAAACACGAAGATCAAGAAGAATAAATGGATTTCTAATTGTAACAAAAGAACACGTATTTATTTAGTTTTGGAATATTAGTTTATGAGTTCAAATATTACTAGCATCTAAAATAGTTTGGATATACATATATGGACAGAATACTAAAAAAAATAGGTAGACGTTGAAAGTATCCGTGGCAAAACCAGGCGCTATTCGTGAGGTCTTGGTATCTAATTTTGCCTTGAGTATTATGGGTTCACTGTTACAAATTACTCAGTAGCAGGATGAAGTCTGGAAATGTGCCCGGTACATGGAAAGTCTGGATGAAAATAAAGAATAATTTATCAATACGTCTGATATCGCCTTAGGCTAAGAATGTTTTCACTGTCGTTAAATCAAGAAGTCAGCGTTTATGTACATAGATATTAAATATCATAAGTTTAGATTAGAATCATCTCTTGGGTTAAAAGCACCGTTCATCTGTAATAAATAAATAAACTTATTTAGTATTAGTCACTCAAGACTTCTGAGTGTTATTTTTAATCTACTTCAAAACAGGAGGCATTTATCAATTTACTTGTATTTTTTTTAAATTGTTCCTATGTACCTCAGATTTCCGTCATTTATAAACTGATAGGCAATATTCATTTTTGTTTGCGAGGCTACACTTTCCAGAAGGGTAAAATATATGTAGGTTGGAAGACGTACTTATTGTTATTTTTTTACTTTAGTTAAAGAATATCGAGATGCTTTTGTCCTTCCTTTGGGATCAAGATACTTTCTTGCCAAATTTCCTCAATTTCGGTTCGGCAGTTAAGAAGAGGAGAGGAATCATAGCTGAGAAATGATAAAAACAGACGATAGATTTTGCATCTACAATATACGTAGATATAAATGGACTGCATGGATGGTGCAACGGTTTGATCTGAACGATGCAAACATTGTTTCATAATTTTCATGAGAGCAGCAATTATAATCCATATGATCGAACGATATCTGTACAAGTTTATTTCTAGTCTAACCAAATAGGGCTAAATGTCAGAATTGCCACAGTGAGTGCTATACTCTCTAACGCAAAATAATAGCGGCATTCTAAGGTTAAGCCATAGTTTTCTGCTTACCCTTTCAAGGATTATATTCCAGAAAGTGTACGCAAAAGTATGTTACACCCCATATGCCGCAAAAGATGTTTTTTAAGCTTAGAGTGTTTTTTTAAGGGCCTGTCTACTGGGCACATTGTCAGACTCGGTGCTGCTATTGAACTTTACCTAACAGTTTACTTGTACTTTGAATAACACATTGCCAGACATAAGCAGCAGACCTGGGATCCGGGATCAGCCAGCCATACAAGCGGAAACTTATGCCACGAGACTGACGACACGACCGGCAGCTTCAACTATTTATTTGTTATAATGTTTGAAGTTTAAAGTTAAGTTATATACCTACTGTCAACATAGAAAAGAGATCGAATAAGAGTTTTTAGTAAGTACAGAATTAACAGCTTACATTAATTACACCGGGCGACCGGTCGTAACGGAACGTCCGGATTATCTCGGAAATGTCCATGCGACATAATAAATAAACCAATAATTAAGACTGACATTGCTATTAATATATTATAATATACAAATATATTATGTATATAAGCTGCTTTGTTCGGATAAGTCTATTTGTATACCTAGAAAAAAACAACGGGTTGAACTCCGGGAGTGCCGGCAGAAGTGAAAACTTGAATATTAACGTTGTGCATTTTCGATATTTTGGAATGGTTAGGGAATAATTTTGCACGAATTGCTTTAATTATCAGTATAAAAGTACGATCATTTATGTGGTAAAATACAATATTCATTTATTGCGCTATCGTACTCAAACATGACAATTCTCCCTCCGTCTTACGAATTTTCGAGCAGGTCACGTGTCCTGACGCGAGTTTGACAATTTTCCCCCCGCTTACGAGTTTTCGATCAGATCACGTATGCTGACGCGAGTTTAACATATTTTACCCATCACAAAAAAGTGCACAACGCCGCTAAAGAAGTTTTCACTTCAAAAACTTATGCATGACGACAAGTACGTATTTTCAGCATCCATATTATGTTGTCGAAAATATTGACCTGATTCATGTGATGACTTATTGAGATCTTGGCACTATCAATTTGAAATTAGATCAGATTAAGGCTCTGGTGATTCTAGAACTACTAACTGGTCTAATTTAGACTAGATTATTTGGTTATTCTAATAAGTAAATACGACTGGGAAGGTTAAGATGAAATTAGGACTTGCACTTCATTCGACCACACCTTTCTGTTACATACCGTATACAAGGTTCAATAGTCAAAGAGTACATCCACCCGAACAGCCAACCTTACCATATACAAAGCTAAGTATGTAGGTCTACAATCTATCCATGTTTCTATCCGCATCCAGGTGACACGACCGGTCTCTTCGTTACCGCTGATCGCGATTAAACGTCAATTAGACCCATTGTCGCACGTACCCTCATAAATAAACTCAGTCAATCCGGTTCAATCCACCAACATCTAGTTCAGTCCGACTTAGTCGAGTTCGCGTTAACGACATCGTATCCACTGCTGACACTAGCCTCCTTAAATGACGCGCGCTGTCTCATTTACTACACGTTCGAAAAATAAATCGTGTTATACGCTGTTACCTGTTGGTTTTTGGACAGTATGCGACGACCTTAAGGGCGCTTTCAAAACGTTTGCTTGATCTGGTTTTAATTTTTTTAAGTTTATTGCTTCTTGATGTTAATGTTGTGCAGGTTTGATTGGTGATCATTTGACCACATAAGTTTGACGAAAGTACTCAAAACGTTGTAGCTTTGTCGTCGTCGCAGTCGCAAAACGCTGTTGCATTGTCGTCGTTGCATAATTGATGTATATTATGTATCATTTTTTAATCAATAAAAAGCTCAGTAGTAGTCATATACGACTTATATTATATGCTTTATAGGTACTGTATAGATCGGAGTCGGCTTAGACAAACCAAAAAGGTGTACAAATATGAATTCAGAATATTAATATGTGGCAAAGTAGAGATCTTATGAACAAGCCTTTACAAGAACAAGATGGATGGCTGCTGTGTGTCAAAGTTGATGTTGACGGATTGTATAATGAGCAAAACTTTTTTAACAAAGATTTTTTATGAAAATAAGTGGAGTCGTTCACCACCCAGAAAAATAATAAAATATTCGTCAACCGGTATATTCTGTGTGTAAACATATCATCAGCTATTTATATCCAATTTTATGACATTTTATATACTTTAATTCGACAATTCCACCAAGATGGTGTCTATAATACCATTATGCTTTGCCAATCAAATTTTTATATCATATTTTGTATGCTTTGTTGTATACTAAAAAATGTTAGGCAAAATAACTTCGTCGTTAAAGTTATAGGCCATAAATATAAGCGAAATAAATGAGTAAAATACGTTTCATTAACTAAATCTTTAAAAACATGGGAACTTTAAAAGATATCAAAAGCTATCAGGCGGTTGGAATGGGCTCTAGTACCAATAAATTTGCCATAAAATTGTGGGAGAAAATATTCACTCTAGTTCAATTCGGAAAAAAATAAAGAACAGGTGAAAGGACACTGATAAATATAGCGGTAAATCATAATAATAAGCATAAACCACATCACACTGGAAATTCTCTTAAAGGACTAGACGCAAGACACACTTTCTTACTAGGTGTGTTTATCCTACGTAAAGTGAGTCTGGTATGGTTTGCTATTATTTTTGGACCACAATCTATACGAAATTTGGCTTAGCGGTACAAGTTTCAATAAATGTGATGCTACTAGATCAAAGCGAAAAATTCAGCTGCACGGGTAAAATTCGCCATAGCTCATTTAGTAAATTCGTTTGCGTATTCCATAATATTGATATTATTGGTAACTATGCGTAGTGGTTAGTGTAACCGACTGCCACGCCTGAGGTCGCGGGTTCGATTCCCGCACAAGTCAAACATTTGTGTGCATGAACATGAATGTTTGTCTTGGTCTGGGTGTTTCTATGTATAATATGTATGTATTTACAAAAAAAAAAAAAAAAAAAAAAAAAAAAAAAGTATATATGTATGTTTATCCATTGTCTAGTATCCATAGTACAAGCTCTGCTTAGTTTGGGCTAGATGGTGTTGTGTGTATGTGGTAGAATATTATTATATTATTATTATATTAACTATGATAGTGCTAGGAAAAGGAAAAAAAATACCACCAATTGATCTGAAATCAATTGGTGGTATTATTAAAAGCGTCCAAATACAAATCGTCCATCCGTCGCCGCTTCAAATAATGACAATGATTACACAATCAAACGATATCATGTCAATAGCTACTAACTTTATTTGAAAACAATAAACTCGAGCGAAATTACATTCTCTTGCGGAGAGTCAAGAGAAACTACGCTAGTTCAATGACCGTACGCAGTTTTGTGCAATGCGAGCAAAAGTTGCTTAGGTATTCTGGTCAGTTGCGTTGAGTCGCTGACACGGCGACCTCGATCTGACCCGTAGGTAAACGACCGGCTATATAGAGCAATGCAATAAGGACATTCTTTACTCAATTATTTCGGCTGGCCATCGTGGATTTCGCTTTCAAGCCTAGAGGAATCAACTTTGAACAGCCTAATTTGTAAGTTGATCCTAGTAAACTTCAAAACTAGGCTCTTCCAAGTTAAATATGTATATACAAAACAGCAACATTTGCTCTGTGGATGGAACTAACCCGACCATAAGGTTCTAAATATTCAAATATGGCCACAATAAATTGACTTAGGGTATAGATGATTTTAAAATAAGATAAGCTTGAAATCACGTATAATTAAGTTTTTTTTTTGAGGTTTAATGATCAAAGTTTAATTGTGAAGCATTCAATATCTATTGCCAGCTTGCCAAGTAAACAGTCCATATCAGTAGCCATTAAGCGCATACCAATGTTACGTCATTAGTTTAAATTCAAAATTGATTCTAAACCATTACGACTTTAACTTGATAAGAATGGCGACTTTAGGTACTTATACCTATTATAATAATAGATGTTAAAATTAATTGTTGATATCCCAAACTAATCCAATAGCGTCGAATCTTTTCAGAACTTCGTACAATTTACAACATTATACAAATACAGATAATATAAAGGCCAAACTTTATTTTCTGTATAATTTAATAGTTACCTTATTATTAATCTCGAAATGGTCGTACATTGCCTAAATCTTAAAATTCATACGAGATTAGGGATTTAAAATCAAAGATTAAGCCGTGCGGAGATTTTTTATGCTTTAGATAAAGAGTGCGCCACGCGCGATTTGAATTGAAATTATGATTGTATTCTGAGCTGGATTTTTTATTGGTTGAATAAGCGCCGTTTACCTCAACTCTCCGGCGCTTTAAGTAGCCCTACTTAAATTTGAAAATAGTATGCGGTAATGCATTAAATATTAGGTATGTGGCTTTGAGCCTATCTTACATACAAATATTCGTCTCTATATCTGAATATGATATATCTATATATAAATATACCAACATATTAAAAATGTGTTGATATAAACTAAAATATATAAAATTCTAAATCTTCAATGTAATCTTTTTATTTCGCCTATGTTACCGTATACTTAGATAATAATAGCATTCAACTTCAAGTACTTACAACATAGAACTGTTGCTCAATAACAAAGCTTTTTATTATATCTGTAAAAATATCAGTAGCACATAAAAGTTATATAGACATTGAAACTTCCAAAATAATCCGATTTATGGTAAAAATAGTACAAATGTTGTGACATTATAAATTTTATGATCAAGGTATAAAAAGTATCTAGTTAAAGATATGTTATTTGAACAGCTTTATTATTTTTGATCGTAAAAATATAGACGGTCACGGCTTTGACAGTCACTGTTGCGGTCATATCCGGTAAGTTAACAACCTTCCTAACATCAAAGAAATAAAAAATTAGACTTGATCAAACCGTTATAATAAAGAAGAAACTAAACATATTAAACCAACGAGTAATCTTACAGCAAAAGCCCAAGTTGGAAATCCAATAAGACAAGTTTGCAGCAACAGACAAACAATTAGACACGGCTTTGTCACAAAATACTAAGACTCTAATTACGCATGAAGTATTATGCATCGCAAATAAGGAACACCACATATGAAACACAAACCATTAACTATCAACAATGCAACCACGGTTTCTAGTTTTACAGAATCGCAAAGTTACAAACGATTACCTTCATAAAACGAAGCGGCCAATTCTGCTACTCCATCAAACATAACTGTCTCGGAAGACGGTGACATGGGCCATGTGTGGATAATTGTGTGCCATTACGTAGTCACAATAGAATTGGGCGGTCTTCATGCAACTCCCCGTGAAATTGCGTTTTTTAAATACTTTCTAGCAGCACGCGACGTCTGTTGTAGGTTGTAAGTGTTTGTCGAGTTGACAACGTTTTCATATTGTTTTAAAATGAATATGTTACTTCATTGTTAAAGCCAGTTATCGTTTTGCAAGTCCTGTCATTTTACAACGTTTAAGCGATAAGCTTGCTAACTTATCGTTTTTAAACGGTCTAAAATAATTAATTCTAATTGTAGCCGGGTGCTAAGTAGGATACTTGTAAATGGAAATATTTTCATTAACAGACTACCTTATCACATATACTAAAATATAATTTCAAGTAAGTATTATTTGTGTCAGTTGTTTCAATTAAAAATGTGCGATGGATATCTTTAAAAACAAAAAGGAAATAACTATGTAAATATATTTTTAATATAACCGTCTCTTAGTCTTACAAACATAATTTAGTCTGACATAACATGCAAAAGCGTATAAATATAAATTTATATTTTTACACATGCCAATATATCGATCAAGACAAATTAGCCGATAAATATAAAACGACCAAACAATCGCTCTATATTTAGACGTCCCTAACCTTTAAAGCTTATCGTATATCTAAGCATGACCGCATTAATTAAAACCAAAGACAAATATCCTGAGATAATATATATCGGCATAGAAAACAACTACTTTTAAAATTAAATACTGTAATTATTTTAATTACAAGGTATGATGACGTAATCAGTGGCCACGTAACGTAATATTTATTGGTTAATTTCTCATCCATTTTTGGAGTGAATTCGATGAGGCCTTCGATCGAGTCTACCTGGGTCGAGTGCTCGAGTTCCGCCAATCACTTCACACTACTTTCGCTCTGATTTTTCTCGACCTCTATACGTCTTGTAATCTCATAATGCTCTTGTTTTGACTGCGGTAACTTTCAAAAACAAACCGTTTCGTGTTGGCGACCAGTTTCCGTCGATATTTTAATTTATGTAACGGCCTCATATCGTGTTCAGTTGAACCCAGAAGTAAGTGGCCTTAATGGTCACATTCCCTTTCCTTAAGGAGTACGCGCAGGTCCAAACATACACTCAAGAATCTTATTGAGTAACAGATAGATTGTATCAAGGAAAACTGTAATAGCACCTTAGTAAATAGATTTGTCATTAGATAGTAATCTATTCAAACATTAAAATAAGACTTAAAGCAGTGGTAGTCCCTGTAGATAAGCCGTTTGACTTTATATAGAGAAATTTTGTGTTCGTGTCATCTATTCCAATACCCGGCGTGCACTCACTTCTAACTCACATTTAGCCTAGTTGGAGAAGTTAACAAGAATATTGGTAATTTGGAACCCAAATTGCTAGTAATCATTTTTTTTTAAAAACTATCTACTTACTAACGATCTAAAAATTATGAGTGTCATCTTTATCGAGTCAAATGTTATTTCGATTTTGGTGAGTACAATTTTATATACTGTAATGATAGAAACACTGAAATGCTATTAGATCACGTTGTTCGTGAGCTGCGATTGTACCAGGTCATACAAATCATGAGTAAGCGCTTATAAACGTAATAAATGATGAATGAAATCTCGAAGCAGGTGAGGGTGAAAGCATCTGTGATATATGGAAGAGATTTCTTAACATTTTATCATAGCTTTTGTTTTGTAGTGATGTTATACTTTTTGCAATTTTTATACGTTTAGTTTTTCGGTTCTGGTTGTCAATTTTATATACTATTTGGTGGCCTATTTTAAGCGTACTGGTTAACGAAAAGATCGGTCTGAAAGGTCACCAAGAAAACCGTAAATTATACTACTTGCAAAGTAACATATGTACTTTGGTTAGGTAACCAAAGTGGCCTTTATTGAAAAACCCTTTATATGTACCTACATATAAAGGGTTTTCAATAAGGGCCAGATGTACTTTGGTTACCTAACCAAAGTACATATGTTACTTTATATTATATACCTATATACTATATACCTATATATAAAGGGTTTTTCAATAAGGGCGGGTAGATGTTGAATTGAAATAAAACAAGCTGTGTGTGAGGTATTAACAAAATTCTTTTTTATTTGAAAGGCCCATATAAGCCATTTAGTGTGGAATATGACTTCGTTCAAATCGCCGCCTCGGCTTCTTATAGTGGCACGGATCCGAGTGGTCCAATTTTCAATTACTCTTCCGCATAGATCCGGCTGAATTTGAGCGATGGCCTGCGTTATGTTCATCTTTAGGGCATCGTCGATTGTGGATTATTCGTGTAGAGCTGCGACTTCACTACTTGGATCCGTGCCACTGTAAGCCGAGACAGGAATTTGAACATCATATTCCACACTAAATGGTATATATGGGCCTTTCAAATAAAAAAAGAATTTTGTTATTACCTCACACACAGCTTGTTTTATTTCATTTCAACATCTACCCACCCTTATTGGAAAACCCTTTATATAATGTAGTAACTATAAAAAATTCAGCTGTGCTAAAATTACGTAGGCCGTAAGCGCAACGTAAGTTCTAGGATCTTAATCTAATGAATATATACTGCAAGATAGTATGTTTTGTATGTAAAGTTTGATATCTTATCCCAAAATATAATGATTCGACGACGGCCACTTTGATTTATAATTATTTTATGAACAACACTACTACAATTTTAATAGGTAACTTATAAAATCACCTTTGTTGTAGTTAAACAAGTTGGCTTTAGCAAATCTTGTTTGAGCAAAAGCAGCACTAGATGTTTCACCTCTATTATTTTAGTTCCCGCTGCATTTTCAAAGCCATTCAACTGTGAACTCAGAATCCTATCTCTATTTATTTAACCATCCAATATTCTCTCACAGTGTTTCGTGTAATCGAAGTGTAATAAAATGAAATAGAGCGCGAACCATTGATCCATGACACGCGATCGGACCGTAGGTATGTCTCATTCATTTTTTATGAAGTTTCGATCAAACCAGTTCAAAGAGCACACTAAATGTGAGCGATCGTAAAAAATATATAACAAGTCCAGCCTTTTCTTTGGTTCTGTACATATAAAAAATGTATGCATTTAATATTGGGCGGTCGGAAAATCTTTGAGTTACCAGCCATATACCTATAATATAACAGTCATATCAAACATATTTATGTTTGATATGTTATAATACTTACAATATAGGTATATTACTTGTACATTGTATTTGTACAGTGTATTACTTATTTAAGTAATACACTGAAAAGCAAAATATATATGACTGAAAGAAAAATAAATAGTTGCTAAATGAAATACCAAGTCACAAAAACAATCACTTTATAAAATAAAATTAAAACTCTAATGATGATTCAGTATAAATAAATGATTATTTATCCTTAATATAAAATTATAATAAAATCTCAATTGAAACAATCAAGGATCGTTGAATATGTAACTGAAAGTAGACAATTGAAATCTATTCTCGTTCCGAATCGATTATTCTGAACAACCCTAACGCGGCGTTACCGGCACATCAGCGATTCGTCGCTCGTGACTTAGAGCACTTGTCGCGACCTCCACCTGTACCCGCGACTAATCGCACAAAAATGTCTTTTCTCCATAAAAACGCGATGCCACTTGTCGATGATGACTGAGCTCTTCGTGACAGCAGAACGTGACCTGCACCTGTTTGGGACACTCAAATATGTCGTGTAGGATAAAAAGTCATAGGGATAAAAAGTCCCAATTGTGATTTTGTCACGTTTCTGATAAAACTTTCCAACACAAGTGAAGTAAAATACGAAAAAGTGTTTGATTTGACCTGCGCGGTGGTTTATTTTGTAAGCATAAAATGGTTCAAGTTGAAAGAGATTCGACTCATGCTGCTACATTATGTCATATAATGATGGAAAAAAATTGTACGATGTTACGATTTCTTTTCTATTGTGATAATATGTATTAATAAAATGAAATAATATTAGTTTGTATGACACTACATAAGAAAACCTTATGGTTAACAACACGATATTGAAGTAGACACTTTTATTCCATTACCATTTTTCAGAGCATAATTTCATTCAATCACGGAGCAAAAACCAATGAACAAAAAATCTTCAAATCTTGGTCCTGTTGTTTAGGTTGCGCAACCACGCAACCAGGAAGCCATGATCAGGTGCACCATTCCCATCGGTCGGTCACGTCGTGCGGTCGCCGGTCGGTGTCGCAGCCGCGGTCGCGACCTCCGCCGCCCGGCGTCCGGCCGGCCGGAACGACTCATAAAAAACCGATCGTGTTACCACCACCGCACCAACATTTTTGTTCTTATTTCGAGACAGTTCATCAAGTCCAATATTTTTTTCTCGCCTGACAAAAAATCGCATTCGTTTTGATATAAAATCTTGTTTGCTGACGATGAGTAATATCGGCCAGAAAAACAGGAAATCAGAAATTTGATAGGATACCTCAGCACTTCCTAAAGTTTTGTTACAAAAAGTCGCATAATCAAAGCTTGTTAAGCTTGGTAAAAAAGGAAAACGTTTCGCACCGCGAAGAACGGGACAAGATTTCATCCAAGAAGGCAAAAAAATTAATAGGTGCGTTAATGCGTATAAAACTATCTGACAGCAAATAATCCAATGGCTGACTTTAGTATATTGTATTATTATATTGTATATTGTATTTATTGCTGTAAAAACTAATTACAATGCGATTACTATTGGGCTCAGAAATGGAACAACATTTAATTATTTAAAGGTGGCGATTTGACAATTTTGATATTTTATTTGCCGATTACCGCATTGATTATGGAGCATAATAAATTTATACTTTTGTTTACTGAACTACTATCATCCTGGGTTAAATTCTCAGGTGGAGCAGTATTATTGCGTTTTATTGTAAAAAAATCTTACTAGCAACAGAAACCTTAAAACATGCTCGATAGTGAATATCTTATAGAACCAGTAAAAGAATACATATCAAAATCTAATTAATAAAATCCTAATAAATTTAAAAGGCAATAATTTCAAACACAAGCGTAACGCTTGAACCTATTTCTACTAATACTAAATGATATAATGAGCTAGAGGCAATTTTTCGTCGGACACATTCCAGTAAGGTCATTCTAACACTAGACACAGTAGTGCATGTCGTGTAAGGTTATGCGGATGCCGGTGCGCGTGCGTCGCATGCTGAAGCGACGCGCGAGGTCGAACCTTCCCGAGGAATGTTTTACTTTACATTCGTTATCGACGAGAATATACGATACGTTGAGGTTTTTACACGACTTCTGATTGAACCGCTGTGGTTTGGCATGTCTAATACGTAGCTCAAACTTAGCTCATTTATCACATATTTATACATATTTCCTAAAGTATTGGCATTGTTCTAGCATAAACTAAACCGATTCTAATAGCTTCCCGATAGAGATGTCTAAGCACGCGTACCGCTCTCACTAGTAGTAGATATTAAAACATTGTTTTTACCTTATCTTAATTTACTAAAACAGAAGTTTAATGTTTTCGAAGTAATAAAAAATAATACCGCAATTACACATACTAGGGTGTGTATGTGGCGGTACTTTTTTCTATTTACATTAAGCACTTACATAAATAAGTAAATTATGATAATCGACAAATGCTTTTATCTTTTAATATAAATATTGATTTGATTCAAAGTTATTTATTAAATAATGCTATCTTCATAGCAATTCTACAATAAATGGAAAATAAATGAATAGATAATTACATTAACAATCGCAGTAAGACGTACTGTCAAATGCTTTATAAGTTATATAGGATTTATACATCCAAAAGCACTGCCGTCCTAAAACCTTTATAATGCTTTTTAAAACCAATCTTTCTTCACACTAATTTCTTTTTACATTTACATTTCTTTTTACATTTCTCAAAAGGATCGAATTACGCATTTCGCAGTACAGTAGCGAAACTTTAATATTAATAAAGTTGTGTCTTTACTGAGAACGTGCGGTGGAACCCGACACTTCGCGGTTTGAACCCTGCCATGCAACCACTCGACGTTTATGTGCATGTCATGTATCAGACAGACTGACGTGTCTGTGTGAGTGGTACATAATATGTGTGGTGGAAAAGATAAGGAGACAGTTCAATCTGCAGATTTTAAAGATATACTCTACAGTGATTAAAAATAAATCATATTTACGAAAGATACATTACAATTTTTATATTTACTCCATAAAGATAATCATTTTCATGAATTTATTAATTACTAGCTTTTCCGCGCGGCTCCACCCGCTTGGTACCTTCCCTAGATTTTTAAAGTATGTCTATACTAAATTTCAATTATATCGGTTAAGTTGTTTAGCCGTGAAAAGGTAACAGACAGACAGGCAGAGTTACTTTCGAATTTATAATATTAGACAGGATTACATCCTGACTTGATTGTTTCAGTAAATTTCGTGTTCTAGCTATTTGGTGTTCTAACTTTAAAGTAAATATTGCTTTCAGATAAACTTATTAAGGTCAAAGATGTTTCACAATACATAAAAAGATATGAGTATAAATGTACAATAATTTTCCTGGCTTAATTATAGGCATACTGAGCTAGTGTATACTTATTCATTTTATATCTAATTAGATACAAGGTACTTGAGCAACTTTTACACATTGAAATTATATTAGTTTTACGAATTTAATGTTATTGTATCTTCTTAACAACTTGTTATCTCCATTTATGTCGACGTTTTGATGTCTTGATGGGTCTGTAATTGCACCTCAATCACTCGTGTAAATATACTCGTAATTTCGTCATGAAAACATAAACGTATAAATCTCAATAAGCTGAGAAATTAGTTATAATTATGTTAGATTATATTTTAGTATTTAAAATTTGATTATAATTATTGCAGATATTACGGGTTTATACTACTATGCTATGGTAAGAATAATACTAAAAGGTTGTCTTTGATGTTAAAAGTTCAGACATTTAAGGTAAACGCACACTTATCCGAACCGAACGCGTCGAACGAATCGAAGTCAAGGAGGCCTCGCACATACATATATCCGCAACGAAAGAATCGACCGCGCCGAAAGACTCGACCGCGCCGAAGAAATCATTTCCATTTCCTTTACACCTGTCGCACTGTTATTACATGTTGGTTGCTGTAGTAGCGATGTTGCAGATTCTACAGCTTTTCGTAATTACTTACTAATTCAATTAAAGTAATATAATTCAATTAAATTAAAGTAAAATCACTCATTTTTTAAAACAATGAAGTAGTAGTATTCGCAAGTTCACAAGTTGCACTGTCGTACGCAACTGACAGAATGCGAGCGCATCGGTCGAGTCGATCGCATTAGCCGCGCCGAATCTGAGACGTCATCCGAATTCCTCTAGGATTTCTGGCGTTCTTCTAGATGTGGACGTTTGGACGCGGGCAAGTGATTTCATAAGATTTCATATAAAGAATTCTATAATTCGTTTCGTTCGACTCGTTCGACGCGTTCGGCTCGGATAAGTATACGTTCACCTTTAGGACTATACTATATTGCTAGCGCCTAAAAAATAATAATATCTATTAGCATGGTTTTATAGGTCTGCATTTAGTAAGTCGAAACCGAATATAACGACATCGTTTAAACGACGGATCGATTATTACGTCGGAATGGCAAGGTCCCGGCCAAATTCCTATATAAACAATTAAGTAATCATAACAACATCGGATACAGTGACATATCGCTTAAAACGACAAAACTTTATCTATATTCATCGGCTTTAGCGACTAACCGTTTTACTTGTTCCAGCAAAACAAAACAATACGAACAATTTAATTATTAAAAATTTAACGTATTCCAATCTATGAAGGAATATTTTAAGCCGAGTACAGCTTATAGACTACACTTAGCATATATTATGTATATAAGTTTTTTCAGAATAAACATTTTATTTCCTTTTTCGACATTTTATTTGAAAACAAGTTTTGAAGTATAACCTACTAATATATACTACATAATTGTACAAGTCAAAGTCAAGTCAAAGTCAAAAATCATTTATTCATTTAGGTCACAAAGTAACACTTATGAACGTCAAAGTATGTAGGTTAATGAGTTTACTAAGTTACTGAAGCTACATTTAGGTTAGTTGCTAGGTTCAGGCAAAGGGTAGAGCCTATGAGAAGAAACCTGCAAGAAACTCACGGCCACTCTTTTAAATCGCCAGTTAAATATAATTTCAGTATTTTACAACTCAGATTAATAAGGTGTTACATATTTAAAAATTCTAAACATACATATGACAATTAATATGACTACATACTTGTATGTATATTGCTTATAACAACTATCGGACATAACATCCGAATATATATGGTCCCTTCAATGTTGTTATATCCGGTTTTGACTGTAGTTACATTTATATTTAAACTATAACGCGATTTACCCTACCCCTACCTTATCATCATTAACTGTCTATGTGTGCGTGCTTTCACATACACACATTATTAAGTTGTGTGTGTTCAAGATGAGCACTAAAGTGAGGTAGCGAAAACAGTATTAATAAAGTCGAGTCTTTACTTAAGACATGTAATGTGGTGAAAACCGATACTCCGCGGTTTGAACCTGCGACATGCGAGTCCCATTCACTCTACTGTACATAATTATGACATATGTAGTTATATAGATAGCTAACTTACTGAAAGAGAAAGGAATGGTGCAGAGGACTGTCGTCTTGCTTATATTAAAAAAAATATCAACTTATACGTATTGATCTGGATTGTTAGTTCTCATTATGTTTTTAATGTATGTGGGTTTTCTTTGACTCCTATTATGAATAAGCAGAAAGTCTATAATATCTTGTATGTACTATGATCAAGCTGCAACAAGATTGCGCACAACTTTTGAGAATCTAATTGCGATCAACTTTTGGGTGTGGTCGGCACCATCAAGACAGTGGTTTTATATTATGGAAACGATTGTGTCCATGACATCTAAAAAAATATTTTTAAGTATAGTGATTATCATCATTAAACAAATGTTTGTTTATAACTTTCTGTTTTGCCAGGTGTTCATAAAGAATGCGACTGTTATGCACGAGATTTCGGGTTCGATTCCTAGGTCAGGCTCTGTTATTGGCTATTTCTTTCATAAAATTCTTAGTAGAAGAACGAAATCTGAAACTTACCCCGGTAGACAGCATAGGCCCGACTTGATAAACAAAAAAACATATCTAATGTTTCAAATGCAAGTTTGCGTCAGTTTAAAAGCAAACTTAAACCTCTATTTTTAAAGTCGGTTAAAAGACATTGCCTAACGTCCATGAGGTGATTAATGGAAATTGTAAATTCTTACGTTATTAATACTTATTGAAGAAGTGATTTCCTTAAAGACGTTTGATATTGAACTTATATTTTGCATCTACCAAAAACCAGCTAGAGTACAGTAGCAGCAGTCTAAGATATACAACTGCAAATTGAAAAGATTGGAAGAATGTGAAATTCAGAATAATTTTCTGTTAATTAAACGCTCCCTGTATATTTAAATGATTCGTTTTATTATAATACAAGAGTATAAAACATGCGCAGGCGTCTCACATCCGACCCGACGTATCATTGTTCTAACATAGATATTTAAAGGTACGTCCCGATGTACATTATATATTTTATTTGTTTTCACAAAAAGGTCGTATAAGACGAATAAATAAAAATTCAAACAGATTCTTACGATTGATTTGTGATATAAACTATTTTCCATAGTCTGAAAATCGTGATATCAGCAGACCGTCAATAATTAGGCTGTGCACTGGTAGGCAATGATTTGTTAATTGCAAAACTAACATGTAGCACGCGATGCATGCGATATTATAATTACAATAATCCTTAATACAAATTATAATAATATTTTAAATAATTGAAGCTGAAGTTAAAATTTGATCATTCAGTTATTATGTGTGATATTTAAGACACAATTAATAACAGATAAACAATTAAAAATAATAATAACATGTCATGTATTTTATTTTTGTATCTTGTACGTATATGAAAATACAATCCATGACGAGAATAATATGACACGAGAACATACATTAAAGTATATCTATATACAATTTGGCAAATAGGTGTGTGTGTGCAAGTAGAAAAGTAGGGAAATATGTATGTGCGTATACAAGTGCGTAAGTACCATTTTTACTTGCACTCTACACTTGCAGTTATAATTTGAGAGTGAAAGCGTTTTGAGACATTTCATAAGTTTATTATGTTGTCACATACGCATGTTTTAACTATTTATCATTTCGGTTATTATTTAATATTTTAGTCTTTAAAGAAAATAATATAATTTTAAGAATGATTTGGATATGAATTATTATTAATTAATTTCGTAAAGTTATTAATAATGTAATTAATTCTGGCATGTTAACATGTGTATATTTGTATGCCCTATAGGTGTTAATAAACTGACATAGGTTATCAGTTATCATTGAGCTTCTGTAGACATGTACATTTACTGTAATATTGATTGTATCAATCAATACTATTTAAAAAGTAGTAAAATCATATGACGTCTGGCCCCAAAAATTACACAATGTATTGAAGTAACACGTCCAAAATGTAACAAATTTTAGAACAGACCTACTTCTCGGATAAATACATATATGTAAATAACGAATAAACCATACCACACCAGTAAATATTTATTGTTACACCAAATACATTTTTATTAATTATTTTAATGCATCCTTAATTTGGCAGATTCATTTGCTATAATGAGTATGTAAGAACGCGCCCTTAACGTTTGAATATTTAAGACGCGCTAGGGAGGTGACACGCGTGTCACTCCCGCGGACGGCGTGTCAATGAGCTAGTGTTGCCACTTCCGGGATGGAGCGTGACCGGCCCTGATGGTAATAAGCAATAAGTACAGCCTGTTAATGGCTTGTAACTATTTGTTGCGATCAACTTTGCATGGATGGCAAAAAATATTTTAGTGAGTAATGTTTGAGTGGTTGTTAAAAGGTCTATGGGTACATACATACAAAAGAAAATAATAGTGATGACTCTTCAATCGATAAATAGTACATCCAATAAGGTTCAAATTAAAACTTAAGAAATTCCTTATGTTAAAAAAAAACTACCGTATTTGAAATAAATTCCTATGTTGCAAGCAGATTTAAGGCCATGTAAATTACAGAACTATACTTACGTGCATTGTCTGAACAACTATCTAGGTATCAGACAAATAGCTGGTCCATGCGGGCACCTAAGAGGCTGCATGTGTTGCGTAAGCGATATATTATGATCTCCGAATTGTAAGTATAGGTTAACAATTAACTTACGGCTTTTTTTGACTGTAACAAATACTTGCGAAAATAACGCTTGAATAAATAGATTATTAGAAAAGTTTTACCTTATTATGAACTAGCTTTCGCTTGCGACTTCGTGTACGTGGAATTAAACAGTAGGATAACCTTTCAATATTTTCTGACTTTAGGTGGCATATCAAGATGTAACGTGCGCACATACATACAGAAAGCCAGACAGACAATTATAAAAAATATTATTTGCTTAATATGTCCACTCATATATTTCTTCTTAAATATAGGAGATATTTATCTACCGATATCAATCAGTTACAAAACTAACATATGTATAGGATAAAAATTATTAATTATGGGAGGTTGTATAAAAGTGGTGAATGCATGTAAAGTATAGTGTAAATATGAAAGATCATTTCGTACATACGTAACATGGTATACGATTTCCTAAAGACGCAAGCCTGTATCGTGGTTATCAAAGTCAAATTAATTCACAGGCATGTTTGGTTTTCAATGTTGTTATAAATTAGACTTTGTCAAATAATAATATAATATAATAATAATATAATACATGGAAAATAAGATAAGTGAATTTTAGGTGGTCTATGAAATCATAGTATTTTAGAAATAAACTTCAGGATATAATAAGTAAGGTATTTTATTGGCTGATTTGGGAATTAACTTAATATACGAGTAGGTATACAACTTTTAGACTGTATTATCGGCACCAAGTGGGCTAAGGCTATAAAAATTTTGTAATTTTATCAATGAGCTTTCAAAGTCCCTTTATCCATTATTAGGCTACAATGGGGTAGAACAAAATCATATTTGTATTAATAAGCTTCTAAAATAAATAAATATATAATAGAATAAAGAGGTTATCGAGAGACAGCAAAGTTTAGAAGTTGCTTTTAATATTGATCTTCAATCTACGTACTAATATACTAACTTTTGCTCCTACAACGTTTTTCACACCTCATAGCTTAAGACGACTACAGACAATACATCATCTACAAAAAAACTTGACATTTTTACCTCCTACATGACACTTCACGTCTCACTAATTGCCCATTTAAAATTAAAATACAAAATTGTACGTGTTCTCACGCCGACGACCGACATACTTATAATGATTGTAATACTATTGTAATTACAGCCAATTATGATTGTAATCGATAGATGACGTAAAAGAAATAACCACATAATATATTGAGACTTTATGACTGAGGAAAATGTACAGCACATTATGATACTTATACGTTAACTATGGATTGATAGTGGAAAATTTAAGTGCGATTCACGGTTAAGTATTTAATTGTCTTCGTATTGTGCAGCAAGATATTCGACATTTTTCGATAAAAGTTGTATTTATAGAATGTGAAATTATTAGTGCCGAGATATATTAACTAGCTGGTGACTTAAAAAATATAAATATTGTACTCATTTGTTGTAATGACAACCTTTTGTTTTACTCTCTCTCTCTCTCTCTGGTCGGTTCCTCATGTCTGAGGATCGTGATAATCCACACTTGGATCGAACGATTTGCCTCCATCGGTTTCTGTTCATGGCACTTCTGACCACCGAGCTGAGTTTGGTTGAAGATGAGTGCTTTACTTGATCGGTCCATCTGGTTGGGGACCGTCCTCGAGCTCTCTTGCCCTCCGTGTTCCCAACTACGATCAGCTTTTCGAGGTTCTCATCTCCTCTCCGTACTACGTTGTTTTACATCCAAATTTAACTGTAAGTGGCTCTTTAGTATATCTTAAACGTTCAATACTTTATTTTCTAATGAAATTTTGTTTATTGCACATAAATTTATACTATATTTTTTTTATGGTATAAATAAATAAACAAACGCCGCTCGTTTGTTCAGTTTATCAGTTCTGATAGAACCTTAAACACTAATTAATGCAAGGTAGAGCTTTTTCCTTACCTAATACCGGACTTTTCTAACCATAGCTTGCATTTCTGATGAAGTCCTTTCTAAAACTGCTAGCTTTAGTTAGAAGAACCCATGTCAAGTAAAAAAGGTATACATAACTATAATTCTGCGATACGAAAGACATAGCCTTGTAGGGCTATTTATACCACAACGCAACATTTATGAACACTTTGTGCAGCGGGTGTTTATATTTAAATTGGGTAACAATATGCCCTTGTAAGAATAATAATTATGTTGTAACAGGTGCACCCTGATCCAAATAGCCTTTAACTAACAATACTACAGACATAGGTAACCGTAAAATAAATTTCACCAAATGTAGGTATTACTAAAACTGGTTAAATGAATTATAATATTTCAAACAAATAACACACCGTGTTGACCAATATATCAGAAATAACAAATAGCTCAGAAATTTTATATTTTTCCAAGCAGATATCCTTTTAACCAAATGGTTTCATAGGATCATCTTAGCGATATTTCGTCCATAATTGCAATACACTAAATAGGGAATTGCAATTATGGACGAAATATCGCTAAGATGATCCTTTTTAACATAGATAAGTTGAGATGAGACAGTTGGCTATTAATTCTATTTTTGGTCTTTGCGACCCTGTTAACGGCTTTACATATTACAAATTTTTATCATTATCTTCTGTTATATGGCTATATATAGTATGTGTTTAATAAATATATGTATAAAATTTAAAGCAATGGTTGCTATTTAGGCTACAATGGTCAAAATAACTAGAAGCTTATAAAGCCGTTGTAAGAAAATGTCAGTAAATGAAAATGCACCACGCCTAATAAAGATGCTGTAGTTAATAAAGGTTATCAAAACGTTAACAAAAAATGTTTCTTACAGAATATAATACGAATACGCTTAACCCATTCGCTGTCCCGTGATAGACACAATAGAAAATATATGTGATTCATCGGACAGGGAACCTGTTAATACCACATACTGGATATTGCAACTACCGAACGTATTAAGAAATAAGGATTTTTATGAATAAGACCGTAAACGAATAATATTTTCTGCTAACAGAAAGACTAACAAAAACATTTTAACAATTTATAACCATTACTGACGTGGATATTTATATATAAATTAATATAATACATTTTTCTAGGTGTCACGGTTAGTTAGTTGCCGAGGTGCCTGATATTGCAGCAACAAACCTTTTCTGTAAAAACGGTAATGCATCCAAATCTATCAGGGCTACTTCAAATGTGCACATGAGAAATATCACTAGATACCTACATCACAAGAAATTGCTTAAATGGCGTTAAGAACCATCAAATGTAATTTTCAATGTCCGTAGCAAGAATATCACAACGCTGCTGTTCAAACTTTATAGTCATAGTCAATACAGAGTTAATTACCAAACACCCACACTGGCATGTAGATCGACCTTCGTACAATGATAACTTTTTAAGAAATTCTAATATTAAATTTCATCAATAAATTAAAGAAAGATTTGCTACATTAATTAGATCTATCGATAGAAGATTAACACCCAGTTTCTGAACAATCAAAACATAAATTAGTTCACAGACAGTCAAACGCATATCAACTGATATGATTGGCTTACTGAATTAATAGTAAACCAATCAAATCACTTTTGACATGAGTTTGATTTTGACACGTCCTTAATTAGCCTTTCAGAAACCGGGTGTTAGAGATAAAACGATACAACATAAACATCTAATAAAATGTATTTTTGATATAAGCCATTTATATACTTAAATGTGGGAAGTTATATAATGTTCGTAGAGGATACTCTTATCAATCTAAATATGGTTTATGTTACATCGAAACCAATCAATTTACACTATTTTAAATTACGGCGTTTATACTTATTATAACTATTCCAGGATAACTGGGTTTGTAAATAGTCACAAATTGACGCTATTATCATTAAATATTATACATACATTTGTATACATAGACCAATAAACAGCTGTAAGAAGATTTATGAAATAAGTACTGCGCCAAATGAAACTTGGAATAAGCAGATATCTAATGTGCTAAATACTGTACTTATACGTTTAACGTAAATATTACTTAAAGACAGAAAGATTATCTTTAAAAAATATTACTTACATAGAAAAACCCTTTTTGATACGATAATATAAAACTTATTCTAAATAACAAGACCAATCATTAAATTTATTTCTATAGAAACACTGGAATCCTTCACTTAGTAATTAAAACCAATAGGAAAATTATTTTATACCCTTGGCACTGCCACCTCGGTAATTATAATATATAGCTTCTCAATTATAGCTTATACAATATTTTTCATTAATATGTCAATATTATATTGACACCATAAAAGTCATGTTAATAGAGTCAGACGTAATATAAAAAGAATTGCCTGTTAATCCTTTAATAGCCATTGTTAATATTTATGATTTTGTATTCTAAGAATCCTTGAATATTATTTATGTATATACCTATCTAAAGCGAGATAATATAGACATATAATTTAGTACTTGGACCGAATTCACTCTATAAAGAACCAATACAAGAATATACCTTTTATGTATTTCCAAATATATTCTTCCGTCGAAATATTCCTCAGTTTGGATAACGAAACGTCCAAAGTCACTGTAAACACTTTCTATCACTGTCCACTAAAAGTATAATCTGTAGCCAATAAGACCAAAAAATATTATGCTAAACAATGGTTTCACCAGGACATAGGCACAATGTTATCGGCAGTCAAATGTCAGCGCGCACTTATCAGTACAGTCAATTAGCATTCAGTGCACACACGTGGGTACGAAATGCGGAATGTCCGAAGCGGGACGATACGACCAAAGCGCGCCGAACAGAACGCCCGACTGAAACACTATTCTCACCAACACACGCGCAACGCTCAACAGGTGAAAACGCAACAGTGTGCTACAAATGAACTCGTACGCGACCCTAGTGTGGAGGTTACTCAGGTGAACCGTCTACACAAGTGTGCGTGAACCATTTTGTTCGTGTTGTACAGATTTATTACAGTCTCTGCGCGTGTGTGAGTCCAGCTCTACAGGTGATACTCTTTTGTGTTTGTTTGTAATCACACTTGGTCACATGTCATGTGCGTATGTATGCTGCCTACCTGTAGTGCCCCCGCAACTTATCAGTTTTGCTCTTTTAGGGCTCCTCAGAAAATTTATCAGCTTTTAAAACGTCCATCTTCGCCATTGTTTTGACGGAACTGAGGCGTATATGCCGGTAAATTATTGTCCAAATTTGACCTTTGCTGGTAATTATATGACTCACACATTGACTCAATACTGTATTATACAATCATTAAATGTTTATATAGACGAATACAGATGATAACGCGCGTGACGAATTTTCCGACAATTTTCCGATGATTTAATTCGGTAGCATTATACTGCTGACTGTGTGAGTAAATCGTGCCTTCTGCACTTAGTGAACTTTGTACAGCGTAAGGTCATGGATGTTTAGCACTAATACAATAGGTATTAACATCTCATATCACCTTGACGTAAGCGCAAAGACACTGTTATTACACAAAGCAAACGGGCGCAATACTCTCTTTTCAAAATTCTATTTGAACCTTAACGCCCTAGTTATAGGGACAAAAGTCAGGTAAGTTATAAATAAGCGATAGGTCGTTTTATATCAAGAACTCCGTTAAGAGCAAAACGTTTGAATTCGATATTTGTTGTAAACGATTTTAGCTTTTATACATTATGTTTTTAAGTCTATTATATAGCGGTATACAACAAAAAGTTAAGACACTTTTTTGTGAAACATTTCAATCGTGACTGGTCTATTTGTATTGTAATTTGCACCTAATCAGATGTAAAACTAGATTGATTATGGCAGTGCGAGGCACTTAAGGCTTGATTGTAATTCTTTTTGTCGTTTTCTGTGACAATTCGATCCATTGTTGATAGCTACATTACTATTGTTTGGGCATCGATTCATTTTATAACGCCTACTTAGAAATTTTTTACTCATTGATATATTTTTTACGACTACAATATCAGAGGCAATGCGTAAACAGTGAATTTTATACCTAGCTAAAAGATTTGACTTTACCTGAATTTACAGTCAAGTTCAAAATTGTTAGGTACATAAATAAAATGTTGACTGTCGATATATTATGTATGTACAAATATTGTTTTTAAATATATAAATGTATGTCAGCAGTGTGAAGGCCATACACACAGAAATATAAATTCACACACAGAGAGAACATTAAAGAGAAGATTTGATTAATGCTTTTATTTTTCTTTGCGGAAATATTTTAGTGCTTCACGAACTTTTCCGCAGGTCTCATCTTTAATGTAATATGTAGTTTTTGTCTCCTACTCTTGCGCTAGGACGATAACGACCACGGATAGGCGGTCAGCGTGGGTTGTCTTTGCTTTCTTTCGCTTCGCTTCGCCACTGGATGAATCTGAGTAAGGTACCGGATGTCATTGGATTCAAGCAGCACAGCATCCATCGCTGTAGCAAGCGGGACAGGCCAGTGTTTACCAAAGGTTGACGACGACTGAGATGATAATTGTAGACGCTTACCACCAGACGAGCTGTAGTCTTGGTTGCCACCTTTACTGCGCCTTCGTTTAAAAGTCTATCCTTTATTGTTGCTCTTCTTCTTCTCCCTTAGCCTTTATTATTCCCAAGTCACTTGGGGTCGGCTTTCTAGTCTAACCGGATTTGGCTGGATATCAGTTTTTACACGGAGCGACTGCCATCTGACCTCCGCAACTCGAAGGCTAATGATACCCTAAGGCTAGAACAGTGTCAGGATATTAGAGGGCACTGACTTCCCAATAACGACTGCCATAAATGTTCATGGCAGCCGGGACCGACGGCTTAACGTGCTCACCGAGGCACGGAGCAGGCGATAATTGTCAATCAATAAGAAGATCATTTCGAAAAGTCTTATAACATCCGAAAGTCAGAGGTGCGCGACGTGTGTTCGAACCCGAGACCCTCGGCATTGCAGTCTGTTGGTCTCCCCATTGAACTGAACTTTATTGTAACTCATATTACCTAATATTTTGCTCCTTAAAACTTACATCGCTTTGTTGCTCTTTATTGACATAATATGAAGGGAATACGGAAATACTTTTACACATTTATAACTTCATTAATTTTTATTCATTCTTAAAATACAACTCTTGCTTTAAAGAAATCCTTGTGTCGTGAGGTAGTTTTCAGACATTTACACTACTGACCCCAAGAACATCCAGACTCGAACATACATTTGTGGACCACAAAAATTGATGTCTCATGTTGGCATCAAACCCACAACTCGGCCAAGTGACAGTGCCTATACATTTAAACCACTGCGTTAACCTGTAGCTAATTAGGATTAGAAGGCATACTCTTACGCAATTTCGTTCTTATACAATTAGATCCAGTGTTGAAGTATGTCGTACCTAATCTGATAAACAATTAAATATCGAACCATATTAGGCTCAATAAATTTGCTCGCTAACCAATCTATTGATAGCAGAGTTAATAGACGTTATACGCATAATAAATATGGATATATACCTAATCACTATTACCACAATACGGTTTGTTTCCTAATAGTCCTACTGATTTTATTTTATCTTTCTTCGTATGCTTATCTGCTATATTGTTTACATAAAAATCTATTCTCATCTATTTGATTCTCGGTTGATCTCCTACCTTTTAAACTAAGAATAACTTATGTCTTGCAGTGGTATTTTACTAACATTTAAACATAAAAAACACTAAACTACTATAATTATATTATATTGATTTTATCGCGTTGTTGATTTGACACTATAATAAACAACGCGATAAAATCCGTATACAGTAGTTTAATTTCAATGAATAACATTCGCGTAAAGAGAAGACAATATTATATAAAGAACACTAGTTGTAGATATCACACAAATGTTCGTACCGTGTGGGGATTGAACCCAAAACAGTGAGAGCAATGACAGTGACAAGGGGACTAGCTAAATTGTAAACCTAATACTTTAAAAATATATCATAAATACGACAGAGCACGGACTACTGCGTGCCGCGCTGTAGGAAGTTAGCGTGTTCCATGTTCGGTGATAAATACTCGTTTAAGTGTATTTCATGTTTAAGTCCGATGCTTAAAGGTCTTAAAGCTATCCTAGCAAAGCTGGACTTAACTATACGATGTTTAACGACTGCTGGATATACTCACCGACTTTACTATTTCACAATTAATTTATCACTTTGTAAACACAAAGCATATGAGTATAACAATTATACACTTGTATGCTCTCCTTCGACAAATTATAAGACTGCTTATGCTCTGCTTCTTGCATTAACTAGAACAGAGATTATCGATTTAATAGCATAGACTAAATCGCCACACAATCACTCTCCTATTAATACAAATACCGGAGTTGCAAACAGAGCCTTAATAAGGCTGTTTCATAACCTCTACCCACCTCTAGCGAACGCCACAAATATTTACACGCTTTTCAATTAAACAACAAGTTGAACAACAGGCTCTATATCTGCGCGAGCGCAGGATTTGTGGCCGAGCTACGAACGTGTAGAGTCCCACTCTACTGCTGGCTTATAATTTATTGTAGCGAATGAATGAGCTTTGATATTGAGTAATAAAATAATTTATGGTATCAATATCATATTTGGTGCACTGGAGAAGCTTAACTTTCAAAATATAAGTAAATGTGTTTTAGAATGTCTGAACGATAACAACTCGTTATTACAATCTTGGTCAGTAGGACTTATTTGACTATATTTGCGTAAGGTATTAAAAATCTTGATGTACCGCATAACAAGGCTGAATGTAAATACTGTTAAAAATATATAACCTGTTAGATCATAGTTATTCGTGTGATTTGACATATCAATTTACATTGTAACGAAACTTATTAAATCGTCATAGGCGAAGACTCAGGCAACCAGCGTAGCAGTATAACGTTTGTTTTCTTACATTTTTAAACATATTACTTATTTTATAATAAGGGATGCTGCCGCTTTAATGATGTAAACCTGTATCACGAGGGACTTTACAAAAAGAACATTTCGACTCAGAAGTATTATTTACCGATCACATATTGGACAAAAATCAAACTTAGAAAACGCACGGTAGATAGGCAGTGAGGTGAATATTTGAAACACTGCGCATTTGTAAAGATTTATTTTACACAGGAAAATAGTAGCTTATGTTACTTTCATATTCATTAGCTACTTCTAATAAAACAATTACATTTCATAAGCTTTTCGACGTGAAATAAAAACAAAGCAATTAATATCTAATATTATTTACAGAATAAACTAATACAAATTTTTCAATCGACTGCCCAAAACCCGTGTTTATCCAAAGATCTTTTAAGCAAGCATTAGTAAGTCTAAGAGCTACAAGGCAAGCGATAGCATTCTCGTTTTAATTTATTCGAAGTGGCAATTAAGGCTCTGTTCGCGGACAATAGGCCGCGATGCGACAATTGTGCTATAGTCGGCTATCTGTATCACAGGTCGCGGTACAACGCAACGATATACAAGCCCGTTTAGGCAAGATTAAAATGTGTATACTGGTACATGCGTTTGTAAGTTACTTCGCCGAAGTATAAGGGGTATTGGTACGCAATCGCTTTGTGGGCGGTACGTCGGTATGTTACGTATTTCTTAATTAATGTTCTTTCTTTTTCATTTATTTATGTATGAGTTTATTCTATATGTTTACACTGTAGACATGATACTAAAGTTTTACAGTTATAATATATCAACTTTTAAAAAAGATACATTTTGCATTTGCGCCGTGAATATAGTTTAAAAGCACTTTTCTGTGCTCCGCAGTTTCACCAGCTCTGCTTCTACAAGTGGCAGCATGATAGACTATCTTCAATAAGTAGACTATGTCACGCAACGAAATTATTTTTTGCCTTGAAAGTGCATCGATTAGCTCGTTCAAACAAATAAACAAAACAATTCTGTTCCCTCATAATTTTTGTTTAAGATTATCTTTTATACTCTTCCTCAGTCAAAGATACTGCAACCCTATCTCCTACCACACCACAAATGATATAATGGCAAGGTCCTGTAACGCTGGCCCCAAGGTGGTTGGTGCCACAATTCTGTCATAAACTTGACAGTTGCCAGCGCTCCGGTTAAAGATTAGAAATCCAGAACAGACGTTCCTGCTGACTATTTATTTACTGTAGATTCGGTTTGCTTGGTATTGCGTCTGCGTAGCCAAGCATACAATAGAATGTCCATAAGCGGTAAAATATAAAATCATGACTGGTATACCTAACCCTAAAGCTTATACATTGAACTCTTCTCCCTGGCCTTTATTATTCCCAAGTCACTTGGGGTCGGCTTTCTAGTCTAACCGGATTTTACTGGATTTCAGTTTTTACACGGAGCGACTGCCATCTGACCTCCGCAACCCGAAGGCTAACGATACCGTTAGGCTAGACCAGTGTCACGATATTAAAGGGCAATAACGATTGCCATAGATGTTCATGGCAGCCTAGACCGACGGCTTAACGTGCTCACCAAGGCACGGAGCTGGCGATAATTGTCAAAAAGCTTAGACATTGACCATGAAATCAAAAAGTTCCTAAGCAAAAATTGGAAAATTTCCATTAATGTAAACACTTAAATTAGAATTTATAAGATAACAGCATATATCGATATCGGCACTTTGAAAGTATACACCTAGATTCATTATCAACTAACAACGGCATTACGGCTGCGTATTTTCTCGCCAGTGACATTAATAACCCTCCCAGCGCCATCTATTGTAACGTCACCAAGACTTAGCATCGTCATTTTTCCTTTGTGATAATTAACTTATTAGTTAGCTGTTTCGGTGTTATTAATATTATTTAACTAGATAAAATTAGTTAAACTGATAGTTATGGTACTTCGTCAATTACTTATCTTCATAAAGTTATATCGTTTGGTTACTGGCATATACAAATTTGTCCACTATGGGACTGTAGGGTACACATCTGTAACAGCCGATCTTAAGGTACCCAAGATTCAAGTTGCGCCCTAGCTCAGTACATAGGGTAAGGCCACAGCCTTCCAAGAAAATAAAAAAGACATCTGAGGACCAATTCTGTTAATAAAAACTGTTTATAATAGAATTCCGATCAAATTGCAGAGTCATAAATATCATCAATGGTGGCCTCTTATACTAAAATAATTGTCAAATGTGTTAACATTTGACGTTTATTAGAACAGATCGAAACTAAATTTAAACTAAATCTAAATTTAAGAAGTACCTAACATTTTTGTTGAAATACTCTTAGGTATCAGTTTAAAAATTAATCTATTGAGTCGCAGCGGTACACTGGTGGCCTGAAACAATAGTTTTTCAATTATATCTAGCATTCCAATAATTGACAGGTTAAACTACTTTACACATTATATTATCCGGTTTATTTTTAAAGATAAACCAAGTTAAAATATTTATAAAGAAGTTTAATTTAAATGTATAGGTAACAAGTGCGTAAAGACAAACAATGTTATATAAATTAATATTATTTTACAGTTTCATGACTGCACCGGTAAACCGAAATTAATTAATAGGTATTGATATTGAAATAGGCTTACATGATAGAAAACACTAGTATAACACACTACTAGTGCATACAACTGCAATCTGTTCCAACCTACAACTTAATACACATTGTTCCATAGGCTATACAAACTGAGCAATAAGTAGCCGTTGCAGCTTAGCAAAAGATTGGCTTTATCTAGCGGCTAGTAAATCAACATGGCGGAAGCGGGCGGGGATGAAAAATGCCGCAGCACGCCGCGTGATGATACGTGTGCTTCGCCTCGGGCGATTTATTGGTTACTGCGAGATAACTGGTGATAGCTAAATAGCGGTGTACACAGTATGTATCACAAAGATGTGGTCGTATCTACAGGATATTACGTGCACGTGATAAATTGTCATTGTAGCCTAAAACATAGGTACATCTAACTGTTAATCAATGTTTTTTTATTCAACCAAGTGGCAAGCAAGCCTCCTTACCTGATAGTAAGTGGTCACCGTAGCCTATGAACGCCTGCAACACCAGAGTCATCATTTGCACGTTGCCGACCCTTTAGGAAAGGAAGAAGAGAAAAAGGAAGTGGGAAGGAGAAGGAACGAGAAGGGAGAATTTCCAATAAACGTGACAACAGTAGGAATACTGCTATTTCACGTCGATATTCTGTGAGAGGGTAGTGCTTCCCCAGTCGAACCGGCTCATTCATGCTGAATTTAGCGAAGTTCTACTACTCTGAAAATATGCCCAGTATGCAGAGGGTATTACACCCACATTTCGCTAACTGCGATTTTAAATGTCACGTAATGGTTGACCCTATGAGCGTCTCGGTAGACGCTCATAGCAGTAGCAGCACGGAGGCTAGATGTTCAGATAATTTCTTGACAAGAGACACCAATTACACTGTATAGGCCGGGAATGACACCGGTGACCTGGAGGACAGAAATTGCATTTACTACCGCTACATCGCCAATACAGTAAATATACAAGTTTATATGCACAGTCGTCACTTTAGTACAATAATTTATTTATAATGTGGTGAACTATACGGTCCTTAGATTTAAAAAACCACATCCTGTATAATGTGAAGATACACAACACGCTATACAATAATCAGGTAGCCAACGCAACCAGAAACATTTTCTAGTATTGTTAAATTATCCTAGTATCAAAACATTATCCGACATTCTGAACGGAAATACGTTAATAATAATAATAATGTCCTTTGGATCGAAATTTTTCACGAAGAACAATCTTAACGGATACTAGCCATGTACGCAGGATATTTTTTTTTAATGTATTAGGGTCAAACGAGCAGACGGATTGCCTGATGGTAAGCGATTACCGCCACCCATGGACACCTGCAACACCAGAGGAGTTACAAGTGCGTTGCCGGCCTTTTAAAAAGGAGTACGCTCTTTTCTTGAAGTGTTGAAGGTCGTATTGGTTCGGAAATACCGTAGGCGACAGCTCATTCTACAGTTATATTGCAGATGTATACAACCCTATTTAAAGGTGTTAATATTACATTGAAATTGCCCTGAAGGTGTAGACAAATGGTATCACCCTCACATGTCGCTAGCTGTAGTTTTAGATCCTACGTTATAGTATTGTGCCTATTCCCATCTACGAAACATCTTGCCGAACTACATGCTGCTACTGAAACTCTCTTAGCAGAACATCCCAATAAGACTATCAACTAACAAGGAACCAAACGTAAGACTTCATGAACAGCAATCGCAATTAATGCCGTTGCGGCACTAAGACTGAGGTATAAACCTTATTACCTCTTCGATCAGTGATATTCGCCATAACTAGGTTTATAGATAATCTCTATAGAATAATTAAAAGTATGCTTATTATGTTAACCCCATATAAGTATGTCACGGCGTAATTATAGAGGCGATGACTGTTTATTATTTATTAATCAGCTAACTAGCGGATGATACTTACCCGTAACCTACACGTCATTAAATATAAAGAATAAATTGCATCTAACTTATAATTAACTTGCCACAATTGCTGTGAATTGTTAAGTAAATATTAACGACTAATATTTTATTATACACCTACATAAATCGTATCGTAAGATTGCAAAACTATATGTTTCAAATCAATTTTGTGTTACCTTATATACTTACATAACACTGAAGTAGTAGCCCTACAATGATCGGCCTATCGATAAAAATGTATGTAGGTAAATAGGATGAAGAATGTGCTCGTCTATACAATTAAAAAACTACTAGCTTTTGTCCGCGGCTTTAGCTCCGAACAGAATTTTTCTGGATGAAACGTACCCTATGTAATTTTCTGTATCCTTGACAACGTGTCGGATGAAGAGATAAGGCGTGAAAGCATAACAAACAAACTCACATTCGCATTTATAATATAACTTAGGATAAAGAATCTGCATCTCTAAATTAAAATATTTGAACATCTAAATCAGAACAACTAATTGGGTGTTGGAAATCAGAACTATTACTTTTGTCATGTCTATTCGTTTGTTTCTTTGCACTTTACGCAAAACCGCTGAACAGTTATTGATTCATCTTTACAGATTTAGCTCGGTTCAACCTAAAATATAAGCTGTGTTGTATGTTCCATACTGTGATCTAAATACCAAAATGTCACTGCGAGTGAACTATAGTTTTTGAAGAATGAAGTTCCGGGCATAACCTAGTTTTGGTACATTTAGGTTCCGCTAAATACGGGCCAGTCAGATACCGTCTAGCAAACACTATGATAAACTCATTGCTATTACTGACAATTGTCTAACAGAAATCTCAATAACAATTTTCTTGATCTGCAATCGAACTTGGCGCTATATAATAAAAATAAGCGTTAACTTGTATTGTGACACAATCTTATTAACATATAGATAACACAAAATTTAATTTAAAAACATGCTGTCTCTTGACTCTGAGTCCTGAAAAATAGTACCCGAAAATTAGAAATAAAATATTTCGTGATATAGTACGTGGGTATTAGTTAAATTTAGACAGTCATAAAATATAAATTAGGTTACGAAATACAAACCTAAACGTACATTGCATAAAAACCAAAACCATGTTTAATTTTTAAACAATTACTAACTTTTGCGCCCGCGTGGTACTTACATTAATAAAAAGTAGCACATGTCACCTTATTTCATTTAAATCGGTTGAATGGTTTAGCCGTGAAGGGGTAACAAACAGATAGACAGATAGAGTTACTTTCGATTTTTTAATATAAATAAAAATGTGCCAATACATCAAAATAAAGTATGGTTGGTAAAATCATCGATAATGACCATCGAAATGACAAACGAAAACAATACAATCTAATGAGAACAATAAAGGCTGGAATTAACATAATCTTTATCACATCGGTTACACATTAAAGTAATTCCAATAAATGTGACAAAATATCACTTTAATATAAATCTACCTGCGATAAATTTATAGGCCCAGGGCTAGAATTTAAATCCTGTGTTTGTAGAACACAAAACATGGGGCAGGGTCGTTTATATCATACGCACAACGACGTAACCACCAAACAGACATTTAAACAACAATGACACTTAAAATATTCGAATTATGAAATGTATAGAGCTGATTATACCGTGTATAGTTCGTTAGAACGGTCGGAGAGCGAAGGTCGTTGAAGGTTGGCGCGCTTTTCCGCGATCAACGGCACTAGATTAAACAAGATGGCGGGAGCGGCGCGTGCGCAGTGGCCGCAGTAACTTAGCTGGGGGGCTAAAATGTTGCACTAAATAATTTATTTGCTAGATCATAAATTTTGTAAACTACCTATTGAATAAATAAACATATTGGTAACAATAAATATGATAATTTTGTCCGATAATGTAATCCTTTTATTGCCTTTATGGTACATTAGAATGTAGGTACGTTAATTTATGCTAGATGCAACCACAAATATAATATTGAAGGTGACAGCAAAGGCCACTACTTGTTTATAATACTGATTAGTAGGCGTTTGGCAAGCGGAACAGTTAAACTACATTCCTTTATAATAAATTAGTAGTAACTATTGTTTAAAGGTATTTCTTCCAAAATACACAACTGTAATAGTCTCAGTCAGTATAAAAATATATTTTGTGTTTAATTGTTGCAAATTATGTTGGTTAACATTTAGTGGGCATTAAGAACGCGCGTATTTGTTTTATTTCCATTTAATTTTATTTTCTATCATGGCCGAGATGCTATATCGAGACCCGTGACAAAAGACGTTAAAAAGCAACCAAAATGCTAAAATAACGTCAATTTGAATAGTTTTAAAAGTAGCATTATAAAAATAAACGAAATCAGTATCAGCAGTCATAAAGTAGTTTAATGTTAATAAGTATATTTTAAGTACATAAAGTCAACTCGTTGAAGTTCATTGTAGCCTGATGCTTACAAAAATATAGCTTAATCAATATCATTATTACTTGTATAAATAATAATTATTTAGCATCTCAATATACAAAAGCATAAATTTCTATTGCAAAGTTATGATGATCGCATTTGGATACATTATTATTATTCACATTCTGAGTAATATTAAAGAACCTAATAAAATTATCAAAATAGGGATAGATACATCCAACAGATCTTCAAGCCCGACTGTGATTTGAGTCCGAGTTTTCAATAATTCAAATATTTGATAAATTCTTTTAATATCACATTCTGTCCTAATAGCTGAAGCGTCATCTTAGCACTGCTGATTTAGCTCTAAGTCCCCGTAATAAATGTGCTTTTAATGTAACGATACTACGGCACGAGCGGCTGCGATAGCATTATGAATTTCGTCCAATCCGCATTCAACTTGCACTTAATCTTTATTTAATACACTTTGCTTAGTTTAATTTACTTTTATGTGCAATGTCTCTTGTAGAATGTGTGTTGTGTTTTATGATTACGGAAGGCCGCAACGACCATCCGCGCGGATAAGCAGTGAAGCGGAACGACTTATGCAGTTCTTACATTATTTATCTTTTGTAATCCATTGACGCATGGGGTCTGCTTGCCCGCACGAATGTCCTATATGAAACCGCCATATAGTATGCCAAACGCTACAGTGGATTGAGTGTTAATACATGCACAAATGTAAAGGTATTAATTGCCACATCACACTTACCTACTGTATTGATGATATAATTAAGCAGGAGAACATCGCTCAAACATACGAATTGCAGAAGAAATTTAAATGGAGTTTTTTCTTTTAAGTCTACTAAGTGTAAATATAAATAATACACTGAAATTAAACTCTTTTATACGGATTTTACCGCGTTGTTTATTTAACACTGTATTACATAATTTAGAAACTGTTACACTACTACTACTATTAAACTTTACTAATTTTAAGCTAATAAAATTATTAAAACTATTTATATTTAAGTTTACACTTTCCCCGACGTTCACACGATAAAATCCGTGTAAAAGAATTTAATTTCAATGAATAACATTCGTGTAAACAGAAAACAATATTATGTAAATAATACACTTCAACAACAATTCTCGAATTACAATCAGTGGATAAATCTATTATTTAAAACATTCGAATAACTTAAATGAACATTAATTTAATTCGAGTGTTTATATAGTACTAATAGTTGCACGTCATTACCGACATCACTTACATAGGTCAATATTTTCTTTCACCGTTTTAGTGATTGCAAATTGACATTGAATAGCTAGCAAAATTTATATTCCAATCCCAGTACCTAGTCTTCATTCAATTAAATTTAATATTTAACAGCTTATCAGCTTGTGATTCACGATTTTCCGTGGCTTCATGAAAACGTACCATTTATTGACGTCATATATTTTATTTTGCCACTTATTTTTAAAATAGTGTTTATGCCTTTAAAACCTTCTCTTTATTTGATAAGTCTGTCAACAGAACTAGCTGACAGACTTCATTTAATTAAAAAAAACATTATTATTTCCTAAGTTTGCTGCGTACAGCATTGGGATGCTATCAATTATACATAAATATACAGGCATACAAAGTTCTTACATAAAATAAAATTGTTAGCTGTGTATCTTGTTTGTTTTTGTTAAAACGGACAACACTCGCATTAAAAATAATCCTGTATCACAGGGGACCTTACAAAGGCTTATGTTTAACTTATCACCAGATATAGTAAAATATAACAGTCAAAATAGTCAATCATCACCAAATTGCACAGCAAAATATATTTAAAGAGATTAAAATAAGTCGACGGAGCCCCGCGAAGCAGGGCTCCTATTTTTGTGTGGGTTTAAGAAGGAACCTAACATAGCCTAACCCTTCCGAGACGGAATGCAGTGATTTGAGGCGTATAGGTGCTTGTTATGATATATTTTAGTAAGCACATTTTGCTGCGCAATTACTATTTTTGGTGGTCATTATATTTAATCCCCTTTACAAACATTCGAACAGCGGCCTCAAATAATACCCTACTTAAAACAACCATTCGTGGACCACACAAATATTTGTACCGCGTGGGACGCGAACCCGCAACACTGAACACAGAGGCAGTACCAAGGTGACCACTTAAACCACTACGGCACACGTGAAGTCATTTATACTTTAAATATACTGCCCAATAAAATTGTGTTCTATAAAAGATGCCACAGCTGACATACATTCCAACATATTTTTTAGATATACTGCAATTCAACTCCTTTTCTCACGCAAATAATCACCTAGTCTGTAAAATAGATCGATGCTTTGCAATCCAATGTTCCTTGAAGTCTGTCACTACATAACTCCTACGTTAACTGTAAGTGAAACCGGAATGCCTACATATTTCAACCCGATAATATAATATTATATGTAATAACCGAGTCTATTCAAAAGATAACAGTACTCGGGACGAGTAGGCTGTGTATTTGTTTAGCAATATTATTAATCATCTCACTGACTGCTCCGATTGACCTATGGACCATTGAATTAAAAACCTCACGATCATGGCCAATCTGCTGTTTATTATTATTGTTTTAATTTAGCTTATTATATCTACTTAAATCACTACCTATTACTTTTTTTAGGTTAGACTTATTCATCTAGAAAATTACGATACTGATAATAATTAGGTATTATTTAATTATACTACCTAGCCTAAAAATATAATTTAGATCTAAGATCTAAATTTATAAGTTTATAATAAATACAATTCACTTGATTTCATCGTTCAATTTATCATGACATCAATTATTATTGTATGTGAATATTAAATACACGCTTCATGCTTATTTCTCCGAAGGTGTAGGTACATATGTAATATTGCACTCACTTTTTGGTAATTATCTTTTTACATGCCGTCTACAAAAATATTTATGCATATTAAAATGCCGTGATGACTTAATTTTAGAATCACCGTTCTAGCATTAATTATTCTAAACCGTTCGACAACAGTTTAGAATAATTAATGCCTTTGTAATTAAATAAATTTTCGATCGACATCTAAAATTTATTTAATTACAAAGGCATTTTAGTTATTTAAATGTCCGCAAACAAAATTAGCTTAAATTAATAATATAATCCAAGATGTAAATATATATTTCATAAATGCTGTTTCTACAATGGTATAGGTAGTTGAGAAAATTTATAAATTGATACGGATATTATGAAATCTCCGTACCTAAGTATGTTAAAAAGATTATAAACGATAATAAAAATCGCTTATGAGTGATGGAGTTGACAAAGGAAAGAAATACAAGGTAAAAAAATATTTTATTCTTTCTGTCGTCTACAAAAACTAAAAGGAAATACACTTTCATATATACATATATATGACGAAGGTGTGTGTGGGCGGTTATTATTTATCAGCTCTTCATCCATTGTGGTTGTTAGAAATAATCACGGAAATAATACACGATTTACACCACGGAGCAATTTACACTCAATATTTTTAATGACCACGTATTAATGCAAAATTACACTAAAATAAGCACACGTGGCCCGGATGGAAACAGATTACTTTAGGAACGCGGCGAAGTTGGCTCTACGTGCGTTCGGCGCGATGTCTCTCCGACAAGTGCCCCATCCACGTGTTTGAAAGTATGTTTTATATTGACGTTTGACAAGTATGACAGCTCGCACGATGTTGCCAGCCTCCGCTATCCGAAAACGCCCAAGTCGATTCAGGCTTGACGTTCCATGCTTCACTCTCCGACATATATATTTGAGTAGTAGAGCCTCGCTGATTTCAGCATGAATGGGCCGGTTCGACCGGGGAAGGACTACCCTCACAGAATATCGACGTGAAATAGCAGTATTCCTACTGTTGTGTTTCGTTCGGTAAGTGACAGTGCCGGAGGCCCAATCACCCTCTTTCCTCCTTCCTGCTCCATCTCCTTCCCTCTTCCTTTTTCCTTTCCTAAAGGGTCGGCAACGCGCAAATGATGCCTCTGGTATTGCAGGCGTCCATAGGCTACGGTGACCACTTACCATCTGGTGGGCCATATGCTTGTTTGTCACATTGGTTGTATAAAAAAAAAACATACGTCTATAATAGAAATTGATAACAAACTGAACTGTAACGAAATAAATTGAATTAAGCAATTTACAATCCACATAATATAATTATATTTGTTGATATGATTGCGTAATGTGACATAGTCTTATAAAACAATGACGTTACGCTACACCATATTATAAACACATCGCGCTGTGGTGCGCCGACATACCCAGTTACGTGTCACAATGAGTGTTTAAAGATAAACATTGTTAGGTTACGTTATTTGTGATGACGGATTCATTATGATCTGTGACACAATGCCTAAGTTACAAATTCTGTTTTAACTTATATGCTTAGATCAAACTTTTAAGTCTTGCCTAGTTAAATTCCTTAAGATAAATAAGAAAAGTTAAAGAATTCCTAAAATTTTCGTTTATTTTTTGGTACAGTTTCTTTAATTGTGATGAGTGGTAGTTTTGTCTTTTAATTATACTTAATAGAGTGTCTATTATAGAGTCTTGCCTTATTGTACGAAAATATTTGTACTTGAATTATTATGACTTTTAGTTGATGCTGCTGCCACCAACAGATTATATTCATTATTATGATTGTCATCTTTAAAAGTAATACATGCTACTTGTATCTTCTTTTAGCATAGACATGTTGATTATTTCATATTTAAGTAAAAATAATGGTTTTCGCTGGAGAACGCCGCCATCCCACTCAAAAACCTTTCCATCCTCAAGAAATGTAGTTTTTCTTAGTCTCACTCCCTAAGGGTGACGTAAGTTAAATCTGTCTTAAGTTTTACAATATAAGTAGTCTGTCGCATTGATGTAATTTTGTAAAATTGACGTCTGATTACCCGGACCCTTCCGTATTAGTAACACTTATTTGTTCGCAATAAAATGGAACTGAGTATATGTAGAGAAAGCCGAATAATCAAAAACTTTACACAATAGAAAATGTACTATATTCAAGATGTAGAACTCATTATCACGTGTTTTTCTCTTACATCCTAGGTGTTACACAGAACGTATAAAGCATCTCGTACGACAATAAAGAGCTCACAGCCTTTACACTATAGCTAAATCTGTGACTAGGAGTGTTCACAGTTAAACTACACAAATTTCTTGTCATCTTGTCTTTGTAGTACATGTGCGCTTAAAAATGGTTAGCTTATACAGATTGATTGGTAAAAGACGGGACATATTGAAGGAGGGTATTCAGTACTCGATTCTGGACCGGAATATCTGCAAAATAGGTGCTTAAAATTTGACCTACTTGTCCAATAAAAACTTAATGTGCGGACACGATGTAATTGCACGAAACGACTCAAAACCTCGGCCTCCGCCCCCTGCTACTGCACCCCGCACTCTCCCGAATTTGCACCCCCGCCCGTCCTTTTCTTATCAAATCCTCGGTAGCGCGGCGCGCTTGACTGTGTGTACCCGCGCAGTTTCCACATTTTATGGATATTTCATACAAATTTTCATAAAGGTTTTCCTTGCAGGTTACACAATTTTTTTTTTTATACATTACGTCTGACCATAAATTATCATGTACTTAAGTACGTACAATGTTTAAACAGTCACACTGTATAGTCCGTTTCGTCCTGAAATACAAGCATGTGCATAAGGTCATGGTTATTTTACAAAAAGGTAGATCCTAATAATCCTGTTGGTTTATTCAACACATCATAATTTATACAACTTTAAAAGAAATCCATATTTTAAGGGAGACAGTTTCCAGAATATAATAATAATAATATCAGCCCTGTCCCACTGCTGGGCACGGGCCTCTTCTCAGTGTGAGAAGGGTTAGGTCATAGTCCACCAAGCTAGCCCAGTGCGGGTTGGCAGACGTCACATATCTTTGAGAACATTATTGAGAACTCTTAGACATGCAGGTTTCCTCACGATATTTTCCTTCACCGTTCAAGCAAGCGATTATTAACTATTTAATACGCACATAATTTCGAAAAATCAAAGATGCGCGTCTTGGGATCGAACTCGAGAGCTCTGTGTGGCAGTGTAACGGGTTCCCACTAGGCTATCGCTGCAGAATATTAAAAAAGAAGAATATTATAATAGTAATATTTAGTTCCTATATTCAATTATTGTTTTGTAAATTATTAAGGTCAGCTGTAACAATTAGCATAGCAAGTATATTTATTTATTAATAGGCGGTTTAAGAAATTGTTCACAACGACGTTGTTGTAACTAACCTCACAAATCATGTACCGGTGTATTGTCACCACGTCACAGGCCCTCTAGTATTATCATAGCAATCAATTCGAATTTGAAGGCAGTTATAATATATTTCGTATTAAATTCCAATATCACAGTTATTCAAACAGATCTAATGCCGATACCACAGCTGTATTATCATTGATCAATAACAATCATTCAAATCATCAAGGCATTCGGCCTTCAGTTACCTTCAACTGGCTACAAGTAAGCTCGCATTCCTGCCTAAGCAAATGCTAATTATATGATAATCAGCTGTTTTGAATGTTGCAGCATCGAGATTCGTAATCACAGACCCGAATTCCTTGTCGTGTCTGCGTATTTGCTCTGATCTCCGAAATAGCTGGAACTATTTTGATTAATTCCTTTAGAATAGTTTAGGTTAACTACATTCAGAATTTATACGGTCCTATTACAAAGTCAGACAAGGCAGGTTTACAATTCAGGTTTGTTATATATTTGTTAAGCATCCTAACTAATCTTAGCAAAGCAACATGGCGCAAGGTGTTTTATGTTGCGTATAAAAAAGCTTGCATTGTTTACTTAATTTTGAATTTTGATTTTCATTATTTCGTTTATATCATACTCATCGGTGGCAGTCAATTGCAAAATATTCATTTGCAGCCACATTGCCTACGTTTTTTAGTTTATTAGTGAATGCTTCTTTAGTTACCTCCGTCCAAAAGTAGGTCTTTTACTGTTACTCTTTAATATAATAAAGAATTAAACTATCGGATATAATCATATCAATTAGGATTTATGCCATCAGGTTTTGTTTTTCAATGCAGAAACTTGATTGATATGATCTTTGAAGTGTGAATACAGGAAATGTTTCATTATAAAGCTTTACATATTGTAAAACTATAAAAACTCATTACTTATTCCGTAAATTAAGACCAATGCACAACTATTTCAGACTATCTATCAGACAGAGCTTTTTTCTAATATGTATTAGAATAATTACTATACAACAATTTTTACAAGCGCAGCAGTTTAGAATGTAAATTGCTGTGAATAAGGTTTCAGTTTTGATTCCTGGGTTGGGTAAAGATCTGTTGAGTGTCAGTAGCAGCACGGAGTCTGGAACTATGTCCGGTAGACAACGATAAGCTCACGGTGTAATACATAGGACCCAAAGAAATATGGATGTAATACAAATCTACCTACACATTCAGGGATATAAGCGTGACACTGTATACCAAAGAATGTATAAAATAAAATTTGTTAAAATAAATTGATATCGACAAAGTGGGGTCTAGTCTTGTTTTGTACTGAAGTATCGATACGAAATATTTTACCTGCACCTGTATAACACGGTACACAATGATTACCAACACGTACACGGTAGATAATCCCGAGCCTACCATATCTTTTCCTAGTAAATACCGATCTACACATCCAATTAATAGCAAGACAAGAGAAGAGCGTTCATCTCGCCCTCGTAAACAACTATCGATAGCTGATTGTAATTACCGATAGCACAACACTAATTGTGGATGGTATCGAGTGACGATGACGGGTGATGCGTTGTCGATAGTGTCGATAGAATAGGGCTGGCCGTCGATTGTTTTGGCGTGGTTTTGTATTTTGCTTTGCAGTAGCATTAATGTGACCAAAAAGATTAAACATAATCCAATTTGTTAACATGTGCGCGAGTTATCTTGGTATTAGAATTTAGAAATGTTTATAAAAATATACACATAACATATTTTTGTGATTGGTAAAAGATTACGTAAAATATAAACATAATAATAAATCGGTGATGTCAATCACGCCCATCCACAATGATTAAATTATTTTAATCAAAAATTTGATTAGTTTATTAATATTATAAAACACTTAAAATAAAAACAAATCCAAACAAAAAGTGTCCGTCGTAGATGACATAACTATCGATAGATTACATCGACGTATCACATCTCTACGCATTGTTCGACTCACGCGCAGCTACCGCAGGAAATTGTGCGCGACTTTTTCTTTTTTCTAGTGACGAAAGATCTTTAATGTTCTATGAAACAGTTTTATTGTTTGTCCGTCATTACCGGGCGTAGTAAAAACGAAAGCTGTCATTAAGACATAAAGTTTATGTTACACATAATTGTTGTTACACATATAGTGGATGTAATGAATTTAATTTTGCTTTTATTGCGTATTTAAACCTTATTGTGTAATGACGTAAAGGTATTTGAAAGTACGGTGAATTAAAAAAGTAGACATAAAGGTTTTCAATCTCATAGTTAGTACGTGTCGTGAAGAGAATTTTAAATGGTTTCGACGGCTTTGCTGTTGTTGACATAGTAGTTTAATAGGACACCCTTCTTCTTGCAATTTGATAGCTATTGCTAACACATAACTAATTATGCCCATTTTAGTGTAGTTTTTAAAAGTAATAAATACATAGAATTAATTTCATAATTCATAAATTTCATTCATAAATTTATGAATTATGAAATTTCATTCATAAATTTCTATGGGAGTTACGCTTATCTTTACTAATAGGAGTAAGTTTTCATGAAATCGTTGAAATGTCAATATTAGATTACAACTATTCATCGCATAGTTGATATTTACAAAATCACAAACACGATAATTTTAATATTTTGCAGTTTACTACATAGTAGATTAATTTAGTAAATATTTTATAGGAAAAATGTAAATGCATTGTCTCACTTTTTTATTACTAGTTTTAACTAACTTCCCTTTATATTATAAGTACTTAAAATGGTTATCGAACCTTTAAATTAGCTAGTTTTACAGTTAAATATTTAAATAAATGTAATACAAATATTCAAAAAGCTTAAAAAGGATATTGAATTAAAACATAATTAAAATTAACTAATTATATACACAAGCTTAACTTTAAGTTCTTTTTAATATACACAGTATCTTGATATCATAGACATGTGTTTATCCAACATTATTATTAACATTAATAAAAAACTTACAAAGCATAAAACGACACGTCCATCCGTTTCCGGACAGCAAACTAAATGAGAATCAAATTATTATTAATAAACTATAATCAGCTAACCAAATCAATAATCATCTGAATAAGACCGGAACCATATCAGGCTAACGTCTGGCGTCCGCTCAAAGTGTGGCAACGTCTTGTTAAGATACATCCACATCCTCCCTTATATTAATAAAAACGACAATACGTCACATCCGTTATATTAAACTTATAAGTAGGATGTGGGAACCGGGAAATTTGCGAAATGCTATATGTCAAACTTTTGATTTCAGTATAAAAAGTAACGCCATGCCACTTGGACTAATATCAGACTTTCCTGTCAAAAGTGTTGTAACCGTCAGGCTTTATAATTATGCAATAGGTCCAATACAATAACAATATCCGAATGCTAATATTACCCAACGATACTGGCCCACCTAATATGGGGACTATCAGCAACATTATAGTAGCAAATATATTTATATAACTTGTATTATAAATGCTTAAGCTCTATCTTATACTGTTAACCTAAGATATGGAACTGAGGCAAGGAAATAACAATGATTATTGTTTATTTATGATATTGTACTAGTAACTACATCAAGTTCCTAATGGGCCTATACTAAAAGCTTTAACTAACATCGAAAGAAACTCGCGTTAGACGGCTGCATACCTATGTCTGTAGGTCCTTGATGAGTTTGGAAGCATTGCTACATCCAAAATCTTATGAGAATTTTTCTGTTTCTGTAGCCATAATAACCTATAACTTGAACAAGGATCAGGTCATTGGTCCTTTAAAATAGGCTGTATCCAAATGTCTCTTCAAAAAACAAAAGCAACGAGCCCTTATTTTTGAGAAAATTGTTTATACCATTATACTTTATGATAATACAAGTAAATGGTTAAGTAAACACTGACCTATTTCAAAGGCAATTGGTCTCATACTTTCTAGAAGGAAATTCTAGAAGGTCTTATAATTTTTCCAAAGACATATGCCCTGTAAAATCTACTTAACTTCACAGTTATGTGCTTATACCGTTGTTCTGAAAATAAGTTGTGCTAAAGTTAACTTGCACACATTAAAACTCTTTCTTAATTTACTTAAAAGCTATTCTGTAAGATATTTTCTAAGATAAGCAACACAATATAAACTAGACCTTCGAGATTTCCCTTTTGACACCCAATGATAATAAAGGTAAAGAAAGCAAACCACTTAAATTCGATCAGCCTTGCGAAAGAAGCAAGGCGTATAACCCGACTAATTGTGGGAGTATGCTGTCCGGTAGCCGTGTGGGCGATAAGTGGACAACTAAAACAGGTCGGGTATGACGACCTGAGAGCGCTGAACTTGGCTGACCATTAGAAAATCTAATCTCCACGCCGCTTCTGTGTGGGTCGGAGGTACGGGTACAAGAAAGTACAGGGCAATGATTTCGTATTTTATTAGTTAATTATGCGTAGACAGTCATAAATACCATTAACGAGGCCCAGAACTTTATAAATATGGAACTGATTCACAACAAGCAAACATATGTCGGCCTCGATGGCGTAGTGGTTAGTGTAACCGACTGCCACGCCTGAGGTCGCGGGTTCGATTCCCGCACAAGTCAAACATTTGTGTGCATAAACATGGATGTTTGTCTTGGTCTGGGTGTTTCTATGTATAATATGTATGTATTTACAAAAAAAAAAGTAGTATATATCCATTGTCTAGTACCCATAGTACAAGCTCTGCTTAGTTTGGGCTAGATGGTGTTGTGTGAATGTGGTAGAATATTATATTATTATTATATTATTATTATAATCTTACGCCGGTATACCCACAAAGTTGACTTTACATATTGACAGGTTTATTTTTCAGATCCCACATAATAAAGGGTGAATTAGCTATTGCTATTGATATCTACCGGATACAATATCTAAACTCCGCGCTGCTGCTGAAAATTTCCTAACAGGAAAACCTATTAACACTTTAACCAAACCGAAATTTAAACCTGGGACATTTTTATCGGTCCCAAGCCCAAGCGCAAAATTTTGCTGCGAGACCAACGGGGCACTAACAATACTAATTTCTTTTTAGAAAATATATTAAAACAGGAATTGGTATTGTTGGTGAAAATTATTACTAGATGCGAAATACAGAAACAAATTTCAATCCCTGTCGTAGGACCATAAATAGCATAGTTGACAAAGCAAGAGAACGCGGCGAATATAAAAAAAATATCTATGACGCCGCGTTAAATCAAACTGTGTATATTGTCAAATCTGACTATCTACATTAATATTATAAGACAAAACATCTGTTTTATTTCTCTATAATCCATACACTCTGTAACTACTGAACCGATTTTAATAATTCTTGCAATCTCAAATCTACTTTATCCAGAAATAATAAAGGTTATATTATATAAACTTACGCTACGAGCCACGGGAACCATAAACGTTTGTCCCACAGGTCATAGCAGTTATTTATACAAGTCGAGGCTTATTACCTAGGATAAAATATTTTAATTCTTTATCTTCAAAAAAATACATCATCAGTGTAAGATGTTTTATTTGTAGATTTTAATTTAGAGAGAATGTTGTTCTAATGTCCGTACTTTTCACATTACCGTACGACAAATGCTCGCACCTGGTGCCGCCCAATCGCGGCTGCCCAACACTCACCCTGATTGAAACTATTAAAATGGGCGAAGTGAAAACGTTATACTTATTGCACTATGCTTGATACTACTAACTGCACTTTTAATGTTATAGATATAGCTGGTGGAATTATATTTGTTTACCTTCATACACGATAGCCTAATGTTAATGGAAGCTTAATGTTATTCCACATTAACGTACACACTATGAATGGAATGATAGATAGTTAAAAATCATCTCACTGTTTACGTGTAATGTTGCAGGTTGAATTGCTGCACATTTCATAGAAAAGGCATAAACATTTTTATGATTTACTAGCAGTTTTCTAATGTTTGGCCAATATTTAAAGCTCCTCCTGATTCGGTCTAAATTAGACTAACTTGACTGCAGGGCATAGTGGTTTAAGTGGTCGCCTCACCACTGCGCCGCGTCGAATGATGCGGATTCGATTCCCCACACAGGATAAAAATTGTGTGATCCACAATTCATTTTTTGAGTCTGGGCGTACTTTGTGTCCGTTGTTTGAATGTTTGTATAGTCCCTTGCCATACAGAAATTCTAACTAGAGCAAAAGTGTATAGTTAAAAAAATGTGCACAATGTAAAGTATAAAACCGGTGAAAACCGTATAAAGTGTTTGTTTCCTGTGTTAAACATTCGTAATACAATCTTACTATTTTGTTAAAGGTTTCAATAGAAAGAAAATTAAATAAAGTCACGTCATGTAATGTATTATTTGACGTTTTTAGTGTTCCAGTAATAGGCCACATATTAGGCCCTAGCTTTCTTACATGATATAAGAAACAAATAAGACTACACGCACCTACAGAATCACGGAGATTTTCACGTCTGTCTACTATGTTTTATGCTGTTTCTTTTTGTTTGATGTTTTGATAAGTCATTCCATTTAAGTCATTCCATTTTAGTCGTATTTTATCAGCCGATTGCAGGAATAGACATATCAGATATAGATATCAAAAGTACCTATTACATTTGACAGTGACCCTTTTTTGTTACAAGATTAGATCTACTAACGTCCTAAAGTTAAATCCTTTGACAGTCAGTTGGAATATTCGCACTATAGGCACTTTGTATATCACTTGACTGACATCTATTTCATATAATATGCTCTATTTTAGCTTAGAAAACATGTAAAGTTTAATTGTAAATATCTGTTATCGTCGGGTGTGTGTCTGGTCGAGTGACAGTCGGCTCGACATGCAGATATTACACCGACAGCGCCGGGGTGGCTGAGTGGGCGGCCGGCCCGAGTTATTGCTTGTTCCACCGAAGTAACCGTTAGCCCTTTATAATATAGACTCATGTATTGGTATGGAATAGAACAGGTTGCTAGAAATGTTCTGTTTTGAGTAGTCATTTTAATTTATTATAGCAAGGTGATTTGAAATCACTAAGCTTTATTGTAAAGATGATTTTACACAGAATTCCTTTAATGTCTATGTTATCTCGTGGTTATTTTTAGTTAGTTCGACCTCAAAGATTAGTAGTTTTTCAGCACTAAACCTAATTAATATAAATAAAAATTAAGTAAAAGAAGGATTCTTTTACTTAATTTTTCTTATTCTCATCGTAAGTCTATGTCTATACTGCAAAACTAGACAATATTATTTTATAACGGTGCGGCGGTTGCCGTTAAATTATAGAACTTTAGGTAGAAAGTTCGTGCGTTTAAACCTCAACCTTATCGAATCCACCCTTAACACAAGCGTAGTAAGATAGACAAAAAATTGCATATTTAAAAAATAATAGTAATTTTATATATTTTCTTTTGTTTAAACCCTAACTGGTTTTGTGTTCGTACGTTATTTCCCAATCCTTTTTTGCGACGTCGTTATATATATACATAGTGATAAGGATACTGCAAACATACACCAAAACCTTACAGGCAAAGGGACCACTTCTCCATATTTGGCGAAGTTCAAAAAGGACATTTTGGACATAAATAATCGGGTAGACTGCCGTCTCCCATATATTGTTCCAGATACAATACCATCACAATTAAGTAGTAGAACCGAACACTAAGACCATATTTATAAATCTTTTCAAACTATAAAACTTAACAAACGATTTATACAGTAACGTTATGAAGACCTCACGAACAACACAATAAGTGTACATTGACTCATAGTAAAACCACTTAACCAACAAATATAAAATGATGTAACTAGGATTAAAATACAAAGTAACTGAACAAACGATACCGTCTTCATGTACGGAGAATCCCATAGTATTCTCTTTCCCATGCACCCGTATTCCTATTGATACATCTTCTAAGTTATCTCTTGAGCTTCCTGAAATCAGAAATACCTGCGAGGCTCGAGGTCGAAATCTTTACTATTGTTACAGGAACGAGTCTCATACGTCGTAGATATACTGAACCCACGACATGAGGCCGCGAGTGCCGCGACACATTAAGCGACACGGATCCGATACGACACTGATATATAAATTATATAATAATACAAACGATAATATCTACCATAGCAACCAATACTGCGGTTAATAAAGTTTAACGTGCTATAACAGTTATACAAAATATATACATATTATGTACAAAAATAACGTTAACCAACTACTTTTATCCTACCTACTACGTTCAGCTTTAATCAATACGGAAAAGTAAGGATAATCTATGTACTTTTATTGTTAAAGAAGAAAATACAGAAGATAAAGTAAAACACGTATTACCTTAGTAAGGCCGCACGGAAAAGTTTATTTTAGTCCGTAGAAGTCAGTAGAAGTTCACTTTTCGAGCACTATTTTTAAATTGTCTGAGTCGAGGAGAAATTATATAAAAATAAAATCATAACTTCATAAAACATTGGCTATGATGTCTCCTCGGTGTCTTCGCGTATAATGTAAAAAGCTCATACGACCAGGTATTCTTGACCTCAGTGTTGGCCGCGAGTAAATCCCATTGTTTCAACCAGATAAATATTATTTAATATGTAAGTTGGCTATATTATAAAGTAGCCTGGCTTGGCTTGGCTTTTCACACCTGCGCTGCTTTATGTCTGTTTTGGTACCAGCCAGTTAAGGACTAAATTGGACTTTGTATTCCTAGTGATATAAATTGAAGGCAATTTAATTTATGTTGCTTTTAAGAAATGAAATTACGTCCTACAAGTTTTGCGTCATGACTTTAATTAGCGAAAGCACACTTATACTATTTGTGATCACTATTTGTAAAATTAAGTCTATTACTTATTGATCTAATGCTGCGAGCTAGTGATTTCCTATTATTATTAAACGTTATTTAAAAATGTGCCATAATAGAATGTTGAATTTCAAAACCTTCGAAATAGAACCTTCAAAAGGTTAGCTTCTTAGACGCAGTTACCAGAGAACATAATATAAGCATAGCGCTAACTATAATTAATAGATGCGGTAGGTACCATTTGTAACTTTGCCATACATAGGTTGCTTACTTATTAGTAAGTAACCTATAAATAATACCAATAAATAAACCAAGAAATAAGTTCACGATTAAAGCTAAAACCCTATTGTGTTTCAGCTTTAATTGTGAACTTATTCAATAAATGCTTTACTAATGATTACCTCAAAGCGAGGGTATTTACCTACCATAGTGAGAACTTTACGATATTAACAATATAATATTATAATGAAGCCACAGTGGCTACCATTTGCTTACGATATTATTAATACTAAGTTCTGATAAGCAACAAAGAAAGAGCAATAGAATTTAGATCAATCTGGCGGATTTAAGCTTCGAAATAGATAAAGATTTTCGGCACCTTTCTCCTTAAGGAAGCCGCAATCATGATTAAGAGCCCTGGCCCAATTAAAGTCAAACCAATCTAAACTGCATACTTATCTTAAAAGAAAACTGTTCTATATAAGATATTAAAAAAAGCTCTGCAAAATAAATATGTAAGCCCATAGTACGAAGATTGACAGTTGCTACCGTACAGATCAATATCGCAGCTACATAAAACGTAGACATAAAATATACCCTTAATTTGAAACGCTGTAATTTAAACAGAATCGACAGTTATTTTTTAAGTGACCGCAGTACATTCGGCCGGGATGCCGACCTTAATTAACGAATACGAATGTAATTGATAAGTTCAAAGTGATACGGTTTCGGGTAATTAATTCAGGTGAATCGATTTGCCCGTTATTTTGACTATGGCGTATCTCAATTTACGAAAAAAAAAAGGCATGCTATTACCGGTTAGTAACAGATGAGCGATATGAAACAATATGTAGTGAGTTTGGAGTGTAAGTTGTCTACAGTGATATAAGCGTAAGTGTAAATGCCGGTTGTAGAGTCTCGAGCTCGATACTAGGGTCCAGCAAAGAGTTATTAATTATTTTAGACGGAATTATAAATAGCTGTATCTATATGAAGTTAGCAGATGTGTCTAGTAGAGGAAAATCTCATTTAGAACTCATAGAATGGATAGGTAAAATCAAAATCAGAGCTCTATTTTTATGTTTTAAGCTTTTGGTCAACGCTCAGACCTCGGGGCTCAGATACAGTGCTTTTCACGTTGTGTCTGATTTTCAACAAATTTATAAGTTAAATGATTAAACGCTGATATGTATTTATTGTATGTTTGACTGTTTCGGTTGTCAGGAGTATTGCGTTCTGGCGCGGCGTAGTCAGGTGCCACTAGACCTCTACGTTGTGTTCATATTAAATTGGGTAATGCTTTTAATCATTGCGACATTTAATATTCAGTGATAATATATATTCTAAATTTCGTTATTCCCTTTTTTTCCTACAAGATAAACAACATTTTTATTGTTAATCTATACCCAACTATTTATTCACTAATCATATAAAATATGAACACAGCTTTCTAATTTTAATTCCTTTTAAAACAGAGCTGAGCCATCTTTTTTCAAACCAGGCGAGATTTAAAGAACCATCGCGCAGATTTGTTTATACTGAGTCAATAAAATATAAAATTAATGTTTATTCCTCATAAATGTTCAACAGAAATATCATACTTAACCTATATACCAGCACATTACAATGTTCACATAAAGCCATATCTCCATCGGGTGAACTCATTCATATCTTAAAACCGTGTAGTCAAAAATTTAACGGTAAACTTATAATTATTGTTATTGCATAAAGCGTAATTACAACAAGAGATATTTATTGATAAAAACACATAAAATATGACAGTGAGTTCGTACCGCGAGAGATAAAAGAGGATCTGCACTTACGCGATTCGTATGTGTAGTCATGACTTTATTGGTATGGCAAATATTTCTGGCTATGTTTAAGTTAGTCATAAAATACATAAAATAAGCAGTAAGTATAAAGTGTGTTCTTATTTTATTTATACTTACCGATTAGTCAAACCTAAAAATGTAAATATAAAAATGATTATTGCTGCGGTTTATACAGATTATATTTATGTAAAACTGTTTATACATTAGCATTATGACTAAAATTAATAACTAAATTATCTCCAATCTAAAGATATTGCCACGCTGAAGTTTTTAATGCATATCGAGCCTGTCAAATATACGATACTTAAAATATGTTTAAAGACATGACATTTATTTAAAACATAATATCTTCAATCTAAGTTGGAGGTTTTAGTTTAGGATGATTATAAAGTTGTAAATAGGTTTAACAAGATGCATTTAAAAAAGAAAAAGATAGCACGTGTTAATTAATACCGAAACATTTGCGTCTTTTTTCTTTTCGTGACACTCAAGGTTTAGTAAAGATTTTTATACGTAAGGTATTATTTGCAATGCACTGATATAAAATCCTGAAAAATTGTATACGGTGGGTGCTAGATATAAAGTGGTTTTAGTCAGCAACGCGCAAGTGATGCCTCTGGTATTGCAGGCGTCCATAGGCTACGGTGACCACTTACCATCATGTGGGCCGTATGCTCGTTTGCCACTTTAGTAGTATAAAAAATAAAATTGGCATAACTAAATTCAAAATAATAATAATTGTTTTTTTTGTTGATAAAACCGAAATTCTAATCAATCTAGATAAAGCGGTTACATTCTAGCTTAAAAACAGATTTATTACAACCGACCGAATACAATGACATGGAATAAAGTTATGTAAAACATACACAAAATAGAATAACGCAAAAAGTTCCATCATTTCACCTAGTTGGTACGACTAAGTAAAATGATGGCACTTCTTGTGTTAGATAATATATTAACTATTAAATACAGAGAGCAACATTTGAGTAAGTCATAAAGAGCCTTTTTTATCCAAAACATATGGACTTACAACTAAATTAATACTTTTTAGTGAGGATAATACCTAATTCCGTATAAACGCTTACATAAATTTACCATTGCTAACACACCATACAATAACCTTCAACATTAACAATAACAAACGTATAGTACATACAATATTATTTTATATTTCCGCCTAGCAGTTCCTTATGCATTCATGACACCGAGGCAAGGAGGTAAGTATTATTAAGTTTCTACCTTGCGATTTTAAATAATCCATACAATAAATAAACTATAGACTGTTGCGAAGTCCAAAGAAGAAATTTACTAGGCGCAAGTATATGTGTATAATTATTATAAAAATAAATAATAATCGGCATTAAAAGCCTTAACTATAGATACGAGTCAAGTAAAGGAATGTGCTACAGTTTAAATGAGGTTGCGCGGGAGTAACCGGTCGGGGGCGCTCGGCCGCCTCCGCACAACTTCGGGGAAAGGCGACCATGATTTATCGCTAAAATTAAACTCTGAGACTTGGAGTGCAGGTCGCGACAACCGAATGCAAGGAAATGAGACCACGGTAGTAGGGATCGATTATAACGATAATTTGACGTGGCTCGTTGTGAAATATCTCAATCGTGACATGTCGGTAGTATGTCAAAATAAACGTGATGTAACCTGTTACTTCTTTTTATGGTATTAAAGTTCGAGTAACGGTATCTGATTCACTTCCTTCTTGTCAGATCTTTACGAGTGAGAGGTCTTGCCAAAACTAATTTGCCCTTTCTCGTCAGTCATTATGGGCTATCAATATGTGTTAGTAATTTGGTAAAGTAATGGACAACAATAATAAGTTTTCAACTGTAAAACATAGTTTATTTATGTGTATTTTTTTACAGTGCCGTGTACCGGATGCAATAAAATCTTTTGCCGTAAAAGGGCGACAGAGCAATCGCTGATCATTCCCACCTAGCATGAATATCAATTTTCTTAGGCTGCTATCAGATCTGTCATCATGAAATAAGACCTCTGAACACTCACGCGCACTATCGCATAATTCCCTAATTCGCATTGTTCTTATTGGTCCATCAATCGCCGCGCGCATGCGCTGTAGCTTCCAACGCAGGGTATATATTGCGAGCCAAGATAAAATCGCAGCAGTCGGGCTGCGGCAGCGGTCGCATTATCTCGATCTGGAAGCTAGTAACTGCGGCCCGCGGGTCGTTCCATACAAATTGTATGGCATATCTACTACTACTTTTGGGCATAGTTAACCTTATAGTTTTCTTGTAGCATGTTCTCGGCCGCTAATGGGAGCGATTCATCGCATCAATGGTGTGAGAAACGCGTAAATAGCCCGGACCCGAAGATGGAGTCGCCAGATACTATTGGAATTGTATCGGTGTGAATGTAGAAAATAAGATTTAGATACTCACTGAAAGTAACAAATGAACATTATGTCCGTTCAAACATATAGCAAGCAAGTATACACTTATTAAACCAGAAGTTAGTCGCGCTACCGGTTAACTAATGCGTCAGTCGACAGCTGTGTACACGGCCTTATGAGAAGTACGCGAACGGAAAATGTATTTAAATAATCTACTGAATTCTGACATGCTTCACGGTGACATGACAAATAAATGGACTTGAAGTCTTAAATCTACAATGTATTTTAGTATGCAATAAAATAAATAGATATATACCTACTCTCAGCACACAGCGACTGTAAATTGGACTGTTGTGCAAAAGGTGTCCAGTTATATTCCCGAACTTGTATAGAGAGCATGTAATCTTTTTAATGATATCCTAAAGTCCTTAAGGTCAGTTGCTTTAATATTGTCCTAGTCTATACCGCAAATGGAACCCGAGATAAACTTAATAACACTTTTGTTACTAGGTTTACCTGTCAACAAATTTTCATACGGAGTCTGGAACTGTACTTGGTAGGACGCAATAGGCTCTAAATTATCTAATACTAGCTTTTGCCCGCGGCTTTTCTCACGTTAATTTAGAATTTGACAATCAATTCGGGTTGTACTCTGCTTGTAATAATATAATTCAATCATGATTCGAAAGACATGTGGCGCCATCTATTATCATAAGAACGTTATTGTTGTTTCCCTCGAGAACAGTTATTTTTTTCGGGATGATAGGTAGCCTATGTCCGTTTCTGTACACCTGACAATGTATATGCAAAATTTCAGAATGATTGGTTCAGTGGTTTAGGCGTGAAAAGGTAACAAACAAACAAACTCATTTTCGCTTTTATAATATTAGTTAGGATTAGGATTCCATACTTATTACATGTTTAAGGCAAAACCTTAAGTTAAATTTATTCGAAAACATTGGTCGATACCGAGAAAAGTATTGCTACGGACGTACCTGCGTCCTTTCGTAGCAATATTTTTTCGACAAGTTGACCATGCAGACCAGTTACTGCGACATTTTATTCACCAAAACTTCAACAACAATAGTGCCCATTCGTGCCCCAAGCCGTGATACTAACAGAAACCCACCTGGAAACATTCCACTAAACATTTTTTAAATATAATATAGTCTCTACGATAGAACTACTTCTACCTGCACCACGTGACCTCAAAATCCGCAGTCTACACACATGATATTTACACAGCAATAAAAAGCACATAAACTGACATAATAGCACTGCATCTGCTGTATCTCTTGCGTTTAAATAGCTTCATAATACGGTTGATCGTCATATCTAGTCCATCAGACATTTATATGTAAACTGCGAATGCTTTATGTGATGAGAATATTTGGACGCATTTAGATAGCATTTTCACTACTTCTATCTAATACTGTTTTATGTTTACGCGAATGTTATAGATACATTGAAATTAAACACTTTATACGGATGTTGTCGCGTTGTTTATTTTACTTTAAAACACTTTTATTACATAATTTTGTAAAACTAACACTACTGTTATTGAACTTTACTACTATTTAAACTATTTAATTTACTTAAAGCTATTTGTATTTAAAAAATGAAAGAATTAATGTGCTCGATTGGTCTGACTTGGCACAAAATAGGAAAGAATGGCGCACTTTAATGTCGGAGGCCAAGATCCACTTTGGATCACTGAGCCAGTGAAGTAAGTAAGTATTTATATTTAAGTTTACACTTTGCTCCGACGTTTCGCTTGCTTTCCTTCTATCTTTTACACCTTTAAACATAGACCTCTAAAAAAATATTATTGTCTCGTATATTTGCTTGGTATCGCCATGCCTATAACCAATATACAGCTTATCAGTTTGAAGTAAATAATAAGTAATCTACCTATATTTCTTCAAATCAAGTTATGTATATCCATAATTCTAAAACTTTTTACACAATGTTATTATTGTCATTTAATTTTACATATTACTTAAGCGCTGCCTAAGGTTCCGTACGGTATTACTTCTAAAAGGACAAATTAATAAAATTATTGATAGATAATAAGTTACTTGAGGGAAAGTTGTGTTTATCATACAAAACCTTAACCGTAAATTTCTGTCTGTTGTTCTCGTTATCGGAACTAATCTTGTGCAGTTTAATTCTACTAAAATTTTTGGATTTACTGCGAGGCGTAACTCTTGCCAAATTATTCCTGCCTAACATTTTGTCAAAACCGTAGCCATGTCGAATTACAAAAAATGCTAACAGTATCTTGTTTTTCAAATCCATGAATAGATAAAATTCGTGCATATTTCAGATTTCTTATAGTTCATCATTCTTATTTAGTCTATAAAAGTTGTAAAAGCAGTACAAGCTTTTAATTTAAAATACAAAATTTGAAATAGTACCCTAAACAGAAATAATATTCTTGCCAAAAATATACCAAATTCGCACAGCTAGTGAAAAAGTCTGAGAAATGCCTAACAACTATACGTTCGTGCTAAAAACGGTGCTTTTAAAATTTTACGTTAAGATTACCAATGAAGATAGAGCTAAGGAATTAATTCGCGACACTGAGAGTGAACTCTGAGCTCGTAAAAAATACGAGAAGAGCTCCTGGGTTCAGCCTCTTGCGAGAATTGGCAGTTCTACAAAATTGCAATGCAGATAAGACGTTATGTGTGTAGTGAATTGGGTTTGAGGGCAATTTCAAGTTTGATATAAGATATGAAATGTATATGACATTTCAACTCATTTTTTTTGGTAGCTGTTTATTTTTATAGCATTTGCTTTATATTTAAACTGAAGCATTGCATTGCGCAGCTCTCTATTAATAATCTCTCTAATAAATCGTGTTAAGCCTTACTCTATCATGCTGGCACATTGTTGCTTGATAGACTGATACCAAAACATACAGCTCTCTAAAGTGAAGGACATTAGTTTAAACATTAGACGAATACATATCACCAGCTAGAGTGTAAACTTAGTTGTGACCGTCAAGTGTGGCAATCAATGGAGTGAAAATAGTAAATCCTAATTATAGGTTAGTGGGTTTGTAATTGGTTAGGGAAATAATGATCAAGTTATTTATAAAAGAGTTACCTCATTATCAAAAATAATAAATAATGGTATATATTTATTGCAATGTTCATTTCTTTGAACCTTTGTTATTATTTTAGTATTGCGTGTTATGAGTTATTTTTGTCATTAAATCCTAAGAAATACGGCGAGTGACTCGAACGATATGTCCGTATACTTTACGACTGCAGCTGTAGCGATCAATGAGTCTTCGCACAATAATAATGCATGACCTCTAAGGTAAAGTATGATATAAATGTAAAAAAAAACACGATCACAATATAATAATTGGGTTCTATTATTTTTCATGCAATGGTTTTATTAGACTTTGATTTTCCTCAAGCGGATCTATTTTAAACGATTATTATAAATGCTATCCCACCAAAGTTAAAAAATTGTTTTATCGGCAGTGAGCTTTTATAGAACTTATCAATAAAGATGACTTCTTTAATGTGTATAAACATTGTTTCTTAAACTTACATAGCCTTGCTGCGGTTTCTTATTAAGATTTAATTTATTTTTTGTCTATAAAATAAACAACTAATAAAATAGATTAATGTATATGCTATATCCCAAATATGTTTATTAGTTTTAAAACTATGCTGTTCTGACAATGTCTATCGATATCGCAAAATCTACATAAAACTGTTACCCTGTATGAAGAACGAGCCAATTTACAGGTAAATATTGTCTTCACCAGAAACCGTATTTCATCTTTTGGACCTGTCAATTGAAACCTAAATTAATGCGATAATGACAGGTTAAATAACAGCTTATACCTCATTACCCAACAAACTATATACCAATAACGTTTCACATTAATCGTAACCGGTTGGCAGTTCGTACTACAGGCAGCCGAAACAATGTCGCGAGATGAGACTGAAAGATTAACAGTAATTACACCCAAACGGCTACTTGTTAACACACTCTGTAGAATATTTAAAAAATGCCTCATTATACCGGCTTAAATGTAGGTTCATTTTGTTCGGTTAATTATGTGTCGAGAAAATCAAATATTAAGCCGCGATAGGTTAATGAACAAGACCATTTTACCAGACGCGTGCGTGATATATACAACATATGTAATAAACATATTATGTAGCAACAGGAACTATGAACATACTGTTATATTATATGAAGACTATCCCGGCGGCTGGCTTTTGGATACTTAGACAGTGTCACCATATGCTGCCATTACAATCATATACAGCCAGCAAGGCATGATGATAGAAGTCATCTAAGTGTGCATCTGCAAACATGGGAATGTTGCTTCTAGACCTGAATAGTCTTTCCAAGATTATAATAATAATATGACACCCTCGCGTCTAGAAGGCCGTATTTTAGTCTACCAGTGTTTGACAAACCATTCAAATACGATATAATTTAACAAATCTACAGCAACGGACCATATCATGCACCCCTAAGTATTAGGCAGAACTTAACGCACGTTATGCACATTATGTTACTATAAATGCACATTAGATTCCAGATTATGTGCTCGACTCCATGTTACTACTTAAAGTGCTTAATAGAAATCAAATCTGATCTAAAATCAATATGTATTGGCAATTTTGAAATGTACCATTATATTTAAAGTAATTTTTATCGTTACTGTCATTATCAATAACTTAGCGGTTACCATCTTATATAGACATGGAAGTTTCTTTGGCACCAGAAAAGCAATTTCAAGAAAAAAATAAAGACAGCGATTTTTCTAGTCCTTGAAATTATCGTAAATCCCATAGTCACACGGTCTACTGTCCGATGGTAAGCAGCTACCTATTTAAAAGGGACAGAGGAAAGGAAGAAAAAGAAGAAAGAACGGCAAGAACCGAGATGGTGATTTCTTTGGGGGCTTACGTTAATATTGTGGTAATATTTTCATCGGTTTAGTTCTTGAAATAATTAAAGAATTTACATTCTTCTGAGTTTTAGAGGTTAACATTCGACATTATCAGCCTGTGTTTATGTGTACAAGTATATGTATGATAAAATCCTTTTCGGTAAAATAATGTTTCATCACGTATAGGTATTTGTTAATTGCATGTATATAGAAGATAAATATACAAATCCTTATCTAAAAGATCCATAACATACCGCTTGTATTTCTTGGAAGGTAAGGCAGTGCCTTTATGAGTGTTAATTTCGCCAGCTTTATTTATAACTCGTTTGTAATAGGTGGCGACTTTATACTCTTTGGCTCATTTACAGAATCCGCACTGCGATCTTTGAGACTACAAATCGTAATATCACTAATCATATCATACTAAACGCCTTTAGATCTAACGTAATTGCAAGTGTAAATTTTCAAGATAGTTTTACTCCAAATTTAATTTGAACCATTTCCTTAGTTTGCATAAGTCCTCTATCACAGAAGCTATTCAAGATAAAATCGACAAGGCTCATATTTAGATCGACGCCGTATCTATACGGAAGGCATTAATGTATATCGTATAAGGTATCAAAAGATATAGATTATAAGTGGCGGGCAGGTAGCGGGTGAAAGGTTTCATTGTGGTGTCACGCGACGGACGCTGGACGCCGCGCATGTACGCCGCCACCGCTGCTCTAGATGTCGACCAAACTCGCTTTATTTTTGGCTTTATTACACAGTAACTGTAAATATTATTAGATATATCTACACTATTATAAAACTGTAACGACGCTGTGTTTGGACATTGGAAATATTTTGGAGAATGAGTCACTACTATTTAGAAGATTCTGCACATCGAGCACTAACCAATGCTCTTCTTCTTGAGGAAGTAATGTGATGTTATAAAACCTACTAATCTGCGTTACTCCCCTATCCTGAGATAAAATCTTGTCACACTGGCCCAGATAAAACTGTCATACTATGTCTATGCATAAAATACGTGACAATCCGTTGTTCCACTGATAGGTATGTGAAAGAATGACAAACCAAAAAACACTATATCACCAATTTAATAATAGTAACGATAACTTTCCAATAAGCAGGGAATAAATCTTTCTGAGATTAGTGCCAATAATATATAACTAGCGGTCGCCTAGTGGTCAAAATTCGACCAAAACTCCTAAGCTTGCTAGTTTATTTTCTTTTTTCTTTATTACATATAAATAAGGTACTATTTATTGAAATAATGAAAACTTTTTACTATGGTTACCTATAGGTAACCATAGTACAAAGAATTGTACGTCAGACAAATAATGCTGAAATACTACGAACGCGATTCGACTGCGTGTGTCAAATGCATGGTTGTGTGCGTATAGTGTTTTTTAATTTATTTAATGTATTTCTAATGCATATTTTATAAAAATATTAAGATTCGCCCATCTTTCTCCATATAAACTTTAACTGTGCCAAATTTCATACTCCTACGTCCGCGCAATTTCCGTAAAAAGGGGTACAAAGTTTTTGCTTCACGTATTAATATATAGATTATATGCCAATAAAAATAAACTTTTCAGTTTAATAAAAGCAGTTGTATGCATATACATATATGCACGTAGTTACTAGAGAAATACTATAACCTGCAAAAAGTCAATCATAATTTTCCAGATAATAAAGTCAGAAAATGAATGTAAGATATTATATGAATATCATGCAATTAAGTTATTCTAAAATAAACCAGGAAAACTTCTATTGCTAATGATAATGTTAGCATTAATTAAAAGTACTTTTTCAATTACGTAAAAGTATTTTTGCATAATACTGCACTAGTTTTAAATAAAAAATGGTGGAATTGCTTCCATACAAACTTTTTACAGAATAGATTTTATTTTTAAATTTCTATAGTACTTAAAAATCAATTTAACAATAATTAACTCGAGGGAGCTGCGTTACGAGTAGGTACGTAAATTATAAATTTACTTAGTTTAGTAAATTTAAATAGACATTTAAACTCGATCCATAAGTACTTGCTTCTAATAGAAACTAATAAGAAATAAACAAATAAAAGTGGGCAGAAGTCCTCCTAAGTTGATATAAATAAATAGTGTTGTTCGACCTGTAACATAGCAGCTTTGCACGTTTATATTTCTTTCTTCTACTTACCGTTACTAGTAGTGAAGCCGAAGACATCACGTTGAATGTTGCCTGAAAACAAAACAAATGTAAAATTAAACATCGGTCATGACATCAAAATACTATAGAATAACTTCATGTTTTACAGTTCACAATAAAAAAATTCTGTTTTGGTATATAGGAAACACATTACTGACATTTTCCTTACTATAAAAGGGATTTTAACATTTTTATGATAAAATGTTAAAAAGTCAAATAGTTACATTATCCAAACTCTAACAAAGAAATAAATGTTGAATACTATTCAATTTAAATGAGATACAAGCGTTTGAAATCTGGTAATAGGGGTAATTGTCATATGACAGAAAAGGATACACGATACAAACTATGACGTAAACGCCATTTATATGCAGCTGTCCGAGGGAAATAGCGAGATCCCTATATGACTCCCATGTTTTCATTTAAATATCAAATATGAATTACACTCTAATTGTTCAGACAATTTTGATAATACTTGAACAAAATATTTCTTTTGATTGCTATTTCCTTTGCTTGCGTGTAAATAGTTTATGACTATTTTCAAAATAGGCAAGTACTAATAGGGTAGTTGCCTATTTGATCGTATAAAACATATAAAATTTGTATAAAATACCAATTTCAGAAGTTTATTGTGATTGTTATTGTAGCGTACAATAATGTCTAAAATTGGTATTGTATACCACTACTTAGATAAGCATATCTCAGGATAATTTTGTACCCCGAATTCCTATTATAAAATTATTTTTCGTTTGGGAGTCAAACTGCTTCCGACAGTCGCGACGTGTAACCGAACCGTTAACTGTTTCTCCTGAAATATAGTTGGTTTAACCGTAATAACCTCATGCACAAAATAGATTTGTCGCTGTATGATTACAGTGTAGATAGTAGCCGCCTTTCGTGATAGTGAATATCGCAAACCACGACTTACGCAGTTACATATTACAGTTAAAAATTAGTCATGGTCATATACTAAACATAAAAGCGTGTTATTCATAAACATGGACGGCCTCGGTGGCGTAGCGGGAGTGTATATGACTATTGTACAAGAGATACTCATGTTCGATATCCGGTTAAGGCAGAGTTGTTATGATTTTTCTGTCAAAAAACTGTCTGTTCTACGTGATAGCCAAATATTATCTACAGAATAAATTTTTCAGATAGTCTGCTGCTAGTTTACTGATAAAAGAAACACTTTTCCCGACCCGAGAATCGAACTCTAGAATCATGATTCTCATTTACTCATGTTTATGTTAGTGTAAATAATTTTTTTATTTATATTTAACGATACATTGCAGCATGAGTCCTTTCAATACTTTAGGACATTTTCATCAGTCTACAAAGATGTCTAGATTTCAAATAATATTGATAAAACGCAGTTTTAGATATTTTAAAAAGAGACAACACTTCACAATGTTACCTAATTATAATAAATTTCTGTACTCGTCCGACCTTTAATAATGTCTTGTCATAGTTCCATGCCTAAACCCCTTATGTGTAAACGCGTGGTAGTTTTTTCTTAATCAATCACACGTGCATGACAATAAAACATATAGCTGATGTGTGCAAATGTTGACAAATCTTTAAAATATATTATCGAATTATATGTGCACGTACATAATATTATTTTTATTATTAATTTATTTCCTATTATCAATCTATCATTACATGTTCTTAACCTAATGCGATAGTATAGTAACATAACTAAAAATAAAATACAATAACAGCATATAATTATATACAGCAACATAATAAAATGTTTAATCTTTTTATTGACAACATTTTAATTTTCGATACATAGGTCTTGTGAATTCGCTCAATAAACATGAAATATATAGCCCATATACTGCACGCATAGTGAACGTGCTAAATTTCATTACATTATTATTGTTTTGATCATTTCCATACTATAATAAATAATGTCCAATTTTATATAAGCCTTACCTAGGTATACAGGTAGATATCAAAAAAATTAATGTAAATAGATATTTACAATCATTTCTTGGATACTTCAGCCACTTAATTAATTATATACATACATACATAATACGTAAAAAGGAAATAAAAATATATTACACTGTTTGGGGATTGGATCTCTTATAAGAAGAAGCAGACAAGAAATGGCCACACTTTTCAATTGTCAATAGCAATTTACAACGTTTTTTAACAAAACTTAAATTGTGACTATTGTAAACAAACTCAAACTCACTCAAACTAAAAATCTTATTTCATATTTATGAAATAAGATTTTTGGTTTGAGTGAGTTAGAGTTTGTTTTCAGTTTAGGTCCCTTATGGCACTCTTATCGGTACCAGTGCGACAAATGTAAGGGTGCACGTACAAGCGATTCTCCGAGAGAGGTTTAAAGTTATAGTTTTTATGATAACCATTTGATAATGCTCGTAAAAGAAACTTGCAAAAGTATGAGTTACCAATTGTTACAAAACATACTGATGCATTTACATAACACACTTAGTATTTGATAGTCTTCTTATTAGTAATTAATATTAAAATAAATATAAACATACTCTATATTACAACTTTAAATACTGTGTGACTGCCCTAGCATAGGATATACTTATGTTTATGGTCGATCAAATTCAAATTCAACGTATTTATTTCGATAAAACGTATAAATATTACTTATGCCCGTCATAAATTCCATATTTTATAATAAAATAAATAGGTTACAATAAGTATTAACAAAAAACAGCTGCCACTAGTAAAACAGTCGCAAGAGGAAAACCTAGGCGAACGTTTCTCGATCAGATCGGAGGCGTTCTGGACAAAGGCCAGGTTAAGAGCTCCTTTAACCGACGGGCGTGTATGAGGAATGTGATGAAAGTGAATGAAGCCAGAGAAGTGTGTCAGGATCGTAGCAAATGGAAATCCGTAGTCTCTGCCTACCCCTCTGGGAAACAGGCGTGAATCTATGTATGTAAATAATTTTAAGTCTCAATCTGCAATTGTTTACAACATGTGTCTTAACAATAGAATTAGCCTATTTATTTTTTTAATATATGAGATGTATGTATATAAATGTTTATTTATTATTTGTATCATACCAAATTGGTTCGATACCTAGATCAGATAAAGCGTAATTAGGCATATCTGTTAGCAAACTTTATCAGTAGCAGCACGCAGTCAATCAATGTGCCCAGTAACCATGTCAATAGGCACGCACCGAAAAATCATACCTGCCGGGATGCAATACTGTTCTGCCTACTCCATTCGGGGAATTCAGACGTATATGTATGTCATTGCATAGTAATGTTCTTAGAAAAATTGCATCATATATTTGTGATGCAAGTTTTACTATACTTAGCATTTAATCATGTTAAAAACATATCTAAGATAATATACAGGTTTATATATTTGATACCTAGCATTGACTACAGATTACATGCTGCGCCGCGTTTTATAAATGAAGCATTACACTGCAATCACTAAGATATTTTTATGTATTAGCAAGTCTCAAGTATCATAAAATGATAACATTTACATTAATAAATAATTATAAGGATTTAGTAGGACTTATTAAGAATCGTACATTTACTGCCTACCTCTGGTTAGTAACTCGAGCAGCTTACTCGAAAAATGAAACTCCGGTCTAAACATTTCCTTACACATAAATCAAAACGTACCACAAAAACAACAAAAATACGATCACTATCAAAATCACAATTCCAAACACAGAGATAAAAACGAAGATAAAATATATTTTTATTCTAAATCTCAAACGCAACTGTCCAAAAACGTTTGAATATCCTAAAATATTAGTTACTCGATATGAAAATTTAAAAAGTACTTCACTTTTTCAGTCCGTTCGAAATACAAAATTAGTTCTAAACTTGAAAACTAATGATAACTTTCGTATCTGACGTCGCAGACGTATTATTGTGTCACACAAAACGGAATACAAAATATTTGTGTAACATCGAGTGGGGCGATTGTCGCCAACTGTTTAATTATGCCGACTGTCCCGATTCATTAGTGCACTATGCGTTCAGGGGCGGCGTACAAACGATTTTTTCCCAGATAATAACAAAATAATATATTTGTTATTTTTTGTTGCCAATCGATCTGTATCTTTTGATATTTGTTTATATGCCTGATATATATTTTATAGCATCAGCATTATATAGGTATGTTAAATATCCTAATTCACGACATCATCTATACTTATAATAAAACTGTAGAGAGGTCAATTCTGTACATTGAATATATATTCAAAATTAATATTGGAGGATGAATGGTGATCGATACTGATGACAAAAATGCAATCAGTAAATTTTTTGTCTGTCTGTCTGTATGTGCACGCATGGGTCAAAAACTACTAAAGGGATTTTAACCAAACTTGGTACGATTGTAGTCCATACTCCTGGGCAGGTTATAGGCTATATAACATAACGCTAAGACACACAGGAGCTGAGCAGTGACGATAAATTTGAAGCAAGTCGGACGAAAATGCGCTTTCGAGCTCTTATCCTCGCATACGTTGATCATACACCAAAAGTATGTATTACAAAGATGATGGTCTTCAAAAGATCTACAAAAAAGTCCTTAATAGTATATATCTATCTTTTATAAATTAGCCACAATAACGTATTTAATCGTTAGGCATTTCTTCAAAGTGTATTAAAATACATAAATATATTGTATTTCACATAGATATATCTTTATCAAACTTCGATATTCAAAAAGTACACTTTAATATTTATATTATAAAAAAAAATATAGGAATCGGTTTATAAACACACAAGATATAGATGAAATAAAACTTCCAAATCTCGCCGCGCCAGTATGGGTACGACTATACGGTTGATTGTTGTTTAACGCGTGAAACGGCCATCCGCTGCATTTATAAAAAGGCGGGGGCGCTCACGCGCCGACTTCACTCACATTTTGTTTGTTTGGTTGAACGCGGTAATCTAAGGAACTACGGGTAAAAATTAGAAAAATATTTCAGCGTTGGATAGCCCATTTATAGAGGAAGGCTATAGGCTATATAACATCACGCTACGACCAATAGGAACGGAGCATAAATGAAAAATATTGCAAAAACTAGGAAAATTCTCTTATGTGAAGCAGACGAAGTTGCGCGGGTCAGCTAGTTATAAATAAAGTTCTTCATTTTACATACGGGATGCAACAACATATACAACTTGCAACAATTTGTAGATCTCAGATACACATTGCTCTATTAGGGATTCGAACCCTCTATATTCCACAAATTGTTCATGGCACGCGATGTCGAGCAAGAACTACAAAATAAAATATTTGAAAGACCGGTTTATTATTACTATTATCATCAACAATGTAAGTAAACCCCTCTCTATCTCGATAAGTATAATATTGTTTAGCAACAAATAAGTTTACTGAGAATCTGGATAAGTACCAACACAATCATTTTTGTAAAACCCAAGTACGGCCCACGATTCGTCTGGAGAGGTCAGGGTTGCCGACGCTCGTCTTTTGACCCTCAACCTCCTATCCTTCACTAACGCCCCGTCAGAACATAACTCTGTCACGCTCGCACAGGCCACGACACTTTGCTTGACTTTTAACCCTTCACGTCATTGTCATCACTATCCTTGTCTTACTTACTGTCTTTTGTATATGGTTGTTTCATTTAAACAGGTTATGACATATCGGTCGACATATGACCCAAGCATCGGCGGTGCTCGGTCCTTTTTTTTCTTTAGCTGTATATGTATTCACGTCCCTCTCGCTCGTGTCGCGACCCCTACGACTAGCCACTTGAATAGATTAGGTGTTTTCGTACGAATACGAGTTCAATATTCATTGATAATCGGTTCGTTGGCATTTTAAATGCAAGAAATGTATGATTGTTTCCTTGACCATACGTTGATTAATAAATATTTCTTTATAAAACTCATTGCAATGTAAATGAGACTTACGCACCATTTTACTCAAGGTTTGTTTGACACGTGTTTTGGCGGGAAAGAAAACTAGCTATAATTAATAACTTACTAGAACTAAAGAGGAGTACAAAACTTCTTGTGTCATTTATGTGTATATAAATGAAATAATTCGGAAAGTTATTAATTATAATACAATTCGAAATGTGATTGATTATGAAGAATTTATAAATTATTTTCTCCTACTAACATAGCTAGACATCACAAACACGATAAATGATAAACCTAATAGTATAATAATTTGTTTATAATGCTTAATATAGTTCCTAGACATAATATACCTACTTAATTACTTAATAATGTGATAGCAATTTGTAGAGTAGATAATGAAGACTAAACCCACCTCGCGTAAAATTCCTGATCTAGTTTCCATTCTAGTGTTGGGTGAAGTTATTTCAAGATGCGTTTAATAGAAACAAGCATTCTTTATTTAAGTGTAGTAACCCGGTATATAGAATATTATAATTAAACCTTTAAGATGGAAGATGCGTGATATATCTGTTATAATATAACATATGTATGATATACATTCGATATGTAGTATTACTTTAATTAGTCACCTCGGTACAATGTAGTGAGCTTCATTGCCGACATTATAAGACGATATTCGAATTCTCATTAATGCAGGAATTGTTTTTAAAAGATATTAAGTCAATATACATTTCAATAACATTGTCATTGCTATACCTGCTTAAAGAATAAACTAGACTTATACATATATAGGTATCCTTTGGCAAATTTGTCAACATTTCTTCAACACGCATCTCAATGGTTATTTTTTTAATAATCTAAGTAGGAATCTCCTCGATCTGTCTAACGCGTAATGTTCCAGACTTCGTGCTGCTACTGAGAATTGACTGACTGAAAAACCCAATAACACTTCTAAAGTACATTTAATTCTCCGGGCAGTGTGTACATAAAACTAACGGCGCTGTGTGGTAAAACGCACACAGGTACGAGTACGGCGTATCGGCAAAGTTTTTCTAGCGCTGACCTGTAGCTATCGAGAGCATACCAAGCTAGCCATCCAGTAGGAGCTAAGAACAAATGGATATGATATTTCAGATAGTTCACATATAGTATCACGCCTTAAGTCAATGATGTGTTAGACAAATGATACAACTTTATTTCATTAGCAACGTTTAAGAAAACGTGCTGCCAAATGTTCAGTGAAAAATATTTCTTTTTTTTGCATATTAGATTTTCATATACTTTGCTATGATCGAATCCATAATTCCACTGGTATTATCTATCATCTTTTAAGCGTCGTAAAAGTAATTTTTAATCGGTCGGTGCTTTTTATCTTAGTACAAATGGACACAACAGACTTTTGCCAAGTTTTGAGAACGTGGAAAACTAATAAAATATAAATTAAGTTTGTTTTCTCCATATTACAATAACGTTATTTCAAGTATTCATCTTCTGGACATTAAGATATTGAGATAATAGCCTACATAAGGTATTTTGTTCCCCATGTGAGCCAATTACAAACACAACGAAGGTCACGCTAATCCTAGACCGCATCTGAGATTGAAGCATTTCGATTGTGGCAATACCTCTACATGTTGTTTTTTTTATTATTCCCGCGGTGCATATTATTTCTAAAGTTCCTTAAGGAGATTCTATGCTGTTAGCAGAAATTAGTTTACTAGATTAAAAAACTAGAAAATCAAGTTCTGAACGTTGAGACGAAGTAGCAATTATTCGTTCAAAGTTTATATTTTTATAAATGGGGTAAATTAATTATAAATAAACCACCTCTCCCCATTCCTAGCTCAGTAAGAAGAAAGCGCTGTCCGTGGTCGGCGCGTGCGCAGTTTTTGCCGCGATGAATATTTATCGGCGGCTGCGGCCATTAGCGCGCGCGATACACTTTCAGACTGATTGGTGCTGTCTTACTACTGACTTAGCTGGCTACTATAGTTGTAGGGGTCTTCTGTAGCTATTTACTATAACTTTTACCCTTGACTTTCGCATCTTGTGTGTCCTTTCTAAAACTTCAATCCCTTATGCTAAATTTCACCAAAATAGGTTCAATAATTTTGCAGTAAAAACACAACATACAGGTTATGTAATTTATAATATTAATATAAATGTACAGCAAACCGTCGTTATAATGTACATAAATAACTTTAATATAGATAATACCTACTGTCTCTTGGTCAAAATTGCTAAACTTAAGCGCTAATCGAATGATGGATTTCGAGTTCGATTTGCAAGTCGAGCACCGCAATAATACCTAGATTATTCTCAGTTAAGGCATTATCTGTTTTAATGAGACAGCCAACTGCTTGAAATACTCCAAATACTCCTCATAAAATATGAAAATATTGCAAATCCTAAAGTATTTATACCAGTTCTTGTTAAACATGTATTAATAAAATACTAAACATAGGATACCTTAGTTGTCTAATTATGAAGTCGCTTTCCTTCGGCACGTGAAATTAGTGTCCAGTAAAATATAGAATCAGAGCTGTTTATACCATTTACCAAAGCAATATGCAATACCGTTCATTAAAGCAACCATCTCCAGATGATGCTCATGATATAACTAACTTCTAACGCTAGAATATTAGAATTTCCTTAAATATAAGGAATAACTTTTAGGTGTTTCGTCTGTCATTAACTTGTATTCGATAAAAAAGATTATTATGGCATGCTATGTCGAGTCCAGTGGCATAACTAATTTTGCACTCACTGCCGGCCATTTCGGACTCATCCTTAGATCATGCAAGTATTATTGTTCACGTAAGTAAATATTAACAGGAGTATAGGGCTTCGACTCAATTGACGGCAATGGACCTTAGTCATCCGTGCCTTACTTTTATAAATATAACGGGAAAACTATGCATGCTTCTGTTAAAACGAGATAAACATAATTTTTGCGACCACTTATACTATAGAAAACTGCATACATTGCGCGCGTTTAAAAATAATTAGATACATCGTAGGAGTATTATTTGAATTTATTTAAGCAGGTAGAAAAACATTGAGGTACATACATAAAACAAGTAATCTTTAAGACCAATAAGTCAAGACCAAGGCGTCCTCAACCATAATGAAAATGAAGTAGTACGATTCTAATTAGTACCTCTCCTATCTAATCCCCTTTTACTGGTCACCAGAAGATCTGCCTTACCACCGTATCACCATTCTATCAGTGGCCTTTATATTCTCGAAACATAGAAAAAGCTCTTGAACTCTTTTTAAATTGCCAAACGGGATAAACATAATTAATTATAATAATTATTCCACAGCACCTAATATCATCAGAATCATCAATTCCACTCCGTGAATAGCTGCAAAAGGTGGAACCGAAAGCATTAACTACTCACCGCTGTCGGCATGCCTATCATCTAATTAGAAGGTTTTGCACCTTCTTACCTATCTGTCTAATAATACAAAGACCGCAACTACAGTTTGAATTAAAAATCAAGAAGCCATGCTTCACCACTTTAAGAGAAGTCAGGCAGTACAGCTAGTCAGAACTAACGTCCTCAGCCAATTTGACTTTGTAATCAGCTACGCAGGTTACGCGCTCTATACGCATAAGAAGTACTCGTGTGTATCACGAACATCGTATTAACGCGCTGTATTTGCATTTACGACTAACTTGTATGGCGTTCATTAGATTTCTCATTAATATTGTTCACATTGATGTGTTTAATAAGAATACTTCTGTAGGCGATATTAGTGTATTTTTGTTGACCCCTAAGTTGTATAAACTGCCTAGTACAATTATTGCAGTGATAACATGTCACGTTGTTGATGTTGGTTTAAGCTTTGATACACATTCAATTTGTAACAAACCCATATGTTAAAAACAGTCAAGTAACCATTTTAGATTTCGAAAAAACCGCCTACAGTTACTTTATGACTCTACACGTAAACTAAAACGCAAGGAAACTCGTATTATATGTTGTACATTGGGTTACAACCAATATTACAAAGTAGGTAATATCTAGAAGTCAATAAATCTCTTGACTAACTTCCATTTTTTGTAATTCTACCTTCTGCAATAAAACTCTATTACAGAAGTTGAAATTACCGAATTTTGAAGTTAGCATTGAAGTGGGGATGCCACTTTTTAATTACCATTTCTACAAAAGTAATTTATTTTAAATATGAGGTAGGTATTACTACAAGATATAACCTTATTTTCACTGTTCCAAATAAGATTTACTCTGATAATGTTCTTTTGATTAATATGTACCTACATGTAGCAAAATAAATGTTTAAATAATTATGCAGAATAAATAATTATCTTGCATAATGCATAGTTGTGTATAGTGCTTTTACAATCGTTTATCTTTATAAAAAGAAATGGACACGTAACCTAACATTCAGTAGTCTGTAGTACTCGTATTCAGCAAATACGAAATAATTGCCAACAAAAGTACGCTTGAACAAATTGTTCTTACTTAAATAACTCAATCTTTTTTCCACAGATACATGCTCCCTACCGCGCTCGTCCGTTTTGGACTAATAGCGTCAGGTACAGCTTACTTACATGACCATAAAACTTTAACTGCTGTATCAACTAATGCTGCTTTTCTCGACCTGTTATGTTTCACATACATACACGCTTTTGCTAATCTTGTGTACCAATTAAAAGCAGTCTGAATTAGGTTAGTGATGATAACAACATATAATATGATTATTAAATATATAAAATATGTTTAGATATATTCGACTATATTACTACGAGTACATTATACAACAACAAAAAAACTATTTTTCGAAATAGGGCCTAACGGGATCCTCGTCTAAGTTTGAGCTTTCTGGCTAGTAAGCCAAGAAGCTAAAACCAAGCTTGTGGAAGGCGATGTGCTTAGGGGACCAGTAATGTAAAGTGTTGCTACGGTGTTCAATACCATTACCGTTGATTACCGGATCCCGATCTTCGTCTAAATTTGGGCTTTCTGGCTAGTAAGCCAAGAAGCTAAACCAAGCTTGTGGAAGGCAATGTGCTCAGGGGGCCAGTAATGTAAAGTTTTGGTACGGTGTTCGATACCATTACCGTTGATTACCATCGGGCGAACCGTCTGCTAATAACTAAACTTAAAGTTTTGACATTATTTCTGTCATCATACTTAAATAGTCACATTTAAGTCACATTTCGGTATCCTACACATCAACTTTATTCGGATGTTCCCGTGCTTACAGTAAGACAGCTATTTGTGCAACAAGTAGTTCTTAAGAAACACTTAACGTTACCATATGACCCAAGCATATATAGTAAAAAACGACGTTCAGATAGAGTTTGTCCCCCGAAACGACACAAAACCACACTGGCCAAACGATCTAATACAGTCATTACTGGTCATCTCTATAATAAAATTAAGAAAACCATACACATTTACCCATTAAATTACTGTCAGTGCAAAATAAAACTAAAACTTGGCTCCAAACACAATCCTACATAAACACAGACAATCTTTTGAACTCGATATCGTAATATAATAGCTCACATCTAACACGAAATGTCTCGACGCATCTTTCATACTTTAAATTAGTTTAAACCAAAAAATCGGAAATATCAAAAACTTGCATAAGTCACGCATACACACAACAATCTATCACAGCATACACACACATAATAAATTACACACATTCACACACCTCTTATTTCGCATTTTTATTAAAATTTTCATTTTTTTTATTACTATTTTTAATCTGGTTCCCATAGAAATAGGCATGCCTGGTTTGGGGATTCAGTAAATTCAAAATCCAATATAATATAGCACTGGTATATTTTTGTCCGCTGTAAATTTTGCTGTTTGGGATTATCCTTAACATTCCTGTAACACAGTTTACAACTAGCACGGGAGTGGAAGGGGTTAGCCTTGATGGCTGTTGCAGGTAGACCTAGATTTAACTACTTAGTGGATTTATGTATTTCTTGATTTGATTTTAGTCAATTAAGATTATTATTATTATTTAAGCAATGTACAATAAAATTACGATATTTATACAAAATATTAATTTTTCAAGATTTATTTAGGACCAAAAATATTATAGGTAATTTTATCCTCTAAAAAAGCCTTGTCACATGGGAAACAGACATCTAAACAACGGACTCTAAGAACACCGAAATCTAAATGGATTCAACAGAAAGTTGACCTGTTTCTAACGAAATTCCTGTTTACACTTTCCATATTAATCATCAGGAAATTGGCTAAAACAGTGTATAATAAGCATTGATATTAAATCTGCCTCGTGCTGGTAATTAACCGTCCACGTTCGGAAGCTCGACTTTCATACCAGCGCATTAACCAGTTACCTACAGCTACTTTTTGTCGTGTTATCCGGTGAGGTGTAATAATCATAGGTGTGTGCGTTGATGGACATTTCCGCTCAGTTTATGGTGAGGCCGCGTTTTTGAAGCGACAGCGGTTGGTCCACAACTCTAGATGTAGGTACAAGGTGTTGAAGTTCTTGCGGTTTTTTTGTGTGGTAATGTAAACGATATTGTTTTAATTAAACTTAGAATACTGTGTGGCTAGAATAGCCCAGCTAGTATAATAAATAAATATAATTTACTAAACTCTTATCAGTAACACGAAACACTTCAAAATATACATCGACACCCGTTTTCCGAAAGGCTAATCAATGACTAACGTTAAGTTATATAATTTGGCTGTTGCTGATTCTTTTAGTCAATCACGGTAGCTGCCATGCGATTAACGATCTATTACCAAAGTTTCTAGGGAACTAGTGTTAGGACCGAACTCAGATTTCTGTAGTTAATTAACCGAGTATCTCCGTAATGTGGCAAATGTGCAATCATATATGTACATAATTATATTTGTGGGTACAAATATTCATTATATCCACCAATTCTCTTGTATATATAATAAAGCCTAAAATCCAAAACTAGGCAAAATATTTAACAGTTTAGGCTAAGGAATTTAGGCCATTCTAAGAAATTTCCAGATCGATAGTCGCGATTGCCTTTCCGCTTGCGCCTCTAGACTAACAAAGTAGTCAGTCAAGATGTCTTCAAGTGTTACATTCTTCGGGTCGAAGAGAAATTATAAAGAGTATGAACTTATAATTAATCTACCAACCACATACCGAATCAATCTCGTTAACTACGTTTTTAAATTAATATTGGCCGAATATGATGATAGACGCAGTGTTTTGCTACTCGAATAAAAATTTAATTATTTTTATAATGGTGTAACGATATATGAACGTGTGTAATTTAATGTATGGGGCTTGTAGATAAGTGGCTACTGCGTGTGTCGAACAAGCTTGCTCTTCGTGACCCCGCCGAGCTTCAAGGAACACGTTAAACTGTCGATTCCGGCGCGACACTGTGACCTATGTAGATCTATTGTGACGCTGCTTCATAGATACACCAAGTTTCTAAACATGTAATATAATTCTACGATTACCACACACGCAAGCGTAGCTGCTAAGTTAAGTCTCAGGGTCGGTTTTCAGATCGAGTAAGATATTAGGAACTATATACGAAAAAAAGGAAAGACACACAATTGTTTGTGTACAACGAATAAATAAATGCACAATAATAATAATAAACTCAAAAACAGAACTGTCTCCGCGTAGTCCAATGGGACTAAGATCAGTGTAACATGGCAGGAATATCTAGTGCTGGATTGGACTAATCAGATAATCGCAACATAAAGCAAATTGTAATCAGCAGCTGCTTCCTGTAGGCGGCAAAATATAGTCTTTTAACAATTATTAAGAATTTCGTTTGAATAATCTTTAATGAAATTAGTATTTTGCAGTAGTCAAGCTACTCGCAACAAAAAATAACTTATTTATCGAAACTTGTATAACGCTATGTGAAGCTAACAGTTGCTAAAGACTGAAATTAGTCACCAAACCAGATACCGTTATAACTTCTCATTAAACAATACGTTCTCGGCACCGAAACAAGAAAGGTTACCTTTATGATTGAAATACTAAAAGCATAACCAACGAACCAACCGCCGTAATTCAGCTGAATAATGGCTCTATTACTCCGCCTTGTTCTAAAATGGTTTACTATAAAGAACAATCAATGTAGTGACCTTATCATATGCCTTCCCAGTGAAGTAGGTATTACCGATATATGATAGTGTTGTAGAACGGTATAGCAACAGTTCGTATGACGGCAGAGTGACAGCGGGTGGGTCGCCGTCCGTCACGGGTCGCGTGCGCCGGGCGTGACACTGTCGCCGAGTGCTATACACCGTTTTCTCTTCTATTGCTGTGAGCGTTTCCATTATAGCAGTATTTTATTTTAAGCCACTAATATGATTTTTATATTATACAGTTACAGAAACTTATAGACACAAACTGTAACAGTTGGAGTAAGACAGACGCCTGTTGTCTGTAGTGGCAAGGCAACGACACTCCTTCTAATAATTCTGGAAATCTTATTTAATATGGTAACTTAACACAAGGTGATTTGGCTGCGATGTTATTAGGCTGACGATATTTACCCTGTGCCAAATCTAAGCGAGGTGGATAGATACCTTCCTATGAATTATTCCGCTTAATTTTATTTACGTATCTATTATTATCATAATATACTGTTTCAACATTATTTTATAATATATACATAAATTATTTACAAGACATATTAACTAAAGATAAAAATAAAACAACAAAATTAAAAAGCGTCATACTATTCCACCGCATCGTCGTCAATTGGCAACGTGCCCAGAAGACTGGCAGCATTGCCATGTTGAATGGCAATACTTATTCTTTGTGAAGCGTCGATCAGCCGCTTAGCTAGGTCTCTATAAACAGACCTAGCACTTGGACCCCATGGCCCCAGCAGCGTTTCGACACCAAACGGCTCAAATATGTACTCACCAATAAGGTTTTGATATTTGCGCCGTTTGAGCGTCTTTAGTCGTTTCTTTGCGTTTTTATAATTTTTACAGTTTTAACAGTTTGGGTTACAGATTACTAGCATTCTTGTTAACCACTTCAGCCAAGCTAAAATGCTTTTATTTTCACGTCATGTGCAATCTGTAGGGTGGTAGGTAGGATTTGAACACTTATCCATAGGCTACTGCCGCTATTACATATATTTACACTTTAACAGTAATGTTTAGCACCCACAAAAATGGGAAATGCCAAGCTCGATACCGCACTTCATGCTGTTGCTTCTCTCTATTCAATGTATGATATTCGAGCTCCAATCCTACCAATCAATTGGCAAATAAAAAATATATATTTCTATGACTCTCTCTCCAAACTCGGCTAACGGCCTACAGTGGATACTCTCTAAGTAGCAGTTACCTCGTTCACCCTGCGTAAACAAGGTGCAGAGGAAGTGGCAGAGATATGGGGGCGGGTCACCATATCACTGTGCTTGGTACAATACTACTGCAAACCTATCATTTGGCACGGTCTCTGCTCAAGACAATTGATTTCGGTTAAGTGACATATGGAAATTGTAGTGCCAGTTTGAGGTTATGTGAAATGATGTGTGGTCTTCTATAAAAATACTTACCTTACGAAGGTACCAGAATGCTAAGAGGCGTTTACGGCTATTTGCTATCGTTATGGTATATAAAAGTTTTAAGAAGAGGTTCTGTGAAATGTTAAAATGTGTCAAAATGTTAAAAAATCTCTCAATAATAGCACGGAATTGTGCCAAGCGATGAGTTCGTCCGCAATTTGTTGGTATCTAAAACCATAGGTGGCGAAAGGTAAGTGTTAATATACATCTGCGTACCGCGTTGTGGATATAGGCGTGACACTATGTATGTATTTTATTAAACGCTGACAAATCACATAATTATACACTTCTGGTGATCTTCTAATTTTGGTAAAAAAAGTAATATTAATCTCTATTTGATCGTACAAGGCACCTGGCAAGTCAACGGGATCGCACGCAAACCTTTCCATTACTGGGTTGAACACTGCCATGACATAAGGATGTATCATCGAGTAACTACAAGAAACAGCAATGAATTGCCGTAAATCTTAGAGTTCGAGAAAAAGGGTATCACGTGACCTTGAGGTCAGAGGTCAAAGGTCATAGTCATTTCGGGGTATATCGAATGGCGTTGACCGCGAGTCTCTAGCTCTTACGATTCTTGAGCTGAAAGTTGTATAACAGACAGACGGACAAAGCTGTTGTATAAGAGTTTTTTAGTTTTATATTTTCTTGTAGCAGTTCATACCCTATATAAACATTGGTCTACATTGCCTCATGATCTCAAACAATTATCATGGTTTTTTTTGATAAACAGGTATATTTATCAAAAAAATATCTAGTACAATAATAATACAATAATACGCAAGTTGTTGGAACGTCTACTCGGAATCCTAATCCTAATCCTAAGTAATATTATAAAAGCGAAAATGAGTTTGTTTGTTTGTTTGTTACCACTGAACCGATCATCCTGAAATTTTGCATATACGTTGACAGGTGTACAGAAATGGACATAGGCTACCATTCATTCCGAAAAAAATTACTGTTCCCGAGGAAAAAATAATAACGTTCTCATGATAATAGATGGCGCCATGTGTCTTTCAAATCATGATTGAATTATATTATTACAAGCAGAGTACAACCCGAATTGATTGTCAAATTCTAAATTAACGCGAGCCAAGCCGCGGGCAAAAGCTAGTATATAAAATAATGCTGTCTGATTTCATTCGCAATGCACTGATGAAAGCTCTACTAACAATACAAGTATGTTAATACACACGTTTCTAACCATCAATTTTAATGTGGCCATTTTATAGTAACTTTTTCCCGCCCAAAAGAGCAAGATGGCGTCATGGGAGAACGCGCATGCGCCGGAGCACGGGAGCATAAACCACAACCAGTAATAATGCACACAAACGTAGTAAATTAGGTACTACGCAACTTGATGTTTTCAATATTTAGAATCTTAGATTATTATTGATATACCTATTATAATTATATATATATATATATACGCTATCGTATCTAATCATTATCATTTTGCACGATAGAACAGAACAGCCAAAAGAAGTAATATTTTCAATTTAGAACATACAATGTACCTATGATATGTAGAATGTACAAAGTAAATAATTATCGTTAGACAGGTACAGCAACAGGACAGGTTACGATGAGGTAGTCAAATCAAATCAAATCATTTATTTGCAAACAAGTGTACATAAGTATTTTACTCGTAGGCTTATATTCTTTTACGTATGTATCTAATTGTTTTTAAAAGTAAATTAATATATCCCGGTGTTTCATCAATTAGATTCCGGTTTTGTTACAACCGAGGGGTCGAGCCACAGTCTTCTCCACATCTTTTCTAGTGAGACAAAATGTGGATATAATACAGGACCTGATACCAGTAGGTAGCAGCAGAGTCCTGTATTAATGAGTTTCAATCGCCAATAGCCAGACAAAAACACACATGTTGATGTAATTTTTGTGTTCAAACTGGGGCAGCATAACTGAAAAGCATCTTCGTCTACAGGAGAGCCAAAAAATTGTGTGTTGTATACTTGTAGTGCGTAGGATCACCAGGCTCTTTGAGAAGACGGTGTACGTTTTGCCAGTAGAGAAGCATGATCTCTGCGATGGCAGCACAGCGATTCCTTATTTTAAGGGTTCGCAACGTACGAACTTAAGCTCAATAGCTTAAATCTTTTTATATTAATTAATTAAAGAAATTTTAAGGATAGTCCGGAGATAGGAAATTGGCAGTATGTCACAATTCTGTTTCAAATAAACTCTTTGATCCTATGCTTGATCTCTCTCACTCCATTTGTGTTAAATGTTGGACTACGAGAATGAGAGAACAGAAAGTATACTTGTGTAACAAAATTTCACCTAGGCGGATGGCTAGTCTCCGTGAAGATTGACCCGCCATCACAGAATTCGGTTTTGAGGACATCATTATAGAAAAATACTTTAGAAGCTTGAAAACAACTGCAAGGGCTACAAGAAACCGCACTCCAAATAAAGTCATAAATTACGAACTAAGCAACACAAATACCGCATATCTGAACTCCATTCACAAAGCGATCAACATTGTTTTCAAAAATAACGCAGCAGACGGTATATTTGCAAACACACGGTAATCAGTGTGTTCTTGTTGTCCGCTTGAGAAAACCGGACGGTCGGCCGTTCTCACGAGGGAAGCGGCTTTCCATTGCTACCGACACTTTCGTCAAATAAAAGTAGGTATACTTTTACATTTCAGTTTTTATTACAAGTATAAAAACTGTGTAAGAACGTACATTTATATATTAAAGCAAGCTTTTTTCTATTGGGACAGTATATTACTTTACATTGCCACAAATAATAATATCTTATCTCTATTTGTAAATATATTAATAATTAAATGAAACATATTTCATACAACATACCGTAAACGTTTGTGGTAAACGATAATCGTATACTTACAGTGACACATAAATATAATTTTCTTCAATAATTTTTAATTTCTTTAATTATTTATGTTACCTACTTACAACGATGAAAGTACTGGATTCCTTTCATCGTTCTAAGTAACATAAACTTAAAACTTCATAAACTTAAATTAAAACATAAACTTCTATAGATACAGAAATTTATCACAATAAACTTGCAAGATCAGAGAAAAGATTTTACGATGGGCGGCTCAAATTACACTAAACTAGACTAAACTTGCCAATCAAATACACAAAGCCATACATTTTATCAGAAACAAAACCAAATGTCTCAACACTGTAAATGGAAAAGTGATCCGAGTAAACGGTAACGACCGACGAAATATTTTATATTACATTAAGAAGAATAAAATATTTTCACAACTTAATCTTAAATTAATTATTAATTATGTGTGTAAGCAATCAAACGTAAAGTAATAATAAATAATGTAATAAAATAAATACTAAATAATCATTAAATTAAATCAAGAAAATACACGAGGTGCAACGAAATAACTAGTTTAAATATACAAATCTTACATTAGTATGCGTCATGTAGAGTGATAATTGGGTTACGAATATGAATGGAAGACATTTACATAATCTCGTACTCAATGTTGTTATAGCTTCGGTGTAAGCAATTAAATAAGCGTATTTACTATCAGCACGAGGTCCACCTCGTGTTATATATTAGCACCGAGATATTGCTGGCATTTGACTTTCGGGCGCCTGCGTATCAGTTTTTTTTTAATTCATGGCTAATACATGTATAAAACTATAAACACGTAAACATATGTTTTGAATGTGTCGGTAACTCTATCCTCAACTTGTCTAAATAGTTTTTGGAAAATAACCATACGAAAATATTTTACTTAAAATTTATTTTTCTAAATTAAGCATGCAATTAAATTTTCATTGTACCTTTCGAAGAGAATAAAGAACAATAATAATAATAATCTTTATTAATCCAATAATAGGTACTGTCTGGTGTGTTTGTCTACCTTATTGTAAATTTATGTAATGGACAATGCTAGATTTTACACGAAACTGATAGAGTAAAACGACGGTTTCTGAACTAATGAGAACTATGTGACAGACATCAACGTCATCCTCAAAAACATTTGTGTAGCTATTTAGTTTATATTGTGTTATTATGTCCAAGTAAAGAAGAGACAATATCCAAATCAGTATATAAAATTCAACATAGCTTATCCCGTGGAACCCTTGAAACAATTTTATAATTACACAAGTCGGACTTAGTGGAAAACGCATATTTTTCTGTCCCTTGTGATATATGCATTTACGGTGTAATTGCTCGCCAGGACTGTGTTTTGTAAAAATCACAGTCTTCCCGGGGAACCGCATAGCTTTTCATTTCACAACGCTCTATAATTTGGAGAATTATACACCGTTCATTTTGCTATGGTTTATCTACGTGAAAATTGTTACTTGTGTTTAGTCTGTTGGTTCCTTACCACGTTCTTATTTATATATATATATATATATATATATATATATATATATATATATATATATACTAGTGACCCGCCCGGCTTCACTCGGGTAGTACAAATCCTTAACAAATTATACATCTAAACCTTCCGCATGAAAATCCGTTCATTCGTTTTTGAGTTTATTGCGAACGCGTTAGGGGACTTTGTTTTATAATATGTAGTGAAATAGACTACAGTTAAGGCAGACCCTTATACATAGATTCAGTCCAATATGTGTTTGAAAGTAGAGTTGTCTTTCTGTAATATAGGCCTATCTTCAGATTCACATAATATATAAAACTAATACACATACACACATTTCTACAACTGTTTTAAGTTCCCGCGTATTAGGGGTGAGCGTGATACCAGCCGCATGTCGAGACTTCGTGCTATTGAGAATTTTCTTACAATAAAATCATATAGGTAATACTATCCTCGAACTGTCAACCTCTCGAGACAATTCTTGTATCTTTACTAGATATTAAAAAGTACTTTGCGATTCTGTTACATATTTTCATACCAGGTTTGACGTAAAGCCAATACCATCGATATTTGGTAACCATCGATATTTGTTTTTTGGCTTAATTGGGGTATCCCAAATTAGCCAAAAAACTAATATCGATGGTATAATTTGAGCTAATTGTCATTTTTCTAAAAAAATACTAGAAAACTTAATTTCCACTCTAGTTTATTCTATAATAATTATAACCATTCCATATTTACAATAATTCCATAATCTAACCTAAACTAACCATTTTTTATAAATATGTATGCCTATAGTGCACTTTGTGTATTTTGTGTTGTAGTATCTTGTATCCTAACCGATGTACTCCCTATCGAAAAGCCAGGTGTAAGCCTCGTGGACTACTACTGCATATTATTCTTAGGGACGGACAAACTAATTCTAGATAAATCAACATTAGGTATATCACAGTTGTAGTTACCCTTAACTATTCGTTTGCTTTTTAAGCCGTAGACGTATGTCATTAAAATCAGTTTAGTGGACGGTAATTATTATTTACTTAATTACTTATACAATTACTATTCTAGATTATCATATAAAACTCAGTATAACGGTATTAATGGCAATCTTGTTGAAACGCAATAATAATTCAATTTGTAATTCGTTACAGTTAGTTGTTCCGGCGCGTGGTTCACTAATAAAGTGCGCCTGCGCACATGACACGACCGCTAGAACATCACTCATGACTTAACAATGATTGTTTAAATTGCTGACTAACTACCGTAGACAATAAGCCGAGGAAAGGTGGAAAGGAGATTGTTATTTTTATAACGTAAGCCACGCATACTCATTAACTTGGCGAGACTAGTGACGAATGTTTTTACTGTCATCGTCTATGCATTAGATCGCCATGGTCTGCTAGAGTTTCTTTAATTATGTTTAATTAGCTTCTGCCCACGGCTTCACATGTGTATATATGCCACGGTAAAACATACCGGGACAAAACGGTACTAAATAATGATGATGAGATCCAGGACATGACCTTACTGTATGCCAAATTTCATCAAAATCCGTTTAATGGTTTACACGTGCTGAAGTAACAAATATAACATAAACATTTATTTTTACAATCCTAACTAATATTATAAATGCGAAAGTGAGTGTGTTTGTTTGTTACGCTTTCACGCCTTAACTACTCAACCGATCAACATGAAATTTCGCATACACGTTGTCAGGGGTACAGAATAGGACATAGGGTACCTTTCATCCAAAAAAAAAACTGTTGCAAACCTAACCTAACCTAACCTACATTTACGCGAGCGAAGCCGCGGGTGAAAACTAGTATATAATATTTTAGTAAGAGTAGGCGCTACCTTGACTTTGTTTACATTTAAAAGATGCCTATATCGTTCCTAGACTTTTAGTTATCTCCATACTCTGTCCAGCGGTTCAGCCGTAACAAAGTAGCCATCTGACTGAGTTTGTAGTATCTATCAGAACGGATTATCAAGCTGACTTGTAGCAGCGATAGCCTAGTGGAAGCCCATAGGACTACTACAAAGAGACTCTGACTGTTGGAAGTTATGTGCGTATTAAATAGTTAATTCTCGCTTGCTTTAACAGTGAAGGAAAATATCGCCTTCATGTCTCTGAGAGTTCTCCATAACGCTCTCGAATACGTGTAAGTAAGTGTAAGTTTGCCAACCTGAACTGGGACCAGCTTGGTAGACTATGGTTTATTCCTTCTCACAATGAGAATAGGCCCATGCCCAGCAGTTAGACAATTTAAATACAGGGCTGGTATTATTATCTATTATTAAGGCGACTTACATTGACTAACTTAAACAAACATAGCATCACATGGTTATATTAAGCATAAGTTAAGCGGCAATGTACTTTTTACATACATATTTTACTTTATTTTCCTATTACTAAAATGGCCAGCATGCATATGCATGTGTTCTTACGGAATATACATAATTTGTATATCACGTCCCGGCGGGATATGGTACCATAGCATACGAACTCTTGCAATAACAAGGGTTAAACTCGGACGTTATTGGTTACGTCCACTAGCGTCCACTAGCGGGGTTGGTCCCGCTAAAATGAGAATATTGCGTGTTCATTTTGATAAAAAAATTTGCCTGATGTTTATAACGTTGACTACCATATTCGACGTACTTGTTGCTATCTACTAGTATTTGAATCAGTAATGGTACAAGAAAAATAAATACGTAGCTATGACTTCTAGGTCACACATTCAATTTATAGAAAAAAAGGCTTTTAGAATTCAGTATACCAGGCCTAACTACTTAATATTTCAATCTTGACTAACTGAAAAGAAACATGGCAACGAGATCCATTTATCAAGTGTATTCGTTTCGCTTGACAAACCCAAAATATCTCAATCCAACGGTGAATTGTGAACAATACTTCTTCATTCGACCATACGTCATCATTTAAACGGTAAAATTAAATTATTAAAGTAAGGAACCATCCAATGTATCATGTTCTGTCAAAATAAATGGTCCGCGACCGTATACAGACGTCAAAACGGTAATTCATCCAAGTGGCCGCTAGATGGAGTTGTTTTTAATAATGGTATTATTGATTTGTATCTAGATTGATTTTCCTGTTATTTTTGTACTTACTTGGACTTGCGAGAGCCAAGAATTAATGGTAGGTATGAAATTTGGATTGAAATCGATTTGTGCGAACCATTAATCATAATATTTCAACTACTGTTAAGCAACACAAACTCTACTCTACACAGAATTCTAAATAGAATAATTACTACTAGAGGCATAGAAAGATTTTTAAAAACCTACAAAAAATCAAATCTACAAATAACATAATGAGCACAAGTTTAATTCCTTTCATGTCCATCGGCCATTCATAACACCAACAAATAAAGTATTTTCATCTCAACCAGTATTCGAGACTTCCAATTGACATCAGGCAGGCCGTCCTCTTCAACTGCCTTCACAAACGCTGTCTGTGCATTTTTGGAAATCTGTTTTCCCTGTATGACTTTGACATTCAGGAGAACAAAAAAATTCAAGGTGTCCCATTTGGGAACTGTGAGACTTTGAACGATATCTTGTCCGGCTTTGAACGGTAATCGCCTAGTGTTCAAGCGCGTTGTGTCGACATATCCAAAGATGTTCGGGCGCTAACTGTTCACAGCAGGACTACTTCTGTCAACATTTCTTTTTAGAAACTTTATTATGTAAATTGTTTTCGTATTCAGCCATGTTCTATTTACCTTTGAGCACGGATGTTGTTGTGACTCTAAAAAAGACAGATCACTTACCATACATTATGTAGATCAAACCTCACATATTCTGATAAAAAGAATGCTGTACCATTAGAAAGCCCTGTTGTATCTCGTCAGCGACGTAACTATATAATTTATAATAACTATGCCTTACACTGCAATGGTCGCGGTCGTGTAATCTCATCAGCCAATCGTTTTAACACCTAACTGTACTATAACATGTACAGATTATTAAAAAAATTATGTTTTGCATGTTTAATACGCAAACTTTAATATTAAAGAATGATTAATTATCTTTATTTACACTAGGCAGGAATATACGATCGTTTTCTTTATTTAGCTTACCTTATGTTTGGATTAACGTTATCATAAAGTTTGTATCCCCATGTCGGCTATCGATATTTATTGCTGTAGTTAAATAATGAAATACTTAACATTTTTGATTGTTCTGATGGCGTGGCAGTAGCGAATACGATTGCTTTGCGTATGTGTGTGTTTTCTCAATGTGAGAAGGGTAAGGCCATGGTCTAATCTACAGATGATCACAGATTGGTAGACGCCACACAGGTGCGTGGCTGAGAGTTTTTTAGAGCTGAGAGTTTCCTTTAACGGCGAAGGAAAACATCGTAAACTTCTCTTCGAAGATTTCTTCGTCGTTAAAGCGTGCGATAATTAACTAATTAATCGTTTTGTTTTCCTGTCATTTTATAAAGACAACTCCCGCACTAGGAATAATTCCTGTGTCGCGGAGGCTTTAATAACATTCGAACAACGGACACAAAGAACACTCAGACTTGGAACAACCACTTGTGCATCACACAAAGGACATTGTCCACTTTTGGCCATCCGTGGACACGATGTTATGAAAAAAATAAATTCATGAATATTTTTTATTTATTTTTCGTTTATGTTATTTTAAAAATCTTTGTGTAATCTCAAAAAAAAAAAGAACATAGTTGAAAAAACATACATACAAAACATAGTGGGCCGTAGAAGAGTGGGTTGCTGCGGTCACATAATGACCATAATATGGTTTTTAGACTGGGCAAGTATTAAGAGCACATAAATCAACGTGCCCAGTTTCTTGATCATATTTAATTATTTTTTACTGATGTGAAGTATTTAATTGATATCATATTATTAGCTAAATGGCCTATCCACGATTGGCCAAAGTGTCTATAGAAAGTGGACAATCCCCTTTTTGTACCGTGTTGGATTCGAACCCATAACACTTGACGCAGTGGCACCGGCAAGGCGATCACTTAAACCACTACGCCATCCCTCATCCTTCGAAAACTCAAAGGTGCCTATGTTACCGAACTCGAGATCTGATCGTGGCAGTCCATTGGTCTTTCACTAGTTTACTAACTCTGCGTATATTACACTTGCGTAATTAAATTAAATATCTAATGAATTGTAGTTTATTTCTCTTTGTTGGTGCATAATTAAATAGGGTCAATAAAGGCACCGCTTTAATTTACACTATAAACAAGCCCGCTGATTAAACAAATCTAGAAAGCCTTTCCCTACGTTCGCTCTATTGTTGTAAACGTAGCTAGTTATATCATAAGCACGCACGATTTCAAAAAGTATAGCTTATTTTCTAAATAATAGGATAGTAAATTATTTACATACATACTCACGCCTCTGTATTCTTAAAGGAGTAAGTAGGGATGTATTAAATATGTACATTTGTCATAAGCTATATTATGTATTATAAACAGCGTGCAGGGAGAGCCTAATGCAGTCTACCAACCACATTTGCAAACTCCCTGCTGCTACTGAGAATTTTATAACAGAAAAGCTCAATAACACAATGTCCGACTCGAATACGAACTTAAAAAATCACCAACATTCTCACAATTGAGAGAAAACACATCAAACGCGAGAAATCATCATCGCCCTCACTATTAAGAGCAAACATAAGCTTACGCCAAACTTACGCGAAGCCAATAAGGTAGGTACCTCTAAATGACTTAACCATTAATAATTAGACCTACAGTAAGTCACCCTTGTCTAAGTCACGGCGGATGCGTGTACCCTCGACCACTACTTACACGCGGGTCGCTGAGCACGGAACTTGTAATTTTTGTCAACCGCCAATCATAGTAACGAAACTATATGTCCCGTGTGTCCCTCCTAATCTTTCTTTGAAACGATACAGTTTGTCTGTCTGTGTTTATTTGGTTTGTGCCGCATTCGCCCCTACATTACGTCCCACGTTCCAAAATGTTCCTCATTCGCCTCTCTTTTTTAATTATTCCCTTTTCGTCTTACATTTTTGAACATATGGTCATTAAAGTAAAACATGATTAAAAAAAAATTAGGGTGGTCTTTGGAGACTGGCGATAGAAGTGACAACTTTAATCCTTGATCATAATCACTTCTTTATAAACAAAAAAACTGGTCAAAATTTCGTTATTTTTTGCGTAGGGCACACCATTTATAATAACTGCTAACTTTCAAATTATTGCCGAGAAAATAATTGTAACTTACAACTTACAATCTTTTGACTGAATTTTTATTCACTATACAAGAATGAAATAGTTGTACATAAGGTTACGATGAAAGCGTATTTAATATGAAATAATTATTTCCGGAAACAAAATTGTATCTTGAATTACAATGTAATATTTATAATAGCACGCATAAACTATAATGATGATGGTGTATAACTAAATATACCATTTTATACTTTTAAACTGCAGTTGAATCGTAACTTACAATGTTTTTACACTTTTTAAAATCTGTACGCAAAGGAATTTAGACACAATTTATTTGTTACTCAAAACTGTCAAAAAGTTAGTTATGTACAATGTTATTCCTTACAGATGTCGATATGTGAAGTTTGCCAACCAGCACCGGGCCAGCGTAGTGGACTATGGCCATAACCCTTCTTACACTGAGAGGAGACCCATGCCCAGTAGTGGGACGGTTTATATACAGTGCTAATATTACTATACCTACTCCGTTAGATAGGACATAATCAGAATAAATCAAGAATAAATCTATATAAGGGCATAACCCTAATTATTTAACGCCATTTTTACAAAACCTACTTATTATTTGCAATTATTAAAACAAACCACACATTAAAACGGATCTTATATACCTACTTATAGCAACTTATAAACTACAAAACTACTGCTATGAAACATAGTGAATTCAATATAAATTATCACAAAAACTGACAGCTGAAGACATATAGAGTAATTTCAAGAAACAGTGGTTGTGGTGAAGTGGGCGATCAGTAACCATCAGTTAAGTTAAAAAATGCAGGCGGACCCGCTAGGCGCGCTTAGTTCGCGAGTAAAAACCAACCGCGTTGACCTGGCAGGCGATACAGTCGGGTGCGCATACTCAATCGTGACTGCCGACGTCAGAATTACGTGGATGTGGCAAATCGAAACGTAAAAATCTTTGATTATAAAAACACTTTGTGGGTCTGTGTGTCTGTCTGTTAGTGACAAGCATAGCTCCGGAACCACTGGACCGATTGACTTGTAACCAAAAGTGGACATGAGACCCAACTGTGGGCATCATGCCCAGCAGCAGGTACGATTGACTTGTAACTTGGTGTGCAGACACCTTGGAGTTTGAATATGGGCCCTGTGGATCAAAAGACCCCCGAGATATAGGGGTCACAAGGTCACATGAAAACGAAGAGGTTGAATCCTGGGTTTTTACACCCATCTCGTTTTAACTACGTAATATAAAGCACCCATATTTATTTACCTTTGTTTTACATTATTTAATCATTTTAAGAAAACTTACATCTATACCTAAGGTTAAAATTGAAAATGCTTGAACATTATATAGAAAACGACCAATTTTAAGATTTCACAATTCAAGTTAGAATTTCTTATGAACGTTCCATAATTAATAAGGTAGGTGTATATAGTTATTTTTTCGTGCCAATGATATATTTTAAGCGGATATCTTATATAGTAATAAATTATTCTAAGAAAGATAAACTATTTTATCTTCTATTGTAAGTTAGAACTAAACCACTTAGGTACTTGTTGCTGTTATGTTAATTGGATTTTGAACGAGTATTTTACAATTATTTTCTGATCGTTAATTATCTATGCATTAAAACCAAATAAGTTCGTTAGAATAGTTATCCGCTCTGGAACCTCCACTCCGGCTTATTGGTCGTTACGCACGAATTGTGCGATACGACAAATTTTAAAAATAATATATTTTAGATGTCAATTCGCATGTCTTCTTTTAAAATCAGTTTGTTTCGCACTGAAATTATAATATGGATGTGTGAGAACCGACACTTAAAAAAATATTATTTTCAAAAAGTGTCGTTTCGCATAGTTCGTCCCAAACGACCTTGGAAATAAGGCTTTGGTCCGAGACAGCACAAATACTAAAACTGAAATATATACACAACATATACCGCATCCAAATAGGTATATTCAAAGTTCTTAGACGGCATCTAATGAGCGGTCTTGTAATAAAGGCAAAGATGTGTAATTGGTCGGCGGGCACGCGCGTGCCACGCGCTGCGCCCGCGCCGACGCGCCTCACCTATCGCGATCCCACTTTTTACTTTACCCGCTTTTTCTCTCTCCCGGAACAATTCATATTGAACTCATGTAAAAGTTCATGTTAATATGAAAGTTTTTATTCAACGTGCTTTATGATTACGGAAGTCGCTTAATTATTCTTTTAAAAGGTTGAGGGCATTAAATGAATGGTATTCATTACAATATACAATTATTGTTGATTGCTACCACCCACAGTTTCGCCTACATAATACAAATAAGTATCATAAGCAAAACAGTGGCTTCAAATATAGCGTGATTATTATTTATTTTAGTTATGTTACTGCCGAAATAAATTCACATTGCCTTTGAATTGAATGTCAAAAAAATCACTCATCCCTTTATTCATTTATTTAATTTACTATGACTTCTAAATTCTAAAATCCCTTCTGCCTACTCAAAACATGGTTATGTGACAGAATCACGAAACTACACGAAAAACAGTGGGCAGAAATAAAGGAATGTAGACAGACAAAGGAAGCACTCCCATCCTTAGGCAAAATCTGTCGCGCAAACTCCTACGTACCACAAGAAAAACCTACGCCACCTAGTGGGTATAATAACAGGCCACTACTCACTCAACAAACACCTATTTAACATCGGCATCACTGACAGTCCCCTATGTAGAGGCTGCATGGAGACCGAGGAGACACCGGCTCACGTGCTCCTACACTGCAAAAGTGTGAGCAACGAACGGAGGAAACTTCTGAACAGTCCAGATACGATGTAAGAGGTGCTGCGCAACACCGGTCCCCTATTGTCTTTCTGGACCGAGCTGAGGTGGTATGTGTAACCGAACAAATTTTTGCGTCAGTTACTTACGCACAATGGCCCAATTGTGGGGTTAAGTGCGGATAACACATGTCCAACTAACTAACTAACTAACAAACCTTAACTAATATTATAAAATATACTGATGTCAGTTTGTTTGTTACGCTTTCACGCCTTAACTACTCGACAGAAACAAATAATAATAATCTTTATTTGCTAAAAACACGGTTACAAAGATGTTTAAATAATAAAATAAGCACAGCATGTCTCACCGTGTGAACGAAATTAATATTTAAAATTAACAATATGTGAATATTAGATAACATTAAGATAACAATAATACTGTATGAAATAAAATAAATATTGTCCTTAATTAATTAGCATCGTCAATTTATGTCATGAATTAAATTACATTGAATAAGGAATTATAAAATTGTATAAAATTATAATTAAAACATATAATATGATTATGAAATTACGCATACACGTACAGGAAAGGTCATAGAGTACTTTTCATTGAGAAAAACGTATTATTGCCGAGGGGTAGCTAGTTATAAATAAATAATTATTAAGTAACAAAATACTTGACCGCTGTAATAATTGAAGAAAGGCGTCTGGCAAGAGAAATCTGACGATACCTGATTTATTAAAACTTCAGCTATTTAGACTACACAAAGAGATCCAGAAATATAATAATATATACATACTAACTATCTATAACAATATACTCCCACTGAATACAAATCAAATAGGTACTAATATTAATTCATGAGGACTGATGAAGTGATGATCCAATAATGTACTAGTATATTTGTTAGAGGATAAATATTAATTAATTACCTAGCTTCTACCCGTGTCTACCCGCGTGTAACACTAAAAATTGGGTTTTAGGGCCACTTGCACGAAAACTCACAAAATACGTTTAGCACTAAATAGATTTAAAACATCGTAGCATCTCAGTCACCTTCACACGAATGACTGCGACAGCACGATGTTTTAAGTCTATTTAGTGCAAGTGGCCCTAAGGCTACCTGTGTGCTAAATTTCATCCATATCCATTCAGCGGTTTACGCCTGAATGAGATACAAATATCTAAATTTCTACATAAACTTTCACATTTATAATATTAGTAGAATTTCAATAAGATGTATCTAAATCTTTTGTTCGACCAAACGCGTTAGTCTTAACGATCGTGACCTCAACTTGTCAGAAATAAACAGTAAGATACCAATTCTAAGCTGGTATAATTTTAATTAATTCCCCGTTATCTCGTTCGAATAAATAATACAGAGAGAACAATAACTGGTCCAAGGGGATAGGCTAGTACTGTTAAGGATGCTGCCAACTTGATACTGTAAAGTGCTTTGTACATTGTAATGTAAAGAACAAGTGCATCGTGTAGTACAAGGATATTACAGAAAAAAAGCAGATATGGGGATACCGTTGCTATAGCGGCGTCGTTTTTTAATTGTTTTCAAAACAACATCGATTCTACAAAATTCCTTACGACAGTGACAGTAATTCGAATAATAACTATTTGTATTACGTAATCCTAACTAATATTATAAAAGCGAAAATCAGTTTGTTTGTTTATTACCTTTTCACGCCTAAACCACTAAACCGATCATCCTGAAATTTTGCATATACGTTGTCAGGTATACAGAAACGGACATAGGCTACCTTTCATCTCGAAAAAAATTACTGTTCCCAAGGAAAACAACAATAACGTTCTTATGATAATAGATGGCGCCACGTGTCTTTGGAATCATGATTGAATTATATTATTACAAGCATAGTACAACCCGAATTGATTGTCAAATTCTAAATTAACGCGAGCGAAGCCGCGGGCAAAAGCTAGTATAATATAATACTCTCCCCACTGGTCTTTTCTCGCAGAGATGTACGGGTAAATGGCAAACTCACACGTTAAAAAAGTACAAATACTTTGACGTCTAAAATGTGCAAAAATATAGAATCTAAAACGTGAGTGGCAATCATTCACTCTCCGCGTCGCGGTCGTTGCCAATAATTTGTTGATAGTATAAAGGAGACCCTCGCGGGGGAAACATCATCCTCTCACAGGAATCCATTGTAATTGTTAACACTACACTACTGCACCTGGTTATAAAAAGTAACAGAAGGCCACATCTTTTACATTTCTTCTCTTTTATAGCATATTTAATTCCTTTGCGTAGGATTGACAACGCGTGTGTGAAATTCCTAGCTATGATATAGTAGCTATGATATATTATGATAGGCTACGGTTATCACTTACCTATCATTCGAATGCTTGTTTACCGACTTGGTGCTGGTTAGTAAAAAAATTCGTCAATATAGCGGCAAACTTCATGGACACCCAGACTTGTAACAACTATTTGAAATCCAAACATCTCTGTCGGGACTAATATTAATTATACATCTAAGGAGATGGAACTAAGCCATAACATTCGATGCTCTTACTGTGGTAGTGCGACTGCTTTAAAACTGCGCATCCCATGCAGCCACAGTAGGCACATGTAATTAATTATTTATTGCATATTCTTGTGAATAATTAAATTATTGTTATTATTGGAGTCAGTGTCAGCCAAGGTAGGTTTGTAACTAATTAAACATGAGATGTCTCACTATAATCATAACATAACATTGGCATGCACAACTATTACTACAGGATCACATACATTGTATACAGAGAAATGATATCACTGAAATGTCTATAGAATATGTTGTTGAATTATGTGCGACTGAATAAAAATCTGTTATTAATCATTATATACTAGAATAGAAGAGAGGAAGAAGTATTTTATAAGCAACTAAAACGCATTCTAACGCATGTCAGCAAAAAATATTCAAAGTTGAACATAATTATCGGTGGAGATTTCAACATCAATATATTATCAGATAGCCTTAAAACAAACGATTTTTTAAATTTAATGCAAGAATATAAATTCATGCAACATGTAAAAACTGCAACACGTATTACCCCGTCCTCCGCAACATGTCTAGATTTAATATTTACTAATTTTGAATATAAAGATATGTTCGCGACCGTAGAAGAACAAGGATTTTCAGACCACAACAGTACTATTTTACATCTAAACCTTCTACAGCAAATAAGCCACACGACATGGTACACTAAGAAAAGGCTTTACAATAACGTAAACATATTAAAATTCAAATATAAATTACAAGAAATAAACTGGAACGATATTATTAAACCCGAACAAAATATCAACACAAATTACAAAGCATTTAATGATACTCTTATAAATATTTTAAATCAACATATACCTTTAAGAAAAATCAAATAAAAACCAAATTTAAAAAAATGCTGGTTAACTGTAGGAATAAAAAACTCATGCAAAAATAAAAGGTTATTAAAAATACTCACTACTAAAACTAAAAATCCAATTTTAACAAAATACTACAAACACTACGAAAAAATATTAAAGAGAACTATAATAACAGCTAAAAAAACTACATTATAAACATTTAATGGCAAATTCAAGCAACAAATCTAAAACAATGTGGAGTATTATTAACGAACGAACTAATAAAAAAATAAAATATGACCTGGGAAACCTAACATTACAAATGGGCGACAGGTTAACCTCAGAGCCCAAGACAGTAGCCAATACCTTTAACAACTTCTTTGCTTCAATAGGCCAAACTTGTAAGAGCTCACTGCGTAACAAACCATCTCCTGTACTATCCAAGACAAACAACTCGATTTATCTTAGTCCAGTAGAGCCCTATGAGGTAAATACAATAATAATAAACTTAAAAAACAAAAAAGCCATGGTATAGACGAACTCCCTCCCATTTTACTGCGAAAATGTGCGGACGAACTAACTCTACCATTTTATAATTTATTAAATCAATCTTTTGAAGAAGGTGTTTTTCCTGACCTGTTAAAAAAATCACTTATAAAACCAATCCATAAGAAAAATGTAAAAACCGACCCTAGTAATTATCGCCCTATTGCCCTTTTACCTACTGCTTCAAAAATATTTGAGAAAGCTATGTGTAACCGCGTGTACAAGTTTTGTGAAAAGTACAATATTCTCAATGATTGTCAAAATGGGTTCCGACAAAACCGTTCTACCATATTGGCAGTTTACAAATATATTCAAGAAGCCCTAAATATTATCAACTCAAAAAAGTACGCAATTGGTTTGCTACTAGATATGACCAAAGCCTACGACAAAGTACAGTTCGAAATATTACTAGACAAACTGCACAACGTAGGAATTCGTGGCAAATGTCATGACTGGTTTGTATCCTATTTACAAAACAGGGAACAGTTGGTAGAAATAGAACATTACAACCATAACACAAAAAATATAGAACTAATATTGTCTGATAGCAAAGCGATCAATGCCTCAATTCCGCAAGGAAGCGTCATAGGATGTCTCCTATTCATTATATACATCAATGACCTTCCAAATAACATCAACGAACCATGTGTTCTATTCGCGGACGATATTGCCATACTTACCTCCTGTAATACAAATATTAATCTAAACGAAAAATTAAACACCATACTAAACTCTACGTCAAATTGGATGATAGCAAACAATCTTGAAATAAATTTCAACAAAACTAAAATAATAACATTTTACCCCCGCCAAAAAACACCGATAAATATAGACTTTTCTTACAATGGACACAAATTAGAAGTCGTAAATAATTTCACCCTATTAGGCCTAGACATAGACTCGCACATCAACTGGAAGTCGCATATTAAAAGAATAAGCGCCAAATTGTCTAAATTTTCATACGCTCTCCGTGAGATAAAAAAGACAACAGACCTAAAAACAGCGTTAGCCACATACTACGCGTATGCCTATGCTTGGTTAAAATATGGGATCATCTTATGGGGAAATAGTACAGATGCACCCACATTATTTACACTTCAGAAAAAACTAATAAGAATAATTGTAAACATCGATGAAACAGATAGTTGTAAGCCTCACTTTCAAACACTAAAAACCTTTACCTTGCCTAGTTTATATGTATTTGAAATATGTAAATTTGTCCGCAAATACTCAGATTTCTATACTAAAAGGGAAGACATACAAACGAAAATTACATTAAGGCACAGAAACAGACTTAACCTACCTAGTTCGCGACTAAACATGCACTCGACTAGTACATTTGTAATGTCTATAAAAATATATAATAAATTACCAGGTACCATAAGAAGCGAAAATAAATACAACAGCTTCATTAATAAACTAAGACAATTTCTCCTCAACAAAAGCTATTACAACATAAATGAATATCTAAATGACAAACTTTAATTACAAACTAATTTAATATACCTCCAATAATTTAAAACATAGTTTTTAAATAAATTCATATTATTATTAGATATATAAATATAAATAAAAAATAAACAAATTGAAAATAGAATTTAGGTACCTACTTAAATTTTTGATTACTTATTTCCATTTAATTAATTTTAATTTATTTATTGCTGCAATATTTTAAAAATTATACCAGTGGCTTCCTCCTTTCTTCTCTTCTATCTATGTTGCCGTGCCCGACAGGGTCCATATTTGGTCTATTGTATTATTTCTTGTAACAACATGTAATTACATATGGAGAGCAATAAAGCATTGAAATTGAAATTGAAATTGAACTACACACATAGACGCAGCACGCGGCGCGGGCGGCTGACACCGACTCCAAAAATAACAATAATTTAATTATTCACAAGAATATGCAATTATTTATTAACTTTTTGGTGCATTTTAAGTTTTAGAATATTCTTATTTGAAGTCGGTTTCCTTTTTTGTTAATTTTTTTTTTATTTGTGACAATCATGCGTAATATAAAAAGTCGAACATAGAAGTGCACATGTTTTCATCAATCGTGTTATACGTGTGTGCGCAACAACCTTGACCATACAGACAAGGGATAGCAGAATTGTATTCGAATATATTTCGATTGCAATTATACGCATCACTAGTACGGATCGGTCGCCGTGCTATTTGCCACTGTGTAGGTGCACAACTAATAACATGTATTCTTATTGCAATGTTAAACGAGCGTAGCATATTATTATAAAAATATTACACGTCTCACCAGTTACGAGCTGCAAACACCATAAATAAATCAGTACAACCAACAAAGGAGGTAACAATACAATAATTATGACGTCATAACACTCTTCGGTGCAAAGGTTGTTAGTGCATGTAACCTGCGCACGCGCCGCTCCGCTGCCTTTACAATGAATGTGTTTTATTACACTACTTTATTATTTGCTTTATTAAGTCAGTGAATACATCAATTATAACAATAACAAGTTAAAGATGTAATACATCATGCTTTTATCTCACTGAAGGTTTAAGCAGAGGTGTAAAACACCCACATTACGCTAATTATGTTTGCGTCCTACGTTATACGAGAATAGATCATAGAACTTAAGAATTGTATGGAAACTGGAAACGGAATCAAACCTAATACCTGACGATCAGCTGTTTTTTTAGGTATATGCACTTACACTTCGACAGTCGATTTTCAACTTGATCCGAAATTACAATACGCTCAGGTCAGTTCTAACTAATTTGTAGCATAATTGAAAATAAAACTTTTTTACAGGTAGGTACACAATTTTTCCGCGGTTAATATTGGAAAACATTTCTACTGTAACTATTTTAAAATGGTGAAACTAATTAAATTTATATTCATACTATCACAATAAAAGAAAAAAAAATAATACGATCTTTTTTGTCATTAATAAATAAATTATTAAGCTAGCTGTATTTAACATTGTCTGTGTTAAAATAGCCTGTGTTAAGAGGCGCTGCTAAACATTAAAATAATTAATCAGAGAACGTAAAAATAAATGTAGCAAAATATATTTGAATCGATTGTATAGAATACGTTGTAACGTATAAGAAATAGATAGGCGTATTCATTGCGCGCCGAGTGTTGGTCCATAAACCATATATTCAATTATCATGAGCATTCCCTTCACACTCGGTAATTGGTGGAGGCTTCAACACTTACGATACAGCTAGGGTGCATATGAGATCCAAGTTTGCAGTAAATCTTTTCTATAGGTGTATTTTTAAAAGGCATGGTACTTGATACAAATATGTAGGTATTCTATTTTTTATAGGCCAGCTGTATGGATCTTACAACTAAAGAGTGTTCCCCGCAAATAAATATTTTTATTCTTATAAAAATATGTTATTTAAACCCTTGTGAAATTATATAGGTACAGAAAATCTCTAATTGATCAAGTTTAAATGTCAAAATCAAACTTATGTCAACATTTTGCTCAATGGCTGTTGTTAATTCAGTTCCCGAAGCCTCGCAACTGAGAAGCCCCCCTCGCGACGGTTAAATAATAGTGTTAGACTGCTGTTAAAAACCTGGTGTTAGTGTAGCAGCAATATGATTTACTCAACGTTAACGTCAAAGTCTTTAAAAATATGATATAGGTACATTTACGATTTTAAATATTTAAGAATTTCTTTCTTTTTCTCTTTATTACAAGACAAGTCCCGCTTTAAGAATATTTCCTGTCTCACGGAAAACTTTACAAACATTCAAACAACAGACACAAAATTAACACCCAGACACGAAACACCTATTTGTGGATAACACAAATTTATGTCTCATGTGCGGACCAGTTCCACGGCCACCCACTTAAACCACTGTGCCATCTATGCGATGCATTTAAATCGAACATTTACACGTTTCTCCCGTAGTAGATATTGCATGGTCACCATGTCCGAATAACTCTTGAATTATAATGACCATTGGTCAACAAATGCACACTCTAACCCGACTTTCTTGAAAACGGTACATGCTCAGTGTATTATTATAATACAGGTCGATTATTATAGTACAATAACAATATAATTATTGATTATAATTGCACATTAAATTTAAGATCACGTAAACATGGTTCATTGAAATAGATTGAGCACACTTAACTTTGGTGAATACGCTTTCTGCAGTGTAAGAAAATAAAGATAGTGACTTGGCGATACTGCGTAATTATATGAGACGTATTCTGGATATATATGTGTATTCGGAATGTCTTATATAATTACGCAGAAACGCCACGTACAATTTAAGCGTATACCGTATATGTATATATCTAAGCAATACGTTCAAGTTTTTGCAAAGGTTTAAGTAAGATAGCATAATACCTACATATTATTATGACAGAAGGTGACCAAGGCGTTTGTCGTCTATTAGGTCGAATTCATACTGCTACTGAACATCGTCTTATGTACTAATCTACAATACACTTTGTACCCAAAAATTCAAGTTTAACAATAAGCGTGAACTCTCCTTATTCTATAAAAGCAACCAACCGCAGCGCTTATTTTGATTTACGTATAACTAGATTATGCCCGCGGTTTAGCTCATGTTAATGTAGGTTAAGTTACATCAGATTAGAAACAGTACTTTTTTCTGGATGAATATCGCCCATATCGCCAGTTGTTGCTGACATACATATATATGAAGGACTGTCACAGATCCCGAGAAAAGCCAGCCATAGTCGAGCGCCAGCCTGCTATACTGCCTTATGTAAGGGGTGTCACTGACAAGATTGGCTACATCTTGAAGCGAGCTTCAATCAACACATACTTCAAGCCGCCAACGAAGATAAGTCAATTTCTACCATCCGTCAAGTGTTAACTACCTTTACAAGATGCAGATGATTAAAAGCAAGATGATTAAATTATTTTCGGATACTTTGAAACAACTACAATAGAAAATTAAGACTACTTGTCTCAATTTTCTAGTGTAGTTGTTTATCTTAGTCTCCCCGTGACTATGGCTGCTGAAAAGCAACCGAAACGTCGGGGAAAGTGTAAACTTAAATATAAATAGTTTTAATAATTTAATTAGCTTAAGAATTAATAAAGTTCAATAGTAGTAGTAGTGTAACAGTTTCTACACTATGTAATACAGTGTTAATAAACAATCAATAAATAACATTCGCGTCAACATAAGACAATAATTATTATGCCTTATGTCCTTTTTAGAGTTCGAAAAACTCAACAGCTCTGTCCGTCTGTCTGTTACACAACTTTCAACTCAAGAACTGTAAGAGCTAGAGACTCGCGGTTAACGCCATTCGACTCAGCATAGTCGATATACCCCGAAATGTCTATGACCTTTGACCTCTGACCTGAAGGTCACGTGATATGTACCATTTTTCGAACTTTAAGATTTACGGCAATTCATTGCCGTTTCTCACTTGCTAGTTTTCCTGACAACGTGTAAACAAATTTCATGATACTCGGTCAATTAGCTAAGGCGTGAAAGCGTAACAAACAAACTAACAAACACACATTTACCTTTATAGTATTAGTTAGGATTATAACATACTAGTTTTCACCCGCGGCTTCGCTCGCGTAAATGTAGGTTAGGTTAGGTTTGCAACAGTTATTTTTTCTGGATGAAAGGTACCCTATGTTCTATTCTGTACCCCTGACAACGTGTATGCAAAATTTCATGTTGATCGGTTTAGTAGTTAAGGCGTGAAAGCGTAACAAACAAACAAACAAACAAACTCATTTTCGCATTTATAATATTAGTTAGGATTTCCACAATAATATACTTAATAGAATACACGAAAAATAGCTCGGAGTAGATTTACAATATAACGATATTAATAGGATATAGATATTAATAATCTCACTAATCACACAATATATTCTACCTAGCACCTATTACCTACCTATATAGTTCATATGAGTCTGTCAGGGAGGCTGCTGTCAATTAATATTGGCCTTCACATATTAGGAGTAGTGATTTGTTGACGATTAGGCGTTGTTTTCTCATCAAAACCGGCCTTGTTATATATTACTGACAGAATCAAACACCAAGCGTGTTATTCACAACAAACATGTGAGACTGCCTCGGGCTTCTGCTTTACGTACAGAATTTATAGCTCGGTTCATTCAACATACAACCGTACTCTTACCTCTAAGTGTATACTTATAAACCATTGAATTAAAGAATCTACATCCTAGCTTTACTGGAATAACTTTGCAGACTAACAGTGACTTTCACTAGATTTCCACATAATATGCACGAAATTCTTAGGTTACACTTGATGTCAAAATAAATATGTGAGAGTACTGATTCGCTTAAGTCAGTCCAACGCAGACAACGGTGGTAGGTTACTCAAAAAATGAAAAATGCAATGTCATATGAGCTGGCGGTAACATTTGGACTATTATTTGCTTGCCAAAAATATGCTTGAGTTTGAGTATAAATAAAGATCTCCGAATACAAACATGTCTAAGAAAAGAATCTGAAAATTTTTCTATATTACATCATCATCATCATCATCATTATCAGGCCATAATAGTCCACTGCTAGTCCATCATATAACATGCCAAACTTAATATTTCTTACGACCAAGTAGCCCAATTGTTTTAAATCCATTTTGTATGTTCAATAATTAATTAATCGTTTGACTTTAACTAACACAGATATTATTTTCAAGACGAATTCATCTCGTTTCTTAAGCTGTATATGAATATTATGTCAACTTATTGCACTGAATAATCTGATTCTTAAAGACCGCCAATTTATTCTAAAGTCAGACATGGCGCCACTGTCTATGCAGCCCCTCAGCCAGTATACAAGATTTATGTAGTTGCTTTTTTGTCCACTCCCCATTTAAGTTTGTCCTTGGTCTCATTGTAATACATTTGTAAGCTGACAGCCGAAATAAGAGGACATACTTCAAATACTCAATACGATTACAGATATTATGACAGCCATTAAAAAAACACTTTTTACGACCTGCATAATGTGACTGTAGGGCTGGCAGGTGTCTGAAATTTAGTTTGCTTAAAAAGCTTATTCAAACGAGGTAACGAATATTCTACTGATTATTTTCTCCACCAGGTGTTACTTAGATCTGTTTCATTTTACATACGTTCGCACAAACGTAATTGTATAACGATGCGACGCACTCATAAATTTGCTACACAATCTACGTATCACTACTAAAAAAGAGAAAAACTAATTTCGATTTTTAAGAAACGATGCTTAATTAATTTATCATAGAGTATATGTACACTCAAGTAGCATGCGTTAGTTTATTAATAATAATAAATTGACATTATAAAGTAGTAATTATTAATTTCCTTACTTACAAGTGCATAACCGTTACGTAATCATGATCATTGTTTAATAATAATTTGTAACAAATGCACTTGACAGATATTAACGTAGATAGGTACAGTTAAGAGCATATCCCATTAATCGAGCCTAGTTTAAAGAAGTATTCTTTAAGCACTGTGCCTTAATACCTTCGTATTAAATAAGTATTCTAAACATGTTTAAACCTTATAATGTGCAAGTTCAAAACTCGAAAAGATATTTAAATTAACGTCATAATAACGTAGAAGTGCAAATATTTTCCAAATATCTGGTCGTTTAAGCAACAATTTTGCAACATTCAATACACAGAATATCCCGAATAAGAATACCAACAACGAGCTGAATTGCCTCTATTTTTTTATGTTTAGTTTTATGTCACTTTATATTATTCTTAATAATTGAGCTAATATTACGAAACAGCATTTTACAAATGTTAATGTAAATTTTAATTGGAAGTCTAAAATCAAGATATATTCGTAGCCATTTTTATGACCCTAAGGGCGTCATCCCAATAAATCCAGTCTGACTTTTAATAATAAATATTATACTGTAGCTTCTTCAACAGCACCATAAACTTCACGCCCAAATCTCTGATAAATAGCCGTACTCCAGAACCATGTTCCCTGGCAACCTTACGGTCGACCGGACGCGGCAGGTGCTACTGAGGGTTCACTCGGGTTCACGCCCTCCCCCCGCCGCCCTCCACAGCATCCGTGCAAACCCGTTCCTCTAATAATATAACGTAGAAATGAAAGATTAATGAGAGCAACCAGTGCACGCCTCTTTCACTCGGCTTGTAGGGATGAGTAGCATATATCGATAATTTATTATTAGCTCTGCAATTTTAGGTGTATTGAGAATCATAATAAAAATGTGATACATTGTCGAGCATTTGTCAGTAATAATTATAATTTTATAACGCAATAGCTTATGCCTCTTTGTAAATTACTCTTACTAAATTTATTTATATCCTCGAAGCCGGTTTGGTGCATTGGAAAATTCTTTCCATTGCCAGTTACAAGTACAGTAAGATTTACACATTCCATTTTTAATGAATAATATATTGATTCTGGTATATTTTAATCTCATAATGTTATATCTGTTGTCTTGCCTACACAAAAATCATACATAAGTGTAGGGTTTTTATAAATCATACTATAATGCAATTGTTACCGAGCTTTTATCACCAAGGTATTATGAAATTGCCAATTAGTTGAAATAGAAAGCCTTAAAAAGTATTTAAAGCAAAGCACGTTTTAAAAGCATGTTTTAAAATCGAAAACGCACTTTAATCTAATCTGAAATCTCTACATCTTGATAAATGAATATCATATTATAGACCATAACTAACTGTGTTTCGTATTGCATTAAATATCTGAATGTTAAATGTGAATTATAGGAAATCTACCCTGATAGGCGTGAACTACCTGATACGCGAAGAAATATTTTACGTACGTAATAAATTATTAATTAGCTAGAACTCTATAACTATAAAGTATAAAATATGGTAATATTGCATTCTATTCTATTTCATCATTTTACAACAATGCCTTCGATCTAAGAACAAACATACAAACATTCCTATGCATTTTAACAGCAGATATCAAAGAAATTAATAGTAAATCATGAACGCTATTTAAAACAATAAAACCTCACGAAAGAATGCCAATTAAAAATATCGACATCTTTAACGTCGCATCACTAACAACAGGTCCGGATCGCAATGAAGACCGCCCATATAAAATATTAGCCGCGTGCCGGGCCGGTAGCGAGTGTAATATATCGACCGATGACAGTCGCATTGTCCTCCACACAACTGCCTAGGAATGTGAGCTTTTACTCAAGAATATACCTACTGTTTCATCACTTGCTAAGAAATAGATTATGACCTAGCATTCGAATAATGTGAGGAAAATCTACATTTCTATTTGAACATCGGCGCGTAATTTATATAATTTCAGAATATTATTATATTTTCCAGTGCGTCAAGGTTTTGTCAATATTAGGTCATTGATATATGTCAATTATATTTTAGTCTAACACAAAGGTATATATCTATAAAAGTGAGATTGTAGCTCATTTTCAAACAAGAAATTACAAAAAATTGCGCAGCTTCTAACTATTTGCAACATGCAAAGTTTACAACTTTAGGTTGTCAATTTAAACACGTTCCTAATCTTTAGTACCAAAAATAAACGAACATTAGTATTTTCGATTTATCTGTAAAACAAAAGCCGTTTGATAACCTTATCAATCTGCGAACAGAGAAATGCGCGGCGCTATGCAGTAAATTCTAGTTATCAGCTTGTAGAGTTGACAGATAAACATCTATAGATGATTGTCATACTATAATTTTGCACATTAATGCGAAAGTTTTGTATTTATAGTTATCTTAAATTAAAAAGTAACAACAAGCAGTTTGACCATTCAATAATATACGTAACTTTATATTTGTATTCTAACTAATATTTTAAATGCGAATGTAAGTTTTTTATCGCGCCTAATTATTCGACTGATAATCATGCAATTTCGCATACACATTTTATCTAGAAGAAATTACTATTCCCGAGGTATAGAAATTCATTGACAAAATCTACATTAATGCGAGCGTAGTCGCGGACAAAATTTGGTCGTTTATAAAAATATATTTATCCCTCTTTTTTGACATAACTTTTCATTTAATAATAATAATTATTATTTTCAGAATAACATTCCATAGTAGGTTAGTAACAGTTGAACTTACATATAGTGTTAGTAGTAGGTACATACATCTAATACCTGACCGATTCGGACTGTCCGACCTAAAGAAGCCATCTACTTGACTGCGTGCAGTCGTATCTAGCGTTCCAGGATCGGAGAGTCCCACCGGTCAGTCAGCGTTTTCAGGATGATTCTAGGGGTGGCGCGTACGCGGCGCAGCAAAGAGGTACATCGCTTGCGCGTGATGGCAGAAAAGCTATCGACGTTTGCATCCGCACACATTCCGGATGCGCTGCAAAAACGCGGCAGCCCCACCAGCACCCGGAACGCGTTGTTGTACTGGATGCGCAAGTCACTGTATGCCTTCAACGTAAAGTTCACCCACAGGCTGCATGTGTAGAAAGATTGACAGAAAGCTTTAAAAAGCGTGACCTTTACTTGAGTAGTACAACGTGCAAACCTGCGTGCCAACATATTACAACGAACAGCCAGCGACCTGCGCTCCCGTTCCACATTCACATTATCCTTCAGATCTTCTGAGACCCAGTGACCCAAATATTTAAACTTGGCAACTCTTACTAATGGTGTGCCACACAAAGTAACTAATGGTACTCTGGAATGGCATTTGCTGCCAGCCTTAAAGACCATGAGCTCACTCTCTCACACTTTACTTCTGTTTATTTCTTTAAGTCAAAGTCAAAAATCATTTATTCATATAGGTCACAAAGTAACACATTATAAACGTTAAAATATATTAGGTTAGTGAGTTTACTAAAATACATTAAGGTTAGTTACTAGTTTTAGGATTCTCAGAGTTTGTAATTCAATCTGTTCAATTCAAGTTCAAATCAATCGTAGGTTAAAATCATACCCACAACACAGGCTACAGATAGGATTGTATCGCATCGAATTGTATTTAAAGAGTTATAAAACCATGAATGACAATTAATGTCTAAAACCGGAAAAACTAAACATTTATTAAGACCATTAATATATGTTTAGTTTTCCCGGTTTTCCATATATTAACCCTGTCTACGACGACGATACATAGCGTGATGGTACCCTATTATCTTACGCAGTTCCGGTCAGCCGGCCATAAGAGCTGTTCGATGGTGTGCATCTAGTTTTTGCGCAAAGTGCGTAATTATCTTACATGCGCTTGTTACGCTACATCTCTGCTTATACTGTTATGGGTGGGTCGCAGTACTAGTGAATGAGAGCGTAGTCAATCATTATTTGTTGGATGCGTTCGTTTTTCTTCATGATCTCGAAGATCTTGTTATGATATAATGTCACTACAAGTCTACCAATGTGAAAACGCGTTATGCTTTCTGAGAAACGAACATCTTAAAATGTAATTGGACGTAGTTATGCAAAAAGGATCCAACCCACAAAACACTTTGTTTTTAGGTATAGTTATAAATGGTATTAATATATAAATAATAATTTATTTATTTTTGTTTTTTTTTTATATATACATATATACCATTTATAACTATACCTATAAACAAAGTGTTTTGGTTAAAATATATATACATATATATATATTTTAATACCATTTATAACTATACCTAAAAACAAAGTGTTTTGTGGGGTTGGATCCTTTTTGCATAACTACGTCCAATTATACTCAATTTGGCGTGTTCAGCAGTGATGTTACAGAGTAATCATTATGTATAGTTTTTTAGAGAGCGGGAGCAGCATGAAAGAATATCGTGTAGAATATTACCCATCAATACGACGGTAAAGTTAAAAATTTATAATTTTATTTTGCAATAGTCTTTTGGCTTAAAATTACTTGACATAGGTGTGATTGTGACACGTCGTTGTTTATTTAGCCTATTGGAAACCGTGTGATTATCTCTCTCTTCGTCTTCATAGGCTTCGTATTCCTAAGAATCGGCTTCTAGTCTTTCAGCTTCTAGTTCGCCTAAATTATCAATAAGTTAATCGTCCGCGACCTCCACAACCAAAAACGACCAACGCCATATATATATATATCTATCAAAAACATTATATTATATTGTCAGACTAAGTCTCATAATATTTGACCATTAGGATTGCCAAGCCACCAAACCTAACCAATTTTTCTAAATAGTCATTCTTCTAAATAACAGACAGCAGCAACGTTGTTTAACCAAGCTAATCTATAATTTCATACCGTATTAGTTAGAAGCTAACATTTATTAAATTACCACGGAAGCTCTAAGAACGCGCTACATCCCGTATATGCATCTAAACCGTTTAGAGGTAATCAGTAGCATCAAGTTAGACTGGAAGCTGACGTGAACGATTATTATTATTGACGAGCATGCGTATGTGCATAAATAATAGTAATCACTATCAATAATACGCAAGCTTACACGTGGATCTTCACGGAAAGGAAAATAAGCGTCCAAGTTTGTTATACAACAAAAGTGGCAAAAGCGGACCTTCTGATAGTAGTCGACAAGCGCAAATAATTATGATCGATTACAATACCAAAGACATAACTTACGTGTCGCGGACCTAAGGTAACAGATGTTTTAGATTGGATGAAAATAATGACTCCTTACTTTAGATGTACAAGCCTCCGAAAATCTTACTTATTGGATGAATCTTAGTATTACTACTCTTATGCCGGTTTCCTGTAAAAGGCTGATACTATAGCCATCTAATTGACAATAACTAGGTATTTCAATGGAAGTTTCAAATCAAATGTACTCAGAGCAACGATTTGTAAATTATCAAGCTACGCTTAAACAAAAAGCGCCCTATTTAAGTCAAAATAATGCAACTTCTTAGGAACATAATACGAAGCGCAGTAGTGCCTAACATTTTACCAAACTTAACCCTGACCTCAGTGACTGAGCACTACCGAAGCTTACTACTTTTTACCATATAAGAAAGCGCCGTAAAGATAACTTATAATAGTGTAATAAAGTGACATAGGACGCAGATAAGACGCGTTCGTCGTTTCGGCGCACTCACCGGCGTAACTGAACTAAACTGAGCTAGACAATAAACAAAGTGATGCAGATAAGGTAAACTCTAGCTGTTGCCGTTTAGGCATCGTCCACAGTTATGACAAATAACAACGTACTTTACTTACAATATTTGTTAGTGTTCCAATAAACAAACGTAACTTCTCACCAAAGTAAGAACTTTATTAGAAGTAATTAGAACTAACTTGGCATAAAGGTACGCTTGACATAATTAATAAAGAATAAAGTATTTATTACTTCTTTTAAACTTTTTGCATATGGAGTAAGTATTGCCATTCAAAGTGGCAATGCTGCCAGCTAGCTGGACAGTGTTCCAGCAAACTATGTTGCAGAGAAATTTGAATCGTCTATTAGAGTGTTGAATTTCACTTTTACTTCTTTTTTAACCGACTTCCAAAAAGGAGGAGGTACTCAATTCGACTGTATTTTTTTATTTGTTACCTCGTTACTTTCGACTGGGTAAACCGATTTTGATGATTATTTTTTTATTTGAAAGCTGGTGCTTCCCGTATGGTCCCATTTAATTTTGATCAAGATTTGACCATTCGTTTTCGAGTTATCCTTAATAATGCGTATTTGGCTACATTGATGATGTTCTCATATTTGGCAAGGTTCACTAAAAACCGAGAAATAAACAAAATTTTAACAAAAAAGAAAACCGACTTCAGGAAAGAATATTCTAAAACTTAAAATGCACTAAAAAGTTAATAAATAATTGCATATTCTTGTGAATAATTAAATTATTGTTATTATTGGAGTCGGTGTCAGCCAAGGTTCGTTTGTAACTAATTAAACATGAGATGTCTTACTATAATCATAACATAACATTGGCATGCACAATTACACACATAGACGCAGCACGCGGCGCGGGCGGCTGACACCGACTCCAAAAATAACAATAATTTAATTAATCACAAGAATATGCAATTATTTATTAACTTTTTAGTGCATTTTAAGTTTTAGAATATTCTTTCTTGAAGTCGGTTTTCTTTTTTGTTAAAATTTTGTTTATTTAATATTAAATATTTATTTATATTTAATAATATATTAAGTATAATTTAGTCTAAATTTAGCAGGCTAAAAAAATATTGGTGTTGTAAATTAAATTACTTGTTTATCCACATACATTGCGACCCATAAACAAGTTGAGGGTGTTCTTACATTTTTGCCTCTAGGTTAAATATATGCCTTCGCGGTCGCTACCTCATATGCATACGTGCAGATTACTTTTAAGAATTCAAACTCAGCATAAGATCTCTATATCTCAATAAGATTTCACGCAAGTCTCTAACTCGGCTGAGAAAATAACTCTATCCTATAGAAGATCCCAACTACACTCAAGTTGCTTTTCTGTCCTAATAAGGGTTTTCATTGCTTCTTAGAGCAGTGCTATTATGTGAACTAGTGACTAATAGTAGTAATTGCCCTTTACGATAGTAGCGATTTAATTTATTTTTGATGGGTTTGAAACCTCTGGTTGATACCCTATGCAATATATTATGTATTGCAATATATCATAAGCTACCGTCACTTTTTACTATCAGGTGGGACACATAATAGTTTGTTGGCTTAGTAGGATATCCGTTGAATACTTAATTGCATTAAACAGCTCACCATTATGCAGTTGCCCTTAGTGCAGTGTATTGTGTGCAATACAAACGATAGCATTTCACCTCGACTATCTTGATGCCGGTAGACACTTCGCGCGAGATATGGCTAATTGTAACAAGTGGTTACGCTTTCACATATGTATGGTACATAATAATAATAATCTTTATTGTCTCGGATAATTTGAATCAGTTTGAGCATTGTTGTTGTATTTTACTAAAATGTACTGATACTGCTCCCCCAAACTAGGCGAGTGCCTGTATTTTGGGGGTCAGTGTTCCGCCCTAGAAATGATGCAGTGTAATACAAACTTGTTTTACTTTGCATAAAATATGATGATATTACTCTAATTTTAGTATAACATAAATTTTTATATTGTGTGATTATTAATAAATAAATAAATTAGGATTGTATTAAAATAAATTTTAAATAAACCATAAAAAGAGGAAAGCAACATTACTGATTATTACATTTAAATTAAAGTAGAGTTAAATCATAATTAAATTAAATATAAATCAAAATAAAATTAAAATAAATTGTGCGTGCGTGTGTGTGAATGCGTGTGCGTGTGTGTGTGTGTGTGTGTGTGCGTGTGTGTGTATGTGAGATGTACGTGTATTATGTGATGTATGACAGTAAATCTTCAATCTGCTTATAATTTAACTGGTAAAGCCATGCGGTAACTTTTCGTTTGGCGTCACATATACACGTATCACAACGATACACTTATTTTTAAATCTCTTTTGTACACTTCTGGCCTTTGCGTTTTGTAAGAAATATTTTAAATGTATAACCTTTAACCAGCCATAGCATGTAAATATTAGTGTTTTAGTTAAATGATGGTTTATTTATTGCGGTTCAATGTTTAGTGTGTGATTTCTTTCATTTAGTAGTTTATTTTGTTTTGTATATAATAGGCCTGCTATGAACATAAAACTTTATAGGTATTATATTCTAAAACGTGTTTATGTTCACGTAAATTACTTTATCCAAATTCAATCGTGATTTATTTTAAATAGAACTTTTTTGCTAGATTTAAACATGCGTGAAATCGAGGTGACAAGCAAACTAATACAAATAATGAATGTGTATACAAAATAAGCCACCGCAAAACACTTAATATTGCAGATTAATTAAAATCCTAACTAATAGGTATTATAAACGTGAATGTGTGTGTTTGCGTGTTACGCTTTTACGCCTTAACGACTCAACTATCAGGAAATGTTGCAAACACGTTATCAGGGGTATCGAATAGGATGTAGAGTATCTTTTATCCAAAAAAAGTACTGTTCCTAAGGGAATTTATTGACAATATGTACAATAACGCGAGCTAAGCCGCGGGAAAAATCTAGTATTTATGATAAACGCGTAAGATGACAGGTTCTTTGCTTGTTGATTGAAATTAAACTACTAAACAGAAGACAATATTATGACAGGTTCTCATTATGTATTGACCTAACTTGAGCCTTTTTTATAAAAGATATATGTGTAGAAAATCTATATTTTATACGCATATAATGTATATTTTTATTATATTTTGTAATGCAGAAACATATGACTTAGTATGTCAAATTTAGAGTTTTCTACTATAAATAAGTTAAGTGAACGAATATCTATATATTAATACGAGAAGTGAAAACTTTGGATCCCTTTATACGAAAATTGGGCGGACGGAGGAGTATGAAATTTCGCACACTTATAGTTTATATAGAGAAGAAGTGACAAATGCTTATATTTATATAAAATATGCATTAGAAATACATTGAATTAATGAAAATGCTCTACACGCACACAACCATGCATTTGACACACGCAATCGAAGCGCGTAACTATGGTTACATATATGACATAACACGTCAATATATATTATATCAGCAATATCTTACAGGCAAACTTTGGTCGAATTTCGAGCACTAGGCGACCGCTAATTATACTAACTACATAAATGTTTTTTTTCGCCAGTTTCAAAATGAAAGATATAAAGCAATTAAATTAAAAGTTTAAATTGTACATCTACAAAAGAATATATATAAGTAACGTTATCTAATATTTTTACCTTAACACTAGTACAAAAAAGTACAAAGACATAAAATATAATATTACTATTTTATTTCTATTCTTAATTACAATGTTTTACATTACCATACCATACATGGATTAAATATGCAGTTAGTCACGCCATAGACTCATGGCGTGTTTTAATGTTAAAGATACCAGAAAATATACTGTGCATACCTCTACTATAAACAATTTAATTTACGTTTAATTTGTAATTATGACTTAACTCTGCCATAACTATGCAATTTTCTAGTTGAGCAAAGTTTTATCTTATACTTATTCTATAAGGAACCTCGTTAGACGTACCTACATGTAACCCGTATTTGAATCCAATGTGTAACAATAAACACATCCCCTGTTTTGCGAGAGCAGTAAGTTTATAGTAGTAGACTCTTGCTGGTTTCGCGACCGGAGAAATACCTACCCTCTTGTAGAATATCCACGTAATAAGCAGTCTACGCACCATTGCGTTATATTCGGTGAATAAAAGAGCCAAATGCTCTATATATACTCGTTCCTCCCTCTGCACCTTCCACCTGTACTCATCACATAAACTACAATAACTGTGCAAGCAATTGTTGTGCTTGTTGACACATATATCTGGTTCACGTAAGTAGTGCGTTGGTTATGTATACTTATAGTTGCTTCTGTGATGTCAAAAAACAAAGCCATGTCCATGAATGGTGTTTACCGTTTAACAGAAGCCTTTGGCTCAACGGCCACCAGCAGCAGTAAAAAAACAAACAAGACTTAGGTCTTCCATACCTCTGCGTCACCTTGCTAAGATTTACTGTAGATGCTATAAATATATGTCTGTTATGTTAGTAAACAACAAAAAATACTGCTATATACATCATGTATTACTTTTATGATACGCAAAAGAACAAAAAATCTAACTCGTGTGAACCATGACAGCACACACACAAACTCAGTAGTCAGTCAGATAGCATCGGTGTATGTACCTTCAAAGGGGTAGATAGATAGGGGTGTACATATTACACCTGCATTTCACCAGCTATGTTTTATAAGGCCTACGTAATAGGGGCAAGCCTATTCCCATCTACTGGACTTGTACCTACCAGGATCTCATAATTGGCCATAAACATAAATGCAATGTTATGCTTTGGCTCTGACAAGGAAAAGCCTCGTTAGTCCAATTGGTAGATTAAACAAATTACAGGGTATTCATTCAATAAATTATTGCCTTCGCTAAATAATCGTTTCTTAAGCTTTATTGCTTATTTAATTTAAATTATCATGATTTCAAAAATAAATCCTACAAATACAACAACCCTTTTAACATAAGCAGTTTCGTAAGTCACGTAATACATAAAACTTCTATCAAAACATATTTCTCTGATTGAATAACTTAAATATAACTATTTATTAATGTATCATATAAGTACTGTGAACGCTTTACATTTCAATAATGTAAAACATAGCAGTTATGTTATTTCAATCATATTTTAAAGGTAGCTTTGCAGCTTATTTCTACTAAGCGAAGTCTTATTAATCTTGTTTTGGCAACAATACTTAAAAAAAGAAAAACAATTGCCAAAGTTTAAGACGATATTTTAATTAACGTTTTGAATAAGGAGTAAAAAGTATACGTAACTTGGCCGGATTCAATGCCTATAGCTTCTTAAAAAGCAATATTCATGTCCACAAATTGAAGTAATAAGTACAAACACAAGTAATTAAGTGAATATACATATTTTGCCATAATAACCTGTCTGTTCATAATAATGAAACTATTATCTGCTGATCTCTCATCGTATGAGGTGAAGTAAATTAATTTACTTAAGTAAAGATCGCACAAGATAGCGCGGTACAAAACAGGGCTGCCTGATACATTTTGCAACCATAATATTGCAATGATGTATAATATTGTAGGACGTTGCGAATGCTTAATTACCACAAAACAAAAAACAGTAACATTAAGAAAATGTGACTGTATTTTTGTCTAGAAGACAATTTTGGCAATAAGGAATCTAGTTTCTTAGGAGACCTTACAAACGTTGTAACTATGGAAACAAAAAACATGCAATTTTTTACCTGTATATGGATAGAACCCAAGACACCCAGCATACTACGGAAGGTGGTCAAATAAAAATATTTCTGCTGCCCCGCGATGTTAAACCATTTTTCGGTATTAATACCTATTAAGTAATAAAAAATAGTTTGGATAAAACGCATTCATTTTAATATATACTAACATTCTTATTACTTATATATATTATCGGTGCAAAAGTCAATTTGTTATTAATTATTATCACCAAGAAATCAATCAATTGGCCCAGGACCAATGTATGTTTTGTACAAATAATAAATATGTAATTTTCTTGTTCCTTTATTTTGATATTATATTTAATTATGAAGGCAAGACAAGATAAAATAATGATTAGTTTCTTATTAACAGCATTATGTTCTGTGTAGAGTCACGAAAATATCTATATTTTCGTGATTCTATACAGATAATATGTCCACTGAGTTCTGACTCAGTGGACATATTATCTCGACTTCCTAGTTGTTACATCAGGGGCAAACTGCACTTTCTGTGCCCTTACAATGAGACATTGCATTTCAATGTATAAAGACACTAGTCGCAAATAACACAACTTAACATAAAGCTTTATTGTCACAATCACAAAACTATTCGTAAGTACACCATCAAAAACTCAAACAACATTTAGTACCGTAAATGACAACCCTAGCAGCGAATAATTAGACCATCTCACAAGGATTGCCGCGCACTAATTCACACATACGAGACGTAATATCATAAAGTTACGATTCGTTACCAACACAAAGTACTTACTTACTCAGATTTAAGCAAAGAAAACTTAGTCATACTTTACTCATTATTTCTATAGATCAGCTAATCAATGCAGTATGTTAACGACGCCGTCTGTCAACAGTATTTGACAGATGACAGCAAGTACTAGCCAATCAAACGGTAAGTTGGTAATTTTCCCGTAAGGCAATAGTAAAAAGCAGTAAGGAATCGAAAGAAGTGCCCGTTACACGGTAGTGGTGATAACTGTGTAGCTATAGATATGAAGACAACTGCATAAGTGCAAACACAAATTGGGAATAATATGCTTTGTTAGGTATAAAAGTGACATACATTATCATTGATTTTTATTTTTATATGCCCCTTCATAAAAACGCAACATATAGACGAATGAACCATCCGTGGGTCATACACGTATGACCTCTTTACTTCATACCCCTACCATGTGGCATGCAATTATGCCAGTTGTCATGACAATAAAGTTAATTAAACTTGCTTTTGGTACAACAAAACTGCTGGAATCTGATGTCGAATATAGTTTCGCAACGCGATACCTATTGTGCATCGTCAAGGACGAAGTACACGCACTTAGGTATAGTGTCGTCAATACATCCAAATATAATTGGAATGCAATTATGGTAATTCGAGAACAATAGCACTGTACATAACTGTGGAAATAGGTTCGCTATTATTGCATGGGGGTTATAATTATATCATAGCTGGCAAAAAATAGTGGTAATACAATTTTTCATAATCTTTCAAGAAAACGCAGGCGTCTTTTATTGGATTTTTTAATTACTCGTTAAGGAAATATGTTTTGAAATACCACCCTTAAAGATGTACATTGAACTTTAGAACTAAGATGCCGTTATTAGTCACATCCATGTAATTTAGATATCTATCTATACAAGTATGACTAAGTGTTATCGAATAGACGCATTACATTTCTAATAGCACAACATCATGGAGCTCTTTATAGTCGCAGAAATAATGAACGATTAGCACTTGCCCTCAATTCATTTGATTTAATCCTGTAATTAAGAGGCTTTAATTACGGAGCTTAGCAATATTCTATTCCTTAGATTAGATACCTGTGATGGCAGGCGTGTTTCTGCTTATCATGTGCGGAATAAATTGAACGTTATTGACCTATCCATCAGAGACACATAGTTTATTTTTATTTTGCATTGAAGATAAGCTGCTTATTATATAATAGCTTTTGCTCGCGGATTCACTCGCATAAAAATAGGTTAGGTTAGTTTTTTATAAATAAAATATGGCCTATGTTACTCGCTAATAATACAGCTTTCTAATGGTGAAATAATTTTTAAAATCGGTTGTGTGGTTTTTGTGTTCAACCCTTACAAAAAAAACAAAAATCAAATGTTTCCTCGTTATAATACCCTTTATAATCTTTATTGTATATATCTATACCTAGATAGGCATTATAATATATATATTATATTAATTACACGTATCGCTGTGGAAGATCCACTTTTGCGAGGTGTAACATCAAGTCCATTTCTCTATGTCCAATTTGATCAGTTCAACGACCAGCCTGAACTATTCTTATACATATGTATATCTTAACCGGCTGCTATAATTGATAAAAATGATCCCACGTAATTTAGGACACAGACCGAGAATATTAACAAACCACATACAGCATATTAAGATTATGATTAAGATTCTATAACTACAACAAATAATTAACTGTCATTTTGCCCTACCTCGAACAGACAGGTCCTTCGACTAAAAACGCCGTTCATTTAAACTTTGCCTAAAGGACTTTAAAATCATTGAAATTTAACTACTTAGTACTGATTTTATCGCATTGTTTATTAATACTTTTATAACATAATTTTGAAAATATTACACTACTACTGAAACTTTACGAGGTACATTTTTTTTTTTTTTTTTATCGTGCTCTTCGAAATGACCACACTCCACCTGATGGTAAGCAGTCGTGTGATCTAAGAGCAGTGGCCTCCACACCGCCCTCATAGTAGCCGAGGCGATGTTGAGGTCTCTACTTTGACGGCCTGAGAAGGTGCTTTTTCACGCCCCGCTTAAAGGACCCAGGATTGAAGGATTGGATATTTAAGCTATTTAACGATATTAAAACTATTTAGATTTAAATTTACACTTTCCTCGACGTCCCGGTTGCTTTTTAGCAGTCATGTTCACGGGGAGACTTTAAAATCGCAAAAAGGATCAATCATTCCAAACAAAACGTAGCTACAATATATAATTATCTCTTGTGATTGAAGTAACCAGTTTATATTAAAAGAACTGCAATAATTGCAAAAGACAAAGTTGAACTAACGTCATCTCGAACGGATACATCCCGTATTTCTCGATGTAGGCCAGTGGTACTAATCAACATATTTTACGATACCGCTGCAAGGTTTTAATGTACGATGATGCACTCGCGAGAACTGAAGTGTTGCTAGTTTTACACAATTTTATAAATAACTGACGCAGAACACATACCAGGCTAGAAAGTATCCTGGAAATTAATCCACGATATGGTCTATTCTTAGAACCGTTCTACAGTTAACGCGTGCTTGAATAACAAGCATCCCAACATCCAAATATCTTCGCAAACTTGCTGGTTCATTTATAATATTAGTAAGATAAGAAAATATTGTACGGATGGCGTAGTAGTTAATGTAGTCGCCTGTCCACTGCCATTCCATTGCGTCAAGTGTTATGGGCTCGAGCCAGGCAAAAGATGCTAACCAAAACAAATAAAAATGCTAACTAATATAATAAATGTGAATGTGAGTTTTTTTTTATTTTTTTTTTATTTTGCTCCTCAAAATGACCACACTCCACCTGATGGTAAGCAGTCGTGTGGTCTAAGAGCAGTGGCCTCCACATCGCCCCCACAGTAGCCGAGGCGATGTTGAGGTCTCTACTTTGACGGCCTGAGAAGATGCTTTTTCACGCCCCGCTTAAAGAACCCAGGATTGAAGGAAGAAGGAAACACGTGCCTTGGCAGAGAATTCCATGCCTTGGTCGTTCGGCAGAGATATGAGGACCCAAACTTTTTGGTACGCGCTCTAATCGACTCTACCGTGTAAGGATGGCATCTGAGCCCAGCACGCGTTGTTCTGGATAGGAAAGGGGAGGGCGGGATAAGGTGGAATAACTCTTCAGAGCACTCCCCGTGGTATATTCTGTAGAAACATGCCAATGAGGCAATGTCTCTACGGAGTTGCAGAGGTTCCAGTGAACTCGTGACCTCTGGATCTCCGATGATACGGACAGCCCGCCGCTGTAACCGGTCGAGAGCGTCCAGCAAGTACTGCGCGGAGCCATCCCAGAGATGAGAACAGTACTCCACGCAAGGGCGCACTTGTGCCTTATACAATAGGCACAGTTGCCCAGGCGTGAAGAACCGCCTCACCCTGTTCAGAACTCCGAGTTTTCGCGAAGCTTGCTTAATGACGCTCTCGATATAGGTTTGAGTTTGGTTGTTACGCTTTCACGCCTTCACTACTCAACCGATCATCATGAAATTAAGCATACATGTTGTCAGGGGTACAGAATAGGACGTAAGATACCATTTATCCAGAGCAAAAGTACTTTTACTAACCTAACCTAACCTACATTTATGCGAGCGGAACTGCGGGCATAATCTGGTAAAAAATAAATCAAAAGTGTGAAGCAACATTATTATTAAAGCACAAATATTAACATCTAATACATTGGACCTTAATGGTAATGCTCATACGATCGCTCAATATCAAAATCGGCCATTACCAGTAGCAAAGATTTGAGTTTTTACTTATCTTAAAAGTACAGTTGCTGCACTGATGACGAAAATAATCAATTATACTATTTGAAATAAAAAAAATAAAAAAAATACAACCAGATTTTGAAAATTAACTACCGATCGCAGGTCTTTATATTTATAATGACCTAAGCACGCCGAGGCCCAGACACAATACTTTTTTCGTTGTGTCTATGGTTATATTTACTCATTAAACATTTCCTTAACATATTATGTAGATATAACTAAATGCTGCTCAATATCATATTCCTTTTCCTCTTTGAATTATAGAATAAACTTGGTATCTATATTTTTATGATAACAGGAAGTTCATAAGTTCGTATTGTTAATAAAAATGGTATAATATCCATTTATCAGCATTTTTATGATATATCGTAGAAAGTGGGGTGGATAAGTGGAAAGACGGCTGTATGATCTGAAGTGGCTAGAATATAACAGGCGCGGAACTCTTAGTTTTAGAGCATAGATTGGTAAAGACTTCTATTTAGCGTACCTAAACGATTTCATATAAGAGACGGCAGAGGCTACTTTATCTCTGAAAAAATCTCTAGATAGCGCTACGTGCCTCTTATATTATGTTATACCGCGTGAGCGAGTGAATAAACCCATTATTTGAATTTCAACTGCTACAACTCTTCTATACATATACATATCAGCACACTAAAATCAAAATCATCAGTATTAATTATATGAGAAATCGTAAGAAATACTTTATCTAAAGTGTATCCCATAAATCTATATTAGCTAGCTTTGACTGGTTCTTTTGTACCATGGGTCATCGTCCATATTGACTCCACTATTGAAAAATCAGTTATCTGAACAGTAAAAAAATACCGAAGCCTAGCAACATTGGCCGCGACCCGCGTAACCAGAGCAAGGTCCATCGGCGAGCGAATATCGATCATTATAAATTTGCGGGCGGCCGGTAACGGCGCCGGCGCACGCGACCTCATGTCAAAGAATATTCATTCACTTACGCAGATATGTATTCAATATATTAATTACGTGTGTAATACCACGCATGAGTGTCCCTCTGTATGTTAAACAGAGTTTTGTTTAAGCTGTATTGTACTGCGTATGCTAATATGATTTGCGTCAATAGCTATAGGTAATCCACGTGGATATTTTTCTCTCTTTTAAAAATTACTAGTATACTTGTTTACCCCTCCAGTTAAACTAGAATGCTTGTATTCGGAGTAGGTTCACGTCGAAAGTACATTGCGTGATTCTAAGCAACGACCTTTTGATCTAATTGATATGAACATTTAGTAGACTGCCATTGCTTCAAAAAATAAAAAACGCGTTTCTGAATAGGAATGTTTCTGATATAATTGGGCATACTTTTTAAAACATTCTTTCCTTTACATCTACACAAATAAATAAAATTGAAGTGTCTGTTTGTAATGTCAAAATAACAGCTTTTTATCTAATGCATATGAAAGTATATAAGGTACCTATACGAAAACATCTATTTTTTAAATTTTTGTCTGTCTGTTTGTTCCGGGTAATCTCCGAAACAGCTGAACCGATTTTGACGGGACTTTCACTGGCAGGTAGGTGATGTTATAAGGAGTAACATAGGCTACTTTAATTTTAGAAAAAAAATAGGGTCCCACGGAGACAAACACTTTTTAGTTAAAATCTACGCGGACGAAGTCGCAGGAACAGCTAATAACCTATAAGATATGAATACAATATTAAATTTTCTTCCAAACAGGACCTTACTTCTTGTCTGCCAGTAATTTTGAAACATGAACAAGGCATTGGGTATCTTGTAGATCGGAATAGTAGGGATTGAGCCCGGAGGACGTGATTTCGCTTTTCCCCACATGCAGGTAATAACCTCACTTCATCAAAGAAGCACATGCCTAACAATGTGAAGGACGATACGGCGCCTAACTCGCTCCTAAAAATGACTAATACTGCATTGTGAACTCATAATCGGTTAGGTACATACGTCAATGGATTGATAAGACCAGTCACGGAATGAGTATTACTGTTATCGTGTGCAACTATCGCGCAATTGATACTGATTTGTTCAACCTCAAGTAGGTATTCACAAGGTTTTGAACCGTTCAAGTGTTTTGCAAAACGTACTGCTTCAGTGACGACAAAATAATTGAGGCCAGTTACTAAGAAAATTATATGCATTTATTAGTTCATGATTTTCACATATTTTTACTGAGGTAACAAGTAAGCTGTCTGATGGTCCACAGTTACTTTAGCCTGCGCATTCTCGTAACGTCAGTTATATCACTAGGGCGCGCTATCTAATCCTTATTTGTCTTTTTTCATAGACCTCTCCAGCATTAGGAATAATGCCTGTATCGTTGGTGACTTTACAATCATTCAAACACCGGACACAAAGAACACTTAGAGCAAGTATTTGTGGATTACAAAATTATTAGCGCCGTGTCAGAATCGAACTCAGACATGGCGTAGTGTCAAAGCTAAGGCGACCACTTCAACTACTACTGCATTAGCCAAGAAAACAAACTCATGACGTTATGTAAAGTAAATGTTTGGACGATATAAGTGTCGTAATTAAAACTCCTAATTCTATAACAACTTGACAACTTTTCTCTCTCCCTGTTCTCCATTAGTATGGTAGTTGGTACATGTACACGCATAGCCTCATACTTAAATCCATAATGGGTTACCACGTAGACAGCGGCACTAATTTTTGTATTCTATTCATTCCTGCGGTACGGGGCGTTGAAGACCTGGTTTGAAAACTATAATTATGGCGATAAGGGGCTTATTAGACCCGTTACGTTTAAGAAACTAAAAGCGTTGTTTGGCTAAATTAAAAACAAGATAATATAGTAATTTATGGTACACTATTATTAATTATGAATTGATTGATCTGAATCTTAAAGCGTACCTCAGAGAGTTGGTTCATTTAAAATCTGTAGGTAAAAGAAAATTAGAGGCCTTACAGACCTCGTTCCGCACTGAACGTGATAAGCTGATAAGAGATATATAATATAGATGTTTATGATTTCAGACCTTAGTCATCAAAACTATATTACAAATAAGAATTACTTAGTCCAAGTCTGTGTCTTGTCTCATCTATGCCTGAATTATGCCGGCGATAGCTGCGCGCGCGCCGCCTATACATCACTGCGCTTGCTCTCTATATTTGCTCACGACCGATAGAAATTATCATCCGCCACCTTTACAAAGAATTTTCATCTCTATTTTCTTAAAGTAAGATTTAAATTCTCTTGCAGACAAAGTGAAGAGTATTTTTTCAAGATGTGGTCGTAGTTGACTACCATTTGCCGTATTTCAGCGCGGCAGGTACATAAATTGAGAGCGCCGATTAACGTTATCTGTTCGAAGAGGGTACGAGACGTAGAGGGGAGGGAGGATGACGTCGATTTATTCATTCATTAACTAAACGACCCCTAACCGATGGATTAATTAGGCCGCTACTACCGCTTCTGTGCAAACGACTTAAAATGTGAAAGTTTACGGGATTTTTAAGGAGAATGTTGTGCTTATTTGTAATATTAGTCCAATTTCATTAAGCATCTCAATGATTTTCTTTTAATTCTAAAATAGCTGTTTAAAATAAACAAAGAGTTTATACATTATTGTACAAAACAAAACTCAAAACGGAAATTATGTCTAAATTTGAGTCCGGCTTTCACTTAATCAACATAGAATAATGCTATATTGTTAGACGTACAAAAAACACAACAATATAATACATATAACAAGCATTCGCAAATACTAACATAACTTATGACCAAAATTGTAAAAAACGAAACAAATGATCATTAATTGAGCTAGCGAGATGATCGCGCTGATTAGTTCAATGGCATTGCGCGCGCGCCGCGCCGGTGGCAGCACTGTTGCGTCGGTAGCGGTGCATAGGGCTGGCAGAATTAGACGTATCACTTGGATTAAGGATATGATTGGTCAAGTCTGTTTTTTTTTTTAACTTGTTTAGCGATTTTATCACCAATTTTTGTTTAAATTCGTCAAATACTAATTAAGTTTCGATTCGTCAAAACATGTAAAGGTTCTGATTCGACAAGTCTACGAAAAGTACTAACTCGTCAAGGCTATTATTAGTTCTGATTGGTAAAATCTATTGATAAGCTATAAAAGCTATTGAAAAGCAACTTGCAATTGATTTCTAACCTACCTATAAAATACTTATCACGTCTCCGCACTTCCTGTTTCATACAAAAATATATTTGTTTGTTGTCATTATTTATTATCTAATATGTGAGTAGAATTTTTTTCCTTGCAAATTTCTTGCATTCGCTGACAATTCATTCTAGTGGCAGTGAAGATACTACTAGTAACGTTATAATTTAAAATAATTATAAATTGAAATAAATGAAAATTGGGGTTTCAAACGGGTTATGGCAGTTTTATCTTATAATGAATAAAATAATAAATATTAAAAAAATATATTAAGATTTTTGAACTACATGAAATAATTAAACTCCAACCTGACATTGCCTAACGAACCGTCTAAACGATGCATTAACTACTCATGATCCAGACAGACAAATATACATATAAATTCAATGTCTCCAGAAAAACAGATTCATTTTCAAATGAACGACGGAAATGTTCGACATTTGAAGAGTGACAACCCTACAATTGACACGCGCGGCGTGTTACACTTCTAGTTCTAGTTAAAGAGACGCCAGCCAGTGTCAATAGCACGCCTTAAAACATATCCGACGGTTTTAAGAATAAATCTGTTTCATAGGAGATTGCCAAATTAAGATAGCCTACTTATACACATAGGTCACGTTCATGACTTCCTAATGGCCCTTACAATTTAACAGGATTATGTTTATTTCAGTCCTCCGTTGTTTATGCATCTTTATGTTCTTCTTTTGAATAGGGAGTAGACGTTTTTACATATGCTACTTACATAATTTATATAGTGTATACAAACTCGGTTCAAGTACAAGTAGTCTGCTAGTTTATTCGATTTGATCAGGATTAACTCAGATGTGCCGGTAAACTATTTGTCCCTAACGTGTCTCTGAAAAACTTAGTAAAATGTGATGTAATTCCTTTATGCCTCGCATGCAAATGTTTATTAAGAAACACTGTTTTTACTACGAAGACCTTCACAAATATTACCCAATCTCAGCAGGCTTATCTGTGCATCAATCTTATTTTCTCGCTAGCAACAGGCGAGAAAGCGCCGAAATTATTTCAAGACAACCACTTTCGGCAACTGGTCTGCAAACTGTTTAATGTATAATACAAATACAAATTGATTCCTTCCAAATATGATTGCAAACTACTTTCACTTTAATTAACAAGATATATACTCATCGACAAGAGCTCATTCAATATTTAACTATTAAATTTACTCAACAAACACAGAAGATATATTTATACGTTATGACCTGCAGCGAACGAAAAAAATCCTTTGCAAAAACGCAACACGAAGCCTTAAACAAACTAATTCAGAGCAGTTTCGAGCGCAGATACGTTGATAACCTATCTTGGATCAGTGCCATTGTTGTTGAGATTTAAGCCGCACACCGCCGATGCCTTTAATTGTGGTACCTCTCGTACACGTGCCCTTTGTGTCTTTGTAATTACTTTTATAAATCTACTAAGCGATTTACATGCCGATAAGCATCGGGTAAAGGTGAAGGAGTCACGCATGAGGAGCAGTAGTGGTTTATGAGAGTATGATTTTGTTCGTAGCGGTGCTTGCAACGGTATACGAATCTGGGTTGAAAACTCGGGTATTTGGAAGAAAGTTACAATTACGTATGCTAGTTCCGTAAGGATATCTAGAGACTGACACATTTATTTATTCGTATAAATGTAATTAATACTTCATAGTTCAAGAGGCTAGGAAGTAGAGTAGTAGAGCCTCGCTGATTTCAGCATGAATGGGTCGGCTCGACCGGGGAAGGACTACCCTCTCACACAATATTGACGTAAAATAGCAGTATTCCTACTGCTGTGTTTCGTTCGGTGAGTAAGAGTACCGGAGGCCCAATCACCTTCTTTACCCCCTTCCCGCTCCTTCTCCTTCCCACTTCCTTTCCTAAAGGGTCGGCAACGCGCTAGTGATGCCCCTAGTGTTGCAGGCGTCCATAGGCTACGGTGACCACTTACCATCAGGTGGGCCGTATGCTTGCTTGCCACCTTAGTTATACAAAAAAAAATTGGCAGTTGAGGAAACTAGACTACTTATTTCATACAATTGTATGACCATAACTGGGGAAGGACTTCCCTCTCACAGAAAATTGACGTAAAATAGCAGTATTCCTACTGTTGTGTTTCGTTCGATGAGTAAGAGTACCGGAGGCCCAATCACCTTCTTTACCCCCTTCCCGCTCCTTCTCCTTCCCACTTCCTTTCCTAAAAGGTCGGCAACGCGCTAGTATTGCAGGCGTACATAGGCTACGGTGACCACTTACCATCAAGTGGGCCGTATGCTTGCTTGCCACCTTAGTTATACAAAAAAAAATTTGGCAGTTGACGAAACTAGACTAGGTACTTATTTCATACAATTGTATGACCGTAAGCGAAAGTAAAATTTCGCATTTCGAATAAAAGAAGTGGTTCTTCTAATAGGAAACTCTCAGTTTCAGACTATAGGTACTTTTTCCATCTGCCTTCCTAATATCTGAGACAGCTGCTAAACCTATTGCTGCCATGGATTAACACACTTATTGAGACTGTCAATGTATACCTATAACTATTAAGTTGAGTCAGAGAGAAATATACATATAAATATCTCTTCACATATAATTAAATGTTTATAATAGGCTGCTATTAGAAATTAAAGAACAGCTGTTTCAGGAAACAACAGAGATGCACGACTAAATTTTAACATCACCGAAAGGATAGGCATGTATTACACACATTTTGCAAGCTATGTTTTCAGATCTCAATGAATTAACAGATAACGTTATAGTAGTTTGATTCTTAAAAACCTAATAGCACTGATCAACTAAAATGTACCATTTAAGTTTATGCAATGTAGTAACATATTTTTCCCTAAAAAAATATACAATAAAATAAACTAAGGAATCGAACAGGAGTTAGACAGCCACTCAGAGGTCTCGAGTTCGATCCCAAGACGCGCATCTCTGTCTTTTCGAAGTTATGTGCGTATTAAATAATTAATGTCGCCTGAGGTCGCGGGTTCGATTCCCGCACAAGTCAAACATTGTGTGCATGAACATGGATGTTTGTCATGGTCTGGCACACAAATATGTATTTACAAAAAAAAAGTATATATGTATGTTTATCCATTGTCTAGTACCCATAGTACAAGCTCTGCTTAGTTTAGGCTAGATGACGTTGTGTGTATGTGACAGAATATTATATTATATTATTAATTATCGCTTCCTTTAACGGTGAAGAAAAACATCGTGAGGAAACCTGCATGTCTGAGAGTTCTATAATGTTCTCAATAATATGTGAAGTCTGCCAACCCGCACTGGGCCAGCGTGGTGGACTATGGCTTAACCCTTCTCACACTGAGAAGAGGCCCGTGCCCAGCAGTGGGACAGTTTAATACAGGGCTGATATTATAATTATAAGGAATCGAAATCGGGACTTTACGAATGGTTGTAAACTTAACTGCAAACTAATGTCACGGAACCAAAGAGGATTAACTCTTTGGTTCCATGGCATTTATAGATAGGTAGATATATTACTATCTCAACACGTATGAGGATAAACTGATTACTATAATTATTTTAACTAAAATAGCCATTACATCCGCACCTAGCTGGTCCATTAAGAGGGGACAAAGCGGACATGCCGCAATATAATTTTCTACAGAAGTACTCTCTTTACGACGTGTGGTAAGCAATCTGACCGTAGAGTAATAATATTTTACGTAATTCAATTACCTTAAAACCACGAGCTTTAATTACAAATAACCCTTTGATTGCAAAATACCAAAAAGTTCTCTGCCATGCTATACTAAAGCCAAATAGGTAATAGAATTTGGAATTGCTGTTTTCATGTGGTCTAGCTGTCTGTTGTAAAAACCATGAGAATGCATCGCTCGAATATTAAGCGTGTTTATGTGTTATTGTTTTCTATCATAGTTATACATATACCATATATTTAAAGGACATTTTAAAAAAGAGTCATGGAGTTAAACGCTGTCAAACAAAAGATTTTCCATACAGTAAGTATATAGTAAGAATGTTAGTAAGATAAAATCGCAAGTAAACAATAGGCTTTACTGTCGATTTCGTTTAACTACAATTCGCCTTTTTATCTACGGTTCTTCTAGTTTGATGATACGCATATTTTTAGGTGTCATGCATGAACAAATAGACCGCTTAAAAAGTTTAAAACCCCATTAATAAATAAAGGATGATGTACTGCGTACTAGAGAGGTATCTCAAGTATTTTTTGTAAGAAGTGAGTTAATCACTTAGCCAAATTTTGCAAATTTTAGAATTTAATACATGCCGTCATAAGTATTACGCTACTGTTTCATTACCTAATATTACACTCAATCTTGTCGTTGCTGTAATCGCCTGGCTCAGATTGAATGAGTTAGAGAGCATACATTCTTACTCATGCAACAAATAAATTACTCGAAATGTCTTGTGTAGTACATATTACTTAATTATATATATGAATGCAACTCCTGTAAATCGTCGAACCTAATTATTTTGTCAAAAATATCCCCAATGTACCTGTACATTGGGGATGTTATATATAATTAGGATACATTTTTATAATACAGACACAGTAACTATAGATATGTATAAGAGAAAGAAATATATATCTCACCTTTCATCTTACTTTGACATCTCAACTGGTCAATAATATTGGTTAGCCGGTTCTCCCGCTGACTCCCCTTAGAAGCCAGCTCGTCACCGTCATCCTCTATCTTCACCGACACTTCACTTTTCACTTCACTCACTTCATCACTACACTTCACTTTTGATGATTGCAACTTAGATTGGATGGCTTCCATTTTACGACAAAAATATGTTGATCGACCTTTTTAATTTACGAACGCTCTACACTTACGGGTTTACGTTTATTACTTTGTTTTAAATTTAGCTCTGGCACTGCGAGGTCACCTATCTGTAAAAGAAAAATAGAATTTACTTTTTATAGCTAAACTGTGGAACACTGGATGCTAAAACTGCTGTACCCGCTGGATAGCTAATGGGTTTGCCTCTTTACAAAGGATCTAAAAAATTATAGATGGTTTGGATGTGATACACTTCTGCCGAAACCTTAGAGAGTTATCTCTAAAGGTTTCGATGGCAAGTATGATGATGGTGACGATTTTTATAGATTGCTATACGTCAATTTTTTTATTGTTCAAGTATTTTGTATAGAAACAAGGTTTCACCATAGTCAGTTAAAGTCGTTACTAATAGGTACAACCAACATATACTATTATTATAAAAGTACTATTAATAACCCAACTAATATTATAAAAGTGAAAGTTTGTGAGGATGGATGTTTGTTGGTTACTCTTTCATGCAAAACTACTGAACGGATTTTGATGAAACTTAACAGTACCTATTATTGCTTATACCTCATAATAAGATATAGGCTACTAAATTATATATTAAATCTACATTAACGCGAGCGAAACTGCGGTCAAAATTTAGTTATTAATATTTTAAACTGCTTAATGACATTCAGCTTTCACGCTTGATATAATTATAAAATCTCATCAATCAATAACACCTACAGGATATCCTAACTAATATTATAAATTCGAATGTGAGTTTGTTACGCTTTTGCGCCTTAAATACTGCACTAATAGTCATAAAATTTCGCATATACGTTGTCAGGGCAACAGAAAAGGTCTTAGGGTACCGTTCATCTAGAAAAAAGTACTTTTCTAATCTAACCTAAACTTACCCTACCTACATTTAGGTGAGCGAAGCCACGGGCAAAATCTAGTAGGTAATACTAACTAATACTATACATGTGAATGTGAGTATGTTTGTTTGTTTGTTACGCTTTCATGCCTTAATTACAAGTAGTTAAGGCATGAAAGCGTAACAAACAAACAAACGTGTATACGAAATTTCATGATACATGATCCGACACGTCAAGGGATCAAAAAACTTAACCTATATTTACGCGAGCGAAGCCGCGGGTAAAATCTAGTAAATCTAGTAATCATAACAATGTCTCCATATGATGCCAAATAAATATAACCTATTTAAGGTACCTCGAAACTATATAACAACTAAGTAGAATCATTGTTATTTAATATAGTTAACCAATCAGAACATGATTCTAAAAAGTGGTGCTTTAATAATACACTTTTTAAATATAAAAGCTTCTATGCACACTTGTACATATTTTAGTAAGTTCATAACTCAGATTATAGAACAAAAACCTTTTGTACTATAATCTGTGGTTCATAATATTTAAAAAGCAGCATAATATTTTATTAGACTGACATTTACTTCATCATCAGGCTATAATAGTCCACTGCTGGACATAGCCCTCCCCCAAAGAGCGCCATAGCGCCCTGTCTTCAGCTTGCCGCATCCAGCGTCTTTCGCAGATCGTGATCCCACCATTTATTATAAATTTACTTACAAAGTTTAATTTTCAAAATCGGCGCCAAAGTGACCATCTCACTCAAAATAAAAGCACAGAGAGTAGGTATTTTAAAAATTATATCGGAATTAAAATCCATGCGTCCGAGCGTCGCACATTAATTTGTTTGTTTTTTACAAATTCAGAAAAAGTATTTTCCATAAACTCGAGAGTTTCACAATGTAACCAATAGATGGCGCTATAGCGGATTTTATATAAAATATATTTTCAATTTCTGAACGTTATTACAAAATACATAGATAAAATATAAGAGCTTTTCTAGATAGATAGTATAAGAATTTTTGATAATAATAACCAAATGCTAATATATATTAAACTTAAAGACAAAAGAAATATTAATGTCTACTACCTCCTTAACCTCAAAATTTTACAAATTAAATCTGGAATGAAATTGTTTATTCATAAACGCAAATCCTTTTAAATGTTTTTAATAATTTAAATTACACTGTAATGATAATTTTGCAACGTTTTTACAGGCATTTACCCGTCAAATTATTGTTTCTTTTCGATTATTTTTATTCCAATATAAATAATAATTTATTGATGTACTTATTTATTTCAACTTCTTATAATGTCCCCTTAAATTTAATAATTGAAAACACTAAATGTTTTTCCAAAATCCAGATTTACGCCTGGATTTTAGGCATATCTAATTTGAGTATTTTAGAACATGCCAGTCTTAGAGGTCTTATTTAACACTGATGTCAAATAACAGGTCTACGCGTAGCGGTTTGATTCAAAATTCGGTCGACTATAAATACAAAAATATTTAGAACTGCTGAAGACAGTACCTTTAAGCAAAGTATAAGGTAAAAGCATATATGTATGTTTATCCATTGTCTAGTACCCATAGTACAAGCTCTGCTTAGTTTGGGCTAGATGGTGTTGTGTGTATGTGGTAGAATATATTATTATTATTATATTATACAATGTCGTGCGTTTACAATTAAAAAAGCGCTGCCTTCAGGACTTTCAGTATTCTATAGGACATCACAAATATTCGCTGAAGTCCATGCTGATATTTGAATTAAAGTAATTACCACCTAGACTACTATGTTATAGTTTATATGCTAATATAGGTACCATATCTCGTAGGTATATGTTTATCTTGGTATTTAACATTGAAAAGTAGTACACTTATAATAGTCTTAAGCTTCATAATTATTAAGTTACAGAAACGTGGTACTTCCCTGTAAGTAAATACTTATTTTTTATGGTAATTAGCTAGCTATTAAGAATCGCAGCTTGCGTATAATTATATAGATTATTATTCCTATTGCCTGTGTATGAACTTTATTATTTTGAATGCTGATGATGATGCTGTATGTGCTTTATCTAATTGGGAATTAGAACTTGACAAAAGGATTGATAAGACGATTAATGGTTTATAAAATTGCTATATAATATAATAATTATTTTTATGAATTCTACTATAATAATTAAATTGAATTATAATAGAGATGTTATCTGTTTTGCTTTTAAACAAAACCTCCATGATAACATTAATCCATAGACCAAACTGTGTAATAGACTCAAAATGTTTGCTTTTTATACTTGTTTTGTATACGTGTATGGAAGAATAATTATCTGAGTATCCTTGAGGTCATTGACTTCTTGAGGTGCAGCCAAAATTTGTGCACGGCAATTGCATGACATGACTGTTATCAACCGGTGCAGTGTAAATTTGTATTCAGAAGTACGAATTTATTCCACTATAGAATGCCGACTACCTCGGTAGCGAAGCGGTAGATAGTGTACGATTGCTACACATGAGATCTGGAATTCGATTCCCGGGCAAAGCGAATTTTTTGTCAAGAAATTCTCAGTTGCAGCACTGTATCTAGGCATGGTAAACAGTAGTAGGCTCGCTCTCAATACATAAGTCCAATATAATACACCTACGGCTACGGTTTCGGGGATACAGGCATGCGATGAAGTCTACCCGAAGCGGTATAATTCAAATAGTATATAAGATCCTAAACATTATATTAATAAAATATATCCACAATATCGAACACATAAACCAAATACCTTATTTTGTAGAGCCATTAACTAGGCTTTCCTGAAAGAGCAGCGATAGCTCAGTGGGGAGACCAACAGACTGCAATGCAGAGGGTCTCGGGTTCGAACCCACGTTGCGCACCTCTGATTTAAGGAAGTTATATGACTTTTCGAAATTATGTGCGTATTGATTGACAATTATCGCCTGCTCCGTGCCTCGGAGAGCACGTTAAGCCGTTGGTCCCGGCTGCCATGAACATCTATGGCAGTCGTTATTGGGAGAGTGTCGACACAAAAGATCCCACTGGGTCGAAGTGTCGCCGGTCTGCACTGACTGGCCCCCACATAAGATAAGATAAGATAAGGCTTTCCTGGGCTTGAAACGTTCTAATGCTGGCACAGAATAACTAGTAGATTTTTCTATATCTTACTGTGCAGTACCTACAGTGACTGTTTCTTTTTTAAATAATATCAATTAATGACTAGGTACCTGCTCGTAACCAGGTGAACCATGTATTGGATTGCTCTTTATGGTTACCATCTTAATGGAAGAAAAGTCTATGTGCTATGTGGCAATGGTATAAAGGCTTAGCACAAAAATAAAGTATAAAATATATCACACGTATGAATTGAACAGCTGAAAAAAGATCTCGATTTAATATTGCAATTTCAGACAACGCTATTGGTGAAATTGGAAGCTACATGTTCAAAAGAGTTTGGTTTAAAAAAAGCTGTTCTGACTGTAAATATATTGTAAAAGTTTAAGTAGTCGCCTTGCTACTGCTAGTACGCTATATATTATAGGTTCATTGCCCACACGGGTAAAAATTATGTGATCGACAAATAGTTAGTATCGTGTCTGAGTCTTTAATTCAGGCATTATCCATAAACCTGCTTTTGTCTTTTAGGAAAGAAAAAACAAACGTCACATCCATATTTCTGCCAAAATTGTAATTTAAAATTAGGTATTACTAACACAACGGAGTTCTTATTTACTGTCAAAAATTAATTTATGTCATACGCGAAAAGCGTTCATCAATCCAAGGCAGCAAAATTTTATCTTATGATCTGTACTCTGATAAAGTTATATATTTCTTAAAACAAAACTATAAAATTCGCTGCGTTTACGAATTGTATAATTGAATCTAATCACGGCACATACAAAATCATTTTAAAAAGTTTAGAAACTGGCTGAAATATGTTGCATCATTGTATCAGGCACTGACGCAATTCATACATTGAATAACACCCGGTTTATGAAAAGCTTATCAAAAGCCTGTCAAAATCATTTCAAGTGATTTGATTGGTTGCTAATCTAGCCAGCTAATCAAAGCAGCAGACACGCATTGGCCGTCTGTCAAATTTTTGTGTTGATCTGCCTTTTAGAATCAAGGGGTTATCTCGTACCTCTTTGGTATCATTGATTCGTAGGTTATCCATATTAAGTTTATTTCGTGTTTCTTGGCTTGTTACGTAGTTTTATGTATATTATAATGACGATCTTTTGGTTTTGAACGGAAGAGCCCACCAATGCAATTATGTAACGAATAAGCAGAGCTGTCCGATAATGTATACGGGACGGAGTATGGTACCTCTACTTATTTATTTTGTTTCAAGTATAAACAGGTTCCCTATCCGATGTATCACATATGAGTATAACAATAGATTTTCTATTGTGTCTATTACGAGACAGCGAAAGGGTTATAAAAGGTTTTCTGAAAATGTATTTCCGTTTAAAGAAAGTATGAGTGGATGAAGTAAATAAATATCTTCGATATGATTATCTTCAAGCCACCACTAATTACCATTTTTAGAATTCCTAATAATATTCCTAATATCCTAATAAAACGTCAAAGTTTGTAAAGTTGTTTACATGTTTGATCACGCATAAACCGTAAACACGTATTTGAACACAGAATTGACCCACCATAGGATAGTCCATCTCTTGGATTAACACGAAATATTTTTTTCCTAGTATGAGTTCTAATGGGACTCAATCAAGCAACAGCTGGTAACAAATAAATAAGCGATGATAGCCCAATGCATAAGGTTCGACTAGCGATGCAGGGGTCCTGTGTCATCTATCGATATAAATCTATTCCTAACATATGCAAATCAGCTTAGCTTAAAATGCTTACATGAATATCAGTATTTTTTAATGTATAAACCATAAACAAAATTATGTTGGTAACATACATTGAATTATGAGTGAAGTTATAAACAAATACCTTCATACTTCGTCTCTCTTTAACAACGCTGAAGACTGAAGTAGTAGAATCTAAGTAGATTAATCTACCAGAACTGTTGCGATTAGCGGGTTAGAGTGATGGAGTTATTAGTTACATATATCATGTCAAATTGAGATGTCAATGGATTTAAATTATACTACCTATGTGAATATAATTATAGGATACCCAAGAGCCGTAAATTCAGGAAATATTTCGTATGTTGGCAATTTTGAACATCAAACTGAATGTATTCAACAAGTAAGATAACTTACGCAGTAACTTATGCCAGATAGCAAAACATTTCGTTGGCTTAGCTCGATAGCTAAATCAACGGCGATACGACTAGGACACTTTTTATGACATATGTATTTCCCTGTGTCTGTTACTTGAACTCGGCAACACTTACTTAACAGGGGAAACATCGTATTCCTACTTATTTCAGTCACACACATTCTCTATTTTCGTACGACCATCATTCAACAATCATACAAATATATATCTCTTTCAGCGACAAACTTCTGTGCATATACATATACGTACGTCTATAAGTGGACAAACTCACCTTATACACAATTTTATGTTCTTCAATCATAAATTGAAATGCCACACCGCAAAATCACCTCTGAATTCACTTTTCACTTCATAAGATAACCTACAACCTCAGACCAAAGATCACTGTAACCTTTTAATACCATAAGACCCAATGTAACGTACAACAATAATCGTATAAACTGTATTGGTTACAGAAGTTTTATTATACGCTTGGTTATAATGAGAATTTTCACGAAAAATTGTTTTAAAACACAGTTGAAAAGGTGTAAACAGGTAGACCATGACGCGCCGGTTATCGCAGTAACACTGATAACTGTGTGTCAGGTCAAACGAGCAAATGGGGCGTCACCAAGGTACGCCTGATAAGACATGATAAGGGGCTCTTAACCTTCCAACTGTACTCTACTGGAAATGGTGTCATCGATGTTGGTTATAAACACTTATGTGGTTGCGGTTTTTTTATGTCGCGAGTTGGAGTATAATATAATAATATATAGTACTGCAGAAGTGCATTTTACTTCTACTGAATTTTTACAGAAGTAATACCTGTTCCAATATGTAAAGAAACAAAATGACTATAAAATATATTTTCACAATGCCTCACATACAACATAAATAGCAAATTAAAACATATTTCAGTCAGTTAGGATCAACAAAATATCTTCGGGGATAAAGAAAAACTGTATGTATTTCGTTTTTCTTTAGTATACCAGAATGAAGATTTTCTTTCATTATTTTACAGCAGTGTATCCAAATGGCACTAGTTCAGTCACGCATGACCGCAGCGAGTCTATTTTAGTTTAATAGCAGTTTCATTAACGTAGTTTACTTCTAATATTCTGAATGCCTTGACTTACTTATACACTATCAGAATAATGACTTTCTTTAACTCAATAGCCAGGTTTCAGTAATCGGTGAGTAATTTCCACCATCCTTCGCCAAGTTGTTTCTGTGAGTAGCTGAGTCAGTGCTTGAGTTTTCCTCAATTTGATTTATGAAATTAAATGTGAATCTTCCAATACTTCTTCAGTATTCCTCAATTTGCTGCCTTTATTAATAATATTGTTTATCTGTTAAAATTACAACATAGAATTAATCATGCTTTAACATATCTTTTTCATTCATGATATCTTCATTACTACTAATATTATAAATGTGAAGGTTTATTAAGATGTTTAGATGTTTGTTTTTTAACCACGCGTTAATTGTTTAAAATCTTATTGAAATTTGACATATACATAGGTAGTACAAAAGGAATAAAAAGTATGACACATAGGATAGTGTTTATCCCGTGATGCGTTTCTTTTATATCCAACCATGTTGGCAAACACACTTCATGGCGGCGGAGTTGTAAATTGTTACCAATACTTATACCTAAACGTTTGCAATAACGAGTGTGTTGCCAAACCTTGAAGACCGAGCCACTGTGCTGCCAGCGTAAGAGACAAATATTACTAATTCCTCACTGAGAGCACAGCCGTTCTTAAAGGAACTTGTAATTTCTAATCACCAAAGAAACTAACTAACTAGAGCGCGTACCAACAAGTTTGGGTCCTCATACCTCTGCCGAACGACCAAGGCATGAAATTCTCTGCCAAGGCACATGTTTCCTTCTTCCTTCAATCCTGGGTCCTTTAAGCGGGGCGTGAAAAAGCACCTTCTCAGGCCGTCAAAGTAGAGACCTCAACATCGCCTCGGCTGTTATGAGGGCGGTGTGGAGGCCACTGCTCTTAGACCACACGACTGCTTACCATCAGGTGGAGTCTGGTCATTTAGACGAGTAAAATAAAAAAAATAAAAAATAACAACACAATGTTCAGCTGCCTACAAACAAACCATTCACCTTCGTTGGATCCTCTCTATCAGAGGAGTGTATGAAGCCTCTCTAACAGAGAGTAAAGTTTGATAATAATATATCGTTTGTTTAAATAGATGCCAATGATAACACAGGGAAACAAAAAAAATATATTTTTTCTGCGGCATTAATTTTGTTACTGGTTTTAATAAACACCTTCATCAGACATACCCGAAATGTATTTACTTTGTATGGATTGACTCTGGGTTTTGAGATATTCAACATAAATAACGGTTCCATCAGGACATTAGAACAATGAAAGAAAGATACCAAGACCGATGAGACAGCCATACTATGATGGCAGACTATTGCTTGAGTTTAATAAGGAATTGTCCTGTGAAATTAAACTACTATATACGGATTTTATCGCGTTGTTTATTTGACACTTTATTACATAATTTTGAAACTGTTACACTACTCTTACTATTAAACTTTACTAATGTTTAAGCTAATTAAATTATTGCAACTATCGTTTTGGTTGCTTTTCAGCAGCTTTAGTCACGAGGAGACTAAGATGGTAGATGTCTCAATGTTCCAGTGTAGTATTTCAAACTACCCGAACATAATGTAATCATTGGTGTTTCTATTTACGCAGAATGAGCTCAAAGTATCATGAAGTCTAGCTGTGGTTTGGCTTCTTCTTGGCTTTGACTATTTGAATTACTGGATATCTCAGAACAAACACGTTACAGCGCTTTAAGAGATTACCAACAGGTAAGGTTAATCGTAGAAGTCTAGTCGTAGCAGTTATACGAACAGTAATAACGTCAATTACATCTATATACAGATTAATATATAGTGATAACATAATATCCCAGAATATTATTGATATAAACAGGCACCTAGATAATAACATATGAATCACCCGACTCGACTCGTAAAATCGCCCAACCTACTTGTAATATAATTTTATTGAAGAGAAAGACCGAAGAAATGATGGATGGAGTGTGTGAGGACGACTAATAATATGATGTGATGACGAATGATAGAGATATTTGTAAAAGAAGACATACTGCGTGGCCTTAATTGTTTTGGGATTAGGGTAAGAAAATGGTGACTGTAGAATCGTTTTAGTTAGAAAGGTATAGGCTTCACGCCTGGGCAACTGTGCCTATTGTATAAGGCACAAGTGCGCCCTTGCGTGGAGTACTGTTCTCATCTTTGGGATGGCTCCGCGCAGTACTTGCTGGACGCTCTCGACCGGTTACAGCGGCGGGCTGTCCGTATCATCGGAGATCCAGAGGTCACGAGTTCACTGGAACCTCTGCAACTCCGTAGAGACATTGCCTCATTGGCATGTTTCTACAGAATATACCACGGGGAGTGCTCTGAAGAGTTATTCCACCTTATCCCGCCCTCCCCTTTCCTATCCAGAACAACGCGTGCTGGGCTCAGATGCCATCCTTACACGGTAGAGTCGATTAGAGCGCGTACCAAAAAGTTTGGGTCCTCATATCTCTGCCGAACGACCAAGGCATGGAATTCTCTGCCAAGGCACGTGTTTCCTTCTTCCTTCAATCCTGGGTTCTTTAAGCGGGGCGTGAAAAAGCATCTTCTCAGGCCGTCAAAGTAGAGACCTCAACATCGCCTCGGCTACTGTGGGGGCGATGTGGAGGCCACTGCTCTTAGACCACACGACTGCTTACCATCAGGTGGAGTGTGGTCATTTTGACGTGCAAAATAAAAAAAATAAAAAAAGAAGGTATTTTACATAAGTATTGAGTTACATTGTAAAATATCTTTCTACTTACTTCCGACAAAATATATGAAAATGCAGCAACTATGAACGTATGTTTTATGAGACTCACATTAGATGTTGTGTATGTTACTAATTATAATTATTTTACAATAAATAATTACGACTATACATGTGTAAATGATTCCTTTAAAGCTTTAATTTGTTAATATTGTTTTATCATAAAGTGATGTGTAAGAAATATTTTGTAATAAACCGAATAAAATTTTATGATAAGTATAAACAATATCATATCATGATGATATTGTGATTTTGTTGTATACTTGAAATGAAAATACAAAATTTATGTAGGCATAAAACAGCCCGTATATTTGTATGTATGTTTATGTAATTGTTCTTGAAAATGGAGTTTACGCATTGGATAGATAGTTAGTGTAATTATAACTATTATTTATTGGCATGCATCTAGAACAATCCAAGCAGATAGTACCTATAATACATTTATAAGTAATAATATAGAATTGTTATTATTCTATTATTAAGTACTTTTACCTGAAATTGTATTTTCCAAAGTATTATTACTGTCTGTAGATTTTCTTTTAGCGTCCATGTATTTTCGAGATTCAAGGCTACCATATTGTAACTAAAAGAAAATTCAATAACTCCAGGACGTGAATGTGTTTAAATCCATGCAAAGCTATTTCTGTTATACGAACATGTTTTTTGCATAGAAGTAGTTGACATGTTCCAATACATATTTGTATTAAAGTGGAGTACGTTAAATATAAAGTTATCTAAATAAATTTATATTTAAAGCATATTTATATATAAAAATATGCTTTAATATAAAATATTGTCACATCCTTGAATGATAGATAGTATACATATGTTGGTATGAAATGCTTGGTTTATACACTTATACCAAAGTTGTTTTTACTTCAACAGTAAAAATAATTTTACTTTCCCAACCTGGTTTTTACCATACAATCTAAAAATAATCTCGAAATCTCAAAAAGCAGCGATAGCTCAGTGGGGAGGCCAACAGACTGCAATGCAGTCGTTATTGGGAAGTCAGTGCACTCTAATATCCTGACACTGGTCTAGCCTTAGGGTATCGTTAGCCTTCGGGTTGCGGAGGTCAGATGGCAGTCGCTCCGTGTAAAAACTGATATCCAGTCTATATAAATCAGTATAAGTGATTTGGGAATAATAAAGGCTTAGGGAGAAGAAGAAGTCAAAAAATAATCTGTTCAGCTGTATTTATTGTGCAGGTCTCTCAGTAATTTTTTACTGCACTTACTCCTCATGAAAAACAAATAATACGTGCAGTTATAAAACCAACAATTGCCGAGACACGACCGGTCATGTAGACAATTGATAACGATAACGATACAGTCGGACAAAGGAAACTCGTATCAGTTCTGAGGAAAATCTACCAGCTGATAGTGCTGTTTGTTAGACTCGAGTGCTTCGATTGCTTTGAGTTAATCCCTCACAGCATGTTATTCCCGAAGCTGTATGAAGCACGGCGACTTAGAATGACTAGTGGAAACTTTACTATTCTCTTTAATGCAAGCACAAAACAAAGGGTCTTGCATGCAGCAATCGTTGTCATTGGGCGTGCCATTAGCGACTGATAGTGACTACTGACGTAGTGACGTAGTAAAACTAATGTCGTCAATGGAACAAGTAATGTGATACTTTCTTGCGCATGCCTGTAGGTAAACTTGCATGTACAAACCCCAAACCTCATGCCAACAAACCTATAAAAAATGAAGATACTTTCATGACAAGTTATTTTAGTTTTATTGGACTTTATTAAGAAGGTTGTGATACAGCTAATGTAGATTTATTTTATTGAAAGCAATGTATATAATATCAAAATTATTTACTAGCTTTACGTGGAGATATACGCTATTATAATAAACCACTCGGATTTAATTGGTCTTAACTGTAGTAGGTACTAAACTTTATTAAAATAACACTTAATCATCACATTTAAACGTACATACTAATAAAAGGGTAAAATTATCATTTTATACATTTTTATAGCATTTTATCTAAACAACCACCTTGTTTGGATAGCTCCTAGATAGGCCACCCCCAATGTACGTCACATCGCCAAAATGCAAATTATAAATTAAATATTTATTTTAAAAGTTGTTCTTTTCTTAAATTTAAAGAAGATGTGACTAAGCTGCAGAACATAAAACATTGGAATTCAGTTAATAAAATCCCATACAATTTGATCTAATTTGTTGTCGATTCAATAGGTGCAGTTTGACTGTTGTAGGACATGGAGAACACTTGGCCAAACGGATCTTGTATATTATTGGAGTTGTCATCTCCGCGTGTGTACAGTGTTGGCAGTTGGCAGGCACCTGGCGCGATGACGTCACTGGCTAATTCCGGCGAGACGAGGTCGTGACCCGACGCCCTGCGCCCACGCACTCACAAACAGAACGCTACCCAAAAAATAATATGTTGTGTCAATACAGGAATATATTTGTGCATTTATATTTATATTAACTTTTAATATGCATGAGTTTTCATCGCGATTATATTTTTAGTTAGTGTCGATGTTTCTTACAAATTATTCGTTGTATTAAAACAAAGAACTACGAGTACTTGCGCATATGCAGTAACCAGTGCAATGAGTTAGTCGTGCAAAATAACTTGCGTGAGTAGATTGCGTACGGATTATATTATATAGACCTATATTTCAAAGTTGGCAACTCTCGATACATTTAATAAATAAAGGAATAAAGCGAACAACACTCCGGCTTCCTTGTTTTGTCTTTATGATACGACTCCTGCCAAAACTGTTGTTTATCTTGATTTAACGCAAAGTTCTAATTCTGGAGTTTTACAACTCTTAGAAGTCATTACCTAACCATTGCTTTATCTGTTTAATGGATAAATGCGTAGTAACAACATAATACAGCTGTAGTTTTGCCAAAATATATTTTCAATTGTTTGTATTCAAATAAAAAGGTAGAAAATTCGAAACAAATAATATCAGTATTAAAACATTGTTCTACTTTTCTATAAGTCTCGTCTTACGGTGAGAGTTAAAGATTGTTAAGCCTGGATAGGTCGAAGAAACTGACTACGGTGTTGGCTCGGCACAGCGGTAGTAAATGCGATTGTTGTGTATGAAGTCTCGGATTTGATGTCCGGTTGATGAGCGGTGTTATTGGTTTGCCTGTCAAGTAATTTTGTTCCAGCACGGTACCTGGAACTGTGGCCGGTAAACGACGGCAATAAACTAGCTTGTAAAAATGGAAATATAATACACTTCTTGCTACTCTTTAGGGGTATACCCGAGGGGTGTATAGGCGTGAGACCATGTTTCTATATCCCGAAGAATATGTAATATTTGTATGATATTGTGTTCTGTTTACGCGAATGTTATTCATTGAAATTAAACTACTATATACGGATTTTATTGCGTTGTTTATTTGACACTTTATTACATAATTTGGAAACTGTTACACTACTACTACTATTAAACTTTTTAAGCTAATTAAATTATTAAAACTATTTATATTTAAGTTTATACTTTTCCCGACGTTTCGGTTGCTTTTCAGCAGCCATGGTCACGGGGTAGTAGTTGTGTAGTTTCAGATCAGATCATTTTGACAAAAAAATATTCTGAGCTTTAGTCATTGTTCTATATATAATTTCCATCTATACGTAAATGTTATCCAAATAATCGTAGTTCATATATATGAAGAGGAATGCACAGCAGTCGCATTCGCTTCAGAATATACCTTACAGAATAATAATAATAATAATAATAATATTCTACCACATACACACAACACCATCTAGCCCAAACTAAATGTTTGACTTGTGCGGGAATCGAACCCGCGACCTCAGGCGTGGCAGTCGGTTACACTAACCACTACGCCATCGAGTCGTCAAAAAAATCAGATATTTTTGTTTTTCCTTTGCGTAGTTTCAATATCATAATAATTAAGCTTTTTAGCGAGAAAATAGTCGTTCCCGAATCGTCCACTTGCCAGAGATAGGATAAATACCATAAAATTCAACAATACGACGAATATTTTATTAGTTATTGGTTTTGATCAAGTACTCAAAACCGAAGATGCTGGCACGTTTCCATGCTCTGGCGATATGCGCCTAATCCAGGAATAGCTAGACTAAGGTCATGACCTGTCCACCTTGGTCGGTCGTCATGACGTAGCATGCAAAATAAATATAGTAAGTAGGTATAAACCATTACATAATTCTCTGGCTGTACTAACACAGTTTTAAAATTATGCGATACTCAAATATCTACGATGGAGAAGTAGATTATTATGACTATTTGAGTAGGTACTGAATAATATGAAAAACGTAGGCTGACACAGATTTTCTCTATTTGGTATCTCTTGCCACTTCGTAAACAGACTTGAATGTTTATGTACATATTAGTCAATAGTCTACCTGAATGACACAGTTGTCTCAGTATTCACATATTTACCAAGGATCTTAATCTTACATTGTTGTATGGTTGGTACGGAGGAAATAATATTCTACCACATACACACTACACCATCTAGTCCAAACTAAGCAAAGCTTGTACAATGGGTACTAGACAATGGATAAACATACATATACTTTTGTTTTTGTTGTAAATACATACATATTATACATAGAAACACCCAGACCAAGACAAACATCCATGTCCATGCACACAAATGTTTGACTTGTGCGGGACGATTCCCGCACAAGTCAAACATTCATTCATCATAGTCAAACAAAAACCCGCGACCTCAGACGTGGCAGTCGGTTACACTAACCACTACGCCATCGAGATCGAAATATTTTTATTTCTTTCATATACAAATTCTGACTAAGAACAATAACACGTGTGGTGTAATTGTTCTCGACGCATTTATAGTAACAGTAGCAAAATATACTATAATATACTAAGCACGCTATTTCTTTTCTTTTTATAAGCTCTACTATCTATTTTAAAGGCCATGCTATAGCTCTGAGTGAGAGCTTAGATATTTTGTTATAAAGGTTACAGTGAAGGGCTAATGGAAAAGAAAATTGTAACTAAGGCTTCAATGCTAACAATTTATCTACAAAGCCACAACATTGTTGAGTAAAAGTTTTAAAATCAATTGGTCACGAGTGTTGGTGTTTTATCTCAGCTATGTGCTTCTTTGTATATGCGGCCTATGCTTCTCTTTTCTTTCGATTGCTGTTTGGGAACACGTGCAGCATGTGACCAACTGTGTGTACTACTTGTCTAGAGATTTGACAAACCACAGACATCCGCAAAAGAACACCGATTACCTACTAACTAACCTAACCTATCAAGGATACTTCGTGATGCTATTGAAATTAAGAAACTCGCAGTTTTAATTAGGTAAGATGGTTGATTAATATGTAACGTATTTAATATGTATTTTCTTTAACTATCTTAGCTTTTCTGCAAGTGCTGTGCACTTCTGTAAGTGACAAATTCACTGTGGTTATAACTTATGTATGTCATCCTTGCTTAATGTTTAGTGAATAAGCCGTTGAAGTGCCTTAACAATAAATAAATAAATAAATGGTTGGAATGTAGCTTGGGATCCAGTGATTCAGGTAGTCAAACTCAAGATGAAGCAAAGCACAGCAAGACTTTATGATGCTTTGAACTCATTCTGCGTAAATCGGAACATCAATAATTAATTAAATGATGTTTGGGTACTTTGAACTAACTACACTTTAAGACAATAAGGCAACCACCATATTAGTCTCCCCATTACCATGGCTGCTGACAAGCAACTGCAACATCGAAGAAAATGTAAATTTAAATATTTTAACCTATTGAATTGCAGCGGCACACTAGCGGCCAGATATAATAAAATTTCAATTATGTTTAGCATGCCACCAATTGACAGGTTAATAGTTTTAAAATAAGTAGTTTCTTTTTATATACCTACCGCTATAGAATCAATATACAGTAGTTACATATTAATGTAGAACATTCGCGTAGACTTCAAACAATCTTGCTTATTTCGTTAATAATCGCACAGATCTATGATAATAATTAGTCTTCTTCCGGCCAGAGATGTACAAAAAAGTAACTTGCTAATCGCTTTTGCCTATATAATTTCAATTTATTCCATCATAATGCAATCACACACTAACGACCGAAAGGTTCAAGAGAAAACACTACAATGCATATGATATAATCATTTCCAAAAGAAATAAATTTACAAAAATGTTTTACTAAGTCAATAGTAACGTAACAGAACAATTGTTCAGCGTAGCAGCTGGTTTATTTTTGTTTTTTGTTTAACTCGGTAACTCGCAGTAGTATTGTGCGAGGACTAGGTGAAACTATATGTGAAAATGGAAATCGTGCTGGATTCTAAATTGGTTTGTTGATTTTTTAAATACATTTTAGTCATTAAAGTAATATGTGAATTTTGGTTTGGATTTCGTTTTGTCATGGCCATCTAAAGCTAGGATTTATAAATTAAATGCAATGATTCTAATACTGGCTAGATTTTGAAAATGTACACAAGGATATGATAATTCTAGAGGATATAAAATCATTTATCTGTTGACAGATAATTCTAATCGCATATTTTGATACGTAGTAATCAAAACAATAATGTTATCGTGTAAACGCTAAGGACAATATATAATTTGGTATGTACATCATTTTTAGTCACTAGCGAGCTTACGTGAAAAATCACGTCAAAGCTTGGGCCTGTAATTAGAAATTTATTACTAACCACAAAGTAAATTATGGAACGAACGAAAAAAGAATTTACTATCTATATTTACGATGGATGCCTAATTTAATTTATTAATTGGTTACAGGTTTTATTTTTAAGGTTATGTTCTCTAGTTAACATTGCAAGCGCTGCTTATTATGATCAATATTACGAACCTCCTAACAATCAAGATAGTCAATCACATGAAAATACCTCAGACATGGACCAAAAGTTAGAACACCAGTCTATGAGATTTAATCGAAACCGCAATATTAATTACAATAATAGCCCGCAGCCACCAATAGAGCAACCAGTCCAGGTAATGCCGATGTCTCAGGTGGAGTCAATGTCAATGCCAATGCAGATACAAATGCCAATGCAGATGCCGCAACCGCTGTCACAACCCATACCTCAGATGCCAATGCCGCAAATAGGAATGCCACAAATGTCGCAGATGCCAATACCTTCAATGCAAATGCCGCAAATGCCAATGCCGTCAATGCCAATGCCACAAATGTCAATGCCGATGCTTCCAATGGCAATGCAGATGCAAGAAAGCCCGTTTGGTGCTCCTTTTCCAGGACAGTTTCCAGGCTCCAACCTCGTATATTTTCCAATTGTGCCTCAATATACGAACTTTTTGAAGAATATGCCACCCTCAACGCCGTCACCTGTAAATCAAGTAACACCTTTATCAAACGCGAACAGCGTTATAACCACGACCACAACCCAAGCTACGACTACAACAACAACTGAAGCTACTACCACGACATTGACAGCACTCCCGGTCACGCAGCCCACAACAACCGTTACTGAAAGCCAATCCAACATTTACAAACGATTTTCAAATCTTTACCTCAAATCCCAAAGAGATCAAAACAACATATTAGCATCAGTCCTCAAAAATGCCATTGAAGATTATTCACACAGCATGGTTAAGCCGCCAGAGAGACCAAATAACGTCAACAATAGGTACATATATGCATCATTAAGAAAAACCAAGCCTACATGGATGCCAAAGTATGGGATTGTCCCCATCTCAGACAATATGGCCAAGAAGCTCATGACACAGATGCGTGGTATGAAGGGTTTCAGTCGCAGGCCGAAAAGGCTGGCGATACTTAATATCGAATAGCTTTTGTATTAACTTTTAACTATCTTACTAGATGAATATGATCAGATAGGATTCTTTTCATTTGTTATAAAAAAAGGATCTAAAATTGTAAGATGGTAAAATAATAATTGTTTATTGTAATTAAATTATAGGATTATAATTATCATTTAAAGTATTTAATCTTGCTTGTAAACGACACGACTTTATAAATTTCTGTCAAATACAGAATTACGATAATCACTGTTTCATTTTCCCACTTTTATACACATTATAAACTACTAGACCCATTTAAAGAATTATTTCATCATTAGAAAGCTACTTTATCCAGAACTGGAAGCAACAGCTATATAAACGTGCCACGGGAGCGGAGCAGTAATCATAGACGGGGGCAAAACCGCAGGTGACAGCTATCGACAATATAAAACGAAGAAGACTACACAATAAAAAAATAAAATAAAATTAAACTGTTCCACTGCTAGGTACAGACCTCTTCTCAGTATGAGAAGGGTTAAGCCATAGCCTGGCACGCTGGCCTTGTGCGGGATGGCAGACTTCACATATCTTCAAGAACATTATGGAGAACATGCAGGTTTCCTCACGATGTGTTCGTTCACCGTTAAAGCGAGCGATTAGTAACTATTTAATACGCAAATATCTTCAAAAAGTAAGAGATGCGCGCTTTGGGCTCGTACTCGAGATCCTTACGTGGTAGTCCAACGGTATCCCTCTAGGTCCTTAGTCCCCAAAGTGTTCCAGGTGGATCCCCAGGGGTCTACGATAGACTCGACGGAGGTCTATGTTGGCGTGACAAAAAAATGGGGGTTCACAATTCGTAAGCGGGGGTCCAATTATTTGCTTTCGATAGTGAAAAACTAAAATATTGGCTTGACTTCACCTATCAATGTAGGCAAATAATATTTTAAGCTCAGCGACTGTTACTTGTAAAAACTTGCATATTCCATATTCAGTATCAGCGGTCTCGAACCTACCGATTTTTCAGGTTGGAGAGTACTACCCGTCGAGATCAACATAAATACGAATGCCAAGGAATATGGTAGAAATGTAGCTGCGAAGGGTCCGCCGGAACCAGCTAAATTTTGAAAGTGGTCTATGACAAAAAAGTCTGGGTACCTCTGCTCTAGGTCATCGCTGTTATTGTAATTACAATATAGCATATCATAATATGTCATTTTCTTGTAGGTATATAGTGATATATATAAATCTTCACGTTTCTGACATTTATATACCTGGTGTTGGAAGTGATTATATTTTTGCACATCATCAGCCCTCTGACCGAAAACTTATATGCTAGCATGCACACGCTACACAATCCTTTAGGAGTCATTATCACACTAGTTCCATTGCCTGAAACTCTACCTTTTACTAAATTAAAATAAATTTTGATAGACATAAAAATAAATTTTAACTTAAAGAAATTTGTAATTAAGTAATTATCTTTCGTGACTATACGATAAGTCTAATCTTCTTACCAATAAACCCGGCTAGTAAAAGTAAAACCACGCGCGGGTGGATTTCATAGCGGTCTTCAACATGTATAAAAGTTTGATAACGTTGCCTTGCTTGAGGCACAAGACTCTAGTTGTGGGCTTGAAAGTAGTCTTGCAGTTGAGGTAAAAGTTCAAAACAATTTCTTACATTTTAGGTCAACTGAAAGTACCCTTCCAATTTTGTGATCGATAAGTTCACCCAAGAAAAGCGTAGTATGTGTATGTGGACAAAATGTGCGCTTAAAAATACGAAATATTTTAATTGCATAGACCAAGAAATTTTAAAATTTTATACCTTGGCATATTTTATTGTATGGAGCTACAATAGTAGAATTATATAGTTGACTTTTTCTGTGGTCACGTTCTCTAGTGCTTAAGTGCCTCAATACAGCTCTGTTAAAATGTGCCTCCAAATCCAAGGAGAATGACGATGATGACAAAAATACTCAATAATTAACTACCTACTATTATTACTACTAGCATGACTGGATAATACAACTGTCAAGTGTGCACTTTTAATACAAACCCACACAATTTAAAATAATTAATGCCGATAGTATCAGTTATAATAACTACAGCATTTTTGTATTTTCTAGTTAAATGTTTTATTTAATTTCATTGTAGAGTAAATTTTGTTAATGATCCCTTTTGTACGTGAAATGTCTTTTTGTTTATTTTATTTTTAAACAATAATATAAATAAATTTTAATATGACATTGTAATCTACTCTGTCAATCAATTAATGACTATCTTTATTCTTTGCCACAATGTAATTTTCTTACAAATCTGAACAGATCAGCTACATTCTCGAAGTTTATTACATATAAGTACGTCATGTTTATTTTTGCTTTTGAAAATATATTACATCCACAGTATCGGCAAAATTGCTAGTCTCTATTATGATTAATTATTTTATCTTTCAGGGATTCTCTGAATATACATGTTTCATATAGGATTTTGTATGGTTACGAATTCTCATACGACTCTTAAATGCAAGTAAACCTTCAGATTGCAAGCTGTATGCAAATATCATTCTATTAATAATTATTAATGAGTTTATTTACGAAACTTACATAATTATTATATAGCCTTTTTTTACGTGGGGCAATACTGTGACGCGTACGGCGTACCCCTCCGCGGGGTCAGGCGGAGGGGTTTTGTTGGGCTCACCCGAGGAAAGATAAAAAGTCCCGAATCCTACCAACTAAACCTACCACGGTGTTCCTTCATACGGTCTAAGGCCAGGGCTCGCGCATTCATACTGCAGACCCGGCAGATCTTGGCCGCCACTGAATCGTGGCGGCTTCGTCTAGTTAACTTTCCTTCCTCTGGAGAGGCGCGCGCGAAACACGACGCGCCGCCGTCTCAGGGCTGGTTCTGTACGGGCAACAGCCTGCCCTAGGTCTGTCTCTCCAGGCTAGCGCTCATGGGGACCGGAGATCGTGCCGGGGATCTGCGGGCCGAGACACTGGTATTCTTCTCCCGTTCCCTTTCCGCCACCTCCTTAGCGAGCATTACTACCTCGTAGTAGGAGGCGACGGCTATCCATGCGATCTCGCTCGCAACCATAGACTTAACCATGGCCAGTAGCGAGAGTCGCTCCACCTCTATTGCCACGACGAGGTCACGGCGCTCTTCTACCCGGGCTGGGCACTCCTCCAGTGTATGCTGTGCCGTGTCCTCAAGGCTATCCCCGCAGTGATGGCATTGAGATATCTCCTCTCAGCCAATGCGACACAAGTACTTCCCAAAGCAGTTGTGTCCCGTACCACCTGCACCTGCGTTGTCCGGAAGGCGAGGGTGCCGAAACACCTCTACAGCCACTCCTCCATGATGGGTCTAACCGCCGCTATCGCGGTGAGCCCTGACTTACATATAGCCTACATTTGTAGCTTCATTTAATTAATTTAGAAAATTCTGTTACTTCGGTCGTTAAAACAAAGTACCTATATCTATTTATATATTAATACGTGAAGCAAAAACGTTGTACCCTTTTCGAAAATTGCACGGACGCAGGAGTATGAAATTTGGCACAGTTTAAGTTTACATGGAGAAGGAGTGGCGAATCCTAATATTTATATAAAATATGCATTAGAAATACATTAAATTAATAAAAAATCATTACACGCACACAACCATGCAATTGACACACGCAGTCGAATCGTGTTCGTAGTATTTCGCAATTGTTCGGCTGATGTAGTACTATTCTTCGTAACTATGGTTACATATATCAATATATAATTACATAATAATTATATCAGCAGTATCTTACAGGCAACCTTTGGGTGGATTGGAATGATATATGTATACTTACTATTTATATTATAATATACTTAGGTATTCATATGTAAAAAAGAAAACAAATTAGCAAGCTTAAGAATTTGTTTAAAAAAGATAGGTAATTTAACCTGTACAGCCTTGGCGAAATCTAAATGAAATGTGATTATAAGTTCTAGACAATAAAACCTTAATAACTATAAAACTTAAAATGATGGTCGAAAGTCGACCACTAGGCGACCACTAGTATTTGATAACCTACCAGCCTACCTGGTAAACAGACATACAGTCTACTCTATGGTACAATACCGTAGCTACGTATTATACCTATTTTAGTTCCCATCTTTCGCATACTGACGATACTTTAAAAAATGAATCAAAGATACGTAACAAATAGGCAGATATCATTGTGTCTATCATCTTATCTATTTGAAAATATTAATCATGCTGTAATAATGCTTTTCCGTATTTATATGTGATAATAATAAAATAGACAAAATCTACATACCTAACCATGGTTTACTGAATTCATATTCATTAATCTCACAGTATACAAATAGTCAAAATGGATAGGTTAGACTTTTATTTATTTATAGAAAAGTGTAGTATCCCTGAAGGTACAAATGTAGGTCCTTTCTTAGTAATACTTTTCATTGATGACGTAGTTGACTCTTTTGAGTGTAACTACCTCGCTTATTTCATCCATTGCCATACGAACGTATAGACAGACAAAATAAATTATTAATAGTTAAGCTGACAGTATAAGCCGTGGACGTAAAATAAATCTTGTAATGAAATATCTTGTGTATTGTATTACGCTGAAAATGTAATGACTCGCTTTTACCAATAGTGTATTGATTACAATATGACACTGTATCTATCTAAATGCCAACTTATAACATTCATGAAAAATTAATCGCAATTATATTATGTCAAATTTGGTGCTAACATGCCAGAATGTGATGAAAGATGATGATCTGTAGTTCACTTTCAGGCCTACGTTCACACAACATTACAGTAGTTTCATAGTAAAAGCCAATAAAATCATATGGTTAATATTATTCGAATAATAAAACGGTTTAAACGTAGTTTTAGTATTATTATACACTAGTAGAAGAAGTAAATTAGTAAACGCCTCATTAATCTGGATTACTTTTTCTACACACTTGAGCATAGACTAGTATAAGTATAATAGGAACACTTGAGTTCGGGCTCAACGTGGAGAACTATTGTATATTGTATCAGGATGCATGATACAATAGTACTCCACGCTATATAAGATTATTAACTCAAAATAGGACACAAAACAGGAAACAAGAACTGTGGAGCCGTTTGTCCCAAAAACGCCAAAAAAGGGAGTGATAAACATGATCATGCACAATTTATTCTTTTTTCTTCTAGTTATAACAATGTTATTTATTATAATCCGATTTCTAGAATGTGTAGAAAGTTGAATGATCATGCCAAAGTGATAGAATATTTTATCACACTCATGGTGACTACATACAGCAAACAGATAGTCAACGCTTAACGCTCCTTCGTATTACGTTATTTGTAGCAACTATTTTTGATTATCATTTAAATATAATATTTCAAGATGTTAATATATTGTTTTAAATTTTTTATGAACTTTTACATTGTAATTTATGGACTCCAACTATATTATACTTACTTTCTGCAAACGCCGTACTTGACTATCAGATTTCAAATTTTATTGATATTTAAACACTTATTGTTTAATCTTCATCAACATAAGTAAATTGTTATCAGCTATCTCGGTGGCACAGTGATAGTGGATGCGACTACTGTACGTAGTCCTGGGTTCTATTCCCGCCTCGAACAAATTATTATTGGATTTTACTGTCATTACTGAGTTTAGTACTGTGCCTGCAATAAACTGCTCTTGGTGCATTATACTACACTACGCCATCCGTGCCATTAACCTCTGCCCCTTCGTGAATATAGACTATGTATTGACGACTCAATGGCGTAGTGGTTAGTGTAACCGACTGCCACGCCTGAGGTCGCGGGTTCGATTCCCGCACAAGTCAAACATTTGTGTGCATGAACATGGGTGTTTGTCTTGGTCTGGGTGTTTCTATGTATAATATGTATGTATTTACAAAAAATAAGTATATATGTATGTTTATCCATTGTCTAGTACCTATAGTACAAGCTCTGCTTAGTTTGGGCTAGATGGTGTTGTGTGTATGTGGTAGAATATTATTATTATTATATTATTATTTATATATGTATGTGGATATCCTATGCAACATAAGAGCTGAATGCATCCTATACCATCCATCCTATACCTTCATCTCCTCAGTTCTACAAATTACCGAATAACTTGAAAGAAAAATTACAATGCCTATGATATAATTGTTTCCTAAGAAACAAATAAAAAAAGTTTGGCTGAGTCAATGGTAACGTAACAGCACAATTGTTCAATAAGCAGCTGGTTTATTTTCACGAACTCTACACATAACTCCATAGCTTCCAGTTGTGTTGTGCCGGTACCTAGTGAAACTATAGGAACATGAAGATTGTGGTCGAATTGAAATTGGTTTGTTGACTTTTATATGACTGTATTCTTACATCCATTTAATTTTTTCTTTATATATCTAATCTAAACAGACCTAAAAGCTTAATAAAGGCAACGTTGGGCGTTCATAAAAGTATTTGTTTGCTTTCTACTAACAAATATTTTACCGACAGAGCATATTTTATACAAGCAACTACTTAATCCATCCATCCAATGCTAAGCCAGCCAGGCCAAACCAAGCAGCTCAACAACCTTTTTGGGTTGTTGTTTCAACCTAGATAGGAACCTGATGAATCCTTCCTTAGGTTTATCCATTCGCGACCTTTATGCTAAAGGAGCGATTCCATTAGGCAACTCTTGCATGCAAGTATGACGTCACATTTATATTTAGCATATTTTCGAGAGTGTGCAAATTGCATACAGGTTCCACTTGCATACAAGTAGAGATGTTTAACAATTGAGTAGGCCATCATGGGTGGAAAACGTGCTCCTTAATAAAAATTATTATTTTCTCGTGCGCCCACCTAACAGACATCATGTTTTGATTATTTGTACAGCGATAGATATCATGTGCGTACACGTCACTCTCGTTCTTAATTCGAAACGTGCAACTAACGTTTGCGCGTTCAATTTGCAGGTCACTTGAATAAAAATACATATGTACAATTTCAAACGACCCACACAAGTTGTAACTTGTATGCAGGTTTGTAGAAGTTGTATTCAATTTGCAACTTGCATGCAAGTAACTTGCCTAATGGAATCGCGCCTTTAGACTCGTTTGCAAGTCATCGGTTCTTTGACACATATTACCCATCTGTTAGGTACCACATTAGCTTGCTATATAAAGTAAAATGGCAAAAGTCTGACGTCACTAATTTAATACATTATGTATGTGGTTATTAATATTAATTTATTAAAACTTGATAATTACATTTTCTTATTATTTGGCGCTTAATTTGGTTATATAAAATATAACTTAGAAGTAATAATTATAACTTGATAATTTCTTTCACAGATATTTTTGTTACTTCAATGCTATTTGCTACACATTGTCAGTTCACATCACTACGATCGTTATTCTCAACAGTCCGATTCTGGCAGTCAGTCTCAAGAGAACAATTCTTATATGGATGGAGAACAAGGACATCATCACCATCATCATCATCACTGGCACCGCAATCAAAATGCCTACAACACCCATGGAAAGAACAACCTACGATATAACAGTAACGACGATGAGTGTAATAATTGTGCTTGCTATAAATGTGATAACCCACCAAATTGCTGTAGAAAAGTATGCGATAGCTGCCCTAAATCAGCACAGCGTCCAGAAAATCAAAAGAAATCGATACCACGTATCGAAATAATACCGATGCCTGCTATGCCACAGATGCCACCAATGCCAATGCCGCCACCACCAATGCCGATGCCAATGCCTCAAATGCCACCGATGCCAATGCCAATGCCATTACCGCAAATGTCGATGCCGTCAATGCCAATGTCACTGATGTCTCATATGCCAGGAATGTCAATGCAGCCAATGCCGATACCGGCAATGCAGATGCCAATGTCAATGCCGATGCCAGGACAGTTTCTGAGTCCTTTTCAAAACCCACACCTTATGTATTTTTCATTAGCTTCAAATTTAAAGAACTTTTTTAAAAATATGCGGCCGCCGGTACCTCCTAGTACAGCTACTATACTAGCAACTACACCAGTGACTACACTAGCGACTACAACGGTAGCGCCAACAACTGTCACTGTCGTCACAACTGCACCCACCACCCAGGCAACAACCACTACGGTGGCTACAACCACAGTATTGACCACGGAACGCCAACCTATTAGAACTGCAACTGAAGACCAGATTGATGACTACAAGCAGGAATCTAACCATTATCTAAAATCTCAAAGAGATGACAACGCATTTGAATCAGTACTCAAAAGTGCCATTGATGATTTTTCTAACATCATAGTCAAGACGTCAGAGAAGACTAACGATGGCAACAATAAGTACATGTTGACGTCATTACGGAGGACGAAGCCCACGTGGATGCCCAAATTTGGTATAGTTCCCATTCCAGATAATATGGCCCAAAGACTTATGTCACAGTTACGTAGTGTGCCAGGAAGAAGACGCAGACAGAAAAGACTTGCGATATTTAAATCTGAAAATTATTCAGATTGATATGACAAATATCCGTTTTTAATTTTATATTTTACATACATTTTATTATCTTATACTTTAGTTTAAGGTACCTACTTATATAAAAAATATTGATTACCTACACTATAAATAAATAAAATTTACATCAAAATGACATCGTAGAACAAGATTTTGTAAACAAAAATTGACAAGCAAATTAATCATTTTGAAAATCTTTGGTAATCACGCCCATCTATTCCTATATTTTAACTACACAGGTGTCGTACGCTAGCATATTGTAAAATAATAACAAGTCATAAAAGAAACCCACATTTTTTATTTATTGAAGCATATAGGCATTACATAAGTTGTTTCTCAATAAAAAATATTGAGTTATTTTGTCAACTGGTTGATTACAGCAAAGCAAATTGTTTTCCCGTAAAGGCTACTGTTTTGTTTAAAAAAAAACGGCAATTGTATTTCATAGTATCATCTTTTATATATGTCATGAAATAAACGTTACGATGAAGTTGGTAAGTATTTCCAAACATTACATACGTAAATACATACCATGTGTTAATAGGTATAATATCTTTAAAATATACTTGTCTTTTTCAGATTATCGATATTGTACTAATATGCCATCTATTGGCAAGCTCTGTTTGTTGTAATATGATTTATGGAAATATGTATAAATCTCATGGATATATGGATAACCATATGCAACATCACCAATTGCCAAATTACGACAGTGGATATGCCGACAGTAAAAGTGAGTTTCGACAGTCACATCACCATCATGGAAACACAAGATTACGATCTGAACAATTTCCAGCACACGGATTTAGTGGATCCAGGTCAAATGGATGCAAGAAATGTCAACATTCACCTACATTTCTACCAGGTTTTCCAGCTGAATTTCCTTCACCATTTCCTCTTCCATATCCAGAGGTTTTCCCACCACAATTTCCTAGCCCATATCCACAACCAGATGTTATTATCCTACCCTATCCAATTCCTGTAATGGTTATGCCACCAATGGCGTCGGAGACACCAACAACAGAATCTATAGCACCACCAACAACATCTGTGGCACCACCAACAGCATCTGTGACACCATCGACAGCATCTGTGGCACCACCAACAGCTTCAATTACACAGGCGCCACCCACGACGGCAGAGAGTACGAAGAGTCCAGAAACAACGATACTGACACCAGAATCAACTAGTTTGACAAGTACAATATCGCCTTGGGTATCATTAGACATAGATGGAACTACGAAAAATAAATTTGCGAATCGTTTCAAAATTGTGACAATAAAGACATACAGGAGAAAAGGGAACAACCGTGATCCCGAACTCAATTTTAACAGAAAGTTGCCAAAATACGGTATCGTGCGTATCCCTGAAAGTCTGGCGATGAGTTTGATGCAGCAATTAAAAAATGAAAATAAAGCGCTTCTCAGAAAACAACAAAAATTAAATGATGTGGATAACGAAAGGCAATTCAGGTTCAGGCCATAAAATATTATTTTTGATATTATGTTTATTGTTTTTGATGTTAAATAAGTATGTTTTTATCATGAAAATAATTGTGATAGATAAGTTGTCACGTTATGTTTGACGCACTTAACAGGTTTGACGTAAAGGTTAGTTTCATATATTTTGAATATTTAAAATTGGACTGTTACCCAAATTAAAATAGGGTAGTATTTAACTGCACAGCAAAAAAATACTAATTGCGCAGCAAAAATAGCTAATTGATCAGCAACTCATGGCCAGCAAACTTTAAAGAGATCAAAGTCTAAGTCAACGGAGCCCCGCTGCGCGGGGCTCCTATTTTTGGGTGGGTTTAAAAAAAGGAACCTAACATAACCTAACACTTCCGAGACGGAATGCAGTGATTTGAGGCGTATAGATGCTCGTTATGCTGTACAATATTTGCTGACCAATTAGTATTTTTGCTGATCATTAATTTAATCCCATTAAAATATCACATTAATTAAGTAGCTATCAGTCACATCTATATTAAAATTCATAATAAAATGCGTGGTATGTCAACAATCTGAAATTGATAATAATATCTAATATAAAAGCATTTCTCGCTAGGAAATCGAGTGAAGAGTTTGGTTGGTTAGCTGTATTGCTTAAGACAGTGCGCTTGACGAAATTTTTACTCTAGAACTATTATCACCGGCAACTTCATCTTCGGGTTACCTAATGGCCATTTTATATTCTTAGATAGTTTTTTTTACTACTAAGTAGATATTTTTTAAATAGAAAGAATTTATAAAATATACTTAGAAGGTTTTTATAAAATGTAAATAAAATAGGTATCAATAGATAGTTTTATGAACGTGTGCAAACATTATTTGTTTTAAGGCGCTATTATATAATAATTAATAATATTATATAATTTATTTATTATAATATTTTTCATCAAATTATATGACTTTAAGACAACATACAACGAAACATGCCTAAGTTATTTAATTTACCGCACCTATTAAGAAATAGTTATGTTTACAAATCAGTTCATTTCTACAAACATTATATAAATAAGAAGGTAGAAACTTACATTTGGTACAAAAAAGACAATTCAAAAATAGCCGTTACAATTCACTATTCACTTTTGAACACATACTAACAACACTTCCAAACCAATATAAAATATCGAGCAAATCCACATAGTCACTGAAAACGAACGAACGAAAGAACTACGAAATTGTTGTATTTTTTTATGTAATAAGTTGAATAATCAAATGTGAATATTAATTATTCCTTGACGTATGAATTATTAATTGATTAACTATTGTTTAGACAATGTGCCGCGACACATACAGCGTGGCCTGACCTTTCAGAAGTCGGCGAGACTGCGCCCGAGTCGCGCGGGGTCACCACAGATGTATTTTTAGAGTTTAAAGTTCAAAATACGACTGCTTCAAGACGCGATGACCGCCCGCAGCTTCCGTACGTGATCGTGCTATGTTATTGGAAATAGATTACAGTGAGATAACGCCTGAAATATTGTGTAAATATGTTTACAGTGCGAGAGAAATCCTGTTAAATGAAGCAATACGATAAAAGGAACGAATGCAATGGTACAAATTAAAAAGCTTTATAATTTGTAAGTCCTACTTCTATAACGTAGCGTAGTCTTTATTAAAGATACAGAGTATATTAAATTGTGACACAAGTAACAAATAATTTAGCTTCAAGATAGAGCCCATTAAAATTCTCATAGGTAGCTGAAATTAGAAATTGTATGCTTGAACGCTCTGCTCAAGCATACAATTTTCAAATTTCAAAAATCGCATATTTTAAGATATAACTTCTACCTAAATATATGATGTAACAAATAGATTAATTACTGAAATAAGAAAATTTACACTATGGTCAAATTCCCGCCAAAAATTCCGGAGTGACGCTGACGCCAACGGGCATCTGTCAATGTGTACGCATGCGCACCACTAACAAAACCAATAACGCGTCAAGTCAACAGTGAGCTATTTTCGCACAAGCAACGCGCACTCGTATTTAAAAGTAATATCACTTGATCAAACCACGATTTAGGTCACTATCATAAAATAAAGTAATTTAAAAATAAGAGGATAAAATAAAGATAGTTTCGCGTGATGGGGAAGTAAAACTGGGTTACGATACCCGATTGTTTATTATGTACCTATGTTTGTTATATCTACGATACGATTAAATGACCGAAGCCACTGATTTACCCACTATAAAAGAAGCTAATTCGATACAAATTGTTGAAATGGTAAATTGCACTCTAGTAGATGGCTACTCATATCATTTGAATAAAATATTTTTAATTGACTTATATAATAATATATTTAAGTTGTTTAAAGATTTAAGTTATTATGCAGTCTGTTTTTCTGCATAATACGTTACGCTGTCTCTTCTAGACCAATAAAAATTATGGTCTTATAACCTACGATCCTTACTCTTCTGTACCTCATCTTACTAGAATGATATTAGGTACCTACTTAAAACTATGCGCTTTGTGGGTGAAGTGGGTCCTGGTTATTTTGTAAGAAAACAAAACCTGTGCCGTCACACAGCGGGATGTTATCGAAATGATAATATTAAAATGGATTTGCGGCGTAACCAGGTTAGACAAGATGCGGAATGAGCAAAGCCTGAGAATCTGTCACAAATCAGATAAGTTGCAGGAGAACAGGATGTATTGGTATGGTGATGTTATGAGAAGTCCACCTGATTACGTTAACAACTAAATACCTATTGGATCTATCTGTTTCTGAACGAAAATCCAGAGCCAGACCCAAGACCACGTGCATACTTACATAATTTTGCAGAGACATGAAGGCATGTAATGTTCCTGAAGACAACGTTAAAGACAGGACCAAGTGGAAAAAGTATACAAAGAGGGCTGATCCCGTGAGATAAACATTTGATAATAGAGAGAGAGTGGTTATCTCCTCCCTAGAATAACTTAATTGAAATATCAATTTAGGATATTGTGATATAAACGCGTATTTAACAGCTACTTCCGCTAGGCGTTCTATCATTATGTATTTATAATAACTCTTATTTTTAATCTGAATAGACCTCGACTTATATATACCTATGCACTTGCCTGATCCAAGCAAAACCAACCAACGCGGCGTTTAGATGAGGAAAATCCTATGACACCATCAAATAACTAGGTACCACATTTATAATACTTTATAAAAAAATGCAAATTTGCATCGCAATGTTATTATAATAATAATAATAATATAATATTCTATCACATACACACAACACCATCTAGCCCAAACTAAGCAGAGCTTGTACTATGGATACTAGACAATGGATAAACATACATATATACTTTTATTTTGTAAATAGTTACATAGGTACATATTATACATAGAAACACCCAGACCAAGACAAACATCCATGTTCATGCACACAAATATTTGACTTGTGCGGGAATCGAACCCGCGACCTCAGGCGTGGCAATCGGTTACACTAGTAATCTAAGGAGCTAAACTCTAAATACAGTTGTGATCTACCCTCAGTGTACTCTTATGCCATCGTCATATACCTACTCGTATGTTAAATTAAAATAAACCTCAATGTAAATATAAATTGCATTTCAGTTTACTTTTGACGTTTATTAGGCTAGATCGGAACTATTTTGAACAGTTTTAATATTTTTAAGTTATTGAAATTAAAATACTAGGTATATACGGATTTTATCGCGTTATTTATTTGACACTTTATTACAAAATTTTGAAAAACTGTCACACTACTATAATTACTATTAAACTTTACTCATTTTTAAGCTAATTAAATTATTGAAACTATACGCCGAGCTTCAACATGTCAAGCAAGTACTGCAATACAACAAGCTCCAACAGCCGCGCCGCTGTCACAGATCCCGAGAAAAGCCAGCCACAGTCGAGCGCCAGCCTGCTATACTACCTTATGTAAAGGGTGTCACTGACAAGATTGGCTACATCTTGAAGCGAGCTTCAATCAACACATACTTCAAGCCGCCAACGAAGATAAGTCAATTTTTACCATCCGTCAAGAGCCAACTACCTTTACAAGATGCAGGGGTCTATAAAATAGATTGTCACTGCGGACTCTCGTACATTGGTCAAACCAAAAGAAGCATAGGCACCCGCATAAAAGAACACATAGCTGATGTAAGACACCAACGCTCGTTGAAGTCTGCTGTGTGTGAACATGTGCAACAGGGGACCAACCACTACCTGAGATTTGACAAACCACAGAAGCTCGCTAAAGAACACCGATTCCTACCAAGGATGCTTCGAGAGGTTATTGAAATCAAGAAACATCCTAATTTCAATAGAGAAGATGGTTGGAATGTACCACCAGCTTGGGATCCAGTAATTCAACTAGTCAAACCCAAGAAGAAGCAAACCACAGCTAGACTTCATGATACTTTGAGCTCATTCTGCGTAAATACAAACACCCATGATTAAATTATGTTCGGGTACTTTGAAATAACTACACTGGAACATTGAGACAACTACCATCTTAGTCTCCCCGTGACCATGGCTGCTGAAAAGCAACCGAAACGTCGGGGAAAGTGTAAACATAAATATAAATAGTATAATAGTATAGTAATAGTATAAATAGTTTCAATAATTTAATTAGCTTAAAAATTAGTAAAGCTTAATAGTGACTATAGTAGTGTAACAGTTTTCAAAATTTTGTAATAAAGTGTCAAATAAACAACGCGATAAAATCCGTATATAGTAGTTTAATTTCAATGAATAACATTCGCGTAAACAGAAGACAATATTATGTTCTTGAAGTTAAATTCGAAAACTGAATAATAACGATTAATGTCTATGAGCACCGGTCACCGCTAAAGATTAGGTATTGCTGACTGCTGACTCATATTAGACCAACAGCAATAAAAAGATAGAACTCAGCAAATATTACTTTACTACTTTACTTACTCAGTATCCTTGAATAATCCATAATGTAGTCAAAGTCCTAAGAAATGGATGTCCAAGTTTCTGAAAATACCTAAAATAAAAAGTTCGGGCACGTCTTTTTTGTAAGCCGACGCTTTTTTTATTGCTCCTATATCAAGAGGGACTTTGGAAACATGGAAAATAAAGTTAAAACAATCAGTAATTTGTGGATTACACGATTTTTTGTGGCATGTGTCCTTGTGGACAATACTTGGTGTAATGATGAATTGATTGATTGCTGATGAGTGGAAGATATTGTAAAAATATGTAAGGAATATTGTAAAAATTTTGTATGATAGTTGAGTCCCTAATTTCTATAAGAGGCCTGCGGCCGGTCTAATTAAGTAAATAAATAAATGTGAATAATAATAAAAAATAGGTAAATATGCAGAACTAAAAGAAGAAGTGACAAGAATATGGAGGCAGGACAAAGTCTATGTGGTACCCATTGTTCTTTCTTCCACCGGTATCATTCCTAAGCATCTTCGCCATAGCCTAAAATTAATTGATCTCGAAGAAACCTTGTACATTAGCCTGCAGAAAGCCGCAATTTTGAACACGTGCAGAATAGTCAGGAAATTCATGTCCCTTGATGAAAACGACACAACACAAACAACACCTCCAACATAATCTTTACACACTACACACTACATTTTACTTGGTTTCGGCCCGTAAATGTAGATAAAACCAGCTACGAGCTGAGAAAAAAAAGAAAACAGGAAAATAATAATAATAAAAAAATACACAGAGAAAATTCAAAAATATATACCATTAGCAGACGAAATAAGACAAATGTGGCATCGACATACAGTTAAGATTATTCCAGTCATTATTTCATCTACAGGATTCATTCCAAAATCACTTCATACATCACTTAAAGAATTAGACTTGCATAAAAAATCATATATAAAACTACCGAAATCCGTTATCATCGACACTTGCTCTATAGTCCGGCGATTCTTAACATCCACTACACAGACACCTACAACAATACTCAATGAACCGACCCACTTGGCATAAGCCCGTGATAGGTTCACACTCACCAACATTAAGCTGAGATTTGAAATATTTTATAAATCACCATAATAATAATATTCTACCACATACACACAACACCATCTAGCCCAAACTAAGCAGAGCTTGTACTATGGGTACTAGACAATGGATACACATACATATATACTTATTTTTTTGTAAATACATACATATTATACATAGAAACACCCAGACCAAGACAAACACCTATGTTCATGCACACAAATGTTTGACTTGTGCGGAAATCGAACCCGCGACCTCAGGCGTGGCAGTCGGTTACACTAACCACTACGCCATCGAGTCGTCAACACTTGAAAGTAGCGAGGCGAACATTTGCCACCACTACGCATATAAGTATGTAATTAAAGATTAAAGTAACAAAGTTAATCAGTAAAACGACCTTTTTCATTGGTGACACCGCCTGATACTATACATATAGTCTTGCAACTTACGATGGCGAGCGGGCTATGAATGTGTGTGTGTAAGTGTCGCTCGCAACTGACCGTTCTGTCAAACACGCATACTACCGCACTGTGCATATACCTACACGTAAAGCCCGCTCGCCTTCGTGAGTTGTAAGAACTATAACATGAAAATAAAATACATATTCATCGTTAAATCTTTTCTATATATATTTAATTATAATCAACCTTACTTGCTTAAATTTCTTTATACAGTGCGCCTGTGAAATAAATGATATAATAGTGTCTACATGCCACTTATTGCTTCGTATACTGTGTATGCACCAAAAGTAATTTTGATTAAGGATTGTAGTAGATATTTTAAAAATATAACCTTATAACGGTCATAAGGTACCTACTATGAAAATTGTGAAAATTAAAACTTGTTTCATAATTCATAAAACAAATAACAGAAACTAGATCAAATTACTGAAGTTGCTTAGTTTACTAAAGGTTAGTTAATTGAGTATAAGAGTTTCCTACAGACATTTACAAATGTATTTGGCTAATAAGTAAATTATGTTACCGTACTTGAATCATCATCAAGCAGGGTGGCACCTCTTCTAGTGTCTTTGCTGACACGTATCATCACAATCTCGGCGGTGCTAATTCATAAAAAATGTACGTCCATTAACACAGATGAGTATTGGTACTTATAGATATCATCAGTTACATACATTTTCTAAAGTGGCCTACTTCTACCTGTAACCTTAACTCGTACTAACAATGGTATACATCAAGGCTCTATATTGGCACCACTATGTTTACACTCGTGCAAGCGACATCTACAATCTTAACATGGGATAGGTACACAGAAGAAAGTTAACACACATTGTACGTTTATTTAGATGAATGCATAAATATTAAATCATTTCTACTGTGTTCCCGTTACACAGAACCTGCAAATAATTTGAAAAAAGAAGCCCTTAAAACATTTTTGTTCTCGTAATTAATTGCAACAAATTCCATTTATTTGTTTTAAACTTTTGTTCACGTGTTACGTACGTACATAATTTGAAAGATTATAGTGATAATGCTGATCGCAACGTTGGTCTATTCTTTGGAGCTATAAAATTTCTAAAGATGGTTTATAAATTTGTAATTTATGGCAATGTTTCACATTACAGATAAGACAGGTACGAGACATAAATAGCAGAAAAATGCAAAAGAGAGAAATACAGCGAGAGAAGACAAATACGAGGAGGATAAATATGGAGATACCTACATTTTTCGAGAATTATCAATTATCATTAATAACCTCTTCAGTATTCATATACACTATCCTGAGATATGTGTGTTTGATAACCACCTTAGTGATTACAAAAAGAAAGTTCGTTAAAAAATATTTCTTGAGGTATATATAAACTTAACTGCACCGTAGTTTATTTGGTCACCCGACCAAAGGCCAATGCAGGTGTCAATGCGCCGAGTGATAAAAAGGGCAAACAAACCGAATACCTACGCCTAATGGTGCAGGGTTATTGGATCCTATTGATAATAGCCATCATGTCGTGCGGACCTGCTGTTCTACAGCACCCCCTTAGGCACCTCAATTACCGTCTGGTATAGATATAATTTTTGAGTTGATCCTCAAATAATTTTGCACTGCCTCTCCTTTGACACAGATATTATACGTAGTACGGCAGTTCCCTTTAAGAGAACTTAAAATAATATATACACCTACATTTTAAAATGCAGCAATTAGTATACATTGTAAATGCTGTTAGTAGAGTATTACAATACACGTTCTGTGAGTACACCGAAAGGAAACCACTGTAGGTACTTTGTGTGATTAGTCTGCTAATCAAAGTGCGGACGGTTGCTATATTTTATTTTTCAGGCGTAGGATAACCTACGTTTGCCCAAAAACACTACTTGATGATGAATCTTGCGTTCCCAGACCAATATAATATCTATATTTTGTAATATTTTATCAGTACCTACATAATCAAATTCTTTAAAGAATCAATTCATAATTTGCTGGTATAACATGACTAACAAAAGGCAATTGCAACTGCAACCCAACGAGAACTAACAGTGATTTCATGTGTATTAAGTAAATTAAAAAACGGGTTTCATCTTATAAATATATTTTATTACCTATACATAAGAAGTACACAGCCGTTTTGAAATATATGAACTTTTCATTTTATAATTATAACATTACTTAGCAGTAATGGTAACTAATTAAATAAATAACTATCAACAATGTTCATAACGATTCACATATTTAAACAATTACATAATTATATTATCAATATAAAGTTAGGTAAAAATATACTACCAAAATATTCAATAGGGAAGATAAGAATATTTTTTATACCAACTATATCAATAATAATTGTATTACCATTTATTTAAATATAGAATCAGTACGCCACAAATACAAAGACCACGCGCGTCACTGATAGAGTTATAACTTATAAGTCATAAGTATTTGAAAAACATATGCATAGAAACTGTTATGCAAAATTAATCCTTATTCCCAAATTCGTAAAGTTCAACCCGTTTGTCACAGATTCTGTTACTAGATTGCGTTAGACACCAAACTTGTAGCTGACTTTATAATAAGTACATAAGTAGTTAGTAACATAAACGAATATGTAATTACAACCATTTATAAATTAATACGCGCCTGGCGAAAATTTAATGGTTGCATTTCACATTCATGCGTGTTACTTGGCAATTTAGTAAAATATTTATTTATAATACTCAATCTAAAGAAGAAATGTATGAACTATAATTTTGAACCGCTCCGTGCAATTATTACATTTTAATAATATACCTTTAACCTAAATATTGAATATTAAGATAACATTAATATACATATCTTATTACCGATATTACTTATGAACTAACAAATTACTTCTTAAGTCTTACAACTAAATCAGAACTAGGTCCCGAAAATACACAAAACTATTCTTTCTTTCTTTCATTTCGTACTCAAAGTACAATCACAACTGAATTCATACATTACCTACATTATAAATGCACAATCAAATACGTTTTATATCCTAGACTGTGCTACTAAGAATAAGGCACTTACATTAAAATATATCACAATAAAAATGAAAAGATTCTTCGGCTATATTCGGCAATTATTGCCGAACGTCATACACCGTCAAAACACGAAAACGCTGGCGAAACCACCAATTAGAACGAACGCTTTGCATTTTGACTTATTGTCGAATTTGCGTTTGAATAATTATTCTTAACTAGCTTTTGCGCGCGGCTCCGCCCGCGTGGTACCTATATCAATAAAAAGTAGCCTATGTCCTTCCCCAGGTTTTAAACTATATCTGTACCAAATTTTATCTAAATTGGTTGAGTGGTTTAGCCGTGAAAAGGTAACAGACAGACAGCAGAGTTACTTTCGAATTTATAATATTAGTAAGTATATAATCCTAGTGGAAGACCGTAATTATTGATTGCAATAGCCTAGTGGGAAACCGTTGGACTGCCACGCAGAGGTCTCGAGTTCGATCCTGAGGTACGCATATCTGACTTTTCGAAGTTATGTGCGTGTTAAATAGTTAATTATCGCTTGCTTTAACGGTGAAGGAAAACATCGCGAGGAAATCTACATGTTTGAGAGTTCTCCATAATGTTCTTGAAGATATGTGAAGTCAGCCAAGCCGCACTGGGCCAGCGTGGTGGACTATGGCCTAACCCTTCTCACACTGAAAAGAGGCCCGTACCCAGCAGTGGGACAGTTTAATACAGGGCTGATATTACTTATTATTTATACTTGTGTTACAACATTATTGCCATTGCTTGATGGTAAAAGATTCTGGACTTAAAGTCAACATACTAAGGAACATTTTCGGCCGCACACCTGAGCTTGTTCTGTCTTTCTTAGATATAGTTCACTTGGTTTGTAATGTAAGTGAGGTTATGAGCTCCTGGAAGTCCGTGACGTACCACGAAGCGCGTTGCCTGACTTCTTCACGCACTACATTACCTCCAAAACCTAGAACAATTATAACAATGAAATTAATAATAGCAATACGCTTACTTTACCTGTACCTACTTACTTTTAGATATTTCTCATTTTAGGTTTAATCTATAAAAACATCTAAATACGATCATGAACTAATGTCCCAGTTATATACCCTGTGGCAGATAAGACCAATAAACGTGGTAGTATTTCTGAATGACAAATACATGTTCGAAATCGGAGTATTCCGCTTTCGGCACCAATTTTTTCGCCACCTATGGTTTCGGCACCTAAGCTATTCCACTTTTTATTTCCGAAACCATAGGTGCCGGAAAAATTGGAGCCGAAAGCGGAATACTCCTCGAAATCTTTAGATACTGTAGCAACATAGAGAAAGTTATCAGCCAGTAGTTTCTAACCAAATGTTTATACCAGTTGCATATATAATAACTAAATGCAGAATTTTCTAGAATAAATAGTAACACTTACCAATAAATCCATCAGCGGGAGGGCAGGCTTCTGCATCAGTGGCACCGTCACCGATGATCACCAGTCGCTGGTAGCCATGCTGCTCCTTCAGTCTCCTGATCACCAGGCCTTTGCCGCCAGACCGGGAGGTGGGCTCATTCTCGTCAAAGCCTGCATATTCGCCTGTAAAGAAACAGACTGTTTAGAAGATGGCACCAACAATGTATACTTAACTATAGTTTTCACATCCCACATAACACACATATTTGTAGTAAATTTATTTGTATAAAGGTACTACGCAACATTTACTGCTAACCGAAAGTGACATTTTAAATGTATAATATACGTACATATAAATAAACATTCGTACCACGCAAAAACTAACTGCCCCTATTGAAATATTTATTTAAAAGCAAGAATACAAAAATGACATTCATTAAAATTGTCTTATCATGCACAATCATCAAAAAGAGGCAAAATATTCTTTATTATTGAATGCAGCATGACCGATGCAGCAGAAGATTACACTGCTATAAACAGTCGATGGTTTCAAACAGCAGTATTTCTATACGTACTATCGAAGCGCGCCTGACTGATGTATATCAAACCACCCACGGAGAACTATATGACGCCATAGTGGATGTTCACAACACTATGGCGGCAAGTAGGTCACCTGTAGCTTAATGGTTGTACTTTAAAAGTCGTTCGCACAGGAATCTCGTTAGTCACAGGAACATTGCAGCGGCTGTTCATCTCATTCAACATAAGAAACTAAACAAGGGAAGAAAGCACCAAGATATCTATATATTTACGTACTTACCCAATATTAACAAAAAATATTTTTATTTATTCGAACATATATAACATAGTTATCATAATCAAAACAGTGTATATTCGAAGAGTTAGCCAGAAATATAACCCTACCACACTTCGGTAGCGGGGTTTAGGTCCTACTACAAGACGAAAAACCACTGAATGCCACGTTATTTAGGGGCGAGTCATGGCATACGTTCGCACAGTTTCAAACTCCATATTTCAATACTACGAATGGTCTACAAGAGAAATTACCTACTGATATTTTCCTTCTCCTACTTATGCCAGTGGACCAAGGACACAAAGCTCCGATAATACTAAAACGTTATAATCCTACATGAAGAAAACAGGCACTATTAACAATAATTGTAATTATATAGTAAGTACTCAAGCAATCTTGTCAATTCTATCAGTTAGATAATAAATCAAACTATCAATAACAAGGTCCTTACTCCTATAGAAATAAAAATACTTTTGCTAAACAAAAATATAATTTAAAGTGCCAATAGTATCATAAGTATAAGCGTTTTGGTATATACTTTTACCTTAATATTGTGAAAGTCACTTATTTGTATTGTAGTGCATTTGTAGTGCGAAAATAAATATTATTCTCCGACTAACAATTAATGTAGTAATAGAATTTATCAGTCGGTGTATCTACGTAATTTATGTCCAAAACAAATAAATAAAACGTTCTCTGATAGGCGTAGAATGACGCAGAAAACAAATACCAAATCGCGCTGTTTATTTGACTTCAAATAATAAGTTATTGACGATGATTAACGGATGATGACGGTGGTGGTCACAGGCGAAACAATCACGCTGGTCGCGGCAAATACGAACTAGGCGAAGTGTTAAGGTATATTATATACATAGGTACTACTCAAAGCATTATCTCGTTGTACATTTGCCCATACCCTATCTACGATTTTAATGAATCCTTTTTTGGATGTATGTGAACAGGTAAGCATTACTTACAATATTTCTATCACGTCTGTATTATCGAAACGTTATCTAAAACATCATGTCTTTAGGCAATAACTCAGTGACATAGTTTTGAAATATATGTACTTAAGTCTGAAACACAATTTACTCGTATTATTGAACTAGCTGTTACCTGCGACTTCGTCTGCGTAGATTTTAACTAAAAAGTGTTTGTCTCCGCGGAACGCTATTTTTTTCTAAAATCAAAGTAGCCCAAGTTACTCCTTATAACATCAGCTATCTGCCAGTGAAAGTCTCGTCAAAATCGGTTCAGCCGTTTCCGTTTCGGAGATTAGCCGGAACAAACAGACAGACAGACAAAAATTTTAAAAATAGATGTTTTCGTGTAGGTACCTTATATACTTTCATATGCATTAGATAAAAAGCTGTTATTTTGACATTACAAACAGACACTTCAATTTTATTTATTTGTATAGATATGCATCACCTTAATAATATGATAGGAAGTGAAACCGTGTTTACTTCCGTGATGCAGTATCGCAATAATAGTCTTGATTACAAGATATAAGTGATTATAAAAAAATTATCTAAGGTACTTAAAATAAAAGTATCTATATATACCTCATTATGTACGAATTAATTTAGTGCCGTTTCATTGTGTAAACAATCTATTCTATAACGTCCATAATCAATAGGTCCAGCGATATGCCATATTTTTAATCAGACACTTAGCTTTTCTTACAATGTGTTAAATATGATTATTTAAGTATATAAACTATAAAGGTAGGTATAATAAAGGCCGCGACCGATATACAACATATTACAATACAAAAACATAATGTCATCATGGCCCAGTTGACAACACGGAACGCAATTCTCGCCGATCGCCCATCAGTGCGCACGCACACATCTCGTGCGCACGAACGAGCACGCGCTCGATACCGCATGACTCACTTACATCATGCCCAACATTATTCCTCTACAAAATATCTACAGTAAAAAGTACTGCGTATTTCAAGAGATTACACTACATATATTTTGACTGAGATTATTTTTAGAGTTTTGTTATTGCACGGTGATTGGCTAAATGTTATAATAGGTATTACAAGTGACCCGTACTTTCATTACATAAATATATAACTAAAAGAACTGGTTTATTAATTTGTTGTTTTGTGCTAAATAATTACTTGCATAAGTCAACGGTCTTGTTATTCTAAAGTCTATAAATATTACCATCTAATTATCTATGAGAGACTGTTCAATGACAGCACACCGTTACAAAGCAGTCTGACAAGAATACGAACTAGCAAACATTGAACTTGCGAACAAAGGAACTGAATAAATTCCATATAAAAGAAATCGCTCGACAAACAAGCTCGCTAATGTTTATTTCATAAGCGATTTGCGCGGCTCACTACTCATCGTAAATAGTAAACAAATCATATACTTTATAGCCTTACAGATAAAGTTCATTTCGATTAACCGCATAAAAATTGCACGCTCTTTATCTAGTAAACACGTTGACATGATTGACTCCTGGCTCTGAACGGAGGCCGGAAAATGTTACATCAGAAAAGTGGTTTATTAATAAATAAATTATCAGGTTTTATCACGAGCTCTGCTAGGGGTCTTGATAATGACGGCATGTTAATCATTATGATTTAGTTTACAATCTAATTATTGAGAACATAAAATACGTTAATATTTAAGCGAGATGCATTTCCACTCATCTGCTAGCATCCATAAAATGTTACATTTAATATCATGCTCTGTAACAGAACTTTGATAAACGCCACTCTAGCGTTCTGGATGTATTTTTTTTAGCTTGTCTAAGCAGGAGCATTGGGTACATTAAGTGCTTAACATAGAGCTTTTTTAATCTCACATCGAGCAAAACTACGGACAAAAGTTATTAAAATACAAAGCATTAAGCAAAGAGATCATAGTAACCAATAATCGTTGCTACGTTATCAGATCGTAAATAACGTCATGTCGCCCGCATATTTTCCTATTAAGTGTTTATATCCTCAATGATAATTGAGGGTACGATACGTTATCGGACATCATAGGGTTTATCATCAATGATATCCTTAGGAAAGGTATTTATGATGAAACTAGATGCGCCCGCGGTTTCACCCGCGTTTATAGTTACTGCGCCACCCCCGTAAGTGGTAGCGTGATGTTATATAGCATATAGCCTTCCTCGATTAATAGGCTATTCAACACTAAAATATTTTTTCAAATCGAACTATTTCTTGAGATTAGCGCGTTCAAACAAACAAACTTTTCAGCTTTATAATATTAGTAACAAGCAAGGCATATGCGCATGATGATGTCGCGATTCCGTATCTACATCGTTCGTTAATATTAGTGACTCTCATGATTAATATTGTTTTAACATTACAATACAAAATTATTCGAAGTTTAGTCGATATATTCTAAGCTTAGATACTCATTGGAGTGCAGAAAATCTGACCAGCCATGCGCTGTAGCGTTCACCAAAACTTAGTTTCAATTGGTTAGCAACTAGATTACATATATTTCTGATAGCAACCTATGCTTAGCTTTAGTACAGATCTAAATGATTATAATTGCTAGACGGTCTCATATCAGTATGTGTGAAGCTAATCTTGATGGTTCACGTTTTATACTTCAGTAATAGTATATTTCCTATTAGTAGTAAGGACATCGTATCTTGGTTACGGGGGTCATACGTATTAAATGTAGTATATCCACCATGTACCTGTGTCGCTCGTCTGATTGTCTGGTCGTCCGATGGTAGAATGGGGAAGGAGAAATCAAATTATGCAGTTCCTTTGCACACTCTCCGAAATGTATCCGATAGAAAACCGAGAGACTGGCAATCCTTACGACGATGCTCCAAGCTTTGGAGTCGTGTGTTGACGAGTTGGTCATCGCCGATAAGTCTCCTGACCTTCAATCCACCCCAAAGCCTCCAGCTGATATTTTGCAGAGTCATCCTAGAGATGAGAACAGTACTCCATGCAGGATCGAACTTGTGCTTGGTACAAATTAAGCAAATGTCGATCGAAAATCGATATCAATTATCCAAAAGGCTTCTAACAATTAGTATTTATTTAAGATAGTGATCAATCTAATACCGCGATAGCTCGTTGGCAACAAAAACATACTTTTATTTTTTTGTGAGTAGTAGTCTCGCTGATTTCAGCATGAATGGGCCGGCTCGACGAGGGAAGGACTACCCTCTCACAGAATATCGACGTGAAATAGCAGTATTCCTACTGTTGTGTTTCGTTCGGTGCGTGAGAGTGCCGGAGGTTCAATCACCCACTTTCTCCCTTCCCGCTCCTTTTCCTTCCCACTTCCATTTTCTCTTCTTCCTTTCCTAAAGGGTCGGCAACGCGCAAGTGATGCCTCTGGTGTTGCAGGCGTCCATAGGCTACGGTGACCACTTACCATCAGGTGGGCCGTATGCTTGTTTGCCACCATGCCACCACCAGTTATATAAAAAAAATATTAACAATGTGATAACAAGTCCAAACTACCATTTACCTAGGATGATAAGCGCCCACAATATAATAAAGTGAATTTTTCGATTCAACATCCTTAATGACTTAAATCTCTCCTTAGCCGGCGACATCAACAGTACGGTCACTGCAACCACAGGAAAACGGCTTTCTGCTCAATCTAACTTCGTTTCGTTTTAAAACTTTGATATGAAATATTTTCAAGTGCGTGTTCCGAACATATAAGTATCACTAGAAGATGACCACGGCTTTCTGTTACAAGCTGTACAAACGATTTATTTAACAACAAAAATACCTAATCCGTTTAAGATATTCTAGTAATAAAGCGTTATCAATGTAGAACAAATGTCAGATAGTACAATCATGCACATCTGTTTCGCGGGAAATGCATAATAGTTTTTAACGCATTATCAGCCGGCGGGCATAAGCCAGGTCAGTAGCTGGTAATCGTTAGGGTTATAGATCAGCCGGCAGGCATAAGTCAGGTCCGTAGCTGGTAACCGTTAGGATTATGTTGAAACACGTAGACTGATTCAACTGAGAATATATTTTCACTTTTTACGCCTTCTCATTTATTGTTCATGCAAGTAACGCTAGCAATAATGTGTACAATAATAATTTACACCAATCAGCGACAAGTCACAATTCTACATTTTTACGAGGAGTTCTTGAGCGTGTGTGCGTGCGGCGCGTATAAATACTGCCACGTATAAAAACAGAGGGAAGCTTCGCGCGTCGCCAGTTCGTAAGTTGGTATCTTCGCAGCTAGACGTATAATGCTCCGTTCGATTCTAGGTTCCTAATAAACATATAATATGTTGATTGTGCGTATATACATACGCCACAAGTTCTTATCGATACAAGTACGAAGCTGCCACTCATATTAGCATACTCTCAAGACATATTTTGATCGCTTTTGATCTCAACTAACGGCCTTTATTTAGAATATCATAGCTTAATTTAAAAAAAAAAATTACGAATAACTTATTTCAACTACCTACTTTAAGACCAAGGCAACTATGCAAAGTTTTCTTTATAGTAACATAACTAAAAATATACTAAAACAGGCTCAAAGGCAAAAACAGTGATTGAGTATGAGTTTACTTCTACAATATTTGCGAAAATGCGCCGCTTTTCTCAGTTTACAAACATAAATAAATATAATACAAATAAAGCGATGAAAGCTGTACCCCTCCTTCCAACGGACATAAAAACTGGTAACTGCCATCTCATAACTTGTGAAATCAGTCGGTTGAAAGGCTGTAGCACCGGTTTGGACACTACAAGGCTATGTTCAAGCTATATGCACTAGATTCGAGGAATAAAAGCCTTGATTATCACGCGACGTCGGCACCGTCTGCCTTTCTATAAACTCATGGAAATCTGTTGGAAGCTCAACTGATACTACAAATGTATAATAACGTTGCTTGTGCCTTCGTAACGATCGATGAAAAGCAACAAACGAATTTAAATAAAGAAATTGTCAGAGGATCAAGTAGTAACATAGACAGCTTCTAGTCTCGAAAGATATCTTTAAAAATGCAAGTCATTAGATATCGTCTTTTTATACTTTAAGCGGAAGCAAATTTAATTCGCAACATTACCATATAGGTTACACAGCTTTTATTTGGCTCATATTACAAATTATTATAACCTTGCTAGAAATTGAAATTATAGCACAACAGCCAATTTATTTGTCCAGAATCGCCAATCTTTTGTTGGGAATGCGCAACTAGTCAATTAGATGATAAGAGCCAATTCTCAATTCACCCGTCAATTGGTCCATTTCATACAATGAATGTTCTCGATAGAGCAATTTATTATAATAGTAGGATATATTGAGCAGCAGAATACGTACCAACATATTATAATAGGACCTTATGAGTAGCATAATTATTAATTGTTTTGTTGACAATTTATTACTTAGATATTAGTGTCTATTTTTATATGTCGTTAATTATTAACGATAGAATAGATATCAAAATATCTATGTAATAAAGTCTACATCGTACGATATTATGTGATAAATTATCATAATATAAAAATAATAATGTGTTACATATTTTAAGTGTTATGCAAAACAGATTATTCGATAAAGTTAGTTTGGAGTTATTAAACAAATATAATACAAAGAAATCTAATCTTTAAATTTAGTTTGGATATCAAAAATAGAAAGGCGTGATTTTTCTAGTATCGAGGTTTTTGGCTTTTTACTTTTTGATCTGCAGCGGCTCGCCGATGGCCAGACACAATTGTTTTTCAATTATTTCTGGCAATCCAGTAATAGAGAAATAAATATAATTAAGATTTTAGTTTAAGTATCTACTATCTTTCATGCCATTGTTTCAATATTGTAAAGTTACACGCAATGTTAAATAGTATTTATTTAATAAAAAGTTGATGGAAACCACAGAGTTTTGATTAAATAAATTACTTCGATCCGTTTTACGTGAAGTGTTCTTGAAACAATTGTTTTGTGCGTTGATACTTAATATAACAAGTAGTGCGGTATTACTGATATATCAGTGGAGTACTGACACAATTGCTTCAGGGGCGCGCCCGACCACGTGGTGTAATAGTATCGACGTCACTCCACTTCGTATAGCAACAATATAATTCAAAACGAGTTTCTTCGTAAACAATTACGAACAAACCCGCTTTTGTCATTGTGAATTAACATAATTGAAGGTTTCTATTCGACATTACGACCGAAGTCTACATAAATTTGTAAATATTGATAGTAAAAGTATTTAAGAACCGGACACACCTTAATCTGGCTACGTGAAAAGCAAATCTGGCTGGCTTATCATAAACCTATAAGCACATTACTATGAGAGTAGTAAGCTTGTACATCCGTCGCTTTGTAATTTATTACTTTTGCAGTAAATGTCATTGTTAACTAGGTGACATTCATCCGATCCCTCGTCAATAGACACATCTCTGGTGACGAAGATGTAGTTAGTGTTACTGGCAGTTTGCACCTTGTATCAGCATTTTACTTGCGTTTATCGCAGTAAAATACTAACATAAATTATGACTTCACCATACTTTATACACCATATTCTAATGGCCAAGAAACATGTAGGTGTGTGTATGTTTAATTATTCAAAATCATAACTTACAATCATAGTTCAAGAAGTAGAGAGTGCGACCTTTAGCCGTGACAATAGCGATAATAATGTAGATATAGTCCATGAACTAAACTCAGATACCTTTATCTTATTCCGATGCACGTGCAATATTCAATGAGATATTAGATAGATAGGAACAAATTATTTATATTTGAGTTACTCCGGCACTATTTATTGTATAATGTAGGTATACCTTGCGCCAAACTTTTAGTTTCCTCGGAATCCGCGTCACGTAGCGCGGCAATGACAAAATACAGGCGTACGGGGTGATCGCAGGAAGCGGGAGGGGTGGACCTCCGAAAACAATAACAACTTCAAAGCAATCTAGAAGGTTCTCGCATGTTTATGGCAAAGTCATTCAAAAACATGCGTTATACATGAATGTGCAAAAAAAGACCGCACAACGATCGGCTGTCCGCATATCTTTCCATACATTTTCTGATACTGCACAAAGTGTATGAAACCAAATATATACAATCAAATATGGCATGATGTTTCGACAGCTATAAACTAAGGGTAATTCTTGTGATCAGAAGCGTGAGTATAATTTGGAAACAATAAAAAGTAGACTAAGTTACTCAAATAATAAGAAACCGTTTACCTTTTCGAAATAGGCGTGTCATCTGGGCTTTATAGATTTTAATTTTAATGAACTTCAATATGCATTAGTATCTAGGTTGCACTGTTATATGACGTGAGTGTCAGATCCAATATTAGTTTACCACATCCCAATATTCGATAAACATGGGTAATAATGATTATTGATTATTCTTTTAAATCCTTTATAGTTAATATTAAACATTTTTATAAATCTAAAAGTATCACAAGATGTCTATAAGCAATATTCTGGGCACTGTGGTAGAAGGGCTACCTGATGCCGCTATTAAATCTCTAAAGCAGAGTTGCAAGAAATGGCTTATCAACTTTTTGAGGAATTTTACGAAAAAGTGTTTCGGGAAGACAGATAGTGCTCAGACTGTTAATCAAGACCCCCAAACAAACCAAACTTGAGGCAACATCTTTCAATCATAATAAAAAATTTAAACCAATAATGATATAACAAGTAAGTAAATATTATTTTATTTATCTAAGCCATATGAACTGTACTGCAATATAAACAAGCAGTTAGTGCACATCGCACAACGCCAATAGCCCATGAAAACCAGAGCGCTTACCCGTCAAGTCGTGACCAATTTCTGTAATACCAATGCAAAAAGAACAATATTTCCCGGTAAAACAATAAAGAGATACTCACCATTAAAATAGAATTTGAGTCTATTGGCGAAGATGTTGCTAGGTGGGATGCCCAACTTTTCAGCTACTGGTTCTATGAGGCTTCGGAAACCACCGGATACCAGGTAGACCATCACGCCACGCTCGTGAAGCGATTTTACTAGTTGTCTGAAATATTATTATGAAATAAGATGTTAGGAACATAAATTGATAATTACAAACTCATGATTGTCAGTCAATAAATAATCAAACATCAAGGGAGGGACACAAAATTTTATTTAAAATCGAACTTTCTGAGAAATTAGGGTAGCAGGCAGCATTAGCTTTACTTCTCCTCTAAGTGTCTGTATATATTTATAAGATATCATAGCTAATTAGACTTCTAAATGTCCACTTTCTCAACTTGTTTGTCAAATAAACGTTTCTAAATCACAGAAAATACGTTGAGATTCTGTGAATTTATCCAACCGAAATAACAATCACATCAAAGCTCAATTCAGCATTATAATGAATTTACATTGCTTTCTATAGATTAATTATAAGTTACAAAAGTAAAATTGCGTATATTAACAAACAACAAAAAAAATTGTAGTGATAAACAATACTAAATAAACTTAATACGATATAACAAATTCTAGTTAGTTCTAAATTCATATTATGAAAAAAGCCGTTTTTAGTTTTCTTTATCGCAGATAATGCAATAACAAAGAAAAGACTAGAAAAACACCTAATTATTTTTGAGAAGATAGTCTTATCTTCTCAAAAACCTACAACACTTTTCACAAATAAATAAAAATAATAGGGGTCAAATACGCAACGCCAAAATTATCACAAGTCGTCTGAGAAACGATGTTGATTGAGGTCGACATACAGCTGAACATGTTACGCAGATAACACCAGAAAAGCGGTAGTAACTAGTTCTACAAGTAACAATTTACTGGTTTATTTGACTAGTAACTGATCCATTAAAATAAACATTTGTGCCAAGTTATAATTAATAAAAAGGGTATATCATTAGCATTACACGCGTAATTTCACGTAAACAAAAATTTTATCAGCTGATTTATATACATTTGGATGAGTGCTTCTACCGTAAATAAAAGTAATTATTCTAAAGGTATTATTTGTTGGTCTATTAAAAAATAGAAGTATATTTGATAAGTCTATGATAACCAGAGTATAAAAAGAGCTCTGATAATATTTTATCATATTAATTAAATAGCAACAATAGATATTGTGGATATACAATTAAAAGTAACTATATTATGTCTGAAAGACGAACCTTAATCCCTACTAATATTATAAATTCGAAAGTAACTCTGTCTGTCTGTCTGTCTGTCTGTTACCTTTTCACGACTAAACCACTCAACCGATTTAGATGAAATTTGGTACAGATATAGTTTAAAACCTGGGGAAGGACATAGGCTACTTTTTATTGATGTAGGTACCACGCAGGCGCAGCCGCGCGCTAAAGCTAGTCTTAATATATAAAAATCTCGTGTCACGATGTATGTTCGGGATAAACTCTGAAACTACTGAACCAATTTTGATCAAACTTCGTAAGTATCTGTAATTTGGTCCAACTTAAAAGATAGGATAGTTTTATCTTAATTTTTTTCTTTTTCGTGTGTACAGGACAACGTCTGTCGGGACAGCTAGTAATTATATATTTAAACAAATAAAATTACACTAACTAGAAATAGCCACGAACATCATCCATAACAAAGTTAAATACGCAATAGTAAATAAAACATTCACACAATTAAATGTAAGCAAAAAATATTAATACATTGACGTCAACAAAAACTCGTATTTAAAAGGAATACCTACATAACAAAATAGGAAAAAGATTATGTCGCTTCCCAGAGAACTGTTATCTATTCTTAAAATAAATATACTATCGAGATAAATAAAAATCAAGTTACTTACGTGATTCCAGGTGTGAAATTCATGGGGAACGTTTCCAGAAACTCTCTAATTTGACTGACAGTGGGTCTGATAATATCGAGCCTCTTCTTTAAAGCTTCTTGAAAGGTCATACTGCCACCCATGGCCTCAGCAGTTCTATTAACAAATATCATTCAGTTTAGAAAATAAATTATAATATAATAGTTCAGTTTATAGAAAGGTGAATCATACCGTAAAATCGTGAATATACGTAAATACATTTAAAGTCGACTTAGAAACAGTAGGCAGCTGTTGTAAAAAATTTTGTCTTCGTAACTTTTACAGAAGAGAGTTTACATCGTTCTGTATTCGCAAATTCTAACAAACAGAAGTCATATCATTGTTCAAGAAGTAATTTATTTGAGGTATTCCATAAAGCACACCCAAACGAAGCACACCCAGAGGAAGCACACCTAAAGTATTCCACTTACCACACCCATAGGTTGGCTACAATTTTTTTTTTTTGGAAACGTAATATTTAGATAATCTGTGATTTAAAATAGTAAGATTATAAAAATGACAAGTATTTTATCACATTAATTTATCGAAACTAAATGATGTAAAAATTTAAGTTAGTTTTATTAAATAATAAATATTTTCTTCTTTCGACATTTTTATTTCTATGCGAGTGATATTTGTAGGTGTGCTTCGTGGAATAGAAAATTAATTATTTTATTTTTTTATTTGAAGCCTACATACGGGTGTACTAAGTGGAATACTTTAGGTGTGCTTCGTCTGGGTGTGCTTCGTCTGGGTGTGCTTCGTCTGGGTGTGCTTCATGAAATACCTCATTTATTTTTATCAAATAAGCTGTTGAAATCGTCGCGTCGCGCGTCGCTTTAACGAATACTAACAAAGACGAATTGACATAATATTAGACAAAGAATGTTTGGCAAGTTACAATTAGATTGTTTATAGGAAGGGTAGGTCTTTATCCGTAATCAAGATTTTACTTAACATGTTATTGTGTTATTGACAGTCAATTTTATCAGCTGCTAGTGTACCCGTGAGGATGGATTTTAGTACAAAACATTATAAAAACAACACACTTACGCATGTTTAGTACTATTTATATGCGTAGTTTTTCCGATTGAGTGATTCATATCAGCAACAAATATAACTAAACATATCTTGTGGCTCAACTTGACTTGGCAAGGGCGCTGCCATGCCTTCATATTAGCGTAAAACGTGGTTTTATAGACAATACGTTATTTTTTTGTATACATTTAATTTATACATTTTATGTTTATTTACGACGATGAGGTCAATGCGAAATTGAACTGGTGGCCTATATAAATAAACTGGTGGCCTATATAAACTAAAATAAATTATGAAAACGTGATATGTTTCAAATGGTAATTAATTATTCACTATTGGTATTAAAATAAATATAGCATACAATCAAAATAAACAATTCAACGATAATTCCTTAATATTGATATATATATTTTCTAGGTACTCATTTAACTACACTTTAAAGTAAATTGAAGGTAAACGCGATCCCTAGAATGGTTATTGCCTGTAACAATTGTAATTTACTTTATAAAATAAATACCTAAATCAGTAAACACCACAGATATCAACAAGGCTAGATTATCTTCAATTACAATAAATCGTTCAATTGCATAGAAATTCAAGCACGAGGCAAACAAAGTGATAATGAACATTATTATTATCATATCCATTTCATGAGGATAATCGTAATCAAGATATATCAAAATAACTTATAGTACACGTATTAACTATGTCAAAGTTGCCCGCGTTGCATAATGTGTATGAACAAAACAAAAAAAAGTATTATATCCTTACTCCTTACTAATATTATAAATTCGAAAGTAACTCTGTCTGTCTATCTGTCTGTCTGTCTATCTGTCTGTCTGTCTGTATGTTATCTTTTCACGGCTAAACCACTTAACCAATTTAGATGAAATTTGGTACAGATATCGTTTAAAACCTGGGAAATGACATAGGCTACTTTTTATTCATGTAGGTACCACGAGGGCGGAGCCACGCGCAAAAGCTAGTTTAAAATAAATGTATTGCTCTACTCAATTTGTTTTGTTAGTTGATACGTCACTACTTCTTTTTTTAGATAAAAAACAAGTACTTACAGCCTCTTTACTTCATCTCCTTTGCCGCAGAACTTGGCCAGCTCATCAATGCCTTCATCTTGAATAACAGTGGAGTCCACGTCGAAGCACACACAGTCTGCAGTACGGAACAACTCCTTAACTGACTGCTGTGGCGACATCACGCTTATAGAGACCAGAGACAGAGTCTTCAGGGTCGCGTACTGCAGGTTGCTTTTCAAGCTGTAGAATGAGGAAAACGTTAGGAGTTGTCCATTTATATCGAGCACCATAATAAAGTAATTAGAATTTCAATTACAATTTGTACTTTGTCTGAAGGATTTCTTTCCTGATTTTATTAATCAAACATAATCACAAGTTTATTTATATTACACTAAACTATCACTAAATCCAAAACAGATATGAATAGTAAATTAAACGTAATTGCTTTCTAATAAGTGCTTTTATTTCTAATACTGCACCAAGAATAGGTCCTTGTGGGACACGGATAAAAATAGACTAGGTACATTAAACATACTCCTAATGACTTATTGCATTAAACATTATTTTCCTATGGAAACTACATATTGAACATACAATGACTCTCACTTTTATAGATAAAATCGGCAAACGTCAACCCGTGACCACGGCCGACGCAAGTTGGTCACGGAATGGGTATTTGTACTTTTGAATACTCTATTATTATGTATTACGTAATATCATTCTATGCAAAACAATGGACTTTAGATGCGTAACAGTCAAATTATGGAAGTTAATAAATTATAATACACAAACTTTTGCTAAACTTTAGGACATGTAGAACCTTAAGAAATTTGAAGTACTACTACTAAGTTCACCGTGCAATAATGTTAAAGGTGCCACATAATAAATAAATTTAATATTGCCAAATTTGAAATTCTACACGGCATACGTAACTACGACTGCACATGCGAAGGGCACGGGTAAGGATTTTAGTGCATTAACCTTGATTTTAATAACCCGTTTGTGGATATTGGTTGCATTTTCAATTTTATTTTAATATTTTTGGCCCTAAATAAACTTAATTTTATTATTATTTCAGGCGCTTTTTTTATTGTGGTAAGTTGTTAAAAATAAACACAATTCTACATAATTTACTTAATTACTTACAGAAAATTTAAAATCACTGTTAATGGCTACTTAAACCCTATTGTTAGCAAACTGCATTTAACAGTCAACCTCGTATAATGAATTCGTTATACTAGGTTCTACCTATATAAAGAAATATAGATCTTTGCACACGATTATGTTCAGTTTTGTGGTAATACGTGTGCAAAATGCGGTGAACCACTCATCAAAATTTTACTACAATATATAAATTATAATAATTAATATCTATCAAGTACAATAAATTATAGTTGTCGATTTTAAGTACTGGGTTCCATGGTATTAAATGGTTTAACCCTCTATCTCCATGCAGGCAAAACTAATTTACTAATTAATAATAGTCAATATTATAATTTCGTTATTACAAACAAATACCAGTTACCATTAGCTTGAATATTTTATTTTAACCGTAATATTTATGTTAACGCATTATATTCAGCAGTACTGGCCATAGAGATTACTATTTTAATTTACAGATTTATAAATATATGCGGTTGACATCGCAGAAGGTATCAGGTATTCAGGTAGAATATATTTTTTGTGCCTTCTCGAACTGCGGGTGAAAGCAGGTGTCGTAAACTGCCTGCCTACGTGCATTTAATATTATTATTATTATGAACGATATGTACTGATATATTAATAATAACAGGGACTCTTTATATTCCTTTGCTATTAACAATAAATTACGAGGACAGATAAACGATTGTCGATGACTTTTATAAAAATACTAAAAAGCACTTAAATGAGTTAATTAGTTATTGATAAAAATAAAAAACGCAATAAGTAAACCACAATACCTATTTCCCATTACATTTTAATAAATGCATGCATTTAATAAAATAAATAAAGAATATTGTACCTGTATAGAGCCATTTTTGTCAAAAAAAAAACCGTGTGTATTTTTCAATTAACAAAATTACTGTGAGCTAACACTATGATCGATTTGTATAGATCGTAATAAACTTATCGTCCGTTAAAGGTTAATAGTGCAACAATGAGAGACCCACTTGACGGGATATACCGAGAACACGCCTCCGTCGAGTGTGATATCACAAAATACAGAACACTGACGCGTTTATCGACTTATATCCACAAGCCTCCCAGAGATAAACTGTGATGCGAGCTACAGCACTACCATCTGAGAGCTACGTACTATGATCGACGTCACAACACTGTCTCCATTCAAAGACTTATAGCCAGACGAAGAAAACAATCCGAGTAGGGGCGACGAAACGACACCTATCTCGCTCACACGCAATAGAAGCGTATGGAATATTTTGTGGAACCACTTGCTTTGCAAATTGCGTCAAGTGTAAAAGCGATAAGCACAGATGATAAAAAAATAAAACATTTATTATTAACAAAACAATGGGGAAAATGGAGGCGTGCAAAACGTCGAGGAAAATATTTACGATGTTAATAAGATTAGCGTTTATTTTTATATTTAAACATCATCATTATTGCTACTGAATCCAAGTGACACGTCATATTTGCTACGTAGCTATTGTCAGGGTTAATTGTCCGAGCATGCCACGATCGTGGCGGTAAGTCCCGTGTTTGAGGGAGTGGCTGGAGAGGCGGCCAGTCATTACGGAAGGTGAGGGCGCCACCCTCACCTTCCGTAATGACTGGCCACGGTTGTTTTGGCCAGTTCCTGTGTCGTATACGCAAGAGACGTCCGATTGTCACTATTGCGGCGACTGCCGCGACATTTTTGAGGACACGACGCTGCACACTTTGGCGGATTGCCCCGCCTGGGCATTGCAGCGCCGTGAGTTGGCCGCGGCAGTTGGTTTGGTTGCCCTCTCGCTCCCGGCCGTAGTTCAGTCTATGGTCAGGAGTGAGAGGTCGTGGAACGCCTTCTGTGAGGAAGTGATTTCTATCAAGGAGGCGGCGGAGCGGGAGAGGGAGCGCTTAAACCCTCTCCCCAACCGCAGAACCGGGCGCCGGAGGGCGCGAGACGACCTCCAGCCACGCTGAGGTTTTACCTGGGGGTGGTGGGCTTCGTGGGCCTGCCCACCACCCGTTCAGCACCAGGTCCTAGAGGCGGCGTGCGTGTTCCCACGCGCGCCTCTGTATCGTGCATCCGTCGCCCGTCAAGTGGACAGTAGGGTTAAGTGACCAAAGTGTCTTTTCGTGAGTGGCCTGCCGTTTCATACGGTGGGCCGAAATTTCGGCGGGGTCGCGATTGCATGTGAAAATGATTCGCGCGACCCCGCCGACACTGGTTATGTCAAGGAACACCGTGATAGGTTTAGTCGGTATTCCGGGAGGTCCATTTTTATCGTTTTTGCATATTTCTTTTACCCCGGTGAGTCCGACATAACCCCTCGGGCAGGCCTCCGCAGAGGGCCATGCGTCAAAGCATTCGACAACGTAAAAAAAAGGGTTAATTTATTATGAAGACAAGAATATAATATATTCTAAAAATGTCTCATAATATTTTATTTATCGCCATCGTTTTCTTTTAACCGAACCTAGCGGTGAAAAATATTTCATTTTTTTAACATTTTCTTGTTTCGGAAAACCATTGTGGCTTGGTACGACATTGCCAGTGTCGAAAAAAAGGTTTTTTTTTTATAAAAAGTTAAATTATTACGATACATTACGATAAATTAAGTTTTTACTAACACAAGTAATATGTAGATTATACATGGATATAATAACAATATGAATTTATTTATGTTTTGATTTATTTTACAAATCAGTTTATTGACCAATTCAATGTAATGGCATTATTTAATCTGTGGTAGAAGCAACACTTTTCGTTAGGCATTCGATCTTATTATTGTCATTTATCATTCGTAATGTGACAATGTTATGAGAGAGCGATCAAGTACAAATGTCTGGATTTTAAGAGGCAAAATACGATACAGGCATATAAGCCGTAAAATATACTTTTTGTACATTTTAATTGCTATCTAAGCGGTAGATATGCTATTATACAACATAACTGTAACTGCATAGTACGTAGAAGGACAATAGGGTGCAATGTAATGTTCATTATAATATGGTATTTAAGTTGGGCAAGGTATCAAAATAATGTAGCACCTCCTGCACCGCACCTCGATAATATGATTTTTAAGCATAATGAAGGTAATGTAGTTATTTACTTTCGCTTTTATTTACTGGACCTATAAGAATTGAAGCTATAACATTAAATTAATAGTTAAACTATAATTAATTGATAGGTGCTCGTTTTGTAGAGCGAACACTGGCACCCGAGTTCAGAAAAGTAACTAATTTTACCCTGGTGAGCTCTGTAAACCAGCTATATAAACTTATTCTAGGTTTTTAGACAGAAATAAATACAATTATTACAATCACTTTGAAAAAATCGCTTTGTGCAGAAGTATCGCCGTAGCAATTATACTTATTTTGGATGCCTTATATATCTAAAACCCAACTAGATAGCGTGATGAAAATTACACAAAGCGATGGTATACTAATAGTTCTTCGTGAAACATCGAGTTTTATTTTTGTTTATGCGTGGCCGAAGTTGTATGGGTTTGTTGCATATCTCCTTTATCCGGAATTGGAAGACTAAGAAATCGCTATGTTAAAACTAAATTACTGATATATAACATAGAACCAGTAAACTATATTCAGAAGTATACTTTGCGTGCGGCTCCGCCCACGTGGTACCTACATAAATAAAGAGTAGCCTATGTCCTTTCCCAGGTTTTAAACTATCTCCGTAGTAAATTTTGTCCAAATTGGTTAGCCGTGAAAAGATAATAGACAAACAGAGAGAGTTACTTTAGAATTTAGGTTTAGAGAGATCTTTATTATTATTCAAATTTACAATATTAGTATGGATTGTGTATCGCTATCGACGATGAAAATCCATCACGAAAACATTTAGGCCGACTTTACTATCATCCATCACCAATAAATAATTTAGGATCCTAAATAATGATCACACCATTCTATTTGTACACACGGTACTAACATGTTAGTACCTGCAATAATCATGACTTGCGATGTTGAACATACAGCCTTGGCCAAAAGTATTAGGCACCCCCAATATAGTTATCACACACCTGTGCTATTTGAACAATTAAACAATATTCTATAGAACTGCGATACCGGTGTCATAAAACACTATTTAAGACAATAGGCGGCATTTTTTAAGCAGTCGTAAGACATCTGGTGCGTCAATAATAAAATTTTATTTTTTCCAAAATTTATTTTTAATGTTTCGTCAGTTACCATTTGGAAGTCTTAGTGTAAAGACAGTGCATTTGTGGTTTTGTGAATTAATTGAGAAGAAATTCATTTGAAAATGCCAAAACGAAACGAAATTAGTATTGAAAATCGTGTAAAAATTCAACTTTTACATGAGCAAGGCAAGACTCAAAAAGAAATCGCGAAGTTGGTGAAATGTTCGCGATGCGCCGTTCAATCTGCTATCAAACGTTTTGTTGAGACTGGCTCTCATGCAAATAAACCAAGAACAGGCAGAAAACGCGTGACTACTAGCCGTCAGGACAGAAAACTTATCCGAGAGTCTGTGAAAGATAGAAAAAAAACTTCTTCGGAGCTTGCTGTGGCTCTAACTGAAGAGACTGGACATCCCATAAGCGCACGAACTGCAAGACGAAGGCTAGTAGAAGCCGGCTTAAAAGGTTGCAAAGCTAGGAAGAAGCCGTGGCTATCCGCAGACAATAAAAGAAAACGACTTGATTGGGCTCTGAGACACCAACATTTCACAGAAGAGGATTGGTCTAATGTGCTGTGGTCTGACGAATCAAACTTTGAGGTAAGTTTTTTTAGTGAAGTCTATACCACAATTACAAAGATCATTGTTGTGTTTGTCGTCAAACTCAAATGTTATAAAAGTTTGTAATGTGTGCTTTTTTTTGGAATCTACAGGTGTTTGGAACACCAGGTGTGACGTTTGTGAGGCGACGCAAAGGCGAAGAATATCACCCAGATTGCGTAGTACCAACCATAAAACACGGCGGAGGCAGTGTAATGATTTGGGGTTGCATGGCTACGGATGGAGTCGGCAAAATGTTTGTTTGCGAAGGTCGCATTAACAGTGAAAAATACATTAATGTACTGGAAACTGCTCTCGTACCTTCGCTTTCGTGTATTTTTGGTGACACTAACTTAAATGGTGTGAAATTCCAACAAGACAATGCTCCGTGTCACAAGTCAGCTACTACGATGCGCTGGTTTACTGAAAATTGTATTGATCTGTTAGATTGGCCTGCCCAGTCCCCGGATCTAAATCCTATTGAACATTTGTGGAGTATTTTGAAGAGAAAAATAAAAGAGCACTCGATAACATCAAAAACTGCTTTAAAAAACGCGTTAGTGCAAGAATGGGATGCAATTTCTCCAGAGGAATGTGCGAAACTTGTACGTAGTATGCCCCACAGAGTTGCTGCTGTCATAAAATCAAAGGGTGGCCCAACAAAATATTGATGTTTTTACAATATTCTAATGGAAATAAAGTACTTTAATCATTATAATTAGTTTTATTTCTCTCTAAGCCTGAAATATGCAGTAATTTATAGGGTGCCTAATACTTTTGGTCAAGGCTGTATGTGCACGAAAGCAATTTACACGTGATCGCAATGTCAAAAATGTATATTGCTTGTGAATCTATTCCATGTTATCTCTCTTGTGTAGGACAAAAAATATTTGAATCAAACTTGTTTTTTGAGATACCAACATTTAGTGCAAGTCTGTTTTAACATAAGTCAATAGTAGTTTCAGTGTGTGTACGGATAGAATACATACAAGAGTAAGTAAATGTAAAGTAGCCTTTATTCATGTCTTAAGTAAGCCATATTTATACTTTTTTACTTGCGGCCTTCGTTGACAACAGATTTAAAACATATTAAAAATTGATTATGATATGAAAACCTAGACATAATTACAATGGTTTTGATAAGGCGTAAGCAACTTACATTTTGACTTTTTTAAATGCTCGGATACTGCTACGTCTACCTACTTACATTACTTTTGCATAACCAGTTTATTTTACCACCTCGTTTATTATTTACAGCGCGGCAGAGCCTATCGGTTAATTTCGTATTTATTAGCACTTAATTCAGATTTGGATTGACTTTATTCTTCCAAACAATTAATTTACTTAGGTACCTAAATGAGAACTTAAAGAAACAGTTATATATCGCACTCGAGATATAGTTGTTTCTTTATATACAAATATATTATTTTTATATAATTACCTATATTACAAAAAAATCATATAATTTTATAATATATAATATCAAAATTTACTAAAATTGCTACATATTCATATTCAGCAATAAGTGCAATTAAACCCATCATGAAGGTATACCTATTAAAGAAAATCACTACCGCTAAGGTTATCAAGCCCACGCTTTAAACGCATGACTGCTTACAGTTCACCCTATTGGTCATTAATGTATTGAACTGCTGATAATATGCATATTACGTATTTTTGTTTCTAATTATAATTATGCTTTAATGAAAATGATACAATAGGATTCGCTAAGCATACGATGACTATTTCTCTCTCCTCCGAGAGCACAGGTGTCTTTAAACCCTATTCAAAGCAGAAATACAACGAGATTACTTTGATACAGGTACATTTTACGGTACCTAACGATCACTCCAGACTTCTAGAGCGGAGAACAACAGTACAAGTAAAGTACCTACCAGTACTCACTATGATGAAATGAACATTAAGTTTTAAGCATTATGTGCCTTATTATTTTATATTATCAAGATGCTTCACATTTTAAATAAGTATAATATTGGCGTCCAGGGCCCTATTCAATAAAACTTACAATCTGACAATTTTGTCAATAAGTGACTTAATTGTCAAATTGTCCTACATGTGTTGTTCATAATAACCTACAAAAGTAAAAAAATTACGACTAATAATTGTAAATTGTCGCGCCTGTAAACTCCGTTCAATAAAACTTACTAATTCTAAACAATCACAAGTATGTCGTGGTATTTTATATTTCTACATATTATTGTAATTCTACATATAATTTTATTGTATGATACAAAACAGTAATGAGGATAAAACAAAATTAGCACGTTTTCATCATTATCACTACTTTCACTACTTGATGTAAGAACCATTTTGGTAAAAAAGCAGCTAAAACAGTACAACACTTACACAATTAATAAGATATTATGCCGAGTTATTAGGTTTTACCGAAGGTCAGAAATATATGACAATTCTACAAATATGTAAACTAGTAAATACAATTATGCATTCATAGCCGTTTTTCCGACAATATTGTAAATTGACACCTGTTGTTTATTGAACAGAAATATGTAAAATTGTAAGTACATTTCGACAATTATATGTAAAGGACATTGTTCAGCTGCCATACATTGTTAGCCTAAGAACCAACAGCCACAAAACAATGATAAATATGAGGTTAAGGATGACCACATTCAATTAAAAGTGAATATAAGTACGGACACTTCTGAATATTGCATACTACTTAACTGAAATACTTATTGTCGAGTACTCGACATGCACCTGCAGCGCCTAACCGCTGATCGGAGCGGGACTTCCACGTCATCGCCCCACCGCCCCACTCCAGCATAATTTATCCTCCACAATAATTTATCTGATAAAACCGTACACATATTGTTAAAATTGTAGGCATGGCAATACTGCGTGTCTCAGAAAAAAATGTCTCAGTAAAACTATGGATGCCGGTGTATTTGAAATCGCGTAAATACTTTTTAAAACGAAAACAAGATTCCAAAGTATCCGTGAGATTGTAATGATTGATTATTAAGTCCTAAAATAAAATACAAATTATTGTGTAGGTAGAATGTGTGTTGATTCATAGGCCAAATTGTTCATTATCCAGTTCCAATATTACAAAGAGCAATGGATTTCATGTCTTTTCGGACCCAATCTTATAGATAACGTGCCTTATGTAGTTGTAGTAGAACTATATAAGACTAACAAAAAATCAAATAGAAAGTAATTTAAAGAAGTTGGGAAAAAGAAGATACAATATTAAAGGAATATGATAATCCTAACTAATACTATAAATGCGAAAATGAGTTTGTTTGTTTGTTACGCTTTCACGCCTTAACTAATCAACCGATCAACATTAAATTTTACATACACGTTGTCAGGGGTACAGAATAGGACATAGGGTACCTTTCATCCAGAAAAAATAACTGTTGCAATCCTAGCCTAACCTAACCTACATTTACGCGAGCGAAGCCGCGGGTGAAAACTAGTATAAAATAAGACAGATTATGATTGACAACTGACAAACAGTATTGCCAGCTAAACGTTCCGTTTTACGTTATACCATGAGTATAGTAACAGTTTATAATTTAATATTTTTGTAGATGTTTTACTCGTACAATATATATTTACATATGTAATATTCATGTTTTTACTGTCGAAAGTGAGTTTTATTTTTTTATTAAAAATAGAAAATCCCATAATTATTCAAGATCAAATCTAAAGTAAAATCAAATATAAAGTATTGTAGAATAGAACGTAATCCCACACAAGCTGCGTTTTGTAAGTGCACAATGACCCATTTTTTTATAAATTAAAGTCAATCATAATTTTTAATTCCCTTCTTATAATGACACAATATTTTTTATATAAAAATCTTATAAACCTGTAGTTATAACTAACGTATATTTGAACTTGAACGGTACTTCGTTAATTTTTACATTTTGTGGGTCCAACCTCGCCATCGTTCTTTGTAACTTGAACTTTTATTGAACAGAAACTTGTAAAATTGTCACCTGTCACCTATCACCTGCAATTGTAAATTGTAAGTTTTATTGAATAGGGCCCAGGACACTAAAAAAGGACGGTGTTTCATATTTTCGGTAAGTAATAATGTTATTATTATAATTATATTATAATACTGATTATTGCGTCAAGGAATCAACGTACATTTTTTTTATGTTATACACGTTATAATATACTTAACTGTGACTTTTCTATTCTTTCGATAAGTATGTCAAAATTAGATGGACTCCTTTTTTGTTTTTCTGTTTCTATAATTTTTGTTTCGATTCTAAGGCCACGATTACAGTTTATTTGGAAAGTTAATCGGTAATCGATTTCGTGATGTGTCGATTGAAACGGTCTCTTCACTAGGTACAGCTGTTCAACGCACTGTTGCTAATTTAGCGACTTTGTCGCTAGAAATGACGACCTTCGTGTATGTCTTAGCGACAAAAAATAAAATTTGTCACAAAAAATTTATTTGCGACTTATCTGGCGACTGTTGGAGTACAAATGAAAACAATTTTAGGGCATGTAATGATGGTAATAAGTACATTTTTTGTTAATTCGACACAGAATTATACAATGCGAAGAGACATATATGGGAAAAATTATAAAATCTCCAGGTTTTCGGTAGAAAACGAATAAAAAGAAAAAAAGGTCAGCCCGCTTACTTTGGACACTTCACAGGTAGGCAAGGCTGCCCTTTTTTTTTAGGAAATCACAAAAAGTCCAAAAACCAAACCAGAATCAGTTTTAGCGACTAGACTTTACAAGAGTTGGCAACACTGCATAGGACAAGACACGACCTTGGTAAAACACCTACAGGTTAAAGTAAATATGTGATAACACACATTCACATGAATTTTATAAACTCTACATAATTAAGTCAGATTATTAACTTATATATTTGTAAAAACAATATTGGATTCCATCCATTCCTCATTCTATCGGTGATCTCTACTTATAAAATTTTATTAATTTTTAAATAGTCTTGTTCAACGTTAAGTTAAGGCGATAAGGTTTAATTTGCAATAATGAAGGTTTATATACTTAGTTAATATAACTACTTAATACTTATTATAAGCAACTGGGGCCTGGGGACAGTTTTAAGTGTTACATTTGTATGGAATTGTGTACTTATCTAGGTTTTTTATAGGCAAAGAATAAAATCCTAAACCATTTATTTTTCCTATTAATTTTGCTTTTCATCTTTAAGAACGCTCGTCCTTTTACATGTTCTAATATTTGTGTTGTGAGTTGTGATTCTTCTTAGTACCTACCTACTTCAAACAGAAATAATGGCGGCTATCTTCCGTTCATTACCTACCTAATTTGTTTTACGTAACCCCTCCATTTATACTATCTTTCCACCTTGACTTTGACGACATTATCGGTAAGTAATAGAAGTCTTGTCGCTACACTACGTCATAGTATGCAAAAGCCAATTTATAAGTACAGTTCAGCAAGACCACATCCAATGAAGAGAAGAGATTCCTGATTGGCAGTCGGACAGGAAAGCACAGCATGGAATACATTACCTACACCTAGATGAACGGTTTAACTGGTCATAAGCTTATGTTTTGCCATTTACAAAAGCATAATAATTAAAGTATGCTTTGTGATACTAGTCGAAGTTTAAGCCCCTGGTGTCAGAACAGCAGCCAGGCTGAATACGGCAGGCAGAACAATTCGCAATTCAAAACTTGACTGTCTTTTCGTTGCTCAACCTCAGTTATCAGTCGTGCGTTATAGTTTTTGAACCACGAGCCTCCATCGTGTACCCAGTACAATTATTATATAAAAAGATAAAAAAAAAATGTGATCATTATTAAATACTTACTAAGATTTAGACCATTGTAATAGCAATCCCAATAGTACTATTGCCTCATACTAACATAGAGTGAACTGTTCGTATGCATACCTACACTCAGCAGTGATAACGAAATGATTTGTTGACCTAATAACTATTGACCTTATGTGAAGGGAAACATGATTTAATCGAACATGACACAAAGCATTACACACCCCTTCTGCATGTCTGGATTACACATCATAAGTAGCAAGTATGGAAATAAATTAATTACATAACTTATCAAGCATGATGACTTTTTCTAATCATAACAAAGCATAAACAGAGTCACTTATCATTGTTAGAATGATAATTCTCAAAAAAAGAGTTGAATATCAATGTTTCTACATATAAAGTTTATAAGAGCAATATTGCGAGTTATCTTATAGCATGCATGACTGACAATATTGCCCTTATCTGTTATCCATAGATTCCTATAATATATGTAAGAGTCAAATTTATACAGGTAACATAAAGTTGGTAAGTCTGTAAGCCATATTTATAAAAATACTGTGCTACTGCATTGATCCAAGCAGGACATAACATTTATAAATCTAAAAACGCTGGCAGCCTAGGCTAAGGCTTATTTTATAAAAAAATATTGAACCTTTGTAATATCTGGAGTCTGTACTATATATGAAACCTGTATGGTGTATAATAGGTAAGTTATTGAGTAATTGATACATAATGCACAGCAAGTAACAAGTACTTAAGAAACCCATTGATTTGGTTTCACCTATCTCAAAGTCAATTAAACCATTTTCAACATCCCATATTTATAAAACCATAACAAATAACATCCTAATAGTCGCAGGAATACCTAATTCAAATTCAATTTATTGCATTCCAAAATGTACATTTACAGGTGGGCTTGAAAATAAGTAACAAATTATGAACCCCGTCGGGCACAACACTATTAGGAGAGAGGAGTTGTTTAAATATGCTATTTTTAAAAGTTTAGTTTTGTCACAATTTTATCAGCTTTTGAATCTCGTTAAGATAAGTTAGTATTTAATAGAATCATGAGAAATTAAAAAGATGAATAAATAAATAAACTTAATATTTAAATTAAAATTGCAGAACATATTATGTATGATACATATTTACAATAATATTTATTGATAATTTATGTCTATCGCATTTATTATTTTTATTGCACAATGTTATTAAAAAATTTCTTTACTATTTATTATATATTATTTTATTACATAGTTATTAATTAAGTACTATAAGTAATTAATAACTGGTAATACGAAAAAGTGGAGGTAGACAAGTCAAGTGGCTTCTACCAAGTACCTATGTCCTACAATTATATTATTTTAAATACAATTATTATTTTTAAATCATATTAATAAATTTTATGTATACCGGTATATGATTGTAATATTTAATTAATTATAAATTATTATGTAGGTGCTTTAGCTGTTTAGAATTTATAAATTATCCTCTAGGTATTCTTTGATACTGTAATAGCTTTTATTTATTAGAAGTTTTTTAACTTTCTAACAAACGTATTGAATTTATTTTAATTTTTATGTCATTTGGTAGCTTATTATATAATTTAATTGACATGACCAATGGGCCGGAGGATGCATTGCTAATCGTTAATTTGGAAGGTTTAATCTATTGTTGTGTCTTAGGGACACTTTGGTTTGGATGTCTTCGCATTTGGTGTAGTATTCTGATTATTTACAGTCAAATTTACATACTTGTAAGATATAGATGCATGGTAATGTTAGAATTTTGAGTTCTTGAAAGTGTGGTTTACATGTGTCGGTATTTTGTATATTATCTAAATTCTTATTAAATTTCTTTTGCTGAGTAAAAATAGTGAGTGCTTCGGTACTATTTCCCCACAAAATTACGCCATAGCTAAGCCAAGAATAAGCGTAGACGTAGTATAAGTGACAAGCGCAGTAATTGGATCCGTGGTCTTTTTCACTTCGTGTAGGGCATATGTCAAGATTGATGTTTTTGCTCTCAGCTTTTTAATGTGCGCCTTCCAATTGATATGAGTGTCTATAGTTAGCCCGAGTAAGTTGAACTCATTTACAACTTCTATGTTTAATCGATTATATGTAAAATATGTCTATTGGTGATTTTTGGTGGGGGTAAAAAGTAATTAATTTTGTTTATTTCCAGATTGTGTTTGTTCATCAAGTCTACTGTTTTTGTGAGTGTTTGGTGAAGATTTTCATTTATGTTTATGTTGGTTTTACTTGAAGTGAGCAAAGATATGTCATCCGCAAATAAGACACAAGGTTTATTGTTTTGGGTAGCTCGTTTATATAAATTATAAACAATAAGCACCCTATCACACTACCTTAAGGAATAGAGGCTTTTATATCTTTCTTATTTGAACGGATCTTTTGTATCTCATGTGTGTTTGTTGTTACCTAACTTGCCTATACAGCCTGTCAGCCCTACCTTTTAAGGAAACATTGGATGTAATAATATTAAAATTATCAGTTACATTGGTATTACTTATCAATAATTGATTTAATAATATAAATACATGAAATGGCTGCCAACACTTTAGTCGAGTCACTAAGCAACCTAACTATATTAGGAGAGAACATGTCATTCGGTTACAGACTTGAATAGAAATATCCACCAAACAGTTTGGATATAAAAATAAATAAATAAAATGTTTTTTAAATCATGCATACAATACAACTTATAATAATAACATAAACAGGCAGCTAAAAAGTAATCAATGCATTTACATAAAATTATGCAACATGTTGATAACTAATTGGCACAAATCATTATAACATAAATAAAGAAATAACAGCCATATGACACTACATTGCACAATGATACATTATTTAAATTATACATACTTATTAACGGCTACTTAACATTATCTAATTTAACTAGTCCATGGTGACATAACTTACCTACCTCAATAAAGAATCCGTGATAAAATATTTTATAAATATTAATGATTCCAACGCACTACTACCAGTACGTACTAGCAACAACTATTTATATCTAGCACTGCACTAACATGATTATTATCACAGGACAACCTTCTTTCACAAGGTGATAGAATCTAAATGCACTTACCTGAGAACCGGTCTAAGGCTTGCCCGAAGTATTTTATTTTCCAAAATTCTTAGCATAAATCATTTTTGAAAAACAGTAGTTTAGGTAAAAGGATTTGACACTGATAAAGTACATAGTTCAAGGTTATCAGGTTATCAGCAGATAGATAACACAGGTTAATCATATTGATATTAGTTAAATATATAACCTACAAAAGACACAAAAAACTTTACATTGTTTAAATTATGCTGTGATGCGTTCAGGGTATGATTTAAGTTCAACTTAATAGAAATTCAAATTACGCACCAAAATTAGGTACCTGAAGTTTTGACGTTTCTAGTAACTCTATACTATAGGTGAGGTCTTTGACATGAGTGTTTGTCACGCGTGTGTTTGACATTGACACAATATGGCACGATGAAATTCACAATAGGCTTGTTGAATCATAGGTATTTATAGGTTTACTTCTAACTTGGTAATAATTGCTTAAAACAACGTTACGATAGTTCTAAAACTAACAATACATATGATAGGAGTACAGCACAGGGGAGTACAGTTTTATCGGATTATTATAGTAATTAAAATAAAGCAGTCATCATTATAAATATTTTTTACTTTAAAAATATTGTATAACTAGATGTTCCCGCGGTTTCACCCGCGTTTATCGTTACTGCGCCGCCCCCGTGGGTCGTAGTGTGATGTGATATAGCCTATAGCCTTCCTCAATAAATAGGCTATCCAACACTAAAAGAATGTTTCAAATCGAACCAGTAGTTCCTGAGATTAGCGCGTTCAAACCAACAAACAAACAAACTCTTCAGCTTTATAATATTAGTATAGATAGCTGACCCGCGCAACTTCGTCTGCGTCACATAAGAGAGACAGTGGCTCGTAGGCATAATACAATTTTAAAGGAGCTGAAACTTTCTTTGTTAAATCCACGAACCACATAAGAACCATTGAACAAAATTTTATAAATATACATACAGTGCTAATTTAGAAACACGCAGAATAAACCAAGAGAAACATCGTTTGTAATTATTATTTTGCTGCGATGTTATTTTAAAACTGCGATATCTCCTAAGATATTAATTGAAATCGAATGATGTAAAGGGCAATTTTATTTTAAATTAAATACTTGTGATGAATAACGTATTTATTTGGATAAGGATTAATATCATGTTTATAAAAAAACCTTCGCATATAATACATTATTTTAGAACAAATTTGGTTAGCATAAAAAAGGCTATAGTGAGCCAACCTTAAAAGATAGACATATGCTGTCACGGACTTTTTCTTAGAACTATTTAAGGTAAACAATTCTCTCATATATGATTTTTGCGAAACTTTAACTGTTTAGGCAGCACACGCAGCGGAAGCTCTCAAAAGGAAAAAAACCCTCCGATTTTGAAACATTCTTCATTGGTGCTCCGCTCCTATTGATCTTAGCGTGATGATATATAGCCTATAGCCTTCCTCGATAAATAGGCTATCTAACACTGAAAGAATTTTTCAAATCGGCACAGTAGTTCCTGAGATTAGCGCGTTCAAGCAAACAAACAAACAAACTCTTCAGCTTTATAATATTAGTATAGATTGGCTCATAGATTATTTTCCTCTGCATCGTTAAAAACTATTAGGCTTGCTTTTGGATAAAATAAAACAAACGAGCATAGTTGGTTTAGTTGGTGGCGGGAAAAGAAGAGATAGAAGCAAATATTATTATTAGCATTATAATATAATATGTTTGTTTTGGTACTTCTTTGGTAAAATGAATGTAGTTGCAAGGCAAAGGCGAATTAATCCTAAAGGACACACAAAATTTAAAAATGAATTCGTAAGAAAAGACTCGACCATGGGTTCGTTGTATTTAATCTGCCGCGCTATATTTTTTATTAGCATAAAAGGCTTAACAATAATAAACTATTCTCTTTGTGTAGGTATAAGAGGTGCCTCACTGGTGCCTCTTAACCCTTTTAGTGCACCTAAGAATGTCGCTGCTCTCAACAATACACCGCGATATCATTTTGATAAAGACGAGGCTAGTACGACGACCACTAGAAAATCCACTATGGGTCCGCCACCTAGACCGCCGAAAAGTGCAAAACGCAGGTATGTAAACAACAAGAAACTCATTTGATTTTATTGCTCAGGAATTTATAATTTTATAAATCCCACCGCAATTTGGTACCTAATCGATATGTGATAACCTAAACATAGCAATACGATTAACTTGGTATCATTGAGATGTGTGCTGCAACCAAATGCTCATTTAGGTATCTATAGTTTTAAATTCCATTTTCATTAGATCTTTCTATTACTATTTTGAATAATCTAGTCTTAAAACAAACGAGGGTTACATTCGGCCTCGATGGCGTAGTGGTTAGTGTAACCGACTGCCACGCCTAAGGTCGCGGGTTCGAATCCCGCACAAGTCAAACATTTGTGTGCATAAACATGGATGTTTGTATTGGTCTGGGTGTTTCTATGTATAATATGCATGTATTTACAAAAAAAAAGTATAATATGTACGTTTATCCATTGTCTAGTACCTACCCATAGTACAAGCTCTGCTTAGTTTGGGCTAGATGGTGTTGTGTGTATGTGAGAAAAATATTATTACTATTATTTTGCACACCGCAGCGATGTGCCAGCGATTGAATAACAATAAAATTGACAAGCACAAGTTAAAGTGGTACTTAATATGTTGGATTTATAGAAAACACCTAGGTAATTAACGTATTCAATTACCGGCAAGCTGGCCATGCTGCCTGACGGTTTAAGATTTGCATATTATTTCCTTACTAGCTTTTGCGCGCGGCTCCGCCCGCGTGGTACCTACATCAATAAAAAGTAGCCTATGTCCTTCCCCAGGTTTTAAACTAGATCTGTACCAAATTTCATCTAAATCGGTTGATTGGTTTAGCCGTGAAAATGTAACAGACAGACAGAGAGATAGACAGACAGAGTTACTTTCGAATTTATAATTTTTTTTTTCATTCATTAATTTATCATTTATTTCGGGCTGCATAGGCCCGTAGATAAATACCTTAACCTAAATTTACATATTAGAAAATTTTATAATACATACACACAACACCATCTAGCCCAAACTAAGCAGAGCTTGTACTATGGGTACTAGACAATGGATAAACATACATATATATACTTTTTTTGTTTTGTAAATACATATATATTATACCTACATAGAAACAGATGCATAGATAAATACCTTATAGACTAACATACATGCAATTTGTGTTAGTATTTATAATATAACTTATTAACTATGTTAGTACTGCTTTACTTGCACTCTGTTGTTGTGCGTTCATGTGGCACTTGTCCGCGGAAGCGACGGAACACCACACCCTTCGGCCAAAAGTCCTCCTTCATGAATATGTGCAGAAAGCAAGTAGGGACTCGCACCACGGACGCCTTGAAGTTGACGTTGCGACGCGATTCGAGCAGCTGCACTCTTGGCATGTACTTGGACTTCTGGCGTACATATTCCGCGATGTTTTCCGCCTTAGTGGTGTAATGCAAGCGAGAGATGTACACCGGTGTGTTCGGTGCTGCAGCACGCAGGTTTGCACCAGGCTCCACAGGAGCCGTACCGCAGCTGTTCTTGTTCGTTTTCTGACGTCGCTTCCTCTTATGCACCGTCACAAAACCATCCTCAGCATCAACTTCCCGTTTCTTTGCCACCTCAGGCACCGACTTCGTGGCGGGAGCAATGGGTGTGCTCGTAGTTACCTGCTGAGCCTCTATGCATTTAGGTCGCGCGGCGATGCGGGGAGGGACCGCGGGGACGGGGGCGGGGCTGCAAGACGCGCGTGCATCGCACTCAGCAGTCACAACATTCCGCGGCGACAAAATTGCTGACGCGAAACTTGCGACCGATGTATCGAAGCAGCCTGCACCTCGACGCATGTTGACGTTGTTATTATGCACCGGTGACCTACTTAAAGCCACAGAGTTGCGCAACTCTTCAACCTCCGTACGCAAAACCATGACGGTGTCTTGGGATGCCTCCAACTTCTTGTGTACATCCGCTAAACTGGCCTTAAGGAATACGATGTCCTTCAAAAGGCTTGTAACATCGACGTGGTCGAAAGTGACGGGAGGTAACTTACTTAAGTCCTTCGCCACAAACGTCGGCACGTCATCAGGATCGGTTTCCTTCAGCAACGTGATAATATCCTGCAGACTTTTCTTCGTCCCGTCACGTCTGCGAGACACCATCTGGTCACTTTTATTAAGCGACCTGTACACCAGCAGCTTGGCAGCAGCTATGTCCTTCTCGCTGAAGTTCGTAGAACATATCTGGATGGCCGACACCTCATCCATGACATCCAGCTTCTGTTGCAGGAAAGCCAGCAGTTCATTCGCCACAAGTGTGTCACTCATAGCGATCAAAAATACGAGCGTCGGCTTGCGCCGCGCTAAACAATAAATTAATTATATTTATATACGTGTAGGTACACGTCCGTCTCAGAGCGCAGTTGTGTCAATCAGTCTATTAACTAAGGATATCTCACTTATACAAATAGATATCGCTTTAATAGGACTTTAAAATCGCCAATTCTCTTTTCAAGGAAAAAGAGAATTGGCGATCTTAAATTTCCATTAATATTATAAATGTGATGTGGAGATTTCGTATTCAACCACGCATAAACCTTTCACTGATACATAAAAAATGTCGCACAGATGGGCCATGTTCTGGTGAACCACACCTTTATTCCCATATCTGCCGCCTTCTCGCGTGGAATTCACGCGGGTAAGGCCTCAATGGATGAGAAAACGATCAAACTTTTCTCTATGAACATCATCCTGAAATATTAAAATTAAACTGCGATTCCCAATAGTCCTCATTTAAGTGTTCAATCTTTGTTTTTTTTACGTGCGACACATTCAAATACCTAATCAAACATAACATCCTATACAATACCAGGGTATGATAACTAAAAAATACCTACCTATTATTTCAAGGATAATAAACTCGACATCGTCAAGACCAGATTCGTCGCCTAGCAAACTAGGGCCGAGAGTATTAGCCAGCGATTCAGCAGTGGACACGTCACATGATTTTACTACACCCAAAAACAGACCTGCCTTGAGATACATCAGCAGCAGCAGTAGAGGTAAGCCTATCTACTTATTTTCAATTGTTAGTGGTTGTAACTGGTCTTTCGTCGATTCACACCACGGGTTATTCGCACCACGGTGTGAATCGCAGAAGGACCCATTTTGAATTAGTCGTTTCGCACCATGGTGTGAAACGGTGAATGCTTTTTTGTACTTCGTCGATTCGCACCATGGTGCGAATCACCGAAGAACTAATTTTGACTTCGTCAAGTCGTACCGCCACCATTTTTATTGTTTAAATGTACTTTCTTGGTATTGACGGGTAGAAAACGTTTATTGAAACAAGCAGTTGTAAAAAACAATGTTTATTGTCATCTTAGTTTCTTATAGTCACATGACAAAATATTGATTATCTTTAATCATATAAAAGAAATACATATTATAAAAAAATAAAAAATAATAATTTAATAATTAGTTTTTATATTTATATTTAAAAATGTAATTACTTATTAGAAAAAAAAGTAATGAAAAGAATAATTATTATCTATATCTATACTTATAATAAAACTGTAGAGAGGTCAATTCTGTACATTGAATATATATTCAAAATTAATATTGGAGGATGAATGGTGATCGATACTGATGACAAAAATGCAATCAGTAATTTTTTTGTCTGTCTGTCTGTCTGTCTGTCTGTATGTGCACGCATGGGTCAAAAACTACTGAAGGGATTTTAACCAAACTTGGTACGATTGTAGTCCATACTCCTGGGCAGGTTATAGGCTATATAACATAACGCTAAGACACATAGGAGCTGAGCAGTGACGATAAATTTGAAGCAAGTCGGACGAAAATGCGCTTTCGAGCTCTTATCCTCGCATACGTTGATCATACACCAAAAGTATGTATTACAAAGATGATGGTCTTCAAAAGATCTACAAAAAAGTCCTTAATAGTATATATCTATCTTTTATAAATTAGCCATAATAACGTGTTTAATCGTTAGGCATTTCTTCAAAGTGTATTAAAATACATAAATATATTGTATTTCACATAGATATATCTTTATCAAACTCCCATATTCAAAAAGTACACTTTAATATTTATATTATAAAAAAAAATATAGGAATCGGTTTATAAACACACAAGATATAGATGAAATAAAACTTCCAAATCTCGCCGCGCCAGTATGGGTACGGCTATACGGTTGACGGCCATCCGCTGCATTTATAAAAAGGCGAGGGCGCTCACGCGCCGACTTCGCTCACATTTTGTTTGTTTGGTTGAACGCGGTAATCTAAGGAACTACTGGTAAAAATTAGAAAAATATTTCAGTGTTGGATAGCCCATTTATAGAGGAAGGCTATAGGCTATATAACATCACGCTACGACCAATAGGAGCGGAGCATAAATGAAAAATATTGCAAAAACTAGGAAAATTCTCTTATGTGAAGCAGACGAAGTTGCGCGGGTCAGCTAGTTATAAATATAAAGGTTTAGGTTTAAAGTTTTTTATTATCACCAAGACAACTCGTCACTTATGTGATAACATAACTAATAAAGAAAAAAGTTAATATCCATCGTCGCATTCACTGTATAAACTAAACAAATTCACAAACTACTTAACAAATTCACAAACAATGCCGAAGACAGGCCAAGCCACACTGCGCAAAACTATAGACATAATGTTAGATTTGATTTGACCCATTTCATATATACTATTTTTTTTACTAACCTCTATATTTCGTGAGTCTTTTAACCCACAGGGCCCATATTCAAACTCGACCGAGGTATGACACCAAGGTGTCTGCACACTAAGTTACAAGTCAATCGGTGCAGTGGTTCCGGAGTTATGCCGGTCACTAACAGACAGACACACAGACTGATATAGTGTTTTCATTAATCTCTTCGAAGAAGACTCGGAGGTTAATAAATGGGCACATGTATATAATATTCTTATAGAATTACTCCATGGATGACGTAGTGATTTAAGTGGTCGCCAAGTGCTGTGGTTTCGAATGCCACACGGGACAAAAATTTACGTGATCTACAAATGGTTGTTCCGAGTCTGGATCTATCTATCTGAAAATAGTTCTTTGTGTCCGTTGTTTGAATGTTTGTAAAGCATAATTCCTCGTGCGAGAATTGTATTTAAAAAAATACCGGCACCCTGTTTCCCCTACGTCTATAGTCCGAATGTTATAGAAAAGGTACTCTACCTTTTTGACTACATGGGTATTAAAACGAATTAAAAAACCCATGGATAGGTAGCATGTAGCCAAAGGTGCTTACTTTTGGCTACATGCTAAATAATAATTAGGCTTTGGCTAAATGAGTTGCTGCAAAGAAATCGCAAACAAAATTGATCATTATGCCCTACGTTTTAGTCCAGATGTTGAAGAAAAGGTAAATTACCTATTCTATTAAATGGAGTCTCCATTTATTTTTGAATGAACTAATCACCTTTGACCTTAGATAATAACTATCTATGATTTGCTGCAAAGAAATCGAAAACAAAATTGCTCGTAATGCCGTGCCGCTACGTTTAAGTCCAGATATTGTAGAAAAGGTAAATTACATTTTCCACTTAATGTAAACTCAAACGTACTAAGCACCTTTGACCTTAAATAATACCTATCTATGATTTTCTGCTAAGTAATTGCGAACAAAAATGTTTCAGTAGGTATAACAGTATGCCCATCAATCGCCCTGGCGATCATTGTGTAAAAAATAAAGCATTATTATTTATTACTAGCTGTTACCTGCGACTTCGTCCGCGTAGATTTTAACTAAAAAGTGTTTGTCTCCGCGGAACCCTATTTTTTTTCTAAAATCAAAGTAGCCTAAGTTACTCCTTATAACATCACCTATCTGCCAGTGAAAGTCCCGTCATAATCGGTTCAGCTGTTTCGGAGATTAGCCGGAACAAACAGACAGACAGACAAAAATTTTAAAAATAGATGTTTTCGTATAGGTACCTTATATACTTTCATATGCATTAGATAAAAAGCTGTTATTTTGACATTACAAACAGACACTTCAATTTGATTTATTTGTATAGATTGTACCTTTTTCCAACCACTATGATAGCGAACAAGACAAGTATTCGTATAATGGCCGTCCTGTGGCCTGTGGCCGTTTGCTAAATAAGAAACATCAGACGCTTGTTGCCGAGCCCACCATACCGAACGTAGTAGGTACTAATGTGTATTCTGTGTATGTCTGTGCCTATACACACGATACACGTACACGGTACACGTAACTGAGAGTCTACTATAATTCTTACAAGCGACAGCATAATAATAATTTCCAGAAATAATTATGTCTAGCCTAAACGCTCGCAGCAATAGCCTGATGAGAGATTCTTGGACTGCCGCGCAGAGGTCTCGAGTTCGATCCCCAAGGCGCGCATCTCTAACATTTCGATGTTATGTGCGTATTAAATATTTTATCGCTCGCTTTAACGGTGAAGGAAAACATGGTGAGGAAACCTGCATGTCTGAGTGTTCTATACATATTATGTTCTCGAAGATATGTGATGTCTGCCTACGCGCACTGGGCCAGCGTGGTGGACTAAGGAATAACCCTTCTAACACTGAGAAGAGGACCGTGCCCAGCAGTGGGACAGTTTAATACAGGACTGATATTATTATAAAGTAAGAAAAAGGAAAGATAAAATGTGTCGAGTTATAAATCTTCGTCGTGAGCTATACCGCAGTATAAAGACTAACAGTAGTATGACGCCTTTGATCTCGTAGAAAAAGCCGACAACGTCTAGACAACGTCGCGTAAGGGCATGGAAGCTAGGGTTGTCACAAGAAAGTAAGTAGTTATTCATACAGTTATTTATTTTAGATCAACATTGCAACGGCTATGCTACATGGATATTGAAATGTAAGTCACTTATTACAATAATCAACGAGTATAAAATGTAAATCACTTAAGTATTATAATAATCAATCATTATAAATGGGCAATTGACAAATATTTTCGGTTTCTAGGGCCATTTTCGGGAAAACTTAGTTAAGGTAAAGCAATTGACATCGCGGTCATATTATAGATGGGTGACCCTGGGATCAGCTTGCAGAGCCAATGTTAACGATATCAAGCTTTTTGCAGTTTCTTAAGGCTATTTTCGTACAAACTTAGTTAAGGTAAAGCAATTGACATCGTGGTCATTTTAAGGATGGGTGACCCTGGGATCAGCTTGCAGAGCCAATGTTATCAATATCAAGATGTTTGCAGATTTACTAAAGCCATTTTCGTGCAAACTTAGTTAATGTAAAGCAATTGACATCGCGGTCATGTTATGGATGGGTGACCCTGGGATCAAATTACGGAGCCTATGTGTAGGGCTCTAAAGGGGGCCAAAATTATGATTATTTTTGAGCTTGGACCGCCGTTACCAAGATACCTACATACTAGGTACTTAACTAGTAGGTATTTATTGCATGGAATTAAAATCACACTTGAATCGAATATTATCTTACGACGCATATACTTACGTCCGCCATTCTGTTTACGTTGTTTATTGGGTTATTTAAAAAATATATGTATAATATTTAAATTACTTTATTCTGTGATTTGGTCAGACATGAGAAAATATTAAAACATTCGTAGGTAGGTACTCTTTAAGTCCACAATACGAAAAATGATTATACATTTTAAAATAATATTAATAATGAATAAGAGTTAACCTTTCTTTGGTACGCGGAAATTGGTGAAATCGCAGGTCCTTATTTATGCGAGAGGACGATTTACAATGTCTCACAGCACACGTCGTATACACCATTTTAATTAATATTTATAAGCAAATAAATAAGTAACGAACAAAAAACAAGCACGCGCCAGCCCCCAAAAACATGTCCCGAATTACTGAACACGGCGACATACGTAGTTCAGGCTTGCTCTTCCCGCGTCTCGCCTCTTGCCTCGACGCGTTCGTTAAACGACTGTATGGATTGTTAGACTGTGGCTATACTATTTTAACGAGAACTCATGGAACACCCTCTAACAAGTGAAGAAGACAGTGCTATATAAAGGGTATTGCTCTGTTTCGTTCTCTCGCAAAAAGATTATAATAACATTCACTGCTTACTTCCTATCTCAAATAATACCAAATTACAACTAGGTACTACTTACTCGTTTTCTAATCGGTGTATAGCTAGTATAGCTACAGGCCCTGTACGTACAGTCACCCTCACGATCAGTCACTAAATGCAAATAACAAAAGGTATTTTTCAAACACTGATCAGTCTGCTAGGCGTTCATAACGATGACTAAATTAATATTCGCTCTGCGTTTTGCATAATTATGGCATCCTTCCTCGTTTGTGTATGTCGACTATATACTTAGTTACTTGTTTACAGGAAAAGCTTGTAATATTCACCTGTGGCAATTACGAGTCATTTAGATAAATTAGTACCTTCTCAATGTCAATGCAAGTGCTATTAAATAACTGGAGTAGGTAGGTGCGACACAGAATAGATACAAGTAGTTATAGCTGCCTGCTAGTTTGTTAATTTATAATTTAATCAAAGCGGGTTTTTTGATAGACAACAAAATGAGGAATCTCCGTAATAACATGCCCACAGGAAAATATTACTTGGTACAATTTTGTATCCATTATCTTAAGCAAAACTTGCTCAACTTTAAAGATAGGACACTACACGCGAGTACGTCTGCATCCTAACTAATATTAAGTATAAATGCAAATGTAAGTTTGTTTTTGAAGTGAAAACTTCTTTAGGCGCATTGAGCACTTCTTGGGTGAACAAAAATCATAGAACTCGCGTCATCGTCACGTTTCGTCATCGTCACGCTTCCACGGTTTCCATTTTTTAATTATTTTAGGATATTAGATAACAATATCTCAGAAAAGGTGCGTCCTACGAATAAATAACCAAATTTTGACCACTTAATAACACCTAAGAGAGTATCAGGAATCCGACCTGACCTTTATAAAGAAGTTTTTATGATCAAGGATTAAAGTTTTCACTTCTATCGGCAGTCCCCAAACCAGTGTTTTTTTTTTACTCTTTCACCATAAGTACTCAACCGATCACGACGAAGATACACATTGTCAGGGTGACAGAAAAAGACATAGAGTAGCTTTTGTCCAGAAAAAAGTACTATTACCTAACCTACACTTACCTACACCAGCTCACACTCACAATAGCTGTCAGCCAGGTTAGGATATGGGCATAGGTTAGGTAACCTGGTCAGGAAGCCGCGGACAAAATTTTGTCTAGTTTCTTATAAAGTAGCTTATGAGTTATGAACTTATGACTATCTTTGGTTTTTAAGTTAGTGAATATGCTATTTGTCAAAAACGTTTATTTAAAGGCTGTACTGCTTATGTGGTCGTGATAAAGTTACGTGAACGGAACAAAACGAAACGCGAACTAAGGTGCCGCGCCGGCTCCACTGCGGGCAGTCTAGCGGTCAGAATACCGAGTTCTGCGTTCTGCGTTCACTGTCATGTATGCGGTGTCTTAGGCGCCGAACACATCGCCCCGGCGATCTGCGTTCTGCGTTCAGCGTTCACAGTTGAGAGCACACAGCGAGCGGTCTAGAAATCTGGTGTTCAGTACGTTTGTCTCGCACTAATTCAATAAACTTTTCAATTTCGTCGGACATCGATCGAGACCGATTTTAAAAAAAATGGAACTCCGACAGAACGTGCGTTCTCTTTGACCGCCGGGATCTGACTGTTTTGTGAACTTTTGTGTGTGTAGGATTCTAATGGGTCCCCGAGACGATCAAGTGCACTTGACAAGTCTCACGTGATTGACTGTTTTACTTGATGGGGGACTTGAAACCCATTGAAGGTGCCGTCAAGTCTGGTCAAGTGCGAACGCCACAGTCGCCTACCGATCTGTGCCCAAGCAAGTCATCGCAAAAATAAAAATGATTTCCAATGCCGATATGGTATTCCTTGCCATAATTCTAGCGATATTGTTTGTAGATTCGAAGTGATTTCACTATGCTTGATTAAGCAATCGATCTTTTATTTTTGTCAGCATAATCCTTACTTTTAACTTTCCATAGTACAAGAAAATCCCTGTAGAGCGATATTAGCAATAGGACAAAATCGCGCTCGGTAATTGTGTCGGGGCTTCTCGCCAAGACAACATCTAGGTCCCGTTCGGCGATCGCCATCTTCAGTGTGCCAATAATTAAACAACATAAACAAAAATCTATTTAAAGCAATTTACTTCGTCCAATTTGCATGGGAACAAAATTTTATCATTATTTTCAATCATGCAGCAATGTAATGTTGCAAATAATAAATGAGGTGTAAAGGCGACTAGCCTTTTCTAGTAGATTACACTCTATATAAGAAATAAACAAAATTGTTTCAAATAATTTGCAGGTGGTTACAGTGGCACCCGTTCAGCTAGGTCTACGATTGTGTCAGCTGCGGATGCGAGCGTTATACTTGGTAATCAATCAATACATACCGATATCATATTACTACTAAATCTATTGCCTATCTAGATTTTTCTTTATTTTATTTCCAGCTATATCTGAAGGCAGGGGGATGGCGCGCGGTGAAATAGGCATGGCAGCAATAGACTTAAGACATCCTCATCTAGTCTTATGTCAATTCAGTGACACTTTACTATACACACATACGCTAACAAAAATAAACTACTTCAATCCAATAGAGGTGAACTCTGACGCCAGATAACTTTTGCACTCGACTTGTGAGGTTACATTTCTAGCAATGTACGGCTTAATCCTCTTAATCCCGTTATAGATTATCGTTCCACACACGTTTTGCGAAGGCGTCCAACCAAATCAGTTATACCAACTGATAAAAGATAAATACCCGTTAATTAACGTGATTACTGTTCAAAGACGGCACTTCAACGACGCAGCAGGTCGTCAAAATATTCAAACATTATGCGCTCCCCAATATAATGGCGTTTATGTTCAAGTATTGCATAAGTAAGTAAAACCACAATTACATATAGTCTATATTTCTGAAGGGGCAGTACATGTGTATTACATCCACTTTTCGCAAGATAGGTTTTAGGACCGCGGGCGAGCCTGTTGCCGTCTACGGAGAAACAGATGTGTTTTATTTACGTTTACCGCGTATACGGGACTCAATTCACTCCTGACTTTGTGCTGGATTTGACAATATTTTTACGGATTAACGCAATAACACTTTGTCCGGGATTTGAACCCGAGATTTCACGCACAACGCAGTGGTCGCATGCACTCCTGCTACGCATCGAAACAGTCTTCTTTATCAGATGCTTTTAGTAACTCATTATTTATTGTATTCGTAAAATAATGAGCTGCTCAAAGTACCTGATAATATCGGTGGCAAAGGTTAAATAAATATTTACAGACTAGATTTTTTATTTCAATGAACCGTATGATAAAGATTGCCTGTGTAAGAAAATAAACAAAGTTACACTTGTCGTATACCCATAAATCAATATGGACACGGTGCGATAAAATTGAATATAATTGGAAAATGCATTGGTATAGGGAGTGTCAGGTGCGCCGAGCTGACTTCGGAACTACCTGGTGCCTACCGCAGAAAACCCAGAATGCTATGTTTCTACTCGAAATTCTAGGGATTTATGCAGACCATAAGGGTCTATTAAGGTTTCGAGACCCGTTTGAAAAAGTCGATAGAAGATACATGAAAGAATTAGGAGAGCGATCAAGTGCGTGTGTCATTAACGTATCATAGACTTCATCAGCTAATGTAATCCCAAAATATTCAGTAAGTCGTGCTTTAAAAACCAGCTCTGTACAAATTATTACTTTTAACACAGATTTTATGCTGTAACAGCCGCAGCAGCAGTTTTAAAGTATGTTGAGTATATCCAGTGCATTGTTTTTGCAAGAGAATCGTTGAAGATTGAATATCATTCCTCTGAAAATACAATGGTTATAGGTAAGTACCCTTTATTTTCAATATTATGCTATAAAACAGTATAACAACTGGTTTCTTATATTAAAGGTATGTTTTTGTAGATGTAGGAACAGCTACACAACTGGAATTAGTTGCGCCTCTTGTGCCGTCAGCTGGACCCACGTGTTGCCTTTTAGGAGTTCTTGGTCCAACTTATACCGTTGGTGGTATTAGAGCATTACGAGCTGCAATACTTCAGCCTTCATGCAAAAAAGAGTTCATTGAAGCCAGGTTGGATACTATACAAGATTTGATGGAAAATGATACGGGGCTCATGGTTGCTTTGCAGGTAATTACTTCAGATAGATTAATCAAAGCACATTCCCTTTTTCTTTCTTAAAAAGAGAACTCCAGCATTAAATATTTTTACTTTACAATCATACAATTAACCAGCCCAGTTTCAAAACAATTATTTGTAGATCACACAATCTGGCCCGTGTGGGTTTCGTAACAGTTGACGCGGCTGCAGCGGCGAGGTGTCTGCTTACCCGCTTACCTTACCATCCGTGTAGTCAACATAAAATTGTTGAACGCTTTAATTTTTATTGTTTTACCATATTTCAATATCAATTTAAAATTGAGTAAGTGTAGTTTAATTTTAAGTTATATTGTCGTAATTTTATTTCTTCGATTACAAATTACGCAAAAATAAACTAGGTAAATTGCTTATTAATACAAAATGAGTATTCATTTTTATTAGGATGTGATTAAGAAACTATCTGAAATAGACAAAATTCTATTCCTCTGCATGGAGTCAGCTAATCAAAACATGGACAAAGTTGGGGAGGCCCAATTGAATCAAACCCTTTTACTAAAAGTGACCATGGAAATGATACCAAAATTAGTTGAAGCTCTTAATGGCGCTGACAGCGGACGATTAAAGAAAATGAAATTGGTACTTTAACTACTTTTTTTATTAAAGCTAGTTTTGTTGTCCCGTACTGTAGGATTCTGTACAAAATTATAAACAGTGGTCACAAAATAATACTCACGCCCGGTTTCTAAACGGCTGATCTACTCTAAAATTTTCTAACCGATGCCGATGGTCAAAGGCTGCTGTGACTAGCTGAACGAATTAGCAACAGCCAGGCAGATCACTTGACATGAGCTTTAATTTGGCACGTCATTGCTGACGTGATGAGCCTTCAAGAAACCGGGTGTCAAATTGTGAAAAGAAAACAGTATTTCTAGTAAAAGCGATCAGACTGCGTTAATTAGGTAATCTTTATCTTGGCGTATTAACATTGACAATATGACGACAGTGCCATAAATACGCTAAAGAAATTTATAATTATTCAATTTAAAAGTATCTATATAAGAGTAAATCGCCAATTCATTCTATAACCATCAAGAAGCCGTGGATAAGCTATCTTATCATTTGAATGACTGATGATAGAGTCATTATGCTAATGTTGGTGATTTACAATTTGTAAGTAATTTTAATGACAATTACTCACTAATAATTTCTTTTGGAAAATTTTATATCGCTTTTATTTATAGTCTTATAATCCATGGGTAAATACTATAAGAGCAATATGCTTTTTAAAATTTATTCTTCTGTTTTTATTTATAAACAAGTTTATGTCCGCAGCTTCAGCCGCGTACAATTTATATCGTTATAAATTCCCATCCGTTAATCCAGGACATAGTCTATAATGTGTCAGGTTTTATTAAAATCCTTTCAATGGGTGTAGCTTGATTGAGTAACAAACATCTTCACAATCTTTCACATTTGTATTTTTGGTAGGATTTTTATTATGTGCTTCTACTAATAGTTTATACTGCACTTACTTGTTAACAGTCCCCCATTAAGTTAAGAATCGATAAAGAGTATCACCGTTATTAATTGTATTTTTAGAGTGCCATACCCAAGTGGTGCCAGCGCTTTCCTTGTTCTAAACCTATTATAAAATGTTGTAGGTTAGGTAACCAAAACTATAAATAAGTACCTGCCTAAGTAAACTTATTTATGTGTGAATAAGTGTAACAACTTAAATTGTTTAACCCCGACGTTGGACTAACTACATACTTATTATATTTCCAATTTCTCAATTAGGATTTCCAAAATCCAAGTTACAATGAAATAGCAGAACGCATAAAAAGAATAATCCAAGATGATGCTCATTTAGAAAAAGGAGCTATGGGTAGTCATCAGAGGTGCTTCGCAGTGAAACCAGATATCAATGGTCTCCTAGATGTGGCTAGAAGAACATATTCTGAGCTCATAGAAGATATTCAAAAGATTGTTGAACAACTTAGCGAAACATACGATCTACCTTTAAGATTGAACCAGAATGTGTTAAAGGGTTTTCATATTGTATTAACGTTAGGTCCTAAAAACAGAAGGAACTTTAATGTGGAAGATTTACCACCAATTTTTATACAGGTACCTCTACCAATAAACTTATTATAGTAATTGATTGCCACGGCTTACAGAATCTTTGTAATTCCAGATGTATATTGGCGACAATATATTATAATGAAATAATTGTGAAAAAGGGAATCCAGCACGCACGCTCGCATTGCCTACACCAACTATTGCAATATAATGAAATGATAGTAATGTTGTCAATACCGCATTCCACTGATGGCGGACAGCGTCATGGGATTCAGGTGTACTCTAACTTGCAGTATTCCACTTCGAACACAAAATATACGTCGATCCTCTTAATTCTTTTCTACGCGAGGCATACTTAGGGCAGTTTGGCAACAAACGTTTATTTGGATTTAAATGCGATCCGGATGGAATCAGAACGGAGTTCAGCATCGTGAACCTTATTCGGCATTGTAACACTGCAATGGTTGGAAGGCGGTTAATCCGAGAGTGCATTGTGGGTGCCTCTGTTCCCTTCGCATTAACGCTTTATCTTAATAATGTACTCGTAACTGCTGACCTTTCAATGTATGGAAAGTACTTTGTAACCATATTATAACCGGTATTTAGGTACAATATTTCAGCCTATTGGTAAATTTTGCCTTTTTTTGTGTCAGGTCCAGAATAGTGGCGCTAGTGTTACAATGTCTACAGAAGAACTGGTCGTGCTGAATCAACAGGCAAAAGAATCATTAAATGAAATACAGAAAATGAGTAACATGTATGTTAACACTTATGCAATATCTTGTGCTTCTTTTTAAGACTTTCCTAGTCTGTTACGTCCATAGCATTACTTAGTTAAATTCTTCCTAGTTAAATTCTTGCCTATATTTTACAGAAGTTTCATAAGTTTATTGCAACATTAGGCAATCCTCTAAAGATGATAAAAGCAAGAAGGATAAGATATTCGTCCAGTATCTATTTATCATACATGCAACTTCGTGGCACGATACACGCGTGAGCAACAGCTATTTACGAATATTATAATATTATTTATTTTAATATTTGTTTATACAGGTGTCCCAAAAGTCGACGTCAAGCCGAAATCAGGTAACAGGCTAAGTTATAATAGCTATCAGAAAAATATAAAAGAAAATCTAAGTTACGTTACGTAATATTTAAAAAATTATAGGCATTTATTTTAACATTTTAACCCTTTGCCTGCAACGTCAAAAAAGCAAAAGCGTGCTCTCGGCGCCAAGCAACGATTTCATCCTTTAATTTGTCATGTAGTCGTTACCATGGCGTGCTGGACGCATTTTGCTTTGTCATGTATACATGACTGTTGCGGTCAAAAGGATAAAAACTTTATAAAAATCTACAGTCTGTGACGGTCTTTTCACTCCTGTTACTACAGATATTTACTTTTTGAATCATTATGTTTTGGTTCGTAATCTCGAATAATTTTTAAAATATAACTCAGATTTTTTATATTTTTCTGATAGCTATTATAACTTAGCCTGTTACCTGATTCCGGCTTGACGTCGACTTCTGGGACACTCTGTATATTTGCATTCGAATTTCACAGTGTCAACCTATACATTTATTTGTTTGTAGGTAATCGACAATCTCTCAAATCACTAAACCGATTGTATTAATTCTGTCGCCATTAAACGCCACTTTATTCAAAAGTAACTTACGTGTATAACATTAGTCCACTTACCACGCGAGTGAAGCAGTAAACATGGGTGAAACTGCGCAAACAGCTAGTCACTAAATAAAACCCCAAACGAAAATAATTTATTAAATATTTTAGCAAGTAACTTCTTCTATACATCTATATTAATTATCTCAAGTTGCAGGTGAAACAAAAATACTTTTCAGGAATTTGCCGTAAATATCTTTGCTAAAGCGGTGAGCCAATCGTAAAGTTCCCAACACGGGGAGTAGATACCACCACACAGTGTGACGTGTTCGCATAAACAAAACAATCAAATGTATCACGTTTAATTGTTTTGGGAGCTAGTAGATATATGACATATCAATGCCATCAGTACACGTATCATGATTGTTTCGGAATTATTTATTATAGTTATGGTTTGCACGCCTCTCTAATATTATCGTTGTTTTGTTTTTATCCAAATAGAATGTCCATAGTGCCTGATGAAAACCAGTTGTTCACAGTAGCTAGGGAGCAGCCCGTCCCGGGTGACATCTGATAGTAGAACAAAAATTTTAACAAAAACAAAACAGACTTCAAGCATGAATATTTTAAAACAAAAATGCACTAAAATGTTAAAAAATAATTGCGTATTCTTGCGCCTACAACTTAAAATCAACTTATTTTTCTACTAAAGTACAATCTATGCGTTTAGGTACCTAGCACCTACCACGCAGAAAGTAGGTACCTACTTAAACTTTACATCTAACTCACTCAACCTTCGATCAATAATAGTGATCGAAGCACTCAACACATCCCTATGACTAACAAATAATTATTAAAATATTTATTTCAAGTTCACCTAAGGAAAAATGTTCGATAAATAAGTATATTATGTGTAGGCTTCTTAAAAGACAATCAAATTATTAGGATTATAATGTACAATTATTTTCAAATTTTAGTGCATATTTTGTTTTAGAATATTCTTTTATGAAGTTGGATTTCCTTTTTTTTTAAATTTTCGTTTGTTCCTCGATTTTTAGTTAATCTGAAGTTCGATAACTGATTTTAAAAATGTTTTGGACAAGGAAAATCGAGATATAGGTACCGTTTAAATAATTTTTGGCCATAGTGTAGGTACATGATAATTCCAAATACGGCTAGGATGATTGATATGTTTTATTCCGGAGTTCCGGTGCCTAATGGTTTCAGCGTCATATCAAAAATTGTAATAGAAATAATTTTGTTATTACTTATTACATATTTTGTGTACCTTGTTGAGTTTAACAGTTGCACATTACCTATGTACCTATAAACCTATACTATTAAATGCTATCAACAACCAATTGGGAATTGTGTAAACAATACATACCTAATTATATAATTATGTGATTGGAACAATCACGGGAGATTTGCTGTAATTTATTAAAGAATTCCGTTGTATATCACCGAAGATCTTTATCAGAACATCACGAAACTAGAAAGAGACCACCTCGAAATACTACGATGCGCTTCCAAACCATCCTACGCAGTGTTTTTTTTTAATGTTTATTTTACATCGTCATAAAATGAGAACATTATCAATGTAGCCGAAGTCAACCAAATAGGTATGCATAATTAAGGATAACTCAAAAACAACTGGTCAGATCTTGATCAAAATTAAATGTGACCAAAAGGGAAGCACCAACTTTCAAATAAAAATATAATCATCAAAATCGAAGAAAAAGTTCTGAGGTAATAAACATCAAAAAAACATACAGTCGAATTGAGAACCTCCTCCTTTTCCTAAAGTCGAGTCGGTCAGAAATAGAAACTTGCACTACACTAATATAATATACAATGTTTATAAACAATAAATGACCTTAAACCATTATAGTCAAGTTTTGAATAGATAGAAAAGATTTAACTGTGTGCTCCCATATAAGACTTTCATTTGTATTTTATTGAATAAAAATGTGTTTTTTAATGTACCTAATAAGGTATTGTTAGTTGCGGAATGCGACGTAAACAAGTAACGTCACGAATCATCCGATCGAGCGTGCTATAAAAGCGCGCTCGGCGCGCAATGACTGACTGTGACATCGAGCGGCGAACGGAACGGACGTGCTGTGTGATCGCTGTTGGGTGATATCAATTATCACTTACTTTATTTGTTAATGCATTTCTTGAATAAGTCAATGATTATTTAAAGGTTAAAGTGCGTCTGTTATTTTTTTAGGCTGTTTCACATCCGATTCCTAACAGTCTTTTATCCATTTATACCTTTTCCATTCATTGTACAGTGACACCCATTATTACCGCACCGAGTGCCAATGGGCCACATTGCTATGCCAATTGGGCCACAGCCAGTAATAAAGTCCACTATTTGTTTATTTATTTATTTATTAGGTATATTAATAGAATAAACACATACATTTAGTTACGTATTTATTATCTAAGGCAAGTCTAATTTCAGTTGTTGTCGTGAAGATCGCTTGAGCATGTTTATTTTAAAATATTTTTAAAACATAATGTTAGGTACTAGCTGCTACTTCGTCCGCGTAATAAGGTTGCGCGACTTTCTTGACCAACACCATAATTTTATAAGTTAAGTAGAATTCCTAAAGGGTTCTTAAAATATTATAGTTCAATTATTGTCGGCCTCGATGGCGTGGTAGTTAGTATAACCGACTGCCACGCCTGAGGTCGCGAGTTTGATTCCCGCACAAGTCAAACATTTGTGTGCATTAGCATGGATGTTTGTCTTGGTCTGGGTGTTTCTATGTATAATATGTATGTATTTACAAAAAAGAAAAGTATATATGTATCCATTGTCTAATACCCATAGTACCTACCTACAAGCTCTGCTTAGTTTGGGCTAAATGGTGTTGTGTGTATGTGATAGAATATTATTATATTATTATTATTATTGTCTCACGGAAACGTATTTACGGCATAAAAAGTCCTTACCCTACGACATAGTTCGTGTCATATTGTGTGTTCCAAGATTCATCCTTCCCTTTACAGTTAACACGAGATTGAGTAGGTACCTATAAAATATTGATACATGATCATGTTATTCTTTGCAGTGTTATTTCAACTTTGCTTAAAGAGCTACGTCCTTTTATGTCAAGTCTCTACACTCTTTGCGAAAACGTGGCGGAATTAGATGTCTTGCTAGCAATGGCTCAAGTAAGATTTGTTAACCATTTAATTAAATATTTTTAGAGTTGTATGTCTTTGCAAGTATTTAAAAAGAAATGTCTTGCCACCAATAAACTGGTGCAATTTAGTTACATGATTCACCTTCAGCTTTTAAATTAGGTAATACTAGCGGTCGCCAAATGGTCGAAATGCGACCATAATTGATTTAAATTTTAAGTTTGATCGTTATTATACATTAAACCATGCCGAAATACTACAAACGCGATTCGACTGCGTGTGTCAAATGCATGGTTATAGTGTCTTATCGATGGTTGTGTGAGTGTAGTGTTTTTTCATTAATTTAATGTATTTCTAATGCGTACCTATTTTACAAAAATATAAGGATTAGTCCCCTCCTTCTCCATATAAACTATAACTGTGCCAAATTTCATACTGCTCCGTCCGCGCAATTTTCGTAAAAAGGGGTACAAAGTTTTTGCTTCACGTATTAATATATAGATGTTAATGCACGTATTCAATACGTGTTTTGCAAGCGCTGGGTTAAACTATTGGAAATATCGCGATCTATTTGCAATGCGCCCTATTAATATAATTATGCAAATTATACTTTGACTAGCACGCAGTTTTCTTGCTAGTGGCAACAATGAGCAACAATTCCTTGCAATAACTCAAATGTGCTTGACTTTTAAAGTTGTCCATTAGTGAATGAAATCTTTTGAAGAGACAAGTAGTTATATTTTGACTGCACGCTTGGCGTAGTGGTTTAAGTGGACGCTTCGCCATTGCCAGTGCGCCGAGTGTTGTGGGTTTGAAACCCACAGGGGACAAAAATTTGTGTGATCCACAAATTATTGTTCTGAGTCTGAATGTTTTTTGTTTCCTTTATTTGAATTTTTGTAAAGTACCCCACGACACTGGAACTATTCTTAGATGTATTTAAAAAAATATACCTAATAAATGTTCTGTGAATGTGAATGCAACAGTCGCAATTGTCTTGTGCCTATAGTACTAAACTAAAAACCTACGTATGATCTAATTTAGCAAGTGCTTGATTGTTTATTTCATTTTAAAAACACGAGTCTGTCGAATATTTCTTCCATCGGTGTTAGGACGCCGCCGGCCAGCCGTCCGTCCTGCCGTCCAGTCCAGACAATGCTTTTTCATTGTGTCTAGATATGGTTGTATTAACTTAATTATTTTTCCAGAGTTTTATTGTAGAAGAATGCCTCTAACAAATGGTTCTTTCAATTGCTTCAGGCAAGTTCCGTGGGTTCCTACATAAGACCAGAATTTAGCAGTTATATGGATATTAGGAATAGTGTTCACCCACTGCTCGATTATAACATGCAGGTGATGCCAGTTCCTAACGATATTGTAAGAGCAATTCTTTTATTTGAATAAATAAAGTTTATTTAAATTGGAGAAAATTACTATTGCTGTATTAATAATTCTAGTTCGCAAGTCTGGAACAAAACTTTACGATAATAACAGGACCGAACATGGGCGGTAAAAGTATCTACATTAAACAAGTCGCTATTACGCAAGTGATGGCGCAGGTCTGTATTACAAAATGCGTAATTATTATATTAACCAGTCTACAATTATTAAATAAAAATAATAAGCTTGTTTGAGTAACCTGGACTGAAACTATTAGGAATATATTGGCCGCCTTTATGAGAATCGAATTCATTCAAGCGGGCAGTTAGTACCTACCTACCTACCTATCTATGAAATATGGTCCCTGAACACGTCTTACTAATTAAAATCTTACAGATTTTGTTGATCGATATAGGGGTATCGATATATCTACTTCTACTAGTTGCCGGATAGTGGTAGTCTTTGTAATAGTCTTTATATGTACATACTTACATTTATTGGTTTCAGTTGGGATGTTTTGTTCCCGCAACAAACGCCATATTTAGACTTTGCGACAGAATATTCTCTAGGATCGGTTTTAACGACGGCGTTGAATTGAATGCTTCTACTTATGTTTTTGAGGTACGTAAACTTATAAAAGCAAATAAAGCAGTCAGAATATCATAACAAATGAAATAGATATAAATGTTAAGCTTACCTTTACAGATGAAAGAAACTCAGCACATTCTGAAAGGACTGACATCTTCAAGCCTGGTAATAATAGATGAGCTATGCAGGCAAGTACAATAGATTCTTAACTGTGCACCCTTTTCTAGCGAAATCTACTTAACATCTGTTGTCATTTACAGAGGCACCTGCGTGGAGGAGGGTACGGCTGTAGCATGGGCAATATGCGAAGAACTTATTATGAGCAATGCCTTCACTTTCTTTACAACACATTTCATGTATTTGACTAGATTGCAAGAGCTATATTTTAGTGTAGTAAAGTAAGTAATTAGGTATTATTTATGTGTTAGAAACTGAAAACATAGCTTAAAATAAGTTCTGGTTGTTTCCAGTCGCCATACAGCAGTCATCGAAGAGGACGTTGGCACGGCAGAAAATCCCCAAAAAAGACTAGTGTATCAATATAAAATAGAACCAGGTATCACGAGGATTGAACATTATGGACTAGCTTTGGCTGCCAAGACGAATCTTCCAGAAGATACAGTTAAACTGGCTTTGGAGCTAGCTGAATTATTAGGTGAAGACACACAGGTAAAGTATAAGTAATACCTAATATAGAGATAATTATTATTAAAGTTACGAATGACATAGACAATATATGCTGCCAATAATAGCGATTCTAGAGTAAGTTCAATTTTATCTGGCCCAAGTTTGCTGTAAAGCCATAAAATAGAAAGAGGGAAGACTAGTAGGTACATATGAACCGGTTTCTTCTACAAAAAAGGCTAAGGTTTATATTAATTAAAAGAATAACGCATGACATTAAATAACAGACGGCACGAACTCCAATTATTAGGTTGGGTCATCAGTAAGCGTTCATGTTTTAGGTCCAATGCATTCAGTATGAAGATTTGCTACTCTCATGACCTAGGCTTTCCTGTAGGTATAATATGGTGCAGAGTAGGTATAAATCGGACATCGTGTTTGGCATTGGCATACTAATGGATTAGTAATAATATTTTAAACATAGTAGGTACCTACATATTAATGAATTTAAGTTTGGCCGATTATTGGTTATGTTTGACGAATAAATTACAGTATTAAATAAGTACAACTCTCTTAACTCTGTCTGCAGCTGAAGCCTCACTATCATTTCAAAGTGCGTGATAATGTTTAACCAGAACTTAATAACTTTTCACAGATACAAGAACTTAGAACACCACAAAAACCAGACGAAGCAGCTCTTTACAAACTGTATGCAAATATTCAACAAGAAATTAGAAAACATGGTATTACAAATGACGGAACTAAAAAATTACTACTGAAGTTCAAAGAAGACAACTCTCAAATCATAGAACGTATTAAATTACAAACAAGTAGAAGCGATGTCAGAACTGATTCTAGTTATAATGGTTCATTTGTAATTCAATCTGTACCACAAACATCTACTAACGATAACAGTAGTAATAGTCATCTAAAAAGCTCTAATAGAAATGCTCGACACACAAGAGAAAACGGCACATATTACATTAATGCTGATATTCATAAAAATCAATCTGAAATTAATGACGATATGGATACAAATTATACTTCAGTGAAATCTTCCGAACAGTTACTTAACAGCATCATCAATAGTGATAAAGTACAGGAAGGTATTCAGAATGAATCAGACATTGAAATGGCCGAGGAAACAAATCATGCAAATGAAGAAGTTAACACTACAAAATGTATTAATTCTATTAATGAAGATACTGTGTCATCAGCCGATGACCGTAATTATATAATATGTGAGTTCAGTAAAATAAATGAATATAATAGCGATAAAAGTATTAATAACGATGATATCATTGAAATAGACAATACTTCTCTCGATTCTGAAATAGCAGAAGCGCTCACCCAGATTGTTGATGAATTTTCTAACCATAACATAATAAAAGATGATACTGCACAAAATAGTGATAGTGATTTAATGTCGATTGATGAGGATCTTGTAAGTGAGACAATCAATGAAATTAATGATGAGTTATCGAATGGAATTAATTCCATTCAAAATATCGTTCTAACACCGCCATTATCTTTCCGCGATATGTAAAATAAATTTTACTCACTTTAATCACTACTACATTATTTTATTATACTCTCAACTCGTCTCGTCTCGTGATGTAGCCAGCTGCATTAGTGGTGATTTTGACATACTGAGGCATGGTATTTAATTATAATCTGCTGAAGTTTGCACTAAAACGATTCTGTGTACTTCGGTAGATGAACCGATGCCATTAACTAATTACACAAGGACGTTGGGATAAGTACTACATCATAATAATTATAGGTAATTAGTTAATTAACCAATACATAGGAAGATTTTGGTGATTGCTGACCCGTCTACTTTAGTAAATAACTACCGATATATGTGTTATATCTAGGGGTCGGAATAGGTAGAGTTTTTAAGTACCAAATGACGTCAAATATGCTACCACGAAATCTTAATAGGTATGCCTTTTTTAATCCCGGGATTGATTTAGTATTCTAAAGTTTGCCTTCTTTGGACACAAAACATTTATTTTCATTCGAAAAAACAATTAAGAAATAATTGGCAAAATTATGATAATATATTTTACTGTGTTTCGTTCCCACGGTTTCACCCGCGTTTATCGTTACTGCGCCGCCCCCGTGGGTAGAAGCGTGATGTTCCCTGTATCGTTCCGTAAGGAGCCGACCATGACCACGCGTCTGAGCCGCGCGGCATGATATCTCGCAGAGTTTTCGGCCGGCCTTGCACATCATAAATGCGCGCGCAGTACTTAATCATTATTTTGCTGCGTATGTTATTTTAAAACTGCGATATCTCCTAAAATATTCATTGAAATCGAATGATGTAAAGGGCAATTTTGTTTTAAATTAAATACTTATGATGAATATCGTATTTATTTGGATAAGGATTAATATCATGTTTATAAAAACGCCTTCACAAATAATGCATTATTTTAAAACAAATTTGGTTAGCATAAAAAAGGTTATAGTGAGCCAACTTTAAAAGATAGACATATGCCGTCGCGGACTTTTTTTTAGAACTTTTTAAAAGGAACAATTCTGTTATACATGATTATTGCGAAACTTTCACTGTTTACGCAGCGCACGCAGCGGAAGCTCTCTAAAGGAAAAAAAACCCTTCGATTTTGAAACATTCTTCGTTGGTGCTCCACTCCTATTAAACTTAGCGTGATGATATACAGAATGTCCCGAAACTCAACGATAACCTGATACAGGACGAGAGGCCAAGGTATACCAGTTATGAAAAAATAAGAAAAAAAATCCAAGTCACTTAGTCAAGCGATAATAGACATTTTTCAAAAAGTTGAAAATTTTACACCCGTGGTCGCATTTTTAAGTACTGTGATCACAATTTACACAATTTTAGTGATTTTTTTTATAATGTAATCTCAAATAATAGTGCTATTAATTGCAACCACAAATCAAAGTAATAAACATTGCTAACTAAGTAAAATAAATTAAGTTTTGATGAGTTATGGTTTACAAAATTATTGTCAGTTAACTTTGACACTCCATGTTGGAAAAAAAATGTACCACACTACCCTTGGCAAGTTATTTCAAAAGATGGCCCATTTAGTCTAAATTTTAAAATAGTACAATACTTGCTACTTTTCTTGCCAATGAAAGTGATACTTCGTATTTTTTGCGAAGGGACCTCATGGAAAACTTAATCAAAATAAAACAATCAATTATCGTAACACTTTAATATCCTCCTAAAACTAAAGTAGATGCTCAAATTGTTTCCCTCCGGCACGAATACAAGCTCTGCATCGCCTCAGAAATGACCTCTTCACCAGTCGTGCACATCTACTCGCATTTATTTCTTCTGACGCTGCATCAATTTTTTGTCGCAATTCTAATAGATTTTGTATTGGTTTTGAGTAGACTTTTTCTTTTATGCATCCCCAGTTAAAAAAATCTACTGGATTCAGGTCTGGGGAACGAGGGGGCCATAAAATTGATCCACGGCGTCCGATCCATCTGTCGGGATATTCTTCGTTTAAATATTCTCGTACAGGCCGGGCATAATGAGCTGGGCAAGCATCTTGTTGATACCACATTTCTCTGTAGATATTGAGTGGTACATCTTCTAACAATATCGGCAAATCATTTTGGAGAAAATGCAAGTAGGTTTTTTATTGATTTTTTTAAAATTTTCATTTAAATTTTCAGTCAGCTCTAATGGTCCAATTATTTGACCATTTAAAATTCCTGTCCACATGTTGACTTTAAATCGGTACTGGGATTGGTCCTCACGCATCAAATGCGGGTTTTCTATGTGCCAACCATGTAGGTTGTGTAAGTTTAAATAACCATCTCTTTTGAATGTCGATTCGTCAGTCCATAAAATTTTATTTAGAAAATCCGAATCTTCACGAATTTTCGCCAACATGGTTCTGCAGAAAGCAATTCTGGGTGCGTGATCACGTGGTAACAAACTCTGCACACGTTGCACATGACAATCTGTCTCGCTCTAACAGACAGCATAACTACTATCTATCTCATTTTATCACTTTTGTTCATTACAAACAAAGGAGAAACCGACCTTTTTAAAAAAAAGAGTAAGAATAGGAATAAGAAGTCTTTACTTGCTATAAACAGAGTACATTAATTGATGTTATAGATTATTTACAAGAGTACAAGCCCATTTAGCCATTTTAAATGGCATGCAAATGTAATATATTATAGTTCTATCATTTATACAAACATATTAAAATTTCACATTTTCAATATCATGTAATCAGGTATCAGGTAATTTTTTGTAAATGAGGGATCCCTTCGCAAAAAATATAAAGTAGCACTTTCATTGGCAAGAAAAGCGGCAAGTGTTGTACAATTTTTAAATCTAGACTAAATGGGCCATCTTTTGAAATAACTTGCCAGGGTAGTGTGGTACATTTTTTTTCTAACATGGAGTGTCAAAGTTAACTGACAATAATTTTGTAAGCCATTACTCGTCAAAACTTAATTTATTTTACTTAGTTAACAATGTTTATTACTTTGATTTGTGGTTGCGATTAATAGCACTGTTATTTGAGATTATATTATAAAAAAAATCACTGTAAAATTGTGAAAATTGTGATCACAGTACTTAAAAATGCGAACAAGGGTGTCAAATTTTCAACTTTTTCGAAAAATGTCTATTATTGCTTGACTAAGTGACATGGATTTTTTTTCTTTTTTTTTTATCATAACTGGTATACCTTGGCCTCTCGCCCGGTACCAGGTTATCGTTGAGTTTCGGGACACCCTGCATAGACTATAGCCTTCCTCAATAAATGGGCTATCTAACACTGAACGAATTTTTCAAATCGGACCAGTAGTTCCTGAGATTAGCGCGTTTAAGCAAACAAACAAACAAACAAAATCTTCAGCTTTAAAATATTAGTATAGATAATATCAATCCCGGAAGTTTGAGAAATCAATTTTTATTAATCCCCAATTCCGGGTTTAAAAGGCATATCCATGTTAAGATTTCGTAGGTAGTTTTACGTCATTTGGTACTTAAAAACTCTACCTAATCCGACCCCTGGTTATATCTTTGCAGTAGCTAGTGCTACTCTAAAGACATAAGATGTTTCGGATATGCGCTTCCCATTCCTACATAAGATTTTATCAAATTGCCCGAGAATTAAATTCCGCTAGATAGGTTCAGCTATATACAAGCCATGGAATTGATAAATACCTACTTAATTGTACGCAAGTATTAGGGGTTGGAGTATGAAAATTGTCAATTTGTACTGAAAAATTGAAACAGATTTTTTCCTAAGACGTACCATATTTATTTAATCGAAATATTTACCCTCATTATCTATACATTGCTGCCATCTAAACGGAAGTTCATTTATGCCTTTACAATAGAACTTCGGGGATCTAGATTCGACAAACTATGTGAAAACATTTTGTACTGCCTCATGGGAAGAAAATTTTTTATCACGTAGAAAATTGTCCAAATCACGAAAAAAATGGTAGTCCGTTGGAGCAAGGTCTGGCGAGTACGGAGGATTACGTATGATTTCTAACTGCAGCTCCTGTAGAGTTACAACGGTCTCTCGTGCAGTGTGAGGTCTTGCGTTATCATGGAGCAATAATGGTGAAGATCGATTCACGAGTCGGGGCTGTTTCACTGCCAGTTTCGCCATCATTGTACGAAGTTCGGCACAGTAAACATCTGCTGTTATTGCTTGACCAGACCTGAGAAAGTTATAGTGAATAACACCATGAAAAGACCACCAAACAGTTACCATTAGCTTTTTATTGGTAAGCTTTGCTTTTGGGCACTGTTGCGGCGTTTGACCTGAGGTCAGCCATAGCATTTTCCGCTTAAAGTTCCACTAATCAGAATCCACTTTTCGTCACATGTCACAATTTCATCCAATATTCGTTCATTTCTGTACCGATTCAACAAGGCAACACAAGTTTTAACTCGCAATTCTTTCTGCAGATCAGTTAAATCATGAGGCACCCATTTTTCATATTTTTTATGCAAATGAGCCAATATTGTAGGTAGGGTAATGTTAAACCATGCCGCTAATAATTGCTGGGTAGTTTGACTCGGATCGGCTTCCATCATCTCCTTCAATTCAGCGTTATTCACCTGTGTCAAGTCGAAGTTTCGAAATTACGAAAGCGTTTAAACCAAAAACGCACCGTGCGTTCATTAGCAGTCTCCTCTCCAAACGCAGTGTTGATATTGCGAGCCGTTTCTGCTGCGTTAGTTCCGCGTCGGAACTTCGTATTCAAAAATGACTCGGATTTTCGAAATATCCATCTTTCCTGTCTAAGCTGAATAAAAAAAATAATTGAAAGTCGATAATCGACTGTAGCACATTTTAAAAGAAGAATTTTATAGGTAAGAAAAAAGTTTTACTCGAAAATCTCACACCATGAAGGTTTTATGTCAATTCAAAGTATCTATTACTATACAACGTCAAATACTTTAACCGCTAATACTTACCTTACCTACCTACTTATTAATTTCATGAAAAATACAAATAAAATAATATGTACAAAGTCGATATTTTGCGTACTTAATATGTTTATGTGTCCGCTTAAGACTACGGTATACAGGTTGTCCCAGAATATGTGAATCAAATTGTAACGGGCGTTTCCAGTAAGGACCTTTCAAATGTGCTAAATAAAAATAATATGACCTTTGTGTAAAAATAAAAACATCAAACTTTTTAATAAAGTGCAACTTTTTAGTCTTTTGACTACAGGTGCTTCGTTTATGGCTAATTTTCATTTTTTTCACTATTATTATTTGTGAAGGATTGATTCGTCAAACTACAAACGATTTTTTTTAAACTGACTTTGTTTTGAAATTGCAACATTATTTTGGTGTATTTTTTTGCACCAAAGAAAATCTTGTTTGTTTGTTTTTTTATTTTTACACGAAGTTCATAATTTTGAATTTTTTATTTAGCAATTTGAAAGGTCCTTACCTAAGGAATCTCCCGTTACAATTTGATTCACATATTCTGGGACAACCTGTATATATTTAGATGCAGTTTTCTCTATCATTTAGAGAATTTCAAAAAGTAAAGAAAAGATATCAGTAATGCAAATAATCTCAACAGGAAATCAGAAATCTTTTATTTGTAGAAACATAGGTAATACAAAGATGTTACAAATTATGTTGTCCACTATTTTTTGTCATTGAGACATACAAATTGAAATGCGTAACACAAAAGAGAAAAATATATGTCGTCAATGTCATGAAACAAATTCAAAAATACAACGCAAATACAATTAAACCATTACAAAAATTGCCTTTGGATTTCTAATGAGAAAACTGAATTCACCAAACTGCGAGGTTTGTGGATCTTTAGAGGATGTGTCCAGTTGTTGACAGAATGCGTCAGATTTGGATCTGCCAGGGAAAATCTGCGAAATGAGTTACTTTTAAATATGTATGATATCGGTATGTTTCATCATAATATTGTTAGCGCCTAACTCAAAAGCCGCATCTAGCATTACAAGTTCGTGTCGTTGCGTTTTAACTAAATTGTTGTATAACTTATTAAGAGCTATGATGGGACTGGCGTATATAATTGTATCAAAGTCCCTTAAAACAAATAAAGAGAAAAAGAAATAATAATAATCACATACCTACATAAATATGATATACGTATAGTACTTATAATAATTGCTTTATTCGAGCAGATTAAATTAATTATAGTAAGTATAAAATTGCAGATATAGTAATTGGTATTTAATTTATTTTATTATATTTCTCCAATAAAAAAAATATTTATATTAATGCATATATGTATAAAAACAGAATATATACTTTTCGATATTTTATTTATTATAATTATTTCTTAGTCGATTAGTACAAACAAAATCGATTACTCAACAATCAACTAAATGCCAACTAGGCTGAATGGATCACTACCATTTTAGTATCTACCAAGAAAAAACAATAATGTAATTGCAAATGGCTACTAACGTTGCTATTACTGTTTTATGTATAATTTTCTGAATTTGATTCAGTTGATTGTGTTTTTTTACCGTGATAAGTGAGTGAAATACAAAATTTAATCGTTAAATAGACAAAGTAAGTGTTTTAGCTGTTTTAAGAATTTCGATTTTATTTGCAACCGGCGTCTGTTTACCACGCTGCTTTCTTGTTCCACTACATGACGCTAAATCATTGCTATATTAAATTTATTAAAACTGCCTTGATGTTGTAGAAGGCGGTCAGCCATGTCGCTGCCGCCGTACCTTCTGGGACCCAACCCCTGGGCCACCATGATGGCGCAGCAGCAGTTGGCGGCGGCGCAGCAAGCAGCGCTGCAAGCTCACGCCGCTGCCGCTGCGGCTGCGCCACCGGTGCCCCCTGCACAGCCCCCTAAGCCACATCATATACCGGAAGAAAAAATAAAGGAAAAGGGTAAGTTGTAATTATAATTATGAATTTTATAGGTTAGTTGTGTACAGTAAATTCCCCGATAGTAAAACTTCTTATCATTCATATACATATTGTACAAATAATGTTAGCAGATTGTAAAAAAATCTACTTGATTCAACACAGGTAAACATAATTATTGATCAGTGATCATATCTATCAGTAGTATTGTATTTTTGTGTCGAAATATTCTATCGCTTGAACTATTTAGAGAGGGAGATTAAATAAGGCATTAAAGTAAATAAGGAAGTGAAATTCAGTGTCGCATGAGCTATATAGTCTTAGACTAATATTTACAAATAACTATGTCTACTTGCTTGTTTATAGCTTACTTTATAGTTTGTCCATTATTCGTTTATTACCTATCTTTTTGACAGCTACCTTACAACGTAACTGTTTTATTTGCGTAAAATTTAACGCTTAGAAAATAAAAACGTATTTTCATTTCATTATAATATTTTATATCAGTGTGTAGACATAATAATAGAGCCAATTCTGTTGTCACAAAATTCTCTAAGCTTATCTAAAAATCACTAAAATTTTGTTTAGTCCTCTCAAATGACATTTCGTATTCTGAAGTCGTTAGAAGTGACAGGAAAATTAAATTTTCTTGAGTGGAGACCGCGACTCTGCAAACGTAGTGTAGGACGCCCTCCGACCAGGTAGGATGACTATCTGCGAAAGACTGCAGGCAGATGCTGGATGCGCAAGCTGAAGACAGGGCGCTATGGCGCTCTTTGGGGGAGGGCTATGTCCAGCAGTGGACTATTATAGCCTGATGATGATGATTAGAGAATTTTGTGACAACAGAATTGGCACCATTGTATGTGAATTTTTGTTGCTAAAATAAATGATTATTGGTTTACATAATAAATACAGTTACGTTCTATAGCACGTAGTGAAGAGATCGAATGCTTTTACAATATTGTAATTCATCGAAATTGAATCAGTAAAAAGGCTTTCGAATATGCTTACAAATTGTATCATTTGCAAGGGATTAAATCGAAATATTGGAATTCAAGTAAACCAAGAGTAAAGAACAATAAAGAAGATATCTAGGTTCTTAAAAAATCAAGTGCCTACTTACTTGAAGTACATACTTTCCAAATAAACTAATTAAAACAAATGAAACAACAACAACAACACCATGGAGGCTGACAAAATGAAATTAAAATGAATAAATCAAAGTATTATGTATACTATACAAAGTGGTATATTATCATTAAATCAATAACAAAATATTGTGACCATCAGAATGGCCGGACACTAACCATATTTTACATTGAAATAATTATAGAAGGTTGCTACCTAGTTGCTTCTAGTAGTATACTACTTTTAAACATGATGGGCTTTCTCAGGTTGGCTGGTCACCTACCACCTAGTGAGAATCAACTGCACTACTAATGTGCTATTTTCTTTTGTGTGAAACAAACATAACTCCTTTTCTTTACTTATATATACACTTGGATTAACTTGCCTTTGTTGTGTGGGCCTTTTACAAATGCTCAAAACAAGATACAATAAACAACTTAGAATGACTATTTGAGTATCACACAAATTTTTGACCCATGTAGGAATTAAATGCCACTTATTCATGCCATTAATTCTTGTGGAAATTAACCTTTACCTACTGAGGTGGATAAGTGGATTTAATTTCACATAAACACTGACATGGGGTCTTTAGAGGCTCGTATATAATTATTATATGTGCTTATAATTAAAAATCTAGGCTTTTTAGGGTTTAGTATTTAATAATTAGATTTAGTGCATATATTTAAATTAAATAAAGTTATATTTCTATAATTTAACTGTTTATTATTTAAATAAAATTATTACAAAAAACAACAAATTAACTTACAATCTTAATTTTAAAGTCTTTCTAGCAAATGGCACAGTAATTATAATACTATATTGGAATCAAAAATCACAGACATCAATTATTACGAATTACACACAGTCTGGGCAAACTTGCTTTGCACATTGAAGGCACACGTTTTTTGCATGCATAACATGTGTGTGTAGATTTACTTTGAAGCTTCTAAGAACATGTGTGGCATCTTCTTCTTTTTTATATTCTTCTTCCTCAACTTCTTGACGGTCAGGTACATGCAAATACTTTCTTAGCACACTTGTCAAACTAAAACGTAGCTCATGTGGCAACCTTTCGTTCAACGCTTGTGTTTTCATGGATTTTTTTTACTAAACCGTGAGCTAATTGTTTTACGAAAATTCGTCTTTCAGTAGTCTTGTCATGATATATTATGTTATATAACAAGTATTGACGGTACTGATAACTAACGTCACGGCTGACTTAAAATCGTTGTGCCCTGGGCCCTGGCACTACGGTTCTTCTATTTTTCGCTACATGTTGGTTATTATTACTGAGAGACCGCTTTATCCCGAACGACGTACTGGGCTCCATATTGTAAAAGTTTTTATACTGCAAAAAAGACTTTACTTAAATATAAACTATTTACAAAAAAGTTACTTAATACTAAGAGGCCCACGAAAAATTTCAAAATGAATTTGTAAGTAAATTCATTTTGAAATTAGACCCAAGACCGAAAAACAATAGTTGGATTAAAAATATTGTATTATATTATGAATATTTTAATAGTAATATTATTATTTACCTATTCACTGTACATAGGAAAAGCTGTTTTCACTTTATACATTAATTTAGAAAATATAAAATGCGTGTAGGTTTTATCTTATAATGAAACCTAAAAAAAAAACACAACTAGTAATGTAATTGTATAATTTAATCCAACCATTGTTTTTCGGTCTTGGGTCTATTTGACAAACGATAGCAAAGATTGCAATGTTTTCGACCAAACGTTCACTCGATCAAATGTAAAAATATCAATGGTTTGTTCGACCAAATCTCTTTTGGTCAATTGTTTATCGATCAACTAAAGAATGACCAATAGTTCTTTCGGTCTTGTGTTAAACGGTCAAACGAATTTCGGCCTCCAGTAGTAAACTCATATTATCACTGAGTAACAAAGGCTATATTTTATTTTTAAAAATTACTGTTTCTAACCTAGCCTTCTTTTACACAAGTGAAGCCATGGGCAAAAATTAGTAGGTTAATAAAACAAAACAGCAGTCTTTCATTTCAGTTAAAATTATGCAATTTATTATGCTTACTATCTATATCCTGTTAAATAAAAGGATACTTATTAAACAGACCAACCATTTTATTTTTCTTTATGTATCTGAGAATATTTGTAATAAATCCATTCTAAAATTACAATTTTTTTACATCATTTCCTCCACTGCATGTTTGGTCCCAAAAGTAAAAATCATAAAGCTATGACAATATATAGCTCTGTGATTTTTACTCAATGAGATCACAGGTTTAATTAAAAAAACCTGTTGTGTCTGGCTGTCAGTGTGCCATTATGACTCAATAGGTTAATACTATAGTAATAACACTTAAATCAGTAAATGAATTTGGATAAAACTCAACACAAAGATTTAGTACGAGATTAGCTCATTGGATACTTTCATCTTGGTTATACACTTCTGTGGGATTAATCTGGATGATGTCACATCCTACAACAAGTGTTTTATAAATTTATCTGATTATTTTGTTGATTTACCATCTAGAATTTTAATTCTATAGTTTCTAATGTTGTTTTAAATTACTAACGCAACCTATTTTGAGTTATACTATCATATACTAAGTTTATTAGAGGTTATATATAAAGTGGTAGGTGTAAAATTAAGTGCACAACTACCCCACTGCTTGGTTGAATTGCTGAAATGACTTAACTGAAATTACATAACCCCTTTTTTTACTACAAAGCAACATCATATTTTGTTTTCTACATAAAGCAAAATATAAAATTAATTTTAATAATGGGGTAATAGCATTCTGCAATATATGATATGATTTGCCAGTTTAAGATTCACTGGGAAATGCTGATATTGCATACAAGTACCTATAGTATATTTAAATATGTCTTAGGATTAGTATAGATAGCCAATTATTTACTGTACCAGTAGTATTCTGCATTAATATTCTTACTGTAATTGAGTTGCAAATATTGCCAGTGGTATGAGTTTGTGCTCATGTTTGCATGTGTGAGGTCCCAAGTTTGGTAAAGCATGTTTGGGCTTATCTATTTGAACATGGTTATTTCTGATTACTTTTATTCAAATAATTCAGTAAAATTTAAATTAAATTTTATGTAGCTTTTTAAAAAATACATATAATATCTATTCTATAGCTCAAAAATGGATGCAACTGCAATCCAAACGCTTCGCCGAAAAGCGCAAATTTGGCTTCGTAGACGCACAAAAAGAAGACATGCCTCCGGAACACATACGCAAGATTATCAGAGATCATGGGGACATGACTAGTCGCAAGTACAGGCACGACAAACGTGTCTACCTTGGTGCCTTAAAATACATGCCTCATGCTGTCATGAAACTCCTTGAGAACATGCCTATGCCCTGGGAGCAGATCCGTGACGTCAAAGTCCTTTACCACATCACTGGCGCCATCACGTTCGTTAATGAAATCCCATGGGTAATAGAACCCGTTTACATCGCTCAATGGGGTACAATGTGGATTATGATGCGAAGAGAAAAACGTGACCGTAGGCACTTCAAGCGTATGCGATTCCCGCCTTTTGATGATGAAGAACCGCCTCTGGATTATGCTGACAACATTCTCGATGTCGAGCCTCTTGAGCCTATTCAGATCGAGTTAGACCCTGAAGAAGACGGAGCAGTTGCGTCATGGTTCTACGACCATAAGCCTTTGTTAGGTACCAAACATGTAAATGGATCTACATACAGAAAATGGAACCTGACATTACCACAAATGGCTACGCTATATCGTCTTGGTAACCAATTACTGACAGACTTGGTGGACGATAACTATTTCTATCTGTTCGATTCCAAGAGTTTCTTCACGGCGAAGGCTCTAAATATGGCCATACCTGGAGGGCCTAAGTTCGAGCCTCTTGTGAAGGACAACTCGGCTGGTGATGAAGATTGGAATGAGTTCAACGACATCAACAAGATCATCATCCGACAGCCGATTAGGACAGAGTACAGGATTGCTTTCCCATACTTGTACAACAATTTGCCGCATTTCGTCCAGTTATCTTGGTAAGTCCTTGTTAACCTTTATATCTATTCTTTTTTATGCTATTAATGTTAGAACATCTACACTATCACCATTGTAAATTAAATGCCTTTAGAAATCGTAGTCTATAAAGAGAACTAAACATTTCTACAGCTATCTGCAAGGTGTACTATGACTGTCTATGACACTCAAGTTAACTTTCTATGTTCCACATGTATGATCAGTAAAAATATATGTCTAAAATACTCTTTTACCAATAGGTACCACACACCAAACGTCGTATACATCAAAACCGAGGATCCCGATCTGCCAGCGTTTTACTTCGATCCCTTAATCAATCCTATTTCCCATCGCCATTCCGTCAAGTCCTTAGACCCATTGCCTGATGAAGAGGAATTTTTATTGCCTGAAGAAGTAAGCCCATTCCTTCAAGAGACTGCTCTGTATACTGATAACACGGCTAATGGAATAGCTCTGCTGTGGGCACCGAGACCATTTAATATGAGATCAGGTAAGAACTAGTAGATAAATTAAATTACAGTTAGGCATTTTTTATGAGATTAGTTAGATCGTGCATATTTTCTGAAACCTGGAGAGCCACTGGTAGTTTGACAGTTCCTTACAATGTCAGCGCAGTGACTGTAAATACTGCACTTAAAACTATAGGGAAAAAAATATTTTAGGTCTCAGATACATATAATAATAGCGTCATCTAACAGGTCGCACACGGCGTGCTATCGACGTGCCGCTTGTAAAGACGTGGTACAAGGAACACTGCCCGCCTGGCCAGCCTGTAAAGGTCAGGGTATCATACCAGAAGCTCCTGAAGTATTATGTACTCAATGCACTTAAGCATAGACCTCCTAAGCCACAGAAAAAGAGGTAAGTGGTTTATCTTCGTACGTGAATATGGCGATTGTTATATTTTTAGTATGACTTGACATTCGCCAACTTATAAAAACCTTTTTACATACAAGTTATTTTACAACTATAATAAATTACGTTTATGTAGTTAAATTGGTATCCTCGACGTTTTAACATCAAACTATCTTGCTATTACAATTTACTTTAATTTTATGAAATAGTAGTATGTTAGTTACAATATACAATTGAAATTAAACAATTTTTTAGTAATAAAGTAGTTTAATTTTTCAATATATAGCATTAGCGTAAACGTAAGACAATTTTATACATTCTACAAGTTTTATTATTTTCTAGGTACCTATTCCGATCATTCAAATCCACGAAGTTCTTCCAAACCACAACTTTGGATTGGGTCGAAGCTGGCCTTCAAGTATGCCGTCAAGGCTATAACATGTTAAATCTGCTCATCCATCGCAAGAACTTGAACTACCTACATTTAGACTACAACTTTAACTTGAAACCAGTCAAGACATTGACTACTAAGGAAAGAAAGAAGTCTCGGTTTGGTAATGGTAAGTAACTAACTACTGTCAATGATAATATTATGGTCCTAACCTAACTCGTATATTTTATAATTAAAAACTGAAAACTATACTGAACTAATGAAACTTGATTTTGCTCAACTAGCATTCCATTTATGCCGTGAAATCCTGCGACTGACAAAGCTGATCGTCGATTCTCACGTACAGTATCGTCTGAACAATGTTGACTCCTTCCAACTGGCTGATGGCTTGCAGTATATATTCGCCCATGTTGGGCAATTGACGGGCATGTACCGGTACAAATATAAACTGATGAGACAGATCCGCATGTGCAAGGATCTCAAGCATTTGATTTATTATAGGTTCAATACAGTAAGTATAAGTGGTATTATCAATATAACATTAATATTATCTTTTTATAATTTATAATTTTTCCTTGACCAGCCAATATTTCATATTGAAATGCTTATATAATTGTGTGTTGTTAATAATAGAGACAAATAACAGTGTAAAATTCTCTGATCTGCTTATTTCGAATTTAGAACTGGTTCCAAAGACTCAAATAATATTAAAATAATTTTTTATACTTTTGTTTTTTTTTTTCAATATTTTTGTTAATCCCAGGGTCCAGTATCCAAAGGACCAGGTTGTGGTTTCTGGGCGCCAGGGTGGCGAGTATGGCTATTCTTCATGAGAGGCATTACGCCACTGTTGGAGCGCTGGCTTGGTAACTTGCTATCAAGGCAGTTCGAAGGAAGACATTCTAAAGGTAAGCTTATCGAAATATAACTAATCTGCTATACATAATAGCCATAATTGAAACACGTAGTTCTATTGCATTAGATAAAAAAAAGCTAATTATATCAACACAAAGCGAAATGACGTAGTTATAGTTTCTCTGGGTAATAATAAAAAAGATCTGTAGGTACGTTTCTTCTTTTGTGTGTTCCGATCATTATCATGAAATCTCTTGTATAAAGCTATCATCTGTGTCTGCTTTATAAATGTTATGCTATCACTAAAATAGTTCTTATATTTCTTGTACTTTTTATTTATAAAAGGTGTTGCCAAAACGGTGACGAAGCAGCGCGTTGAATCTCACTTCGACTTGGAGCTGCGCGCGTCTGTCATGCACGACATCGTCGATATGATGCCCGAAGGTATCAAGCAGAACAAGGCCAGGACTATTCTGCAACATCTCTCGGAAGCTTGGCGATGCTGGAAGGCTAATATACCGTGGAAGGTTAGTTGTTATGATCACTTTAGATCAAGACTTTATAATTCTGCAACTTTAAGTAACATAATAGTAACTTAAGTAGTTCAGGAGTAGTCAACATAAGTTAACTTGTCAATTGTTTTATTATTATTGCCTATTGTCTGGCCGCCGGTGTGCTATAGGTTAAATACGTGCCTATATCAATTTATAGTATAAGAGTGCCACAACAACCCACATGGGAGGTTTTTAATCTTTTTTATTTTAGGGCTTTTTTATTTTAATAATAAAATGTCAGCCCCATCCTTCCCTATACTTATCTATCAGAGATAGAAATTATTTGTGCAATAACATGTTATAAATAGCTACAGCTGGTTACATAGGAGATTAAAAAATAAATAGCAATAACCACAATCGCTGGCAAATTTATTTTTGATGTCACTATCTAGAAAGTAGAATTTAAGCAATAAATAAGACATAAATCAGCATAATATTGTCTTATGTTTACGCAAATGTTATACATTGAAATTAAACAAACTTTTTTTATTAAATTCTGAAAGCAGTTAATCACCCAGTTACTCAGTTATAGCCATCCCTTAATTTATATCATGTATGTTAACTAGGTGCCGGGTCTACCAACACCAATAGAGAACATGATTCTCCGCTATGTTAAAATGAAGGCGGATTGGTGGACGAACACAGCTCACTACAATCGTGAACGTATTCGCCGCGGCGCCACTGTGGACAAGACTGTGTGTAAGAAAAACTTGGGACGGCTCACGAGATTGTACCTTAAAGCTGAACAGGAGAGGCAACACAACTATTTGAAGGTAAGAACATATTCCTAAAAAAGGGTAGTATTATTTATTAATAATACTGTTGCGCTCTAAATTAGAAGATTGTGTTCACACAAGAGGAATATTATATTGATTGTAAACGAAATAAATGTAAATACACAACACCAGTTATGGTATGGCTAAAACTACAAAATACTGTATTCTGGTAAGTTCATTTCAATTATTCATCCACTTTTATTTTCACAGGATGGTCCTTACATTTCGCCAGAAGAAGCCGTAGCCATCTACACAACGACAGTCCATTGGCTTGAATCACGTCGTTTCGCTCCTATACCATTCCCGCCTCTTTCTTATAAGCACGACACCAAACTCTTGATCCTAGCCTTGGAGAGACTTAAAGAAGCATACAGCGTGAAGTCTCGCTTGAACCAGAGTCAGAGAGAAGAGTTGGGTTTGATAGAACAGGCGTACGATAACCCTCACGAGGCGTTGTCTAGAATCAAGCGTCATTTGCTCACACAGAGAACTTTTAGAGAGGTGAGATAGTATGTGTAATAATTGGATATACAGATTTGTTTGTTTCTACACCAAAATACAGAAATTCATAATTGTAAAAATGGAAGCTTATAGGCATAAATAGGAACACCACAGATTAAATGATGTTCAGGTACATTAAAATAACTAGGTACACTTCAGAACATTGAGACAACTACCATTTTAGTCTCCTTGTGAACATGGCGGCTGTAAAGCAACCGAAACGTCGCATCAAAGTATAAACTTAAATATAAATAGTTTTAATTAATATATAGCTTAAATTGTAGTAACATTCAATAATAGTAGTGTTAGAGTTTACTAAATTATGTAATAAAAGTGTCTTAAAATAAACAACGCGACATATTCCGTATAAAATAGTGTCAATGTATAACATTCGCGTAAACATAAGACAATATTAAGAAATACTGTGAATATGCACATGAAACTTTCTTTGATGATATATTTACATTGGTATAGATTAAAGATTGGTAAAATAAAGTGTTGTGATCTTTAAAACTATATGCCATAATAAATATGCCATGTACGCATAAACCTATAATTATTAAAGGTTACTGCCTAATGATCAAAATTATAATATCCTACTGTTGACCTAAAATCTTAAAACTCGACAGAAATATTATTGAATTATAATTAAAATGGCAATTACGTAATTCTAAAAATCGTATCCAATAAGAAACGTGTAATTGTTTATTTACTAACCATTTTGTTGTTATATCTTTAGGTGGGTATAGAATTCATGGATCTTTACTCTCATCTGGTGCCTGTATACGATGTCGAGCCGTTAGAGAAGATCACAGACGCTTACTTGGACCAGTACCTATGGTACGAAGCTGACAAACGAAGACTATTACCGCCGTGGGTGAAACCCGCCGATACCGAGCCGTCACCACTGCTGGTATACAAGTGGTGTCAAGGTATGTCACTGGTTAATAATATTTGTGATACACTATTGTACTGTTGTTGTAATTATAAAATTCATCAGTGTTTCTCTTCAATACTAAAATGTATCTGCTTTTTTAAGTAAATTGTGAACATTATTACAATTTGATTCAGAGATGCTTGTGAGGAAATTTTGTACTTTTATATTTAGGATCTAAAGTCTAGAAGAAATATATAATGCCAGTCTACAGAAGAATGAAGCAATGCGACCGCCCACGGTGTGCGTTGTGGCAAAGGAGATCTACCCTGTCGATCATCCCCTTGTTACAAACCTCACCTTGGTCGGTTACACAGTCATCATGCACCACGAAAGAAAACAGCTGAATAGTCAAGAATATTTATGATTTTGTTGTCATGACTTTGTAGTCATAGCAATAATAATTGGTCATGATAATGTGTGATATTCGCCATATTTTTAGTACAGGAATACCTAGCACGCCGTAATATATTACCAATCAATTGGTGTTTAGAATAGACTTCTGTAAGTGTACTTTCGGCAATAGGAGTTAATTAATGTGTGTCTTATCTTGCTTAATTATGTTGAACTGTATTTTTTTTTTGTGATTTACTGCTTATGGCCATGTAAGTATCTAAATATGCTCAGTTAGAATATAAATTATAACACACAAGTTCTTATTCTATCTTACAAGACTGAAGGTTTAGGTATGAAGTTACTCGATGTTATTTATCCTCATTATAACAGCAGATAAAGAGAGAACTTGTAGGTGTAAAAAATAACGCCCTTAAAATCTCTCTGAAAATGCTACTGGGTTACTGGAAGTTTATTTCGCTTATTAAATAAGCACTTCTGCTATGTTCGTATTTCTCATTTTCAAACTTTTATAGGTATAAACAATCTTCAAGACGTGTGGGAGGTGGGCGAGGGCGAATGCAATGTTCTGCTGGAGTCGCGCTTTGAGAAGCTTTATGAGAAGATAGACTTGACACTGCTCAATCGACTGCTGCGTCTTATCGTGGACCACAACATCGCTGATTACATGACTGCTAAGAACAACGTCATTATTAATTATAAGGTAAAATATTTTTGATAATGTTGTAATAATACTACGCGCAGTAGCTTCATCCTAGTAACATACTGAAGAAAACGAAGCTAGTTGTACCTCGTCCCATGTCGTCTGCGAACAATATAATAAGTATGTGCTATATGTTTCGTTGTTTCTTCTTAACTTGACGACAAGGCAAAGAAACTCGCTTTCAATATATTATTATAATGTTAGTTACAATTATTACGATTAATTGTTATAAGAATAGAGTAAATCTTTACCTTATGACTTATGAGGAACACGAGAAATGCTATATGGTTATCAGATTACTATCACTAGTTCTAAATAATTATAATGTTATGATTTCCTCAGGATATGAATCACACAAACTCGTACGGTATAATCCGAGGTCTACAATTCGCGTCTTTCATCGTCCAATACTACGGTCTAGTGCTAGATTTGCTGGTGCTCGGCCTACAACGCGCGAGCGAGATGGCAGGCCCGCCTCAACTGCCGAACGACTTCCTGTCGTATCAAGACAGGCAGACAGAAAACGCGCATCCCATCAGATTATATTGCCGATATGTGGACAGGATTCATATATTCTTCAGGTTGGTATATTGCCAGAATTTCAAGATAACACCATAATATATACATTGTGTAGTATTGAACAATATGCCTATATGTTTAACGGGCATTGGCATTTTGTATATAACACTTTAATTGTTTTTATGTTTTTTATAGTCTCATTACAGTTGTCGTTTTCAAACAGGTTCACGGCAGAAGAAGCACGCGATCTTATCCAGCGTTATCTGACAGAACATCCAGATCCTAACAATGAGAATATCGTAGGATATAACAATAAGAAGTGCTGGCCGAGAGACGCCAGGATGCGTCTCATGAAACATGACGTTAATCTGTAAGTTATAATCATCGATTGGCATATTTTATATTATGTTGTTATGTTAACTGGAATATGGCACAAACATTTTGAGAAAGCATTCCTCTTACATAAAATGTAGCAAGGATTACAAACTTTCAAAAACAAACACCTATTGTTATCAAATTTTCTGCACATTAAATTATTTATTTATATTAAAATGATCCTAAATAATGAGTCCTTTTCATTAGATGGAATGATACAACCAATTTACGATATATTTATTTTGTTGTGTTTTAAAATAGACTTTCTATTATACAGCGGTCGCGCAGTTTTCTGGGACATAAAGAACCGTTTGCCTCGCTCCGTGACCACCATTCAATGGGAGAACAGTTTCGTCTCTGTATACTCTAAGGACAATCCTAACCTACTGTTCAACATGGCTGGATTCGAGTGCAGGATTCTGCCTAAGGTAAGTTTCAAATACGCTACAAACTATTTCTATGGCTGGATTCTTATGTTTTGTATATAATAATTCAATAAATAAAAATCCTAAAAATATAAAGTACATTTGGATTGGAAGCATACAGACCACAACAGCTATATCATCGTGTTCCGTTCTTGCTATAATGACGACTTACGGAACTCTTTAGTGAGGTGAAACTTTATCTGTGCATAGTGCTTGTATTTATTATGTTGGCAAAGTAGCGCCACTTTTGCGAGTAGGGATGTATGATCCCGTGTGTGTAGTGTTAAATCGCCTACTTGATATAATTCTTTGCGATGTTATGTTTGACAAACGCCAGTGAAAGAAGTCCATGTGACTAATTGCTTCTTTTGTGCATGCAAGAGATTTTACTTATGAAAGCCACTAAAAGCAATATAAATGTTTGTGACCTGGTAATCATTGTACATACTTACATAAAACTTTGTCATATCCATAGGAAAAGATTATTTGAATCGTTTGATTAAACTAACAAGTATGTTTGCGACGCCAGTGTCGCAGCCAGCACGAGGAGCTATGCCACCGTGACGGCGTGTGGAACCTGCAGAACGAGGTCACTAAGGAGCGCACGGCGCAGTGCTACCTGCGCGTGGACGACGAGTCGCTGGCGCGCTTCCACAACCGCGTGCGCCAGATACTCATGGCGTCCGGCTCCACTACCTTCACCAAGATCGTCAACAAGTGGAACACGGCGCTTATCGGTCAGTTAACACGACATTATATTATATAATCTACTACTACGACCAGGCTAGCTATTATTAGCCATTGAAATTAGTTTGCCGACAAAATTTAGAGGTTAAAAACGTTAAAAGTAAAAGAAGCTACTAATTATATCCATTTACTGTATGTTCAAATAATGATAATTTAATTACTCGCTATTTCGTGATAAGCAGCTCCAAACACTGTAATATTTAATATATTTTAATTTGTCGATGTAGCTATAGTTGCTATGATAGTAGTTAAATTATGGTTGTACGATTATGTTATACTAGATTTTCCCGCGGTTTCACCCGCGTTTATCGTTACTGCGCCGCCCCCGTGGATCGTAGCGTGATGTTATATAGCCTATAGCCTTCCTCGATAAATAGGCTATCCAACAATAAAATAATTTTTCAAATCTAACCAATAGTTACTGTGATTAGCACGTTCAAACAAACAAACTCTTCAGCTTTATAATATTAGTATAGATATAACTCTGCTTACTCTATTATATTTAATATGCCGTTTTGTTTACAATATTTAGACATTAGAGAACATCTAAAATAACGACCTAAATAATACATCATTTTTATGCCACAGGTCTCATGACATACTTCCGTGAAGCCGTCGTGAACACGCAGGAACTTCTCGACTTGCTCGTCAAATGTGAAAACAAGATCCAAACACGTATCAAGATCGGTCTCAACTCTAAAATGCCTTCGCGTTTCCCTCCAGTCGTGTTCTACACACCTAAAGAACTTGGTGGACTGGGCATGTTGTCCATGGGACACGTCTTGATTCCACAGGTAAGTTGTGAAATAGCATTTATGTAACAATCTATAGCACTATGTACGACACAAATGAAACACTCGTGAAAATGCAATATTCTAAACTGTTGTAAAAACCATGTTTGGTTTTTACATCAGTTTAGAATATTGCATTTTGGGTTGTTGCCCATGCTGATCGCAGAATCGCAGCAAAAATAATATTTATAGGTGCTTAGTAATATTTGTATTCGCGTGAGTCTTATAGTACTTGCTCATATCAGGTACCATAACACACTATAATTTTATTATCATTTGCAAATGGTCAACATTATAGCACTTTATATTATAAACTTTGCTATAATTATTGTATTCTACAAGAAACTTTGTAATTAGTTTGCGGTATTTTAGTCTTATAGCTCTGCTGCTTTTCTACAATTCATATTAGGAGCAGATTAATACTTAGTATTGGATTTAGATATAATCATGTCATATCTTTTATTTAACCTGAAGCTAACAGACGTGTTTTCCTTTGTAGTCTGACCTCCGTTGGTCGAAACAAACAGACGTAGGCATCACCCACTTCCGCTCAGGTATGTCGCACGACGAGGACCAGCTGATCCCTAACTTGTACCGCTACATCCAGCCCTGGGAGGCAGAGTTCGTCGACTCGCAGCGAGTGTGGGCCGAGTATGCGCTGAAGAGACAGGAGGCCAATGCACAGAACAGGTCAGCTTAACACTGCATTTGTATCTAGAATGCCACAAAGTTACTATTTATTATTATTAAGTGATGAATTGCGTAGGGGTCCTGAAACCAGAGGTGCCCTGTGCTCTGGGGACATACGTGTTCGTTGCGCTTGCTGATCGCACTGACGTAGCGACGCGTGTGTCTGAATATACGCTATCTGATTATAGCCATAAACAAAAATTGCAGGTAGATAGAGACCGTACGTGGTGATAATGTGTACTACTTTTTGTTTTAGACGTCTAACACTAGAAGATTTGGAAGACTCATGGGACAGAGGTATTCCTCGTATCAACACGTTGTTCCAGAAAGACAGACATACACTCGCCTATGACAAAGGATGGCGTATACGTACTGAATTTAAACAGTATCAGGTTAGTTCAAAGACTAATGTTACGTTTTCTATTGAAATCAACATTCTTGTTGTCATTATCACGTAATCTAGATCAAATGAATGGATTCCCAGCCTAACAGTAAAAAGAATGAAAATTATTATGAAAAAAAATGTTCTTCATTTAATAAAATGTTCGTCCTCCTAAATAGAAAACTTCTAGTGTCAATACTGCCATTAAATTTAGTGTCTTCGCTAGTATGCAATATCACGCCTTGCGTTATATTGAAGACATAAATGGTAGCAATACTATTACTTATGGTGTTAGAAAATGTTTCACATTTCGTTTGTGTATCTAAACATACCATTTTGGTTGCTAAATAGGTCTTGAAACAAAATCCGTTCTGGTGGACCCATCAACGCCACGACGGCAAGCTGTGGAACTTGAACAACTATCGTACAGACATGATACAGGCGCTCGGTGGAGTCGAGGGCATACTTGAACACACACTTTTCAAGGGAACTTACTTTCCTACCTGGGAGGGTTTGTTCTGGTTAGTATTATATAAAAATTATATAATCAGTCCGCAACTAAGATGTATTGAATTCGTCAATTTTAGTAGCCCTTCTTTAACCTTAGAAGCCACACAGCTAAATAAACTAGGGTCTAAAATAGTTTCTATAGTTAAACAAACTCTTATAACCAAAGGCACGTAAGTATTCATTATGCCTAAACATCTTTTTGCTTACTAACTAAAATGGCCAGATGTTACAATATTAATATTGCACATTCCATTTTTGTTTTGTATTAACTAACCTTCTTTATTTAATTCATAAATTACTCGTGCAGGGAGAAAGCCTCAGGTTTCGAAGAGTCGATGAAGTATAAGAAGCTAACCAATGCCCAGCGTTCCGGTTTGAATCAAATCCCCAACCGTCGGTTTACGCTCTGGTGGTCGCCAACCATCAACAGGGCTAACGTCTACGTTGGTTTCCAGGTGAGTAAAAAGATAATTTATTCAAGCATGAAATAATTCTTGTATAAATATATTGAGCTTGCATATATTTTTTGACACAATATAATGAAAGCCCTAAAGGGTGGACTCGAGGGTGGAAAATAATTATGTTCTACTTTTTATTTTGAAGGTATTATTTACATTACACTATTCCATCACTTTTTAGTGGCAACTAAAATAATTACGCCATCAGTTAGCACATCTCTTATCAATCTTAAAATCTACAAACAAGTTTTGTAGCCTGCCATATCTTATTCTGTGACGTTTTACTATTGCATTATATTAATGAAGGCGTATGTTTATTTATATAGGTACAACTGGATTTGACGGGAATATTCATGCACGGCAAGATCCCTACTCTAAAGATTTCACTCATCCAGATCTTCAGAGCTCACTTGTGGCAGAAGGTTCACGAATCTATCGTCATGGACTTGTGTCAGGTAAAGTGTTGTTAATATCATTTAAATATTGTAACATTAATTTATTCTACTTAATAAAATATATCAAAGTGACATTATCTCGACCTAGCGCTATTTACCCCTGGTAAATGATAATTATGTTTCAATTTTGCCAATGTTAAAAGCAAATTTATCGTGAGACATGAGGACTCAAATGTTATATCTTTCTTCCACAGGTGTTTGATCAAGAGCTAGACGCTTTAGAAATCGAGACAGTACAGAAAGAAACCATCCATCCTCGTAAATCATATAAAATGAATTCGTCTTGCGCCGATATTCTACTTTTCTCTGCGTACAAGTGGAACGTGTCCAGACCTTCCCTTCTAGCTGACACCAAGTAAGACCACAATGTTGATATACTTTAGCGCTCCAAATGCTTGTACTGTTAACTGTATGGGCATAGATAGCATCAAATACTCTAAAGATTGGGCGATGGCGATGTATAATAAAAGCCGTGAGATGACGGCCTTAGAATACTATTCGCCTCCCCTTTCAAGCCCTTGGGGGTCGTAAGAGGCGACCGAGGATTCTTTTTGCACAACCATCTGCTTAGCTTTGTGGTAGGCATTGCCGACAGCGATAAAGCGATAAACCCTCCTTAGTGGGACGCTCCTGCGGACTGCGTTCAGGGATCAATATGTGTACATCCAGTACACGGAGAGATTTCGGTATGATATCTGGGAGGATTGAGGAAAATATTTAATATGTCACTGACAGGGGCCGTCCTCTTGATCTGCTGGCCAAGGAGACCTGTAGCAACGGTTGTCCGCTGGCCGCCCGCGGTATAGTACAGGTGCCCAATTGGGAGTAACTACCCCAAGAGGCTGCCCTATCATGCACGCGCATAATCTCGGGATCGGTCGTCGTGCCGGATAGTGACCGGAATTTGGGGTCCCGACGGCCGATTCTGGAGGGTATGGGAGCCGTTCCGTCCGACGACGGTACAACTGTACGTTCTCGCCAGGGTAGGCATACCATTTCTCCTCGCTGTCTCCTCTACATTATCATGCCGAAAGGTCCCCGCTTCACACTACCTTCCACTTCTTTTTCCAGTATGTGGCTGTTCGTAGAGACCGACGGTCTCAGTACAATTTTCGGGTGCCTATATAGATCCCACGATGGGGATGCCAAGACAACTAGACTCTTTGAACACCTGAGCCTTGCGACATTAGACGCGCAGGCGCAGTTTCCTTCTGCGGAGTTGGTTGTATTGGGGGACTTCAACGCGCACCACGAGTCGTGGCTGGGTTCCTCCAAAACAGAACATGCAGGACAAATTGCCCATTCGTTTACTCTCACGCATGACCTCACCCAACTGGTGATCCAGCCCACCCGGGTCCCAGATATTTTAGGTCAGGCGCAAAAGTTCAAGCAAGGAGCTTGAACTTTTGCTGCCGAGTCATCCAACTAAGTGCGCTGTATCTATCAGTGCCCCGTTGGGCAATTCAGGTCTCTGCTTGGTTGGATGCAGAGTAGCAAGTGCGCCACCTTCTATTAGAAAGGCGATAAAGCGATATATGTATATGGCACTACTCGTCTTCGGATTGGGACGGTATGCGCGACTATTTTGCGTCCGTCCCTTGGTTGCAACACTGTTTTGAGGAGAAAGATACCTCAGCGAGTGCCGTGGCGATTGCTGACGAGATTATGTTGTCCATGGAATACTATATTCCGGCCTCTAATATCGTCATCAATCGTAGAAGCCGCCCTTGGTTCAATCGTGAATGCCGGGACACTGTCAACCATAGACAAGCTGTGTATCGCGCTTGGATCAGGGGTCGTGCTGCAAAGGATCCGAACCTTGCCTTCCTCAAAATAGTTTACAATAAAGCAACCAAGACATGCAAGAGACTTACTTAAGAGCAGATGCTCAGCGCGTCTCACGGATTGGCCAGCAGCTGGCTGCCCACCCTGCGAGTAGCCGAGCATACTGGAGCCTCACCAAAGCCGTGCAATCAAATTTTTGTCGCCCGTCGCTAGCACCTTTGAGGTACCCTGATGGAACCTTGGCCAATGACCCCGAAGCGAAAGCCAATTTATTGGTTAACCTTTTCAGGGCTAATTCGCGCATCTGTGACAAGAACGTGCAGCCGCCGACAATTCCATGTTGCGGACTCTCAATGCCTGATATCATCATCAGGCAATGTGAATTTGTCACTAGATGTGCGAAAGTCCACGGGGCCGCCCGGACGGGATACCTCCTATCGTGCTCAAAAAATGCGCGGCCGAGTTGTCTCCAGTGCTGAGACTATATCGCCACTTCTACCTCTCTGGTAGCGTGCCTCAATCTTGGAGAGAAGCCAACGTGCAACCTATCCCTAAAAAGGGGGACTGGTCCGATCCATCAAACTACCGCCCAATAGCTGTCACGTCAGTGATCTGCAAGGTGATGGAGCGGATTCTTAACAACCAGCTTATCCGCTACCTTGAGTGTCACTCCATCATCAAAGATCGCCAATATGGGATTCGACCAAATTGGTCGACGGGTGATGTTCTTGCGTATCTAATGCACATCCGGGGTGAGGCTATTGATAAGCAAGGCGAAGCTTTGGCAATCGGGCTGGACATTGCTAAAGCCTTTGATCGGGTCTGGCACCGTGGTCTTCTCTCCAAGCTTCCGGCATATGGTCTTCCCAGCCGGCGAGTTCAATGGGTGTCCAGTTTTTTACACGAGCGAAAAATGCGTGTCATAGTGGACGGATGCTCTTCATGTTTCGTAGATGTCAATGCTGGTGTCCCACAAGGTTCCGTGCTCTCTCCTATATTATTTCTTCTGCATATTAATGACACGCTACCTCTTGGTGGTATTCATTGCTATGCAAACGATAGCATGGTTCATGGTTGTTACCATCCACAACCGCCTAGCAACCGTCAGGATACTGAGAGGAGGATACTGACCTCAACAGGGTGTTAGATGACATATCCGCTTGGGGTTCATCTAACCTGGTTGAGTTCAGTGCTAAGAAAAGTCAGGTGTGCGCGTTCACCTAAAAAAAAACCCTATTCTCTCCACTTCCCACTCTTCGGGGCAACACGCTGTCACTGCAGGATAGTCTTAACATCTTAGACATAGACATCCGCCACGACCTTAACTCTAGGGACACAACTGCACGCAAACTCGGGATTCTAAACAAGGTGCGACGTTTGTTTACGCCTGAACAGCAGTATTTGCTGTACAATGCCCAAGTCCGTAGCAGCATGAAATACTGTTCGCACGCTTGGAATGGTTCCGCTAAGTACTATCGGCTTGAGCGACGGATGACTATTTCAGGAAAATTTTCGCTTGCACATGTTGACCAGTTGAGTTTGTATCGCCTTAGAATCAATAAACAAATTTAAAGTGTAAAAAAACTCAAACAAAGAAAGGGGCGTGTCACGCGTACGGGTACCAAGTGTTGGCCTACTATGCGATTTTAACCTTAGGAGTGGTCATCCGTCGCTGGAGTCGATAGTACCTACTCGATGCCTTAGATAAACTGCAGCGTCATGCCATACGTATAATCGACAGCCAGGAGGTTACGAAGGACATCGAACTGCTGCAACTTCGTAGAGACATTGCGTACGCGTCCCTTAGCGTATTTGGCGAATGCTCCGAAGAGTTATTTGATCTTATCCTACCTTCCCCCTTCCTTTTGAGAACCACACGTGCTGGTCTTCGTAACCACGGATGGACACAATACAATACACAATAGCACAATCCCGTCTCGCACCAAAAGGTTCAGCAATACCTTTTTATGCCGTACCATACAACTTTGGAACGGTCTTCCGGCACATGTGTTCCCTCCCGTCTATGTCATTGGTTCCTTCAAATGTAGTGTGAAGAAGCATCTGGTCAGACCGGCTTGACACTGACGACGGCTAGAAGACATCTATCTTCTCGTCGTCACTGTCTCTGGACTGTAATTGGGCTTTCCATTAGGTCCGTTACAATCACTTTGCCGTGCCAATATAAAAAAAAAACATCTTTAACGAACTGTGTTAAGTTTTACCACTTAGTGATTTTATAATAAAAGTGACTGAAATAACTAATTATTTCTGTAAAATTGTATTATTTAACTACTAATACTATGTACTCGTACATACTCATAGTAGTAGTTGTGTAATAATTTTGTCCAAGTCGTATAGTAGGAAAATATATGCCAACACTAAGCCCATCATTTTAAAGCCACAATATCTAAAACCTTATAAAATCATATATTATAATATATTTCTTGTTCTGTTTGATAGAGATACAATGGACAACACGACAACTCAAAAATACTGGCTGGATATTCAGCTTCGTTGGGGCGACTACGATTCACACGACGTCGAGCGATACGCGCGAGCAAAGTTCTTGGACTACACGACAGATAACATGTCCATATACCCCTCACCAACTGGACTGCTCATTGCTATCGATCTGGCTTATAACTTGCACAGGTAAGGAACATTATATAGCATATCAATGAATCCCTTATAACTGTAGAATAAGCAACACAAGTTACATACATTTTTAATACAATAGGGATTTAAATCATCAACTAAAATTATTATACTGATAATTTCTTAAGGAAATGTCATACAGTATTACATTCGCGTTCCTTGTCGCAACCGATGCTGGCGGCTAGGCTTTGTTGCCACATACACGAGGGTTGATTTATCTGGATATAATTAGAATGTCTTATTTGTGTTGATATTTTTAATAAGATGTTACGCCGTACTTTGGCATAGCTGTACGTACAGTCACGTTAATCAGTTGTCCATAATTTTAACATTTTCTTTAAACCTTACAGTGCTTACGGCAACTGGTTCCCTGGTTGCAAGCCTCTCATTCAGCAAGCCATGGCAAAGATAATGAAGGCCAATCCTGCTTTATACGTATTGCGCGAACGCATAAGAAAGGCGTTGCAGCTATATTCTTCTGAACCGACTGAGCCCTACCTATCCAGTCAGAACTACGGAGAGTTGTTCTCTAACCAGATTATTTGGTAAGCGATTTTAAAAGTTATGTATAAAATGTATCATGTGTATAATTATAGTTAGTATAGCTACTATAGCAGATAGCAAGAACATGAGGCGCCTGTTGGCGGCGACGACTGTTTGAATCCATTTGTTGAAACAAAACGGCTCACACAGTCGCCGCCAACCATTGCATTATTAAGTATTAGGCACTAGAGGACATACCTAAAGTATTTTTTTATAATTGCCTGGAATTGAAACGACATGTTTGGGTGCAATATTAATAAAGCAATGGCGTAGTACATATAATGGCATATTAAAATGTGTTGTTGCAATCTAACTCATACTAAGTTAAACACAAAGTCTTAGCCTCAAGGTAAGACCACCGATTGAGCAGTGTATAATATAAAATTGTTATGGACTGAAAATAATTAGTTCTTTATGTTAGTACTTTACCTCTTTTAAATATATTCCATTACCCTCAGGTTTGTTGACGACACCAACGTATACCGAGTGACAATCCACAAGACGTTTGAAGGCAATTTAACCACGAAGCCGATCAACGGTGCCATCTTTATCTTCAATCCGCGCACTGGACAACTGTTCTTGAAGATCATTCACACCAGCGTGTGGGCAGGACAGAAACGTCTTGGACAGGTACTAACATAAATGTGAAATAATACATATTAAATTAACCACAACAAAATAAAACTACCGATAAATATGAAGTGATGAATCGCGTAGGGGTCCTGAAACCAGAGGTGCCCTGTGCTCTGGGGACATATGTGTTCGCTGCGCTTGCTGATCGCACTGACGTAGCGACGCGTATGTCTGAATATACGCTATCTGATCATATCAAACATTCCTGCTAAAGTATGTTAGCATACTGACCAGTTTATTTTTATGCAAAGCAAAATATTATATTGAAACTTGCTAGTAAATACAGATTATATTTACTTAAATCTGTCAACTGTCATATTTTACACCAGTTATATGGCTCCATATTTATCATTTCATATGTTGTTTAGCTCGCCAAATGGAAGACTGCTGAAGAAGTAGCCGCGTTGATTCGTTCGTTGCCGGTGGAGGAACAGCCCAAACAGATTATTGTCACCAGAAAGGGAATGTTGGATCCTCTTGAGGTAAGTTTAATGAAGACTAAATAAGTTAAATCATTATCTAGAAAGAGAAAAAAGGCATGATTGTCGATAATTTATGTCTGGTTATGTTACCAAATTGCTTACTGAACGAAAGGTTTTCCTAAACTTTATTATTTGTATTACAGGTCCATTTGTTAGACTTCCCCAACATCGTGATCAAGGGGTCAGAATTACAGCTGCCCTTCCAGGCTTGTCTTAAAGTTGAGAAGTTCGGCGATCTTATCCTGAAGGCGACTGAGCCACAAATGGTGTTGTTCAATCTGTATGATGACTGGCTGAAGACTATATCATCTTACACTGTAAGTAAACAACAAAAAAAAAATGTTATATAATTGCTATCACAAAATTAATAGTATGTTTAGTGTGATATGTACCAGAACAATTAAGTTAGTTACGATATGACGTGATGAATCGCGTAGGGGTCCTGAATCCAGAGGTTCCCTGTGCTCTGGGGATATACGTGTTCGTTGCTCTTGCTGATCGCACTGACGTAGCGACGCGTATGTCTGATAGTACGCTATCTGATCATATCCAAATCCAGCTATATATTATTTATGTCAGATCATAAAGTTGATATAGATTTGGTTTATCTTGTTCTTATGTATTTCTCTGACACACTTGCATGTTGGATTGTGACTCCATAATAATGTCTCTGAAAATAGTACGTAGACGCGTCGAGATCAGCTCGGGTTAAAGTATAAATTAAAATATGTATGTAATTAGGGAGCTGCGCTTTATATACAATAAAACAATACCATTTTACACATTAATACATAATTATTATAATAAACCCTGTCCGATCCATTAAGACTGTGCCGAGCGTAAGACGCGGTTGGACTAAATGATAGAGCTCGATATTCAAATCGGCACGCGGCCGCCATAGTAAAATTGTATGAAGGATTTGAAGTGCTTTTTTGATAAATATGTATCTTTATTGTCAACCAATAACTTAAATATTTGGGAAGGACAAATTGTAATATAACTATTTATATTTCGTTTAAGCTGTAAAATAGGATAGATTTCTACTGTTATAATCTAAAAAATCACTTAATATGAGCTTACGTTTTTGCATTTTTCGTGCAAATTAGCGTAATTTTGTAGGCGAAAATAATTTTAACACGGAGTACCTAATTGTAAGCACATTCATTGTTATGATAAATTTATATTTTATATTTGTATTTAACAAAAAGAGTTGATTTTATCAACTTAACTAACCGCCTGTTTTGGCACATTTCGTTCGGCGCAGTCTTAAGGGCTTGTTTCTCTCTTAAAAAACACGCTAAGAAAAATAACAAAAAAAATCTATATCGTAAATAGTCTTCATAATATTTTTAAGTACAGTATTGATCAGCATTTTTACCCTTAAATTACTGAAATTTCGCTCAGTTTAGCAACACTCCACTAAACTTGACAAGGACGCGGAGCGTGGTACGTATACTTTTGGTGGCATTTTTTAAGGCGTAGCGCGGCGCGGCATCGGTGAACCTTTATGAACTTTAGTGATACCTAGGTATTATGATTAATAAGTTGTCTGTGTTGCCATGGGTAATCTACTAATATATTATTTTAAATAAATTAATTTTACTGGGGTAATTCTTTTGATCGATTTTTATAAAAGAATGTCACTTACGTACTCATAATAAGCTACTGTATAACACCTTTAAGGATCGGACAGGGTTTATTATACACACTGTATATAAAAATACACAATGATATATCGCCAATAAAACTTACCTTACAGGCATTCAGTCGTCTCATCCTCATCTTGCGAGCTCTCCATGTAAACACCGAGCGTACGAAAGTTCTGCTGAAGCCAGACAAGACGACGCTAACGGAGCCTCATCACATCTGGCCAACTCTGTCTGACGACGACTGGATCAAGGTTGAAGTGCAGCTCAAGGATCTCATCCTCGCTGATTATGGCAAGAAGAACAAGTGAGTGCATTTGTTAAGATATTATAATTTTCAATAGGTACATTTGTAACAGGATTTTCAGTGTAGAGTTTATACATATAACTGTTTCTTAAGGATTCTTGATAGTCTGATAAATATTGATTTATAGTCCTAACTTATTTTTAGTTTGTTGTTTTGTTTCATCAATAACATTTAATTGCAGCGTTAACGTGGCCTCTCTTACACAATCGGAAATCCGAGACATTATCCTCGGTATGGAGATATCGGCGCCGTCCGCTCAACGTCAACAGATCGCCGAGATTGAGAAGCAAAGTAAAGAGCAATCGCAACTCACCGCCACAACGACTAGAACAGTTAATAAACACGGCGACGAAATTATTACTTCGACTACGAGCAATTATGAATCACAGACATTCAGGTTAGCTTTCGTAATTTAACTGGTTTAACTAACTTTGTCGAAAAAGTCAAATCGCCCACATAATGACTTTTTCTGTAAAGAAATAGATTTTTTTAATTTTAACTTTTCCTAATAGATCAGCAGGTATATTCATATTGTGTGCTTATTTTTTTAGTTCGAAAACGGAATGGCGCGTGCGTGCTATCTCCGCTACAAACCTGCATCTCCGAACAAATCATATTTACGTGAGCTCGGACGACATCAAGGAAAGCGGCTACACTTACATCCTGCCTAAGAACTTGCTCAAGAAGTTTGTCACCATCTCTGATTTGAGAGCACAGGTTAGTCATTTTATTGTATGTATAACGCGATGTAAGTTTACTGTGATAGATAAGATTATGGGTATAAACAAATAGTGTGTGATGAGATGTAGATGAAACAACAATTGTGTTTTCTACTTCTATCTTTCACAAAGTGAGATCATCAACTGCAGATGTAGGCTGGTCACACACTGACGACCCGACCAGCTGTAGCTGTAGCTGTGATCCCACCAGTGCGAATATTTGAACAAAACGTTGCTTTGGAGTTAAAATATTACGTGTATAAAAAGTTGCTTTGATATAAGCAACCCTTAGAAATTTATTATATTTATTAAGTTTTATTTTTTATTATATAGATCGCATGTTACCTGTATGGCACATCGCCAGCGGATAACCCAATGGTCCGCGAGGTGCAGTGCGCAGTAGTACCGCCGCAGTGGGGCACTCACCAACAAGTGCACCTGCCGCGACACTTGGCCAAGCACCCCGCGCTGCAACACTTACAGCCGCTGGGCTGGATGCACACCCAACCGAATGAACTGCCACAACTGTCGCCACAGGTAAAACAACTAGTTATTGTCACTATTCAACTATACAAGTTTGCAAAGAAAATACAGTACACTGCTCATCCAATTTTTAACAGTAGGTATGGGTACTATGTGCGGCCTTAGTTTTTAGGAACAATACCCAAACCAAGATCGAAGCCAGCCTTAATGACAATAACTTTTGATTAGTATGAATGCATAGATACCATTGAACGACCTGTTCGAAAATATTAATATGGACACTCTGACAGCTAACACAATATTGAGAACTGATAGCTAAGATATTTTGACCACTTTGGATGCTTACAACAATTTGAATGCCATGTCTGCGAACATAAAATTGAATTGATGTTGTTCACATAATTTTGACTACTTAGAAAGCTCAAATCTATCTGATGCTGACTGTACCTTTTCTAAATTACTGGTATAAAAGTGTGCATAGGTGACAATTTACCATCAAACAGGTTTTTTGTTTACCTCCCTAGTATAAGGGGTAACAGATCTTCTTGATTCTTGCTAGCACTCCAGAACTAACCAATGAATTTGTTATGCAGGACATCACGACTCACGCGAAGGTAATGGCAGAGAATCCATCATGGGATGGCGAGAAAACCATCATCATTACTTGTTCCTTCACACCGGGTTCCTGTTCACTGACCGCCTACAAACTGACCCCCAGTGGTTATGAATGGGGCGCGCGCAACACGGACAGGGGCAACAACCCTAAAGGTTACCTCCCCAGCCATTACGAAAGGGTACAAATGCTGTTGTCCGATCGATTCTTGGGATACTTCATGGTGCCTTCCCAAGGCAGTTGGAATTATAATTTCATGGGTAAGTTCTAATCTAACATATTTTTGATTTTGGGTTGTTTAGTCCCCTATATTCTCTGATTTTCTTTCTGATTTAGCTCCACTATGAATAGAGACTAATATAACTTGTTTATACTGCAATACGTTCTTTCAAACACATAAGATGACTAAAGAGACTAATAATATGTAATTTACAGGTGTCCGCCACGATCCCAACATGAAATACGGTGTGCAACTGGGCAATCCCCGCGAGTTTTACCACGAGGTGCACCGACCGGCGCACTTCATGAACTTCGCGGCCATGGAAGACGCCGCCGCGCCCACACTCGCCGCAGACAGAGAAGACTTGTTCGCGTAAACGAAACTCTTATTAGGCCGAATATTTACTAGGGTTTAAATGCTACATGCGACGTGTTCTTATATACATACTTGTTTTGCGATGACATCAAACTCGGAAATTTGGTGTTATCAAAATGTCATATATGTGACACTTATTGTGCACCAACTGTTTGCTCTTAGCTCGTAAGGGTATTGTAAATAAGTAAGAATAAAGATTTAATAAATTTGCAATTGTTGTTTTATTTTATAGATGTATGAAATAGGAAGCCGTTCAACTCCAATGTCATATCACGCTAAGTTGTTGGCCTCGGTGAAGGCGGCCATAGCGACTATTTTAACAATAAAACGGACATTAACCTAGTTTCAATTTACAACTGCTCAATACGTAAATCGCTGTTACAGAATGTCCATTTCTCAATTTGTCTTTAGGCCGCAAAATGTCCATTTCTCAGAATGTCTCTTGCAAAATGTCCCTCGTTTTCAATTCCTTGGTATCAGTAAAACAAGTGAGAAACAGCAATGAATTGCCGTAATAGACCAGGGTCGATAATACTTGAAACCAAAAAAAATAATAGTAGGATGAAACATATTGGAAATGGAAGAGTATATAACAAAAATTAAAGGAAAAATAATTTACGGGCGATCTGAGGTCGGGAAGTGGGTGGGGGGGTAAGGGTAAAAACGGTTTATCTCGATTTCCGGCAAAACTAGAAGTCCTATGGAAAAAAGTTACATAGCAAAGTTGTAGGTAATAAAAAGATCTACAACTTTTGTATTTACACTTTTTTCACATAACCTCAAAATTTATGTGAAAATTCAAATAACCAAGATTTTGGGTTTTTATTTTTATCTTTTGCAAAACGATTATTTTTTTCTCGAAATTTAGTGAAAACTTACCTTTTTATGTCCCAAATACACTAAACATTTTTTTATTTAAAATATTTATTTCTGCTGCTTATTTTGACTTAATATCGAAAAAGCACCCTAATTTTCAATCGAAAATTCACCCGTCAAAATATCTGCTTTTTTTAAAAAGTCGGGGGGTTTTTTGTTATTTGAAATCTCTACTTTCTGATGGTGTAAAAAAAATATACATTACTATGGTAAATTTTCTCAGAAAATGCAAAAAAACGATAAAAGCTCGCCTTCGAAATTTGAATCAACGCGTACAATTTTGAGCTATTTATTAAAATTTACACTTTAATTACTCGAAAAACGTAAGAATGCAATCTTAGGTTTACATTGATAAACAAAAAAAATACAAAATCCATAAAACACTTAAAGATTGCAAAAAATATGCGAAAATAGTTGTTCTAAATATTAAAGATAGGATTTTAAGGGGATCCAGTTTCCGCCCACTTCCCGAACTCAGATCGCCGGTAAATTATATTTCCTTTAATTTGTGTTATATTCTCTTCCTTTTCCAATGGGTTTCATCCTACTATTATTTTTTTTCACTTTTTACCATATTCAAAGGCTTCGGCACTGGTCTATAAATCTTAGAGTTCGAAAAAATGATTTAAGTAATATATATGCAAAGGTCACGTTATACCACGTGACCTTGAGGTCAAAGGTCATAGTCAGTTCGGAGGTATATCGACTATGCTGAGTCGATGTGCGTGTGGTGTGAGGGCCACTTTGTTATTTCTCTTTAAAAATGTGCTTAGGATTTAGTGAACATTCCCAAAGAATTGTGAAAGTTGGAATCAGATTTTGTGAAAGTTAATTCAGTGAGCTATGGACTGTAAAGTTGCGCCCTCAGTTCTCACATAGAGAATTGAGGGGTATGGCTCATCTTGGCATAGCCACCATCGCAAACTGGAAATTTGTTTACGTAGTGCATTAGTCGAATTTGGTCGCAAAGTAGCAGAATTGGTCGGTCCGCCATTTAACCTTTTGACCGCCACGTCAATAACGGAAAACTGTGTTCCCTGCGCCACGCCACAAACACCTTCTTTAATACTTACAAAAAATAGTGACGGGCAGAAATACATACCTATCAATAAAACATCGATAGTAGGAATAATTTTACTTGTGCATGGTTTACGAATAAAAATAACTTATAAATTCCACTGAATGTATTTATTTACACCCATGTTTTATCCTTTTTCCCAACTTAGTAATCAATACCCAGAAAGTAGAAACTGTAGAGCGTTAGACAAGAGCAGATTTTATAATAAAAGAATAATTCAAATATATTAAATAACAAAGTCACAGCACTAATTTCGTTTGTGACGTCATCCACGGTCGTTAAAAGACGACACTGGCGTGACGAGCACTGCGCTTCCAAGCTTTGCCGCCTTTGGATTAGAGATGTACCAGTGTGAGATATTCAACGATATTATTAGCATCATATATTATGTAGGTACCTAATATAATAATTACGTGATTATTATTGTCATCGCGACTGTGGCACACAGAGTACCGTAAAGGTATTCCACTGTTAAGGATGTGCGAGAGTTGCCATAAAATTATCGATTTGCAATTATTTAGTCTTAAGTTTATTAATAAATATTTAGTTGTAAAATGTAGCAGACGAGAAATAATTTTCATTATTTAGTAGGAAGTATATCAATTTGTTTTCATAAAATATTTTATAAACCTTTTATCGTAATTGTTTTCCTTACCCATCACAAGCTGTCGGCTCTTGACGAACGTCGCGTGTATTTACACGCCAAATTGCACATTTAGCATGGTGTTCTTACATTGTGATTTTTCCATTATGGAATTTATATCGACCAATACTATCAGCGATAGGTTGAGAAACGAATTTGTACGTGATTGTACGACGCGTCGAAAAAAATAAGCTTAATTTTTCTTTTCAGAAGCACCGACTAATTCTGGCAGTTTGTGTCTAATGTCGACCAATTAACGACTAATTATTGGTGCAATCAGATTTTTGCTAGGTACCTATTGTGGTTTTCGAGATATTGAGGTGGCTATGCCAAGATGAGCGCTCATCTTGGCACAGCCACTAATACCTCCTTATATGTTTTAAACGGGAGCTCGTATAATGCTGATATTTTGTGATCAATGTCGACTAATTAACGACTAATTATTGGTATAGTTAAATCTTCGTTCTGTGATTAGTTTTGGAAATACAAAGTGTCTGTGCCAAGATGAGCGCTCTCTTTGGCACAGCCACCAATACCTCTTTGTATCTTTTAAACGGCAGACCGACCAATTCTGCTACTTTGCGACCAAATTCGACTAATTATGGACTAATTCACTACTTACGTAAACAGATTTCCAGTTTGCGATGGTGGCTGTGCCAAGATGAGCCATACCATTTTTACTACCTATATGCTACCCACTGAACGCTCATCTATTTGTAATTACATCAGGGGAAATCAGAGACGCAGACTTGTACTGCTGGTGCCGCCATTATAACGTTTTTTTTGTTTGACGAAAAATCATGTCGCACCTTAATAACAAAAGTGGCGTTATACAAAAAACGCTAATTTTGAGTAAAAACCACATCTAGATTGTTTAATAGCAAGCGCTTCTAATGCAAAGACAGACATAATATTGTCTTCTGTTTACGTGAATGTTATTCATTGAAATTAAACTACTATTACGGATTTTATCGCGTTATTTATTTGACACTTTATTACATAATTTAGAAACTGTAACACTACTATTATTATTAAACTTTTTTAAGCTAATTAAATTATTGAAACTATTTATATTTATGTTTACACTATCCCCGACATTTCAAAAAATCTTACTGTTATTCAGACAATTTCGACGCCCCACTAAATCGACATGTTTTATACCTGCTCTCTAGTCTCTACATTAGCAACCACTATCGAGAATTTTTCAAAGGAAAAGCTTGGGCGTCTCGTTCAACCGAACCTGCTCACGAAGATTCAGCCTATTATTACTTAACTAAAAAAAACAGGCGGTGGCTGCTGGACATTGATGATAAAGACTTAAAATAAATAAATATGGAAACTATAATAATGATTAAATAACAAATATAAATACATATTTATATGCATAATACATTATACTAAATATTTAATATAAATAAATATATACCATATAAATTTAATGAATAATATGATAATAACAAAGTTGAAATAGTAATTTCATTGCTTATATAAATATTACCTAAATGGAATAAGACTAGAACGTAAATACTACATACGAGTAGGTACATTCAATTTAAAATAATATAAACCAAGTAGTGCAATAATTAATTTATACAGATATTTATGTGATATATAAAAACAGCATCCTCCTCTCTTCTACATTGCCGTGCCCTACAGGGCCCATATTGTACCTACTTAGCGATGCAACGATATATCGAATATTCGATAATATCGACCCTAAAAATATCGATATTTTTATCAAAACCAAAAAATCAAAAATAAATTTATTCAAGTTAGGTTACAAGGTAACACTTATGAATGTCAAAGATTTACTGCCACGTTCAGCAATGCAAGGGTGTAGGGCTCATGAGAAGAACGGGCAAGAAACTCATGGCCACTCTTTCTATCGATATCTAACCATCATCGTTACGATATTATCATATCGATAAGAAATTGAATATCGATATCGAAATATTTGAAATAATATTTGGTAATATTTATTATTTGCTTCTTATTTACCCACTTCTACTACTAACTTGAAAGTTATGAATTATCGATAATATCGCATTGAAACTGTCGATATTATTGATTATCGATATTTACAGGCCTTCGATATAAATATCGATACTTATATCGATATTTTCGTCTCCTTGCAACCCTATAACTACTGTGATATTGTGTAATAAACATATTGTATAGGTATAGATTTGTTTACCATAGTAGGTACAGAATATGTTTTTTTATTAATATTAAAAATAACAAACGTAAACGCCGATATAAATGAAACAATATTAATGGTGAAGATCAAACCTTACGTTACGATCTCTCTGGTTTTATAAGATGTGGCTGGAAATGACCACGTTTTCACACACAAGTAAGACACAAACTAGGACAACAGACTCGTTGCTCACGAATACATAATTATTTAAGACAAAAGTCACTCGCGATTACTTTCAATCCCTGCGAGGTAAGAACGTGCGAACTACGGACTGACAGAACGCGAACTAAACTTCTTGCTACTGGTAGAACGGTTAAGCAACGATGTATTATATTACCCACAATCCACAACATAGTTGAGTTTCCATTATAACTACCCACATTTGTTTGAAAATAACTAGATATCGATAATTATTGTGTTTACTAACAAATTTCACACATTAATTAAAGAGATTAAATTATTGTAATAATATTTTTAATATTGACGCTATCAATTCCTAGCGAGTAATTAACTAGTATTTAATATTTATACATTCATGTTATGCACTTAAAAGGAAACTGCAGCTGTCTTAAAATCACATTCCGTTCATGATGAATTACATAACCAAGAAAAAAAATTGGTTGTCTGTAAAGTCGGTTTACGGACGATTGTTTAACGTGACAACGTCGTAACAAAACATTGATGAAAACGTTACAATGAGCGTAACGGGACAATGAGCGTAACCAGACAATGAGCGTAACGGGACAATGAGTCATCCTTTTTCGTTGTAACGTCAAAAAAGAAATAGGAATTTGATGAAACTTCTTCATTCTAACCCATTTAGCACTTTTTTGGTCCATATATACCGATTTTATTCGGTAGATCTACCGATTTCGCATTTGGACTTTCGAGACCACTGCTCTTGACGTCTGTCATAAACTGCCGTCTGTCATTGATGTTGCATGACGAAGTTTTCATTTTTCAAGTTTATTATTGTTCGGAGGAAACTACGTTCTGGAAAGACACTATTTTCTAAATACCAAATAAAGAAATCTTCAAAAAGAAAATGGGTGACCATGATGATTTTGAAGACAATCAATATCCGGACAACGACGAATTTGTTCCATACGTAACGGCTGGTAATTTACCGCAGAAAAATGGCGCGAAAGTTACATTGTGGGGTAAAGTGACTCGAGTAACTGCTAGCGAAGGATTTTATGTTAAATCTGTCGATGATCAGGAGGTGCTTATAAGGCTGAAGAGACCTTTAAATGAACCATTAGAAGGCTGGTATGAAATTTATGGTGTGTCACAGGGAAAAAGTGTCTTGTGCGAAGAGTATGTCCCATTCAATGATGAATTGACAAAGAAAATTGATACGGAGGGTCATAAAGCATTGGCAAAACTGCTGGCAGCGTTGGACGACCCATGGAACCTTGGTGACGATTCCTCTGATATGGCAGGAGTTGTGGCGATGGAATAAAACTATTGTAGGTTAAAACAAGTGTATTTGTTAGTCTTAATTTTGGTCTCAAACTTGTAAATCATCTTATAAATCATCTTATAAATTAATGTTCAACTTAACTAAAAATGTCAATTTAACATACCTAATTGAAAGAATTTTGTATTTTGTCTCATGGATGATTAAAATATGATTTTAACATTATTATACTTGATATGGTTATGCATTTGTTTATTAGGTAAATATTTCCATAAATATACCTAATATTTTGGGCTAAAACTGAGTACACAAACACTGTTTGCTATATTTTTTATTCCACAGGATTTGTTTTATTGCAATTTACCCATGAGACAGTATTTTGCTTTATTCCTTCATTGGCTGAAATCCACACATCCTTCTCTGGTCTGGCTTCCAGGGTTGAGCATTAGTTGAGTGATACATTTCATAGGCATATTACATGGCAAATTATAAGTATAAATATTTAAACTGTCTAAACTTAAAATATTTATATATAAATTAATCATATTTGGACATAAATACTCTTGGGGCTGTTTTATAAACTCAATAAAATGGGATACAATGTGAAGCCTACTTTTTTTAATGTTTAACAATTTTGTATCGAGATATGATTAATTTGTTTACATGTCCTTGTTCATATCGATTAGACCAATTGTTTTTGCATAGAAAGTAAACTATATGAATCTGTTGTAATTTTAAGAAGCTAATGTAATTGGCATTTTATATTAGTGAGCTTGAAATAATACAGTATTTTAAGAATAATACCCTTTTTATTGCTAACCTAAGCTTTATTACCTATCTACTGCTGCCTGAAATATGTAAAATATAATCACTACATAGTATAAAACAAAGTCGCTTTCTGCTGTCTGTCTGTCTTTATGTATGCTTAGATCTTTAAAACTACGCAACGGATTTTGATGCGGTTTTTTCTAATAGGGTGATTCAAGAGGAAGGTTTATATGTATAATACATGCATAATATAGTAGAGAAACACTGATAATTTTAGATGTTTCTAATGTGATGTAAATAAACATTTTTTTGCGCTGATATTGCAAACGCTGGCTGAACCCTATGAGATAGATCAAAATAATGTACTACAGTATTGTACACCTTAAAAAGGTCTACAAAAAAGTCCGTGATGGTATATGTCTATCTCTTAGGGATAACCCACAATAACCATTTTTTATCCTTAATTTTTTACGAGAAATAATGGCTTATTTACGAAACGATTTTAAGCAATACAGCATTAATCCTTATCCAATTGAGTACCTTAAATAGATTGTGCATTTAATATAGATCAATATGGCCATTTACAGCATGTAATTTAAGTGAATATTTTTGAAGATATTACAGATTTAAAATGCAGGGACATAGCGGTTGCGGCGCGGCGGTACCGGCTGGAGGGCCGCAGCGGCGCGTGCCTAAGAAAACATGTTTGTATTGTCTAATGACAAAAAAGCTGTGAACGTTGTATATATTCTGTAGTATATTTAGTATCAGCACTGCACCCGTGCGAAACCGGGACGGGTCGCTAGTACAATATATGGCACAATGGTTTAAATAGTTACCTCAACCACCGCTAATACACAAGTACTGATGCCAATATTTATCAATATTATGTTATAATATCCTATTGCACGAGAATTGTGACACAATTTGTCTTGTTTAAGTTGTCTATGACAGATGTTAACAAAGGGATTATCCCTGGCATTGCTATGACACACAACAAGTGTTTAAACATTATTAACATTGCTAATAAACAACGCGGCGACGTAATGGATGGCATAGTGGTGGACACTGCCTAATGTGGGTTTAATTATTGTTTGAGAGTTTGTATAGTTGGGTGACTTTACAAACATTAAAACAATAACAAATTCCTTTTGCGGTAATTAGCAATTGTATTAAAAATGAGGTAATTGGTGCATTTCCTATCAAAAAGACATGAATAATAAAAGTACAGCTGATGTCACCAAGATTTGCAGTTGATGCTGTGAAGTCATCTAAGCAGGTCAATCATAATTATACAAGCCTGCATAGTGCATTCCTGAGACCAACAGGTTTGAATGGGACAGGCTATAAGGCTATAAATAGTTAAAGAACATGATATTTTATCTCTGGAGTAATTGTAGAGATTTTGATCCCATGACATTATTGTGATGTCCGAAGTCCGTTTCCTGGGTTTTCAAAATGTTATTGGGTTTTTGTTAGGCAATTCATAGTATCACTGAGTCTGAAATGTAAACAGACATCGAGCATAATTATGTTGTCTTTATTATTTAGTGACGTGAGGTATGTTTAACACAAAAATGATAGGACTTTCATATTTTGACCAGAAATAAATTTATGATTGATTGTATTGATATTTACGTAACTAGGTACACACCACAATAAGTTTTGGCCTCTAATAGGGTATAATATCTTAAAATTATGTTTATTGTTTTACTAAAACCTAGAACATTTTCAGAAACATTGATTATACAACGTAAAAATAAAATACCTAGGTACATATTAAGTATTTTATAAGTAATCAAAGTTTTTCGCAAATCCTCAAAGACATTAAAAGTATAGCAAATCATCTAATTAGTTAAAATAAAGGATTTTATAAATAATCTCTTATATTTTTCTGATTAGAATACTTATAAGATAAAGCTAACTAAGTCGACTGCATCCAGCACTGCACCCGAGGATAAGCTCTGATCTCCAAATCCTTCTGGCGTTGCTCCAGGATCTTGAGGCGTTTCTCATGCTGTACGGCGTTGGACAGCGCCCCTTCTATGCATGTTACTGGACGGTTCCTACAAAAGGCAGTCAACATAATAAGATTAATATGACCTCTTTCATTGCTGACTACAGAGTACATTGCCAGATTTCGTGATGATTCTAAGAATTTTCTAGCATAGAAGCAATATAGATATGATAGCAGGGTTAAAGAAGTGATTCTAAATAGTCCATCTCTTATTAGATTATCAAAAAATTTTGACACTTATTTTGTGTTTTAAAAAAGCAATTAAAATTTACTCAGATATAACGCATTAAAGTTCGGGAGTGAGTTGGAGTGGGACTTGTGAGGTCACAGTTTTGTAAAATTTGTTGCGTCCTATCTTCGTTGTTATTAGTTTGAGGTAGGTACCTATAAAAGAAAACAAGTGAGAAACGGCAATGAATTGCCGTAAATCTTAGAGTTCGAAAAAATGGTTTAAGTACCTACCTAATATGCAAAGGTCACGTGATACCACGTGACCTTGAGGTCAAAGGTCATGGTCATTTTGAGGGCGTATCGACTATGCTGAGTCGAAAGGCGTTAACCCCGTTACGGTTCTTGAGTTGAAAGTTGTATAAAAGACGGACGGACAAAGCTGTTGTAAGTACTTATAAGAGATTTTTCGAACTCGAAAATACGTGTTAAAATTTTTTTGCAAATCTAAAAGATTGACTAAACATTTTTTAGTGATCGGACCTATTCTGTCCGATTTGGTCATCGAACCCACGTTCACAAACTTGTGCTTTCGGAATTGGATTTGTTGAGATGGTCACGTATTTAACAGGTTAGTTTAAGTACTTAGATAGTTCTATGTTGGGTCTATTTCAAAATCAAATTCGTGACGAGAAGAAGGCATTAAACTGACTCGGTAGCTCAGTAGCGCAGCGGTAGTCAAAGTGACTGCTGTGCATGAGGTCTCGGGTTCGATACCTGGGTCGGGCAAAGTAGGTATTATTGGATTTTGTTGGCAGGACGTTCTCAACAGCAACATGGAGTCTAGAACCGTGCTACAGGATGGGAATAAGTTTAGCCTCTCTACGTGGGACTTAAACTATTGCTGGGGCCACGTCGACGTAGTATAGGTACCCCTTCGTGAATATAAACAAACTATAATTAAACAAGAAATAAGGATATAAATATGTTATAAGTACAAAATCTTAGGAGCAATCTTCTGGACTTCCGACCGTATCCTCATGCTGAGTGGGCGGTCTTTCCCTCTGAGCGCCAGTTCCGTCAAGTATCGCTTGATGTAATGCTTCAGCTGAACATTATCTTTCATCAGCTTGCCCTTCTCAGTCTTTAGACACATAGTCTGTACTTTGGCACGATTCACTTTTAGTAAGAATTTGTTCATTTTGTTGTATTCCTTGCATTCGTTCTGGAAAAATGTATATATATATATAAAAGCCGATAATGCGCTAGTTGTCGTGTGGGATATGAAATCAAATTTAAACAAACTCGTAGTTTTTTGAGGCGAAGCTGAAGTAACGAAATATTTTCGCATAGGTACCTATATAATACCTATTACTAGTTACCTAATACTAGTAATACTCGGAGAGCACGTTAAGCCGTCGGTCCCGGCTGCCATGAACATATATGGCAGTCGTTATTGGGAAGTCAGTACCCTCTAATATCCTGACACTGGTCTAGCCTTAGGGTATCGTTAGCCTTCGGGTTGCGGAGGTCAGGTGGCAGACGCTCCGTGTAAAAACATATCCAGTCAAATCCGGTTAGACTAGAAAAAGCCGACCCCAAGTGATTTGGGAATAATAAAGGCTAAGGAGAAGACTATTTAATACTAGTAATAGGTATTACACTTATACAACATGTCACAGATATAACGCACAACCTCAAACACCCCAATTAGATTATTAAATCATAATAATAATATAATCATTAAAATGTTACTTTTATGTACTTGAATATTTTAATTTAACGAATTAGTTCTCCTTATTGGCGCGGATAGTATGGGTATATTACAATAAATCTAACATTATTACCTTTATTGCATAAAAAACCTTATTTCCTTGAATTATGATACATTTTCGTTTATTTCAGTTGTTTAATAAATGGGTGACTATAATTTAATTCGTTTTAATTATTTTAGGGATAAAAAATTACCTATATTAAAAATTACTGGAATTGATTCAGTAGGCGATTTTGAACAATCTACTTTCAGGATGTGCGTTTATTATGGTACATGTTGTATATACAACCAGAAATATTAGTAGAGGTAATCCTCTACTACTATTTATGGTTCTAAGTTATTAAATTCCATATAAGTATAATGCTGCGGTTTAGGGGTTCATCTAGGATGTTTTTTTAGAGGTCGATCTACTTATGGGACAAAAAATATGTCTGTTGTTGTTTCATTGTTTGAAAAGTAGAGACCTAAAGTTCCGTGAGGCAAGAGTTATTATATTATTTGATACAAAAGGAATAAAAACTAGACAGAATGTTTGTAGAAAATATTATTTTAGTTTTCGTAAGTGGACAGTTCCCGATAATACATTGAGCGTTTGATACCGTATCAATCGTAGGTCTATGTATAGTAGGTATACTAAACTACGTACTTACTATCATGTCGTTGTCGAGGTTCTCGAAGTCGGTGGCATCGATCTCACTGTCAATATCTTTTAATAACTCGTCCCCTTCGTGCTCATACTTGCTGCAGATTTCTGCCATTAGCAGAACTTTATCTAATTTTTCTTTCGCTGCCTCTAGACGCTGTAAATGCCAGGAAAGCAGACAAATACGGCAATACTTTACTTTATAGAAATGTGGACATTCGACTATACCTATTGATAATAACAGACTATAACAACTGTATTCGAATCATCGCATCACTACCTATACCTACTTAAGTAATGATATTTATACCAAAATTAGTAGGTAATGTTCCTAAAGAAAATCTTGAAACTTGATTTACATTTATAGCGTCCTGGCTGGCATTGACCATTACGGCCAATAGCTGACTGCTCTCGCTCCGTTCAGCCTTGGCGTCTCTCTTCATCTGCATATATTTGCGCGAAAGTTCCTCCTTGCGCTGAGCCATACGCCTTAGTTTGTCCGCCGATAAGCTGGTCGTCTTCTGCCATTCTTGTTGCAAGTTTAGTAGATTTTCCTGTAATGTAAGAATGGTGTGACTGCTGGCTTTTCATAACTAATTTGTCATCATTCGCCCGCTATCATTCTCGTACTTATGTAGGAATACTAAACAGAACTGCTTATTGTACCTATAGCAACTTTTCTCGTGTTAAAGTGCCTAATAATGATTATTTTATACAATAATAAAATACTTTATTTCGTTATCAACAAGTTATAAAACAAACGTTGTATAGGTCTTCTTTTAAGTACCTATATGAATACTTGTGTCAGAAGACCCCAAACGATTTCAATACTTGTAAGTTTAAGTAGATAGGTAGGTAGGTACTCCTTATACATACTTCTTTTATTTTATTGTGGAGCGGATCCTTGAATAATACTTACTTGTTAGGTAAAGGTCTTAGATTATAAATAACGTATTACATTGATGTATAAAAACCCTACATACACAATTCTGCCGTGATAACAATAACCACCTTAATTGACATTTTTATCGAATTTGAGTTACGGGTATATTTAGAATCGGCACGATGAGATCTATATGAATAATTTATTAAAATCTAGAAATAACATATAGAAACGGAGATAATGATAAGCATAACCGCAGCATTTGCAGCACTGATAAGAGATTCCTAAATATAAGTGCGGTAATGGCTGTTAGTGTTTTTATACTTGGTGTATTTTAAACATAATTTTAACACAGTTTCTAGTCATAATTAGTCTAAGAGCATATACCGTAGTTATGCTTAGAAGTTTTATTATGATGTCGATTAAAAGTACGAAGTATAATCTACTTCATATGGTATTTACTGTGCTTATAATTAGTAAAATACATTATAATTTTTTAGCTCATCCTAAACATAATAACACAAAAATATGACTTACGGTAGTTATACGTTGAACAATCGTCTATAAAAACAAGATTGCTTTCTAATAATAAACACAGTAGGTAAGTACAGTTCCTAAGCATTAGTAGGTACCTTATGTACGACACTTAAAGTGATAATACTTAGGTTCGCTTTAATAAGATCGAAAAATATCCTAGCGATAACACTTTTTTTGCATTTATTTAATAATAAAAACTACATAAATTTAAAAAAGGCAAACTATTTAACTGCCCATAAATTGTTCTATCGTATAAAATCGAATGATTTGTTATATGAATGTGAATAAATAATGAATAATTAGTTAATTACAACAAAAAGAAAAAAACTTTGGCCGCGTTTTTCTCGATTTAGCTATTGATGCAGATACGGTAGTTATAGTTAGAAGGGCAGAATTCCATACGAATGTAACACTTAAAACTGTCCCCAGTTGCTTATAAGTAGTTCTATTAATTATATAAACCTTCATTAATGCAAATTAATTATGGTTTATATAATTAATAGAACTACTTAACGTTGAATATACAAGGCTATTTAAAAAAAGTAATATAGTTTTATGAGCTAAGATCGCCGATAGTATAAGGAATGGATGGAGTCGAATATTGTTTTTACAAATATAAGTTAATAATTTGACGTAATTATGTAGAGTTTATAAAATGCATGTAAATGTGTGTTATAAACACATATTTGCTTTTACTTTCACCTGTAGGTATTTTACCAAGATTATGTCCTATGATGTTCAATAACATGAAACTAATGTATTGCCATTATAATTTATATATGTTAGCTAACCAGATGGTAGAAAATCTTTTATTATTTTACCAGACATAACAGTAGTAAGTATTTATTTAACAAAATAGACAAGACAAATAAAACATTTGTAAAATAGCATGTTTTTAATATATAACAGTAATAGATAATTAATACGCACGTAAATTATATTACGAGTATGTTTCATTGTGTTCATATACATGGCTGCCCGACTTTGAAATTATACGTGTTTGAACATTACGCGACTGATTGTACTTACAAATTAAAATAACATAAAACAATAAAATGAGAGAGAAAATTAAGATTTCAAACATGAAAAGATACGACATAATAAGGTTTTTAATTTCTTTGAAATAAATTGAGTTTATTGTATAATCTTCCTTTTTACGGATTTTAATTTTTTCGTATCTTTCTTTGTCATATAATGTAATCTTATCGTGATATATGTCTCGATAATAGATTTAATAGTATTATTTACATGATTGTTATTTATTAATATGCCACTTTGAAGAATATAAGCTGACTCCCAAAAACTATGATAGGTAAGTATTGTTGTTGCTGTGCTTGCTGTGCTATGACGGATATCCATTTTGCATATCGCACTCGAGGAAAGCTGAAATCCAACAAAAGTATGTAGATACATTTTATAAATATCCCACTATAAGGATACAGTAAGGATCATTTAAAAAAAATTTTAACGAATAGGTACTGTTATGGTATGTAATAAAACAAGTCTAGTAATAAATAATACCTATCTACAATCGCATTATTATTTTAAACCATGTAAAATATATTTATTTTTATAAAGCAACAGCGTCTCTATTAATATTAGAACAGAGTCAACATGTTATCCGGACTAATCAAGTGGAAGTACAATAGTACGATTAATGCCTTTAGTAAGTGTTCATTTAAATGAGCCGTGTTATATGGTCGCTCTTTGTTACGAAATATACAAAAAAATATATTTTACGTTGATTCCTTGACGCAATAATCAGTGTTATAATATAATTATTATAATAACATTATTACTTATCGAAAATATGAAACACCGTCCTTTTTTAGTGTCCTGTCAGTGTGATTTTACAATTTTTAAACGAGCACTGCGTCATGTTTACTCTCGGAGCGATCGAACGGTATTAAATTAAAAGAGCACCCAAGACCCAAATGTTCAAGTGGATGCTCATTTCGTGAGGGCGCTTTTTAAAGCTGATTGTGCATCTAGGGTTTTTATATATCAATGACGTATTACTTATATTATAATACACGTTACGCATTTATTTACTAGTTTGTATAATAGTTGTAATAACAAATTTGCAACAATGGTTTAGAATTTACTTCGTCATTTGTATTGGAATAACAATGTAGGGTTTATCATTGGCATAGTTCCGTCACCCTTCATCAAGGCTGATGTATGTCCTCAATCAAACTAGGAAATTAGAAGTACTCTTTTCGCTCTGCATCTATACTTAGCAGATGTTTCCTGATATTTTCGTATTAACAATAAATAAAATGGATTATCGCTTTCCGAAGTAAGTTTGTAACATTTTATTACTTAATTGGAGTAAAGTAGTATCTGGGTCATTTTAAGCATATCGGTTAAAGCATATTTAATTTTATACGTGGCTTACTTTATTTAAGAAACAGAAAATATTGTACCTAAATGCTATGGATACCATAGAACACAAGATAAGTAAAAGTTACGAAACATTTTAGAAAAAGGACTACAAGTACCTACTATTCCTTAATTAACTTCCACTAATGAGTATATAGTTAGATACTTATTTGGAAGCCTGTCTATATCTGTGTAATAATTACGTACACACGATGAAGTAAACAAGCATAACAATTAGGTGTTATAGATAGCTCCACAATCGACAATTTGCCCTTAGACGCCGTATGTATGATATTCCTACACAATAACGAGCATGATTATTGGTATTACCGTGGCCAGTTGTATCTGGAAATCGTTTCTGGCTATTTCTTTCTGGTAGAAGTCGTCCTTCTCCCTCAGGCTCTGGTAGTGGTTCATTATGGGATTGTGTTCCTCCAAGTACGTGTTGTATACTTCACGGAGCTTGCTCCAGTACATCTCCACCTCCATTTGCTTTGGGCGACAGAAACTTCGCATTTCTTCTTCGTGCTGTTAACAAAGGTCTTTTGATTATTAACAAAGAACGCATACGTGCATCTAACGGTCCGATGTTTTGTTGATTTATTGACCAAAATGAAGGATGAATTATTCATGTTAGTTTGATAACAATGTTTAATTGTAGGTAATGAGTAAGTTCTATTGCTAAAATATGTAAATTTGTAGGTCCCTACATAAGTTTAAAATTATGACTAGTATTTATGAGCTCGTTAAAATAGCATGCATGTAATTATGCTATATCTAATAGATAATAAGCGTTTTAAAACTCGTTATCTCCATCATATCTTCCATCCTCTATAAAATGACATAAAAATGACAAAGATAATCTAAACTGGACAGCTAGCAGTAATAAATAATCGCTAAATACATGAAATGGCCACCTAACGAGTATATCAGGGGCATAGTTGCAATTTCCGATTGGACACAGTGTTCCTGTAATTATGGGCTCGGGCAATGTTCACGCATTGCCAACTGACTGATGGACATCTGACGAGATGCGACAGCCGTGACAGTTAGCAGATCACCATTGTTTGATATGATACTGGAGTAGACAGAAATGGCCAAGCTCACAACAATATTTTTTACAGGTTACTAAATGTTACTGGAAACTAAATGCATTTTTAAAGACATCTCACAAACAATGGACACAAAGAACACACAAATTGCCATATGGCATTGGCAATAGTAGGTGGCAAGTGAACTGCCAAAAAAGTGTATAAAATACTCATCAACTAATTAGGGGAATTAACAGAACGCTAATTCTGTAATATCTAAATTCAATGTCGTAACTTTCAGGGCGACTAGCTTACATCAACAATATTCGATTTTATATTGTGTGTAAGTTAATTGATATTGGTCTGGTGGTTGATCGATTGATCTGGATGTATGGATATGATAGAGCACTTTTGGGCCCCTCGACGTTGGAATTGTTAATGACCTAAGGTGGTCGCTTAATCGCACACTGACGGAACAACAACGCTACTGAGTAGGGATAGGGTATATTACATATTAATTTAGCAAAGTAAAAGTATATACTTAGGTAATTTTAAATATTAAAAACGCACTACCTATTGTGAGGATACTTTACACTACAATCTGTAGCATAGGTGACATAAATAATGACCTCAAGTTTAAGTTCCTTTGGCAATAAGGCTCAATGAGGCCTTCAAATACCTATGGATTAAAACTGTGAATGTGGTTTCACACTAAGTATCATAATTCAAACAAGTTGCGCAAAAATGTATATCTACGTAGTATTTAATGTGTAAAATTTGTAATATTATGTAAAATTATTATTATTATATCTTATAGCTTATAATATAGTTTTGGGATATCCCGCTAATATATGATAAAGGTGTTTAAATAAATTTATAAATTATTGATATGTAGTATGTACCTAACTTTGAATGTAATTTTAAGCTAAGTATTAAGTTATTATGTACAGAATAACACATAAGTAACCTTCGTAACCGTAGTAATCCGAATACCGATATAACCCAATACTATGGATATTAACAAAAATATTACAACACTTATTTAATTGAAAAATTTACTGCATTTTTGTCACCTGTGTGTTGCGTATGTGACAGGGCAATTAGTTATATTTGGAGTACCATGCTTTGTGTGGTGGGTATTGAAGCGTAAACGCCGTTATGATATATATACGGTGCGCCGTGACCACCGTGCGGTATTATTGTACCAACAGCTATAGTGACAATGTGTCTTATCAAGTATCACGTGCTGATATTTTGCTTAATCATCCTGGAAAGCTATGTGAGTATTTTGTTAAGCAAATGCCAACTAAAGACAGGCATACCAGGGTGGAATAACACAAAAACATGTTTTTTAAATGGCCGCTCTATGAATAAATAATTCCTGTATCACGGGGGACTTTACAAACAACGGACTCAAAGAACAACCAGACTCTAAACAACTATTTGTGGATCACACAAAGTGGAATGCCTATTCTCCATAGTGTCTCAGGCCAAAGATGGACATCAAAAATTACTATAAAAATTGAGTGTTTTAAGATCTTAACAGTATTATATATCTGAAAAATGTATTCAAATTGACGCCAGTATTTTAGAAATACATATAAAAAAAATGTATTGAGGTTATTTTTCTATACGAAAATGAAATGTGTCTGGCTGTGAGATAATTCAAAAATATATCTTTTCTCAATAATCTTTAATTATGATAGGTGTGTTTGTAATATATTTTTTTCCAGTTATATTTAATAGGGTATGAAATAAAAGATATTTGTTATTTTAAACGTCTATATTCTCTTCATTGTCATATACTATTAACAAATCATCTAGAAAAGGCGCAGGATATATTAGACTCATATCTTACCCAATAGACTTACTCTTTATAACTATTTTTTGTAAATTGCAGTTTTAATCAAAGTAAATACATATCTTTTACGACAAAATCAACTGGAAAGTATTTTACTCTAGCCTCTTGTCCACTCGTGGCCTCAGATGGGCGTTCCCCTTTTTGTGCTGTGTGGGGATCGAACCCGCAACACTCGGCGCAGTGGCAGTGGCGAGGCAACCACTTAAACCACTACGCTATCCGTGCACTCAACTACTACATCTTAGGAATTGTAAATCACGTTTAACGCTTTTTGGTAGAATAATTTTATAAAAGCTTAAAAATACGAACACACTAATTAGTATTAAGTCGCTTACCGACAATCTAATCAGAAACAACGTTTCAATGTTCTCGATTATTTTCAAAATAATTGTAATATATATGACGTCATTTCAAATTGTTTAAATGCAGGCTTTGAACTGCCGATCAGACGGTGGACCTAAAGAAGCCGAACTGAAGAATATCTACAAAAAATGCTTAAAGACGCAAGATGGTAAAAACTCCAGCAGAGCTGTTGCTGACCAAGATTGGCAGGAACCTCACGGACAAAATCAAAGGAACAGCTGGGATAGAGGTAGGACAGGGAATAAAGAAAATAGAAATAGCAAAGACGATAGAACGAACGGAAGGGAAAAGGGAAGCAGAAATAGAGAAGATATGATGGGCAGAGGTGATGATCGAATGGGTAGTAGCAGTGACAGGATGGGTAGTAACAGTGATAGAACGGGTAGTAGAACTAGAATGGACAATGGGAATGATAGAAACAATATGGGACATGGCCGAGACGATAGATACGACAGAGATTATTTCAACGGCAGAGATGACTTGCCTCAAAGTGGAGAATACGGAAGTGTAAGTATTATTTTTAAAGTAACTGCTGCATTTATGTAATTATTATCCTCAACTACACTTAAAATATTTTTGTCAGGACATGTCTCAGTACAATAACTACTACTCCACTCAGTCTCCTAGAAGATACAAACGAGAAAAGCGTCCAGAAAATTCTGGTCAAAGAAGTCAGTATAATCCAAATAGCCACAAGATTACAGGATACGAAGACAGCTTCAGAAGCGATGAAAAGAACTCCAGTGAGAACAATTCTACTAAGGAGGCGGACAACAAAGCTTGCGCTCTTCATTGTTTTATGGAGAATTTGGAAATGGTAAGTAAACTCTTATTCAACAAACTTATTAAAATCTCTGACTAAATATGTGGTGTGCAATACTTTCTAACACCGAACGTGTATATGACCGAATGTGCGGCGTTATTTCTTGACTAGCGTTTTTATACTTGTGCTTACTTCGCGTTAATTCAGCCAAAGTGTTAAATACTTTGGTGACGTCATTACGATTATACTCTATTTAGAGAATGCTAATCCATACAGACAGTTAACGATTATCAAATTCCTTAATAGATGACAGATACTACAGGTTACCCAGATTGTTACTTGGTACTTTCCTTACTCATCCTACCTCGCATAACTATAGTAGTTTGCCTGCGATCGTAAGCAGATTGTGACTTATGAGTATTAACTTCACCACAAACACAAAAGAATATAGAAGATATTTAAAATGTTGTGTTTTTGTTATGTAATGTACATAATACATGTATTAGATCTATTGCTTTGAGAATAAATCTAGCAAGGATAATTAGAGTAAATTATGTAATAAAAAAGAAGAATCTTAACAGTTTCGTATCGTATTACAACTCAGATTTCGAAATAAAAGACATATTCCAGTTCATAACTAAGATAGGTATTAATTTTAGCACCTGCCCCGTTAATAATAAAAACAATTCCTAGTTAAAGCAATGAACTACACTTAAGTGTTAATTAAAACATTCCACAGTAAGTGGTTTTGATTATATCAATGAGTTATGAGGCAGCTGATAATTAAACCTTTTCTCAGACAGGGGAAGATGGTATGCCAGACAGATATTTGGTGACGCACGCTATCACTAAGGATGTGAAAAATGAGGACCTCAGAGACTTCTTGCAGGAGTCCATAGAAGAGTGTTTTCAAATTCTCGATAGTGGTATATATTCAATTTTGATTATTATGAAATACTAAAGTGACGTTTTGTGTTTTGATACGCGTTTATTGTGGGCGTTTAATAAACGCAGTGTAATGTAACCTTACGTAATTACTTACATCTCTGTCAATTACAGTGGATATAACTGACAACTCGTATTTAAATAATTTTCCTAGATTTTATTAACATTATTGGAGTGCGAAAAAAGTTATATAAATTTTTATTTCATCATGTTTTTCCGTCACAGGGGCATGCAAATATTATTTATAGGTATATAAATATTGAAAACATTTAAATAAAGAGAATTATAATATCTGGCCTGTATAGGCGGTATATTAAGTGTGCTACTGTTAGGCGCGGACCTCTTCTCAATGTGCGAAGGCCATTATCATAGTCCACCACGCTGACACAGTGCGGGTTAGCAGACTTTACATATCTTCAAGAAGTATAAAATAGAACTCTGGATATAAATTAAGTAATAAAAACAAAGCGGAGCGTTCCCGACAACAGATTATATTAATGCATTATTAGCAATATTGTATGTACATATGTATATTTATGTGTTTCAGAAAATACTGAAGACAAATGCGAATTCTCCAAGAACCTGCTGATGTGCTTGTCGGAGAAGGGCAGAGCTAATTGTGACGATTGGAAGGACAACTTGAAATTTTAACCTTAAGTTTACTTTATCATACTTTAATGAGTGCAATTATTGATCTATCGCAAAGGGTATTTAATTTTTCATTATAATAATTTATTATTATTGGAAACAAAGTATAATTTTGGTGTAATTTTAAATATAATATAAAGTCCTATTTAATTCCAATGTTTTACTTTTTAACTTAGTAAAATAATACTTTGCTCGACCAAAATACTGTTGGGGGGTATGATGAGTCATCCGCGTCCGTAGGAGAATACCCCTACAACCGTATCCCTACACGTGGCCCCTGGGTGGTGTTAATCAGGTGACAACACCGGTGGTAGGCTGTAGCCGAGGCTGGTAATCACCCACCAGTTTAAGTTGTGGTGCCAAGCGGCCTAGCCGTGTTCCGACACGTGAGGCTGGTGTAGCCATTTGGGAGGAAGGGTCGGAATAGTTGCCTACCGCCACCTGACCGGTCTGACACGGATTGTTTTTGCTGCATCGGAACATTAGTCTCGGAGGGTAGCTGGAGCCGTGGCACGGTGTACGGCTTTGGCGACCGCAGGTAGTAGGGGGCCCAAGTAACAAGCAAGCCACTTGTGAAAGGCTGCCCAGCCCACTGTCGAAAAATCTCGGGCTCACGCCATAGTGCCGGTTGGTGACCGGATAAGAGAGCCCTATGAATGAGCTCCGGGGGACACGGTTGACCCAGCGGTCTCCGGGCTAATGTACCAAAGTTGTGGCGGAGATAGCACATGGCTGAGGTTAAGCTGCGGAGGGCCTCATTTCACTACCATCCTCTTACCTAATAACTCCAATATACTATTATGGCAAGAAAGAATAAGAGACGCGTTAAACAGCGGTTGCACTCCCTCTCACTCAAAGTGCACCTCGCCATCATCCGAGGTCTGCACTCAAATCTCGTTGCAGTCCACCACCATCCGGAGCCTGAAAGACCAGCTCTCTTATTCCTCTCGGAGACGCAGATAGCATGTCCGTTGGACGTTGCGTACCTGTCATACCCAGAGTTCTCCCTGGAGCATAAATTTAAGCCCCGCGCGTGCATATGTGTGTACGTACGTGATGACATATGCTGTCGGCGTCTCCGATGCCTAGAAGATCCCAATTTTGCACCTTATGGGTACTTGTGGACACAGGACTAGAGAAGATTCTCTAGTCCTGTGTCTACAAGTCGCACAGCGGAGATCGGGAGACAACCAGGCTCACAGAGTACCTAAGTGAAGGGCGGATACCTCTCAAAAAAGGTATCCGACTGCCCAACTACTACTGGGGGATTTCAATGCCCACCACCAGGAGTGGCCTTTCCCGTACCAGTGCACTGACCATGCTGGGAGAGAAACGCGAAAGCTTGCTTTAGCGTTAAACCTCACCCAAATGGTCCAAGAAGCAACGAGGTTCTGCTAACAACTGACCCAGACCTTTACTCCGTGTCGGTGACTGCACCTTTAGGTAGTTCCGACCACTGTCTGGTGAAAACTGTATCAGTCTCCCCGCTCGTTTACAGCTCCAGTAACTCGCGGCGGGTCTGGCGATACAGGTCGGTAGACTGGGTGAAGAGGCGGTCGTTTTTTGCATCTTATCCTTGGCAGCCTATTTGCTTCTCTTCGGGTGATCCAATAACCTGCGCCGATGCTATCACCGATATGTTGCGTCAGGGAATGGAATATTTTATTCCTTTCTCTGACTTGAACACATCAAGCAAGGCTCAGCCCTGGTTTGGTGCCGAATGTGGACGCGCTAAAGCGCTGAAGCACAAAGCTTACCTTGTTTGGATTGACGCTCGAAATAGGCTAAGTTTACCAGACAAGAAGGGAGCCTTTAACATGGCTGCCAAGTCTTTTTTTTACTATGCTCTATTTTCGCAGAATCTTCGCGTCTAGTAACTGCAAACGTGATACCGCCGTGTTTACCAACTTGCAAGACTTACATGTTGAATATACACATTCGTCAGATCGAGGTCCGTAAAACGCTGCAGAATCTTGACGTGAACAAGGCCAGTGTTCCAGATGGTATCCCAGACATAGTGAAGACTTGCGCCTCTGAGTTGTCACCCGTACTGACACGTCTGTACCGCCTCTCCCTGGCAACAGGACAAGTGCCGAACTCTTGAAAGCTTGCTAATGTGCAGCCCGTGCCAAAAAGGCATTACCTTACAAAGGCAGTCGACCCTGCGAACTACAGACCCATTTCAGTTACCTCCATACTCTGTAAGAGTATGGAACGTATACTAAACAACAGACTCCTGTCATACCAAGAATTAAATAATCTACTCAGTGACCGGCAATATGGGTTTCGCCGAAACCGGTCCACTGGAGACCTTCTAGTGTATGCAAAGCATTTATGGAGCGCTAGGCTATCGAGAAAAACGGCGATTCGCGGGTCCGCAAAATATCAGCTGGAGGCTGTGGAGTCAATTGAGCGTAAGGCCAGGAGACTTATTGGCGATGACCAACTGGTCAACACGACTCCAAAGCTTGGAGCATCGTCGTAAGGTTGCCAGTCTTTCGGTTTTCTATCGGATACATTTCGGAGAGTGTGCAGAGGAACTGCATAATTTGATTCCTCCTTCCCCTTTTTACCATCGGACAACCAAACAGACCAGTGGCACAGGTGGATATACCACATTTACGCACGAAGCGTTTTGCTTCCACTTTTATAAGGCGTACCGCAAAGGAGTGGAACTCACTACCTAAGTCTGTGTTTCCCGATGAGTACAATCTGGGTGGCTTCAAGTCACGAGTGAAACGGTATCTTCTAGGCATGCGTGCTCCATCGTGGACTGCATCTTTACTTAAGATCAGATGAGATCGCGGTCAAAGGCAAGCCTAAAATTAAACATGTTTAGCTTTTTAACAGAAATATAAGAAATTAATCTGTTTCACGTACGCAATATGGGCTAATTGCGAGGTAACGTGGACAAAACACACACAACCTAGTAATAATGTTAATGACTCAAATATATACCTAACTAAATGGTTACTCCAACATTGTTGTATGTGTCCGTTGTATTTATTAACCTCTGAGTCTTCTTCGAAGAAGTTAATGAAAACACTGTGGGTGTGTGTGGCTGTCTGTTAATGACAGGCACAGCTCCGGAACCACTCGAGCAATTGACTTGTAACTTGGTGTGCAGACACCTTGGGGTCATCTCTCGGTCGAGTTTGAATATGAGCCCTGGGGGTCGAAAGACCCTCGAGATATAGGGGTCTCATATTTTAAATGGAAAAATATTGACTTGTAACTTTGTGTGCAGATACCTTGGGGTCATACCTCGGTCGAGTTTGAATATGGGCCCTGTGGGTCAAAAGATCCCCGAGATATAGGGGTCACAAGATCACATGTATTTTAAATGGCAAAATGGCTTCATTTATATGCAGAGTGGTGGTGTGCTGATTCGAGTTGGCTGCTGCTGTTTGCTGTCAAGTTTTGTCTTTTGCTGCGTTTTACAACACAACATGCCCAACAGTGGGCATGATGCCCAACAATGCACATGATGCCCAGCAGTGGACATGATGCTCAGCAGTAGGTACGATTGACTTGTAACTTGGTGTGCAGACACCTTAGGGTCATACCTCGGTCGAGTTTGAATATAGGCCCTGTGGGTCAAAAGACCCCCGAGATATAGGTGTCACAAGGTCACATAAAGACGAAGAGGTTGAATCCTGGGTTTTTACACCCATCTCGTTACTAAGTGCGGTGGGTGTTATCTAAAAGTATTCCTTACCTCAAGACGTGCATCATTTTTGGCAGTAGCTCGTTGTATTTCTTTCTCGTTCTTATCATTTTTGAAGTCTCTATCTTGTATGTAGGTAATGAGTTTAAGCTTAAACACCGCTTGATCCTGCCTATCAATGCGCAGCATTTCTTCCTTGTCCCAAGCCTCAAGGACATTATTTTTTTGGTAATCATATTCCGCTTGCAGCTTATCTAGGCGTTGAGATCCTATATCTGAAAATAAGTACCTACTTGTAAATAAATAAGTAAGTATATCTTAATAGAATATTTAAAAAGTTGTAAACTTCGTATAAAAAAGCTAAAGCTGTTATCAATAATGTGTAAGAAAATCGGTAACAAAATGTTGTCTAAAACTAATGCATGTTTGTTCTAATGCTTGTTTTATAATTCCTCGTTTTTGAGATTGCTCATTGACTTTAATAACAGTGTTTATTAACACTGTTTTTAAGTCGAAATAGTCATAGACTCAGGCTGTAACACATTGCGTACGCAAGAATGAGACAGTGCGGTGCATATTTTATAGTTTTTAAAGGCAATGAAAGTGTTTGCCATGATTGAAAAGTTCTTCAAGGAATTGCTCTTTACATAACAAATACTTACTCAAGAAATAGCTGACATTCTCGGTATGCGCCTGAAAGGCCCGGCGATGCTGTTCATCCGAGTCTTCGGTGGCCCTCATCAGTGACGTGATCAGGCGGTTTTTCCGCTCTACCAGGAAGTTGAAGCTCGTCAACATGTTCTGTGTGGAGAATCAATTTGAAAAACATAGGAATTGCATAGTGATTTTAGTGTAAGTATATCACGTTTCGTCGAAATACGGTACTTTCGTTGAGTTCAGCCACCATTTATTAAATCAATACTCTTTTGTTCTAATTGGTACAGACTAGCGATATATTGCAGCTCTTTTGTTTAGTAGACTTCATACCAATTCTTTTTAATTTTTATATCTAATAATAATTATTAAAATTATTTCTTCTAATTTTGTTATTATTAATAACAATGTATGTAACTTTTTGAAACAGGTAATCGCACGTCTCTTTTATCGTAGATACATCATTCTACCTGTTACCAGAAACTTGCTGATATTTGAGTCAATTTTATGGTTGATGCATAGCAGCTATGCTTCTTTATTATAAGATATAGGATCAAAAATCAAATGTCTGCGCTTAGTCAAGTTTAAACAAACGTGACAAATCACGACTAATTATTGATATTGATAATAATCTAAAAGACAAAATTAACGCCATTTAAAAAAAAGAAAAATATCTAATATAATAATTACTTTCATTTACATAATTACTAAAACCAAATCTAGCGTTGTGTTAATATACGTATGTAGGTATCTAGGAATGAACGAGCCACCATAAATATACCTAAAGATTTATTTATTATCACATTTATCACAATATCTGTGACAGAAAATATTCATAAATCATGTTACATTAATTTATTATAATGTACAAATATTTAACGATAGGTTTTGAATAACCGAATGTTATCATATAAAACTGTTCTTTTATTTTTTTTTATACAATTAAGGTGGCAAACAAGCATACGGTCCACCCGATGGTAAGTGGTCGCCGTAGCCTATGGACGCCTGCAACACCAGAGGCATCACTTGCGCGTTGCCGACCCTTTAGGTACTACTATAGTATTATATTATCTGTGCTTTAGGAAAGGAAGTGGGAAGGAGAAGAAGCGGATATACATATAGGAATTATTTCCATATATACTTAAATTAGCAGTTATTGTTGAGATTTTCCAGAACTGTAAATTACAAAATAAATAAATCATTACAAAAGAGACTGGTGCAAAAATTATTTCTTGCTTTGACACATTAAATTAAAGTTTTTACTTTTCGAAAATAGATGATTATATTTTATAACTCGATTTTGTATCACTTATCTAATAGAAGGATGGCTGAATCGTCACAGATGTAGCGAAGTGAGATAAAGCGTCGCGCGTCGCTCTTACGAAGACATTACCTGAATATCCACAGCCATTTGTTTGCATTTTATCTTCCGCAGTATAAACCGCCATTGCTGGTTTATTTTCGCTGTATTCAGTCGACTATATGCTTCCTCTTTGTCTAGTTTGTTCTGAAATAAGTTAAATTATATTGAACTTTATCCATTACCCGCGTTAATCGCTACTGCGCCGCCCCCGTGGGTCGCAGCCTGATGTTATATAGCCTATAGCCTTCCTCGATAAATAGGCTATCAAACACTAAAATATTTTTTTTATCGAACCAGTAGTCCCAGAGATTAGCGCGTTCAAACAAACAAACAAACAAACTCTTCAGCTTTATAATATTAGCTAGTATAGTATTATATTATTTATGATATTAGTATAGATTTGCATTCCTTACGATAGAAAATGAGTTGGTTATAGAAGGTTATATGAGTAGGTAGATTAAATTACACAATTATGTATTTAATTTTGAAGTGACTTAAACATAGGATCTTTGGACCATTCCATTAGTACTACTTCGGATTATGAGTTTATACTGCAATAACAATAAATAACCTTTTGTGCAAGTTTACCGTAGACCTGCTTAAATGTTGTTTTTATTGTTTATTGTTTATTTTTGTGGTTTGGTTGATTTCCTTTTTTTAATTAATGACACGTTAGATCAACTCAGGGTCCATTTTATAAATCAGAGGCCTCTGATTTGTATTGAGATGTACTGCATTTTATCGTTCACATGAGAATAATAGATGAAAGTATAGTGTCGGACTTGATTTCCTAGAAAATAAATGGATAGAGGAGTATTATAGAATGAATGAAAGATTTATTTATTTGCAGAAAATGGGTAGATTAAGTTCTTAGTTACATTACATATTGTTCTTGCCACATTTAGCCAATTTCGGCATGCAAATAGTACCTATGTTTTAATTTTATATATCATGCATAAAGTTTAACACATTATCGCTGTAGTCAGAAACATTAAATATTATAATTTACCGATGCTCGTAATAGAGTTTACGAGACATGTTTTACAATATTTTTAAGCTACATGCTGTACGATATTTACACTACTGAGATGTTTTCTATTAACTGTCTGTTAACTTATCATCCAAAAACTAGCACAGAGAATAATAACATTTTATATGTATCATTTCCAGTAGGTCTTTTGTTAATAGACTTATATTATGGACATAATTATTATGTATATTACGTATACTGGTCGGTAACTTTTTATAAATAATTGAGGCCTTACAGAATAATATGCTCTCATGCTTTAAGGTAGTTTTACTACTTACTATGTACAACTTGCCAATATGAGAAGACCTTTTTCTTTTTTCAAACAACTCCATATTTTGCTTTGTGAATATAGCATATTATTGGATGTATATACAAGATAATGTCAGTAAATTATGTTTTTTGAAAAACGATAGGCAAGGGATCTGTTTGTTTTAGATTAAATATTGCTCTAATGCAACATTTTTGGACTTTAAATGCAAGAGACCAACTTGTCGAGTTACCACAAAATATGACACTGTAACGTAATGTTGACGATACAAGACCATGATACGCTGTTATAACTGTAGATAGATTTAATATGTTCTTTAATTTATAAATAAATAAATAAATAAATATAGTCCATATGCAAACTGACTTAATTTATCGCAAACTAATTCTACATGCATCTTCCAGTTAATTTTATTATCAATACTGCTACACTGCTACCTAAGATCTTTGTAGTCTCAAGTACCTCTATTTTGTGTCCCATATAATGAATATATAAATAAATATATAATAATAATAAATTGAATTAATAAGTATGTCAGCCATTCTATAATAGAAGTCAAAGATTTATTAATCGCAAATTCAAGTATCGTCAAATTTCTCACTGTATAAAGTACAGAAAAATTTCGAAATTTTCAGTTGAGAATTTCGAAATTTTACCTAATGGCTAATATTGTAAGTTTACAATATTAGCCATTAGGTAATATTTGTTAAATGCTTTCATACAACAAATATACAAACGAAACATCTAATCTTTCCTCGTTATTATATTATATCTTTTAGTATAGAAAAATAAAGACGTCAGATAAACTTGCTTTGAGCACATTGATCAAGCGTATGTATAAGCAAAATTGGATTAATTTTATAAAACATTAGTGTTTACCTTAATGAACCTGGCGATGAGTTCCTGTTTCCTCCTCCGGGCTTCCTCCTCAATGTCAGCTCGATGTTGTAGATACCGAGCGCGTTCTTCGTCTGACATCTTCGCCAACTTGTTCACTTTGCCTTTCTTACCCATTTTGACGAATCCTGCAAAACAAAGTTGATACAACTTAGTTGAAACACAAAATATTTACGTAACCCACATTATTTTTTACAAACTTCATATTTGCTTATTTTTGCGTTAAACTACGGCATCTCTACTCTGTGTAATCTTTGTTGTGTAAGAGGGGGTCTCCTAACACAGACCTTATAAGGATACCTCCATCATATGATACATATAAGTAGCTACGCATGTATGAGGTCACAAAATAAAACATTTTTATAAAAGTGGTTAGGCTTTATCCTAAATGTGATTGCCAAAGGTTGTTCATTGTTCGGATTAGTATATTGTATATTTTTATACGGTTGGTAGGGATATTATCTAATATCATCGCATACCAATATGAAAATGCAAGCAAAAGAAATCTTACACATATGTTGACAGGTATGTTTTTAAGTTCCACGTAACAGGGGCCTATAGCCATCTACCGGGCATATGTCCAGACTGACAGTTTCATAATATACATCATTATATGTGTTCGGGCCAGTTAGCCTTCACACTTTACACTTTATGGTATTGGTAGAGTTGTAATGGAGTACGAAAGGAAAGAAAGCCGAAAGTTAGACACTGTATATTACTTAAGTTAGTTTAAAATTATTACAATGTAAACAACGGTGGCTTATCTTTCCTTGATAGTGTGTTGTAGATATAAGTTAATAATGTACTCGTTATTACTTGGTTAATAGCTTATTAATATAAAAGGTGTTGCGAAATACTTTATGACGCATGTTAGTATTGGACGTAGATGCTGCGTCGGCACCGTTGGTAATGTACGGTAATGAACTCGTGACCCGTACATATTGGCAACCCCAAAAGGACAAAAGAAAATATAAGTTACTATCAAGAAAAGATAAGTCAGTACAAAGCAAAGAAATATCACTTAATCAAAGTTAAATGCGACGTTGTCCATCGCCGCTGTTGTTGTTGCTGGTGACGCCTGTCGCGGCTGCTTGGATGCCCTCCGCGTAGCTTCCTCGGGATGCTGGGACGCTAATTCAATGTCCTCATGTTGGAGTTCTTCTGTCTGTTTCTTCTTTTCTTTACAGAATACCAATCGCTTTCTTAGGAGCCACGTAACGACTGCGATAACAACTATTCCTAATAACGTGTAACACACTATATTCTGGTGTAGGTCGTGTGAAGAAATCGGCTCAGGTAGGACTTCATGTTCTCTTTGTAAGAGTAATCTTCTATCGATTTCTGCCGTATCTTCTTCAGATTTGTGACGTAGTATTGCCCATGGTTCATTGAGGTAACTTAGTTTCACAATATTATTCACCATAGAGTTCAAAACAGGGATGTCAAGCTGGTAGTTCATCTTGATCTTACTATTGTATTTGTTGTGCGAATAGATGGTGAAATCTTGGAATTGTAATATAAATCCTTGCGCTAAGTTAACTATGCCAGTCGAGGTTATAGTATATGACGTCACTTCACTGTCACATATTGTACGCAAAGTACATGTTCCACAGCAAACCGCCAGCCAGCTGTTAAGTTGTTTTAGCGCGACCCACGAGTCGACGCACACCGTTTCTACAGTGACACACGGTGTACTTGTATGATGACTTAGCAGTTTCGCCTCGCAGGGAGCGTTGATATGGTTCAAATTGTATACTGGCATATTTTTGCTGTACATGTATACTCCAGACTTCAATTCCATACATTGTTTTACGTCTTCCTCGGTTAAAGATATGTAGGTGTACTGCTGAAAATTTACAGCGATGTACTGCGCTCGTATCTGTACGGTAGTTACGCTTGTGTTTTTTCTTACAGGCAGCGGATAGGCTCTGTATAGAAGGAATTCGTTGTCAGAAGTCAAGGATATGTGCACTTCGAAGAGAAAGTAGTCTGTAGTTACGCGTGCTTTCATGTAGAGCAGCTTGTAGATATCCTTAATATCTTCTCTGACGTTTTCTATCGGCAACGTTATAGACTTCGGGAGTTTACCGGAGATGGTATTCAGTTGTTCGGTCAATTCTAGCGGAGTCAGAAGGTGAACATCCACATGCCCTTTATAGACATTAGTTAGGGTATTGAAGAGCATTTCTTGCATTGACTTCAAATTTCGTAATAACAAGAATGTAGCCAAAGAAGCGGAGTTAAAGTAGCTTGTGGCCATCATGATCTCCATGGCTGATTTCACACTGACAAAGTTTTCATTGGTTTCATTCATAAATTTGTCAATCATCTGAACCTGCCAGTTAATGTTATCTTCTGTTTTCTTCAACACCTTGTTCTCTAATTCTACAATAGACGTCTGGTTCTTCATAAGCTCGAGTAAGTAGTTCTCGTTGACTTGAACAGCCGCAATATCCCTCTGGTATTTTTCTGCAAAGTTCTGGTCTAGAATACCGAAGAGTTCGTTTGCGACGTAGCCGATTCCGTTGACCAAGCCTCGCCTTTTACGCTCCGACAGATGTGTTTTCGGTGCCAACAGTATACTATTGTAGTGGCGTATCATATCCATCTCGTGTGATAGTTGCACTAGAGTCGGTTTGCAGTATCTTTCATCGGTGTTTGTACAAAACTTTGTCAAATTCATTAGATAGTTTTCTACTCGTTGTACGTTGTCCCAGTAATTACTTAAATTATAATACATAATTAAATTCCACTCATCGTGAATAAATCGCATTTTGCCGAGTGTGTCATAATATATCGGGCGCTCAGGTTCCAAACTTGTAATATGAGCTCGCACCGCCTTGTTATTGTTAGTACCACGTGCGCTTGTTATCAATATAAACATTGTAATAAGTGTTGTAAACAATGTTGAGAAGCATTTCTTTCCGGTAGTTTTTTCCTTTGATATCCGTTGTTTGTCGGAGGTTGGCGGGTCCGGTTTGTTAGCCATGGGTTCAGTATTTGTTTCTCTTTCAGGTTCCAAAAGGGGTAGTGGTGATAATTTTATTATAGGTCGTTTAATGATACCAGCTTGTGTCTTTATAGTGGTAACTCGTACAAGACCGTCAGAACCAGGATGGTCATCCAGGATGCGTCTCAAGGCCCATTTTCCTGGTGGCAAATTGTTGTCTTTAACCAACACCACGTCACCCACTTTGACGTTCTTTGTTTGTTTGTTCCATTTGCTACGTCGTTGTAATTGTAATAAATATTCATTAGACCAGGATTTCCAAAATTGTTGCAACATATTTTCAGTAAGCTGCCATCGACGGCGTATGTCTATCGTTCTAATGTCACTGTAATCAGAAAGTGGTAGCGACATCACAGGGCTGCCAGTAAGGAAGTGTCCCGGGGTTAAACAATTGTAGAATTCTTCTGGGTCTTCTGTCACGGGACACAATGGTCTAGAATTCATACAAGCCTCAATATTTGTAAGCAGCGTGGCAAACTCTTCGTAAGTAAGTTTTTGCTCTCCCAATACGCGACGCATGTGGTACTTCATGGATTTGACAGCAGCTTCCCATAATCCACCCGCGCTTGGCCACGCAGGGGCGTTAAAATGCCACTCTACTTCCAGCTTCCCAATTTCAGTAAAGAACTCTGGCGACAGGGCTTGTTGGAAGTATTCGTACTCATTTCGCAGCATCTTCGCAGCTCCAATGAAGTTTGTGCCACAGTCAGAGTAGATGTGTTTGGGTGTGCCGCGTCGCGCACACATCCGTTGGAAAGCGGCGAGGAAGTTTTCAGTGCTCAGATCTGACACGAGCTCGATATGCACAGCCTTTGTTGCCATACATACGAATATTGCTATGTACCCCTTTGAAGTTTTTACCCCTCTTCCCTTGTTAACCTTGACCTGTACGTGACCGGTAAAGTCAACTCCGGTATGTGTAAAGGGTCGAGATGGTGTAGTCCTTTGGTAAGGCAGGTCACCCATGAGTTGGTAATTTGCTGTAGGCTTATGACGATGGCACTGGATACAATGGCGTAATCGCGCCTTGACTGCTCTGTTACCGCCGACTATCCAGTAACGCTGCCTAATGTAGGCTAAAGTTAGTCGCGCGCCTCCATGCAGCATTGTAGAGTGCGCTTGCTGAATAAGTAACTGTGTAAATCGCCCTCCTTTTGGCAGAATAACAGGATTTTTCATACTGTATGACAAGTTTGAGTTATTGAGTCGTCCGCCAACTCGAATAATTCCAACTTTGTCCAAAAAAGGGTTGAGTTTGTAGATGGAGCTTCTTTTTGGCACTGGTTCCTTTCTCATTAGTAGATTGTATTCGGCTTGCAATTCAGTTTGTTGTACGCGTTTTATTATAATGTCCTTAGCCGTGGTCAGTTCGCTAGTAGTTAGGTATGTGGCATCTAATTTCTTGCCGATGCGTGCATTTGTACCGAAGCGCAACGCCCAGGCGACGACTCGTGTTACCCGGTGCAATGAACTACATTTATGTAATAATTCCATAATTATGTGTTCATCGTGATTTGTAGCTAGGGTTGTCACCGGTTGAAGTTTGATTCCAACGTTGGTTGTAAACAAACACACTGGAATTTTTTGAACTTCTTGTTTTTCTAACGTTTGTAAAAAATCAGGACCATTCCACCATAGATTAAAGTTACGTAGTTTTGTAGGATACAACCCTCGGGAAGCGCAATCTGCTGGGTTTTGATCAGATTTCACGTAGGCCCAGTTTTCAGGAACGATGCTTCGTTTTATCTTAGTGACTCTGTTTGCTACATATTTATCCCATCTGGATACGTCTCCTTGTAGCCACGCGAGTACCACTTGAGAGTCACACCACGCTTGTGTCGTTATTTCGTGGCTTGCATATGCTTTTTTTATTTTCTCTATCAGTTGTGCGAGTAGTAGCGCACCGCAAAGTTCCAATCTCGGCAGTGTAGTTTTTTGGGCTAACGGGGCAACCCTAGTCTTAGCGGCTAGCAAAGTTATAGTTGGCGTCCTATGTTCGTTTATAACACGACTATATACTACACACGCGTAAGCTTTCTCGCTCGAATCACAGAAACCCAGGAGCTGTATGTTTTGCTGCGTTCCTGCAAGCCACCGTTTGAGTTTGATGTTATTCACCTCAGGGAGATCACTTCGCAGTTTGAACCACTCTTCTTGTATATCGCTGGACAGAGCTTCGTCCCATCCGACTTTGCTAGTCCAAACCTTTTGGAATAGCAGTTTTGCTGCTACAGTCACGGGTGACAGCCATCCAAGCGGGTCGTATAGCTTTGATATATGAGACAAAAGGTTTCTCTTAGTTAGTTGTTTGTTTTTATATTAAAAAATCCAGTTGAAGGTAAATGTGTCAGTGCTTGGGTTCCATCCGAGACCGAGTGTCTTCCTAGACTCCTCATGCTTGAAATTAAAGCTGTTTTTGTTTGAAATTTGATCTACAGACAAGTCCGCTAGTAACGCAGGGTGATTGGCCGACCACTTGCGTAGATTCATACCGCCGCCTCTTAGTAAGTTTATCAGCGACGCTTGAAGTTGTTTAGCTTCAGGAATAGAGTTATGGCCGCTGATAAGGTCATCTACGTACATATCTTTCTGTAGCACATCAGCTGCTTCCGGGTACATACTATTGTCATCTATGGCTAGTTGCTTCAGAGTTCTCATAGCAAGCCATGGAGCACATTTCATCCCATAGGTTACGGTACAAAGTTTGAATTCCCGTAGCCTTTCGTTCGGTGAGTCACGCCATATTATTCTTTGCAGATTCTGTTGTTTTTCGGCGAGCCCAATACAGCGGTACATTTTCTCTATATCCGCGGTGTAGGCATATCTGTACGTTCTCCATTTCAGAATTAGGGTTTGGATATCTTTTTGTAGATTAGGACCCTTTTCTTGCAGTTGATTGAGACTGTAACCACTCGTTGTTTTTTGTGAGGCGTTGAAGACAACTCTCAGTTTTGTTGTTGCGGCGTGTTCACGCAGTACGCCGTGATGGGGTAGGTAGAAGTGCGGATGTCTGCTTGATGCGCGAGCCACCGGTTTCATGTGGTGTAATTCTATATACTCCTTTATGAAACTTCGGTACATATCTGCAAGTTTATTGTTTTTCTCGAGTCGTTTTTCAAGCTGTAGGAATTGTGAGACAGCAATAGATCTCGACTGTCCCATCTTTTGTTCATAATTAGGACTGAGAGGCATCTTCACGATATAACGTCCTTCGGACGCTCTTTTTACTGTCTTGACATAGTACTCTTCGCACTGGTCGTCCTTGTGGATGTCCTGAGTATCCTGAATGATATCTTCGTTCTCCCAGAACTTAGTCATCTCACTCATGTCAAATAACGTCACGTGACAATTGAATGTTGGTAGTTTGCCACAAAGAATCCATCCTAGGTGTGTTTGTTGCGCAATGGGGGATTGCTGTTCACCTTTCAGAACCCCGTCCATTATGATGTCAGCATACAAGTCCGCCCCAAGCAAGATGTCTATAGGACGTGACACATTATAATCAGCATCAGCTAGCTTTAAGTTTTCCAGATGTGGCCAGTTGGTTTTCTCAAACGTAGCACTGGGTAAGTTGTTGGTTAGTTTGTTCAAAATCAACGCTTCAGTTCTGAATATAAAATTGGAGTGTAAGGATTGGCACGTCAGTTGGATTCTTCCTTTACAGTTGCCGGACAGTTCGCCTATTCCTGATATAGTAGCATTCATTTTCTTCCTAGGTAATCTCAATAACTGCGCAGCATTTTCTGTGATTAGGTTAACTTGCGAGCCTTGATCTAGTAACGCTCTAAGTGTAATGAAAGTACCATTACGAGTTTGTAGTTTTAGTTGAACCGTTGTTAAGAGGACCTCCATATCCTTTGTTGACAAATGGTGATTCGATTGACTTGATGTTGATGGTCGCACACTTGATTTATTAGGTTCGTATTTAGTTGTAGTTTTCTTTTCAGAATTGTGCAATAATGAATGGTGATTCATATTGCATTCCTTGCATGTTTTGTTAGATATGCATTCTTTGTCGCCGTGGCTGTATAAACAGTTTTTGCATAGTTGTAATTTCTTGACTGTGTTGTTTCGTTGCCATACGTCTAATGCAATGAACTTTGGACATTGCATCAACACGTGACTTCCATCGCAGAAAGGGCATTGTCCGTAAGTGGCATGATATGTCTTTACAGGTGATTTGTTATAGTTGTAAGTTAATTTCTTCGTCAAGTTTTCCTTGTTACTGGACTTGCAGAAAGCTGTCCGTTGCTGGACATCAAAGTCTTTCTTGGGACGTCTCATTGTCTCATATGCCAAAAACTTGCTTTCTAGAAAGAATAAGAAATCACTCAAGGCTGGCACTTCTCTAGGATCTTGAAGGTCTTTCACGTAATCGTTATACGTAGTGTTGTCTAGTTTTTGCGACATTAGGAAAACGATCATTGGACCCCATGTAGACACATCCATACCGATGTTAGACAATCCACTTAAGCATTCATTTATGACGTCATGCATTTTCTTTAGGTTATAGGCGTCAACTTGCTGAATAGTCGGCAGGTGTACCATAGTACGCATATAAGATAGAAATTGCTGGCGCCGATTGTCATAGCGTTGGCTCAGTATATCCCAGCAAGAGTCATAGTTGTTAGCGCTAATGGGCAGATGTTGAACCAATCTTTTGGCTTCCCCTTTTAGCTTGGTTTTAAGGTGCTGCATTTTCTGAGCCTTGTTTATAGTCGGGTTATTGTGGACGGCCTCTGTAAAAAGATCTTTGAAGGAAATCCAGTGATTATAATTTCCTGAGAACTCGGGTATTTCAATCCTCGGGGCAGACTTCTGGTAATGCGCCATTGACCATATCTTGCTGTTTAGTTGCTTACGCATTTCATCGTATTTATTTTCAATGTCAATAAACATGATGTAGTAGTTTTCCTGAGAACCTCTAAGTAAGCTATCAAGCTCCCAGTGCAGCTTTTCAATACTCTCCCATTTCGATTTCAGGATGCTGAGATTGTCTTCTAGCTCCCATTTCTCGTTGGTAGTTGAAATACAGATTTTAGACATTGCGCGATCTATGGCCTTAAAATTACGCTCCTGTTTGCTCAGTAAAAGTTTCACATTCGTGTCTACTTCGTCGTCCAATGGGTCCGCCAAATCAAACTTGACAGAATCTTGTTCTTCAGTAAGTTGTTTTAATAAGTCCATGATATTACGTTTAGTTGATTCATACATGGCTTTAGTTTTACTGTAGATGTCTTCTGTAAAGTAGTTGATGTCTTTGTTTTCGATTTCCACAAGAAGAGTCGAATGTTGGTTTTCGAAGTCCGCCCATAGTAAATCGAGGGATGTAATCCGCTTGTTCAGGTATTCTTGAGTTTTTCTGGACGCGCTGTCCTTCTTGTAGTTAGCACACAAGGATTTGATGTTTTCAAAGCAAGCTTGCTGTTTCTGCATCCTGCTTATGTTGCACGATTACTCACAGTTATAGTTAAGTTGATGTTGTTCTGAGACTACTCCCAGTAGTACTCGACGATAGTTCTTGAGTTTGCTGATTCTTCCCAATCCTTCTTGACGTTCGTAAAAGAGTTGTTATATTCACGTACGCCGGGCCGGAATGGACACTAGGTATATTTAGTGCGCCTGCACCTTAGTTACGATATTAATGCACCTTCTCAATTCACTGGTGAAACCCGCTTGTGGGAGGCCAGCAAACCGATTGCTATCGTAACCGAGATACAAACACAAAAAAAATACCTCGCTTTCTCGAAGGACCATTAAATGTTCGGGCCAGTTAGCCTTCACACTTTACACTTTATGGTATTGGTAGAGTTGTAATGGAGTACGAAAGGAAAGAAAGCCGAAAGTTAGACACTGTATATTACTTAAGTTAGTTTAAAATTATTACAATGTAAACAACGGTGGCTTATCTTTCCTTGATAGTGTGTTGTAGATATAAGTTAATAATGTACTCGTTATTACTTGGTTAATAGCTTATTAATATAAAAGGTGTTGCGAAATACTTTATGACGCATGTTAGTATTGGACGTAGATGCTGCGTCGGCACCGTTGGTAATGTACGGTAATGAACTCGTGACCCGTACAATATGTCCACACTGAGAGTTTCATAATACACATAATTATAATAAAATCTTTACAACACTTGGCTGATCCGGAAATCGAAACTGAACCACGAAATGAGACGCAAACATAAGTGCAATCTTTGCCACTGAACCAATAGTACTGTTTCGTATATTCGGCAAAACAGATTTATGACTTACATAAATTTCTGTCTTTTATGAGAATCAGCTTTCGCAATATTGTCAATGTCTCTGCTATTACATATACCTACTGGATTTCCTTTTGGTTTTTAATTCTTAGTACATTCATATAATTTTACCGACGGCGACGTTATTTGTTAGAAAAGCCAGCAGTAGCATGCAAGCTGCTATCAAGATTTATGACGATGCACTTAGAAAATCTAGATGATATATTTTTTACAAAGGCCAGAACTGACTTGCCAACCTTAAAACTAAGATTAACGCTTACCTATTACCACATAATGCACATTAGTACTACGCTATTGCTACACAACAAGAGAGGAATATTTTAAAATAAACATGTAAATATTGTTTAAACTTACCTTGAAGTTATAAAGTAGAATAAAAAACCTTATGAATTGTTAGTGACAACTTATACGAATACTAGATAATGTATATTATCGATTAAACTATTAGTTGCTAGTTATAGTTTCGCGGCAACCAACTGATTAGTATTGATAAATTATCGTGTTGTCGTCGTAACGTAGCGAGGTGCGAGGGTGCTTGTCGCTCTGTTTTATTACGTTTCTTACTTTCGCTTTAAACCGATACTGCGACTGCGCGACAATTGAGTTATGTATTATCTACCATTCTGTTGATTGATATGACAATTCTTAAATAAGTAGAGATAAATTATTATGCCGTGTTATCTCTTGTGTATTTACCTTCTTTAATTTGGCAATTAGTTAGAATTTATGTCCGTGTCAATGTGGGTTTACAAAAAAAAACATTTATAATAAATATAGAATCTATTTAATTAGAAGGCATATATAGGTATATATAGATTCAAAATTGTAGCGGTTGCTGACGCTACAAATTTATATGCAAGGCGCACTATTGTGTGTGCGCAGCGCAGCAGTCGTCTCCCCACACTCGCTCAGTTAGGTCGCGTAATTATGTAGTTTATTTTTGTATATCTATTATAAGTTTCTGGTACCAGTAAAGAAAGTATATATCAATGTGACCATAATTAATTTCTTACACTTCACACATTATATCAACCCTACAAAATGATTGACTGTTCTAGTATATTTATCCCAGTTGGTACGGTTAATCAGAGGTGCAGCTTACAACACTATGTTGTAGGAGTCGGCAAGCCTATCGCTGTGTAGCGGCCACGTTTTCAGACGTGCTGCTATTGCTATTGAGACAGAAAAACGCAATATTACTTTACCCGACTTAGAAATTGATTGCCCGATTAACACATATCGACCGTAGTGAGCTTTCCTGACAGCGGGGACTATAATTTACATGCCGATGAAGGCACGAGCCATTCAGGTACTAGTGTTGCTGTCATAAAACTTATAACAATTACGTTACTCGACGCGGATGTTGAACAAGCAACCTTAAGCCGATATTAGCGTTAGATACAGTGACGAAAGTGTGAGTGCTTTCAATTTTGTCACTGGAGCTTACTGGACCAACGTGATATTTTTTACATAGCAAACTAGAAAACACTTAATATTTGTATTTATTAAAATATGGAAAATGTACAAAATATATTTTCTTTATTTAATAAAAGACAACTCCCGTCCTAGAAATAATTCCAGCGGTGCAAGGGTATTTAAACAAACGACACAAAGAAGACTCAGGGTCGGAACAACAATTTGTGGATCACACAAATGCTTGTCCCGTGTAGCGATCGAACCCACCACACTCGGCACCACACTCGGCACCACACTCGGCACCACACTCGGCACCACACTCGGGGCACAAGTAGTGGCGAGGTTACCACTTCAACTACTATGTAGCCACCTATGTAGTCCAAATTATGCCATGATAGTAATTTTATTTTATAATAGTCGGCAAGCCAATATTGAGTTAGATATACCTAAGTATAATATAATTATAAAACAAATAAAACTTAATGGACGCACCCGGGTTGTTATTAATTATAGGTATGAAAGGCAATAAAACACACATACCTACTTCTTAAATAGGTATTTTTTTTAAATCTACTCTCCCTAATCTCTTTTTCTTTTTAGCGTTTGCTACTTCGAATAACCTGTAACGGCATATCCTAAGATATTCTATGGATCAAGTGTTCTTTAAACAGTTCAGTAGTTTAGGCCTACTGAGGAACTAATAAACAAACTCTCGTTTGTGTAGTCTGGCAATGAGGTGCACCTAGTGTTAGACAAACTCATCGGTTTTGATAAACAACATATTATAATTATTATATCCACTTAGCAACTGTTGGCATGACAACCGTAATCTATGTATTTATGATACAAGCTTGAAACCGTGCAGTGCAATAATATATAATATATCGTAATAATAGTATACATCTATCGTGCATATTCACGCTTATATAGTATCTACACAGTGTTCTGGACAAATCGGAGTTAACTCGAAGAAAGCATTTACAAATCTAGTATATTTTTCTTATTGTGTGTTTTATGATAATTTGTAAAAAATGGATGACTCATCTAATACAACTTCTCCATCAACTTACTCGTCCAGTTCAAAGACTGGGAGTACCAGCAAATCTAATACCAGTAGTACTGGAAAAGAGAAAGATATGGATCTTACTAAAGATAATGGTAAGTGGAAAGTACTCATCATTCAAACTCCATTAGGTACTATATACGTTATACCTTCTTCTTATAGGCTATCCAACGTAAGTGCTTAACATATTCATTTAGATACAATAGCAAAGACATTCACTAAATTATGAATGAAACAAACTCGATATAAGCTAAGCGTTACCTTAATTAGGTACTAGCTGTCCCGCGCAACGTCGTCTGCTATATAGGCAAATTTTCTCCGTTTTCGCAACATTTTTCATTGCTGCTCCGCTCCTATTGGCCGTAGCGTAATATTATATAGCCTATAGCCTTCCGCGATAAATGGGATACCCAACACTAAAACAAATTTTCAATTCGAACTATTAGTTCCTGATATTAGCGCGTTCAACCAAACAAACAAACAAACAAACTCTTCAGCTTTATAATATTAGTATAGATTATTTAAACAGATAGTGCTGTGCGTTTGCTAGGTTCCGATGATATGGTTGAATTCCGAGAATACTTAAGAGGAAACACTAAGGACGAGAGAATTGAAAAATAGATATTTGTAAAATCTGCGCGACGCAGTGCCATGTATAGTATAATGAGCGCCAAGAGACAACTGCAGCTTGGACCGAAAATACCTATTAAAAGTACACAAAATCAACGTTTCGTAGTCCCCTGATTCCTTCTCCAAAACTTGACCGATTTAACTACTTTTTCATTAAAAATTAAAGAAAGACTTTGGCCGTGTTCCTATGTTTTCCTTTTTTTATATAATAAAGTCAAATTTGTTTTCTGGATGTTTGAACACAGCGGTAAATCTAGTCAATTTTTGAGGTTTTAGAAGGCTCATGTCTCTTTTAATAATTAATTAATTAATGAAAAATAGGAAAACTTAGGGGCATGCCAATAGAGCCCATACATTTTTTGGAAAAAATTATTGCTCTACTAGCATTATCCAGGGCAGAAACAGGGGACTACTTTTGTATGGAAAAACGGCCCTTATGTTTCCTCTTAACAGTAACCATGTTCATGTTCTTTTCAGCGGCATCTCCAATTGATTTGGAATGCCACATCCAATGCGAGCGTATTACGAAAATACTTGACGAAGCCATCTATAAATGCAAGCTTGCGATCTGTCTGCCCGATCTCGTGGCGGAGTATAAGATTCTAAGTTCAGTGCTCTCTGTTGAGCATATGGATGATTTGGTTTTCATTTTCGACCAATATGACAATCCATTGTTCTCTGCGAGCGTGCTGAACATGGCCACTATGGACGATTTGAAGGCTGTAAGTTTAATAATATCCACATAAAATTAGACTTATTTAAACAAATAGCAAATCTTGATACTAAATACTTTAATTGAGTAGTTGCACACATAGTTAATGTCGTAAAGAATATCTCACGTACTGTGTACGCAACTAAAGTAAATTGATTCATTGTTGTTCCGGCGTCATCCAATGACGTTTCATCCTACACTTTTTTTTACTCAACCTATTTACGTTCGTTGCTCAACCGACAGCAATTATTTCATTTTCAATTCTTTAATCATTGTGTAAGTATTCCTAGCTCAACCGATTACGAAATTACCTAAAAGCCCTAAGGTTTGGGTTGACGATGTGAACAAAATACCAATATTATAAAGAGGAAAAATTTGCTCAACCGATTTATTAAAATATTTTCTTCATTAGTAAGCTTTATTTTCACCGAGTACCTCACATAGGCTATATTATTTTTAAAGAAAGTATTGTTACTCACCTAGTTCTACGAAGCCAAAGATTGTTTTGCTATCCATACTATTTTCGGTAAATACCTACTTGTCACGGGTAGAGTAAGGAAAGCATTTCGGTTGAATAAAGAAACTTTAATAGAATAATGTAATCGGACCAGTTAGGCATTCTAGTTTAGGATGAGTAAAGAAAGAGGATAAGACGTCATAGGATGAATACGGAACAACTACATTCATTATGATGATATAATTATGTATTTATAGACTTAGAACAGACGAATACTAACCTAATTTAATTAATGTGAATGTAAAATTTGTTTGTTACGGTTTCACGCTTAACTATTCGAGCGATCGTCATGAAATTTCGTATAGGTACACGTTGTCAGGGATGCAAAAAAGGACAGGGTACCTTTCACCCAGGCAAAAGTACTGTTTCCGAGGAGTAGTTTATTGATAAAATCTAGATTAAATCGGGTGAAGCCTTAGGTCTAAATAATATTAATAAATCGCGAGAAGATGACACGAAGCACGCGACACATTCTATTATACGATCCCCATACCGATCGTCTGACTAGTGAGTTTACTGTGATATAAAGCGCTCATTACCATAAGTAATGATGACATACTCAAGTTCAATGAAATAACGCCAACTACTCTTAGTAGTTGGCGTTTTTAATTGACGAGATTGTTACCGAGTTGATCTAAGAGAGTGGAGAGTTTATAGGCTCTTGGACAAGACACAATTAACCCGCAAATTAATATATTTAAGCAGTACCTACCTCGAAGATTCATAGCGTATGCACGCTTGATTTTGGAACAAACAAATACTATTGCTTTGCGCATAACGAACAAATTCATATATTTAAAAGATTTGATCAACGAAATATTTATTTTCAGGGAGACTTGTCTTTAAAGAATCGGTTGAACCCTGAGCTGGGACACCTTATGTACATTATGAACAGTTACCCACCACTTAAACCGACAGTTGAACGAATGATTGAAAAGGTAAGATTAGTGTATAGCGTAATATTATAGTACCAAATCTTTTTATAGTCTCCGATTTCCAAAAATCTATGGATTAATGATTTTTGACCAAACTAATGAGGGTTTTCTGAAATGTTCTACGTGAGATGGCAGCACTGTACCATCAGGTCCAACCACCTGTCAAAATACATACACGATTCGTATTTTTCGATAATTTTTTTGGTTTATTTATTCTTAAAAACGTTACAAAAGGAATATTGTTTTCTAAAATGCCAGTGTTGTGCAGTGCCTATGTATGCAAATAAAACAGGAGGGCATAAGTTCCCTACAGGAGGTAAAAGCCGATTTAAACAGTGGCTTATATAATTCAAGAAAATTCGTATTTATATTAATAATGTCAAAATGGGGTAATACTGTTTTTGAATCCACACTTTTGTATAACTTGGCCATTCTATCATATATCAATCTTACTTGAGAGGCTCGGATTATCATTTTTATTTGATTTGAAGTTGTTTCTGTCATAGTCATTTAGTCTGGAATATATTATAATATACATTAATCAACAACAACTCACTAAAACACAAATAACCTCAATTTAGTAGTTAAAAAACCAATCAAATTGTGGAAACAAATACTAGTAGATTATGTTACCTTTCAATGAGCTTTTCCTTAGTACCAGTGACTTTTGCGCCTCTGTTTTTGAGCTCAATCTTCAGTTCGGCAACCTTTATATTATTCTACAACATACACACAACACCATCTAGCCCAAACTAAGCAGAGCTTGTACTATGGGTAGGTACTAGACAATGGATAAATATACATATATACTTTTTTTTGTAAATACGTACATATTCTACATAAAAACACCCAGACCAAGAAAACATCAATCATGCACACAAATGTTTGACTTGTGCGGGAATTGAACCCGGACTTCAGGCGTGGCAGTCAGTTACACTAACCACTACGCCATGCGCCATCCAGGCCGTCAAAAGCCTTTCTCTGACCGTAATCCATAATAAAATCAATAACACTTCCAAATACGTAGAATTTCACTAAAAAATTATACGTTCGGTAGGAGTCTGTGCTATCTGACAGCTGTTTAGACCTGACGCATACAAAGCGCCGTCTGGTGGCAGAAAAAGTATCGAAAACCCTCATTAAGAGATTTCTGAATTGGTTTGTTTATGAAAGAAAATAACAGCATAATATATACATACGTTTATATTGAACAAATGCATCTTTTGTTGGCTCTCAGAAGACTATTGTCATAAGGAATGATGAAATCTATAAACACTGTTGTAATCTAATCCAGCTATCACTATAATGGCAGGTTTTCAAAAGCTGATTCTGGCACATAGCCTTATAAAGGTACCTTTAAGTTCCCAAACAAAGTTATGTTATTGATTTTTTATTAAGGCAAGTATAAATAATAATATGTTGTTATGACCTATTAGGCAATAAAATTGAACTATTGTTAGGATCGTCTGCTTGGTATGAATCCATTTTAGTAAAAAGCAATATAAATGGAATGGGGCTCAAAAAAGTATTGTTTGTGTAATTATTAATTTTAACAAACAATTGTTTTTAATATCAGAGATCTTATTTTATCGATTTAACGATGTTTCATATCAAAATACAACGTATAATATGCATAATTCTTAGGTATCGATAATATTTGGCACTTTTTGCTTTAAAATAGAGACAATAAAAATTTTAAAGTACCTAATTATAAGTATTTTCAACTTTCAGAAGCGGATAGAAAAGGAAGAAGTAAGTAAAGTAACACTAATTTGTTTTAAAAAGTAAGTACTGTTCTAGAAGTTACTTAAGCTACATATCGAGTAATTTTATCATTTTCGTACTCAGATCTCATAGATATTATAAAATTAGGGAAACAATATTTGTAATAGAAACGTTGACTAATGCTGTTTTTATTATCTGTTAAGTCAAAGACCCCGAATTCCGGTCTAGACTTCTTGGCCGAGATGGAAGAGTTTCGTGAGATAATGGTAAATCAGATGGAGACAACGGCAGCTGAGGAACTAACAGCTAAGATCACCACTATGAAACTCGAAGCTTCTAACGAAAAGCTTATATCGAATATTAAAGGTTTTGTGGAAAAGATTTATTATAAATATTTAATACATATAAATACTTACTCAATGGTTATATCTATGGCTTATATGTGAAGAAGGACGTCGTAAGACAACCTAGTGGCCTAAAATCTTTTATTGAACTAATCTCGTCTAGAACAAAACATATTGTATTATTTAGACAATAGGTTAAGATTTCAAATATTGTTTATTTTTCTAAATTATTTATTTCTTGTAGTTTCTGTTATAGAATACGTGAAACTGATACATAAATAATTATTTTAATCTATCTATTTATTTTAAGAATACTCAACCACTTTGAAAGAAGAGAATGCCCGATTTGAGGAGACGATAGCTCTGAAGTCTGAAATTATAACCAAATTGGAACATGAGCTATCTATGCTCAACTATGACGCTACGGTTAAGCTTAAGAAGAAAATGTAAGCCTATATAGACACAATATTAAACCATTATTCAAATTAGTAAGTAGTAAATTAAATTGGTTAGAACGAATGTTATTTTTTTAGTCTGGATTCAGAACGACAGATGGTGCTCGCTACTCGGGCTCATATAGTCAAGAACGAGATGTTAAAAGAGGAAGAAATAGAATCCAGGGAAGCTTATGAACAGTTGTTGAAAGAGCATTTGATTGACGAGAAGAACCAAAGAGCTCGCAGGTATAATAAATAGAATGTTATGTACACACACCTATTCGTACGTTTATTTACGAAGAGGTAGAAAGATTTCTATAACACATATACAATTCGCCAGATATAGCTTTTAGGTCACATGTGAACACCGCCACCCTAGTGAGTATATTGCCGTCCAACGGACATAGTGCCAGGCTTCATGTTACTGAGAATTTCTTGGACTAAACTCAATAACGCATTATAGTTAACAGAATAACTCGGGGTACCCTAGAATTTTAGTTTTACGTAACGTTACAGTTGATACTATGTCCAAATTTTTTTCTTTATATGACGCAGAGCCCATTTTGAACATGGATTTTTGAAGTTATGAATATGGCCGCTTTTCTAACTAAATACTAATACTTAGTTAGGAAAGCGGCCATATTCATAACGGAATAGAAGATCGCACCCACAACACACCTAGCACTAGTGCTAGGTGTGTTGTGCGTGCGATCTTCGTACAGTACCTACAAACGAACGTCTGGAAATGGAAGATAATGATGATCAAAGCTCCGTCCTATATGGAAAGGTGAATCCAAGATTAAATAAATTATTGCCTTTACAAATCATATTATTTTATTGTGCAATTTTATTTTTTTACAAGGTTTAAAGTAGAGACGCAGCTTTTATCTTGGCTGCAGAAGTATGACTTGGAGATGGCAGACAAACAGATTGAGTTGGACGAGTTCACAGAAATGTACGATAAGGAGGTCGAGCTTTGTGTGGAGTTACAGGTACTGGTTTATTCAATAATAATATCATTGTTTGGTATGTATACGAATGCACGGATGGCGTAGTGGTTTAAGTGGTCGTCTCGCTACTGCCGCCGCGCCGAGTGTTGTGGGTTCGATCCACACACGGGACAAAAAATTGTGTGGTCCACAAATTGTTGTTTGGTATCAGTTGTATGAATGTTGTAAAATCCCTGCGACACAGGAATTATTCCTAGTGCATTAGTCTTTTTTGATAAATAACAAAATAGCATGACATAGATAAAAAGTAGACTAACCCGTCAACAGTCGAGCGGACATAAGTCTGTCCGCAAAAATGAGTCATCAAAAAAGAAACGACAAACGTATGTTCGCTGCACACTTAACTCGTTAATGAGTCAAGTGTCGAGCGGACATTACGTTTGTCCGTTTGTGTATTGTTTGCACAATTAATTTTTTATTATTTAATTCGTATTTCTTCTGGACACTCAAGAAGCTAATAAGGAAGACGTTTATAAAGTAATAACATATTTGATATGTATATAAAAATACACAAATATACAGGACATTTCTTATAAGAAATGTTAACTATTATTTGTCATGTTAAAATTTTATTAGGTAGTACATTTAATACATGATTTATAAACCATATATTAAATGTACTAATAAAATTTTAACATGTATACTTTATACCTACTATGTATGTACACTTATGTCATGTAATTCTTTACCAGGCTCAAAGAATGAAAACCATAACGAGCTTTAACTATCATTATATATATACTCACAGGCCAAGCTAGATGAACAAGATATTGAATATATACCCCTGATGGCTGAACGAGAAGAAGAATATCACCAAGAGATGACGGAGAAGATGCAGAAGTTCCTGGTGGAGCACTCTGCCAGAGTCATACAACACGCTTGGAGAGACGTACTTGCCAATAGGGCAGAGAAAAAGAAGGTAAGGCTTAATCAACATACAAGAAAACATTTTCAAAGAATAGGGTAGTTGACTGTTTTTAGTTGGTACGTGTTATTTTACACATATGAGCATATAGCTATCAAAAGAACCTTTTTATAAAAACACGATTAAAATTAATGCAAAATAAGCGACTAAATTATATTTTAATTTTAGGTATAAGAAAAAATAGGGTGTTGTATTGATATCTCACTATCTCACCTGGAAGGTTTCATTTAGATATGGTTACGTCATAACTTGTATCTGTTTTCTGTCATTTCACAAACCCGCTACTACCAGATTAAAAATGCTAGATTTAAATTCTTTAAAAATGTGTTTTAAAATTTTAGTATCGTACATAAGTTTTTGACTGAAATAATAATAAAATGTGAGTCAGCTATCCTATTGCCCACGCCCCAGAGATACTTCTAATGCTAGACAGGGATAATGCCTTTATCGTCCACAATATTATTATATTAAATTTGTAGTTGTTGCTTATTTGATAAGGCATTATGTTGATCATAAATCTATACTGTAAATGCACTTCCTATTGCAGTTTACTTAGAAATTAGATGCCTAATAAAATAAAAATTCTTGGTAGAATGTATTAACTAACGTACATATTTTCTTTTTACAAGCAAAAAGGAAAGGCGAAGAAAGGAAAGAAGAAGGGATAATAAATATACTACAGGTCAAAGGTTTTCTTTTTGGAAATTTTTTGCCGGTCCTATCCATGTTTTTATTTTTGTTACTTATATAATGCTGGTGTTAATTAAGTTTAAGTGGTGTGAGGTGTCTGTCTTGCGTTATTTTTTTATGAAACAACTTCACACTATGCTATGCTTTTTATACTTGAGGTTCTTAATATTTTACTAGTTTATATCAAGCATTTAACTCCTAGATGTAAATACGACATGGCTAATACGTGTAATATCTTCCATTTTTTGCAATGTAGGTATCCTTAAAACGTATACTTCATAATCTCCTTTCCTAACATTTTCTCCTAATCCCTGGATTCCTTCCTTACTCCTTATCCTTTATTCCAGTTGAAGAAACTGCAAAAGAAAATGCAGGCGGAACAAGAATTAGCGCGAGCAAAGCAAGAAGCACTCGAGAGAAAAGAAGCAAAAATGGCAAGGGCAGCAGCAAAAGCCGAAAAGCTGGCTAAAGCAAAGGCGAAAGCTGAAGCAAAGGCAGAAATGGCAGCGAAGGCAGCACAGGAAGCAAAAGAAGAAAAGGAAGGAAAGGGAGCAAAGGCAGCAAAGGAAGAAGAATAAAACGTAGATACTTAATCGATATACATATTGTGTTCACCTGTTTATTAATTCCATATTATTTTAATACTGAATACCAATTATTCTTACATGGTGAATTAGTATTGGAATACCAATATAATATAGGTATATTTATACCTACCAATACCCTAATACAAAACCGTCCAATTTTAGAAGGCCAGTAAAAAAGTTTTGATTGATGTAGGTACATACTCTTAGTCATTCGACAAGAACTCTTTCCCGTTAGTGTCTAAAGATGGTTAGCAATATGCATGGGTTCTATATAACGCGTATTTTAACGTCACTCAGCTAAGGTTACTTGTACAAGCAGTAAATTCACATCGGTAGAGCGTTGACAGGAATTGCAAGTATGGTTTGCAACTACTCCGCCGCATTTAGATGATTTCAGCTCTGTACGGTTGCTGTGCAGTAATATTTTGTAGATGATTGTTATATTTATTTAAATACTTCAATAAATAGAATAAATAAAGTATCTCAAATGGTCTTTATTGAGTAGAAAGAAATTATCAAAGCAATTTCAAATGATACTGTTCCAATATACCGTATATTTTTTATATAAATTTACCTACACATATATAAGTAAACATTAGTACATATTATATCATAGGATTGTATATTAAAGAAGCTTGGATACAAAATTTCTGCGACTATATGTCGAAACAGATAAAATAAAGTCATCTAGATACATACAATAATAAACAGTATGGGTAAGGTATACATCTTTAAATCATTAACTATTGCATTCAACTATACCAGAACAAAAATGGAGAGCCACAAATCTTATCTTAATGTAATGGAATCCTTGACTGAAGTCAAACTGAGCCATAACTCTTTGTTTATCAATTTATTCTGTTTATCAGTGTTCATAACATCCCACAATATTTAGGTTTCTTTATTACGGTACATATCATTACATATATTATTATGTAAATACCCATATAAGTGTCAAGCTTTATTAAAATTTATGAATTAGGGTGTCTGCAAAACGTAAAGTCACGGTAGTATTATTATATACCGTAGACAGATTAGTTTCTCTGTCTACGTTATATACTGATAGATTTCACTTAGACGTTTCACTTTTTTTGGTTGTTTATGTAAAACTTCTTCATATTCAAGAATGAAAATGTCAATAAAAATGTGTTGGTATTTTGAAAGTCGATTTTTCTTTTAATATGACAATAAAACACATTTACACATTAGATCACTGATAGGATTAAATATAGTAAGTAGCCCATATAGTCCGGTCAATATAGACATTTAATATAACAAAAATTCCAAAAGTTTTAAAAATCCCCATCGATCCTATGTGTGCTACAAAAGTTATTCGGGGTCAAAGGTCAAAATTTGAGATTTTTTGGATTTTTCTCGAAAACGGTAAGTTTTATCAAAAGAAACCTCACACCAAAATTGTAGATCTTAAAATTCTCTACAAAAATGGTCTTCATGATTTTTTTCCTAAGAGTTACCATTCCTGAGATATCGCGATTCTAAGAGTCACATTATACATGATATGCACATATGTATTTCCACGCCACCTGTGAAGTAGTGTACTCGGCGCGTTTTTTTACCGTGGTTTCCCCTGTAGGTCTACTCCACTAACTGTCATGACAATTTTAGGATAATTTAAGGTAACAATACCCGTCAAGTTCTAGATATTACCTTATTATTGATATTGATTATTGATATTGCTATTGATTATTATTGGGTTAACTATTGTTTTGATTTCTTTGGATATTTTAATACTATTCATACTCTTGAAAGTCTACTTCAACAGTCATGTCTTCTTCGATTTCGTCTTCTTCCTCTTCCTCTTGCTAGATGTTCATAAATTGTTCAAATGTGGCTGAGTCATTGGTCTCTTCATTAAAATCACAGGAATCTTCTTCTATTGTACTCAACTGGACACTTGAGCAAGACTGACCTTGGCAATTGGTACACGCTGGAGAACACAGGAACCCGACTTTTTTACAGCCACATTTGGCACTACAACCTGTTTTGCAATTGCAAAAAATAGTGTTGAGGAGTTTTTCTGGAGCAGGTGGGAGTAAAGTTTGAATCGGTTCCAGAGTATTATCTATCAATTTCCAACCCCAGTCTTCTGGGTTCAGTTGATTGCCTAGCCATGTTTGAACTTGATAGTATACTCGATACAAGTGTTGAATAGCAGATGCCGATGTTGGAGGAAAACATGATAGTTGTACTTGTTTCTTGTTTCGCGTATTTTTTACAAAAGTTAAGTATCGGTATTTATCAATGCAAGTAATTTTTTTTACTGCAGCGACGAAGTTTTCCTGGTGTATGATTTTCTGCAATCCACGTGTATTGCCACGGATTTTTGAGTTCTTAAATACTCAGTAAAGTCATCACCTCTCGCGACACTAGCCTCGATTAAAGTTGGCATTCCACGATCAAGCACAACTGTTTCATCTTCAGTTAAAAGTTTATTGCAAATAGAGCAAAACTGAGACATTTTTTCAACTATAAAATAGCATAAATAACCCAAATGGTAGACGCTTGTAATAAGTACGCTGTACGTATATTCAATTGAACTGAACCTTTAGCACTAAAAGAAACAGGTATATGAACGAGACCTACTGACAATAGAATAGCCAGATGTTTTTCAAGGCCACGTGGGTAGAGGGGATTCAGTTAGGGACTGACTATCTTTTGAATAAATGTTTTCAGAATAGTATAATATATATAAAAGAGACACAAATAGGTATTTATACTTGTCTTAAGTGCCTGATTATGTATAGACGTGGCTTATATGTGCATATCATGTATAATGTGACTCTTAGAATCGCGATATCTCAGGAATGGTAACTCTTAGGAATAAATCATACGGACCATTTTTGTAGAGAATTTTAAGATCTACAACTTTGGTTTGAGGTTTTTTTTATAAAACTTACCGTTTTCGAGGAAAATCTAAAAAACCTCAAATTTTGACCTTTGACTCCGAATAACTTTTGTAGCACACATAGGATCGATGGGGATTTTTAAAAACTTTATTTGTAATGGTAAACCCCAGCTCTCCACCAATATTTGGCTCTAATTTTATTATATTATTCTAATTTTTGTTATTTGACCACTATTTTTATGTCTAAATTGACCGGACTAATAAGCTGGTTCTACAAAAGCCCATAAGATGTACACATTTTATTTATGTGCATTACATTTATTACTATAGCGCAGTCAGCAATTTTATTAACCATAATTGGCCGTACTTTCTGAAAAACGTTCCAACCCACAAAGTTAACATTTTGAGATAATCGTGATTGAAGTTCAACCCCGTATTGCTTCTTCATACATGTGGGTTGGGCTACTAAGTCATGATTTCATATTTAGAGTGATAGTAGAGCTACCAAATTTTTTCAGCTAGTAAATAGTAACCCTGTGACTAATTTGCTAATAATAACTCGATTTTGACCCGAGTGTGGGTTGGAACGTTTTTCAGAAAGTACGTCCAATTATGTTAAGGTTTAATTTTACATGGTTTGCTTAACTGGGTCTATCATAAGACCGAGTTTCTACATGGCGTCTATAACGTAAAACGGTGTGGCCAAGACGGATAATAATAAAGATATCAAATATAGGTAATGACTTCTTAAAAAAAGAAAAACAATTTTGATAAACAACATCCAAATTCAAATAATCTAAATGTTTTGTTTTCCTGTTATATATTAATTATTTAATTTAAATGGTCTTTTCGACCATGTCCGTACATTTCATTTCACCAAATGGCTTTTGGTTTACACGTAAGTCTTCCATACATAGGTAAGCATCTATGGCATTGGAGTGAACATAAGGACCCAGCGATTGCTGCAATAATACATTTATTGTGACTAATAATCAGATCATAATTTCTCTTCATCATCAAGGATCTTGAGATGTCGTATCGCTCTGACGTCGATGAGAGTGTCGGACGAGCTCTTAGTGGTGGGCACGAAGGATAGCGCGCGACGGGCCCTTTCACCATTGCGAAGTACTGGATTCAGGTCCTAAGGGACAAAAACAGAAAGTAATTAATTACTAACTTCATAACACGCATGCTATTGTTAAAAATAAACATTAAATAGCCATATTTTTCGAAGATTTAGTCAGGTATTGGCAGCTATGTATAGGTTTCATTATGTGAACAGCTAACTGAAATTTTCAATTTCTTTCTATAGTAATTAACATATACATAGATTTTTAATGACACAACTATAGGAAGAAATTGTAAATTGCAGTTTACAATTTCGTTCTATAACCACCTTGTTTGTATCTTGGTCGCCATCTTCGTTGTATAAAAAGAAAATGCTTCTATAAGCATTTTCTTTTTATACAACCAAGGTGGCTGATACGTGCCTAACGGGGTAAACGGTGCCGATTGCCTATGAGAACTTGTAACACTGAAGAAATATATTCGCGTTTTTTAACTCCATTGAAAGATCTCTCAAAAGAACTAAGGAGTCACGCAACAAAGATGCCAGCACAGCGCTCTTTTAAGTATGAGGAACCTAGAAACCATACACAAGATTGTTTGTTTATGCTCTTCTGTAGGATCCTCTATCTAAAATGACATTCCTCTATTATAAATTCAAATTCGGTGTCCGTGGACCCAGTATTCGAATCTACCATCTCGCTGGAAAGTTAACTTAGTTTCCTTGACATTATTTGATAGCAATCAATCGTAACTGTGTATCCTACCGGATTTTAATTTAGGTACTTACTCTGAGCTGTACCTGTAGCGCATGCGCTGTGAGTTCAGTCTTTGATATCTTGTCTTGAGCTGCCTTCAGTTCATCGTCGAGGCGCTGCTTCTCATCTTCTAGCTCCTTTAATCGTTTTTCTGCTTCTGTAATGTGTATAGTGAACGCTTAATTAGTATAAAAGTCTTTCTCTTCGGCAAAAAGACATGACATATTATTGTAGCAAATACAAAAAATCTTTTGTGTGTCGCTTTCGCTTGTGTAAATAATAATGTACCACATTTAACATAATATATCGCTAATTTTAAATTTATTTCACATTCGTTTATCTGATTATGATAAATGTTGCGAAGCAAACAATAAAAAATTTAAATGTCTTATTCGAAAATGTATCAATATTTTTAAAAACAGAATAAACCTTTCTATATGAAGTAAAATTTAATAAGCTTTGAGTAGAGCTTTTGAGTATCATGCAGTATATGTGTACACAGCCTGTCATTATACTGCATAATAACGGGCTTAATTTTATATATCATATTGTACTATTTTGATTATTCTATTATATGTGCCTACCTCTGAATTCCATCTCTTTAGCTGCCTGTAACTGTTCAAACTGCTGCCGTTTTACTCTTTCCTCTTGAAGCATTTTATTTTGTTCTTCTTGAAGTCTTTCTAGCTCCTCGCGCCTCTCCCATTCTTCAGCTAATACCCTGATATAAAAAATATATGACACAATGTTACTAAAATGTTTAAACATTAAACTATACTTAACAAGAAAGCTTTTTTAAAGCTTTCCAGTCTTATTTATAAAAATATATTACTAAAGGCTTTATACAACGGGTAATTATAATACTTTTTTTATTCATTTATTTTATTTTGCTCGTCAAAATGGCCACACTTCACCTGATGGTAAGCAGTCGTATGATCTAAGAAAGAGCAGTGGCCTACACACCGCCCCCACAGTAGCCAAGGCGATGTTGAGGTCTCTACTTTGACGGCCTGAGAAGATGCTTTTTCACGCCCCGCTTAAAGGACCCAGGATTGAAGGAAGAAGGAAACACGTGCCTTGGCAGAGAATTCCATGCCTTGATCGTTCGACAGAGGATGAGGACCCAAACTTTTTGGTACGCGCTCTAATCGACTCTACCGTGTAAGGATGGCATCTGAGCCCAGCACGCGTTGTTCTGGATAGGAAAGGGGAGGGCGGGATAAGGTGGAATAACTCTTCAGAGCACTCCCCGTGGTATATTCTGTAGAAACATGCCAATGAGGCAATGCCCCTACGGAATTGCAGAGGTTCCAGTGAACTCGTGACCTCTGGATCTCCGATGATACGGACAGCCCGCTGCTGTAACCGGTCGAAAGCGTCCAGCAAGTACTGCGCGGAGCCATCCCAAAGATGAGAACAGTACTCCACGCAAGGGCGCACTTGTGCCTTATACAATAGGCACAGTTGCCCATGCGTGAAGAACCGCCTCACCCTGTTCAGAACTCCGAGTTTTCGCGAAGCTTGCTTAATGACGCTCTCGATATAGGTTTCCTGATTAAGGAAGCGGCAAAGATCCATACCTAAGATGGAGAGGCTGTCACGTATCACCAGTGGAGTGTTCTTCAGAGAAGGGAGGGGAAGGAACGGAGACTTTTTTGTTGAGAACGCGCATGCCTGGGTCTTCTTGGCGTTGAACTCGACCAAGTTCTTGGCACCCCATTCATAGATGCGGTCCAAGGTCTGGTCAAGTTCAACGACAAGATTCTGCCTTTTCCCCTCAACCTCAGCCTGTTTGGCCCCAGGATGTCCGAGATATCGCCCATGCACGGTACTGTCGTCCGCATAACAATGTATGTTGCCGAGATTCAACATATCATTGATATGCAGAAGAAAGAGCGTAGGGGATAAGACAGAACCCTGAGGCACTCCTGCATTGACCTGCATAAATTTGGAAGCGCGACCGTCGCAAAGGACCCGAATACGACGCTTCTGCAGGAAACTCGCAATCCAGGTGCACAGTTGAGGGGGCAAGCCATAGGCCGGAAGCTTGGAAAGAAGAGACCGGTGCCAGACTCTGTCGAAAGCTTTGGCTATGTCAAGGCTGATAGCCAAAGACTCGCCGTGCTTGTCCATAGCCTCACCCCAGAGGTGCGTGACGAACGCTAGAAGATCACCCGTTGATCGTTTAGACCGAAAGCCGTATTGGCGATCATTGATCAACGATTGATCCTCCAGGTAGCGGACAATTTGGGTGTTTATAATCCGCTCAAACACCTTGGAGAGCACCGAGGTGATAGCTAAGGGTCGATAGTTGCTTGGCTCGGAACGGTCCCCTTTTTGGGAATCGGTTGAACGTTCGCCTCCTTCCAAGCCTCAGGCACAATGCCTGCGGCGTAAGACGTCCAGTATAGGCGCGTAAGCGTGGGAGACAACTCCGCTGCACATTTTTTTAAGGACCACAGCTGGGATGCCGTCAGGTCCACTGGCTTTCCGAACATCGAGAGACTGCAGTATCGCACGAACGGTTCGTTGCCTGATACATATATCAGGCATGGTGTAGCCGCAGTTGGCAATGTTACTTAGTATGTCCGACAAATGCATTGTAAAAAAAAATTGATTAATTTGCTGTAAACCTTTTCTATAGGTACTATATTATATTGTTTCGTTATTAGGCAACCTAGCATTATTAAGAACAATAGGTACTTTTTAGAATTGTCACATATAACGACGTTAACTCTCTTGTAAGTTTTATGAATATTGTCGTTCGTGTTTAGCATAGTTTTACAACGATGTTAGCAGAAAAGGTAAATATATTTTGGAAATTATTAACTTTATTACTTCGATTAGCTTACCTAGCTTGTAGAGCGCGTACAATCTCTTCATCTCTTTTAGCTTGTGTTTCCTCTTGCAGTAGTCTCTCTAGTTCTACTTGTGCGCACTTTAATTCTTCTAGCTTCTTGTTATCTTGCTGCGCTAATTCTGCTAATTCCTATTTGACAACGGTAATTTTAATTTAAATAACATTATCTAAAATAATTTCACAGACTATTATAAACAAAACATAATAATATATTATAAAGTTGCTAATATTTAACCTGTCAGTTTAACCATAAGCCTCGCTTAATAATAAAAGCATTGTGTCTGGACGTCGGCGTCCATACCCCGATGGACGATTAACATCATCTATGTTCTTCTATTTTTTAATTATAAAAGTTTAACAAGCGCTAAACTACAGATCATAATATCTATAGTATTAAAATGATGGTTCTTCTCACCTGTGCTTGTGCTTCGGCCGCTAGCCTGGCCTTCACTTCGTGCTGCAGCCTGGCCCGCGTCTCCCGCACCTCCCGCTCCCGCCGCGCCCCCGCCCCGCGCCGCACTGCCCGCGCTCGTCGCTGGTAGCCCTCCACTCCACCTGACACAGCCGCTGCTTGACGTAAAGCTGATATCCATTGGAGACGACTCCTGGATTGAAGAAAACGAATAAGAATAAAAATACTCGTATTTTGTCAGACGACTAGTCATAAATGCTGGTGGTACTAAAATTGTGCCAAATAACTTTATAACTCTCTAGCTTTTGCCTGCAGCTTCGCTTGCGTAAAATTAGTTACGGTTAGATTAGGCGTAAAAGACGTTTATTTTAAAATAAAATATAGCCTATGTTACATGGTGATAATGCTTTCTAAAGGTAAAATAATTTTTAACATAAATGGAGTAATTAAAAAAAAATTAGTTAAATCTTTACAAATAAACAAAAATTAAATATTTCCTCTTTATAATATTATTATAGTATCTACCTATAGAATTTTTTTATATAATAACTAAGAGATGAAATTACAAGTAAAGCAGAAGCATGATCACAGTTTAGCTTTTAAATACTCTAACAACCAAAAGTGGAACGTTTTAGTCTTACGTACGTATCTTTCTTAAAATTCTGACGAATAAAAATAGAGACTGTATTCTAGGCGTGCAAATACATATTTATGTAACTTACATAAAAATGTATTTTGGATAAAGTGCCTACGGACTGGCTTATTTATACATTCACATACTTATAGCACTGAGTAATGCTAATGACTTCGTTAGGCGTATAGCACACTGCCAGAGTCGAGGCTGCGTTGCGGCACAAAAGAGGCGCACCACGCGCGGCGCGCTCGCCGCTACACGTCATGAGACGCTTGTGCTCTCGCCTCTTTTGTGCCGCAACGCAGCCTCGACTCTGGCAATATGCTATATGCCTAAACCGTCGTTTATTTTTATAGCTCATTAAACAATAATTTCATGACGATCTTAAATGTAATCGTGAGTAAGAAATATAAAGATATTTGTTGATTATCCTCCATCATTTTGATTATACAGCCATTATTTTTCGACATTGTTTGGATATTGAAAAAAGCTTCAAATATTATGTCCATAAGTCTTGCGGGCGCGACTTGCGGGGCGGGCTTGCAAAATCATCCAAACGCATAAAATTGTCTTCGAGACGATCTTGCGAATATAAAACTTTGTGGTAAAGGCAATCTTACACGTGGTAACAAAGGCAGGCAAATTGGGTTTCGTTAATTTCATATTAAAATTGTACGGTCCAACCGTACATTTCTTAAGTCAGCATTTTTACGCGATGCACGCGTTTTCATTAATATTACATTCAGTTCGCGTCGAGCCATCATTAACGCCGTGCGTTCTCAATTATCAGTCATCAAACATATCGCGTCATATCATACAAATTTTAGTTTATAAAGTTAATTTCAATATATTCAGTTTAACAGTCCATTCAGTGTTTCAATCCGTACCAACCGACGCGCCCTATCATTTTATCAATCAACAAAGTTGTGTGATAACAAGATCATACAAAAATTATAATTATGCAACCAGCAGCTTGTTCTCGTCTTTGCTAAAAAACGTGATAACAGCAATATTCAAATAAAAAATTGTCTGCAGTGTTTTTTTTAAATACATATCCTCACATCTACCGGAAGGGATGTGCAAATGCGTATTACACTCACTTTTTGTCAGTCAGTTATGTTTTAGATGCCACGTTTTAAAATTACACATCCTAACTAATATAAATGCGAATGTGAGTTTGTTTGTTACGCTTTCACGTCTTAACTACTCAAACAATTATCATGAATTTTCGCATACCTACTCGTTGTACAGAAAAGGACTTAGAGTACTTTTCATGCTGAAAAGGTATTGCACCCAAGGTATAAAACATAACGTACATTTATGCGAGCAAAGCCGAGGGCAAAACCTAGTATTTAATATTTTATGCCGCGTGACATAGGTTTGTGTTCTAGCTCTTTTGCTAGTAATCTCGTTTATATCTAATATACTCACTTATGATCCTGAGTGCCAAACTCAAAGGTTCTATCAGGAGTTATGAGTTGGAACCTTTGTATCTTGCCTTCGCCAGCAGCTGCCTCGACAGAGCAGTACTCGTCAATAGCGATGCGACCGCATTGGTCTTTCTGCGATGAGCTCTTATAGTAGGTGAGCGCACAAGGTTGGAGGACACACCAGTACTCTCGCATGGTCGGTAAAAGGTAGCCGCGTTTGTATAAATAACCCTATAAGTTAAGGTAATATTAAAGTTAGACTTATTATTATGGATTGCAGTAATTTTTGAGCTGAGGAACTCTCTACCTTCTTCTGAACTATCAACTCTCACGTTTGTTAAAAATGAAGGGATCAATACAAATAAAGCATAATAATTGTATTCATCATACAAAACAGTGTGTTATTAATTCTGTGCTCTAAATAATAAATAATGTACAATTCACAGTAATGAGTCCAAAAAGATTAAATATGCACTTAATTTACCTTCTTGATAATATCCTCAATGAAAACATCGTATATTTCATCGACGGCTTCGATGAGAGCCTCAGTATGTAGTTGCTGGTCTCCGCAATATTTAGCTTCTAAAACGGCTAAGAAGGCTGCCCATTTGAAGTGTCCAATGGAGGAACCCAAAGCTTCCCAATCAGCCGCGTCCCAACGGAGTCCAAGGCATAGAACCAGCTGCTCTGCTATTATACCTGCTTCTGAAGGTTGGAGTACCACCTAAAATATATATTAAATAGAAGAATTATATACTTGCAATACGATCAGTACTTCATATATGCATTAGAGCTGTATCGAGCTGTATTGTAAGTAGGCAATATGCCGTGAATGCCGTGAAATGGAGTCCTGTTCATCATATATCAAATCGAAGGAAGTTCAACAGCCAACAAGACTTATAACTTATGCTAGCCCGTGTCAAAGAGCAGTCGAATATTAAATCACAGCTTTTATTAGTAAAATGTAGAACAAGATAAAATATCACGAGATGGTGCGTTCACGCCTGGATTTGAGACTTAGTTTTTGAACGAAATTACTAATATCGATGTTGAGTACACCCAATGCAATTAAATTTATTTTTGACAAACTTGTAAATAGTTCATAAAACCAAAGATAAAGATGCAACCATTAAACGTATTTGTAAAAATTATAAATCTTTTCAGAAAATCTATTCACATTTGTAACTATTACTAGTGTAAATAGATAGGCAAGCAGAAAGTGACACAAACATAGGTTGAAGTAGAAATACTAATCAGCCATATTTGCCAGTTAGCTTAGAAAGTTGCGAAATATTCTCAAGAGTTGCCAATGCTACTGAGTTATTTGTACAGAATGAAAGTAGAAAGAACATGTGCCTATGTGTATTGTTGTATGTAGTCGACAGACAAAAACATGTGGTTGCCAGATGACTTAAATGACTTATGAAATTAACAGTGTTATTAATTGCTGTTGTTTCAAATTAATGTTGTGCGTGTAGTTTTTTTACTCTATTTATTAAAATGTGGTTCAACGACTTGTGGGTGGTTTTTATAAAATAATGAATTATATAGTGTAGTTAGTCATGTAGTAATTTTCTGATTTGGGCGTTACTGCGATTCTATTAATTGTTATAATTAGATTGCAACGGTAGGTACATAAAATCTCGTGTGTTATACCTAAGTACCTATAAAAAACTATAGTTATGTAGGCTTTGTACTTCGAGTGTATGCTACTTTATGATCTATCACCTTGTGCCGCCCTGAGGCAGCGAGTAATATAGTCAACCAAATATATAACGATTTATTTGACACTATATAATGGCTAAACGTCACAATGATACACAGCGCTTCAGGGTATAATTAACGCGTACATTTTTTAGGCTCTTTTAACATTATAATGATAAATTAAAATGATAATTTAAATTGTTCTTAGACCTCTGACACAGTTCCATATTAATGTACTGCATCGTTGGTCTAGTGGTTCGTGTATACGGCTGCGAAACGTGTTCCCGGGTTCGAACCCCAAAAGTAAAGTGAGTGCGTTGCGACTATAACGACGAAAACGACGAAAACGACGAGGAAATATGTTGTGTAAAGATCACATTTGTTATTTGCCCTAGATATATCTCATGGCTTGTTTTCTTGTTAGGTATATAAAAATATCAGGTTTGTTTTAGAGTTCTAGATATAATAGGTATATTTTCAAATTATGGGGCTCTTGGATTGTTATTTATACTTAGTGACATACGCACCACATAATGATTAGTGTTATCGGCATCCTGCACCAAATCACCGAGCAGGCAGAATATCCTGAACAGCTTCAGCACCGAGTCGTCGGCGAATACCGGCTTGTCACGTGAAACGAGGCTCTTGCGACACACCAGCCAACAAACCTAGGTTATGACAGAACAATTATGTAGTCTTCAACTTGATAAGGAGGTGGTAACATATTGGGACATCGCATTTTATGATTCATTTAGTTAATAGAAATTTATTAAACTACTATATACGGATTTTATCGCGTTGTTTATTTGACACTTTATTACAAAATTTTGAAAACTGTTACACTACTATTACTATTAAACTTTACTAATTTTAAGCTAATTAAATTATTGAAACTATTAAAAGTATTTATACTATTACTATACTATTATACTATTAGAAGAAGAAGATTACTATACTATTATACTACTAGGGAAGAAGAAGAAAGCTTGCCCAAGAAAAAGCAAACCACAGCTAGACTTCATAATACTTTGAGCTCATTCTGCGTAAATAGAAACACCCATGATTAAATTATGTTCGGGTACTTTGAAATAACTACACTGGAACATTGAGACAACTACCATCTTAGTCTCCCCGTGACCATGGCTGCTGAAAAGCAACCGAAACGTGGGGGAAAGTGTAAACATAAATATAAATAGTATAATAGTATAGTAATAGTATAAATACTTTTAATAGTTTCAATAATTTAATTAGCTTAAAAATTAGTAAAGTTTAATAGTAATAGTAGTGTAACAGTTTTCAAAATTTTGTAATAAAGTGTCAAATAAACAACGCGATAAAATCCATGTATAGTAGTTTAATTTCAATGAATAACATTCGCGTAAACAGAAGACAATATCGTTTAGTTAAGTTTACGTGGAAAGATTTCATAAAGATTATATCACAAAACTACTTTTGTGTAAATAAGCGGTAATATAATTTTTATTAATTTACGTTCAATATGTATTATGTCACAGGATAAATAGAAATCTTTTTGTGAACATTGTAAAACGTTGGTAAACATATTTTACAACATTATCTACATAAATATAGTATTTTCATAATAATGGTAATAACTTTTAGGATCTTCAGAAATATATCATATGTATCAAATTACATTTTATACAATATATAATTATGTATATAACTTTATTTAATACTAGCGACCCGTCCCGGCTAGGGACGCGTAACCTTAAGACTGCGCCGAGCGAAATATGTCAAAACAGGCGGTCACATTAAGTGAATAAACTCAACACTTTTTGTTAAATACAAATATAAAATATACATTTACTATAACAATAAACGTGTTTACAATCACTCCGTGTAAAATACTTAAAATAATTAATATTTTCGCCCACAAAATTATGTATATTTTACAATTTAAACGAAACGTAAATAGTAATATGATGTCCTTCCTAAATATTTAAGTTATTGGCTGACAACAAAGATACATATTTATCAAAAAAGCACTTCAAATCCTCCATACAATTTTACTATGGTGGCCGCGCGCCGATTTGGATATGCGCCGCACGAGCTTTGTCATTATCTGTCTTACGCTCGGCGCAGTCTTAAATACCTACATCTAAACCTTTCTCATGAAGCTCTGTGTCTATTGGTGAAAACCGCATGAAAATCCGTTCAGTAGTTTTTGAGTTTATCGCGAACAGACAGACACGGCGGGGGACTTTATTTTATAATTATGTAGTGACTTATAATTTTATCTGCTTAATTAGTTATTGCTTTATTAATATTTCTTTTACAATCTATGGTTAGAATATTATGTAAATGGTTTTAAAAGATTAAAGTTTGACAAAAATAAATCCTATGTGAGCCAAATTTCACCAAAATCCAAATTCTTTTGAAGTTTTTTACTAGATTGAGTAATAAAGATATGTTCACAAAGTTTTACGTTTATAATTTTAGTAAGATAAATATGATAGAAGCAGCGATAGCATACTCTTACTGGGCCACCGTTCAACTGCCAAGCAGAGTACTCGAGTTCAATCCTAAAACAAATCGGCATACACTTCTCGACTTTTCAAAGATCAGCACAGCGTGGTGGACTATGGACCTTATCTTTTTGACAACTGAGAAAAGTCCCGTGCCCAGCAGTAGGACAATTTATAAACAGCGCTGATAACGGATGTTGTTTTTAGAATATTGCCGTCATAGATAATTTTAGAGAATCAGGTAATGAATATGCTGTTCGCGTCGTATCACTATGATTCATTATAATATAAATATTTTGTTGCAAACTTCAGGGATAAATATCTAGATTTTAGGATGTGCAACAAGAAAACAAATATGGACCATATCATTAGACTTTGATTGAAACATAAGTATTTGTTGTTATAAATTATAAAATACAAATGTTAATTTAAATTAATGAATATCTATTTCAGATTATAAATAAATCGGAAGGGAATTTATCGCCTTGGATTCGATATCGGACATTGGTATTTGGTATGTCAAATAAAAAGGCAGGTAATTTCAAAACAACATGTGAGACTAAACCAATTTAGCTAATGCGTATTGCCTGTAGTCTAAGCTATCGGAATATGGGTGTAATACATACTACTCCGATGAGACAACGGTGTGGAAGACATGTGTTAATAAAAAACTACAAAAGCCTCAACTACACAAACCATCAACAGCTGCGTGTTGAAAGGAGTTTCAATTAGCGTTACCCAATTTCTTTTCATTCAACAGTAGTTCGAGGCTCAATAGTCTCTAGATAGTATAGGTTGTATACATTACGAACTCACACATGAGTGATAGACAATGTTATCGCTCGGTGCCCCACTTAAACACAGCTGTATAACGAACCATTGTGTCAAGTAGGACGAATAACTTATTAGGAACTTTGTGTGAATAATTATTTTATACATGGATAGATATAAGTATATATATAATCATAGATTTAGTCTGTTTCTAATTTCGAAAAATTGATATGATAAACATTTTATCTTTTATAGTTTGTCAAACATAGTTCATATCATAGCTTTGATGTTGCGTATTTCTCTATTTACTGACAAGCATTCGGCTCGCCTGATGGCAAGCTATTACTGTAGACTATGATCGGTGTACCACTGGTATCACTCGCATTACCGGCTACTAGGAAATTGGATAAAAGTAAGGAAATAAAAGAAAGTTATGCTAGCTTCCGCAGCTACCTATCGATATTTCAAGCTATCGGCAGGCCTATAAATCAGATTAACAGTCTGATTTTTTTATTTTGCTCGTCAAAATGACCACACTCCACCTGATGGTAAGCAGTCGTGTGGTCTAAGAGCAGTGGCCTCCACACCGCCCGCATAGCAGCCGAGGCGATGTTGAGGTCTCTACTTTGACGGCCTGAGAAGGTGCTTTTTCACGCCCCGCTTAAAGGACCCAAGATTGAAGGAAGAAGGAAACACGTGCCTTGGCAGAGAATTCCATGCCTTGGTCGTTCGGCAGAGGTATGAGGACCCAAACTTGTTGGTACGCGCTCTAATCGACTCTACCGTGTAAGGATGGCATCTGAGCCCAGCACGCGTTGTTCTGGATAGGAAAGGGGAGGGCGGGATAAGGTGGAATAACTCTTCAGAGCACTCCCCGTGGTATATTCTGTAGAAACACGCCAATGAGGCAATGTCCCTACGGAGTTGCAGAGGTTCCAGTGAACTCGTGACCTCTGGATCTCCGATGATACGGACAGCCCGCCGCTGTAACCGGTCGAGAGCGTCCAGCAAGTACTGCGCGGAGCCATCCCAAAGATGAGAACAGTACTCCACGCAAGGGCGCACTTGTGCCTTATACAATAGGCACAGTTGCCCAGGCGCGAAGAACCGCCTCACCCTGTTCAGAACTCCGAGTTTTCGCGAAGCTTGCTTAATTCGATGCTGATGCCATAAAAATAGTAATAGACTGGCTAGTGCGATTGCCCACTCTTGGTTGTAAAGTCAACTCACTAGAAATAATTTCCGTATCGTGATGGACTTTGGAAGCATTAATACAACAGACAAAAAGAGCACTCGGAAAAACCATGTGTGGGTCACACACATTTTTTCCTATGGAAATCGAACCTACAACACTCGGCGTAGTGGCAGTGGCGATGCGACCACTTCAACCACTAAGGCAGTCATGCAGGCACTATCACGTCACGTTGTCGTCACTTTTGCCACGTTTACTGGCGTCTTAGGGCCGGAATAAAATGACGGCGAGCGACTCAAAGCGCGGTCAATTTTATTTCGTTGTACCAAATGCAGTCGTATTCTGAAGCACTATAGATAGGTTGAATTTAAATTGTTACTGAATTAGTCTCTTCGCCGCCACTCCGTCCCACGTCGGCGTTGACCCTTATTGTATCTTAATTTTATCCAATATCTCAATGATATAATACGACAGTTTTGTTTTCAGAATTACTTATGAGTGAATGAGAACGCAATAATCCTTACTGGATGTAATAACATAAATCTATCAGATTCTTATACTCTTTGTATATTCTCGTGCATGTTATTTAATTATACGGCTGTGATAAGTCAGGCAGAAATATGAATACTAATTTTGTCATTACTCTAGACTATTTTCGTCAACAACTGAATGAGAGTCATGGAAAATAATAAACAGGTGCATTGCCTTACGTTGTGAATTCGCTTTTAGTAAGGAAGCAGTGTGTTTAAAAATCTCTCAACGTACATGAAAACATAGTGCCATGTAAATTTGGAAATTTTGCAAATAGCTGTTATGCTATTTATTTTTGCTGTCTGGGAAACTAAGTCGGTAAGGAAAAGAAAATTTTATTCATAAAGTATATTACCTAATATACTTTAAGACACTTCCTAAAGTTGGACACAAACAAATATATTAGAGGGAGCGATCTAGGGAAGGAACAGGGAAGGGCAAGGCTTTTTATGTATACAGCTGACGGACGTAGCACGCTATACATTACGCGCCAGACGTCTTTAGTGGAAATCAATACTGTGGTGCCGTATAGAAACGTAGACGGTTGAAAAATGTTTGCTGCGATTGCAATATGACCTGCAGTTTTTTGTGTTATGTGCACGTAATTAAATTTATTATCAATCAAATTAAACAAATACTGCTTACTACATACAGCGGTAGTTTAGCGGTACCTACTCTTGGTATTTCAAGATCAATATAATATGAAAAATATTTAACGAAATTTATTAAATAAAGTGTTTATTATAATGACAATTTTAATCACTGCTTTATTTATTATTATTTATGAATATTTCCGAAGAATGTAGGCGTAAAGCCTTGTCGAGTCAATTATCTTCGTTAAAGAAAATATATAATACCTTTGCTAATTTGGAATATCAAAAGATATTATAAACGAATAAACTGTTCAAACTGTTACCAACGAATAAAAGCTTTCAGGCGAAAATAATAAATGCCGTAGCTTGGTTTCACTTTATCTTCTTTCATTCAATCTATGATACAGTTACTAACGGTGTAAGAAATATTTAAATACGCCAATGTGTTAGGTTCGTTGTTAAACTAGATGTGATGATGTTACTATATTATCGACGCACATTTTAAGGAAATGACCTTGCTTTAATATGTTATCGTTTATAATCATATACAACGGTCCTATATCTTAATGATTTATAAAGTACAAAATCGGTTAGAAACTCAGTATTCATAACAGGCACCCATGTGGAAATCCGCCTGTGAATAATGCACCATTGGAAGAGTTTTTAGCAAGAATAGCTATACCTACTGTACATCAATATGCAATACGCATAATTATTGTTATTTGTTAAACAATGAACGACAAGCAGCGATACCGTAGTGGGAAACCGTTGGATTGCTAAATCGGGAGTCTTGAACCTAAGCCGCACTCACACACTATTTCCAATGTTTAATTAATTATCACTCTATCATTTAAGTGACCGAGCTATCGTTAAGGCGCCTGCGAAATCTTCACAAGACGTTGTCGAGGGAGTATTACCTATAAGATCTTAAAGCCAGACCTACGTCAATTTACCAAAACCAAGAAACTAGCTTGAACGAACACCTACGGCCTAATTTTCAAACTAAATGTGACGTACACATCAAATTACGAAAAATATATTAGTTTTGCTTTAAAATGAAATCGGCATAGTTAGTGGCTTCGCTTCGGTATCAGAGCCTCCGCTTGGCACGTCTGTTTGCTTTACACCTTAAATTATGTAGTAGGATGCCGGTGCCTTTTGAGGAACTCAGTAGAAACAAACTTGACGGATGTGAAACAATGAAATGATTAATCAACGCTATAAGGTGCTGAACCTAGCCTAAGGAATGTGCCTAAGTCATTTCTTAGATTCATGATTCAGATGTTATCTTAACTCAAAGATAAACGCAGAATTCATACATAATTAAATTTCCTGTTAAATATTTAAAGTATTCTTCCTTATTTGTTCGAAATTCAAACTTTCCGTAATGACTATCATTTGTAAAGGAAACTTGACTGCTGGCGATGACTTATAGATGTTATGCACATACATATTTGAAGTACTTACCTACGTAATAATTAATAAAGCTTAGTTCCTAATCATTTTAATTTTTTAGGTGCCATATAGAGTAGACGGAACATATTTACATGTACGTGAGTAGAAAGCTTTGGATATTAATAACTACCTAAAATTTTTTAAATTAATATTCATCTGTGGCAAAGAAAAAACTGACGACAGACTTGTCAAGTACGAATTCGTCACGTATGTCCATTATCATAAATTTTAAAGATAAAATGATTTTAATAACTTAGTTGAGCAAACTTGAGTCAGCTAAAAGCTATTCAAGGTTCATAACAAAGATAAGCTATAAGAAGTCTGAAAGTTGATGGTATGTTTTTGCCCTAATGGGTTCAAAACAATTGAGCTACGCCTTAATTTACTAGCTGTCGGGGCTAGTCACGCGATTTGCGATGTATATTAGAGGACTTACTTACAAAATAGATATTAGGGCAACTATATGCTTCAACTGTTATCCAAATACTATTGTAATGACAGTATTTATATTAATACGTATAATATGTACACAATACGTATTTTAGAATTTATTACTGATATCTATTTTAAATTGTTTTTGTTTTGTATAGCAAATTAAGTAATATATTTATATTTTTTAGTAATTATTCGTACTTATTTATTTTAAATGTATGTGAGGATTTTCAGTTTTAGTACCTACGAGTTAACTATCGATACAAGATAATATACATGTTGAGGTATGACGGGCACACCACGATCGTGGCGGTAAGTCCCGTTTTTGAGGAGTGGCTGGAGAGACGGCATGGCGCCCTCACCACGGCTGACACAGGTAATGACTGGCTACGGTTGCTTCAGCCAGATCCTATGTCGCATAGGCCGGCAAGAGACGCCCGGTTGTCACCACTGCTGAGAGGTCGTGGAACGCCGTCGCCTCCTTCTGTGAGGAAATTATTACCATCAAGGCTGGCGGCGGAGCAGGTGAGGGAGCGCTTGAACCCTCTCTCCAACAGCAGAACCGGGCGCCTGAGGGCGCCAGACGACCTTCAGCCACCCTGAGGTTTTACCTGGGAGTGGTAGGCTTCGTGGGCCTGCCCACCACCCGTTCAGCACCAGGTCCGAGAGGCGGCGTGCGTGTTCCCACGCGCACCTCTGTGTCGTGTGTCCGTCCCCCTTCAAGGGGACAGTAAGGTTAAGTGACCAAAGTGTCTTTTCGTGAGTGGCCTGCCGTTTCATATGGTGGGCCGAAACTTCGGCGGGGTCGCGATTGCATGTGAAAATGATTCGCACGACCCCGCCGACACTGGTTATGTCGAGAAAAACCGTGGTAGGTTTAGTGGGTATTCCGGGAGGTCCATTTTCATCGTTTCAACATCTTTCTTTTACTCCGGTGAGTCCGACATAACCCCTCCGCCCGCCCCCGTGGAGAGGTATGCATCAATGCATTCCTCCAAAAAAATCGTAAGCTCTTAATCTATACATATAATAAAATCGTAGAAAAGTCAAAACTGTACATGGAATATTTTTTTAAAAGAATACTTGGGGCGTGATCTACAATAGATATCGAAGCCAAAAATATAGTTTTCAGAATTTTTGTCTGTTTGTCTGTATGTATGTCCGGGCTAAACTCAAAAAGTACTGCATGGATTTACTTCAAATTTTGCATGAATATTACTAACAGGTCGGGTCAACATATTATCACGCTATCACCTACGGGGGAGGAGCTGTGAATCTTTATTTTTCTTATGCATTCTGTGACAGCGTGTAATCTAACGACGCATATTTAAATGTTGTTTTTGAGTAAGCCATGCTATTATATAGCTTTACACTATAAAAACTACGTCATTTAAGTAACTTGGGCAGAGAAATATAGTTGGGTTCCGCGGCGACAAACACTTTTTAGTTAAAATCTACGCGGACGAAGTCGCAGGTAACAGCTAGTCTTAATATATAAAAATCTCGTGTCACGAATCACGATGTATGTTCGGGATAAACTCTGAAACTACTGAACCGATTTTGATCAAACTTCGTAACTATCTGTAATTTGGTCCAACTTAAAAGATAGGGTAGTTTTATGTTGCAAAAACGGGCAAAAATGATCTTATGTGAAGCAGACGAAGTTGCGCGGGACAGCTAATAATTCTATAGAAATGAAAGGTCTATAGAACCAAACTGTTATATGTATTAAAATGTTAAAAGTTAGTTTTTTACTGTAACCGTAGCTATAATAAATGGTTATTGTGTCTGCTGTAAAAGTGTAATATTAATGGACATATACTGTGGTTATAGCGACATTAGATTTCGAGAGATAATAAAAAAAAATAACAGAATTGTGAGACAGAGTTATTTCATAAATTGCATATGTATTGCAAGTAACTACTCTCTATATAGTTTAGTTTACTGTTAGATTTATCTAAGCCAATTATCGTTTTGTCAGGAAGCTGTTACTAATTTGTCATTGCTCGTGCATGTTGCGTTAGTCATGTGATATCTTTTATCATACCAAAATACGCTGAATAGCAGTTTTCAATGTTACTTTACAAGCAGATATATAGGTTAGTAACATGTTTGTAAATAATCAACGACTTACAGTTTATTGTTCATATTTGCTATAACGAACTATGTACCAATTATACTATACTTAATAGTTTCAAATGTTCAATTTAATTCTTATCCCACCAAAAACATAAATGTAAAAAAGGAGAGCCAAGTTCAATACAAAAATTATGCTTGGCTGTGGGCTTCGCCGCAAAAAGAATGGAGATCTAAATGAGTGCCAAGTTCTATGCAAAATCCATATATGTATTTATAGGAACAAAATAATATAATGACCAGGTATTAAACTCTATTTCTTTGCTTTATTGGAGACCTATAACAATTGCTGTTATTTAAAAATGTGAGATCTTAAAGTAGGTTAGATTTGACTTGCCCAGTTTTTATCAGAATTAAAATATATATATATATATATTAACAATTGCTGTTATTTAAAAATGTGAGATCTTAAAGGAGGTTAGATTTGACTTGGCCAGTTTTTATATATATATATGTGTGTTGAATAGGTATCCAATAAAGCAAAGAAATAGAGTTTAATACTTGTTCATAATGTTATTTTGTTCCTATAAATACATATATGGATTTTGCATAGAACTTGGCACTCATTTAGATCTCTATTCTTTTTGCGGCGAAGCCCATAGCCAAGCATAATTTTTGTATTGAAGTTGGCTCTCCTTTTTTACATTTATGTTTTTGGTGGGATATCATTACTTTTTGTAAAGAAAACTAGGCAGGTATTGAGATTTAAAGTTTTTTCTTGCGTTTCCGCTGCATGGTTATAGTATGACAATCATTTAATTCATCGTTGAGAAAGAAGCAGGATGAACATAAATGTAATAAAACAATAAATAACTAAATCGGTATTCGTAAGCGGTGCCTATGTTTATGTGTTGCTCGGGAGCGCTTTTATGTAGATTTACTTCTGTTCTGTGTATAATTATGTGGTGCCGCCCGCCGCCGACGACACACCGTTGGCCGGTTGTTTAGCGCGTATTACAAGTTTTTTGTATGGGGACACCACTTATTTTTTGAGTTAACTTTATTTTTATATTTCTGTTATATAGCAAATATAATAATACATATATTGGGAAAGTTTCAAATATCTGATTGTAACGGTTCCAACGCTACAATTAATTTTTTTTTGTATGGGGTCCCCCTAATTTTTAACCTTCTTTATTTTTAAATTTTTTCCAACTCTTACACACAATTACCGAGCTGGATTCCAAATTTCATCCTTCTAGGTCATCTTGAAGTAGGTTAGGTTTAGGTACTATATGTCAGTCAGTGCTAAAATTTACGACTTTTTGACCTTCATATCTCTATAACCGTTTGAGCTAGCTTCATGAAATTTGGGCTTCTAGATGTCCTTATGGATATAATTAAACACACGTAGTTTTATGTGTTTACGTTAAAGAGGTTTTGAGTTATAGAAGGGTCAAAAGTGGCACCAAGTGGTTTGTGTAATATTACACTCGGCGCTGGCTAGCCAGTTCCTTTGCTTGAACTTGGCTTGACACGCTGCCGCGTGTCTAGATTACCTTTTCAATGCTCGTCGCAACAACTCTATGGACTCAAAATATTTTAAATGACAAAAAAACATTTTGTTCTCGGCATGATGAAATCTTTAATCTATATCTCAAACTTGCAAGTTGTCAGATTTGGCTAATTTTCTGTAGCTACAAACTTTATTAATTAAAAAAACAGGTAGGTCTCTTTACCTCACTAATTTTCTTCTCGTACTCTCTCACTATTGGCAAGGTGATGGACTTCGGCAGTGAGCTGAACACTTCATGTTGTAGATAGTAGCGGAACTCGTCAAAGGTCAGTTCTTGCGAAGACCTGAAGTGGTCCAGGCCTTTCTCCACCCCGTACAGATCCAGTAGGGTTCCGATGTTTGCCGTCAGCACCTAGTATAAAAAAGTAATTTATTTATTTGTGACGAGTAGAATTCTATTCATTTATCCTTTATATTTTCTTTAAAAGATTACTAGCAATTTGGGTTAGAAATGACTATTAAGTACCTATGTAGATAGAATATTTCTATTAGGTGTAGGTTCACGTTAATAGTGCAATCTGTGCGATTCGAAAACGCAATCTCTCGATCGCAAGTAGGTACATATCCCTATGCTTAGGGTTCATTTGCACGTGATATAAATACTGCTATTATTCTATATTTTCATGTTACATACATACATATTTAAATTCCTTTATGCAAGGCACAAACACTAAGTTTAACGTAATTATGTAATTCGACGTAAAGTTGCCTTCGTCTAAAAAGCACTTCACTAAGATGTTAATTATTATCGACGCGCAAAATGACGTAATAGGTCAATGACACTTTCGTGTTTGTAATGGAGTAGGAACTTAACTTTATTTACCAGGGTAACTGTTGAAATAATATAGTTATAAAAGGCATGTTATGTATGCAGGGCGTTTAACATTGGAAATGTCATCATACATATTATGAGTTTGTGGAATCTTTAAGCCCTGTTTACAATAGACTATAGCACAATAGTGTCAACTCCATTTAGACACTACAAACGTGCCTGTCATGTGAGAAATAATACTACTTTGAATTAAATTATATATGAAATAGAGACGAATCAACTTTAGACTATGCTATTCACGTATCAGGTCATGTTATGTGAATAAGCAAAAATCATCTAATCTCGCCGCTTATTAAAAATCCAATGAGTATATATTATTAGTGATGAAGATTCACATCAATGGGAGAATGAGAGTTTTAAAGCTATGCTTTTATTAGGAAGATCATTATTTATGTACCTTGTGCTGTTAGTGCTACTAGACCTTTATATAGCACTTAGCTATGGGTCCCATACTTCTATCTTTCTCTTTTTCAATACTCAAAGCTTATATATAATATATTATATGTGACATAAAGGTAAATACGTAGGTTGTATTGCCCGACGTATGTTGTTGGTAATAATCACATTTATTGATCGATATTATTTAATCTGTTTATTTAATAGCACAATCTCATGATAGATATTATTAAAATTATACATGTTGATTACATATCATTTTATCTGATAGCACCAATGTATAAATCATTTTATCTACACGCACAATAAATAGCTGTTTGATAGAAGTCCACGTTTATCCCAAAATGTACTCGTACAATATAGAAATAAAATATTGCATAAGCACAGTAACATATGTCAACTATTAAAAAATTCTACAGTTTTATTGCGAAAAAGATTATTAAAACGAATCGGCACCATAATCTATTAAACATTCAACCAGTAGCGTCCGCATAAACAAACAGATGAAATCACTCAGTTACAAGTATCAAACGCTGCCACTGAGTCATACGACGGACGCTGTCTCCCATAACAGACGTAAACCTTCGCGTTTAAGTTACGTATTACAAAGCAAGTACGCTGAATTTTTAATGAGTTTCCATGTGACAGTACAACCATATCGCGACTCGAGTTTCAGACTTGTGTTTCATAGAACTTATGCCCGAACACTAAGTAACGGAATGTAAAGTCATCAAAATTGCTATGTGGATCGTCAAACAGCTCTTTACGAGTTCCAATAATGAAGTAGGTACTTTAATGAGTATAGCTCTAATTGATCTCATATGACAGATATGTGAAGTTGTCTTCGTATGACCTATCGATGCCAGTGTTACAATATACAGAAACAATGGCAGATACTTAAAAGATACGGACAATGGCGTCTTTGGCACATAGTCTGCATAATTTCTAAATGGCATTGTTTTCCATACCTTAAGTAGGTATGAAAAACAATGCCATTTATCATAGTTTATTATATAAATCACGCCTGTATTTTCCCTAACGGGTAGAGAGTATTACACCCAAGTTCCGACAAGTATATTAAAATTTAGTCCACGTAACAATGCGCACAATTGCATTCGAATGATATTCGATTTTATCAACAGATTTATTTAGATAAATGCGCGAGTAAAGTATATACTATACCACGCTAAGTAGCTATCATGTCACGCCCGGTTGAATATTATCAAATGCAATTGTGCTTTAAAGTGTAAGCTTATTCAATTTGATATTAAATTTCATAAAAAATAAACAACGCGATAAAATCTATATAAAATGGTTTAATTTCAATGTATAATATTCAGTGTAAGACAATATAATTCAAGCATTTTGCCAAATACTACTACTATTTCCAGGTGCAGTGCTACTACTGAAAAGGAACTAACAGAAGAATCCGTTAAAATTGCAGGACACAGGAATGGATCTCAGAACCTTACGATCGGCACCAAGTTAAGCATTTATTTAAGTTTCTGTAGTAAAAAGAATTACTGACAGTTTTGTTGGGAAGGTAGTTAGGTGTTTTTATGATCAGCCGTTTTAAATATTACCTATAACCTATAATGTATTGTTTTCATCTTGGGAAGTCCGGTAATTTGACTTTTCAATATTGCGATCATGAAATCCGTCTGCTGCTTTGTCGCTACTCAAATTAGTTGTCATTTAGATAACAACGACATTTTGATAAGGGGAGTTTTCTGTCTCTATAGCTTTAAAACACGCGATGCTTGGAAAATTTTGTTTGATACCTACACGACGGGGATAGCAAAATTAAATCAATTTCAAGTCAAGGCAGTGGGTATTGTTGAAAGAATATTAAAAACGGCCTATTTGAGAAAGTTGCTAAAAACAAAACTTTCACAAATTTATATATTTAGTACAAGCGCTATTTATTCGTGCAAGATATGAAGATTGCTTATAAAGTTGCCGGCTTCCATCACGGTGTCTCCGTTACTAATAGAAGCCTTGAAAACAAATATGTCGGAGTCATACTAGTACTATTTATTCTGTGGTCATACGTCAATATGGGCGTAAATCGCACGCTCCGTGTGCCAAATACTGACTATTATGATTGACACTAAAGATATTCGGCTACACACCCGGAAGATGTGCATAATATGCCATAAATCTAACAAAGTATGTTGTCTGAAGCGATCAAACTGTATGACTTACCAGAAATAATGTAGTGTCTGGGGCATTTAATCATAGCTACTATGATAGACGAAATACTTTAAAATACGAGTATATTTGAGTATTTTTTGATATTACTGAAACAGTTGTGATATTAATTGATCCGAATGTCAAAGTCAAAATTCTTCATATCCATAAAAATGTGTAAACAATTCTTGGACACGTCAATTAACTCACATATTAATTAAAATATGTATAATAGGTATAATTAAACGAAAAAATATAATAAATAAATAAATGTGATTTTGATTCCTAGGATATTTGTGTAAACAAACTCTCTAATAGTTTATAGCTGCATATTTGGACCGAGAGCAGTCTGTATATTAATTATTATAATTTAAGTATATATTATGTACATTTTGTTCAACAAGCTCTAAAATGTTATTGACACAATTTATTATTATGGTATATTATAAATATTTTCCATGCCATTAAAAAGGTATATATAAGACCTATATAGTTATCTCTTTAACAATAAATGGGTGAAATACATCTTGATTCTTTTTAATTCTTCAATTTCACTTACTGCGATGGATAAGCTCACCAAAGCGTATTATAATAAATGACCATTTATTCTGGGTTGGGTTTTTAGTATAGCATTTAGTGTTATATGACGGGCCACCACTATGTATAAGAACATGCTACACTTGCAATAATGTTAATGCAAATTGCTAGTTGTAAAGATAAAACAATAGAATTATGGCAGTGTAATAGGTGTAAGCCGATCCATGGCAAATGACAATGCGTCTTATTCAGATCATATTACTGGACGAGTATGGCGGGTCTCGAGTTCAATATCCGACGATAACTTGTGATTCATGGTGCTTTTGTTACTCCATTTAATGTCTGCTGGTTACAAGATAACTTATTCATGATGTATTTATGTCAAATAATACTGGCGACGTTTTTATTCATTTTGCTGTTGTACGCTGTGTTTAGTAATAACTAGATAAGTATTATAATTTTTTTATGACCGTGGTGACATTTAAAGACCATTATACTCATAACATTATTATGACCTTTAAATGTTACTATATACTTACTTACTTATAAATATGTTATGCCTGATAAGACAATTGATAAATCTTTGGTTGAGCCTGAAATCCTCTATTTATAAATGAGCTACTTGAAGTTATACAAATAGAAACTTATTCTTAAGGAGACACTTCGCATAGCTTATAAAACTAAATAATGAAACATACATCAATAGTAAAAAGTGACTAATCTTAATACTCCAGTGTATTATGACAAGTCTACTCAAACAGATGCACAGTGTAATAGTAGTGTGGTACTAGAATCAAGTGCCGAAAATAGATTGATTAGTAATATAGTATTAGAATCAGGCCCCCCAAATAGATCTGATGACTTTTCGTGTTTAAAGAAATAAATATTTTACACCAAAACATAAAGGGCTTTAGCAATAAATCTGACTTATTAATATTATCATTAGACCTACTAGATAAGGAGAGAAAGTCTGTCTATATTCTTTGTGTTACAGGGTATAATATGATACGAGCTGATACGCAATTTATATGTATTCCCAACTTTACAATAGGATGATGTTTTTGTCGTAAATGCCGCCGCGCCGAGGCGGTGCATGTATTCTTATCCGTAATATTCATAAATACAAACAAATAATCGGATTAAGTAGCTTTTGTGTAGAGGGCATAATTAAAGTGTCAGGAATAGAACTTGTCACGTCTAGGCCACCTAAAGTAATACAGGAAGATATTAACAATTTTTTTGAGAAATTCACATCTTTGCTCACTAGGTATTGTCTTAGTAAGTATAAGGTGGTACTGTGTGGTGATTTTAATATAAATATTATAAATTTAGTTATTAATTATTGTTTGACATTTATTATTTTTAATGGAGTTATTATTGTAATTTATTTATTAATTTTATATGATTACTAGGGTTTTGCCCGCGGCGTCGCTCGCGTTAATTTAGAATTTGACGATCAATTCGGGTCCTACTCTGCTTGTAATAATATAATTCAATCATGATTCGAAAGACACGTGGCACCATTTATTATCATAAGAACGTTATTGTTGTTTTCCTCGGGAACAGTAATTTTTTTCGGGATGTAAGGTAGCCTATGTTCGTTTCTGTACACCTGACAACGTATATGCAAAATTTCAGGATGATCGGTTCAGTGGTTTAGGCGTCAAAAGGTAAGAAACAAACAAACAAACAAACTCATTTTCGCTTTTATAATATTAGTTAGGATAGGAATAGGATAGTTAGGAAGTTAGGATTAGGATTATTAGTAGTGCACAATCAGTAAAGACAAATACCTGTAAAATTGCATGCCTTCAGGCGGATTATGGAGCGACCAATTTATATGTACGAGTATGTTACCTGAATTACGCATTTTCGCAATCAATGAGTTTGAGTTTGAAAAGTTTTATGATACGCATATTAAACATGCGTGTCAAAAAGAATATATTCATTCTAAGAGTTCATTTAAAATTATTTACATTATTATGTGTACCCGTAGAGAAAAATAAACTCTACGGGTATTATTTGGCTGATTGAAGATACTATTTATTTCTTCAAACAGTCAATTATGATCGTTTATGGTAACATATTCTTATGTTTACAATTATCATGAATTATACGCATGTATATAAATGTTAAAGTAAATTTGTTAAAAGCTTATTCCGTCCGCTAAAAACTGCAGTTGCCCACTAATGACTAACCTTTTGAACATTTTAATGAACTATCCAAGCTGTTTCTCCAATTTAGCGCTGTGGGAGTCATTATCGCGCTTTACGTTCCGCAATCGTATGAATCATTGCTATTACTGCATGCATAGATTCATGTATAAGTACCTACTATAAGTACGTTTATTTGTTTGCATGACCTTACACCTACGCAGGGTCTTACTCCTTAGCGTAACTAATCAAAATTATTGCACTGTGGGATTGGGTTATCAAATTGCTGTGTCAGTTGAATGAGTAGACTACTACGGCAGGGTGGTTGTGGGTTGATAACCGCTACTGCCTGACAGTAAGTACGATGCTTATGTCTTTGGCTGCATAGTAATTCTAGTAGGTTGACAGTGGGTCACGTAAAGCCGTTCGTCTAATAACGACGAACATTTTGTCGATAAGAGTTCTTAAAGTAAAAACGTAACACTATTGCTGCGGGATTATATATATATTTTAGAGGAATCTAGTCTTACTGTCTAGTTAGTTAGGTCAATAAAATAAGACATGATACAGGTTAAAATACGAAAAAATATGCTTAATTATCATTTCAAAAGGAAACCTTACAACGAAAAGCGCAGATAAAGAAAAAGGAAAGATAGAGCCTTTATAAAAGGGATTAAATATAATGACCACCAAAAATACTAATTGCGCAGCAAAATATGCTTACCAAAATATATCATAACGAGCACCTATACGCCTCCAATCACTGCATTCTGTCTCGGAAGGGTTAGGTTGTTAGGTTCCTTCTTAAACTCACCCAAAAATCGGAACCCCGCGAAGCGCCGCGCCGTCGACTTAGTTTGATCTCTTTAAATATATTTTGGTGTGCAATTAGCATTTTTGGTAAATATATTTTGCTATGCAATTAGTATTTTTTTGCTGAGCAGTTAAATACTACCCTTTATAAAATAACAGTGACTATATAAATAAATATAAATGTCTCCAATGGTGTGATAAAAATCTTAATAATATACATATGTATATGAAATATTCACATCAAAAGGGTGATAAGGGCAGCGTGATAGTACCTACAACAGTAAATCTGCGAGCAATGTTTACACTTACGTATATACTTTTATATAACTACTAGAAGTTCCCGCGGTTTCACCCGCGTTTAGCGTTACTGCGCCGCCCCCGTGGGTCGTAGCGTGATATTATGTAGCCTATAGCCTTCCTCGATAAATAGTTGGTATAGGCTATCCAACACTAAAATAATTTTTCAAATCGAAAACAAATCTTCAGCTTTATAATATTAGTATAGATAGCTGACCCGCGCAACTTCGTCTACGTCACATAAGAGAGAGAGTGGGTCGTAGGCACCTACAATACAATTTTAAAGGAGCTGAAACTGTATTTGTTAAATCCACGAACCCACAGTGCTAATTTAAAATCACGCAGAATAAACCGGGCGAAACATCGTTTGTATGTCTGTAATGGGTAATTATTTTGCTGCGATATTATTTTAAAACTGCGATATCTCCTAAGATATTCATTGAAATCGAATGATGTAAAGGGCAATTTTGTTTTAAATTAAATACTTGTGATGAATAACGTATTTATTTGGATAAGGATACCATGTTTATAAAAATACCTTCGCAAATAATGCATTATTTTAGAACAAATTTGGTTAGCATAAAAAAGGTTATAGTGAGCCAACCTTAAAAGATAGACATATGCTGTCGCGGACTTTTTTTTTAGAACTTTTAAAGGGGAACAATTCTGTCATACATGATTTTTGCGAAATTTTAACTGTTTATGCAGCGCACGCAGCGGAAGCTCTCAAAAGGAAAAAAACCCTCCGATTTTGAAACATTCTTCATTGGTGCTCGGCTCCTATTGATCTTAGCTTGATGATATATAGCCTATAGCCTTCCTCGATAAATGGGCTATCTAACACAGAAAGATTTTTTCAAATCGGACTCGTAGTTCCTGAGATTAGCGCGTTCAAGCAAACAAACAAACTTTTCAGCTTTATAATATTAGTATAGATGTATTAACATTGTTTATTACTAACATTAGTAACTACTTCATGACAATGATGTCCGGCTTACGTAGATACATTCCTTTGGTTTTATTATTTACTTGACACATGGTTTGACCCACTAGTTGTATTACGAATTGTAGTGACAAATTATTGTTTTCGTCACATAACCATTTTTTGCATTTTCCCTTACCTACAATGATAATGCCGATGTGTAGAGCAATCTCCAATGAGCCTAGTTACAAGTTAGGTACCTAGTTAATAATCGGCAGTATAAGCACGGTTCTTATAATTTCCAGTTGTTATGGTTTTTAAATATAATATTTATTTACAACTAGCATCACCAACAGGTGTGTATATGCAATTAAAAGTAGGCATCAGATGTAGACTTCCTATATGAGATCTTATTTTACATAATAATATGTTTACAGGATAGAAATAATCCTTGTCTTTAAAAAAAATCACTTCGTTCAGCAATTTTTGATTAAAGCGACGACAAGACGTTTACCTATCACAATAAAGTGACCACATGTTTATAATATTTACGAATTACTGTTCCCTCATCCAGTTCATTTGGTAAGATATTTTTGTAAATAAATTAGTAACAATGACCGCTTAGTGGCCATCGGTCATAGGCGGGTAGGGTCACTTCAGGGTCATCATATGACTAATATAGACATCTGTTCTCATTTAGGGTCTAATATGGTCACCCGGACGTAACCTTCGTTATGTTCATGTCAAATATATGTAAATTCTGTTTTAATTTATAAGTTTCTTTTAAAGTCACTTTAAGTATGGATATAAAAGGCTAAATCCGGATTTATATCAACTGTGTTATCACGCCGAACATATTATTATATACCTCAATATTTGTAGTAATACGTACAGTTTTCTTTATATTAATTTACTTGGTAGGCAGCAGTTGACTTTTCTCTATTACCTGGTATCTAGGAAGGCTGCATGACATACATTCTGCCTTATTTTCCACTTGTTCGGTGATATTTAGGCGGTAAGTCATTGTACAGTTTTGTTTTATTAAAATATTTTGTGTAGGTACAGATATATATTATAAACCAGCTCATACAGTTACATATGGATTTTATGTTGCCAAATCAGTTAATTAAAAAGAGGCTTTCATAAGTAGCATGTTTGAATAATATTTTAGTTGTTGGCATGTCAAACGTAATTACTAATTACAAAACTATTGTGTCTGACCGCCGCGCGCCGGCGCAGGCCCCGAAGTTATGGTTAGTTCAGATGGAGACGTTAAGTGATAGTTTACTATTGCGAACCTTTATTTAAAGTTCAATAGATTAGACCCCTAAATACAAAAAATAAAAAAAATATCTTAAGAGAATTTGCCCCGTTTTTGCAACATTTTTCATTGATGGTCCCTTTCTATTGGTCGTAGCGGGATGTTACATAGACATAGACTATAGCCTTCCTCGATAAATAGGCTATCTATCACTAAAATATTTTTTTAATTCGAACCAGTTGTTCCTGAGATTAGCGCGTTCAACCAAACAAACAAACAAACTCTACAGCTTTATGATATTAGTATAGATTATTTATACGATGCAATGAACTTATAATTATTGTGTTTTAATCAATATAACTCACAATGCCCGATTTTCATTTAAAGTAGTAGCTAGTCATTGTAGCACGTTATTGTTAATGAAGTGATAACTACTCACATAGCTACCTATTCATATGTTGTATTTATATTTATTTAAACTAGTTAACCCTGTATACATAATAATGTTGTAATTAACATGCAAACGTTCAATACCAGTATTAGAGCGAATAATACCTAAAGAACACCATAATTACGTATTACCACTCCTGTTGCGACTATTTACATTTATTTAGTTATCTACTTATAGATGTAACCAGACTATTATTAAACTGTAATGAGGCTGTTTTATGTACATAGACTCTCAATCCTAACTAATGTTATAAATATGAATGTAAGTTTGTTTGTTTAAGCTTTCACGCCTTAACTTTTCAACCGATTATCATGAAATTATAAAATAAAAATAAAAAACATAAAAGTAATTTATTACCAAAAGAGTACAATATTTCACATAGAATCCATTGGCCCCACACTAGGCAAGCCTGTCCTGTGGATGCCTTATTCCGATTACAATAATTCAAATTGAAATACAATTTTGGCTCGATCGAAATCAACAAAAGTAAATTTATAAACAATTTAAGATAAGTATGTATGTATGTACGTATTTCTAATCTATAGATAATATATATATATATATATATATATATATATATATATATATATATATATATATATATATATATCCTCACTATATAATACATATATATTTATGTATATAAATAAAATACTTACTATTTTATTATTATGTGTAATGTAAACTCAAGGTTATTAATTGTTCTAGGCTAGGTGTATAAGTAGTTTTTCCGTGGATTCATAATCCAGAGATGTAAGCCAATTAGTTGTCTTAACTTTTGCCTCTTTAATAGAACACTGCCGAATATCACAGTACTTAACTACTTTGTTGTATACATAACAATCGATAAATGGACTGAAACATCTTGCAAAGGATGTATTTACTTTGGGTACGTTAATTCGGTACACCCTACGTCTTAAAAGGTTCTGAAGTAGTTCTGCTGAGTTAGTTACTACTTTGTGCATCTTTAGAAATGTTGATAAAAGAAATAACTGCCGCACGTTAAGAAACTTGCAATCCTTGTACAGTTGGGTGGTTGGGTATCTATAATGTCTTTTGTACATCGTTTTAAGGACAGAACGTTGAGCTCTTTCTACGTTAAGCATAAAAGTTTTTGCTGCCCCACCCCAACAGGTAATGCAATAATTAATAAGTGACTGACTTAGTGCAAAGTATACACTTTTCAGGGTGTCAACTGATGCACAAGAGCGAAGAAGTTTCATAATGTTTGTAGTTTTCCTTACTCTGTTCGAGTCTTACTCTGTTTGTCAGGGGTGCAGAAAAAGGTACCTTTCATTCAGAATAAAGCACTATTAGTAATTTAACCTAACCTAACCCACATTTACACGAGCGAAGCCGCGGGCAAAATCTAGTAATAAATAAATTTAAATTGAAACAATGGTTTGTAGAGTTGTCTGAACTGTCTGTCTATCTGTCCGTCTTTTCTTACGACCGGCGGCATCATGTAACAACTACTGAACGTTTTTCAAGTCGGCCTTTTAGTTACACTTACAACTTGGGTTACACCTAAAGTCTGTGTTATATTTTATCTATTGTTGTGCCGGAGATATGATGTTAACTGTGATCCACGTTAATGACGTCGTAAGTAATTATATGACTTTACTTATTTACGTTGAAAAATAGAGCAGCTCTACTGGGAAAGTAAGTTTCCTCTGCAGAAGCGCTCTTTTTGCACCTGAAACTTACACCCATATTCTAAGACGTTTCCTCAAACGTTCCTCGACTCCACTCAACCTCACTCGAGGAAATCAGTATTCACAGTTGCAAAAAATCTCCTCCACTCGGCGTCCCTCGACATCTTTTCTCACTCGAGGTGAGGAAACAACTGTCAAACTCAAGGTACGTCGCGACCAACCTTAAGGAATACTCGAGGAAGATCTACGCCATTGTTACCTATTCACCTACGCTTGTAAATACGACTGATAATTCTATTTGAAGATTTTTAAAGTGTTTTGTAATGGATTTAAACGATTTTTGAATTATTTATTTGATAATCCGTACGATTATCCTGTTGGGTTACGTTATTATTCGATAGCTACTTTATTAGATTTTGCCTGCATTTTGAATGTAGGTAACCTATGTTATTGACCAGTGTCTACTCATTTTATACAACATTTTATTAAAATCTGTTTCGGTTCAGTAACGAATACGTTTTAAAACTGATAGAGCCGACATTCAGACAGAATAAAAACAACATTATGTCTAGATCCCGCACTCCCAGTGCTAGCTGTATCGAAATAAGGCATATGTATTAGATACCTACATTATAACTGTTGGTTTAATCTTATTTCATAAAAAGACACTTGGAAAGTATCTTCTAATATATGAGCAGCGATAGCTCAGTGGGGAGACCAACAGACTGCAATGCAAAGGGTCTCGGGTTCGAACCCACGGCCACGTCGCGCACCTCTGACTTTCGGAAGTTATATGACTTTTCGAAATAATGTGCGTATCGATTGACAATTATCGCCTGCTCCGTGCCTCGGAGAGCACGTTAAGCCGTTGGTCCCAGTTGCCATGAACATCTATGGCAGTCGTTATTGGGAGAGTGTCGACACAAAAGATCCCACTGGGTCGAAGTGTCGCCGGTCTGCACTGACTGGCCCCCACATAAGATAAGATAAGATTTACTAATATAGTTTAATTATAATATTCCTTATATATATATCTAGATCACTGACACAGATATGTCTTAATAAATTGCCTGTAATTTATATGTAGCAGGTAGTCCTTGAGTCTGATATAATAGGCAATCGATTAGATTTCGTGGCATATAATTTAAATGTCAATATTCGCGTGAAAGTAGTAGGTAGAAACCTTTGACATTTTCAGCGAACATGTCAGGGCTGCCCTGTAATAATAATTGCACTTTATAATATTTAATGAGTATTTAATATCCAACTCTGTTTGTATTCGTACTGTGTTATTAAGAGCAATTATTTTTTACGAAACTTTCGTATGTAAATATTACAGGCCACACAAGATGAACTTCCTGTTTTCTTATTGTTTCACAATACTGTACCATTATACGTAAATATTTACGACCTCTAAAAGGTATATTTACTTACTGTACTTTGCCTGGCTAAATGCTCATATATATTAAGGAAGGTATCGAGTTCCTTTAACAATATTTTATTGTAATTAGCGTACGCAAGTTAATAAATTACAATAATTGAGAATAAACTTAGTTGTAAATACAGAATCGATAACGTGTAATGAAAATATGCCCGTTTCAAGTTGTTTTTGCAATAATTATGTAGGGGTGCGTCTCGAACCAGTTGTGAATACTTAATCAAGAAATTTCGTACTTCAGGCATAATTTAGAACATATTTGGCAAGGCGATACTACAGGTGAGAGTGACAGGACAGGCTTAATTGTGCTTTAAGTTTATGGAATTAATTTTCCTATATTAATAATGTAATTTACTCTGAGAAAAGCTTTAAACGTCTTATAATCGAAACTGTTATTTACCGAAGCCCTATTTAGTAGAATAAGCTTTGTAATAGTTTTGTTAGCACTAGGTATTTATAACGGAATAAATCTCCGAGTAATAAACTATAAGAAATCAGGTGATTATGTAATACTTTAGTTTCCTGACGTAATTTGTCAACCCTATATGTTCGATTATCATCGGCAACTGGCGGAGAATGTCGTTCTTACCATTTATAAACGATGTGAGAATATAAACGCGACGTGCGACATTTCGTAACAACTAGGATTTTTGCAGTTATTTCACAATTAGATATGTAGAATGACGTTAGATGGAATTATTGATTACTGCTAAGTTTAATTTCCGACTTTGCTTTACTGTAAGTATAATATACATACATAGTCTGACGGCTAAATCCTCACTAGGGCAGGCAGAAGTGTGTTACATTTCATCAAATACATAAGTTTTCATATCCCACGTACCTAATAGGGAGCTATCTTCAAACGGCCATAAGTTCGACCTTTCTGCTGCTACTAAGAATTTCTTGAGAGAAAACTTAATAACACTTTACCCGACAATCAAATTCGAGATCTCATGGACAGCAGTCGCTGTGTTTCTAAATATTACATATATGACACAATAAGGAGAATTGATATTTTCAGATATAAAGTAAGATTTTACTTGCTTGTTAGTCAATTATGAAGATCGATATATAATAACTTGATAAGGTTAATTAGGGAATAGACAAACCTTGACCGATATAGGGGATGAGGGTGCTTATGTGTACTTACGTAGTGTAAACAAACGCTGAATCCAATTTTGTTAAAGCTTTCAGAAACTTCAGTAACTACACAGCTAGTAGATAGTATCTACATATATATGTACTTATGTATACAGAGTAAATTTAATAGATAAAATGTCTAAGGCGGTTACATCTAAGTGAAAACGTGTCAAATACACATTTTTACTTAGACAAACACTGCATGCTGAGACTAAATTAGGTTCGCGGGTGTTAGGAAGACTAGAAAGAACAGCAGAAAGCCCAGAAAACTGCATACAACTTATTGATTACCATTAAAACCTTAAAAAGACCTGTAGTAACATAAGGTAGTGGTTCATCTTTCGCAGGGTTGGCAGCATGCCAGTAATATGTCTGGTGTTACAAGTGTCCTTATGCTACAACGCTTACCGTCAGACAAGCCGTGTATACATGTTTGGTACCATGGTTGAGTAAAAAGAAATAAGATCTACTTATGCTAATTTTAGTATAAACCTACTAATAAGAAAATATAGAAGATATTGTTATAATCATATCTACATATATTGTTATAATTGTATCTACTTATTAATCATTAATTTCATTTTAATTCAAAGTGGTATGCTATGTTAGTTCGTATCATTAAATTTATATGTCCTAACAGTGTAAATATAATAATGTTACATATCTAAATCAGAATTTAATTTGATTGAATATTTGATTTTCACGGTCCATTACTTAAAGTAAATTAATTACTGTCTACAAATGTGGACTCGGTGCCAAGTTAATATTTTACATATATATATATATATATATATATATATATATATATATATATATATATATATATATATATATATATATATATATATAATAGCATTAATTATAATTATAAAAAAGTTATACCTACCATATTTAAGATGCATTTTGAATACTTTCAAGTAATAGTTTAAATCTTGAATTCTTCTTTAACTGTATAATAATATTATGTCGACAATGACAACTAGGCATAATAATCTATATTTTCAGTGTTATGAGCAATTACATTGAGCCTTATATTTTAATTATTATAAATAGAATTTTGGTATTAAAGTAGGAGTTGGTTACCAAGGATGATTTTAAATTATTTTGTTTTCCTATAAAGGTTGTTTAATAAAACGTCAACCCTGAGTTGACAGCTAATATACCTACACAGAAAACAGTCTGAAATAAAGCGAGATATTAATTGCTGTAAAGCTTCGATCATGGTATATTTGATCGAAGCTGTAAAGAGATAAATGGAAGAAACGTTCGCGTGGCTATATATAGCCACTGCGCCGAGTGTTGTGGATTCGATCCCCATACGTTAAAATGTATGTGATCTACAAATATTGATACCGAGTCTGGGTATTCTTTGTGTCCGTCCTTTGAATGTGAATATAAGTCTCCCGCAATACAGCATTAATTCTTAAAGCGGGTTTATTTATTTAGTTGTTATCTTTAAAATAAATAAACTTACTGCCTCAAGTGAGCAGTGATAGCTCAGTGGGGAGACCAACAGACTGCAATGCAGAGGGTCTCGGGTTCGAACCCACGTCGCGCACCTCTGACTTTCGGAACTTTTCTTTTTCTTTTCGAAATTATGTGCGTATTGATTGACAATTATCGCCTGCTCCGTGCCTCGGAGAGCACGTTAAGCCGTCGGTCCCGGCTGCCATGAACATCTATGGCAGTCGTTATTGAGAGAGTGTCGACACAAAAGATCCCACTGGGTCGAAGTGTCGCCGGTCTGCACTGACTGGCCCCCACATAAGATAAGATAAGATACTGCCTCAAGTGATTTAGGAAAATGATACCGGAATTTAGAAAAGATGTGTGGAGGACTATGATATTAATCATAACAAACCTTTATACCTCTTGATAGTGCAAGAGACATAGATAACTGTACACTCGTGCATAGAGGAAGTCGCGCAAATATAATAGAACAAATACGCTTCTATTGTACCCAACTCAGTATCAATGTCAATACAATCACGATATTGTCAGTGTGAACAATTCAATAAACTTCTCTATTACTCTTCAACGCAAATGTAATAAATTGAATTACTACAGAGGAACTTGTTGGCCATATTTGAGTTTAATAGCAAGCATGTTTTATTATCAACTTTATGAGCGAAAGGGACTTTATACGATTATGAGACAAGTTCCGTACTGTCGTGGCGATTTAGTATCCGCTTTTGTGGAAAAATATTACAAGTGCTTTAACATGATCAAGGATATCAATTTAAAAACACTTAAAATAAATAAACGCAATATAACCTACAAGGGACTTTAGAGTGAAAAGTTTCTTAACTTGTATGTTTTCAAGTAGTAGAATACCTGGTGATCTCAGATATCTATGTATACATATGTATATCTGAAATCAGCAGCATACTTACACTATGCCTCACTAATTTGTATTTAAATTCTAACCTTTCATCATGATTTCACTCATAAGTGCAACAACGATGTAGTAAGTTAGTAACTGTAGCGCATATATAATATTCTACATTTTATTATGTCTGTCTTTACTAAACTGACCTAGTTTCTTAGATGGTTGGCTTTTCATGTTGGCATGAGATCTTGCCAAAATCCGTTGTTATTGCCATAATATTGTTTTATATTTTCTGCAATATATTCCACTGAATAGTATTAATACTGCTCTAATACCGAACCGTTTTGTAAAAGACATTGCACCATTTTTCTTAAGCAACGTTGCACTTAATTGGACACATTTATTTCGTGCATTCTTGAAATTTGTGCCACTCACGGTGAAAGCAACCCTCGTAATTATTGTAATTTATGTCAATTATAACTGTTTGCCGCTTTGAACCGGACTCGAGACGACAAGAAAATTACTTACACTTAAATATTTTCACACTTATTTTAAGTAAGTGTTAAGATAATTCTATGTGAACTAAAGTTCACATAGAATTATCTTTACACATTTATTAAAATTATGACAGATTTTGGTATTTTTATCACGAAAGCAGATTATATGCGTACTTATTTCCATAGCAGACAATTTAACAACACATTTTGTGTGATGACGGTGATTACAGAGTAGGTAAATCTCATATCCAAATTAACACCTGCCTGTGATTTGAACGGTGACACGATAATGTTATCTAACAGTATTGTAACTCGGCTCTGTCCTTGAAATAATTACCTACAGCCGAGCGGTCCGCGAATACGCGAGAGGACTGCCCACCTAAAGTATTTTAATTTCATCTAGGTACGTACCTACTTGAGTTTCTTTCTAGTTTAGTGATTGTAAATATTATAATTTTTATTTAAAATGTAATTTGTTGTGAATGAAATAGGAAATGTTCAATAAAAATCATGTTATGTTTTTGATTATGAAAAACAACCTTATATAATTGAGGCTGAAAAATATTTGCGTTTCGACTGAGATGTACGAAAAGCTTTATTGTTAAATTTAATAGTATAAAACAATCCGCATTCGGATAAAAACTTTAATTAAAAATGATTTTGTTTACAATTGTACTTTGCCATAATTATGTAAGTACTTGTACTTATTTCAATCAAATATGGTGTGATGGTTTTGTGAGCAATCGCGTTCCGACCGTGTGTATGAAGATAGAATACTGTTAAATAACATTACCGTGACGGTGATACAACTCTACTGACCAGCTGGTGACAGTGGTGACACAAATCGGAGAGATGGCCGGTTCATTTCGAAGTTTGATAATTATGATATATCAATTTAAATTCATGAAGGCCATATTTCTGTTTGTTAAAGATACAAAACGTCACGATCTTAATTGTTTATCATATTGAATACATTTTACGCTACTCGTCTCCAAAATAAAATGAAAGTATTCAATATTAGTTTACCTTCTAAGTTTTATGCTACGTTAAACCTATTATTTTTAACCATTACAAAATTTGATCCGATTTGGACAATCGGCGCGTAGGCGTCAACTACGTTATAATCACTGGCCTATTCAATTTGGAAATCCACTGTAAATCTTCATTTATTACTTTGGCGTGTGTATCATAACAATCGTCCAATTCTCGTAATTACCTTACCAATATTAGTTACTATTTCTATTGTGTTATCAATATAGCCAACATAATATAATTATTATGTTGGCATATACGTATTTTTTACGATACAGAGGCAATTTAGCAATTTGTATTATTTTCTGTCTGTATGAACATGTATGTATCACGTGAAAGCTGGTATTACAGATTTATTTAAAATCTTGTTAGGCTAATAAATTTAATCCCGATCCATCTGCTAGTCTGACCTCTATTTTGTATAACGGCGTTTTTTTTTAAACAAGTAGTTCAAATTTTCCGTAATCTGGAGATAAAACAACTTTTTACAGAAACGGTTTATATCCGACTAGAGTTTGCTCGCGGCATCGCTCGCATTAATCTAGATTTTGTCAATATATTATTATCCCTCGGGAACAGTCATTTCTTTCTGAATGACAGGTAGGTACTCCAAGTCCTTTTTGTATCCCCGACATCGCGAATGCGAAATTCCATGACTATCGATAAAGTAAAAGTGTAATAACAAAGAAACTCAAATTCGCATTTAGGTATATCTAATATTAAAGTAAGCATTATTGTGCACACAAGCTAATACAAGCCAAAATCTCGAAATTTTCCTAAATCTCAATGCACAGTTAGAGACTACATTACACAGAAAAAGTATTGCTGTATTATTTTCCACGCGAATGAAGTTGCTGGTAGAAGATTCGAAGGACCGATTTGGACTAGTAGCAGACTGGGCAAATTGCCAACTAACAGACAACATTGGCTGCCAGCGTATCTACTACCAAAGGATAATAGAAAATGTAGTGCATTCTTTCCAGTTTTTGGCAGCACACTTTATTTAGAGCATGCGTATTACACGCATGCTCTAAATACTAGACAAGACTAGGTTATTGACATGCACACAATGTCAATAATCTAGTCTTGGCTAGTACAGCGATTATTTAACAATAAAATACATCAATCTTGACACAGGTTAATGGAACTATGAACAAGTATGAAGCGACATCATTTTTGTGGGATTTGATATGATGACAGTTTGTCTATGGCACATAAAACATAGGTAATCAAAATTTATCCATTTAATCATTGTTGATTTTAAGACATTCGTTTATTCGTTTATACAGCTAACGCAATGTAAGATCGATTGTTACTACACTGTCACTAGATAAGACCGACAGACTAGAAACTCACGGCGTGCCTCCTCTTAGCGTCCGCTATGGGTATCCTCAAAACAGTAGCTACCGCGACAATGAACCCGAAGAATTAACGTAGGTAGGCTATGTTAATTCTCAATTAAATCATAAAAAGTAGAGACTATGTCTATGGGCTGTAGTTTCCTCGAAGTAGTATTTTACTAATAGTTATATGTACTAAAGTAGAAGTTTCAATGGAGTATAATTATATTATGTACTTGGTTATTCATATTAGTTAGTCATCAACGAGAGTGCCGTAGGTATGTGTAATAGAAAAATAATTTATTGTTATGCACGTTCCATATTATGTATTATGTTGTTGGCAGCTTATCTGTTTTGTTTATTAATTGCAAAAAATATGAACCGCAGAAAATAATATTGAAATTGACGTAGGTAAATGACATATTACCGTTATTGCCTAATAAGTGGTGTCTACAACTAACTTATGAGTCAGTTGCGCACTATTAAGTGATCGATTCATCGTAAACTTTGTCGTCACAGCGTATAATCTTAAATAATAGAATAGATTTATGCCAGTGTATCCTTAAAGGGCAATTCACATTGATATATAAACCCTAGATACACAATCAGCGTCAACAAATGTCCTCATGAAATGAGCACCCACTCGAACATTTGGGTGCTCTTTTAATTTAGTACCGTTCGATCGCTCCGAGAGTAAACATGCCGCAGTGCTCGTTTAAAATTTGTAAAATCTCACTTCTAGGACACTAAAAAAGGACGGTGTTTCATATTTTCGGTAAGTAATAATGTCATTATTATAATTATATTATAATACTGATTATTGCGTCAAGGAATCAACGTAAATTTTTTTATGTTTATTTTGGAACAAAGAGCGACTATACACGACTCTTTTAAATGAACACTTACTAAACGCATTAATCATATTATTGTATTTCCACTTGATTAGTTCGAGTTACATGTTGACTCTTTTCTAATATTAATCGGGCACGCCACAATCGTGGCGGTAAGATCCGTTTTTGAGGAGTGGCTGGAGAGACGGCATGGCGTCCTCACCATCCGGCTGACACAGGTAATGACTGGCCACGGTTGCTTTGGCAAATGGCAAGTTCCTATGTCGCATAGGCCGGTTGTCACCACTGCGGCGACTGCCGCGACGTTATTGAGGACTCGGCGTTGCACACTTTGGCGGACTGCCCCGCCTGGGCATCGCAGCGCCGTGAGTTGATCGCGGCAGTCGGTATGGTTGCCCTCTCGCTCCCGGCCGTGGTTCAGTCCATGGTCCGGAGTGAGAGATCGTGGAACGCTGTCGCCTCCTTCTGTGAGGAAGTAATTTCCGTCAAGGAGGCAGTGGAGCGGGAGAGGGACGCTCAAAGTTTGAACGCCCCTCTCCCCAACCGCAGGACCGGGCGCCGGAGGGCGCGAGATGACCTCCAGCCACCCTGAGGTTTGACCTAGGGGTGGCGGGCTTCGTGGGCTTGCCCGCCATCCGATCAGCACCAGGTCCGAGAGACGGCGTGCGTGTTCCCACGCGCGCCTCTATTTCGTGTCCGTCTCTCCTCTAGGGATTTTAAAAGTAGTGGTGACCAGAGGATAGGTCTTATCGTGTAGTGGCCTGCCGTTTCATACGGCGCGGCAGCGGGCCGAAACCTCAGCGGGGTCGCGACTGAATGTGAAAATGATTCGCGCGGCCCCGCCGATTGAGGTTTTGTCGAGGAACACCGTGGTAAGTTTAGTCGGTATTACCGGGAAGTCCATTCTTATCATCATTACCATCTCTTTTACCCCAGTGAGCCCGACATAGACCCTCCGCCCGCCCCCGCGGAGAGGTACGCGTCAATGCATTCCCCGACGTAAAAAAAAAACGAAAGTTCTAATATTAATAGAGACGCTGTTGCTTTTTAAAAATAAATATATTTGATTTGGTTTAAAATGATAATGCGATTGTATATATTATTTATTACTAGACTTGTTTTATTACATACCATAATAGCATTAGATTTTTTTTAAATGCTTCTGTTGGTATGCTTATTGTGGCATATTTATAAAATGTATCTACATACTTACTTATGTTGGATTTCAGCTTTCCTCGAGATCCCGTGCGCGTGACACAACCTTGGTAAAATACCTACAGGTAAAAGTAAAAGCAAATATGTGTTAACACACATTCACATGCATTTTATAAACTCCACATAATTAGGTGCGTCAGATTATTAACTTATATTTGTAAAAACAATATTCGACTCCATCCATTCCTTATTCTATCGGCGATCTCTGCTCCTAAAATTTTATTACTTTTTTAAATAGCCTTGTATATTCAACGTTAAGTTAAGGCGGTAAGGTTTAATTTGCATTAATAAAGGTTTATATAGTTTAATACAACTACTTATAAGCAACTGGGGACAGTTTTAAGTGTTGTATTCTTATGGAATTGTGTATCTAGGGTTTTTATACATCAATGGCTATCCAGTTATACTTTTGGTTTCTCGCAATAGTGGGCAAGGACATTGCCATCTACCAAACAAGTTTTCAGACTCCGTGCTGCTATTGGCTATCTCATTATAGAAATCTCTAATAACTCATTCATAGACCTAAACATTGGACAATGGACACCCAAATATAAGAGATTAGTTTCACGTTCCAAAATGGTGTGCTTTCTGTAGGGATTCCGTATGATCTATTTTGACAGATTGCTAGCGCGCGAGTACCTAATATAGTGTATACTTGCATTAGGAAAAATGAGGTACATTTAAACTAAATCGCCTACCTATCCATAAATAACTGCACCAAATACTGCTGAACATTTAGCGACCAGTACTAAGTGCAAGTAGCTATGAATATTCAGACCCATTTCTTGCTACTAAAATTAGAAGAGACTAAGAGAGGTGATCATTAATTTGCCGTAATAATACAAGTTTGCATAGCTTACGAGGTCAAATGCTTCATTCTAGTGGAATTTAATCTAGCTATGTAGGTATCGTTGGTTATGTAGGTCTAGACAATGACAGGGTGTCGCCGTCACACCCTTGACCCGGTCATAGCATACTGTGGTAACCGCATACTTTGTTGATATACGGTTATAGAATCGTATAGTTGGTTCACTTGGCTATATTCTACATACACATATTCATGTAGTCTTATGCCTATAATACATATAGGAGAGGTTTATTGTATCCACATTTCGCCAGTTATGATATTAGTTTCCACGTAATAGGGGGCGAATCTAATGCCGCCTACAGGACACAGTTCTAAACTAGGTACGTGCTGGTAGTACTTTTGGACAGTAAAACCAAATAACACTGGGCGACCGGGAAATCAAACTAAAGACCACATACACAGTATGACACAGTAGACCACATGCACAATAAGTCACTTCTGCCGAGACACTAACGCATTCTACATGTCATGGCAACACAAATTGTTCTTTCAATAAAATCATTACCTACTCAATAGATGTGACGCAGGATCAATTGTTAATATTATTGCGGCACAGGAAATTGAAACAGTGACCAATAGCGCTAAGGCAGAATCCATACATATGTATTATGCATATATAATTTACATGCCGCTGACTGACTTAGAAATACCTACCGGTCAGAAATTCCTCATAAGACTTTATCCGACCTGATAATGGAACTAAGAACCTCATGTCCATGGGTCTCGCACTTGTCCATACTTTAAACACAAGATTTTATTGTAGGCATATTGTATAATGAAGTCCAAAGTGGACATAGAGCTGTTCGTCCTGTGACTATGTTAGATAAAACTAACGAGTATTTGCGAAAGACTTCACGTGGGTAGTACGATAGATATAGATGTTAGTGCTTAACACATTGTTTTCATATTCTAAGGTTGATGAACTACATAGAGCAAGAGTAGCGTTATTTGCACAGGTTTTGTAAAACACAAGTAATTATTAATGTTAAGCCTGTGTCTGGAATGTGTTTACCTTTTGCAACTTACATAGTGAGTGTGTGTACTTATGTCTCAATTTTATATTTAATCGAATTCCACTGACATTTCCACACGTAATGTGTACCTTTTAACATTCATTCTTAACGCAAAATACTATTTCTTATTTTTAATAAATACCAAAAGAGGAGAAATATTTATTTCGAACCGTATATTCTTTAATTTGTTTTCCATATATCTGCGTCTCTCAAACGATTAGGATATGTTTTTTGATTGATCATGAAGGAGCAAATCAAAGAGTAGATTTTACTTTCGTAATTAAAGTAGGCAAAAAGTCGCAAGCCGGTACTAGGAATAACCACTGAATTGTTAGGAACTTTACAAATATGGGATATACGAATGTCAGTGTGTATCATATCAATTTTAATTCACGCACCACGTATACCTTGGTCTGATGCACAGATGGAGACCTTAAGACTTTTTGACTTGAATTTGCAGTGAAATAGCAAACTATTGCATCTATAATCTTAAACCTGTTTACTTTGATATTACTACTTAAAATCAAAATTTTCTTAAATCATACGAGTGAAAAAGCAGGCAGTTTCTATATATACTAATGGTATTCGTATATCGAAAGCAAACATGACCAGGGAGCAAATTTGACTCCATGGCAAAACAGTTCCGCTTCACTTCTCATTACTACCTAGCAACAATCAAAGAGCAAAAAACTCGAACCACTTCTTACTAAGATTGCAGCGCAAACCGAAACGATCACGTCTCATACCGAAGCATTGATTAGACGTACAGGGATTGCGCGATCGCGTGTGTGTTTGCCTGTATATATCTACTAGAAAGGAACGTATCTAGCTATTGCCATCGATGTATGCAACATTTCAGTGTGCCCTCCATGTGTCTAAAGACACACAACATGACTTTTGACTTGAATTTGACGTGTCGTACAAACACGTTATTTTTAACGTGGTCATAACGAGTCAGTTGCATGATGTCATTTCGTTGGTTTCTATTCTCAAATGATTGCAGATGGCATTAGATGGTCATTGTTGAGACAACGCTCAAACAACTCATGAATTGAAAGAAAATTAAACTATCAATTGAACTATTTTTTTAGCTTTTCATAAATATTTATAACTAGATGTTCCCGCGGTTTCACCCGCGTTTATCGTTACTGCGCCGCCCCCGTGGGTCGTAGCGTGATGTTATATAGCCTATAGCCTTCCTCGACAAATAGGCTATCCAATACTACAAGAATTTTTCAAATCGAACCAGTAGTAATCACGCAGAATAAACCAGGAGAAACATCGTTTGTACTATGTCTGTAATGGGTAATTATTTTGCTGCAATGTTATTTTAAAACTGCGATATCTCCTAAGATATTCATTGAAATCGAATGATGTAAAGGGTAATTTTGTTTTAAATTAAATACTTGTGATGAATAACGTATTTATTAGGATAAGGATTAATATCATGTTTATAATACCTTCGCAAATAATGCATTATTTTAGAACAAATTTGGTTAGCATAAAAATGGTTATAGTGAGCCAATCTTAAAAGATAGACATATGCTATCGCGGACTTTTTTTTAGAACTTTTAAAGGGAAACAATTCTGTCATACATGATTTTTGCGAAACTTTAACTGTTTACGCAGCGCACGCAGCGGAAGCTCTCAAAAGGAAAAAATACTCTCCGATTTTGAAACATTCTTCATTGGTGTTCAGCTCCTATTGATCTTAGCGTGATGATATATAGCCTATAGCCTTCCTCGATAAATGGGCTATCTAACACTGAAAGATTTTTTTTAAATCGGATCAGTGGTTCCTGAGATTAGCGCGTTCAAGCAAACAAACAAACAAACTCTTCAGCTTTATAATATTAGTATAGATTTAATAAATATTTTTTACATTCAAAGATCTAGCCCAACTTATTAAGCTTAGATGTATTATTATTAAAATAAATCCAATAAATATTAGAAAAATACAATATGTGTTGTATAAATTTGTTGTAAATATTTATCTTTGAAAATGTTACAATGATAAACTACTCCCACATTTCGCCAGCATTGGCTCGTCTCAAAAAGCGTCTACCGGACATTGCCATGTTTGCAAAATGCCGTGTTGTTAAAAATTGCCTAATAGAAAACCAAATAAAACTTCTCGATTTGTAATTAGAACCCATGTCATCATGATAAGCCCTAACTTTAAGCTTATTAATATCGACGAGAACGATAATCTGTCAAAAACTGCAATTTGAGTAGGTATCTCTCTTTTTAATTTTATTATTCATGTCGGCACCTACCTATCGTTTTATAGGCTTTGTAGTACAAAGTGTAGAAACCCATAGGCAAAGATGTAAAACATGGCAGTTTAACGTCAATTTTTAGAGTAGTAGGTAAACCTTATGCATAAATTCAAATTGTTTTGTTTTATAAAAAAGGCGTGAATAATTAACGGTAAAACTTATTTGTAATTTTGGTAGGTACCTACTCTTTATTTGTTTGTTACGTTTTCACTATGCCGCTAAAGCCTGAATCATGAAAAACAACGTGGTATTTATAGAAACATGCCAAAACACGGCGAGTCTATAAAGTTCTACTTATCTACGAACTTACTTACTTATTACAAACAAATCCACGGCATTTTATCAACGAATGACTATGTGTGAACAATAAACTAGATAATATTTACAGCTATCAAACAAAAGATAATGATAATCGATATCCATGAAGTTTTTGGGTTATGGATTAGGTTCTTTATCACGTGTTTCTTCTCAGCATTTGTAAGATACCAGTAGTTTTCTAAAGTACAGATAATACGATTGTACATCTTGCAATACGAGGTCATCATAGTTAGAAGATCCAAGGCCATAATAAATATGATACATACTAATACATAGAGATATAAGTTATCAAATTCTTATTTTTATGTGGACTAAAATGAAAATATTAGGTACCAACTAGTTATTGTTAGTCGCGTGCTGCCGGTTGCGATAAAAAAATCCTATGCGTTAATCCAAGAAGTGCTTACTCATGCGCCAAATTTGATTAAATTTTGTGCAATTGTTAATTACCCTTGATTTAATAACAACCATCCAAATAATTATTAATATTTTCAGTACCTATAATTCAAAGATTTTAGCTATCGTCTAGGCAAGATAATTTGTTACTCGATACCTATCAATAATTTCATTCATAAAGTATGTCATGTTAAATTATGATATATAATTTTATGCGAATAAATTAGGGAACCTATACCATTATGGGAGTCGATTAAATAACCATTTACGTCACCCAGATTTATAAGTTGTTATAGCAACAGTCGTACACCTATCGCGGCCAGTATCCCACTTCAGAGTAAAACTCTCGAAAGGTCTCTGCACATCGCACCCATGTCTCTGTGTAATCCTTCCAAAGGACCGCGTATTTTTATCACGACAAATGCTAGGGACATAAAAATAATAATATTTGTCCTTTTCCTGGCTCGTATTTGAATGACAAAAACACAGTCAAAGGTACAACTTACTTACAAAATAGGGACCAGTAGCAAAACTGTCCCTTTGTGTCAAATGTCAGCCCCATTAATTATTTAGCCCGTCTATTGTAAGGCGGTCAGTGTATATATTACACGTAAATCTATAAATAAATTGTGAAGGAAAACAATGAATCATAGCACATGTAATAACAATCAACTTAGTAGCGTTTAGCTAAATAAACGTTTTTGTCAGATGTTGGTGCAAAAATGTGCTAGTATTAAAACAAGAATTTACATAAATGTTATGATTTTTCTTGAATAATACAAATCTTACACATACCTATTACAATCGTTTGAATTACTTAGCAGAGCGTAGAATACAAAGTTTTTATATCTGCTATAGTCTGCCATTTCCTAATGCGATAGTAGAGTAGTAGTATAGTAGATATACACGTACAAAAATCTCAGAATTTCTCTAAATATTTTAGACATACCTAGGTAAAGTGATAAATTTTGTGTAATTAGTAATGCATAAGCTAAATTAAAGAGATTTTTGTTGTTGTGTTTCTATTTTTCAATTATATGTATTTCTATACTTAATACTTTAACGTCAAACGTTTTTACCACAAGAAAAATATTGTGTTAGTCACGGGCTCTAGAACAATTTTTCTCGTGTATAGCAATGCTCAAAAATTTTGTAAGCATTGCTATGCCTGAGACAAAAGTAGCCCTTTGTAACTGTCTTGCTTGTCATGTTATAACTTTGCATAATACTTTATTTCCCATAAAGTATTTATGCAAACTTATAACTTGTTTGGCCTCTAAGGCACAGCAATACTGAATATGACAGCGTATCAACTTTCAGGTTCGATTCCGACGTCGAATAAAGTGATATTGGAATTTTCGATTAGGAAATTATAAGGAGCAGCACAAACGCTGGTAAAAAGCAATAGCTGGCGAAATCTTGGTGTAATTCACTTCTGCCTATCCCTTCGTTGATATAAAGTTGTTTAAATAATGCAATCATCCATACAAATCAAATAAATATTTTTTATTTCTATAAATGATTTTAGTTTTGGAGCTCCTATGCTTACTGCCGAGCGTGAGATGCAAGTTTGATACCCGAGTCAGGGAGAAATCCTGTATAAAAACACAGGTGAAAAGTTTTGCCCGGGAGACAAACAATAGCCTCACTCCGAACTATGACCTACCTATCCCAATAAATTTCTTTGATAATGATAAGGAATATCGCACAGTATAATAATATTCCTGCTATGATGTTTATACTTAGTAACATAACCGAGGCGACTAGTAATATATAAAATAAATTTAATAGCAGCAAGAACGCTGCTAGGCTGCATGCCTATTGAATCACGGAATGACGGATCACGGACACAAGTCTGTTCCTAAACTTTGTAAAGTAAGCTGGAAAGTAAAGAATGCTAGCAACTGCAAGCTGACTGCAATTCCACCAGTAGCAATTAGCTCGGAGTTAACCTGCATTTATACCTACTGTATCTTTGGAAAAAAGGTTACTTCGATTTGCATCTAAAATGCAGTTGGACTGTACCTATAGAAATCCCTCATAATGGTTTTAATATATGTAATAACTTTATGAAAAAATAATCGGCACTTGGTTGTAGGTAGAGTATATGTTATTTTAATTAAAAATTAGTTTAGCGTACACGTACCTTTAATTTCGATTTGTGCACCAGATCATTGTTTTGCAAGGAGTCAAAAGCGTGCCAGATGCAATTAGTTACGTTCTTCAACAAAGCAGACATTTTTATATCCCAAGAGTCCAATGCACCATCAAAACAATTTAATTTTAAATTATAAACTTTACTTTGAATATGAATTTAAATAATTTCACGTTACGTTTACAAAATAATTAAACAATTTATTAAAAGTAGCACTTAAAAATAATTTTCAAAAGCAACACAATTAATCAAAATTACTTTTTAAAACAAAACACGAGCACTCTAATCTTAAAATTATTTTCAGCGCGCGTAATAAAGACAAGGCTGTTATTTTTTTATACGATTGATAATAATGTTGGGAGGACGCGTTCTGCCTTCGCGCGTTCAGAAACCAGACTGAGGCGAGCGTGGCGCGATAACAAGTCGAAGGAAATGGCTCACGCGGAACGGAACTAACATGCCTGACAAAGTTTACTAGTCTCGCGTATGATGTATTGACTCATGTATTGATTAATTATCATAGAATAGTGCGAATTTTTTAAATCCAAATTTGTTTGATACGTTTAAAACTTTAAACAACACTTGAAATCAAAATACACTTGAAAATGGTAATGAATCAATTTGAACCGATAAGGGTGTAGATAAAGTGCTCCAATTTAGTAGGTAAGTATTTTTTAATATCCACGGTATATGGTGCTGTACCAGTACACGGTATACAGTATTTGGTGCTGCGGTTTCATTTTGACTAATATTAAACTCTTTACATTGCATTCAAAATACGAATGTAAATGTCAATTTACTATGTTACATCGAAAAACAACAAAGCGCCGTATTTTAGTAAAGATAAAGAATGGCCCTAAAACAGTATGTTTTTTGTATGTTATAAAACATATAGGCATGCCAACCTATTTAAGTATCTACTAATGTTAGGGATGGCTTCGTGATTTTAGTCCCTTTATTGATATTCCACACTTAGGTACAGTAACGATAAAAGGCGACTGTACATGACAATAAATTTAAACAAAACAATATTAATTGTTATTTATTTGGGTAAGTATATTTACTTACGAATGCAATTTTATCTGAAAATATTCTCCTAATAAGTAATTGTCAATATAACAATCATATTTAAAATCTCTTGGGGATAAGACAAGGAGTTAAACAAACATTAACCGGCTTCCTTACGAGTCTTACGACACGATGACCTCAATGACTTTTACAATTCGCATTCGACGTCTCAAACTGCGTTCAAAGCCGGATGTGTTCATTGGTAACTCTGACAACATAAGCTTATTGGCGTATCGCATGTTTTTTAATAATTTAATTCGTTGTGAAGTCATAATTATGTTTAAATTAAAGACAGTGCTCTATGGTATACCTTTGAGAACGTAAAAGAAAACTCATAAGCATACGTGTAGGAGTTCTGAGATTTTATTCATTGTGTCTGTCTCTTTTTGCCATTTAGAATGATAGGTAATTAAATAGTGAAGCCAGTGAATCTCTATCACATGCCCACATAAACTCCGATGAAGTCTTTATAAGTTTTATAATGTTTCATTTTCATAATCGGATCGAAAAATAGACTCAAAACACGATGGCATAATTAATTATTCACGATTATAATAAACTACATCTATATCGTGCGTGTCTTATAGGATTAAAGTTATACGATACTAGCTGACCCGCGCAACTTCGTCTGCTTCACATAAGAGAATTTTCCCCGTTTTTGCAACATTTTTCATTTATGCTCTGCTCCTATTGGTAGTAGCGTGATGTTAAATAACCTATAGCTTCGATAAATCCAACACTGACAGAATTTTTCAATTCGAACCAGTAGTTCCTGAGATTAGCGCGTTTAACCAAACAAACTCTTTAGCTTTATAATATTAGTATAGATTATGGTCACGTACGATAGTAGATGATCTTTGTTTTTATTTTATGCATATAAATCAACTACTTTCATTGTGGGTATATTTAGAAGCATATTTAGCTAGTAGATATGGAGACTGTGAGTGCTGGTGGCGCAGCGGAAGCGAATGCGACAGTCGTGCATGAGGTCTCGAGTTCAATTTCCGGGTTGGACTCTTCTGCGGTCGGTTACTTGTGAACTGTAATATCCATTGCGCAGATCGCAAGTCTTTTTTAAAATAGGTTGCCATGATCTCAATTCAGGAGGACATTATTATTGTTACCATTTAGATATAATGACAATAAACATCGTCTAGGCATATAGGTTCGCTAACGTTTGGTCATCGCATGTCAAATTCAGAGATATGAGAGAGATACTAGTTAAGTCCATAAATATGTTTTCAGAAAGAAAAACCGTCTCGAATTATGTAGGTATTATATAAGGTTTTACGTGTACCTACATACCCAATAATAAAAGTTTGTACACACATTATGTCTAATTTAGTCATGAAATCACAATATTTATTTTACAAGCTGTTAAACAAACGATGTTACCAAATGTTTTGATAATATATTAATAAAACTATAAACCTACATATCAATTAGTCACATTCGAAATGAAAATACGTTGAAGGCTCTATCGTTTACGATTCCATCAAAGTTCCAAGCACTTGTTTTCCATTAAAGATGTTACACAATATATAATAATTAATGTCATTCTGTATTATCCTCTAATCAGGTCAATCAGTCGACACAGAAAAGTACCTTATTGAATAAGACAAATACATAAGATAGAACTATAGGTTTTGAATTGAAGTGCTGGTAGCCCAATGGATTACAATATTCAACTTGCGGTCACGAGTTCATGGGTTCGAAATCCACTCATTGCTCATTCGATGTGAGCCTACTCCTAACACAAGCAGATAGGCTGAGCTACAGGGATTAATAAGATTGTTTATTAAAATACCTAGTAGTAGGTACTTGTTGTCTCATGTTCAATGACTCAAAAGTATTTTATAATAAAATTACGTATTAATTGTACACGTAATTGTAGGAACCTACCATTTATTTGCTGTGGACGACTTTCAATTTTGATGCGGCCTAACACCCATCAATTAGTCAGCCTATAACAGTCCACTGCTGGAGATAAGTGTCTTCCATTTTACGCCACGTTTAGTCTGGTCTCATACAGTCCCAAAAATATAAGAACGTGACATTGACAATTTCGTGTTTTAAATCGCGACTTCAGCACTAGGAATAAGACTGTACTGCATTAAGACACCGGACACAAAGTACATCCAGACTCGGAACAGGATCATACAATGTTTTGTCCTAGAAGTGGCTGGTCTTTACAACAGAACTGTCAGCAAATCGCTGCATTAGGGAATTCTGTAACGCTGAGTTATAGCTATGCTTTTAGATCCCATGTAATATGGCATAGAGAATTTCTTGACAGAAAGACAATACCATTGCTCGACTCGGTAATTCAAGCCAAAACACACAGCAGTTGCATTTACCCCACTCTTAAATATATGTACCTACGTAATATACGGATTAGACCATTACTAAGTAGAAAGAAGATATAAAGAAAGTGTTTCTTTAAAGTAAAACTCTAAAATATACCTACAACAATTAATACTTTCGCCAAACTGCAAAACAATTTTTGGCAGGCGTGGTTTCCAAATAATTTAGTGCTTAATTAGACTTTATTCATTAAGTACATACACCCCTTAAGGTAAAAGCTTTAGCTGTCAGAATACTTAAGAGCATAACAAAACAATGCAGTATCATTAAGCAAGTAGGTAAATCATACAAGTCCTAAACCTTCACTCAGTGTTTCCGTAATAAAGTCGAGAACCGAGATATCCTTTGCATATCGACAGTTGATCTCACAGCCTCCCTACATTATAATTACATTACTCATCACTCGAGAAACAGCTCGCCTTCGGATGTTTTCACCATACGCAGAGTGCGCACGCGCATAAGACTGACTCACGAGGACATACGACTCATTTAAATATACGTTACCAAAGATGCATTGAGTTTGAGTGGGCACGCGATATTAATACCGAAAATATTCCGTTCTCCATTCGATTATTTACAAAGGTATGTGAATTCGATATTCAAATTTCTAAGTTTAGGATGTTGTCATTTTATAGTTTATTTATGATTACATTAATGTAGATATAATTAGACTGTTTTAATATAATATGTTTATAATGAACATTATATTTTGGATGCTTGTTAACCTAGATATGCTATAATTTTGATAAAGTCTATCGCAGATTATGTCGTAATCCTTCTCACACTTAGAAGAGGCGTGACTGACTGACGGAGTTTCATACTTTCTTGAGGCTTGTGAGCTTGTGTGATGATAGGTAGTGTTTAAAAAAGAAGAGCTATCTCGGTAAGGAGGCTTTAGCCACAGAATATATACTACTGTGCTTTACCTGAGAAAGCACATAATGAAACCTGATATGCGCCTAGCAGCAATTCTACGCGAGAAACACCTACAAAGGCGTCTCCAGTTAGGTACCGAGATGATTGCAATTAAAATAGGGCTAGAATGACTACGATTTAGCCTAATGAAAATTAGGTTGAACTAATAAATATTAAAAACTGTACCATACAGTAATAATTAACGATTAGGTACTTTTTCACACATCATTACACAAATTACTCTCAACACAGAAATGATTGCTAATAGCCTTATAAGTGCAAATTACTTGTACCGGCTCTCTTTATTAAAAGAATAATGTGTTCGTACATACCCCGTCGTATTTCTAATGAATTATAACATTGACAATTTAATAAAAATCTTGTTTGATACATACATGAATGCTTCGACTTCTTTGTACAGGACAATTATGTCCACGGATTCTACTAACTAGAATTTCTGGGACATAATAAACGAAGACCAAAATAAAGAGCTTCCGAAAATGTGACAATAATTATTATTACCTAATACAGCGAAATAATGTATGGTTGTAAAAGTCCACGAAACTCCATATCGTTACGACGTGTTATTGTCGAATACCGGTGCGTCCCCTCGTATTACTGACTAGATGTGCAGTTTTACCCGCGTTTATCGGTACTGTGGGTCGACAGGGGCGGCGCAGTACCGATAAACGCGGGTAAAACCGCGCGTAACGTGATGTTATATAGCCTATATAATAGCCTTCCTCGATAAATAGGCTATCCAACACAAAAATAATTTTCAATTCGAACCAGTAGTTCCTGAGATTAGCGCGTTTAAACAAACAAACTCTTCAGCTTTATAATAATTATTAGTATAGATTACTACTTCGATACCGTACACGATAATTTTATGGCGCCAATATTGTTATATATTCTGTTGTTGTTGTATATTCTGCTTAACAAGGATGCAGTATTGTTCCTTATTATGGCATAAAAGTCATTAGTTCGCGCCTCAGCGAACATGCCAGACGCTCTGCAGTAACGGGGCAGCCTCAACAACACTCTGAAACTATTATTATACTGAACCCTTAGTGCACCTAAAGCCCTACGCGAACAGTTGACCCGCAGACCACCCGTGTAGAACGATTGGCAGTATGATTTAAAAAAGCATGATTTTAACCTCATTACTACCACGAGCAAATCTATGAGCCAACATGTTACATCGGCCAGCAAGCGCCCTTCGTTCTCGTTCAATTTTCACGTGATCACTGAGATACACGGTGACATAGTGCCCTAAGTATTTATATAGGTACCTACACCCTTTTAAGGGGCCTTCCATTATGATATATAATGGGATCATATCCTAAGTGCTTTCCGGGGACCCCAAAGACCATGTAGGTAACCACTTTTCTTAACATTGTATGTTAAACCATGTCTAGACGCATACTTACCTACTACAGATGTTTAGCATCTCTCTGATTGAGCCAGCAGCACCATGTCATCTACATAGCTTATATTATTGACACAGATGCCGTCGATTGTACATCCAATAAATTTAAATATTTATAAACCATTAAAAATAGTATAATAACTAATATGATTGTAAATTATAAAATACAAAACTGGTATAAATATTAGTAATATTAGTAAGAGAGCAGAATAATGAAAGCTGGAAGAGCAGACGTGAAGACACTGAACGCAATATCTGCTCGTATACTTGTAGGCGTGACCGCAATAACCATCTGCAGCACTTGTGTGCAGAAGTTGAAGTTCACGCTGACCGACACGAAACAGGAGACCTGCATCAAAATATCAAAGCCATCACCAAAACTCTTTCTTCCAAAACATGGGCTATAGAAAACTCACAGGGCGAGCTACTGACCGAGATAGGTGCGATATCTGAGACGTGGAGGGACTACTGTCAATCGCTATTTGAAGATCCTCAAGCTCACAACTATCTCCCGACAGAGCCCTAGTACGAAGAGAAAGAGTCATTTATATTGAAAGATGAAGTGCGAGCCGCTATCAAACGCCTTAAAAGCGGAAAAGCCACAGGATGGGATGCCATACCGATTGAAACTATCAAAGCTTCAGGAGAGTATGGTGTCGATATTTTTCATATCGTGTGTAACAAAATTTGGGAAACAGGAACTTGGCCCCAAGAATGGACTCACACAGTCTTTGTGCCTCTACATAAAAAGGGCTCTACAAAAATATGCAGTAACTACCGCATAATTGCCTTAATAGTACACGCAAGTAAAATTCTACTGCATATTCTTAACGAGAGATTAAAGTCCTACCTATCCAGGGAGATCGCCCCAGAATAGGCTGGTTTTGTGAAAGGTAAGGGTACTCGTGAGCAGATCTTAAACGTGCGGCAGATTATTGAAAAGGCTAGGGAATTTAACAAGCCCACCTATATTTGCTTTGTTGACTTTTCGAAGGCGTTCGATTCGGTAAAATGGCCAGTACTTTGGGAAACTCTCCTGGCTATGGGAACACCCAAACACCTTGTCCATAACCTTAGAAGACTTTATGAAGAGCGAACAGCATCGGTAAGAACAAACGACGTGTTATCGAGTGAATTTCATCCAAGTGCCGGGGTCCGTCAAGGCTATATCTTATCACCACTTCTGTTTAACATCTACACGGAACTCATTATGAGAATAGCACTCGAGAACTGGTCAGACGGAATCACTATAGGAGGCTATAAAATCTCAAATTTGCGTTACGCAGATGATACTACCCTATTTGCAACAAGCATCGGCAATATGGAATCTCTGCTAACCAAAATGGAACAAGTGAGCCTTGATTTTGGCTTGAAGATAAATCGCAGCAAGACGAAGATTATGATTGTTGATCGACTCAACAATAACTCGCCCGAAGTAACGAAAATTGCGAATTGTGACGTCATTCAATCATACATCTACCTTGGAGCACTGATATCGAACAATGGCGGATGCGCAGAATAGATCAAACGGCGCATGACTATCACCAGGTCCGCCATGGATCGGCTTGGGAAGATAATTATGGAGAAACAGAAACATCACAAAGGCCTAAAATGCGACTTGTCAGGGCACTGGTGTTTCCCATATTTCTTTATGGTGCCGAAACGTGGACTTTAAGAGAAAGTGAAAGAAAGAAGATAGACGCTTTAGAAATGTGGTGTTGGAGACGAATGTCTCCAACACCACATTTCTAAAGCGTCTTGCATAGCCTGGACACAGCTCCGAACCAACGTCTCAATCCTCGAAGAACTAGATATAAAACAACGTCTTTCTTCCATCGTTCAAGGTCGTATTCTCACTTTCTTTGGACATATTACACGTCGAGAGGACACGTCTGTGGAGCGACTCGTGGTTCAGGGCAAAATTGAGGGCACGAGGGCGCGCGGTAGACCACCAATGCACTGGACCGACCAAGTCAAAACTGCACTAAATGGTCCACTCCACGAATGCACGAGGCAAGCAACAGTACGAGAGGAATGGCGGCGAATTGTGAAGCTTGCCATCACCCCTGTCATGACGATCACGACCACTCTGCCAAGAGTGTGACGACAGAGAAGAAGAATAAATATATAACGAATATTAATAAAATTGACTGCACAAATTACGATATTCTACTTGACTGTACAAAACATCGGATACTAACTTGCTAATTTGCGAAGTTTTCCCGTATGTATGATGCGGTCGCTTTTACGTAGCCTTTATAATTTAGTCGGCTTATAGAAGAATTGCTGACACATTCTTTTTGTTGATATAACTTTCATAATAGTCGTAATTTGAAGCTGAAATTAATAGGATTGTTTTGTTTATTGATGGAACATTTTAATTAGTTCATAGTACCTATTCCATGTTTCATTGTTTTAGGGAACTGCATATTCGATCATTTAAATCAGACCATATAAAATGTAATTAAATTTCTTTGTATCTTCATATTGCGTAGAGTCACATTAGATATCTAAATTTACTGTCTTTATAAAGGTGTACTAAGGGTACACAATACAGCTTTTTATTTGCTTGTAAGTGTACTGGTTTACTTGCAAATCCGTTTTTCTGAATTTCGGCACCATTTAATTACATTGTTGTAATCAAACAAATTAAAAACTAATATTTGAACAAATGTGAACTAATTGGGTAAGGTCTATTTTGATATTTGTTTCACACTTCTACGTTGAGCCGTTTGAGATTTGGGCAATCCTAAAACGTTACCGCAGCAAAACCTTAAATAATTTAAGAACCACAACACACAAATTTTGCTGTTCACAAACATAGAATACGCAACAAAGCTATCTATTCATGCATTTATTACCGGGCTGAAAAGACTTAAAAAAATTGCCAGGGTAATGTTTCAAACATCTCATCATCAATCTGTTTTTCTCGGATAACTACAACTACAGCTTGAACAAATTTTGCTATTAGTGAACAAATTACTCTTCACGATGAACTAATTATTTGTTACACCTACTCTCACCTCTCTAAGGGTCAATTCAGATCAGGCGGAGAAATGCTCAAGCATTTTTCAAGTGGTAATAAATATTAATCTTATTCCATTTAGATAACGCTTAAAATAGTATGCAACTGTTTATTGGATAAGATTTTAATGTTGCATACTATTTTTAGGTAAGTATATCTAAATGGAATAAAAGATTTTGCTGCGGTAACGCACACGAAGTTAACGACACTACATATTTATTAATGAGAGTTAAGAGTTAACAGAAGAGTTGGTCTGCACAGTCCGCACAGTTATAATGTATTTAAATAACTACCAATTTTATATAGGTACTTAGTTTATGATTCAGAAGGTATATAAACATTTGCAAACTTGCGAGTACCTATCGAGTTTAGCACTAATTATAACAGTTCGGACTGTGCAGACCAACTCGATGTTGCTTATTTTTCAGCTCTACTATGTAGAAGTTAACAATGTCTTTCTAAACATACTTAGTTTGTGCCTACTAATTGTAGTACATTGGTATTATAATATCAGCCCTGTATCAGTGTGAGAAGGGTTAGGCCATAGTCCACCACGCAGGCCTAGTACGGGTTGGCAGACTTCACATATCTTCGAGAACACTCAGGAGAACTCTCAGACATGCAGGTGTCCTCACGATGTTTTCCCTTCACCGTAGTGATAATTAACTATTTAATACGCACATAACTTTGAAGTCGGAGATGCGCGCCTTGAGATTGAACTCGAGTCTTCAGCGTTGCAGTCCTCAGTATCCCACTAGGCTATGGCTGCAATGTTTTAATATCTAATATCCATTTTAATCTAAAGCCAAGAGATACCTACTTAATTACCTAAATGTGTACCAAACAGGTGCGGGCGGTCCGTTTGAAAAATCAATTATATGTCAATGCCTATCTATAGTTTTAGTATTCATGAAACTTCTTTTTGCTGCTTTGTGACTTATATTACATTTACCTATCATGGAATGAATGAGTAGATATTTATGAAATAAGTATCGGTACAAATTCCATGTTACCTACAGGCACAGATAGATAGGTAACATAATACTAAGTACCTATACTAGTAGTACAGGTACTACTTAGTATACTTAGTACCTATTATAATATTATCTGTCGTACAGGTTTTGTAACAAAGTTCTTTACAATTTTTATAGTTATCTAATTGTCTACCGCGCCTGAGTCTTAGCTTCCTAAATATTAGAAAAAAAATTACTATTACAGTGTCTAGACACAATAATTTAGATAAGCATAATGTCTTATGATTTGTTAGTGTGTAATCTAAGGTACCTAATATATTATTGCGAAAGTAGGTATATGTGTTCCTGTCTAAGCCGTTGAGCTGGTTAGCTGGTGTGTCGAGGAAGAACACTTTGGACTTTGAACTATTAGAAGTTGAACGCTGTGAATCGTGCAAGAGAGTGAGTTATATTTTTTTTATTTTGTTTCATTCGCGCTGGACGGGACGCGAAGCTCTATCCTTACCATTACATCGACACCACTATACACCGTCCCTTTCCAACAATTCTCTATTTTGTATGTAGCGTAGTTATGCGTATATAGGGAGTCTAATTTGATGTGTAGCCGTGTGTACCTACTATTATTCATTCTGTGATATTAGGTAGTGTACATAGTTACAAGTACCTAAGTATATAAAATGCAATCTTCAACTATTTGTTTGAAATACCGAAATTAATTTTAATGCAATTATCACTCATTTGAATCTGTACGAATATACCTACATTGTATCCGATTACCCTATCATAAACAATTACCCTCAATCTAGAGGTCGGCGGTTTCCGAACGCGTTGCAGGAACCATCTCTGTCTTGTCCATATATGCGTGTAGGTCAGATATGCAAATAACTTCTATCGGAAGCAAACCAAGGCTATGCCCATTTGTGGAGACGGCCAGTTTACGCTTTCAAATAAGCGCGTTCGATTTTTAAATAAATACATAAGGCTGTTCGTAGTGTTATATTTATACACCTGCCTTCTATAAAATTGAAATTTTCGTCATCTGTTTATACGTAAATTATTTTATGGTATCATAATATGTATATAGTGATATTAAATTGTTGTGATAGGGCTCTTTTGCGCGCCGTTACTTATAGGTAAGTGCGGCGAAGATACGAATGAGCTAGCTCGATCGGAAAAGTAACAAAAATAACGCTATACCTACCTATAGCAAAGACATTATAAGAGCTTTCTAGTATTATTTTTAAGGGTATGTATCTGCACCTTTACATTTACCAATTATACTCAAAATAATAAAACGAATAAGTAAGGTATTACCTACTGGTTAGATTAAAATTGAGCATTTACCTAGTGTCATGATTTCTTATTTTTCTTAATAATTCTGTTCGGGAGTTTTTATTTATTCAATTGGCAACACAGCCAACTATCATTTTTAAATAGTGGGGTTATTTTATTGTGGAGGGGAAAAATAACTCGTTCTCTCGGCGAAAGATCGCACAGCAGTAAGGAACTAGCATTCAACTGAGTAAGACGTTCTCAATAGTCCGTGTAATTGCTGTGAGTTTGGTAATATAGTCACATAATATTTTAGACGAATGAGTTTCATTATACTAGGTACATATTTTCTAATTTAATTTAGTAATGCGTATGAAAGAAGCAAATACATAAAAATAGGACAATAAATTCATTTGCACGGTTTTGCCTAATTTTAGACTTTAACGTAATATGTATGTTTTTTATTTTAATCATCTATTTTCTACTATTTTAGAAGAGTATAAGTGCGAAGTCATTAAAAATATACATGGTAAGAGTATATAACGAGTAAGAGCAGCGATAGCTCAGTGGGGAGACCATCAGACTGCAATGCAGAGGGTCTCGGGTTCAAACCCACGTCGCGCACCTCTGACTTTCGGAAGTTATATGACTTTTCGAAGTTATGTGCGTATTGATTGACAATTATCGCCTGCTCCGTGCCTCGGAAAGCACGTTAAGCCGTTGGTCCCGGCTGCCATGAACATCTTTGGCAGTCGTTATTGGGAGAGTGTCGACACAAAAGATCCCACTGGGTCGAAGTGTCGCCGGTCTGCACTGACTGGCCCCCACATAAGATAAGTTAAAATATAACGAGTAAGTCATGAAGAGTATTGAGTAGAAAAATTAAAATAAACTTTAAATTAATATTTTTTTTATACTTACAACTTAGTTGGCAAACAAGCATACGGCTCATCTGAAGGTAAGTGGTCACCGTAGCCTATGGACGCCTGCAACATCCGAGGCATCACTTGCGCGTGGCCGACCCTTTAGGAAAGTAAGTGGGAAGAGGGAAAGGGGGTGATTGGGCCTCCCGCACTCTCACTCACCGAACGAAACACAACAGTAGGAATACTGCTATTTCACGACGATATTCTGTGAGAGGGTAGTACTTCCCCGGTCGAGTCGGTCCGTTCATGCTGAAATCAGCGAGGCTCTACTATAAAAGGCCAAAATAGCCATAACCCCTGGACTTGCTGCTATCGTTCTAAAGAAAATGGTTCTCAAGAAACTATTCATTTTTTATGAGATAAAATAAACAAGTCTGTCCGTTGCTGCATAAAAGCATGACACACCAACAAATTTATTTTCGCATTTATAATATTTTGATTCCATACATACATACACAATCACACGCCTATTTTCCTGAAGTGTTAGGCGGGGGTGTATTACTCACCTAATTTTGCCAACTATGGTTGTAATTACTATGTAATAGGGGGCGAGCCAATTTCCATTTACCTATCACAGTTCTAGACTTCGTGCTGTTACTACGGATAATACAATAACACTGCCCGATCCGGGAAGTGAAATTGAGACTTCATGCACAGCAAATGCATTGGCTACCACTGCCCGACCAAGGCAGTAAAATTTAATTAGTAGATATAGATTTAAAACTTACATACCTACTTAGATTCGTAAGTCGTAAAGGAGTTTTAGGTACCTAGATAAATAAAAAACAACATTCTTTGGTAAGAGTTTATTAATTAATTAATATCTACATTTAGATAAAATTACGTTTACAAAACTGACAATATACCGTATATAGTCGGCCATGCATCGGTCGTTAACGGAAAATTCTTTAACCGATATCGTGAACCGACCTACACTTAAAGCAGGGCTGCCAATTCGCTACATAAAGCTTACCATTAAATTTTTGTCCAATTAAATGACTATTCGGTGCTATCCGGATTGCAACTAAAGGTAGGTGTCTCCAGTTTCTGGGACAATCGCAAATGCACCATGCTCGGATGCAGGTATATCGGCCACTCTGATTTCTCGATATCGATACCTCACATAATATACCTACCATGCGCGATATTGATGTTTGAACTTTTTCCTCCCTTTTCCTAACTGTAAAATGTACTGCTAGCCCCGTTCTGGTTGATACAACCATTTAGTAAATTTTTGCCAAACAGATTTATTGATTGAAAGTAGTACACACGTACGACTAGTACGGTAAACGGTGGCTTGAATTTATTTGGCATTGCAGTGCAGCTATATTTCTTAGGGCCGGTTACCATTAACCATCAGTTAGGCCACTGGTCATCTGCCACCATGAGCAATAAAAATGAATCACTAAAAGAAACGTTCAGACAAATCCTCAGTTTTATTTTCGCTTTTTACGAAATAAGAACAAGACGATGGATTCAGAACGGACTAAATCGTACCGATTGAATCGACTTGCCCAATTGCTTCGCACTCGTCAGTTACTGTTGTGCAAATGTAGGTATGCATACACCGATGTCTAAAAAGAGTACGAGCAAGCTTTATTTTATTTCAATAATCGGGATATTTAACATGGCCAATGACTAAATTCTACATTCACAAACCAATCTTGTGCGTTCAAAGGGGAATGATTAGAAAATCCATTCTACATTCAAAAACTTAGTTCAAATATCAAAGATTCGGATAAATTTCTTATGCTGTCCTAATCTGTGGAGAGTAAATATGTATAAGCGACATTTGTGGAACGGGCTATGATTGCTGTTGCTGGCATAAAAAGGCACAAGCTAAATGCGTCAACATTATTTAAGATTTATAATTATTTAAACTTTAGATAACGTTATAGGCAGTTATTTGTATATTAGAGGTAGCTAAAATATGATAATATCATTGTCTCTGTTCAATAATTGAGTTGAATTATTGAACACTTAATCCGACTAAACCATTTCTAGACTGAGATCTGCAGCAAATTATCTTGTCTATGATAGGCGATAAACAAGGCATTTATGATCCATAGCTAATAAAGTCTACTTAATCGTTAAGTTTCTTTTGCCTGCTGTAAGACACGAAGGCAGTTTTGAATTTAGGATGTACTAGCGACTCACCACGGCTTCGCACGGATAGTACAACCTTAAAAGATTATACCTACACTTAAACCTTCCTCATGAATCACTCTGTCTATTGGTGAAAACCGCATGAAAATCCGTTAAGTAGTTTTTGACTTTATCGCGAACAGACAGACAGACAGACGCGGTAGGGGACTTTGTTTTATAATATGTAGCGATGATAAGCTGATAGGAAATTTATTTGACAGCCCTGGTACTCACTAACCCTACTGGCTTTTAAGAACCACAAGAAGCCAAAATTATGCTATTCCCTAATGCTAAGCCAATATCTGCGAATTTAATAAATAACAAATAATTAAGTATCCTAAGTTTTTCAAGAAATATTATCCCAAATAAACATGAATAAGTACGTTTCCATCTCCCAAACCGTTGTCTCGCTCACAGAAAACACATTTAACGTACTAGTACTAGCAAGTCTCATGTTATTTACACTTTGGAATGTAAAATATCTAAAAAATAACGATGAAATCCTATAAGCGTAGATTACTACAGCGATGGGAAGCGACGATGTCTCTAAACAATACATAATAATTATATTATTTTTAACACTATTCCACATGTTTGCCGATATTATACAACATTCAATGTATAAAGATATCGTCTCTTTTCTTCGCTTCAGTTCTTATTCGTCTTTATAGTGAGATGCCTCCAAAACAAAGAAAAGCGAAGCTGACTTTTGCCGAACACAAGCTTTTTAGTAGTTCTCTATAGGTACATAAATTCGAATTGGTTAAAACGTCGCCTCGTTTCCCTCGACTTCAATCGGCCCTCACCTATAGTATTTTAAATACTTAGTGTGATAAAGGCAAGCAAACCGTAAAAATACGCCACTTTATTTACAATAAATAAAAACATTCAAAATATATTGCTATCGATACATAAACATTAATTCGCAATTTATAAAAGTAAGAATAATTCCTTATATATGACAGCAAGGTTAATTCACATTAGAAGCAACATACTACGTATGATATTCCGTTATTATTCACTACTCAGTAGAAGGAATACATATGTACCTCAGCATTGGATACGTAACACCAGTTGAAATATTCCTGCGTCTTTCCCATGTGAATTGATCGTAACTTTTGACAATACTAATAGGTACGCTCCCGAATATCAATACCAGCAGCCATTTTATATAAATAATAAACATATAGAATTTGGTGCAAGAGATTACGAAATATAATAATTATTGTGAGATTAAAAGCTTTATAAAATGTCAAATTTTACATAGTCAAATGTACGCTAAATTATACAAAACACAACCATTTTAATAAAAATATAATATGTTGTTTCCATGGCTATAACATCTGCGTATTTCTGTGCTTCCCGTTTCTCTCAACCGCATGTTATAAATTAAATAGAAATAGTTTTCATTAAAATATCAATAAATTAATTTGATTCGAATACATATGTAATTCAATATTTTTGTATACAATATATACTTATAACAAATTATCGGACATCAAAACAAATAAAATGTACAATCGTTAAATAATACACCAAGTTTTGTCATGTCAAATTCTTATTTCAACTAGAACAGAAGTTAGCTATAATATTATTATTTAAATGACAATACCGTACGGCCAGCTAATCGTATTTTTAATATTTCAATTACATTATAAATAAATAAATTAGCAATATTGTATGTTCACGAGAATGTTACACGTTGTTGAATAGACAATATTAATGAGGGCTTATATATTTCTTATATGTGATATCCGCATGCTGGTTGTACAATTACAAAATAAAATTCCAACCTTTTTCAAAATTATAAAAAAATATAAATAATCTTATACAGTTCTAGTCTACCTGAGAGTAAAAGCGGTTATTTTAATCTCTACCCGGGTACGTAGTCATTTAAACCTCAATTGTTCTGTCAATGTACAATATACTGTACATATAAATTTGAGTAGAGAAGTGAAGTCATGGTTCGCGACTTCTATTTATGAGTGGATAACTTTCATAACCCTAAAATTATTGATAACTAATAATAAACCGTAAAAGCGCTTACATTTTGTGGCCTGTTACGCGAATGACAACTTTGCAAAAAAGTGTCATGTATGAAGGGTTTTAAAATAATTTATTTAAGCTTTATTTTCAAAATGTTTTAATACAATGTTTTTATACTAAGACAAAACTGTATAATATAGGTATGAGATATAATTATAATAATTGTAGTCCTTATACTATTCACATTGCGTATCGAAAACTTTCAACCCATTATTTACGTAGTAAAATGACTACAAATATAATTATTTTCTAACTAGGTATGATACACTTTTAGATAGCTCCGTGGGGAGACCAACAGACTGCAATGCAGAGGGTCTCGGGTTCGAACCCGCGTCGCGCCCCTCTGACTTTCGGAAGTTATATGACTTTGTGCGTAGGTATTGATTGACAATTTATCGCCTGCTCCGTGCCTCGGAGAGCACGTTAAGCCGTCGTTGGTCCCGGCTGCCATGAACATCTATGGCAGTCGTTATTGGGAAGTCAGTGCCCTCTAATATCCTGACACTAGTCTAGCCCTAAGGCTAGACTAGTGTCAGGATATTAGAGGGCACTGACTGATTGGTATCGTTAGGCTTCGGGTTGCGGAGGTCAGGTGGCAGTCGCTCCGTGTAAAAACTGATATCCAGTCAAATCCGGTTAGACTAGAAAGCCGACCCCAAGTGACTTGGAAATAATAATGGCTAGGGAGAAGAAGATACACTTTTACCTTAGTCTATAGTGAATTAAAAACATTTTGAAATTAAAGTTTTGAAACCATTTAAATTATTTAAATGTTTTTAAATCTGTAAAAAACCTTATTTAAAAACCTATAAATATATTACAACAAGGCATAAACGTTCTCAAGAGTAGAAAAGAAACAATATTTATGTAATGATAATAAAAATACAATAAACTGACCGCAAAGCGCAAACATTTGACACGTAGTTACAGTAACGATTTTTATTTTATTTAATTATGTGGAATACTAGGGTTTTGACTAGTTTTCGTCACAGAAACGTGTCTTAAGCTAAGAGTATAATGAATAACTATTATTAGTACTTTGTGCCGTCCCACTTTGGCAACATATTGTATAAATTAAGACAAGCATTTGGTACACAGCATTTGTTTAATAAAAAATTGTTCTACTAAAGTCCATAGGTATTTATGGCGTAGTGACAAGACGGGAAATAATGACTTGACTCTATTGACCGACAATATATAAATATATATCCATTAGAACGATACACGCATGTGTCTTATGTTGCAAGCTGGACTGATGATATGTGTAGTATAAGAAGTTAACCATTTTGCCGGTTAAGTTGTAGTATATATATAAATACTCTATATATAGTATTTACTACTAATAGGAAAGCCTACTGCTACCGCGTTTATTCTCCGAAAGAGCCAAGCATACTGCCTGAAGTTAAGTTAGTTTTGCAGCAGGTAGCAATCAATAATTTTATGTACATTGGTTTTCAAAAATGTTGATATTTTATTCTAAATTGTTTGATATTTGTAGATAAATGATGCACGCCATACCAATCGCAATGGACTATTCTATATCTCTTGTCTTGTCTATGTTAGCTCACGCAACTAACCCTGCATATACGACAAATAAAAATGTTGTTGCTATAATATTTAAAAAAGTATTTAATAAAGATATGTATTCCGACGCAAGCAAATAATGATATTATAACTACGCTCAATTTATTAACTAAGTAATGATCACTAACTTGCTGTGAACCAAATATTTGTTTGTGGTACTTTATCTATGGAATAACATCAAATGACAACATTTACTGCACACATAATGACAAAAGTTATGAAATCTGTTTATACATCACATTTATAGGTATTCCAATTTTTTTTATTGTTTTTAGTTTTTTTGGCACCATTTCTATAAATGGAAATGATCGATATCAATTAATTAAAAAGAATAAGTAGTTTTTGGAAGAGGTCTACTTTAGAAGATTTTATAAATGAGCATTTTTATGGTTATTTAGAAGGACGATCATATAAAAGTCTGACGATTTACATACGAAACATAAGACATATAAAAACGAGTTAACAAGAATTTGGGAAAGATATTTGGAAGGTACTTAGTATTGATGGTATCCGATAAGGTTTGGTGTCCAGGTTGGTGATCCTTTCAGGTCTCCCGTTTCCGTAGTATAATATCCTAATCAATGATAAACTAATATCAACAATGCTTATTGGTTACATTTTAGGTCATATATACTCGATTACTAATAATGGCAGTGTGTTCAAATTTTTGGAGGGATCGATAGATCTCTCAGTTGAGGCAATCCGGCAAGACAATGGACTTCACTATTATCCTGTACTAGCTTTTTCCCGCGGCTTCGCTCGCGTTAATTTAGAATTTGATAATCAATTCGGGTCGTACTCTGCTTATAATAATATAATTCAATCATGATTCGAAAGACACGTGGCGCCATCTATTATCATAAGAACGTTATTCTTGTTTTCCTCGGGAATAGTAATTTTTTTCAGAATGAAAGGTAGCCTATGTCCGTTTCTGTACACCCGACAACGTATATGCAAAATTTCAGGATGATGGGTTCAGTGGTTTAGGCGTGAAAAGGTAACAAACAAACAAACAAACTTTTTCCCCATTTCTTAAGTATTTAGTAAATAAACTAATTTAAGTAATCTCTTGTAATCAGTTGCTAATATGCCATACATTTTGTTAACCGGCTACCATAAAAGTGTACACGTCTCTGTAATTGCAATACAAAATGGTGGATGACCTACAACACATGTTTTCCTAGCGTACGCATCCACAATGTTCGATTGGACCAGAGTGCATGTATTAGATTAATTCTACACTATATGTTTTACAATATGTTCTACAATCATGCCCCTAAATAAATAAATAAAAAAAACTTATTTTCGCTTTTATAATATTATTTAGGATAGGATTTAACCGCTTATGAAAAGTATTATCCAAAACACAAGTTAAATCTTACATTGGCTACCAGAGTACAACAAATTCTGTATTAACTTGTTTTGATATATATATTATGTACTGTGTTCATGCCAACTGTAACTTTTTGAAAAATAGATATTGTTATTATTAAATATCTAAAATTATTAAAGAGCATAAGTGATTATAATCAACTAGCTTTTGCGCGTTTTACGCGTGGTACCTACATCAATAAAAAGTAGCCTATGTCCTTCCCCAGGTTTTAATCTATATCTGTACCAAATTTCATCTAAATCAGTTTGAGTGGTTTAGCCGTGAAAAGGTAACAGACAGACAGATAGACAGACAGAATTACTTTCGAATTTATAATATTAGTAAGGATTTAGTCTTTATTTCTTTCTTCGGCGTACACGGTGAAAGTTACCTAACATGGGGTTGCCCTGGAAGAATAATGTGTAATCACTTTATAAATCGAGATTTGGAGCTCATTTTAATGTTTAGGAAATTATAATGGTTTTTTTTATTTTAGCAGGAGTAGTTAGCTATTCACAATAATATAGCTTACCTTCTTTGATTCTAATCATTCAATTACTTATTTCCGTATTATAATGCTGCACTTGCAAAATCAGGCCACCGTCAACGACGACATGATTGAAATTTTTATAAAGGTCACTGTAGCCCACAAGCAAAAAATTACCAAGGCAATTGAGGCAAGCAAACATACAAAAAAATTACCTCTCATTATTCACATAATTTGTTTGCATTAAAAGCAATCTATTTTGTTTATTCATTCTGAATATGAAATTATTTTTCTTCTTGCTTACAGATGCAAACACAAAAATAAATTCTTTTTCAGAATGAATAAGGACAATACGAATACAGATTCGATAGCGCAACTAAGATAGCAAGTGAGCGATGTAGCCGCAATCATTGTTTTAATTGCCCCAAGTGAGGATTGTTTAGTTGAAGAAAACAGAGTACCCGAAAGGAAGCCGGAATCACAGACATTTGTTAGGAACATTATAAATAAACAGGCAAAAACATTTGTTGCAATTCGGCAAAAAGATATCAGTGGTCCAATCGATATGATTATTCGACGCGTAAGGCGTTTTAAGCAGTCTCAAAGCTATAATTAGGGTGGGGTAACTAGGGTAAATCGTCAGTCTCGAAAGGTACGGTTCAGTCCGTCTTAGCAAAGTAGACCCTGTATCAAAAGTCCACGATCGCGTCGTTCCCTGTATGACGGGCAGTTCCACTCCAATTATTGTCAACTCTACACATAACAAGGCTAACGACGGGCACACGAGATGGTTCCAAACATTCTCGCACTGACCCACATGGGAGACGCGCAATAGTTTCACTAACGTGGACATTAAATTAAGGAGTGTTAAAATTAAAAAGAATATATTTAAAAATACACCAATGTTACCTGAACACCTCGGTACAAAATTACTGAGATTCGGAGCCGACACTCTTTCTATAAAAACCTGGGGTTCGGTGCAAACCTTGTGATACAAAACAGATTTCACAAACCTGAGTTCGGTTACAAAATGTAGGTCGGGGTGGTAGGTCGGTCGGGATGTGTCGGGTGGGTGCTGGGGCTGCGTGGGGAGGCGCGGAGGGCGGGCGGCGCGGCGCGGCTATGCGGCGCGCGGGGCGAGCGCTGGCGGCGGATGTCACCGCGCGGCGCCGCGCGAGCCGCGCCGCCCCGGCTTGCCGCGCCGGTTGAAGCCTCTGCACATACATACAATGTTTATCTCCTAATTTCTAGAACATTGCATATAATTATACTGAATTGGGGGAAACGCAGATACTTATTTGGATATAGTTAAGTTACAGAGAATTCGCCCTTGACTTAAGTAGTCTAATCTAATCTTACTTACTTAGCAAATAGCCAAGGGCGTGATCTGTCTGAAGCTATTAACTGCATTGAATATCATACAAATCTCTGAAAATCAGTCAATATGGCATTCATAATTGTGTTCGACCTAGTTAATGCCTACTTTCACCATAGTATACAACATGTTATAACCAACGAAGGTAAATCTTCTGTATTACCAGTCACGATGGGCATGACACAGGGCTCAATTTAAGGGTCCTTCCTATTTTTAGTACATATAAATGAGCTAGGTTTCGCTCAACATTTTTGTGGCATTAATGATTTATTAGCGGATGAACACATCGCTTATTTATCAAATAGTTTTTGGTCGGAGCTTCCGAACTCCACAGTAAATTCTACATCTCATATTTATACAGAAAACAGGCACTAGATTATTTGACGATGTTCATCATGCGAAGAATGGATTTGAGACGAAAACGAAATAGCCCAGGTTTGAATACGCCTTTAACACAACAGATTTTGGCAGATTATAATTCAGATAATCGATTATTTTATTAGGGCGTGCCGAGACTTTAGTCTCATATAATTTTCGTGTAAAGTAAACTATATAACGGTTGGAATACTCATTAGATCTTTTAAAACAACTAGTAACCTCTGATGCTATTTTCATGGTTTATCTATTGTTTCATTTTCATAAATATAGTTTTTAATAGGTATGCAATAATTTTTTGATTATTTTCTTATTTTGCTGAAATACGGATATTATAGCGACTACTATAGTTTAAAAAGTTGCCAGTCACTTATACACATATAAAGAAAGACGTGTTACCTGTATGGCCCGCGGTAAGCAGCGCGCGCCTGCGGTGAGCCCGGCGTGGAGTTCTCATTAGACGCATTGCCGTTCTGTCGCTCAGGTGGTACCACCTCCGGCTTCACCTCTTGAGACGCGCCGGGCGATCCAGCAGGAGCCTCACTCTGTTATTTAAATGTTACGTTTCTTCCATGTACTTTTTAAATTTTAAAAGCATTTAAGAACATCTAAAGATTGTTTTTTAATATTATGGAAATAATGTGACGATTAATAGTTTATTTATTTGTAATCATATTTCACAATGAACCTATAGCATAATGGCCACATGGTCAAGTACACCCTGTACGCTCCACTCCGCGATTGGCGCACTTGCTACAATATCACACTAGTGAAGTAGTTTGACCGTCTTTTAGAGGGTGGAATGCATGGTCAGACGAGTTTAAACTTGGAGCTATCCACTGCAAACACCTCATACAGCCTGACGGTCAATCCGAGCACAGACTCGTATAGACCAAGGCGCCCGCTGGTTGTATGGGAAAAAGTTCTTAAACCCCATACGGTAGGTAGAATTAAAATATTATGTATCCGTAATATTTGGCATACAGCCAACATGATTTTGAGAGATTGCTTAAAAGTGATTACAATTTTTCAATCCCTATAAGAAATGATTTGATGCCTATGACCTTCTGCTGTCTATGGGAAACGGATTGAACGCTGGTTTAATAGCTGCATTTGATAAAAATTATGAGGCCATATCTCAATTTATAAGCTAATTTTCTAGACATAATTTGTCAATTGGAAAAATTTTAAACAAATTTAATTTTGATACATCTTTGTAAATCCAATGATTCTACAATAATGTGATAATCCTAACTAATATTATAAAAGCGAAAATGAGTTTGTTTGTTTGTTACCTTTACACGCCTAAACCACTGAACCGATCATCCTGAAATTTTGCATATACGTTGACAGGTGTACAGAAACGGACATAGGCTACCTTTCATCCCGAAAAAAATTACTGTTTCCGAGGAAAACAATAATAACGTTCTTATGATAATAGATGGCGCCACGTGTCTTTCGAATCATGATTAAATTATATTATTACAAGCAGAGTACAATCCGAATTGATTGTCAAATTCTAAATTAACGCGAGCGAAGCCGCGGGCAAAAGCTAGTAAAATAATAAATTACAGATCTTTTTATGAAAAAATGCAAATAATGTTAAATTTAATATATATAAATTGTGTGTGAACAGTTTGGTTACGTACAGTTTCGTTGTCAGCAGGCGTTGTAATAGTCAGTGGTGGTGGTCCGGTATCGCCAATACCCACTACGCCGCCCCTGGCTACTTGCTCAGCAAGCAGCGCCGCCATTCTTATTTGAAGTTCCTGGAAACACGAAAACAAATATATTTATAACTTTTATTATACAGTCTAAAGTAAGTCTTAAAGGGCGGTTTGACTAGAGTGTATGTGCCATGAGTGGAGTCTTCAAGTTGGATAACATAGCGCGTCTTCTTTCTTGTACATAAAAATCGTAATCTTACGACGTATTATGCAAAGAGCGCACATTTCCAGGCACAAAATACCTGCATTCGTGGATACAGTTCCTAGAAATTGTAAGAACAAATTAATCAAAATGATTGTGACAATTTCAACCATAGGTAAACAATTTTTTACCTATGGTTTCCTTAAGAATATTGGTGTAAAATTTTTGACTTGGTACTGAACTTATTGCTAAAATATAAAGTGTTTTATGCTTATTCTTTGATCCTTTAAAATATATTTACACACATGTTTCTGCTTATACTGCTCTTTAGAATATATCGTTTTCAATTAAAAATGCTTCACAACATTGACACAAGGTTAAATAAAAAACAACTAGGGCTGTATTTACTTTAATACTAAACTTCTCTTTGAATGAAAAAAGAAAGAAAGATCGAAATATTATTTTATTTGGACAAAAGTAACATTATGAGAGATAGTAATAATATAAAATAAATAAACTTTGTTAAATGGGACCTAGTTTAGCTAGCAGCCGAAAGAATTGCCTGTGTTTAAATATGTTATTTAAACACAGGCAATCCTTTGAATGATTGGTGCAGTACTTTATGCACTTATTTGAATGCAATTACTTATTTTCATACATCATGATAATCTGTTACCAAAATCTGTTGCTCAAGGCTGTAAGATTGTCTATCATACTTACTCTCAGCTCAGGTGTCAAACAGAATGGTGGTGCAGTGACTGAATCCACTGGTGGCGGAGCCTTCTGCAAGGCTTCCACATCGCATGACACAGTGCACCGACATACTGGACATGTTTGCTGTAAATGTACAGAACCAATATTCATTCATGAATGAAAATATAATATTTTTATCCAAACTATAATATTATAAATGTGAATCGAGATGGGTCATCATGCAATTTTACATATACAGTCAGGAGTACAGGATAGGACACAGGGTACCTTACAGAAAAAAAGTACAGCACCTGAGGGATAGAAACTTATTGACAAAATTAAGATAAACGCGAGTTTACCAGGCTAATTATTTAGGAACAAAATTCTCTAATCAAACTAAAACTCTTTAATCTACATTATGTGATTCATGATAACATAATAAAATATTAAAACCATAGTCTAATTTTAGTGTAAACCTGAACTAAAATCTCATTCTTTATGTTTTGTTTGCAATTAAACTCAAAATCCTTTAGCTCTCTTATTACAAACATTGTAATGTCTTGAGTTGCAGTGGCTTACTGGTAGGCAGACACAATTACTTTTTTATTTTGTTGTGCTTTCCAGCTATTGACTGATTAAGACATGTTTATTTATTATTTCTAATAACCCGGTTAGAGTTATTTAAAGTAGATACTAGCAAATACCACGCAAACACCTGTATACACAGAAATATAAAGAAAACATTTCAAGATTTCAAAAATTGCTTATTTTCAGTTGATTACACGGTTTGTTGAACAAGGCCTAATATGATAGCAAGAAAGTGTCCTTTATTTTGTCTAGTACTTATGGTTGAAGTAGTCTTCCTCCAGGTTGTTGTATTTTTTATTAATTAATTACATTCATTTCAATATGCCAGCTTATACCATTTGCATTTGGTATCATAGTAATTTTGTAAACTATTTACTAATTGCTAAAAAAGATCTATTCATAAGAAGACTAATAATTATTCTTGGCTTCTATTCATGTCTATAATAACTCACTTGGTAAGGTGGTGCAGATACTTGTTGCCAGAGTGGAATTTTGTCAAGCTCTTCCTGGTAATTCTTCTTGCCAGCAATCAGATGATTAGCCAGGCAGTGGCTGTGGAAGTGATGGTAACACTGGGTCTTGATAAACACATCTCCTTCAGAAAAGCCAAACAAGCAAATAACACACTGGCCACTCGGCAAGTTGCTTTCTGTTAAATTTTCTCTGATGATCTGCAATGTTTATTTATGTGATAATTAGATGATTACCAATGGTTTGTTTTATGCTTATATTAAACCTACGTTAGGCAATAATCAATATTTTTTCATCCATCTATTTCTAATTAGTTGATAATTTTTTTATCTAAACCTCAGGTACATCCAAGGTGCTACAGAAATAACAAAATCAACTAAACTTATTAGTATTGTTGGTTGGAATATTAATAATTTAACATAATTACAACATCAAAACAAAGTAAATGGGTACAACTATGGAGAAGTTGCAGCCAATAAATTATAAAATGGGTATAATTTTGTATTATGAGTGCAGATAAAATAGAATTGGTGAATAAGCATACAGTCTCAGTATTATATTTATTTTTAATACAATTTATAGACTATTAATACAGTCGGATTACTACATAATTCTCTCTTTAACCCGTTGAGTGTCGACAAAAAAAAGTGAAAAGAATGTCCTTGGCGCTTCTGAACACCAGGTGTGCAAAAAATACACGAGTGATAAAGAATTGATGTTAGGCTAAAAAATTATCCTATTGAGATGCAGCAGCATACCCACAGTCAGACACAATAGGTTTTCAATTATTTCTAGCATTCCAACAAATGACAGGTTAAGAAGACTTGGATATAATATATATAGTAACATAATCTAACACTCATTTTTAGTGCAAAAGTTATTTCAAGTGTGCTCCAAATTGTTTATATACAAAGCTATAGGAAATTAATAAAATTGTTTAATGCCCAGTATCTCATAATAAGCAAAAGACATTTATATTTTTTAAGACACAGTGTTAAAACACACTGAAGAGCATTATCCTATGCAAGTCATAAATTATATAAAAAGCTGGCTATAAATATTAAAAAATATTTAAAAGTGATTACACAACACAAAATAAAGTAATTTACTCAAGATAAAATAAATATTAATAATATTTGTACTGTATTTGAAAATCAAGGTATTTTTATATTTAATCTTGTTTATTAATTAATTATTCTTAAATCTGTTTTATTACTCACCTCAATAAGTTCAAAAACCACAGGCTGACCAAGACAAATACTTAATTTTTCTCTAATTTGTGAATTAATGGTCGATAAAACATCGTCATCGAGACCTCTGGAATTTCTAAGGGTCACGATGGGACTATTGTCGGGATACCCTGGCGTTAATTTCACCTCCAGGGTTACACACACAAATTGTTGGTCGGTATCATCACCAGTAGAGGGATGAACAATTGTTTCGATGATATCCGGCATTTCTCCAATACGTTTGACCTTAACATCTTGCATTAAAATTGCTTCCAAAGCCTCAATCTCGTCCGTAACTCTGAAAAATGCAAAACATTGATCATATTGTTCCAATTATAACACAAACGAGATGTGTAGAGGGAATACACACCTTTCATCTATTACAACCGACATGATGACTGATTATATTGACTGATTTACAATCTGGGCCCGGATATCAGAGGTGCATTCAGTTCAGACAGGCGCAATGCAGCTGATGCAGCCGAACAGCTGGAGATTTCAGTAGAATTCGCGACAAAAATCAATCATGATTATTCTCTGTCATAGATAATAAATATTATCTTCCTTGCCAGGGACGTGTTCGCGCAATTTTAATATTTGTAACAATTGATAGGGATAACTTTGGCCTTTGAAGGTAAAGATAAAGCTATTCGAAAAAAATCACTGCGCATTTTATCTATCTAATATCTATTAAAACATGTAAAAAGTATTTGATCTAGAAAACTAAATAAATGGTATTTAGTGACGATTAATGACTTTCATAATCTTATTTTCCCTCAATATAATATAATATAATCATTAATTATTGAACAAAAATACAGTTACAAATATTTCAACCTTATTATATAGTTGCACAAATAAAACTTAAGATTCTGAAAATTGATGTGAAAGATCACCTGTCTCCTGTACTAGTTAGAAACTGTATCACAGGTAGGCAGGGTCCTCAGTAACAAAAAAATATCATAATAGATAAGATAGTCATAATACAATTATAATAAAAAAAAAAACTATAAAATATAAATCTAAATGTAAGAAAAACAATATAATAATTAATTAATTCAATTCAATTCAATATTGTGTTCCTGTGGCATACGTTTGGTTATAATTATATTTGCCTGTGGTCGTTAGGTCAAATGTACGTGTAGGCACTTCTTATTAATTAGTAACATGGAGTTTAAAGATGTGCCTGACTTACTTTCATTAACCCATTACGGCGATGATTCACCTTCTAAATATCTTGAAAATATATAATATAGTTGAAAAATTTAGCTTAAAAGTTCTTTCTTAATTTTTTGACATTACTGTTGATAATCACTAATCAGAGAGAATTTCTGATTGTAGCCTGTCCGGTTCTTTTACTGGTAAATCGAATATGCATACCTGATTTATTGCCACTAACCGCAACCTAACATCATCTAACCCAAAGACTAAGCAATATAATATTATGTTCCAAGAGAATACGCAAAGCGCGGTGAACGTCATTTACGAATATATACCTAAGTATGTTTCGTGGTCTTCGACTAACAATGTCTCTATCGAAAATTTTGATGAACTACTCAACGAGTAAGAAAGGAAAGCGTTCTAGAAACACACGCCCACGCCTGTCGTTCAACTTGATTAAGAGCTTTGAAAATAAATGTCAAGGGTGCAATTAATAGGTACATAATTTCAGTAGGTAAGTGCGTTGGGGTACTAGTATAGTATTATATTATCTGTGGTTGGAGTAAGTTCGGAGCCGGGGAAAGTTCGGTTTATTCAAATTTCTACCAAATTAGGACATATTTTTGAACATTGGCATCATAGCTTGCGACGCCATTTTATTAGGCTCGGCCCTTCACCGTCAGTCACAAACCGATGTTGCCAATTCAGCGACTTTGTCGCTAGAAATGACGGCTTTTGTGTATGCCTTAGCGACAAAAAATAAAATTTGTCGATAAAAATATTTTTGCGACTTATCTGGCGACTTTTGGAGTACAAATGAAAACAATTTTAGGGCATGTAATAAGTACATTTTTAGTTTTTTCGACACAGAATTATACAATGCGAAGATATATATATATATATATATATAAAATTATAAAATCTCCAGGTTTTCGGCAGAAAACGACTAAAAACAAAAAAGGTCAGCCCGCCTACTGTGGACGCTCCACAGGTAGGCGGGCTGACTGTGCTTTTTTTTTAGGTATTCACTAACTGAAAGTCGAAAAACAAACCTGAATCAGTTTTAGCGACTTTCTGGCGACTTTTGATATTGAATCTAGCGTCTCGACTTTACAAGAGTTGGCAACACTGTCGCTAACTCGCCACTCGCCGGCATACGTCCGATCGAGCGTCCGATGCTGTAGTCGTCTTTTTTGCGTGTTTATGTGAGAAGTGACGAGATTCGTTAACTAAAGATCCCGTACCCGTAAAAATTTAATGTTGTTTTTGGGTAAGTATTTGACATTTCTTATTTATTATTAATGTGTAAGTGATGAGATACTAATAGTTTTTAATGATAAAAATTTAAAAAGACTACCGTAGGCTGAGATCCGGTCTTTCCCCGTACGAATTTTAATAGGTTAAAATCAGAATAATTTCGTCCGATCCTTTACTGCAAAACATCACCAGCGGTTGTCAAACTTGTGTCCTGTGCTAAAATGGTATAACATCTAATACATCTATACAAATAAATAAAATTGAAGTGTCTGTAATGTCAAATTAACAGCTTTTCATCTAATGCATATGAAAGTATATAAGGTACATATACGAAAACATCTATTTTTGAAATTTTTGTCTGTCCGTCTGTCTGTTTGTTACGGCTAATCTCTGAAACGGCTGAACCGATTTTGACGGGACTTTCACTGGCAGATAGCTGATGTTATAAGGAGTAACTTAGGCTACATTAATTTTAGAAAAAAAATAGGATTCCACGGGGACAAACACTTTTTAGTTAAAATCTACGCGGACGAAGTCTGAGGTAACAGCTAGTAGGGAATAAGAAAGTAATGTGTTATATGATTTTAGTTTATGGTAAAATAATGGCAAAAAGAAAAAGTGGAGTTTCTTGCGAAATCAATGATTCTAACAATTTTGCTATTATTTTATACAAGCTTGTTGAGTATGTTCCCTTAATTAACACGACGGTTACCTACATAACATCAAGCTGCTTAAGTTCTCCTAAAACAAGCGGGGTCATCGCAGGCCATACAATCGTATCGTATGTACAACAGTCGGCTTAATAAAATGTAGGAATTTCCAAAGCGAAATTTATACCCTAATTTTAGAAGTAATTTGGTTTGGATTGATTCTGGGCTACTTATTATTGTGTATTTATTGATAGATACGCGTGAAATTTCTAATGATTTCATTCGACACTACTTTAAAAACTGAGGCTGACCAACCCATAATTATTTTTAATCCACTCGTACCTATATATAAAACAGTTATTGTTTACAGATACAGCATGCCTCGTAATTATCGCCGAAAATCAACTCGGGCAACATTGTACTCCGAAGAAGACTACCTATATTTAAAACAGTTATTGTTTACAGATACAGCATGCCTCGTAATTATCGCCGAAAATCAACTCGGGCAACATTGTACTCCGAAGAAGACTTACGATTAGCTGTTATTTATATGTTATGTTTTTATAATTGATTTTATCAAAACCTTAAGATTTTTGTTATAAATAATTCGGTATTTTTTATATTGATTATTTTTTAACTTTGAAGAACAAATCGCTACATAAGTTAAATGTAGTACTAATTCCTTCTTAAGTTTAGCTAATGAATAAATGTTGATTTCCTACAACTTTATTTTATTTCACTATCCAGCTTTAGCCGTCGTTCAACGTTTCTGTTAGTAAATATAATCGACAAACCCTATTAAATTAATAAAATAATAATATACGTTTGGTGCTATTTACTCTCAGAGGTACCTCCTGAGGTAGTGGAGGGATATTGGCCTACTATACCACGCTGGCCAGACGGGTTGGTATAGGGTTTTATTACGAATTTTCCTTTTCTTGCAGTGCTATTATCTGCTAAAGATATTTTCGCTTAGTCGCCTTTAACGACACCCTCGGGTAGAGATGGGATAGTGACACAGTGTATTCTTAATCCGTCACTACACGGACAGCTACGTGGTTAGACTAAATTAGGCTTCGTGTCCTTAATTATTGCTTTAGGGCCCATAATTATTTTTTATGTAGTACAACATATTTAACCTGAAAGCTAAAGGTTGAGAATCTCATAAACACTATATTTGTTGAAATGTGGTAAGATCGGATATCGAGGAGGTAAAAAAGGAAAGTTGTTAATAATTTGTTATAAGACTGAATTTTAGAAAATTATTTATTTTGTTCTTATAGTATGGCTGTATGGATAAGGGCGGATACATTTATTGCATGAACTTTAAGATCCTTAACACAAGGACTATTTTAAAAGCTAGTCCGGCCTTTTCCCGCCATGGTCCGATCTCTCTCTGGCGTTTTTAATAATTTATCTTCTCTTTCATCATCATCATCATCATGTCAGCCAAAAGACGTCCACTGCTGGACATAGGCCTCCCCCAAGGTTTTCCACACAGACCGGTCTTGGGCCACCCGCATCCAACCGCTTCCCGCGACCTTTACCAGGTCGTCGGTCCACCTTGTGGGAGGCCTACCCCTGCTGCGTGCTCTTTAATCAACCTTTAAACAACAATAAAATTATTGAATATACAGAATAAAAAAAATAGATAAACATAAGAACGACTATTTCATATTATTAACTTACATCATATTTCGATAGGTTAACTGATTCAAAGTTTGACAAAAAAAAATCCTAAAACAATTCAAACAATCCTAAAAACAGTCCGGCCTTACCCCAACGCACCTGACTGTTGTCCTTTATGTTAGCTGTCATTTGTCAAACTTTGGCGGTAATGTGGTACCGGCTGCCGGTATAACCACATATGCGGGAATTTTGCGGCACATGTTTAATTATTATAGAAATATATCTCAGTTTAATAGAATTTCTAGTTTTTTTTAATAAAACTGATTCTGAATAAAATACTTTACCTATTTCTTTTATTTACTTGCTTCTCGATCAGTATTCAATTATAACTAAAATACTTCAATTAATATGGGTCACCCTGAAGTTGATTACATATTTCTAATGATTTAAAAAATAAAACATTTCTAAAACCTTATATTTAATTTGATTAAAACTATAGGTGTAATATACATGTACAAATATTTAAAATACAAAATCATATGTATCTATACAATTTTTTTACACAACACTTCTTTATAAAAAAGGTACAAAAATCAGCCACTTTGTGAGTCATCATCATAAGTAGGGAACTTATTTCATTACTGTTTGCAAAATCTCTTGGGCGTCAGGGCTACATATTTTATATTTACAACTAGCTGTTACCTGCGACTTCGTCCACGTAGATTTTAACTAAAAAGTGTTTGTCTCCGCGGAACCCTATTTTTTTCTAAAATCAAAGTAGCCTAAGTTACTCCTTATAACATCAGCTATCTGCCAGTGAAAGTCCCGTCAAAATCGGTTCAGCCGTTTCGGAGATTGGCCGGAATAAACAGACAGAAAGACAGACTAAAATTTAAAAAATAGATGTTTTCGTTCATGTACCTTTTATACTTTCATATGCATTAGGTAAAAAGCTGTTATTTTGACATTACAAACAGACACTTCAATTTTATTTATTTGTATAGATGTATAGATAACTAGAGCTTATCAGCTCCATGTAATATAAGCATCACATTGGTATGTTTATTATTATTGAGGAGTTAAACAAAACTGGTACTTAAAATGGCCATAAAAAACAGTAGATACTCATGAAAACTTAAGTAATAATAATAATAATAAATAAATTATTTATTTCCATAGTATACATAACTAGTACATGACGTTCCGTTGGTCCCAAACTAGGCTGAGCCTGTCTTGGGCACCATTACAAAATTATGCAGGTTGTTTATAACTTATAGTATCCAGTGAATAATTAACTAACAATAGAATTTTAATAAAATAAAAGTATAAAAAATTAAAAATTAGTAAAGAGTACATATGTGTGGTTGTGTATTCTAGAAAAAATTTCTAGAAAAATCAAAATGCTTATAAAATAGCAATAAATTAACCAATTTGGTCATAAGTACGCTAGGAAAGTATGGATATGATTTTTTATATGTGTCGGATCCGTATGTCATGACTGGCAACACACACTGGTCAAAAACTTTCGTCTTGATATACTGCGATATGTTGGACGCAAAGATATATTATGTCTTAGCTTCCCGATCGCCGCCCAGCCGAGTTGTATTCGATGAGTACCTAACCTTTTTCTCTAAGTTGGATTTACCTAATTGGATCATTTGTCCCAGGTATATGTACTTGTCAACAACTTCGAGCGTAGAATTGCCAACTTGAACCTAGAAATGAAATATTAATTTAAATTAATAATTAATAAATGAAGAATTGAAATTAACCAAGTACAAGATTCAAAAGCCGTCTCCACATTTTGCTCGAATTCATATATCTACAAGTTGACAATCCAACGTCAAACACTATATTATGGAGAAATACCGGATCCCGGTATAGAAGAACCCTGCGTGTTATTTTACTCAAAATATATTTTCTCGGACTAAAATACACAGTTTATATCAAATCTAAGTGAAATTCTTTAATTAGACATGCACTTTATGAAATAAAATCGATGTAAGTATATCGTAATTTAATGCAAACAATTTAGAAACAAAATCTTGCTATAAGTTTGACTAAGAGAAAAGCCATAGACATAAATGTCTAATTAATGAATTTCACTTAGATTTTTACAAAAAAATATGGAGCATAGCTACATTAATTAATTGATAGTGTATAAAATGAAAATGACTTACCCTTCAATGTTTATTTCCACTCAAAACTATAAAAATCGAGTCGCAAGCACAAATTTTACGTTCAAATATTCGCGCGCGAGAACGTCTTGAATATGTAATATGTATTCAGATTTCAGACTGAATTTTGATTGACTCCAATGAGTCTAATTACGTATAAACGTTAAAAGCGGGCGAAAAAAATGGTTCACTTACTGGTTTATTCGTTCAGAAACATTTCGTAAACATTAAAACGAGAAAGAAATACAAAATATCAGGGATAGTTAGACAGGGAAATGAGAACCTTGTTTCTATACCGGCTCCCGGTATTCTCCGCATTAGGCGTAACTGTCACATACCGGGAGCCGGTATAGTTCACGTACTAAAGACGACGAATTTCGGCTAGGTACTGGGCGAACACTAGTACCCTTATCTAAATGAAAATATTCTACCAATAATAATTATAAATGCATAAATTTGTGAAGGTGTTAGAAGGTTTAAATAGGTGTTAGTGAATCACGTGTACCTAAGCCATAAACGGGTACACTGGGCACAGATTGACCATGCTTTAGATAACACAGGATATTTTTTTTATGTCAGTATAAGTTCATGTGGGACACACACACAGGGGAAGCCACAAGCAGAAACTAGTTCACAATAAATGTCGACACTTTGGCGGTGGCAATGTCCGTACCCATCCATCAAATAAGTATCAGACAGTTGTTTTTCGTGTCACCGGTAATGATGTGGTTAATTTATAATTTACAAGTGTCGTTGCCGGACGCTCCTATAGTAAGCACATGATTGCATTGCATTAATTATACCTCGCTAATGGAAGAGGCCAATATCGATTTTCGCTTATCGCTTACGGCGGCGCCAGCTGCGAACCATTGGAAAAAGATTTCAAGCTTGTTTCATTTTACTCATTTATATGTAGAGAAGGGGTGCAACTCTTATTGTAGTTTGTCGATATTATACGATTTTTTTAATGGTGTGATTTTTTGGATTTGTTACTAAACTTGTTTTCTTTTTATATTTTAGGCCATTGGAAAATATTGCAAGCCTGCCTAATTGGAAAATATTTTAAGGTACTGTCCTGATTATGGTTTGTCGATAATACACTAAGGGCCACTTGCACAACAACTCACTAAATACGTTTAGCACTAAATAGATTTAAAACATCGTGCTGTCGCAGTCATCCGTGTGAAGGTGACTGAGATGCCACGATGTTTTAAATGTATTTAGTGCTAAACGTATTTAGTGAGTTGTTGTGCAAGTGGCCCTAATTTTATTTTAATGGTGTGAATTTTCGGAAGATTTGTCGTTTGTATTAATGTTAAATTCTTTTTAGATGTTACGACTGCGAGTCATTTTAAAAGATTTTAAGCCTGATACATTTTACTCATTTATGCGTAGGGAAGGTGTGCAGTTCTAATTTTATTGTGGTTTGTTGATAGGTATTACATGGATTTTATTTTAGTGGTGTGATTATTTGGAGATTAGTCGTTTGCAATAATGTTAATTTATTTTAGTCATTAAGGTGCAGAGGTGCATTACACCCACATTTCATCAACTATATTAACTAACTACTTAATTACTTAACTAAACTAACTTAGGACACACGATTTAGGTGGGCCGTTTATAATTGAAATCTAAGGGGCACAGTGCTAAAACTGAGAATTTGCCAAAACCCAATAATACTTTGCCCGACCGTAAATAGAATCCGGCAGCTCACGATGGCATGCAAACATGAACATTTGTATATCATATTACTTATTTATATTTAAACAAAACTTACTAGTTACTAAAAGTTAACTTATGCCATTTGTATCAACCAATACAAAATCTAGTATTTAGTATCATGTATGATTCATAGGTCACGGAATCTATGAAGGCATATCGTTGACAATGATCTTATTACTACGATTAAAACTCGAAAAAGATTGTTATAATTTCACAGTTATATTTCGTTTATTATCTATTTCATTTGAATGCGTAAACATGACATTCAAATGTATTACACCTTTAAGCCTAAGATACACAGTCTTCGATAAAAATAAACAGAGTTTAAAAGAATAAATTACGCTTGTTTTCTGTCGTCACTGTGGCTGACCGCGCCGTATTTCGCTTTCAGTTTGTCTGTGAATTCAGGGTCGTCCCATCCCCAAAGGTGATGGGTACCGTCCCCGGTGCGGTGAGCACGCTGCTTTATGATTTCCGGGGACACGTATTTCAAGTCGTACGCTTGTCCAATCTGCGAGAAATAACAATGGTTAATTTTCATTATAGCTGTGTAATGAGCACAATTCCGGTGTAAAATTCTTTTAATACATAAATTACTATATTTGTAAGCATTGGAATAAAATATATAGATATCACATTTATAGGCGTAGTAAAATTAATTTAGTGTGTTTTCTCTCTCGATAATAAGTGCTTAAACTAGTGATATCTACTTCAACTTTAGGTATTATTAATTACAAAATACGCATGTATAGCTTGCTAAAATTACAATTTTTAACAGAACTCGGTAAAATCTTATAAAAATACAGAGAATACAAGCACTGTACATCATAATAATCTCAGGTTCTTTTGAACGGCGTAAAATGTGGCTTCTGGCTTAAGTTGAATTCTTAGCTGCAGAACTGTAAAATCTGCATTTAAATCCGTTTGGTGGTTTTTACGACAATCAGCACCACAAACAGACAGACAGACAAAAGACGTAACCACCGTTGTTTTGGTTTCAGACTCCTTTAAATAGTCTATGCCAATTAGTTTTTGAAAATATATCCAATGTACAGACTTCAGAACAATGATGCTTTAGTGATTATTAGTCATTATTCTGAGGTAGAAACTCAGCCTGGTTACAGTTTTATAATAGTTTAATTTAAGATTTCTGTAAGGTTTGTTGAACATTTTATTTTTATCTGATTTAGCACAATTACCCAGAATACAATTATTTTCGTGCCAGCTTTTGAAACTAAGTTCTTAAAGTTTTAACAGGAAGTTTCCAAGCATGGGGAGAAACTGGTTCTTGCTGGTTCAGGAAAATTAGTGGCTATTAGGTACTTTGGCACAATCATACTACGTTGGAAATAGTTTCTAAAATAATTTTCAAGTTATGATATTTACTTTGCCAATAGTTGAAAAAGTAAATTATTAGATGTTATGTGTTCTTTCTTTATATTTGAGGCGCTTATACTCGGTGTGAGTAACATGTGCAAGTTGAGACATCTGCGTGGATTGTTTGTATTGTTTAAACGATCGACGTGAATTAACCGCGAAAGGAGCCCGTACGATCAACTCGCTCATTTCCAGTTATTTGAGTAGTATTTCTATACTACTCAAATAATTGGAAATAGCTGGCATAGGCTACATGAGCGCTTTTAAAATAATTACTTGTGAACGAAGTTGCGTCTATAGTGTTATGATAGGCTATTCTACCGTATTTAGGAACAAACATTTAATTTTTTACACTTTTTAAAATATGTGTTGATTTACCGATTACGCAAGGAAATTCTACGCATAGCGAGAAAGTCTTATTTGGTAAATATTGAAATATAATAATATTCGACTATTCTATACTAGTGGACAGACGTTGTCACACTCAAACTGCCCGCAGCAGTCTGTGCTCACGACAGAGATTACATGCTTTTATTTCACGAATCCTAGACATTTTTTCAAATGCATGGCGATCCTTATCCGAGGCTGACCGCACACGGGTTACATCTATTTATTTTCGGACAGAACAATTTGTCAAAAAGAGGCAGAATGAGTACATACCTTTGCCATGAGGTCAATGAACATGATAGTGGGTGTAAGCATGTTGTAGAGGGGAAGCTCTGTCGCCCGATAGTCCCAGGGGAACGTGTGGTGATAGTTGTGGAAGCCCTCGACACAAATCATCCATACGCCGATGTTTTCGCGAGGGTTTAATGACCTGCAGAAATAAAAAGTATTTTAAAATTATTGTTGAAGCTTTATAAAGCTGGAATTATATTTTTAACGTTAAGAGATTTAAGTAGTACCTAAGAGGCAAGCTAAGTAATATGATTTATGTAATATAGCACATACATGTACATTTATTCCGGCCTGGTTAGGTATATTTACATTAAATACTGGGTGCAAGAAAGCCGGCATTTCTAAAGTTATCTTTTCCCGTGATGATGATTTCTCTTTTCCAAATGCGTGATTTGAGCGTAGGTATAGAGAGAATCTTGACAAGAAAGTTTATCGGTGAATATATATCAATTTTGTCGTAGATAATGTGGTTTACAAATTATATATTCGAGGTTTTGCAATTGTTAAGTAGTTATTCTAAAGTATATAAATGTATAAAGTAATGTTTAAAGAACAAATAGTGCAGAGGTATCATTAGGGAAAGCTCGAGTAATTTGCCTTATATTTATAACGTAGGTATGTATATACGTTCTCATAATTAGGCACAATAGCAACAAATGTATGTAGCAGCTTATCACCGAAAATTATCAATAGTTAAATCAAGCTGACACTTCAAAATAGCACGAAAGCGAGTAATTCGAGTTACATAAGTGTCAATATTATGTTAATTCGCCAATAAAACTATGATAGTGTAAAAGAAGACATGTATAGAATATCCTAGTAAAACATTCTGACTGTCTTATTTAATTAATCCGATATTAGTAGTAAGGCTTATGTATACGATATTTACATACCTACGCCTTTCACTTTAATCGGCTTACATCTAGTTTAATAACAATGTAATCACTAATTAATTAGCAGTGAAGTAGACTACCTACTTGATTGTTATACATTATTCATCATCAATTATTCGAATAACCGATTTGAAGCCTCCTCTACACAATGACCCATGATGGGCGATTAAAAAGTGGCCATTTGGCCAAGTGGCAAGTTGGCGTCACACGTTCACAGCGTTCCCGCCAAAAAACCACTACCTTCTTACTTGACCTCTGTTGTGCGACTGATTGATGGACGTTTGTGTGGACATGCGCACGATCATCGGCACGCATTCCTTTGATGTACTAACGACAATTCACCGATTAGTCACGATTATAGGCGATGATGGCCACTCACAGACGATTATGCTCTCTACACAATCGTGCGTGCCTGTACTCGCCTATCATGGGCCATTGTGTAGAGAGGCCTTGAAATGTACATAGGTATAATAGGTACAGTCGTCCAAAAATGTGGTCTACGAAGCTACGGTTGAGGTTCATTTGAACGTAATGAAACAAGAAGGTCGATTTCCTTTACAATAATATAATGACAGTGACCATTGCTCTCTTTATTATGTACTATATTTACGTAATGCTATGTGTCTAGTTAGAAAGTCAACCTTAGCGAAAATTAGATCTCACAGAAACTTTTGTCAAAACTCGTAGACCACTTTCTTGGCCGACTGTACCTATATCGTACGTGTTGCTTTTTTAATCTGACCTAGTTCGAGCCAGTGACAATAATGCCAGTGACATGTTTATGGGTTTTTAAATTGTTACTTTTTGTTATCAGTTAATTATGTTTTTGAAGTGAAAACTTCTTTAACGGCGTTGTGCACTTTGTTTGTGATGGGTAAAAAATGTTTAACTCGCGTCGGGACACGTGACCTGATCGAAAATTCGTAAGACGGAGGGAGAATTGTCAAATTCGCGTCAGGACACGTGACCTGATCGAAAATTCGTAAGACGGAGGGAGAATTGTCATGTTTGTGTACGATAGCGCAATAAATGAATATTGTATTTAACCACATAAATGATAGTACTTTTATATTGATAATTAAAGCAATTCGTGCAAAATTATTCCCTAACCATTCCAAAATATCAAAAATGCACAACGTTAATATTCAAGTTTTCACTTCTGCCGGCACTTCTGGAGTGCAACCCGTTGTTTTTTTTTGTAAAATTATGAAATGGTAGTATTGATTTCTTTTTTATTGCCCGTGAGTTATAAACTATATTTCTTACTGTGAACTGTGAACATTTAATGTAATGGTTTTTATTCACATCGCGGGAAATATGCGTAAATTAAGGTACCTGCGCGGCGCGGGTTATAAGCATTGTGTAAACTAGCGATGCAAGCAACCCGCGCAAATACGATGCAAGTATGAATAACTCGCTAATGTAGCCGGCGCCTGTTTCTTGTGCTAACTACAAGCACCATGATTTTTGAATGCTACGTTGGTAGAGTAGATTACAGTATATTTGTCAAATACTTTTTCTAAATATACCAAATCAACATTTTCTGTTGCTTACTAGTAAGCTAAAAGTAAGAACCTATATTTCACAACTGCGCAAATTTAACGCAGTTTAAGTATAATTATAGCGATTAATGTACAATTATATAACTTAAGAGTTGAGAGAACAGTAGGTACCTATATTTGCATTTGCATATTTTGCATATGCATACCTACTGTAAAAAAATAAATACAATATTTTCACAAAGTCGCAATTCACTGAAAAGTTTCCACAAAGTAAGTTAGGTAGTGCAGATTTCCTGCGAAATAAGTGGTAAAATTTTAAATATTTTCATACAGTATGTTTCTAGATATAAATCTCGTTTAAAAACGTTACTTACTTGTCATAAGGCCTGTAACCGAAGGTGTGGGCAAAGCTATTCACACTCCACACGACGTTGATGCCACACGTGTATCTCAAAATCGTAGGGATGAAGAAAGCGTTAGTCCACGTCTCACCCCAGAAATATACTGGTATCACAGTCGGTAGTACGAAACACAGGAACGGCATAATTTTCAAGTAGTGTCTGTTCAAAAATAGGTAATCGTTGTTTTATCTGTGGTGATTAAATGTCTGTCATATTTGACAGTAATGACAGGTAAGGTATTCACACAAATATATAATTATAATAGGTTACCCGCAGGGGCATTGAGATAGGAGGGTGATTTTCGCCATTCGTCGTTACGACGCGACGTATTAAAATCAAATCTAGGGGAAAAGTGTTAACCATTTTTCATGGCGTTACTTGCGCCAGTCTATAAGCTTGGTAGATCTTGTTAGAGTGCAGGTTATTCTATCAGAACTTCAATATATTTTTATCTTTTTAATAAAGATGACACGTTTCCTTTATATATAAACAAATAATAACTTGTTTCATCTTCGTTGACAAAGTATGCTAGGACTTGGAGCAACTATTTGTCAAATAAGTATAGGTATACAAGTTTTTGCTCCGTACGAAGATCGAACTCGCAACTCTTAGGGTTTGGCAAATATTTTAATTACTACGCGAGGCGTGCAGTCATTAAAACTATCGACATTGTCACATTAACTGAACAAAATAAAAAAAAGTCAAAGTAATTTCTTTCGCTGAACAAAGGTGTAATTTAAGTATACATAGGTGTTATATTGTAACAGTCGGTTGTTAGTATCACCTTTATTCTGCCTCATAGGCATGCAAAATTAATCATTCACTAACATCAATAAATAGTATATAATGTCAATAATAAAAAGGAATTAAATTGATTTAAATTGACTGAATATATAAAAATCAAAGTATAAAACAATAATTAACATGTGAAAATATTTAAAAAAAATAATAAAAAGAATCGGTGACTGCAGCCTATAATATAAAATATAATAATAATAATATTAGCCCTGTATATAAACTGTTCCATAGCTGGGAACGGGCCTTTTCTCAGTCTGAGAAGGGCTAAGTCATAGTTCGGCCTATACAATATTCAAATTAAATTATCTTTGACTACGTGGAAAAGTCGATTTATCTGACATTTCTGTTAACAAATTCCCAGTAACCGCTCAAAGTTATCCTTCTGGGATTATCAGATCATATTTAATTTTTGTAACATAATTGGGAAGCTTTTAAGGCTAACTAGATCTACATAGCGAATTTAAGTATATATTAAAGATTATCTGTAATGTAATCATAGAGAATTAATTACAAAGTAGGCGTGAAATATTCATGGTAAACTTGCCGATGGATTAAGCCTTATATATACTGCTAAAGTCATACAAACTCTGAATATTCAAGCAGCTTAAATAAACGCTTATGCCTAATAATTACTGATATATAACTTCTTAGAAATCGAATCTAACAAATATAATAAATGCTGAAATATCCGTCTGATTTCACGGGTAAATCACTGATTTATTTTTGATGAGATTTTGTATTGAGATAGATGCCTTAATTTCAACTCATTACTTTACCCATAAAGTAATGAGTTGAAATTAAGGCAGTGTGAGAATAAATGCGAGAGCTTTCTTGTTCTCTTATTCTTTGGATCGAAATGGAGTAACAAATCGACGGAATTTTTTACTGACACTTCTGTGGAGAAACAGTATATTTGGGCTATTGCACGACAGACAATAATATTGAAGACACCGCATTAGATAGCGTTATTTTCTTGTAATTCCATCAAATAAAAGTATACAATTTAATACGCAATATTGAACTTTGATACGTTCTATGGCTAAATCACGATCCTAATTTCTATTTCTGAAAACCCATATTCAAATGTTTTCCATAAACTATCATTATTATTGAAAACGACGAAAACTATTATTATATAAAGCCTAACCAAACCGCACATACGAAAGCAAGCTAGCACCAGATACGTATAAACAGAGAACTAAAAACTAAAGGGAGATAAGTTTTTGTGTACAGAAATTTACAGAACCATTAAATCGTACAGGCAACACACTTTACGGTGAAACAACTTTAAATGTATGTCGACATCAACTTTATTTCGCACTTCATTATATTACTAGCCTAACGTCTGCTAAAATATGACGCCACGCTAACAAAATGAAAATCTCTAACTCTGAACAAAAACTATACAGGAAAATAAATGTTACTTCACATTTAACTCCTCGAGAATAACGTAGGGTTTAGAAAAGTCGTATTTCTTTATTTTACACTAGTACAAAGGTCTAGGAAAATATATCTGCTGCAGCTCCTTTTATACTTTCTACAGCATACTGGCTTTTGTAAGCGTAGAATAAATATATTGGGTGACAGAAGCAGCTATTACTGTTTGTCAACTTATAACTCTACAATCAGCATTTCTACAAGATTTTAGACGAGGAAATCTTTGTGGCCTTCGTATTCCCTAGCGTATAGCGGTTGGCTTCTAGTTAAATTAGAATTGGTAGGATATCAGAATACCACGAAACAGCTGCAATCTGACAATGATGACCGCAAAACAGAGTAGTACAGATGATATTATTTCTCTCTGTTTTGAAATCCTAACTACTATAATACGAAAATAAGTTTGTTTATTTGTGACGCTTTCACGCTGTAATTACTTAACCGATCTATGCATAAACGTTGCTAAGGGTAAAGAAAAGGCTTTGATCAAAAGGACATAGATTAACTTTGACTTAAAAAGTACATTTCTTAAGCGAAGCCGCAGTAAAAAGCTAGTAAGATATATGATAAAAGTCCCTATTAAAAAACAGAGAGCTTTACATTGATATAGGAACAATCATATATGCATTTATGAAGGTTAATAATACACTTGTCCAGTAGGTATGTATACCTAGTGAATACGATCACTTGGGAAACCACTAGGCGGATAGTGCAATAACTTAAATAAAAAGACTCAACACATAAATTTTAACATTGAAATGTCTAGCACAAGAGACCATCCTCGCTGTGAAGTGCTGTATATTTAGGCTCTAAAGAGCTATAAATATGTAGGTAAAGCACGTAATTTTAGGTTACGTGCTGCAATTAAACAACACTGAGCCGATTCAATGCACTAACAGCTATTTATATTCGAAAACTATTCGATCGATGTAATTAAATTGATATGAAATATGCAGGATTTAACATTTTGATTTAGTATTTGTGAATAAATAATACGTGCCATTGAATTAATATTTTATGACAATAATCCAAATTCTGCGAATGTTTAAATATGTAAATTTGGAATATGATTATATGTGATTACAATTATTGTCTATATACATAGTATAATCACGCCTATTTTCTGAAAGGGTAGAGAGAGCTGTATTACTCCTACATTGTACTAGATATGGGTTTAGGTAACACGGCGAGCGTATTGCCGCCTAACGGACTCAGTTTCAAACTCTGTGCTGATACCGTAGATTCCTGGACCGAAAAATCCAATAACACTTTGTCCAATCTGGGTGTCGAACCCGAGACTTCATGCACAGCAGTCGCAATCACTACTGCAGCGCCACCGTAGTCTAGATTATTGGATAAAACATGTACTCACTTCTTTTGGAACATAACCACAGGATCGGCATATAAATCGCTGAGATCAAGACGTTTTCCTCCTTCAATAACTTCGGGACTCTTCTTGCAGCAGAGCCAGCCCATGTGTGAGAAAAACAGTCCTCGCTCAGCATTGTGAGGGTCGGCGTCTGTGTCCGCGTACTTGTGGTGTGTGCGGTGGTCACGTGCCCACTCGAAGATGCAGTCCTACAGTAATTAGTTGTATTAATTTAAGAACATAATTTCCAGAAGATATTGTTCGACAAATACAATCGTAAGGCATAGTCATACCATGAACTTAAGTGATAAATATTCACACAAGCTTTTAAAATAACAGAAATTTAGTAACTATAATAATTTTTATTAAAATTTCAGAAAGAACAACTAAAGTCAATTAGCCCCAAGTAATTGACGTTAGTTGTTAGTGCTGAATTTCTACGGATTTTATACCAATTTCTACGAAATTTTGATAGCAAACGCTATTAAAATTTCAATTACTATTCCGATATTAGGTTTTATTTAATTTATAGAATCTCCTATACCATAGATTTATGTAGGTGTATCCCCCAGGAGTAGACATAGGCCAGTGGGTGGTTTATCTTTTGGTCCTCGGGCGAGCCAGTTAACTTTCATCAGTTACATTTTTATCCGCTCGAATGTATGGCCGCAACTTTGCGCAACTGTCACTTCAAGGAACAGATATTCATTTGTTTAATATACGTAGCATGTGATTTTATGCCATCCTTTGTCTTTGCCATACCCTTTTGTTAAGGTTAGATAAATCAGCCATAATTTAAACATGCTAAATATACGCATCTGTTTAGACGCCTTTTAGAGGTCGAGCGGACGCCTCCTAGAGGCGTCTCGACAGATGCTCGTATTTTGACATAGACTTCTAGGAGGTCGATCGACAGTTGACGGCTAAAGCTTAGTGCTAAAAATTTCCTAACAGGAAAAACTCGATTCGGATACCGATCCTGTGATTTCATGATCGCTCACATACATAAACAAAAACTTATGCTACAGGACCATCAAGTATTGGCAGTGTAAAGATTATATAGGTATAGGTACCTATATAATCTTTTAATATGTACATTTCAGAAGAAGTAGGTACTGTTTTGTTGTATTGCCGTTAAACACCCTTTTTTTACCGACTTCAAAAAAAGGAGGAAGGAGGTACTCTATTCATCTGTATTTTCTTTTTTTTATGTTTGTTACCTCGTTACTTTCGATTGGGTGAACCAATTTTGATGATTCTTTTTTTATTTGAAAGCTAGTGCTTCCCGTGTGGTCCCATTTAAGTTTGATCAAGATGTGACCATTCGTTTTCGAGTTATCCTTAATAATGCGTATTTGGCTACATTGATGATGCTCTTATATTTGCCAAGGTTCACTAAATACCGAGAAATAAACAAAATTTTGACAAAAAATAAAACCGAATTCATAAAAGAATATTCTAAAACTTAAAATGCACTAAAAAGTTAATAAATAATTGCATGTTCTTGTGAATAATTAAATTATTGTTATTATTGGAGTCGGTGTCAGCCAAGGTAGGTTTGTAACTAATTAAACAATAGATGTCTTACTATAATCATAACATAACATTGGCATGCACATTTACACACATAGACGCAGCAAGCAGCGCGGGCGGCTGACACAGACTCCAAAAATAACAATAATTTAAAATTCCATATCTACTTTAGTTAAAAGCATGCGTTGTTTTTAGATTATATCCCGCTTGCTGAATGGCAGATTAACACTAAAATTTGTTAACAGTCAATCAAACGCATGTTAACGGCTGTGATTGGCTGATTGAATTAGCAACAGCGAATCAGCAGGCCTACCATGAAACGTGGATGCCGAAGTTTCGGGCTGACTGTTCGTACCGCGAAACACATTTATTCCAATATTCGTACTGAATTTCGGTACTTAACCTCTTGATCGTTCTAAATTCTTTCATGCAGCAGTCCGACCAACGAAGTAATGTCATTTTAATAGAATAATATCAGAAGAAACTTCATTGTAAGTTTTTTCGTTCTGCCTCAAATTTCGGATGGACATGTTCAAGGTAGACCTACAGATCACTTGACATTTTGACGCGTCATCGAGGTTATTTATTGATGCATAAAACAGAGAAATACCATTTGACCATTATTCGTATCATAGTAAATTCAAATATCGTCATATTTTAACAAATTCGACAGCAGATAGACATTCAAGCTTTAGCAACATACATGCCACTTAACTAAATACTACTAAATATATTATGGGATCAGATCGGGCGGTTATATACAGGCTCATAAATAGGCATAATATAGATGTATACGTCAGCAATTACAGTCCTGATAATTTATCCAAGTTAACAGTAACTGAATTAATGGGGATTGAGGATTACTAATGATCAAAGTGGGTGTTGGGAAACTGAGAACCTGGTGCGGCAATATTATCACATCCGAGAAATTCAGTTGTAAATACGGGTTGGAAATTCAAACAATCGCGCTTTGAGCATTTCTATTTGAATCTATGAAATATTTACTAATAGTATACAAAAATGGTTAATTGGTTATGTTCAAGTTCTTGTTTGTATGTTTGCATTATAAATCCATTTTGTTTCAATTCTAGTTGTTTAACATTTAGCGGATCACTCATTCTCGGAATAAATGAAAATGTCATAAACGTCATTAATGGTACATATAATGTCATTAGTGGTTCTGGATTAAAATAAATGTTAAATGTGAACATACATTATGGAATACCTAAATAAGTAGGTAGATATTTAGTTTTCCCGACAACTTCCGCTCTTGGTGAAAATCCTGTGATGCGGGGACAATATTAATATCATATTAATTTAATTATGGCTACATTGGCGCAGCGATACAAGTACCTATAAACCCTTGCCAATTAACAATTATAAGGCTCCAAGTTACGTAAAGTTTGACTCCAAGCACTCAGTAGCAGTATGGAAATTTCGATATACAGTAAATAGTGGTCCCATCTCTTACCTACGTATGTTCTAACTATATTATAAATGACGAGTGTCTCTGCATAATTCTTCAGAAAAAAAGGGAGAATGTTATGCGACGTAATGAGTAGGTACGGATAATGGATATACCTAATACTACATTATGTTTTATTTATAATGTATCCGCGAGCGAAGGCTTAAATAAAAGTTTAATAAAACAAAGTACTGCGTAGTTCAACTCATTGTGATGAAAACATTCCCCTCAGAGAAATGAGAAAATAATTTCTGTACGTGTAGGTAGCTACAAACTTTTCAAAAGTTACGAAAATAACTTCAGCACTGCGTAAAAAGGTTGTTAAATTATTCTTTGTATAGGAGGTATATAGAGTTACCTGAAAGCCCATCGTTTGCCAGAGCATTAAAACGACTCGAAGCGGTGTGCGTGCCTTGAAACTTCTATGTGTCCACAGACGGTGAGATCCTGCACCGATACCTACAGCGCACATGAGGTGGACGGCAAACGCTGAAATTAATGTTAACATTAAAGTTTGTTGTCACGGAGGCATATTGTTAATGTTGTGATCTTGGACATCTTTATGTCAAGGCTTGGCAGAATTACCCGTAGATTTTTGGAGGACTTGAAACTTAAAATACTTTTAATTGCGTAAAAGCAAAGCATTGCATATTAATGTAATAAATCATTTAAATCGTATTTGATCAGTTATTATTACACATAAAGACTACATAAAAATGTTTTAGACATATTTCCTACTGTTTACACAATGATCTATTATTAAAAGCGACCCTGATAGACATAACTAAGGCTACAAACAATAGCTTTCTATGATATATAAATCTATTATTAAAATGAAGTTAATAAACACTACAATTTAATTGACTCCATTCTATGAATGTAATTGAAGTAGAACGATGAAGGTGAATAAATATGAAATCGGACGCCTTTGCAATCATTACTATAAAAAGAGAAAGGTAAATACAAACATTTTTGATATTAGTGATGGAGAAATCTTAACTCTTTCTGCGACGATCAACAAAAATTTTTTAAATATCGCTTTAGAACCTAATAATTAAATAAGTAACAGGATTTTATTAATTAATTATAGACTTATTATTTTTAATTGATTATTGTTGTTCTAAACTGTTGTGTTGTTTGTTGTTATTTACTTAGGTAAACATTTGCATAATTATGTTTACCTAAGTAAATAAAGAACAAAGTACATTTGGTAATTGTTTTCTATAATCGAAACTGCTCTGTGTAAAGATAGTATAATTTCTTATAGAAATATATATTAGTTTTATCAAATCGACTTCGTAAGATTTCATGGTTAGGATTCGATGATTGAATAGTGGACGTATTTAGAATATTTATTACGATAAGGTACTTACCAAAAACATTTGTTTGCCATTTAGCCGAAGTGAAGACTAGATATAGCCCATACAAGGAGCTGATGTGTAAAAATAAGAACCAGATTATATTGAACCACACATATTCGTGTTTCCTAGGACTTGCATGTTTTAATACAGACACATCTTTAGCTAGACCGAGGTCCGAGGTTTGTGTGTCTGACTCAAAGAGCACTCCACTAGGAGTAGGGTCCACTTGAGGTGGCATAGTCTGAAAATAACAATTAATTCTTATTTAAGTCAACCCTATTGAACGAATTGCAATTAATGTGTTCTAATTTGTTCTAGAACTTCATTTACTTTTCTGTTCTATATGTTTATTCTAAGAACTTCTTGAACGCAATTTTAAAATACGAAAGTAATTTTATATTTTCTATTGTACGGGTATAAGCGCGGTTTTAGTAGTTGTACTTCAAAATAAGGGTATCAGGTTAAAGCTATTTTGGCCTTTTAGTATTAAGGTCTTTCGAAAAATCAGTCTATTTAATAGTTATCAAATTATCCTGTTTCTATCGCTGTAATGTTGATAGCAGCTGTTATAATAGAGTCCTCTCTATTTTAAAAACGGTAGTTTTTCACACTAGTTTATGAATCTCCTGATCCGATTTTAATACAGGGCCAAATACAGGACTGATATATGTATACTGTACAAGGTGTTTATAAGTCTAAAATTATACATATGTGTATTCCAATGTGCGTGGGTGGCCGAATTCGAAAGTGTAAAACATAGCGAGAGATTATCTAAGGTGTCGTCGAGACGGTTGGGACGAATAGTAAGCGACGTAAATTAATGGTATAGTAAGATTTTTGAAAAGCTTTTATTTTGTATTTTCCAAATTAGCTATTCACGTATACTTAGAAAATGTTCTATGTGATCAGATATAACATTTTCTGAGTATAGTTGAGTAAATCATAAATATGAAAATAGTTTATTCAGAATTAGTAAAATACATTACTACTATTTTGTATTACATTATTAACCGTTTATCATAATAATCAAAAATCCGTTTAGATTTTAAAACTTAGGAGAATTCTTAGAGTTACAAAGTATAATAATTGTTGCACTTGTCGGCAACAGCAGATGCATTTGATTGCCCTCGTTTTAAAGTTTGAACCAAGTTTTGGTTCGAATTTGTCTGGTAAGTGGACAGACTAGGAAGTGAGCTTTTAATTTCATCAGCATGATGAATAGGCAAAAACTTTTAGTACGAACAATGAAGAATCGCAGTTCGGCTAGAGATATTAATTTGTATTAATGATGATGAAAACTAGCCTTATTGCGTCTATGAAATTGATGACCCGGGATTTAATACTGGCCATTTTGTAATGAGATATTGTGGGTTAGAATATCAACTTCGAATGGTTAGACATAGCTGCTTTTGACATATTTATGTATGGCTTTTTTGTTTTACTGCGAAATAGTATTTTACGACCCTGAAATAGCTGTAAATATGATGTACATATTTACAGCTATTCTGGAATCGTAAACGCATAATATGACACGTTATTTATCAAACACATTAAACTGGTACTATATAGGTGAAGGGCTAATATTTTAATTTTAGTAACTTTAACATGTTTATTGGAAACCATTTTTTATTTACTATTAATTAAATAAAGTTATAAATGTTTTATAAAAAAGCTTTTAATAATTACTCATTTGAATTGTCATTGTTTTAGTTAGTACAGTATTGTTAGTTTACGATTGATAAAATACTTAATGGAAACAAAACACACTGTATTGTGTTATTTAGATTATACATAGGTAAACATAGCGCGCCCTCATCACTTGTGCACTATTGCACCGAACATCAGCAGCTTTTTCGAGTAGGAACCAAAAAAGAGGTTGCATTCTGATAATTTTACTTGTAAAAAACCATTTAAAATACTCTATACTGCCTATTTATATCCTCGTCTTTCAGACGCACATGCAAAAATTTATTTTGTAACTATAATTAGATATATAAAGTCATTACGCCACCTGCGCTCAGCTGCACATGGTTCGTATCAGGAAATGTGCGCACTATTTTTTGTAAACTCTAAGCATGAGACAGTTTTAATTGCCGCATTGCGGAATACTTCATTATATATTAAACATAGAAAGCGGCAGGATATAGTAGAAAAAACACACTATTACGTTACTAATCTTAATTGACGTGAATATAAATACTTCAGCAATAATTGCGGTAACGTTTTGTCTAATATATACACAGACGCCTGTATATGCACGACGGTATAAGCAGTGGTGTGTTACACCCTCATTATGCCAGCAATATTTTAGGACAATAAGCCTATTAACTACGGGGCACAGTCCAGTTTCAGCGCCGCTACTAATAATTTCTTTACAAAAAAGGAATAACACTGCACGACACGGATAAGTGCAAACTTATGCCAAGGGAATAACGAGGCACTCAGAAATATAAATGTTTTTAATATCATGTGCTTCTTCTCTTATCTCCTCCAATATATTCTTACGTAAAAAACTTTTTATAACCTACCTCCTTTCTAATTAAATGAATAAAACTTCTTATACGTCTTTCTGTACGTTGGCTTGGACACAAACTGATTCCTTGCTACCGAGTATTCTTGAATATATAGGATACCAAGAAAACGATTTAAAATTCAAATGGCTGCTATTAAAACATATAAACCAGGGCAATGGACGGACGTTTCGTAATAGAGTTCATTGTATTGTAAACATTGTTAATATATTTCAAAATATTTGTTAATTAGTTCAATTCATGTTTAGGGATTTAGGTAATGTTTGTTTTTTTTACTTGTCATTCATTTGTTTTTATTTCATGTATTTTTACATTTATCTATTTGTATCGTATTTATGATACAACTAAATAAATTTGAGAAACTAGATTGAATTCGAACGATATTCGAGTATAGTAGTTGAGCATAACGCGATATTTACTTTGCATTATATTCGAATACAACTGTACACAAATACATACTAATACTCTAATTATACAGATACGTAGCTGCTACGCGCCCTCGACGTTCGCGCGGACGTCTTAATTTTGCGTTCTGCCACCGCTACATTGTAATTGTGGCGCCACCGTAGATGTCGCGCCATCGAGAGTAGGTAGACCTAAATTCGATAATCGAAGTCGATTAAATTACGTAATTGATCGAAACAGACATGTTATTATGAGATGGTAATATTTTATTTTATTATACCGTAGGTATATGAATGTATAAATACTAACTGAATTACTGGCTAGGTAGTAATAGTAGTAACAACATCAAGATTGTAATTATTAATTATTTAGGTTTGAAAATATGAATTACAAAACTAATTCAGTAGTGTTTGATAATGAAGTACTTATTTCGATTACTCATAACAAGGCTTTTTTTAATTTCATTAAATAAAAAGTAATGTAATAACGAATTTCAGGTTCGTTAATAAGCAAATCTATTAACAGCTAGTTATTTTTAAATTAATGTAGGCATCAAAGTAAAGTACCTACGGTCGAACGGACAATTCAACTCCGTGGTAAAATGTGGGTTATACGTCGCTGGACCATTAAATTAGCGAAATATGTATATGACAAAATGTTTGTAAATCGATACCCTCTAAATTTGCCTAATTTGCCATTTTCTCATCTCGATCTGGTTTAGTGTGCGTCGTGCAACTATAGTGCATTCGAATCCAATTTAATAAAAAAGGTAAACATACGGTTCATTGACATGACCATAGACATTTTAGTGATCGTGTCCAACGGTAGCGTCAATTGTAAATCAATTAATTACCTAATCGAATTATGCGATTTAATGCAGCGAAAGAGTTAGAAATTACATTTGACTGCACGGATGGCGTAGTGGTTTCAGTGGTTGCTTCGCCACTGCCACTGTGCCGAGTACTGTGGGTTGGAATCCCACACGCGACAAAAATTTGTGTGTTCCACAAATTAATGGTTGTTCGGAGTCTGGATGTTCTTTGTGTCCTTTTAAAGTCTCCGGCGATACAGGGATTATTCCTAGTGTTGTGTTTTTTAAATATAAATATACCTAACAATTATACCTTATCGCACTATTTGTACCCATCATTCATTATCTGCAGTTGAGTAAACAGAATATAGTAAAAAAACAATTGCTAGGTATGTATAATTATAAATTGTTAATATAATAACCTAAGACATCATTAGTTATTATCATTACAATAATTATAGTTATGACAGCCAAAAATTATGTGACACAAAATAACACATATATTTTGAATGGTTATTATAGTGAGCTAAGATAATTATTTACTATTACTATTGTTATTATTTTGTCCAATGATTGTAGGCCAATGTTGTCGTTCCAAGGCGAAGCACAAACCAAATCAGTATGTAATTAATATTTCGTAAGCAAGTTAAGTTGACGTAAAGGCACATAAAAGTAATAATACCCGAACACATGAAAGAATCAGTGACCAATAGTCGACAAAATGGCAGTTTTCTTGCCGGTCAGAATAATATTTTAAGAATGGTCCAAACATATTTTAATTTTGTTATTAGGTTTTACGGGTATAAATCTTTTGCCGCTGAATACTTTACAAACATTCAAACAACGGACATAAACAACACCCAGACTCGGAAAAACGATTTGTGGATCACACAAATGTTTGTCCTGTGTGGGATTCAAACCCGTAAGCCATATACTCATCGTTTTTTATAATGTCAAAGTAAGCTTTGGAACCTCTTTTTCGGCACAGTATCGGCAACAGTGAACTTCCCTGTTGCACGTAAGTACTTATTGGTTGCTTGGTCTTTCATGGCAGATTAATTTAAATTTGAAATCCCTCTAAATACCGTGTATTTAATTGCAAATTTATTTTAACTTTTATCTTTTTGTTGAACTAATTTCGAATTACTAATCGATTACTAATAAACTTAAAACTTGAACGAATTATTTTTTTGTGCAGCCCTATGCAATCATGAATTATAGATAGGTATATTTTCATCTGTCATACTCATTTTCATGTCACTTTACGTCTAAGATTTTCAAATTAAACAATTATTTATTAATAAAATGGCTTTAAAATACATTTAGGGATCTTGTGAGATCTTGGAAATACGGATAAATGTGTTACTTTTAAGTAAGTAATTATGTCATAAATTTAACGTCATAAGCAAAATTTTGTTTGTTTATCTTTTCATCAGTATGGATTGTAACACTTGTACTTTAGTTTGTCCTCAACGCGTAGTTAACTTCGCACATGTAACTTCCCTCAGAAATCGGTAGTATTCGCGAGTGATTTTTTTGTTAAATACCTAGGTAATTAAGTTTATGTGAGTTATGACTTGATCAGTGCACACCGACTCCAAAAATAACAATAATTTAATTATTCACAAGAATATGCAATTATTTATTAACTTTTTAGTGCATTTTAAGCTTTAGAATATTCTTTTTTGAAGTCGGTTTTCTTTTTTGCTAAAATTTTGTTTATTTCTCGATTTTTAGTGAACCTTGCCAAAAATGAGAACATCATCAATGTAGTCAAATACGCATTATTAAGGATAATTCGAAAACGAATTGTCAAATCTTGATCAAAATTAAACGGGACCACACGGGAAGCACCTGCTTTCAAATAAAAAAAGAATCATTAAAATCGGTTCACCCAGTCGAAAGTTATGAGGTAACAAACAAAAAAAATAAAAATAAGATGAATTGAGTACCTACCTCCTCCTTTTTTTAAAGTCGGTTAAAAATATGTACAAGTTCAGACTACCCCATACAAGTTGTAATTTGTATGCAGGTTTGTACAAGTTGTATGCAACTTGCAACTTGCATACAAGTAACTTGCCTAATGGAATCGCGCCTTTAGGCGGCGCGGCGTGGCAAGTAAACAGCGTTTGCCAGTTTCGGCGCGCGATCGGTGACCGCTCTGGCGTACTTGGCACGCGCGGACGTGCAACGCGCGCGAGTTGCCGAGCTGATCGTTGTATATTGTAGCAAATAGCAATCCATTGCGTAGCGCGAATAATGGTAATCAATATAAACTTACTTAAGCTAAGCTATATTTTAAGACGTATGTATAGATACTAATACATCAATTAGTATCTAGCTATACATACCTACGTCTTAAAATATAGTTCAAAATAAATTATAAAAACAAAGCTTTAATCATACACCGAGGGCTCCCTACCTTAAAATGAAAACTATAGATAATTATGTAATTACCGGCCGTGAAATAGGTACGCGGTCGCTACACGGCTCGGACAAAGTGTCATTCGATGTGCCTTTCATGAATTCGCCAGACACTTACCAACAGATGGACCATTAGCTCGTCTGCCGTTAGAGGCTCTAATAGAGCAATAACAAAATAATATTACGTTTGTGATGCATAATAAGACTACCATTTTGATATTCACAACAACCTTGTTATGAAACGCCTCACGTAATTTCGCCCCTACCCAATAAGTGCAAACATACTTATACCGAGTCTTCTGTAATTCACATAACGGAAAAATGTTTGTCACATATTTAATAACATTTTCCATATGGCTACGTTTAGGATATATGAAGGTCGGTATTTCCTCGGGTCTTATTGCGTTGCAGACGTCGGCGTCGGAATCTATCGCCGCGGGTTATTTCCGACGGCCGTGTCGTCCGACCGATACTATGGCAACTAAGGTTAAGCTACGTTTACACAGACTTGTCTATCTTTTTGATGCTATGTATCGTAGAGGGTCAGTTGTTGTTCACAGATGTGTTAGTCCTTATGTTGAATGTGTTGCGAGGCATTAATACAATGTAAGTATAATTTTAAATCCTGTGGTAGGTAAGGTATGAAGTTCGAGATTCATACTAGGGTTAATCCAACATTTTTATTAGTTTATATTGTAAAATAATGTTTATCCTAATCCTAACTATCCTAACTAATATTATAAAAGCGAAAATGAGTTTGTTTGTTTGTTACCTTTTCACGCCTAAACCACATAACTAGTCATCCTGAAATTTTGCATATACGTTGTCAGGTGTACAGAAACGGACATAGGCTACCTTCCATCCCGAAAAAAATACTGTTCCCGAGGAAAACAATAATAACGTTCTTATGATAATAGATGGCGCCACGTGTCTTTCGAATTATGATTGAATTAATTTATTAAGCAGAGTACAACCCGAATTGATTGTTAAATTCTAAATTAACGCGAGCGAAGCCGCGGGCAAAAGCTAGTGTTAAAATAAAATAAAACTAAAAAAATAGTAGATGTATTGCAAAATATAGGTTCTTTATAAGATGACCCGCGTTTTAAAAACGCTTAGTTTTATGTATATAAACGTAACTGTTACAGGTATCTGGGACCTTACGACTATTTATTAAAGCATTGCCACGTTTTCGCGCATGAAATAATAATCATGCTTGAAGCGATGGTGGTAACGCCCCTAATCATCAAATTGAATTTATACTAAAACTCAATGTCGCTGCAGGCAGAGAAAGCGGTAATTAAACAAATAGAATTATCGTTCTTTTATTTGAGTGATCTACTAAAGACTAACGGTCTTATTCATAAAAATATATTTTACTAATAAGGCCTAATACGATTGATAGTTAAAATACTCAGTGTGTCTGGAAAATGTATTGTAAAATACTTGACTCATACATTTTCTGTAAACGTTTATTACATACAGCATCGTTATTAAGCGACCTAGCACTTTTGTATTGTAATAAACAAAACCTTTTAGAATTTTTACTTATAAAGACGTCATATACCCCTTGTAAATTTTATGAATATGGCCGTATGTATTTATTTATTTACATCATGCAACTATCCTTACAGGTACACCCAATTCGACAGTGCGCTACATAATTTATCACCTTATTCTAAATATGAACATAAAACTACTCATACACCCATATATAACTACTATACAGATAAAAACTACTATTATATAAAAATACACACAAATAAACACAAGACTTATAAAAATCGCTTATATAGATACAGTATCTATACTAACATATTTAGAAACAAGCTTAAAATTATTATTTATTTAATTAATAATCGCAATATAATAAATAATATGTTACAACATATAATACAACCTTTGCCAATTCACCCAAATCACGCATAAATATATCACTGCGGCAGTGAACCTCGTTCAATACCCGAATAGATCGGGCAAGAGGAGTCTTTGCCAGTAGGTTGGTTCTGGCATATGTAAATATCTACTACACTACTGCCTAGCTGCGATTAATCTTGACTACAGGTAATTAAAGAACCAACATACAAAAGTTCTAGAACATCATTATATCAAAAGATGTAAGCACATGCGTGGCATTATAATATCTTATTCGTCACGTTCAGTTCTAAGTTTAAGTTTAGCTGAATTCAGCAATGTATAGCCTGGTAAGGGACTGCTGTAGTGCCGCGTCAGAGGTCTCAGGTTAAACAAATACCTTTTCGTAACTTGATTAGTTATCTGCGGGACACACGCCACGGAAATCGATCTGTCTAAGAGTGTTTGCATATTTAATTTTATTACATTACTCGTATACCTATGGCCGAGATATGATATGATACCTACTCTTGGTTTGCGTGGACTACAGTTCGTCCGTAACGTTATTACCGCAAATGACGCAAACAAAGTTAAATGCAATGTAATTCGTAGCCCGAAGTTACCAAATTATAGATACCGTAATAAAATCTGTACAGTAAGTAGCTTTTGCGTAAAGCTCGAACCAACAGACATAAGGTAAATAAATCGTTTCGGGGTTCATAAACCGCAATAACGTAGCTTTCTTATTTCGTATCTTTTTTGATTAATTTTATAGTACGTACATGATCTAAAGCATTGCTGATATTAACTAATTTATTCTACGTTAGCTTTCAATCATGACTTTTCTAGTCAAGAATTTTAAACCATAGCCTAAGGCATAGTGACTTAGCTCACTAGCCAAAGTTATAGACATTTTGTATGAGATTTTTTGGATTCGTTTTCTGGTTCCAGAGATTATCCTAATATCTACAAAGGGATAAAAAGGTTGATCACTCTTTATAATATTAGTATAGATAAAAGCGGGTTGTAATTTTAACAGTAATTTTTAATATAATTTGTTTTTACTGAAATTCTAGTTAATATTTGAGTAGCACTAATGACAACACCTGGACTGTACAGAAGAATGTAGCATATATTACAAATTAACTTAACATTTTATTTGTATTCCACCATGCAGACTTAGAATATACTTCAATATTAAAACAGTTCATTATAGACCTGTCCGAGACAGCAAAGTAGAAAGAGGAAATTATAAACTAATACAAGTTAAATGTAATAGATTTATATTTTCTATTATTATTATACCTAATCTAAATTTCTTTGTCTTCAAGAAACGCTGTGTGTTTATAAATACGTTTATTTTCTTTTCACTTATACATTATAATGGACTTTACATATGGCGTAGTTTGTTTTAGGTAGCAGTGGATAGTGTTTTGTGCTGTAGAGTAAAATAGTTGTGTGTATTTTTTTCCTTTTTTTTCTTTTTTTGTATTAAAGCTTGGTATTTCGGTACCATACATACCTAGTTTTAATATTAATGCAAAGGAGCGTAAAATTTAGTTTCTTATAATATCGTGCTTGCAGCCTTCTATTTATTAATTTAATTATTAACTGAAAATAAACCTGTGTCGATTAGATGTTGTCGATAAACGATTGTTAAAATATGGGACAGTTATAACTAAACTAGATGTGCCCGCGGTTTCACCCGCGTCTATGATTACTGCGCCGCTGTGGGTCGTAGCGTGATGTTATATATTCTTCCTTCCTTCTTCGATAAATGAGCTATCCAACACTAAAATAATTTTTCAATTCGGACCGGTAGTTCCTGAGATTAGCGCGTTCAACCAACCCAACAAACAAACTTTTCAGCTTTATAATATTAGTATAGATTAGGTTATTTTTAAATTATAGTACTTTTATCAACCAATTAATCAATTTATTTATTTATTTGTTCCAACACACACTACCAACATGGTACTTAAATGACTGCTCGGATGGCATAGTGGTGTATTCGTGTTTATGAACCGCACACGGATAAAAAATTGTGTGATCTACAAATGGTTGTGCCAGCATTAGGCCTAGAACGCACTAGCGGCTGGCCGCGATGCGGCGTGCCGTTGCGGCAGGCCGTAGTATATACGGTCTGCCGTAACAACACGCCGTATTTCGGATAACCGTATCGTCTTGGTTCTATTGCGGTCTGCCGCAATCGTCAGTACTTCTAGAAATATTGTACATGATGGACGTCGAAGAAGTTGCGGCAGTTATTTATTTATATTATCGTAGAAAAAATTGTCGAAAAAATAAACCAGAACAACCGGAGCGGTTGACGGCTGGCCGCAAATCAGTGCGTCGTTATCATGCGGTTTCATGTAAAAATTGATATGCGGCCTGCCGCAACGGCACGCCGCATCGCGGCCAGCCGCTGGTGCGTTCTAGGCCTTAGTGTTTGTTGCTTGAATGTTTGTAAAGTTCCACGCGGTACAAGAAATATTTTAAGTGCGGGCGATGGTTATTAACCTCTGAGTCTTCTTCGAAGAGATTAATGAAAGCACTATGTGGGTTTGTGTGTCTGTCTGTTAGTGACAGATTGATGTTAGTGACAGGCATCACTCCGGTACCACTAGACTGATTGACTTGTAACTTGGAGTGCAGACACCTTGGGGTCATACCTCGGTCAAGTTTGGATATGGGCCCTGTAGGTCAAAAGACTCCCGAGATATAGGGGTCACAAGGTCACATGATGTACATTTAAGACGAAGAGGTTGAATCCCGGGTTTTAGGTATATTATTACAATATGGTATTATGGTACATATGATACGTCGCTGTGCCTTCGAGCCAATTTTCCATGGTTAGATTGTTATTTAAGAAGTTTAAACAGATTTCCTGTCCAAAATAAGTCATAACCCGTTACTTCTTACTTAAGAATCTCAAGATTTATCTGCCTTGGTGGTGTGGCCACGGTTAATGCCACATCTTTGCGTGAAGTCTCGGGTTTGATTCCCAGGTTAAGCAACGTGCTATTGAGTGTCGTTGTTAGTAGCAGCACAGAGTCTGGCACTGTACTTAATTGATGGCAAATATAATATAGGTATAATACCTCTAGTTTGATTGACAATTATTATCACCTGCTTCGTGCCTCGGAGAGCACGTTAAGCCGTCGGTCCTGGCTGCCATGAACATCTATGGCAGTCGTTATTGGGAAGTCAGTGCCCTCTAATATCCTGACACTGGTCAAGCCTTAGGGTATCGTTAGCCTTCGGGTTGTGGAGGTCAGATGGCAGTCACTCCGTGTAAAAACTGATATCCAGTCAAATTCGGTTAGACTAGAAAGCCGACCCCAAGTGACTTGGGAATAATAAAGGCTAGGGAGAAGAAGACCCATACCCCTATATATTTATGTCCTCCAGACCGAATTTTGGCCACGGCGGCCAGTCTTAATGGAGAAGTGTGTGCGCAAACACAAGTGCACTCCTTGTTCCCTAACTTTCATGATTCGATGGGACGGTTATCAGACACGACCGGAGAGAGATCACGCGCAGGACCAACGGCTTTATATGCTTTCCGAGGCAAGGGGGTGTCTAACACCGCCAACTTCCTAATTCCGGGCTGCTATTGAGATTTCTTAACAAAAAACCTAATAATTTTTTGTTGGCCCGACCCGGGATACGAACCCGAGATCTCATGCACAGCAGTCGCGTTCACTATCGCTGCGCCACGGACGCAGTCTAAAACCCCTATGTATATACATATACCTATGTAAAATATCCATATGATTGAAATAACGAACCTTATTAAACTAAAAACCACTGTCTAGTTAAAGCTAACCCACAGAGACGGCTAACGATCGCACTAAAACGATCGTGTGGGGGACAAGATGGGCGAGGTACCTAATTACGGGCTAGCCGCCTGATTAGCCTGGACTATCAACGAGTCGGGCACTAGTTAACTAACTGTATGGATTACCTACACTAGCGATTTGTGTTTATCGATACAAATGGAGTTAGCTATTCGAGACATCGGTAATTATTCGAATACATTGATATTGTACATCGTCACAATAATTAATTATGTTAAAAAAATAGTAATATTATTATTTTCTCTTTAAGATTACTAGCAATCTGGGTTACAAATTCTAGTATTCTTGTTAACCCCTCCAGCTAAGCTAGAATGCTTGTGTTAGCAGTGGGTTTACGTCAGTAGTGCAATGGGTGGGACTCGAACCCACGACCTCTTGATCGCAAGTCCAGTGCCTTATGCATTGGGCTACCGCCGCTTCATCAGCTATTTAGCTATTTCAGTGGCATGGTAGTATCCTAAATTTACGATATGGTTGTCTTACGGCTATATTCTAAAGGCGGAAGACATTTTTCCAGCAATGATTATAGGTGCCACGCAATTGGAAGCGAGTCGATTGCCGTCTACCAGGGATATTGCCAGATTCCTTGCTGTTAGTGACGATATCTTGACAAAAATCTAGTAACACTATGACCCGTGTCGCCTTCTTGGGATTGAATCCGAAATCTCATGCATAGCAGACGCATTCACACTTAACTATCGATGTTTTATGTAAAGATCCTAAACCCGCTTTGATGGTAAAGAAATTAAGTTATTTAATCAATCAATTGTCCGTAAATTAATTCTAATTTGCTAATTAGATACTTACAGCTTAATAGCAATTGATTTTCCTTAAACCTTTTTGATAGTATATTTATAGACGAAAGCAATTCAGATTATCATCGTTGCCGGCTGATTAGGTCGGGGGTGGGATCGTAAACCGTTGTGTATCTACTCGTAAAACGGGTATCTCAGATCAACAGTGACAGTAGCTGAAACTATTCGAGCGTCAGCAGTACCTACTCAAGTTAAGGGCTATCGTTTTCTAAAGGAAGTGCCGTAAGTCACGGACCGAAAATGTTGCATATAGAATATTGAAAGTTTAGATTTTGCCCGCGGCTTCGATCGTGTAAATGTAGTTTAGGTTAGGTTAGGATAGTAACACAAATTTTTCCTGGATAAAAGATACCTTATGTCCTGTTCTGTACGCCTGACAACGTGTATGCGAAATTTCACGATGATCGGTCTAGTAGTTAAGATGTGAAACATAACAAACAAACTTACTTTCGAATTTGTAATATTAGATAGGATTAGGATATTAGGCTGACAGTTACTCATCGGTAAATCGTTGCTCTTATGTTTGTGTTCGATTGTAAGCTACCTGCTTTAAATCTCAGGTCGGGTTAAGTGTTGTTAATTATTTTGTTAAGATATTCTCAATAGCAGGTTAAAATATGTCTGATAAATGGCAATATGTTCAGAGTTAGCTTTCTATTATGTGGGATACAAAGAAATATATACCACGTTCTCGACCTTTGATTAACATCCCACGTCTGCATACGTAGGATCTGGGTAGGTATAGTACAGCCAAATTACATCTTAGCTAAGCTATTCGGGGCTATATTAAGACTTGAATTTATTTATGCAAATAGTAAATGCATAAGATATATTTAAAAGAAGAAACCAAGTAGCAGGCTTTAAATATGCAGCTTCATGTGGCGCTCTACTGTTCATAGCTCTGCCTTACGTTCTGAAATGTTTTATGTAACCACCTTGTGGCGAAGCTATGCACCATCTTTGTGATATTTGTAGGCCACATAAGGGCTATAATAATATACATTTTTACTTTATGAATATAAATTTGCATGGTACACCATATTTATACTGCTAAGTCAGTAGTATTAGTTAATTGGAAACAAGCGATGCAAGATGAAAATATGACTATGTTATATGGAATAAAACATCTTTATAGGTTTATTAATTAGTATCTATATGCTCAAACCATTTACAATAAGAGTTTTTCTATATAAGGAGTATACAAACCACATTTGTCCAACTGAATTACAAGTTCTTAATCTTAAAAATCCGAATAATGGATAGTTAAAACCTGTAAGGTAACCAAGGCATAATGCAAGATGCTTAAATAAATTTCAATGAAAAATTTAAAGCTTAGCAGAAGGTAAAAATAATCTGAATACCGGCAAATATTGCAAAATATCGCTTTGATTTAACACGTTCGCATTTGTACCGTAAACACATGTACGGAATGAATGGTGAATCTTTCCGGCGAACTGGGGCGTGAAGCGGAGATTTTATTTTGAGGAGCCGCTGCCGAGACCAGCCTTATTTTTCCACCTCGCCGGTAATGCCAACCGCCTATCGCATTCGCCGATGACAGTATTCGTTATACAGATAAAAGATTTACATCATTTTTCAGCCTATTTATTATTCGGTTTGCCGTATAACTGCGCGTTAGGGGATGTTTTATGTCGTATTTAAGGTGAAAGTCGATGCGGTGATTGGTGAAATGTGAGTATTAGACCTTTTAACAGATGTTTAAAAGAGTGTATATTATACATATATAATTATTTAATATAGATGTATCAAAGAAGTCAATGAAACTGTTTTAACTGTAACTATCTAGTTTCATCGAGATTTTAATTTACACGGTACATGCGACTACTGTACTGCTTTCTCGGGTTCGATTGCCGGGTTATGTAAAGTCTAATTGAATTTCTGTAAATAATTTCTTAGTAGTAGCACGGAGTTTGTAACTGTGCCAGGTAAACGGGCATTAGCACTTTATAACATAGGATCTAAATCCGTAGCGAAATTTGGGTGTAATATACGCTTTTGGGGATATAATCGTGAAACTATGCATGTACATATCTATAGAGTCAGATAGTTACAATAGGCAGTTCGCCGACTTCATTACCATAATCACTCACCTTGGCACGCAAATCGCATTGCCAATACCGGCTATCGGCAGTCAGCCACTACACAGCGGCAGTTCTCCGCCTAACTGACATAATCCTAATTGATTTCTTATAAGTTTATAACACCAATACAGAAATAAAGTGCTTTATTGTTAGCTGAGGGAACTTTGCACGCAATATTAGATACTTTCGTAACTTTAATATTGTATAATATGCATCGCGGCAGTTTTAGGTAGAGGCACACATTCGCATTCGAGAAAGGACGTGGGAAGGAAAGGGAGCAGGATGGGGGAAAGTGGGTGATTGGGCCTCCGGTACTCTCACTCACCAAACGAAACACAACAGTAGGACTACTGCTATTCCACGTCGATATTCTGTGCAAGGGTAGTCCTTCCGCGGTCGAGCAGGCCCATTCATGCTGAAATCAGCGAGGCTCTACTATAGAGAGTGACCTTAATACTTTAGATAGGTAACGATAGTAAACTTTTTAATGTGCGTGAAAATTCAGGTGTCATGTTGCCATTGTGTGTTAGTTGACAATTTAACGTCCAGAAAGGTAACATGACAAAGATTTAAATACCATATGGTTTAAATCTTGGAGTCGAAACAAGCATAAATACTAACCGCCTCTAAACTAACAAGGCAGTAACATCCCAACAACAAATGAAATAAATCAATTTTAAATATCGCCACTCTAGTTGAAGTGGATGGTCGGAAAAGCGGTTGGAACGTAATTTTGACTGGAATTGCTACCACCCGATTACCGGTATTGTGGTTTAAATGGGTTCCGATCTTGAAAAACGATTCGCCTGTACGGTTCCCAAATTGAAATCCACTGTGTTCGGTCATTTCACGTGAAATTTTGATTGAATTTTACCAGCATAGTTAGAATTCTATATTTGAATAGTGACCTTTTAATATGACCGCTTAATTTGCATGCAGCAAATTGGCAAAGCTGATTGTGGATTATAATAGTATAAACTGACCGCAAGCCTTGCAAATTAGGGACTATAATTATCTATATACTATCTATGTATGTTATCCAAGGGGTAAGCAAAATTGTCAAAAGTACCCACCTTTTTTCAGCAATGTTTGAGGTTTTACGTAATTTGTTCACGATGCCAGTCTCCGTGCTATTACTGATAATTCACGAACAGTAAATCCTCACAATTACCGTTCGCCTAAAAGCAAAGGAATGCCACGGGACCGCCGAGGTAGTAAACTCAAATAATAAATTCATAAAACCGTTCTACGTTTAATTGCAATTTTTATTGAATAGCAGAGGTATTTGTTCGCTAGAACAATTTTGTAATGCAAGCAGTAGCTATAGGAAATTAAATTACGTCTGGAATATTCATTGTCCGCGTTGTGTAAGCTGAACTCCATTACCTATTGCCGATAACAAAGGGCCACCACGGAATCAATTTAAAGCACAAGAAAGGTCGGTCGGGTATTGCGCATAGTTCCTTAACTAAGAATTAAGTGGGCTCCAATAAACCACTTCTTGTGAACCAATCAAAGGATAAAAATACTTTGATTGATTTGTGAGTTTTAAGTAGGTCGACGGACTATTCATAGGGTTGTTTTTTATTCATAACACTTGCATTTGTGTTAATGTTTGTATCGCTTTCCATACTACTTTACATAGGTACTTAATCAATGGACACACAACAGCCAGGCTTGGAAAACCCAAACCCCAATAACACAATTTTTGTACCGTGTGAGATTCAAACCTACGAGACTCGGCGAGTGGCACCTCTTATGCCACTGCGCTGTTAATGCATGCTTTGGCTTTCTTTTAATGTTTTTATAAGCATACTAGATGTTCCTGCGGTTTCACCCGCGTTTATCGTTACTGCGCCGCCCCCGTGGGTCGTAGCGTGATGTTATGTAGCCTATAGCCTTCCTTGTGAACATTTTTTATCAAGTACATTTTTAAAAGATTTACTACCATGTTTCATGCAAATAAATAATAATTTCATTTCAAATAAAATAAATAATCATTTCATTTCATTTCATTTCAATAAAATTATTACATTTCTTTGAAATTTAAAGTTGAGTATTAAAACCCAAATTAAAAAAGGTTGTTCAATTCAATTAGATAATGATCAGCTTATGGGGTAACTTTAACATAACACAAATAATACTCGTATTACTTTATTTCTTTCGAGAGATAAAGCACAGCGGAATTTCCATCCCTGCCTGAGATTTCATTGGGACACTCCGACTGAGAAAGTACCTCAGCCCTACAGAAGATCGCAGCCAACCACTATTGAGTTGCATGCAGTAAGTAGGGTGTCAAGATTCCTTAAGAAGGTAGTGAATTGTCACCAGAAGGTCAATGTGGTTAATGTTATGTCTGACTTCTTTTTGATTGACCTTTCTGGTCGATCTGCGCACAGTTTCTATCGCGTCACAGGCTGTTACTGATAAGTCTTAATGTGGGCGTATATTAAAGACGTTTTCCATGTCTACGCTACGATGACAACGAATACATATCGAGTACTGCCGATATATACACAACTAGATTTAGCCCGCGGCTACGCTTACCTTAATGTCGGTTTTGTTAATAAATTTCGACGGTAACGAGATTTTTCTGGATGAAAGTTACCACATGTTCTTTTCTGTACCTCTGACAACGTATATGCCTTATTTCATGATGATGAGTCGAGTAGTTAAAGCGTGAAAGCGTAACAAATAAACACATTCACATTAGGATTTTTGGATGAATTTTGGGAATGGTTTGGTAAGTATTTAGGTACTATTACTAAAACGTGCCTAACAGTCGAAGGCTCTGGATCAGAAACCTTTCAGAACGTCTCAAATAGATATGAGAAATACTAAGTGTTTATTTGTAAGATTATGTCTTCTTATTTTTTTAATATGTAAATAATCTCACGCTTTTATATGTAGGCGTTTATTTACAAAGTCAAGCCAAGAATTATGTACACTTTTCGACAACTATGTAAAAGTTGTCAGTGTGTATTTAATTCAAATGTAATATAGGACTAGATTATTGGCGTCTATTGGATACCCATCAACTCTCCGTTCGAACCGAGAATCTAATCTGTAAGTCTACACGGCTTGATCAAAAACGACGTTGAAGATGTCCTTTTAATTTTTAATAAAGGTCTCTCACTTCCTCTGTTATATAATTAATATTATTAGGTTTTACTTATGAAATTGTAAATTCTTTTAATACTTTTGTCACAGAAGTCATCAAGACGTAGAAAAATAAACAATCAAACAGATAGTTTGACTGCCACACAGAAGCCTTTTCTAAGAGCAATCGAAGTTAGACATAAATAGTTAATTATCGCTCACTTTAACAGTGAAAGAACTTCTGCGGCAGCCGATACAATTATCGTTCTTCCATAATGTTTTCGAAGATGTGAAATTTATCAACCCGCACTGAATCAGTGGTGGACTATAGACCATAGTTCTCATGTTATTATTCTATTTTAAATATTAGTAACTACCAAAAAGCACTAATATATAAAGAAAAGTGTACTTATTATTATTAAAATCAAAAATATTCGGTATTAATTAAGATTTATTCGTGTTTAATGTTCGGCAAACGACCTAACATCTTCCCAGTTCCGTTTTAACAGTTTAAAACGCTTTTGAACTGTTGCTTTTATACTAGATTATATTATGATTCGTAGAAATTGTTTACAGAATAATATTGAAAACTAAATTAATTTTCAGGCTTTAATCGCGGCCTTCCGTGAATTTCAACTTTTTATTTTCACTCACGCCAACGTTTCAAACATTCACTAGATTGATGGATTGTTTGTTTTGCATGTATTGTCTGGTTTTATTCAGTTCACAAGTCGTAGTAATTAACCTTTTATATTTAAATATAGTCTCACTTACCTACTAATATTTCTGTTACTTGTTGTATATTTAGGTATATTAGTTGTTGGTGTTCATTATGATGTGTCATTACAATGTAGTGTTATTAGGTATTTCTAACTGTAAATACACTGAACGGACGACCGTACGGACGGAACTATACTCGGTATACGACAATAAGATCCCTATTACGTGGGTCTTGAATGTATCTAGAGAGTTATGGGTATGTCATACACCTTTGCGTAAGCCGACGGGAATATGCATGCGTGATGTTATGATGGTGTAGGTACATGTATATCTTGTCTTCATCACTTCTCATAGCCAGTTGCACTCACTGATCGGTAAACGATTAGCGAGGTTAAGCAACGTTGGGTGCGGTCAGTCTATAGATGGGTGACCGCTTAGTGGTATTTCATCTGAGCGTCTCCGTGCTTCAGAGGGCACGTAAAAAGTCGGTCCCGGTTGTTGCTAAATTGATAGCAGTCGTTAAGCCATGTCAGAGGCCTACGGGCGGCTTGAACAACTCTCGATAACAGGTTGACCACTAACCACACGAAAAGGAAGAAAAATCATTTCTAATATTATCTATAAATATGAAAGTTTGTTAAGATGTTAGGTGAATTGAATTTATGTTACTCGAAACCGTTTCACAGATTTGAATGCAACTTTACATACATATCATATCCCATTAACACATAGATTACTATTTTTCATGCCGGTATTTGTTTCTGTGTATCCATGAGAGTAATGCGGCGTGCATCAACTTGTCAAATATATATTCAGATAATCTATTTCGTAAAGCTATAAACAACTGGTGAAGTAATAACTTATTAACATAATAACAATGAAACACATATTAGATGTCGAGTCTTTGTTAAATTATGAAACAAAAAATTTATGTGATTGTACTATTTATCAATGTAACGTATAAGTGAATGCCAAAAGCAATCACTTTATGTTTCTTTATTAAGTTATGTCTTTTTAAAACGATTTCGAACATATTTATCATTGTCAAGCTATTCTTTACAACAGTCTGTGCACGACAGTCTGTTTACTTAACTCGAAACTGGAACAGAGCTGAAATCAAATTTCAAAGTAATTCCAGTTGAAGTTTAGTATAGCTGAAGAATGAAGTTACTTACAGACAAATTATTAAGGTTTGGTAGCACTCCATTCAGTGACATTTGAACGAAATCGAAACCAAAGTTTTAGCTTGGTCATGATGGAACACATTAGAATTTGCGTTTCAGCCATATTTATACTATTTCCTCGTAACTTATCGTTTTGTTTAATTTCATAACTTAACGGTAGTATCGATTTTGACACTACTTGGTATGGTGATAGTTCGTCGACACCCTATAAAAATTAGAAGTACGTTTGCTGTTTAGGGACATACAAATGAAGTGCTCAATACAGTAACATTTATAAGTTTTTATGATTTAAATTGTTAATAAATAATGAAATCCAGTACTCCTTAGAAAACAGTTACTTTGCTCATTACTTAATGAACTTTTTCTTGGTAGGTATATAGAATGCCGTAGCCTCTAGCTATTTCCCATGAAACTTCTTGGAAAAGTTCGACTAACTTAGCAGACTTTACACACCTCCAATAACGCTACTTCACTAGTTTAAAGTTCTCTCAGGCTCTGTTTTTTCATCGTAAAAGTGAGTGATAATTAACTTTTAGTTTTAAAATCATCTGAAGAAATTAGTTAGGTTTCGAATTCAATCGATTGCCACGGCAGTTAAAGAAAAGTTATGGCGACTATGCTGCAGATAGTTTTTAATCAGAAATATATGATTGAGTCTTTATCATATTCGTTTATTTATATTTAATAATATCGCCTCCGTTCTGATTTAATTTTATTTAGAGATCGAAGATTCTTATAGTCATTTTTACAATCACTGACTGTGCGTTTAGCCAGGATATTAATTTAATTAGATGTAGTACTATCGACTGTAGTATTAATTTGCTCGAATCACCTCAATATCTAAAATCCTTATAATAGTCGAGTTAAACATATATAGTAAATATATGTTTAACTTATTATACTAAGAAATTTGCTCGAAGATTTTCAAAAACTAATTAACCGATTTTCAAAGGTTTTTCGCCATTAGAAAGCCATTTATACCACCGAGTAACATAGGCAATATTTTATTAAAATAAAAGTACTGTAACCTACATAACTTAACCTATTTTTACGCGAGCGAAAGCTAGTATGTTATTTGAACCTACACTTAAAAATTAGACACTTTTTCTTTTTATGCTACCGATATGACAAACAGACGACCACACGTCATCAAAGACTAGAATGACCGTTTACCATCCAGCGGGTTATGACCCGTTGGATGGTAAACGATTATTCTAGTCTTTGATGACTTGCAATGCAGACCAATACTTGCGCTTCACTGATCGCTGGGAAAAGGAATTAAAGATGAAAGGAAGGGAATGCAAGACGTAGTTATGCGACTTTCGGATTTCTCTCACTCACCACGAAATATAGTAATAGTGTTACTGCACTTTGCCTGTACTTGGGGAGTCGGCTGACTGGAACTAAATAATTCGCAACTCGTTGGTATGGTATAGCGTTATGGCATTTAAAAAGAGCGTATAGTATGTGAATGTTGTCTCGTGCCTATATCTCTGAAGGAGTAAGCAGAACTATATTACACTCACATTTCGCTGTGTCTCTTACACAAACGCTTGTTGGTAAAGATTTAATTACGAACGTTCAGGCTAACATAATTATTTTATTGGTTTATCTACACTACGTAAAACAATGCTTGGCTTTAAGTTAGCTTAAGCGAGAGGGCTAACAAATATGCATGATAAATAGCGTCGGTTCCGCGGCTAGTCGTCAACATTGGCTGAGTCCACGCAATGTTCTCGAAGTTATTAGTTGTTGTTGAAAAGCAAATCCTTTTTTTAACTTTATCATTGTTACTTCTATATACGAGTCACATTATGTATGTCACTCACATATCAAGGCTATGCATAGTATACAGCGTGTAAAAGTAAGGTAAGGTTGTTGGATCCTGTGGTTATGGAAAAGTAGCAAAAGCTTATGAAAAATTATAGTTTTAAATTGAGAAGATATCCCGCTTTTAGAAAAAGTAGACTAAACAGACTCAAGGACAAGTAATGTGAACCTTAAAAACATCAACTATCAAATTCAGCATATATTCGACTGAACGGATTGCGCTGTGGTTTACTAGACGCCTTGCCACTACTTCTGTGCAGAGTGTTGTGGGTTTGACACGGAACAAACATTTGTGTGATCTACAAATTGATGTTCCGAGTCTGCGTGTCCTTTATGATGATTGTTTGAATGTCTGTAAAGTTCCCCGCAGCACAGGTGCAGTAGATGACTTTGAAAAACAATAACAATTAAGATATGTTTCGGAAAAATTAAATCGGCTTTAAAAAGACAAATAGAAATACATACCGTCGTTCTAGATGTGACCCCTCGTATATGCAAACTAAGCAACTTTCCAGGAGAGACTAAAAACTGCTTTGTTAACAAAGAATATTAGATATCTTTTATTTTGTTATAACTTTGAACTGAAGATAAAATTAATTATAATGCAGGAGGCATTAACAAGGTAACACCAGCAATACTTTTCTGATCTTTCTGCATAAAAAACTCATTTTACCAACAAATGTTAGTTACGAGGGGTCATACCTTTTTTTTTCGTGGGGAAATGCTCCTTATGCATACCCCATCGCAACAAGGGGATGCGAGAGGGTAATGTCGGGGTCTCCCGAGACTTCAGGCCTACCGACTAAGACCACCACGGTGTGCTACCTCGCTGCTTTGTGAGGTGCGTGGGTCACTGGAACTATAACTACATCAGGGACCCATTCGGCAGGGCACAAAATAAAAAGATCTGCGGGCGACAACTCCTGGGCGACGCCCCGGCACAGAGGGCGTCGCTCCGACTAAATGGTTGGCGGGCAGGAGATCCCCGTTCTCCCACCCGCGACCTTTACTACGGCGGCATAAGGTGCGCGTACGCGCGCCTGCGCCGCCCGATACGCCGGCGGCGGCACGGATCCACCAGGATATTTTCCTCACGGATCCGCTCCGCCGCCTCTCGAAGGATGCTACCGCTACCCACTTCCTCTCGCTGTCGACTATGGCTCTGATCACGAGGGGTCACACCTAGAACTACGATACGTAAATTCTATGTTCCACGATATTCCAGACAGCTAGAATAATCAGCTAGCATTCAATTAAAAACTATAATTAATGAAGAAAAATGGGATGCCATTTTGAAGGATTTACGTATTAGATCATTAAAAAATCGTCTGAGGGCGGTGATAAATCCAAGTAGTGTTAAAATGGGCTAAAACGATTTTATTAATATAATTTTAATAATATAAGTATATATGTATGTATGTTTATCCATTGTCTAGTACCCATAATACAAGATCTGCTTAATTTGTGCTAGATGGTGTTGTGTGTATGTGATAGAATATTAATAATAATAATAATAATTTATTTATTTACAGAAATGAGATTGTAGGTTAACATTGACTTAGGCTATTATGTGTTACAGGTATTCATTTATACTCTTAGTTGACAGTATGCGTAATCTACAATAAGTTATGGGTAGAGTACTGTTCTCCTAGATAGGCTACTGAATAGCCCGTGTTTAGGAGCACAATGCCAATCCCCGATAAATATTATTTTATTTTTGATGCACATGCCATGTATATTAGAATTAATAACAGCAGTGGTAGTAAGTAAAACAATTAGACAATTACATTTAAAAATAAATAAATATTATAAATACTAGCTGTGCACCGTGGATTAAACCGCGTTTTTAATACGCATTAAATTATTTGAATAAACTATTGTTCTACAGGAGCTAGTTACATTAATTCATTTGCCTTGTTCAGCGATAAAACTTTTTACATGTACCAACTTTGTTTATATGTAGGTCTCTCACGTAGGTATCGTACCACTATGCAATAGTGGCAAAGTGACAACCATGTATACAAAGTAACGTGTTACGAAATAATATAACTATATAGACTATAAAAAACATCATCGCGACTGCAAAGAATGTCACCTGTCACTTTTACAATCTGTTAGTTATATTATAGGTCTTGGGTTTAATCTTTTAACGAGCAGCTATAACCTAGTGGAAAACCGTTGGACTGCCACGCAGAGGGCTCGAGGTCGACCCCAATGCGCGCATCTTTGACATTTTGAATTTATGTGCGCATTAAATAGTTAATTATTGCTCGCTTTAATGGTGAAGCAAAATATCATAATGTCTGAGAGTTCTCCATTATGTTCTCGAAGATATGTGAAGTCTGCTAACCTGCACTGGGTCAGCGTGGTGGACTATGGCTTAACCCTTCCCACACTGAGAAGAGGTCCGTGCCCAGTAGTGGGACAGTTTAATACAGGACTGATTTATATCGCAGTCAAGGTTTATACCTTGACTGCTGTGATGGCGTACTGGTTTAAGAGGTCGCCTTACCACTGCCACGGTGCCGAGTGTTGTGGGTAAGCCGACACAGTACAAAAATTTGTAAGGTCTACAAATAGTTGTTTTATCTTATCTTATCTTATGTGGGGGCCAGTCAGTGCAGACCGGCTACACTTCGACCCAGTGGGATCTTTTGTGTCGACACTCTCCCAATAACGACTGCCATAGATGTTCCGGGACCGACGGCTTAACGTGCTCTCCGAGGCACGGAGCAGGCGATAATTGTCAATCAATACGCACATAATTTCGAAAAATCATTATAACTTCCGAAAGTCAGAGGTGCGCGACGTGGGTTCGAACCCGAGACCCTCTGCATTGCAGTCTGTTGGTCTCCCCACTGAGCTATCGCTGCTCTAATAGTTGTTTTAAGTCTGGATGTTCTTTATATCCTTTATTTGAATGTTTGTTCCCCGCGATACATGCATTACTCCTAGTGCGCGAGTACTCTTTTAAAACGAAAATGAAATCTTTGTTCTAACAACAAGCCTTATAAAGTCATACCATTCTTGTTAATTATGTGTAAGAGCACGCTAATATACGCAGGGGCTCTATATACATGCAAATGTTAGTAAGTATGAAGTGCAATAGTTGAACTTTATGAAGGTACGGGCCCGGAATTTGAAATTCTTGTTGTTATTGTTAGATAGTTGTTCGTAAGTCAACGTAATTATACGTGTACGTGGCTAATTTTGTTGTGTTTATTGTAATTAGTTTATGAGTAGAATAAAAGTTAGTAATACTATTATTATAAATGTGCTTGTTTGGATGTTTGTTAATGAATCCGAAATTTGATTGTGATACCTTCGTACATAACATGAGAATAAGAATACTCAAATCCGTATTCTCATGTTTTATATGTAAATAAAATATATTTTATTTACGTACTAGATGTTGATCGCGGCTTCACTCGCGTTAATGTAGATTTTGTCGATAAATTTCTAACCCTCAGGATTAATACACTGTCCTTTCCTGTACCTTTATGTGTACCTATGCAAAATTTCATGATGATCGGTTAAGTAGCTAGTAGGCGTGAGCGCGTAGCGAACAAACAAATTTACATTCACATTTATATTGTAAGTTAGGATTAGGTTATAATGTGACGCTTATATGTATGTCTCTAAAGGTTTTGGCAGTAGAGTATTAAACATATATTTTGCTAGATACGTAGAACGAAGGGGCAAGCCTATTGTCATCTATTAGTCACATTGCCAGATTCTATGTCGCTACTTTCCTTGTATAAAATATTAAATTTATACTAAATTTCCTTGTATAAAATCTCAACAGCAGTTTCTTCCACATGCCACATTTTCATCCACATTCCACATTTTTTATTTCACGCTGGCAACTATATACGTCAGACGTCAAAATCGTGCCTTAGGAACTTATTTTAATTTTAAATTAGTTTTATTCAATAATAAATATATTTAGTACAATAAAATAGTATATTTGTGACCAAAGAAGTGTTTCATGCTGTGTTAAGTCGGATCCACGAATCTACATACATAAATTACTGGTCGTAGGAGTTCATCACTGTGACAACGGACGAAATTTGAACATTCATCGTGTAAACCTGGGGAGTATTCTACTTTTTAAAGCCCTAACAGACACTCCACGACACTTGTTTACTCTGCTCATTGTACTATGAGCTCCGTCCACCACACACTGGCACAGTTTTGTCTCCTTTTGCTTGACAATAGGTGGAAGCAAAATTGACGACTAAACACTCGCCTCACGCACGCATACACTCACATTTCTACTTCACATCTAACTACTAATACTACTTTAGTGCTTTAGTGTGCATTCTTATGTAAATTTTCATTATAATTTCGCCTTTTCCCTTAAATTATTTTTTAGTCTGACCCTCCATATTAAAATAAAAAAAAAAACTTCTTCAAATAATTATCTTTTACAACATAATAAATTAACATTTCTTATCAATTTCTCAACTAATACTAGTTAAAGCTTTTCTCTTTTTTACAATACTGTATGTTTATAGTAAATTTTCAACAATTTAGATATATGTAGCTAACTATCCCATCCCACATTTCTTTTTTTATCCCTCAGTTGTTTCTTTCTCTAATTTTCAGGTGCTTGGTGATTTATACATCCACTGGACCAACAATGAGCACACAAATGATGACCCGTAAAGCGACAGCCAAGGATACTGAAAATAAGTTAAAGTTAGCTCTACAAGAATTGAAGAAATATAAGGATGACAACCATATGTTGTTGAAAGAACGTAGCGACTGTGAAGATGAAATGCAAGCAGTTAATAATAAGGTATTGGAGCTTAAAAGGCAACTGACAGAACTCCATATAGAATATATGGATGTCTTGGACCAGCGGGATCGATTAGAAGATGAAGTTAGATCCTTCAGTAATTGTAGTGATATTTTTTCTAGGTCACTGAGCCGCAGTACTGAGCTTGAAGCAAACCTGAATGAAGCTCATACTAAAATTATTACATTAGAACAAACTATTCAGATGCTCAACAGTACTGCGACTCAGAACCTCTACTCAGAACTCCTGGGGGACAAAACTAGTATATTGGATAGTAATAAAAATAAACTTAGTAATGTATTTATTAAAAGTACTAGGAAATTGAGAAAATACTTTAAGTTAAATAAATTAATTAAAAAGTTAAATATTAATCTTAATAAGTTAAACAAGGTTAGGAAGGTGACACAGCATAACAGTGAATTGGTGAAGGAGCATGATGCTTTATTAATAAATTTAGAAAAAAGCAATGATCAAGTAGTTGCCAGTAGGTTACAGTATGAAGCACATACAGCCGAATTAAATCATCAAATTAACAACTTAGAAGAACAACTTACAAGAATGAGCCTTAATCACCATAAAGAAACATCCGAATATATTTTGAAGTATGAGGAAATTGCCAGAGTTGGTAGGGAGAACATGGAACATGTTCTCTCACTAACTAATAACAGTCTTTGCGGTAAGTGCTTACAGGCTACACCTTATAATAACCTGTCAGCTGTTTGTGATTTGGATTCAGTAAACAGTGGTACCACCTCCTTTTCTGATCATGAAAATATGGCTGTGTCTTCTACTTCTTTGATGAATAACATTAACAAAAATATATTCATGTTTTCTGACCAAATAGGAGTAGGTTTTAGTGGACTAATTAATTCTCATACAGAGACGCCTTGCATAAATATTTGTTCCCCTGGGGCTAGGTTAGGTTCTATAATTGATAAGTTAAAAACTACAAAATTAAATGCAGAATCAACAGTAATATTTCTTTATGGTGACAGCTTATCTGTCACTAAAAAAGAGGCAATCCATTTGACAGAGGTAATAGAATCATTACATTATAAAGTAGGGTGTAACTTTATTCTTTGTGCATTACCATATTCCTATGTACTAACACATGAACAAAATAGGAATATTGAAAAACTTAATTTACTTTTTTATAACAGTACATGTTACAACAATTATAGTTTATTTTTTGACACTAATAAGTTTATTAGTAAATTTTTATTGACTAAAGATACAATGTATCTATCTTCTTTTTATAAAAAGCAACTTGCTAAATTATTAGCATTTAATATAATATGTAGCGACTCAGGTACCAGTAGGGTAATTAAGGTTTTAGGACATAGTAGTATTTCTACTATAAATTCAAATATTGACACTTCTAGTAGTTTAAACTGTTAGATGAGACAAAGGATAGGCATACACACAGTATTAGACTAATTCATCAGAATATTCAGGGTCTATCCGGCAAGGAGTTAGAATTAGATTTATTTTTTAAACAACATAATATTCAAATATGTTGCATAACAGAACATTGGTTAAGAACTAATCAATTAATATTTAATAACGAATATTATTCAATTGTAAGTGCGTTTGTAAGAAAGAATTCTATACATGGTGGCTCTCTAATATATGTATGTAACAATCTAAAATGTAAAGAACGTAAAGATATAGTAAATCTTTCTATCGAGCGCACTGTTGAACTATCCTGTGTGGAATTAGAGCAACATGTCATAGTTTGTGTATACCGACCACCGCAAAGTGTTTTTAGTGTATTTGAAACCGTAATAGAGGATATTTTAAAACGCTTGAGTTCTAGTAATAGGCATATAGTAGTGTGTGGTGATTTTAATGTTAATTTACTTGAGCAGTCAGCTGTCTCTTTAAGACTAATTAGTTTATTTAGATCATTTAATTTACAGCATTTATTTTCTGAACCCACTAGGATCACTTCACATTCTGCTACCTGCTTAGATAATGTATTTTGCGACTGCCAATTTCTAAATAGGGCCATATTGAGTGAACTTACATCTGACCACTGTGGGCAAAAGGTAGTATTTCCTGTGAGTACAATTCATAAAGAGAATAAGGTCACATGTAGACCGATGACATCTAATCGCTTAAAGGAATTTAATGATAACATAAGTCTCAAAGTTGTCAATATGGACCTTTCTCTGGATAATCCAGACGAACTATATGAGTCTTTACTTAACATAATTACTTTAGAATATAATAATATTTTTAAATGTAAGACCTTTAGTCAGAATAATAGGATTAAGTTTTGTGACTGGGCAACATCTGGGATATATAAAAGTAGAGCAAAGCTATATGAATTATATGGTATGAAACAATACAATTTCGATCCAAATTTTATTCAATATGTTAAAAATTATTCAAAATTATTTAAAAAGACTTGTGCCACTGCCAAGTCCCTTTACCTAAAAACTAAAATTCAAAAATCTAATAATAAAATTAAAACTACATGGAACATTATTAACAATGAAACAGGTCGCAGCAAGGTGCGTGATAATAAATTTGAACTGAATATAAATAATAGCGTAATTTCAAATAATTTGGAAGTAGCCGATACGTTCAATAACTACTTCGCAAAAATACCTTTAAACATAACTAGTACCCTTAGGTCTTGCCCAGCTCGAGCAGAATACTTAGTTAGGTGCAACGTGGAAGAGTGCAAGATACTATTTAGTTTTGAGCGTGTACATCCGTATGATATAATTAAAGTATTTAAGTCGCTTAATTCAAAAAAATCTGCTGACTTCTGGGGTATTTCGGTAAAATTAGTTGAAAGTATTATTGTTAATATAGCGCCACACCTAGCCGCAATATTCAACGGATGCATTGATGTGGGCATTTTTCCAAACTTAATGAAATGTAGTAAAATAATACCTTTATTTAAAAATGGTTGCAAAAGTGACCCCAGTAATTTTTAGGCCGATTTCAATATTACCTGCTATTAGTAAAATATTTGAGAAGATTATATTACAGCAATTAGAGAGCCACTTCAGTGTAAACAATTTATTTCATGCAGATCAATATGGTTTTAGGAAGGGCCGTTCTACGATAGATGCGGGTGTTACGCTTTTAAAACATATATTCAGTGCCTGGGAGAATTCGCATGATGTCATTGGCGTATTCTGTGATCTCTCTAAAGCCTTTGACTGCGTTGACCATCAAACGCTGTTGCGAAAACTCAGGCATTATGGCATCCGAGATACTGCACTTGACCTAGTTGATTCCTACCTAAACGATAGACTACAACACGTTGATATCAACGGAAGTAGATCTTCTGGATTACCAGTCACAATGGGCGTGCCACAGGGCTCGATTTTGGGACCCTTTCTGTTTTTAGTGTACGTAAATGATTTGCCGTTCTTTGTTCAGCATTTGTGTGACATTGTTTTATTCGCGGATGACACATCCCTTATTTTTAAGGTAGACCGAAAAGCACCAAATTTACGTGCTGTTAATGATTCACTCGCGGAAGTCCTGGACTGGTTTACGGCGAATAATTTACTACTTAACTCTACAAAAACTAAATGTATCAAGTTTACATTGCCAAACGTAAAGAGTCCTAACGTGAATATAATTTTAAATGATGAAATTATTACTTTAGTTCAATCAACAGTCTTTTTAGGATTGACTTTAGATCATAAAGTTCAGTGGGGCGCTCAAATATCGTGTCTTGTAGGGAAACTTAGCTCAGCCGCATACGCAATTCGGAAAGTAAGACAGCTTACTGATATACATACTGCAAGACTAGTATATTTCAGTTACTTTCATAGTGTCATGTCCTACGGTATATTATTGTGGGGCAAGGCAGCTGATATTGAGACAATTTTTATTCTTCAAAAGCGTGCAGTACGTAGCATTTATAATTTAGGACCACGAGTTTCCCTGAAAGATCGATTTAAAGAAATTGGCATACGTACTGTTGCGTCGCAATATATATTTGCTAACATTATGTTTATTAAACATAACATTTACTTATATAATAAGAATAGTGATATCCATAACGTAAACACTAGAAATAAGCATAAGTTAGTAGGCCCATATCATCGTTTACATAAAGTTCACAATACATTTGCGGGACTCGGTATACGTTTTTTTAATAAATTACCTATTACTATAATTAATTTACCATTGTTTAAATTTAAAAACGCCGTTAAAAAACAACTTATTCGGAAGGGTTATTATTCAGTCAACGACTACTTAAATGACAAAAACTCATGGAGCTAGTTGCTTGTTGCATACAGGATTCAAAGATCTGTATTACTTATAAGTCAATTTAAGCCTTTGCATAGTCACAAAGTGTAAGTGTATGCGCCATCATGCCATCTTACTGTCTATTTTAGATTTATATTAAATAATATATCTTAGCTCAAATTATTTCCTCTCTATAATATTATTAAGTTATTATTGTTATTATCTTTAGTTTTTTATAGTCAGTAGTATATGGCATAATGGCTGTAACACCTTGTTAATCTGAGTTGTAAAATACTGAAATTATATTTAACTGGCGATTTAAAAGAGTGGCCGTGAGTTTCTTGCAGGTTTCTTCTCATAGGCTCTACCCTTTGCCTGAACCTAGCAACTAACCTAAATGTAGCTTCAGTAACTTAGTAAACTCACTAACCTATATACTTTGACGTTCATAAGTGTTACTTTGTGACCTAAATGAATAAATGATTTTTGACTTTGACTTTGACATGTGCATTAGACAAAAAGGCAAAGGTAAAAGAGTATACGTTAACTTATACACTGATTCTTTTTAAATATTTTATAACCTTCAATTTCTTGTGATAGCAAACTGAGCAGTGTGGAACGCTTATCGGCTGCTTCTCATTACGTTAGCAATAGAAATTCCCATATCAATAAATGAGAATTTCATGGTAGCTATTTCACAAAACGTTTGAACGCATTCGTTTTATGTAATGATCGGGCGCATCGTGATGAAGCCGAACGTGGGCAATCAAAGAGCAGTAAGACTGAAGTTATTTAGTTATACAATGTAGGAATATAGCGTAAGATGACAAGTTCTACGAGTAGATGAACTAATTAAACAATGAAACTTACGTATATTCTTGGAATAAAATGTATACCAAAGTAAGATCATATTCTACTACGCTTAAGTGTTAATCTAAGGTAATGTAATCTATTAAACTCAGATTAGTTATTCGAGTTTGTCCGACTAGCTAACAATTGTTTTTTATAATAATTAATTTATTTTAGTAAAAATTCTTAATTTTGCAATTTCATCTTAATAATTACATATATTTATTTGCCTGAACTAGGTTAAACCTGTGTTTCGAGGGACAAAGTATTTACATACTATTTTCAGTACAAAGTAAAAGAAAGTATTAAATGTAAATTTAACTAGTACTTACTAGTCCAAAACAAACACTTATTTTAATATATGGGTATTGTTACTTAGTAATAGCAGTGTGTAACTGTTTGTTTTCCTAAATAAAATTAATAAATAATGGTCGTCGACGCCACGTTCTATATGGGTAGAACCTATTGCCGTTTACCGACTACAGTTTGAATTTGTGTCATATTGGGATTTTTATACAGAAAGTTCAATAACACACGGGCTTCAAAGCCGGGGATATGCGTGGAGTAACCTGGTACGTTGAAATAATGATCTATTTAAATAAATTTATGTATTCGTGTAGTAAGACCCATTTCGTGACAATAGGCCACCAACATATATTAATGAAATTAGCATATAATTTAAATATATATCAAATCCATTTAAATTTTTCGTGACTTTCATTTCATGGTAAGAACTGTTTTACTTTTCTTGTGTTTTTTAAAGTACACTGACATTGTGAGTTCAACACCTCATGCATTTTTGCTACCTATTTAAATTTCTCAAATTGGTTTTAAGACTGAATGTGCAATAATTCGTTAGCTCAAGACATTAAACTAAGGAAGCAAAGATTCATTAAATAATATATAATATGTTTGATAATGTCTCTTTATTTTCTCTGTAGATAATTTACCCACTAAGGTAAGTATTTTCTTGATTTATACACGAAAAAAATATGCAATAGAAAGGTTCAGTGAAAATAAGGTTCACGAATGTTGCCTTTTTAAAAGTTTATGGTATCATTACAGCATTTTTGAAAATTGGCCATAACCCCTATCTAATTATCATCATCATCATTACATCGTCAACAGCATTTCATGGAAATAAACTTCTTAACAGTATATTACTTTTGTAGTATCGTTCAGGAGTCAACACAATTTAGGATTTTACTGCCCAGTGATCATAAAAAGAGGCAAGTTCGACTTATCTTTCGCGGGCGGTTCGATTATATATTTTTGATTTATTAGAATTTGGAAGTGACGTCGTTCCTGTGAATTACAGTTCAATGCCATATCGGCAGTTCCACAAAAATTTGCCTGAATAATAAAGCTAAAACTTAAGTTACCAAACTGTAAACCGCACTTATCAGTAGGTTTTGCCCCATGCCTGAACTAATAGATAAATCCGAATGAACAAAAATAACAATTCCTAAATCAATATTTAGAGTTTAGACTATCGAGTAGTTGGTCCCAATTTATTTTTATAAATATCGCCCATGTAAGCTCGTTATAGTTATACAATAGAATAGATAGATAATTATGTATGTGATGGGTGCCGCAGGCACAATCTAGTCATCAACTAGATTGTGCCCGAGGCTCCGCTCGCGTAAATGTAGGTTATGTAACTTTTATATTCTTCTTTTTTCTAGATGAAAGATACTATATGTCCTTTTCTGTACCCCTGGCAACGTGTATGCGAAATTTTATGATAATCGATCGAGTAGTTAAGGCGTGAAAGCGTAATAAACAAACGAACAAACTCACATTCGCATTTATAATATTAGTTAGAAAGTAAGGATATCAGCAACACCAATATTTTAAGTGTACACATTAGAAGGTAAGTTTATTGCAGTATATCGCACACTTTTTAAACATAGTATTGGCTTGTCTTGTTAATAAGAATTTACTAAAAAAACCATTAACACTTCGCTGACTCGGGAATATAATACGGTTGCAGAACCGTTTAACTGTAAAAAAAATTGTATAATATTTACTATGTTCGTTAGACTTATTTCTTGAAAAGCACAAAGCCATTAGCACCTAACAGTATTAGACCACAATAAGCATTATAACATAAGCAACAAGATGAAGATAAATGAAGGCAGACTGATTGCGGGTCCGCGACCGAGCGATTTTGTTACAAAAGCCTTTTTAAATCCCCCTAGTGCCGTCTCCCTCTAATCCACCCACTAAAGGATACCGTAGATTGGCTGTGTAACTTTTTCAAAACAAATTTACATATTTCCCGGCGCGCTGTGATTGATCGTGTCAACGTTGGGCCTTTGGTGACACACCTAGGATGATACCACTGTAAGGCGATGGCTTCAGCTTTATAAACCGGGTTAACTACTGGAAAGCTTTTCTGAAACTGATTACTGAATTATTTGAAGTCTAGTAGTCGTAGATTTTGTGTAAATGTAGGTTATGTCAGTTTTCGATTCTCGCGAATAGTACTTTTCCTAGATGAAAGGTACCCTATGTCCCTTTTTGTACCCATGACAAAGCGTATGCGAAATTTCTTGATCATCGGGCAAGCAGTTAAGGCGTGAAAGCGCAACAAACACACACATACGCACATCACATTCGCATTTATATTATTATAGTTAGGATTAGAATAGCAAAATATATATATCTACCATCTAAGTATTGTTATATTTTATTGTTACGCATAAAAGTTTGATTGCTTTGATTGTTCTATAGAATAAGTTTCTGGGTAAGTTTCGGACCAATTCGATTCTCGAGTCGGGCAAAGTATCTATTGAACGCACTCGTTGGCAAATTATTATAAGAGTACACATGACCGGTGAAATGTACCTCAATGCGATGGTATACATTATTAATCTACAGTGGTTATGTTTGTTCCTAATTATATTTCACACTAGCTGTTATCTGCTACTTCGTCCGCGTAGATTTTAACTAAAATAGTATTTGTCACCACGGAACCCTATTTTTTTCTATAATCAAAGTAGCCTATGTTACTCCTTATAACATCAGCTATCTGCCAGTGAAAGTCCCGTCAAAATCGGTTCAGCCGTTTCGGAGATTACCCGGAACAAACAGACAGACAGACAGACAAAAATTTAAAAAATAGATGTTTTCGTATAGGTGCCTTATATACTTTCATATGCATTAGATAAAAAGCTGTTATTTTGACATTACAAACAGACACTTAAATTTTATTTATTTGTATAGATTTTATACTATATATCTATATAAATAAAAATCAATTGCCACATGTATGCATCACTTAAGAACGGCTCGACCGATTTTTTGTTGTGTTTGTAATTGTAAGGACAAGGTTTGTATGAACGAAAATTTACGATAAATCCGCAGGAAATGTCGAAAATTTAAATGGTATTTTTGTATGGAAAATATTTATTAACGTTTTGATATTGAATTTATTATTATAGACTATATACTTATAGTGGTTTTAAATTTTATTTTTTATGTTATGATTTCTATAATTGCTGTTTATGAAACCAGTTTTCTGAAATAAATAAATAATTATTATAATTTAATATAAATAATTATTAGGTACGTGAAATGTATTTTTGTATAGATGGACAGGACAACGACTGTAGGGTCAGCTAGTTTTATATAAAACAATGTTAAGGCATTTTATCTGTACTACAACTAAATGTTTTCAGGTTTCATTATTTATTGTTATAGTTTTCTGGGTTATAAAGCTACCTTTCTTCCAAAACATTTCTTGTAACCTTGCGAGAAATTAGCGAAAAGAATTATGTCATACTAGTCCACAAACTCTTTTTGTAAATAAACTAAATTTAGCAAAATGTCAACCATTTATTTCTTATATATTTTATTTATAAGTTTATTTTTTTATTTATAACTCATCTCACATTTATATTATTGACACCATTTCATTCCAAGCCTTAATGCATAAGAAAACTAATATTATATATAAGAAAACACACACATTTTACAAGCTGTTACGTCATATGGACTCAACACCTAACGCCGGGCACTGTCCCGGATTTTGAGCTTTCCCCGTACACCGTAGAAATACAGGCAATCCATCCCGAAATTACATCTTGACTGGCCCACAGGGATTGAAAGCCTCGAGTACCTACACGCCCGAGAAATTGGAAGAAAAAATCGGATAAGCTCACTCTTCAAATAAAATTGATTTCTATTTCTATCGTAATCTCCCATTTGTAGTTCGTTCAGGCGAATCTTTGAATTGCCTTGCGTTAAGCTCCACAATGCGGGTTTTAAGGAAGAACAATTTAAATAAATGCATTATACAAAGAAAAGATTTGATCAAATTGGTAGTTTGTAAAACGAAGTCTAAATATAATCAACTTACTTTGATTTGCTTTGTAGAATTGGTTCTTCTTTGTGGTGCTCTCTTTTCTAATCGAAGTGTAGTACTGCTGCATGAACTGTACTCTAGAATTGTATTCCTAAGACAAGTTGCATTAGCCTTAAAAATAATTCAACGTTTTGCGACTACGAGCCACCAAAAACTATGTATTATACATATATTAAGAAAACTTATAGTCAATACACAGTTTGAATATAGATAAGTGTATATAATAGATATGAAGTATTTTGCATTAAATAACATGCATAGACACACGCCAGTATATTACCGATTAGGTAGACACAGATTATGGCAATAACAAATGCCAGTTATGTTTTAAGTACCTACGTAAAAAGCTAATCCCATTATATATCGAGCAAATTTCTAGTCACCGCGTTGCTACCTAGAATTTACCTTACAGAAAAACGAAACGTCACAAGGAAACCAAACATATGTAGGATCGGCAGGAACGAAATAGAGATAGATGGTGTACTGTCACTTTTGTAATATTTAAATTATATGATAAGTAATAGCCAACGCAGGACTCTGTCTCCGCTGCAGACTCACCGCGACAATTTAGGAAACGTTTAATTCAGATCACGATAACAAGTTAACAATGTTTGCATTCCGAGTTTACGCAATTCCGTTTATGCTAATGTGCGAAGGTTATATCTTACCTATCCGTTCACAGTGTTTCAAGACGCCATTTGCATATCTCAAGATTGTTTACGGTAATAATAAGTTTTTATTATATTTTTGTTGGCAGCTTTTGTAAAATACATTTTGTGTGTATATTTTTGTGCTCCGTGCGTGTTATACGGTAAAAGTACGTGATGTTGTTTTCCCTTTGATGGAAACTGTGCAAAATATCATGTGAAACGGCGGTTATTAAATTAGGGAAAGGTAAAAGTTACTATTGCGAGAGATATTTGATGTATGCATAGTAACATTCATACACGTCAAGCTTATATAGGCTGACGCTGGTTTCCCAGAGGTGTCAATAAACATTACGGATTTCTATTAACTTTGATTTTGATGTTCTTATTTGTTTGTTCTTATCAAATTCCTTATGTATGTGAAAAATGTAAAGCTTAAATATAAAAGCAGTCTTAATATATTTGGATCCCTACGAATTAATTCGTCACGCAAAGCATATGTAAATTGTTGAATAGCCATAGATAGACTTACGCCTGTTTCCTAGAGAGGCAGAGACGATGGTTTTATACTTACTACGATCCTAGTTCATTCACTCTCATTAAATTCTACGTGCACACTTGTCGGGTTAGAATAATATTACAACCCGACTTTTCTCCAAAATGTCTTCGACGTGTTCAGAGAACGTTCGCCTAGGTACCATTCATATTTGCCTTATTCACTTTATTGTTTAATATTTGGTCATACGTTGTCAAATATATTATGTGTACCAAAATTAAAGATTATCAAATTATGTTATACGTTAGACTATTTATAAGATGAAACGTTATATTTACTACCATGATTTCATAAACGGCCTCTGCAATGTTATTTAAACAAAATGAACTTATGTATAAACCTATTAATATTGCAAAAATGGCGATATACAGGCCTGTTAATATATACATAGGTTTAGTGTATTGAAGAGCGGCAATTGCTGAAGGCGACTTGAAGTATATGACAAAAAAATGTGCGTGTTAGCGACAAGAGTTCTTGTCTATATACATAATATAGGAATAGAAGCTAAATAAAAGCAACCGCGTAATTTGAATTTTGGAACGTATTTATCGTCGCAAAGATTTCGCATTTCGGCACGTTCTTGTTTTGGGGGAATGTACGAAGCCCCAAGCCGTGTACAACGTAACAGAGAAAAATTAAATTAGCCAGTTGAACGAGGAGGGTCGTATCGGCATGTTCACAATAGGGGAATACATTCGCAATATTTCTTTTAGTTACACATCCGTTATGTTGGGGAGACAACTTCTTTGAAAATTGCCAATTTTCTATCGTTATTTAGGGGACCGTAATTTTGGTTATCAACGAAGAATAGGAGTTAATTTTGTAATGAAAGCTAAAATGTTACGTAACGTACACATATACAGCGGTTGATTTATCTACAGAAATAGGTACACGTGCTGACCCTTGTATAACATGGTTCTGTGTGTACTGCGGCCAAAGTTTTGAAGTTAATATATCCTGAAGTATGTAGGTAGCCCGATATTTCGTTGCGGAAGGTTTCATCGGCGAAACTTAGTTCATACTCTGATTATATACTGTGTGTGCCCTTTCCGTTTATTGATTTATTTCGAAAACGTTTCTCTGTCGTGATTAAGTATTTTGTCGGTTATGAGACTCACATTAAGCATTATTACGTCATGTTTGAAAGATTTGTATTTTTATTTTTAGGGGATAAATTCAGAAACTACTAAACCGATTTAAAACATATTTCACTGATGGAAAGCTACTTTATCCAGAAGTAACATAGGTTATAACATCGCGCTAGGAGCTACGGGGTAGAGCAGTAATCATAACCGTGTAGAAAACCGAGAAATGACAGCCTTTTCATTTAAAAACAAGGTAAATCTGTTTATTATTGCTGTTTAAATAAATAAATACACGGAGTTTATTTAATCAGTGTGTTGCGGCTGGAAGTACTAGGGACACAGAAGACGGAAGGAGAGCTCATTGAGATCGTATCGTCGGAAGAGGGGGACTGATTTATGTTGTATCTAATGATCGCTCCGCCCGAGGATTGATGACCAATTGTACACAGATGAGGAATAGAATGGAACGTGATTTGGAAATTGCGACATCATCAACTTGCGCTGGAGGAAATAAGTCTCTTTATGTGTATTAAACGCTAACTCAGCGCGGCGTCTTCTTATTGTCTTTGATTAGTATACACATAAGTGCTAAAATATAAATAGATAGAGCTAAAGTGACAATATTATGAAAATGTATGTGTATATATTAAATGCCTCGCATGACGATGCGGAGTGTATGCGATTGTTGCCTTTGATATCTCGGGTTTGATTTCCGATTTGAGCAAATTTTATTAGGGTTTTTTGTCAAGTAATTCTTAATAGCAAGGTAAACGGCAGTTGACTGGCCTTCTATTGCTCTAGCAATAGGCTAGAGCAATAGAAGGCCAGTCAACTGCCGTAATCCTCTAGGATTAGAACATCGCACAGGCCTCCACATCGCCTCGGCTACTGTGGGGGCGATGTGGAGGCCACTGCTCTTAGCCCACACGACTGCTTACCATCAGGTGGAGTGCGGTCATTTTGAAGAGCAAAATAATAAAAAATTAAAATAACCTTATAGGTACTAGTAGTCTCAAATCGTGTTTTATGTAAACATGTATATTGTGGTTAGAAACGAAATTTATTATATATATAAATATTATCAAGACATCTCTGCTTTTCCTATCGGGGACATATTTGTGAAACAAGGTATGTATGTAAATATAATATAAAAGTTAAAATCCACATATTTATACTGCCATATCAATTAAAATCAATAGTCTTAAAGGGTCTGAAGTTAATAAATCATATTTATGAATCACTTTGAAATAGTCGAACTCTCAAATGAATAGCTACGGCAGCACAAATTTTCCCAATAAAGCAACAGTGAAAAGTTAATATGGCTACATCGGTTAAGTAACCGCGGTTCGGGTATTAAGTCCATAAATCACGCTCCGAAGCAAATTGTTATCGAATGAGACAGGCCGGCACTGGGCTCAGCACGTTGGACCCTGACTGACGGTCTCGCCCTTCCCTTCAAATCACCCTGACTGTAGCCAAATATCCCCCTACTTTTAATATGTTTTTATGTCTCCAATCGCTTTTTTTCAAAGCAAATTATGTTCCGACAAGATAATATGACAAGAGTTATTGAATCAATTTACTAGTACCATTATCTGATTGGCTAACAAAGTTTTCTTTTGGGAATTCGAGAATAATGTTTAGATGTGCGACTAATTTTATAAAAAAAGTTTTATGATGTACCTACCGATTAATATTAATTGCTTTTATCATAAAACTTTAATGATTTTAAAATTTAAGTAAAGATATTACATATGTGTATTTAGATTTCGATTAAAGCACAATTCTTCAAGGTTTAAGTTTTACATAATATTGTGTTCTGTTTACGCGAATGTTATTCATTGAAATTAAACTACTATATACGGATTTTATCGCGTTGTTTATTTGACACCTTATTACAAAATTTTGAAAAACTGTTACACTACTATAATACTATTAAACTTTACTAATTTTTAAGCTAATTAAATTATTGAAACTATTAAAACTATTTATACTATTACTATACTATTATACTATTTATATTTATGTTTACACTTTCCCCGACGTTTCGGTTGCTTTTCAGCAGCCATGGTCACGGAGAGACTAAGATGGTAGTTGTCTCAATGTTCCAGTGTAGTTATTTCAAAGTACCCGAACATAATTTAATCATGGGTGTTTCTATTTACGCAGAATGAGCTCAAAGTATCATGAAGTCTAGCTGTGGTTTGCTTCTTCTTGGGTTTGACTATTTGAATTATTGGATCCCAAGCTGGTGGTACATTCCAACCATCTTCTCTATTGAAATTAGGATGTTTCTTGATTTCAATAGCCTCGCGAAGCATCCTTGGTAGGAATCGGTGTTCTTTAGCGAGCATCTGTGGTTTGTCAAATCTCAGGTAGTGGTTGGTCCCCTGTTGCACATGTTCACACACAGCAGACTTCAACGAGCGTTGGTGTTTTACATCAGCTATGTGTTCTTTTATGCGGGTGCCTATGCTTCTCTTGGTTTGACCAATGTATGAGAGTCCGCAGTCACAATCTATTTTATAGACCCCTGCATCTTGTAAAGGTAGTTGGCATTTGACGGATGGTAAAAATTGACTTATCTTCGTTGGCGGCTTGAAGTATGTATTGATTGAAGCTCGCTTCAAGATGTAGCCAATCTTGTCAGTGACACCCTTCACATAAGGTAGTACAGCAGGCTGGCGCTCGACTGTGGCTGGCTTTTCTCGGGATCTGTGACAGCGGCGCGGCTGTTGGAGCTTGTTGTCTTGCAGTACTTGCTTGACATGTTGAAGCTCGGCGTCCAGGTGTTTCTTGTCACAGATCCCGTGGGCTCTCTGAAACAAAGACATTCCCACGGTAGCTAACTGTTTAGGATGGTGGTGAGATTCACCGTTTAAGTACCTATTTGTATGGGTCTTTTTCCTATATACAGTGTGGCTCAAAGTATGATCAGAATTCCTGATGACAAGGACATCTAAGAAAGCTAATGAATTATTTGCCTCTAATTCCATAGTAAATTGTATGTTGTTATTAATGGAATTAAGATGTTCTAGGAATACACTTACACTATCTGTTGGTAATATGGTAAAAGTATCATCTACAAACCTCTTATAAATCCTGGGTGTGATGGGGGCAGTCTGTAAAGCTCGAGTCGACATATATATGGAAGACTTTGAGGCTCGAGCTTTACGGACTGCCCCCATCACACCCAGGATTTATAAGAGGTTTGTAGATGATACTTTTACCATATTACCAACAGATAGTGTAAGTGTATTCCTAGAACATCTTAATTCCATTAATAACAACATACAATTTACTATGGAATTAGAGGCAAATAATTCATTAGCTTTCTTAGATGTCCTTGTCATCAGGAATTCTGATCATACTTTGAGCCAGACTGTGTATAGGAAAAAGACCCATACAAATAGGTACTTAAACGGTGAATCTCACCACCATCCTAAACAGTTAGCTACCGTGGGAATTGGAACGTCAATCAAACACAGAGGTGGATAGCTGACTGGTTTATTCAATATGAGCGCATACCCACATTACGGAATAACAAATATAGACACTATACCTTACACTTTTCCCCCCTAAGATTAAATGTTAACTAATTAATAACTAACAGAACATATTCAAACACAGCATTTTTACTACTAAAACCACATAAACTATCTCATATACTATCTTAAATACTACTTATCTTATATACTATCTTAATATTGAGACACAATATTGTCTTTATTAACTGCGCGTACATGCGCTCGTATTGCACGGGCCGAAGCCCCTGGGGGCGGCGGCGGCGGTGGGGAGCGCGACACTGCTGGTGCGGCCGAATTTGCCAGGTTCGCCCTACCCTCCTCCACCTGTAACTCCCTGGATGCTTCACATGCATCCTCGAAGGCATCATTGTCATTATTACCACCTTCCCCCTTCTGAGTACCGATGCTTGCTCGCGACATCGACAGTGATAACCGCGGTTTGTTTGATAAAGGGACTATTTGGTCACGGTGTCTGCGCCACTCGAACCCGTTTCCCATATCAATGCGGTATGACACCGGTCCCGTAGTTTTAGACACTGTGCCCGTGGACCATTTTTGTGAATTCGCGGAGTAATCGCGTGCGAGCACCGGTTCTCCTACACGGATACGTGGTTGGGGCGTGCCTCCTGCATGTGCCACCTGACGTTGCTGAGCCGCGCGCGCCACTTGCGCGACGTCCGGCCGTAACGCATCCAGTCTAGTCCGTATTCGACGCCCGATTAGCAATACTGCCGGTGGCACGCCCGTAGTTGAATGTTCACAATTGCGGTAATTGAATAAGAATGTGTTTAAAGCTTGTAATATATTTTCGCCACTAAGAACCGCTCTCTTGATGGCTTTCTTTACCGTTTTCACCGCATTTTCAGCGGCACCATTACCCTGTGGCCTATATGGTGCCGTTGTCACATGTGCAATACAATTTTGGATGCAATAATTTTTAAATTCAGTCGATTGGAATGGTGGTCCATTATCCGTAACGAGTTGCGAAGGTAGCCCAAACCTACTAAAAACTGTACTTAGAGCCGTGATTGTTGATTGTGCGTCTGTACGACCCATGGGAAGTGCCTCAATCCACTTCGAATGTGCGTCAACTATAACAAAATATTTTCTTCCTGAATATTCAGCAAAATCTGCATGTAAGCGTTGCCATGGTAACAATGGAAATTCCCACGGATGCATGTCAGCCCGAGGCGCTGCATCCCGCACCATACGACATGGCTCACATGTACGACACAAGGTTTCAAGGTCATTATCTAAGGTCGGCCAATAAACATAATTACGTGATAAGCTTTTCATTTTTCTAACTCCTAAATGACCTTGATGGATTTCTTCAAAAATTTTTGTTTGCAAGAGTTTTGGTATTATAATACGATATTTATAAATGAGACAACCAAAATCCATTATAATATCAGTTTTTCGTGCAAAATATGGTTTTTCTTCTTCGCAACTAGGTACGGACGGCCATCCAAATTTAACATATCCCAATATTCGCGATAATACGGCATCCTTATTAGTTTCCTTACTTACGTCATGGAAATTAACATGGCATACATTGTTGTACTAAACTAACATAACTCATTGATTCGGTGGGACGGCGCTCCTGTGCTAAAGGTAAACGTGACAACGCGTCAGCTGGTCCGTTTTGTTTTGAGGTTATGTATTTTATGGTAAAATCATACGCGGCCAATCGAGCAGCCCAGCGTTGTAAGCGACTGGCGGCAGTTTGAGGTATACCCACTTTCGCTCCGAATATGTAGCTTAAAGGCTGGTGATCTGTACGTAATTCAAATTTCCTACCGTACAGGTATTGATGGTGGCGAGTGATACCATAAAATATTGCCAAAGCCTCCTTATCAATCTGGCTGTAGTTGCGCTCCGCGTCATTGAGCGTGCGCGACACGCAGCTGACCGGACGCTCACTGCCATCTGGGAAACGATGCGCCAATACTGCGCCTAGACCGTAAGCGCTGCTGTCCACCGATAGCACTAAAGGCCGCCCCTCTTCATAATGTGCGAGTACCCTATCACCTGAGAGAATACGCTTCGCTTCTTTAAAAGCCTCATCGCACTCCTTACTCCAGTTCCAACGGACACCTTTTTTTAAAAGTTCATGCAACGGATATAATAAAATGCTTAATTTGGGAATAAATTTGCCATAATAGTTAAGTAAACCAAGAAAGCTTCTTAATTGTGTGACATCGATAGGCGGTGGTGCCTTTACAATAGCGTCCACCTTCTGGGGATCCGGGCGCAGACCATCTTGATCAATAATGAACCCGAGATATTTAACGCTTGCTTGTAGAAAACAACATTTATTTAGTTTTACGGTTAAACCCATCTCTTTTAATCTAACCAGTACTTGTCTTAAATTCCCCAAGTGTTCTGCTCTCGAAGCCCCCGTCACACAAATATCGTCAAGAAAAACCACAGTGCCACGCACGCCGCGCAATGTCTCCTCCATTAATTTTTGAAATTTTTCCGGAATGCAACACAATCCGAATGGCGTACGGCGATAAACAAATGTGCCGATGTGTGTAGTTATAGCTGTACACGGTTGTGAATCATCCGTCAACATCGTCTGTTGATATGCATGGGTTAGGTCAACTTTGGTAAATTCTCTTCCCCCACTTAGAGTGGCGAACAACTCTTCGATTCGTGGGAGAGGATAAAATTCACGCTTAAGTTTAGGATTAATAGTCACTTTGTAATCGCCACATATCCGAATATCGCCGTTCGTCTTAATAACAGGCACGATAGGTGTACCGTAGTCCGAGTGCTCGACCCGGTAGATGGTGCCCTCGGCCTCCAGCCGCTCGAGTTCACGCTCAACACGCGCGCGCAGCGCAAGCGACACGGGTCGCGCCCGCACGTACACGGGTTCCTGGTCCGTCAGTTGCAATTGGAGCAATTTTTTACATTTTCCTAGTTTGTCCGTAAAAACCTCAGGAAATTCTTTAGCTAATTGACTAATACATGGATCAGCAGTGATCTCATTAAAATTGATTTGTTTAACATTGAGGGACTTTAACCAATCCCATCCTCGTCGCCAAATGGAACGTCAATCAAACACAGAGGTGGATAGCTGACTGGTTTATTCAATATGAGCGCATACTCACATTACGGAATAACAAATATAGACACTATACCTTACAGGAATGTCTTTGTTTCAGAGAGCCCACAGGATCTGTGACAAGAAACACCTGGACGCCGAGCTTCAACATGTCAAGCAAGTACTGCAAGACAACAAGCTCCAACAGCCGCGCCGCTGTCACAGATCCCGAGAAAAGCCAGCCACAGTCGAGCGCCAGCCTGCTGTACTACCTTATGTGAAGGGTGTCACTGACAAGATTGGCTACATCTTGAAGCGAGCTTCAATCAATACATACTTCAAGCCGCCAACGAAGATAAGTCAATTTTTACCATCCGTCAAATGCCAACTACCTTTACAAGATGCAGGGGTCTATAAAATAGATTGTGACTGCGGACTCTCATACATTGGTCAAACCAAGAGAAGCATAGGCACCCGCATAAAAGAACACATAGCTGATGTAAAACACCAACGCTCGTTGAAGTCTGCTGTGTGTGAACATGTGCAACAGGGGACCAACCACTACCTGAGATTTGACAAACCACAGATGCTCGCTAAAGAACACCGATTCCTACCAAGGATGCTTCGCGAGGCTATTGAAATCAAGAAACATCCTAATTTCAATAGAGAAGATGGTTGGAATGTACCACCAGCTTGGGATCCAGTAATTCAAATAGTCAAACCCAAGAAGAAGCAAACCACAGCTAGACTTCATGATACTTTGAGCTCATTCTGCGTAAATAGAAACACCCATGATTAAATTATGTTGGGGTACTTTGAAATAACTACACTGGAACATTGAGACAGCTACCATCTTAGTCTCTCCGTGACCATGGCTGCTGAAAAGCAACCGAAACGTCGGGGAAAGTGTAAACATAAATATAAATAGTATAATAGTATAAATAGTTTTAATAGTTTCAATAATTTAATTAGCTTAAAAATTAGTAAAGTTTAATAGTATTATAGTAGTGTAACAGTTTTTCAAAATTTTGTAATAAGGTGTCAAATAAACAACGCGATAAAATCCGTATATAGTAGTTTAATTTCAATGTTTAAGTTTTAATTTAGCTATCTACATGTAGATAAATCCTAAATAAATTTTTGATTTATCTACATGTAGATAGCTAAATATTATAAATGCGAATGTGACTTTGTCTGTTTGTTACGCTGTCACGCCTTAACTACATGACCGATATTCATGAAATTTTGCATACACGTCGTCATTGCTACAGAGTAAGACATAGGGCACCTTTCATCCAGAAATAAAGTTCTGTTCCCCAGGGATGTAGATTTGACAAAATCTACATTAGCGCAAGCGAAGCCGCGGGCAAAATCCAATAATTAATATTTTATAGTTTAAGTTTATGCGAGAGTAATGTTTGTGAGGTTCTTAATTCAATTGTTACGTTGGCCACTTCAAAGCGTAAGGTTTCTATGAACACAAAACTGTTTGATTCATGTCCCACGTTACAAGGGACCTGACATCACCGACCAAATGTGTATATAATGAACATTTAATTTGGTGAGGTAAAAGTGTATTCTTTTTATATTTTAAGGGAAAACATGGACGTGATGTTAATAATAAATTATTCAAATGATAAAACCTGGTTCGTTCTATACGTTATAGTATTTATGCTTTTCTACGACATAAGGAAACTAGGGTAATAATAATAATAATATTCTACCACGTACACACAACACCATCTAGCCCAAACTAAGCAGAGCTTGTACTATGGGTTCTAGACAATGGATAAACATACATATATACATTTTTTTTTGTAAATACATACATATTATACATAGAAACACCCAGACCAAGACAAACATCCATGTTCATGCACACAAATGTTTGACTTGTGCGGGAATCGAACCCGCGACTTCAGGCGTGGCAGTCGGTTACACTAACCATTACGCCATCTAGGCCGACATAAATTAATCTAATGATACTAGCGATGTATTTGATGTCATAGTTGTCACATAACATCATTTTCTATTTTTAAAACGTTTGTGTGAAATACTGGCTGATTGCGTAAGCGATTTAAAAATAAGGTTTTGAAACCCAAGCTCGGTATAAAAACGAAAAATAATCCTACCTGTACCCTTTTGGATATCAAAGTGATATTTTTATGGCAAATAATTTCCGCGCTGCTGACATAAAAGTAGCATTTTTTCATCTTCATTTATGTTCTATAAAAGTATCATCTGCTCTTAACGTTTTTTCCGCAAAAGAAAATGTTTCTGAATGCAAGTGCTTTTATCATGACGAAGTTTGCGGACATGTTTTTCAGAATACTTAGTTAGAATGTTTCCCCATGGGTTATATTTTTGTTATTTTTTATGTTATGAGTTTGCGTTTTCGCTCTCCCTGTAGAGCAATTAAGCGCATTCCGGCTTGTTAATTTGTGGCAGACATACTTACTTAAAAGGCAAGATTGTAATAATATTGTATGTATTTTGACTACTTTTGGTCTGCTCGATTATTCGTCGCATTAGTATGATATTTACGTGGATTCTTAAATATTACGTGGACTATACATTTCAATAATTAGTGGTATGGTAGTAATGATTTGTATATAAGTAATTTATATCATTACGTCAGTAAAGACAGTCAGGACTAAAAAATGTGAAGACCGCTATAAACATTCTTTATTATTAAAATGATTATTTATTGCACGCTATCAATACGTACCTATGTATAACAAAACTGAAAGGAGCTAAAGTATTCATAAATTTCTATAATGAATAATTATTACACTATAATAAGTATCTACATTATGAAGGTTTAATGATGGTTGATACTGGTTATTACGTTAGTATATCAAATATAAGGTATAAGTATTTAATCCTTTATTTTCTTTGTTTTTATTATATAAACATTTGAATACTTAGATTTTTATCATTGATTATTTATATTATCGGAGTTGCATATCTTTTTAATATGAGTTACATAGCATATGTAGCTGGAAAAGAATTAAACCATCACATCGATATCCCTGGGAAGAGTGGCAGACCACTGCCAAACTATACAGATGTAGGTAAAGTCAGAAGCCTACAGTATTAAAAAGAACTTTAACAATTCCCTTTAGCAGACTAATAAGCAAAGATCATTAAAAAAAACGTAGAAGAAGGCAATCAGCGGTAACACAAATACTTGTTTCCTTCGCAGCCTTCGCAGAGTCTAAAGCAAAAAGATGAGGTATCGCCCTGTTTACTGCTTAATTGACTTCGCGGCTATTTAACTGCCGATGGGTATATTTTTCGTCCATTACAGGCGCGCGGCATTCCAACGTGTCAGTGGGTAATTTGCGGGGCCGTTCAGAGGTCGCCAATAAATCTTCATTACCAGTCGCGGATACCCGTCATGTTCCTGCCTTGTACAGATTTCGAACGCACTCCACGTTTTGACGCCACGTTGTTTTCAATTAAGGTGATTGCTGTAAATTCATATGAGGAAGGTGGAATGCTCGTTTGATTGTATACATATCCTCTATGAGTCATACTTGGCATAAAACGGTCTTTAAAATGAACAAAATCAAACTACATTGACGGTATGATGAGCCACAGCGCGGAGGTGGGCCCGCCTACCAAGATCTCAGTTGTCGGTTCAATTTTTAAAACAATAAACCTACCCTAGTACTTCTTTGTAGGTAACTAATTGAACTTTTATAATGACATAAGTTGTAAATCAGTAGTACAGCAGGTAATGTATCTGAAGCGAATATGTTATCAATTATGATGTAATTTGGCATTAAAATAAAAATTATGCTCATAATTTACTTACATACTCCTATAGTCATGCTTATATATCTCTTCATGCTTATAAATCTTGGGGCCGACACAAAAGATCCCACTGGGTCGAAGTGTCGCCGGTCTGTACTGACTGGCCCCCACACATAAGATAAGATAAGATAAGGTATATATCTCTTAAATAGTAGGCGTAAGTAAGTGTTTTAAACTCATATGTCACCACCTAATTCTTAGATCCCATCTACGTAATTGTACCTAACCGAGCCAGTTAACAAGACACACTGTTAAACTTCGTGCTACTACTGAAATGCAGTGTGTCCGAATCGGGATTTGAACCCTTCCTCACCATTTGAAAGCAAAATAATGCCACGACTCAAAAATAAACCGTTGGCATTTATTTACAAACTATATAAGTAAATAATATGTACATAAAACCTTCAGTAGAAATAATTAATTTGATGATTTTGATTTGATCCATTGGGTAAGTGTACCGCAGAACAAAATTTGTGCGATCATCAAACATAATTTGCGGCTTTCGGTGTACTTTGTACCCCTGATTTCAAAGTTTGTAATGCCTCGCGGCGAAGGGATTATTATGGAATAAGGAAGTTGTTTTTTAATTTGAAACTGAATAGAGTTAAATAGATGCGATACTTTGTTGCTGAAACTGAGTTTTATTATGTATACAAAAGAAGGCTTATACAGTTAGATCTATATCAGGGAAATGTGATATCCTATTAATAATGTAATAGGGAACGCTTTAGATTTTTGGGTATTTGTTACCTTAATCTCTGTTTAAAAAGACAAATTCCTGTGTCGCGGGGTCTTTACAAACATTCAAACAACGGACACAAAGAACACCCAGACATGGACCAACGGTTTGTGGATCACACATAATATTTTTGTCTCGTGTAGGGATCGAACCCACAACACTCAGCGCAGCAGCTGTGGCGAGGCGACCGCTTAAACCATTACGCCATCTGTACAATCGCGCGTAGGTCATCATCTGGATTATAAATGTACATTCTTTGTGTTAATCCAGAACACAATAGGGTATTATAATCTAGAAATTCTCAATAACAGCACGGAGTCTGAAACCGTGCGCAGTAAACAGCAATAGGGTAACGCTATATTCTTGGGACATAAAACGGCTGGTTTGCGTACCCATAGCAATCACGCGGGTGATGTGTTGTGCAAGGCATGCAATGATTCTGAAGACGACATTAAAGACGGGGCAAAATGGTGGTAGTAGACAAAGATAGCCGATGCCACCACCATGTAGGATATGTAGCGAAAGTAAGAGAGAGAAAGATATATTTTCAGAAACAACTGGAGCTGTTCAGACTTCCTGTCCTTCTTATTAGTGACCAGCTTTTGCTTGCGGTTTCGCTCGCGTAAAAGTAGGTTAGGTTATGTTAGTAACACTACTTTTTTATATAGAATATAGCCTATGTTACTCGGTGATATTATAGCTTCCAAAATGTGAAAGAATTTTGAAAATCGGTTGAGTATTTTTGATTTTTAAACCAACAAGCCAAAAAAATCAAATCATCCCACTTTATGATATTAGTATAGATAGTAAGAATAAGATAAAGCTATAAACATCAAACAACATACACGAGTTAATACTAATATCTTGCGCACACACCACAGAGTACATTTTCACATTCATGCCTGCACAGGTAAAGAGCCCAGATCCCTTAATAAAAACGTTAAACAGTTGAGTCGAATATGTCATATTCAATATAGTTGTTACAAGTACTAAACCACCCGTGGTGTTGAAAGGGTCGACCAGGTAGTGAACCCGCACCCTACGGCGTACTAATAACGCCATACTGTGAATAGACACCACCTGCCGAGGCGACCTGGTGATTATAACAAGCCCCTTCATCTTTATGAAGAATCTTTTGTAAGGACATTCACGACGAGTGTTTATTAATAGAACTTAGTTTTTTAAAGAGTGCAGTGCTGTAGATAATATAAAAATTCTATTAATATTTTCTGTATGAAAGTTTATGAGGATGGATGGATGTTTAATACTATTTTACGGAAAAACTACTGAACGGATATTGTCTTATGTTTACGCGAATGTTATACATTGAAATTAAACACTTTATACGGATTTTGTCACGTTGTTTATTTTACTTTAAAACACTTTTATTACATAATTTTGAAAAACTAATACTACTATTATTGGACTTTACTACTATTTAAAGTATTTAATTTAATTAAAACTGTTTATATTTAAGTTAACACTTTGTCCCGACGTTTGGTTTCTTTACAGCAGCTATGTTCACGGGGAGACTGTAAAGCAACCGAAACGTCGAGGCAAAGTGTAAACTTAAATATAAATAGTTTTAATGAAATTTTTAACTTTAGTAAAAACCCGACGCGTCTTATTTCATGCTATGTGATCTTACGAAACCTTATTTTTGAAACGCTACAAGAAAGAGGGCGTTTTCTGAGAAAACTGGGCGCCAGTGATTTTTATTCTTTACGCAAGTCGTTACACCTCGCCTTATATTATTAAACGAAATTGTGCCCACGCCTTTGAATAACATGAAACCTGGATAAAATGTATCAATTCAGAATATGGCTTACCTGTAGGCAAAGTTTCACCACAATCCGTTAAACTTTTTACGCGTGGTTCAAAACCTTTCAAAATTATTATAATTTTGAGATATTGACCCTCTCTTTGATAGGATTGTGTGTATGATTTGACTATTGTGTCTGCAGCGTGACGTTAAAAGTCAAAGAGTTCAGAAAAACGACTAACGTTAACAATAATTTTATTAGAGAATCACTATTTACAGGATAATATGTTTTTGTTACACGATGTATAAATAAAAAGCTATTTGCCGTTTGGACCTAGAGCACCTGTCACTCACACGTAGAGTTTTCGGAGATAAAAGGCACAGCAGGTAGCGGCATTTTCCTGAATTTTCAGCCGAAATTCAGTGTGCCAATATTTGTTAATCTATCCTGTGTGGTTCGCAATCTCCTGCATGGTCTGCCGCAATGGTTACCGTGCAAAATCAGCACCATGCGCCTGACCTAGTTTTATAGGACAAGCTTTTATAATACTTATTCTAACGTTTGCTGATTTTCTATTTAAAATGGATAAGTTACTACCACATAATAACATTTCAGCTTTCAAGAATTGCTGAAGTACGTCGTAGCTTTAAATTAATATTTATGACTGCCTCGGCACTGTTGACGACTGCGTAGCGCAATTGTACTGAATCCGCTTTTTGTGCATGAGACCCTAGTGGGTTCGAGTCCCGGGTCTGGCAAAGAGTTACTTGTCTGAGGTTTTCCGTCAAGTAATTCTGAAACTGCAACGAGCTTTCCCCCCTATTACGTAGGAATTAAATTATAGTAGGAGAAATGTGGGTGCTCTGCCTTCCCTTTGCAGATTGAATCGTGAGACTATGTTTGTACCTAGGTATATATTATATTTGTGCGATATGTTATCATAACTTAATTACCGATCATGTGTTGATGATTGAAACTGTGGGCATCGCTAATAATAAATTAATAAGCCATAAGCAACATGATAATGAAAATATTGGATATAATAATATTTGTGTTAATTAAAAATACTCGTCTCATTTGTAACAAGAACTTATCCTGTGAGTTTAAACTTTTGGGCTATACATAGCGCAAAAGTTGGCGTCGATGCAGAAGAATTATATAAATAAATTCCTATGTCAAAGTTGCTAATACCTTTATATAAATCAAAACCGAATACAATTGGATCTAAACTGATTGCACAAGTGAACATAGAGAAAGAATAATGTATAATACCTGACCTCGATCTATTGAAGCATATTTGTTAATCTATGACCATAAATATAAGTTGAGTATAAGCTTGATGCGCCATAACAGACGTCCATGTTTGAGCGATTTCCCTCAGACATGCAATACTTGGACTTGGCTTGGATATTTCGGTGCAAGCTCGCCTATTCGTGTCAGAAATTGTATATGAGTTTGAATATTTAGGAAATAATTTGTGAATATATTTTACATAATAATATACGGTACAAAGAATATAAAATATATTTATGGTGTTATAGAAATTGGGCTTATCGGTATTATGTACATGAGTAAAACTCTACATGCCTATTATACATACTTAATAGATATTTATTTATAAAAACAACTTTCGGAACATTTTCAATTGTTATACCTACTTTGTTTTGAAAATATTATGTTCTAAACGCAAAAGAAGAAGAACGTGTTTTAATGCCTTATCATTGAATTTCTCTTATTCAATTCGTAATGTTGTATTAGTCGAATGAGACAACACACAATGGTCTACCCGTTGGAATTTTATGATATGATCATAATCATAATCATAATGATTATTTGTCAAACATAGGTATTTACATATAAAGATCTTGGATACAAAATATTTTGTGCGCTATGCTTTGCCAATATTGACATACAAATTAGTAACATAAAAAAATATTAAATTGTCATAACCAAAATTTCAAGAGAAAATCATAATAAAAAAAAATTAAAATAATAGATAATAATTTAACAGTAGGTAATACTCAAAATGTCAATTTAACTTATAATATCAATGCAGTCAAACAAATTTATCATTTAAGAACTCGTCTAGTTTATAATAAAACTTTTCTATTAACAGGTCAAATAAGAGTTTTCTGAACTTTTCTAGTGGCATACATTTTATTTTATTAGGTATTCTATTATATACTTGTGGAGCAGTACCAAACAGACTTTCTTTTAATAATGCTGTTTTACAAGTCACATGACACAAAGTATTGATGTATTGAGAACGTATTGGGTTTCTCTTTATTGTGGCTACTTTTTGGAATAGACGTGGATTGTTTTTAAGAAATAGTGCAGTTTCAAAAATGTACAATTTACGAGTTTGCATGTAAGTACAATACACTCAGGGTCAATTATCGTAAAAAAATTGTTTAAAATACAGATCCAGTCTACTAATTGTTAATGTGAGCTGAAATGCATGTTATATTTATGACACTGAAACTAGATTGGCACTCTATTTTGAATAGTTTTATTACAAAAATTGGCTTTCAGGAATCAGTTTCTCACCAATGAGAACAATGCAAACTTGTGTACAGGTAAGAAGTAGTCAAACATATAGAACTTAAATATAGAACACACGCACATGCTACTGCATTTTAATTGACTTCAGAAAAAACCAGGTTGTATGTGTTTAACTACTTTATAGTAGTCGATAAGCCGAATTAAAAAATAAATATCGAAAATCGATTTTAGAAAATATAAATTATAAGTTATATAGATATGCAGTATAATTAGAATGAGATTTACAAACACGCAGTACCATCTGGCACAGGTAAAAAGTAGGTTGGCCGAGGTAAAAGTATACAATGTTACGCTCCGCTCTTTCTTCAATTACGTAAAAATGTCACGTCGTTTTGCTGGTTCTTTTTGACAAAAGGACAACCAGATACTTTCGTATTTACCTATTTAGAATAATAATGAAGCGCAAGTTCGTAAAATATCCGTAGGAAACATGATTCAAAACTTGCTTTCTTGTGCAGATAATTACAACAATATCATGTTTTAGTAGTTTATGAAAGTTATCTAATACCGTGCGCTAATTTTGTGACTGACTCATAGTTTACCTACCAAAACGCCGAATCTCCAACTAAAGCTTATGAAGTAATTGAATAATCTGTATAATACGTGAAAAGAAAACTTGTACGCTTTTTAAGCACCGCGCACAGAGGATAGTTGGCATAGCTGACGTTTATGGAGAAGCAGTGCAGAATATACAACGAAAAAGTATTAACTTTTTAATCGATAGAATTACCCTCGAAAGTCGACTACAGAGCGACTACTAGTCTCTTATCTTAATACGTTTATGAAAAATAGTATCATTGTTACAACTTAAAATTTCTAATGATTCCGCGCAAATCAGTCAAATAAACAGATATCTAATTATTCTTTTCTCATAGCTTACAGCAAACCTATTTCTAATATTAATTACATCCATTTAAAAAGCAAAAAGGAGAGATTTAAAAGCAGAAACTGGCACAGCAATGAACGCGATGTATATCAAGACGGGTCTAATCGTGATGGGAACTCATTAAAAACTGTCAGTTGGTTGAAGACTCAAAGACGTAGGTAGTCAAAGCCGAAGCACGCAGCTATAAAGATATTCGAATTAGGACACACAGCGATCTAGGGTTGGCTTTCTGAGTGTATAGGGGAAAAGGGAATAGATGACTTCAGAGACATTGCTATTCATGTAGTTTTTATGGAAAACTAGATTTTGCCCGTGGCTACGTTCGCTTATATATTTATTACAGATTTTATCAATAAATTTCTATCCCGCGGGAACTGTAATTTTTCTGGATAAAAGGTCATATGTCCTTTTATCTACACCTGACAACGTTGTATGCAAAATTTCATGATGATTGGTCAAGCAATAAAGGCGTAACAGACAAACATACTTTCTGTTTTATTTGATGGGTAATAAACATAGAAAAATAAAAACATCAACATAAATGCTTCACTATTATAACAACAACAAAAATGGCGTATGATATTATTATAATGTTTTGCTTATCTATGTAAGTGCTTTAGGATTGTAAACTTCGTTATTTTATTGTCATAAACTTATAATTGAGTGCTTTGTTAAATTTATTTTATAGACTCTAAATCTCTAGAGTGCTTTTAATTAACTAGGGCACTTTAGGTATTATTATTATTCGTTTAATTTAAATATGGATGGGTACAGTGGATTTACATCCATCTATCAAACTTTTAAAAATCCATATTAAGTGAGAATTTTAAGCCAATACAGAAACATGTTCAGCCAATATCAAACTTTAAAATAGGAACAAAAAATATAACACCAAAAAGCTCTCAGACTATTTCAACTAATTTATATTACGCGAAATTAATGCGAAAGATTGTTAATTTATTAAGCGATGAGCATGAATCAGATTTTAAGTAATATATTATACATCTCAAGAAACAGAAATAACTACATCTATAAAATTACTAATTTAATGTATAAATATGTATACACACTCTCACGCACTTACACACAGATACCCCCCCCACACACATACAAATTTTGATATTTTAGTTTTGGCTTTTACCTTTTTAATTTATAAGTTTTTAGCATGGTCCATTAATACAATATTGACATTATTGTACACTATGTTATGGGGAATAAACTGACTCCTGTAATTCAGTATTTAACTAGCTCAGGGGTCAGGGCTTCAAATAATTGTAAAACAAACCTATGTCAATAAAGATATACTAATAAATGAACACGGTAGGTTTTCGGTTATGCATTGAAATCTTACGAACTTCCTAACAGCTTTCACTTTGAAATACTGTACTCAATCATCGACCAGATTAGCACTAAGATCGGCTTGAACACCACTAATTCAATATATAGAGTCTCATCCCTATATCCTCCAAAGGGTTCAAAGGTGATTCTCATCCACATTATATCAGCTATGGTTTTTGGTTTAGGTTGGGTTCAGGTAATAGGGGATGAGTCTATTGCCAATGCCCTTTATCAGGCTCTGTTCCCGACTTCGTGCTGCTACTAAGACTTTCTTGTTAGAAAAATACAATGACACTGTCCTACTCGGAAATCTAACCCGTGAGCTCATGCACAGCAGTCGCTTTCAGTACGGTTGCACCACTGAGGCAGACAACTAATTATGTAATACTCATATTTAGTGAGGTGATATCTCACGCCCTCTTTATTCAATTATCAAGCAGGAAAAGCCGCGGTAAGATAGCTTTTATTTTATATAATTATTAAAACTTAGAATTTGCAGGTTCACGAAACGACGTTCATTTTTAATTCCACATGTTTTCTTTGCGGTTTGGCAACGTGTAGTGTAGCAATGTCATTGTTCTTTTCACAAAGGGATAACACGTAGAGGATTAAAAATTAATATTAGTTTAAAATAAAACCGGCCAAGTGCGAGTCAGATTCGCGCACGAAGGGTTCCGTACCATTATCTATAAAAACGGCAAAAAAATCACGTTTGTTTTATGGGAGCCCCCTTAAATATTTATTTTATTCTGTTTTTTAGTATTTATTGTTATAGTGGCAACAGAAATACATCATCTGTGAAAATTTCAACTGTCTATCTATCACGGTTCATGAGATACAGCCTGGTGACAGACAGACGGACGGACAGCGGAGTCTTAGTAATAGGGTCCCGTTTTACCCTTTGGATACGGAACCCTAAAAAGGAATTCAAACGACTATTACAGTTGCGGAATTAAGCTATAGTAATAAAAGGAATAGTTTTTTTTTTTTTAAAACAAAGTTCCCCGCCGAATCTGTCTCTGTTCGCGATAAACTCAAAAACTTCTGGACGGATTTTCCTGCGGTTTTCACCAATAGACAGAGTGATTTATGAGTAAGGTTTAGTTGTATCATTTGTATTACCCGTGCGAAGCCGGCCCGGGTCGCTAGTACTATATACTTTAGATAGCATCATCAAGTTTATATATAAATAGTAGTTCACGTTTGATTAGCAACGTTTGGTTTCAAGACCCTTTATTTTAAATAATGGCTGATGCCGTGCAGCTCTACACATGTGTTTGTTTAATAGAAAATACAATTAATACTGTATTTCAAGTAGGAATCATTATGAAGATAACTTGGGAGCTGAGTAAGTTTTGTCATTTTTTAAAGACAAACCACGCTATAGGAACATTGTACGTAGGGAACTTTCATATCATTGCAACAACGACTACAAAGAACGTCTAGACTCAGTACAACTATTGAATCAAAAAGCAAAACGTATACAAAGAACATCTAGACTTGAAACAACTATTTGTGGATCACATAAACTTTTATCCTATCTGTAGAATCACAACAACAGTCGAACTGGCAGTGGCGAGCCAACACCAAACCAATGCGTCATCAAAATGAGACCAAAGTTGTGAACTAAACAGCTAGCATATAATGCTTGTTGCGTCATTATCACATCGTCGATCGAAATAAAGTACATTTACACGATGCACCCTTAATAATAGTCACGAAATGAGTAGTATTTTAATGCTAGCTGATAGGCCGTGACAACAGTTGATTTGATAGTAGTGTGCCGGTGACGCGGCGGCTTCGGGCGGGGGGTGCTATCACGCGATCACTAGCGCATTTCTGTTAATAGTCCCCGATCTTTCTGCTTAAGCTGTGGTACAAACACAAGCGCTGTACCGCATATCTTACTATTCTTTGTACAAGACAACTCTTGTTCTAGGAATAATTCCTGTGTTGCGGCGGACTTTACACACATTCAAACAACGGGCAGAATTAGCACCTGATTCGGAACCTTAAGCACCACAGATTACCAACCCAAAAGATAAACCGTACTAATTAATGATGCCTAGAAAACCTATGTCTTCAATTAAAGAGAGATTAATAAGAAAGTCAATTTTAAAACAGCAAATATTAACTTAAAATCTGTAGTGCAAAAGGATGTGTTAAATTTTAATTAAGAATGATTGTGTTATGGAATTTTAAAACAACTACCGCACTAGGAAACTCTTGTGTTGCGAGAGACTACAAATATTAGTGGAGCCCACAAAATTTGATCCGAGTCGGGATCGAACCCACAACACTTAATACACAAACGTGCAAGTCCATCACTTAAACCAATACGCGATCCGTACAGTCACAGCACATTGTATTTTAATAGATATTCCCTTAACTTTGTCAGCTTAACCATATCGTGACTTAATGACAAAAACATTGTGTATAGACTCCGGCGTCCGGGCGTCCGTACGCCGATGGATGAATAAATGTGCATTTGCAATAAGGACATAATGTAGGCTGATTTACCTATGTAATTAGTAACTATAATAAATTATGTGTGATACAAGTTGTTGATGTAAAATTAAATATTTGTCACAATTCAAAAACAACCGAACAAATGTATTCAGGGCCTAGTTAAACTATTCAATTTCAATTTAATTTTTCGTTCGTACCTACAATTAATCAAGCTTTAGATAATAAATTTAATACACGCTTACATTCACGATTGTTTGTATATCCGCTGAGGCTGAGGTAGACAAAATATAGTAATTGTTTTTGCTTTTATTTATTGTGTAGCTTATATACAGTCGCGTGAGCTAAAGTAAAATAATTAATATATATGTATAAATTTTAAGATACCTGAATAAACGTTAAAATTAATATGTATAAAATAATAAAGTTCCAATTATGTGCGCTCTTCCATATTGTACACTGTCCTGATTTAATAAACGTACTTTATACTTATTTTATATAAAAACGAAGTGTACGCCTTTCACATTTTATTCACGTAAGATTTTATATTTGCTTGAAAGACAAGAAATATACTAGAAGAAAGATAATCTGAGTAAAGAAACACAAGTTCTAACAAAACATTCTTACCCATTAGGTAAAAAAATAAAATAAAGGAAACACTTTTTTTAATAGAGTAGAATGCATCAATGGAAAATCTTTAGTCATAACAGCTTATAGTAATAGGTCGCTTAATTAAATCAACGATAGCTTGAAAATAAATAGCTTGCTTAAATAATAAGAAATAACGTTTTTAAATTAAATACCACTGGCCTTGATAGAATAACCTATTGATATAATTGCACTGGCACAACCATTTGTATCTAGAAGATTATTTAGAGTGCTGATATTGCATAACCGGCATACTTATATAATTTGGAAAATGTCTTGTAAGTATACAAAACGTTAAATATTTCCAAAATTGCGTATTTATCAAAATTGCGTATTTATTTTTAATATACTTAATTTAATATTAGACAACGGTTCTTAATCGCATTCATAATATTTAAAGGGAATAAATATCTATTTATTTTTCGACTTGCATCGATGGCGGCCACAGGTGGTCTAAGCTCAGCGGCGCGGCGCCTTCATGAAGTGTGCTTTACTATCCTTACATGATATTTTTTTTATATCTGCATACTCGGTGGTATGACACACGACAGTAACGACGATTACACACTGACAAACCGAGATACTGTAGCTACGTCTATATTTGCTGATCATGGATTCCCAGATGTAGTCAAGCCGTAATAGTTTTAACATATTGAGTCACAGCGGCACACCGGTGGCCAGACTTAATATATGTTAATAATGTCTGGTATTCTTTTTATTTCCTGGTACGCTTTTTAAAGCCTATTGCCAAGTATTTTACACGTGCAGCTTGTGGACCAACTATACTCAGCGGGCTATCAGCGCTCTACGGGTCCAATATAATAACGGGTTCAGGATGTTGATGGGGCTGCCCCGTATTTGCAGTGCATCAGGTATGTTTGCACAAGCACACGTCGATGGCTTCCACGCCATCGTCAGACAGAAATCTGCCTCTTTGCTCTGCAGAGTGCGGGGTAGCTTCAACTCCATCCTGAAGACCATAGCGGGGAGGTATGATTCTCCTTTGTTAGGTGATGTTGTTCAAAGGTGTATTTTGAACAACAGCCTGGTTTCCAAATAGATAATAAGTTTACTAACATAGGTATAAGTTATCTTTTGTTTACTAACCCATATGGATGTTGCTTATCCGAAATAAATAATTTATTATATTATTATATTCTAAGACTTGACAGATTCATAGGAAAACAAATAATATCAAAAACGAAAGTTTATAACTTGTACCGTCTGTCAATAGCAGAGGGTCAGTGTAACAGCGGGGGTGCGATGACAACCCCAAATAGAAAGGGCTCTCAGAGAAAACTTTGCCGTCCCTTCCTTTATATGAGCTTCATAGAATTCCGCTTAGCTGCGTCCCGACACCATATACAATACATTGCTTTTCTCTCATTCGCCGCTATTTTTGCCTCAGTACCATACATTTACTCCACTTAGTTTCGCTCGCCGTATTTTGCCTCAATAATTTTATTTTCTCTTGTACTTCAATACGGGCCATTACACATTTGAAAGATCTTAGTTATAAGAGTATACACCAAGTTTCTTTGTAATGTATGTGTTAAATTGGTATACATAAGACAAAAACAATAGTATATCTCACAAATGTTATAAATAGAAAAGCTAGGATGTTGGTTATTCAATGTATTTTGATGAAATTTGGTATGGAGATAGTCTAAATTACGGGGATGGAAAAGGTATTTTTTATATTCTACATTCTCGTATCAAACGGGCATACCCACCTGCTAGTAAGCGGTGGACGAAGCCTATAAATGCTTGCATTATCACTCGCGCGATGTCTATCTTGAGATAATGATATTTAGAGTTAAATTAATGAAAGAGGTAGGTACGTAAACCGCTTGAATACTTACCGGGTAAAACGCGGTAAAAAATTGTCTGCTCTTACACCGGTTTTATTTAAGAAATGGTACTTCCCCGAGCGCTCATTCGTCGAATTAAGAACGTGGCTCTATCATTCTAGGTTTTATACATAAGAATTACTTATCATGCTACAACGTTTGCATGTACTAAAATACATTTTTAGGTCAATACATCTATGGACAGTAATCATATATCTTACTAGATTTTGTAACGTATACCTACTAGAGGTGATTATCTTTTCGAGTGACGCGTGAAGGCTATGTATCGTTCAACGTTGGTCTAAGCAAAACGCCGTAATATTTAACTAGCAAGTGGGAAGATTTGGTATGCATAGTAGGCTATCTACATATCTGTAAGGTACATATATACCTCGCTTAAAGCATCATGTATCGCGTTAAAGACGCTTGAGGCAAGAGCGCCTTATATCAATAAATAAACAATGAGTTGACAATATTAGGTACATGTGTGTACGCAGGCTGGACAAAGATAATCGTATCCCTATTTTGATTTGGTAACGAGACATTATGGATGTACTAGTTTTTGTTTGCGACTTCGTCTATGTTAATTCCGATGGAACGCAATCCAGGATAAAAGTATAGTCCATATGCCAAGTTTCATTTAAATTTGTTTAAAGGTTAACGCGTGATTGAGTAATTAATATCCAAAAATCACTTCACTTTGCAGGTTAATAATATTGGCAGGATCATTGGAATAATTGTTGGATTGTTGGAAACGTATATAGATTTTTTAGTGTATGTGTATTTTATAGTGTGTTAATATTCCATCGAAAAGGATGAGCGCAATATGATGAGGTTTCATATACCTAAAAGATATTAAATTACTCTACAAAAAACCTTAAGTACATCGATAAAGTTACTTACAATCTAAAAATATAATTAAGACGCCAGAATATGGTTTAGCAGCACTATCTAAGCCCTTTCAGTGTTCACAGATGCAGGCTATGTATATATGTAGATGTAGATATAAGTGCTCAAGATACGCACATTGGCCTACATAGCTTTAATTAGCGAAAAGTGCAACAAAACAGGAAAGAGTGACGTTATATTGTATCGAATACTAAGGTCTATGCATCGTTGGATGAGCACAATAAGATATTCTTAGTTCTAATTTCAAAGCATTCGTCTACTACCACCATTAGTTGGATAAACTATCGTTGGGTTTTTCTGTCAAGACATTTCAGTAGCAGCACAGACTCAAGGCAGTGCCTAGGAGACGTCGCCTAAATCCTCGCTAGCGAAATGTGGGTGTAAATCACCTCTTACAGACCTTCAGGTATATATATAGGTCAAACTATACGATATTGCGTAATTACGTAAATACATACATATATATAATACATATCATAACGAAATATAGATACAGATAACGTGAATTGATAATGTCTAAGCTGTCACAATATTAATTAATCAAATAATGTAGACATACAATTTGTCAAAGGATAAGTATGTTATCTGTTGGTCGTACACGAGAGCCGCAATGGACAAAGGATCAACCGATTATATCGTTATCGAGTCCGATGTGACGACGGACGAACCAATTATTTACTCAACTGACTTCTCAAGCATCACCGCATACTGACTCGTGAAATACTTTCGAATTCATCCTTTATTAAAGCTCATATTTATTGAAGCAGGCAATCATAGCTGTAGAAAATTCTAATATTATTATAAATGCGAATGTGAGCTTGTTTGTTTATTTGTTTGTTACGCGTTCACGCCTTAACTACTCGATCGATTATCATGAAATTTCGTATACACGTTCTCAGGGGCACATAAAAGGATATAGGGTACTTTTCATCCAAAAGAATACTGTTGCCGAGCTAGCGAAGTCGCAGGCAAAACCTAGTAATAAAATTACGTATCTTCTATATAATAATATAACTAGATAGATAAGAGGCAATATTTGTTTGTTATAGATTAATTTTAAAACTACTGTATGGATTTTAATAATGCTTTCATAATTAGAAAGCTATTTTATCCAGAAATTACATAGGCTATATAATAATATCAGGCTACGAGCGGGAGTAAAACAAGAGATCATAAAGTTGGATGAAACAGCGAGGTGCAACTTATTTAGAAAATAGCGTGGCTTTATGGGTAAAAGAAATGTATTTTCATATGTTTTAATTGCCTACAACAAGTGAATACTATAGTACTTAGAAACATAAATAAAAATCATCTCAATAGGATACAGTGACTTCAGGCTGCCCCTAAAAACTTAATCAATGTTTTTCACTGTTCAAAAATTGAACCCGAGTCCTCATGATCACTAATAGCTTTAGTTACTCTAGACCTACGTATTCGTCTCAGCATCAATGATGCGCATGTTTCAACAACAAAATTTTATAAAAGTAAAGATAAAATAATTGACTTACTAAAATATGAATATCAAATTAATGTAATGTATTGATGAATTATATAATTTAATAAGAGCGAGGCTTTAATTAAAATTATGATAATATATGTATGTATAATGTTAATGAAAGTATAGCAATTTAATTTTAGTTCTTTTTATAGAGCCTTATAGGAAGTAAACATTTAATTAATTTTTGCCACCTTTTGACTAACTAGAAAACCCATCAAGCGTACAAATATTATAAAAGTGATAAAGCGTTTGTTTGGCGTTAAAACGAGCGAGAAACGATAATGCCTAAATTATTATAAAGATAGAAAAAGAACGGTTGAGTCCCAATATGCCGCTTACCTCTAGAATATATACCAGAAACATTAAACAAAAATAAATTAAGTTGATGGACGGGGCCAAGAGTCTGCTAGTCATGAAATAAATAATACAAGATTATGTTGTTGTATTGTATACATTGGTTGAAAATCTATTCGGTTACTTTTTCTTTCCAATGCACGTTGTTCTAATGTACAGTGATGAATGTAGCAGTCGTCGTGCAGTTCGCGGCAGTCGGCTCAGTGTGGGCGGCGCGGCGGCGTGAGGAGCGGGGGGCGCTGACGTCACACGCGCCTGCGCACTACGGAACTCCTTGTTGCACAGAGTACTGACGATTACAGACAATTCATTTTCTCGAATTATTTTTAAGCTGGCTAAGTAAATATTCAGATGTTTTGGGCTAAATTGCGCATACAAAATATGAATATAATATTTGCATTATGGCATAATGATAAATTAGAGATAAGCCAAGTTTTGCAAGAGTTTAAGTGTATAAATATTCATGTACAAACTTTTATTTTACGACTGTATATTTAATTTTGTAATTTGTTCAGAATTACCGATACCTCTGTAGTTTTTTTAACACCGTAACCATTTTTAGGGGGACGGTACGATTCAGTCGGGTTGTCTGCTGAAGGACCACCTCAACCGGCACAAGAACTATTTAAGCCCAGTAAGTAAAAACTCACGGATTAAAGACAAATATAGGTTTGATAGGTTCAAGTGACTGAAGACGAGCTCGAAGACAGAGTGAAGTGGAGGCAAAACATTAGGAAAGCTAACCTCACCTCCATGTGGGACTTAAGCTAGGAGGAGAAAGAAGGACAGGTTCACATACCTATTTCTTCCATTTTATTTTAAATGCCTTCGACGAAGAATCATCCGGGTGTATGATGTTACAAGAGAGCGGATCGAACACATGTTTGACGACACAATCGTATAATAATGTTTTTTAATTTCCCAAATTGTGTATGATATGGTCAGAGAACGTTCGCCCAGATGTGTCAACTATTCTATTAAACGTTTTGTAAGTTATATAAATATAGTAATATAAATGCAAAACCTATATAAGTATTACTAAATTTATAGCTACTTATATCAGAATAATTTATATCACACTAAAATATTTAATTACCAAGGCTTGTGTTATTAGGTGTAACATGTGGTTGTAAAATTAATCTTACCTTACGACCGCACAGTTGCCGCGCGGCAAAGGAAATTCATTCTCTGTGTTGTAAGTACACTGTGTACGGCAATCCGTGTCCGCGTTCGAGCAGGACGGCCAGTCGAGTCGCTCGCGTGTGCTGCTACGTCCGTCTGCTACGCACCGTGTAGCACGTAGCAGTTCGTCAACTGTAGACCGCTACGAAAGTATTTCCCAGTGACTGTGTGAGGATATTAAATTACGGCGGCAATTATTTAGATTGATTATTAATTTAGGCGGTTTGTGCGTGGACTAGTGGTGTGCTACGTCTTACTAGAATACTCGTGGAGAATTATACCGCGGCGAGCAAAAGGTGGGTGAATATTGAATAACGAGATATGAATAGGTATTGAGAGCTCGGATGCGAGTGGTTTGCTCTAATGTCAAGGACACAGATATTGATCAAGTAGCAGATGCGAAGACTGTAAACGGTACCCGTTTTGTTTACTCTTACTGTTTGTGTTGTACCTACGTTATTTACCAGCCGTCAGGTTCGCCGCACATTTGTCATTCGAATAACTTACTTTCGTTTTTGATTCTGTTTATACTAAATCGTATTTGTAATGAGCATCGATGGCAAATATACGAGATGGTGGTTGAAATGCCGTTAAAAGTTATACGCAACAAAGGGATGGAAGGTCGTGGAATATTTTATAAGGGCAGGTGCCACCTTGCGTTGCAAGTTTGATGAATTAGAAATGTGCCGATTGTTATAAAATGTTTCTAGTAAGCATGTTTGTAAACTTTATGTATCAAAGGTATTATAATTTCCTTTGAGCAAATAATTTTGTAGAAGTACCGTCAATGTCAAACAACCTGAAATATATTTGGAGTGAAAACTAAACTCGATTGATACAAAGAAACGACGTAACAGTTAAAAAAAATACATTCAATAAATAGGTTTATGCGGCATTAAATAAAATATAATAAATTAATTAATCAAATATTAATTGGTCTCGTCACTAATTTATTATTACTGCGCCTCATCCGTGGCTCGTAGTGAGATGCTATATATGTAGCTTATGTTACTTCTACATAAAGTAGCTTCTTTAATACAAGATTTTTTAAATAGGTCCAGTAGTTTTGAGTTTATTCGTTACAAACAAAAATACAAATCTTTCCTCTTTGTAATATTGGTATACATTAGGAGTTCTTCCAATAATGCAATATTTAAATGCTGTAAAAAACGTCCCGTGTCGAATATATTATTATTCTTATAAACCCCTTTGAGGAGGGTAAATGTTTGTTCTAGAAAAAACGTCAACAGCACATTGCTGGGGTCGGAACTCACTTGCTTGCTAACTTGATACTTTTAACTATCGCACAGTATTATCGTTTTTCCTCATTATTCCTTATATAATTACCTCAATACATATTTATTCTTTAAAACTATCTTACTATTTGGAGGGTATTTTTACTAGTATGTAAATAATAAATTATGTTGTAAACGTTCATAAATAATGATCTATTCATTGTGTACTCAGAGGGAGTGTTGCGCCATTACAAGAAAAATACCCTTTTCTTTATTGACCTTTTACAATATAGGTAATTTCATATTCCTGAGGTGTACGTGTCTTTTAAAAAATGACTTTTAATATAACAGTATGCGCTCTCATACAAATACTATTATAAAATATTCTAGCACTGCAAGTGGCCCACGGTCCGATTTCCGGGTCAGGAAAAGAATTAGTAGATTTCCAGTAAAAATAATTGTACGCGAGTTTAGAACTGTGCCCGGGAGACGGCAATGGACTCACCTCTATTATGGAAAACCATGGTTGATGAAAAGTGGGTGTATGACACCTCTATTTGCCCCATCGGTGATATCCGCGTATACAGGCGTAAGAATATATATGTATTGTAAGCACTGTAACCTTTGTCGATTATGATCATTTAATTTGCCACCAATTTTGTTGTATCCCAAATGATTCGTCAGAAACAAAGGAACGCGATAATTTGACAGCACTGTTCTTTTCTTACCGTCTTTGCGAGAAAGATATTGAATTATTTATGTACGAAGACTTCAGATTCGAAATTCAAATGTTTTATTGTTACAAAACAATATCATAGAACATGATTCTCTATGTACCTACTATATAACATTGATATATACATATGTTAATTGACAAAGTGATAAATAATATATATTTAGATAGTTGCCAAATTGGCCAAATAAGGGGATACAGCATCAATCCATCTTAAATGTGAAGCAAGCTCTAATAGTTTACACATATTACATTATAATTCAACCGCTACAGCTATTTCGACGAATTTTGATATGAATGTAGGTATCTTGTGCACTAGTTGTACTTTATTATACTACAAATGAAATCGCGGTTAAGTATGTAAGCGATTATAGATTACTAGATTTTGCCCGCGGCTTTCATGCGTAAATGTAGGTTAGGTTAAATAAGTAACAGTACTTTTTTTCCTGTGTCTTTTGCTGTGCACCTGACAACGTGTATGTGAAATTTCATGATGATCGGTCGAGTAGTTAAGGCGTGAAAGCTTAACAAAGACACAAATATGTAGAAGTAAAAATGTACTTGTGACTTAGATTTCAAGATATATACCAAATATAACCAATAAAGTATCAGCAGATCTGCCGGGAAATCATAATTAACACTGTTATTGTTGCATCATTAATATTCGGTTGATATTATATGTAATGAATTTAAAATCTGTTAGAATTAAGCATCAAATTTCTTTCACCACAGTATTACTATAGAGGAACTAAATGATACAATTAGTTAAGCGATTACAAGATAATGGCGCTAGTATCTCAGAATATTGAATAATTAAGGTAATAGATATCTTAGCTGAGAATATGACGTGGTAAAGGAAGCGTCTCGGGAAGCCCGCGGCGATCTATCAGTTATCAGCGCCGAGCCCAGCTCAAACTCAAGCCGCATTTGCATACTGAGACTTTATAGATGGTATACAACATGCTATTGTGTTCTCCAGTTTCCTTATGAAAGTAGAACGAGCGAGTATGAGTTTGTGTGTGTGTTAAGTGTTGAAATACTTGCTTGTGATATTGAAATATCGTATGATGTTCGACTATCCGTTTTATGGTTAGTATGTTAGTTTATATACTTAATAGAATATGCCCACGATGCCGTTCACGTGGAGTTTCGTTCTTAATTATTTTTGTTCTATTCTCGTGACAAAAAGAATATCTGCAATTAGATATTATTATTTGTTTTTTAAATTATGTACTTAAATGTCAACATTGAAGCCTCACGTCCAATATATACCATAATGCAAATAACAAGGCAACTGTATAATTTTCTTTATGACCTGCCCTGGAACTTGGATAATTCCGACCTTATACTTTATATCATAAAGCTTTCTAGAACTTAGAGTTTGCGCTACGAATTGATGAGTCAGTCATTAAGAAAGTTTTCTTTATCTATATTCCATACTAGCAAATATATACTAGCAAATGTTTCGGACAGCATCAGTACTGAAGTTTGACGTGTGTGTATCATAATGCTACATTAGGTACTTCTGATTATTCAACAATTAAAGCATTTTAATGCTAACAATGTCTTCAACCATTTGCGTTAATAAATTACTTAGTTTGATTTGTTTTTCGGCGCAGAAAGAATACACAAGCAGATTAGCTCTTGCATTTATAATAAGTTGGATTACAACACAGAAGAAATGCTTTCGAGAGCAAAGCTCCGCTTCTTCGCATTGAGTTTGAAACTGGCGTGGGAAGCTGTTAACATCTAAATCAGACTGATGCTATAAATAAAAGATAAATGCCATGCCTCCCTCGTGATAGTTTCTCTTAGATAACAGGCTTTGTAAATAGTACTTACTGATTCACTGTCAAAAGATATGGCTTTTTATGATATTGCCAGATCTCGTTGAATGGCGTCTATATTTCTATTGTTACATTTTTGTTGGCAAAATGGAGAAGAGTTTTCTTATATTATTTGACCAAACATAACACAACAAAGTAGTTAGGCCTATATCCCATGGGCCTACTGTCTTTTACCAGGTACAGTTTCAAACCCTGTGCAGCTACCAATGATGTTCTAACGGCAAAACTTTATAAAACTATGCCCACCCGGGAATGACCCCGAAGCCTCACGGCGGACACGAGCAAATATGTATGTCCCTGGACAAATCAGGTAGCCATCACCAATAAGATCAATCAATCTTAACTAAGAAGATGTCGGTAAAACAGGTCCCGTAATGCAAGTGGTTTTTAAATTCCGCTTTACTTGTCTACTTTTCCTCGAACCACCTCGTGATTAATTAATGTTACGATACGGGTGTGCTGAGGTAGTCGTTTATATCGCAAAGGGACGACGCTATGTTCATTAAGATTATATTTTGCTGTCTTGTTTGATAAGAAGGGACGAGAATTGTTTTTGAAATATTTCACTATTCAGAAAACATAGGAAAAAGAAGATTTGAACCATATTTTTTACTTATCTATTCGGTTAGACGAGTTAGAAATATGTTTCAAATATTGTCTAGTGAGTAATAGAATAGTAATAATAATACGAAGACTAGGCCCATATAATCTATATCACCATTATAGTCTTATACTAAGCATGAACCTCTTACAGAGAGTCGGAATACGAACAGCGAATTCACCGGTTCCACGCACCGCCAACAATGTTATTTAGAGACCTACAGTATATCTAACACTCTTTATCTTATTGTTTTACAGATAAAACAAGCGATACTTTTATAAGCGACTTAGCATATATGTATAAGTTAATATTTCTGGATTTAGTCTAGGCATTCCAACGGTGACAAGAAGAAATTTAAATACAATCAAAAAACGAACAGATGTTTATAATTTTATTTATTGCTCTAGCAATATAAATCAAAAAAATATTAACTCAATATGAAGTGGCCAGTTTATTTTATTAACAGAAACTAAAAATATGATGTTGTCATAAATCATTTTCAATGTTGGTTTGCGCGGTCATACAGGATTCATTAAATGTCGTGAGCACACGATACAGTACACATGTTTTTCTCACTTTGCTACACTCAAAGCAATATTTTTGCTACAAATAACGAGTGTAATGCGATTTCATGTTTCTTTAGAGAACATTTCAGTACTTATGTTTCAAAGGTTTTATACATTGCGATTTTAATAGCTATTTTCTTGTAGTCTGTCAGTGGTAGACAATATTCGTAATGATAAGATAAAAGGGTACTCGCTTTGACGGTGAAGGAAAACAACGTGACGAAATCTGCATTTCTGCAAGAATGTCTGAGAGTTTTACATGTTCTCGAAGACGTGTGAAGTCTGCCAAACCACACAGGGCCAGCAAGGTCAACTATGACCTAACCCTTCTCATACTGTGAAATGATCCGTGCCCAGCAATGGGAAAGTTTATAAATAGCACTGATATTAGGTATATAATATTTCACAGAAGCTCTGATAGCCAATAAGTTCAAAGAGAGACGCTTACATCTAAAGACACTCAGTCAGATGATCACTATAGCTAACATTGCCCTAATCATTTCAACTTCAATACGTACGTGCAGACGACCACGTTCGGGTTGCAAGCCAACTTTTGGGCAGAACAATGTCTGCCGGGTCTGCTAGTTTCACGTGAGACGAAAAGTAAAACGACGGAAAGAAAGAGAATTTAGTCTTCTGTCATTCTACCTTGGAGAAGCCGGCTTACATAAATATGTTGTACAAACTCGTGTTAAATGTACAAGGAAAGCCCACTCTCGGTAAGGCTACCAACGTGAGCAGGAAGTTAAAACTTTGTACAGGTACAAATATTTTGATTAAAATTGCAAAAAATACAGAGTACATGAAGCTAATCAAAGCAAAATTATGGTTTGATAAAAGTTATGTAACAAATTTCGAAACTTTTTGTTTGGTCCTTGTTTCGCAAAACGGAAATTTGTATAAATTTCCGTAGCGTCGGTCGTAAGGAGGTTACGTCACAAACTTATCACGTCTTTTGTGTAATTAGCAGTATTAAAACTATATATATGGATTATTACAAACAAACATAGCCTGACGCCTAAGCGTAGGTGGAAATGTATTATACTATTTATTTTATATTTATTAACCTACTAGCTTTTGCCCGCGGCTTCGCTCGCGTTAATTTAGAATTTGGCAATCAATTCGGGTTGTACTTTGCTTGTAATAATATAATTGCAATCATGATTCGAAAGATACGTGGCGCCATCTATTATCATAAGAACGTTATTGTTGTTTTCCTCGGGAACGGTAATTTTTTCGGGATGAAAGGTAGCCTATGTCCGTTTCTGTACACCTGACAATGTATATGTAAAATTTCAGAATGATCGGTTCAGTGGTTTAGGCTTGATAAGGTAACAAACAAACAAACTCATTTTCGCTTTTATAATATTAGTTAGGATTGTCGTTTACCGGACACTGATTTAAACTTCGTGCTGCAGACTTAGATTTATTTTTAATGAATGTCGCGGTATATTTTATGTTTCGCGGGGGACTTTACAAATATTCAAAGAACGAACATAACGAACACTCAGACACGGAACAATTATTTTTGCCCCGTGTGGGGATCGAAACCATAACACTCGGCGCAGTGGTAATGGCGGCCACTTAATACTTTGGGAACTGAACCCGAGACCTTATGTTTAGCAGTCGCAAATACTACTGCTGCACCACCAAGGCATTCAAGTTTATTTATTTCATTATTACATAAAGTTATTAATATAGGTTAATCGCAATAAAAATCCTTGGTGGAGACCACGATTACGTAATATTTATTAAACCGAGAAGATCAATGTACTCATCACAAGTGATACGTGTGCTCTATGTTATAGAAAACTGACAAAATAATATTCGAGTTGCCATACGAAAGCAATCAGTTGATTGAACGCTTTCAACTGTATTTTTAGGATTATATTTTTAGAATTCATAGTAACGTCGTGCATATCATAGGTAACATAATACTTTGGAAGGTCTTCCATACATATTCTTTCATATTTGTTACTACTATACTTTTTCTAATTGACAGTAAAATAATATTTGAAGCTAGATATGTTACATCATGGTAAAAGGTGTCGAAAATTTGGTGCTCGGACTATATGCAAGTATATTCTTTTCTACCGATTTTATTTTAAGACCAATAAAATACATCTCAATTAGGATGTTTGACAATTTGAATTAATAAGAGACGCAGTAGCAAAATAGCTTACGTGAAAAACATAGTTTCTATTCAAACACTTTAAAGGCAAGGGATTATATTGAAACGATTTCGTTTTGAGACTAATAGAAAATCATCCAATTGGGACATTACGATCCTTTATTTTTAGTATGCTAGTAACATATTCGTTTTTATTCTGTAGATCATATCATTGCTGACAGTTGTCTTCTAACTAATGTGGAATATTTCATGACACTTCAGTTCTAACAAAAGTTTGCTTCATAAATAAATATTAGTTGTATCGACACGTCTCTTCTTTATATACGAGGTAGGTATTCTCCTAACTATCTGCTATGGAGTGAGTAAAATTACTATGTACAGTTAGGAATATAAAACACTCGGAATATGTTAACTTGATCTATCATTCATAATTATAACAAATGTTAAATTTTTATAGCAATAATAAATTTAATCACAGTTCAGAAAAACAGAATAATAATTTGGATATTTAATTAATTAAATACTTTTATAATTGTTCAATGTGTAGGTAGCTACTTATGTTACTGACTTTACCTTTTGACCCGTTAATCGATCGTTTATATATATACCATGAACCTTTCGCAAGTAATAATACATAATATAAAATAAACGTAAAAACACATGAGATGTGTTTACCGCGATCATAAATTATAGGACACCTACATACCTTGTGCTCTGAATGGCTGATGGAGCGGCGCCGGCGCTTTGGGTGTTGGACTATATTTCATTCTGTGAATTATTGTTACGGCAATTCACCTTGCCTCGCAAGACCTCTCCTTTATTCTTGAATTTTCTAAAGCAAAGAATCTTAAGAAAAATTGTGGGTATCAATATTTGAATTGGGCTATGTTTAACAGTGGTATTTCGGTAGATAAATTCTTTCTAAATATGAAAGTTACGTTACATTTTACACATTTTATACATATTACACATACATTTTATCATGTTTTCTTATCAATTTAGTTCTTAATAATACATATGTACATAGTATCACGCCTGTATCCCCGGAGGGGTAAGGTACAGATTATACCCATATTACGTTACGTATGGATTTAGGTCCTACGGTTTATAGTCTATTGCCTTCGTCCGGACACAGTTCCCGACTCCGTGCTGCTACTGAGAACTGCTGCTTGATAGAAGAACTCAATAACATATAAAATGCTTCGGAATTATTACATGCATCCAAAATCAATACAAAAAACAACCTTAATTGATAAGAAGTAAAATGTGTTAATAATTTTTTGTAGAAAATAATTTGACGTTCATAAATTGATATTTATTTCACCAATAAACAATATGAAAATGTGATATTTTATTAATTATTAGTACGTTCGAAATATCATATATCACAATAATGACTGTGTATGTAAGACAGTGTAGATGGCGTATACTTATTAATGAACTCTAATTACTTTTTTACTTCGTGTCTTTGTCAGTGCATCTGAACAAGCGTATTGTAAAGAATACATGGAGCGGAGCCTCGGGTAAAAGGTAAAACATGACTTTTCCATTGAGGAAAGTCGAAGGGGATTTCTGCGAACATTTTTATCTTAAATTTACGCATACACCTGTATATTATAATAAGGGATTTGTACCAAAGGCGTATTAGAAGTCGCAATTGGGACACAAGAGGATTGGTAGGATTTTACCGTATAATTTTGGTTAAGAAATTATCAGGCTTTTTGCCGTTTGTGTTATAAAGGGACATATGAATCTTAATTACAGTGAACAGGGATTTTATTGTATAATACGATAACATAATTTAAACAACCTTTTGGATAAAGTCATTACAATACTAAACCTCATTATAATTAATATTGTAAATCCGTAAACGAGTATGATATTATTTGTACTTAACGTAGAAAAGCGGCTATGTACCTAATATATTTTCATATCTAGATAGGGCATTGAACCAAAGCCAATCCAAAGAACGAGGCCCAAAGAAACCAAAGGTTATAAAATATAATTAATTATAGGTATTTGTTGATAACCCTTAGTAGTAGGTAATCATAATAGTTAGATAATTTTAAATAATATTGCGATTAAATATAATGACCACCAAAAATACTAATTGCGCAACAAAATATGCTTACTAATATATGTATATCATAACGAGCACCTATACGCCTCAAATCACTGCATTCCGTTTCGGAAGGGTTAGGTTATGTTAGATTCCTTCTTAAACCCACCCAAAAATAAGAGCCCCGCTTCGCGGGGCTACGTCGACATATTTTGATCTCTTTAAATATATTTTGCTGTGCAATTTGGTGATCATTTACTATTTTTGACTGTTGTATTTTACTAATCTGGTGATAAGTTAAACATAAGCCAATAATATCACTACGTTGTTATGTTTACTGACAACGTTAGTAGGTATGTATCTAGCCGCTAGCGGCAAAATTCATTACTGTATATCCTACTACCATATTCGCATATCAGATAATCTGTTTTCAAATATTTTTATGATAATAATTATTTATTAAAAAGCAAGGTACCTAAATGTTTAGTTATATATAGGAAGAATCCGATTTTCATAACAAGTACCTAATTTAACCTAAATTTTTCTTAATACTTCTAGTTAAACAAAATGTAATTACCATCTACATAAATATGAAGCATAAACGAAATAATATTCAGCGCAGTTCCAACCAGTTCCATTACGGAGCTTAATTATTCGCGACATCTGTCATAATTGCGATGTAGGCGGGTGCTGCCTACGCGTAAGTATCTGTATACATCTCCATAGCTCGGCGGTGTACTCCGATGAATGCAAGTCGTTACGCGGAGTGCACGTTACCGTGTCGGTCTAGTGCACCGCCCTACTGGCCTCGAGAGATGCCACGATGCATTGTCTCACTAGAAAGCAACAGGCGTGGATTTCTTTTCAAAATAAGAACAATTTTTGAAGACAGAACGTAATCCGAATGTCTTAAGAATACATAGGTCGAATGAGTTGCTTGAAGGATTGGACGTTCTTTTGTTTAATAGTAGAACTGTGTTTGAATTGTTTACGATAAGGAAATGAGCAAATCGTAATTATAGACGGTTGTCCCAACCCCATGGGAATGGGTATACGGCATCGATAGCTCTAGAAGCCAAGATCATATACACAAGTACAACCAGAGGAACCCTCTGACTAAAGTACATACTGCACCTTTGGACCAATGACGTACGTATAGAGTATTGGGTCGGGTATGCTTTTGTTGGATTTTCCGGATTTGCCTTTTTATACAGCTGAAGTGACAAGCAAGAATACGGACCCGCGGGCGTTAAGTGGTTACTGTAGTTTATAAAAATCATGAAAACAGGCGTCATTTCAAAACGGCTTCAACATTACATTAAAGCGATTTTTCATTAGAATAGTATCTGTATAATACATCTCTGACTAAAGCTTTATGCAGATATGGATATAATGACATATTTTTTGTGTTTATAAGCTATAAATATATCGAGTACTACGAATGATTCCTCTGTCGTGGTTACTAACAAATATTAAAATAACGAGTACAAAAGAGAGCACTACGAACAACAATTTGTGGATTTAGAATTTTTTTGTACCATAGGGAGGGCGCAGCATAGTGGTGAGGCATCGTCCCTGCAGTCAATGTTATTATTTTGTCTTTATATAAGCATGGTGAAACCCTTGTCCCTTGTTCTTACGTAAGTCATCCTTAACATTATAAGGTTTGTTCCGTGGCAAATGGGCGGGTTATGATGACCAATGGCTTCTTAATGTTATCCCTTGGGATTCCCTTTCATAAATCTTTTTTCAGTGCCCCAGCTTAATGACCGTACTAAATCCATTCATATAAAATAGTAGATAAATGTAAAGAGGGTTACTTAAGCCTTTTTGAATTTTGTATGATAACCACATTTTTCTTCAGTACATTTAGTATTATACATTTTTTATAAAGAGACTTGTGTTGCGCCGGTCTCTTTGTGTTTACATTAAAGATATTGACACTTCTGGACTCTGCACCGTTTGTGATTCATACAAAACGCTCATTGCCAGCATCGAGATGTTTATTTAAACGTCGTTCGAAACTCAAATAATGCTAGCATAAGCGATCACAGGAATTGCGTTCTCACCAACGATATTATAAATAGAATAGCTTTAGCTCGTGGCTTCGCTCGCATAAGAAAACGTTATGTCAGTAACAGTACTTTGAAAATAATATGTACCCTATGTTACTCGCTGATAATATAGTTTTCTAATGGTTGAAGAATTGTTTTAATCGGTTGTGTAGTCTTTGAGTTAAACCCCTACAAACAAACGAACAAACAAAAAATCAAATCTTTTCTGTTTATAATATTACTATAAAAAAGAAGCAGGTATGATATCTGCGTACGAAAAGTGAAAACTTCAACGCGACCCATTTGTGTCGTTTTTCCATTGTTCTCAAAACAAAATAGGTTCAACAAAATTCCTCGCAAAACAGTCAAAGCACAATTGTTCGAATGATAGCTATTTCTTTTACCTAAGCTCTTTTGTTATCTATTACGCTACTTATGTATCAGAATTTCAACAAAAGTAAGGAATAACAAAATAGTCTGGATCAGATTTTTCACGTCCATTACTATGGAAAGACTTATCTAGTGTATAATATCATTGGTGCTTACTAAATTTCACACTGTATGGAAAATATACACACTCATGAAAACAGCACCGTTTGATCCGAACGGTATTTGTGGGTATTTGGGTCGTCTTTGTTATTATTAACCTAAATATACCTATTATACAACTGATTAATAACTTAATAACACTGTTATTGTTGTGTACACAGAGTATAATGGCGACAGGGAGAAATTCCATTAGCGGAAGAATGGGGTCGCCCGTAAAAACGTTGATAACGGTAATAAATGCTAAGATTTGTGTCCTTTCAATACGGTAGCTCTACTAGCTGATATTTCAACATCACTTATCGTAATATCATAATATTATGACTCCATTTCGCATTGGTCATTGACTATTTAGTTCGATGAAGTTTAGTAAGTGAATTTGGTTTTTATGCAATGATATTATAGACAGAAAAGAAGCAGATATTATTAAGTTAGTAGCGCAACCAATGTACAATACTCAAAAACGTCTGAAATTATTTCGCTATTCAATTAGTCTAAAAACAAAATCGATTCAATATAATCTTCTAAACATTTAAAGCGCAATTATTGTTATAATAATAGTCATCTCTTTCACGTCAGCCGTTTCTATTATATTGCGCTGCTTTAGTTCAAATTATTAACTCAAGTACATTAATAACAAAATAGTTTGGACACCAGATTTTTAACGTCCATTAAATAAAAGAAATATATCTAGTTTGAAATATCATTGTTTTTATGGTATTCAGTTAGACCAAATATTTTGAAGTAAATTAAATGTAATTCAAATAAGATAATTATACTTATTGTAATTGCACGAAATGTTCGGTAGCATATGCTAGGTGTTATCAGTGCCAGGTCACTATCGATATTCTATGTAAGACGCAGCAACGATGTTTGTGGATAAGTTTCGCAAGTGAATGGGGAAATACAAGTTTTTCTATTTTTTAAAACACCCAACACCATCTAGCCCAATACTGTGTACTATGGATACTAGATAATGGATAATCATACATATATACTATTTCCTTTTGTAAATACATACATATTATACATAGAAACACCCAGACCAAGACAAACATCCATGTTCATGCACACAAAATGTTTGACTTGTGCGGGAATCGAACCCGCGACCTCAGTCGTGACAGTCGGTTACACTAACCAATACGCCATCGAGGCCGGCATTCTCATAGGTGATTGCTTTGATTTATATGTCTGAATTTTATGTAAACCCCCTGATAGTAATTGATTACCGGTTTCTAGGAAGGTACTGTGTTGTTAGCGAAAGGTACTAGGCCACATTTGTAACTTTAAAGTCTAGTGTATCAGGAAAAATACAGAAATATCTATCGAAAGATATGCTTTAAAAATAATAAGTTTGATTAATATATACTTTTAACACAAAATAAAACTGCAGATTAAATTAAGATCGAATACCAATTAAAAATATTTTCAATATTCCAAACAAATATTTGTATGGCGCGATTGATATATTTATTTATCCTGTAATTAACTGTACTGTGAGTGTTTATTTTTAATTGAACTCATAAATAGCCTCGGTACCAGGAGTATTGCATAATTATGTATTTAAATATACCTACATTACTATTTTGCATAAAACCTCTTTCTATCTGTAAAATAGGTACGTTAGGCAATTTAAACAGGTTTCAATTCATCCTACCCAAATCGATCAATCAATGTTAGACCTGGGCTTTAGGACCTTAGAAACATAGTACCTACGATTTCTCTAGAGAGTCTAGAGGTATGTTGACTACCTTAAACAAATCTAGGATGTCTATAAAATTGATCACGTTTCTTTTACTGTATGTAGCAGTAGGTAAGTAAAACTTTAGACAACAGAATAAAGCCAACAGGTTTACCATTACTTACATAACTAGGGTATGTAGGTACACAATCATGAATACATAACTCTAACTAATCTTATCTTATCTTATGTGTGGGGGCCAGTCAGTGCAGACCGGCGACACTTCGACCCAGTGGGATCTTTTGTGTCGGCCCCAATATTTAACCCTTAGCTATCTCCTTATGAATGTACTGCATAAGCCGCAGTTTACAATTCAGAGGGAGAAGCCTGAAGTCTTCAGGGCTTGGATATGCCACCCCCATCAGACCCGTCCTCAGTCCAGCCAACGCGTTGCATTCACACAATAGGTGCGATATGGACTCGTCCTGTTCACCACAGGCCCTGCAGATCAAATTGTGTGCCAATCTCAATCTGCACAGGAAGTCGTTGGTGCCAAAATGGCCAGTGAACGCTCCTGTGAGCAGGCGCATTTGGCTCTTGCTATATCCACAGAACTTCCGGGTGAAGCCTGTGGCTCCCTTTGCAATGAACTTCTTGGAGTGTTCCAGACCCCTAAAGGCCATCCACTCCAACCTGTGTTTGTCATTGCCATGTGCATTCAAAGCTGCCTTGACGGTGCTCTCAGAGAGTCCTACGAATGGCTCGGGGCCCACAAACAGCTGCTCCGAGCCCTTTCTGGCCAACTCATCAGTCTCCTCATTGCCCTGCACCCCTGCATGTCCCGGAACCCACACCAGTCTGACTGTGTTCTTCCTGCCTAGTTTGTTGAGGATCTTAACACAGTTCAGGACCAGTCTGGAGTCCACCCTACACGAGTCCAGAGCCTTGAGAGCAGCTTGACTGTCACTGAGAATATACACAGTCTTGTCAGTGACACCACTGTTGATATTCTCCTGAGCACAGGCAATTATAGCGTAGGTTTCCGCTTGGAAGACCGTTGCATATTTGCCCATGCTTTGGCTCACCTTACAGTCACTGGCATAGATACCAGCGCCTGATCCTGTTTCTATTTTGGAACCATCGGTGTACCAGATGAGACAACCCTCGTGAGGGGATTGTAGACCTTGTCTCCATTCATCCCTCGTGGGGACCTTTATTTTAAAATTCTTTTTGAATATGTGCAATGGTTGCATTTTGTCGCATCCCATGCTCATAATCCTTTTGAGATCCTTTAACTCTAACTAAAATAAGTGCTATAGGCATACCACATCTTTTAAATAGCAGTTTTATTGTAATCGTATTTTGAGTCCAAGAGATTGAGGTAAACCTTAGTATAGTATAAGAACGTGGTGTTCAAATATATTTGTAAAGTTTTGTCTCATCCTCTTGTATAGTAAGCTTAAAATAATAATGCTGCAAAAATTATTGTACGCCCAATGTTACGCGTTAATGTTAGGTTTTTGTGAAAAACTGTGTTTTAGTAAATTTTTAATCTCTGAAATTATATTGTTTAAGTAAGCGTATAAAATAACAAGATATTATTTAAATAGTTATTAGCTTTGATAACACTCTCTGTATAGTTATTGTGTATTTATGTCAAACAAAAAGTAGATGTTATTAAGCTTAAATACATCGTAACATTTTCAATAAATAAACCGTTTATTTTGTCTATGTATGTCTCTGGCTGGTTTTATTTTACTTTTTACTGGCGTTTGAGAAATATATTTAATATGGCAACTTAGATGTTTTTGTATGTGATATGTAGCTTTGTGTATATAAAAATAAAGGTATAATTTACGAATTACAAGATGGATGCAAGAACAATTATATTGTACTTCGCACATCTAACACACAGCGCAATATGGAGCTAGCCATATATTATACAACATTCCTTATCATTATTTTGCTTCGATAGAACTCCATCCTCACCATTCACTTGCCCTATCGCTGAAGTAGCTTTTGTTTATCAAGGGACCCGGCAAAGACGGTTTGTTCTATCGATAAAACGTCCTTTGGGGTACGTTTGTCGTCAAATTTGTCGCAAAATGAAATTTGCAAAGACAAGCAAAAGGTAATCCTAAAAATAATATAAATGCAATACACACTGCGTGACTTACCTATAACCAAAAGTTGACGCTAACGTAATCAAAATTTCGTAATTCTGTTATTTAGATTTTTATTTATGCTGTCCAATTATGAGCTGTATGTTATAGGCGTAAGGTATGATTTGGGGGGTTGCGTAAAGAATGACATACAATAAATTAAAAAGTGAAGCGAATGTAATGCATTACCATAGCCGATGGGTTGTAGCACGGTACGCGCAGATAGGGTGCCTCGTCACGGGGTAACGCTCGGCAAATAGGGGGTTGTTCCGCCACGGTATTAGCCTTTGTGCACATGGCAGGCTCCCTGTGCTTTATGAGATAACATTTTGGTATATTTCACTGAACTGAGCATCGCAGAGCCCAGGATCAATGAACCACATCCAATAAATGAAATATATGAGATAATGCGATATACGGGACTTCTTGTTGGAACTTCAAATTGTTTGTGATTCGCGGTAGAATAGAATTTGATAGGGTCTGTTTCCTGGTATCAGTTACGTTCTAGTGATCTGCTGTTCTAATTTTCAAATTCTTGGAAGCTATCAAACACAGATTCGTGGAATATTCTATAAATAAGTAGAGATATGTGTCGAGCGCAATTTACTTGAAAGTTATGCATTGCATATTTTTACATGTTGATGATTAGTATTACATTTATATTACTGCCACTTTCAGCTATTGTGAACAAGACTGATGTGCATAAGTTCTTCGATTTCATTCCCAGGTCGTGTTATTAGGATTTTTGTAGCAGCACGGTGTCTAGAATTGTTCCCGGTAGACGGTTATATATAATAATATCAGCCTTGTATTAAATTGTCTCATTGCTGGGCACGGGCCTCTTCTCAGTGTGAGAAGGGTTAGGCCATAGTCTACCACGCTGGCCCACTGCGGGTTGACAGACTTCACATATCTTTGATAACATTATTGAGAACTCTTAGACATGCAAGTTTCCTCACGATGTTTTCCTTCGCTGTTAAAGCAAGCGATAATTAACTATTTTAAACGAACATAACTTTGAAAAGTCAGGGATGCGCGCCTTGAGATCGAGCTCGAGACCTCTGCGTGGCAGTCTAATGGTTTCCCACTAGGCTATCGCTGCTGTTACGGTTATATACTCCCCCTATAATGTGAGACCCTAGACCATAGCTATCAAATGTAAGTGTAACGTACTTATGCCGATTCCTTCGGAGATATCGGTGTGAATTTACGTATGTATCTTATATTACCAAATAAAAGTTGACAAACATGCAGGGTCAATAAGAATCCCATTACTTAATGCAGTTTAACCGTGAAATGGAGTGTTTTGATGCTCCGTATTCCTTCAGTATTCACGTCTTGCGATGAACGAACTTTTACAAGGCGAGGCTTCGAATCAAGAGACACTTTACTGTTCAGTGCACTCGAGGGAAAGGATCTAGAGTACCACTGGGATTTGAACTCGTATCTTTGAACATTGGCGATTTTAGGACATTAAAATGTCGGCGTAGCTTAATGGGGAACGGACGATTTACTCGTAGTCAGATTACAATTATGAGGCTTGGAAATATAGGTACGAGTGTTGTAGATTTGTGAATTTATTTTTGTTCAGGAACTAACTACCCTTTTTATAACAGACATCTTTCACTCTAGTGATCAATGCCTGTATCGTGGCAGACTTTCGTTACACAAATAACGGACTGGTTCACTTCAATAATTGTCTCGTGTGTGATTCGAACCTACAACTCGCAGTTGGGGACATTGGCGAGGCAACTGTTCATCCGTAGCGCAATTCTATACTTGCTGGCTTTGTGGACATTATCATTTACCAAATAAATTAAAAACTCTATGTTTGTCTGTTTGTTAGTAGCATATTATTATGCAACTTTATATTACCATTAAATTGCGATGAAATATTGGCCTGGTTGTGGAAGAGCGTATTTTTTTTTAGAAAATGTCTCATTATTATGTATTAAAAAGCGTTCCAATGCTTACTAGGAATTATGTAGACAACAAAATACATTACATACATAAACAATTATTACGATATCTTGCCGAGTTGCTAGATTTAGTAAGAAAACGCAGCTTGCTTTCACCATGGGGTTTAATTGCTTTTAATTATCTAGTTACGTTCTCAAAGACTATGAAAATGTTTTATTTTGTCATAAGCTCCACATCTAAGTCCACGTCCTAAGACATTTAATGCATTAAAAAGAGTTAAGTTACAAAGCATTTACATATATTTTTTTATATTCTACTAGCTTTTGCCCACGGCTTTAGCGCGTCAAGTTAGGTTAGATTCAACAGTACTTTTTAAAAATAAAATGTAGTCTTTGTTACTAGGTGATAATACAGCTTTATAATGATAACAGAATTAAAAAATCGGTTGACTTATTTTTGAGTTAAATTATTACTAATAAACAAACAAAAATCAAATCTTTCCTTTTTATAATATTAGTATAGACTAGTATAGATTCATCGTCAGCAATGACACTGCAAATTGATTATTTTTATGAGATTGTGACACGCCTGCGGTCGTACTAATATGACAGCCGCGAGCATGTTATATTTAAAACAATTACGTACTCGTATACATATAGCCTTCACCGCTTGTTGACTATTATTTTTATTAATAACAGTCTGGCATTGTCTCATCTAAAATGTTCGCATTTTAAACGATTAATTATCAGCTGTCTGCCCGTAATTTGCTGTTATAAGTGTTATATCATAACCTAATTGTTGAGGAATATTGTAGATCTTTTAGTAAAACAATCAATACTACCATATTGATTGTTTCAAATAACACATAAACTAACAGAAAACCTTTTTATTCTTATAGTAAGTTTGGGATGACTTGGACGTCTTTGAAAGGATATAAAATGGTATAACTAACCACAGAGTGTTTTAAAAATTCAAGAAAGGCCAACAGGCTATAGAAAAATAATATTAGCACTTACTGTTTCGCGAAGAAGTAAGCAAAGATTATGGATTGCCACTTGCTACGATTCCGGCAAACCTTCGTTTACTTTCATTATATTCACAACTAACTCTGCCCCGCGGTTTCATTCATTACCTACTGTGCTGCCCTCGTGGTTAGAAGCGTAATGTTAAATAGCCTATATACTTGTCTCAGTAAAACGGGTATCTAACTAGGATTAGCGGGTACAAACAAACAAACAATACATTAATAACACAGTTTATTAATTGACTCTTCTATTATGAAAGATAGTACTCACTAAAACATGCGCAGAAGTTCTATATAAAGTATAGGTAGTTATATAAGTTAATATTAGTACTATACAAATCTTGGCGAAAGCTCTCTTGCGGTGAATGCATATTTACTACCTCTATTAAACTCCTCTAGGTTCTCAATTTATGTATAAAGACTAATACTTACTCGTAGGTCCCAGGATATGCTACCCACAGAATATGCGTCATAGTTATGTTTAATGGATTAATTCCGTTGGAGAAATGTTCAGTAACTAGTTGTGAAGACATGGCACTAGTACTGGTTGTAAAATATGTCTATCTATTAATTTATACTCTTATAAACTGAAAGATGCTGTGTCTGAACTTTAGAGATTAATAAAAGGATAGTGTTCAATAATGAATACGGCTTAGGTTTCACAATATGACTTCGTTTCATGTTATTCTGTTTAATATAATTAAAGATACCTACCCATGAAGTCATTTATGACAGTGATCTACATAAGTAAAGTTGCGGGCAAAGTCACTGGCAGAGATAAGAAGTAAATTCCAGTAAATATACATATCAAGGAAATAATTGAGTTAAATCCTTACTAATATTATAAATGCGAAAATGAGTTTGTTTGTTTGTTTGTTTGTTACGCTTTCACGCCTTAACTACTCAACCGATCAACATGAAATTTTGCATACACGTTATCAGAAGTACAGAATAAGACATAAGGTACCTTTCATCCAGAAAAAAGAACTGTTGCAAACCTAACCTAACCTAACCTACATTTACGCGAGGAAAGCCGCGGGTGAAAACTAGTTGTAATATATTTTCAATAACAATTGATAGAGAAATATAGCTAGCCAATAGTGGAGGTGTGATACTGTTATCATTTCCAAAGTCTTTATGAACATACAGGCTTGAACCTTTATTACTTTCTTGAAATAGAAATCACCAAATCAAATACAAATCAATATATTGTAGACTAGGAGATGACTAAACAAAACTGAGTTCACAAAAGAAAATATGTTTTATAATACACAATATGATACAAACTAATGTGAATTCACTACACAAAAGAAAAACAAATTCAGATTCTGAATAGCATAAACATTAATGTTATATGATATTTGGTAACATAAAACCTTGTCAGGTAAGATGCTAAAAATAAGGAGGCTCTTAAAACAACTTGGTAAGTATAATGGTGAGAAGATTCCGAACAATATTTTGGCGGCAAGAGTCGTCAAGTCGACATTTGAATGGAAATTGAAAAACTTTTATCCCTTAGCGGACATAACAAGTGTTTTAAACGGATTCAAAGATTTATCTGTTACGCGTCACGATTATTTGTGAGGGAATGCCAAGAGTTGCAAATTATGGATATAATACGAGAAATTTATCAGTGAGAAACAGTAACCAGCGTACCATGACTAAACAACAGATCGGATTTCTAAGAAAGTAAGCTTTTATATAATTGCGACTTTATTTTATGGATTATTAAAGTTTACAAACACCTAAAATTTGTAATTAATGCTAGTAATAATTTTCAAATTAAGTGTTTTTGAAGTAAAATCAACTTCAGGCTATTGAAAAGATTAGGCATGAATTTCTTTATGTATTTAGTTATTTAAAGAATCTACATAGCTTTGATTGTAGTTAGTTTGTCTTAGTACTTAAAAATAAAACTCGGCAACTGTGATCTATAAAGCAATTTAAATTCTAAGGTATATTTTTTGGTGTCTGTCGCCCTTGTGAAATGAAAACTATGGCAAACGAATTGATGTAACTTTTATTATCAGATGTTGGAATAAAATAAGATAAGGTTCGTTTAAACCAATATTCCTTTGATGTATAACTGAAAGAAACCAGACTCGGAGATGACAGAACTTGTTTTATATAAAATGTATTGTAACATCTAACGATTTTGACATGGACAAATTCAACAACTTAAAAAGCTTTGTCCTTTTCCAATTAAATAATAATTTCTATTATTTGAACACAGACGAGGCGGGGTGTGCTCTTTGGTTTGAGCACAACAGGTACAATCGATATTTCCGGACGCCCGAGGGGAGGCCTGGCAAACAGACGGTCGAATGCTTAGAGGCGACACTCCACCTTCTCATCTATGCGCCCACCGAATGTGCGTATCAATCATATCAGTCAGTGTCCATAAAGAATATTAGTTGCTGTTTTGGATCATTCATATTCCATATCAAATACATGCTAGTTATCAGGTCAACAAACTTAATTATCCCAAATAGGTCGCCGCGGTGCGCCCAGTATCGATAAGCAATTACTTGACGACGACAACTTCATGACTACCTGTTGATAGATTGTCGGGCAACTCCCAATCAGAAAGATAGATAATACCGCTATGACACAATGACTGAACGCCATTATCCTAATAGTCTCTTAAACGTACTAACTCTGTCATTCAGCCGTTGGACGTAATCCGTCTAAAGAGAAGACTCGTATTGAAGAGCCTCAGAAAAAATACGCTTATGTACCCTTCTGTAGAGGGTTCATAACTCGTAGGGACAAGGGTAACGTTTACTTATCGACGTGGAAAAGGTTCCATAATACATTTCGTCGCGTTTCGCGTTTCGACGTGAAGGGCGAAGTTTTTATTTGTTCGTCAGACGTGCGGCGGGAGCTGGTGCACTTGCGCTCTAAATTTCGTGGAACAGTTTTTTCGGCTGCGGCAGTTGGCTATAATACGAGTGCGTATACTCTGTGTCTTTTGGGACATAACCGTGAAACGTTATGTACATCGTTGCTGAGGGAGTGTTTAACAATGAAACGTTTATAAAAGGAAACTACCAGGTTCCTTTTATCGACTTCGTATACGTATATAAGATTGCCTTTGTTAACTTCGTGGAAACGTTTCACAAGTGTTGCTAATTTAGAATGTGAACAAAGAAACTTTTATTGCATTATATTTTAAATTTAACCTTAAAAACTTATTAATGTTTACCACTTTCTACTAAATAGTAAGTTTTACAAGTTTTCGTTTAGTACTTATATTTAGCTTTTGTTAATTAATCAACCAAAGGTCTAACGGTTTTTCAACAACAACCATTATTAAATATATGAACAACAAAGCGTATTAAGTTATTACAACAGGTATTATATACAAACAAATATTACATTTTAGCATCTCGATCGATTGAAGAAGTATATTGTTAGTTTTCGAAGCGGAATACTGCAAATTAGGGTGCATATTGCTACAGTGAAGTTCGGTATTTTCAATGTTTTTATCGACGAGCTTGGCAGTCGGAGCGTGCGTATTGGGTCCCTTATCCTTCTTTATAATACTTCGATTTAATAAGAATTAGAACTAGACGTTTGTGAATGTTAAATACTAAAACTAAGTACTAGGTAATAATAAAGGCAATTAGGTGTACGAACAACGAGTAAATGATCATAGCCCAATTTGCGAGTGTCTGGATAGAAGCTCGGTAATCAGTCTTGTATAATTTCTCTCCTTAATTAAAGGAAACACTTCGCCAAATTTAGCAAATAATTATAGGGCAACAGATCACTTGGCATCTCTTAAGAGGATTTATTCCAAATACTCGATAACATGAAATTCCAACACTTAATTAACTAGACAATTTAGATGAAATGTTATCTTCTAAATAAATATAGGGGATCGAAATAATAGGTACTTAAAATCTCGGCAATCTTGTGATTAATGGCATACAAAATTTTAAGATTTATTGTTCATGCATTTAAAACGGTTACGTAATATTGCCTCAGAGGTGGAATGGAAGGTGGACGAGAGAAAGCAAAACAGTATTTTGCGATACGACGAGGAAAGTAAATAGCAATGCACCTGTTTAAAGAGGATCCTGTTCAATGTTGTTGCATCCTTTTTCTTATATCAAATTGTATAACTCGTTATATCAAATTGTATAAACAGATTGTGGTATGAAATGAAACGAAATGAAAACTTATTGTTTGTCACAGGTACAGTATAGATATAGGTGGTAAGATTTAGCATGTTTTACTGCAACATACCCATAGAGTGTACAATTAAATAATAAGAACGTTAAATACGTGATAATTTAGTTAAATGCACATTCAATAATAGTCTACCAATATTCCTTACATGTCAGATAACATAGAAAATTAAATTAAATATATTATTAATAAATAAAAGCAATAAATGTCATTACACATATAATCATTAAGAAATGAACAAAATCAATTACAACTATATGAAACAAAAAAGAAAATATTACATTTTAAAGTCATTAATGAGAAAATCCGAAAACAATTCTCAGCTAAATAACAATTTAACCGCTTTTTGAAAAGAGTGACATTTAAATCTCGGATAGCTTTCGGTATTTTATTATATATTTTTGGAGCTTTACAAAATATACTTTTATGTATTAGGGCAGTATTTGAAATTATCACACATAATTTTGTATTGTCACGTCGATTGCGATTGCTAACTTCATTTAATGTTTTGATCAAATTGGGGTTAGTCTTAACAAAAACAGCAACCTCATATATGTAAAGACATGGCAAACGTAAAATTTTGTATTTAATAAAATAAGGTCGGCATGAGTCTGTGATCTGTAATCCGAACATTACTCTGATGCACCTTGTCGGTCCTGTAGCATTAGTCTGTACATATTAGGTACTACATTTTGCCTACGGGTTCACTTGTGTTTATGTAGATTTTGTCAATAAATTATAATATCCCTGTTGAGCAGTATTTTTTTTCTGGGTAATAGATACCCTATGTCCCTTTTTGTACCCCTAACAACGTTATTGCGAAATTTCATGATGATCAAACAACTACTTAAGGCTTGAAAGCGTAACAAACAAACTCACACACATTTAAAATATTAGTTAGGCTTATGTTTGCGACCGTCAGGTTCTAAATTTCAGTTTTGGGCGCAGCGTCATTGGTATTTTCTGCTAGGTAATTCTCAGCAGTAGGATGGAGTCTAAAATTGTGGACTAGATAGACTCACGTAGTTACTAATGTGGAACCCTAAAATACAGCTGGGAAATGTGGGCGAAAACACTTCAAGTTTATTTAAGTACCTATGTTATATATTATGTTAAGCAAGTAGGTGTAATCAAATTTAAAGTTGCGCAGTCTATATAGAAGGTAAATCGAGTTCGTGTTACCCATAAGTACTTAGTAATCTGTTTTGTGTGGGTGGCGCTCTACCCTGCATTAACCTTTTATAAACTAGAAAGAGTTTACCATATACGTATACAACACACATATATGTATACAACTTATATAAAAAAAGGTTATCATAGTAGTAATCTTTATTACTTTTGGTTTATTTAATTATCTATTAAAATGGTCACTTCGATCAGCCGCTCCGTTTTAGTTCGGTAAATTTATTGACGAACTTACCATCTTACTAGATTTTGCCAGCGGCTTCGCTCGCCTTGATGTAGATATTTTATATAAATTTTAATCTCTCGGGCACAGCACTTTTTTCTAGACGACAGAGTACCTTTCACCTTCCAAATGTAGGTTATGTCGTTTTTATATGCTTTAAGCCCTATTTTGTATCTATTCAAGTCTATTTCTGTACCCCCGGCAACGTGTATGAGAAATTTTATGGTGATATGTTGTGTAGTTAAGGCGTGAAGGCGTAACAAACACAGTTAGGATTAGGATAAACGAAATATCCCCCAGTAATAACTAGATGAAAATCTTTTACTTGCGTGCTTCAATATCATAAACTTGCATTTTTTTTCTATGTGCTTAATCAGGCGATTCTTGGAAATTGATTGTAATGAAACTCCACCCTTGTAATGAAACAAACCCAGACAAAAGAGTGTAAAAGAAATTCTAGGATGCTGAAATATTATACCTATTAAATGCTTTACTATTTTTACAAATTCACACAGGATTTATTTATCTCTATATCTCTATATTTTAGGTATCTCTATATCTCTCAGTAATAAAAATATCTCAAAAAAGTCTTAACGAAAAGTCAATTTAAATATAAATTAATATATGTAAAAAGCTCGTAACATATTCTACTATAAATTATTCAAGAAATATAATGAGGGCATATTATTCTTAATATGAACCCACTTATAATTTTTATATCTAATAGAAAATAACCAGAGACGTGGCAGCTAATAAAACATTAACCACCTCTTTTCTTTATCGGGTCATTTCCAAATTATCGTAAAGATACGAACCGGAGCACGTACCAACAATAAACTAAGGGAAACGTTTTCTTAAATCTGTTATAGCCGGCCTGTGTGTTATCCTTTGTCAATCAAACAAAGAAATGTACTATTTGAACATGGAATTTTCCAGAATTATAGTTATAGGGCATTATTGAGTCTATTCGTGAAGAAGACCAGTAAAACAAAATTATATATAATTTCTTTATTTAATCTCCTCTTCAAGTAAAATATTTAAAATGTTGTCTTACGCCTGTATATCGCTAAAGGAAAAAGCAAAGGTGTATTAGACCCATATTTTATCTATGCTATATAAAGCTGAAAGAAGAGTTTGTTTGTTTAGTTGAACGCGGTAATCTCAGGAACTACTGGTTCGAATTGAAAAATTATTTTAGTATTGGATAGCCCATTTATCGAGGAAGGCTATATAACATCACGCTACAATCAATAGGAGCAGACGACATTGAAAAATGTTGCAGAAACGGGCAAAATTTTGTGACGCAGATGAAGTAGCGCGGGTCAGTTAGTCTGTTATATTTTAGGTCACAATAGGAAGCAAGTTTATTGCTACCGCAGACATTTCTGAACACTGTGCACCTATGCATTTCCAAACCAAAAAAGGCAATAATACTTTACTCGCCTCAAGATCGAACTTTGAACCACTTGCAGAAGTATGGCACGGGATTAATTATGAAAGTCAATATTTAGAACACGTGAATTTAATTGTTGTGAACCATTGCTAAATTTACACTAAGCTTATGAATAACATTTTCTTTAAATGTGAATTAACAGAACTATGTTATGTTATCATAATACTAAGTCTCTTGATGATACGGTATCAATTAATACATCTCACAAAAGTCATAAGTAATAATATAGCACACAGATCAAAAGTGTTCTACCCGCAAATGGTGAATAACGTCATAAAAGCCAAGTTATATAGACACCAGATTTTATAGCACCGCCGCCGCTCTGATTCTCTACTGCGGCTATTGAAGAGAAGTACTATCCCAGATAGCACTACTGCAATCAGCATTCATGTGCACACATTGAACGATGTGTGTAGCACGCGCGCTTGTGTGTGTTAGAAGTAATTGTGTAATCATTTCAACAGGACATCGTGTTACTCTCGAAGTTCAATGTGAATGTGTGGTCACTCAATTATTCAGTAATGTCGGCGGGTATTGCCAGGATGTTCCTATGATCCGTAGAATTGTATCTTTATATCTATTGTATTATAAATTAATATACTATATTTAAAACGTGGACACATTTTTGAACGACTGGCTGATCGACAAGCTAGATAGAGACCGTTGGAGGGCAGACCTTTGCCAAACAATGGCACAGTGTAGGTTAAGAAATGTTAAAGTGGAGTAAAATACACTTATTTGGTTACCACGATATTTTACAGCTACTTCAATGTTTTCGAAAGAACCTATGTTTATCTTTCAACCATGATTGTGTTAAATTGAAGAATAACAAAAGCCTCCTTTCACCTAACGCACATCTTAGCCTACCATATTTTTAGAAAGGCAATTCTATTGTTTCTTCCTTCTTTCTATACTTAATAACAGTAGCAAAACATAAAAATATTTTTCTAAGAATTGAATTACTTTTCTATTTTGCGAGAAAATGTCCATGAATATACGGCACCGAAAAGGAAATCTGAAAGATTTTTTAATCCAGAACATAGCTGTACCAAGGGCAGTGTGTCAAAGCAATGCATGCGGGATCGCTTCGAAAACTAGTCTTGAATAATTTCCGAACGTCCCGCATGCGACATCAGTCCCCATTTTGCGTTATACAGCCTCAGTGTCGAGGCAGCTGACGTGACGAATCTCTGTTACTATACCCACATATCTCTTCAGGCCGTGCAGCCTATTAATGTATCCCAAAATAGCTACTACGCACAACTGTAGGAGCTTAAAATATAAATGTTTGACTGCAAACCGGTCCAAAGAAAAAAGAAATGCTAACTACATAATTGAAGTAGATCTCTACATGCTTTCGAGTCGTCTTGTAATAGAGGCACAGCGACGATAATGTGTTGTTAGCAAAATATTATTTTCTACCGAGAAACTAAGAAAATTAAATTTTATGGTTGTAGCTATTACGTGACATTTAAAGCTTGTGTATCTTTTACATGGTAATGTAGAAAGAAACTCATAGCGTCTTCCATGGTAATTTCAATTTGACTTGTGCTCTCAGTATCATAACCAAACTAATTTACTAGACCATGGCTCCGACAAGAAGTTAATGGTATGTAATTTATTAATATTAATCTATTAATAATATTTAACGTTTGTTTATTAATTTATTTCCTGGATTGCAAACTATGCGTTTTTACACAATTTCCCCAAATGCACAAAGTTATATACTTTGTTGACATTGAATTACCGGCCTTACTAAACAGACTTAGGTGAAAAGTAGTACAGTAGTATTAAACAAAAAAAAAAGATCTTTAAGCTAGCCATCAGCCAAGTGATTAAATCGCGAAGCTGATATGCGCTGACTAATGATATGAGCTGACATGAAAACAAATAGTACGAGATCCGGTATAAGAAATTTATACCCTCATCTGTTATTTATTAGTGATAAGATATAAATGATAGATAATATACACATAGATATATTGCCAATAGGTTGCCTACTTAAATTGCGTACGGATGATATTAAATAATTAAATTATTAATTAAATTATAACAAATATAGTTGGTATTCAGAAACTCACAATTATAAGTTGAACTGAAATCTTGTTTTATTTTTAATGTACAGACTCAAATTATTTACATTTATTATATAACTAACTAAATAGAGATAAAATGATTCTTACATCCTTATTCAATTCAGGTAAATACATTAATTTACGCCATGAGTGGTTATTGTTAGTGCGCAGCATTGCAGCTATTAAGCCCATTAAGGTGGTACGTAGGTATGTATATCAATATTGGATCGCAAAGCGACTGATTCAGTTACGGACATAATACAAAAAGGATTTACAGCTCTACCAAAATAAAATTCGGTATTTTATATCCATCGTTTCAACGACTCACAATAGAGTACAAAGTTTTAATAACTCATCATGTGGTATGTGGGAATTAAATTATATAATATGGAACCAGCATCGAAAGTGTTCAGATAATATAGTTTAAACACATTAGTTACACAAAAATATTTTATATACTCAAAATTTGATTTTTATTGTGTTTTGAAGCTAGCTTATTAAAATATAGGATTTTGAGTAGAAACTCACTGGGTAAGCGTATACTAGTATGGGTTTTTTTAAGTAGTGAGATGGTTAAGTAGCATTTTGGAAAGTGGATTTTTAAGCAATTCGTTTTAGAATGCAACTGCGCGATTTAGGCGCGCTAATTATACTTTATTATTTATTATTATTTATTTGGAGGCCACTGCTCTTAGACCACACGACTGCTTACCATCAGGTGGAGTGTGGTCATTTTGACGAGCAAAATAAATAAAAAATAGGTTCAAGAGCAAAAACTTTTAAAGCCGGTTTTATTTTTGGGCTTAGCGCGCATTACTGTCGCGTTTATCTGAGTTGATTTTTAAAACAATCGCTGCTGCAGATCCGCGTTTCGGTTGCGTCAAAGGAATTGAACGTTGAGGTTGAACCAAGTGTAACTTAACATGTTGGTCGCGATGAAGTAAACTTCTAAACTAGATGCGCTTTGAACACGTACAAGAACAAAATATATGTTTAATCTATAAATCAATAAAATAATTTAAAAATGTGTTTTAATAATGAAAACATTGAACATAAAAATCAAATCATTAAAATTAAGATAAAAATGAAGATAAAAATCAAATCATTAAAAATTGTTTAAATACCGCTTATTTTAGAGCGTATCATTAGAACAGAATATAACGACAAATATTTGCATTAAATGTAATCCAACAAAGATAGATAGGTATAAAAAAGTCGTTTTAGTACATACAATCATTAATATACAATATTAATAATTGTGCAATATTAAATGTACGTATAATATTACGTATTCGATATGCAAACTGACGATGATATTGACCGGCCATTTGCATTTTGTGCGCAGTTAAATGCTAGACTGTAAATAGAAACAGAATTTTGCTATATTGCTACCGAATTTGATTACGATATAAATAAAACTGCTCTATAAGTCTCTTTGGTAACATATTTGCTACATTGAGTAATATGTACAATGTACTAGAGGAGTTATCTTAAGTTTTTTTTTGTAATGCGAGTGCATGCTCTCGTACTCACTCAGTCTCAGCCAGGCGATTTTTGTAACGACACGTTTGCGTGCAATCCTAACTAATATTATAAATGCGAATATGAGTTTGTTTGTTACGCTTTGACACACTAGCTACTTGATCGATCATTATGAAATTTCGTATACACGATGTCAGGGTACAGAGAAAGTCAGAGGGTACCTATCATCCAGAATAAAGTGCAGTTTCCAAGAGATAGAAGTTTATTGACAAAATCTAAATAAGCGCAAGCGAAACCGCGGGCAAAATCTAGCATTAATCAAGTATTACCGTAATATGCAACTATCGCAACAGTTTTGTAATACTAGTTAGAGTGCATGCCCTTTAACTCACTCAGTCTGAGCCAGGCGGTTACTGAAACGACACGGCGATTAATGAAACGAGTGCAATTTTCATAAAGCATTAGCGTAGTACACGTGATAACATGTTAAGTAAAATATTGCACTCAGTGTCGTGGCAATAATCGACAAAGTGTGTTAGAGAACATGTACACTGACTCATGTTACAAATTTTTAGCTGAGATGTCTCCTCTAGTACGTAATGTTAACTTAATGTTATGGTAACATATATGCTATACCTTATCTTATCTTATCTTATGTGGGGGCCAGTCAGTGCAGACCGGCGACACTTCGATCCAGTGGGATCTTTTGTGTCGAAACTCTCCCAATAACGACTGTCATAGATATTCATGGCAGCCGGGACCAACGGCTTAACGTGCTTTCCGAGGCACGGAGCAGGCGATAATTGTTAATCAATACGCACATAATTTCGAAAAGTCATATAACTTCCGAAAGTCAGAGGTGCGCGACGTGGGTTCGAACCCGAGACCCTCTGCATTGCAGTCTGTTGGTCTCCCCACTGAGCTATCGCTGCTCTTATATGCTATACCTTAGTATATGGAATATTGATGTCGTTTGATTCATCAGGAGCGGTCACATACTGCACAATCGCCATACGACCGACGCAATTGTGCGTTAACTGGACCGCTCCGTTCACGTTGATTTAACGCTCTGTGCGTTTCGCTTTGATTAATGCACCTGATTTGTACGGCTTACCTGTTTATTTACTACCTGTATCCTGCTGATTTAGTTCTTGCATGGTGTGTAGACGTACTATATAGACTCGTTTACATTCCTGTATGCGTAAGGCAGTCATGTGTTGTGGGTAATCATGGCATGCCGTAAGCTTAATCATTAGATATTCTGTCGACCGAATGTGTAATCTTTAAGGTACAGCACTGTATTTTCTATGACCAATTTTGAAACTTTTTCTTGCAGATTATAATAGCCGCTATAACCTTTACATGTAATAAAACATAACCGGACCTTCATCAGGTTTTAGAGGATCTATCTTATATATAGGCATATTCTTAATGCTTACTAGCTGATCCGATAGTCGTTGTCCTCTCAATCTATACAAAAATACATTTCACGTAATTAAATTCAATATCAAAACGTCAATAATTATTTTTCATGTAAATTACATTTAAATTTTCGTCATTTCCCTCGTTTTTTCGCAAATTTTCGTTCATACAAACATTCGCCTGGTAATTACAAATAGAATAAAATAAAACAGCTAAGTCGGTCGAACCGTTTTTAAGTGATGCTAGGTCGTACATGTGGCAATTGTTTTTTTTTATGTAGATTTAGTTTTTTAAATAAAACTTTCTAACTTTGCAAAAGGAACAACTGATGTGATTTAAATCTAAGTAAACGCCTAAAGAAGTTTCCATGTTAGATCTGTTTTCTATTCATAAAGATAAACTAAAATAAACAAGAAATATAAAAGTTAGACAGTTAAAATAATACTGGCTGTAAATATGTTCCTTATTTAAAGGAGGGTACTTTTCTTTGGGCTGTCGTAGATACTTTTACGTATACGTGTCATTAATGTAGTCACGCCTTTTTCTTCACGTTTATTTCAATAAACCTCATAATATACCATAGCATAATAAAATGTATGTAGATTATCCATCGCTTTGGCCAGACCACTTCAATGACTATGTAGCTGATCGATTCAAGCATAAGTTACATTCATCATCAATGCATCTGCAACGAGTAGCCTGAACAGAATAGGTTTCACTGCTATAAAGAAAAATCAATTAAAATACTTGTTTTAAATCTTCAAAATATACCAATAATATTCGACGATTATATCCGAAAGGTAAACTACGAAGGAATCAGCCCCAGCTTTGTTGTCTTTTACTAATTTATGAATTGCTTCCAATATACTTAAATATTAATATTCTATTTAAAATATTTCTTAGCCGAATTATGTCTGGCGTTTGCTAACATTTCCAGGGAATAAAAATATTTCTTTCTTTACATTTGCGTCATATGTCATACGTCAATCCTGGGTCCTTTAAGCGGGGGGTGAAATGAGGGCGGTGTGGAGGCCACTGCTCTTAGGCCACACGACTGCTTACCATCAGGTGGAGTGCGGTAATTTTGACGAGCAAAATAAAAAAAAATAAAGAAATATGTCTCAAAAATAGTCTCACTTAAGTTTTGCAAACGAAGGAATGAAAGAAAAAATATGTTCTTTACCTCCCCTAGCAACTAGTTAGACAGAGAGAAATAGGTCAATCTAGTGTGTGTAGGCGTGCATGAAGGAGCCGCTGAGTGTGCTTGTGTGTGTGCTAATGAAATCTTCTATGTAATACTTTTCTGTTTCTTTGCAATGTAAACACGGCTTGTTGATTCTAAGTTTATTTAGCCAATAATTGTTCAACGTTAACAGAGTAAACAATGTTAATAATATGTTTAATAATACAAACATAATATACACGCCGGTGTATTCCCTAAAGGGTAAGCAAAGGTTATTGATAAATAAATTTCCATTTCGCAATCCATGTGGTATTTCACCGTGTAAAAAAATATTTTATATTGGACGGTAATACGTATTTGCGTATTGCTAACCTAATAAAATAAAAAATAATCTATCAACTTAATAAATAGTGATTTCGATACTTAATTAATTATATTAATATTTCGAAACATTCGATTCAATTGAATATGCCAATAATTGGTATTTTTATCGATTTTTACAATTAGCACATTGCTATAGTTGACAAAATATCGGGGTGATACATCTCTGCATATTTCATTATTACATCTGCCCTTCAAGTGTTGCGATAACAATGTGCGAATTGTAATTATCGATAAAAATACCATGCACTCAATTGTACAGTTATAGGTTATACACAATGTCATGCATTACATCGATAAAGAAGGCCGGCTCGACACAGCGCGGCCTTAAGGATAGGTTACACAGTGCGAGCAGCTGATATGACAGTAGACAGCTACTGTGCATGTGTACTCGTATGACAGTAGCTCGACTCGCCTCGCTCGGTCACACTATGCGAACTGCTGGCGTCGCAGGAAGACAGCTACTGCACCAGTGTACTCGCATAGTTCGTCTGTATCATGTCTCGTGCAATGTTGTCGCAAAATACACGTTTAATCACAGTGCATACCACTATAAAAGCAGTTACGAAAATACTTTGTGTTGAAATTGAAAGAGCTATACAAAAAAAGAAGAAGAAGAGAAGTGTTTGGGTCAGGACTTGGCTGCAAAGAAAAGGGGCAACGAATTCAATATTTAAAGAGCTATATGATGAAGATCCCCGAGAATATAAAGCGGTTATGAGATTGACAACTGAACAAGTGGAAATACTTTTAAATTTGATTGCTCCAAAAATTCAACGTGATGATACACTAATGAGGGATGCGATACCTGCGAGGGTGAAGTTGGAAATAACCCTAGTATACCTTTCTTCTGGGATATCGTATAGACTGTTGTCGGTATTTTTCAGAGTTTCAAAAGCATCCATCATTAAAATAATACCAGAAGTGTGTGCTGCTATCAATGAAAGTCTAAAAGATTATATCAAAGTAAGTATTTTTTTTTATTCATAATCAAATTCACAATGGTTTTGTAAAGTTTTTGTACATATTAAACGTGAACTTTACATATTAATACTTAATAACTACAGTACTACATAGCTTAGTTCGTTATTTTTTAATATTAGAGATTGATATTGCTGCAGCAAGTACATCATTAGATTGGGGTATAGATTCAAATTGATCCAGCAGTGGCGCAGAGAATGCAGATGTTGTAGGTTCAACAGGTTGATAAGCTTCAGTAGCGACCTCTACAAGCTGGTAGGCTACAGGCTGTGGTGATAGCGTACATTCATTATGGAGTATAGATTGTGAAGATTGTTCCACTTGCATAGAGAGTGCAGACATTTCATAATTTACTGTAGGCTGTGGTGATGGCGTACATTCGGAACTGTAATTAGAAGGTGTGTACACAATTCTACCACAGAGGGCTCTCTTACGGTATCTAGAGAGTATCGCCTGTATTTCATCTGTCGCATCAATTCTATCAATCGAAGATAACTGTTTCAGCTGCACCAATAGGTTCAACAGGTTGATAAGCTTCAGTAGCGACCTCTACAAGCTGGTAGGCTACAGGCTGTGGTGATAGCGTACATTCATTATGGAGTATAGATTGTGAAGATTGTTCCACTTGCATAGAGAGTGCAGACATTTCATAATTTACTGTAGGCTGTGGTGATGGCGTACATTCGGAACTGTAATTAGAAGGTGTGTACACAATTCTACCACAGAGGGCTCTCTTACGGTATCTAGAGAGTATCGCCTGTATTTCATCTGTCGCATCAATTCTATCAATCGAAGATAACTGTTTCAGCTGCAGTGCTACATGTCTTCCAATAACATCACATTCATCTTCTAATTCTCTTGTAATCGGGGCAGACACGTTTACTAAACTACTATTTAGTTCTTTGAGTTCATTTACGGCTGCTTGAATGTCAGACCGTTCTGATGATAATTTCGTCTTTAACTTTAGAGTTTTTGGTGGCTTTACCACTTTTATATGAGCAGCTTTGTTGCTATTGTCACTAGCATCAAGGTCCACGTTATTCGTGGCCTCCTCGCTTCCTGACGCTGATGCGACGTTGCTTCCTGACGTTGATGGATGATATGGTTCCTGAAATTAACATTACTCTTTTATTTTTCAGATACCGAATGTGGAAGAATGGCAAGATATCCAAATAGGATTCGCTTCGAGGTGGAATTTCCCTAATTGTTGTGGCTCTATCGATGGGAAGCATATAACAATTCAAGCACCACCAAATTGTGGCAGTGAATATTATAACTACAAAGGAACAAATAGTATAGTGCTCATGGCTGTTGTGGATCACGATTATACTTTCAGATATGTAGATATAGGCTCATATGGTCGTAACGCAGATGGTGGGGTATTCCAAAACTGCTCTTTGTATCCTTATCTAGAAAACAATTTATTGTTGCCTGAAAATGGTATTCTAGTTGGAGATGATGCCTTCCCTTTAAAACCGTATTTACTAAAGCCCTACAAAAATACATTGACCACCGCCGAAAAGATTTTTAATTATAGGTTGAGCAGAGCAAGAAGGATTGTGGAGAATGGGTTCGGCATTCTAGCATCTCGTTTTCGTGTTTTGGGAAAGCCAATTCAAGTTACAGAGGAAACTACGATAAAGATCGTCTTATGTGCTTGTACATTACACAACTGGTTACGTACTACTGCATCAAATACTTATACACCACCAGGAACTACAGATTATGAAGACATCATAAACTTTCAAATCATTCAGGGCCAGTGGAGGTCCGAAATTAATGAATTACCGAGTATTCGTCGCTCGAGAATTAATAATAGATCGAAATTAATAGCAGAGAAAATGCGTGATAAATATAAAAATTATTTCAATGACGACGGAGCAGTTGCATGGCAAAATTATATGATTAGGTAATTATAATTACCTAGTAGTAATTAGAATATAAAAGGGAAGAGAAAAATAAAGGATAGTAAATTTTGTGGACCCTGACTGGTTTGGAATGTGCCTTGTGCCTTTGTAATTATAATTTGTAATAAAATACTTACCAAATTACTTGATGTTTCCTTTTCTTTAAGATTAATTATTTTCATAATATAATCCATAGAATCGAACCATTTGATAGATGGTTTATAGATCTCATCAGTGCCAGATCCACTTTTTTTGCTCTTTTCAATTTTCAATAACTCCTGGTTATACGTTGAGCGTAAATTTTTGATTTTTTTTGTAACTTCATTCATGTTTTGTAAATTGCATTCCAAGCGGATGTGTTCTAACGACGCTTTACGCAAATCTCTGTTCTTGTAATTAGGATCCAAACAATTCCATAAGTTCGTTTGATTCTTGTATAGCTCCACAAACTTTATATTTTGATCGGATGTCCACCTTTCCGCCATTTTGATGTCAACGCAAGAAACCTACAAAAACACTGCACCGGCGGCGTGGGCCCGAGCGTACGAGCTACTGTCATTTCGCGAAATCATGCGAGTTGACGACCGAGCGACGTGCGAGTGGCGTGGTGGGGGAAGGCCAGTTGCGAGTAAAAACAAAAAATGTTGAAGTAACTCGCTTGCGAGCAACTGTCCCACTCGCACATAACAGTTACTCGTATGATGCGGTCACACAGTGCGAGCTATTGCACCTCAGTAACTGACACGGTCAGCTCGCATGCTAGCTCGCACCGTGTAACCTAGGCTTTACACTTAGAACTGTGTGTATGAGTTCAAATGTTCACTCAGACCGGCTTTCTGTATCTATGACTTTAATAACAGAACATAGTTTTGCCCCATTGGTCTGCTATATTATCATTCTACAGTTCCTAGTTGTAAAAGATAGTTTATTTTATTTGCACAATAAATAAAATAAACTATCTTTTACAACTAGTAACTGTATTCGTTAATCCAGTCTCGACAGAGCAATTTTGTTGACTAAATGGGCCTCATGTCTGTTATTATTCAGCAGTTTAAAAAATACTAATTGTTTGGCTAACCACAAAAATGTACTCGTCTATTTGCCTTGGCGGAAATAACGTGGAATGACTCCATAGAGATTTATTTTATTTCGTGCGCGCCGCTATTACAATTTGTAGGTTTGCAGTTATAAAATATAAGTAGGTATACTTTTTAACTGTTCAAAATAATTGCCAAATTGTTAGAAAAATAGACTGGTTTTTCATAATAATCTGAATTAAATATACCTAACTTCTATCATAGTACTTAATGCATATCTCGAAACTATTTGCACTCGAGAACAAGAGATAGACAATCCTCTTAATATGCAAATTCTATACTCAATGACGGCCTTCTCAGTGGAACAAGCTTATAAAACTATTGCCATTCGAATGTAAGGTCTGAATATATCCAAGCCCTTATAAAAATTCAATACACACTATCTCATGTAAGAATAAAAACACGTGCAAAGCGGTATAGTTATTATTCACCGTTATTGTACCTACCTACCCCTGAGCACGTAATGCCAGCTAGTGCAAAATTGCTTTTCATTGAACCAATATTGCTCTATAATAAAGTCTCTTGCCACATATCAATTTCATATATCCAATAAAGATTTCTGTATTAATTAAAAATATTGTCTTTGTCTGACATGATTTTTATTTGACTATTCTCCTACGATCACAAAAAACAAAACTGCAGGCGAACGTCAATATGCATCCCCTCCCAGGGTGGCCCTCTGAGATAAAACAATTTGAGCCGCGTGATTTCGAAGTGCCCTTTATACCCCTGGATATTCTCTACAATACGACGTGTGGTCTCCATGCAATCACCGTGATTGTAACGTCAACGTGTGTCCTTGACAGCGTATTACTTTGTATATTCGCTGATTTTAGAGCTTCGGCTTGTGCACAGTTTATATTAGCCTTTTAATTGAGCGGTTTCTCTCAGACCACAACACAAATATAAATTCACGAACTTCACGAAGTTATCATTTAACTACCACGTACGACTTAGGGAGGAAAATTAAATAGACAATAACATCAACAACAATTTCATTCGCCTTTCTGTAAAATTTAATCTAGAATCATTTTTTATGGGCTACTTGTTTTGTAATGACACCATTTTTAACAACGCAATGGAACAATGAATAGAAAATAGCATGCAAATTGAAACAACAAAAAGTGTATCATCACAATTTGCCATCTGTGTGTTTATGCAAAATATGTACTCAGTTAAATATTTTAAAACAATGATCTCGACCGACAAGAAAACGTTGCAAATGTAACGAAAGGGTGGCTTTCGGAGTGCAGAGTAATATTGTGTAGTGTCGAGGGCGACGGGTGGGGTTGCCAATCGATACGCACCCCTGTTCTGTGCGGCCTAATGCACCCCTAACATGTCGGTACATAGCTCGCAAGTAACGCAATGGCATGGAAACCATACGGCCTATGCCTTGCTAATACTACTCCGAGGCATTTGTATACCGCGTAAAATATTTAGGCTAATCTATCTGTTACTGTACGTATTAGATATCTTCACGTGTATATTTTTCTTGATAGATATTTATGAGAATCAGACTAAAACTGCTTAATACACTTAAAGCGTTTGCTCTCATTTGAGTAGCTACTGATTGATCAACGTAGAACACAACGATGAACCGTAGAGTAACAATGGTACTAAAATCCTCACCAGTTGTACTTTTTCAGAAATACAAAACGATTTTTAGACAGAAAGCTTAAACCGAAGAGAATACTAAGTACCTACTAGAGTTCTCTCCATTTTTACTACATCTAGTCCATGTTTATATAAGACCGGAACAGTTTGTGTAAATAAAAATGTTTAAATATTAACTGGCTCCTTAAAAGCGTTTCCCAAAGCTTTGAATGTAAAATAAGCCACTATTGCATTGGAGATGTCCCTGTGCGCAGCTCGGCGCGGCGGCGCGGTGCGGCACGGCGCTACACTCCAGGCTAAAATGATTTATATTTTATAAAATGGTTTTGTAAAATATCTAGCTGATACAGCCGGTTTCGCTTGGATAAAATATAATCCAATCTTACTCAGTTTGGTTATTGCATTAAAAAACGTTCACCACATACTAAATATTTTTTTGGTAAAATATTTTATGTTGACACTTTTGAGCGAACCTAATCCGATAAAAAACGTGAAGCGTGAAATTATTTCAGCGTTGGTATGTCAAACTTTTAGGTACAATGTATATTCTGACAGAATTTTTATATTAATGCTTTGCAAGCAATTAATATCTCGGTTGGTGAAGCGATGTTGATAGAAAAGCAAAAGTCAAAGGTTTGCATCCTACAGCATGAATGTAATTTACTTTGACTAGATAAAATTATCATACTAGTTCTAGAAGGAACTACTGGGAACAATGCCTCTTAACAGTACTACTTAAGCAAGTACGGTATTCTAGTTTAAATTCAATACTTGAGAGTATATTTATAGGAACCCTAGCTACTGTAGTATTTGTGCCACTACCAAAAGAATATCATTAACCTATACTAAAAGCTGGCTCAGGACAAATGGACTCAATTGAAATTCTCTCCAAAGACTTCGGCTGCCACTGACCTAGAAACAAATTCAAGTATTGTAAACATTTTGCTTTTAAAACATAAAAGGGTGTAAAAAGTTCTCATGCACCTTAAAAAGATAAATGTTGTAACACGAAGAAGCAGTTATTAAAACATTCTTCATTTTTCTTTCATTACTTTCCCTTTGGAAGAGCTTTCTTTGCCTCAAAAATTTGTGTTGTGAAGAAAATTTATAAGAGTGATAAAAAGGTTGGTATCTTTAGTTTGAAATGCGATTCTCTTGACGCAATACGTTTTATTTCACCCCTTCGTTCAATGTGGAAAGTTTAATTATTTTCCTAATATGATCCTCGGAGACGATTACCCGTTTCAAAAGCATTGTGTTGTATTGAGGGCGGGTGATAGTGATCATGTTCGTTAATAAGCGTGGCGAAGCTTCGGGCGGCTATAATCTATTAAAGTGTCAGATATTGTATGTGCTGCGCTAATGCCATTTTTGAAGCTAAGAGCAATTTATGTCACGTACTTGGTGAAAAATAAGCGGTATAATCAGTTCCGGTAAAACGTTATACACTTTATTGGTCTACATTTAATTAATTGTGTTCAAATTAAAATAACAAATATTTATTCATGCGATAAAATATATTTTATACTATGTAGTAACTGAATCAATCAGAGGTTAATACTAATGAATTTAAATACGCAGCTTCGTTAAAATTATAGGTGTAGGTTTTTAACTAGAAATTTGCATTCATTCATCATTTGTGTGCTATTTAAACTGACAGCCTAACCATATTGAAACATAAAGATAAAAGTATCTGGAGGTATCTGACAGATAGTGAATGAGTTAATAAGAAAACCCAACTTAACCATGAACGATGCAACCCTATGGAACATTAAATTGTCATAATTATACCGATGGAAAATTCTACCCTCTAAAAAGTAAGTCAATTGGAGCTCGCAACCGGCGTCAACGTCGATTTCCACGGAAAACTGATTTCCTCCACGTCTAGACACGTTTTCCCCCATACTAAATTATGTTTCAGGATATATTTAATATTGTTTATATTGCGTGCAGGTCGGCAACTGTTATAGAAAATGAGAACATTTTATATCTTAAGACCATTGGAACTACCCAGGTAGTTATATTATTTAATACATGTTGCATTATTTTCAATAAGAAAATTAGGTCAATTTTTTATTTTATTATTTTATAAATAATCTATGTGCCTTTAAATGTATTTAAATAATACAGAATAAATTAACTTATTAGGAAAGAAGAGCGGATGGATAATAAATTGAGCCTACTATTTATCTCTGGTATAAAAATAAACTCAAATAAATTATGCTGCCACATGCTAGACGCAATGGTATATACCCTCTAAAATACACCTTTTAAAATATACCACGCGGGCAATTTGGACAATAAACCATAATTTGTTAACGTTTCATAAATGCATCATCATAATGAATTGCCATCAAGCGCCGTTTGTTTGCGCTACAAATGATATTACAAATCAAACACCAAACTGGTACAATTATCATTTTGATAGATACATTAATTGCCATTGAACATTACAAACGCAGCCTTTAATACCTAAATGTAGTTATTAGTTCGACTTTATCGTTAAATAATTCAATGTGCCCGGGGCAGGCGACCCGTTAGCTCACGAAAATACACCAAATAAACAAAACAGGAGGGTTCACCTGACGTCAAAGCTTAGGTACTGTAGTTGGAAAGTTGGACATTAAATTAGATATCTATACATATTTAGAACTCTCGTACTTTGCTTTCTGATTGTGGCTTAGGACAAAGGGCAACCGTCCCTTTATTGCTTGACTTTATCACAAAGGTGAAAACAGCTTTTATTATTCTGTCGAAGTGTAATTACGAGGGCGGTGTCAGTTCTGTGGATATCTGCGCAACACGTTCATATTCAGTACTACAGGTCGATAGAAATCGTTTGTATACAAAATTTTGCTTAATTAGCCACAGAAGCGAAGTCATTTTTTTATTTATACAGTTTACCTTATCGATGTTGTTTTTGTAACTATTTGTAAAGCCATTTAACAACTCTACAAACCGTCTCACTATTATCTCCATTTCATATACATAATGCGATTTAAAACAATTTCCATATTCATATTTTCCAAACTCAGCATCCAATCATTTGAATCAGAAAGATGAAAACGGAATATGACAAACTATTTTCGTGATGCGCATAGAATGGGCTTCATTTTATGCACATTTCACCGTGCGTCCAAGACCCGGTGGTCGGCCGACAATAGCGGACAATGCGACATTGAATGCATAAAACCAGTTGTATGACGCACTCACACATTCACATGACGGTTGGTGCAGGCCGACAGGACGGCAGGACGGCCATTGAGTGACATTACAAAAGGTATTGTGTGCGACTAGTTTATCTCGTGGCCATTCGTTGAGACTCGTTCCGCGCTGATAACGTTCAGAACGTCTGTCATTTGTTCCCGCCACATCGCAGCGCTGATAAACGGTGGCTCGAATCTCGCTTGATAATCAACAAACGTAGCTAATATTTGCGGTCAAACGGCGTTCTGTTTATCTTTGTTATCGAGATAATGTCTGGTAATGATATATACGGACTGTGATTAACTTTACTAGCTTTAAGGAATTGTTTTAGAGGACTATTATAAAATATTTGTTCTCCTTTTACTGATTCGTTGCTTTTTCAATATTATAGGTTTGCGTTTAAGGTTATAGCCGATCGGTGATCCTGAGGTTCCGGGTTAGATTATAGGGTTAAACAACGAGCAATTGGATTATCTATAAGGAAATCCTGGCAGTGTAGTGTTTTGAACTAGACCCGGTAGTTGACAATAGGCTCACTGGGTATTACTTGGGACGTAAACATAACTGGCTAAGTCTAGTGTTTATATTGGCACTTCTGGTTAGTCCTATAGATATGTACAGGGAGCTGTATTTTCTTATGATAAACTTAATTGTATTCACCGTCGTATGTACTCAAATGATCGGTAGCGGGTTCGATCATCGCTCGAGATAATAACTATACCTATGACACATATTATGAGTTTTGAGACTCAGTGTTCGGATTGCCGCTATGTCAATGTTTGTAAAATTTCCTATGATCTGTATCATATTCATATATTCATCAATTCTGTTCATATATTGGTAATCCTTCTGGATTAACAATAGGGCACGAATAAATGTAAAATATTTACAAGCACAGCGGTATAGCAACAGAAAAAATATTTAGTTCGTCAGTAAATCAAAGTTGTTGCACGATCATAGTCTTGTCTTGGCTTTTGGCACAGATCTCGAACTTCCTTGCCAACATCTGTTGCAGTAATAGCACAATAAAAGTGAACACTTTTTGAGGAAGTGCGGCTTAAATTAAATTTAAACTGAGTGAATGGAAATTAAAATTTAATTATGGAAATTTGCATGTTATCTATTTATTAGATTCATGTGCATAACAGTTAATGGTAAACCGATAAAATCATAAGTCTTTAGCCAATTGTATCTATTACTATTTATAGGTAATTACATATATCATACGTCACGCCTCACGCCGAAAGGACATGCGGTACGTGTAAGTACGTTTAATATCTAAACATAAAAAAAGTTTTTTGGCAGACAACCTTAAAACACCGTGCCCAAAATGAAAATCGAACCCGAGATCTCGTGAATACCAGTCGCATAAAGAATTTAGTAACTGTATCTAGAAAACTATATGCGACTGCGAAATAAGATGCAGCAAATTTTATTGCCAATTTGTATTAATTGTGAAAATTGAGGTAGTTAATTTTATATATTTAAACGAGAGCAGAGTAATTCGATGCAATCTTAATTAACATATTTTAATTGATACGAACGAAGCAAATAAAGTATAGCATCCCGAAGAGTAAAATACCACTTAAACTCATGTGTTTTGATTCTACTGATATTGATGTAAACGTTATCTACTCGTACCAGAGATAAGTCCATCATCGATGGTCGTGAAAACACAATACCGAGGTTAAGAAAATATGTTATCAGTGTCCGTCCGTCTTAGCATCAGTCTGGAGGACGTGCGAGATGCCAGGGAGAAAAATATCACATAGTCATCCAGATTTTATTGCTTTAATTTATAAACTAGCAGACACGTGTTACCTAGAGCTATTAGAGTATGTTGTTCAATTTGGTTGTGAAGATGTAGACAGTTTTCTTAGAGGTACGTACAAAGTGCAATTAAAAGGAAACAGAGACGGGCATAAAATAAAAATTTACGCAGTCTTAAAATGGCATCCTGACCCAAAAACTCGCTCATGCTTCAGAGAGGCGTACCGTCGAGAATTTGTCTTCTACCGACATATCATACCGAAGCTATTGAAAATTCAAAGGAGTTTTAAAAACATTGAAGGATTGAAAATAAAGTTTCCGAACTGCATACTCGCTAGCGTCGAATATGACAAAGAAACTCTGGTCGTGCAGGGATTACAAGAAGATGGATTTAAATTTCGCGACAGACTTCACAAGACGGATTTGCAACATGTCTGCTTGGTGATGAAAAATTTAGCAAAATTGCATGCGCTGTCCTTTGCGCTAGCGAAGACTAATCCGCGGGACTTTGAGGAGATAAGTGGCTTATGTTCTAAGGATGTGCAATATCCTATTCCTGGGCCGGTGCCGAAGTCTATGAAATCCTTCTACGATGCGTCTGTAGACGTTGTGTCGGACGCAGTCGTTCGTAACAAGTTGAAGAGACTCGGTCCGAATATACTGACAGTTTTGTATAAATGCACACTGGCTGATCCCTACAGCGCTATTTGTCATGCTGACTGTTGGAACAACAATATATTGTTTAAATATCAGGTAAGATGCCTTAAATTATATTTGTGATGACATTTGATTTTGGTTCTACGCGTAAAACTGCTAGTCATAATTATTCATTATAGTGTTTCTATAGAGGCAGTTTTATGTTAGAAACTTGACTTAATAATTATTAGTATTAAAAGAAAATTGTTTGACTAACCTTAACAATTTAATGATAATAGTATGTATATATGTAAACTCACGCCTGTAAATAAAAGGTAGGCGATGTGTATTATTACACCTATATTTCACGGCTATGTTTAAATTCCATATTGCCAGGCAACGTGCTGTGACTGAAAAGTGTCTAACAAAATATCGTAATAACACTTTACCCTATCGGGGAAACGAATTCAAGACCATCATCTTTAACAGCTTCCCTGTCCGATGAATCACATATGGTACATAACAATAGATTTTCTATTGTGTCTATCACGGGACAGCGAATGGGTTAAATATAAGCGAATAATATTATGCCAAGGAGTAGCTGCTTGGCACAATTAATTTATTAGATATCACCCAGTATATCTAATAAATTAAGGAACATACTTTAATGAAGACAAATAAGAAGTTAAAAGAACGTATTTTTGCAGGGTGACAGGCCGGTCGAAGTGATATTTATAGACTATCAGCTAACGCGAATAGCGTCACTAGTCACAGACATATCATACTTCCTATACATGTCGACCGACAGGGATTTACTTTCCAAACACTACGATTATATTCTGAACATTTACTATGGAACACTAACAGCGGTCCTACGTCAATGTAATTTGGATGTAAACAAAATTTATCCACCAAATATTTTCCAAAAGCATCTAAGAGAATACACAGTACTTGGTTTGATAGAAGCGTTAGTATCCATGAAGATAATAACAGCACAAAGTGAGGAGGCGCTCAAAATGACCGAAATGAAATATGAACATTATGATGAAGAGTTATGTGAAGACGAACAACAAGATCGCTCGTTATTCGTCGAGAGAGTGAACAGTGTAGTCACTGATTTCTTTGAAAGAAACTATTCTTTAGATGCAATCTTAATAAATGAAAATTAATGTTATTTGTTTTATTATGCTTTCTTTTTCTTATTCTCGTATTTACTAGAGTGACAGCTTTGTCTCTGATTTGACTTAACAGCCCGACTAGGTGCACGGATGTTTTGAAGCTATTGAATACTTATATGATATGATGCTTATATGTATGCTGAAAGGCAGAAAACCGCAGGAAGCTACTATTTTTAATTTACTGATAGAAAATTCAAAATAGTAGCTTTTCTTTCTGCAAGGAATTAAACTAACAAGCCGGTCTCTGTCCTTGCTTGAATTATTTTAACAAAGAGTCTCAAGCAATATTGATACTTATAATAAAGGCTTGAGATTTTCTGCAAATTAAACGTTAGTTATTCTGAAATTACCAAGATTATCCTTATTTTCATATTAATGGGACTGTTAACGGTAAGACGTCGGTAAATACGTAGTTTGCGTAGAGAATTACACGAATATTAAGCCATCTTGTATATAGTCGAGCTTAATCTAGTTGTATAGCCTAAGAAAAGAAATATTAAGAATCCTCGAGCCTGAGGAAAGAATTAATTTCTCGTCGCTGCAGTTAATTGTCTGTAACAAAGGTTTTTTCTTTGAATCTCGGACGGGACCACGAAGAATCTTTGTAGGAATGAAAATAATGGTTCCTAGAACAGATGGCTATATTTAACAGTCGATACTGCTGAAGGTATTATAAGCATTTTTAACTTAATTAAATTGCAGCTTTGAGTGGATTTATAGAGTGTTAAATAAAGGTTTGCTTCTAAATAATTTAATGCCTTCCTAGAAACTTAACATTACTAACAGATATTGATTTCCAACAATTCATTAAAATAGTTTAATAAAGATAAAGAAAAATGGTAGTTTGTAATAGGACTATATTAAATTATTATACCGTTTATGACGTCATGTTGATTGCGCGTAGAGGAAATGATAACGCCAAGAAAGCACAACCATCATTACATGACAATAACAACCATTCTGATCTAAGGATAAGGTTAACAGCAAGAATTTCATAGAATAAGATAAACGTATCACCTATACTTAAATACAGTGGATGTATATGTACATACATACATAGATTCACGTCTGTTACCCTTCCAGGTAGGTACTTGACCAATCGCTACAAATTTCCACTTGTTACAATTTTGACTTCATACACTTGCGTTTCAGTACATTTATAATATGGTAGTACTTTTTACGTTCCCCGTAGGTGTAGACAAGAATTACTATTGGGCAAAGTTCCAAAATTCTTGCTGCTAATGATAGAAAAACTCAATGACAGTCTGCCTATGCCTTAATTGAGGCCTAACGATCGTCAACCACGATCACCCTCCAATGAAAACGTCTTTACCTAAGCGCTGTAACACTGCCTAGTTAAATAGTGTATCACCAAAACCCTGGAGTGTCTCAATAAGTTTTGGTGGGTTATCTAAACTGGCCTTTGCTTGACTGTCTTGGTTGAGAGAAAGAGACAGATAATATGCAAATTGTTATGACTTTTTAGATATTATAATACTAGATATGTCGTCATGAACATAAGTGTTTACAGTAATTTTCTTTGATTCTTGCTTATCTTCAGAGTTGGCTATGTGATATGTGATTACATTATAGTTTGTATCGACATAACCACATGATGTTGTTATGTGAAAATATCCTAATCTTAACTACATAATATTATAAATGCGAATGTAAGTTTAGTTTGTTTCTTTGTTACGCTTTCACGCTTTAACTACTCAACCGATTATCATGAAATTTCGCATACACGTTGGCTTGGGTAGAGAAAGGACATAGGGTACTTTTTATCCAGAAAAAGTATTGTTCCCGAGGGATAGAAATGTATTGACAAAATTTACATTATCGTCAGAGAAGCCGCGGGCAATATCTGGTATTAATATACATATCAATAAAATCTTTGACTTTTTGTGTACGTTTAAGGGTGTGTCCAGATCTGACGAATGCACCACGAATGATGGCGCATCTGGACACACCCTAATGTTGTAGATATTTAATTCCAACCGGCATTGTGTTTTATTTAAAATATCTGAATAGATTTATGCTCGACATACTATAGAAAACAAGACATTTGTCGTGCCATAATAAGTAGGTCCTAAACTTCAATGTTAAAACATGTATCTTCTACAGGACTGCATAACCCTTCGTGAAAGCAAGCGCGATGCTATGTTGAGAACCCAATATAAAATAAAAATAAAACATCAGCACATATATATTTTAATAAAATGGTTGATTTCAATTTAAGTTATTGAGCGCTTATACAATATACATCTTGTGTACTCTGCTTGTTAGTATGCATGTGTGATATATTCATACAGTAATAATAAATTCCAGCGTATTGAATATTCGGAAACATTTTCCGTGCAAACTAAGTGGAATTGTTTACTTAGTCCTCCGACGATATTAAATCTTACTTTGTACTGTACGAAGTGCGGGGAACTTTATTTTCCAAAAGCAAAACTAATTTTCATAGCAAACACCACACGTGCGCCATTTTGAATTGTAACGAGCTCCTTTTGGTCAGACTACACCGAAATATTGTAGGCAGTCTGTATTTTCACTTGGGATGTTATAAGTTCTGCAGTATTAGCGCGTAGAGATCATTAGGCTGTTTTGTTCTATACAGTTCTATGTATGTTTGCTGTTGTATAAACAATTTGGTGCTGAATATGTTCGGAACCAAAGCTGTAGTAAATTGTAAAGGCTGTTTGCTCTGTAAATAGACGACTATTCAAGTATGTAATCAAAAAGTTGTTTTTTTTTTAATTAAAATCATGTGACTACTTCTTAATAAACTTTATTAATGTGTTTATTTTCTGTGACTTCTTGTTGAGAAATAAAATGAGTGACGACAACGTGTATCCCGTAACTAATTCTAATAACTACATTACGGCGTATGAAGGTCTATTACATGTAGATGCGATCCACCGCCGCGCCGCCGTTCCGTCCCGCTGTAGGAACAATACGGCACGCGGACGCCTCGCTCCTGCCCGCTGACGCACTGTCACGCCACCGGCTACGTCATGGCTGGCGGCTTAAAAAATAATCACCGAGTTCAGAATGAACAACGATTTAATTACCTATATAGTATTATATTTTTTTAAATACATAATCCAACTGCATACTTAGTTAGTTCTTGGTATTAGCCAAATGTTTGCATTACCTATCTTTCTGAACAAGACAAGCTAAGCCAAATCAAGTTATTTAATTACATACTTTAAATATAAGATAACATACATAGATAAACTTACGTAATTCTTTTTTTGAAGTTGTGCAATAACACAATCTATATTTAGTACGAAGCCCATAACAGTGACGTCCCTATTGCCGTTAACCAGCTGCATTTGAAGATTCTATGCTCCAATTAAAAATATCCTTACAACACCTTGCCTGCCTTGGGAATCAAACACATTACCTCAGGATTCTACGTAAACATAAGTGCTAATAGTTGTCAACGTGTGTACTACAGATACACAACTTGAGATGAAACATAAATGGTAGATATACATTTCTCTAATATGTCGGGTATATTCAATTAGCATTATATTAGTCACGTATACACGCAATTTCAATTGGGTTATCGTATAGTAGTCTCGGTTATTTAATTATTGCGTTATTACAATCGTTTATGTTGTACGTCGATGGAATTAATTGGATATCGATTATTGTCTGTGATATAGTGACGATGTGTTTATAGGTATTATAAGCTACGTGTGAAGTAATTGCATTGCAAGTTACGGTATAAGCTTTTGAAGATAAAAAGTACTACTACAACACTACTAATCTATATGTACATATCTATCTCATTTTTTACTAATGATATGATTTATATATATATATATAATTTAAGTAATAACTAACTTTCTACTAGCATTAAGTTATGAGGAAACGGAGTCTTTATTACAACACACACAATAACAACAACACTTATACACGAACACACACACACAAACACACCCTCACGCACACACAAACACACCCTCACACACACACACACACAAACACACACACACACACACAAACACACACACCTACACACATTATTGTGAGAATGATTATAAACCTTAATTAAGTTACTATAGTGCATTATTCTGTAATTAAATATGTTCGCAGTACTTAAGAATTAAGTTCACGTATTAAGTATAAATTATAATTATTTTAATGTTTTAGTTTTTATTAGCTATGGAAGAGCGTAGTCACCTGTCACAGGCATTGTTTGCTTACTAGGTGACTTCGATCACTACACAAAAAATGGAAATCTTTTTAATGAAAATAAATCAAATTATTATTATTATTAATTTCTATAAAATTTATGACTAGTTTCTATCTGAGGTAACTAAAACCAAAGATAGATCGCTTATTGGAGCTACTGCTAGCGACAGTGGCCCACCGGCAGCTAATCACAATATTTTTATTTATATCTGGTTTCCATCAAAAGTTACAATTAACAAGTTCAGAATATTATATATATATATATATATATTATTTTTATAAGGTTAGTTTAGATATCCACACATCGTATAGTTAAGCTTGCTATTATCTATCTAATAAATCTGGAGTTTAGAACACACCTGGGATGGAGGGTATTTATTTATATATTTCGTTTGACCTAAATATAATGACAGAAAATCCTTTCTGGGACGATATCTCGTGTAATACGACAAAAGAATATCGGCTGTGAGCAATATTAAATCTATACTCTACTATTTCTTTTGTATATTCGAGTTTTTATATCCAATCACAAAGATTCGGATTTGATTGCTTTCACTCTATTATATAGATATAATGGATTCAATTTCTGGGTCATTGCCATCTGCCAGAACCGTCTTAGTAATCAAAGAACTGTGCTTGGTAAAACTGATCGAAGTAAGCCAAGCATTGCCATATACGGACAAAAATTTTAAAGCCAGCTTAATTTTATACAATAAAAAAAATATAATAAGTTGCCAAATCATATTAAAAGGGTCGACTTAGTGACATTTAAGAAAGAAATATAATATATAATCTTTTAGTGATCAAGTGTTATTATACCATTGACGAATTCCTTCTTGACATTTTGTAACAAATAATTTTATAATATTTTTTAAACGTTTAATTTATTTTTCATATATTTTAATAATTAAATTGTATCCTCGACTGTGAATTAATAGCAATAAGCATTATAATGACATTCTATTTTATCTTGCAAAAAGTTTACATTATAAATTGACAAAAATGTGTAAGCCCCGATGGGCTTACACATTTTTGTCAATTTATAGTGAGCTCAAAAAACTACCCGATGGTAGTTTTTTGAGCTCACTAATAAATTGAAACACCTTATTATATCACCAAAAATTACACGAATAAATGATTTGATTTGATTTGATTTGACAATTCATATATGTATAACTTAAACAACTTTAACCGTGTACTTAAAGTTGTTTAACCATAGATTAGAAAACGATAAAAATATAGTTTAAGAAGAACATAACCAACCTAGAAACATAATATCATATAATATAAATTAATATCATATGATATTTCACATTAAAATGAAAGCACTTACCTTGAATTGTAGGACTTGACGTGGTTTAGTTCAGCTACAAACCTGGAACAATAACATAGAGTTATGTCACGGTATATACTTATAGATGCAAAGTAATTAATATAAGTAGAATTTCAAATAACCTTTTTGAGCTACTCATGCACTAGAATCACCGCATCGCAGGCGACTTTTTAAACATTGAACACCGAAGACAAGGAATACCTGAACTGGAACAACTATTTTGGGACACACAATTTTTTATTATGTGTATAAGTTGAAGCTACAATATTTAGCGTGGTATAGTAGCGATCGGTTATCACTTAAACTATTGCACTACCCTTGCAGTAGATCATATTATTATTTGTCTCATTGTAAACCGCTATGTTTCTTCCATCTTGCATTCAAGTATGCACTCTATAACCTCCCCTTACGCTGAGTGCACCTTCACGTAAAATAAGGGGATGCACGGGGTAGTTTAGTGGCAACAGCCCCGTCCCGACCACGTGTCACCTGCGTCAACGTCGCACGACGCCGACGTCGTTCCACAAACAATGCCAGCTGCGTGAACAAAATTAATTTTAGGCCGCAGATCGTGCATTTTTTTGTCACCACAAATGTACGGTTACATAATGTTTATTTGGCTTACCTTCTGCCTTTTATTTTAAATTTCGAATACAAGACCACGTTGTATATTTTTCGTTGTTTATTCTTTTAAAAGAGATCTGGTTGTTTAGAAATATGTTAGCGTTTATTTAAAATGCAATAATACTAATAATGGTTAAAAAAATATCATAGATAATGGTCTACTTCCAGAATAATAGATGTATATGTTTAACTGTACAGCTTAATGTATTGGTATATCATGTTCTATACTTAATAAAAAAGATTTTAATCAGTTAATTCCTTTTTAATAAATCGTTCTGCTAAACTTTATGAAGTTTATTTCTTGTAATTACTTAATAATATACCGTTCTTTACGTGGTGTTAGCACAAGTCGATTAATGTCAATTAATGCTATTTTATTGTAAATGCTATTAACATTCAGATGAATTTATTCATCCAGGGGATACGCTATACAATTCTCAATTAAAAGCTACAAAATATATTTAAAATCGAATTTAACAGCGAATTCACATCCACAATGTCGACGGCATAAACAAATGAAATCGTATAAAATGATCGTATATTACGAAAAACAAAACAAATAAATTGACACGAAATTTAACACCGCGGCCGCCATTTGGTAAATTTAAAATCCACTGGAAACCTCGCTGTGTTTCACTTATAGCCGGTAATTTATTTACGTTCGAATCGCATTAAAAAGCTACTAAGCTGATGAGGCTTCCACTCAACTACACACAAGTGTTCGTGCAATATTATGTATTCCCCCGGTTTTTCCATTAAGTCCCGCCATAGTTATAAATAGTCCATTTCCCACCACACCCGTGTCAATATCGACGTGGCTTTCAGCTACGAGTTAGTGGCCACGCTCCACTACCAGGTAAACACAAGACTAGCTACGTAAACGCTACAATATTACCCCTTGGAGGTTTTCGATAATTGAAACCAAGACTGTACAGGCCTGGCTATCATCTCAGGGTTAATACTCGGGATCCGTAGAGTAGTGAAAGCAGTTTTTATGAAGTTTCGGCTATACCCACGGGTATGCTGAGCACGAAGGTTTGATTAGGGCAACGTAATACTTTTAGCGGCACATCAGGGAGAGGCTGCAATACACCGAATTAATATGGAAGTCTTTGTTCGCGTGAGTTTATGGCACGCGATTTAATATAAAAAAGGTTATTTAAGGATCATGTGTGTTTTTTACGTGAGATCTTGACTTAGGTGAGCATGACATGACGACCCGACGTACTTTTTGCGATACGATACGACATAATATTACATAACTGATATGGCTATGTTATGGTGAAGAGCGATGTCATACTACGCAATATGCTGCGACCACTGTAATAAATTGATGAAAAACTAATATGCGACGCGCTATGCAACGGCGAAGCAATATGTATTACACAATAGCGTCGGCTACATGTGTATACAGCTCATATTTAATATATAGAACAAAGTATTAGATCCTAGTGAAAACGACTTCATTGCTTTCAAGCCTGTATGTCTTAGATAGAGGACCAATTTAAGACTCATAAAACTAAGTTCGGATGTAATTTAACCTTCATAAACTAATCGTCCGTCTTGTCTCGATCGTGTGCATTGACCCGCGAAATGAAGCGAGCGTCTAATCCCTTCCTTAGCCATGCAAGGCGATAGGCTGTTTAATTCTGAACAATGAACTTAGGAGCCACGCGTTTGTTTCGCTAAATTCATTCGGGATAAACGGCTCGAACGTTCCCCGTAATCCTTGTATTTTGGCTTATCGATGTACGGAGGTATAAGCTGTGCATAAATAAACAATGTTCGTAATGATGGAGGAAAATGTTTTCTTGGAAGAAATAAAGTTTCTCGCTTATGGTGAAGATAGAGCGAAAACAGACGGACGTTTCTCTCTTATATTTACCGAACAGCTAGAGTAATAGCTTCCTAAGTAATAAGAATGTTCCTTGTGCTATAGTAACAGGATGAGATACATTGGCTACTTATAGAGACAACGGAACAGCCTTAACAATTTAAAATGCTGCAGCTAACCGTTCTCGTTATATTGATTGAAAGTATAGCGGAAAATTTTTCAGTAGCCGCTTTGGCATTGCATTTTTCGAGTATTGTGTGTTATATACTAATAGTTGTACCGAGTCTGCGTGCTTTTTGTGTTTGTTGTTTCAATGTTTGTAAAGTCCTTCACCATATAAGTACATTATATTATGGTCAACCTTTTAACAAAGAAATTAGTAAATACTACTGACACTTTCACTAACGTGGCACTTAATGAGATACAGTGCATGTATGTACTGTCAAAGACAAAAGTCCAGTAGCATCATAAAATAAGTAAATGCATACAGTTCCAAGTGAATAACTTTGTGTGTGTGATGTTTTAACACAAACAATGAAACAGTATTCAATGTAAATGATAGTAGGTGAAGTTCGTCATGCGCATGTGTGCAACGCGAGACAAAACCGAGTTCTTGTATACATAAATAACTATATTCCGTATATTTAACAACAGTGTCCGTATTTCAAATTTATCCTAAAATGTTCCGATAGCGAAACGGATAACGAGACGATAGTATAATAATGGTGGTTCAAATCCTGGGGCCTACTTCCACTTTTTGTTTTTTTTTATTAATTAAAAGAAACGTTACTTTTGTCTACTTATTAGCCAAATTTAGTGTTTTATTAGGAATTAAACTAAAAATTATTATAAATTTATCAGAATTAGTTAAAATTAGTAATTACTAAAATCACGTTATGTTTTTATTAAATTAATAAATAAATAACGCAAATTATAATAAAATTAAAAAAATAAAATTTAATTTATAACAACATTATTTTACTATAAATAACAATGTCAAAATATGATTACCGAAAATGTTAAATAAGTCTTGAAGTAAAATAACAAGACAACATATTTCTAATATTAGAAAAAAATAATCAACGAATTGCACTCCGGGAGTGCCGGCAGAAGTGAAAACTTAAATATTAACGTTGTGCATTTTTTATATTTTGGAATGGTTAGGGAATAATTTTGCACGAATTGCTTTAATTATCAGTATAAAAGTACTGTCATTAATTATGTGGTAAAATACAATATTCATTTATTACGCTATCGTACACAAACATGACAATTCTCCCTCCGTCTTACGAATTTTTGAACAGGTCACGTATCCTGACGCGAGTTTAACATTTTTATCCATCACAAAAAAGTGCACAACGCAGCTAAAGAAGTTTTCACTTCAAAACCCCAAAAACATTATCACTTCTACAGGGGATCGAACCAACAAGCGTTAAGTTTAAGAACGCACTATTATCAACGTAGCTATAACATCACTTGCGTATCTGCTTGAAATTAATAGTTACAATCATATTTAGAACAGGCGATAGAATAAGTGAAGCGGGTTTATGTGTACCTATGTGTGCAATGATTTTATTGAAAAAGGTCGTAAGTATAAATTGTTGCGATTTTATCGCTTTTATTAAATTGCAATTCGACTTTTGCACCTGACTGTACATGCAACGCTCTCTAGTGTCGTGACATCGCTATATACTTATATTTTAAAAATATTACATTTTGTTGTTGTCGTCGTTTCACAAGATACGACAAAGAAACATTTGCATTTATAATGTTAGACGATGCTAAACGACTAAGTACCCGAATATTCATTTCCAGCATCTGTCCATTACAAAATTTGTACCAAGAAAAACATAATGGAAATGAAATACATTGTGTTCCTCATAAACAAACGCAAACGTAAAATTACAAACAAAGAAATACAATTTCCTTATTCATTATTTAATCCATGTAACCGCCCCCTTGTAATCAAACAATACCGAGACTCACCGCCGTTAATCCCTTTACAAAGGCCGACATTTTAATATGAATATATCACATTTGTATAAAAAAGTATCTCTAAACATCCGAGGGTGTTAATGTGCAAGAGGAAAAACACGATCAGTGTGATATAACAATGCGTCGTAACGCAACCGAGGAAATATTGTCGTACATACATATGTTCACACGTAGTGTATGCAGGTTAGGGTTAAGAGCGATGTTTAAACTTAACCCTTTTAGTTGCAGAACAAAGGGTGGCTCATAAACACGGTACTTCATCCAACCGTCAACGTATTATTGCGTAAATGTTAATTTGCCTCCAAAATTGTTTTCTTTGCACCTACAAATTCAATTATGCAGTCGGACGAGACTTAGTAAAATAAATTGCGCTGCATGGACCCACGGTTGTGTAATTTGTGGATTACAGAATTTTTGGTGTTCGCGACACTCGAAACTTTTTAATTATGGAAATTTAAAGTGCAATGTAGGATTCATGTGCTACGTGTATTAAATGCACATGTTTTTATGAATAAATGCACACAACGAGATTAATTTTATAAGATAGGAGTAGGAGAATATAATGTCTAACTGACAAATAAAGACAAGCATTGAGCAAATATTATTTGTATTTGTATCGATATTTTTATAAAATATTCATTTAAGCATACGGCCCTACCGTTTACACTGGCGGTAACTTTAGCCTCTACAAAAAAGATATCATTGTGCTGCTATCGATAGAGGTTTAGGGTGGTACTCTACTTAAACTAAAGTGCTCCTCTCTGTAATGTATAGAGTTTAGAACCATTTTATACCAAATTACCGCAGAATGTAGTGTACATTAGATGCTTAGCATTTTCTAGATTGATTAGCCCGAGTTAAATGAAGCGCTAAATTTACGGCGCATATTACCGTATATCTTACCTTCGTTACGTACCTCTTCCAATTTCTGCCGTATGTAAATGACGAGATGCCTTTTTAGCGAATTTGGAATTAAAAGAACACCATTTTCTCATATATCTTTGAATATCAAAAATAATATGAATATAAAAGAGACCATGATTTTATATATCTTCTTTATTGTAAACTAGCTGTTACCTGCGTCTTCGTCCGCGTAGATTTTAACTAAAAAGTGTTTGTCTCCGCGGAACCCTATTTTTTTCTAAAATCAAAGTAGCCTATGTTACTCCTTATAACATCAGCTATCTGCCAGTGAAAGTCCCGTCAAAATCGGTTCAGGCGTTTCGGAGGTTAGCCGGAACAAACAGACAGACAGACAGACAAAATGTTAAAATAGATGTTTTCGTATAAGTATCTTATATACTTTCATATGCATTAGATAAAAAGCTGTTATTTTGACATTACAAACAGACACTTCAATTTTATTTATTTGTATAGATACTGTAGTTAAATATTTCATTATTATATTAGCTTACAAAAAGAAGCATCACACGGACAATTTACTTAGGAAAAATTACAAAATGAAAGCAAACGAACTTACTGTCCGCCTCCGTTGTCTCAAATGAAGAAATATACCATCTTCATTCTTCGCGGCCGAGAGAAAATATAAAATGGATAAACTGTTGGGGAGGAGTAGCGGAGTAGCTAAAAGGGACATAGATGTGTAGGTAAAACCTCCCGGGCGACGGTGTCGGGGTTAAATCTAATTTTTCCCCCGCTAATGCCGCCTGCCCCGCGGCCCCGCGCGCCCCGCTCAAGGTTGAGTGAGCGCGAAAATTGTAAGTTCGCACCGCTCCGGATCGCTTTGCTCCGCTCGAGTCACAAGAATCCGACGCGCCACGGCCCCGATGCTCAAAGTACACATGCACTGCTCCGTTAAGTTTAGCAATTCGTTATCGATTTTGTTTGTACGCCAATTATTTATATGCGAAGTTCGAGGCGAATAATTTGTTTTTGATTAATACTTGAATGTGGAGATTTAATACTTTAGCGCGAATCATATAAACGGCCAGTAATTTAATGATTTACAGCCATTTTATTTCAATTTACTTTATAGGTTTGTTTAACTGAATCAAAATAACACATTTGGCATTATTTCAAGTGCTATACAGCCGACATTACCATTTACGACGGCAAAAAAGTGTTCATGTCGCTATTAATTCCAGTGGTAAAGTAAAATGTATTTTTGCCGATGCAGATGCGACAAAGCTCATTCCATATTTATACGGTAAAAGAGTTTATTATGTTTAATGAAAATTTGCTTTGAATTAATAAAAATAATTTTGATTATTCCTTACTTAATATTATAAATGCGAAAATGAGTTTGTTTGTTTGTTTGTTACGCTTTCACGCCTTAACTACACAACCGATCAACATGAAATTTTGCATACATGTTGTCAGGGGTACAGAATAGGACATAGGGTACCTTTCATCCAGAAAAAGAACTGTTGCAAACCTAACCTAACCTACATTTACGCGAGCGAAGCCGCGGGTGAAAACTAGTTTTTATATAAAAGACATTAATGATAAATAATTTATTATTAGTTTAAAAATATCTCATACTTGAAGATTTCAGGCAAGATAGCAGTATTCGAAACGGAAGCTATTTTACTCAGTCATTACTATTAAACTCGTTTTGGTGATTACCTAAAATCTTTACTTCGTACAAAGTCGTAAAAGAACCATCCAAAGACTCGTTTTAGGATATTCACAACAACATTAAATCAGCAATAAGACATTACAAGGATACAAAACAAGAACTCTCTGATAACAATTTCATTTTCATCTGAACAGACGATATCCTAAAGCGTTTTGTTCGGCTTCGCCAATAAAATATGTATACTAAAGGCCTGGCCTTGAACCTTTAAATAACTCGTCTCATTCCAATGCCTACAAACTCACATGAAATGGCCAAACATTGGGCGTAGCTGCTTCATCTTATAAAAACGCTATTTCTTTAAAGCACTCGTGATTCCTTAGTGAAATGAGCCGCATTAGTTTGGCACGAGTTATAGCTATAAGGCCTTCAAGATAACAAATATACACTTACACATTAAACTGGTATGATGTGAGTGATTATTTATCTTATTCTCTGGAGAATTTGTAGACCGAAAACATGGGAATGTTTGCTAAGATATTAGGTGGAACTCACTTTTTATCGTAGAATGGGCGAGGCAGTCGAGGTTACTTTATGCAAATACATAAACCATACGCACTTCGTGCGGTCAGCGTTTTGTTTATCATTAACGTCATCCGTGACCTGATTCTACTGACACTGTTGAGTATACATTAACTTTTAAGTATCACCTGGTAATTTATTAAGTCAATATCTCTAAGGTTTATTTATACGACGTGGAAGCTCGGACCACTGTACATTATACAGTTAATAACATATAAATAAATAAGTGTTGAACACGTCAGTATAACCGTTAAGGGTAGTCAGAAGTGTATTACACATTTTGCCATGTATTCAGCTACCGTGTAATGAAGGCGGGTCTATTGCTCTATACTGGGAACATTTCCAGACTTAATTCTGTTCGGAATTATCTGTCAGAGAACTTTGCTTGATCCGAGAATCAAAACTAGTGCTCTCGATCATGCAAAAACATAAGCTTAACCTTCGTTGGCTCCATAGCATGTCACGCCTTCAGTATAATTAATAAACGCTGCGAATTTACGGAGTCTAGTGTAAACAATGAACTTTATTCCTTTATAAAATTTTCTCTCGAAATTATATTTTAAAATAGACGCCCAAAAAAATTACTATAGAAATTCCACGAAAGGAATATTAAATAATATTTATTTAAAATCACAGTGAGCTTGAACGAACGGTATAGAGAATTAAGTCGGGTAGTTGGATAAAGTCGGGTGCGATGGTGTGGTGGCTTTGTAATTACAGTTCTGGATAATGGAAGACGCGGCTGTAATACGATGGATCCACCATTAACAATACGACTTGGTTTTTGTGAAATAAAAGGGATTGGAAATGTTCAATACTTTTTATACAATATGTCATTTGATAAAGTGAGCATATTTTGAAAATAATTTTAAAATGTTTGTTATGTATTTTTCGTATTTTGATTTGTCCTACGAACGTACATTAGAGTAGAGTAAAACATTAAATGCGTATGGCTCTCACAAATTTACAATATGCTTAATAGCTCGGATGCCATTGATCTAATGCAACAATCAAAAGATTTATGTACTTGCTTTTTGTATAGATATAATATGTATTTATAAATCTTATGCCAGACTTCTTTGACAGATCTTTGTGGTCTCTCTCTCTGTAATTCTTAGTCATGGAGTCTGGAACTGTGCGCAGTAGATGGCGTTAGACCACTCCTATTACGTAGGACCTTAATCATAGCTGAAAGTAGGTACAACACGACCCTGCTTATCCCCTTGAACATATAGGTGTGAGACTGTGTAACTTTATGGAATAGCATATACTTGACGATTTTAAAAGAAAATACATTATTGAGAAGTTTATTCGTTGTCCTTTAGATCCTCTATCGCGTGGGTATATTTAACGAATATTGAAACAAAGAATATGAAGAACGCGAGGTCTCTAACATCTATCTGTGGATCACACAATTAGATATGACTACGTGCTAAGCCACTATCTATAAATTTATTTGAATCGTGCAATTATAGCTGTTATATAAAAAAATCCGTTAACAATAATTTTTTTGATGCTTAGTGTTAGATTTTCTTTTATGTATAATCTTTGTATGAAATACATCGCTGTCTACGTTAATATATATATATATATATATATATATATATATATATATATATATATATATATATATATATATATATATATATATATATATATATATATTATACTATTCATCTGTGAAAACTTGTAATTGGCCTTTTGCTAATATGTTTTAACTTATAAGAATTATTAGCTGTAAGTTTTCCTGAAATAATAAAAATAAAATATCATTCCGTTATGTTTGAATCAATACACCGACGTCATATACGTATAAGTTTGGCTTTTATTAGAACAGATTGAGTGCTAGTGAGTTAAAGCTTTAGGGGCGTTCAAACTTGTTCATTGTTCTACTTAAGCCGATTAGCTCTGGTGTTGAGTTTAAGCGGATAACATTTATGACATAGTACTTTATTGTGTGTTACGTTTCTTATTTCACTGTACATTTACGTTAGATGTAGACAGATTTAATTTTTGCTTTAATATTACAACTAAATTTTAGAGTCATATGTCAGGGTTCAATTTTAAACTTTATTGCTCTACATAATGCATATAAGATCTTACTGTTAGGTTTGGTAACAATAACTGGTCCTGCTTGTCCTGTTTTGAAATAAGTAATTAAGTACTAGTAACAGTATAATATAATTTGGGATTATCTTTAATCAATGTGGCGAGTGTGTTGTATTAAGGTGGAAATTCATTCATTAATGCCAATATAGGTATGCATGAATAACGTTGTAGATAATATTATCTACAAACCTCAGCTTAGAATTCCTCGCAGTTCGTTCATAGGTCAATATTATTTTGGACATAACAATATCGCCTTGAATAGAAGCTGATACAGCGGATTTCTCAGTTGATAGATGAGCTGATTTTAATTAACTGTACGTAATGAATCTCGGGGTTGCTTTGGTCATGTCCAAATTGATCGGAAAAGGCCGAATAATAAAATGCTGGCATTCAATTAATTAATAAAAATATATTTATTGCCAAAACAGTACATATACATACATAAATATAGGATTTTATACAATTAAGTATCTACCAGAAAATAGAGAAAGCAACGTTCAAATAGAAATTTATCATTATATTTATTACAACCCTAAAATATGACCTTAGGCTGTATTTTCTTTTATAGACTATATTGACGGCTTTATTAATTAATTTACTCAATTGCCAAAAAAATATTGTTAATGCAGGAACTTTGTTAAAGGTCCCACATTTTCCCTGGCCATCAATAAAATAACCGCAAAAATAACTAACATCACAAAATATAACTCAACCTAATTGTTAATTGTGACGTATATCGTTCCTTTAATTTTGCCAGTGTGTGAATAATGAAAGAAGGCAGATATTTGCTAAAGCAAAAGATTTATGATACTACCATGATTATTCGTTTCTGTTACATAATGTAATATCAAACTCGTTATAATTGTCAGATGTAGCCTAAATCTCCTACTTAGTACGTAAATCGTGCGTGGCTTAGTAACCAATTTAGACAGCACGGATGGCGGAATGGTTTAAGTGGTCGCCTCGCCATTGCCGTCGCGTCAAGTGTTGCGGGTTCAATCCCTAAATGGAACAAAAATTTATGTGATTTTCAAATAGTTGTTCTGAGTATGGATGTTCGCTGTGTGTGTTGTTTGATTGTTTTTAAAGTCCGCCGTGACACAAAAACTATTACGAGTAAAGGAGCAGACTTAAAAAAATATCTCATTAAACACACTAAACACTGTATTGTCTTCTGTTTACGCGAATGTTATTCATTGAAATTAAACTACTATATAGAGTCTCCCCGTTACCATGGCTGCTGAAAAGCAAAAAGGGAAAGTGTAAGCACAAATATAAATAGTATAATAGTATAGTAATAGTATAAATAGTTTTAATAGTTTCAATAATTTAATTAGCTTAAAAATTAGTAAAGTTTAATAGTAATAATAGTGTAACAGTTTTCAAAAATTTTGTAATAAAGTGTCAAATAAACAACGCGATAAAATCCGTATATAGTAGTTTAATTTCAACACTAAACACTACCAAAAACTAACTATATGTACCACAGCTAACATACCAGTACATATAGTACAATTCTCAATGATTTCTGCGTCTCGATGTTACTAATTATTAATATTTATACACACACAGAACCAGTCTAGACTGCGAGGTACATGTTGCCATGCAGGTCGCTCACGCGATTTACAAATTTCCACCGAACAAACAAACCCGATGAATATTAAACACAATGTTTATTTACTTGACGGCGTGATATGGAGTTATTCATTATACATTCCCATAGAAATATTCCATGCACTTTTTAATTATGAACGTACACTAGCCTTTGATTCGCGGCTACACCCGTGTGCAATTCAATTTGCGCATCTCCCTAGGGCACTGTATATTATTTTGGGATAAAATTATACCAAGTAGCACCTTTTTCATTTTTACATTGAAATCCATTTAGTACTCGTATTTCGTGCGAGAGTAAATTTAAACAATGAAGCATATTGTTATACTTCACACTAAACTGTTTGTATTTTTAGGACACAGTGTTAGAAAATGTCACACTAAGTATTTTATAGAAAAAGAAAATTTTCACACTAGGAATATCCAGTGACTCGGAGGTATTAACAAACATTTTAACAACAGATACAAAAAACACTCAGACTCAGAGCTAGATACTATTTGTGGATCACAAAATTTTATGTCGTAGTTAGGAATCGAATCTACAACACTTAACACAGTAGCAGTAGCAAAGCGACCAGTTAAACTACTTAGGCATCCGTGTAGTTTTTTTTCCAACTAAGATAAAATTATGACCACGAGCAAAATTTGCCCCACCGACAGTAAATAGTTAAACTAATTTGATACTTATAAAACACTAGCTTTTGCTCTCGGCTTCGCTCTCGTTAATTTAGAATTTGACAATCAATTCGGGTTGTGCTCTGTTTGTAATAATATAATTCAATCATGATTCGAAAGACACGTGGCGCCATCTATATATTATCATAAGAACGTTATTGTTGTTTTCCTCGGGAACAGTAATTTTTTTAGGGATGAAAAGTAGCCTATGCCCGTTTCTGTACACCTGAAAACGTATATGCAAAATTTCAGAATGATCGTTTCAGTGGTTGAGGCGTGAAAAGGTAACAAACAAACAAACAAACTCATTTTCGCTTTTATAATATTAGTTAGGATTTCATAGCATTAAAAGAGATTCATTTACAAACTCTGTAACAAATTGTAACTCATTCTAGAATCTTTGTGATATGAGAATTCCGATTGTACCCATACACTTACCACGATCTATATATTTTCAAACCATACTAATAATGGAAACTGTATATGTATTAAATCATTTCTACGTATATACTATAAAACAGACAAAAGAAAGATACGTTTAATAACGACAAGGTCAGAGAAGCTGACATAATAAATAACAAAGAAACAACAAACTACTTTTCGAAACTTTTACTTTTAAAGAAAGCGTAGCGTCCGAAGTCTGAAGGCCGAAAATGGTGTATTATAAACTTTTAAGTAGATAGTAGATACTTTATAAATTTGAACCGGAGCTTAAATTAGATTAATTCAAAATTTTCAATTAAGAATCCCTTTTAGCCTACTTAGTTAATTGTTTCGTAAGTACGTACTCAGAAGTAGGCACTTTTAAGAGGATGCTTAGAGAAATTATTAAATCTATACAAGTATCTGACAGTAGACGTCTCAAGTCCAAGTGAATGAATGTTCAATAGCCTCAGAGGGCTTTATTCTTAACAAAATTAAGTTTTAATTAATATTATTAGCAGAATTCAAGATTCTTTCAAGATCTACCATAAGCTGAAATGTCTTGAATATTGCTTATAACTCTTAGTTACTCTCTCAGAAGTATTTCGATGCTCTAATAATTATCCTTTACAGAAATGTAGTATCATCAAAATCAGCAATTTCCTTATCAGTTAATAGGCAGTTGCTGATTATACGACCTTCGAAAAGACATAAAATCAGCTCCTAATTATACGCAAACAAAGGAAAAAAAAGAATCGAATTAGAAATCCGCTAATAATGACAAGTAAGAGCTACTTATACATGTTGCCATCCCACTTTTACAGTATTTACACACAAATAAGTGGAAATGAAACGTCAAGTAGCAGATAATTGGAAATCTAGAAAAGCAAAATGGGTTGCGCGATAGAAATCGTGCCTTGCCTTCGAACACACTTTCGTTGGAACATACTTGCCTTACCAGATAGTCACGTACGAAGTTCAATTCTACACCTGTAACAAAACTATTCCTCTGTGATCTGGTGTCATAAACTGCTCATATAAAAATATGGTAATTATGTTTGAAAGATTTTCATATGTAAAAATTGTAGTTAAATACATTATTACGCTAGGTGTTCGTTATCATTAAAGCAGCAAATAAAATTTTCATACTTTACTTAATAATTCGGCATATGTACCTGTAACTCTTCACAAAAATATTATTAAGAGTTAAAACAGCACTGGTAATATTATGTATCTAATTTCAAGCTAGGCTAGCATGCGTTTACTACCAAGGTAGTGCGCGCATGCCATGGCAGCCGACCGCATGTGTTCGATGCAAAAATGCGCTGGAATTCTCAACCTCGAACGCGTTCTGCGGAATGCGCGAGCAGCCGAGTAGCCACTACCATTCCAGGATGTATTTGGTACTGCCAAAAATGTACTTAATCGTTTCAAAAGATGTATCTATTGCCTTTACAGCATTGTAACATACGGAACGCCGCGTTCCAACGCGTACTAGCAAGTCTGGAAATAGTTGATAGATTTTATGAACCTTACCAAGTAATGTATACTGGTGATTGGAATTGATAGTACCGATGTGCAATTATTTAAATATATAGGTGCAAATCATTGTATACACACATTTTAAGAAATACCATTTTTTGTTAATAAATGTTTTATCGAGAAAGGCCAATGCAATAGTCGTGTCATTAGTATTGATTAAATAATGTCCACGTATTTAGTAAACTAATGCTTGCTTTACTTACATGAAAATACTTACGATTTAATGAGGCAGTTCGATACAATTCAAATTAATCATTCTTAGAATATAATGATTTAGCAAGTATACGCTGCGACCTTTTATAAATAACCATTTCCCTAACACACTCTATATAGATAAGTACTTACTACTAGATAAATTAAGTTCGAATGCATATCGCCAATCTCTACTCGTGAATGCTTAAGTGGTGGATTTACCACTAAAGAAACTCACTAGAATATAAAGTTCCCTAGTTTTCTGGAAAATATTTTCTACGTCGTAACATCGCTTAAGAAAGCGATCCAGTATAACGGTCTGCATTTAAAAATATTGGCACACCCTAAAAGGCGTGTCTATTGTGTAGAATATAGTGCACACAAGTCTTCACAGAGCGAAGGCGAGGTCCGAAGTCACGTTAAATTTTACGAGCCCATCAAACGCCAACGTGCACTGAACCGGAACTTGTAGAAAATATTATGGAATAGCTTACTAACTCATTTATTAAAAATGAGAACGGCGAAAATATCGAACTTCATCGGTGGTTATTGATCTTGGACGAAGATAGAAAGTTTATTCTTGATTAGTTCCTCTTCGATTTCAGTGTACTTTATTTTACTAGGTAACCTTTTAAAATTCCACTACTGTTATTGTAGAGAAACAATTGTTATGAAACATTTATAGTACCTCATGCTTAAAGCTTCTTGAATGAATCTGTATTCCTCATTAAAAGCAATAATTTACGCATCTCTAATAATTTTAATATGATCATTGTGATTGGTATCAAACGATTGAAATCAAAATAGATATTTATAATAAAATCGCTGACACAAACCGTTATCCCGTCATGCTCGTTGCTACATAAATATGCGTATGACGATTTCATAATATTCAATGCCGAGAACGCAATAATGCTTAAACAGGCCGTACCGCACTCGCTTAAGGTACTAATATAAATCTTAAAAGCTTCATCGCGTCGTGGAATTTTCCCATTAGATTTTATGGATTTCTCTCTTGTCCGCACATTAAATTATAACTGGAGGGTAAACTGAACCAGGGATTGAAATTTAATTTCACCATTTTGGTGAGACGCATATTTCAACCTAAATGAAATTTAGTTTTGTGATTGGTGTTTCACAGATTCCACTTACCTGGTTGTCTAAAATATATGTAAATTGGTTAGGGCTGAAGCCATTAGGGCCGCGAATGAAAACATTGGGGCAGAATCAAACAATAGGTAAGTAAGTACGCGAATGGCGGTCACGCAAAGCTTGATTTCGCATAACAAAAACATTATTCATTTACGGAAGCACTCTGATGTAATTATATTATGAGGCTGTGTGGCAAGGTCAGGTTTGTAAGAGTAACAAGCCGTGGCGTTTACAATGGCACTGCTATCACGGGGGCGGGGCTCACAAATGGGACTCAATACTCCATCTCCTAAGAAAGAGATTATAATGAAGTTACCCGAACGTCTTTTAACTGAGAGGGTTTTAAACGTAGTGATTTTTAAGTGGTTGTCGTTGTAAACATGAAAACCTTTTAAAGTGTGCAAACTTTAGCTGCTTAATGCTATTAAAATTGTTGTTAAAATGTCACTTTTAATATGCTTTTCACAATAATTACTTTATTTAACAGATGGTTATTGCACGTTTGCAAAGCATAATGTAATGAAATTTTCTTCAAAAGTTTAAAGCCCCCTACATGTCAAAGGGAGGTATGGGCGCGACTATCGACGACGATTTTTCACGTCGTGTAATGTAGTCAACAAACAAATTCCAAAGTAAATGATTTCCGTACAGAAATACTACTTGCAGAAATTTAATTAGAGGCCGGAGGACCCTACCATGATTCCGCGCATTTCGTTGATATTTTCTCGCATATTTTTCTCCCTTTTCATTAATTTACTGAAAGCATTTCTGTCAAATTGCAAGAGACTTAAGTATATTACTTTGGTGAAAGTCTAAGCATTTTTTTTAGTAAAATAAATTAGTATATTTTACAAAATAGTATGTTAGTTTATTTGAATTTCTTTTTGAATTAGTTTGTTAGTTTTCATTTATTTCAAAATTAAATGTATAAACGCATATAATGTTTCTTTACATTGTGTTTTACATAAGGACCTGAAATATTTTCCCTACGATGGCTTTTAAATTAAATATCATTACTTAAATCTCAAATTTTAGTTATTATATTTTATTCATCGGCATGTTTTTATAAATTTATTTCTTGTATCGCAAACAACTCAGGGCGTGATAGGTAATAAGATATTTTAAGGATGTATTATAAAATATATTCGTAATTGAAATCATATACGTTTTTATCTTGAGACATTTTCCGTATTGCAATTTCATTGTATTGTAGACGGCTTTAACAACATTGAACACAAAGAACATCTAGTCTCAGTAACTATTTATAGGTTACATAAACGTTCGTGTCGTGTGGGAATGCACAACCGCCGCGCATTGGTAGCGGCGAGCTTACTACTTCAACGATTACAGTCCGTGTTCTAGGAACGTTATTGATATTACACTAATTCAATAGATTATGCTATGATTTACTTCTTTAACTACCCTTCCAAGCATAATCGCTTTCTAGCTCAGTTTAAAGATAATACTAAAAAAATGAAGTTAAAATTTCCTCGCCGTTTAGAACCATCTGGCGTCAAATGCTAAATGTCAAGACCTAAACGGCAACGGGAAATCTTCACAAAGCAATTTAAATTTTTCTTGTACCCCTAAACGGGGTCAGAGCATTTAGGGGAACAGTTATTCCGCAGAACAATAAAAAACGATGGGTTTTACGAGTCATCGAGAAAAGTAATTAACCTAAAGCCTCGTATTAATTGGACAACTTTAAATGTTGCGCAACATTATGCTATCACTAGTCACAGCATATTGTAACATAATAGCATACACAGCATAAGGTAACACTAGTGTTACCGTTTCAAAATGGACCGATGGTTGTCCAAGATGCTTAAAATGCCGGCTTATTTTCTTCAAGAAAAGTCAGAATACGTTAAATCCTGGCAAATTGAACTAATTTATTTATATTTTATTCATTTAAAATTCTCAGTGCAATGTCAGCTTATGAATAATGACAATATAGCATTAAAATGTCTTTGGCATGCAGAAAATTCATAACACCGTATTTAAAGGTTAGTTAGTAGTAGCGAAGTTTCACGATGATCGGTCGAGTAGTTAAGGTGTGAAAGCGTAAAAATCAAACTCACCTTTGCGTCAGGTTTCCTACCTGTAATACGTTGCGTAGCATTTCGCTACATTTCAACAGAATATTTGCTATGCGGCAAAAAGACCAATGCAACAGTCTAACACAACGCAATTAACGTTTCGCAATGTCGCATAATTATTAAGTAGCGACATTAGAAAAAGGCTTTAACATGATGTAGTGAAATTAATAAAGAGCTTCAGGGTATTAATAAGAACGAACGAGTTTTCCTTTCGCCCGCCATTCTAAGGGCAAGGTTAATGATATTTAATTCATACCGCAGAGGCTAATTTTGCCGCAAATCAATATACATAGACGAACTTTCTAAAGTTCGTAGTACTTCTATAGTTCTTCTTTTTATAAGTTTTTATTAAACGTGGCCTTCAAACAAATCATTAGTGATTAATGATGTGACTAATGGCTATATGGATTTATGTTTTATGGCTCCTACACTTACCTATAGCACTTGGTTTGTCTTTACTGTCAATTATACTATATAACATTGTAAACTGTAGATAAAGTCGTGAGCGGTTTGTTAATTCTATAATTTTACTCCTAAAATTGTTGTAATATATTACACACTGTTGTTTGTTGTCCCAAATAAAATACATGATGCGGCTATCATGCGCATGGAACTATTGCACAGAATGTGTGCATCACTTAAAACAACGGTCGCGAACTAGTCGCGCAAATAACCTGATTGATTCAATTGTGTTTGTAGCCAACGCGCATGTATTATGCTTGTAGCCCGCATTAGCTACTTGCGTTGTACTAAAACCATTAGGTAAGGATGACGGAACAAAAATGTAAGTTTGGACACAACTTTTAACTACTTTATTGTGATGTACAGCATAATCTCGAGTAATTATCGGAGTCTTGGGTTCAATTGGAATCCTGAATCACATTATTTTTCTAATAGGAAACAGCTTTGACCGTTTGAACCAATTTTAAGCCCGAACGTTCGCTATCAATCCCATAGATTTTCATGAATGTGAAACTTGGTATGGTAACATTACAGTTAATATAGGAAATCTGATTAGTAAACTTCGTCAATTGCGCTAGCGATGCAGCAACGTTGCTAGGTTAACTATTTACCATCAAGCGAGCCACTTTTTACTCCTGAACAGCGATATTTGCTGTACAAGGCTTAAGTCCGTAGCAGCATGGAGTACTGTTCGCACCTTTGGAGTGGTTACGCTAAGTACCTACTCGATGCCTTAGATAAACTGCAGCGTCATGCCGTACGTATAATCGACAGCCAGGAGGTTACGAAGCACACCGAACCGCTACAACTTCGTAGAGACATTGCGTCCGTTAGCGTATTCTATCGCCTCTATCATGGCGAATGCCCTTCCTTTTGAGAACCACATGTGCCGGTCTTCGTAACCACCGATGGACGGTTAGCACAATCCCGTCTCGCACCAAAAGGTTCACCAATTCCTTCTTATGTCGTACCATATAACTTTGAAATGGTCTTCCGGCATATGTGTTCCCTCCCTTCTATGACATTGGGTCCTTCAAACGTAGTGTGAAGAAGTATCTGGTCAGACCGGCTTGAAACTGATGAAAGCTAGAACACGTCTATTTTCTCCTCGTTGTCACTGTCTCGGGACTGTAATTGGGCTTTCCATCAGGTCTGTTACAATATCACTTTGACGTGTAACTAAAAAAAATTTGTTGCTTAAATTTGATTGTATATTCTTTAGTATATTTACATGTATGTTTCGTGTTACATGCACCTACTTCTTTTTATCTCTGCATCACCCTAAGGTCGACTGATAGATAATGCCCTTGGCATTAAGTCCGCCTCTGTACTATTTTGTGCGTAAAGTTTTAAAATAAAATAAAAATAAATAAATATTATTATAAATATGAAAGTTTGTGGAGATGTTTTAATAGTTGGATGTTGATTTGGATGAATCTTATAATATAAGCTACTTTTAACCCCGGTATCCCGGATACACACGGAGGAATCCGCTATCAGGTACCAATCAAAACTTTTACGAACTAGAAATAGTAATATGGCTATAGTTATTAAGTTAGCTATTATTGTAATAAATTTATAATTTAAATTAATAATAGCTAGTTAACTGAACTCAATATTATTTAACTAAATCTACCCATCACAAAAGACTTTTCTTCAAGAAGCTACGCGAGGCATATCCATGAAAATAAATCGCGTCTTAGCAGCAGTAGGTCACTGTCTCCCTTGACTCAGATTTATGTATGCAGATTCAAGTTGATGGAGCAATCGAGTCTAATTAAATAATGTATCATCTCCATCTTTAACAGAATATTTAATAAAAGGCGAGTTCACTGTATTATTAATTACGTCATATCCTCCGCTATTAAGGCTGCGCGTCTGTGCAGGACGGTTCTATAGCCTCTATGAGTCAGAATAAAGGCTTGTTGTAGTTAAGAATACAATGCCTTCAGTAATGATACTTTAAAAGGAACTAGGTATGATATTTTCTTTGACTTCACGGATGGCGTAGTAGTTTAAGCGTTGTTTTAACGCCGTGTTTTGTGGGTTCAAATCACATACGAGGCAAAAATGTGTGTGATTCACAAATGAATGTTCCGAGTTTGAGTATTCTTTGTGTCCGTTGTTTGTGTCTTTCCCCTGCGATACAGGAATCCTTCCTAGTGTGAAAGTAGTCTTTAGAAAAGATTATTAAGATTTATTGTAGTAATACTACAGTAGTTCCTGATTTATATCAACATCCAGCATTTTAATTTAATATTTACGTCATTAAATTACTTTGTTCATCTCGTCAGATAAGTTTCCATTTTAGTCTATATTGGTTTCAAAAATAAGATTGTTGAGAGTCTTTGGAGTAGCATATGAAAACATATTGAAATGTTTATTATTGTACCAAAAATAGTTATTATAATAGTAAGTAAATCAGTCAAAGTTTGGATACGAAAAGCAGCTATACTGCTTTTTGTATCCAAACTTAGACTTTGTCTTTGTTTGTTCTTTGTTTCTTAAAGTTCATACTAACTCCAACTGGTTAATGCCATTTCTTAGAACTTGAAATATATTTACTATAAAGTTTTGCTTATGACAAAGATACGCTATATTATTTACTAGCAGTCTCCCACGGTTACACCCACGACTATGACAACTGCTCCGCTCACGTGGGTCGTAGCGTGACATTATATAAGTCTAAAACGTTCTCCAAGAAATGGACTATCAAATGCAAAGGATTTGAAATTCGACTTTGCCAAAGAAACAAAAAACAAACATTCTCTTTATCTTTATTATTTAAGTATGGACTAGCTTTTGCCGCACGTTAAAAAAGTTATTTTAGTAAATGTACTTTTTAAATAAAATATAGCATATGTTACTCGGTGATAATATAGCTTTCTAATGATGAAAGAATTTTTTAAATCCATCGAGTAGTTTTTGAGTTAAATCCTCACAAACAAATAAACAAAAAAACACAAATCCTTCCTCTTTGTCAATAATGAAGGAAGAGCGAAAGTAAAGACATTAGGTCTATTCCACTAGTCCCTACTCGCTATCCCAGGGGGACTATTAGTATAGATTTCTCAATGAGAACAAGCATTTTCATTTTTATAAATATTACTCTACGTGCGACAATTTTATATTCCGAAGGGAGCAAGTTTATCGCTATTCGTTTGTCGTTTATGCAGCAACAGCTGATACTCGAATTATCCTGTACGGTAGGGTTGAAAGTGGTGGTACTTAATAATTTCGTTAATTATTCCTCGTTTCAAGTTTTTAGGGTGGCTCTTCAATATCTCATTATTATTTCATGCACAAGTGACTAACTAACTGCGCCATGGTTACCTTTTAGTTACCGTTGTAAATGCAGAACAAGTCATTGAAATGGTAGCAGTAGCATTAAGAATATTATACATTTTATAAAAATGTCTGCTTAAATTATATACAAGTACCTACCAATAATAAATGGTGCATGTAAACAATTTTTTTACTAAAAATCTACCCACGTCACCGCTCGCGAAAAAAGAGCCGGCATTCTTGAGCAGCGCCATCTATTGATAAGTGCAGAACTTAAGCAATTTTAACAAAACATAAAAAAAAACATTAAACATTTATAATTCTACAGTTACGGATTACCGTAATAAACAATAGTATATTTGTATCCAGGACATAGTTTAACTATGTGCCAAGTTTCATCCATATCGAATCCGTTTTTAAGTAACCATCATCATATAACTGCCACATTATGCCACATATTGGTATGATAAATCTGTATCAAATGGTATGAAAAATATAAGTGCAAACGAAACTACTGATTGTAGGCAGCAATCTATGGGAAAACAGAAATTATTAAGATTTTACATAATTCATTTTAGTCGCTTTAAACTTTATTGAAAGAAAAAATACCTATTTATTTTATTTAAAACATAAAGCTGAGTATCAGCCCTATAATAATTAATGGGAAGGACGTACACCCAGACTCAGAACAATCATTTTACATCACACAAATAACTGACCCCTGTGGGATTTGAACCCAGTGAGTGTTATCACTCTGCATCGGCAGGGGTGAAGCGACCCCTTGATCGATGCGCCATTCATGCAGTCTTGACTTCGAGACTAACGCGAAGAATTCTTGTATCTCTATTACATGTTATTAAATAAAATAGAGATACAGGATTTTTTCTTGTTATCCTTAAAATATTAAGGAACCATTTGTGCGAAAAAATGTTATATAACAAATATTTGCTATTTTATTAATATAATATAACATTTACAGAAAGGATGTCAGATATTGCCGAATGTTTACCGAATATATGATAAAGTGATTTTTCTTAGTAACATATCGAGATCGGCTACTATTGGAAGGCTTTCTGCCGTTCCTGATATATTACGCTAATGTTTAGGTACTTTGGGCACGCGACTGTTATGAGCCTATGCGCCGTGATCGATGGCTGCCGAAATAACCGTCTTCATTCCCCCATGCATGGAAATTTATTGAGGAAAGTCGATGTGACTCGCGAATGAATTGACTCTACCTCGCAAGATGGATTCGTGTTTGTACAAAGTACCATTATCCGATAAGGTGAATGGATTACTATCCTTTAGAAATAGGTCACTTACCTACGCTGTAAGAATTATTTATTATCAATTTGGATCGAGTGTCATCCATAATAATATTTGCTTAAGCAGTTTCTGTCCGCATAGCCGAATCTTCATCAGTTGTGATTACAATAAATAGGAAATCCCACAGGCCTACCTGTCCAAATACTTCAAATACATAGACAAAGGCGCTTAATTGACCAGTTACCCTCAAAATCAATACGGACAGACCGCGGTCACTCTGCGGACGTGATACGAAATAATGATCGCATTCAATGCTCAGGTACCTAACTATTAGGCTGCCGTCGATCCACATCTATACCGTATACAAGTATAAGCTTGTAGGCCTCAATATACGGCTCACCCTAGTCCACAATACACGAGGCACTAATTGCACTCAATCGATATGTAAATTATATAGTGTTACCAGTCTACAAAACTGAACATACCACATGAACCATGTCATTTTGAAAAATTATATTTATTTTATAATATCCGTTATTTTTATATGTTTAAGTACTATAGTCGTGATAAAAAATTAGACCCCGGCTAAATTTAAAATTGAGTCTAGGCAAACTTTGAGAAAGGATATGTTTAGCACGTAGTCGGAATATAATTTAAACGATGTATTAACATCATGTTAACGATGACGGTAACAAACCTTACACATTGTAATACACCTATAATATTGTCAACAAAAATATAATTTGTGGAATAATCTGTATGTAAACATTATTATTAATTTAGCTTGATGTTACATTTTGCATATATTATAGGTATAGCTGGTTTTAAACGTTACGGAAGCAGCAAAACGTTGTTAAGTCAATTAGAATCGATAAAAAGGCACATAAGTTTTGTACGAAAAAGGTCCTCTCAAAGTATATTTGCCTGATAAGGACTGGGACGTAATGCTCCATTTTTTTCTCATCGGGCCGTAGCAACCCGAGTTGCCATCAAATAATCACATGAAATATTTCAGCCAAGATCGAAGCTGACCGTAATTATTTAGGGCAGGCTGGCTCTAGGGCTCCATCTATAGAAACATTATAGCCACTCTAGTTTTTGATGGGATATTTTGATCGGGTTGGGGGAAAGCCATGGCCGTAGTATATTATTAGAACATGGAAAACCTTTCTTTTATCCTTATTATTTGGGTGGTAAAATATAAATTACATAATTATTTTTATGATAGTCACGATGCTTATTGACCATACTTAAACTTTTGTGGGTTTCTTTCTTTTGTCCGCGGCTTGGCTCACTCAGAAACGGTACTTTTTCTAAATAAAAGGCATATGTGTCCTTTTCTGTACCCCTGATAACGTGTATACGAAATTACATAATGTTCGATCGAGTAGCCAAGGCGTGAAAGCGAACAAACAAACGCACTCACACTATAAACGCAGATGTGCGTTTATAGTATTATAGTAAGGATTACAACTAAAGTGACATAGATACGGCCTTTCTGATAGTAAACTGTTTATATAGTCTATAAACGGTTACTATACCAGAAGGATCACTTGCGCTTTGTCGTGCCTTAAAAAGGAATCACTGTCTGTGCTTACTCACTGCACCTTCTTAAAAAGACTGGAAGCTTTAGAGCTGAGTGATTAGTCACTGCAAGAACGACATATGTTTGTCTAGCTGCGTTATGGATGCTTCCCCAGGCTGGCTGATTCTATTCTAATTATAGGTATCACATCAGATACATGCACTGGTTTGCAAATGTTGATAGGCTACAATATTGAATACTGCTAAACAGGCCAGGTGATTGTTTTCGGTCTTAGTCGGATAAAGAAGGTAAAAAGTAAGTAAGAGTAATAACACAGTTACTGCGTTTTGCCGGGTGATTAATATTCCAGATGCTACAAACTCAGATGAGTTTGTAAGAGAATTGGGGAGGTAGATTCCTCCCCAATTCCCTTACTTATTAACAACCATCGTTACATCCGATTGTTGATAGTATTGTAGGCGATAATACTCGATAAAACTACGGTAATCAATATTTAGCAGGCTAGCCGTATAAAAAACATAAAGGATATTTAAATGAAAATGAACGACAAATTTAATGTTCGTTTTTGTCAATGGACTCTGTTGCAAGTAATTTATCAAAGTAATCTGTTGATTGGCTTTTCATAAGGTTCACTTTTTGTGTATAATAAATTTATTGGACAACCAGACGGTACATTATGACAGATTGTTCTCTGTTGGTGCAAAAAATAAATATGTTTTTTATAGATTGGCTTTGGCGATTAAAATGTTTAATCTTTTAAACATGATTACTTTTTTTTCGTAATTAACGAATTAATTGGGTAACTTATAAATTCTTGCTTGGTTTTAAGTAGTACTGATGAGGTCGAAACGTTTTCCAATACAAGAGGTATTGTCATTGGCTTATCTAGGACTATTTATCAGGAAGCCCTTTTCTCTTGGGATGGCTAAGTACGAAACAGCAATAGCCTTAGAATGTTGAGTTGAAATCTATTATCCTGGGTTCGGCATTAGACAATTCTAGATTGGACACGTTACTTTTGGGTATAGGACATAATTATAATTATTACGAAAATATAAACATACGATAGGTTAAGTAATATGCGTTCTATTTCACTTAAGGTCTTTTTAGTTAGAGGACATAAGATATATTTTTTAAAAGGCAACTCAAGTACTAGGAATAATTTTTGTGTCGCGGGGGACCTTACAAACATTTGAGTGCCTCGATGGCGTAGTGGTCAGTGTAACCGACTGCCACGCCTAAGGTCGCGGGTTCGATTCCCGCACAAGTCAAACATTTGTGTGTATGAACATAGATGTTTGTCTTGGTCTGGGTGTTTCTATGTATAATATCTATGTATATACAAAAAAGAAAAGTATATATGTATCCATTGTCTAGTGCCCATAGTACAAGCTCTGCTTAGTTTTGGCTAGATGGTGTTGTGCGTACGTGATAGAATATTATATTATATTATATTATATTTCAACAACGGACATAAAGGACACTCCGATTCAGCACGCTTATTTGTGGATCACACAAAGTTTTGTTCCGTATGGGATTCGAACCCACAACACTTGACGCAGTAGCAGTGGCGAGGCGATCACTTAAACCACTACGCCATCCGTGCAGTCAAATATATAATTGAATGTTGGTATATGTCGTATATATGTCGCTAGTGTTTCTCTTTAATGGCTTTGTCTAGACCATTAACATGTCTAGTGGCTACTGTGTATTGTGGGATTATAGAACTAGACCTTTTTATCATACTAAATAATACAGTTATATTCATGTATATTTATAGAGATAGTCCGCTTAATCCCAGACTCAAAAGAGGCCCTTATTCAACAGAAAAGCGGTTGGCCGCAGCTGTGGCTCATTTCTCAGGTCTGACTGCACCGCCAGACTTGGTCTTACTGTAGAACTTTATCGGCTTAAAATCCCACCCCATATTTACACTGTTGGTATGAACAAAATGCGTTCCCCTCAGACAATTGTTTATTTTAGTTAAGGAGAAAAATGCTATACTAATATTACATTGCTAATTATTGGTAGACTGATCTCAATCAATAATTTGTATAATATTGTCTTCTATTTACGCGAATGTTATTCATTGAAATTAAACTACTATATACGGATTTATTATTTTATATATCTCATAAATTGGTCAAACCAAGAGAAGAATAGGCACCCGCATAAAAGAACACATAGCTGATGTAAAACTCCAACGCTCGTTGAAGTCTGCTGTGTGTGAACATGTGCAACAGGGGACCAACCACTACCTGAGATTTGACAAACCACAGATGCTCGCTAAAGAACACTGTTTCCTACCAAGGATGCTTCGCGAGGCTATTGAAATCAAAAAGCATCCTATTTTCAATAGAGAAGATGCTTGGAATGTACCACCAGCTTGGGATCCAGAAATTCAAATAGTTAAACCCAAGAAGAAGCAAACCATAGCTAGACTTTATGATACTTTGAGCTCATTCTAAGTAACTAGAAACACCAATGATTAAATTATGTTCGGGTACTTTGAAATAACTACACTGGAACATTGAGACAACTACCATCTTAGTCTCCCCGTGACCATGGCTGCTGAAAAGCAACCGAAACGTCGGAGAAAGTGTGAACATAAATATAAATAGTTTTAATAGTTTCAATAATTTAATTAGCTTAAAATTAGTAAAGTTTAATAGTAATAGTAGTGTAACAGTTTCTAAATTATCTAATAAAGTGTTAAATATACAACGCGATAAAATCCGTATATATTATAATAGTTTAATTTCAATCAATAATAATTTGTAGCTTGACCAATCTTCTCAATAATAAGGAACAGCAAAATGTATATTTTGCTGCTCCTTATTATTTTACAAAGTTTTAGTTTGTCGGTGACGCAGTATCCCTGAATGCAACAACTACTGTATGAGGTCTCGGGTATGATCCTGGGTCGAGCAGTCTTACTGAGGTTATTGTGAATAAACTTTTAGTTGCAGCACGGGACACTAACTGACTAGTAGGTGTCATAATATGTTCCCTCCTAGTTCTTGGAAACTAAAACTAAAGCCATGCAAAATATGGGTACTATAGACAATCCTTACTAATATTATAAATGTGAATGTGACTTTGTTTATTTGTTTGCTTGTTGTTAAGTTTTATGCCTTAACCTCTCGACGAACCATCATGAGATTTCGCATACACGTTGTCAGGGGTACAGAAAAGGACATACGGTACGTTGCATCCAGAAAAAGTTATCCTTGCGAAGGATTGAATATTGACATAACTTTACCTCAACATAAAATATACGCAAACGAATCCGCGAGCTACATATCTATCTAATGTATTTTTACACAACCGACTGTAACTTTTCTAAGACTTCACTTTGGAAAAGTTGTGTTTTTTATAAAATAAATTCTGTACGCGGGATGAGACTGGCTATATCTTGTAATTTTCAACGTAAGTCGTTAGTGGTAGCAATTCAAATAAAATTATTTATTCTCATTTCCAAGATTTATGCATACAGAATTACTGACGTAAGTTGCAGTACTCGTAAGCACTTAGGAATACACAGAATTATATATTAAGTGGCATGCATCCTCTTCGTATGATACGATATATCATACATTGTAATTAAATAAACAACTGCAAAGTTGTTTACTTAATAACCTTACGGTTTTTATTGCAGTTATTTTTAAGAATACTATTTTGATATATATTTTAAATACTTTTTATTATTTTTAAGAATACTATTTTGATATATATATATATTAAATACGGTACATTTACCCTGACGTATCGGTTTCTTTTGAACAGCTATGATCATGGGAGGCTAAGATGATTGGCGTCTCAGTCTTAAGATATAGTTGTGTCAAAATACCCGAACTATGTTTATTAATTGGTGATCCTAAATAGTATGCATATATAAGCAGAGTGAGCTCAAAGTATCATGACGTCATGAACTCTAACTGTGTTTTGCATCTTCTTCTACAATAAGTTGCCTCTTTAGACAGGTGCAAATTTGAGTGTAATTCTTCTGTTTACTCCTGCGGATGTACAAGTATAACGCCTTCTACATATGTATCTATATATTAAAAATCTACAATCTAACTTATACTTATTATATGTAAAAGTTTGTGAAGTTGTTTTGATGTTTCTAGTGCTAAACATAGTTGGATGATTTTGGATTTGGATACAGATAGTCCATGTCCTGGATTTACCACAAAATATACTTTTTATCCCGGTATACGTTCATAAGGGGATTCCGGGAGAGTGAAGCTGCAAGTAGAAACTGGTTTTCATATATCTATACTCGTACTTAAACCATAACACTTAATTCTTTCTGCTTTGTAACTATAACATTTCAAACATCAATAAGCTTATACGCTCACCACAAAAGGCGAAATTCTAAACTCATTTACTTTAAGAGATACATGCGGTGAGAAATAATTGTGAACAATTTATACCGCAGTCGCAATGTGAGTCAGTTATTTCGCGTTAGTTATGCTGGAGTTCTATTCACGGAGTCCATGTTGTTGAGTCCCCGCACGGAGTCGCTTCACTAAACTTTCGAACACATTGCTATGTCCACAGAGAGCCGAATTAAGTTTAGGTTCAATGTAGCGTTCCCTGGTACCTAGTAGTATGACAGTTCGTTAACACTGACTGTTATCACAAGCTGTCGTCGTATTCATGTTACAAGTGTTTAGATATTTCCATTACTATATTTGTTCTATTTATGCTACGGGATATGTGTTTTCTTTTTCTATATAACATAAAAATATGATGCAAATAAATGAGGTAAAAGCAAGGTCTTCGAGACCGAATTGCGATCACAACTGTCAATCTTAACGAAGGGTGGTCATCGGCGCTAGAGATTTTATAGTGAAAAAGTGTATAGCTTTATATGGTACGACCCGGGAATTGAATCCGATATTCTCATGCGCTGTTTGCAATACTAGGGCTTCACTTTAGCGTTGCTGAGCTAAGGGAAAATAAATATGGGGTAAAAGGGAAGGCATTGGTGGGGTAGAAATGTGACCCTCTGGAACTCTTGGAAACCGGGTGAAACGTACTAATAATGCTAGTACCCTTATGTTATGCCCGTTTCTTGTAAAACGGTGGTACTTCAGGGGCAAGAGGGCTCATTCTTACTGACCTTAAATTATTGGCAACGGCGTACGTTTTATTCAAATAGACATATCTACATACTACATATCTTGATTACCTAATTCATATTTATTTTGTGATAATATTACATGTATTTTATTTTAATATAATTGTAACTACTTATAAATTGTATAGTATTAGTACGCGCCTGATCTCTCTCCGGTCGTTTTGGATAATTCGTCTCATCGGATCATGAAGGTTAGGGAACAAAGAGTCCATTTGTGTGTATAATTGTGCACTATAATTTCTCCTGCGCAGATGGCCAGTCTCCGTTCAGATTGGCCGCCATGACTGAAATTCGGTCTGGAGGAAATTATTACGGATAAAATTCGTCATTTGTCTTTCCAAAAGCACAACTTCTAAATTAAGAATAATTCCTGTATGCGAGTGACTTCTCAAGCATCCAAACATTTGACATAGAGAAAGCCCAGTTTCGGAATAACTATTTGTGGATTACCCTTTTACTATCCAGCATGGAAATTCAACCACAAAACCCAGCGCATTGGCTAACCACTGCGCAGATTCCTTGATCGCTGTATATATAATTTATTTTTAAAGACTTATGTCATTCTTTAGTAGAAAACTTAGTAGTTAAACACAGGACAGTGAACTGTAGTTAACTAGGACGCATTAGCTTGTGACTCGTGCCTCGTGGACCTAATGTAATTAGATTTCATGAAAACATGGTGTGAAAATTTTTAGGACTTTAAAGCTGTCGCGTGAGAGCTTTGCGTTTGTTAACTCTATTACTTTAAAAGTGTTGTTGTTTATTAAAAGAAATATGGAGTTGATGTTCTCATTTTGTATGTTTTAATACGCCACTCTCAAATGAGCTGAAAGCTAGTATGAGTGATTATTTATGAAGTACATACGTTGTTATAGCAGCGATAGCCTAGTGATAGACCGTTAGACTGCGACGCAGAGGTCTCGAGTTAGAACTCAAGGCGCGATCTCTGACTTTTCGAAGTTACGTGCGTATTATATTATTATTTAATTATCGCTCGCTTCAACGGTAAAGGAAAACACCGTGAGGCAACCTGCATGTAACAGCATACTGCATGAACTCTTAAGTTCCACATAATGTTCTCGAAGATAGGTATGTGAAATCTGCCAACCCACACTGGCCAGCGTGACTATGGCCTAAACCTTCTCACACTGAGAAGAGGCCCGTGGCCAGCAGGGGGACAGTTTAATACAGGGCTGATATTATTTTATATACACACGTTGTCAAATAATTTGAATAAGGTACGTGCACACTACATATATACATACATTCATGAGCCGGTACTGGCGTTGGCGTATGCACTACTGGGCAGAAATAATTGGCATGCCTTTCTGTTAGGTTTTCTAAGCAAGCTTTGGGTTATGCGTAGTTAGCTTAAATTATTGTAGTAATTATTATTATCTGTATAAATATTAACTTAGTTATGATTTACTGATATTGTTGTATGTATATTTTATATCTTTATTTTTATCGTAGTGTATTTTAGAATACGCTATTCACGATAAATCAGTATAATATTATCTAGATCTATTTGAATAATTTTATTACCTAAAATGGTTATTTATTGATATAATATTATTGACAGACATGGATTATAAATAATTTAGATTTATACACCAATAAACAGCAGATTTAATTGAACTATAACTAATAAATTAAATGATTTTGTCACCACATCTAGGTTAGTCAGGTAATAAATTATTAGCTTAATGTTTTTAACATATCGGTTCAAATCTACTTGATATTTAAATTGTTTATAACAGAAAAAATTTACACATGCAACCTACGATTGATAAATGTCGGTGAATTCATTTCCTTACGGATCATGAAACTTATTAATCGTTTTTAAAGCAGAGTATTTAATCTCATTACTGTAATGGTCAATAAAATGGAAAACTCACTCGTATGACAAATTTGTTTGAATTGCAATATTTTACCGTATTCGCTTATGATAGCGGTTTATGTGGCGATTTTATAATGATCAATTAATCCGTAATTTAAGGGCATTAATTCCAATGGTCTGATAACGTAGTTATTTCATTAAAATATAATGTGAGTTCATTTATATTATTGTTTATTTGTATTGTATACATATACAAATAAACAATATGAAAGAATGGACGAGGAAACACTGACTAAGATAGTTTATAAGGCTAGTGTGAATGGAACAGTCGCAAGAGGAAAACCTAGGCGAACGTTTCGCGATCAGATCGGAGGCGTTCTGGACAAAGGCCAGGTTAAGAGCTCCTTGAACCGACGGGCGTGTATGAGGAATGTGATGAAAGTGAATGAAGGCAGAGAAGTGTGTCAGGATCGTAGCAAATGGAAATCCGTAGTCTCTGCCTACCCCTCTGGGAAACAGGCGTGAATCAATGTATGTATGTATACATATACAAATTTGTATATAAATTCCAATTGTACTTGCAGTGCGTACCTAACTGATAGCACTGGGTTGTTTAAATGTTTAAGGATCGGTATTAGGTACTTACATACTAAGAATAATCCTGTCAGTCAATTCTTTATTTTCTGTTTATTCTGCTTAATTGCTTTAACTGCCTCCGTGGCGCAACGGCAGTGAATGCGACTGCTGTGCATGAGGTCTCGGGTTCGAATCCCGGGACAGGTCAAGAAAAGTTATTGGGGTTTTCTGTTAAGAAATCTCAATAGCAGTCCGCAGTTAGGAAGTTGGCGGTGTAAGACACCCCAGTGCCTCGGAAAGCACGTAAAGTCATTGGTCCTGCGCCTGATCTCTCTCCGGTCGTGTCGGATTGCCGTCCCATCGGATTATGAGAGTTAGGAAACAGAGAGTGCACTTGTGTTTACGCACATACTTGTGCACTATAATATCTCCTGCGCAGATGGCCAATCTCCGTTAAGACTGGCCGCCGTGACCGAAATTCGGTCTGGAGGACATTATATTGTTTTACACGCACATTTTGTAATAAATATTATAGCAACGTCCTTAAAATTATTATGAGTATAAAATGATTCAAGGGTCGACTACATTGCAATAAAAAACATATAACAATATCTTTGATATTCTTTACAAGATTTAATAAGTTGGATTTTCTATTTCAATATTTAGCATAACTCTACTATGTTATCCTTATGTATTATTATGACTAGACGTTATTGTTACATACTGCTTTAAATGTACGAAGTTTCCTTCACCGGGTATAATAAAGTTGCCTGGCTTTGCTTGCCCACTTGGCGAGCGCTACTGTTGTTATAACACTAGCAGGCGATGCTGTTCTGCCCAACTTGCCTAAAAAGGCAAGATTTTATTTTTTTATTTTGCTCATCAAAATGACCATACTCCACCTGATGGTAAGCAGTCGTGTGGTCTAGGAGCAGTGGCCTCCACACCGCCCTCATAGCAGCCGAGGCGATGTTGAGGTCTCTACTTTGACGGCCTGAGAAGATGCTTTTTCACGCCCCGCTTAAAGGACCCAGGATTGAAGGAAGAAGGAAACACGTGCCTTGGCAGAGAATTCCATGCCTTGGTCGTTCGGCAGAGGTATGAGGACCCAAACTTTTTGGTACGCGCTCTAATCGACTCTACCGTGTAAGGATGGCATCTGAGCCCAGCACGCGTTGTACTGGATAGGAAAGGGGAGGGCGGGATAAGGTGGAATAACTCTTCAGAGCACTCCCCGTGGTATATTCTGTAGAAACATGCCAATGGGGCAATGTCCCTACGGAGTTGCAGAGGTTCCAGTGAACTCGTGACCTCTGGATCTCCGATGATACGGACAGCCCGCCGCTGTAACCGGTCGAGAGCGTCCAGCAAGTACTGCGCGGAGCCATCCCAAAGATGAGAACAGTACTCCACGCAAGGGCGCACTTGGTAATAAGAAAGCTGAATCTTGATCACAGCACATGTTTTATTCTATTAAACCAACAAATATTGCACATATTTAATATTAATCAATTTAACCCATAATAATAATTACTTTTATTTACGTTAACTATTTAAATTTTAGCTAAATTGTTATTACAGGCCAGAAACAAAAAAAAATATTTAGAAGTACATATATGGTAATGATTGCAATTATTGATATATTTGAAATAAAAACCGGCCAAGTGCGAGTCGGACTCGCGCACGAATGGTTTCGTACTATTATATGTATATAAAATATTGTATGGAAGCACCCCTTAAATATTTGTTTTATTTTAATTTAATTATTTATTTTTAAAGTGAATATATAACTAAATATTCTGTGAATATTTCAAGCATCTACCTGTTGCCGTTATCAATATCGAGCATGATGCATATGGATAAAATAAAGAAAATAAATATGTAATTTATTTTGTTACAGGTCTGTATCACATCTATAGCTATACCTACGCTACTGGACGAGAAAAGACTTTTACAGTAAGCATCTAAGGTTTGTTTCTTAAACTTAACATTGTACGCGTATAGATAATAGCATAGCATAGTATAAAAGACGAAATACAACAATATATTGTATATTTCCGCGTAGTTTAATATTTTAAGAACTATATTACCGCATCTTTTAGAATCGTACGTTTTATATCGTAACATCTCATAAAATTTGGAAGCCTACAAATTACATTGCCGCAACATACAAAATTTGGATGCCTGCATTATACCGTGGCATCGTACATTTTGACGCCGTTATAAAGTATTCACGGCACTATAATGTTACCCCGAACGCCAATGCTGTATGAGAGAGATGAGATTTTATACCTCACGAGTACCGAGCCTGCAGTCATGCATAAATTCCTTGTAAACATGTCTCTTTGCCCAAACACGACTAGGTATTTTGTGTAGTTTGTCATAAGCAAACTCCATTAGAGATTGTTGCGACAATAGTTTTACCTTATGAATTTGTAGGACGTGAAATATAAATACAAAATTAGGTGTTACTGGAGCTTGTTACAAGGAAAAACTACTGCGAATAATATTGTTATGTAAATTACTTTTTTAGGTACAAAATAAATCTGATAAATTTGCGTAAAAACGCCATGTAAAATAGTTTAGAAATAACGACCCTTAACGATCGGTATTCACCAAGTAAAAAAAAAAAAAAATTGCTGTGTCGGGCACGCCACGATCGTGGCGGTAAGTCTCGTGTTTGAGGAGTGGCTGCAGAGGCGGCATGGCGCCCTTACCTTCCGGCTGACAGAGGTAATGACTGGGCATGGTTGTTTTGGCCGGATCCTGTGTCGTATAGGCCGGCAAGAGACGCCCGGTTTTCACCGCTGAGGCGACTGCCGCGACGTGTCAAGTGATTCGCGCAGCCTCGTCGATAGCGGTTTTGTCGAGGAACACCGTGGTAAGTTTAGTCGGTATTCCGGGAGATCCATTGTCACCTTTTACCATTTTTACTCTTTTACCCCGGCGAGTCCGACATAACCCCTCCGCCCACCCCCGCGGAGGGGTATGTGTCAAGGCATTGCTACACGTAAAAATAAAAAAAAAACGGCTGTGTAAAGAGTCACTCACTGGAGACCAAAACGACACAAATAAAAATTTTATTAATTACCAATAATACTATTCTATTATATAGGTATGTTATTTAATAACAATATACACCATATATAAGTTGTCATCGTCGCTACAGTTACCCAATTATATTTGTCTACATTAATTTTCTTTTGAGGCGCAGCCTATATCATAGGCCATCCTGCATAGGATTTTAGATTATAGCGTCGCATACATTCTGACAGAGAAATAAGCAACAGGTTACAGGTTTATAGGCAATCTAGCAAATTTAATCCTCGGGTAGTTCTAAGTGCCGAAATGTGGGAGAATTCACAAACACTAGAACAACAAATACCTAGACTCGAGACTTTTGGACGGTGTGGAGATATAACCTAAAACCGGATGGTGCAATAGCTAAGTGACTTCTTAAACCATTGACCCATCCGTGCAATCAGTTGAAAATTCAGTCTTATTCTCACAAAGTAAAATGATGAAGTATTGAATGAAAGGGATGGTTGATAACATATATTTATGTAACTGTAGGCGTAATCTTAAGTGTTCTCTTGGGTAGTCAAATAGAAATAGTTCTTGATACATGTGCATACCTATATATATTTACCGATACCAGTTACAAATATAATGAATACATAATTGAGCTACGACTTAACTAAGTGGTTGCGGGGAGACGACTGCCGCGGGACGCTATCGCTTACTTGCGCCTGACTATATAAAACTAAAGGGTCAGCAGTGTTGCTAAATAACCATTAAATTACGTACAAGTAATAATTTATCTAATAATGGCAATATCTATAGGCTGCGTATACAAGATATAGAAATCGCACCATGGCCAAATCTCTGTTGTCGGCAGGTCTTACCGACACATGAAAACTAACTGAGGCCACATTGGGCTTCATTGAATATTTTCACCAAACTTTTAAAGTGCTTGGTGAATACTGAAATGGTTGAGGCATTTCGAAGCCCGGTTTTGTTCAGTTATTGAGAAATAGATTCCTCTCGATATAGTAGATAAAAACATTCACTGTGCACGGCTGGCCAGTGCTTTGTTTTCGATATATTCGTTAGTATGGGAACGTGTTGAGAATTTCGGTAGTATTTTGATGTGTACTTTTCAACACTCACTTTTATTTCCTGAAACTTAAATGTATTATAACTACATTACATCAGCTATGTTTCTAGGACCCACGTAAAATCATTTCTCATTTCATTTCCAGATACTGTATTACTAATAAAATTTCCTTATAGAAAACCCAATTTTTCTTGATCCGAATATCGAATATGAAACCTCACGTACGCAAACTTAACTGAAGGAGCCAATTTAGAAAATAGTTTGAGACACCAATGGTATACCGACACAGAGCAGTGGCGCAATTCAATTAAATGTCACTACGAAACTCATGTCCCCATCAGCTTTTACAATTTGGATTTTTAAAGTAACCACCATAGCAAAAAGCAAAAAAATGGTTACTACAAACAAAATAGCACGGCGGAACATAATATAAAACTCGAGCCGATACACGAGCGTTAGCACGTAGATAATAAATAACCTAAAAAACTAAATACATACTATTGTAATTGTGTAACTTTTTTCATGGCATTGAGGATTAATCGTAGTATATTTTAGTCTAAATTCAACATCACATTCAATGCTGCACAACATCATGATGTGTGGATGTAAGTAACACAAACTTTCAGTACAAACCGCTACACGGCACGAATTTAGCGAATATTGCCTTGATTATATTATGAAGCTAGGTAAGCCGCTTTATGATTACACTAAGTTCTAAGTTAGTAAACAGCTGTATGCGGCCGTCCCTCTACATTGTTTAATCCTTTAGTACAGACTAGGTACAATATAACAAGAGAACTAATGGTTTCAGGCTTATAAAACTGTGGCGTTCAAATAGATATCAGTGCAACTAAGTTATTGTTATAAGCCTCCTAATGGTCTTATTGTGTTTTGATCGTTCTGTTTTACGTTTAGGTAAATAAAAATAGAATCGTGGGCAGTCCATTATTTATATCAAGACGGACACAAAGTACGCCTTTTTCGATACATACATTACATATAAAACTTATTTGTTCAGATGGTTCAGGTATTAAACACAATACAGCGCGCATGAACAGTTTAGCTCTGTAGTAACTGATATAGCTAAAAGAAATAGTCATAAGATATGCTTATTTTATGACAAGAGTAAAAAATGCGACTGTAATAAATAATACATACATACATACATAGATTCACGCCTGTTTCCCAGAGGGGTAGGCAGATACTATGGATTTCCATTTGCTACGATCCTGACACACTTCTCTGGCTTCATTCACTTTCATCACATTCCTCATACACGCCCGTCGGTTCAAGGAGCTCTTAACCTGGCCTTTGTCCAGAACGCCTCCGATCTGATCGAGAAACGTTCGCCTAGGTTTTCCTCTTGCGACTGTTCCATTCACACTAGCCTTATAAACTTTCTTAGTCAGTCTTTCCTCGTCCATTCTTTCTACATGTCCAAACCAGCTTAACATACCCTTTTCTACTCTTGTAACTATATCCACTTTCATGCCGCATCTCTCTCTAATCACACTTTTTCTTATTCTATCTTTCAGAGTCACACCACATATGCTTCTCAACGCTCTCATTTCTACAGCATTTATTCTGCTCTCATGCTTCTTTTGCCATACCCAACTTTCACTTCCATACATAAGTGTGGGCACTAATAATCCTCTATGAACAGCCAAACGTGCCTTTTCGGATACATTTCGACTGTTCATAAAAGCGCGTAGAGCTCCATTCACTTTAATAAATAATAATAATAAGCATAATTAATTTTAACGCTATGTATAAATACGTGACCGAAACGTTACCTAAACTTCAGTTATTTGAATCTAATAAGAGCAATCAGAGATGTAACTACTATACAACGCTTTGGTTACTTGGAATGTAAACACCAACGTACGTGTGTATTGGGATACCAGACGCTCATTGTACATACGAAAGCACGAATATCAAAAGCAACGAGTCAGGTAACCGATCGATCCCACTCACAATACGAACTCGAGCATAAAGAACAAACAAAGAGTGGTATCAATTAAAAACTTTTCTATTATCGTAAAACAAACAAGGAACAAAACAGAAGTTAGAAGGTCTTTGATTAAAAACGACATTCAACAGCAAGCGAACTTGATCTTTATCCAATAAGATAAAAGGACGAAGGGAGTCCGTCTTTGTCGTGGATTTTTGAATTAAATCCATCGTAAGTACGCACGGTAGGTATCTACGGCAACTTGAGTTCACAAAACAGCCGCTGTTAACATAATGACACTGATAAATGATGAATATTTTTAACTCCATTACATTTGTAATTTATTACACCAAGTGTGAGGGCTAATTCATTTTAAGTGACTGAGAGTTACCGCTACTGGGCAAAACGGAATAAATGATTTTAATTCGCCATATATTTTATTGTGTAATTTATTTATGGGGTGTGGGTTTCAATTAATATTTGACTTCTTGGCTCGGTTGCGGCGTCATTGACATCGGTTTGAGGTAATTGTGACTATTCGGACGAAATTATTACTGCCGCGGTTTCTTTGACTGATAAATGAAAGTAATTGGCTAAACAGGGTGGATATTTTGGACGGAACAATAGTGGAAGATATTTTAAACGTTCAAGGTACAGGCAAAATATTCTTAGGAGACAATACATAAGGTTTAGAACATATGATCTTGATTTAAAATAGGTATTACAAAAAAAATATTGTCGTTAAGAAAAAGAGCGTCTTACACTAACATTTTGATGCTAATCATGACTAAATCAAAATGCTGTGATACCAGCTAAATTCTATATACATTTGTGTATTTTATACATTTACATTTATCTTAAATCACAAAGGATTTAAAATCAATTTCGGACAAAGGCAACAATACAGTCAATGAATGAAAGATGCTTGTCCTTGTTCATGCTTGCCTTCAATGTAATACTAATTATGAATTCACTTTGAATGGTGTTTATGGAAGTTTTATCCCCTTGTTTCTCAGAGTTTGGTATACTTAAACACATAGCACTCATTTAATATTTACGTGACGCGTAACTTTCGGTTAACTCGCGCAGCGATCTGAATCCGTGAAAGACAAGTTAGAAAGAACACGCTTACGGAGTTCGGAATAAAATATTACAAGTCTAAAATGTTAATATGAGAATTTTCAAATAAGCCTAACGTTTACCGGAATTCGAGAGCATTCTTGTAAAATACGATTATATTCATAGTGATTTTTAAGAGTAAAGTTTGTAATGGAAAATATTTTAGGGTTCAGAGCCTCTAAATTTGTAAATGCTACTCCAGTTTAGAGTCCATCTGTATGCTCGTAAGAACTTTTTCAGTAATGCCTAAGTACTTAACTACATTTAATAAAAAAGAGATAACCTTTCTAAAGAAAATACAACCTTTATGAAACAAATAAAGAGATTGATAATTACGATATATTAAATATGTAATTATTTACGTAACATAACAGAACCATCAAGTTACAAATCCTGCTGTTATATTTTTATTTCATTTAATTATATTAATGACGCCCAACTATGTCACCAAACGTATCTATAAACACAATATTTTTCTATACAAAGATACTAAGTTGGTTGGTTTAACCTTTTAGAGGTCAATATGGTTGAGTTAACCTAGAAATTGACAGCCTAGTCAGTTGGCAATAGGATAATCAGGGACCATGACAAAGGTCTTTGTCCTCAGTTAAGTAGGTTCGATCAAGTAGAAATGTATACAATATGCAATATCAAACAGTACCAATCACTTATTGTGCTATTGAATGTGTAATTGTATTACTAGCTCTATTTAATAGATTAATATCTTTGTATGCACCATATAATGTGGGTCACTAGTTTCAGCTAGCGGCTTTGCTTGCGTATATCCCACGAGGTACGACCTCGTCTGTACGACCCGTACTGGTATAAAGAGTAATCTATATGTTAATGCAGACAATAGTCTATCCGTGTACCATGAGTTATCTAAATCTGTTTAGCAGTTTACACGTGATTTAGTAACAACCAATCAAATATCTTCAAAAACTTTTACATTTATAACTGGTTGGTCACGTGGCATAATTTTGCGTTTATGATTGTTGTCACCGTGAAAATTGAATTACGTAACAACATAGTCATACAGAGGTCATTATCACAGATGAAGTAGCATTAGGTCCTATTTAATGAAGTAACTAACGTTGCTACGCGATGTAGCGGGTCCAATGCTATAAAACTCATTTTTCATAGACAGAAGCCTGATAAAGCCGCACGTAGCAGCCAGTCAATTGTGAAAAGAATATATGTAGATACGAAGGAACCTTAATTATATAATGTTCGCTTTATTTCAGTCCCACATAAAACATTCGACACCCACGTGTTCCTCTAAATTTCATCGTAAGCTTATTGCCTGAGAAATCTCATTTAGACCCGTGACGAGAGCGACGTATCTCCCAGTCTACGGATTATTGATGTCGTGAAACCATATCCTCGCCAGATTGCCGCGAGAGGACGCTGTCTCAATTTAATTCCAGTTTAATTATTAGGAGAATGCCTGCTATTATTTAGGCGCTCTTGTAACAGCAAGCTCCTATTAAATAGGTATAGGATTAATATAGACAAGCTATATTGACGATCGATTATATCTCGTTTAGTCTGCTAACTTTACTTGTTTATCAGTTTTCTTTTACTTTTGTTTTAGAAAATTGGACGTTTTACAGTAATTAGGAAAGTTTTGTTGACGGCGGTGTGATCTAGAAGTTTTGTAATTAGTTCTAGTTTGAGTGTTTTGTGTATTTTAACCTGAAGTCTACAGCTACCAGTCCTTGCTAATATTATAAATGCGAAAGTGGGTTCGTTAGTTTGCTCTTCTTTTACGTAGATCACTAACAGATCGACATTATTTTTGGCATAGCGGCAGTTTAAAGTTCTGAGTGTGTCATAAGTTTCCTCTGATGCATGCTGGAAGAACTAACAGTTTCTTTGGGATATCTCTTTCCTCTTAGAATTACGGAAGAGATCCTTCGAGTATTACCTATTGAAATACAAGTATATTATTAAGCTTGTCATTGCATGCGTGAAACTTTTGTCGACCCAGGTTACCAAAGTGGAAGTCCATGATCCATAGCTGCCATATATACCAGTCGCTGGAATACTGAAGCAGTCAATTAAGTATTATTGCTTTATCAATGTTCAGCCTCGAATTAGTCGCGGATCGAACATATCTCAATGTTAAATAGAGATACAGATAACACAATGTGCGTAAGTCTTTCACCCAAATGATATAATATGAGCCGACCTACAAGTTTCATTGAATAATTTCTGTGGGTTGGCAATGTTTAATAGCAACGCCTCTCTCAATTTAAGTTGGTAAATTATTTCACAAAGTAAGAATTGTTAGGGCCGCAATTTTAGACTAGCGGAATATATGTACGGCCTGACAATTGCCAAATGCATAGCTGGTACATATACGAGTATACTTTCTATTTACTGTTATTTGTATACTAGACTATGCCCGCGGCTTCGCTCGCGGAAATGTAGGTTAGGTAAAGTTTAATTAGTCACAGGACTTTTTTCGTGATGAAAGGTACCCGATGTCCTTTTCTGTACTTCTGACAACGCGTATTTTCATAATGACCAGTCCAGTAGTTCAGGCGTGAAAGCGTAACAAGTAAACAAACTCACATTCACATTTATAACATCAGTTAGGATTTTCCTCTGAACGGCGAAATAAATCACTATTCTTTGTTGTACCATTGAGGTAATAGGTATATATGGGTAAGGCCTGCCTGATGGTAAATGGGTTTACTCTATTCTTTGGAGACTTGCAATCCGGCTATTCGCGTCTTACCAGATCTATAAGAATCTTTAACTGTCTACTTGAAGAACGCAACGCATCTTCGTTATCTGTTTTCGACGAATGTCTATTTTGTATAATTTGTCCTATGGGTATTCGTTGACTTGTCTTATTTCTCTACTATTGCTTGTTATATTTTTCTATCAATTTATAAGCCTAAAATTGAAAAAAATGTAATGTGTATGTCGTATTAGCTGATCAATTACTCAGACACAATTAAAAAGTATTTTATCTGACAGCCGCGCCGCGGTGTTTGAGCCGTATCGGCCAAGAGATTTAGCCTCATAATAATAAATAATAAAATGTCCATACACTATTGCTTGAATGTTAAAAGGCTATCAACTTAGACATACATAGACATACATATTATTTTAACGCGTAGATATGTTGGCATTGTTTATGCCTACTAAACACTATTGAACACACACACGTAATACTGAACGCTCCGCTTTACGCTCAACGTTTCCAAATGAGTATCCTTACATTTAACAGCTCCTTTATACTCGCTACTTTATATCCAACATTATTATCAGTTTAGGAACCGTATTTCCTCATTACTTTCCTAGAAAGATATTATATGCTATAAATTGCGTTTTTGGTCCATGGTTTTTATTACGCGTGAATACGATCGAGTACATTCTTCAAGTTAACCACAGCCTTTTTTAGTGTTATCTGTTGTGATTATCTGTTATATTTCGATTAGTATTTTATTAGCGTGCATCTGCGGTAATCCCTCCCCACTATAATATATATAAGTCGGCATGGCACGGCGCGCGTGTTCACTTTCATATCAGTACATAATTATTACACATACTTGTATTTATATAGTTCCTTAGTGTTTTTATTTAAAAAAAGTAGTAAATATGTATTGAATCTCAAAAAGCTAAGAACTAATTGTATTATAATGATACATTTGGGTGTAAATAGCGAAGACAAAGTGAAAAATATTCCAAAGTTGCCTCATTGATCATTCATGTTTAGGAAAGAATTAAAAAAGGTCTTTTATTGTTTCGATACGCATGTCTCGTAAATGGATCTAATATAAGAGAAGCTAAAGTTAACGGACCTGAGTAGGCTGCATGTAAAGTATAACAAACTGTAAGATTCAAATACCTTTGAGGATAATATTAAGCTCTCTAGTATACTCAACGTCGATGTTAACGTTGAGTACTATACACCTTACAGAGAAAAAAATGTAAGAGCATACACAGATCACAGGCATTTATATAACCTGTCTGTCATCTGTGTGTTTTTTCTTAGAACTGTATAAAGGGTTGACTGACTTTTTAATGTATCCCCTTAAAATAGGTCTTCTGTTATCCTTATATGATCTTTTAGTAATACTGTGTAAGTGTGCCTTCTTTATTAGCGAGAAACGCGAAATATCACGATATACAGTAGGCAAAGACACAGTCGGCAGCCAGTGGTAAAATATGTAGCCATAAGAGTATTGCACGCCCTCACTTCTAGTTATATGTTCAAGAAAGGCGTTCGTCTTGATTGACACGAGTTCCCGAAAAGCTTTATTGTTCTTTGAAACTTGATATAGGTGTAATATAACTTTTGGGTCGCCGAATTTCGTTGTTGATTTCTCTTTCCCAAAGTTGTATCGTCGCGTCAAACAAGGCAGATTCAAATTCACATTGACGAGTTGTATGAAAAGGGGAAAATAACTTGAACGTAGGCGTCACAAGTTTGAAAAGGCGAGCACGCGTAGGTCTTTACGTTTACCTTGGCTTTTTATTTAATACGTGATCCTTGGAAAAATATAATACTATTATATTTTTGTTGAGGTACAGAATTTCGTCTGGAAAAGGTGTAATTGAAGGGAATGAACAATTGCTTAAAGCGTATAAGAAATATTTATAGGTTCTTGAAGATCATAAAGTGTTGTGAGGTGTTTATTTTTGTTTATACAGACACAAGAGCATTAGGAGCTGTGATCTTAGAACCATATACTTTATTACGTGCAGAACTGATTAGAGACGCGATGATGATCTTAGAGGAACACGAATCTGCATGCCTAAGAGAACCTCCATAAGATGCCCCATGCTCTATATGACATTACTGTTTTTACATTTACAGACAAGTGAGCCGCGCACATCAACTTGAATTTTTGTGTAAAAATATTGTCGTAATATTATTTTTGATAGTGATAGTGTATGTGCTAGCCAAGAATGGACCACTCCATAGATACGTCTCGCGGGGCTCGTAAAATGCGACTGAAGATTTATGTTTATCTAGTGGACGGGTAAAACCAACAACCTTTTTAGTAGATAACGTTTTTCTTCAAGAACCTATCTGCTTTTATATTCCAGTAAATGTTGCAAGTCCTTCAAAATAGCATATACCTATTTAATTCAAATTCAAATATTTATAAGCATAAATAGGTTAGAACCAATCAAACCTCATTCAATAAACAGTTGAGTATTATATGTAGTCTTTCAGAGTTTTACTTCGAGCCTTCAAATACAAGTTAAGCAATTCTTTGTTGAGAAGTAAATCGTAACTTTTCTTTCCTTGTTAACAAAAAAACTCAAGATTGGCGTCTAAGAAAAAAGTTGTAATATCTACTGTTCGGAAATCCTTTAAGTCAAGAGCGTGTGTATATTTTATATAAATGTCAGTGTATATGTTTAACGATGGTTGTACGTTTCCGAACTTGGTATCGGATTTTCTTCAACTTTATCTGTTAGTTTGTTTTGGCAGTTCTCCCAATTGGCGCCAGATGGTGATAGAACTTGAGCAAAACTTCTATTAAGTATCTACTTTTTTCATGTTCAAATTACATTAGAGACGTTAAGAAGTGCGAGGTGCCAACTTGTGAGAATTATGTGCCTACTTGTTAAAAAGGTTAAGCTCATTATATTTTTTTTATTTTGTACTTTGTCCTTTTTGGGCTCCTCTAACAAAAGTGTCTGTTAAACTTTATGCATTAATTTTGAAATAAGAATACATTTTTTTTACAATGTTATGACCGTTGAAGTGGGCTACTTTAACTGCCGCCATATCGTAACGACTTGAGCAAGCATTTCACCATGCATTATAATTTATAGCCCTGAAAACATTTCTGGTCAGATTACCAGAAATGTATTTGAAGTTATAAATTATACGACATTTACTCCTTTGTATTTGTAAGTTGTAAATGTTTTTATTGTAATTATAGTTCAGTAATTTTATTCAATATTTTATTTTCTATAACTAAGGTATATACAATCAAATCACTCGGCTGATAGTTAGCCTTCATAGCCTATATATGCTTGCAGTACCAGGGATATCACTCGCTTTACCGACGTTTCACTTAAGTGCTGCCTGCACAGCATCTCAAATATAGAAATCACATTCAGGGAATACTATGTTGTTTGACTGCGTTTTTCTGTAGAGTGGCAGGTTATTTCACCTACTGCACTGCTACAATTTAAGCAACATCCTGGATATCTAGGAATATAATATAAATCAGCCAAGGTAGGTTTGTAACTAATTAAACATGAGATGTCTTACTATAATCATAATATAACATTGGCATGCACAATTACACACATAGACGCAGCACGCGGCGCGGGCGGCTGACAGCGACTCCAAAAATAACAATAATTTAATTATTCACAAGAATATGCAATTATTTATTAACTTTTTAGTGCATTTTAAGTTTTAGAGTATTCTTTCTTGAGGTCGGTTTTCTTTTTGGTTAAAATTTTGTTTATTTGCTACATTATTGCTAGGATTGCTACAAACCCGGTCCTTGATTCAATTATGTGATTCGCTGGCTTTCAAATTAAAATCAGTTTAACAGTGAAACTCAAAGAACAATAGACAAAACAGAATATATGTATTGTGTTATATGAAAACATATCCTGTTGAATTGAGTTAACAATACTAAATATTAAATTGAGCTATTTTCGTGTTGGCTTTTGTCGTAAAGTTTATTTAGTAAAAGTCAGAATGAATATTGGACCTGTGTTTAATTTAAATCATGAAAATTATATTCCCAGTGCGCTATTTTTGGCATTTCAATTTCTAAATGGGTTTTTTGTCTGTTGTAATTGTAATTTCATTATGAGGAAAGCATTTTTGAAAGCATAATAATCTCATATGTATATATGTGAAATCTGACAGTACGCATAAGGCCAGCGTGTACTAATGTCCCTAACCGCGTTGATCTGAGAGAAGGACAATGGCCATCAGTAAAACAATTTTTACGCAAGGCCAACGGGCCTAAGGAGTAGAGTACCTATTACGTCGATACTTCTAAGATTTTAAGTATTAGGTACGTAACCACGACCAAGCCCATGTATCCTAACTAATATAGTAAATGCGAATTTGAGTTTGTTTGTTTGTTACGCTTTCGAGCCTTAACCACTTGACCTATCATCAGGATATTTTGCATACCCGATTTTAGGGGTACGGAATAGGACATAGGGTTCCTTTCATCTAGAAAAAGTACTATTACTAATATAACCTACATTTACGCGAGCAAAGCCATGGGCAAAATCTAGTCTTAAATAAATCTAAGAATCAATGAGAACAGAATCTAATAATTAAAGCAAACAAAGTTGGCTGTACAATAATAACAATAAACTTTAATTACAAAGAATAATGTCAACTGTTACTGCTTCTGCTACAAGTGACTGTGAAAGTTATTAATTCCGCTTTTACACAATTCACTGACGTAGAAAACACTGCAAGGTAAATACTAGCAAAGTTAATTAAGCAGTTAATTATTGTCATTTCGAATAATACGTTTTGGAAGCAGCATTGTATATTGTTTGTTCGAGTATTCGACGCTACTGCAATACGTACGAATGATTCATCTTGAAATGTTAACAATAAAAATGTACAAAAAGATTCATGGCTCTGCTTTTGTGGCAGCTAACAAAACGAGAACGGGAAGAGTGAGTTATGTTGCAAATTGATTGTATTGGTGACGCAGTGGTTTAGGTGCTGTTTGCTACTTGTATTGTGAGTTCGGTTTCCACAAGAATCCAAGAAATCAAAGGGTCAATTTTTATAAATTATTTGCTGCTTATTTTAATTCTTCTTCTCCCTAGCCTTTATTATTCCCAAGTCACTTGGGGTTGGCTTTCTAGTCTAACCGGATTTGACTGGATATCAGTTTTTACACGGAGCGACTGCCATCTGAACTCCGCAACCCGAAGGCTAACGATACCCTAAGGCTAGACCAGTGTCAGGATATTAGATAAAGATAAAGATAAAGATACTTTTATATGTTTAAACATGAGTATGCACACACAATAGAGGGCACTGACTTCTCAATAACGACTGCCATAGATGTTCATGGCAGCCGGGACCGATGGCTTAACGTGCTCTCCGAGGCACGGAGCAGGCGATAATTGTCAAACAATACGCACATAATTTCGAAAAGTCATATAACTTTCGAAAGTCAGAGGTGCGCGACGTGGGTTCGAACCCGAGACCATGCATTGCAGTCTGTTGGTCTCCCTACTGAACTATCGCTGCTGTTTATTATGCTGCTTATTTTAATTGATGTTAATTAAATCAATCCTAGTTCACATTTGACATTTATAAGACTAGATTCTGAACTCTATTTTGAACAGATTTTATTACGGGAATTGACCTTCTGATCTATAAATTAGCATCAAATCTGAACTTTATTTCTCGGTATATTTCAGTATTTGTAAATTTCTTTGACTTTTTTTGAAAGACCTTTTCTTGGTTGGATATAATTTTTGTGCTACGTGGGAGTGGTTAAAAGCTTTAGCACAACGGATATAAAGAAGACAACTTCTGAATTAGCGATATACCATGGTTATGGAACAGAAAATGAATATTCGAGAATTGTATGGTCCCGCATCCAAATTGTTGATAGTTGATTACTGAATATAATTTGATCCATAATCAAATATTCGAATCTTTTATCTTCTCTTCTAGTCTTTAGAAAATAGTGATGACTTTGTCGAGCAATTAAGTATTTTTATAGAACTATTACGTAATCAGTATTAAAGTTTCACATGTTTACATTATCAAACTATTCACAATAGTTGTCAAAATTGCAAATATTTCGATTTGCCTGAAGATTCGAATAATTCGAATTATTATCCATAAGCGCATATCACTTTTCTGCATATAATCTGCAGATCATATTTTTTGTTGCATACAGACATCAATTTCACAATACTAGAACATATAAATAAGACAACTTCTTTACCAATTCAAATGGTTAAAACTTCTATTCCCTAGTTCAGGCGTCGTTCCTTTTTACTTTCAAAGAAGCGCATAGAGTAAAATGTAGAGCATAAACCGTTTGATTTAAATCGTATTTACAGCCGAGGCGTAACAATCTCGAATAACACTATGGAATAAAACGTAGTTGGTTTAATCCAATTGAAGAATTCTCCGCTTGGAAGCGCGGAGGTGGAAGCATTTACTTCGACGCAGCCGGCGTTGTCTTACCACCCGACAGGTTTATGTACCCCAGATTATCAACTAATGAATCCGTGGGATTGCCAAAGCAATTCTAACCACTTTGCTTCTGATATTTTATTGCAATTACGGCTGCCGCAATACAAGCTTCGAAATATCGATGGTTTTTATATTTGTTTGCGGAATAAATGCTTTTACGGGATTGTTTTAACAACCTCCCGATTTTTCGTTGCAAAGCCTACAGTTTTTACAATATGTGTACGGTTTTATCAGACAAATTATTCATGGTGCGCAGGGTGCTTGCCAGCCCCAATAGCAACCTAAAGATGATTGCACACAGGCTTGATTGTGCATACATGAACTGATGTTGTGCCGTCTCACATGAGATCAATGCTAGTATATATATGCTTTTATACGGATTAACTTACTAACAATAGCTTTGTGTGATTTTACTAATCAAATGATTCTTGGTCACTTGAATAAAGAATTATTATTATATTATATACCCCGAAAAGGGCAGCCAGCCGTGGTTCTAGGTCCTGCGTAGGTGCTGAGCCTATTACCGCCTACTGACCATAATCCCAGAGTCCGTTCTACCGTTGAGCATATCTTAAAAAAAAACAATAACACTTTGCCTAAGCTAGGAATCGCACAACTTAGGCACAGCATATGCATCTACCATTGCTGTTTATAAACCTTATTTTAGCGAGTTGCATAAATACTGCTCACATACGTAAACTCACATTTTTAATAATAATAATAATCTTGAAACATAATCTTTATTAATCCAAAAATAGGTACAGTTTGTCTATCTTATTGTAACATGTAATGGATTTGTTTATCCTGAAGGGACTGGTAATACTAAGTAACAGCTTGCCAACTATATTATTAGGTCCAGTTAATAACGGGCGAGCTTACTGAACGAATATCCATAACCAAACCGTTTACTATTTTTAATAAGAGAATATACATGTAGGTAATATCCAATCTGTAAATAGTATATGCTCTTTCTGAACATAATTAAATTCAATCAAAGTACATCTAATATACAGACTGCGAATACAATGTTCTTCACCTCAACATACTTAAAAAGCAAAAGAATTCGCGCACTAATGAGCGCATCGTGAAACAAATTAATGTTCTATTAGCCTCTAACTAGATACGACAAAAGTTACTGCATATGTACTCTGTAGGTTTTATATACATAACTGCCTCATTGCCGTGACATTTAAGGTCTGGGTTGAATTCTCAGATCAAAAAAGTGTTCTTCAGGTTTTATCTAAAAGTGCGGAGTCTGTAAAGACAGGCTGTTTACATAGCTGACAAATTGTAGAGAAATACATGCCTGCTTATCCCATTCGGCTTATACAAGCATGTTTATATTATTATCTACACTCCTACAGTTAAACTAAAATAAAATACCTAACAAATAATCATAATTAAATATTGCCCATAATATATGGTTAATTACCGTAACTTAATTGTCTTGGAACCCAACACAGCAAATAGTAAAAAAGTATCGTACTTTTTTATTACGCGCCCAATTACTTTTCACAAGTTTATTTAACAGCAAAAATTTGTAAGTAACGATGCATCTTATCCTCTATGCTTTACTACCACATGAATTACATTAAAAAGGCTGACAATACCCAAATCCTCTGTTATTATTTAGTAGCATCGTATTCCATACGACATTAAACCTAAAGACACATATGAGCGCTAGAACTTCGGATACTTACTTCTTACATACCTGTCTTCTCATTCCATTTATAATTCGTTTTCTTAGATTCAATAACGCAAGAGTGATACATCTGGTATTACAAGCGGCATCATCAGGCTGAACGTATGCTCATTTACCAACTATGTTAAAGAATAACGCCTGCACTGCGAATAAATCCTGGGTCTCGGACGACAAACATCCAAATAACGGACACAAAGAACACCCAGTCTCTGAACAATTATTTGTGTATTACACAAATTTTTGTGTCGTGTGAGAATCAGGAATGATAAAAGGCAATGGCGAGGCGACCACTTAAACCCGGACGGCGTAGTAGTTTAAACAGTAGCCTCGTGCCGTTAAAGCTTTGTATATTATAAAAAAAACGATAGTACCATTTTGATATGGCATGAACTAAACCCGACCTCGAGATATAAACCTGATCTTAAAACTTTCCCTTTATATTGTTTATAAGTTTCTTGGTCAAGGTCTAACATAAGTTTATGAATCTAGAAAAATATGATTTCTATCGGAAAATAAATCACTTTTATCGTCATGTTCTTATGTAAATGCTTTAGCTAAGACATAAATCGCAAATGTTGCCTAAAACTTAGCCAGTAAGTTTGCTTCAAGACTGGATACTACATTTTCTGTTGTATGTTGTCACAAACCTATGACACTTTGAAATATTGATACCGTATGTTGCAAAAATGTTTCAGAAATACATTGAAAACACAAACTTAGTTTTTTCTCGTACATTGATTTATAGGTACTAAACTAAATCTATTTGGTCGCGTATTGTTAAATGTAATGTAACAAAGAGATTGTATTTAAGAATCGTGACCTTTAACAGATAAAAAATATTTATCATTTAACTTTTTGACCGTCACAGCATAAAAGTAGCGTCGTGCCCCTTACGCTAGGCGATGATTAATGCAGTTTTAAATAATAGGTAAAAAGAACAAACACAACAAACATATTTTTTAATGTTTATTTTGAACTGTAAAATAGTCGTATTTTCGACGTGCCATGCCGTCGGGGGCGTCGTGAGCACGGTTTAATTTGTCGTGAATGGACGTCCGTGGCGGTCAAAAGGTTAAAGGTTACGATTCATAAATATAATCTATTTTAGTAATTACTAAAAGTCTCAAAAAGTCAAGTATTATTGTGCTTTTCTGTCAAGATATTTTTATGCAGCATGGCACTCCATCAAGTGCTACTTAAAAACATTGTTTGTGAAATGTGGGTGTAAACGCCGCCTTCTTCCTTTGGGTATAAAAACTATGTAATAAGTCAAGTTAGTCATGGTATCCTAATTTTTAACATTGCCGTTGTTTAGGTAAACTTAAGGTGCTGTGTAATAACGGCGACCCAGCCAAATCGTCCCAAAGGGATCGATCATGTTGTCTTTGCCATGTTGATAGATGATCACTTGCACGGGTCACATCTTGCGCAGTCCGTACTTTTGTGGGAATGCAAAGCCAGATGTTTTGTGTTCTGTTTCTATAAACAGGGTGCTCATAAATTCTGACAGGTGACCTAATTTTAAACTAGGTACAGCTGTTTCTTTTGGGTGCAAGTGTATTACGGTTTGAACCACAAAATAAATGTCACGTGTAATTTTAACAAACCTCCTTGTTACATGACATACATTTTCTTATTTTCGTAACGATTGCAATCAACGACTCTGTGTGAATCTCTCTTTATAGACCACAGGTGTATCGCGTTCTTTAATTTCTTTGAAGAATTTTCACACAGCCGCAACCGTACTAAGGGAAAAAAATGTAAAAGACGAACAATAGCTTCTAAATCAACATGAAATTGATAAACAACAATAATAATTATATGAAAAATAGATGTGTTTTTGCATGTCCCTCCCTTAGGCATCTTAAACCCACCCCTGGATTGCAATATAAATATAATTTATCAGCCGGACCCGCACGGGCCCGCTTTGAAGTTAATCGAAAAACGTTAATCTTGTTATATTTTCCCATGGGTACAATCCGAACGTCTTTATTAAATTATGTCGTGTAAATAACGTGAGGTATTTATAGATCACCTTTATGGGTGGGAATTAGTTACACGTTATTAATTTGGGTCCTATTACCGCTACACGGCGTTTTAAAGCCGCGTTTCCACTTAGTGTTCCGATAAGCTGTGAGCAGGCAAACGTTCATCCACGCGGTTAATGAAAACGAGCGAATACGTTTTCCAGTCATGTTCGGTTTGATTCGGTGAATGAACTAGAACTAATACTCGTTATCTAATAGAAACAGGCCTATTTATATTTTAGTTCTTTTTAAATATTTAATTTCTATTTATATTTTAGAAATGTAGTCGCGTATATTTACTATTCGTAAAACTGTCCTAACCTTACCAGATAGAGAAGATCGCTTCCCGCGACCCTTACCAGGTCGTCCGTCCACCTTGTGGTGGTTATATTTTTATATATGTTTATTTATTTCTAAGAATAACGTTGAATTATGCAGTCGTAATGATTGCATAATTCAAATGTTGACACATGTCTCCAAAATTCATTACTATCCATTCTAAAGTTGCCTAGAAGAGATCGTTTTTACACCGATAAGTTAGTACATTTGTTGATATTATACAATAAAGTATTTATACTTTATTGTATTATAAAATATATAGTGGTAATCACTATATATTTTACCTATCTATTTGTTATACGCTACCTTTACAGTATTATAAGTATATAACTAGACTTTTAGTTCTCAACTTCATACCGCATAAAATGATTTCCGCAAATCTATCGTACAAGTGGTAACAAAAGCTAAATGTAAATTCTAAGAACGTTACCAGGAGTTAAGTGATAAATCTGTTCCGTGAGGTGGGCGTCTGCACCCATGCGGCGCTTCCATCTTAATTCATCTGGTCGACCGGCCGGCCCCGGCGCGGCGCCGTGAATAGATCAAGTGTTTGTGCCCCTAGCCGCTGAGAATAAACTGAGGTTAACTGACGCTCATACATGTTCAACTCGAGTGCTTTGTACTAGTTGAAAAGATAAGGTACAATGACGTGAGATAAAAATTGAATAAATTTTCTGCTTTTGGTTGCGGTATTAGTTTACCTGTCATTAAGTAAAAAATGTACAAAATAATATCAGCCCTGTAATAAATATTTCCATTGCTGGGCACGGCTATTTTTTCATTGTGAGAAAGGTTAGGCCATAGTCCACCAAGCTGGCTTATTGCGGGTTGGCAGACTTCACTGTATATCTTTGATAACATTATGGATACGCCCAGATATGCAGGTTTAATTATTAATAAATAAATTAATTATTATCTATTAATTGGCTGGTAATACACCTTTACTTACCAATTGAGTATAGGCGTCAGACTATGTATGTAAGCGTAAACCGAGGCAGTATTTTTAGTTAGATACAGGTTTAGTAAAATTCTAAATAGCGCATACGAGACATTTCACAATTAGCTAGCGGTCCAAAGTACCGAAAGTGTGCGTACTTATACTAGAATAATATCCCTTGAGCCGAATATAATACGAGGCGATCAAATATAGTTCATTGAGCCATCGTAAACGAAATACTTGTGTCACGTAACACGGTGACTGCTGCCTCAAAGCTTCTAATTTATCTAGATACGAGAACAATTTTGTGTGACTGCTGAAGCGCGGCGGGGTGCTGAATTGTTCGTTGACATACTCAGCTATTACTCAGTCGACCTGCGTAGTCATAGTTGCGCCAATTCAGGGAAACATTTTTAGCTATTTATGAATACCTACATGTTTGAACCATCATACGGGGTAAAGCCTGCCTAAAGCGTTGTGCAATGTGCATTTTTTTATAGAATATTTAACAGTTCAGAAACATTTTTTATTTTTCTTGCCTTGCTTGCTTTTGTTAATATGTTTTTCAGAGGAAAACGTACTAAACATTTTCTTTTTAATAAAAATGTTATTTAAATCGATTCGCATGTTTTACATATACAAGGAATTTAAAAAGCATGTTGGCTTTTATATGTTTTGTTCTATATAAATAAGACTAACTTTAATAACCCGTAGCTAAATAACATCAATTAGTACTCCTGTTATAATTTTTGTTTTTCATGTTTTTACACACATGAATATATTTAGAGATCATTGTTATATTAATGTAGGCACACATTAGAGCAAGTATCGAACGGGTATTGTCGGATACGAATGTTGCCAGGTGCTTATTACAAGTAAGCACTTCGTGTTAATTGATACAAACAGATTTGTAATTTCCCCGGGCACAATTATTACCAATGTAAAATGTTTAGGAGCCTTAATTAAATCCTGGGAGGCGAAGAACCCGCTGATTAAAAAGGAAATGTTCCCGGTGCCTTTGCAAGGTATTAAAGAAATTACGTCACGCCTCTGTTTTTGTGACCAATTAACGTCTAGCTAATTAAAGTATCGCTTTCTTTTTTACTTCTTTCTTGAACGTAGCTCAAGGAGAAGTCGTCCATTGTTCTATTAGTCATTATGACTTCTGTAAGGGTTTATTTATCGCTCAGTGAATGGTTTATATACTACCTAAGCACGTTTACTCTTTCTATTAGCTTTTTAGACTGGTATAATAAGCCGTGCAATACGTAAAAGAACCATTTACCTTTCTTTTAGTGCTTAACGTGAGTAACACTAACCAAAAGGCCGACTTCATGATCGATTCGCAATATAAAATCCGGAGCAAATAATTTTATTTGAACATAACTTCCGCAATATCTGAGGTATTCACAAGGTGCCTTTTTTACGGTCACAAAGAATCTTCGTACACAGTTTTACTGTTGCGGCGCGCTGCTAAAAGCGTTTTTGTGAGGAAGGCTCGCATCACCCGCGCCTCTATTCAATCGAGAGAATAAATGAAATTTACGTTCCGTTATTTTGAAATATTAAAGTATTCATACTGGCTTAGAAAAAGTATCCCCTGTTGATTTTTCCAAATTTCTTTCCTGTTTTTTATCAAATAAATGCTGCATTCATTCTGATGAATACAAGCAGTCAAATTATTTTCCAATTCAATAATTGGAAAACAATTTGACTGCTTGTATTTACCAATGTAAATACCTACATTTATTTTTAATTGAAGACCCTAATAAAAAAGTTTCATTATAATATTCTATTTATTTGGGGTACGATCAAAAGAAAAATATACCAGCGTCATAAATATTGCTAGATGTTGACTTTAGTATACTGTTTCTTTTATTACATTACTATATTCAGTTTTGAATGAGCACCCTAAAATGCAGACGTGCGTAGTTACGTTTTATTTGTTTTTGCATTGAGTCATGTTGTGCTCGTGGCTTTCGAGATTCGACTCCCCTTTAACAAAACAGTACCTGAGCGATGGTAAGCGAGTACTTGTGTGAAGTACTCATACGCACAGTGCAGGTGGGGTGCAGTGTTGTGATGCCCTGTTACCGACCACTTGAACGCTGAGCTTTTTAATTAAAGCCGTGGTAAACGCGGCGCAATTGTTTGAGAATCTCGGTCTCGCAGTTATTTCTTGTATCTTGATTTATGTTTACATGCTACAGTTTACACGAATGTAACGAATTGTATTGAACGTAAACTTATTGTACGACATTTTTTAATTAATATATGTATGTTTGTTAAAAGCTATAGGATGGCTATGGATTCTTTATTTCTTGCTTTTGTCTAAAACTTTGTACAGACCATATTTTGGTACTTGTAGCTGTATTAGGTGGTTGTTACATACTTGTTTAAGATGTCGACTATTGTCAGTGTTACTTTTCTGAGTCTAGTGTTTGACCGTATATTTTTTGTCATATAAAATTGTTTTAATTTCAATGATATTATTAGAAACTTAGTCTGAACCCAAAATAAGGATTACAGTATTACTTTACCTACTTACTGACTTAGGAACTGTATATTTCTTGATATTATTTTTGTCTTTCCGTTTGTGCTGCCATGCCACATATGTAAATAGAAAGTCTGACGATGATTTTGAAGTCACAGAGAAATTGTAAACCACCTGACAAAATCGTGGTTAAACCTATACCATAAAACAATGTATATTGTTCTTAGCTAATAAATTACGTAAAGTGAATAAATAGCAAAGAATATCAGTGAAAGGGATGCACAGATGAATAGATAGTTGCATATTCTCATTTTCTCCCACGAACAACATTGTTCATCGTACAGTTTCATAGTCGAGTAACTGTAATAAAATTTGCTATTTCATACATAAATAGATAGCTACAATATTGTATCTCGTTGAAGCCTGCTGTTTCAGTTAGTTAGTTTAGCGATGCAATAAACTTTGCCTTTGACTCTTGGTAACTGTGCAAGATGGAATTTACGTAGGTATACGTACTGTGATACCTATTACTTTCAACGATTCAAAACAGCGTGAAATCCTAACTTATATTATAAATGCGAATGTGAGTTTGTTTGTTACGCTTTTACGTCTTAGCTACGCGACCGATCATCATAAAATTTGCCATACACGTTATCAGAGGAACAGAAATGGATACAAGGTACCCTTCATCCAGAAAAAGTTCTGTTACTAACCTAACGTACATTTACGCGAGCAAAGCCGCGGGTAAAATCTAATCTTACATGCCCGCCTATATTACCCTTTAAGGGGTAAGTAGTTGTTTTTAAGGTGCCGCATCATAGGGAGCGAGCTTATTAACATTTGCCGGACATTCCATACGTAATATTGACATTCCATTCGCCATTGATATTCCATTTCATGAATTCCAGACCATACGTGCTGCTACTGTAAATTCCTTGAGAGTAAATCCAATAACACTCTGCCCGACCCGGAATCGATCTCGAAATTGATGCATAGCAGCGGCAATTACCGATGCGTCATATAGACATTTAAGCTATGCTTGTAGGCCCTCGTAACAGGAACATTGCTAGAATCACTGCAGCTGCACTATTTAACAGAAACACCTAACGGAAGCTTCCTTGATCTGAAAATCGATCTTGGCTACTCACTGTAAGCTGTAAGGCATACACATAACCACAATATTATGCTACGGAACCAACGAATCATTCAAAATTATAATTTATTGAAGTATTCACAGCTGGGTATTGTATTTATATTACGTTTGCTTAACCCTTTTATAAAAACAGCTTTCGCATAAGCCCGCGATGAACCAAACGTATCTCACACTTGGCCGAGTTTTCTTTCATCTTGAATGACTATGCTCAACTTTTTCATATATTCTTACAATTGTTCCACCCATATCCAAACATATTGTGTAACATGTACCTATGATACGTGTTCAATTTCCGTATAAACCCGGAATATTTTTGACACAATGACACCATCCATTTTGTACAGAAGGTGTCTTTTTTGTTGCGTTGTTTTTTAACCTTAGAAAGATCACCTTCGTCGAAACAACGCTGTCGAATTGAAAATTTATCCGTAAGTTGCTCATATTTGGCAAAACTTTGCCGTTCTAGCCAACTTAGACTTACCATCTAGCTTGCATGTGGCACCGGTATCACTTAAGTAAGTGAGCTACTTCCATAAATATAGACCCATAACATGTCGAAGTGACGTAGGGTCTTCTTTGACCTTTTATTTATAGTAGGCACATTTGAATACACAAAATAGAATACATATAAAATAAAATTAAGCCACCTTAAAAATGAACGTGTTGAATTAACGTATGGTAAACGTAACGTATAAAATAAGGTTATCTTTCTAGGGTTAATATAGCCTGCGTATTGAATATTGAAGGAGGCGCCGTATTTTCTTCTTTAACGTTTCGTATTGTGAAATATATTCGTTTTCTTGTAAATAATTGGTAATGACGTTGATATAGCCTTTCACATGAAGACAGATACAGATATTGGAGTGTGGAGAATAAAGGGGAGGAGAAATCAATAAGTAGATAATATTGATTTTATACCTACTAGATTACGCCCGCGGTTTTTCTCACGTAAATATATGTATGGTTAGTTTAGATTACTAAAAGTACTTTTTCTCGATGAGAGGTATGCTATGCCCTTTTCTATACCCCTGACAACGTGTGTTCGAAATATCATGATGATCGCCCGAGTAATTGAGGCGTGAAAGCGGATTGCGTATCATTTTCGGCTCGGTACATATCATCACACTTAGCATATCAAAAGGGGAACGGATGGCAGAAATGTATCGTATCCGTGTTTTGACAGCTGAGTGCCATGCAGGTAGTAGATCTACGTGCTGCTACCGAGCATTCACTGACTTATATTTGATACTAGCTATTGCGCGCGACTTCGCCCGCGTGGTACCTACATCAATAAAAAGTTTGTCCCTCCTCAGGTTTTAAACTATATCTGTACCAAATTTCATGTAAATCGGTTGAGTAGTTTAGCCGTGAAGAGGTAACAGATAGACAGATAGACAGAGTTACTTTCGAATTTATAAAATCAGGGATATTAGGGATATACCTATCTTATCTTATGTGGGGGCCAGTTAGTGCAGACCGGCGACACTTCGACCCAGTGGGATCTTTTGTGTCGACACTCTCCCAATAACGACTGCTATATATGTTCATGGCAGCCGGGACTAACGGCTTAACGTGCTTTCCGAGGCACGGAGCAGGCGATAATTGTCAATCAATACGCACATAATTTCGAAAAGTCATATAACTTCCGAAAGTCGGAGGTGCGCGACGTGAGTTCGAACCTGAGACCCTCTGCATTGCAGTCTGTTGGTTTCCCCACTGAGCTATCGCTGCTTTTGGGATATACCTATACGTATGTATGTAAGGCAATGAATTCTCGAGGCTATAGGCGTGAGTGTATTACTCTCTGTATGTTCCTGAAGGAATAGTCAGGGGAATGTTTACCCACATCTCTCAGTTACATTAGTAAGGTACCCCGTAATGAAAGGCCAAGCCCATTGCCGTCTACTGGGCGCAAATCCAGGCTGTATGTTGCAACTAAAAAAATTGTTGACATGAAAACCCGATACGCACTGAAACTTTGACTTATTATTTATCGGATATAGGCTACGATCGTTTTTCATAACTAGCCCTGTAACGCATCGCAGTACCCTAATCGATTTAGTTCAGTACTTACTTACTTCATATTTATAAGCGGCGGTAGCCCAATGGATAAGGCATTGGACTTACGATCGAGGGGTCGCCGGTTCGAATCTCAGCCATTGCACTACCGACGTTGAACCCACTGCTAACACAAGCATTCTAGCTTAGCTGGAGGGGTTAATAAGAATACTAGTAATTTGTAAGCTAAATTGCTAGTAATCTTTTAATTAAAAAAACTTATAAATCAATATGCGAGAAAAGACTGTTTGTTTCAATGTATTTCTGATGATGATGATGGGAAGAGACCGGACGGTATGTCATTGATGCCTTGGAAGATCCCCTTGGTGTGGGATGCAACGTGTGTCGACACCCTTGCGCCATCACATCTTCCCAACACGGCGGGTTGTGCTGGTGCTGCTGCTGCATCTGCGGCGACTCTCAAACGGCGCAAATACAAAAACCTGGTAGGGGATTATGTTTTTGAGCCTTTTGGGGTCGAAACGCTAGGTTCATGGGGTCCCAATGCACGTGCGCTCTATAGAGACATAGCAAAAAGGTTAATCGACGCTTCCCGTGACCAGAGGGCTGGCCTTTATTTTGCAGAAAGAATAAGCATTGCCATTCAACGTGGCAATGCTGCCAGTCTTCTGGGCACACTAAATAATTCGGCCGTGATGCGGAGGAATTTAGAGGGTTTTAGTTTTCTTTTTCTTTCTGTTTTATAATATTTCTGAAGGATTTTTCAAACATACGGTATCAATATTTCAAATTGTCATTTGTTTGTGACAGCATACAACAGAAAATGTAGTATCCAGTCTTGAGGCAAACTTACTGGCTAAGTTTTAGGGAACATTTGCGATTTATGGTTTAGCTAGAACATTTACATAAGAATATGACGATAAAAGTGATTTATATTCTGATAGCTACGATATTTTTTTCTACACTTATAATCTTACATAAGACCTTGACCAAGAAACTTGTAAAAAGTACAAAGGGAAAGTTTTAAGATCATGATTATATATTTTTGTCGGTATTAGTTTCAAGTAAATATTACTATTTTATACGATACAAAGGTGGCTATAGTTACCGCGTAATTGAAGGCGAGCCTGCTACTAAGAATTTATTTCCACAAAACCCAATAACGATGTCTAATCCGGGATTCAAAACCGAGAAAGATGCAGAACAGTCGTATTTACTACCGTTGCAAGACAGCATTTCCTGACATAGCATTTTAAAAACATATTGGCCGATTAAATGGTCGATCGTCAACTGTATATTTACTCACACTAAAGTATATGCTTCGAAATACACTCATGGTAATTTGCCATTGCTAAGGCAGTTGAATAATTCTATTAAACCTAATGAAAATGGTTTAGTTAAACAGGTTATTAGATGTTGAAACAATTTGTTAGTTATCTCTTAATACTGCGTGACATTCATACATAATGAAGACAGGTAGACTCATAACTAAGCTACTCAGTGTATTTATGTATGTGTACGTTTAATGAGTAGATAGCACTGATATATAAAGTCTATTCTGCGTAACAAGACTTTATAATAAAAAAAAACAACGGGTTGCACTCCGGGAGTGCCGGCAGAAGTGAAAACTTGAATATTAACGTTGTGCATTTTTGATATTTTGGAATAGTTAGGGAATAATTTTGCACAAATTGCTTTAATAATCAGTATAAAAGTACTATAATTTATGTGGTAAAATACAATATTCATTTATTGCGCTATCGTACACAAACATGACAATTCTTCCTCCGTCTTACGACTTTTCGATCCGGTCACGTGTCCTAACGCGAGTTTAACATATTTTACCCATCACAAAAAAGTGCACAACGCCGCTAAAGAAGTTTTCACTTCAAAATTTAGAAAACAACTGAATTATGATGTTCTTTTTTCAAAAATATGTAGATAGAGATCCATGCTTTGCATTTTAATTCAGCTGAATGTTTTTCACATAGTAAATGAGTAGGTAATATCAACGCTAATTTGAAAGTAGAGCACTATTTTCTTCGTTTCCTTTCTTCAAAGTTGATAGACATGATATTCATCAGCGATGAATATTTTCATCTAATAAAGGAGCAAGTTCAATCGTTTTATAGGGTAATTAAATTATAATCAGGCTTCCTTAGTGAACTAATTAAAGCTTAGCAGTTTTAAGCAACATTCTTTCTTAAAGGAAGCGGATAGGTTAATTAGTGATGTGATCATTTTGATGTCGACTTAACCTAGTTTTAACTTACTCAGAATAGGCAGTCGCGCAATTTAGAAGATTTTGAATGTTCAAAATACTTATATATATGATATATAGTTTTCTAGGTTTTTTCAAGCCGTTGTGCAGTAGCAATACGTCGAATGCTTTCAATCCCACCAAACAATAAGCCATATCTAACCCACAAATACCCATAAGGATTCGAACTGAGTTTAACATTAATTGTTTAAATGTTTGTTCAGTGTAATAGTACCTATATAGTACCTAGTATAAACAAAAATAAAAAAAATATACATAATTTTAATTATCGCTCTAAATGATTAAATATCGCTTGCTTTAACGGTGAAGGAAAACATCTTGCGGAAACCTGCACGTTCGAGAGTTTTACAAAACGAACTTGATGATATATGAAGTCTGCAAGTCCACACAGGGTTACGTTGGACCTAACCCTTCTTAAAATGAGTAGAAGCTTGTGCCCAGAAGGTGGACTGTTTATATACAGGACTGATATAATTATTATATACATAATATTTTATTTATAAACCGTAACTTCTGATAAACCACTTCATTTTTTTAAATTTTATGACTTTCTCAACACATATACCATCTTCCAGAATTCTATTTTTAATAGGAAAGTACACTCCACTTAATAAAAAAGATCATGGGTCATATATATTTAGAATAAAAGTTTATTTTAAAGGCAATCATTTTTCTTAGTTGATGTCCCTTGTAATAAAGGTTAATGGAAGTTCTTTGTGGATCGTTGAATACTGCTATAACATCGGAAACGTAGTTTAAAAGCCAGAATATCGTAGTTCTTATTCGTATAAGTACGTAATATTTTTTGTGATTGTTACCTCTGGTCATAAACTTGTATGGCTATTATTTATGACGGTTTTTATGTATTTCTATTATTAAATAGCAGTACAATAGAAAGTAGATCTATGTAATGGTATAAATCAAGTCAAATAACATTCCTATTATTTTTTTACAGTTCTGTATATTATTCTCCATGTATAATGTAAGACATGCGTAATGTTAAGATTGGATGAACATAACTATCCTATTAAAAATAACATATAGTCAGCATAAAAGTATAAATAACTATTGTTTTTCTTGTAGTTTTTGTTCTGTGTTACTGGAGTGATGAAATGCATAAATGATATTTATTTTGATGTTTTTCGTTTACCACTAAGTTGGCATACAACCCAAGTATACAACGCGTGCTAAGAAAGCGTTACGGTAATATGGGCATTTATCACATAAGAGATAACAATAATAGAAGAATTAATGTTCTGTTAGCGTCATAAGACTGCTGTGCTGACAGCAGGAAAACCTCATAGAACAGGATCCAAGAGGTCCCAATCTATATCAGGCGCTCAATTGGACTGTTGAATCAAATCAAATAGCATTAATGCAAGTGATATAAATAAATGAAAAAAGGAATAAGATAAACTTATTTTCCAATACTTACTATTAAAAATACATATAGTTTTTACCTAGACATAGGTCAATAACATGATCGTACCTGCGGTACGTCTAATTTATTAGATATATTAAAACGTTCCACTAACTCTATAGATCAATAAACTAAGTTATACATTTCCGTTGTCAGCTTGATATAAAACACTGTTTATACACGAGTTTCTCCATTCGTCATGTTTCGCTTCTTTCAATTGTTTTCCGATCGAGCTTGTTAGAGGGATCATTTTCCTCACTACGCGGAGCCACTATCATAGCGTTGTGTGTTTATTCCAGCCTTTCAACACTTAACGAGCTCGAAGCACGGCACAACAGATACCGTACTACTGATATTTGGTGTTTATAGGTATTCAGCTTTAGTTTATATTCACGCAATGAAAATACCTGTTCTTGGATACTTCATTCGATATGTTCATGTGTTAGTACTAAGTTTGCGATTAAGTATCGAATGTAAAATGTATTCGTTACTAGACTTTCCCACAGCTTTGCTCGCTCGGGACAGTACTTTTTCTGGAATAAACATACTTTTTGTCCTTTTCTGTATCCCTGACAACGTGTATGCGAAATTTCATCTTGATCGGAGCGTAACTAAATAAACAAACTTACATTCGCATTTATAATATTAGTTAGGATTACCTTTTAAAATGTTGTATTATTGATCTATAACATGGAATTCCTTAAAGTTTATAAATAACTAGGCTTTGCCCGCGACTTCGTAAGCGTGAGTAAAGATTTCATTTACGTAGATCTAGTAAGATCGGAGATCAGAGGAGATAGTTATATCCGTTACTACTGAAAGACTTCAGATACAAGTGATTTAGATATTAGATTGAACCCCAACCTGCCAAACTTTAAAATACTGCATTAAATTCCATTCAGTCGTTTCTGCGTGACGCTGAAACAAACAGAAAGAGACAAATGAAAAGTTCAAAAAGTTAGTTCGTGAAAAATGTTCAGTGCAGGCTCGTTCGAGTTTTATCATATCATATGTAGAAGATAATAGATGTATTATTCGCCATATATACATAACCGCCTCCGTGGTGCAGTGGTAGTCAATGTGATTGCTGTGCTTGAGGTTTCGAATTCGAACCCCAGATCGGGTTTACAAAATGTTATTGGGTTTTTTGCCAAGAAATCTCTGTCAGAGTTGAGAAATTGACAGTGTTAGACACCCCCGTGCCTCGGCAAACATATAAAGCCGTTGGTCCTGCGATTGATCTCTCTTTGGTCGTGTCAGATTGCTGTCATCGGATTATGAGTGTTAGGGAACAGAGAGTGCACTTGTGTACTATAATATCTTCTGCGCCGATGGCTAGCGTCCGTTAAGATTGGATGCCGAAAACGAAATTCAATATGAGAACATTATTATTTAAAACATAAACTCATGCCTGTTAACTGAAGCGGTAAGCAAAGATTACGAATACCATTGGCTATGATCCGGGCATCTCTATCTAGCTTCATTAGCTGTTATCACAAACTTTATACCCGCTCTCTGTTTAGGATACCTTAAATCACCCCTAAAGTCCAAAATTAACTATAATATAAGCAAATAAATTACAAGTGTCTAAATACTAAATAACCTAGATGGGTTTAACTAAGAACTAAATAACAAGTTCCAAATTAGATTGATTTAATCATTCAGGATTTTGTAAGCACCACAGGTGTACCGAAACTTAATTTAATATTGATATGAGTGCTTTATAACACATTGTTGTTTATAAATTACGGCACCTGGCTGGGTGTCCTCACTGTCCTCCCAGAGGAAATTAATGTTTTGAATCACAATACAACTTTATTACTTGTTTGACAATGTAATAAAAAATATTAGGCTTGACGTCCCCTCTAGGTGTACTTGGCAATAATTCTCTTCAGTTATGACGTATATTGTGCTAGCTATATTTATGTTGAGCAGTAGACATAATATTGTTTGCTTATTGCTGTCCGTAAAATAGGTAGCGGAAAATTTCTTACACGTGAATGCAACTCAATGGTCCTTATACGAGTTCGAAATATTGCGATGCACTTCACGGATTTCTATACTTTTATATGATTGTTATGATAGGTATTGTTATATTAAAGCATATTATAATGGTTTTTGAATGGCACTGGTAGGGGATGACTACCAATAAAGCGATTTACAGATCGCGCACTGTATGATGACCGGTGTGAACATTGCGAGAATGGCGTCGCAGTTACAAGTTTTAGGTATCTTTGGTGACAGGGGGTGGGGGCGGGATGCCTCTTAGCGACTGTACATGCGCAACAATTCGGAGAGGCTATGTTCAGTCCGGCTATCATAGATTGCGCGATCTGTAGATGTCTATAAAAGCATTTGCCCTGCATTGGGACATACTCTGGGACCCCGGCCTTGTTCCTTGTGACTGTGGTGAGCTAGAGCAGACAATGGCACATTTGTTGATATCATATTGCCCGAATACTTGCACAATATCAGAGCTTATCAGAGCTGTGCGGCCACTTTTAACACAATTAGAATGGCTGAATACTATGCAAATAATAATAGTTCACTCAAGAACTATTGACCTGAAGAAGAAGATACTAATAAGCTAACATAAAAATAAATATTTGCGAAACTTGATACGAACATAGACAAACGAAGAAGCTATTATTTGTCAATATTCAGAGAACCATTAATATAATTATTAACCTAAACCAGCAAAATAGTTATAAATTTTTCGGCTATACTATATACTCGTACATATGGCCACAAATAATAATAATATGTATAAGCATCTGCTAATACTTACTCATATACTAATATTATAAAACCTCCTTGAAATATCAGACATGATTGAAAACCTACCTATTGGGTCTAGTCGCCGGTATGCCGCAGTGATTCAATAGGGAAATAATATTCAATATTCTATCACATACACACAACACCACCTAGCAAACTAAGCAGAGCTTGTACTATGGGTACTAGACAATGGATAAACATACATAATATATACTTTTTTTTGTAAATACATATTATATTATACATAGAAATACATAGACCAAGACAAAGATCCATGTTCATGTACACAAATGTTTGATTTGTGCGGGAATCGAACCCACGACCTCAAGCGTGGCAGTCGGTTACACTAACCACAACCATCGAGGCCGCCAAATCGAGGCAAATGTGAGAGTAGCTCTGTTTGTTTGTCACATTTTCATGCCTATGCTGCTGAACCGACTTCAATAGCATAGGAACGAGGAACAGCTTCGATATAAAAATGGAATAATGTTACCCTCAATAGTATTTAATAATTCCAGTTTTGTACAACATTCTTACAGATGTTTAGTGTAGTAAAGTAAAGCATTCAATCAGAAAATTAATAAATAGAATGTAAGCTATTCGATTGAAGATGATTTCTTTAGAACCTTTGTTGAAAAAGATAGAGTTTTATACTCTTTGTTGTTGGCGACAAAGAGTATAAAAGCTTTTTAAAAGGTATACAAAGGAAAAACTTTTGTTGCTTCTCTCAGGAAAACGCATGTGTAGGCGTGTTGTTTAAGGAAATCCCTTTTATAAGTATAAAATAACCCATTTCTTCATGACAATGAGATCAACACCAGGGAACATGTGTTATTTGTATCGTATGTATGTGTTTCTTTCATTGTGGTTAGTGAGATTTTAAGATCTGAGTTTCCTGATATGCTACTGCTTAGATTAACGGATTGACTGTGTAGTCGGTATAACATATTACACAGTAGGTATAATATAACGTAAAACACATTTTAAATACAAAATAGCATTCTAAACTAAATGAAGCCGAACATTTTTTTATGTCTGAGGCAGATACGGCCATTTTAGAATATTTATAACTTAATAAAATATCAATATGTTTATACTTAATGTAAATATCTATATATCTCCTTCACTTTTGATTGCACCACACTGTGTTATACTGGTATGTTTGAACTTTTAGCACCAGCATTATTTTATACCTATCGGCTCCTAATATCACGTCTTGAGTAGATAGATATTTTCAACAAGATTTAGCAATCGAATAATTCTGTATTTTAAATACGTATATAATTTCAATCAATCATACCGTTGCTTATCACAATCTTCAGCCACAGCCACGATTTGCAGATGGTTTGTCTATTCGCTTAGAAGCAAGTTCTACCGTAAGTTCCAGTCAATTTGCAGTAATCATAATTTATTAATGAATATTTATGTAGTTCTACATTATTTCGCGATTCATTTTCACACAAAACATAAATTGAGTCCATTTTTCGGCAACGCACGGCCTTTTGATAAATACGATAGTAGGTAGGTAAGTGCGCAGTTGCGCCGAGTAGCGCTGTAATGAACGACAAAGCCTCACTAACGATGTTCTCTAAGAAGGCAACAACTCCATTACTAAGAGATTATTTACTTTGTTGTACCACAACACTGTTTATTTCCACAGTTTATTTCGTAAGCACTTTGCCAATTCGCTGCTTAACTGTTTGCAGGACTAATCACTGATGTACTACAAATTAAGGTGTAATGAAAACACTATAACTCATTTAAACTTAAGTAATTTAATGTACTATTATATAAATTTAGTGTAAGGTAGAAAAAGGTATATTATAATATACATTCAATAATAGATATATACCCTGTCCGTTACTTAAAGTATAGCATTTATATTTAACTAATTGCAATTCTATTATCATAATATAAAAATACATTTGTGTTTTCTTTAGTTCTTTGCTATTAGATTTGTTCGTCCTCCTCAGCCAATTTCAATCCACCGTTGCACATAGGCCTCTGCCAAAGGGAGGTTTTGGCCTAATATACCTAATATGCTGGCCAGACGGGTTGGTATAGGATTTGTTTCGAGCGGTATTCTATGCTTGGAATACTCCCTTAGTCGGCTCCTACGACACTCACGGGATGAAATGGATGGTAACGACTGTATTCTAATCCGTCACCACACGGATAAAATTTGTTCTACTAACGTATATTATGTTTTTTTCCCTATGTATTGTCTTACGTTTAAGCGAATGTTATACATTGAAATTAAACTACTTTATACGGATTTTATCACGTTGTTTATTTTAAACACTTTTATTACATCTTCCTTTTTTAGTAACTGATGTTTCTGACTAACCTTAGCTTAGATATTCATATTTATAGATAAGGATAGCGTTAAATATTTATTTATAAACGTTAAAATAGGATTTGTTAAGTAAAAACCGATAGAATTTTCGCTACACACTTTCTATCTTAATGCTAAGTAGTGTACTAGAATCAATAATTTTAATTCTTTCTGAAGAATCTGGGTTCCAGAATCTAACCTGTCTAGCTAAAACTTATAAATACAATCTGCTAATTATCGTACTAAAACAATCATGTGGGAGAAAGCGTAGCAAAACGGGCGAGGATAGAATTAGCCGGTACTCTGTGTCACATGTCAACGAGCACTAACAGTCGTTATCTAACGGAATGGATTAACATTAGCTAGAATGTGGTATACCTGTGAATATTGTACATTATATAGGTATAGCTATAACCACACGCAGCGATATATAAATTAGCAGCGATTGCGACGCAATTAGCGACGCATCTCTGAGTTTTCTGAATGAAGCAAAACATCGTGAGGAACCCTGCATGTCTGAGGGTTCTACATAATGTTTTTGAAGATATGTGAAGTCTGCCAAACCGCACTGGGCCAGCGTGGTGGACTACGGCCTAACCCTTCTCACACTGAGAAGAGGCCGAGTGGGACAGTTTAATACAGGGCTGATATTATATTATAACCAACCGGTACCCACATTATAGTTAATGTTCAGTTTCTGCCTCGTTAAAAGGGGATTTGTTTAGTTAAATTAATTCGGTACAATATATTAAATCTGTAACGATGTTTGTCATGTTATAATTAAATGTCTGTCTGGTCAAGGCGAACATACTATGTGATATTTTCAATGAATAGGTAGGTACTTCGTTAATGAATTTTATTTATGTATATCAAAAATTTAAACAGGCAGCACCGTGGTTGAAGTTATTTGTGTGTAAGTGACATTGCTATAGCGAACACTGCAAATTTGATGTCGCCCATGTTAAAAAGTATGCGATCCGTAAATTATGGTTCTCATTTTAAAACTTAGTTTTAATGATCCTAAATCTGTCGTGACGTAGAATTGTCTATAGGAACGGATTTAAAAGTAACTTGCATTATATTATGCAGTTCATATATAATTATATCTCTGTAATCTCAAATTTAATCTGAGAAACATCTCCCATACGTTAACGCGGTGTCGTAAGTTCAATCACCTCGGGTCATGAACTACACAGATTTACATATACAATTAACATTTTGACATCAATATTCCACAGGTTATTGCTCCTTAAATATATACTTTAACTTTTCTTTTCTTTTACTTTTACTTTTAACTGCTCTACGTCTTAGCTTTAAGTACTAAAGCACTTTTAGCTTTAGTTTTCAGGTTTATCTGAGAATCTCGTGAGTAATTTATTAGCTTTGTCGAAGTGTTAATTTTTAAGTAGCGACCTCTTACGGTTTACGACCAGCGGTAAAAAGACGCAATTTAAAAATTAACGTATAGACAACTTTTGAATGACGTATATGTCAAAAGCCTGATGCTAGGCAGTCAGTGTAGGCTACGATTACTTTCTGTAAATACGTACATATTATACATAGAAACACCCAGACCAAGACAAACATCCATGTTCATGCACACAAATGTTTGACTTGTGCGGAAAACGAACCAGCGACCTCAGGCGTGGCAGTCGGTTACACTAACCTCTACGCCATCAAGGCCGAAAAAACCAGAGACATACCAGAGGAGTCAACTGCACATCTGCTACTGCAGACCAAAGAAGAAATTTAAAAATGACGTGAAAGAATGGAAAATACATGGTAAGTAAAAATTAAGAATTCCGGTGGCACTAATGAGTACCGAGTGAGATGCAAACAGTGTTAATATTACTTACTTCAGTTTCCCGTACGAGGATGGTACTTTCGCAGGCGAGTTGGCTCATATGTAGAATGGTCTAATAATTAGCAAAGGCGCAGAGTCTTCCACTCAAAAGTATGCACGAATTTCTAAATGTTTTAAGCAGTTACTTTTATTTTCTACTACTGTACCAAATGTGTAGTAAATGCATGGTACTAAAAATTATGTGATCCAAGTAATTTTGCTTATCAGATAGGACTGAATGATAGCTAAACATCTTTTATACATATGTATATGACTACGATTAGCATAATATGGCAATATTCAAAAATCGGAAGTCATTTGATTTCTTACTACAGTTTTACAAAATTCATCGTCTAATACAATCAAATGCAGCACATCATAAACGTATCTTATTAAAATATTGCTAAAAACCACCAACACATATTTACTAACATATGAAAAACCAAAATAATACACAACATGCTCTGTGCTGACGTAATTACAAGCCGAGGGGATCAGTAAACGTGGGTTGATATTAAAATACACAAGTGGACGGCTTTGGTTAAGCCCTTAGTCGCCTTTTATGAAACCATTAATAAACATGGTATGATATTAATGTAATTATGAAACTAATAACATTAAGCACCATACTATACAATAATTTCTCATTAAAATCTTGATATCATCGCGTGGCATGCAACGTTTTAATTAGGTTGCAAAACCGCTCATGTATACTCGCACTAATGAAACGAATGAGAGTCGTGAGAGAGAGCATTTACTTTGTTACGACGAAAGGTACGGTGTGTTCACCACTTTAAAAAGAATACAGGTTAATTTTAAGCCTTTACGATAATATTAAGCTATGTAATACAAGGACAGATAAGTTAAACACGCCGTGTATTTGTACCTCAATTTTGTTGAGCACGTTACAATTTGTTAGGCCTCAGACATTTACACTGAGCATTGTATCCAAAACAATATTATTAAGGACGAATGTTTCATTAAATGGGACATGTTTATTGCTTTTTATTTTGACATATTGCTTTCAAACTAAACATAAAAGATTTTGAATACTTAGTATTATTTTTAGATTACAAATAACGAACAGAGGTACTTTGGATATCGAAGAGTAAATTTCAATTCGTATGTAACGGTCCTATGACCAAGATCTTCCTTTGTGTGCAACCTCTGTAGGTTGCCGACAGAGGTTTTGCTATATTACTAAGTTTTAAGTTGTTGTTGTTTATATATTCACCATCTAAGCTAAGGTAAATATAGTTTAATCAAAGCCACGATACGGTGCCCACACGTAGCGTTGATAATTGTATTAAAAAGTCAGTATAATTGTTAAATAAGTGTATGTTATCCATAAATATAAATAAGCAACAACTATTTATCTGACTTCGTTATTGTTTTTATAAACAGTATATCGTACCTATACAGATTTTATTACCTAATATGTTATTTTAAGTAGACATGTGTCATACGCTGTTATTTTATTACTATTTTATATATGACTAGCTTATGACCGCGGCTACGCTCGCGTAAAAAAATATTAGGTTAGGTGTAACACTACTTTTATTAAAATACAAATATAGCCTATGTTACTTGGTGATAATATAGCTTTCTAATGGTGAAAGTATTTTTAAAATCGGTTGAGTCGTTTTTGAGTTAAATCATTACAAACAAACAAAATATCAAATCTTTCCTATAAAAGTATAGACTAAGATAACAAACAAGCTTGTCAGAGAGTAATCGATTACAGTAGCTTATAGATACGTGTAGCATCAAAGCTATTACTTGCGCTTTGCTAGAAATCGTTCTGCTAACAGCACAAGGAGCAAGCAGAGTGACCTTATTTTTTAGATTGTTTTGGTGTATTTGCGAGAAAACACACCTACAATATATACAGAAAATATCCAGCCACACTTGTAGGGACGAGAAACATCTCATTCTTACAAATATTTCCATCTAATTTTTAAACTAAACATAATACAAACAAGAGCATTTTCATAATCATAATGTTAGGAACAATTAAAGCTAGCTCCATTTATAACTAATTGTTTAGGTGCCATTGTCACGTAACTCAACAAAACAAATAGTCCTGCTATTTGTTAAATCTACAGTAAAGTAGAATTTGAGTCAGCCCTAAAATATAGATTGCTGGATTATTTAGATTTCAATACAGATTTTTGTAACATAAACATTGATCTATTATTTAATGATATTTATCGAGGTTTATTTAATTCTAACTTAAACCTATCGTTTACATACCTATCTTGATGATTTAATTGCCTCGGTGGTGCACTGTTTAGTGTATGCTACTGCAGTATGTGAGATCCCGAATTTAATGCCTGGTTCGTTCCAATAAAAAGTATTATTATTAGTCCAGTAATTCAAATAGTCAAACCCAAGAAGAAGCAAACCGCAGCTAGACTTCATGATACTTTGAGCTCATTCTGCGTAAATAGAAACACCCACGATTAAAAATGATGTTCGGGTACTTTGAAATAACTACACTGGAACATTGAGACAACTACCATTTTAGTCTCCCCGTGACCATGGCTGCTGAAAAGCAACCGAAACGTCGGGGAAAGTGTAAACATAAATATAAATAGTATAATAGTATAGTAACAGTATAAATAGTTTTAAAAGTTTTAATAATTTAATTAGCTTAAAAATTAGTAAAGTTTAATAGTAATATTAGTGTAACAGTTTTCAAAATTTTGTAATAAAGTATCAAATAAACAACGCGATAAAATCCGTATATAGTAGTTTACTTTCAATAACATTCGCGTAAACAGAAGACAATATTATGTAATTATGTAATTTTTCATGAAATTTCACGTGCCTCATAATGTATACAAGGCTGTTTGCGTTTATCCATGTATCTCATATATTGACAAATAGTAATTAATTATGTATGTTTTTAGCTAGCTTCAAGATATTTACAATATAATTATAATAGAATGGTATACCAGTGCTTAACTGTGGCTGTGATGCTGAAGATCTATGCGTAGTTCGTATTGATTACACTACAATGACTATGTAGACAGAGCAAGCCGCGATGAAACCAAAACTAATGTATTCTCTATTGCTCTTAATACTTGAAATAATAAACAGTATTAATAGAAACAGTACAATTACTATAGCAAAACAACCTTTTCAAATTAATAATTGTAAATATTTGAATGGTATTTATTATTGAAACATTACTACAAGAATATTTAAGTAAGTTGCCCAAATAACTAAATCTTTAAATAAGTAGATAAATATTATAAAATAAATTTGTAAGTACTTAAAGCAATGTGCAAAAATACTATGTAGGTATCTACATATATTCAAGTTTATTTTCTTCAAATTTAATTATTACCAAAGCAAAGCGTTACGTAGCGTATGTAGACTTATATTTAAATGCATGCATTTCACCGCGATTTAACTGAAGTTAGGCAAAATGGTCATAATTTATGTTTTAAACATACATATCTAATATCAAAGATAAAACATTTTATATTTGTAGTCACCGTCATTCACGGTTTTGTCCAATTGAGACCAATATTTTATTTTTGTTTACCTTTGGTGAAAATGTTTTTTTTTTTGTACAACTAAGGTGGCAAACAGGCATATGGCCCACCTGATGGTAAGTGGTCACCGTAGCCTATAGACGCCTGCAACACCAGAGGCATCACTTGCGCGTTGCCGACCCTTTAGGCGCGATGGGGGAAAGAGGGTGATTGGGCCTCCGGTACTCTCACTCACCGAACGAAACACAACAGTAGGACTACTGCTATTCCACGTCGATATTCTGTGAGAGGGTAGTCCTACCCCGGTCGAGCCGGCCCATTCACGCTGAAATCAGCGAGGCTCTACTACTCAAAAACTACTGTTTTATTTTCGTACATTCAAATACAGCACCACATGCTTGGCGATCTTATACGGGAACGCTTATACTCACCAGATAGTTCAATTAAATCGAACTACTAAATGTTTAGATTAACTATATATAATTGTACATTATAACGGCGGGCTGCAATATCTGCGAGGAGCACCTGCGCTCAAAGCGCTTTCACCCAGGTTTACATAGGAAATTAACATCTTCATCTACTTCAATAGCCTGCCCGCCTTACACAGCTAAGGCCGGTAGCGCACCTTATTTCACCGCTACATCTAAGAGGTGTCTGTGTTCTATTCGGTTTCGTGAGAGTAAATTGGCTTTTGTATGTATGGCCTCGGGAATTCTCTCTTAATTGATTGTTAGGCAAAAGTTATTAGAGAATTCTCAGTAGTAGTACCTCAACCATTTCAAAGGCAGAAGCATTATATAACGGCTTGTGATATGTTAGAAACTTATTTATAAATTTACACATATTTTTCGGTGTAAGGATACAGGTTTACTTGAAATTATGGATTAAAGTGGACATAAATGTCCACAAATATATATTGATAGATTCTCAATGGATTTTAATGGATCAAGGGCTTTGTCACCAGTGTTTTATAAAAGAGATTAGTCATAAATATTTATATAGATTTCTTAATACAACTCTATTAGTTGGAGCGTAACTAATAAAACCACATGCCAGCTATACACTCGTTTTAAAAGCATTGGTTTTACTTTTCAAATATGGAACCGGTGACATCATACAGCATAGTATCAAGGTGTGTTGCCAGCCTAAGGTTAGCGCGGCAGCTGTGGTTTTATTGTATATTATAGATATTACCATTACGGAAGCCAGCCGCGATGGCCCATATTTAATAACTATTGGTTTTGATGGCGCACTCTGACTTAAGTGGATTAATCAATTTAGTATATCAAAGTGTGTCACGAACAAGCTATTAAGTGAATTTAAGTGTAAAATTTTTTATCAGTATCGTATCTATATCTATATAACGAATCGCTTATCTTTGATTACTTGTCTCTGTCTAGATATTATTCATTACAATTAAATCTATGATAGATACCTATCTTCTGACCACGACTTCGCTAGCGTAGTAAATCATTCAAAAATAACAGAAGGTTTTGATGGAATCGGTTTAGTAGTTTCAGAGATTATCTCTATAAACGAACAAATTTTACGTCTTTCCATAATATGAACATCGTCAATCAAGCGTCAGGTAGAGGTGTACCCACATTTCTTTAGATATGGTTGAAGTTTCACGTAATGGGGGCGAGCCAGTAAGTAAATTGTAATAGGATCAATATATAGGGTAATCTATATATATTGCTCCTATTACAATTTACTTAAATCCATTCTAAGAATAAAATTAAAACTTAGGCTTTTTCCTACATACCTACATAAGATACGAATTGCCATACAATACTAAAATATATTTCTTGCTCTATTCACTCTTATCACATTTTGATCTTCAGTTTAATTTACTCTTTACCTGGCTTTCCGCCAGATCGTCTCAAAACTTTCGGCCAGTAGCAACAAGCACTAAAATGAATATTTTTATCTCTCTGGTTATTATGGATATCCAGTTTGGATAAATTAAATGAATTTTAGGTGAATATTATAAAAACATACATCTTCTCTTCATCTTAATGTATTTTGTAATTCTTGTGTATGCTTAAATTGATTTGGTAGCCCTACGTATAACTTGTGACTTAAAATCATATCAGTATAAACGTGAGACTATGTACCGATGCACTTTAATTTTTATTCACTGAACTACCTTCCGTAGCGAATATTCCATATCTAAAACCTACTAAAATAAAAATAGGTAGGCATCTCACGCGCGAGTTTATTGGATTACGTAGGAACCTGACATTTCAATTATACGCACACAACCACGGGAATTTATAGAAACGATTATTTTAATCACTCATTCGCTACGTTATTAAGAGAGCTCATTTTCATGTTTGTGTGCGATGACTCTTGTTACTATGGTTAGCATACGTTTAAATAATAGGTACCCTGTTTTCGGTCGGATGTAAAAAGGTTTTGTTCTGTGGAAAAGTTTGTTTTATTCCATTTTGTGTGACTTAAGTTCAACCGCTACAGAGTACAGACGGTTTGAATTCAATGTTATAAAAACATTGCATTTATTAAGTGCTATTTAAAAAGAGTGAATTATTTTCCTTAGAGCTTATAGTAATATTATAAGTACAATTAAGGTTCGTTTGCAACGGAACCGGCGCGCGCTACATTTAAACTACTATACAGATAATATTGTCTTAACAGATTTTAATCATATTGTGTATCTATGTAGAGATAACAACGCTCGAATAAAGTCATGACTGTAGTGGTGCTTAGTCATCTCTGCAGACTCCATACCTGCCATACCTCGATACCTGCCATACCTTTATATCTGTTATATCTCTGTCCCTGTTATTCATGACTAGTCGAATTAAATAATCTGCTATTGGAACCCCAATTTTCGTATAGTCTAGAATAATTATAGTTTAAATAAAGTCAAAATAGAGTTTAGAATATCTAGTCTAAGAAAGATCAAATGTCAACTAAAATGTTGCTATTTTAATTTAGGAGAATACCATTTATGACAATGATACTACATAAATCAGTAGGTACTCTAATTTGAACATTTCAATTATGAGATTGTTGTATACTTTACAACAAGGTCTCATATTATTTTTATTTAAGCAAATGACGTCAAAGGTTTTATATTTAGTCTTATAAAACTGTCTCTTGTTGCTGCCCGTCACGAAGTTACAGATATTACCTTACCTTTGTCTGAGATATTTTGTATAAATAATTATTTTCCAGGTAAGCTTGTACACGTCTAAGCTCAAAGAAAAATATAAAAGGTTTATATGCCTTGCCTTTGTCTTTGAATGTCAAAACAGCTAGGTACCGTTTGAAATTTGATAAAATAATTTGTATTTTATTTTTACTTGATATATTTTATGTTTATTCTTTCTATACTTGCTTTACACGCTTTACTTGATATAATATTAATCTGTGTTTGCATTTACTTGATTTAATTACGTTTTAATTTAGAACACTAAGAAATTATTTATATTCGCCTCCTACATCCGGATAAATATTAAATTAAGCCCTCTATTCGCTTTTATATCCACCGTTACAGTAAATTACAAACCCAGTAAAGCAATCTGTTATAATTTGGGCAATACGCGGCACGCTAATACGCATATTTATCGCAATGGATTATGCCGTAAGTTGTAGCAGCCCACCGACACTTACAATCCTAGCTCATCGCTATTCCAATAGTTTGGAATAGACGAGCTATTTGTGAACTAGCCAAGAGCCCTTGCGAGAGCCACGAAATACGTCATATTTATTTATAATTAAGCATGAAGGACTTCGCGAGACAAGCCCCTATCTAGTTAGCGAGTTTGTGCGGACTGGAACTTGTGTAGGTAGCTGTCGACGTCGGCTCCTCAGGGAACTTGCACCAACTTTTACCGCTGACGTGTCTGCTAACAGCGCATTATTTCAGGAACAACTAACACGCCATGCCGCACCGGCACACTTTATAAATTCTTCCGTCAAACTGTCAAGAAAGTTATTTTTCGAAGGGCTCGCTTTGCGTTAAAGTATTTCAATTTTACGGTTAAATATCTTAACTAATTCAAGTTTTCAACTGCATAACTCACATAACGAATCCATCAAATAAAAGGTGCTATTGTAAATGACGTGTCGTCTGTCAGAAGCAATTAAAAATGCGGCTGTAACGCCCTCATCGCAAATAGAAGTAGGACAAAATGTTCTGTTCACAGAACTAACTAACCGTCGATGTCCGAACGTGGATACCGATTAAAAGACAAGTGTAGGCTTTTATAAACCGCGCTTCGATCAGACATGGAGCTCGCATGTGAATCGAATATGTGACACGAGTCGAACCTTTATTGTTTCTGTTCTGCTATTCGCCAACGTTTTTATGTAGTTACCATTTACACTGGGTGAAATATGAATTTCATGGAGCCCCGAATAGATCACACTATAACTTTTGATGGAATATTTCCGAGCTTCAAAGGAACCCCCTTTGAATATTCTAACAGAGTTACTCCGTTGTTTCTGTCAATCAAAAGCTCGTATGTTTATGTATTCGTGTTATTTCTGTAACTTAACAATTTACCTATGTAGGCAAATAGTTATACTATATGCAATATTTGTCACACTAACAATTAGTAATGCTATAATTTTAAAAATGTTTTTAAGTGATTTAAAATGTTTGGACGGAGATCGACACTTAGGTCAGATATTATTTGTAGAAATAATATAGTGCGTAACTTTTGTTTAAATTGTCTATGTCGATAAGATGCAGATATTTTTTTATTTTGTATAATGTTCAAGGTAATCAGACGATGGCAAGGGCAGGTCGGTACCGAACCTCAATTACGACTACTAAACTCAATAACGATTACTAAATATGTATAGGCTTGTTCAAATCGTTGCGAAGTACATCTCTCCGGTAATTTCAAGTTTTTGAAGACTCTGATTTAAATAAGAGGATAAGTAATTACATTATATACAAGAACAGTAGTAGAGTTAGTAGGTACTTAACTTAAATAAAAGTTGTTTCGATGTCTTGTCGTGATATCTATTTATCATATATCTGAAATTACTACTAAATACTACCAAATCTTTCTGTAATACAGTATATATTTATTTACTGCGTACCCGAATAATGATATGCGAAAATTCCAAATAATTTATCATAACTGGAATGTCCTAATTTGAAAAACTATTCTTTCTCCTCCCCCTGTTTGACACAGTAGTCAACAAAATGCCTACCACCACAAAGATCTTAACGAATAAATCAACTAATTACGAAGAAAATGACGCTATATTCCGAAAGTTTTCGCTTTGACAGTCGGCAAATTTATTAAATATAGATGTTATTAATTTAATAGCAGAGTTGTTAGAATGTGGTACCTTTGTTGAGATAAAGGCAGTTAGCCCTCCTAAATATATGAAATATTATAATTGCCAAGAAATTGAGCTTATTAAATCCGAAGACAGAACTACCTATATACATGAAATAAAACAACAAACGTAAGTTACTGCATCTGTTTAATATACAACTCTCTGTGCATGATTCAAACAATAAATTTTGCGAACCAAGGAAGCAAATGTTGCAGTTAGAACTTAGTTCCACGTAAAGTCAGAAACACAGAAGCTTCTATGTAGAAAGGACAGTTCGCGGTCAGGTTTGCACAGTAGCAGTCGGAGCTACCGACGTCAGGGCGACTGAGATACGCCTGGTTAGCGACCGCCAAACGGATTAGTCGCTGACGACTCGGGCTCTCCCTAGCTTAGCAACACACGCTAGTAGACGCCGCTACGAAACTTTAAAGTGATTAGCTTGCTGAGTTGAAGAAGTGTTTCACTCTTGAATACATTAATGTTCTGAGATAATTAAATTGCTGTTTCCGTTGTTTTGGTTTAAGACTTATGTGATGGTTACCTTAGTCTAGCTTAATATACAACGGCAGATGATAGGGTAAAAATTGGGCTTTAGGATAAATTAAGACCGATAAAAAGGTTTATAAAACTAAGGCTGAAAAGAAACACAATTTGATATTTTGATCGAAAATATATCGAAATCTCCGATTATCGAGACGTCGCTTTGCTCATAAATGGAGACATCTGGCAGCGTTTTTCTTCTCAGACATGCTGATAACGAGTCGAAAACTTTTCCGTGTCGTTCCCACGTTCAAGTATATTTTCACAAAGGAACTGTCTCCATAAACATGCTAACTAAACACCCCAGACCATCTAGTTGGGAACATTTTTTGGTCGTTTATAGGCCGGGTGTCGGGCGATGTAGAAAGGTACAAATGACGGCGCTCCCTATTTGCGACGACATAGCATCGCATACCGCGGACTAAATTACAATTATTTTGTTTTTTGTTTATGTGGCCAGTTTCCTTGTGTTTATTTTCCAACATATTAGTATAATAGCACATAAATATGACAAAACATATCTCCATTAGAGAAAACAATACAGGATTTGGGTCACAGTGATCGAGGGTTTCACGCTAAAGAGTTTATTTAATACCCAATTAGAGTGTATTATTAATGGGATGTTTAAATCGCTTTGTACCACGAGCCAGGAACGTTGTATTTGCTCATAATTGGGCGGGATATTTAATCCTATAAACAGGTACCGAATTTTGAACGGTAATTGAATGCTATAAATGAAGCCAACTTTTATAAGCACAAACACACAAACACAGTAATAGAATGCTTATTGATGTTCTAGATTTTCGCTACGCGATGTTGTTTGTTAAATAAGGAAAGATTATAGGAACCGACTACACTCCTTTTTCCATTTTAACGATTCTAAAAGAAAATACGCTCATTTCATTCAGTTCTTTTCTTCCCCACATTTTCCTACTATTTTTTTACGTGGGATCGTATAGTAACGTAGCGCTTACTGACGTCAGCCGCGCACATTGCGACTATATAATGCTTCTGAGATTTTCTAACGGAAAAACAAATGTTATTTCTATCGTTACTCCCAAGAATTATGGACTTAAAGGTGTAAGTATATGTATTTCTCACACGTTTCATCATATACATATGTTTTTAAATCTCATGTAAGTCTCTATTGCTGTCTACGGAATACTATGTTAGAGTAGAAGCAATAACGCTTTGCTCGATCTTGGCATCGAATCTGTGACTTTATAATCGTATGTAAATGTAAGTGCAACCTTGCGTTACGGAACTGACGTGGCAATCCATTTAGTTATGTCTAGGTACTGTATGAAAAAAAAACATCATTTTTATTAATGCACTCGTGTTTAGTCAAGCTGTACCATGTTCATTCCTTTATAATAGGTATGTGTAATGGAGTATAAAGCCTCAATAAAATGTTAACTCACAATCATGATAATTATGTTGGAGCGCGCTCCCTATTCAAAATTGAACAATATATGGCGGCGTATTCAAAGATCTTGAGACAACATACAAGTTAATAGCTATAGGAATAGTTAAATAGGAAGCGCTCATACATTGAGTATGTTATCATAAATTCTCACCGTTCCTCAAAGAAGAGTTTGGGAATTGCTAAATATGTTAAAAGATCTTAGCGACTATTTTATATACTTCTCTCGGAGTTGGCATAATACCGATGTATTATTATTGATTGAAATTGTATTTAATAAGTAACGCAATTATAACCAAATACTAAATTATATATTTCATTTAAGGCTCATCTGAATAGATTAATCTTGATTTTAATTATGATAATAACGTTATTAAAAATTATAAAATATGTAAGTACCTTAATTTTATATTATTTCAATTACGTTTTATAGTTACAAATTTAAAACTGAATATATTTTTCGTACAGAAAATTGTTGTTTTCACTGCTATCAACTGAAATATATTTTATTTTAAGTGGACTAAAGGTTATATTAGTATACAATCTTTATACTTAGGTACTCATATGATAATTATAAGATACTAGCTTTTGTCCGCGGCTTCGCTCGCGTTAATTTAGAATTTGACAATCAATTCGGGTTGTACTCTGCTTGTAATAATATAATTCAATCATGATTCGAAAGACACGTGGCGCCATCTATTATCATAAGAACGTTATTATTGTTTTCCTCGGAAACAGTATTTTTTTTCGGGATGAAAGGTAGCCTATGTCCGTTTCTGTATACCTGACAACGTATACGCAAAATTTCAGGATGATCGGTTCAGTGGTTTAGGCGTGAAAAGGTAACAAACAACCAAACTCATTTTCGCTTTTATAATATTATTTAGGATTACAAAGAGTGGCGGGCAGTTCATAATATATTTGTACACTTGACATTTGCTTGCTTAGACTCCTGTTTAACCAACTATCAATTTATTACACCGCAGAAGGCTCTGATATTGGTTTTAAAGCGTTATTCTCAACGCCGATTCAAACAAGATCGTTCTACAAATTCATACAAGTATATTTTTAGTCTTCAATTATAGAAAGATGAATGAGAATATCAGTTTCAACGGCAACTACCAACCGGATATCTAATAAATGTATTAGAGAGTTAAACCAGTCATCAGAATATTTTAGTGCACCAACTATTCCTATATCGACTGTCATAGAAGTCTTTAACAAACTGGACCGAGGAACTTGCGAGCTCTTCGAGGCACGTAAGCGCGTAACTTAGTGTAAATAGTCACCAATCTAAAGACTTGAACGAGACAAATTTGCTTTAACTCGCGGATCAATCAATCAGCGTCCTCGCTACTAAGTTACGCCTTCAGAAGTATATCTAAAGGGTTCATTGATTAATATATACATATATAAATATTAGCTGTCATAAATCGTAATACTCGACAATTTAAATGCATAAAAGCTCTGAAAACGTTGTATTACGCCTTAGTATGCAGTAATATAGACTACTGTTCTATAGTGTGGTACCCTATGTATCCAAACAATATCCAACGCCTTGAATGCATACAAAATAAAGTTTGTAAGGAGGCTATCTATAGTATCCGGTATTCGGCGTACGGTCAAAGATGAGAGGTTTAAATATTTTAATATGAAACCATTATATTGGGGGAGAGACTATTTAGGTTTATTGTTTCTACATAAGATATTATGTAATCATGGTATAGACTGTACGCCATTAATATCAAAAAATAAAAATAAAAAAGATAATAAAAAAGTCGGTCCCGGTTGTTGTCAAATTGATAGCAGTCGTTAAGCCATATCAGAGGCCTACGGGCGGCTTGAACAACTCTTGATAACAGGTTGGCCACTAACCACACGAAAAGAAGAAGAAGATCAAAAATAAATATAAACATACCTGGACCATCTGCTAGGTTAGTAAACTATAAGCGTTTGTTATCAAAACTACATAGTCGCAACAAATATGGGAGCAACACACCTCTATCCTATATCCTCGTAAAATGTAATGCTATTTATAATAAAGTAGACATAGACATTTTCTCCGAAAAATAGTTACATTTAAGAATACATTATTTAGTCTGGTATAGCATAATTTAGTTTAGTCTTTAATCTAGCCTTAATTTTCTTGTGTAGTTTATATAACTTAGAAATTAAATTGTAACCTTATATGTACCTATGTACACTTTAGATATAGTCAATGCTGTGCTCACCCTTAATTTAAAAGCATACACATATATATATATTTGTATGAATGTTTTCATGTAAATGCTTAGTTTGTATTTTAGTTAAATAAATAAAAAATAAAATAAAATCTTTAACCTGTGACTTATTTATACCTTACTTAACAACTTCTGTTCTACCATTTTTCATAATTCATTATTTAAATATTCATTCAAACATACAAAAATTTAAATTAATTAATTGCACTACCTACACTTAAGACAACAACTGCAGTCGCAAAAAAGCAGCGGCGTATCTAAAAACACACCGCACGGAAGGAGGCGTCGTGCGGGAGCTGGGCTATATGCAATTTTAAGCCTGTTAAAATATGTATGCTTTTTTGGAAAAGTATTGAGTTTAATGGAAAGTGTTAGAACAAAGTTGCCAACCTGTCAGGTCTTGGGATACTAGATATAATTAAATTTACATACCTATTGTGTCTAGCCGCCGGTGTGCCACTGCAACTCAATAGGTTAAGTATGATGTATAGAAGATACGGGCATGAGGTTTATGGTATTTTTTATCTAACCCTATACATATAATTATAATGCAATAAACTATTCTAATAAGAATGATAGACTGTGACTCTAGAGAATAGTTCAGTAGTTAGGTCTGCAGATTTAAACTCAGCTATTTATGACGCCATTATAATGGAACAGTTGGTAGCACGTCGCGAAAGTTTCGCCGTAAATATAGTCTCACTGCCTTACTAGCCGCTTATGATGATACCCGTCACCTGTTCCTGTAACAAAGCTTATTATTGCCCTTTAGCATTAGCTTTTGTAATATACATTCTTTACAAAAAAACAAGTTGATACCTTCCAGAAAGATTAGGTAGAAGAAATATATTATAATAACAATATCAGCATTGTAAATAAACTGTCCCACTGTTAGGTACAGGTCTGTTGATAGTGTAAGAAGACCATATTGTGGAATATATCTTTTTTCTTACGCTGAGTCGTAGTGCTCTATGGCACAGAGTAAGAAAAAGGTCTGCCTAGATTTCATATATCTTCGACAATTATATTACTTCAACATTTTGTTAGTTATTTTCAGTAACAGTATAATAAAGCGCATGACAATCACCATCAATTATAAAGTCTGAAATAAAATAAAAGTAATAATCTTTGTGTTAACAAGGAATCAAACCCGAATTCTCTTATTTAGCAGTAACCCTGAAGAGTTGAAGTAGGCAATAAATAAATTTTTTAGAATGTAATTAATCATCTGACCGGGCATTAGATGATTAAAGCGGCTCCCGATAAAACGAAACCCTAAATGAATTATGTTTAAGATTAGACTTGATAATAAATTATATCTCGATACTTTACGCACATGTAGCCTCATTAATAATAAAACCTTGGGCAAACAAGGCTTTATAGAGGATGACCTTTGCTTAAAATATTGTCATGGAAGGCTTTATGACCTATCTATGTGGTATTCGTAGCTATATCGTGGAAATGATAAGTACACGTACAACATGGGTAGGTAGGTATAGGCACGGAACACGTGGCTATAGGTATAATGTATCCATGATTTTATTAAGTAGATAGTAATGTTTATCTGTTTATGTTTTTAATAAATGAATGTTTGTGAAACATTAGGTGGGTCGGTAAACAATTTAGTAATGGAGAATAAAGTTATTCCTTTTGTATGTAGCATTAACATTATTGGGGAACCGTTGGACTGCCACGCAGAGGTCTCGAGTTCGAACCCAAGGCGCGCATCTCTGACTTTTCGAAGTTATATGCGTATTAAATAGTTAATTATCGCTTGCTTTAACGGTGAAGGAAAACATCGTGAGGAAACCTGCATGTCTGAGAGTTCTTCATAATGTTCTCGAAGATATGTGAAGTCTGCCAACCCGCACTAGGCCAGCGCGGTGGATTATGGCCTAACCCTTCTCATAGTAAGAAGAGGCCCGTGCCCAGCAGTGGGACAGTTTAATACAGGGCTGATATTATTAAGTAATGTTGATTCTTCTGTATTTTTTCGTATGTTTACATACGTCGGCATCCCCAAAAGGGTAGGCAAAAATGTATCACACGCTTTCGCCAGCTATATTTATAGGTATGTAATGGGTCGCGCCTATATGCTGCTGAAACTTTCCTATTAGTAAAAGCTAATAACACTACCCAATCCAGGACTTAATCCTGAGACAACACGATTGGCGGCACACATAAGCGTCACAGGTCTAGAGAGATAATATACGTGCCTTTATTATTTATTTATTAATATAACAATCTAATTAACTTACGTACAGGCACAGCATATCATCAGTAACCCCTGTAGATGAATATGTGTGTAGATATAAAATCCTTCGCTTGGCTTTAATTAAAGTATGAAGTATTCAAAGGCTTGTAATAACGAGGCTCAGTGCTCCACTCACTTGAATTATAGCTAGGCTGAAGTTTACCTTGAATAACGGTTAGGTGAATATGCCTCGCCGACCTATGCACCTCCGCTGTGCTCCCGTAGCCGCAAGTTTCATGGTTTCTCTTCAAAGGCATATTATGTACCTACCAATGTATATGAGGTATTATAATGAGTTACAATTATAATTTAATTTTATAAGTATCTACTGCAATGTGATATTTAGACAATTTTAATTTGGTTGCAAATTACGGTAATTATATTTACTGTACCTATCTATCGCAATGATATCTGCCGTAAACATAACCATGAGGTGCAGTGGTTGATCGACAGTTGTGGGATTAATACCGCAACTACGGGTGCATTGATAGATGTCTAGCTAACTCTACCACGACAAAATAATATGCTATCCATTTAGTTGTCTGAACAAAGCGTGTCCTTATTTTTGTAAACATAAATCTCGATTTTCGAAACATCCTTTTACTTGAATTTTTTCATAATTAAATGATCTTGATGCTGGAAAACACCAAAGTAGGTATAATAATATATTATAATTTAAAAGAAATCTATCCTGCTCCATAGTTTTACAATCCTATAAAAGTTATGGTATTGTTTATGGAAAATATTTCAGCTTAATACGAATATATAAATACTTAATTATACATTAGAACTAAATAAAATTATGATTAAGTTAAATATTTACGATTTCCCTTTCATATAACAAGTTCAATCAATACATGACTAAAGCATAAGTCTACTATTATGATCACCGCAGCGGGAAAGTTTATTTCAATATAGCGATCTTTTAAAACTTCATGATTTACTATCAAAAGAAAGCGAATATGAAATACCAACTTACAAGTTTCTGTACAAAGTTCACTGCATTATTCCTAACACAACAAACGAAAAACGCTCCGCAAAACAAAATTGAAAACATAGGATTACGTGTTTTCGTACAACTTTTGTATTACTCGAGTTCTTTGTGGCGCCCGCATCCTCTCCGCAGATTGTTCGCGTAGAGTGTGTTGTTTATCAAATTAAACATAATATAGCTCTGGTTAGTGAAAGAAAACGTGTTTAAGAACGTTATTTTGTTCATGGGCTGGTTTCTGCTGAAGTGGCAGAGCTTAATTGGTGAATTGTGAGGTTATATGTAAGAATTTCATATGTCCAGCTATGGACTACTAAAGGCTGATTGATTGATGTTAAAATGATTAAGAAAGGAAGTTCTTTGATCATTTACTATGTTTAAAGTTTTTGAGGACTATCCTCTCACAGAATATCGACGTGGAATAGCAGTAGTCCTACTGTTATGTTTCGTTCGGTGAGTGAGAGTACCGGAGGCCCAATCACCCCCTTTCCCGCTCCCTTTCCTTCTCACGTCCTTTCCTAAAGGGTCGGCAACGCGCAAGTGATGCCTCTGGTGTTGCAGGCGTCCATAGGCTACGGTGACCACTTACCATCGGGTGGGCCGTATGCTTGTTTGCCACGTTAGTTGTATAAAAAAAAAGACACACCTTGAGTAGACTCTTATTAAACAATCACTATAGATGTTTAGTTTTTAGAAGAAAGGACAACATTTTCGAATACAGTACCTAAATATGTATAAAATTAAAAGTTGTTCCCACAATCGCACACGCACGAAAAACTACAACCTAAGTATGCCTACAACTCTACATATTTTTCTAATGCGTTGGCAAGACCCGTATACACGCTAAGGCGATCGCCATTACACAGATAAAAGTAAAAGATTGAACTTTTGTTTTATTCATTCATACGTTTGTTTGAAATAAATATTAATTTTAACAAAGTTTATTATACATCATCTATTTATACACAAATATCTGCATATTATATACAAACATCGTTGAACAGATTGATGTTGTTTCCTTATAATTCTATATAGTTAACGTACAAATTAAGTTACAGTAGTACCGTATAACTATTTATTTTATATTGACACTTCAGAACATTGAGACAACTACCATCTTAGTCTCTCCGTGAAAATGGCTGCTGTAAAGCAACCGAAACGTCGAGGCCAAGTGTAAACTTAAATATAAATAGTTTTAATTAAATTAAATAGTAGTAAAGTTCAATAATAGTAGTGTTAGTGTACCATTCAGTGCTAAGACCAGCTAGGAATTTGTTGTCGCCGTGGAATAGCTATCTTCTAGCCCGATCTAGCAACAACCGTGAATGCACTCAGCCACGATACATGGCGTCAACATTACAAATATAAAAAACATGTGGTTACCACAAAGACTCACATCAAAATGTCTTTCAGTCGCGGGGCTGTAAGTCAAGTTAGGTTAGCATAATTGAACAATAAAACGGATCCAATTATAGTCAATAAGGTTACCCCAACCGCGAACAGCTTCTTCACAGGCGGGTGCCCTTAGCACGCCGGCAAAGTCACACGTGGTTCACAAGATGACGATTTTCAAAAAGTGTTTATAATGCACACAAGAGACCCGACAATATTACGTGTAGTGATTATAAACCAAGTCCAACAATATTAAGCAAAATAAGGCGTAATTATCCCAAGCGACCTCGTGTTTAATCAAGATCAATTTTTAATCAAGTCTTTATTCCAGTGACATTTTTGACGTTTCGTTTTACAATGATTCCCACCGCGTTTGAGACGACGGGAATTGCGACCAAAAAGTTGCCAGTGGCAAAATTACGTCGAGGACGGAACAGTTAGTTTTTCAAAATTATGTAATAAAATGTTTTAAAGTAAAATAAACAACGTGACAAAATCCGCATAAAGTATTTAATTTCAATGTATAACATTCACGTAAACATAAGACAATGTTAAGTAAGTATCGTATAATTTACAAGGTTTCAAACTCAACAACTTACATAGGATTCCTGTTCTTAATACAATGACAATACAAATTCTATGTTCAAGTCTCCGTTTACAGACTTTGTTCTTCAAACGTGACATTTTTAAGAAGTAAGTGACATTTAAAAATTGGTTTAATGTTAACTCGAGGGGAGGCTTGCCAGCGAAGCCTGGAGACCTTTTTATGCAAATCTTGAAGGATGTGCCGAGACTTTTAATGAAACAGCGCAATTACTTTGATGAATACTGCACTCGTGACGTGCCCTTGCGAGAATAAGGGAGCGCTAAATCTAAATGAAATGCCAGGTATCTATATTGATTTAAATTAAAGAAACATCGAACCGTTTAAACAGAGCGTATGCGCCATGAATTGCAATGATTAATATAATTTAAAATCTAATAAGTTTAATACAAAACGTGATGTTTAATTTAAAATTACAACGTCAAATAAACCTAAGGTAAGTCGTCTTTACGACCAATAATCTACGAAGATATAAAAATATTTTTAGCGAGTTTATTATATTTTAATTTCAAAGCAGCCTTAGCTGTGTGCTTCGTTGACGACTTATAGCGGCACGATCTGATTACTCGCCCAAAATCAAATGGTCAAATACGAATAGAAACTTACTATAAGTCTCCAGTGAGAGCAATCTAATAAAAAAGTAGAAGAGACTCCCTTACGCAGCTGGAATTTTAATCAATTTTGCGGCCAATAACTGGAGCGGGCGGGCTCAACGAGCCGCACTTCGCAAATTACCGCCTTAAAACGTTTGCTCGGACTATATTCATCAGGATAAAGCTCCTAAATTAAAAAATAAGAAACGAAGTTCGTTCTTCCAATTTACATAACAAGCTCGATTAACTAAAAAATATACTTCACGTTTGTGTAATTGCGTCAGTTGGCGCCAACGACCACAACCAGCTGTTACATTGTTCAATAAACAAGTGTTTTCATTGTAACATTGATGATTTCCTCACTGCGGACAATATTTCACTGAATGGAAATCTGTTTTATTTTTTTGTGTCGTAGAAAGCATTGACATAAAGAATGAGACGGTGACGTCAAAGACGAGAGCCGTTTGTACCGCAGGAGGCGCTTGCGGCGACCTGAATAATGAGTTTCACAAGTATTTTGACGGAACTTTATTACGGTTCATACTTAGCAGGCAATTAAGAGCCCTTTAGTATTTTTCTTAGTGGACGTAGTAATTAGTTCGCACGACGATTCAAAAGGCTTTCGTAACAGAAAAATCTTTTCTGTATACAAACTAAAAAGAGCCAGTACTGTAGAAACCTCGCTAATTGATGTCTGCTAAATAAATAAAATGTAACTAAGTAGTGTAATTATGTATATTTGTTATTTATTCATAAAATATAAACGTCGAAAATATTAAGCCAACGGCCGTCAAAGCCAATTGGGGTAATGATGCGTGTTTGATGTGATAGTTATAGTTTTCTACTATATTTTGAATGCAGACACATAATATTGGTGACGCTTTTTCACAAAAATCTATTCACAAATACACGTACATAGTCTAAAGCGTCACGTGTCACACTCACATTTCGCTAATTACAACATTAGACGATTATTATCCGACGTAGTAGGGGGCTCCTAAGCCTGCCTATTAGTAATACCTATGTACATACACATACCTAGTTTATGAAAAATCATGATAATAAAAATGAAAATTTGTATAATGTATTTGTGTAGTAACGTTTTGTCACTTAACAAACATTATTATAATTACTATATGATTAGGTACATAATTATAATAAGTATTAAAATTTAATTGGTGTTTCATTGAGCTTAAATTCTAAACTTAGATCTAAGTTCTGTTACTAATTGTAGAGTAAATAATAAACACGTACGACGTATTAACAGACGGCAGTTAATTCAAAGCGAGGACAAGCGTACATTCTCTATCATGAAGTTAACAATGTAATATGTTTGTTTCAGATAATTCCAACGAAGCGACGTCCTTATTCCGGGCTGTCATCGAAGTGCTGAGACAAAGGGTACCGCGGAAAGTGGAATAGTTTCAATTTGTATTGAAAGTTTAGTGGTGAATAGGTAGTGTGAGGGTGTGTGGCAGGTGTCACGGGACGGAGACAATGAGGCGGCGGGAAGGCGGGGGGTAGCATGACAGCGCCTGCCACGGCGGCCTGATGGCGCTAGTGCGCCGGATACTAGGCGACGCCCAGGTGAGGACTATGAATGACATTACACAACCAACACCCGCCTAGCACTCATTCTTACTGTGTAACCAATGAGCACGCGTCACCCACTCGGCGTCGGGTGTTGCTTCCAGCTGTATGCATGCGCGATTAGCACACGCCACACTTTGACAAGCCATTGTTAAACCGTTGAACGTTAAACGGGGAAACTCTTGACAACATCCTGTTACATGACATGCGGGCCAGCGTGCATATAACATGTGTTCGAATAAACACGCAACACTTGCTCGCTAATCCTATAAATTGAATCGTAAAACATAATATTATGGAGATTACGTACTTTTAATATAATACATAATAATGTATTGTTTTAGATTACTGAAAGTAGGTATTTTTAATCTGAAGAAAGAATAATATTAGGTAAATATCTTCGCATCTAAAAGCGATTTATAATCTACCATTAGATGCATCAGCATAATGAAAATACATATTATTACTAATTACAAAGGCGCTTTGCCGCGGGTTGCTGCCATACCACGGCGCGCCACCCTAAACACAGCGATTAAACGAACAGACTTAAACGACTATTACATCAAACGGTAGCAGGTGAATTAACTAAACAGGAGGGGGTATGCTTAGATTAATAGCTACAGATATGGCGTCGTCGGATGGCCGAAATATATGGCTGTTACCCTGAAACCTTGTGTTTATAATACGAGCTGGATTACCGAAGCTTAATAACACATTAATTATTTAAACGTTAGAAATAACAGCGCTGCTACATTTCAGTGGCGTGAGTTTTAGGTATTAATTAATAACACTGTATTTTAATGAAAACAATTAAGTAATAGTAACACAAATTAAAATGTCCTTAATACTAGGCATTAAATTAAATTTTAGAATGGTTGCCACAAATATATTTCAATACAAATATACGAAATCAAATTTCGTAGTAGTGAATCAAAGTCCATTTGACAGACATATCTAAAATACTTAGTATTCATTTCAAAGATAATTTTCATACATTGACAACTTAATAATAGACGATTCCAAAGGTAACTTCTGAAAGTATAAAGATAAAGATAAAGATAATTTATTTGTCAAAAAACATGTCTTTACATACAACGTTAAGCATGCAAGATGGAATAGATTTACTGGTCGTACATGTTTTGCCTATCAAGGCGTACAAATAAAAATAAACAAGTTACAATAGCATTGGATAATAATTATATAGTATTGAAATTATTGAGTATTGATGACAAATTAATTAATAATGTCTAGAAAAAACACAGGTTTAATTTTAATATTCAGATAATGGCATATTTTATAATAATAATGAAATTCGCTTTACTTAATATTAATCATAAATTTATCTAAAAGTATATTGTCTCTATTGATTTTAAACAATATATTTTAGTATGCAGGAATTTCTGTATTCGATAACGCACACTAATTAATCTTCGGGTGGTGACTATGCCTCAAAATAATAAGCACAGCTGTCTAACCCGACCTGCTTGTGATGGTGTACCATGCTATAGCAGTATAGCTTAATTTTACTCTGACAGGCGAAACTCCGCAAAATGGTCGACGAGCAAGTCTCAGTGGGGGCCAGGGTTGACGCGGACGCGGAGCCAGAACCAGCGGATCCCCTCATAACGCCGGCCAGTTCAGCACTCGATCGGCCTGAGTTAGACCGACCTATCCCACCAGAAAGACGACTCCTAATCGGGACTCTCGATAAACCGAGAAATGGAGGGCTCGGTGGCCTAAGCGTTGATAAAGAGGCTACGCTCAATAGAACCACTAGATTGTCTATTCGAAACGGGAAAGACAATCCTTTTATAGGTAAGTTCATCAGAACTATTTCTATTTTAACCTGTCAAGTCTTGACATGCCACAATATTAAAAACCTATTGAGTCGGCTGTCAGTGTGCCGCTGTCTCAAAACGTTAAAGTACTGATGGCTGAAAAGCGTATATTTGACATGTTCAAAGACAAAACATACTATAAAATATTCAGTTATTTTTATATTTATAGGTACTAAATAAAAAATTTAAAAGCTTGAGAAAAACACGGTACAAAGTAATTTCTTCTTTGAAGATTGTTAAATAAAATTAAGTTTGCGTTTAGAGCATACCTTAAAAAAGGAAATATTATTTCGATGCCCTTCTTTAAAAATAAGTAATTAATTCGTGAACCTCTTACATCCACGCACAGGGTTACGCTTTGATGTAAAGAGTAAACTGATTGTTCAAGGTCATCGATATAATCCTGCGCTATACTTTATCATTTTGTATAAAATAAAAATAAATTGACTTATCGGTGTAACAAAGACAGGCGCGTTTTATACACGATTCATAAAAAGGCTTATAGTATGTTGTGTCTACCCTTACTCCCCAAAGTATACCGGCAACTGTTTCACAGATAATTTATTACTATCAGGTAGACAGCCCGACCGCACAATTTTATATTTTATCGTTGTAAAATACCACTGACCTCTTTATCAACTACCTTTTCGACCGAAGTAACTCATATTTATATTCGTAGCTTACTTGCAATACGAACTATAAACCGAATGGTACGGTCCGCAGATGGTATCGTAAACAGACTAGATTGTGATATATAGAATATAGATATTTTTAGAATCCGTTTCTTTTTTAGATGACGACAATAAAGAAAACCAAGCGAATGGTAAGGTTGAGTCGCCAGTAAAGTGGTCAATACAGAATGGAAGTGACAGTGGAACATATGCCGAGATCGGCAATGGAGGAAACAGTAACACTAGTGAGAGAAACATTCTGGATCCGGCTGATAGCTCCGAGGAAGAGGTGCCGTTGCCTGATGCAACATCACCTGGAAGAAGCAGCGATGGACCAGAACCAAGAGCTGATATCACAGCCACACTCGATGGAGGTAAATATCATACAAAACGAATATGTTTAATTTGCTTTTCCACATTTTCATAAAATATTTTTCCAACGCTAAAACGAGACGATTTTATTTCACATATTGTTTATTGAATAACTCATTCGATGTTCAATAATAAATATAATATGATAGCGTCAAACAAAATCCGAGTGAACGTGAATAACAGACGGAATATATTTGTAGCAATTATTTATGAAATAAAACAAAGGCGTCGGCGGAAAAGGTAAACTTGGCAGCTAGAGTTTATCTTAAGTCTCTGTAATCCGGCAGATAATAGTTTGTAACTAGTCGAGACGGCATGTTTGTTTTGCTGATGAAGTCGAGTGAGTTTGAAATTCTTCATAGGTGCCGCTACAAGCTGAGAATGTTATGAGCGTCGTTCAACTCGGTGTTAGACTACATACACTGAATACACTTAGCTCCTTGAGTTAGAATAGACACATGTGTCAATGACTTTGTTTAACCAAATATACTATGAGAACTTAAGTAACGTTATAGTGTCTTCTGTTTACGCGAATGTTATTGATTGAAATTAAACTACTATATACGGATTTTATCGCGTTGTTTTTTTGACACTTTATTACATTATTTAGAAACTGTTACACTACTACTACTATTAAACTTTACAAATGTTTAAGCTAATTAAATTATTGAAACTATTAAAACTACATATATTTATGTTTACACTTTCCCCGACGTTTCGGTTACTTTTCAGCAGCCATGGTCACGGGGAGACTCCCCGTCAAATAAACAAAGCGATAAAATTCGTATATAGTAGTTTAATTTCAATTAAAAAACGTTATTGGTGCGCTCTGAACTAGGTAGACTACAGTCCAATATATGTACGTATTTTCCATCAAATATACGATGATTCTCTAGAGTGCTCATTCCTTTAAAACTTTACTCGTCTGAAAAAGAAATGTGCTCTAGGGATGTGCTATATCTGATCCGATTTTTAGGATCGTAATATACCAAACCGATCTAAAACCGATCACTATTTTTTAAATGAAAGACATTTTAATAATATCAATCTACAATAAAATCGTTGCCTGACTTTAATATTTTGAGTCAACCATAACTATAAATAATGTGCCAGATGTCATATACAAGCTTTGATTTCTAAATAATTTAAAAACATGAACTAATAAGGTTCATGTTTTTAAATTGTTGTTTCTGAAAAGACAATAAGGATTCAATCAGCCAAGACTTTTTTTTGGTATTTTATTTTACTCTTCAAAATGACCACACTCCACCTGATGGTAAGCAGTCGTGTGGTCTAAAAGCAGTGGCGTCCACACCGCCCTCATAGCAGCCGAGGCGATGTTGAGGTCTCTACTTTGACGGCCTGAAAAGGTGCTTTTTCACGCCCCGCTTAAAGGACCCAGGATTGAAGGAAGAAGGAAACACGTGCCTTGGCAGAGAATTCCATGCATTGGTCGTTCGGCAGAGGTATGAGGACCCAAACTTGTTGGTACGCGCTCTAGTCGACTCTACCGTGTAAGGATGGCATATTCTGAGCCTAGCACGCGTTGTTCTGGATAGGAAAGGGGAGGGCGGGATAAGGTGGAAAAACTCTTCAGAGCACTCCCCGTGGTATATTCTGTAGAAACATGGCAATGAGGCAATGTCCCTACGGAGTTGCAGAGATTTCAGTGAACTCGTGACTTCTGGATCTCCGATGATACGGACAGCCCGCCGCTGTAACCTGTCGAGAGCGTCCAGCAAGTACTGCGCGGAGCTATCCCAAAGATGAGAACAGTACTCCACGCAAGGACGCACTTGTGTCTTATACAATAGGCACAGCTGCCCAGGCGCGAAGAACCGCCTCACCCTGTTCAGCACTCCGAGTTTTCGCGAAGCTTGCTTAATGACGCTCTCGATGTAGGTTTTGGGATTAAGGGAGCGGCAAAGATCCATACCTAAGATGGAGAGGCTATCAAGTATCACCAGTGGAGTGTTCTTCAGAGAAGGTAGGTGAAGGAATGGAGACTTTTTTGTTGAGAACGCGCATGCCTGGGTCTTCTTGGCGTTGAACTCGACCAAGTTCTTGGCACTCCATTCATAGATGCGGTCCAAGGTCTGGTCAAGTTCAACGACAAGATTCTGCCTTTTCCCCTCAACCTCAGCCTGTTTGGCCCTAGGATGTCCGAGATATCTCCCATGCACGGTACTGTCGTCCGCATAACAATGTATATTGCCGAGATTCAACATATCATTGATATGCAGAAGAAAGAGCGTAGGAGATAAAACAGACCCCTAAGGCACTCCTGCATTGACCTGCATAAATTTGGAAGCGCGACCGTCGCAAAGGACTTAAATACGACGCTTCTGCAGGAAACTTGCAATCCAGGTGCACAGTTGAGGGGGCAAGCCATAGGCCGGAAGCTTGGAAAGAAGAGACCGGTGCCATACTCTGTCGAAAACTTTGGCTATGTCAAGGCTCTCTCAGAGTTAAAATTATTTACGACGGTCTAGTTCTGATTGTATCTGCAAAACCTCCCCAACTTAAAAGGAATAGATAGAATTACTAGTACTATATATATACTAATACTATACTATACTATATACTAATACTATACATATATGTCGGCCTCGATGGCGTAGAGGTTAGACTGCCACGCCTGAGGTCGCGGGTTCGATTCATAGATGGTGTTGTGACTACGTGATAGAATAATATATTATTATATTACTATATCATTATGTGATCCAATTTGTAATGTTATCATATTAATCTGCTAGAAAATCGTGAAATCGCATAAATACAGTCCAATCTCTGGCAAAAAGGAACCAGGGCGGCGCATCCTTAGTATGCAATGTGTTCTTTGCTCGAATACTTAAAGAGTCCCATAAATTTTCGTTTAAGTTAATTTAAAAGAGAGCAAGTGCAACTCAATTAATATTTCTGTCATCGCAACTAAGGAGGTGACACGAGCTATGTGTTGTGAAAACATCCATATATTGTTGGGTCGCTCTCTGTAGAATATCCTCGGTGCTAATGAGCGTGCAGCCTTGGGGAATAAGCTCATTTACCGACTAACTGCACAATGCACAGCCCGCCAACTCGCCGAGAAAGAAAATTTCCGCCTATGTCGCAATTTGTCATTTAATTATTTTATCAATGTTTTCATTAGAGGCATCTATTAAAAAAAACTTCTTTTCTCCACTGACATAATTTTATAGAAGACGCAAACTAATGTCAGTCAAATAGACCTACGGCATTCTATTTTACGATATTTAAAATTAGAATGAATATTAGAAGGCTTTATCGATTTTCAATTACCTACTTTGTCAAAGGCATATTGCTTGTTCTCGAGTTAGCGAATCCTCTAGACATCAAGTAGCAAATTCAAACTAAAGAATGATAAATTAGAACGCGTTGATTGATATGCAACAATAGTCAGCGATTTCAAAAGCCAGGCCATATTTGGTTATTCAATAGACACACTAATGCCAATTAACTTATATCTACAGTCCTATGTGTGTAGAAAGTTATACGTAGTAACTTGTGCATTCATTCGTAACTATTGTTCCCGGAGACAATTGTGCAATGCTTCACAGTATTGACTTATCAGAGCAACCAGGATAATAGGATCATTGGGACATTGTGCAGCGAGGCATAATTTATCTGCAATCTGTCTGTTATTTGTTCACGATAGAGCGGGCGATCGGGCTCTCAGCGACCAATTAGCCTCTGCTTCATTTGATACTAATATTTCAGCTTATTATTTCTTTTCTCCCGCAACCGAGCGAGGCTTGTACGTTTATTAATTGTGAGGTCGTAGATATCCCTAGTGTTTTCTTATTTTATTTGTTCCTTGGAATTAGAGGATGTCTAGAGGAGAATAATTGCATGGTGTCGGGAACGCATTAGTTACCCGAAGTCTATACATCTCTTCTGGAGCGTGGGTACAATAAAGTAGGCGTCGTTCGCACCTGCCGCGGCCAGCCGGCGTCATGCCGTGACGCGTATAACATGCGAGCAATCGATTTGTCTGGACCGGCCAGAGTCGTGGCTTTCGTGACTCGGGAAAATTTTGCGTTATTACAACGTTTACGTCGCCATAACCAATTCCATTTATATGACTGCGGCAGCGTCATACTTTACAAAACTTTTCATATTATAGTACGACAGCTAATAATAGGGGTTACGACGTGAGCCCTTGAACGACAAACAATGATCCAACTTTGTGAAAGTAGTGCTATAAACAAGCTAATGATAACAAGTTAACCAGAGCACTCAATTAGGATGCCGAGTACCGAACAAAACTATTGGAAAATATTTAGAAGTGAGCTTAGCAAAATAGTAAGTGGCTCATAATACTAACTGTGCGTAATATTTCAATTAATATTAAACTAGAACAATAAATGTTTGGAGCTTATTTTAATATTTTATTAACACAGTATCTCTATAAAGTCTTCAGAGAATTGTCTGTGAAAAGTTAATAACAATATTGAACATCGTTAATTTTAAAAGGGATTAAGTATAATGACCACCAAAAAGAGTAATTGCGCAGCAAAATATGCCTACTAAAATATATCATAACGTGCTCGTTACGTGCACCTATACGCCTCAAATTACTGCATTCCGTCTCGGAAGGGTTAGGTTATGTTAGGTTCCTTCTTAAACCCACCCAAAAATAGGAGCCCCGCGAAGCGGAGCACCGTCAACTTATTTTGATCTCTTTAAATATATGTTGCTGTGCAATTTGGTGATCATTTACTATTTTTGACTGTTATATTTTACTATATCTGGTGATAAGTTAAACGTTTGTTATTAGCTCCTACTTTATAAGAAGTAATTTAGAAGAAGTGATAAGTACTATCAAATTACTTTTCATGTCATAAACCTATCAAGACCGTCTAACAATTCAATGGTTTATTTTTGCCATAACACGCTCCAACGACATTAAAAATAACTGTACACACCACAGGTCCATAAATGTTTGACTTTTAAATGTAATAAGATACGGTACAAACGATTAACTGTTAATTAACGTACTTCCGCTCGTAAATCTGTATTTTGTAAAATATTGCCCAGAAATTACGATATATTTTAAAATGAGGACCTCATTATTCGTCATTACCGGTGTTGTTTATTATATCCTTTTAATGAGTGTTTGTATTTCCAAAATAAATATGAATATCTTCATTTACTGTAGTAAATTATTCTGTTATTAAACATTATAGTTTCTTTACAAATGAGCATGCCAACGACTGGGTTGGCACGCCCAATAGTAATATTTACACAATTTAATAAAATGTAATTAATGGTTTGTTTCTGTTCGAGCACATTAAGAGCACTTTAGTTCTTGCTGGTTTCATAACATTGTTGACATGACTTGACTAACCTATGTATATAAATATTTACAATTCGACAAAGCTTAAGGTGTATTTATAATCATTGCAGCTGAATCTCGTCATTTTAAAATATGAAATCCGATTACTTTTAATGTTTTTTTAATCAGTTAAAGTGGTGCAAGACCGTTTAAAAGAACGGCCTCGATCTTTCATAATATTTTGCGTGGCATCAAGTCATAGGAAGAACTTATTTTAATCATTGTTTATATGTATATTAAATTAGGCAATAGTTAAATTTATCCGTCACAGGCATTATCGCGTGTTGCGTTCCTTCCAACTGTGATGAACTTTATCATAACATTTGGCAAACTATTACCTAGAGAAAACTGTGAGATACCAATCCAGATATTTACTCAATAATAACACAGTACATTAATAAGTATTGTAATAATAATATATTAAATCTACGGTGTTCTCGGCGTCCGTTTCATGGCCAATGTCATAAATAAATCAACCATAAAGTGTTGCTAGTTGAACTATGAGTGAAGTCATAATATGTTTTTAATAAATAATCTCTACTAAAAAACTAGTTTTCAGAGTCATTGATTCGTATATAACTCTAAAATCTTTCAATTTTCATAGACTGGCAAAGGTCGTACTTTGATGGCATAAGCAAACTGAAACATTATTTTTATTTTTGTTTATAGTAGTGATAAGCGTGAGCGATACACGATGTAAACGTCATGTGCCACTTTAATTTACAATGCTATAGTCTAAACTCTATATAAAACATTCACAGAGCAAAACATGTATTGATAGTGTGTGTATATTTGTATTGTGTATTAGATGCGGCTTCCCCGGGTGGGCGGTCAGACCGGTCGCGGCAGGAGGACGTCCCGGCGTCCCCGGGGATGCTCACCGCGGCTCAAGTGGCCAGGAGGCTGCGGATGGAAAACGAACGATTACAGGTACCACAAAAATGAATTAAAGGATTAAAAGCTCAAGGGACTTCGCAGGCTTCACGTAGTGTAAAAAGAAATAAGCATTATGTAAAGGTTTTCCCCACAGATATTGAGTTCGGTAGATAACCCAAGTAAGCCTACTATTCGTGCCGAAATGTGGAATGTTAGAGTATCGTTACTTTTACTTTTAGGTTTATATACACATATTCTAGGCCATCGTTAACTAAAAATATCCACAATATCCAGAAGTAAAAACATAGGACTAACAAAAAGCCCGGTACGTTGAATTTTATATATTTTTGAAATCTATTTTGGGCTCCGTGTAGTTTAACCAACCAATGGTCGCCTCGTTTCCACAGGAGCTATAAAATACGTTTTCAAAAAGCCCGGTTTCATGTAGGCAATATCATAAACGTGCTGTCGAAAAGCGCGAAAACGAACGTCATAACCTGTATCATAGATACTCATACAAGTATTTTAAAGCTTTTGTATTTTTAATAAGTTTTTAACTTTACAACTTATTATCACAAATACATTTAAGTTTTACAGAATCATCTGCTGTCTGTTTTCAACTTCAAATCCTAGAATAATAAGGGGTAGGGACTAAAAACTATGTATAGATCAAAGCGAGAGATCTGAATAAGATCACTTAGAACTTTAAGCACCTTATAGAGGATCCAAACCGCTTAAATGAATTCGAATCAAAATCTAAGGAAAGCGGTATCGTTATTTTGAAAGACCACGTCCGTAGGATATGCTGGGTTGCTAGCTTAAAAACTAATAAAAACTTCTGTGCAAGTTTCAGGTTAGATTAAAAGAATATAAATGTTCAATAAACTGTCATTAGTGATTCTCGTAGCGTTCAAGGTTACATTTTTTACTTAACCTTTTTCCACTCGACCGATCTCAGGTCAATGTTAAATAAGATACCTTGAGTTTATTACTTTCTCGATGGACTTTTTGCGAAGTCGATTTCGTAAATATATAACTATTTCATGATATTATATACGCTGTGCAGAGTAATAAATGTGCAGAGGGAATTTTTTATTGCGAAGATATATTGCTGTTACCCTATCAGCCTATTAAATAATCAATTGGTATGAATATTGCTTGTATTTGACGCTAGTTGCTAGCGCGAACTTTATGCGCATACTTATTCGATTGGCCTACCTAAGACAGCTCATCGTATGAGTTGCCTCGCGTCGTCGGTCGAGTCCACAAAGCACACAACTCGCGCAAACACATAATTTGGTGTATGATATTGAAGTCGTACACAAGAGCCATAAATGATGAAATGTCATATAACTTCACACCTTTACTTTTTTTAAGTTGGTCTGAAGTACCTTACTTACACTTACCAGTATTTAGCTGTCACTTAATAGGTGAACCTGTTAACGTTTATGAAGGACATTTTTAGACTTTATGATGCTACGATTACAAACCTATACTTTAATATTATAAAGCTGAAGAGTTTGTTTGTTTGGTTGAACGCGCTAATCTCAGGAACTACTAGTTCGAATTGAAAAATTATTTCAGTGTTGGATATCCCATTTATCGAGGAAGGCTATAGGCTATATAACATCACGCTACGACCAATAGGAGCAGAGCATAAATGAAAAATGTTGCAAAACGAGGAAAATTCTCTTATGTGAAGCAGACGAAGTTGCGCCGGTCAGCTTGTCAATAGATAATAATAATCGTGCACCAAAATTATGACTGCCTTGTTGGTCCAGCGGCATAAGTTTGTATAATTTGCGTGTGAACATAAGGTACATCATGTTTAGTTTGCTAGTTGGACAAAGTGGTTGTAAGTAAATAATAGCAGCTGGGAGGCTAGAAATATGCTTAGTAAATGGCGATAAGTTTGTCCCCTATTGCATGTGATCTGCAGATTAAATATCAATCAATCAATCAATCAATCAATCATTTATTGCATTCCACAATGTATATACTTAGGTGGTATAGTAAAAATATGAGAACAATCATGGACCCTGTCGGGCACAGCAATAGTAGGAGAGAGGAAGAGAGATATAATTATTAAATTAATTTGTCATTAAAATATTCGTTTAAATCGTAATAACATTTTTCTAAAAGGATACTTTTTACTTTATTTATAAAGGAATTAAATTTATTTTCGTTTTTTATAGTTTGAGGTAATTTATTGTAGATTTTAATTGACATAACGTAAGTGCTGTTTGAGTGAATATGGCTGCAACATACTTCTGCCAACCCCTACGTGTATATACTACGTATTTAAAATGTATAGCAAAATTGATGTAATATTTTAGCTGAAATGACTTGTCTAACGAACTAAGTTAGCTACATTCAGTTGACATAAGACAGTCATTTGAATCCATTCATGTAATAGAAACGAACGCTGGCTCATCTCACCTGACAAAGTAATAATGCGACAGGTCGTTGCCCCTTCCCTCCACAGAGAAGAGTGACTCAGTAGATGTCAAATTTTGCGACAGAAGCCCGTCGCTATTAGAATCACATTACTTATTCAACACCAATGTTGAACAAAACTACTATTTTGAGGAACATTCGTACGCTGTACTAAAGAGAGTTAGGTATATCGTTTTAGATCCCTGCTCTTATGTTATAATAACTATAGGCAAATTGAAATATTTGAAAACTTACATAGACTCTAGTATATGGAGGGTCTGTAGAAACTACTGATGTTCACTTGTTACCTCGGTATATTATATTAAAATTTATTGCAGAAGGTAAATAAACCTAACGTTAAAAGCAGTTATTTACTATATTAAATTTACATTCTGGAAAGACATGTGTCAAATATTAAACCATTGTTTATATAAAATGTTGGAGGTCAACGTCGATAGATGGCGTTGTTCCATTTCGCTGAATCGCGCTATGGTTTCGTTACCGAGCACACTATATAAGCTCTAGTTATTTTTTTATAAATTCGACCGGCAGGAGAGTTCAGTTCAGACTACAGTTGTTTTATTTGTAACACCTAGTATTTTTACCCAGTTTAGTTCAACAGTTCAAATACCAAATTCGGTATTTAACAACATGTATGATATCTATTTTTAAACAACTCGAACATCACAGTGGTTCAAATAGTCGCTTCGTCACTGCCATAACGTGAGTGTTGTGGGTTCGATTTAGCAACACAATTTGAGGTCTCGGGTTCGAATGCCGGGTTGGGCTAACAAAATGGTATTGGGTTTTTCTGTTAAGAAATCTCAATACCAGCCCGGAGTTAGGAAGTTAGCGGTGTTTGACACCCCCGTGCCTCGGAAAGCACGTAAAACCGTTGGTCCCGCGCCTGATCTCTCTCCGGTCGTGTCGGATTATCCGCACCATCGGATCATGAGGGTTAGGGAACAGAGAGTGCACTTGTGTTTGCGCACATACTTGTGCACTATAATATCTCCTGCGCAGATGGCCAGTCTTCATAATATTGTCTTATGTTTACGCGAATGTTATACATTGAAATTAAACAAACTTTATACGGACTTTACCGCGTTGTTTACTTTTTATAAAACACTATTATTACATAATTTTGAAACTTTAAACTACTAAACAGTAACTAGTAAAAGTGTTTAACAATAGTAGTTTAAAGTTTCAAAATTATGTAATAATAGTGTTTTTAAAAAGTAAACAACGCGATAAAATCCGTATAAAGTTTGTTTAATTTCAATGGCCAGTCTTCGTTAAGATTGGCCGCCGTGAATGAAATTCGGTCTGGAGGACATTCATTATTACTAGTTTCTGCCCACGGTTCGTCCACGTGAATCTCACTGGAATAAAATATAGCCTATGTCCTTACCCAGGATGCAATTTATCTTCGTGCCTTTAAATAAGATCCGGTTAGCCATTTAGTCGTAAAGGTAACAACCAATCTCTGTTTTTCTCATGTATAATGATAGGGGTTTAAATATGTAGTTGCGTTTTGTATAAAGAAAATCGGAAATGTGGTTTTCATACTAACTATTTCGTCAATATCTTTTGTATGGCCAGTTTGAATCATATGTATTTTTTATGTATAGTTGCTTGTATTCTTGCTTCTTGTAAATTAACAAAAACATACAACATTAATCATAATGTAATTATGGCGAATTGAAACAACGAATACGGGCAGACACTAAGCGACATAACTTTAAATACAAATTGTATAAAAGGTTATTGATATTTATTACCTACTACATACATACATGTTTTTATGTTCTAGACTATTCTCAAAATAAAAATTAATTTTCAAAATAACTATTTTATTTCGTACAGAAGCCACGAAAGTAGATGTAGGACATAAACCGGAATTTCATAGTTAAAGATAGGTTAACTATGAAATCCCCGTTATCCCGAATATTAGGATATTAATATGGATTATGCTATTTTCCAACATATGTATTCTGTTTCAGCTTATATCAACAGCAAATGTCAGAATTTTAGGCCCTGGATTAAATAAAATACTTCAAGCCAGATTGAATGGAATTTATAGGCCATATTAAAATAAGGATTTTAAGCCAGACAGAATAGATTATACTTTCTAAAGCTCTATTCAATTAATTTATATTGATGAAATGAAATGTTTTTCTATGTATGTCTTAGCTTAATTTGTTAAACTAGATGTATGTGTAAGTAAGAACTTTGGCAAAGAGATCACGTTCCATCACATAATCATTTTAGTATCATCGCTGTACCGTAACTTCAATTAGTTAGCGTCATCTCAACCCTTATACTAAAATGTCATTGCTGGTCCACGAGACCAGAATTTGATCGTATTAATAGTCTAAACTAATGAAGTCCTAATATTTGAATAGGCCGAGTTGACCCGAGTGCGTCGGCTATTGGTCGCGGCAGCTGAAAGGGGCGAGGCGGGAACAGCTTTACTCGAACGCTCGAAGACCGAAGGCGGGACGGATTCCACGCCACTTGACCCGCAGCAACTTGAGAAGGAACTTCTGCTTGCTAGAGAAGCTGTTAACTGTAAGTACTAAGGTGTATTCTTTATTATTACTATTTCTCTTATCACAGGTATTTTTCTAACATATTACTTTAGTCAACACCCGGCCCTTCAGAGGCTTTTACGGAGATATGGGTGCAACGTGAATAGGCTCTTTGAGACTTTTAATTGGACGTAGTTATGCAAAATGGATCCAATCCACAAAACACTTTGTTTTTAGGTATAGTTATAAATATATATTTTTTAATACCATTTATAACTATACCTAATAACAAAGTGTTTTGTGGGTTGGATCCATTTTGCATAACTACGTCCAATTCAAAGTGGGATCGAACTTACATATGTTTGCTAAGTATTCTTGTTATTCTATTTCATCGTTACGTCATATGTTGTTAAGAAGTGTTGTTTGCGATTTCAAGAATAGCGCAAGCTTGATGTGGTTACCTCGGAACTATGTTCCACCGCGTATTGCGTATTCCCGCATAGGACAAAACGTTGTATGATCCAACAACGATTGTATTGTTACAAGCCTGTGTGTAGCTTTTGTCGTTTCGTTTAATGTTTGTTAGGTTCACCTGGACACGGGAGCAATTCTAAGTGAGGCAGTTGTCTTTGTCAATATAAAATAAGTTTATAAAAATATCCACTGATATTTTTATAGTACCAGTACCAGTACTGTAACCTTTTAATTTACGTGTGGTTGTGTGTATTTGGTTTAAAATCACTAAAACTAAAAATAGAACGGTCGCATTCTGGCGTCGGCTACTAGGGATGCAAAGAACCGTCCACAATTTACAGCAATTGCGGTCCCCGCGTATATTCATTCAAATACATTTAGCTTAGCAAAAGATAAATAAAGAAACATTTGTATTAAATATACGTGGTCACATAATCTGGTAGTATAGCATTCTTAATGTTCCATAATTTGCAGTGTAACTGTACTTAAAGAGTGCACAAATGAAAATACGCTCACAGCCTTACTTATAAAAAATGTCGCATAATCATACTTAGCTCAATTGAATAGCTCTTAAGTGCTTGATCAATTATTAACTTTGACCAACAGCCGCCGCTGTTACTTAACCATTATTTGACCAACATTTAACGCTGAGTAACTTTTATAGGTGAGATTTTTCTAGTTAGTCGTTATATATTAGCTACCTCTTAAATATTTGAGAGTGGTTTATAAGTAAGTTAAAATATGACTAAATAAAAAAAATAGAAAGAAATCACTTATTAAATAATAACATCTATACTAATATTATAAAGCTGAAGAGTTTGTTTGTTTGTTTACTTGAACGCGCTAATCTCAGGAACTACTGGCCCGATTTGAAAAATTCTTTCAGTGTTAGATAGCCCATTTATCGAGGAAGGCTATAGGCTATATATCATCACGCTAAGATCAATAGGAGCGGAGCACCAATGAAGAATGTTTCAAAATCGGAGAGTATTTTTTCCTTTTGAGAGCTTTCGCTGCGTGCGCTGCGTAAACAGTTAAAGTTTCGCAAAAATAATGTATGACAGAATTGTTCCCCTTTAAAAGTTCTAAAAAAAAGTCCGTGACAGCATATGTCTATCTTTTAAGGTTGGCTCACTATAACCATTTTTATGCTAACGAAATTTGTTCTAAAATAATGCATTATTTGCGAAGGTATTTTTATAAACATGATATTAATCCTTATCCAAATAAATACGTTATTCATCACAAGTATTTAATTTAAAACAAAATTTCCCTTTACATCATTCGATTTCAATGAATATCTTAGGAGATATAGCAGTTTTAAAATAACATTGCAGCAAAATAATTACCCATTACAGACAGTACAAACGATGTTTCTCCTGGTTTATTCTGCGTGATTACTACTGGTTCGATTTGAAAAATTCTTTTAGTGTTGGATAGCCTATTTATCGAGGAAGGCTATAGGCTATATAACATCACGCTACAACCCACGGGGGCGGCGCAGTAACGATAAACGCGGGTGAAACCGCGGGAACATCTAGTCACTAATAAAATAGTAATAGAGACAAAAAACCTATTAAAGAGGAACTAAACTATCAAATATCAGATGATAAAATGAAATGTCGGCATTAGACAAAAAAGTAAAACAATATCCTCTAAGCGATGCTGCGATGCTACATATTTTAAAATAATTAACATTTTGTTCTGAACAGTGTGTAGTAAAAGTAACCCGACTCTTTCCCTCGACCTATACTGAATTGTGATATTAATAAACACGAACTACTAAATTAGAACTAAATCTGAAAAGGTACAAATAGGAAAGCGGTTAATAGTGTTTTATTTAATATATATATATATGCATATTTATACCCCCGCAATTCGAATAGGTACTATGCTTCCATGACTAACGTATTATCCGACGAACATAGGTACTGCGACATGATGGTACGTCAAACAACATGTGCTTTCGATTGCGACGGTACTTATCAGGAACAAAAAATCGACAAAGCTCATCATGAAGGTCTGGTGCATCAATTTTCCCCCTAAGAATTAAGCACATGGCTACAAGTTGGTGCATCTCCCGTCTGACTTCCAATGAGTTATACCCCAGACAACCCAATAGAAACATTGTGGGATATATGTATGGATAAAACCCATAGACATTATATCGACGTGAAAATTCAATAGCAGTATTCCTAGTGTTGTGTTTCGTCCAGTGAGTGAGAGTGCCGAAGGCCCAATCACCCTCTTTCCCTTTTCCCACTCCTTCTCCTTCTCACTTCCTTTCCTAAAGGGTCCGCAACGCGCAAGTGATGCCTCTGGTGTTGCAGGCGTCCATAGGCTACGGTGACCACTTACCATCAGATGGGCCGTCTGCTTGTTTGCCACCTTAGTCGTATAAAAAAAGACTCGATTGTACAGGTATCTGACACTATTTTCGTTTTTATACTTTCGTCCATAAAGGCACTATTTTCTTTTTATACTTTCGTCCAAAAAAATGTAATAGCAACTTTAATATTGGTCTCGTTTTTTCAGCACATTAATATCTACATTAAAACAGTCGTTACACTTTTATGGCAGTAGTTCCTGAAACACATTAATATCGACATTAAATGAAGTTATAATTTGGCAATTTACAACGTTGTTATATAAATACTTTTGGAAGTTATTGAAATATCATTACGTATAAAAACTTTTGATATCTACAGATATAAAACTGAGAAATCTATTCCATGTTAGTGGCAAGTGGTGTCACATAAAAGTGTAACGTCCTCACACCTTCTTCCGAAGGAATATGGACGTAAGACTATGTATGTATGTCAATTATGTATTACGCAGCAAATATATAAAAAACAGAAATAAAATGGCGACGCTGACACAGGAAACATGTTAATAAATCGCAAAGTTAGATTCTCGGTGGCCTCATCGCGGTAATCCGATTCGATCCCACAAAAGTGGCCAATTTGTTGAGTGCTGCCATGATACCGGATGCCGTAGTGAGCCGACATTTTGATAAACTATAATATTCCGCAAGGTACAGTGCCTTAGACTCCAATCTGGAGGCGAGTCACGTCCCCGTTAGGGCGTGCTCCTAACACCGACTGACATTTTCACTAATGTCATTATACTGACGAACTTGTCAGCTACTTTGACCGTATATTACTTTAGTAAGACACGCACAACATGCTAACTTCTGTATCAGTCTATCTATACCAATACTATAAAGAAGAAAGATTTGTTTTTTGTAAGTAACGATTTAACTCAAAAACTGAACAACCAATTTTGAAAATTCTTACACCATTAGAAAGCTATATTATCACCGGAAAACATATGCTAAAAGCCGCGGGCAAAAGCTAGTGACCTAATATACGGACTAAATATAAATTAATAAAATTATATAGTTGGAAACACGACCTTATTGATGAGTGTCGTTAATTTAAGCTGTTGACCACTTTACTAGTTAATTACACATCAATTAAAAACACTCAAAATACCACGGGCACAATTAATCCACTTCATAAATGCTATGTAAATCAGATATATATACAAATGTCAACCATAGTTGAATAAATCGACTATGGTTGACATTTGAACATAAAATCATGTGTGCTCAATAAATGATTATTATAAAAAGGATATGACATGCAATATAAAAATGAAATATTATATTTTACAAGTATTTGCCTATGGACCTTTTTCTGTAAATGTAGGTTATGTCGATTTACTATTACGCCGCACAGTACTTTTTCTGGATGAAAGGTACCTAATCTTCTTTTCTGAACCCCTGACAAAGTAGATGTGAAATTTAATTATAAAAAGAAACTCACATTTTATTATTAGATAAGGTTACAATTTTATCATCCACATAGACACATCTTTTCGCGGTATGACATCGTGTAAAATATGTTACGGTTCAAGTTTAAATAAGAATAACAGGCAAAAAGTATACATACATGCAGAATTTCAGGTCTGTACATTCCTAAAAGGATAGGTAGATGTATGTACATACACCTTCTCTCACACAAAACTATGTAGCGACACTGCTGACGCTTTAGTTTTATATAGTCAGGTGCAAGTATGCAGTAGCGCCGCGCGGCAGTTGTCTTCCCACAACGACTGAGTTAGGTTGTAGCTCAAATTAGTTGTAGATTGTGACTGTAGACTCTCATATATTGCATAAAAGAACACATAGCTGCTGTAAAACACCAACGCTCGTTGAAATCTGCTGTGTGTGAATACGTGCAACAGGGGACCAACTACTATCTGCGATTTGACAAACCACAGATACTTGTAAAAGAACACGGATTCCTGCCGGGGATGCTTTTGCTATTAAAATAAAAAAAATCCTAATTTATATAGAGAAGATGGTTGGAATGTACCACTAGCTTGGGATCCAGTAATTCAAATAGTCAAACCCAAGAAGAAGCAAAACACAGCTAGCCTTCATGATACTTTAAGCTCATTCTGCGTAAATAGAAACACCAATAATTAAATTATGTTCGGGTACTTTGATATGACTACACTTTAGAACATTGAGACGACCACAATCTTAGTCTCCCTGTGAACATGGCTGCTGAAAAGTAACCGAAACGTCGGGGAAAGTGTAGAATTAAATTTAAATTTATAATTTAAATAGCTTAAATAGAAGTAAACAGTAACTAATAAAAGTGTTTAATAATAGCATTTTAAACGTTTAAAGATTAAAAAAATTTTGTAATAATGGTGCTTTATAAAAAAGTGAACAACGCGATAAAATCCGTATAAAGTATTTTAATTTCAATGTATACCATTCGAGTAAACGTAAAGTAATACTACCCAAGACATCACAACTAACCTCAAGTAAGGGAGATATCCATATTCTATATGTCATGTAATAGTGAGAACATGTAACAAAAAAGTGTGATCAGCAACAGATGAACTGATTGAAATACTTTTTGCTGCTTACATACATACATAGTCTCACGTCTATATTTCCGAAGGGGTAAGCAGAGGTTTTTAGAGTTCGAAAAAAATCTTATACAACTTTGTCCATCCGCCCGTCTATCTGTTATACAACTTTTAACTCAAGAACCGTAAGAGCTAAAGACTCGCGGTCAACGCCATTCGACTCAGCATAGTCGATACACCCCGAAATGACTATGCCTCTGACCTGAAGGTCACGTGATACCATTTTTTTCGAACTCTAAGATTTACGGTAATTCATTGTCGATTCTCACTTGCTTAAAGCTACATTTTGCCAGCTATAGTTGTAAGTCCCACGTAATAGAAGCGATTCTATTGCCATTTTCTGGACACAGTCTCAGATTCCATGCTGCTACTGAGAATTTTTTGGCAGAAAATCTCAACACCAGTTTAATAACGATAGTTTTGGGACCGGATTGTAAAAATTTGAAATCTTTTAAGTACAAGTTAGTTAGAAGTTTAAAGTTATTTTCCTGGCATAGTCCTTGCACCCACTTATTCAGCAGAACATTGTTGATTGATGTAGACGAAGTTACACTAGCTAAAAATCTAAAACTATACAGCGACGCCAAGAACTAACTGATAAAGCTCGTCAGACACAACTTTAAAGCACTAGCTACCAAGTTATGAATTATCACACACAAATAATACATACACATATATAATATTACATCCCTATGTAAAACGAAAAAGGATGAATATAGACCCTATATTTCGACTTACAAAACTTCTATCAAGCATAAAGTACTTAATGGAACTTATGTTAAATAGAGGAGTTACCTCAGAGAAAGAACATGGATGGCGTAGTGGTCGCCTCACCACTGCCGAGTGTTGTGTGTTTAAATCCCACACGGGCAAATATTTGAGTGATCCACAAATGGTTGTTCTGAGTCTGGATATTCTTTGTGTCCGTTGTTTAAATGTTTGTAAAGCGCCCTCCCCCCCTCCCCCCTCCCCGCGATACAGAATTTATGCGTAGTGCGGGCGTTGTCTGATTAAAAAAGAAAGAATAGAAAAGTCTATGCTAATATAATAAAGCTAAAGAGTTCATTCGTTTATTTTTATAACCTTCTGATCTCTGTAACTACAAGTCGGATTTGTTAAATAATTTTTGCATTTGATAGCGTTATTGAATTAGGTTAAAGACTATAATACCAGCATGCTACGAGCCACAGGAGTGGAGCAGTAATCATAAAAGTGTAAACGAGCGGGTCAGCTAGCTTCATGCTAAATATCTATCCCTTGAGAGGCAATGGAAAAATAGGTTATCACTTTAATCTTTGTTCATACTAATATTACCTACATAGAAGTCAAGGTTTTTATGTGCAAAATATAATCTCTGTCAATTCTATTAAAGCAATAGAAAACCACCAACCAATTGACCAATAGAAAAGTAAATTATAAACTTACTGTTTACATACCTCATATATACAAAAATGTATAAGGCAAAGCAATATGTAAACTATCTGGTTCATTTTGTTCTGTGAACTAATTTTGGTAATAAAAACGTTATGTTCAAAACGGAGTTCCAATCTATTCTGCGTGTCATATAAATTACAAATGGCAGTATCTTAAATTAAAATAAAGCTCAAATGTGAAATTACAATCCTTTCACAATTAACGTTTATATGACTAAAAGTATTTCCATTGTGAACATATTTTATTATGAGGATTGGCCTTCTGTATACGTATGTATTCGGCAGCTAAGTTTCAGTAAAATATGGTTCTTAGCAATGCAAAGCCAATTTGTTTAGATCAAGCGGAATTACAAATTCTACCGAACATGGGGTTTTTGCGCGCGCTCTATATCGGATATCCATTATCCTCGCCATAATCTCGTAAGTAGGTCATACTCCAATTATCCTCCTTTACGAGATATTACACTATTGTCGGGTGGCTATACTCATGATGATATCACAAAATATTAAAATGCTCGTCGGATATCTTCGGATTTATGTCAACCGCGTTTCCAATAAAAACGAGATCAGGCTTTTTGAGTATGATATTTTTATGCTGTTCCTAACTGTAAATAAAAGGTAGCATAATTATTTAACAGTATAATATGCACATAATATAATGCATATTATGTGTATTGTTTTATTGTACAGAGTTTTCTCTCCTACTCTTTTTTGTTACCCGCTTGCAGTGTGTTCCACCCCGGCACTGATATTTGGAAAATCCATACAGTCCGCACATTGTGATAATTTCATTGCAGCCTGTTTAGTAGAAAATACAAATGTGCCTCTATATTTTAACTCTCATATAATTTAAAATTGTTACGTTGAATAAAATGTAAATAGTTATACTACGCCAAGCATTGCGGTGCCCAGCACCGACACACGATGTTATGGCATTGCATGTGGCCAGTGAGATTAGGTAGGAGGGCTGACAAGCGTTGTAATGTTACTGCGACAACCCCATGTATGTCAGCTTGAGCCAACAGGCCATATCTACTGAAATTATGCCTGCTTACCGCGATACTATAGTGCTGTTGATGCGATGCGATGACGTAGATATGAACAACTTTTTCTATACATTCTAAGCCATTGAGAATCCACGCCCACCGACGACTTTTGTATTAAATAAATGTGGCGATAGGAGCGTATCCCTAAAATACTTTCGAATATTTTAAAACAAAATAAATGGAAGAAATTAAGTTACTTTTCACGAAACAGGAACAATTTCCCTAAAGAACGAGCTAGATAAAATAATAAATGATTCAATCACAAATTGAAATGTTATGACAAGTTTACACAGTATCGTTTACCTTGTCCAAGGCGGGGCCTGCGAGATTCCTATTTATGTTCGATCGAAGCTAAATAAACGAATTAATGGAGGCGCGTTTAGCGATTGTACCAAACAAAAAACAAAGACTATGATACTGATGACGTATCTAAGTATACTCGGAATAGTGCACAATTTTGTTTTACTCTCATATTCCTTCGAAGATTTTGCTTATGAATTGATTATTCAGCAGTAATTTTAATTCTCTTTTAGCAGCAGCACACGTTACGTGATGGAACTTTAAAGTTAACATGTAAAATGTAAATATATGCGCAACGAAAATAAACAGCGCCACTGGGCGTATGTACATACGTAATATATTTACTTTATGTAACGGTTACGCGTGATCGATAGAACCACAATCAAAGGGCTCTTGCCCGCCTACGCACTCACTACACAGATAGAGATCGATCATAAACTATGTCTAGGCTTACATATAAGTAACTAGCGCTACGTACTTTCCGGTACTGGCTGAAAATAACAAATTCATGAAGTTTATGATTGCCAATAAAATCTGGAACCTGGAACTGAAATCCAATTTCAAAACTTCTAAAAGTGACGGTAATCGTCAAACCCATGGACAAGTCTCCAGCAGCGAGATCAGAAACGGTAAAATGTAGATCAATTCCGGATGTGTTTTATTTTCCTATCAAACGTTTGAAACGTACAAATGTCCGAGTTGAGGGAATCTGCATAGAAAGTGGAGCGACAAAGGACGCGGGCACCCCAAAGCGAGCAAACGTTCAAATAGTTGGAATCACTTGGGATTGAAGCATGGTTCTCCCTGCTGTACTCACTGCAACATACGAGCCGTTTATAAACGTGCTGAATTCATATTCATACACATTTTATATGGCGCTCCAAAACTTTGTGCACCGTCAAACGCGACTGCAGCAAACAACTTTTGCCTATTTAATAGCTTAGACGTAACTTTGATATTGACTTGTATAAAGTATAAATATTTTGTTTCAGCTTTGAAGGCAGATAAGAAGAGGTTGAAAGCGGAAAAATTTGATTTACTGAACCAGATGAAACAACTGTACGCTACGCTCGAAGACAAAGAGAAAGAGCTCCGAGATTTCATAAGAAACTACGAACAGGTTAAATTTGTTCTTTTGTATTAAGAACGCTATTATTAAAATAACAGGCAATTACGTTAGGCGGCGCGGGTAAACGCATTGTCATGTAAAAGAGTCGATACTTCTAAATAAAACAACAGAGCCGCGCTGTTAAAAATCCTTCCGCATTTTGTTATAGCCAAATAAATGTGCCAGTATTTTCCAATGGTATTATTAATATGTTAAACCAAAATTGCGGTTTATTTAAATTTATACTGCGTATCTCTTGATCTGTAGTATCATTTGCTACGTTCATTATGTTAGGATAATATCTAGGTCATACAACAGTTAGCTTGTTGTTCCCGAGTGTATACAAATTTACACGTACAGCAAATTCTCAGATTTCTCTTCATAGCTAAGTTATTCCGAGAACATTATTCTCGGCTGTAGAAACTTGTTTCTTTTTATTAACGTCCAACTTTTAATACTAATTATTTCCGACTTTATTGTATTATTTTAAGTTAAGACATACACAGACATGTTTGTTACTTTTATGACATGTCTTTACTTATTTGAAATTATGGTTTTTCTATGGGCCTTGTTTATAAGGCATCATATTTCAGGCACCTGATAGTAATCGGTACTTATGTATGCTGTATGTTATGTATACTTATGTATCGGTACTTATGTATGGTGCATTATATGTGACACTTTAAAAAGATAGACATTAAGTATAAGTGTTAATATATATATATTTTTTTAAATAAGCGATTACTGGATGTCCATGTTAATAAATAAATAAATATCTCGGTTAGTGACTAAAATTATCATTGTTGTATAGATGCGATCTCGAGGCGGCGCGTCATCAGCGCTGGGAGCGGAGCGAGCTGAGCGGGAGCGTGAGCGTGCTGCCCTATTGCGTCACGCTCGCGACGAGGCAGAGCGCTCACTGCAGCTTGCCGCGGCGCTCAGTGCCAGAGACACACAGCTTAGACATGCCAGGGAACAGCTTTTCGAGGTACGTATTTCTATAGACCTGCTAATAGAATATCAGATTGATTATCTCTATCACCACATATTATAAAACAAAGGGCTTTGTTTGCGATAAACTCAAAAACTACTGAACGGATTTTCATGCGGTTTTCACCAATAGACAGAGTGATTCATGAGAAATGTTTAAGTGTATAAAAAAAGTGTGGCCTTAAAATTATTTGGTGATCGGCCTCTGGATAACTGCACTCAAAAATGCTATCCTGAAGAAAAATGTTGTCAATTTCAGCATTAAGAAAAGCAGCGTTTCACCATTTCGTAAAAATATCCTCCTACGAATTATGTTGTCTGTCCCACCATAATTTCTAAACTTGCTTCAAAACATGATTATAACTTAAAGCTGTTGTTCAACGGCGTGTTGTGAAGTTTTTTGGCAGTAAAACAGCGAACTAGTTACATGCTAAACTTGTATAGTTCAAGTATAAAAAATAAAATTTTCTATTTTGATATTAATATCGAAATAATGGTGCCTAATATTATCGTATGTTTTATTATAATTTGAAGCTATATTTTTATCTAATTTGCAATCTAGTGTATTATAACCATATTTATACCAAAATATTATAATCCGGCATTACAATATTTTATGCTATCAAAAGAATACTTGATTTACATGAAAGGCACCTTACAAAATTGTTTTTGATGAATTCTATGAAACATTGATGAAGTGGTTTCGCAAATAATAAATAAATGTGTATCGACAGGCCGTATTATGATGAATAGATGGTGTACTGGGCGCGCGCTCGACCATCCATCACCGCCGCCGCGCCGCCGTACCGTGTTAATTACCATTTCAAATTCCCTCTGATCTAAATTGCTTGGAAAATTAAACGCAACTGTTTCCTTCACTTACTGTTACGATAAGTTTACTTGTTCTTCCACCTCATCTTATACCAAACCATGATACCCTTTCATTTTCTATCAGAGAAGGAATTAATTACGTTTGCCAGGAATTGAAAATATTGAACATATTATCGGGAAAAACCGAATGAAAATGAGTCGGTGTATTGGTTTCATTAAATGGAAAGGCTTTAAAATTACTTCCAGAAATAATTTTAATATTTTGTGTTATATTGTGATAAAACATTTTCTGTACCAGCTTATGTAAACCAACTAGTTCAATTTTAAATACTATTAAAATGAACTGTAGATAGAACTTACTTAAATTTACGTTATATAATATCAACCCAGTTTTAAACTGTCCCACTATATAGTACGCACACGATAACTTAGGTACTATTTAATACGCACACATCTTCGAAAAGTCAGAGATGTGCGCCTTGGGATCGAACTCGAGACCTCTGCGTGGCAGTCCAACGGTCTCCTACTAGGCTATCGCTGCGTTATGTTACTGTCAAGCTACTATTATATTTTTACTTTTAAAATATTTTTTTTATTACTCGACACGTTCATACGCTTCCTCAGGCAGATTTTGGTGGTACTAATTTAATAACTTTTTTGTAATGTAATCATGTAATACCCAAAATGTATTGAATGAATAAATGAAATGAAAAATATGCACATATCCTATTTGGGCTGGAAATAGTATTTTGTTGACTCACTAACAAAAATTTACTACATACGGTTTCACGTCGGATGTGCGATGTCTGCGGATCGATCGCAAACCCAATGCTTTGATCATTGGGCTAAAGCTTCTTATATAGTTTATTTTTTTTAAATATAGATACTTAGACTTACTTTTTAGTACATTTCAAGTATGCCTAATACCTACTAATAGTAAAGTTTACAAATTAACGCAATAGAAAATACGGTTGTACAATTATTTAAATTTTTAACTATGTTACTTCGCAAACGGGAATACTTTGGAGTATTATTAAATAGCATTCAATATGCTTAGATAAGCTGACCATAACAACGATACATGACGTCCATTACTCTAATTTGACGTTTTCTTAAATCCCCAAGTGCTGCCCAAATATATTAAAGTGTTTACCAATCAAAAGAGCGAACCTAGCGTAATGTAACCACCGAAATACATTATGTAGCCGTTTACGTAAAGGTTTCCATAAGTATATATAAGTTAAATAAGTTTGCTTGTAATTACACGGTTACCAGCTACCAAAGTTATACTTAATCCGGATATTAACCTGCGACCGCAAATTGTTCGATATCATTACGCTCATATGGGCTCGGCACGGGATGTCCCATCCGAGCGGCCAAATCCTGTTCAAATTAAACTCTCAATCGAAATTAATTCGAGCATTAAAAGGGTGTGGTATTACTCGTGTTATAATTATAAAGGCATTCCAAAATTATTGTTCGTGAATTAACAAAGACGACATGATATTCATACTGATTGTCAGCGAAGTAATAGACATCACTGTCTTAATTCTTGACTTCTTCAATCATTTACTCATTCTTCAATTTCATTGAAAGTATATTTTTGAAATCGGGCCACCTACTTGTACCAACTTGTAATTTTTTTCGAAGTATTAGCGCTGTTTTAGCGTGTGAAACTGTTTCTTATAACACTGATTATCTCTGTAACCACGCATTTGAGCTACACAAAACGCTGGCAGCCAGACACAATAATTATTTTTCTATTATATTTAGCATTCCAGCAATTGACAGATTAATTGATGAAATTTTTTATACGTGAGAACTTATAATTTGCTAATTGTAACTCAATATCTATGTCATTTATGTTTGCGAAAGCCTGTGGTAAAAGCTCTTGGTCAAAAAGTCACATTTATTTTATTTTATTTATTTGGTTTACCAACATTTGTTTACACTAATTATACACAATAAAGCAAAAGCACGAACAATGACAATAGTGTAACAAACATTTATAGGCAAACACCACATTTGATTTTTATGAGTGCGGTAATCAACATTCAGCGTTTACAAAAGTGACAATGTATAAATGTGTGATATGAATATTACAAGTACAATAATAATGCTAATTAGGCAGCCGTTTGATCAGTATTCTTCTTTATCTGGCAACAGAGTCGCAATGTAAGTCTATACAATAGTGATATCAATGGCTATAGTGATAGCCATTGATTAACTTACACATACTCGCGTAAGGGGAATTAGCGCCTAATACCGTCCTTCTTAGTGGTGGGCCAAGTGGAGTGATACAGCTACGTGGTATCCTGGATGGGGCACGGAATTCAAATAGTGCTAAACAATAGGACGCAATGAAGGAAGAAACTTCGTCCATAATTTGTGTAATTTTCAATTAGGCAAGGAGACAGTTGCAAGCAGCAGGGTGCTTGTCGGAAGGCGAGAGTGTGGCGTCACTCGGCATGGGGCCTCCTATGATGCTTGGAGGGCCGTCCGGATTGATTGGCGACAGAGGCAGCTGTAGCGCGGATTCTGGTGTCAGAGGTACGTTATTCTTTAATAAGCATTAAAGTATAAGCATATGGCAACTGGATTTTAGGAGATTCAGAACCAAATATGCATCCAATTAACCAGCTGGCCAATATAAGCTGATCAACAACTAAACTACATACTACTACAACCGAACTAATAGCATATGTTGTAATGTTTACATTTGTATGTGTTTGTCACCGTCATAGGCGCTGGCCAATAATTATGCTCGTAGTAACTGGGTTTACTTTACGTGAGAGCATTAAGTTTTGTATGTTATTATTGTAACACAAATAATTGGTATATCTAAAATTATGTAAAGACTGAAATAACCATTCATAAATTTAAATACATGTCAAATTAGATAAAATTAAAGTACAATTGCCTACATTTGAGTAACTTTTACATAATGTTAGATTTCTAACAAACGTCAACTACACCCACTAGTGACTTATACGTTTTATTTCATGAGAACAGCTAAAATACACTTAACTGTTCTTTCTATTCTTTAACTTTAATACACTGTTATCCAAAATCAAAATTATTGAGATTGTGTTGCAATTCCGAAGAATGAACTTGGTAAGTCAACTTTGGTAATGTCTTTTTGTGTTTCAAACCACAAAGGTAATAACTACATTTTCGAACTGCTGAATACTGTTTAATTTTTATTCAAGGAAGTATTTTATGCCTTAGGATCTGAAGGTCTTGTTTGGTAACAGGCAGCAGTGATGGCGGCGCGACATCAGTGTGCGGCGGCAACTTGTCCGACTCCACGGCTGAAGGAGCGCCGCCGATCCTCGACGCTTATGACACAGATGCAGCCTCTTTGGTGTCATCTGCTCATCATATTTATCAACGTATGTACTCTAATCGTAAATACAAGCGCATGTAACAAAAATATATTGATGACTATTTATTATGACGTGATTAGATCAGCGAGACTGTATGCAACTGCTGTGCTAGGTAGGTACGATTTTCAGTTCGGACGAAAGGCTATTAGATTTTTCAGTCAAGAAATTCTCCTGTGTCCAGTAAAACAATCGATTCGCCTCTTTTTATGTGGGAGCTAAAGCCTAAGCCGGTGAAATGCGGGTGCAAATTACTATTGTGAGACTATGTATGTATGTATCAGAAGCTTAGAAGGAGAATAAGTATGATGAGAGCAATAATGAAGATATGTAACGTGTTCGTGTAAGAACAGAAGTGCCCTTGATTTGTAGTTATTTTGTATAAAGGTTCCCATAAAGGTAAAAGACAAAATCAAATTGGTTAAGAGTTTTTGTAGTCCACCTATGACTATGTAGTACATTAAAGCATTATCAAAATCAAGCCTATTTCATAGGTGGACTACAAAAACTCTTAACTAATTTGATTTTGTCCTTTACCTTTATGGGTACCTTTACAGGTATAACATATTCTTTAATACTAAAGGCTTTTAAACTGACTCTAAAAAGTATGACGAGCTCAATTTGATTATGCATTTGAATAATTGTGTGTGATTATTCAGATAACACAAATCATTCTTATATTTAACATATTAACCTATTGAGCATTGCAGCCGCACACGGCCAGCCAGACACAATAGGCTTTCGATTTCGTGCGGCAGTCCAAAAATTTATAGGTTAATAGGCTCATATATAATATATTAATACGATTCTTCACATAAATAATGGAAATATAATGTTGATATTTTAACGCTACATTAATCAATGAAAATAATTATTAACCCTCACACATTTTCTGTATACATAATTCATGATGATATGCCTCAGTAACTTAGATGTGAGCACATATTCTATAATGTATACGACATACAAGAATTCTCCATTATGGAAGCTAAACGTCGTAGGTACTTGAACACCAGGTGTTTTGAAATTGCTCTGAACTGCTTGTGGGCACTAACGCGCTACGTTAAGAAATACTTAAAGATTCTTGAATTCAGTTTTGCCCTACATTTTGACGTTCGTTCCGATTTGGAATTTGGCTAAAAATGACTTTTGAAATATAATTTAATAAACGTTGGTAAATGAATGTTTCAAATCCCAGTCTCAAATTCTGTCATTTCAATTACCGGCAGAAATTCCCTGCGAAGGCTATTAATAGTTTGTAACTAACAAATTTAAATAATTTTGATAGATCTTTGTTAATTTATTAAGTTTCATTATGTAGTAATGTCATTAATACGATAAACAATAATTTAGGTTACTTTAATAACCTTCAGCAGGCCTATATATAACTATATATCTAGCATAGTCCTGTATATAACTATAATAACGTAAAAATCTAACAGATATAATCTGTCGGTTTGTATTGTGTATATTAATTAGGTATCTATATATTAATACGTGAAGCAAAAACTTTACTACCCCTTTTTACGAAAATTGCGCGGACGGAGGAGTATGGCACAGTTTAAGTTTATATGGAGAAGGAGGGGCGAATCCTAATACTTTTATAATATATGCATTAGAAATACATTAAATTAATGAAAAAACACTACACGCACACAACCATGCATTTGACACACGCAGTCGAATCGCGTTCGTAGTATTTCGGCATTGTCGTCGTTTCGTTATTACAATAAATAGTACCTTATTTATATGTAATAAACAAAAAAGAAAACAAACTAGCAAGCTTAGGAGTTTTGGTCGAATTTTGACCACTAGGCGACCGCTACTATAACTAAATGCAGATTGATTTTTTAATTTATATATAAGGAAGAATAGTATAGATGTAACACAACCATGTCTACTTCTTACCAATGTATACTTCTTACCATCTTATCGAATCGAAATCGGTGCGTGATGGAATTCTCTCTCGCAATCATTATAATCATACAAATAATTAACAAAGATTTAAATTGACGTATTACTATTTAAAAATATTATTTTGTAAAATGTTTCAATTTCTTAATAACAAATATGCTTACCGCTTGTCTTAAAGGTAAGCTTTGTATGTGAAAGTACTTATTTATAGAACACTCGGTGAATTTAAACGAATCGTTTTTAACACACATCTACGTTGTTGTTATGAAATGAAATATGATTTTCATGATTCAACTGGAAAATAAAGCGGGTGGCAACTCGCTCGTGCTGAAAACAAGTATAATGATACCTCTCGATGTACTCCGAACGTTCAACTTTTGTTCGCTACATTTTAAACAACATTTTCACACAATTACGTCACATTAAGTAGCATCCATTAAGTATTTACAGTTGTTGCTTTTAACAGAAATCAACGAACATTCTACTTAAGTTACTTAACAGCTTTAGCTATTATTTCAATAACGAAGATTTGCATTATCAGTTCTCAAAAAAATATTCCACTTTTTGCGTAGATTTTAAATATGCTAGAAACAGCAATACCTTTGGCCTAGTCTCGAGTTCAACCCTAAGGCATCTCTCACTTGTTGTCTAGGTAGTCACTACTGTCATTTAAAATGTATTTTTGTTTAAGAAGGCCTCTCCACGCACATTCACAACGCACTAAGAATATTTCCTCTGACACGGAGGACTAACATTTAAACAACGGACATAACGCAACCAGATCCGGCACAACTATTTGTGGACCACACTACATTTTGTCCTGTGCGGGTATCGTGGCCAAATACACTGTGCGCAGTGGCAGAGGCGAGAGGCTTAAACCACTGCGCTACCCGAGTCAAGTTATCCATACTCAGACAAACATTTTTGTATTTTACCTTACATGAAATATTTATATAACAGGAAACAGGCAATAACGCGACTATATCAGAAACGTCAAGCCTTTCAAAAACTACTTAGACATGATTAAAATAAACAGTTAAAACGTTTGTTCGTAAGTTTTCTGTTCCGTCGAAAGAATCCTATTGGTAGAACAGTCGACAATTTAATCGTTGCCCAGGTGGTTCAGAAAATATTTCAAAGACGTGAAATTATAGTGAACAAAGTAAGTAAAAAGGAACTCGTTTATTTCATTATTACAAAGTTCGTCGACTGCTTTTCGTCGAAGAACATTTTAGCGTGAAAAATTGAAAGAGTAAAAATTTCCGCTCGAGAAACGGAGCTTTTTATCAAAGAGGAAAGTTTCTTAACGAGGGAATCAGATTGTTTCGTACAATAACAAGTGAGGATAGGCGACGATCGCCATTACAAGATAATCGCCCAATCACGCTTTGAAACACCACTAAATTATAACCACCTCGTTGGTTCCGTGGCATAAGTTGGCGCTTATATTTGCGGACGACGGTATGGATGGTCACAGATTTGATAGCAGTGTCATTACGATTCCTTATTCTGTTCTGTAGACATTTTCAGTAGCAATATAAATCTGGCAGTGTGCCCAATAGATGGCAAAAGGCTTGTAATGTTTTATCAATTTTAGTTATTTCATTGTAACGTTTTCAATGTCATTCGATAGTGATCGACATAGCTCAAATCCTGGCACGAGCTATCTATATACCTACCTAATTTCATCAAAATCAGGTTAATAGTTTAGTCAAGAAAACGTAACATACGAGTTTTTTCCGCATTTATAATTTGGTATGGAAGTATGAATTTGATATATTATAGTGTATCAAAAATGAGATTCGCTAGTGGGTGAGACAGCTATTACTTCATGTTACTGCCCTGAATAATACAACTGACAGGAATGTTACAAAACGATCACGGAAAATGCTTCCGTAGCTACAATTTTTGAATTTGTTTCGTTCTTTTAATTTTCAACATCCAGCATAAAATTCATTTGGTTTTTATTTTCTTGAATATTGGAGTGCTCTTATACTGTATATGTTTTTATAGTAACTGAAATAGTTTTCTTTTACATTTCCACGAACGGCAAATTTGAATCATATTTTTCCGGTCTCGGAAGTGCATTGTTAAAGAATAGATAAACCAAATTGGAGAGTTACTTTTATGATGTTTTATTTTTCGACATTGCATTTAGAAAGCTGTAGTTTACCGTGGAAATATGTTAAAGAAAAACTTGCATATTTGAGTATTAGGTGTTGGTGTGCGAATTTATTTTTAATTAAGGGACATAATGAATTCGCTTATGTTCTAGTGTCACCTCGAGAGTAAGCTATCTACATACGAAATTGAATCAAACCCGTTCAACGGTTTAAGAAACATCTAAATATTCATACTTATAATATTAATAGGATTTAATATGTTATAAAAAAGTTATATTATTATTATAAGTTTACACGAGTATTATAAATGGAAATAATACTACTTATACAGGGGGAGGCGGGGTGGTGTTACTGGGATTATTTAAATAAACAACTTTCTTAATATTTTAAATTATTTATAAATTATATTTATACTTTACCCCAAGTTTCAACACTATATACCTTTAGAATAAATTGTAAATATAAATTTGAAATACTTTCTTAAGTTTTTATGCTATACGTCAAAATACCCTCTTCATCTGCCAAAAGACGAAAGTTACCTATTCTGGAAGACATCGCGTAATTAAATATTTGTTAACATTCGAATAGTCATCAAAAACATTATGTGTATAAAATATATCGTGTAAAGACAGGTTCAACTTGATAAATTTCTGTACTTTTCCTAGTGAACACACCTCGGGACTGCAGCCCAACTCTGTCACCACACAATAGCGGATCGCCCTTCACACGCTCCATTGATGCTGGGTCACTTTCAAGGTAAGTTTGTTCTATAACGAATTAAGCTTGCTGGAGTTTGACGTGAAATACTAGCAAGTAAATTACACAGTTCTCTAATATCTTACGTATAACTCTCTTACTTGAAACATACTGTGCAAACGTACTTAGAGCGACAATCTGGCTTTATACTTTATAACCTATTTCTACACGTATGTAACTCGTTTTGTGAACCAAATAAGAGAAGTAATAAATATATGATGTGATCATATGTTAAGAATATTCAGAAGTTAGTATTATTTTCTTTTTGATTTTGACTTGAAACAAATACTACACTTCAAATGACCAACCTAAAATACCACGGCAAATGAAGGTTACACGCTGTATAAAAAATCCTAGAAAATAGTAATCTTCGTCATCATATTTTGTTATATCAAAGTTAAGTATCTTGGAAGTCTCGCTGAGGAAGATAAATGTAATGTAAATATAAATATTGGCAATGTCTTTGAGACAATCACATGATAATTTAACAAGTAATTAGATAACAAAGCGACTTGACAAGTGTTATAATTGCCTCACATAATACTGTAATGATGTTATCATTCCAACCATAATATTAATCTCACCAAGAAGGTACTAATTCTGTTAATGGTCACTAAAACTTTTTTAATTAAAATGCTTTCCTCTTGAGTATACCGTGAATTGACAAATTATTTAATAAAATTCTATTCGAATTCCAAAAGTTATTTTTTATTGCAAACTAGATGGCGCCTACAATAGGCAATAAGCGCACTCGGGGAAATGGTCGAGAGGTTTATTAGATGCGACAGCGGAAATTTAAAAGCCAATAGGATCGGAGACATTCTATTACTTTTACGGAGGTTACTTTATTACCGCTGGCGATATTATCGAATTTTGACAGTAAAATTTATCGCGTATTATGCGATCCGGCCTGCGATTCAGCAATAGAAGAATTCCAAATTACATTTTTCCAGCTTAACTTTTTCATCCTCCATTACTGTTCGCTCGCTACCTGTAATATCTTTCATCTCGCAATATTTTAAGCAGCGATAGGGCGAGCGCCGGCGCTACTGATCATTATGTAGATTATTTTATCAATTCCGATACATTTGGCAATTAGCGTTAATATTTTGTAAACTTCTTTTGCTGTCATAATTATAATAATCTATAACGCTTAGTAAAAATAACATTAATTAAAAACAAGCTAAATAAATTAAGAACACTGTACGACTTTTCAGGAAGGCTTACCATTTTCTTTTATAACTCTTTAAGTAATCGTAAGAAATGAGGCTAAAATCGTGGTAATTAATTATTGTGTGTTGATCATTAATAGATCAGTGGAACAACTATCAAGTCCGGGTGAATGCGAGGCTGCTCTCCTGGGTGGCGTGCGTGGTCGCGCAGGAGGTCCGGGAGGCAAAGGCTCGCGCGGCCGGGGCTCCGCTTGGGGCTCCATCTCGCGAGTGTTCGCTCGCTCGCGACACCGCACCAAATCTGGTAGTGCTGCAGCCAGTGGGCATGAGAGCGGTGAGTTTGTAAATAACATGCTTCACAAAATACATTTACCAACACATACACACTTTTTAAGAATCGAAATACAATAAGAATACACGCTTATTATGTAAACATTATTTTTGACCTGCAGGATCTTCTAATTGTAACTGCATTAATATCTAGGATTCCGCCATCATTACCAACACACTCGCACTTTCTAATAATCGAAATCAATAAGAATACGCACTTAATATTTTAACATGTTTTTTGACCTGCAGAATCTTTTTATTGTAACCGAATTAATTAATATCTAGCACTCCGTCTTCATTACCAACACACAAGCACTTTATAATAATCAAAATAAAACAATAAGAATACGCACATAATTATGTTAACACAATTCTTGACCTGCACGATCTTTTAATTGTAACTGAAGTTATATTATTATGTAACACTGCGTCATAATTTTATATAGTCTTAAAAGAAGACTGTACGAAACATATCAACCTGTCTGTAATGTATAATTATAAAACGTATTTGAAGAATACGAATACACAAATTAAATATGCAGCATGTGTATGCCATTCATATTTTCAAAGATTTTATTACGTAGTTAGTAAATTCATATAAATAACTTTTTCAAACTAATGTTCTTCGTAACTTGTTCATAATTTTGGCAAAGTATTAACTTTGCAGACATTATTAATATCTATTATTCATGAGGCTATTTATTCTAATGTAACTTTAAAGTTTCACTGTATTCATCGCATACACTATAAATTATTTAAATATGATCACGTCTTAATGCTACGTGCTGTACCTGCCCTCCAAATTATGAAGGACGTTTATTTAATTATAGATACATTTTTGCATTTCATAGTGTCTATAGAGAGATCATATACTGATTGTAACCATGGCATATGAAACCTGGCACAATAGTTAAGTGTTACAAAAGATACCTACCTATTTACGAAGATACTTCTATGACTTTAATTACCGGTCGTATTACATATTATACATAACCTATATAGGTACATACAAGAAAAACCGATATATTAGGTACTATAGCGTATGCAAACCATAGGTTAAAAAGAAACCCAAAACAAAATCCCTTGCAAAACCTTTGAAGCACAATTGTTTGACTGGTTGTTTGACTTTTAGGCCTTCTCTGGTAGGCCTTTCACGTAGGCTTTTCACGTAGGCTTTTTCTATATCTATCGCTCTATTTCTAACTTAATATTGTCACCACGTGTGCAATTATAACGAACTTAATAACCTAGGCATTAGTTTTTTGCCTTCCGCTACATACATACATAGATTCAAGCCTGTTTCCCAAAGGGGTAGGCAGAGACTACGGATTTCCATTTGCTACGATCCAGACACACTTCTCTGGCTTCATTCACTTTCATCACATTCCTCATACACGCCCGTCGGTTCAAGGAGCTCTTAACCTGGCCTTTGTCCAGAATGCCTCCGATCTGATCGAGAAACCGCTTCCGCTACAATGACCGAAAATTACCTAGTGTACAGTATCTTTACATAATTATACAGAAATACTATAAAATCGTGTGATATAATAATCTCAAATATGAACTCACCTGTCTGAAACTGCATTCAAATAGCCTTCTGCGGCTAGTAAGGTTTCCAAAGACGATTGAGGTGACGCTGTGCACCGCAAATTGGCTAATAACATTTGTCTATAATACTCTCAGCATAGAAACTCCTTTTTACAAAAACGATACATATGCCCATGGTCCTGCGTAACAATAGCTATTTGGTACTGTTAACAGACGGGCAAGATAAGTACTCGTTTACTTGCTTAAATAAAAATATTACAATTTATCAGTTTCTCTCAACCTGTAAAAAGTCTAGCAAATCAAGTTTCTAGGCATTACGCCAGAAATATTATCATGATCTAATGAGTAGATACATATCCGTTTCAACAAATATTGAACAGTTACTACCTAGTTCGCCGATTTATCTACTACTTTCGTATAGAGTAAAAATAACCACTTAGGATGATCTATACTTTTTGTGACTCGTTTCTTAATATATTTGATACTAGTCTTTACTCTACTTTCTAAACTACTTTGTTGACGATGACGGTTATATGGGTGGATTTATATATTACAAGCTTTTGCCCGCGGCTTCGCTCGCGTTAATTTAGAATTTGACAATCAATACGGATTGTACTCTGCTTGTAACAATATAATTTAATCATGATTCGAAAGACACGTGGCGCCATCTATTATCATAAGAACGTTATTATTATTTTCCTCGAGAACTTAATTTTTATCGGGATGAGAGGTAGCCTATGTCCGTTTCTGTACACCTAAAAACGTATATGAAAAATTTCAGGATGATCGGTTCAGTGGTTTAGGCGTGAAAAGGTAACAAACAAACAAACTCATTTTCGCTTTTATAATATTAGTTAGGATTATCTCCTGTGGTATTAAACGGCATTACATAAAATTTTGTTCGGATTTGAATTAAAATGAAGTATATCAAATCGTGACACTTAAATCGCATCAACATTTATTTAGTAATTTATAATGATGGCACAAATAGATAAAATTCAAAAATGACTGTTTTAAGGCGACCCAATGAAAATTAAAAAAAAGATCTTATTTTTGAAGATACTTATTTAATTAGAGCACAATCACTTTAAAAATATTTATATATTCCTATTTAACGTTATATAAAAAATAAGCGGTGGTAGCCCAATGGATAAGGTATTGGACTTGCGATCGAGAGGTTGCGGGTTCGAAGCCCATCCATTTCACTACTGACATGAACCTACTCCTAATACAGGCATTCGAACTAAGCTGGAGAGATTAACAAGAATACTAGTAATTTGAAACCCAAATTGCTAGTATATAAAAAAATTGTAAATAAGGGATTATTATATAAATAAATGGAACGAATGGAATGGTGTTAACATAATCACATTTGGTGACTTTATTACGTAAGGTCATTCATGATTCGACCAAGTTGCAATGGTCGTCGCTATTAACTGATTGATCCATGGAATATGATTTGCCCTACCAGTTATTTATTAAGCAACGCACTTAACAACAATTCAACATTACATTTGTGCGAAATCGTTATTTCTGCCAGAAACTAAAACCATAATTACATAGACGTCCAACATGGTTGACAATTATTGGCACTCTACTCATACCAATGCTAAACTTTCAATTTAGTCAACCATTTTCATAGTCAAAAATAACTAAGATCTCATGTTTAATCAAAAACTTTGAACAAAGCTCACAACTACAAGGACTCAATCTCATGGTATAGATGTCTTTCTTTGATAGACAAATGTTGAATTAAAATAGCCGATGTTATTAATTTATAATCGAACGATTTCAAATGACATCCGCCATTTTATTCTGACATATTGACTGTAAACTAACGATATCTTGTAAATTTTTGAGGATTTCACCTTTTTGTAGGTAAGTATCCTTATAAATCCTACTGATGCCATAATCAATTATTGCCTATCCTAACTTTAAGATCTTTTATACATTATAAAATGCAATGAAGTTTGAAATTTAAATTAAAATATATTATTTCGTACGCCGAAGTGATATGAAAAATTTGTAATGAGATATGTTTTATAAGACACCACAGCTATATCATACCTGAGCCGTGACTTCCAGAAACTTGTATAAAATGGTACAAACTGATACTGAAAAGTGAAATGCTCAAAAAATTTCATAGGGTCCACAGTCGATATGTCTATTAAACTAAAACTCTCAACTCTCAACTCAACACTCGACAGCCAATGCCTACTGTACAAAGTACTGTATTTGTCGGCAAAGTCCTCGACATCCTCAAACTCCTAATAGAATACTACTGTCCAGAACCAATCTACTCAGGCAGCGGCGCCCGCGCGTGGTCGCCGCTCGGCAGTGAGGCGGCCCTACGGGAGGCAGCATCTCTTCCCCTAGCAAGATGGCGGGCCCCAGCCATCATCGCCTGGCTTGAACTCGCGTTAGGCATGCCACAGTATGCCGCTGCTGTTGCTGATAACGTCAAGAGTGGAAAGGTACGTAATCGCCATACATTCGCGAACCCAATTACAGTAGTTAGTATCTGTATATCGCAAATTAGCCACCGGTGGTAACCATAGCAACACATACGACCCGATCAAATCTGTTATTGATACGTGTAAGCTTATATATACCTATCCAATTAGTGTTCTATGAGCGTTCAGACATAATATATTAAACCAGTGCTGATCATTCTACTATAACATACCATAACATGTGTTCTCGCCGAATTGATAAAAGCATATTAGGAAAAAGGATATTTAATCAGACAGAGAAAAATTTTACTGATCTACATTTATTTTGTATCAAATCATTACTATAGCTGAAAATATGTTAGTTAGTCGTTTTAGTTATTAAATAGAAATAATGCTGCGCATGCGCGGTACAGAGTACACTTCATTGCACATTACCTACTTGGCGACGCTTGTCTGTTAGCGTCAAAGAATCGTTGCATACGAGTTTATTTTGTATAAGGTGTACCACACATAGAATGATACTTTTGAATTATCAATATGAAAATGTAATATATATTAAATTGTATGGTATGTGTGTTTATATTGATCAACATTAAGTACACTGAATATAGTTAGTTTGGCCATAAATACTGTTACAAGTAAAAAAAAATATATTACATTTGAATTTGAAATCTGACATTCTTATACGAACATTCATTGCGTATTCTCATTTTCGCGCCAATCGGTTTTAAATATTTTTGTGATATTAAAATGGAGTCCGGTGATAAAGAGAACCGAATTGCTGTGATAGCATTACACAAAGTAGATATGAGATGAAATGCAATTTTTGAAACTCTCCATCTGCTTGGCATTAGTCGAATGCAGGAAAGAATTCGAAGAAATCCTGTCCGAAAGCAAAAGATTTTATCTCGGAAAATGAATATAGCACTCAGAACCATGGTGCCTATTTTAAAAGATGACTTAGGTCTTGCAGCCTGTAAAAGATGCACTGATCACATATAACTGATAATTTAAAAATGAATAGGGTAGTAAAATCAAAACAACTTCTTAAGCGGTAGGCAAAGGGAGGTCACAGAAAAAAAAATTGAGTGACGAGAATTTTTTTACTATTGAGCAATGTTTTAACAATCAGAATTACCGAGTTTATGGTCAATGCTCTATAGAAGCTTCCCAATTAGTGAGCAAAGTACAACGTGGACATTATCCGACTTCAGTGATGGTTTTGGTAGATGGATTGGTGCTGAGCAATATTTTTGTCAAAAAGGTGTCAAAACATCGGTACAAATGTATCAAAATACTATTCTTGAGATGTTGGTTAAGTCTCTTAACAACAACATGTTCGATAACCAAGAATGGTCCCTCCAGCTAGACTCAGCACTGGGTCATAAAGCTCGATCCACCCAAGCATGATTGGAAAGAAACGTTTAGGATTTATTCAGAGCCGAAGACCGGCCGTCATCTCATCTAGTCCCTATCTTAATCCGCTGGATTATGATTCATTGTTAGTTTTAGAGAGTATGGCATGCTTTAAACGCCATGATAATTTGGAGTCCCTAAAACAATCCATAAGATTGGCAGTGAAGAATTTTCCCATGGAGAGAGAGCGTGTTTCTATTGATAACTGGCCTCAACGTTTAAAGGACTGTGTTAAAGCCAATGGATATGATTTTCAATGAGCTTCATATATTTTAATGTTATTATATTAATTCAAACGGCGCAAATATAGTAATTTAGTCGGAAATTACATTTTTGAGCCGTTTGGGGTGGAAACCCTAGGCTCATGGGGTCCGAGCGCTCGTATTTTGTACAGGGAGATCGCAAAACGCCTGATCGACGTTTGGCGTGATCAGAAGGCTGGTCTTTTTTTGGCCCAAAGAATCAGCATTGCCATTCAACGTGGCAATGCTGCCAGTCTTCTGGGCACGTTACCAGTTGATAGCGATGCTGAAGAATTCTACGATGCCTAAACCTTTTCTGTAAATATTTAGTAGTATAAATATTTGTGTTTTTGTAATTATGTTACCTTTTTTAATACGTTTGTAAATATATATTAGGTTAATTCGTTTTAAAATTAATAATGTAAATATTTGAAGCACCGAAATAAATATTATATTAATGTATAAGCATTACAGTAATAAATGTTTTAAGCAATAGAAAAAAAAAGATTTTCCCTTGTAACAATATTTATGGCAAAACTACGTATATACTAAAGTTAATGTTTCATAATAATACTATTTGACCTAACCCACTCTCATAAAATGTTACATTGTAAAATGACACTATGCTCCGCCCTTCACAACTAACATAAGTAGGTATTGATTTATGTTGCATTCAACTGCAAATATACAGTATAGAAATGCTTCCAAGCTGAAAACCGTCACGAAGGTTTCACGCTTTGCTTCACAACAGTGGTTGTTTGTAAACATCCAGAACATTTTATATTGCGGTTTGAACTATTACACAATAGTTTATTTTTCGTTGTATTAGTATAATTCAGTATACGTTCTAAGAATGTTTCAAATCAATGCAGAACATGTTAACAAGCCGTTTGCAACATGTAAATATGCTTTATATAATACTAAATGATGCCTGCAGCTCCGGCCGCGTTTATGTAAATTTTGTCCATAAATTGCTATCCCTTAAAATTAAACTACTATATACGGATTTTATCGCGTTGTTTATTTGACACTTTATTACAAAATTTTGAAAACTGTTACACTACTATTACTACTAAACTTTACTAATTTTTAAGCTAATTAAATTATTGAAACTATTAAAACTATTACTATATTATTATACTATTTATATTTGTGCTATCCCTCTTACAATACAACAAACAATAGTTTTTTCTAGATGTTTTTTCTTAATGTACCCCTGAGAACGTGTATGCGTGAATGTGTATATAATTTCATGATGATTGGTCGAGTAATTAAGGAATTAATGTTTGTTACAAACAAGCAAACTTACATTCGCAATTATAAAGTTAGTAGGGATGATTACATTCAAAAATTGACGGTAAATACCGACGTGAAAATACCTTTTTCGTAATATTAATATTAACATCGAATGCAATCCACAAAGCAATTTCAGTAAAGACTAAGTTTGCTTTGTTATTAGAAATCTCGTAGCAAGGTGCCGACGAGTAATACAACGTAACAGCAGCTTAGATAGTCGGATTTCATTTTGTTAAAATATTATCTACACTATAGGATTTTAAATGGAAGTGTTAAAAATATATGCAAAATAAATGTATTAATAATAGCAAATGAGAATTAAATTCGATAAATACCGCTTATAAACATGCTTTCCCTAACCCACGACTTTAGTTTTTTTTTAAATGAAGTCTTCCGTTGCCAAGGCCTCCTATGGTAACTCAATACTAAAAGAAATATTAATTGTTTAAACGTGAATACATAGTTACATTCTTATTTTTATATAATTACACAAATGTTCTGGAACATACGTTGCTGAAAACAGGCTGTACTTATTATACCTAATATTATTTATAATTATTATGTTATTGCCAGAAAACAAACAACTCTGTAAAGCTTTTGTTAATTGTAAATAATTCTAAGCGTTATTTTTGCAATATGTTGTTACTCATGTTTTGTCATTATACCGCATTCACTGCACGATACTTCAAACAGTATTAACACAAATCATATTACCCACTCTCTATATATGTAGAGCTCCATTTATTCAATAAATGAGATATTCGATTTCACAGAATAACGTGTTTATATAGTTCCACAGATACGTAATGCATATTGCAAAACGTAGAGTTGTTTAATAGAAATGTTATTTCAGCGTCAAATTTTACGAAAAATCAATATTTACATTTGGTCCAGCCATAACTCACAGCAGAAACGACGCGGATTATATTTTCGTATGTAACGAATGGAATAAAAAATTCATTTTGATTACCCTCAAATCCATTCATTATTCGGAATGCGCTCATTTTATTAGATTTGTATGGAAATCGGTTCGATACAGAACTCCCAGATAAATTCTTCGCAAAATTGTTTATTTCGTATTTACATACCATATCTGATTTTTGAGAACGTTGATGTTTCATAATGATATGAAACGAATATAAAGATTATTGATATCGTGATCGGAATGTCAAACTCAAAATACTCGAACTTTTAGGGAATACATGATGTAGTAGAACGAGAGACGCGCATTAAGCGTCAAATATTGTGTTCTGGTTGGTTCTAGATCCGTGCTTTGAATGGGCAGGTTCTGCTCGAGTTGTCAGACGCGGACTTGGAGGTGGGGCTGGGCATCTCGCAGCCGATGCACCGCAAGAAGCTCCGCCTGGCCATCGAGGAGCGGAGGAGACCAGACCTCGTCAGGAACCCCAGCATAGGGCAACTGACTCATCTCTGGGTCTCCGCCGAATGGCTGCCTGATTTGGGATTATCGCAGGTAATATAAATTATCAAAGTCAAGTCAACATTATTTTATTGATCTAAATCAAAAAGTAACAGTCATAACGTCAAAATATAGTAGTTAGTGAGTTTACTAGTAATAGTTATAGAAATTTAATTTTGATAATCAGAACGATATCTTAATAATTTTGTTGAAAATATTTTTATACAATTCGATTGTATGTAACAAGTTATGACGATGATAATTTTAAAATACATGTGTATCACGTTTTTACTATTGGATAACCTAGACTGTATACAAAATATGGTAAACGTAAATTATGAATTCAATGCTCATGAATGGGAAAAATACGTGTTTCAAAAATCCATGGTAAAAGCCAGGCATGCATCAGACGCAGATATTTTTATCTAGAAGTCATTTTGATAAAGGCAAGGAAAGGCTTGTTAAGCCTTTTTAGACATGCTCGTTCCTTGATCTTGTAGTTATAAATTGCCTTACGATTGCCCGAATTGCCTTACGCAAATATAAGTGCTGTACCGACGATGGAGATATATAGCCTTATGACTATGTGTACATGATTATCCAAATAACAGTATGCGGAGTCATTCTTGGCGAACTTGGTGGACGCGCGGATGCTAGATACGATCAGCAAGAAAGAGTTGGAGAAGTACCTCGGCGTCACAAGGAAGTTCCACCAGGCATCCATCGTGCATGGTATACACTTGCTCAGGATTATGAAGTATGACAGACAGGTCAGTGAAAATTTACTTAGTCTGTTAGGTTACCAAAAAATAAACAAATCCGGCCATTTCTGAACTTCTTTGCCAGAAATGTTATTAAATCATAATCTTTTGGATCAAATTGATTTTAAGATGTGTAAAAGTCGAAAAGAAAAAAGATAAATAGGTAGTACCTTCGTATGGACATGGATGAGTAAGAAATATATAGCGTAGATAATTTTGTCACATAGCCAAAGCTTAGAAAGGGGATTCTAATACAAACTTTCTGAAATGTTCCAAACCCCCTTGTTCAAACAAAAAAGCGACAAGATCGATGACAAATCTCTAGATAATATAAATTCCACTCATCTTATTTACGAAAGACTCGAAACGTGCAAAACCTTTCCACGTCCCCTTCGATAAGTGGCGTGAGATAACGACCAAGCAAATGAGCGATTATCCAATGAGCTGGAACAAAATGTTCCGTCTCGTGCCCGTAATGTACACTCATTAATCATTGTGCACCACTCTTTCTTGGTTCACAGTCGGCTAAAAACCTGTTACATCACGTTTATTATTTTCCTTCTTATTTTGAACATTATAAATCACTGACGAGATCAATCATCGTTAAATTTTTACTTCAACTAGGTTTTGTTGTTTACTGCTGTGTTGTACGGTTAAATACAGTTTTCGGATAGCTGCTTCCTTAACAATAACGTTAGAGTTTTAATTCAAATTAAAAACATCACTTTTCTTCTCAAAACAAAATAACTCTATTTTAATTGTTTTTAGTATTGTGTTATTTATTAATAACGATGCAAGCAAATATTATTTTGTCAAGAAAGATGACTATTTTGCAAATCCAAAGTTTTACTTAAGGAGTAACCGTCAATGCATTCTATCTCGCAGCCTCTGACAGATAGATCTATTGAAAACATTTCCATATGAACATGAAATATGTAATTCATACTGTCAGACATTTTATACATGCAGCCTCTGGGTTAGTTATAGTCAGCGGGAATACAGCGATCTACGTGTCCAGTACAATAACACACTCAGGTTGCTATTGGGGTTGCCGTGGAGGTGCAGTGCGTCAAGGATGTTTGCAGAGACATATACTGACGGCTTCACCGCTATCATGAGAAAAAGGTGCGCCTCTTTGATGGCGCGCCTCCGCGGCAGCACCAACTCCATCCTGAGTGTGTTCGCGGATCGGTGGGAGACCCCGATGGTGCGAAGATGGATGCAGCTACATGCTGTGATTTAATCATGCATATTACTCATTGTCTACTAACATTAGTATTTTAAGGTTATTTTTACTAACACTCTATGGACTTCGTCCGAAATAAACGTATTATTATTATGATTATTATTATAAGACAGCCATATATGACGCCTTTACTATTTTGACAACGCATAAAAACCTAGGACCTAATAGGCTTTTTCATTAACTACAAGTTTTCTATGGTTCATTATAATTTTTCATAATCTATGTGATATCTTACTTCAAATCATAAACCTACTTTCATATTTGTAACATTACAGCTTAGATTGAGTTGTTTGTTGAAGGCTCTAACCGTGAGGCGACATCAGTGTGAGAACGTCGACGCTGATCCCTTAGTGTGGACCAATCAGAGATTTATGCGATGGGCGCACAATATTGATTTAGGCGAATTTGCGGATAATCTTAAAGGTATGTTTGTTCTCTCAATTTGATTTTTACTTAATTTTTATACTTTTTGTCGATAATAGTTTTATTTAGAATAGTTTATTTGTTCTTCAAAGGTTAATACATCAATGCATTGTGTTTGGAAATATATATAATAATCATACCATGTGTATTATTTACGGCCAGTACAATTAATTAATTTTAACGTTAGCGTGCCTATACATGGCGTCACCATAGCGAAGTCCCTCGTAGGGTCGTTGACTATTCTGATAAATGTAATGTATTGCTATAGAGTAAAATAAAGTCGTGGCTGTGATCAGATGACAGCTCATAGATATTATCTGATGCATGCAGATGTGCGTATCGTGTGGTCGTTGCAATTTACCCCGAGATAATTTGATATTCAGATCATATCAAATAATAAACAATATGCCACAGGGGTATTATTAGATATGACCAAAGCATACGACAGAGTCCAGTACAATATATTATTAAGCAAGCTATATGAAATAGGTATCCGAGGTAGAGCACACAAATGGTTCGCATTCTATCTACAAAATAGAGAGCACCAAGTTGAAATTGAATATTATAATAGTTACAATAAGGAAATACAACATATCCGTTCTGATAAACAATTTATCAACACTTCAATCCCACAAGGTAGCGTCCTAGGATGCCTGTTATTTCTAGTGTACATAAACGATCTCCCAAATAACATACAAGGACCCTGTGTGTTGTTCGCCGATGACATCTCACTTCTGATTACAAGCCAAAATTCCGCTGACATAAATGACAAATTGACAACCCTACTTAATAGCACAGTAAATGACCCAACACAATTTAGAAATAAATTACTCCAAAACCAAATTAATTACATTCCATCCACCACAGAAATCACAGTTACATATAGATTTTGTATATAGAGACACCAAAATAGAAAAGGTCAACGATTTCAGCTTACTAGGATTAAATATAGACACCAATATAAACTGGAAATCACATGTACAAAAAATTAAATCTAAGTTATCAACATTTTGCTACGCTCTCCGGGAAGTTAAAAAGACCACTGATATAAAAACCGCTCTAGTCACCTACTATGCCTATGCATCTTCGTGGCTAAAGTACGGAATCACCCTAAGGGGTAACAGCACAGATGCTCCTTCGCTGCTAATTATGCAAAAAAAGTTAATAAGAACAATAGTAAACATAGATAACACAGAAAGTTGTAAACCTCATTTCCGAAAACTAAAAATACTTACCGTTCCTTGTATGTATATTCACGAAACATGTAAATTTGTCAGACAACACAGACATTATTACACAAGAAGGGAAGATTTAATTACAAAATATACACTAAGACACAAAAATTGGCTAAACTTACCAACGTCCAGATTACAAATGCATGCATCAAGTCCCTACGTTATGTCCATAAAAATATATAATAAATTATCAAATAATATTAAAAATGAAGAGAAATTCAGCACGTTTATCAACAAATTAAAAGACTTTCTGATACAAAAATTTGACTATGATATAAGCGAATATTTAAACGATAAATTTTAATAATTTAAATTATGTAAGTAGGTACATTTTAGAAAATAACTTTTATACTTACTTTATAATAAATTAATAATAAACTATAATAAATTAATAATACGTTGAGTAAGTAAATAAATATCTACTAAGCTCTAAAATTTATTTCAATATGATATAAGATAACAGAATGTTCGTTCTTCTCTCCTAATTTTGCCGTGCCCGACGGGGTCCATAGTTGTTCTCTCTACATTTATAAGACCTGTATATACATTATGGAGTGCAATAAACGAATTGAAATTGAATTGAATATCATAACAATGCTAATACTACTACTACCCATAAGCTAGTTATTATATAGAAATAATTTAAAAAAAGAAATCCAAAAGATATTTGGTTTATATTTGATTTTAGAATAGTAATATGAATACTGATTACAACAGATAGTGGAGTGCACGGTGGCCTAGTTGTGCTAGAGCCATCGTTCACTGGCGAAACTATGGCGACAGCGCTCGGCATTCCTCCCTCAAAGAGCATTATCAGGCGGCACTTAGTCGCAGAATTCGATGCACTCGTCATACCCGCCAGGTAAGTCAACACAAACACTCATTTACATCCATGAACCCGAAAATATAATATTTACCACAGACACCACGATATTGCAAATATTTTTTTTTATTTATACGAGTTTCACCGCATCAATCAACTTCAAATTCAATATGCTTCAACCGATTGCATATGTATCTATGTAAATGTTATATTTTCTTATTATATGAATTATTTATGTACAATACCCTCGAATACTTAGCAGAATGTTTGGTGACAATGAGCACAGTTTATCTTAACGGGGTTCTTAGAATGTTTGTCCCATAAGTGCATAATGATAACTCCAACAAGTATGTATGTGAGTGTCGCGCGCCCGCCGAGTGCCGGCCCACGGATGCGGAGTGAGACGCACAATGCATGTTCCCAGTTGTATGAGTTCTCGTAGTTGTCACCAGTGCTAGAGAGTGGGCCCCGCCGCCCGCGGCCCGCGCCCCGCGTAGCTGAGCAAGCTGTAGTTGATTATAATGTGAGGTGCAATCCTGCAGGTATACGATATTTTGCCAGGTGGAAGAACTGCAAGTGGAGGCTGCCCGAGCATCCATGTTGTCCACAAAACAAAGATAAACCCACGAAAACCAAAAAACTCTCATTTAAAAAATAAATCTAACGCTTCGGTGCCCAAACCTGTATCTATGTAAAATTTCCCGTATCAAATGTTTGTAAATTCGCTATTTTTACACAAAATATTTTCTTTGCAAAAGAAAATTTTGTACCTATCTACCGTCAAAACTCGCTCGTTTGTGAAACTTTTTGATGGCAAACTTTACGAGCGGTGAAGACTGATAAGTTATCGTAAGGATCGTGGTTTGTAAGTAAAAGAATATTGACAAGTTGGAGCGATCGGACACATTCACAATAATATATTTTGTACCCTCGCCTTCGTCAGTGTTAGATTCAATGTTGGACATTGTGACCCCCTAGAGTCCCGATCTTGCCGTAGATTAGATTCGTCACGTTCATGTTTATTCGAGATTGATCAATTTGATAAAACTAGTAAATGTATACATCTTAGTTGATATTATAAAGATAAGCATGAAATGCTTCGTGTTACTCATAGGGGATGCATCTCATCCCGTTTACCTGCATTCATTAATTACTAACCGAAGAGAATTCGTTTCCATTAAATGACAATTTAATATTATTATAATAATCAGATGATTAAAATCTTACATTGAATATTCATAAATATAAAAACGGAACCATTCACAATAGCTTTAGGATTATAACAATAATAGCGTTTACTAATACTGTAAGATAACTATGTTTTTGACTTGTATACATTCATATTGTAAAGTTGACAACATTGTATATTAGGCTCATATGTAACGATATCGATTAAACTATATCGATTTAATTATAAATGTGAATAAATCCTGATAAAACGATAAACCTAAGGGACATCGAGTCAGTTTCTTTTATTATCCATCACCCCTAAACTTGGCGATCCTTGCATCGAGACAGAACGGTAACGATCATTTTATCGATACATCATGAATGCCTCTGTCATCATCATTAGATCGCACTACATATTATCAGACTCTGTCCACTTTTTCTCCTTCCATGTAACGTACCGTTTTGTTATCAATAATTTCCGACACGTTGACATCTCGTGCTTGATGGATTTAGTTTCGATATTTTGATTATATTGTGTTATTTTATTCGTGCCTCAGGGAAGAGTACTGTTGACTTGAAGCATCATTTATTTATTGTATATTATCAACCATTGCACGCCTGGAGTCCAGTATTTTTCTCTGTATTTAAATCCATAAATGTTTAATCGAGTATTCTTTTTCTTTGTTATCATATTCGTACACAACAGCATGATTCGTATCATTACCAGCAAAGTGCATCATGCTTTTGATGTCTATGCAAAATATTATTGAATACCATTCACTTTTTAACTGTCTCTCCTAGCTTACAGTAAACATAATTATGTGTGAATATTAACTATTTTATCCGTTATTTGTTTTCCTGCTAGGAACTTAAAGAAAAAGTATCGAGGTCCTAAATTATGCGAAAGCAACATAAAAAGAATTTGCATGACAGCTTTTTGTGTTAGCAGATATTAAACACAATAATAAGTGCAAATTTGAGAGAATAAAGCGACCGAACTTAAAGCATACAACGCTCTGCCTGGCTTATATGTGATCTCAAATTTGTACGAGTACCTTTGTGTAGTGAAATCAAATAATAATTCATTTTCAGAAATTTGTTTGGTCACCAAATCAGAATGTTGGGTAGACCGTTCTCAAGGTCCGTTGCTACTGGATTACCGGGCATCGATCTTAGTGGAGATTCCCGACGGCATAGTTTAAGGGTAAGCTACTTATTAATCACTATTGACTTTGTGCTAACGGTTCATATCCTATTACACAGTTTGCGAACTTGTACCTTAGAGATATGTACCAGAAGCCATATTAGTTCTACATGCTTGAATGTAGTCAACTTTTAATATTTAATGATGGTACAGAACTGTCGTAAATAGCTGTGACTGCGATTACATACGCGTAAACATGTTCAACTACGTATCCTAACCCACTTTAAAAGTCATATATCTTTTGAGTTTGTAGCTTGATGTAAATAGTTTTAGTCTGAGTTTATAGCACTGAAAAATGGGGTCGTTCGTCGATTCGCACCACGGGTTGTTCGCACCACGGTGTGAATCGACGAAGTACAAAAAAAGCATTCACCGTTTCACACCATGGTGCGAAACGACTAATTCAAAATGGGTCCTTCTGTGATTCACACCGTGGTGCGAACAACCCGCGGTGTGAATCGACGAAAGACCCGAAAAATGCACCCTTTGTTTAGGTACTGTGGACGTAAGCATGCACAAACCAAATAAAGGATGTTTACCGTTTGATTATACGTATAGATCATAAAACGTGTAAAATGCACACCGCGCATCGAATGCCTGATTTGGTTCCAACTTCTTTTGTATTGATACAGAATTTTTCAAATGTTAGCGGCAAATAAAACACTGAACTCTTTTTAACAGGGTTCAATAACCAGAGCACTAGGCGTTTTAAAACCAAAGCATGACCGGACATCACCGTCAAGCTCCAGCGAGAGCTCAAGCGTGCTGAGCTTGACGCAGCAGTACGCGTCATACTCGCCTCCCATCGCAGTCCGCACGCTCTCGCAGCTGAGTATGACGTATGCGCCACCGCCCACGCTGCAGGAGTATGAGCCTATTTACACGCCACTCAGCCTCTACTCGCAGTCCAGTGTGTCAACCCGCGACAGCCTTCAGCGACTCAACGATATCAACGAGAACTCCAGTATTACTCACAGGTTAGTTTATTTTGTGTTCGAAGCGGACTGCAAGTTGGAGTACGCCCGCATCCCACGATGCGGCTTTCCCTATTGCAATGGTTAGAGTAGGCAATCCGAGGGTGCGTGGCGAGTTCCTCTCTCCCCAATTATTTTATTACTGTTAACTCAGATTGCCACCTTGCTCTCGTGGTATTAATTTTCGTCATGGGGATATATCTGATCGAGGGTGCCATTGGTCCCCAAAAACGACAATAAGCACGTCTCTATAACTTTTCTGTGATACACCTTTTTCAACCTTTCCGGATATACAGGCGACATATATATTATATAGGATTAGGATTAGGGAGGATTGTTTGATATGGGACTTTATTGTATTATGTAACTGTTCTATACTTATCGATAGAGTGTAGGAGAATTTAGTTACAGTATCAAGCCGATTAAAACAAAAAGTAATTCACTCTGCAGTCAACTGTTACAAAATGATTCGTTATGTTCAGTGCGGAATACCCCGCCCGACATGGATATGTCAATCCCTTGCTCGCACCATGCAATTCGCCGGCCGGATTTTATTATACATATACGTACTATAATGTAGTTTAATTTTAAGTATAAAAGTTATTTATTCTATTTATAATTAATTTTATTGATTATGAATGTAACTTGTGTTATCAGAGCTAATGCCAGTGTGTGTAACGGTTTGCCTATGTTCTTGCAAGAATGAAGAAACGCATCGAACTAACCTCTTGTACAAAGATAGTTTATGGGTGTAGTCTCTTTTTTGGGTTTATTCAAAATAAATGTAAAAAGTTAGTTAGGTTAATAACCACGGTAACGAATCCGCAGGTAAAAAGTATTTTTTTGTCGACCTCTATGGCGTAGTGGTTAGTGTAACCGACTGCCACGCCTGAGGTCGCGGGTTCGATTCCCGCACAAGTCAAACATTTGTGTGCATGAACATGAATGTTTGTCTTGGTCTGGGTGTTTCTATGTGTAATATGTATGTATTTACAAAAAAAAAGTATATATGTAGGTATGTTTATCCATTGTCTAGTACCCATAGTACAAGCTCTGCTTAGTTTGGGCTAGATGGTGTAGTGTGTATGTGGTAGAATATTATTATTATTATTATTATTTTATTATTATTTTAATGGGAAGAATAGCTATGAACGGTGTGTCCTATTAAAATAATAATAAAGTAACTTAAAAGGAATTGTGCTAATAATTTAATTTATATTCGGTTAAAACTATAGACGTCACACGATCCAAAATTCATAACAAGGTATATATTTCCCTTGGTTCAGGTATTACTTTTGTGAAAAGATAGGGCGAAATGCTTACAGACATGGGTCCAACACGTATGGGCCTGTGGGACTTTTAATTTAACGTGAGATGGGACAAATCATGTAATCGTTCCACAGATGCACAATCCATTTTATTTACTCTATATAGAGACTATTAAATACCACTAGCGATTTCAAAAATAGGTTAATATTACTTTATGTAGGTATACATCTTCTTTCCACGTGTTGTTTATAGCTAAGAGGAAATATTATAATATCAGCTTGATACCATCAGACATAATCTAAGTACAAATATAGAACGACCTGCTATATAGGGCACACCTTTCCACCGTTCTAAGTGCTTGTATAGGTAATCATGTTTACCTAACAACGTTTGCTTTGTTCTTTAACGGCTTTATACTGAGGAAATCTGATTAGTGCCTACTTGTGTATACAGAAACATCTCTATTTATAGGGGTGATGTCATATTTGATGGTTTTTGTTGCCTTTTTTGCCTCACCAGCTCAGTTATTTTTATCAATTAGCCATGTCTATAAACTTTGCTTGGGTCAAGTATGAGGGTCAAAAGCTTTCGGCAACTTAAAGAGGTATATACGGAGCCGAAACTTATTGAGTCCTAAAACCGTTTTAAATCGTTGATTAAATCATATCAATTAACTGTTTACTTTCAAGAAGATTACGAAAATTGTATACTTGTTTCATTTAAACTTATGTTGATTCATTTGACTGTTTCAACGATATTAATATCTAATTAATACACACAGAGCATCAAACAGTCAAAGACGCGTACTTTGTATTCGAACTACCATAATATAGTCATAACAGTCTATCGCCGATGGACTATCAGTCCTACCACTAGTCATAAATAATACATAAAATCCAATTAGCACATAAATTTGCCGGCGACTAGACTTAATGAAAAATCATTGTCCTTAGGGCCCGGGGTTCAAACGCTGGGTACGGGACTAAACTATTTTATTCTCCACCAGGTATGGAGCTAAAGCCGACCACGCCCACCGCGTTAGCTCACCTCTGCCAGCCAAGACTACAGATGATATCATCAAACAGAAGCGTCATCGTCGCGTCAAGAGCATCGGCGATATCAACGCGTGCACTAAAGCCCCCATCTAGCCACGTCAATTGTTAAGTCCACCCCTTTAAATTAATGTTACTTTGGTTAGAGTGTTATTCAAATACCTTTATATCATTCGGTCTTGTAATTCTACATGAGCGATGCAGCGATGCCTACAAAGAGCTAGGTCGCGCTTTGTGGATTCGATTTCGACTACATTCAATTTGTTTAAGTTATATTGAGTACTCAATATAATATGAGTAAGTCGCTGATAACATCAGGCGGATAGTAGAAAACTAACATGATGAAATGTAGCAAATTTTTAAAATGTTATCGGAATAAGAATTTGAACTTATGCTGTTGTATGTAGAAATCCCTACACCATGCATACCAAAGAAAATTAGTCATTGTAGTGTTACCTTTTACAAAAGTATAATATAATTGTTGTGGAACAGTTTTAGAGCGTAACAAAATAACCAATAAGTTATAAAAATGCAGTTTCAATTACTTCAATCTGAAAAGTCCATGCAGATATTTGATTGGTCAATCAATCAAATGGACTCAACAGATTTGTGTGTTTTACTGGCTTTAACCATAACAACGTTTTCATAAAGGGAATAGCTTATGTCAATATTAATATTGAACCAAAAGTTAGTGCGGACGCAAATATCATTTTGTACAAAGTCGCATATCATAACTTTCAAATGAATTTGTAAACGCGGAATAGACTGAGTTTTGATATAGTTAAACGTTTAATTTTATTGTCTTATGATATTCAACATTACTTATACAGCATTGTATTTATACTATTATATATGTAACTTTCAATGTTTTTCGATAAGTTTTCACTCAGACCGTTTCATTTATAAATGTTTGTGACCTAATGACCTACATACATGTTATTTTGTGACAATTTATTAAACATAATGATCTAATAGAACATTCTACCATCAACAAAGGAATAAAAACCGAGGCATTGTAGCGAGTTACACTTTTCAAACAATAATATTGGAGTTTATTAAAATAATAGTATAGTATTATAACCTGATGTTGTTGGTGCTGCCAATATCACTAATTCAATACGTCATAATTACGTCTCGATAAAAATCAAACATTTATAATTGAATGGCAAACAGTATACCAGTTCACTAAACCACGCTGTATTTAGTTGCGGAACACTGTGATAACGAAATACTCTCACGCATTAAATAAACCAAGAGCTTCTCACTCCGATATTTTATAAACAAAGTATTAGACAATTTATACAAGTACATACATAGGAAATATTCTAATACATTCCCATCGAGCTTGAATCCTATAAATACTTTTGATATTGATGTGTACTTTTAAAGATTTTTATTATTTTATTATTTTTTGATATATTTATTTTGTATTACATGTGATTTACTTTTTGTGATATTTCAGTTACCAATTAGTTAGAATTCGTAAATACCTTTAAAATAAATAATATGTGAAATTAACGTGGATTGTTTTATTAACCTGGCGTTCCGTGTCCTGTAGTTGCGATCAATTGAATATGCAGTAGGCACTTATAGAACACAAAAGCAGTGATGAGGGTTCCAGTCCAGTCAAAATATCTGAACAAATAATATATATTCGAAGGGAACTCGATTTATTTTTCAATTGCGAACATTGTTCACGATAGAGGGAAAGTCGTGTTCTTTTATTCGGTGCGGTAAGGGCCACTAGCTATTTATTTAATAGCTCATTCCGAAGGATCTACAAAAGAGGCTGATAAAAGAAACTGCTCAAGTTGTCGAGAATACCAATGGCGGAAACGCGCCCGGCTTTGCTTTTGATGTTCCTTGGACGTAAATATTTTAGTTGTTCAGACCCTCTACATGGATAAATATTTTCAGTATCTTTGATGTTCGCGGCAACCGGGACAAAAATATTATTGCCAATAAAGAACATGCTTGTCTATACACAAATTTGTGTATATATATTCATACTTTAGTGAACTTGCTAACATGTTTGAAATCGACAAAATTAATATGGAGGAATCGAGGCAACTTCACGTTATCTGAAAAGGCGATCAGCACGCCTACACAGATGCAGTTTGTGTAATTTATACGCTCATAAAATATAGAAATGTAAATTACGGATGAAAGTTGGGGAGTAGCGGGCAATATTCAGGGACTCTTAAACGATTCCTCTCTCGATAATATAGTGCAGGAGCTATCATCTGAAGTCGCCAGTGGAGTAAGCTGTTCAATTATTTATAGAAGTTGTCGGCTTTCAGCCGGGAAAAGTTCGTTACAGCTATTCGCTTCTGACGTAACGCGACATACTCGCACCGCTCATAAATTTATGTATAAAGTTCTTGACCTAAGGTCAAACGTTGTCAACGAGATCACATTGATTGATATACGTATATAATATTGATTGTTATGTTAAATTTCAATTACTTACATTACATCCCCTGTCGACTCATTCATATACAGTCAGTGACATAAGTAGTAAGACATCGAACCAACATCTAACATCACCATTTTATGAAAAATCTTATAACACATTTTCTTTTTTTAAATTTGACACTCTTCATCATCATTTGTTTTAGTATAATGAAATTTAAATATGATAAAAAGAATTTTGCGTCCGTACGCCGTCATCTGAACCTGGGCTAAGGAATTAACCGCAATTGCAGAGATAAATTGAGAATGATCATTATTTTGTATGATACTACAATTTAAAATCTTGCATATATTTATCGGCTTACGTCGACAATTATTGTATACTTCTCTAGTTTGTCATTCGCTTAAAGTTACATTATCTATAAATATATCATTATCTATATAATACGTGAAGCAAAAACTTAGTATTCCTTTTTACGAAAATTGCGCAGACGGAGGAGTATGAAATTTGGCACACTTAAAGTTTATATGGAGAAGGAGTGGCGAATCCTAATATTTTTATAAAATATGCATTAGAAATACATTTCATTGATGAAAAAATACTACACGCACACAACCATGCATTTGACACACACAGCCGAATCGCGTTCGTAGTATTTCGGCATTTCTCTAACGTACAATTCTTCGTAACCAATACATACATACATAGATTCACGCCTGTTTCCCAGAGGGGTAGGCAGAGACTACGGATTTCCATTTGCGACGATCCTGACACACTTCTCTGGCTTCATTCACTTTCACCACATTCCTCATACACGCCCGTCGGTTCAAGGTGCTCTTAACCTGGCCTTTGTCCAGAACGCCTCCAATCTATCCAATCGAGAAATGTTCGCCTAGCTGTGAGCCTTTTCCCTTGTATAAAGGTACTATGACGGCCTTGCACCAATCACTTGGTTAACGGCCGGTATTCCAGCACAAGTTAAAAAGGCGGCACAACTGAGTTGCTATGAGACCCTGTCCAGCTGTCAGCATTTCGACTGTAATCCTATTATACCCATCAGCCTTTCCTGATTTCATGCTTTTCAATGCTTTCATTATTTCATCCATACTAATAGGGCTTTCATCATTACTATCATTATCATTCATTTTGAAACTACCATGATTACATAATATACCTTATTTATATGTAATAAAGAAATAAAGAAAAAAAAAGTAGCAAACTAAAAAGTAGGAATATCGTCAATGAAAGAGTATAGTTAAGTAAATAATAATTTGTTCGAAAAAGATAAGTAAATTAACCTGTATACCTAGCCTTGGCGAAATCTAAACGAAATGTGATTATAAGGCTATAGATCTAGACAATAAAACCTTAATACCGATCTAAAGCAATGTAATTGCTGTTGAAGTGTTGCGATCTCGATTACTACTCAGTAAACTATTGACGAGAATCCGATCTGATCTTTGTCCCTCGCAAAATTAATCGAGACCGACACGGTAATGTTAATTTAGGTTATCGATAATTTTGTCTAAATCTATAGGTACTAATATTATAAAGCAGAAAGATATATTTTTGTTTTGTTAGAGTTTAACTAAAAAAGTAACCAACCTATTTAAAAAATTCAAAATTTCATTTGAAAGCTATATCATCACCGAGTAATATAGGCTATATTTTACCCGAGCGAAACCGCAAGCAAAAGTTAGTAGATTGTAATCTATTATTCTTACACGATCAATAATTTGGCAACCACTTGGCAATAAGTGGTTTAAATGAGCACTGCCACGGCACCGAGTGATGTAGGTTCAACCCCTACACGAACAAATATTTGGGTGATTCAAAAATATTTGGGTATTTTTTGTCTCTATAAAGTCTCTCATGGAACAGGGATTATCTATAGCAAGGTATCGGTTATAGGGGATTTGGTAGCAAACGAAGCAACTACCTACGTTGATGATGCCTACGGTAAGTGGTAACTGATATGAACATAAAGCAATTGCAATGAAACATAGCTACGCCGTAGAGGAATGGATAACAGGTAAACAGGAAGAACTGCCGCAGTAATTTCTGATTTATTTTTTGAACTTTATGTTTTATATATACCATAGCGATACCAAAAATTAGCAGATGAGTATAAGACCTTGCTATAATTATAGTCCGTAAAATATAGCTCAAGTGCTATGATAGCAAGCAGAGCATGGGACAATGCTGATCATATTCGATAATAAATACGAAAATTAATCTGTCTGTCTTATTGTTACGCTATAATATATCATAGGGGTTCAGAAGTTTACACTGAACCGAATACGATTAAATTTAGTGGGTAAATAGATTTTATTCGGCGAGAGGACATAGACCTTTTATCTCAATATGTTTTCTGCGGGATTTATTTAGCCAAAGCCACGAGCAGAAACGAGTATTCCATCAATTCCAATAATATATATTTAAGTTTATTACAATCGATTTCTGAACACCACTTTAGCACGATACATGTAGGTAATTGCACCAAACATTAGCTGGCAACTAGCATCACAAAGGGTTCATTACGATAGTGAAACAGTGCGGCCGGAACACAACTAATACGAGATAATGTAATACAACTAACTGAATAACGCGTCTCTTTGTGTAGCGTACTGTTCAAACGAGCCTCTGTAATAAGGCAATGTGCGAATTGTGGCGGAATTGTCGTAGATGCAATTACAGAGATGTCCTCCTATTCAGAATTGAAACTAAATATATTACTCCGCTTTGAGCAAGGCGTCATATCGCCTGACAATATTATAGCGATTGAACAAACTTGGCGGTATTACACACGTATATGTTTTTATATCTGTAGCCCCCAAAAGGGCTTCGAAAGTGTGTATTATTGTCCATTCCAAACTAATCTAATAAAAAAAGAAACAAACCAAATTTTGTGAATTTCATCGTATAATTACTTATTTAATGGAATATGTACCACATTTATCTGAATTTCAAAGTTTTCACTTATCCCTCAACGCATTATATAGCAAAATACGTTTGATTAATAAATACAAAATAATGTAAAAAATCTTAGACGACAACGATAAGTGAGGTTATTTGTCAAATGGAAAAATATTGCGTCTGGCCACCAGTGTGCCGCAGCGCCTCAATAGGTTACATCCACAATTAATCTATACTAATATTATAAAGAGAAAAATTTGATTTTATGTTTGTTTGTAAGGGTTTAACACAAAAAATACGCAACCGATGTTAAAAATTCTTTCTCCATTATAAAGCTACATTATCTGCGAGTAACATACTAGGCTATATTTTATTTAAAAAATACCTAATCTATTTGTACGCGAGCGAAGCCGCGGGCAAATGCTAGTTTGTAGATAAAATAGTAAATTTTGCTATTATAGTACGTTTCAGTCAATATAGTAGTATGTAGTAGCAACTTTAAAAAAAAATAGAATCGAAACTGTATCGGATATCAATGATAACAATATAGTCCGCATTCAATGAGAGGGGGCAATACCAGAAGATGAGGGTAATACGACGCTTGCACTCCTTATGAGTCGCCTCACGTGCGTTCGACGCCGGGCGACGCGCGACGTTCTATCATTACACTACTAGATATATTGCGACTGCTTTAGGTATAGATAAATATTTTGGTGGCAGACCACTATTGATTCATTGATTTCTGGTATAATTAAGTTCCTTTTAAATATTTATCAACTTAGCTAAAATATAAGCTACGTTATGTTGCCTAGAATAGTCAATTAAATTATATAGAATGTTAAAAAAAATGTTTATACCTATACTAAGTAGTAAGTCAGCTTAACAGCATAGCTTAATAATGTGTGTATGAGATAATGTAATAGTCCAATAAGGATAGCCGTGAATTTGAATCCCAATAAATCTAATAATGAATTTAGGATGCTCTTAAACAATTATTGTTTATGACATCTTAAATTTTGTTTTATTGTCGTCGAGTAACGTTAGCAGGTATCACTTTTAAAAATGCGCGTTAAGTTCACGCTTATTCAATACACGAACACTTAGCCTTTTGATTCTAATGCTTAAGAACATAGCATAACAAGCATTCAAAACTGTTATCTACAATTTTGCAGTCTATATGCTTGTCTTAGACAAGTAAAATCGCCGCCCCGCTCCAGTATGCAATCCTATTGGTTAATATTACTCTGTTTCTTCGCTCCGCAGCCTCGCTCCGCTGCAATTGACAGGCAGCCTTAGATAGATACCTTGCCTTAAGATAACTAAATAGCTGGGAACTCGAATAAACTTAAATATCATAACATGAAAGCAAACTCTTTAGCAATTGGTAAAGTTTCCGTTTATGAACTGAAGTTGTGCGGAGTGTCGAACGAGATTCGCTGCAACAAGGTGTCGTTAGCGCGAGCGGCGCGCGCGCTGCGCTCCCGCACCAACCACCTAATTCCACAACTCGCTTAGTTTAGTTAGCCAACTGTTCTTTTCAATTCCACAAAACGACCGCCAACGCCGCGACTGTTTTCACAAATTCAGATTAAATTGACAAAACTTTACCTTCTATCTCATTCATATCGTGTCCTACATCCGTAAGCGTAATTCCTTGTTATATGAAAATACAAGCTGTTCTTTGAAATACGTGAGCATTAGAACGACACGATAATGATAACCGCTATCCATTTTGGACAGAAAAAGGCGAAATATTTCCTTGAGTCACGTTACTATTGGGGTACGGATCATTAAGTTTCAATATCGCTGTGAAAGCTCGGCTGCCGCACTCGAGTGGGTGAGACATGGAATCCACGCATTTTATACTGTCAGCAAAAATTCAATCTAGAAACTGGAGTAAATTGACGCTTCGTGAAGCCAGGAAATATGCAAAAATATTCCTATGAGCTCGGCAATGAAGTTGAAGCATGGAAATATTCACCAACGAATGAAATATACTTAAATTTATTTACGTTTTGCGGCAAATAAATTACTTTATTACAGTAAATTATCATAATGCATAAATTTGATTATAACTATGTTTTTATTCAGTATTTATTATAAATATCATGCTTTTTGTATCTTCCGGATGTTACTTTAGTTAATCGTTGGGTCAAGTCGATTTACGATTAAAAAGAGAAATTTATATTTTTTCTTTATTGTTAATTGAAGGCGCCCTGTTCCTACAGGTGGCTTTATTCTAGATTATGAACATACACTAGCTAGTATTTTATATGAACACAAGATAGGCTTAGGCCTCAGAATAATGATTACTGAATCAAAACAATTAATACAATTAGCCACTACACTATGTATATCGACGAATCAACTAAATCGTACAGTCAGTGACATACTCAGTTAATATTTGCGAAAGTGTTCATTATTCACAGCTGCCACATAGTATAAATGATAATTGCCCAGCGGAGGAAATTCGACCAAATAGTTATTAAAGTTAACATTAGAGGAAAAGACATTTCAATTTAAATTCTAGAGCATTTATTTTCAACTCTTTTGCAATCGTTTGTCAAAAGCTACTTAAAAAATAAGAAAACCTGTTGGCAAACAGAAGAGAAAGAGGTACTGAACTTTTTTGTCTTTACCTATTTATATATAGGTACGAGTACATAGATAACATAGAAGTGACGTCACGACGCCGACTCGACGAGGGTGACTTGGCCCCTGATTGGTCAAAGAAATGTATTTCGGTTCAGTCTACGAACTAGTATGCTGTTAAAATTGTAATATAGGTAATGATTCTTACTAAAATACTCCATAGAACAATGAGACTTTTATTATAAATCACCTGATAGTGCACAATATACAACAAAAGTATATCCACAATGTATTACAATGTGCTTTAAGCAACTAGTTAAAATTTGAATACTGTAACGATTCTTCTGATTGTAAAGTAACGTAATAATATGTTCTGGGTATTGTCGGACCTTTGGTAATCAAACAGACCAAATACTCTAAATAAAATACACGTCTTTTGTGTTCTATCAATCGTGCAACTGTCATGCATTTGATTTACTATGTATATTTTATTTTATTTTATTTATTGGAACAAAAACAGTTACATGTTAGATTATAACTAAATACAATTCATACACCAAATATGTTAACATGTAACCCACATCATTGTTCACTGATTGACAAAAAAAATAATAATACGTCATTGTTACTCCGTAATCGTTGACAAAAGAATTTAAATAATAAAATCTATAAGAAGCAAAGAAAATACGGTACATAATGCAGATTAATTAAATAAATTAAAAATTAAGGATTTATTGAACGAAGAAGTTCAATGGCCTGTTTCTTAAATTGGCGGTTAGAAAGAGCAAATATATCAATAGTAGCAAAATATTTGTTGTAACTGTCCACAATGCGGCGAAGGGGTGCGCGTATGCCAGCGTTAGTCCTGCAAGTACCTGTATGGAACAGTTTGGGAACTCGAACTCCCCGCCGCGCCGGTAGACAGTACGAGGTATTATTCAATTTATACTACTGCTTTCACATATCCGTATTATTTAGTAATAAGGGCAACGTAAAGTTTTCTATTATGTTCTTACACGTTATATGATAATATGTAAGTATGTCCACATAAAGGTGTGTTTATCTGTAAAACGTGTAAATATGTTTGGGGAAGATCTTATAAATATAATCTTTAAGTATATACGTATTTAATAAAGGAACTACTTATTCTTTCTATTAACTTTATCTGGCGATTCAAGTACCTACCTACAAATGTGTAACGAACTTTAAACGCAACACAGTATTTAGGTAATTCACCTAAATACTGTGTTGCGTTTAAAGTTGCAAAGGCATAAATATAATGAAATAAGTAATTAAGTTAGTATATACAGGGTTATAGGTTAAGTCGACCTAGATCCTTTAAGAGGTTGTAGTTTCCATCATTTCTGACTGATTTGACTGTGAGACACCGTACCCCAAACTTAACCGTTTTCAAGAAATTGGACTACGAAGAATTTTTTTAAAAATATCGGGTTTTTGTCTATTGGCCTATATTTTTTTGGGTTCTTTGCCTTTACGATTTTTGTGTATTAGGTAAGTTGCTTTATTATTCTCAATACTAAAATTGCAGTTTACTGAACCGGCTGGGTCGTAGTAGGCGATTGATAGTTATAACTTGAAATAAATTCGTAAAAAATATTTATTTCTTTCCAAAATATTTAAAAAAATTCTATTACAGTTATGCCGCATCTACTACGGACGGATCGCGTAAGCAGACTAACCAAAGTTAACCAAACATAATAACGACAAAATGGCCACGGATTTTTTTCTCGCTCACACCTACTTATATCGTATGATATCCCGCTCGCACGCACCGCAACTCCATGAAGGACAATAGGCGGAGCATGTAACTCAACGAAATACTGTTATCTTTACTACTACCTGGGAACCTTCCATCAAAGATTTTTCTAAGAATTCTGATAATACCCTAGCTTGTTATACCTTATTGGATAGCTAATGAAACGTAGATATTTTTAAGCACATCTGCAGCATAACTGTCATAGACTTTTTCTTAAATATTTTTTTACGAATTTATTTCAAGTTATAACTATCAATCGTCTACTACGACCCAGTCGGTTCAGTAAACTGCAGTTTTAGTATTGAGAATAATAAAGCAACTTATCTACTACACAAAAATCGCAAACACAAATAAATTAGAGGTAAAAAACCCAAAAAATATAGCCAATAGACAAAGATCCGATATTTAAAAAAAAATATTCAAAGTCCAATTTCCTGAAAACGGTTAGGTTTGGGGTACTGTGTCTCATAGTCAAATCAGTCAGGAATTATGGAAACTACAACCTCTTAAAGGATCTAGGTCGACTTAACCTGTAACCCTGTATAAGGCATTATGTTTATCTAAATATCAAGATTTTTAATTGGATTTTTGTTTTAATCCGATTGTACACTTACAATCGGATTAAAACATCCACATATCAAATATATTTTTATTATTAACTGAGGAATAGTAATCAGTTAGAGTCCTGCACAGTAATTAAACCAAAACTTCAGAATTAACACGCGTGTTTGTGATCCCCGAAATACAAAGCAGTTATCATTCCAACGAATAAAATAAAAAAGTTGTCAACATACATATCAAATAATCAAATGTTAGCAACACAACAGCGGTCGGAATACTATTCATAAAACGGATAACCACGCGACAGGTGAAGCACCGCGATCAGTTGTAAAATGAAACCCATAATTTACTGTCAATATACTTCGGAAAAACTGATTTACCGAACTTTTCCTAGTCCAATTTTCCCCTTATTCAATTACAATGGACGTCGATGTAAACTACCCATCACGTCATAAATTGAATAAAGCCGGACACGGTATTTTTTTACATGTTGCAGCTCACGGCCCAATTTCGGTTTTACTTTAGTGTATTTCGCCTTTCTCTATTCACGATGTCATATCGTATTACCATCCTATTCCACAAATGCGAGCAATTAAATTAACCTGATTACGGCATCTATTACACGCTGCAGAGTAGGTATGCTAACTAGTAAATTTTCCGGAAATTCGTCTACATTATTGGTAAATGTGGTTGATATCTGTTTATAAATAAATATAAACTAGCTTGCTCTTACTAATTATGATTTCTTAACTTTGATCATTAGTCTTATCTATATCTATACAAATAAATAAAAATGAAGTGTCTGTTCGTAATGTCAAAATAACAGCTTTTTATCTAATGCATATGAAAGTATATAAGGTACCTATACGAAAACATCTATTTTTAAAATTTTTGTCTGTCTGTCTGTTTGTTCTGGCTAATCTCCGAAACGGCTGAACCGATTTTGACGGGGCTTTCACTGGCAGATAGCTGATGTTATAAGGAGTAACTTAGGCTACTTTGATTTTAGAAAAAGTAGGGTTCCGCGGAGACAAACACTTTTTAGTTAAAATCTACGCAGACGAAGTCGCAGGTAACAGCTAGTGTTATAATAAAGACACTCGTAAGGAATATTTCAATGATGACGATAACGTGGTAAAATATGCTCTTTAGAAATTTTACTGTCGCTTACATGATATTTTACCAGGAAAAGTTAAGAGTTACAAAGCACGACTTACAACCTTACTAGCCGTGCTCCAACACTGTTTGAGATTTCTACTTCTTAAACTTTAATACTGACTAATTACTGATATTAGAGGTCTAACGTTTCTTAATTTGATGTGTCCTTGTGATACTAAAATGCAGCACCATAAAAAGCAATGTCCTGCAATGCTTGCAACAGGTGGACGAGGTACGAGACTTAGGTATTATTCACAATTCTAAGTTGACATATGAAAAGCATATTGATCATATAGCCAAAAAAGCTAATAGAGCAATGGGTTTCGTTCTTAGATCGAGCTCACAATTTAAGAATTTAAAAGTTTTTAAAATTCTCTATTGCTCATTGGTACGTAGTATCCTCGAGTATTGCTCACAAGTGTGGAATCCACGGTACGATATTTATAGAGAGAGGTTGGAATCTATCCAACGTAGATTTTTGAGGTACCTGCAGTACAAATCCAAAATCTTTGATCCATCATATGAGGTGAGATGTCGAAGACACCATATTCTACCACTGTATGAAAGAAGAAAATTATCTGACATCACGTGTCTTGTTAAAATTGCCCAGGACGGTATTGATTCACCTGATCTTTTATCCAAAATAAATCTTAAAGTTCCAAATAGAATGACTAGATTTCATGCATGTCTAGATGTTCCTCAGTGTTCTTCAAGTTAAAGGCAGAACGCGTTTTTCGTCAGAGCTATTAAAGAAATTAATGAGGTGGTTAGCTTTCCAGAACTAGACTTATTTAACTCGAAATCACATATTTTCAATAAAATATTAACAAAGGCATGGTTCTCAAGCTGATTCGTTCATAATTTGTAACTTTTCATATTTTATTCACTATTTCATAATTTGTTAATTTTTGTTTTGTTTAGTTTTCCTCTCATTACCATTTTCTAAAACTATTAGTATTATGTAACAAGCTTTTTAGTTGTGTATCTGCGAAAACATGTAAATGGTGCATAGTTTTAACACATGTTGTATTTTCTGTTATATACACTGTATGTTTTCCCAACAAAATAAAACAAAATAAAACAAAATAAAATAAAATAAAATAAAATAATATTTGCTAGTGATACAATCCTAACTAATATTATAAAAGCGAAAATGAGTTTGTTTGTTTGTTACCTTTTCACGCCTAAACTACTGAACCGATCTTCCTGAAATATTGCATATACGTTGTCAGGTGTTCAGAAATGGACATAGGCTACCTTTCATCCCGAAAAAAATACTGTTCCCGAGGAAAACAATAATAACGTTCTTATGATAATAGATGGCGCCACGTGTCTTTCGAATCATGATTGAATTATATTATTACAAGCAGAGTACAACCCGAATTGATTGTCAAATTCTAAATTAACGCAAGCGAAGCCGCGGGCAAAAGCTAGTAGCTAATATGGACAAAATTTTCTTTAACGCACATAGTTGTTACTCTTAAATCATATACATATATCGACCTAATTTACTTGGATAATAATAATAATGTCCTCCAAACCGAATTTCGGCCACGGTGGCCAATCTTTACGGAGACTGCGCAGGAAATATTGTAGTGCCCAAGTGTGTGCGCAAACACAAGTGCACTCTCTGGTAGGGAAACTCTCATGATCCAATGGGATGGCAATCCGACACGATCAGAAAGAGATCAGGCGCAAGACCAACGACTTTTCTACGAGCTATTCGAGGAACGAGGGTGTCTAACACCGCCAAGTTTCTAACTCAGGGCTGCTATTGAGATTTCTAACCCAATAACTTTTTGTTAGCCCGACCCGGGATTAGAATCCGAGACCCCATGCATAGCAATTGCATTCACTAACGCTGCGCCACGAGTAGGTCATATTATGTCAACATACTTCATTATTTATTGGTATAAATAAACAAATATAAATATATACCCTTAAAATAGCGAATAAAACAAACAATAACAGAATATTTTAATATTCTACTAACTTTCCCAGTCGCAAATATCATGTTGGTGAAACATTAAGTCGTCGGTATCCATACACGACGCCAAAGTTTAGCGCCCAACGGCGAGGATGCACATTGCACTATATCGGCGCACACCGGAAACATGCCAACCTACATCCTCTAACAATATTCCTACGTATACCTATTCAATATCCATCGGCACAACGTACGCTGCACATGACGCTATCAAGGAATTACGCGTTTCACATTTTAGAGCATAAGCTGGATTCGACTGTAAAAGTGAACTTCCAAGAGGAAATAGTGTTTTACCTATTTTGACTGCGCTCGCAAAGTTAAAAAGTAAACCTAGAAAGTTCTAGATATATCTTTCTATTTTTCACTTCTAAGTTCTCTATATTTGGGGCAGTCGAATGTTTCGGTATTGTCTATTTAGATTTACGATTCTAGAAGACAAATCTAGACCTACAATAAATTTAACCAAATGTGTATCCACCACAATGGACTACAAGCTAAATATGCATTAAAAATGTTGTGTGGCTACAACAATGTCTATTTATTATACACTAGTTTTACCCCACGGTTTCACCCGCGTAAGTCCCGTTCCCGTGGGAATTTTGGGATAAAAAGTAGCATATGTGTCAATCCAGGTCTCCAGCTTTCTAAATACCAATATTCATCGCTATCGGTTTAGTAGTTTTTACCTGAAAGAGTAACAAACATCCATACAAACTTTCGCGTTTATAATATTAGTAAGGATGTATAATAACCATTTATGATGGTATAGATTCTATTTATAACATACAGCAGAAGCTTTAAAATATATACGTGACTGAAAATATTGATGCTTGTTGATGCCAGCTTCCATTATCGTGTATTTTTAACAGAAAAGTATAACATATGAAATGTGTTGAAATTAAAATACTTTATACGGATTTAATCGCGTTATTCATTTTAAAACTCTTTTATAACATAATTTTGAAATTTTTAAACTACTACTGTTCAAACGTTACTAACTTACTACTATTTATTTAATTATTAAAACTATTTAGATTGAAGATTACACTTATCCCGACGTTTCGGTTACTTTTCAGCAGTCATGGTCACTGGTACTAGTTTTGACTCTAAGAAGTGCCTGATATTATATTATTACGTTATAACTGTATTATCTTATAAATATCTAAAGTGTAAGATAAGTCGTAATTATATGCACGTATGAATGGTGAGTGTACGATGGATGTTAGCGAGTATTTACAAATCCTTTTAAGCCAGTTGTCTGTAAGATAGACGAGTCGGCTAATTTGTACCGTCACTATAAAATGCATATTACATCCAACAAAATATCGCAACGGCGCGGCGTGGTCAGAGAATACATAATTTCAATATTCCTATTCAATAGGAATGCACGACAAACAACGAACATACTTTAACAATATTTATTGGTATAAGTATATGTCACAAAGTCAGACGAGTATATGCTAGTTGGGAATTTTACCGCATTTAACCAGGCCAACTTTGTTGAACGCGTGTTATAGTTTATTTGTTGAAGTTCGTATTGTTTCCAACGCCCGCCGCACGTATGTTCCGCAGTTATCACAAACAATACTGCACATTTACATTGTTCCTTTCATTTTCATTGTTCCCCAGGTCAACCTGTCCGGTAATAATTAGTTATCGGCACAGTACTGCAATTAGCTAAATATTTAATATTCGAATTACCCGATCATAGTTCAAACTTTTCGTTTATTTGGTTGGTGCGGTGGAAACACAAGCATAATTACGAATGGATGTATGTGAACTTCTGTGATTGGCTGACTGAATTAGCAACAGCCAATTAAATCACTTGACATTAATATGATTTTGACAAGTCGTTAATGAGACATCAACGTAAAGAGTGCCATAAACGTCGGATAATTCAACCTGGTCTCCCTTTGTTCGCGTTATTGTTGTGCCATTACTAAAATTAAATAAAATTCCTAGATCAGGCATATATCTTAATTTTTGATTAAAGATACTTTATGATTGGTATGATATAAAATATTTGCGACGCGGCGTATCAATTGACCTTCACACGTGAAGTCGTACAATTTTCGAATAATTAGTTGTTTAGTAGCATGTGCAACATAACACGGTATGAAAAGAACAAATACTTATATTCTTTGTAAGCAAGAAAAGGAAAGTAACATTAGAATTCAAGTACCTATCAAGAAGATACCTATAGTAAAATGCGCCTACCGTTCACGATTACGACTGACCTCATTAATAATAATAATAATAATAATATTCTACCACATACACACAACACCATCTAGCCCAAACTAAGCAGAGCTTGTACTATGGATACTAGACAATGGATAAACATACATATATACTTTTTTTTTGTAAATACATACATATTATACATAGAAACACCCAGACCAAGACAAACATTCATGTTCATGCACACAAATGTTTGACTTGTGCGGGAATCGAACCCGCGACCTCAGGCGTGGCAGTCGGTTACACTAACCACTACTCTACGCCATAGAGGCCGACAAGAAAAGCCGGCCATTAAGTCATTGAAGATTCTTTGGAAACCATATGTTACGCTATTACATACTATTGTCTTCTTGTTTCCATATTAAAAGATGCATTAAATACCAAGAAAAAAATCACGAAAATACATACACATCTTGGCATTCTCTATAACTTCCTCAATTGTGTCTGATAACTGACAGCCCTCAATCAGTCAATTTGATAGACTATGATTTATTAATCCATGAAGACTTACTTTTAGTTTATAAAAAGAGGATTGATGTTATTGAAACTACCTGTTAGCTGTGACGGTAAAATGATATCAGCCCTGTATATAAACTTCTGCACTGCTGGGCACGGGCCTCTTCTCAATGTGGGAAGGGTTAGGCATAATCAATTACTCTGGCACATTGTAGATTGGCAGACTTTACATATCTTCTAGAACATTATGGAAAACTTCCAGATATGCAGGTGTCCTCATGAAGTTTTCGTTCACCATTAGACCATGCGACAATTAACTATTTAACGCGCACATATTATTATGTAATTATAAAAAGTCAGAGGTGCGTGCCGTGAGCTCGACCTCGAGACCTTTTACTAGCAGTCTAACAGCGTCACAATAGGCTATCGCTATTTTTAAATAGCTACTTATCTCTTTTTTAATATATAAGAATATTTTCAAACCAAATTGCATCAATATCAGTTCAGTGGTTTAGCCGTAAATAAATAGTATTTCCACAGTATCCAACAATTAGCTACGCACGCTTACGAATTTTAATAATAGAATGTGCCAAATATTTTGGTTGATGTTTCATTTATTTACGAGTTTAGCACTCTTTTCAGACTCTCGAGAAATAATATATTTACATTTTTGGAAATACTATGAGATTAAAATTGGTTTATTTTGCAATAGCTGTCATCAACATCATAGTTGGAAAACACTCCGCAGTTATCGATTTTGAAAACAAAGATATTGCGTGCCATCCAAAATTCTACATTTCATTTATTCAGTCATAATATATTATAAGCCTTTGTAGTCAGTATTTATATGCCGTTGAAAACATTGCTGTTCATCCGCTGGCCTGCTTTATTGGAATTGTATACCTATTTTGCTGAATCAATAAACGATGACAATGACGCTTTGACTTGTTCAATAATAATCCAAATTCATATAGTTTATAATAAAAGAATACCAAAATAATGCGTCAATTTCATATAAGGTTATAGTTAATAAAAATAAAATACGTAAATAAGGTTCATAACGTACTTTAAAAAATGAAGCTCATAGGTATGGGCTTCAGATTTTACTGAACATTTTAAGAGACAATTATCCGTCTATCTTTAAGAAATATATCAAGCTGTTGTTGTTTCTAGGTCCCAATGTCTCCTTATGCTTTCGACAAAGTGCACCATCTACAAACATTTAGACTCACGCCTGTTTATCCCCGAAATGGTAAGCAGAGGTGAGAGAAGATTACTCATATTTCACCAGCTGATAAACCTTTGTTCGTCAGGTAAGCTCTAAGCATCCTCTTATAGCTTAACTAGCGACCCACTCCGGCTTCACACGGGTAGTACATAACCTTTACAAATTATACACTTAAACCTTCCTCATGAATCACTCTGTCTATTGGTGAAAACTGCATGAAAATCCGTTCAGTAGTGTTTGAGTTTATCGCGAACAGACAGACAGATGCGGCGAGGACTTTCTTTTATAATATGTAGTGATTTCAATAAACAATAATGTACAAGAACAGATTTTCTATTTATGTACGAATGATAAAGAAAAGAAATGCGGACATATTGTGAATAATAAAAGCTGTTAGCTGTAATAATATAAATTTTAATTCAAATGCTTTCAGTATTTTATAATTAACTATGTCAAGGCGTCCATTACTAAGATGCCGCAGTTGTCGCCTCGTATATTTTGTTAGTGTTGCTCCAGACTTTGTCATTAATCACTGGCCATTTTCTTATTTTGTATGCTTCGTAATAGCAGCTGTCTAAAACAGAGTAATATCTAAGTCATGATACAGCTCGTGAACAGAATTACTTTAACGTATTCAAATAGTACAAGTAATTTCAGTTCTCACAAGGGACCAAACTACAACTACATTGCATTCACAGTGACAACTACTGAAAGAACCATTTCTACAGAGATGACCTGTTTAAGCAGATTCGACCTCCTTACCGCGCTATAAACATATCAGTATGTAGTACACTTCAACATTTGCATGGCAATTAGAAGTGGAGCCGAGTCGCATTACCATTTCAATTGTGGGGAATGAACGAACGCTGCATTCAGTAACACCTCCCGAGTGAATGAAGTCGGTATGGTTGATTTTTAAGCTTTTCGTGGCAGCGGACTCAAAGAGATGGTTTGAGCCGACGTGAATTAGCATCCTTATTCACTACTTTGTTTGTTCTTATTGTGAGTCGACGAACAATGAACATTATCCTGGCTGGAACTTTGTTAAGTAACACCTGTGCACGATGAAACGATGGATTAACATATTTTAGCACGAATTTAACTTAGCCTCAAGTTTTATGAAGCCAGCGTTTTTACTTCAAGCTGTTTTACTTTGGAAAGCAGGAACATCACTTAACATCTTGTAAGTTGATTATACGAATGGCGTGGCAGTCAAATCAGTAGATTTGATGCGCATCGGGACAAAATCACTATCATTCAAAAATAGTTTATTCAATGTCAAAGGCATTCTCAAACATGATAATACATATAATCAATTAGATCACAAAGTAACACTTACTAAAACAAATTTAGCGTTTTTATTGAGAGCTATAAAAGTACGTCGTTATTCACGATTAACTACAGAGCAGACGCTATATTACAAAAAAAGCAGTACTTCTAGTCATTGAACGACAAGTTCATAAACCTTTCATGATTCAATTTGAGTAAACCATATCAAATTTCGACATAACATGTATGATAAATAGTGAGTTTTGGTAAATGGCACATGATTTTCGGATACAAACAGGGCTACCCCAACATTTCCCTCGGGTGTCGTAAGGAAATATATTAGAGGGATGGGCAGCGGCGTACGACAAACTTATCATACTGCAATTACTGAGTCAACCAAATGTGGCTCCCGAAATATTCCCATACGTAGTATAACTTCGATATTAACAAATCCGATACTTAATATGCCATACGAAGATATACTATTATATACCAGGTAGTTTGATTCATAAAAGTATTCATTAAATTAATTAAACTGGCGGTCGCCCAGTGGTCAAAATTCGACCATAATTGATTTAAATTTTAAGTTGATTTTATTGTCTATAACTATACTCTTATCGAAATCTAAATGAAATATGATTATATTTCATTTAGATTTCGCCAAGGCTATACAGGGTTATTTACCTATCTTTTTCAAACAAATTATTATTTACTTAACTATACTCTTTCATTGACGATATTCCTAAGCTTGTTACTTTGTTTTCTTTTTTCTTTATTACATATAAATACGTAAATATGTATATTATAATATAAATAGTATATATCATTCCCATCCACCCAAAGGTTACCTGTAAGATACTGGTTTAAGCGAAAAGGCCTTTTGTGCATCTACTTTTTTTTCAATCCTCAACTTTTATTGTCTTAATTTGTACAATTAATAGTATTCAATTCTATTATAATAACTAATAATTATGATACGATAAATAAAGTTTAAAATTAGAAACAAATTATAAAAATATCGCATATAATATGGCTGAATATAGTAGATATAATAGGTATATTATTATTATTATCATTATACCTATTATTACTGTAACCACCACAATGATATACAAAAGGATCATGAAAAAGTAGTAATATATACATATTTTTTGTACCTATATGGTATTGTAAGACAATAATTCAGATTACTGCTCCACAATTTTCTTCTTGCAATACTATGTACATATATTGAGCAAGCTGTATTTTACAAATTATTATAACTATGATTCTAATTATGAAAAAATAATTCTAATAAAAAAATATATGGTCAGGGTTATTCTATACCACCAGTAGAATGCGTGGTTAAAAGGAATTACACGATTTCAAAATCATTATGTATAGATTTTCTATTGAATTAAATATTTGATGATATTATTTATTATGAGGACTAAGATGATTTGAAATATATTTTAAAGAGGAATGTCTTGCACTGTATGGCAATAAGCTTGCGAAATTTGACACAGTAAGTCGATTAGACTATTACAGATTATCTATAATAGTCTGCTCGACTTTGAAAGATAATACGCAATTTAGACTTCCTGTCATTAGGTAAGGTAGTTTCGTGTAGAGGCCCGTCGTTTCACCGGGTGTACCGAAACCTCGGCGGGGCCGCATGTGAAAATGATTTGCGCGGATCTGCCGATTCTGGTAACGTCGAGGACTACCGTGGTAGGTTTAGTCGGTATGACTGGGATGTCGCCATCTTTCTCTGAGTGAGTCCGACATAACCCCGGCCGCAGAGGAGAATGTGTCAATGGAGACGTACCACGTTAAAAAATAGAAAAGGCAGCTAGGCAGCTTCACATAATAATAAATAGCTTGGAGAACGTTATGGAGAACTCTCACACAATAGTTTTCCTTGCTTTATTTTCTTTCATCGTTAATACAAGCGATACTAGTAAAGCTTGTAATATTGGGTTGTTTTGCAAAAATATCCAAAGTAGCATTTACCCGTCTAATAGCACTTGCAAAAATGAATCAAATCTAGTTACCATATGTACGAATATGTACGAATGTTTGTCGATCGAGAATTCTCTCGGAATCGAAATGTAACGATTTTACGTGCTCCGCCGATGCGCGCTGCAAACTGCAAACACTGAATGTGGGATAATCCGATTATCTACCTGTTTCACATATCTACCGTCAGTTTGCTATGTCCAACTCAATTTACTCTAAACATTTTGTTATTCGTAAATTGAACCGGATAAAAGCAGGACTCGAGGAAAACAATGAAAGTCAATTTCGAAAAAATACTTATTCGTGAACGCTAGCTTAGTAATACAATAAAGTTCGAGCAAAGATCCTGACCTTTCCAATTTCCTTAAATAAAATGTCCATCTATATTTCCTCATGTAACGTTTGAAAAGAAAACGAAGGTGATCAAGCAGAAATAGAGCAAATGTAAATCAAGATTGGCTCGTCAAAAAATTTATCATTTTAATACGATTCTATTTATATGTAAAACATATGTGGTTACGTAATTCGTCGACCCCCGGCCATATTTTAAATAATATATTCATAAGATTCCGGTAAAAGCTCAGTTTCGTCGTGGTCATCGTAACGTACAAAGACCCTTGCGGATTCTTCCCATTACAATATTCATGACTACAGGCACACGCCGGAATTATCATTTGTTACACAAACATCGATTACTGTGTTAATTTCAAACTAATTTTAATACTTGTTAGTCAAATTCTACCTTTTTACATGTGTGTATATTAGTCGTCGGAGTTCCTAAGATGTACGAAGTTATTTTTGATGTTAAAGTGTTTATTCATAACATGATGTTTATCTATATTCGCATCGAAAAGTTTTCCTGAAAATTCTTTACTAAATTTAATTAACCCGTCAATTGTTGGAATGCCAGATATAATTAAAACCCTGTTACGTTTATAGTTCTAAATGCCTCATCTAGTCTCTAAAGAAATATCTAAACTACGAAGAAAATTTTATTGTGTTCTGTAGATTGTCAAGAACACCGTACTACATATGAAATCGAAATGTAACCTTCTTAAAGTGCACATACATAATATAATTACCTATAGAACAGCTACGGTGAATAACGTAGAATTATATTATATAGATGTATAAACCGCAAACACACTAAAGAAACTATAAACTTAAATTTTAAAATACTACATACCAAAACACGCTACTACGCTGCACATTTTATATCAACCACATTTTTCATTTACACCCTTCCATGACTCAGTAATATATCAAACAAAAACGTCTGAAAGTCGGGCACGTCTGAAATAGCTAGACTTTATTTCAGCACATACGGACAACTGAATTAATCGTAGCTAGACACGAGTTAGTTTCTTACAGAAAATGTCTCAGTCATAAAGACGGTGCAACTTGCCTCTCTCTGGAAACTGCTCCCAAAAGTATTTTATTCCTTTAGAGATTCATAAAGGTTCTCTTTAGTATACAAAGGTTAGTAGCAACACGGATCTCCGCTTCGCAACTCGCTCTTGGTGGAGAAAAAAAGCTTAAAAGCATTACCCACACACCACTTAGCTTTTAGAGACATTTTCAAAAGGATTCGATACGTAGAAACTAGGGTGACGGCCGTAAAATTTATTCAGATCTACACTAAAACAACAAACAATCACCAGGGAATTTGTATTTCGAATAGGTGTTGTAGTGATGCGACAGTTTGATTAGCCTTCTATGTTTACATAGACTGTATGCTGCCAACGCTTTGCTCGGCTTATTGTTATAATCTCTCTATACAGATATTGTATGAATTGTACGAGTATATCGTAACATAGTCTCACATCTGTACATCGCGAAAGAGGTCGGCAGAGGATACTATAACCACATTTCACCAAGTATATTTCAGGTTCCACTGCCAACGGAATCGAATCTTACAATAATTTCTGACTGCACGGATGACGTAGTGGTTTAAGTGGTCGCCTCGCCACTGCCATTGCGTCGATTGTTGTGGATTCGAATCCCATACGGAACAAAACTTCGTGTAAGCAACAAATGGTTGTTCCGAGTCTGAGTGCTCTTTGTGTCCGTTGTTTGAACCTTTGTAAAGGTCCCACGCGACATGAATAATTTACTATACTCCCAATATGCTTATGCTAATGCTTAAAAGGGTACCAGGTTTTCACTTTACATATTGATACATATAAAACATCACTATTTTTCATCATTCTAGAAAAGAAAATATGCCAATTAACATTTTAATTATCCTTTTACATCTATTTATTGATACTTACAGCGCTATATTTACGTAACATTATTTCGGAATATTTTCCAAAGGTAAAAAATATTCAGTTTCATTCGGCGCTCTCTGTTAAAAAATGTCACGTCCACTCGTAGCTCCTTTTGAAGCAACAGAAGGGCAAACAGTTGCGCAGTTATAATTAATTAGGACCACTTTAATATAATTTAAATGTTATGAGGACTACTCTCCATGAAGAATTTGCCTTTTAACAGGAGTACGAATGAAAGTTCCAAGCTGTATAGCTGTATATATATGTATATATATATATATACGGTAACGACTGCTATAAAGATGTGTTATAACTTAGACGCTTTTACGTTTCCTATAAAGCGCTGAGGTTTATTGCTGAAACAGTAATGATCACAGTTTTGACGAGTAACATTTAATTTGCATAACTTGGCAGCTATACCTGATGGACAGATACACACAAAAATAAACTCGTGCTTTTATATACTTGAATAGATATATACTCATTTATATTAATTAGTATTTGCCCAGGGGTCGAAATTCAACCATAATTATTATAGAAAATTTAAAGAAAACGTTTAGAATTGACCTTCCTATATAAAACAACAAGCACCATTTTTTTTATTGAATAATCAGTTAACAAACAGAAGAAAATGGTCCTAAACTGTTTCGCCTTTGCCTATTTATATAAAGACTAGCTTCTGCCCGCGGCTACGTTCGCGTACAACTAGGTGAGGTTATGTTAGCAATAGTACTTTTTTAAAATAAAATATAGCCTCGGTAAGTATACTCGGTGATAATATAGCTTTCTAATAGTGAAATAATTTTTAGATCGGTTGAGTAGTTCTTGAGTTAAATTATTACAAACAAACATATCTTTCCTCTTTGTAATATTAGTATAGATATAGATATAGCCCAATTGATATAATGCAGTATGAGCAAATAGTTCTCCACTAGCCGTGCGCGTTGTAGTGTACACAGATATAATAATTATGTGTGTAGGTATGTATTATGTATTCTTGATTGTATATGTAGCCTCCGCCTCTGCATTTAGATACTTATGTATTTGGCTTGCCCACGTAAGGCACTTTCGCATACTATAGCCCATCTTTAGGGATTCCTACTCGAAGAGCCAACGGTACTCTATTACTAAGTCTCAACTGTCAGTCCGTCTGCCCGTCTGTTTGTCAGCGGTCATGAACCGCAATAAGTAGAAAATTGTCATTTTCTCAGAGTGCGTATTCCTATTGTCGGTATAATAACAAATAATAATACAGTATATAATGTTATAATATCTTGTACGGTGGTCTTGTAAGAAAAATGGAATCTTTCTTATTCGTCTTATTTGGTTACCAAACAATTAATTATAACATCACTTAGTAACTGTTTTTATACTAAATTCGTTCTCTAACAAATATAGATGACAAGAAAAATAATGATAATTCTTAAAGATGGGTCTGATCTATGTGTACAGTACATTTATTTACTACAAATAAGAAAGAGTTGTCTAGACATACCTGTATCGCGATATCTAGTCTACAAAAATTACAAGTCACAAATTTATCCTGAGGGGTATACATTTCAATCATATATTAGCAACATTTATGTATTGCTCTTTTTATACCTATAGGTAAATTCCTATCTCTACCTAAGGTAGAAATCGGAATTTTCAATCTCCATATCAATTCACATAGAAATTTTATTTGCTCGTCAAAATAACCACACTCCACCTGATGGTAAGCAGTCGTGTGGTCTAAGAGCAGTGGCCTCCACACCGCCCTCATAGCAGCCGAGGCGATGTTGAGGTCTACTTTGACGGTCTGAGAAGGTGCTTTTTGACGCCCCGCTTAAAGGACCCAGGATTGAAGGAAGAAGGAAACACGTGCCTTGGCAGAGAATTCCATGCCTTGGTCGTTCGGCAGAGATATGAGGACCCAAACTTCTTGGTACGCGCTTTAATCGACTCTACCGTGTAAGGATGGCATCTGAGCCCAGCACGCGTAGTTCTGGATAGGAAAGGGGAGGGCGGGATAAGGTGGAATAACTCTTCAGAGCACTGCCCGTGGTATATTCTGTAGAAACATGCCAATGAGGCAATGTCCCTACGGAGTTGCAGAGGTTCCAGTGAACTCGTGACCTCTGGATCTCTGATGATCCGATGACAGCCCGCCGCTGTAACCGGTCAAGAGCGTCCAGCAAGTACTGCGCGGAGCCATCCCAAAGATGAGAACAGTACTCCACGTAAGGGCGCACTTGTGCCTTATACAAATGCCTTACAGAAACTATGTATATATTTAATTTTCGCATCCAGGACATTAAATGTTAATACCACCAATTTTCTATTCGTTCATAAAATGAACCTATGACACATCGCACATCAGTAAACGATCACTGTCTAAAGCTCTACATAATATGTAGCTCTAGGAGAATAATAATAACCATTTGTTTTAATCCTAATCCTATCCTAACTTCGTAACTAATATTATGAAAGCGAACATGAGTTTGTTTGTTTGTTACCTTTTCACGCCTAAACCACTGAACCGATCATCCTAAAATTTATCATATACGTTGTCAGGTGTATAGAAACGGACATAGGCTACCTTTCATCCTGAAAAAAATTACTGTTCCCGAGGAAAACAACAATAACGTTCTTATGATGGCGCCACGTGTCTTTCGAATCATGATACAAGCAGAGTACGACCCGAATTGATTGTCAAATTCTAAATTAACGCGAGCGAAGCCGCGAGCAAAAGCTAGTATTAAATAATTTAGTCAGTTATTTTTTGGATATAATATATGGATAGATTTTATGCGTATATTTACATATCCTATATTTTATGTGTGCATATAGGCATATAATAATATAAAGTCTCACGCATCAAAGATAATAGGCATGATGACTAAAAAAAGTTATTAGTCCGTCTTATAGATTAGCAAAAAGTATTGGTTTTATTAATATTTCTTTTTCCTTTTGTCGCACAAACTAATATATATAGAAGATATAGAGAGAGAGAGAGAGAGACCTCATGCACAGTAGTCACATTCACTACCGATATTACCGAGACACACAGATAGGTATTTAAAAATTATATATTTTGTAAAAGCTTTTACACTTACATAAATTGTAAATGTATCTATAATATACGCCTGCGCGTTACGCTGTCGCCCATTACACTCATTAAATTCCTTACACAGATTATAATTCGTTAGTAAATAGTATGATCTTTGCCTAACACCTTCATTCGCTTATTCGCCGAGTTTGTTCGGCGTGAGGTCCCGTTCCCTCGTCAAGGGCTGCAGTGTCCGCTGTCATAGCCCAGATTTATGGGCACGCAATCAAATTAAATGCGCCCAACTCCGCCGCGCCGTACCAGGAATATTTTGACACAAACTCAAAACTTCGAATATAATTTGGACTGTGTTACGTAATTGATTAATACATATATTGGTTCAAGTCATTTGCTTAAAACTCATTAAGCTTTATTTGGCTTGAATGTAATATTGTATATTTGGCATGATTTGGAGATGGATAACACTCGCATTAATAAGTAAAAAGGAAGGTTTGTTTTGTCTACATTTTTGAATTGTAGCCATTGGACTTGACTAGATAAAGCGTCAGTAGTATCTTTTATTTATAATGTTGAATTGTAAGGTTAAAGACATGTTTTTTCGAATTGTTATGTAGAATTAAAATATGTAGCTATAAATCTCCATATAAAAATTTGTGTACAGAATGTGAGTAGAAATAAAACGTCAACCAAGTCGCGAATTAATATTTATTGGGTAATTTTATAAAAAAAGGATAGCAGTTTAGGATAAAATTAAATATAGATATTTTTATTTGATGAATCATATTACATAAATATAAACGCTTTCGCTTCCTTACGGCGTACATTTAAAGCGAGCGATAATGACCTATTTAATACCCACATCAATTCAAAATGTGGGTCCAATATCGATTTCGTGTCAAAGATAACAAAGTAATCCAGAAATCGGCACATATAAGGATGCCTGTCCAATTTTAAATATTATATAATATCTTTCACAAAATTTAAACTTACTTCTTTTGATTCACGGCTCTATATCCTCAAAAGAGTAGACACAGGACGTTACAGCCAGATTTACTTAGCTATATTTTGAAGTCTCATGACGACGCCTGATAAATGTCAATAAGGTCACCCCTTCATTAGAGGGCGAGCCCTTTGGGTTGTAAGAATTTATTATATACTCAAATAGAACATTGTAGTCTACTTAATGAGACATACATAATATTACAAATACAAGTAAAAGCTAAATTACTACCAGGTACATTTCCTGAAACCGTGCTGCAACTGGTATTTTTTTAGCGACTAAATCCCAATAAAATTGTCAACTTAATCTATCAAACTCTGGACTCGGCGATCGCATACCCAAAGAAGCTCATTCACAGGCCAATGTGCCAGACGAACTAGAACTACGTCAAATTTAGAACCATTTTAAGTTTCCACCGTGGAATTAAAATAAGTATTAAAATAAATGAAGCTTGCTCCTGGAGAGGGTTACCTCGGACGGAAAACGCGAACGAACCGGCAATGCATTAAGCATTCTCTACAGTACCTGGACTACATTATATAACTTAGGTACACGTTCTACATACCTATGTATGCAATGGTTCATTAATACAAGTGGGAATAAGTTATACGGTATTGATAAATAGAATTAAAATGTATGTATTTGATGATTACATTGAAGCTCGATGAAGTGAAACAGAAAATAAAAATACCATCCAACGTATCCTGAACAAACTTAAGATGATAAACAAAACACTATGCCGCCGCAAAAGTACTGTATAACGATTGCAGTGACATGCATAAACTTATGCTTATATATTGATATAATATTATATATAAGCGTTAGTTTATGCATTTCTCCTATTTAAATTCTGGTGAAGGAGTAGGTACAAGTATAATATGTTTCATAATGATATTTCGCGAGCCTATTACCGTTAACCGGATACATCTATAAACTGTATGATACTTCTAAAAAATTAAAACAGGAAAATAAAGTAACACTTTATTCGATCCAAGAACGGATTAGGAATAAAGTATGAACGATAAATTGATGCCACCAGATGACTGAGGTAAACTTATAATAAAAAAAGAAAATACGGTATATTATATTATTAAACATGTTATAATTTTTTGTGATGGCTACTAGTTAATAACGGTTCAAGTTTACTGCTGATCCGTGTGCACGTATGTCATCACAGCTCGGCATTCGCCGGCGCGGCGCTCCGGCGGGACGGCAAATATGAGCATCCAATCTTACCCCGGGCGCACACCATGCTTAATTAAGTTTGCGTCGCGCCGGCTTGCCGCGCCAGAAATAACTGTCAAACGCACATTGTCTATGCATTAACGCCTGAATATAGATTGCCTGGATGAGTGTATTAAATAAAGGTTTATAAAGGGTGTAAAAGTATGGTATTGTAAAGCGTGGTCATATTTCGGGGTTAGAAAGTAAAACTTCGTGACCACAAATTATTTTTGGGTTTCAATACTAAACTTATTTTATAATATTGCATTTGCCCCGCGATTGTACACAGATGTAAACACATGTTGATGTATACAAGGTAATTAATTACGTTCGTATCGTTTTTATTTGGAAATTGTTAGACAAATTCTGACAATTTGGATATTTATTACCTTACAGTTAATGCAAAGCAGTTTATCTATCTGATGATAAATTTGCTGATATCAACATTATTCCTAGTCTACAATTATACTGATTATATTGAATTGATTCGTAGTAATATTTAACTGAAATAGAAACCAAAGACACCAGTAAAAGACTTCTATTAAATACGCCATTACAACCTATTATTTAGTACCTACTTATTTTGCTCTTGTTCATTCAAAGGTTGCGTGTAAGAGTTTGGTTTCAACGATAAAGCCGCTTAATTAACGATAATATGCTGAACTTTTGATGTAAGCTGAATTTAAATTGCTATACAATAGAGCTTATTCTATTCCATACTAGTCTATTTCTAAAAGAAAACCTCAAGACATCCACAGGCACATACCTACATATAACAGCCACAATCACGTTTTAAATCAGTATTTTCAATGAGTCGTATGACGCTAGCTAAGAGTTTAACGACGTAAAAGCTTCCTTCTCAGTTACGCCCGTACTATCGCAATCTTGCAACTATTACACCGAGTTTTTATTCTACGAAGCTGAAACTAATCCCCTCTTTAATAGCCCGTGACGCCCACAAGTTGTTTAAGGGAGCGTTTAAGCAACTTCGCTGGTTTCAACCTGACGAACAACCTATAAAAGTTCACAAGAATTACCGTCTCCACTTGAATTCAAAACGAATTTTCAGTTTGGTAACTGTCTAAGGTGTAATTATAGACTTAACGGTGCGCCTTTGAACCGAGAACTTTATAACTCTATTCGACGTACAATTTAGATGTTCAATGTTATCACGCTATAACTCTTTCGGTTAAACGTGCCTACTAATTGTACATACATTTATTTATACATTAAGAATATAGATGAAACATTTAACAAGCTTTCTAGTATATTATGTCTAATACCTCCATAAACTATTATACAAAGGCTTCGATCTTTCTTTCTTAAACGGGCTTTAACCTGGCATGGCAGCGCCACACTGGCTTCCAGACACAATAGGTTTTCAATTAGGTCTGGCATTCCAACAACTGACCCGTTAAACGGCTGAATTGATTTTCTTTAAATATAGCTAAGAACTGGCCCGAATAAGCTAGTCTTCTAATTATGCTTTGCCGTTGGTCTAACAGTTTAAGGGCTACAATACCACAAACAGACTTATAAACGAACCAACGTGGGCGTCAAACTTATAAAACTCAGTTTTTCGTCTATTTATTTATAAAAACAAAATTAAATGACGTCATTGCAAAATATATTAAAAGTAAGCAAGCTAATATGTAAGCAGGCTATTTATATCTATCCCAGAACTGTTAGTGTATGTGACATTTCGAGCGAAGATCCCGGCCCTGTAATCGTAGCTGCAAACGAAGGAAATACCGCTTAAGAGCTCCATTAGTCAGTATCTGCATTACCTTATTAACTTTAGTTAACAATTTTATTGTTAAAACATTATACGCATAAACATTAGATAAACAATGGCGCTATAACCAAAATATTAGACCAACACAATTCAGTTCCTATCTAAATATTTTAACAATTGTAATTAATGTCTATTCCACATAACTATTGCGAAAAGCGCAATATCCAATCACTACGAATACCCTGAAATAGAACGATAAGCATTAACAATTAGTAAATTGTTTATTCACTCGTCCAACACATTAGTTTGACCAGCCTGACCAATTGTAGGTGAAGCCGCACCGCACCTGGTTTCGATAATGACGATGCGGTATCATCACATATGTAAATTATAATACCGAACCGATGTATTTGTAAGCTGCACTTTATTATGCGTGAAATGCATTGTATGTTATAAGTGGAATGAATAAGATTACGTTAGGTTTTTCTTTGTGTAACTCTGTGTAAGAGTTTGCCCGCGTCTTAGCTAACATTAGCTAGATTTTGTCAGTAAATTGTTTTGCGGGTACAGTACTTTTTACTGGATGAAAGTTACCCTATGTCCTTTTTTGTACCCCTGACAACGTGTATGCTAACTTTCAAGATGATTGGTCTAGGAGTGAAGGCGTGAAAGCGTAACAAACAATCAAATAAACAAACTCACAGTCGCATTTTAATATAAGTTGGGATGGTTATCATAAAATTAAATAAGCTTCTCATAACTTTTTTTGTAACAGCTTCTGTGAAGCGATACAAGAATTATTAATACTTGGTTAGTTCTTCACAAATATTGAAATAACGGGCAGTGAGCTCTCATATCCGGAACAACTAAAATTTGAATTATAACTCACACACTTTTTCCCTTGCACAGATCGTACCTGAAATCATTTGATTAGTGTACTGACCAAATAGCAATTGCACCATCAGAGCAGCCAATTAATTAATGTAGTACGTAGTACCTCTTTTAGCACAGATGATATAATTTTAGCTCAATCATTTTATACTTATCTTTTGAATAAAATATTTATAATTTTTACAGATATCGCCTATAATTTATCTAGATGAATGGTAGCATGAATCCTATCTAGCATAAAAAGCGCCAATATTAAGCTAAAGGAGTTAAACCTCTCGTTTATTTTTAATTGAAGACGTATCCGTAATCCTTTAATAAAAACAAGGGTTGAGTTAAACAGCGAAACAGAATTAATCAACAGTATATTGGCCACAGTACTCGCTAACTCAATTGAACACAAGCACAGCAGAGTAAATATCCCATTAAATATAAACACAACAACATGGTACTGTTAATGATGTAGATATCGTAAACAACGCACACAGGCGTACCCGGACAGCCAGCGCCGGGCGGCGTTAGCATTACAAAATTCCATCATGTTTGAGAGCGCGCGCTGCGGCCAGAGTTCGATAAGCTTCAAAATCAATTTCGACCTGTTTACAGAGGAGCCGCCCTCAAATAGACTGTTAGGTATTTGCCGAGCACCAGATACAGATCGAATATTTTGTGTGCAGCCCCTGATTGGTGGATGATCACTTGGAATCTTCGAAATGATTTAGTTTACACGTTATTGAGTCGATAATGTTTATGTTGGAACATTAAACTGTTGACTAGGGAATTAATGCTACGCTTAAATAAACGACGAGAATAAGTTGAAAGAAAACACGAGCTGTAGGATGTATAAGTCTTACATATGTATTTCGTCAGTTATGAGTAATGTGTTCTGCGTAATAGTGGGCGGGCCTATTTCCGTATACCGAGGCGAGCATAAACTCTGGTTCTGTGCTGCTACTGAGATTTTTATGACATGTCTATATCAGAAAAATGAAATTTGAACACAGAAACTGATTCCAATAACACTTTGCCCGGGTATCGAAACCTCATGCACAGTCACACCATTTACAGCTAGGTAAATAATACACAAGAAAGTTCTTTTAATTTATTCAGTTATTTAAACAGGTCATGCTACTCAATGATAATGTAGCTTTTGTTACTATTAAAGTATTTTTATTTTAACATTTTCTACATATTATATAACTGAATCAAAAATATCTAAATATAATATTATATTTAGATATTTTTGATTCAGTTATATAATATGTATATAGTATAGACTTGTTGTATGATGATGTGTGATGTGTAGGTATCTATATAAGGGATCTTAATCCAGCCATGTATCAGAATTGTAATCTATAGTATATTATCTTATCAAAATTCTATGTCTTGGTTAAGTTAGAGATGTGTGTTTTGATATTATACTTATATTTAGATATTGCTACTACATAGGAAGCTCACTTCATAATATAGCCGGCGTAGTTTTAAACCTCTTTTGCTTTCTTTCTGACGAAAGTTGTAAAGTTTTAATTAAGCCAATATCTAAACCCAACCTCTCTCAAGTCTACAACTTTCGTATTTTTCTGTATTGTGATGTTCTCAATCATGCGTAAACCATTAAATAGATTTGGATAAATCTTTGCACACGGATATAATATATCCTGGGTTACACATAGTATACTCATAGCCAGTAGCACTCACTGATCGATAAACGATTAGCGAGGTTAAGCAACGTTGGCTGCGGTCAGTCTATAGATGGGTGACCGCTTAGTGGTATTTCATCTGAACGTCTCCGTGCTTCGGAGGGCACGTAAAAAGTCGGTCCCGGTTGTTATCAAATTGACAGCAGTCGTTAAGCCATATCAGAGGCCTACGGGCGGCTTAAACAACTCTTGACAACAGGTGGGCCACTAACCACATGAAAAGAAAAAGACTTTTATATTTACTTTTACGTATACGGATGTGTTCCCGTAGGATTTTCGCGGATGAGGCTGCGGGCCAGACCTAGTCTCTATAAGTATAACTTTTCTGCCCGTGTAAGTAATCTTCCTAAAGTTTTGGACCGATTTTAATGATGTTTTTGTATGTATTTGAGTGGATCCCTGGACGGTTTAGATTCTTAATTAGATACGGTAGGTGACGCTGCGATCGGGGGCAAGCCTACATTTAGCCAGGATAACGTTCGTGCGGTAACCTAGTATCAATTATAAATAACCTTGTTTATTTGGCATAGGTAACTGCATAATTATACGACTGTTATAAGGGCCTGAATTCTGGACAATAAGACTGATATGGTACGCATTTGATTTTTGATAAAAAATACTAGGCAACAAAAATGCCCAAATTAATTTCTTTTGATAAATAAATTTTCTACTCACACTTAATTAATCCTTAAGAGAACCGGATTGTAGAGGATTTTACTGTGATCAGGTACACCTGCCTACGGGCTTGAACGGCCTTTGAAGATTAATTCTTATAGCGTATATGAATACAGCGGAACTTAAGCTTGATACTGCCTGTATAAGTATATAAAGAGTAGAAAGCATTAAAATAGTCGAAAGGCGCAACACATGGTTGGTTAAAGTTGGTTAAAATTTAGCAGAACAACATGTTTACAAAAAAACACAACAATTTTGGTTAAATCCTCTACGTCGTCAACATCTGTCGATTACGAGTATGGTTAGAGATCTGTTACACGCCGACATGTTGTATACCTATTGCTAACAGAACATAGAGAACACGAAATCTCTAATTCTGATAACATGTATTAACAAACTACCTATGTTAATAGTTATTAGAAATTTGTTTTGACTTTATTTATTTATGTATTAGGAAGACCAACAGCTTTGAAATACATAGTAGTGAACTTAAATATTTTCAATCAGTATTTCCTTTCAAACCTTGGCACAGCGGTATTAAATCCAGTAGCAGTAGTCGAGGTTTTGATAAGCAGCGATAGCTCAATGGGGAGACCAACAGACTGCAATACAGAGGATCTCTGGTTCGAACCCACATCGCGCACCTCTGACTTTCGGAAGTTATATGACTTTATGTGTTTATTGATTGACAATAATTATCGCATCCTCCGTGCCTCGGAGAGCATGATAAGCCGTCGGTCCCGGCTACCATGAACATCTATGACAGTCGTTATTGGGAAGTCAGTGCCCTCTAATATCCTGGCAATGGTCTAGCCTTAGGGTATCATTAGCCTTCGGGTTGCGGAGGTCGTGTAAAAACTGATATCCAGTCAAATCCGGTTAGACTAGAAAGCCGACCCCAAGTGACTTGGGAATAATAAAGGCTAGGGGGAGAAGAAGAATTAGTTGAGGTTTCGGGTTTGATTTCCAGACCAGGCAAGGTGTTATTGGGTTTTTAGTCGCGAAATTCTCAGTAGCAACACAGGCTCTGGAACTGTACAGGAATAGGCTTAGTTTCTATTCCGTGGAACATTAACATTATATGGCTAGCGAAATGTGGATGTAATACTATAAGTTTCAAACACCTCAATGGGAATGCACCTCTGCCAGCCGTGTGTTACGTAAAATTCATTCCTTTTTCACCAGAATCGATTTTCTAGACTTGTTAATAAGAGCCTCGCTAATTTTAGCATGCGACCGGGGAAGGACTACCCTCTTACAAAATATCGACGTGAAATAATATTCCTATTGTTGTGTTTCGTTCGGTGGGTGAGAGTCCCGGAGGCCTAATCATTCTCTTTCCCGCCTTATCCCGCTCCTTTTCGTTCCCACTTCCTTTCCTGAAGGGAACGGCAACGCACAAGTGATACCTCTGGTGTTGCAGGCGTCCATAGGCTACGGTGACCACTTACCATCAGGTGGGCCGTATGCTTGTTTGCCAACTTAGGTGAAATAATAAAGCACATCGACGGCGGTTAGGCCATGCTTTCATTTAAATGCATATGAACCATAAATTTGATCTTTTACAACGTAATCAGATTATTATCTGCAGGCGTTTGAGATGTATTCGTCTCAAACGTTTGCAAAAGCGACATAAAATGATACTCCAAGTTGGAAAATCAATGCAGTGGATTATGCTTAATGTACAAATAAAGGAGACAGACAGGCAAGCAAACTAAAAAAATACAAAAAATGTTTTTTTTTTAAGACCCTGTAGGACTTTTATTTAATATTTGTCGTCATGTATACAGCCTCGTTGCACTTTCATAAAATATATAAAATTAACAGAACTAAACAAAACAGAAAAATACAAAAAATGAATTTTTCTCCCCTTTAGTCAAGCCCAGTAGGACTTTTATTTAATATTTGTCGTCATGTACACAGCCTCGTTGCACTTTCATAAAATATATAAAATTAACAGAAATAAACAAAACAGCGATTTAAAAAAAAATCTAAAAGACTGGAACCCAAGCTAATCAATATACATAGTAGTAATCTTTTTAAAGAAGGGAGTCGCTAGAGCGAGTACATAATAATAATAGAGTAGGTAGGAGTAGGACCCAAGCTAAGGTGGAACAGCGTACGCCGAGAGCTGCGTGGCTAAGGGGGAGCTTAGTCGCTAGTATGCGGACTCTGGAGACCAGGGAATCTTTAGTTTTATTTGCCCTTACCGCGGTGAATGCAGGGCTCTGCCGTGGCTGACCGTTACGTCTCTTGCTACTCGTGGGAACATGATGAAGAAGTATAACACAAGAAAGTATAATCTTAGACCGCTTCCCGGGGTTCGCCGGGGCTCAATTAGTAATGATGATACTACGTCATTATTTTCATCTGTGCCTTCTACTCGCCCTTCGTATATGACTAGGAGCACAACTACATCATCCACTACTAGTAAGCTCGATAGTGTTGTGCAAGATGTCAACCTTGACATAGAACTTGCACCCACCTCGGGCTCAACGCGCAGAAGATGGACTTCTGAAATGAACAAATTCATACTGCGCACTTATCTTCAACTAACAGCATTAGACACCGATACAAAAACTTATTTAGAACCTCTACATCTCAAATTTATAGAAAAATATCCCAAAATGCAAGTAAGCCGACAAAGAGTAGGAGATCAACGTAGAGCTATAATCCGGAACAAATTACTATCACAAATAATAATAGATCAGATACGAGACGAAGTAAAAGAAGAACTAAATCAACTACAAATTAACTTCCACACTAGAACCATACAAAGTCTTCCCAATCAAACACAAGAACGCCCAACCAACCTAATAAATAACGTAAAACATACACAACCCACAAGCATAGACAAATAAAAATCTCAAAACATAACACAAACTCGTATGCGATGGACTAACGCACAGAATGAAGCAATAATGCGGTCATATTATCGAACAACAAACCTGGGCACCAACGAAACTGCATACCGAAAACAGATGTACGACGATTTTATCAACAAATTTCCGTTGCTGGGACATCTAAGTGAACAACGTATAGCTGATCAGAGGAGAGCAATAATAAACAATAAATATATTAGCAAAGACCGATTAGATGCTTTAAAACACGAAATATCTGAAGAGTTAGGACTTAATGATAATTATGCAAGCAATGAATTTATTGAACACTTGTTTAATACTGAAGTAAATACCACATCATCACACACCCAACACAACAACGGAGTTAATAGATATAATAACTATAACATTCAAACGCAAACCTCAAACATTAGTTATTTACAAGAGTTACCACAGATTTCAGATGCAGACAGTTTAGAGAGAAACACACACATTGATTGCACCTTCCAGCAGGCATTTCAATTTTACAATCATACTGAACCTACAAATAGAGTCTACATCCCGAAACAAAAACCATCCAAACAACTTGCTAACATAATCAATTACATAAATAAAATAACTCTTCCGGAGAACACTAATTCAAACACCGAATTTCAGACACTACAAACTATTATATACAGCGCAGCTTGGACAGCTGCTAAAGTCAATGGAGCAAAAATAGCTCTTCAAAATAATGAGAGCCAGCAACGAACAAAAACTGAATATAAACCAAGCTGGCAAAAAAGACTAGAACGTAAACTAAATGCCCTACGAACTGAAATAGGGCGACTAACACAATTCATAAAGGGCAACAGGAGCAGAAATGTAGTGAAACACACCAACATAATAATAGAAAAATATAAAACTCATACCGTACACGAAGAGCCAAATATACAACCCGTACACACACTAGACACACTCAAACAAAAACTGTCAGTTGTAACAGGACGACTACAAAGATATAAAGCATGTACACCAAGGAAAAAACAAAACACTCAATTCATCCACAACGAAAAACTTTTCTATCGCAATATCCGACACGAAACTACCAACAGTTTACACAACAGCATAAACGATACAACGAACTATCCCACGCCAGAAATGATAAAAAACTTTTGGTCAAGAATATGGTCAGATCCTATTCAACATAACACCCAAGCCAAATGGATACAAACAGAAATTACAAATAACAACACACTTATACAACCAATGACGTTCGAGCATATATCACCTCAAATCTTTCAAAAAGTTTTAAGTAATTTACACAACTGGAAATCACCAGGATCAGATTTCATTCATAGTTATTGGTATAAGAAATTTACTTACATTCACAGCTACCTACATAACTACATTAATATTTTCATTCAGGACCCCAACACTATACCATCATATTTAACATCAGGTAAAACATATATGATTTCTAAAGACAGCAATGATCTCTCTGATCCTGCCAAGTATAGACCTATCACTTGTTTACAGACTCTATACAAGATAATCACATCCTGCCTATTAGAATTGATATATTAACATATTGATGTCAATAATATTTTAACCGAACAACAGAAAGGGTGTCGTAAACTTAGCCAAGGATGCAAAGAACAATTAATTATAGATTCTGTTATCCTTAAACAAGTCCATAAAACACATTCAGATCTTTTCAGCATGTACATAGACTACAAGAAAGCATATGACTCAGTACCTCATTCATGGCTACTAAAAGTTTTAGATATCTACAAAATACATCCCACAATAATATCATTTTTAAAAAACATAATGACAAAATGGTCAACTGTGCTTACACTTACTACCTCAACAGACATAATAGAAACAAGCCCCATCCGAATACAGAGAGGTATCTTTCAAGGAGATGCGCTAAGTCCGCTATGGTTCTGCCTTGCTCTAAATCCCCTCTCTAACATATTAAATTTAACTGCAATAGGATACCTTTTAAAAGACACAGAAAGCCATATAGAGAAAAATGTATTAAATCATTTGCTTTATATGGATGACATTAAACTTTACGCTAATACTGAGAACGAATTATTAAAACTAGCTAACCTAGTGGAAGAATTTACAAATGATATAAATATGCAATTCGGCATAGATAAATGTAAAATAAACTCAGTTAAAGCCGGGCAGAACTATCAACATCAATACACGTTAGGTACAGGTGAAAATATTGAATCACTAGACGAGCATGACACTTACAAATATCTAGGGTATAAACACTCACTACAAATATATCACAAAGACACAAAACAAACACTAAAATTACAATTCCAACACAGACTTAATACAATATTGAAAACACAACTTAACTCTAGAAACACAATTAAAGCAATCAACACTTTTGTCATTCCGGTACTCACTTACTCTTTTGGAGTAATAAATTGGACCAAAACCGAACTCAAGAACCTACAGAGAAAATTAAACACTACAATGACCAGGTTTCGCAAACATCATCCAAGATCTTGTTTACAAAGATTGACATTGCCCAGGAAAGAAGGAGGCAGAGGCCTCGTAGACATTTTAAATCTGCATAACAAACAAATAACGATTCTCCGGCAATATTTCTTCGCCAAATCTCAATTATCTACTCTCCACAAATCAATAGCACAAATGGATCAAAAATTAACCCCACTAAACCTCAAGGACACCGCCAAACAAAAAAATGAAATGCTGTCGGATGAAAAATCTAAACTATCAGAACGGCACCAAAAATCTCTGCATGGAAGACATCGCACGGACTTATGCCAACAAAATGTCGACAAAGAGGCGTCGAACGCGTGGCTAAGCCGAGGAGAACTTTTCCCAGAAACCGAAGGATTTATGATTGCAATACAGGACCAAATAATCGAAACCAAAAACTATAGAAAGCATATAATCAAGAACTTAACAACTGACACCTGCCGTAGATGCAATAGTATGCCAGAAACAATCCAACACATCACAGGAGCCTGCAAATCAATTGTTCAAACTGACTACAAATATAGACATGACCAAGTAGCAAATATTATACACCAAAATCTTGCACATCAATATAAACTCATAGAATCAGCTACAGCATATTATAAATATAGCCCTCAAACTGTTTTAGAGAATTCTACTACCAAACTATATTATGACCGAGCTATCCTTACTGATCGAACCATCCATTATAATAGACCAGACATAACCTTAATAAATAAGACCATTAAAACAGGATACTTAATAGACATTGCCGTACCAAACACACACAACCTACAAACTACAATTGCAGAAAAACTAAGCAAATATATAGAATTAAAGGATGAAATTACTCGCCTATGGCACCTGCAAAAAGTAACTATCGTCCCTATTTTTCTCTCTACTACAGGCGTCATACCCAAACAAATACACCAATCACAAAACTTTAAAATTGCCACCTAAGACCTACTGCCTGTTACAAAAAGCAGTTATACTCAACACCTGTAGAATAGTAAGGAAATTTCTACAATGTGAATCAGAAAACTCACATCCAGTTACACACACAGCCACTCTGTTTACAACTCAATCACAACCTATTGCTGATGTACACTTGGCTTAGGCCCGTGGCATCAGTTCTTTTTCCGGTTAGCCGAGAAAATACAAGAAAATCAAAATAATAATAATAATTTTTATTGTAGCCATCAATAACACTATTACATAGAAGCACTGTCCCCTGAACTAAGTTATTAACCTGTATCTCAGGAGACAGTTCCTTCCCATAAAGTAATGTAATAGCACCCCGACGCTACCGAAGGCATACATGCAATAAACTCGAAACGCTTTCCTTACCGCGCCAAGTAACGCACGGTCTCACGAGACCACACGAGATAAAGAACTAACAATATATACATATAACAAACTAGTTTCATGTTAAATGGGTTAATAAAATAACTAAGTACGCTAATTTATATACATATATCCGAACCAATATCATAAATGCGAATGTGATTTTGTTTGTTTGTTATGTATTTACGCCTTAACTGTTCGACCGATCATTATGAGATTTCGCATACACGTTATCAGGGATATAGAAGAGGACATAGGGTAGGGTAGGGTTTCATCCAGAAAAAAGGACTATTCCCCTAAATCTACATTAACGCCAGCGAACCAGTGGGCAAAATGTAGTTCTACTTAAAATACACAAATTAAATACTCTTAAAACGAAAACTTAAAGACTGTCTCTGTCGCGCTGCACTGGCGTAGTAGTATCTGAACTAGTGGGACCTAATACATAATTGACGAAATATGATTGTAATAGACCTCTGCCTATCCCTTACTGGATACAGGCTTGAGACTATGTAAGTATGTCTGCAATCTTTAGTAACAAGAGTTTTTTTTTTTGTGTGTGTTGGTTGTTGGCCTCAGATGGCCTTGACAACTTTACGCGGACTGTGGGTGAGCGCAGAAGACTCCCAACCCGTAGTAACAACAGTAGCTGCCCCTTTGCTATATATACCAAAGCTCATAATTATTTATATCGCAGGTATTTCGAAGGGAATCTTGGCAGTAAAATGAATCAGCTGACTTTATTTATTCCAATATCCGCTACCGCAGCCTCCAGCCGAAACGGATTGCGAATCCCGACCGAAAGGCCGTCTCACTGTTTTGTAACGTTCAGACACAACATTCTTTTGGGCAAAAACTTCTGGTATTAGAGCTAAGCGAGAATTTGTACGACTCGAGAAGCAATTCATTTTATCTCGGCTAGAAGTCATTAAGGTAAAAGTTGAGTCATAAATACGGCCCTTATTCGACAGGTAATCGTTAGACAATGCTACCCTGTAATCACAATTCACCGAAGGAATTGGGATAAGAGTCGCCACGTCTAACTGAAACAATTATCTATCCAAAATTAACCAACATTGTTACGATAATAACTTTTAAGGTTTTGCGTCGTATATTATTTATAATAATAATAATATACAATTCATATATAATAATAATAATGTTCTCTAGACCAAATTTTGGTCACCGTGGCCAGTCTTAGCGGAGACTGGCCATCTGCGCAGGAGATATTATAGTGCACAAGTATGTGCGCAAACAAGTGCACTCTCTGTTCCCTAACTCTCATGATCCGATACGACCGTTACCGTCCTGGTAATCCGATACGACCGGAGAGAGATCAGGTATCATCAGGATCAGTATCTGTTATGTTTCGTTCGGTGAGTGAGGGCGCCGGAGGCCCAATCACCCTTCCCTTCCCAAACCCCATCCTGTTCCATTTCCCTTTTCCATCCGTTGACATTGCTTCTGTAATGCTAAGAAAACACAGCCATGTGTATGAGCCACGGTTCTCGCTTACTATCAGGTGGGCCGCTGGCTCGTCTGTCACCGATGAAGGCAATAAAAAATTAAAAAAAGTTGCATACTCGTTGGTCCTGCATTTTTACGTGCTTTCTTAGCTCCGGGCTAGTATTGAGATTTCTTTGACAGAAAAAGCCAATAACTTTTTGTCTGCCCGACCCGGGATTCGAAATCGAGACCTCATTCACAGCAGTCGCATTCACTACCGCTGCACCACGGAGGCAATTCGTATATATGTAATACATGTACAAATAAATCATACGATATGCTATAATTTTCTGGGGCAATTCTAGAGTTGTAGACCACGCATTTAAAGTACATTTGTAATGCGTTCGAGCCATTTGTAATCTTAAATCCACTGATAGCTGTCAACCCTATTTCATAAAACTGAACATTCTGACTCTACCATGTATATATACTTGAAACTGTATTGTTTGTGAAAAAGAATATGCACATGTTTATAAAATTAAAAAGTAAAAACACAATTTAAAAATTAGTGTCCCTTTAAATACTACTCCATATTTTAATAAAAGTATTTTTGTATGGTTCCTAGAATATTTAACTATTTATCCAAGCCTTTTCTAGAAGAACAAAATATATAATTATTAAAGAGTATGTTAAAAAACTCTTATTGCAAAAGGGCTATTATTCAGTAGATGATTATTTATCCGATACATTATAATACAATATTCTGTTCTAGTTTAGTTCTTAGTTTAGTTATTTTATATAATTGTAAGTATGTCACATGCCGCAAGGCTAAATGTAGTGATTCTAAAACATCTATGTACCAATAAGATCCCATGTACCTATATTTGTGACTCATATATAAATAAATAAATAAATTATTTTTTATTTGTTTTAGATTAAAAGTGAGGGTGGATGAAGATTCTTTTACTTCACGAACAGAGCCATGACATCGCTGAACCAGTCAGCTTGTAGCCACGGCCGGTGTTACCTGATCGAAAAGTCAAGAACCAAAAGGTACTCAATATGCATGATCGCGTTAATACCCGTTACGACTTATATAAATATTCTTAGGAGTCATTATGAAATTAGATAGAATTGACCCAAACTTATGTTCACTAACAAGTTTCTAGTTTCAAATTAGTTTCCTCACTATCATCATTAAATATATTTGATACCGGTGAATGGCAACTATTAGTGTGTGTTATTGAATTAATTTATTATACATATTATGTTTATTTTAATTTATACATATATCTATACTAATATTATAAGGCTGAAGAGTTTGTTTGTTTGTTTGAAAGCGCTAATCTCAGGAACTACTGGTTTGAATTGAAACATTATTTTAGTGTTGGATAGCCTATTTATCGAGGAAGGCTATAGACTATATAACATCAGGCTACGACCCACGGGGCCGGCGCAGTAACGATAAACGCGGGTGAAACCGCGGGCACATCTAGTGTACATATTTAATGAAAATGAGATTACCACTCAGTCAATGAGATTAGCGCGTTCAAACAAACAAACTCTTCAGCTTTATAATATTAGTATAGATTATTTCTGTTTTTTCTGTGTATAAAAATATTCGTGTAATAATGTGTACTTATGTTTTGAAAATAAATACTTACTTAATTACTTAAATATTCATAAGCTTTTACAGCAATGATAGGAAAAGTTGTTAAGAGCTATAAACATTGATTAAGTGTAATGGCGGGTAAGCTACCGCTTGGCCGCAAGACGTGCTGTATCATGCGATCTCGACTTACATTGTGTAACTAAAACAGTAGTTAAGTGAAGGAATAGTTCTCCTACGATATTGTACGCCGAGAATGTCAGCCACGCACGCGCTACAACGTCAAATTGTTATAAGGTTCTTGAAATGCGTTCGTGAAATTGTTTCTATAATCTGAAACCGTGTCATCTTAAGTATGCTTTTATTGAAGATGTTAAGGGAACTTTATTCTATAATAATACAATATTGATAGGATTTGCCTATCAACCAAATAAATAATCAGATATTTCTCATGCTTAACTATACTAGTTTTATAAAGCTGAAGAGTTTGTTTGTTTATTTGTTTGTTTGGTTGAACGAGCTAATCTCAGGAACTACTGGTTCGAATTGAAAATTCTTTCAGTGTTAGATAGCCCATTTATCGCGGCAGGCTATATAACATCACGCTACGACTAATAGGAGCAGAGCATCAATGAAAAATGTTGCAAAAACGGGGAAAATTCTCTTATGTGAAGCAGGCGAATTTACGCGGGTCGGCTAATTTAAGAATAAAAATACATCCAAACACAATACATTTTTTTACAAAAGAATTAAATTACTTTCCGTCTCTAGCTACAACTAGACAAAAAGCAGCTTCTTAAAATAGAATAAGAGACTTAATCCATTGGGTCCTGAACCTCAATCAAAGTATTGATGAGATGATCCCCTCTGTAGCTCTCCAATAAGATTCCAATCATACTTAACTGCTCAAGGATTTGCAAATTCAGTTGGCAATTACTAGGGTATTAAGACAAAGTTTTCTAAAATATTCATCGTAATATAAGAATAATAAAACATGTTTTGCATGCCTAAAAAAGTTAAGTCGTAAAGATAAATAAAAAGGCTTGTAAAAATAAGAAGAAAACAAGTTATTCAGGCCTAAAGGTCGCCTACCTGTGTACCTAATTTTGCTCAGACCTTATTGCGTAATAAAACTAAATCATAACTCCGGCCGAAAAAAAAGCTAATTATGTAACAAAAGAAAATATTTTACACCAAAATATGATCAACAAGTTTTTTTATGAAATACGCGGCCGTTGTCGTCGCCTTTGATTGGATCTGTGGTGATTTGTTTGTCGGAACGGAATTCATTTCGGTGCTGGGAAAAATCTACGACGTGACAGACATGAAAATCCGTCGGTGGAAATTTTGTTTTCTTTGTGTAAGCCTCTTTCAAAGGCTTCCTTTGACGTCCCCTTTCCACGAATACTGAATGCTGTGTGAAGTCTTTGTTCGATCTTCTCATTGATTTACCAATGATGTATTTTAATTTTACGAAGTGTTTATTGATGTTCACAAAGTGTCAATTTAATAGCAATTACTTGATTACAGCGCCCATTTTATTATCTGGTTTCTGACCGTGTTTTGCAATTTGCATTGATGTAATGGTACCAATAAGCTGAATTAATAACGTGAAATCGTTAGTAATGGGAATATTGTATAATTTGAAAGTAATTAATATCACACGATAAAATAGTGACACATATTTGAATGTTTGCCCTACTGTATGGCTTTATAAATTATTGTGAACTGCATGGCATATAAGTATTTCATGAGCTTTACTTATCATTCGATATTAGTATTTCGTTTCCACGCAATGTGCGTATTAATTATCGCTCGCTTTAATGGTGGAAAGCATCGTAAGGAATCTGTATGTTTGAGAGTTTCCATAATGAAGATATGTGAAGTCTAGCAACCGAATACCAAATTGGCACTAGGCCAGCACGATAGAGTATGGCTTAGCCCTTCGCATAACGAGAAGACTGTCCTAGCCAGCAGTGCGACAGTACATTAATAGCCAACTTTATTGTTTAAAAATATTTGTTAAGTATTTCAGAAATCAAAGGCATTGAATATAGCGCGATCAAATCACTCGATATGATTTTGACACGTTGTCGTTTGATTAGAACCTTTTGAACCAAATGATCTATTTACGGTCGCTCAATTGCCTTTCATACAAATATCCAACCAAAACATGCTCTTTATTTAGAAGGTAGTACTTCTAATATCACTACTAACAACAATATATATTATGATGTAAGTATACAATATGGTGCGAGAACTAACGCAGTCGTATGATTTGATTATCCTAAATTGCTCGACATTTCCACCAAGATGGTCTTGCTTAGAGCCACAAGCTAACATTGTATGTACATTGACTCGCACTGTTTATCTACGTAAGGACCATATACCCGTATTTATGTTTATCTACGCACATAGAATACAATGTATGCTGCAGCAACTTGTTGCCACGCGTAAGTGTCGACTCGCCATTCGGGGAAGACTCGTAGTAAAGACATCGCGCGCGCCGGCCGTATCAAAAGTAATAAATGTCTCAGTTTACGACACGCTACCAGGGGAACGCGTCAGAGAAAAATATTTTACGTGGCCCTCAGACATCCGTCCCCATTGCGCCAAGACGGCGGCGCGACGTGGTGGTAATAAAGTTAGCGAAAGCCAGGTGTTAGACATTTAATTTGTGGCTGCGTACCGCCGCCGCCCTGCACAGTAACTATTGCATACAGCTTCAGCACACTTTGTAATTTGATTACGCCCGGACAAGCAGACTGCCATAAACAAACACCTCTTTCAGCAGGAGTTCGCTTTAAGTATGATGAGGGTATTTTGTAATATAGCCTTGTTAGATGCCCGTATGAAGGCTTATTTTTTATGGTTACTGCGGTTTTGAGTTGCGGTCCAGTGTCCTAAATAACTTAAAATAGAATTACAATGGTTGAATTAAATTCTAAATTAGCTACGTAATTTTAGTACATTCTATAATTACCGGGTACATACACATAGAAATAGAGGACATGATATAATTAATTAATTCAAAATAGATAAATGCAATACAAAACAATACACATTGAAAATGACTTAATAAAATGACTCTATATTAAGGAGTTGTTTGTTGATATGTTTTGCCTAATGCCAAACGCTAGGATAATTTATATTCATTTTAAATTAATCGTTAATTTACATCATAACATGCATAAATCATGATACAGCACTCTGCAGTCTACGTCAATTTACTTAAATACGATAAAGATACTGAAAAAATGGACTGACAATTCCAGAACACATCACACATGACGAAGCTTAATATAAAAAGTAAGTAGCATAGAAGCAATAACACACAAGAGATCTGAAAGCTGAGTAATAATATTGAGAATTGTATTAAAAATCTCATTTGTCGTAAAGGATATTTGAGTAAGCTCCTTAGCAGGCCGCGCTCGGACGCTAATATTACACCTCAGCCGATAGAATTTGATGTACATAATACGATATAGGTACTCATACCAGTTACGTAACATCGTTTTGATCCTAATCATATATATGTACATATAACTAAGGTATAAAGCGAAGTTATCTATAGTCTATGCATGTACATAGGCTGACGGTTGTATGTCTCTAAATGAGCTGGGAGGGCTCACATTTTGTCATTTACATTTTAAGTCTATCGAGAAGAAATTCTTCATAGCAGCGAGGTGTCTGGTAATGAGTACCAACCTCCTTAACCCTTTCGCTGTCCCCACATAGACGCAATAGAAAATTTATTGTTATGCATCATATGTAATACATCGGACAGGCAACCTGTTAAGAATCCTTCAAAGCAACGTATTTTTATTACGTTAATAGCAAATTTAAAAAATAACATGATATAAATTTCTTTTATTTAAACGTAAGTAACTGTATTTAATGCGTAAATTTATATCGTAAATAATATGTATTTACGATATAAATAATATGTATTGTAAGAGTAGTAATTCAGACTTCCATAACTCTGGCTGTGAAGATATTCAATTATCGATAACGACTTTAGTAAGTCTTCGTTGGAAATTGCCAATTTTGTTGTTTTAATATAAATATTTGCCGTATTTTAAAATACCGTGGTGGCATTACGGAAGAACCGTTAATTATTGACCAAATTATATTTAAATCAATAAGTATTAACCAATGTTACAGTTCGACGACAGATTAAAACAGACGTCTTACACCCGCGATACACAATTTGGCAACTCGCAGCACAGTCCCTAACAAGAAAACATATTTTTATCCAAGCATATAAAAATAAGCCGGTTTACTAAACCCCTGTATCTGAAGAGTTGACCTAATTGTCCTGAGATTTCGACATTGGCTCATTAAATCTAAACCGTAGTGAATCTGAGAGTTTCATTGTCATTTGTAGAATATTTTTCTCTTGCCGGAAACAATCTGAGTGGGGGAGTAGGCAACATTCGCTCGGCCTCATTAAGTTTAACTATTCGCTAAGGGTTCAGCTGGCTCACGGAACAATCCCGCTGATGTCGACGAAGATCTTACAAGGGAACGTTTCCTACTGGATGAACTTTAACTTTTATACATCTGCTTAACTTCAATTTAATTGAGAAAGTTAGTATGGATGGAAATAACTTAGCCGTGACAAATCTACCATTTTACTTTACTTAAATAAGTTAACCCATAAGTAAATAATTTGTGAATCTTCATGAGCAAATAATTGTCAAACTAATCGTACACTCTTAAATGTTTGAAAAGATGTGTTACATAATTAATTAAGTACTTGCCAAAATATTGTCTTGAAAGTATTAATACTATTTATGTATGGATATGATTATTAATTTTAATATCTTCTATATCTTTATCGTTAAAAAAATGTAATATGTCTGCCAGTTTAACGACCATACATCGTCAATTATGTTCCAAAATAAATTATCAAACTAGAGCTCTTTATACCGGTCAAGGAAGGATCAAAAGATAATCTATGACGGCCTTTTTACAACAAACTATTCCATAACATTAATAGAAAAGGCCTTTACTTCATTTGTAAAGTTTTTTGCAGTCATCCCGTAACACACACGCATACTTTCTAATAAAATAAAGTAAAACATAAACTAATGTTATCAAACACAACTAGTTATAAAAAGTTGATCATATAAACAAAATGATTGGCTCAACATGAACCACATTAAGCACACGTAAGCAGCGACCGACAACCTGAAGCGCTTCCAGGTGAATCTATTCGCGTGGCCTCAAGTTTACGGTCAATTAAACGAAAGAACTTATCCCCAACTTTGATGTACCGCCGACCTGGAACTAATTAGAATTAGGCGAAAACGGTCCGCCCACCGCAGAGCCAGACTCGCCGAGACTACGCCGGTCACCACTTATTGCGAAACTTATGCTCGAACAAGCTGAGAAAATTTTAAGAAAATTGGAACCAAAGAGGATTGTATAAAAAAGTTTAATTAATCATTGACTCCAAGTTTTGAGCTTCGTTTATGCATTGCTGGAGGCAATGACTTTGATGTATGAAAAACTTTACAGCGCCTTATTTTATAATAGTTTGCAAGTTAGAATACTGGCCGACTTTCTAAAAGGACCGAGCAAATTACTTAGCTTAAAGTTTTTATTTTTAATATTCCAAAGCAGACACGCTTTGCTTTTTAGTTCTTGTTTAAATTGAATTACGAAATAATAATGGCACACCTTCAGCATTACTTATAAAAATTTCGCTAACTAATACTTACCCTCTCAACTGAATAGCTATTAAGTCCTTTATTAATGATTAAGCTTTAACCAACTGCAACCGCTATTACTTAACTATTTTTAAGTAGGCAGCACTTAACATAATTAGGTTTTTTTTGTATAGTTAGCTACCTTTTACATATTGGCAATAGCTTATAAGTAAGCTGTAAAGCATAAGCATAGTCTTCTGACAAATGTACATATTATTTTATTGCTTATTTTTGTGAACTGCCTCTAGCTTAGCACGACACCCTTTTGAAGCCTATAGTCCAGTGACTAAAAGCTTTTTGACAGACATTATTATCCTATACATACATACATATGTATACCTTAACTAAAAACATATAAGTAGTTATGGTAACTACATAGTCACCATAACTACACAAACTTTATGTCACTCAAACTTATAGGATATTCCACCAAAATGTGTGTACATAAGACGACAAAACTCCGCAAAGAATTCTATTTAGAAACGGTAGGCAGACGTAGATATGAATTGAGGCAAATATGAAAATATTTAGTAGTCCAGGAACGTAGACAATGACGATGGGTTGCAATCTGGAGCATCGAACGTGCCGCCGAGGTGCGACCTCGATTCACTCCGCAACATGCCCGCCATCGCTGACATTGTATTCCGTCATGTTTTGATATAACCCTCCGCAGCGATTGCATTCCTCGTAATACCGGAATTAATTATTCCATATCGGAATATGCCACTATTTCGAAATGCATAAGTGGATGTACTGTAGCGAATAAATGTAAAGCCAGATGACGTTATACTCTGTCGAGTACACAGTTGTTATTTTGTATCGATGAATATTTATACGCGATACACATACAATATTTATAAGCGGTATATAGCTCAGCTTCTAAACGTATCATAGGCAATTCAATTTATTTGGGAAAAATGTAAATTAAGTTATGAATCCATACAATATATCTTGGTATGAATATTTACTAGACTAATAAAACATCCGTACCAAAATTTCTGAAATGTAATAACCCAAATTCAAGTACGTTCTTTTTAATTCACTCTTCGATAAAGTTTAACAACGTGTTCCAGGAAGTTACAAAAGAAATGTAGGCAAACGGAGCAAGCGATTTGCTCTTTGTGTGAACAGTTTACTTCATTTTAATGTACCTTTACATTATGCGGGCTCAGACCTTAACGAAACAGGCCTATTAGCAATATTTTAACACAAAAAAAGAAACTTACAACGATGACAATTGTAGAATTCTTTGTGTTCCTTTTCGTCTCATCACAATAGATCTAATCAGATAGCAGTGACAAAGAGGCCTCTGAGGACCGAACCTCTTTGCGTGAATACCTTAAAGTGTTATATGTATTATCTCAGAGTTGTAGGCATAAAATGTAAAGCGATGGAAATCCCTCAATAACTTACACTAAATTTGGAACGGAGTGCCCATTAAAATTTGATCTAAGTCAGGTATTTTAGGTTTAGCTTTCTTATTTTATTTCTACCACGAATAGAAATTTCGTATGAAATCTTGCGAACGAACAAACTATGATATATTTTAGGTTATTGGGGCGACATATTATATTTTATAGGTCTAAGGTAAATAGATATCAATGAATTTATGTGTTTGATATTGTCATTAATCCATGCTAGTATTATAAGTGCGGCAGTAACTGTTTTGGCATATTATCGTAAATTTTTAAGTCTATGCTGATGAGCTGATTTTGATGGTATGCGAAATAAAAATAACTTTTAAAGATGGGATACGATTTAGACAGCTACTATTGGTCTTGTTACTTTTTAATTAATTAAACCACTAGTAAACAAGTCATTTACAAATATAATCTCTATATCATATTTATTTACAAACCTATATGTTTCTACTTTATTCGTATGTATGTGTATAGCTAGCTCATGTTTATTAGTGTTTATTCGAAATGTTAGGATCGTTGGAATCCCAAATCTTTTGCTTGGGTTGGACTTTGGTTACAAAAATGTGAATTGTAGGGTTGGAATTCAAACGTAACACCAGTACCAGTACCAGTATCTACCGGTGTACAGTATAGTAGTTTAAACAAATCCAACTTTTAAATTGTACAGTCAGCAACATAAGTCGATAAACACATGCACGATTTTAATGTACTCTGTCTTTCGAAATTATAACAAATTTCAGTTTTTATAGCATTTATAGATAAAAGATAGTTGATTCATTCGCAGTACAAAAATACAAAGTTATAATAAGGATCTTTAATTCATACGGTAGATTAACAATTTTGTTCAACGTTTAGCTACTTATGTTGCTGTCGGTAACAATATCAGAATATTGGTACAACTGCAACAGTCTGGCTTGTATCATTAGGTATCTTCTGCATGGTACATTAAAATATATTATTAAATTAACATATTATATTAAAATAATTTACGTACTTATCTATGTACTTATGTAGGTACTTATGTCCTTGCATGGATTATAATGCGGATTCCACAGAGATTGTAATAATTGAACATATTTACACTATTATTCAGATATAGAATTTGAATATATTTATATAAAATAATCCACAGTAATGCCACTCAGATTATCATCACATCGCACTCTTAATAAAACAGAGGTCTATCTGAGATTTTCGGATTAAACAAATTTAAACTCTGTTGCAATTACTTAACACAAATATAATATTAGAATTATAGTCACGCATTAGAGTTAAAATTGCCTTTCTTCCAAATTTTGAGTTAAGTTAGTGTTTTATTAAGAGTGCGACATGTTATAGCTTATAGCCAGTCTCGGTCACTGTCAACTAGTCAGCTGCAGATAACATGAAGTGGTATTTATGCCGATGACTTACAGCTATATGCTCAAGACACTGCGGATAATCTTGCTCAAGCCATTGCTAAAGTAAATGCTGATCTGAAAACAATTAGAAGCTGGTCTGGCAGATTTGGATTATCTGTTAACCCGACTAAGTGTCAGTCAAACATAGTTGGAAATCAACGTTTGATAAGCACTCCAGTACTGAACTCCAGTACTTTACCGCCTGTTTTAAATAAATAAATAATATAATATCTACCATGACATACCTTATCATATTACAATAATTATATTCTTATTTACATTACATCATCATTATCCACATGTAATATCTGGGTCTTATTATTCAGGACACATATGAATGGTATTACGTATTCTGTAGACATCATTCTTTTAACACGCGTTGCTTCACCTACTTATAAAACTGCCATTCATAAAGTTTTGGCAAAAGTACTTAGAAATTATAAAATACTTTTCTTATCGAATCATAAAGGTTTAATTACTTTTATAAATTGGCGTTGCATGATTTTTATAACTAAAAACGGGTATTCACACTATCAACGCGGTCAAGTTCAATATTTATTTACCTTTTTGATAGGCCTGACGTTTCGACGAGGTTGAACTGATAGTGGCACAGGCAGCATGGCGATGTCAACTTATTTTTGAGGCATATGTCCTGGTTTTGTTTTCATGTATCCCATATACTAAACTAACCATGTCCGTATATTGTGACTTGCCTGGCTGCTGATCGTAGTGAGGCAGTTAGTGCCTGGCGCGCGCGATCGTGCACAACGACAAGATCCTGGTGCTCGACGAGGCCACCGCCAACGTAGACGCGCAGACTGATGCGCTCATACAGACCGCCATACGTAAACACTTCGGCGCCTGCACCGTACTCACTGTTGCGCACAGGCTTAATACCATCATTGACTCTGACAAGGTAACTGTGCTATGGGCGTTTTTAAGTAGTGGCAGGATGTCTGCCTTCCCAAAACTACATTGAAGTCTTGTAAATACCAAAGAGATCTTCGTTAAATATAGGATATCTATACGTGATCGTATAGCCCTGTATAACCCTGACGAGGGTTTACGATGACTCTCTAACGAGCACATATTTGACTCCGTGGTACCACTGACGATTTCCTACCAGGAAATCTCGGCTCCGGTGTCGTATGTAAACATACGCCATGAAAGTTGCAGTGTCAAGATAGAAGTAGAGCCGTATGAAAATAACGTCACTTAACGCAGGTAAAACCTCTGCGCACGGCTAATTAAGCAATATAATTTTTTAACTACGAACTAACCAACTCCATCATCAGATTGTAGTTCCACATTATTCAAAGCGTTTAACAGAATGTCGTCCGAATATTGATTGAATGGATCCAAGTTCTTTCTCATAGTGCCGCTAAACAATACTGGCTCCTATAATATAATAATCACGATTATTTCACCTCAAATAGAGCATCATTTTAGAGGTTGATAGGTTTAAGACCGATAGACTAACCCCCAGTGTGGTGTGGCCAGTATGACCGGTTGGGCAGACTTGATACTCGTTTCACAATTTTTTTTAAGTTCTCGTATTATAGGTGTCGGTGAAAATGGTTATATAGTGGTGGTATAGTCACAATTCACTAGACATATTTTCAGACCTTGTGTATCTGCTATTAATATCTTTTTACTCTTCTTTCATGTTGGCCTTTTAATTGACAAAAGCGGTGAGCCAACTGCAAAAGCCTAACCGAGCTTAATGGGAGATGGAGCCAAACTTTCATTTGCCAATACAAATATACCTACTAATATAAACTACATATCTTTAATATTCTATATATATAGTACTAGACACAGTAAATAGTACAATGAGAAATATACATTCGTACTTGAGGTATAATAGACAACTTTTCTCTCAAATCGTGCAATCCAATAGTGGTGATATCTATTCCGTCAATAGTAATAGTTCCTTCTAAATAAGCTAATCTAAAGAGTGCTTGAATTATAGATGATTTGCCAGCGCCTGTTCTGCCAACTATACCGACCTGCAAAAGAAAAGTAATTAAAGATCAAAACAAGGATTGAGAACGACTGTCATGATAGTCTCATGTAGAATAGCCAAATTTCTGAGCTGTATTGCAACCACAGACATGACAATCGGGGTAACCTTCGCACACTGACTGTCACTTGGAAGAATTTGTTGATATCTGGCAAATTGCCTCATACATTACCATAGTAATTGCTAATGACTGGCTTTAAAATGGACGACCATTATCCCACTGAAGAGCCCTAGGAATCCTTTTGCGGTTGTAAACTACAATCACGCTTTTTCTGAAAGTGACATAAGACAAAAATAAGCAACATTTTACCTTTTCTCGAGGTTGAATGTGCAGTTGCAAATTATGCAATACAAAGTTGCCATCCCGAGAGTATTTGAGACTCAGGTCATCGAAATGTATTGCACCTTCGGTAGGCCAATCGGCTGGCGGTCTCTTATCTGGTTCCTGGAATGGAAATTACCTCAAAGTTTGTGTGTTCTTAAATTTGAAAGACAACGGTTAAAGCTATGAAAAAGAAGATGTCAAAATGTAAGCTTGAAAATCTTGGAATAGTGATTATTGTTGTAAAGAAAGAGTACATCTTTTTTAGGAAATATTATACCTAAATGTAAATATAGGAAGTTCAACAAATTCTCGGTCTCAATGTCTCGCGTAGATCTGCGTTTTGGTCTAAGTGGATACTCTTTACTATGATTTACGTGGGCAACGGTAGTTAATAACAGTTTTTAAAGATGCTTCATTTGGCAGTTTGGTATATTCCAGCACTCTTTCTACGCTCGTCATTTGATTCTCCATCTCGGCCGACTGTCTCATGCCCCATTGAAAGATTCCCGTCAATGATATAGACTGAGTGATCGCCAATCCTACGCTGCTGGCATCCATATCTGATTGTTCGAGAAAATGTTATTATATTATTAATGTTTATTCCGTTGCAACACCCATCTAGGTACTGACATAAGTTCTCTATTAAACGCGGGTTTTTGGTCTTATATTAATCAATAGCGATAAGTAATACAGCTTTGTTTAAGCAGGCAGGTAAGAAAATTTTGACAGATAATTACAGTTGCACACAACGCGTTCTACTTAAAAATTATCTACCAGATAACTCAACACGTGTGTACGCATTGTTTTGGGCATCAAAGATATCGCAATTAACTCAATTGCCACAGAGGTGCGCTTATCGTGTTAAAAAAAGGCCAAACTACTTTAAAAAAAATGTATCTCCACCTATACCCAGGTCCAGATTGAAACGTTTGAAAGCCACTTCATGAGGTGGAATTGAGCTTTGAATATTTTTTTAAACCAGACGAATAAAGAATCCAGCTTTCGAATTACTAACTAAAATACCCATTTTTATGCAGGCCCGAGACTGGAGCCCTTCTACCTCGCCCATATATTCGGTTCTGCGTATAGAATCATTAAATGTGTAAGTAGTAACCTATTTTTACCAGGTATAACTGTATACTAGTTTACATGAATGGCATTAGGATATCCTCAAGTTGTCACAATATTTACAGGAACTGACTACCCAATTCGACAGTTATAGATGTACATGACTACTATGACGTTTGGTTCTGGTAAGACCCGACAGTTTATAACATTTTTACTAACCAGTCTTCATCAAACAGCTGAACGTCACACATACGATGAACAGCAAGCAGATAAGGTCCAAAAAGTATCCGAACGCTCTGCTGCAAGTGATAAATAGGTACCATGCGGCGCTGTGCAGATCCTGATGACGGTCGAACTCTTGGGCTAGGAGGAACTCTGCATCGAACGAACGGATCGTCACCATACCTAAGATTGTGGCGTTCACGTGGCCGTTTTTAACGTTTGCCGTGTGGTGCCGGTAGAGTAGAATAGCACCACCCCATTTCTTCCCGTGGGTATCGTAGAAGGCGATTAAGGGACCATCCGAGAGGTGGGCAGCAGCGCCTCTTGCGTAGACAACACAGTCCATATCAATACACTGCGGTCACCAACCCGCCTGCCCAGCGTGGTGACTACGGGCAAAACCCCCCATGATGAGTCCCAAAAAGAAACGGCCCCCAGTTCCCGGCCGCCCTACTATTCCAGGTCACGGCAGCGGCCTTGGTTACGGTAGGGTAGGGGGTGCTAGGAATCCCCGGGCTACGGACGGCTGCCAACAATTGATCCTGGCTACATATAATAGACGCAGTCTACGGCTGGACGAAAGCCTCCAGATCCTTGAAGTAGAATTAGAGAAGATACGATGGCATGTTCTGGGGTTATCGGAAGTTTGTAGAGAGGGAGAGGACACGGTAACCCTTGAGTCAGGCCATCTATTCTACTTCAGGGAAGGGAGCCAAAAATCCCAGGGTGGCGTGGGATTTCTCGTCAACAAAGCCCTCCGTGACAACGTGGTGGAGATCTGCAGCGTCTCGACCCGGGTAGCGTACCTTGTACTGAAACTGACCAAAAGATACTCTCTCAAGGTCATACAGGTATATGCGCCGACGTCGAGCAGCTCAGATAAAGAGGTGGAGGCCGTTTACGACGATGTGTCAAAGGCCATGCATCGTACCACCAAAACCCATTATACAGTTGTCATGGGGGACTTCAACGCCAAATTGGGAAAAGAATGCGGTGAATCTTGTTTGGGACAGCATAGCTATGGACGCAGAAACCATAGGGGCCAAATGCTGGTCAACTACCTTAGCATGCAGGGGCTTTTCTGTATGAACACCTTTTATCAGAAAAAGCCCCAACGGAAGTGGACCTGGAAGAGCCCCGACGGTGTGACGAAGAACGAGATTGACTTCATCATAGCCGACAAGAAGAACGTATTTAGGGATGTCTCAGTGATCAGCAGGTTTAATACCGGTAGCGATCACCGGCTTGTACGAGGCACCCTAAATATCAATTTTAAGCTCGAGCGTAGTCGCATGGTGAGGTCTGTTCTCCGTCTAAATGTGCCCCAAGCTGGCCATGATGCGTTCCAATTGGAATTGCGAAATAGATTCGCCGCACTGGAGACCCCGGCAAATGTTGACGAGGACCTGGACGGCATAATTGGGGTGATACGCGAAGTGGGAACGAGGCACTTTCGGAAAAGGCGATCAGATAAGAAGTCCAAATTTTTTAACGAGACCCTGAATCTAATGCGAGTTAGACGTGAGACACCAGAGGAATCTTTGTCAGATCCCCAGTCACTCCACAAGAAAATCAGGAACTTGGTAAGACGCGACCTTCGCAGCTGGAACATTCGCCTAGTACATGAGGCGATCGAGCGAAATCGGGGGTCGAAGGTCTTCACCAAGACACTGGGGAGGAGTCATCTGACAAAGTTAGTTACCTCGAATGGTGAACCCATCACATCAGTCCCGGGGATACTCGCGCGACGCGAGAGACCCTAGAGCCCCACTTACCCGCCACTTCACTGACGATCTCCCAGACGTAGATGTCGACGAAATCGAGGCGGCTCTCAAACAGCTTAGTAATGGGAAGGCTCCCGGCGATGATGGAGTAGCCTCTGAGCTCCTCAAGGCTGGGGGTAAACCTGTTCTTGGGAAGTTGAAGAGACTCTTCAACTCTGTAATAACCAATGGGACTACCCCGAAGGCGTGGAGCAGAGGTGTAGTGGCATTGTTTTTTAAGAAAGGAGACAAAATGCTCCTTAAAAACTCTAGACCGATCACGCTTCTGAGCCACGTCTATAAGCTGTTCTCGAAAGTCGTCACGAATCGTCTGGCATCAAGATTTGACGCCTTCCGGCCACCGGAACAGGCTGGGTTTCGTAAAGGCTATAGCACCGTAGACCATATCCATACTGTTCGGCAGGTTATACAGAAGTCCGAAGAGTATAACCAACCGCTGTGTCTGGCGTTTGTGGACTACGAGAAGGCCTTCGACTCCATCGAAACCTGGGCTGTTCTGGAGTCTTTGCAGCGATGCCAAGTCGACTGGCGGTACGTAGAGGTGCTGAGAAGTCTTTACCAAATGGCGACGATGTCCGTCCAAGTGCAGAACCACCAAACAAGACCCACCCAGTTGCTCAGAGTTGTAAGACAGGGTGATCTTATTTCCCCGAAACTCTTCACCAATGCTCTGGAGGATGTCTTCAAGACCCTGCGGTGGAATGGACTGGGCATCAATGTCAATGGTGAATATCTCACACACCTCCGCTTTGCTGACGACATAGTTATAACGGCAGAATCGCTGCAAGACCTGCAGAAAATGCTGTCCGGTCTTAATGCTGCCTCGAGACGCGTTGGGCTCGGGGTGAACTTGGACAAGACTGTCATGTTCAACGAGCACATCGTCCCTGAGCCCGTTCCTATCAAAGGTGTAGCCCTTGAAGTTGTCCAGGAGTACGTCTACCTAGAACAAAAGTTACAGCTGGGTACAGACAACTTTGAGGGTGAAATCACCAGAAGAGTGCAGCTTGGCTGGGCAGCGTTTGGAAAGTTGCGTCACATCTTCGAGTCACCCTTGCCACAATGCCTGAAGACCAAGGTATTCAATCAATGCGTCCTGCCGGTCTTGACATACGGAGCCGAGACGTGGAACCTGACAGTGAAACTAGCCCACCGATTGCATGTCACTCAGCGAGCTATGGAAAGGTGTATGCTCGGAATCTCGTTAAGGGACAAAGTCCGGAACGAGACTATCCGACAAAAAACCAAAGCCACAGACGTAGTTCAGAAGTGTAGCAGGCTGAAGTGGCAGTGGGCTGGTCACATCTGTCGCAGAACCGATGATCGTTGGAGCAGACGGGTTCTCGAGTGGAAACCACGACTCGGCAAGCGTAGTGTAGGACGCCCTCCGGCCAGATGGACCGATGACCTGAAAAAGGTGGCTGGAGGTGACTGGATGACAAAAACGGGAGATCGGGCCTTGTGGCGCACCCTGGGGGAGGCTTATGGTCCAGCAGTGGACTGCAATAGGCTGAAATGATGACGTGGCCGAAGACTGGACTACGGGCTGGTAAAAACAAATTTGATGGTAATAGTTATTCCATTAGTTTGAATACAGTATCTTCTGAGAAATCAGGTGAATTTTGTGGAGAATCAGATATATTCATTGCTTATTCAAACATAAGTTTAAACACACACACACACACACACACACACACACGCACACACACACACGCACACGCACACGCACACGCACGCACACAGCACACAGCACACAGCACACAGCACACAGCACACAGCACACAGCACACAGCACACAGCACCCAGCACACAGCACACAGCACACAGCACACAGCACACAGCACACAGCACACAGCACATAAGGTGTAATATTTTACGGAACATGACCTAATCGGTAGCATAAGAGATACTTACTTACGGAACGGATCGTCGCCATACCTACGATTGTGGCGTTCACGTGGCCGTGTTTAACGTTTGCCGTGTGGTGCCATAAGTGCCAGGCATAAGTTTAAAAATTATGTAAATGTAATTTTAAAAAGGTGTGTAAGTCCGTGCATGATCGCGTTGATAGCCGTTTTTCGATATTTAATCATAAATATTTGATAATTTTGTATTTCTTTCTTTTCTCTCTTTTGGTTTATATGTAACAGTATATGCTACGACCTAGTGTTCGAAATTCAATCATATGATTAAAACCAGTTGTCTAATATTATATTAAGTACTTAAAGATTAGTTAAGATTTATGTTCCGCTATTAGCAGGCGTGCCTCTAGCCTACCTGGTATTTAGTGGTAACCGCCGCCTATAGACTTTCAGAATGTCAGGTATCTATACAGCTTAGCTGTTGGCTACCTTGATATATTCTTTAACCCATGTTTAAAGACAAGTCATAGCACTCGAGAAACACCGCGGTGAGTAAATTGTTTCAAAGCTCGCAAGTAGTAAGTATAAGTGAAAAAATGATATTATGATGATGATGATAAGTCTTGCGGCGTCGAGTGGTACGATGGTAATCTTGTAATCAAATTATACTAGTAATACCAAAAGTGATAAAAACTCGGGTGCTGTTTGTCATACTGAAGAGGGTAACAATAATTATATCTCTGCTTGCTCAGCCTGCAAATATTTCTTGCGTTGATGAATGGATGACTTTAATAATCGAATCGTCCTCCAATTAGCTAATCATTAGCATTGGCATTGTATTTCTGTGCACATATGTATGACTATGTGTTTCATGTGCCATGACTGCCTCAACGGTGCTGCGGTAGATGACAATAGACTCATCTCCCTTAACGTGGGACCTAAAGCTATAGCTGGCAAAATGTAGGTGCAATACACCTCCCGGGCATCGGGCATCTAAGCGTAAGACTATGTATGTATATCATAAGTAGATACTTTTGCCGAATGGATTGGTTAAGTAATTCTTCTCCTTAGCATTTATTATTCCCAAGTCACTTGGGGTCGGCTTTCTAGTCTAACCGGATTTGACTGGATATCAGTTTTTACACTGAGCAACTGCCATCTGACCTCCGCAACCCGAAGGTACGCGGTAACGATACCCTAAAGCTAGATCAGTGTCAGGATATTAGAGGGCACTGACTTCCCAATAACGACTGCTATAGATGTTCATGGTAGCCGGAACCGAAGGCTTAACGTGCTCCCCGAGGCACGGAGCAGGCGATAATTGTCAATCAAAACGCACATAATTTCAAAAAGTCATATAACTTCCGAAACTCAGACGTGCGCAACGTGGGTTCGAACCCGAGAACCTCTGCATTGCAGTCTGTTGGTGTCCCCACTGAGCTATTGCTACTGGTTAAGTATAAATTAATGCGCGGTTACTGACAAGTTCAATCCTCGTAAAGAATAAATAACAATCATGTACCGAGCCTGCATGTTTTACATCGTAGTTGTTTTGATTTTTGAAGCCCTCCATTCGACTGGTGTACAATCAATTGGGCAAAAGTTACTTTGACTAAATAAAATAAAAATTAATACAGTAACTATTTAAAAAAATGCTCGCTATAGGAAGATCAGTGCACAATAAATTAAATATCATACAAAAACCTTTGTAATAACATACATAACGACTTATAGAAAGAAAGAAGTAAGCAGGCACTAATATAACAAATCAATACCAATCCGCTAATATAACATAGCGTGGCACATAATATATTTTTTTTTTATTATCTGCAACGCTTGCACTGATGACTACTTAAATCACTTCGCCTTACCTGCATTGCCAGTAGTTCCAGTGACTAATTGCATTTCCTATAACATCCAAATCTCTATCAGCACTTATACTAGCAAAGAAACCAAACAAAACACCATACCATTACAATAATGCATGCTTTCGTTGCTCTTTCGTGAAGAAAGTATACTAATAACCATTGACCCAGTAGCTTTCCCAACTTAGTTTAATCTGTTTTTCTATTTGAAAATCTATTCGGTAGGATTGTAACTGTCAAACTAACCGCGATAAATAACGATAAGCTGGAATCTAATCACGATAGGACCTACTGACCGGGAAATCTGCGGGAATTGAAAATGTGTTTACAACGCCCTGGCGTGATGACGTCAAAATACAGTTAACATTTTAAATATATTTTTTTTCTATACTTATTGTTTAACTAGCTCAGTAGTGTTTGTACTGGTCGTAAATAGCTACGAATAATTGTCCCATCCAATAATTTCCACGCATACCGGCCGCGTCGTCGCCTGTGTTAAGATTCTCAAACTACCCGTAACTTTCAGAATCTCAGCTTAATAGTTTTCCAAATGTTTAAAATATATTTTAATTGTTACACTTACTTCTCCTTAGCCTTTATTATTCCCAAGTCACTTGGGGTCGGCTTTCTAGTCTAACCGGATTTGACTGGATATCAGTTTTTACACGGAGCGACTGCCAGCTGACCTCCGCAACCCGAAAGGCTAACGATACCCTATAGCTAGACCAGTGTCAGTATATTAGAGGACACTGACTTCCCAATAATGACTGCCATAGATGTTCATGGCAGCCGGGACCGACGGCTTAACGTGCTCTCCGAGGCACGGAGCAGGCGATAGTTGTCAATCAATACGCACATTATTTCGAAAAATCATATAACTTCCGAAAGTCAGAGGTGCGTGACGTGGCCACTTTGCCAGTATACAGCTGTATGCATTGCATATAGACGATTACATCCGCTCAAATCTAATATTTACAGACATAATTAAATAATTAACATAATATATACATACATGATGAATACACTCGAAACTAGAGTACTTAAATATTTATGTGTGCCTGTTTGCGCGTGTGTGACTGTAAGTTTGTGATTTATTCATCTTTAAAGCGCCACTTACAAAAGAAACTATTTTGTAGCTTTAAAATACAAACATAATTGTGTGTGTGTTATTTTGTTTTCGGTACATTTCCGAGTCGCCCATAGTGTTATCGTATTTAATGTGTAGAAATTTTCAGTAACAGCTCGGAGTATGAAGCTGATCCCATAAATCGGTACTGGGCTCGCCCCCTGTTTAGTTATTTGATTATCTTTCTTTCTCTTTTATCTACTAACTTTAACTTTAAGAATTTTACTAACCCCATATGGATCTCTGGTCTGAAATAAATTATTATTATTATTATATTATTATAGTGACAGAACATCTTACACTATCGCAAGCCACCTAGTTCGACACCTATCCATCCTACCTATAACAACTGAGAACTCATTAACAACATGCATCTTTAATTCTACCAATTAAAGTAGAAAGTGCAAGAGTATCTTCTGGGATCGTCCAGTTAACGCAACTTCAGTCAGTCAATTTCATAATGAGTAATTAATATGGTGCTTACCCTTAAGTTGTACAAACTTAAAAGACAATTAAAGAAATCCGGTTCGTATCAAAAGTTAATTATAGCCTACACTAACTGTGAATAAAAGCGTAAGGCAAACCTGGATGCCTCTCAGTTCATAATATTCCCTTAGAAGTATCAAGTCTATCAAATCGAATGCAGTTCAGTGCATTATGACCTAATCAGGCGATCCGTCTGCTAGTTTGCCCTATAATCCACCAAAAAAATAAAAAAAAAAAGCCTCTTCATACTGAATAGTAACCCGTTGCCAGGGATAGCTAGAAGCATGGCATGAATCTATGTAAGTATGTATATACATATATACATACATAGATTCACGCCTGCTCCCAAGAGAGGTAGGCAGGGACTACGGGTTTAATTTACGACGATCCTGGCATACCTCTCTTGCTCCATTCAGTTTCAATATGTTCTTGATGCACGCTCGTCGATTAAGCGTATTCTTTACCTGACCTCTCTCTAAAATAACTCAGATGTCACATGATGATAATGCCAGAAACCGTTCACCAAATTCTTTCCTTTCCGACTGTACATTCACATTTGCCGTATTAAATTTCATAGTTAGTCTTTTTAAAGAAGTTTTTAAACAAACGCAATGTAGATGCAAGCTTTAGTTAAAGCAATTCATCTTCCTACTAGCCATCAATAATCGCAAACCACTACAAAAACAATACGAACGCAGCGTCTACAGCCGTGCTTTGTTTGGCTATACACAACGCGATTGCCGAAACAAATACGCTCTCCCGTAAATCTGGTTATGGCTGTCTAGCTGTAAATTGGTATCAGGGTGGCCGGTGGCCCAAGCCCTGACATTCAATAGAGGCGACAAACGGACAATCAGCCAGTGGACATGCCCCGGATTTGGGATTCCAATCTCGCCGTTGAATAGTATTATAGGCTGAGCTGGACGTGTAGTGACGAGGCTGTTATCCGCGTTATTGTCCTTAGAATATTATATGATGGGAATTGGTTTGGTGATTATAAATCTTCGTTATAATGTTTTACCTTCATAAGAATGATATATATATAAATCAAATTTATGCGGTTTGTCACGATTTATTTTAATTACGACTCATAAATAATTTAAAATTATTTAAAATTGAGTCTTGTTCAGATTTCATAAAATTTGGCACACAGTTAGGCTATAACCTAAATTATAGATATATATATATATATATATATATATATATTACGGCAAAGCTATGAATACAATGTTCGCAGTAAAAAATTACACTAAATAGCACTATTATAATTTTTCACAATTCCGTACCCAGGCAACGTTCGAAAGCTATAATAAACTGTACTAAGAAGGCTAGGAAAACTACTTGTCAAACAACTATACGAAAGGTTTTTTTATTTTAACACTTTTTCCGACAACTTCGTCCGCTTTTTTATCAACTATGGTCACGGGGAGACTAAGTTAGTGTTCGTCTCTATCTTGAAATGTGAAGTTATTTTAAGGATTATAAATATTTTAAGATTATTATCGGTGTTACTGTTTACACAGAATGAGCACAAAGTATAGTAAGTCCATGCATCATAGATTTGCTTCGTCTTAGGTTTGATTAAATTAATTACTGATTCCTAGCTGGTGGCACCCAAAGCAAACCATGGCTACTCGCAAAATAAAGCTGATTACCAAAGAGACGTTGTGAGGCTATTATTAAACTTAATTTTATTAACATCCTTACACCAATATGGCGGTTAGAAAGTACAACCAGATTGATATCCAGTGATTCATTTATCCTCATTTTACCTTCAACCTCAACAACTGTAGTTAACCAGCTTTCCGAAGACAGAAATAAAGAATTAACCTGTTACAATAGTGGTCAATGGCGATGCGAACTATTTGCACAGAATGTGTTACCAGGTTTTCTCAAGGGTATATCTAAGAGTGTAAATAAACATAGTATTCTTGACTTGTCTACACGGCCGACGGCGGTCATATCAAGGTGACTTCTGATCAACAAGTTACACGACCATCTAAACTTATAATCTTTGTATTATAATAAAAATCGTACCTAACTCATACGTGGAGGGGTATATGTTAAAATCTATCGTATGTTTATATTTTCGTTCTTTCTTATGATATATCCTTTACCAAAAAAAATCCATTCGTAGCCGCCAAATAATCAGTTAGTAACTCAAAAGTCATATAAGTTAAGCGTTAGTAAAATAAGGTTTAAAGTGGCGCGCACTTGGCGGCTCGTGTCCGAGCCAGTAACAAATACACGGTATAAATGTAGCGGCTCGTATGCGAGCCTCTGTCAAAGGGCAGTGTATACGGTATAAAGATTTCTGGTCGGCAATTTTTATTAGGAACACGGTTCACAGCAATTGTCTCGCCCGTTATTATAGGGACTTGGAGTTTAAATATATACATAATCTGATACTCATATCCCCGAAAGAGTAGATAAAAGTGATTTATACACACTTTTCACCAACTAATGTTTCAGATCCACGATTATACCGTGGCAGAGCCACGCTTCGGTACGAATGGGCCGGCTCGACCGGAGTGATACCACGGCCTCACAGAAAATCGGCGTGAAATAGCGCTTGCGTTGTGTTTCGTCGTGTGAGTTAGGCTCAACCCCCCTCCCCTCCTCTGGGGGAGCGGAGGGATCAAATTTAAAAGGCTGGCAACGCACTTGTGACTCTGGTGTTGCGGGTGTCCATGGGTGGCGGTAATCGGTTACCATCAGGCGATCCGTCTGCTCGTAGGCCTCCAATAACATAAAAAAATAAAGAGCGTTTCCATTGCAATTTGCCATGCACACATGAGACTCCATGCTGCTACTGCGAAAATCTTAAGAGCTACTTGTAACTGAATATCGAAATCGAGACCTACGCACAGCACTAGCATTAACTATGCTTACGCCACTCAGGCAGAGCAAACACAACTGGCGAAATATGGTTGGTGACAGTGAAAAGATGGTTGAAAACCACTGCCTACCTTTTCGTAGATATTCTGATGTCTATGTTTATTTTTGTTACTACATATAGCAGTATGCCGTAGGTAATGTTGCTCTTATGTGTTTAATTAATACCTCATTACATGGTTCTTATTTTATTAAATACATTTTTAACATTCAAACATATTTTGCCTTATACACAAATTTTCTGACTAAACAACAAACCTTTTCCACAAATAATGCGATTATGCGAGTTTTTGATTATGCCGAACAAAATAATTTTGTTGGGAACTTTTCGTATTTTCCTCGTAATCTAGAAATCCAAACCGAGCGCGATTTTTTCTATTTGTAGATTAAATTCTGGCGAAACACGTTACTAATAACATTTACTGATTTTTCTGAGTATTATGAAATATTAAATAATACATGTAATATTAGGTATGTGTTTATAATTTAAAAAATGTAACGATGGACTAATGGATAACCGTTGCACTTTCACGCAGTGATCTCAAGTTCGAAGTTATGAGCATATATTGAATTAAATGATTAATCATCGCAAGAAAATCTGCGTCTCAGAGAGTTCTACATTATGATCTCGAAAATGAAACCTATTTATTCTTCTTACTTCCTTACTCTTTTTATAAATGATTTAGTAATCACCTGAATAAAAGCATTAAAAATAACTGTGTTTACATAATAGAAACCATTCGATTGATAATCCGATGTCCTACTATCGCTGCGTTTACAAATAGTACTACAATAGGAAACTAAAGAAATCACACAGTCGCTATGATGAATAGCGAGGCAGACGTAACTACGTATTAGCATAAATAGAAGGCATTACTTCCACACGCGTTACCTACGCCTAACACATACTCGCGCGCCTGCCTACCCTGGGAATGTGCGAGCACCGTGCGACACAATTTATGCTGATTTTATCATCCAACCATGTGCGAATGTAGCCCCAAGGAGAATATATCTACGCACTCGTCGACTCGTAAAACGTCTACCTCACTTTTACCTATCTTAATCTTTGTAACAGCTACTTCACTTCCGCTAAGCACTTCACATGAAAAGTCACTCGGCTTTTCTTTTAATACAAATATAGATAAGCGTGTAATCTTCTCACATACGCTACATTTCGAATCAAGCTATCTATCTACTCTATATAAGCCTCTCCAACTTAATTAATATTTCAAAAAGAAATCTTTTAGGCATTTTATTACAGCGAAATAGCCTCTTTATCTTAAGATTATCATGGGAACGAGATATAGCGCGAGTAAGCTTTAAAGAAACTCTTTGATGCGACAAATCCTTTGATATGAATTATCAGATGGAGGAGCATGACCGGCGGAGCGAGTTAAATGAAATCAAAGACTATCTCCGTTTCTTCCACTTTAAGTTTGAATATCAGAAACTCGTAGTGGCAGCTGTGACATAACCCAAATGTCTTATGAATTATTTAAAAGGAATCGTCCTCCGTCAGACATTTGAATTATTTTGAAGGCCTTGCTTCTGCATAATTAAGTGTCCGAAATTTTACTGTAACTCTTTTACACAAAGTGAGTGGAAGTAATTGAGTGTTCGCTAATTTATTTGTTACCTTGTTTGTCGGCCTAGTTCAACTTGCTACGCCCGGTACGACTCATATTTAGACGAGACACACTGACCTAAATGCGAAAACAAGGAAACGAATAACGCCCGACGTTATTATAATGAAGCCAGAGTTCTTCAAAATTTAACTGTCAGCAGAAAACTTTCAAAGCATAGAAAGTTAAAGAAGTTTGTAGAGATCATAGACATTGAATCACGGTTTCCTTTTAAACTTAAAATTACTTTGACTGAACACAGAAATTGGTATTTAAGCTGGTACGTTATCGTGATCGAGCTATCTTTGAAACATCAACAATCCCGAACTGTTTTCATTTATCCACAACAGAGAACTAAAATAATTTTAATCCAATATAAATAACGATTATCACCCATTTATTTACCTAGGATAGCGATAGAAAAATACACGAAGATTTACTTAAAAACAGGGCACGATAATTAAAATCAAGGGCATTTAAGTTATGAAAAAGAGTAAAATTTCGGCGTTAACCTAGTGTGTCGATAACCTTCAATATTCAAATTGGCACGGCATATGAACCTCCACGGGAATAGTCCCAGGAGGGTCACTAGTTAAGACATAAATCTCCCCTCTAAGCTGAAAGCTAAGACCGACTTAAAATAAATTGCTTGCAGAGCAGTTGTTCCACTGTGAGGACGGATCAGTTCCACGGCTTCCTTTGTCTCAATCAGCCACCTCGCTAGGGAAATTAACCTTAGCATAATTGTGTTGTAGGATTTATCATTATTCACCTCAAGCTTTGTATGAACGTAATGAAATACGGTGTGCAAAATATAATTACGTGCTCTATTATAGTTTCTGCGACACAGACGTACTTCAAATGAAGTGGTTTTCTGTTTAATGCGAGCTTTTCGATGAAAATGCTCACTATTTGGCTGTCGTTAACATCTACGGTTCTGCAGTATCCGTTTGAGTTTTGAGGGTTCAACTTAATTATTCGTATAGATTATACGTTTTAATCAAGAAAGACACCGTAATCTACAAAAATAACAATTTAGAAGTAATTAATTTAAAAGTAAGTACAATTTGAATTGCGTGCTATATAACTTAAAGGTTAAATCAATTTTAATCTCTATTACTCATCTACTTCTACTAAACTTACTAATTGTGATTAGTTAAAAAGATTTTAAATTGTAACATTTGAAATAGTTTTATTTTGTATCTTCACGTACTAATAAAATATTGTAATGAAAAACTTTGTTATTTTTATAGCAGGCACGTTTATCCAGATCACAATTTCAATGGCTTCAAAAACTAACAAATAAGAGCTTGTGACGTGAAAACCAATAAAAAAATAATATAACGCACAGTTGAACCACGTCAAATATACGATATATTTTTAGTATTTTCGTCGACAGTAGTTACAGCTGTCCGCCTATTGGTAAAACCTGCCATGAAACACGAGTATTTTCTGCAATGCCGACAAAAGAGCGCAAATTTCCTTTAGCTTTTTTTTGCTGTACGGTTTCTGTTGCAAGCTCAGACCTAAGAGTATGTAGCGCTGTTTACTTTACACGGAGACTTACAATTTTATTTCATCATCTATCCTATCCAGAAATTAAAGTGCTAGGCACTTGTCGATATAGCAATTCCTGTCTTTTTCAGTCCATTGTCAAATTCTCTAATAGTCTTTATCTCTACATTCATTTTTACTTTATTTTACTCTACCTCTCTATCTCTTTGACTCTTTTTTACCCTTTGCTAAGTTGAGACGTACATAAATAAAAATAATGTATGCAATCTTGTATGAAGATATTTACAATACCTTCAATACGGTCTTGATTCTTTTGTAGGCAGTTTTCTTTGAAGACGACAAAAAAGAAAAGAAAAGGGGAACGTAATGAAAAACAAATACCTCCTTTGCTCTATAAAAGTAACCCCTTCAAACAATACCTTATAATGTTTGAATAGGTTTACTTTTGAGCATTCATAACACCTTTCCTTTTTAATATTGTAGATACCGGCAGCGGTATTAAACAAAAATATCCAACACCATTCATATTTTTTGTGATAACAATTTTAATTTTATGTCCAATCGTACAACACCCGAAGTTGAGTATATTTAGTAAACATGAAAACATTCGCAATTGTGAAAACACACACATAAATCAAGATAAGGATTGTGACATCAATAAAAGGGTATATGTAGGTATTTGTAAAATTCTAATCTAACGTTTGTATAACGGTGGATCAGGCGGTCGGACATGACGAGCGTCGAAATTAAAACTGGGCCTGGCAAAGCGATGCATATCGATTTGTTTCCCCCATTCAATGGTTTGCGGAGTGAGTCTAAATACTGCCACCGCCCCGGGCCATTCCTGCTGGACACAGGAACTAACGTACCCACGTTATTTAATTGAAATGAATGTTTGTCTATGGGGAATAAAATACAAAGCTTTATAAAATATGCGTGCTTTGTCTTTGGTCTTAGTTGTCTGGATAAAAATTGGTTTCATAATTGAAATTATATTTTCTTGCTGTTGGCTTTTATGAAAATTTATATGTTCAACTTAACCTGATGTTTAGTGTAGCACACATGGGAACTGAGATATCGGCATATTTTAAATACCATATAATATTCTTTAATTTTAATATGTATGGTTTAAATAAAAACAAGTCTATAATTATTTTATATGTACTTCTAACTGTTACATGGGACTATACGCAAGTCTTTTAATTTTTTTTTTTAAGTCTTTTATTCACGTGTAATAATAATAGTACAACATATAAATTTCCTCGCCAAGCTACACAGCTTGTTGGCGAGATGCGCTCGTTAACAATTATTTATTAAACCTTAAAACTAATTATTATTAGATATATATCTACAATACAATACAATACAAATTTTTTGTATCGACTGCATCGCGGGAGTGGACCTCACTAATAGTAATGTCAACAACTCCAAGCAGTAGACTCTTTAGCTTTGCTTTTAACAATGTTTTGCTCGTTTTTCCTTGTATCACTACAATAAATTCATCAAAGTTAGTGCTGTATTTTGAAAGATGTTAAGTAACAAAGACCCAAATTTTGACAAATTTTATATTCAAAATATAATGTAATTTAATATAATATATTAATTAGGCTAAAAGACGGGAAATGCTGAAGCATATTCCCTCTGCATGATCATTATCATCATCAATCAGCCCGTTGTAGTCCACTGGTGGACGTGGGCCTCTCCCATCTTAGGTCATAACATTTCATCTTCCGCCCTTCAGTCCATGCAGTCATATTCCCTCTGCATAGCCCCGCTTTATACGGTGGCTAACTGAGTCATTTGATAGATAGATATGACCAAGCAGACGACAAGCATAAAACATTTAATAACCATTTGGAAGTATCTATCTAATAATTATATTTAAAGACACTTGACAAGATTTAATGTTGATAAAAGGTCGAAATTAATACATCAAAAATTAATTAATCGTTTCACATTTCTAATCAGAATGAGCGCTCATTATTCATATATATTACTGACTGCATTCCACTCAAAGTGAGAACTAAAACAAGTATTAATACATCTCATGTCATGGCCCCAATTTGTCCCGCCGCCGTTTAATTTCGCTTATTGCTTAGTGCATATAATATATTCTACTGCTAGTAAATTGAATGTACTTTGCACACTATTACTAATTGGAAATGGATCTCACTATAACCCGTTTAGATATTGGCTACATGAGTAAGCGCCTCCGTGGCGCAGCTGTAGTAAATGCGATTGCTGTACTTGAGGTCTCAGGTTCGAATCCCGGGTCGGGCCAACAAAAAATTATTAGGATTTTCTGTTAAGAAATCTCAATAGCAGCGGAGTTAGGAAGTTGATGTTAGATACACCTGTGTCTAGGAAAGCACGTAAAGCCGTTGGTCTTGCGCCTGATCTCTCTCCGGTCGTGTCGGATTACCGTCCCATCGGCTCATGAGAGTGAGGGAACAGAGAGTGACTTGTGCAGTATAATATCTCCTGCGCAGATGGCCCAGTCTCTGTTAAGATAGACCGCCGTGACAGAAATTTGGTCTGGAGGACATTACTATTACATGGGCAAGTGCTTGTACGATGAGCATACATACGTGGTCTCACACCTATATTCCCGAAAGGTTAGGCAGAGGAGTATTAGGTACATCACATTTCGCTAGCTACGCTTGCCTGTTGCTGTTTACCAGGTACCGATCCAGACTCCGTGCTGCTGCTGAAAATTCCTTGTCTAACAAATCTTAATTACGCTTCGCTCCAATTACGCTTCGCTCGGGCCGGGTATTTAACCCGAGACCTTATACACAGCAGTCGCATATGGTGGCATGCGACTGCTCTTCTTAAGGTCTATGGTAAAAAAGACCCAAAATAACTATTTAGGCAGTTAAGTAATTAAGAAACTCATATACTACGCAATTTGGGCTTACGAGCGCATTATTAGAAAGCAACTTAGAAAAGTTTAGTTGCTATGGCCGACTGATATAGGTTTTACTTTAAATGTAAAGCCATCGAGGCTATGTTACTCACGTAAAATTGATCATTTCACACGGTTTTCTTCTTGAGAACATAGCTCATAAAGTTATTCCATTCCTTAGTGTACTATCGTACGAACTCTTTACAATTTACATTCAAAGTGACCAACGCTCATAATATTTTGCACTCTAACCAAACCATAATACCCTCTCAGATCGAAACCAAGACCATAGACCATTAGACCGTGGACCTTATCTCTAAGTAATGAAGCCAAATTTATTCATGAGTGAGGCCTCTTACCTTCTCTGTAGTGGTGCTGTACTACAACCTCATAAATATTTTATTCAATGTACAAACAAATGGAAAACTAAGTTTAAATAAAAATATATTGCATCTGACATTTAATTAGTCTTTGATATTCAAAACCAATGCAGAGGAATGCTTACCCCGAGTTATATTTGCTAAGGTTTGTAAGAGAGACCTTTTAAATTCTCTTGTATTTTACTTGCGTAGGTTCTTTGTAAGTCCTATAAATAAATAAGGCAGGAAATTCTTGGAAAGACTAGCTTCGGGGGATGCAAGGAGGTTGTTATTTCATTTAAAATAGATCATGGCAGCGGCGGGTGCGGTACGAGCCAACACCGCTGTTTTAATTAAGGCTTATTATGAATTGCACTTGTGCAATGGGAAAACTTGTATTTATATTTCGAAAGTTAGGTATATGCCGTTATTCGTTTCGGTCTTTGGGTCTATGCGGTTCACTTGTAAACATTCTTGAAAGATAGAATCTTAAGAAAGTTTCTACCATACCAAGTTTGTATATTGGACTAGTCAGAGTTCTATGAAATATCTTACGAAAATCATTCAATCAGTCAACTCAATATTACTTTTTTTGCATGTACAATTCCTATCACTTAAAAAAATTCCCCCACAAGGAATAATGTTACCACAGGACAACGGACATAGAAATACTCAAACTCGGAATAACTATTTGGATCACACAATTTTTTGTCCTGAGTGGGATTAGAGCCTTCGAAACTTGTTGTAGTGGCAATGGCGAGGCAACCACTTACACCTCTACGCCATCTGTTTAGTTTTTAAACATAATGTAAAATTATAATATAATAATGTATTTTTTAAACGCACTACATGTTATAACTTAGGTCTAAAATTTGGTACAAATTAAGTAAGTATAAAATCTTCTTCTCCCTAGCCTTTATTATTCCTAAGTCACTTAGGGTCGACTTTCTAGTCTAACCGGATTTGACTGGATATCAGTTTTTACACGGAGCGACTGCCAGCTGACCTCCGCAACCCGAAAGGCTAACGATACCCTAAAGCTAGACCAGTGTCAGTATATTAGAGGACACTGACTTCCCAATAATGACTGCCATAGATGTTCATGGCAGCCGGGACCGACGGCTTAACGTGCTCTCCGAGGCACGGAGCAGGCGATAATTGTCAATCAATACGCACATAATTTCGAAAAGTCACATAACTTCCGAAAGTCAGAGGTGCGCGACGTGGGGTTCGAACCCGAGACCCTCTGCGTTGCAGTCTGTTGGTCTCCCCACTGAGCTATCGCTGCTATTTAAGTAAGTATAAAATATTACGGTATTAAAAAACAAGCTTTCAGTGACGCAATTTTATGTTTCGTGTTGTTCTCAGTAATACCTTTCATTTAATACCATATCATGGGGATACATAAAAAATAAATAGTCCTTCATATTCGATTAAGAACGACGTCACTTAGCTAACTATGCCTTGTCATCTAAACTAAACATGTATACAAAATTAAAGCTCAATCGTAAACGGAAAAACTTAAGGGAAAATGGTTTAAAATGCAGTTGCAAGATTTGACCTATACTAACAAAGCTAATTAAATAAAAGCTTGTAATAAACAAAGACTTGTTTAAATATAGTAAAATTAAATCTATGCATCATTATTATAAGAGTAGGTACTACTATATCATATGCAAATTCAAACACAAATAGTTATCGTCACGGGTCAAATGTGTATTCACATCGATCTATTTTAATCGGACTCATTTCCTAACTAATCAGCGGTTTAATCATGGCTACAGTAGTCTGGCACGAAGTTACATACCGAACTCGAAACTAGTCGATCAAATCCGAATTTCGTTCATTCGTTTAAAAATGCAACTCTGGCAGTAAGCTCTGTAATTATTAGTTGCAGACTCCATTGGACCATGGACACAAAGATGAATCATGTATTAGAGTGCGAACTAAACACTAGTTCAAGGCAAGAACAATTAAATATGATGTCTTTTAACCAGTAAAAGAACATAGGTATAATTTAGTCATAATTCGCTTACAAGGCATAATTCCTGTGTCACAGGGGTCTTGACAAACATTCAAACAACCGATACAAAAAGTACCTAGACTTGAAAGTACCATTTGTGGAAAAAATTACATGTCGATCTCGTCGGTTTTAAACTCACTGCTTAAATAAATACGCCATTCGTGTAACAAAAAATGTAATCCATCATCTTTCCTCTTTATTTTTCAATGTCACTTGTACGCCGAAGATAATTTTATTTTGGTCATCTCGATGCATTCACGGCACGACAGTATTCAATTAAAAATAATAATCTTTTATATATTCTGAATTGTGTTTTTTAATAAGGCAAACTGTGCTTTATATGTTCTATAAAGATAACACCACTAGTCACAAATCTAAAAACATCTATATATATATCTGTTGTTAAAAGTGAGATTGATCTACGAATAAGCGTTGTGGACATTTTTTGTGATCTTGTTGCTTCTCCTTTTCTAAAGTAAGTTCCTTTCTAGATGTCGTTCTCGTTAATGCTGAGGATGGTGCTTATAAATACTTTACTGTATAACCCAGTATTACTTTATATTAAGGTAATGAAATATTCAACATCTTTGCTCGTAAATTACCTACTATATGTATGTCTTTGGAAACTTCCAATTCCATACCTACTATTTTAATAAATGCTCTAAAATTTTCTATTTAACTTGTCACTGTTTAACTACTGAGACGATTTTGACTTTAGTAAGTTTGAAGATCACTGCGTCGGTGCGTCGGCAGTGAATGCGAGCTCATTTGAGACAACGTACAGGACGTAGTGTACTCGAAAATACAAAGTGAATCGCAGTTAACATCTACCAAGCATATAAAAAGGTCTACAGATTAAATGGCATTCATTAACCGACCAAATCAAATTGCCGGGGCAGAACAGGGTACACACCTCTCGTAAATGGTACCTTCCCATGGGTACATTCTATGGATTACACCATTAACCCTTGCCCTTTTATATTGTTGCAATCAGTAGCACACAGTAAACAGAACTTGGGAAAGGTTCCTGTTCATTAAAATTGTTCATTATTAGCATCTCGAGCTTAATTTTGCATTACCTTCATACTCGTAAGACCTCTCGTGCGGGGAAATGCAAAATAAACATGAAATAAAAATATCTATGTAAAATTATATGTGTATATAATTTTGCCACACTGCCTCGTTAGTACTGTCGCATAGGTTTGTGTGCAATTGCGAGGACCAGGGTTCTTTTCCGGCAAATTGTTTTGGGATTATTCAGTAAATCATCAATCTTTTTGAAAATGTGCCCGGTATACATTACAAACTTGTACAACATAAGCCTGTAAACAATAACATTCTGCACTTCATGACATATTTTATAATTTTATTGAACCGCTTTTGAATAAGAGAATTTCAACTTAATATATATATATATATATGGATATATGCTTAAATAACCTATGGATTATTATACAACATGTTATGTCTGTGAACAATCGTGAAATATGGCAAAACTGTCTTTTGGCTAATTTAATTTGTATCCTCCTTCATCTTGCCCCGCAAACACAGCGCACAATTATAGTTCCACTATATAAATTAATTATCTTTCAATAGATATTATAGTCTATCAAATAAAAAAGTAAGCGCGCCCTCTAGCGAGCGTGAATAAAAGTACATCGACTGGAAGGCGCTAATAGCGAATCGTAAAAGCTCTCGCTCGAAGAATCGGTCTACGCTCAAGTTTCATGTTACATAGAAAGATGTCGCTTTAACACAACGAGTTATTTGTGTAATTTATTTGGTGCGGTATATTATTGGTCATAATTTTATTCATTGAAATTAAACTACTATATACGGATTTTACCGCGTTGTTTATTTGACACTTTATTACAAATTTTTTCAAAACTGTTACACTACTATTACTATTAAACTTTACTAATTTTTAAGCTAATTAAATTATTGAAACTATTAAAACTATTTATACTATTACTATACTATTGTACTATTTATATTTGTGTTTACACTTTCCCCGACGTTTCGGTTGCTTTTCAGCAGCCATGGTCACGGGGAGACTAAGATGGCAGTTGTCTCAATGTTCCAGTGTAGTTTTTTCAAAGTACCCGAACATAATTTAATCATGGCTGTTTCTATTTACGCAGAATGAGCTCAAAGTATCATGAAGTCTAGCTGTGGTTTGCTTCTTCTTGGGTTTGACTATTTGAATTACTGGATCCCAAGCTGGTGGTACATTCCAACCATCTTCTCTATTGAAATTAGGATGTTTTTTTATTTCAATAGCCTCGCGAAGCATCCTTGGTAGGAATCGGTGTTCTTTAGCGAGCATCTGTGGTTTGTCAAATCTCAGGTAGTGGTTGGTCCCCTGTTGCACATGTTCACACACAGCAGACTTCAACGAGCGTTTGTGTTTTACATCAGCTATGTGTTCTTTTATGCGGGTGCCTATGCTTCTCTTGGTTTGACCAATGTATGAGAGTCCGCAGTCACAATCTATTTTATAGACCCCTGCATCTTGTAAAGGTAATTGGCACTTGACGGATGGTAAAAACTGACTTATCTTCGTTGGCGGCTTGAAGTATGTGTTGATTGAAAAATTTTGAAAATTTTTGTAATAAAGTGTCAAGTAAACAACGCGATAAAATCCGTATATAGTAGTTTAATTTCAATGAATAACATTCGCGTAAACAGAAGACAATATTACATAATTTTATTGTTAAATTGCTTCATCTTATATAAATAAACATTTCGTAAGGCGCCTTATGTTTCAAACACCTAGTACATAATTGAGTTGTGTGCCTTGAGTTTCCTATAGTGTAGGTATCTCATAGGCTCAACCTTCTGCCTGAACCTAGCAACCAATATAAATGTACCTTTGACGTTCATAAGCGTTACTTTGTGACGCAAATTAATATATTTCTTCGTTTTTTTATAATAAAGACAGCTTCGGCGCTCGGAATAATTCTTTGACTCTGACAAGTCTTTGCAGTCATTCAAACGACGGATACAAGGAATACCCAGGGACGGCCTTCATATTTATGGACTAATTTTTGATCCGTGTGGGTCGAACCCACAACACTAGGCGGCAGTGGCGAGACGTAGACTTAAAACTCTAGGCCATCCATGCAGTCACGAAATGTCAAATTATATTTGACATTGTCTTTACTGTAAATATCAAAGGTAAATATTACAAAAATCATCTTATAGAGAAGAACTATAGATAAAATTAATCAGCAGTACTAAATCATTTAGTTGTTTTGTCAAAAAGTTAGTTATATTTTCAATACGTACATATACCTACTACATATTTAGTGCACTTTAATCATTTTGTATTTCGAATCAAAATAAATTATAATTTTAAAGAACGTACAAAATTTATTTTGTCGTGAACTATTACGGAAACGAACCACTGAAACAATAGACTACTAAGAACACCCAATCTCATAAAGAATCTATAACGTAATTCCAATATTCAAAAACTGAACGAAAGAAGCTTTTTACGACGTACAGTGGAACGACAGAAGGCTACACTGAAACAGTTTATATCGACTGAGGCTTAAACGATTTACTGCCACGTATGGAGCTAAAAGTCAACACACTCAACATAGTTATACTTCAATACCATCCCTGCATCACATTTAGTTATTAACTAGATTTTGCCTGCGACTTTGCTCGCGTAAATCTAGATTCTCAATCAAGTTCTATCCCTCGAGAACAGTGGTTTTTTTTCTGGTTGAAAGGTACCTTATGTCCTATTCTGTATGCGAAATTTCGTGATGGTCGGTCGAGTAGTGACAGCGTAACTAACAAAAAAACTCAAATTTTTTGTAATATTAGTTAAGACTAGATTTTGTCGGCATCTTTGCTTGCGTAGGTATATGTAGGTCGGGTGGTAAAAGTATATTTTCTGGATGTATTTTTTATGACCTTATGTTCATCGCCGTACCCCTGATAACCTGAATGCGAAATTTCCTGATGATCGAATGAGTAGTTAAGGCGTGAAAGCGTAATAAATAAACAAACTCACTAGGAGTATTAGTTAGGATTATATCTAATCTTTTTCACATGTCCACCCAAATTATTGAGTAAGTACTCAGCATTACAAGCAACTCGATTGGCTCAACAATCGTGTGGACAGGCACTAGAAGACCACTTTATATCTAACTATTGGCGAAGTGGGAACTCGACTAATTGCTGTATATATAGTACTTGCTAATCCTATGAATATTGTACATGTAAAAGTTTGTGAAGATATTTGGATATTTAGATGTTTGTTTTTCAATGAATAACGAATAATCCGTCAAACAGATTAATATCTATTAGTTTTAAAATGGCAATGCCCGCACTAGGAATAATTCCTGTATCGCGCGGGATTGTACACCAATCCAAACAATGGACACAGAAGACCCACACTCAATAACCCTATTATTGGATCACACAATTTTTTGTCCAGTGTGTCCCGGGATTTGAACCCACACGACATTGTAGCTGTAGCGAGACAAACACTTAAAACCAGTACGCTATCCGAGAAGTTTATAAGAACTCTTATGCCAATTGGCATACAGGTAGATAAATCATGTCTTGAATTGATACAAAGCATATTTTTATTTTTATCCCACTATGAGTTTCTGTGGAGTTCACGCTAAGCCCCCAGTTTCATTAGCGTGAACTTCACTATTTTTAATATGGAGTGAGGATCTACGACCACTTTTAAAAAGCTTCTGACGCATCTCGACACATTATTCATTTGCGATTGGATATGGAATCCTAAATACAGGCGTGGATAAGGAGCCTAAACATGACATAGTTATAATGCCCGGGTCGGGCCAACAAAAAGTTACAGAATGAAAAAAAAACTCTTAACCAAGAGACTTAGGAAGCTGGCAGTGTTGCACACTGCAACTGTTGGCAAAACCGTTGGTGCTTGCGCCTGAACTCTCTCCAATCGTGTCGAATTGCCGACCAATTAGACAATGAGAGTGCACTGGTTTTGTGCGCACTCTTATACATTCATATATGATCGTATCTACAGATCTACTGTGCAGATGCAGTACGCGTTAAGATTTTCCGCTGTGATCAAAAATCAGTCTGAATGCTATTATAATTATATCTAAAAATAACTTTTCTCTTTTACGCATAAGGTATAGACCATTAATATGCAACCAGCAATTTCTAGGTCTTACGAAATTAAGGATATGCCTATTACCGTGTAAAATTCTAAAACAAATGTTGCAACGAAAATTACCCTAAAGAAAACCCCAATAACACTTTGTATGACCTGGCAATTACATATGTATATCTAGAAAGGGCGATTGGCAGTAGTAATGTTAGTGTAAGTTTATGTCAACAATATACTACTATATAAGGCTTTAGAATTGCGAGTATAAATAGCTGTAGTAGTATAAATAGTAGTTGGTGTACCTAATTCAGAGAATGTAATTAAAGAGAAAACATAATATAAATATACCCGTCAACTGTCGAGCGGACATACGCTATCCGAAAAATGAGTCATCAAAAAAAAACGGCGAATGTATGTCCGCTGCACACTTGACTCGTTAATAAGTAAAGTGTCGAGCGCACATACATTGGTCCGTTTGTGTATTGTTTGCACAATGAATTTTTAATTATTTTTACGTATTTCCCCTAGACGTTCAAGAAGTTAATAATTACATACACCGAATAATACAACCATTTTCGACTAAATGATCTTATTACAAATCTTCTTCTACCTATTAATTATAAAAGGAATTTCTATTTAATATAATTATATTATGTAGAACTTAATTATAAGCGATCAGTACAAAGAATCTGACATCCTATTCGGATGCCCCTTAATTAAAGAGATAATTAGAATAATTCTTATGAGTAATATGTATATTATCCCTAATTTTTAATAAATTTGTCACAAATTATTATTAAGTAAATAATAATAACTCCCAAAAAATCTAGACACGCCTAACTCTTGTCAGAATGTTTGTTTAATATTGTCTTCTGTTTACGCGAATGTTATTCATTGAAATTAAACTACCTACTATATACGGATTTTATCAAATAAACAACGCGATAAAATCCGTATATAGTAGTTTAATTTCAAAGAATGTTTGTTTATTTAGTCTGAGAACGAAAAACTGTATCATCGACCGAGTCATCTATCAATTTCAATATATCCATTAGGGCTTATGGCATTAGAAATATTAGTCATTTACTATATGTATATATATATATATATATATATATATATATATATATATATATATATATATATATATATATATATTACTGGCAAGATGTATACATCTATCATCTATCCTTAAAAAAAGATACAAATACATAGTATTAATGTATGTATAAACGTACCTACACCTCCTACTTAGCTTTCGGAGGTAAATAACGTGTTTAACAAACATGTTGTTATAATTATGTACACGGTCCTCTCTGGGACTCCATATATTATTATGAAAGCACTCTTTGTACATGCTACGAGTGTAAAATAAATACAAAAATAATGCTTTCAAAGACGCGTTACAATAACAGAATAAGGTCACGCGAGCGAAATCATGATGCGGTTTGAAAGCAAGTCAAATATGAGATCCATACAACAAAAGCACTAAATAACGAATGTTCACAAAGAAAAGCAATTACAAACACAATAAAGAGACAAAATGAAGGCTGCCACGCTCGGACATTTATGATAAGCGTCTGACATAAAGAAGACATGTTAAAATTATAGTAATGCGATGCACAAATCAAAGTGTGTGCCGTACAGGCGAACAAGTTGAAGGTAATTGAGCTGTCAGCTGAAATTAATGCTATTGCCCGGTCAGAGTGGTCGGTCTGTTGTAGGATAACCAAGTCTCGGTGCGAGGCCGGAGCGGCGGCCGCGGCGGCGCGTCAAATTATCCGCGCTCGTTGATAACCAGCAGATACATCTCATTGATGCGCGCAAAACTTCACACGTTGTTTTTTTGTATTATTTCTATTGTAAAATTAAGTCTTACGATAAGGAATTTGTAATCCTAATCCTAACTAATATTATAAAAGCGAAAATGTGTTTGTTTGTTTGTTACCTTTTCACGCCTAAACCACTGAACCGATCATCATGAAATTTTGCATATACGTTGTCAAGTGTACAGAAACGGACATAGGCTACCTGTCATCCCGAAAAAGATTACTGTTCCCTCGGAAAACAATAATAACGTTCTTATGATAATAGATGGCGCCACGTGACTTTCGAATCATGATGGAATTATATTATTACAAGCAGAGTTCAACCCGAATTGATTGTCAAATTCTACACTAACGCGAGCTAAGCCGCGAGCAAAAGCTAGTCTAATATAATCGCAGTTTCTCACCTACACAGGTTACGTATAAATAATTTTATTTGTTTCATTACGGAACAGAAGGAAGGAGTATTGGTATATCTGTAATGTACAGAATGTTTTGAGATACGCATAAGACTTGTAGGTCTCACAATTAAAATGCAACTGTTCTAATTAACAAAGATTCTGTTTTTGTATTTGCAATCAAAATGCCTTAACTGCATATGTATTTTATCCAGTCGGCTATGTATAGGTATGACCTGTACCAGGCTTTTACCTTAGGCAGGTGTGCTAACAAGTATACTAACAATGTGCACCCTACTGTGCTTGTAATGTTTGTTGAAGAAGAAACATGTCCGAATAACTCAAATGGTGGAATTATAATACTGAGTACTAATGAGTTACATACTAAGTAAAGTACTTTTACATCAATAAAATAAAATGTAAATATCATCGCTGATCTATGCTAGGATAAAATGTAAGTATTTGTGTCCAAGGTTTCGCTATGAGGTCTTAGAATATTATCGTAGTTTAAAAGAAACAACATACTAATTAAGAGCAAATGCTGGCAGTGCCAATTATATAAAAAGGTATTTATCTACTTTTTCCCTGAATAATGTCCCTGTATTGTATATTTTTAATAATAATAATATTAAGTATAACTATAAGGACCTGGTACCCTTAAAATTACAAAAATAATTCGGTTATCCTGTAATTTTCATACAACTAACAAATAAAATATACAGACGAATCTCATGAAATAAATATAAACATACAGACGTAACCAAATTCCATTTATTATTTTTATGAAAATTTATTAAAGTGGGATTAGTTTTGGAGGCGAAACAGAGAAATACGAGATTGATGGTTTTAGAGGTATACTTACCTACCTCCGAAATCTCTAAATCATCAATCTATCTTCCCAGCTATAGTTCTCTTTTGCGCATTGATATTTTGTTCGAGCCCAGCAATAGATCTGTTACAAACCTTTTCTTAAAATATTTTGTAGTAAACATATAAATAAGATTAAACATTCCTTTTTATTGTAAATTATTATAGACCTAACTTATTTCACGAATTCGATCATCTGTTAATTTGTATACTCATACAGCAGATTCTATAGCATTATCTACTGTACATTGGCAAGCCTTAATCACAAACCTTTAATGTCCAAGCGACGCTTTAAAACGGAATATGTACTACATGCGATGAATGCTAAACTTTTGCTGTGCCCAAACCGAGTCCACGAGGAGAACTAATTTTAGGTGACAGCACCTGATTAACACTGTAAAATTACAAATAAAGAAAGCATTATAATAACTAGTTTTATTTTACTAGTTTTTGCCTGCTGCTTCGCTCTCATTAATGTAGATTTTGTCAATAGTTTCTTTCCTCGAAACCAGTACTTCTTTTTTGGGTATGACGACGTTTATGCTAAATTTCATGATGATCGATTGAGTAGTTAAGGTGTAAAAGAGTAACAAACAAACAAACTCAAATTCGCATTTATAATATTAGTTAGTATAATTATAACTCGCGCACCTCCCCTCCCACACACAATAATATCAATTTTATTATCTCGCAAATCAACTAGCCCATCTCAATCACATTTTATTAAAATTCTTAATATAGATGTCTATAGGTTAAGATTGTAGATTTATAATAATACTAGCTGTGCTCGCGGTCTTACCCGCGTCAGTGGTATTTGTGGTTACTGCGCCACTCCCGTGAGCCCTAGCGTGATGTTATAATAATATAGCGTATGTTCTTCCCAAGGCCTCATGCTATCTTCATTCCAAATTTCATCTAAATCAGTTCAGCGGATTGAGCATAAAAAGGTAACAGACAGACAGACAGACCGACAGACAGACAGACAGACCGACAGACAGACAGACCGACAGACAGACAGACCGACAGACAGACAGACCGACAGACAGACAGACCGACAGACAGACAGACAGATAGACCGACAGACAGACAGAGTTACTTTCGCATTTATAATATTAGTAAGGAGTAAGGATAATAGATTTAAAACCACAGAATTTTTAATGTAACAGAAAACGAGTATTGTCTATCATCATTCAAAATTTTTATTCATGGCAATAAATTAATGCTCCTTTGCTACACGCCCAAAATGAGTCTATAATTAATTATGATTTGCGGTTTTTTTAATAACTATAAAATATTGACAGTGGTTTAAAACAACCTAAATCTTCTACACCTAATTTCCTAAAATATAATTAATATGATACCGCTATCAAATTAATGATAGCTTAGAAAATAATTATGTTTATTTCATTCATATTACTATGTGTATTAAAGTTTATTAAAAATAAATATTCATATTTAAATATCCTGTCTGATTAAACCACACAAAATACGCTGCATTTTACGAGGATTTTTCTTAAATCCTTTTCAATGCAAATCTCATACTTTCTACGCTGCCTGCTTACAAAAACAAGTGCTTTATTCGTACCTACATCTTATCTTAAAACGTTAGTTTATCAGTCGTGAGGAAAATCGTATCTAATGAGACAGGGAAAGTATGGTGCTCTTACAATCTTATACTCAAGTCCGCTAGACAATAATGACTGTCATTATGATTGCGACTCTTCTATGATATAATAGCACTATTATGCTATGCAGAACGCCGCCTGTGGCTTCTCAAAACAATATTTTACTTAAATACAGTACGTTGAATTGTTGTTATGTTTACGCTGTATGTTTCTATAATGTGATGATAAAAATGCTTCGTTTTTGATATGCTTTCTTTTATTGAGCACTTCCTGGGTAAACAAAAATCATGGAACTCGCGTCATCGTCACGCTTCCACGCTTTCCATTTTAGAATATTAACAATATCTCAGAAATGGTGCGTCTTACGCAAAAAATAACGAAATTTTGACCCCCTTAATAACACTGAAGAGAGTGTCAGGAACTAGAATCCGACCCGCCCCTTTTTTTTTGAAGTGGAAAGCACTTCTTGTGTGAACAAAAATCATGGAACTCGCGTCATCGTCACCGAACGCTTTTCATTTTTAAAATATTTTTGATTTATAATTTGGTTTATAAAGAAGTGTTTATGATCAAGGATTAAAGTTTTCACTTCTACCGGCAGTCCCCAAAGACTGCCCCAATTTTTTTAAATTTATTAATTTAAGCATTATATATTAGCAACCTCATAAACGAAAACGTACACATCAAACAAAAATTGTTACCATACACCATAATTCCAATTAGAGAAAAATTTAAAGGTGTAGGTATTGACGGCCCTTCCAGTTAAGTCCATGGACTTAAAATTCTATGAATGTATGTATATAGCTTACTTAGAAGGGAAACCTACTGTCGTCAACAATTATCTGCGTGACGTAAAACGGAAATATAAAAATACCTTGTTTGCAGCGGTAATAATTGTGGCTGCTATGCACGAGGTCTACGGTTCGACTTTTAGTTCGAGCATGGGGTTTTTGGGTTTTGAGTTTAGAACGGTCGCCGCTAGACAGAAATAGGCTCGCTCCGTATAATGTAGAACTTAAAACCTTATCTAGGAATGTGCTGGCGATACCCCTCTTCCTTTTTTTATTTACGTAGGTATATATTTGGAGTTTCTAAAATTTGGTTCTTACAAGCGGTTGGGTTAATTTTAAATACTAGATTAGATGAGAGACCTTTTAATTATTTAATATTAGATTTTGCACGCGGCATTGCTTCCTCGGACACGGTCCTTTTCTTGGATAAATGGTACACTATGTCATTTATTGTGCCCTCGACAACGTGTATGCTTTCGCATCTCATGATAATCGGTCTATCGGCTAAGATGAGAAAGCGTAACAAAGAAACTCACGTTAGCAATTATAATATTAGTTAGGATAATACAGATATTATCCTAACTAATATTACTTATACAACATCCTCCTTGTACTGGTACTAGTACTGAGATGATAACTTATTTTAAACTTGCCTTTATACTCTGTGCTTATGTAACAAACACATTCACGGCTCGCCAGCGCAATTACACGAGTGTTTTCAACGCATAAATGTAAAAATTAAAAATTTTAAAATCTCTTTACACAAAATAATAAAAATAGTAATCCGCCATTTTGCGGTGGCGGGCATCTTGGATTTGAAATTTATCATAGTGTATAGTATTCTACTAGTCAAGCCCTTTCATTTGATACCCATATTAAGGGGGTTGTGAAAAAATATGTAATCCGCTATTTTGTGACGGCAGCCATCTTGGACCGATTTTTGTTGGACCGATTCACATTTCAAACAAAAAAAATTAAATCAAAATCGGTTCATACGTTCGGGAGCTACGATGCCAGAGACAGACACACACACAGACACTTCAAACTTATAACACCCCGACGTTTTTACGTCGGGGGTTAAAAAGACGCTACGTAAGAACCGCTAAGATAGCTTAGGCCGTCTGCTGCAGCATACTATATCTTCAATGAGCCTTGAAACCTTATACACCGGAGGCACATAAGGCATTGACGTTTAGTTGTTAACTTCTGTAGGACGGAGGTATTGTTTCCCCTTTCAAACAAACGCCCGATTTAAATAAAGATTCCACAATATCTAACCTTTCTGTAAATAAGTATTTAATGCATTCACACAAAAAGGTATCTTTGTCCTACATCATGATTACCTTATAGTATTAGTAGTCGCCCAGTATCTAAACTCGACCATAATCATTATTGAAAATTTGAGGAAAACATAAATTAATTTACATCCCATCAATAAAAACATATTTTCTCATTGATTTTCATTGATAACACTAAAACTCGTCAATAGCTACAAAACAATTGAAAATAAAAACAAAATCGGTTGAGAAACAGAAGAGAAAATGTTACTGAACCGTTTTGTATTTGCGTTAGACCAAATGATACAGTAAACTTCGTACCTCCTAAAATTGGTAACTCGAATTGGCAATTTCCATACAGAATAACTATTTCCGATTTTTCGTTTCTGTTTTCCAAATCAAAACAATAAAAGAATATACATATCGGCCGAGCCATTTTCGAGATTTTATAAGACTAACGCTCGGCAATTAATTATTATATATATATAGATTATTATACACTTTATATTTAGCATTGTGGCCATTAAGTCCAAAGTGTTAGTATAAGCGTTCGATTTAAAACAATAATTTAAGATCTTACTTCATAAATCTGATAAGTACTACACCCGACACCATAACGAAAAGCTACGCGATCATGTATCATACTCGGACGATAAATCTTTAATATCCGAACATCGCTTCATTGAGAATAAGTGCCGGATCCGAGAATGACAATAACCAGGCTCTCTGATTTATTCCGAGGTCAGTAGAAATGGAAAGATTAAGTCTATAATACGATACCGAGCCTCTACATCAGCCTTCACGTCAGAATATATTATTATTGTATAACGTTGATCATATTTCTTCTCTACAGTTAAGGTGAGTGTACACTTGCAAAATATAGGGTAGGATAACAGTTAAGTACTATAATGCTTAAGTATGTTATCTTTGTCGCTACCATTACTTCGGCAATTAGGTGTGTATCTGTATAACTGTGTGTATTATTACTAAAACAGAAATTATTTGTGTGTTTAAAGTATATGTTTCATAAAAGCATTAGATAGCCCATGTGGTGCTTACGTGTAAGGAATTGTGACACTTTTTTTTACTTTTGGGAATGCATTGACGCATACCTCTCCGCCGAATACCGACAAACCTACCACGGTGTTCCTCGACAAAACCGCTATATACGGGGCCGCGCGAATCACTTGCACATGCGATCGCGACTCCGCCGACGTTTCGGCCCGCCGTCGCGTCCGCGCCGTATGAAACGGCAGGCTATTACACGACAAGACCTACTCTTTAGGCACTACTCACTTTAAAGCCCTACTGTCCCCCTCCTAGAGAGGAGACGGAAAGGAATTGTGACCCTATGTCAAGTTATTATAAGTTTGTTTTTTGTAATCTCAGTGATGTAAACAATTGCTGGTTTGTGGATTAGCAGGCAATTTAACTGGTTTATCTTACTTTTTACTGCCATAGTATGTACACTCAACTTTATACTTCATATCGCATTTAACGTTTATCAGTCGAAGTGAATCTTAACAAAACATTTGACTCGAAATAAATCCTAAAAGGTACCTAGGTAGACTGTAACTTACTTTAGTTTTATTTCGCTGAGAAGATCTGATACAGTAAGTAAGGTTTATGACTACACTAACTTGCACGTATGAGTAATGTATACGTACGCATATGCAACGCGTCATGCATTTAATTTTGCTTCTCGCGGTCGTGTGTGACCCTTGACTTACTGCTCTAGATATATGTACAGTGACACATTAAATTTAATACATACCTGCTCTTATAACTGAGCAGTGGTCCCCTGCGTTTTTACCCACGTTTATGTACATGTATGTGTTTATTAGTACACTGCCGTGGCTCGTAGTTTTATAAAGTACACACATTTAGTATATCAAAACATCCTGTTATGTTAAGTATTAACTAATCGATTGTTTACATAGTATCATCTTGATCATCATCATAATCGATTAGTTATAATAATAATAATAATAATATCATTTATTGCGTCAAATATGGTCAATACAAAGGTGTTACATATCAATAATTGTTTCACATATTTGGCCGTTACACAGCATGCAACAGTAAATTAAAGTCAATCACAATTAAAATTATAAAGAACTTATAGAATTATAAACAACTCAAAAAAAATATATAAGCGAGGACACAATATTATCTAAACCTCGATGAACGTTCCAGATTATAAAATTTACATGAGTATTTTTGTAGGTACTCCTCAACAGTATAAAAACATTCACTTATCAACCAAGTACGCAATTCAGTGCAGAACTTCCCATAAGGTTTGAAGGGTTATCGAGTGTGGCAGACAATTGTAAATTAAGGGAGCCATATAAACGCAGCTTTTTCTAAAAAGTTCTAGTTTAGGTATGGGTATTTCAAAATCTAGGTGATTTATTTTTCGTTTGTTAGTATTGTCCCTTCTGTTAAAAAGCATGGAGTTACATTTTACAAACTTGGCAATTTCGTATATATAGATGCACGGAACAGTAAGAAGGTTGTGAGCTTTGAATATTGGTCTGCAGGAATCACACCAATCCAAATTAAATATTGTACGTATGCATCGTTTCTGAGCCACAAATATTCTGTTTATCTCACTAGAGTTTCCCCAAACAACTATACCGTAGCGGATTATTGAACAGACATATGCGTGATAGACTACTAAAGAAATGTCTCGAGATGTAATGTCCTTTACTTTTCTTAAGGCAAATACAAATTGATTTATTTTTGTACAGATTTGTTCAATGTGCTTGTGCCAAGTAAAATGTTCATCGATTATTACGCCAAGAAATTTTGCACTACATTGTTGGTCTATAATATTACTGTCTAGAACAACTTTAAGTTGTAAAGGTTTACTTTTCCATGTCCTAAAATGAATAATATTGGTTTTAGGGATATTAATTTTTAATTTATTAACATCTAACCATCTCATAACATCAGTTAAAGCTTTATTAATTTCTGTACTAGGATTTTGATTTTTATCATGCTCAACAATAATAGTGGTGTCATCTGCAAATAGGACACATTTAAGATTAATGGATTGCGGTAGGTCATTAATATATACAAGGAAGAGTAACGGACCTAAAATGCTTCCTTGTGGTACACCAGTGTGGTTTATACGAGGCTCAGAATCATAATTTTCTAATGTGTTAGTACCTTTATTCATTTTTGTTATTCTGGTAATATGTTTCCTATTATATAAGTACGATTGAAACCAATCTTTGGCTGGGCCTCTGATGCCGTATGTTTCTAATTTTATCATTAGCCGTTTGTGATCAACTAGGTCAAAAGCCTTACTCAAGTCTAATAATAAGGCACATGAAGATTTGTTTTTATTTATATTTTCTATAACTGTCTTAACCAGACTGAATACTGCTAGAGAGGTCGATTTATTTCGCCGAAATCCATATTGTTGTTCAATCAAAACATTATATTTTTCAAAAAACTTTAATACCCTATTGAACATCACCCTTTCAAATATTTTTGATAGAATTGGAGTAAGTGCTATCGGTCTGTAATTTCCAACATCGGTTTTTGTGCCTTTTTTGTATAAAGGTTTAATTAAAGCTAACTTTAACCTGTTTGGAAAGCAGCCCTGTTCTAGTGAAAGATTTATTATATGAGCAAGTGGTGATGAAATATATTGTGATATATCTTTTATGAGATCTGTTGTGATATTATCATAGCCGGATGATTTAGTATTTTTAAGCGCTTTAATTATATTCAGAACTTCGGCAGGGCTGGTAGGTTCTAAAAATATACTGTGGTCATTTGATTTTATCTTATAAATGTCAGAAGCGTCAATTAATTTATTAGATGAAATGTTATTTGTAATGTCAATAAAATAATTATTAAATTTATTAGAGATGTCATGTCCAGAAGTTAATGTAGTCAAATTATCTATTATATTTGTTATGAATTGCCTAGAGGTAGCGTTACCCATATTGCGTTTTATAACAGTCCACGTAGTTTTAGCTTTATTGTGAGAACACATGAGAAGCTTTGCATTACACAAGGTTTGAAGTTAATTCATACACTTCCGTAATAGTTTTGAATACACTGTGTATTGGTTCCTATTCTCCCTATTTTTGTTCAGATAGTATTTATATCTTAACAATCGTTTAGTTTTGCTGCTATTTTTAATACCTTTAGTTATCCATTTAGCTTTTTTATTATTATGTAGTAACTTTTTTATTCTTATAATTGGAAAACATAACTTATATAATAGAGTTATCATGTCATGGAATTCATCAAAAGCCATTTCGGCACTAGATAATTTAAATATTTCATTAAAAGATAGACATCCAACATGACGAACAAATTTGTCAATATTATCCATACGTAAATCGTTTATCAACATATAATAATAGTTTTTCCCCATATTGTTAATTTGCTGATTAATTGTGACAACTTGTGCTGTATTATGGTCAGAGAGACACAAATTATAAGTTTTACCTGTCGCATTATCAATGTTACTAATAATATTATCTATGCATTTATTAAGTCTAGTTGGCTCATTTATATGATATTTCATTCCGTAATTATAAATAATATCTTTAAATGTCTTACTATTTTTGTCAACAATCTGTAAATCTATATTAAAATCACCACAAATAATGATTTTATATCTTTTATGTTGCAATTTTTTCAGTGTTTTGCTTAGATTATTAAAGAAAATACTTATATCCGAGTTAGGTGTTCTATAAATGCAAAGCATTTTGACATTTTTTATTTCTATGCCACAAATTTCAAAATGTTTCTCAGTACCAAGTTCATGTTTTATATCTATTAGTTCGTTACTTTCATACCCGTTTTTGCATAGTATGCATGATCCTCCACGACGTTGACCGCGGCGTGTGAAAATGGCAGCTAGATAAAAATTGTGAATATTTAAATACTTTTCTTCATTTTTCTTTATAAAATGTTCAGTTAAACATAATATTGTGACATTTACTTTTAATTCTTGTAGCTCATGTAGCGATACTTCTAAATCTTGCATTTAATTTAAGACACCGGCAATATTTTGGTGCATTACAGAAAAATTATTATATTTAACTGCGAAAAAACTGATTTTTGTTTGAAGTATTGGGTTGACCTGATTTTTTTATAGTGTTGAAATAATATGGTATGGTACCTTTTTTAGGCTGTAAGCCATCAGAAGTAGTTACTATTTTTATAGGAGTAGAATTGGGTTGACCTGTTTTTTTTATAGTGTTGAAATAATATGGTATGGTACCTTTTTTAGGCTGTAAGCCAGCAGAAGAAGTTACTATTTTGATAGGAGTGGAATGTAAACCATTATGAGATTTCGATTGCATACTGATAGCCTTTGTTGGTTTATGAAAATTGTAAGCTAAATATTTTGTATTATACTGAGTAACACTTATGAAATGTATTATTTGCTGTGATATAATTTGAGTTTTACTAGTTTCAATGTAAGTACAGTTTTTAAAATTTTGGGTAAGTAGTTGTAATTGACTATTTAGTTTACGTTCATTGAGGTATCGATTATAAAGGACATTCACGACAAACACGTTAACATTTTTAAGAAAATTCAAAGCTATAGACATTTCAGATATGAATTCGATTGGGTTCGAATCATTACTTCCGGTCATAATAACTACGTAATCATTCTTTGTTAATGTTTTGGCAATGGTACTACAGTCTGCCAATACGTTTCCTGTCTTAGCGTTCGGTTTTCTTATTGATTGAATACGACTCACCGGCGATATAAGTGTGTTTTTCGCATTCAACATTCTCTGCACAACACCTTTCCCTTGATTGTCAGATAAAAGTATAATACTTCCAGAGTTATCAGTATTTTCTTCTGCTTGTACAACTTGCAAAGTATTTTTGTCAGTACTCGTGCTACTGAAATTTACAGTGTCTTCTGTTTGTTTAATATTGACAGGTTTTTGATTGGATGGAGTTAATTCGTTTACGATGGATTGCAGTTGATAAGAAGGCTTCGGCGACAGGAACTCTAGTCTTCTAATGTGCATTTCAGATAAAGTTTTAGGTTGTCCTTTTCTATTCTTCTTTTTTGAGTTAATCGTTGATGGAGCACTGAGTTTACTTGTACTTAAACTGGAACACATTATTTTTAATTGTTCGTTTTTATTCCTCTCTTCTTGTAATTTTTGTTGTAGCGAAGAGTTCTCTAAACTGAGTGTTTCAATTTCTACGTGAGCGCTCAATAATTGTTCTTTTAAATTTTGTATCAGATTTTGTAATTCAATTATTTCGTCATTTTTTATATGACTGGAAAGATCGATCATACTCTTAACACTTAAACTTGACGAAGAGGAGTTTAAAGATTCCATGGAGAGACTGAATTGGGAACGCATTAAATTTCGCTTTCTCAGAGTAACATTTTCCATTTTTATATATGTATGTATATTTCTTATAATATTCTGGTATATATTCTTTTGAAATTTTTAATATTCGATTGCCAGTAATTAATCTGTCAGCGAACTATTTAGGCGGGTTACTTTGGCCCAGTGATGCTTAATTCCTGCACCAGGCGTAAACTGGAACGCGTTCGTGTTATGTGTTTATAAGTTGGTAGCACTTGAATTCTTGCGAAATGTAGTGATATATTGTTTTGAAGTTAGAAAATTAACGAACTCAAAATGTTATTTTGCACTATATTGTTTCGAGTCTGGATTTAATGATGGATTATCACTTTATTACTCACTGTTCCAAATAGTGTCTGCAGAAACGTTCACTTAATCACATATAACTATTAAAATGTTGATGTTATTGTCGTAATAGTGTCACACATCATTTGTTCGTAATTATTGTAAAAGTTAATAATATGCCGTGAAAACGATATCAGTGGCTAATTAAGCAATTTTGATCACTATTATGATACTTGGGATGATATTACGTAACTAAATTTAATTATTTTTTAAAGAAATACGAGATCAATGTTCGTTCGTTCTATGACATAATATGTACTATGTATGTTAAGTACTTATTAACTAATCGATTATTCTCATTAGGTAATGATTTATTTTATATTCCATTAAGTTGTTGTTATGACCTTTGAATATGTACACTATCATTCTTAATGATCCTGTTGATTGTGAGAGCATATATAAAGCATCCTCTAACCTATCAAATCAGAGTACTGTCCGATTAGTCGAGCGAGTACCATCTCGTTTCAGTCTAAAATATTGTTAAATACGTTAGAACATTAAAATATATGTCGTAATCGTTGCTTCATTATTCGGAAGGGGTCTTTATCAACCCCTTCCGAAAATTAAATTTTGGTGTCAGAAGTGGGGTTTTATTATCATTCGGATAAAACAAGTTAGAAGTGCGCCCGTGAAATACGTTACAAGTCTAATAGCAAGAGTTAAAAACTTGCGAATATACTTTGCGGTATTTCAACCTCAGTCTGCAAGGTTTCGTGTTCAAAGCGGTATCCAGTGGGTGTTGAATCTAGCACAGTATCAGGGTGTAAGGCGGTTCGAGAGTAAAGCAGCAAGGTCTAGTCAATAGTCGAGGCGAAATACACTCGAGACATGGTCAAGCTTCATCAAGCGTATCTAAGAAGCTGTATCAGTGGCTCTTCGGTAACTTCGAGTTTTTACCACTGCACAGCCTCTATCTTCGTGATAGTCAACCGACGGTCTCCAGGTAGAAAATCTATGCTCTCCACGGAACAACAGAGAAGAAAAAGTGAGGTACATAAAATAAGTATTTTTAAATATTTAAGATGGCTAACGTAGGAGATGTGAAAAACAGTGGCAGTTTTATAGCTATAACATTAGCAGAAAGAAGATAAATAAGTAATTAAACTTATTTATAATTCTTTTCGCCAATAATATTACGCAAATTTGCACGTGTTTATAGAATAGGTCTTGTAACAACGCGTAAAATCTTTGAATAGTTGCTGGAGTATTCTTGACACCAAATGGCATACGAGTGTATTCGTAATGACTTAACGGAACGCTTAACGCAGTTTTCATCTAGTCCTTAGGATCCATTTTTATTTGATGAAAACCTGATGCTAAGTCTAGCGTGGTAATATTTTTACTATGACTTAATTGATCTAATATGTCTTTAATTTGTAGTAATGGATACACGTAAACAACACTTATTTCATCTGTAATCTACTACAAGACGCCATTTTCTCTTTCCAGATGCATCCATACTGGCGAATTTCATGGACTATTTTATGGTTTTATAATTTAATTTTTTAAGAGTCTACTTATTTGCTCGATAACTTCATTTTTCAATGCTTTAGGATATCTATATGTTTTGGCATTAATAGGTATATACCTAATAATATTATTACTTGTAACTATTTCATGCGTCACCTTCTTAATGAAAAATATGATTATATTCTTTACATAACTTGACAATAGTGTTCTAAGTTCATAACGTTTTCTCTAACTTATCTAAACGACTACTTTCGTATAATTTATTAACTTTTTTTTACGTGGGTGAATGCATTGACATGGTGTCGGAGGTTATGTCGGTCTCATTCCGGTCATACCGACTAAACCTACCACGGTGTTCCTCAACCTTACCTGAGTCGGCGTAGCCGCGGGAGTTACTTTCGCATGCAATCACGATTTTCCTTATAATTTCTCATGCGTTTTCAATGGAATGAATTCTATTTTGGTTAAATTTTTATTTTTGATCTTTCTACAACAATCATCATTAATGATGTCAATCGTAGGTAAGAATGAATTACGTTCACTTATTAATCCATTGATCTTTTTTTGAAGTATAGTATTTCCAGTATACAATTTGCAACTATCTACAATTGTTATTGTATTCCAGTATCAATTAAATCGGAGTCAACAGGTTCTTTATTCTTACAGCTTAATGTAGCCACAGTTTTGTGTGTTACCAAAAATAAACAATAATTCTCATTTTGCATTTTATACCATTGCTCGTTTGTTGATATAATGTATTCTAGTATCACATTCTAGAGAAATTTTAGATTGGGTAGTATTTAACTGTACCTCAATTTTTTGCCTTTCATCATCTCAGCCGAAAGACGACCACTGCTGGACATGGGCCACCCACCCACATCTAATTTTTGCCTTTGTTCCACCAAAAATACTAATTGCACAGCAAAATATGCTTACTAAAAGAGATTAAACTTTTTCGTCGAATTTTTGACTGGGTTTAAGAAGGAACCGAACATAACCTAACCCTTCCGAAACGGAATGCAGTGACTTGAGGCGTATAGTTACTCGTTATGATATATTTTAGTAAGCATATTTTGCTGAGCAATTAGTATTTTTGGTGGTCATTATATTTAATCCCTTTTAGATTTCCCAAACATAAGCTCAGTTGGATTACCATGTACTGAAAACAAAGGTGAATTTAATTTACAAAGATCATCTCATGAAAATTTCCTACAATCATTCAAGTTTTTGATATAAGTGTAATGCATTTCATTACTAGACATCATAAAATTTTATTCCTTAGGTAATATAAATATAAAAGTATTATCTCTCTTTCTTAAACGTACAGGAATAATATTATACAATTCATAATTTGTTTGAGTAATCAAAGGTGTTTTAATAACAAAAACAAGTTTATCGTTCAAATACTCGTAATAGGATATAAGATTAACTAACGATAACATTTCTTGTGCATCGTTCACTGTTAAGTTTAATGGATCTTTGGTTTGCAAAGGCAACAAATCTACTTTCCTTTTCTAGGTTTAGCGAATTTAGTGTTACGTAAATAGACGTTTTTGTAACGATATATCTAATTTAGCCTGTATCATATCGATGGTCCTGAAACTGGCCAGTGTCTTTAGACCATTTTAGTTTAAATCCTTCTTGTTTCCTTAATCATTAGGTGACTTACTACTGCTTGCTCGATTATTTTTATTATAACGATTACTGAATTTATTATTATTTTGAAAATCAAATAATAATAAATTTGGTCGGAGCTTATAATTTTGGTACCGTTGCTGGTTAATTGGATATTTTTTCTACTATCTTTAGCAAAATGCCCTTTCTTTAGGCAGTGAAAGCAAGTTGGTATATTTTTATTTACTTGCATTTACAGTATATTCGGTTGATGCCTACATTGATACATTAAATGCATTGGTTTATTATGAAATCTATTATTTATACCTGAATTTTGTCTGTAATTCATTTCCTGACAGGATTTTATTTCTTGTTATTCAAAAATGGCTATAGATACTACTTCTTCGAAATTATTGAGTTTTTGTGGCTCAAGTTATATAATTATGTAAGTGAGATGTAATACCTCTCATAAAAATATTTAAAGCTTAATTTTTAGAGGTTCTATATTTGTCACCCGTGCACTTTTAATTAGTTTTGGGTCGAGAGATTAAATTAATTAATATAAGCTATTCTGCCGCAACATGCCGCAACATGCATGTTTATCAAAGCAATTGTTGAAGATTTGAATGCAAGTTCTGTCTTCGGAGTTGCTGCGACGTATAAAGCAATTTGGACAACGGTTGCAGATCTTGAGCGAGAGATATATAAGCATTATCATGCCAATGGAAAGATATAAGTATCCACGAAAAACTTGAATGGTTCTTCTCCAGAAAAGAGAAACTTTTGATGCTGTGATCTTATATAGATCATCAGAATATTTTTGCAAATGTAATTTTATTGATGTAAGTGCATGTAGTGGCATTTCGTTTATAGAGATGGGAAATAACTTTTGAGATTCAATGTTCTTTGAATTCTCGAAACAATCTTCGTTTCTGATGTCAGGAATGATGATCGGGATAATTTTGTTTTCTTCTTCGTTTTATGTTGCTGTTGCACTGAAGAACACAATTTGTTTATTGTTGAGAATGTATATCCATATATTCTGGCCCAATGGTTGAATGGTGTTGATTTCTGCAACCACTGTTTTGAGTGGTACAACAAATAACCAATTATTCTCATACCATTGCTCGTGTGTGATATAATATACCTAAGCACAGGATATAAGTTATACTAGTATCATATTCTAGAGGAATTTTAGATTTCCCAAACATAAGCTCAGTTTCACATGTTGGATTACCATGTATAGAATACAGAGGTTAATTTAATTTACAAAGATAATCTCGTGATAATTTCCTACAATCATTTAAGTTTTAGATGTAAGTGTAATGCAATCTATTACTAGACATAAAATATGTTTCTATAGGCAATATAAATATTAAGTATATCTCTATTTCTTACGGTGCAGGTACAATATAATACAATTCATGATTCGTTTGATTAATCAAAGCTCTTTTAATAACAAAAACAAGTTTATCATTCATATAATAGGATATAAAATTCACTAACAACAACCATTCTTGTGCATCGTTCATTGTTAAGCTTAATGGATATTTGGTTTGCAAAGGTAAATGTGACACTGTTTTCTTCGGTTCGCTTATATATAACCGTATCTATATACACCGAATACACCACATCCATCAGAGTGACATACAATAGCATATAAAGGCAACTAATGGTTATCACGAAGCTACAGCGCGTCCGGAATGTTTTTTGATGCGCGTGTTGATACTTTTAATGCAATTCAACGCAAAAGAATAGCGTCCTTTATGGCCAGAGTTGCCATGTGTAAAAATACTATCATTATGAGTCTGCCAGATTGCCTACTACTGACTGTAACGTACCGATGATGGATGGCTATTGCCACTTAAGTTGCTTTTAACTCAAATTTGTAACAATTGCTTAATTGTGTGTCGACCTTGTATATGGATCCCAGAGTTCGAAATAAATTATTTTTATTATTATTTATTTAATTCATTAATTTAAATTTATATTACTTCGGCTCCTGTATCAATAAGAAGTCTACTTTCGATTTCTGAATTTATTATTATTTGGTAAACAAGGGGCTGATAATTTTGGTACCGCTGTTGGTTAACTGAATTTTTATTCCAACAATCTTTAGCCAAATGACCTTTCTTTTGGCAGTAAAAGCAAGTTGGTTTATTTCTATTTACTTGCATTCGCCGTATATTTGGTTAATACCTACTGTGCTACATTAAATGCATTAGTTTATTATGAAATCCATTATTTATATCTGAATTTTGTCTATAATTCATTTCCCGTCGGCATTTTATTTCTTATACTTCGGAAATGGCTATAGCATATGCTTCTTCGAAATTATTGGATTTTTGTGACTTATGTAATATACGTATGTGAAGCCTGATTTTTTAGAGGTTTTATTGTTGCACTTTTAGTTAGTTTGAATCGAGAGATTTAATTAATATTTTGCGACAACCTTCAACTCTATTTGAATAATTCAAGACTGGTTCGTTATTTTCTTACTTACACAAATAAAAAAATGTGCCAATACGCTTTGCAGAATAATTTTCTAATAAATGTTCTTCGAGCTCATTCCAAGAAGGGAATGATCGATTTAATATTATTGATCTAATATTGCCTTCAATTTAGAGAGCACTACTGAAACAAATGCGATTCCATAAATAGGATTTAAAAAATTAAACGCTTTGTTACAGTTATCTATGAACAGGTGCAAATTTGCATTATCTCCATTATACTTATTTATCATTCTTTCCGCTATTTATATGTAAAACCGCCACTATTTTTTACGTCTTCTGCGTTAGCCATCTTAATTATTTAAAAATACACGGTAATATACCGTTGTATTCCGTACGAGGTACCTAATCCAACATGTGGAACAGAGCTTGTTTGGAAATCAAAATTTCCTATAAAATGTGATACTAGAATAGCTTATATCACACATGAACAATGGTATACAATGCATAATAACAGTAATTGGTTATTTGTTGTACCACACAAAACAATGGCTACATTAATTGTAAAAAAAGAACCTGTTAACTTTGATTTAATTGATATTGGAATATTAACAATTGTAGATATGTAGTTGCAAATTCCATACTGGAAATGTTATACTTCAATACAAGATCAATGGATTAATAATTGAACGTAATTCATTTTTACCTGTAATTGGCATCATTAATGATGATTGTTGTAGAAATATCAAAGATAAAAATGTAACCAAAATATAATTAATTTAATTAAAAACGCATGAGAAATTAGATACAGATAGTCTGAATTTAGCAAGTCATAAAATTGACCAAATATACGATTTAATGTCTTAATTAGAAGAAGACACAATTTATAACAAAGTTGTGAATAATGTTTATTTTGTGTATATATTTATGTCAATTGTAAAAATATTAGGATGTGGTGTAGGTATTGTATCGTTTTGTTAAATATATTTAAATTGTAAGATCTTTTATACAAGTTGAGGTAAACTGTTAGCATTAGAAGACTCAAAGAATTGTTGCTCTAGATTAACGAATTGTGTAACTATATAGGTTAATAATAATACCTATATAGAATTAGAAGAAATACTTTCAACTAGCTCCTCAAACGAAGATGTCATTATAAAACCATTGCGTAGAAGCTTAATTAAAACCTAATTAAAACTATAATTAATTGGAATTGTATTTAGATATTATAGATATTTAGATTTATAAGGAAATTGTATTTAGAAAAAAACGTTAATTAACATGTAGAAATTGAAAAGAGGACTGAGACTGACTTGAGGTAAATTAAAAACAACCTGTTGTCTTTCTTAATGGGGGAGGATTGTAATGTACACACATTTGTGTGTGTTTCTATGGATGTACATGGGTGTTTCTATGTATAATATGTATGTATTTACAAAAAAAAAGTATATATGTATGTTTATCTATTGTCTAGTACCCATAGTACAAGCTCTGCTTAGTTTAGGCTAGATGGTGCTGTATGTGGTAGAATATTATTATTATTAGTATTTAGTATATCAATATATCCTGTTATGTTAAGTATTAACTAGTCGATTGTTTACTGTTCTCATCTCATTAGGTAATGATTTATTTTATATTCCATTAAGTTGTTGTTATGACCTTTGAATATGTACACTATCACTCTTAATGATCCTGTTGATTGTGAGAGCATAATTATGTAAAGCTTCCTCTAACCCATCAAAGTAGAGTTCTGTTCGATTAATCGAGCGAGTACCATCTCGGATCAATCTAAAATATTGTTAAGTAAGTTATAACATTAAAATACTTGTCATAATCGGTGGTTTGTTTTTTTTTATCTTCGATAAAGACCCCTTTCTACCACTCGAACATTACGGCGTGATGTTATGGAGCCTAAAATATTTCTCAAGAATTGGACTATCAAATGCAAAAATTATTTTTCAAGTTCGACTGGTAGTTCCAGGGATTAACGCGTTCAAACAAAAAAGAAATAAACTCTTCAGCTCGATTATATAAAATCTCGGGTCACGGTGTTTATGGTCGCATTCCTACGAAACAGCTCGACCGATATTTATGATATTTATTTTTTATGTATATTTGGCAGGTATGAGAATAGGTCGTAAAGTAAATATACCCTAATTACTTAGCGGTATGAAATATCATACCGCTAAGTAATTAGGGTGTCCCTATCCCGCAGAACAACTTTTGTCGAGTCAGCTAGTTATAGTATAGATTTCTTCACGAAGTCAATCAGTCGTTGTAGTAGCAAGCAGAGCGAGATAATGCAATGGCCTGATATTTTCTTTGACCACTATCGAAAGGGCAAACTGCACGTTTATTGCGCGGGGAAAGTGGTTGCATCGCCAACTAACCATGCCCGGCATACTGTAAGTTTAATCGTGCTTGAATAGGTTAAGTTAATAAAATTATTTGTATATTCTCAGCTACTTAAAATACAATTAAATTTTATGTAATGTCTTGATACATACGTAGACCCACGCCTCGATATCCTTGAAGGGGTCGGCAGAGATGTATTATACTCACATTTCGACAGAGGAGATGAGTTTATAGAATAAGTGTGAGATAACGTATTCCATTCATTTTCAGTAGCATTTTAAGACCTGCGTAATAACCGGCGATCCTTACACTGTATCTGTACAGCTGTAACTTTCAAGGACTTTATGCTGCTACGGAGTATTTCCTGACTGACAACCACCCATTTTAGACTTTACCCAACCCAGAATTCAAATCTAGATCTTGTAAAACCAGGCGCTACCTGTTCTGCTAAATAGAGAAACAACAGCCACTGCATCATGATAGGCGACCACGCTATATTACGCCGATCAGGGATCTATAGGGCTTCCAATGATGCCACCGCCAAGTGCCTAGATGGATGACCTTTATAAAACAAGCGTTAGAGAGAACATTAAGTCGGTTTATGATAAAATCATCATCTATGACAATTACCAATATAATTATAGAACATTTATATCCATTTGGACTACGGTAGGCATATGGAAATCGCAATAACAAAAGCTAAAATAAACAATAAAAAAAACTTGGAGTGGTTAACAAGATTAATAGTAATTTGTAAACCAGTAATCTTAAAAAAAGCCTGGTGTTCAAACTCGAGACCTCATGATCCGCAGTACTCTACATCAAAGGCCATCTTTATGATGGCGTCAAATAGAGCAAATGTTCTTCAAAACAATTAATTCAATAGTCAAGCCAAACCTTTTTTCTACACATCGTTTGCTGCATGGCTAATAAAAAAGCTATTTATATACAAGGAATGAACATTTACACTAGTCTTGAGACTAAAATAAAATTCTAATCGCTTTACATCAAAATACCTGTTCGCTTTACAGTAATGTATCTAATTACCACAGCTTTTTATTCACTCTTTCTATATTTAACAGCCACTAGTATCCCTCGGGCATAGAAAAACTTACTTGTTTGTTTATTTATTCTAAACTGGTAATGTACCGGTGCGATATGTTTACCAGCTAATTATACACATGCATATAAGCAATGTTCGATTATTATCGATTTAGAATTTGTATATTTCGAATATTTCGTTTTACTTACAAATCGAAATATTCGAAATATTGATAATAATCATTCGAATGCGTCATTTAATTTTAATGTTATATTAAGTCGTTTGTATAAAACTGATTGGGCTGGACACGTTTGCCGTATACCGCAGGAGCTTTGGGCTAAAATCAGCACAGATTGGATCCCAGACGGTGCTAAACGCCAACGTGGTAGACCAAAACGTCGATGGCAAGACGAATTTATTAACTACAGGAAGGACTGGCGCAAACTAGCGCATAATAGGAATATGTGGCCTTTGCCCTGCAGTGGGACAATACAGGCTGAAAATAAAATAAATAAATTAAGTCGTTAATATCGTCTGCAACCATTTTCACTGATGGCATCATCGTCAGCACGATCGATCAATCAACCAAGATATATCAATCAGTTTCGAATTTGTGTTACATGTGCATACCTACAATTATATTTACTTTGGTGTCACGTCATGTTATTACTGCACCGTACATGAAAAATGTCTGCCATGTCTTTTTGGAGTCATTCAGATCAGAAAGAATAGGTAATTATTATCATGATCGTACTAATGTTTGATTTGTAATATTATTTATTTCTCATTAAGTGATTTTTAAGGCCTTTCTTTTTAAAAAGATCTTGTTGTATTATCATCAATAAATCATGTTTCGAATATACTGTTATAATTCGAATTATTATCAGTATCAACGTATTTACCAACATTCAGATTGAGGATCATAAAACATCAAATTTTTTGTAACTATTGCACGTCACTGATATATAGATACCTGTATATCTTTAAAGGGATGGGCAGACGAGTAAGTATAATCCCGACGTTCCGCAAGCTAGGTTATAGGCTCCACGTAGTAAGAGAGACTCTTTTGTCTATTGGATATGGAGGCAACAACTGACTGACTCGTATTCATTGACCCTAAAGAACTAAACTATTGCGCAGTAAAACGCATCCTCTTTGCAAAGCTGTTTTTATTTATTTTACCCTTGATGCCCTTTTCAGTAGGTTATAATCAGTCGTTAAGTATTATGGTAACCAGTTACCAATATAATACTATTAGGTTGTTAACATATTCAGAAGATATTACAATTAAATACAAAAGCAATAAACAAAAAAATACTAGAGGCATTGAAATAGATACCGCCAAGTGCGTAAAGACCGCCGTTCATGCCGCCATTTAAGGACACAACATGTATGTATATATTGTACTGTATTACACAAAATAAATAGTTCTAACAGGTTCACACAACAGTACTCATGCCATTTCGCATTTAGCTCTTGTATTTATACATTCTACATAGTGTAATTGGTCCAGTGTGCTAAAATAGAAGTCCGGTGCGTGACACACACGAAGAAATACCGCGCAAACACCTCGTGTGAAAGCTGAACGCAATTACAGTACGGCAGTGTTATTCCGTAAATACGAACTTAATATCGGGATAACCACAGACGAGAAAGCTCATTTTAAAAGCATACACTTGAATTCGTATTTCGATAGCGGTGAAATTTGACAGTCGAGACAGGAATTTGCCTAGTATAGATGCATACTTCAAATGACAACACTCAACATTCTCTGATACCACGATGATCATACTGCCGCGTTCAAAACAGAGGCGCCAATAGCGCATTCGAATTGTTACAGAATGCGAGTTTGATGTTTCACCGCAGATTCAAATATCAAGAGTAATAAAAGTTCATACAGAATAACGACGCAGGATTGAATTTTTTGTAGCTACCATAATATGTAGGTCTTCGAAAACTGTACCACTGGGTTTCCAGACAACTCCAAGAACCATGATTAGAACACCGTGGATAACCATTAGCTTGGCTGCGGTCTAATTACAGTCACTTGTTATAGTTATTTCACAGCAAAATGCCTCAAATTAACCCATTATATCTCTCGCTTTACACACCGCACGGCCACGTATTTTCAAAGTAATCTCCAACTTACTTGTTTATCGTCAAACTAAATGGTTTACACTACAAAATACAGTTTTTATGTCGTATCTTTCAGATCATGTTCGATTATTGGTAAGTGGTATCATAATCAGGTAACGCCTTTAAATTGTCGCGTCTAATCGCTAAAAATAAACATCGATACAATTTTACCGCAAGTTCGCTGCACGTAATATTTTGCAAAGACTTTGTGCTGCGGCAAATAAACTTTATTTATTTATTACATATACATATAAAATCTTACGTCTATATCCCAAAAGGGGAAGACAGAGGTATAAAGGCCATAGCACACATATCAACTTGGAAAGGGATCGTCACCGTATCGCATTTTAGTCTAGTCAACAAGTGCTTTTTTGGTCAACTGTTTTCAGCAGTCTCGGAAAAATATGAACGAGGTGTCATTCGATTCGGAATGGCATGTAGAAGATTTTTGATAAAAATCAATTTCCGCTTGCAAAAATTGCAAAAGTTATAAGCCATTAACTAAAAAAAACAAGGGGTTTAGTTTTTTGCAAATATCTCAAAAACTTATTGAGATTTTTCAAATTCAATAAAATACGCGCGCAGCGCTACTGTTATTTATCTTGCGAATGATAACACGTTCGGCAACAGTAGTGAATGGAGAGACGTAAGCGCGGGGACGACGAGCCGTAAACGCGGGGACGACGAGCCGTAAGCGCGAGGACTACAAGCTTGTCCCGAGGCGAGGCGATTACGTTACGATTCCGATTAGTATGCCTTGCTGTAGGCAGTTTCATACAAAAAATACTGCACGGCTCGGGTTGATACGGTACCGATCCGTTTCCGAGTTGATATGTGTGCTATGACCTTAATACACCCATATTTTGTAAGCTATGGTTCTGTTTCACGAGACAGGTTAGTCTTTTGCCGTTTACTGGGCACAGTTTCCTTACTAACTATGTTTGTACATCGTGCTGTAAAAACTTTCTTTTATTCGTTACTAGAGTTTGCCCGCAGTGTCTTACGCGTTAATGTAGATTTTGTTAATAAATTTCTATTCCTCGGGATCAGAACTTTTTTTGCAGGATGAAAGATCAGGTATGTATGCCTGCGAACGTGTATACGAAATTTCATGATGATGAAAGCGTGACCAACAAATTTATTTTAACTATACTAATATTATAAAGAGAAAACATTTGATATTTTGTTTGTTTGTAAGGATTAAACTCCAAAACTACACAAACGATTTTAAAATTCTTTCAGCTTTAGAAAGTTATATTATCACCGAGTAACATAGGCTATATTTTATTTTAGAAAAGTACTGTTTCTAATATAACCTACTCTACTTTTACGCGAGCGAAGCCGCGAGCAAAAGCTAGTATTTTATAATATTAGCAAGGTTTAATTTCATTAATATTTTATAAGACTTAACATATTATTAAAAAAATACTTATAGTTTAATTGACATTATCATTGAATTTTCTGTCAGGAATTCAATAGCAGCATCTTAACTATGCTCAGTAAGACACACGTTGGAATATGTGACCTAAAATAAATAGTAAAAGGTAAAAAAGATCTCATCAAGCTTGCTCTTCCCTGCATACCTGCGGGGTAAAAAAGAGCCAAGTTATTATTTCGTTTGATAAGAGCCTCGCCTCATACGCATAATCTGCATCCTCAAATAGCTTCATAAATATTCGTAGTTAATATTTAATATTAAAACCGATCGATCAACATAGATATCAGCTTATAAATTCTGAAAAACTTAAGCTTTTTCAATTGACATAATCGTAGCCATTAAGGATATACCTAGTTATTATGCTCAATAGAATTAACGACGACGTGCAAATACGTTCTGAAGGATAGGCATACGTTCAGAAATTGATTGATACATTATTCATACATAGTTTTATGCCTATATCGCCGAAGATATAGGCAAATATATATTACGATCACATTTTGACACCTTTGGGTCCTACGTAATATTAAAACGAAAAATATTAATTTTCTCTAATAGGTATATACAGAAAAACTCGATAACAATTTTTCTTACTCGAGAATAGACCCTAACCCTAGATCTTTCGCCGTGACATTCACTTGGTCACATATCGAGTTCAGATACTAACAGACCAGGGTAGATAATTTTTGAAACCAAAAATAATATTAGGATGAAACATATTGGAAAAGGAAGAGAATATAACAAAAATTAAAGGAAAAATAATTTACGGGCGATCTGAGGTCGGGAAGTGGAGAGGGTGAAGGGGTAAGGGTAAAAAACGGTTTATCTCGATTTCCGGCAAAACTACAAGTCAAGTATACCTATACTTGACGTGACGAGCGTGATGTTATATAACCTTATATAACATCACGCTACGATCAATAGGAGCGCAGCAGCAATGAAAAATGATACAAAAACGGGGAAAATTCTCTTATATGAAGCAGACGAAGTTTCGCGGTCAGTTTTAAATATATTAGACGAGATCGGAACTTTATTTTGAATAACTTTCTTTACAAGAATAGGCTCCCATAGTGTAATCGATTCAAGCTTATGTTAATCATGCAAATCTTCCGAGAAAAGTACCTGAAAGGACACAGAAAATCATCTCTTGATTAGCGGGAACTTCTTTTGTTAGCACTGTACGGATTAAACTGGCTCATATGTTCCATATGTCACCATTTTTAAACAGGAAACCATCATCGTGGTGATACGACACAGTGAAAATTTTATCAAGAAAGGTTATACAAACATTTTTTGTTTGTATATACATAACTAAAAATAAATATAGCCCTGAGGGGTGACATTGGCCCTTAAATGGAAAAACTGTTTAATTGGAAGATACTGTTTTATTGACAGTTTATAATGCTATCTATTGATTTCCACGTGTATTTTTTCGGGGAGTGCTCTGAAGAGTTATTCCACCTTATCCCGCCCTCCCCTTTCCTATCCAGAACAACGCGTGCTGGGCTCAGATGCCATCCTTACACGGTAGAGTCGATTAGAGCGCGTACCAAAAAGTTTGGGTCCTCATATCTCTGCCGAACAACCAAGGCATGGAATTCTCTGCCAAGGCACGTGTTTCCTTCTTCCTTCAATCCTGGGTTCTTCAAGCGGGGCGTGAAAAAGCATCTTCTCAGGCCGTCAAAGTAGAGACCTCAACATCGCCTCGGCTACTGTGGGGGCGATGTGGAGGCCACTGCTCTTAGACCACACGACTGCTTACCATCAGGTGGAGTGTGGTCATTTTGACGAGCAAAATAAAAATAAAAAAAATAAAAAGTATGATAGTGGTCTGGTGGGCACTTCAAACTTTTTCCAATTAGGAGCCAATGTCACCCCTCAGGGCTAAAGTCATACGACCTTACGGTACATAAAAATATAAGAGACACTTTGAGGACATATTTTCTTTTTTAAATACTACTTGATTTTTTAATCATAATTAAATCTTATTAAACGATTTTGTTAAAGTTCCGCTTTAATATGTGAGTCTGTTTCAGAATATAATGCAAATTAATATAGTGAGCCTACTCTTAAAAGGAATATTGTTGGAAATATAATTAATTCTATGGGAATATGTCTCTGTTATTTCACTTACCATTCATATGCTAAGTCGTATTATACATATTTAATTAAATATTTTGGGTCTCATTCCATTGCAATTTTTGTCCTATTCAATATTTTATGGCGTGTACTGCCAATAAAATTAATACACACAAGAGTTTTTTCGAAGGCTAAAAACAAACATTCTACAGATAACCATTAAACGCTCAATAAGGCAACTATACAGTAATATTCATTACAGCGTTGTCGTAAAAACCAAGAACATTTGAAATATCCAATCATAATGGCTTGTAATTCGTATTTCTATAAGTAGTCTTTTTCTCATTGACAACTATAAAATAAACATAACGTTTCTATTTCCATTTATTAAAATCAATAAAAATATTTATCTACTTTTATTACTCTAGGCTTATAGCAAATATTGTAGCTTTATGTGTCTAACTGTAGGTCCCGTTTTTCGTATTTTACAATTAAACAGATATACAACGTATCACTTTTCTTATAGGTGATATAGGCATATCACATTGATATGTGATATTCTCTTCTTATAGGTGATCCTATAAGAAGAGGTAAATTATATTAACAATTACATTACGTTTAAATAACTTACTATTATGATATTCTTTAGTATATGTAAGTGTATATTTCATGCTAATACACCCACTACTTATTATCTCTGCTTCACCCAATGGTTCACTGGTAGATTATGCCTGTGACATTAAGTCCGCCGATGTACTATTTTGTGCATAAAGTGTTAAATAAATATATATATTGCCGTCAACCAAGAAGTTTCAGACTCCGTGCTGCTAGTTAAAATTTACGCAGAAGAAACTAATAACACTACTCGACCCAGCAATCGAACCCAAGACATGCACAGCATTCACTACCGCCATCAAGGCAAAATATCGATAGAAATATTTCTCACTCATAGTTACTTGTTTTTTGTAATAGTTCCTTTTTTGTATTTTACATAATAAATTAACTGTCATCGGCTACCATACCATATATATCCCAAAGATTCTAATCTATGAACAGGTCTGCCAATACGCGTATACCTTACTAGATGTTCCCGCGGTTTCACCCGCGTTTATCGTTACTGCGCCGCCCCCGTGGGTCATAGCGTGATGTTATATAGCCTATAGCCTTCCTCGATAAATAGGCTATCCAACTCTAAGTAATTTTTCAAATCGAACCAGTAGTTCCTGAGATTAGCGTGTTCAAACCAACAAATAAACAAACAAACTCTTCAGCTTTATAATATTAGTATAGATAGCTGACCCGCGCAACTTCGTCTGCGTCACATAAGAGAGAGAGTGGGTCGTAGGCACCTATAATACAATTTTAAAGGAGCTGAAACTTTCTTTGTTAAATCCACAAACCACATAAGAACCATTGAACAAAATTTTATAAATATACCTACAGTGCTAATTTAAAATCACGCAGTATTCTGCGTGATTTTAAATTAGCACTGTAGGTATAGAACATCATACTACAACAACATACAACCAGGAGAAACATCGTATGCATGTCTGTAATGGTTAATTATTTTGCTGCGATGTTATTTTAAAACTGCGATATCTCCTAAGATATTCATTGAAATCGAATGATGTAAAGGGCAATTTTGTTTTAAATTAAATACTTGTGATGAATAACGTATTTATTTGGATACGGATTAATATCATGTTTATAAAATACCTTCGCAAATAATGCATTATTTTAGAACAACTTTGGTTAGCATAAAAAAGGTTATAGTGGGCCAACCTTAAAAGATAGACATATGCTGTCGCGGACTTTTTTTGAACTTTTTAAGGGGAACAATTCTCTCATACATGATTTTTGCGAAACTTTAACTGTTTACGCAGCGCACGCAACGGAAGCTCTCAAAAGGAAAAAATATCCTCCGATTTAGAAACATTCTACATTGGTGCTCCGCTCCTATTGATCTTAGCGTAATGATATATAGCCTATAGCCTTCCTTGATAAATGGGCTATCTAACACTGAAAGAATTTTTCAAATCGGAATAGTAGTTTCTGAGATTAGCGCGTTCAAGTAAACAAACAAGCAAACTCTTCAGCTTTATAATATTAGTACACATAAGTAGCTCAACATTAAACAAATTTCTAAAAGTACTTTGAGTGACTGTCTCAGTGTTACGTCGGTAATGAATGCGGTTGAGGTCTCGAGGTCGATTCCCGTATGTGTAAAAGAGTAGGTACTCCTGTCAAAAAAAATCAGTAGTAGATCGGTATCTTGGAATATGTTCAATAGATGGCAATAGGCTCGTCGCGCGTCGTCTGTTATCTGAGACCTATTAATACACCTCTGATTACCCTTTCCGTAATATATGCTTTAAACTACATATACTTTATAAATTAAAACGCGCCAATTATTTATTATACTGTAGTTACAAATTCTTATTAAATGCACTATCCGATAACTATACTGCAATAAAAAAATTGCGTGGTCATTACTTTGTAAGACAAACCAATTCAAAATCTCGCAAATACTTATAGATTAATATCGTTGACTGTACACCATACATTATAATGTTTGTATATGTACCAGTTCGTTAAGTTCAAGAACCACGTTTACATTCATCATGTCGTGTCAACAATGAGAATTTATGACGTGCAATTATTGCAGGAGTCGCTTCGAAGCAAAAACGGGTGTGATTGACATGGCCAGGCCGCAGCCGGCTGTGGTAGCCCTAATGTACACAATGTCGGGAAATCTGGTGCATTATTTATTAATGTTGAATGTGGACATAAGATATGTAAAGTTACATTAACGTTATGCGCAAAACGAATACTAAGAATTCGACGAAGAGAACGCAAGTTTAATGATGTTATAATTCTTAAGAATTATTTGACCGCATGTTATGTTAAGACCTACATATATTGGCTAGTTTTAAGTCATAATTGACCTAATTCAGATTCATTACTTAATAGTTCAGTTCACATTTGATGGCAAGACTAAGTGATGACAGCGATAATTCTAATCCAAGATATGTTGTCTTCCGCGAATAGTTCAAAATTGCTCTTGTTCATAGTTGCTCTAGGTATGGGTGATTCTATACTAATACCTATACGTCCGTTCGAACAAGTACTCCCCTATTAGGCACGGGCTCACCTATTTTAAGACCTAGAAGCCATTGATCATTGTCCACTACACTAGCCCAATGTGGGTCATCTTACTATGTTTATTTGCAATATTTTCCTTCTTCTTTAAAGCAATTATTACCTTTTTATGACGAACATAACTTCAAGAAACCAGAAATTGAGGTTAAAAACCCCTTCAAACATCTCAAATAAGCTATAGCTACTATATATCTTATTCTTAACATGATTAATAAAAAGGACAATTATCTCAAATGCAGTTTGCAATTGCGAATCTCATGATTAGAAATATTTCAAGTCCCGATATTTTACAGAAAAATATATATATTTAATTGAATATATAATTAACTTTCTTATATCAAAGCATGAAACAATCTACATTGCCGTCAGATTTTTAAACAGATTGCATTCGCCAGAGCTTATAATTTATGAAAGCGTAGTCCAACGAAACCAAATCGATATCGAATGATACAGCGATTGCAAAAGGTTTATTGTATAAGCAAACAAAATTAATAAATCCAGGACTTCCAATAACAAAGCAAAATATACAAAAAGCTCAGAGAAGAGTTGAAGCTTGCCAGCCAATCAATAAATGATTATTTCGTGCATGTTGTAACAAAAACAAATATGTATCGGCGGCGAGGTTTATCGATAAATTTAATTCTGCCCTTCAAAGATCAATCACGAATGTGGTGGTCTTTGTGCAAGCCGCCCTGGGTGGTACGCTAACTAAAATATTTATTCAACCATCGCCTCACAATGGCAACGTATTTCAATGACGGACGTCGGCGCCCGCGCACTCCTAGCCTGAAGCGTTGCGAGCACGCCCTTGCCCTCCTCCTTACGAAAACACTTTAAATGTTTATATTTCAATAATTATTTTTATGTTTATTTCACCGGGCTTTATCATCTGTAACTGCCATGTATCATGTTTGAGCTTTTTGTTGACTTTTTATTGACGTAAAATTGTATATTGACATAAGTTGGTAAAGAAATAATATTTATTGGCTGTGTTTATCAATAAATACGATTTTACGAGTATGATATTAAAGTAAATATACCATTATTAAATAGTATATGTATACAGGCACATTTATATATTTACCTTAATTCCACAACTTTAATAAATGGAAAGCGGATAAGTCCAATCTTTTTTTATGTTATCTTTATTCTGCAATATTCTTTAAAGGCTGGCAATTTTTATAATTAACCGAGTAAGTCGCAACGGCACACCGGTGATCAGACATAATAGATTTTAAATTATGTCTGGTAATCTAAGACTTAACAGAGAAGAAAAATATTATGAAACTTGCACATCTACGAAAGCCTATCATAGTGTCTGTGTGAATCACCGTACTACATTAGGTATAATCTATATTTTGTATTCTGGGTTATTTATTTGATAAGTTATATACTTATAACACTTTAAAAGTTCCACATATTTACAATTATGCTTACACAATGTAATACTAATACCTTCTAAGCTAAGAACAGGTAAATATGCACGTAATAAACATTTAATGAATACCAACGTACTAAAATTTAGAATGTCACTACGAAGCAATTTGCATATATACAAATATTCATAACAAATCCAAACGCGACGTAGGGAAATGTAAATTATCTACCAAAAGTAAGCCATATTGTAACAAATACCAATTCTGTCCCTTGGCATCACAAGGAACATTGATTACTTACTGGTCCACTTTACCAGTGACTTACCACTACGACGCGACGCGGACGTGCTTTCGAATGATATCCGAAACAGTTGTGCACAACGCGATACATACTCGTTATGTAAATTGTCAAGAATACAACGCATGACGCACTTATCGCTTATTATTTTATTTAGAAAGGCACATCATACAACCACACTACATAATAAAAACAGAATCAACTTAAAACTAGGTAGTAATGTAGCCCACGGTGATGTTCACAGGTTATCATTGGATTAAAACTATAAGGCGCTAGGAAAGCGAGCATACATGCATGATAATTAAAGAAACACACAAAAATATAGGTATGTATAACATTACGAATGTACAAAAATACATAACAAATAAATGCTGCCAGTCTTCTGGGCACCTTACCAGTTGACAGCGATACTGAAAAATTCTACGATGTCTAAACCTTTTCTGTAAATATTTAGTAGTATAAATATTACGTTCGTAAATATATGTTAGGTTAGTTCGTTTTAAAATTAATAATGTAAATATAAGTGTAACAATAAATAAAGGTGAAACCAAAAAAAAAAATACATTACGAAGAAAAGACGAATACATAAAAAACACTGTGTAAGTTCGAAAAATTAGGTACACTAGTTATGAGTTCAGTGTCTCATATAAAAGTTTACGAAAGCTTATCGCAGAGCACACAAAAATATGAATATGTTTAAAAATGTCATTGTATGTATTATCCATTCGACGGATTGGTAAACGCAGGCCCATGTTAGTTCGGCAAGTACCTACAGCAAAGAGTTTGCCCGCGCGCACACGTTCTGGGTACCGCATACCACAAAACAATAGTTAAATCAATGCAGTCACAATAATTATTAACAATATTATACAATGTTACTGCCTCCAATTGTCTCCAACGTCTACAACTGACAATTGAAATAATTGTCAACATTAGAATATAATTTGAATGCAATTATGCACATCGCTGCTCCATATTAAAAGAACAGCGTAACCCAAAGAGGTTCTCAAAATCCCGCTCACCGCATAAACACAACACATTTATTTGTAACTAGTTTTCACCCGCGGCTTCGCTCGCGTAAATGTAGGTTAGGTTAGGTTATGTTTGCAAAAGTTCTTAGTTCTGGATAAAAGATACCCTATGTCCTATTCTGTACCCCTGACAACGTGTATGCAAAATTTCATGTTGATCGGTTGAGTAGTTAAGGCGTGAAAGCGAAACAAACAAACTCATTTTCGCATTTATAATATTAGTAAGGATTATCTTAGCACGTAGTCCACCGTGCCTACTTCACAAAAATAAGTGAGAATGATCTAGTCATTAACCTTACTACTTAACTAAGCTACTTTACGTAATCTATGTTGTATTTTGTTGCTAATTAGAAGATTTAGTACATAATAATAAAAAGAGAAACATGCAGGTTTTGCATTGTTTAATCTTTTAACCAACGCTCGGAGCTCAGGGGCCAGACACAATGCATTTTTTATTGAGTCTCGATTCTGGCTATTAAAAGACTAACTACAGCTGGATAGTACCTACATAATATACGCAACCTCGTATTCCACAAGCCGAATAATCAAGAAAAAGTATATGGAATATACGTATATGTAAAAAAAATATTATACTAGTTGTTAACCGCGACCTCGTCGCCGTTGGATTTAACAAAAGAAATCTAAAATAAAAGTAGCCTTAGTTACGCCTTATAATATCAGCTATCTGCCAGTGAAAGTCCCGTCAAAATTAGTGCAGCCGTTTCAGAGATAAGCCGGAACTAACATCAGGCAAAAATTTTAAAAGTTGTTTTTGTGGTATAAATATTTCATACGCATTTAGAAAAAGCTGTTATTTTGATATTACAAACAGACACTTCAATGTTATTTATTTGTTTAGATTATATAGTTATTGTAAAACCAACTCCAAAATGTAGAAGCAACCAGTGCAGCACAGCTCAACATTGATTAATTGCCCTAAAACTTGATAGATGATACAGGCTTAAAATCTTTGCCAATCATTAACACCATGTATGCCACGATGTTGACTTCAATTTATTCACAAATAATCATTGAGACTGAAAATACTATGTACTAAAGAAGGATTTTGTTTTATAACAGAATGTCTAGTCGCTCTGTATAACTTATCATAATTTATATCGTTTGGCTACACTTGCAGTCTTTAAGTCGACTTATCACCCGAGTAATAGTGTTGCTAATGTGATTAGCTTTTTACAGTACTATATCCACCGTTAATATGCCATTTGCGATTGCCTATTTTTCATTATTTCTAAGGAACGGCGTGACGGTTGCATATTAATGTAACAACTAACTTCAAGACTGAGTTCGCACAAACTAAAAACAGTCTCGTAGACCATAATAAGAGCGGCATAAGGTTCGATATTGTATAACGCAGCTGCTACAGAAGTATGTATTACTAGAGACCCGTTTAGGAATGTATTAGGATAAAAAGTTGAGCGCTCGTAGCCAGTTACGCAAGAGCGGGATTTTATAAAAAGTAGTCTCCCTTTCAAGGATTAGACTGTTCGGTTCAATAGTCGGAATGTAGCGGGGAGGCAATACATCAGCATGTAGGAGATCGTTCACGTTTTCTGAGAATCTTAATAGGCATACTGATGCCAAATTAATTCAGCGATCTTGGAACAGGATCACTTGCTGTGATTAAAACAACGATTAACGTTGAAGTGTTGAGGGATGTACTTCGAGTAGGATTGGATAAAAAATTGTTAATCGATTACTACAAATCGATTCTATGAAACTAATTATTTTAACAAGAGTGAAACTATAATAAATACTTGGCAGATGCAGTGACTCCTGTTTTGCTGACTAAGGTAAACATTTACCATCAGGCCGATCATATGCTTATAGAAATCGTATGTCAAGATCGTATCTTTGTACTAAAAATGCGAACTTGAAAGTGAATATGACTATAGTTCGAACACGTTTATTGTGAGAATTAATCTTCTGTAGGGTACGTACAGAGAATTGAACAAATGGATGCGTTGTTAATAACTCATATTGCTCGATCTGTCTTTAATTCTTCGTTTGAACACCCTACACATTATACTTCACGCAATTGATTCACTAACTATGTATTAATTATAATTGGCTGCAAATAAATCCGTTGATGTGTTAATTAAATTCAATATTTCTTCTTTTTAACAGGAAAATGTAAAACCGACCGAAAATTGAAATACCTAAAAATCATCTAATAGTATTCGGGCTTATAAAAACTGTCTGGCCAAATAATTAGGTGTAAAAAAAGACAGGTAGCCCATAAACATTTAAACACATCCTGTTCTCCTCTGTAAGGCGCCAATAGAAACACAGTAGATGTACTTTACAGAAATAAATTAAATTAATTCTACGCTCCACAAGGAGTTGTCGCGAATGGACTCATCGTCGCGATGTTTTTATGGCAATAGAAGGAATCGATGTTCCATAAACGGGTTCAATAAAGACAAAGTTAGGATCTGAACTTTAATTTCTTTTTCCCGGCCTTTTATATGCAAATCGCGAGCAATTTATCAGTGCGAGACATTTGAATAGGCGAGTCTCCATACCACTTGGTAAATAAATGGTAGCTGTCGCGAACGCCGTCCACGATGCGCGTGCGCGACGATCACTCCAATTGATGCGCACTGATGCATGTGATTGTAAACTGACAAGATACACAAAAGATCCCCGTCTGGATTCCAATACGAATTGTCCTTATTATCATTCCCCTGTAACCTTTTATAGTAAAATGTTCTCTCTGTCGCGTCGTAACCCACTCTCATAACTTTAAGCAAAAAATAAACAAGACCTTTTAGCCGAGTGAGTCGAGAGATAAATTTAAAAAAAGACCACGCGGCACGTGCCCGCGGACGACTTCCAACTTTCCATACAAGACTGGTTCGAGTTTCTAATTAGTTCACAGTTTCACATTAAAAAGTGAGAGAAGTTATACCTACATGGCAAATCTTTTGAAATTGGAACTGAGCCGCGGTCATTAAATCCTTGCAGACTATCAATATGATCTACAAAAAAAAGGTGTAATAAAGAAGTTCGGTAACGAAATGAAAAATCATTTAAGTATTTACGAGCACACAATCATGTTATCTTTTATCTCTTGTTAATTGAATCCAATATATTGCATATAAAAGTAGCACTCAGTTCAAGAGTTTATGATCCGCAAACGCAATTTAAATTAAATAACAATGCATTCTACTAAAACCGCTTTTGATACACGCCGCAGAAAATTAAATATGAGTGTTGGAAACAATTAAGATTGTAATACGGTATAACATCAACGGAAGAAAATAAACGAAATAAGTAATTGAGACTGTGTCGAATAAATCATTTAAGGATAGTTTGTGAGGTAGGGATTTGTAATTTATTATTGCGGTTCCAGGGCTCGGATCGAGAAGGTGGTAGGTAGTTCGTGGCCGACGTCGCGAACACCACCCGCGGTCTCTCACGACTCGTACAATTTGCAATGTGATTCAACTTGCAGAAATACGCTCTGAGATCCCATGAATGGACGACCGATGGTAATGGATACTATTATTTTACATTAATATTATTCACTTGCTACATAAACACTATAAATGTTACTTATGAGACAGCGAAAGGATATTTGTAGTCACTTTTACTTTGCGTTTGTGATTTAAATCGGTTTTGCTTTGTGCACCTTTTTTAATACGTCAATATGTGTTTAGTACAAATCATGTATTTTTGTATAAAGAAATTATGTGAATTGATGTGCGCAGATACGTGTCTAATAGACTAGTACCTTCTGTGGTAAGATGATATTGTCAAAACACACGTTGTTACGAGTAAATTCTGCGTGCCAATATTGGTAATAAACACCGCTTAATATAGTTACCATAATAAAACTCAAATGTGAACTGAAATGTAATTTATGTTCACATTTCACGTTTATTTTAATTTAGTGAAATACTATTTGTAATTTTTATGTCACTGGGATGTCTGGGACTTATCGGAACACTATTGCAAACAATTTTATTACGAGAATAGATACGACTTTATAAAATTAAAATAAAGCTATTAAAAGTATAACTACGAAATAAAAATTAAGACAAAGAACAAATGAAGGTCGTGAGTATTGATCATAATTGACATGACCATTCTAGACGCTCGTTACAGACTTGTCTAAAAAGACACAACAAAGACTCTATTAATGTACTGTGGTACGGTTATAAAAATGGATACAAACAAAATAGAATCCTTTTTAAAATAATAAACATAATAATTGTTTTATTATGTCTGCCATCCCATCATTTGCCAGATTACATACGATCGCAACTTTATTTTATACCCCATGTGCGAATCTATAGTGAGATGAGAATGGATAATTCTAGTGCTTTTATTCTCCTCACTTTAAGCGCGAGAGATTGGCTTCGCAAGCGCATAAAATGTTAATTCCAGCTAATAAAGAGTGTCCGGTACCCTTTTCAATATAGGTTTTGCTATACTACTTAATCCTTTGCAAATACACGCGTGTGAACGTACATGTGTATGTAGTTTAGCTGAGAGCGATACCAACCGTGTCTTCCAAGGATTATTAAATAAAATTTGCATACGCTTACATTGTACCTTACATTGTTTTTAGCAATAATAAACATGCAACGAAAAGTCTAAAATTGAATTCGCAATGCAGGTGCAGAGTTAATTGAAAATAATAAAGAGTTTGATAATTACAACGTATTCATTTAGGTCTCAAAGTAACACTGATAAACTTGGTTGGTCAGTTTAATAAAGTTTAAACATTTAGAGTAGTTGCCGGATTTGGCCAGCGAATCGCCATTGAATTTGGTCTTTTACATCTCATATATTTTATAACCACTGTACTGACGGCCTCGATGGCGTAGTGGTGAGTGTAACCGACTGCCACGCCTGAGGTCGCGGGTTCGATTCCCGCACAAGTCAAACATTTGTGCGCATGAACTTGGATGTTTGTCTTGGTCTGGGTGTTTCTATGTATAATATGTATGCATTTACAAAAAAAAAGGTATATATGTATGTTTATCCATTGTTTAGTACCCATATTACAAGCTCTGCTTAGTTTGGGCTAGATGGTGTTGTGTGTATGTGGTAGAATATTATATTATATTGTTTAGCGGTTAGCATAGCCTTTAGCCGTTTATATAATGTCAAGTGTATGTACAATTTGGTTAGTTCGTATTGTTCGTTACCATTTTGTTTCCTTAGTTTAAAAATGCACAACGCTATAAAAATAATAGACCAAACCGAAAACCAAATATTTGAAAACGAAATAATACCTAGACATATTAATAGCGGAACAATAAAAATGAAATAAAACCAAACAATCACTTTAAATTCCATATTTTTAGAATTTACATGTATTTCAACAAATACAAACTGGTATTTGCCGTATTTACATGGTAAAATATTTATTAGACTTTTATGAACAGTAATACCTTAGCTGCTATGCTAATTTAAGAAGATACGTGCCATACCGTCGTACATAAAGGTCGTAATTCATTTGTGGGTAATTCTTACGATTGGCATTGTAAATTTATCCCTATACAAATTCAGAGTCACTGTTTATGAAGTACTTCGCACATTATTGCCAATACCCTGTAATGAAACTGGCTTTTTTATAGACTTCTTTTTTGTATTTTATGCATTTTGTATATAAATCCTTCATTAAAAACTTAACTAATACATGTTTTGCCTATATTACCAAAGGAATAGGTAGAAGTATAAAACAGCTAAATTTCCCTACCTATAGTCGTTTTTTTTCTTTAGATAACCAAAGATTTATGCGCCGTAGTAGGGCATTCAAATCATGATCACCTTCCTGAACGTATAGTTGTCATCTGACTCATAACGCATACATGCCATCTGAATTATAAATAGTATTATCACGCTGACTCATATTGAAAATTGTACAGACATTCTTTATGTAAGGTCAGTCGTCATAACGTGGATACGTTTTCGTGGGATCTAAGTTCGGTAGAATACTGCTGGACACAGGTTTTCCAGAGAGAAAACTATTAGACCATAGTTCCACCATGATGACCCAATGTGGTTTGGTGGCATTCACGAATCTTTAAGAACTTTATGAAGAACTCTCACATATGCGTTTCTTTTCGGTGTTTTCCTTAACTGTAAAAGTGAGCGATAACTAACTCTTTAATACACATAACTTTGAAAAGTCACAACGCCTTTGGATCGAATTCGAGACCTTTACATGGTAGCCCAACGGCCTCCCACTAGATTGCTTGCTTTATTAGCCATCTTTGTAGCATAACAAATATTACGTAGGATACCTACTAAAATATTTCCTTGAAGGGAACCATCCATTTAAAGAAATAAGACAGGTCTTCAATATTGGTCCTTAATTACGAACCCTGCGCCGATTAAGTACATTTGCGTCAATAAAATCAACACAACATTCGTATTGGTTGTTTCACTTGCAAGCTGCTACAACACGCATTTGCTTTTTAAACGTCGGCACGTGGGTGACACAATACCTTCGAAAATGTCACGCAATAAAGTAAAATTAAAGGCGACAAGGCAAAATAAAAAGCGCGAATTCAATATGAATGAAATACTGTCTGCAAATATTCGTCTTTGTACTTCCAGAGAGGTACGTGGGTAGTAGCAGTTATCGCGATCTGCAAATATGATTCAGCTTTTTAAAAGCGTATTTTTAATACAATGACTAACACGAAGATATGATTAACTTTAACGGTATTTTAGTAACCCAAAATATGGCGAAATACACATTAATTACACAAACGTCAGATAACCTACTCCATATTTGCAATACAAAAGCTGTCCAAATGTCAATTATACTTCCGAGAGGAGTAATCTGACAATTGAAACATCAGCCTTAAAGCAGTTAATTTTAATCAAACAGAACGCTTGTTAAGAAACTATAGCTAACAGATACTTTGATCGATAAGTAGCTATTTCTTACAATTGTCAAATATGACCACACATTTCAGTTACATCTATATCAAGCTATATTCTACACACACATACACACACTATTACACAGAATCGATCCCAAACTGGTAATGAATACGTAGTTGTTCACAATTCAAATGCATGTAGCATTTAAATTGTGAACAAGTTTAGTACTGACGGGGTAACTTCATTAACGATTCGATTCTTGCACTCGGCGTTGGAGCTTAACCCGAGGTCAGCTATGTGTCCACTAATTGAGTTGCTGAGTTCAGGTTACAGCTACGACTTGCAAGAGACACATTAGTACCGTAGATAGCAATAAAGGCGAACCATTAATGCTTGACAATACTATTTGTAAACAAGCTTTGAGTCGTCTTTATATGTAAAAATTAGGCTTCCGTGTGTTTGTGTCCGCAAAAAATCGAAAAGTTGTTTGTAATATTTTCACAATGTTGCATTTTTATATAAATGTTTTATGTAATTGTTATTCCGAAGATCGCATGAGAATGGGATCTTACAATTATTAGTCTAAGCCACAGTGAAGCGTTGCTGGGTTTAACGAGTTACAAAGTACTTTATCTACTTTACGAATTGCCTCAGTGGCACAGCAGTAGTTAATGCGATTGCTGTGCATGAGGTCTCAGGTGCGACTACGCATATAGCACAACAACAGCATAGACAAGAAACCTTCAGTTTCATAACAATTATCTCTGATTTTAATAGTGCTTAGATAGTCGCCTCGCCATCGACACTGCGCGAAGTGTTTTGGGTTTGGGCCACATAACAAAAATGGGTTTATTCCGCATTTGCCCCTACAATACGTCCCACATTCCAAAATGTTCCTTATTCGCCCCTCTTTTAAAATTATTCCTTTTTCACCCTACATTTTTGAACATATGGTTATACTAAACAAAACATGGTTTAAAATTATTTTATATCTTTCTTTGTCAGGCTCGTGATGTCATGCAATCATAAGCCCAAAGTTTTACTGAGAGATCAACGAGGTATTCTAAAATATTTTTTGGCTGACGATACAACAAAAATACCATACAAAAAAAATAGGGACAAGAAAGGACCATAATCTGGGTCGAAAGAGGAATTACATTAAGAAATTAATATTTATTTAGGGGCATAAAAGGAACATTTTTGGGGCGAATGCGTTTTTCTAAGCGTAGGACGAAACATGAGGGACGAATGCGGAACAAACCCAAAAATGGTGTGATCAACAAATGGATGTTAAGGCTATGGATGTTGTTTCTATTGTTTCATGTTTCGATGTCCGTTGTTTGAATGTTTGAAAAGTCATTTTACACACACTATTTGATCTTTTTTAGAAGCGAAGAGGAAGAGAACTAACCTTGCTGGTGCATAATAGCAAGAAAATTACCTAACCAACAACTCGACCCGAAAAATCTCAAATCAAGGTTTGCACGGATATATATACCATAACCACTTTAACAAAAGTGTTTCCTTCTAGCTAAAATAATGACTAAAATTAAATATGGAGAATAAAAAAGATAGCGTATATAAAAACCGATATTATCGTTAATCAAAAGCCACTCAAGTTATTACTGCTCGTCGCATTTCGCGATGTGATGAACTGATTAGAACCGGCAATTTGTTTTGACACTTATTTAGCACTCGACCGCCATTCGTTAAGTTGGATGTGTGAATAAGTATTGATATAGCAACAATTGATCACCTTTACTGGCACTTCATCATTGTGAAGACTGATCGTAAAAAATATACATACGTGAGTGAATAAAGCTACAAGAAATACAATGCTAATAATAAAATCCTAACTAATATCAAAAATGCGATATTTTGTTTGTTTGTTTCTTAACGTGTATGCGAAATTTCATGATGATCTGTCAAGAAGAAGTCAGGGGAACAGAAAAGGACATTGGGTACCTTTCATCCCAATAAAAGTACCGATACTAACTACATTTATGCGAGCGAAGCCGCGGGCAAATCCTACTACTTTATAAATTTCAATAGATTTACTATCTAGTGTATAAAGGTTATTTTAATTTAGGAAAAGAAGACTAGTCTTAGGGTCATAAATATCAAGAATGGAAATATTTTTTATTGTCATCATAACTTAATTTAATTTTAGACGAGCTCCATTTTGGCAAATCTTTACTCAAGCTTTACAACATAAAGTTGCTATAAAGAATTGTATGTTTCTGACTTGGTTTGGAAAATAAACTAGTATCAATTTAAATTTAAATTGAATAGATCCAGTAGACGATCTATCCGGCGACCAGTTTATATATTTTATAGGTTATGTTTAATACTTGACTTGGTACAATACCTATTGTATAAGTCCGTGTAAATTCTACTATTCATTTTCAACACAAAATTGCGCCCGCCCACGTGGTGTGGTTGTGGTTATAGAGTGATTGTAGTACGTATGAAACAAGCCTTACTCAGACATTTGTTACATTGGAAATAATATCCAACAAAGTAAATATTTACAAACAAACAAATACCGTACTGCACTGTCATGTTTAACACATTACACGCCGTGCAAACACAATAGAAAACTTATTGTTCGTGGTCACGAGTGACCTATTAAAATGTACCGGAGAGGTGCTATCTTGTGTACTATAGAGTAAGTACTTACTTAACTGATTTACTTTACCTTACACAGTAAATTATGGTTTTAGTATAAATTGTTGTACCTTTTCATATACTTCTCAAATACATAAAAAAATTAGGTGTTTTAGTCTATCACACCTAAATTGCAGTCGCTGTACAGCCAACGCAACAAATACTGCCCGTCTTACCACTAGCAAAGACTATCCTTAATTTCTGACAACTTAACTCATGACAGGAACACAAATCAAGGATGTAACCTTGCTACAATTTTCGTCAGTCGGACAGCTTCAAGTTTAACGGTACCCCAAGTTTGAATTACTATATATACCATCCCATCACTCTTATTAACCACATTGCCAGCAATAATTTTGACAACTTCAATTGATAATTGGGATTGATTAAAGATACTCTAATTATACCAGACTAAAGAGCAGCGATAGCTAAGTGGGGAGACAAACAGACTGCAATGCAGAGGGTCTCGAGTTCCAACCACGTCGCGCACCTCTGACTTTCGGAAGTTATTATATGACTTTTCGAAATTATGTGCGTATTGATTGACAATTATCGCCTGCTCCGTGCCTCGGAGAGCACGTTAAGCCGTAAGTCCCGGCTGCCATGAACATCTATGGCAGTCGTTATTGGGAGAGTGTCGACACAAAAGATCCCACTGGGTCGAAGTGTCGTCGGTTTGCACTGACTGGCCCCCACATAAAATAAGATACCAGACTAAACACCATCCTAAACAGTTAGCTACCGTGGGCATACCCACGGTAATTGTTTAGGATGTTGGTGAGATTCTCCGTTTCAGTACCAATTTGTATGGGTTTCTTTTTCTATACCAGTGTGCCTCAAGGTTTGATTAGGATTCCTGAAGACAAGTAGGTACATCTAAGAAAGCTAATGAGTTATTTGCCTCTAATTCCATAGTAGGTTGTATGTTGTTATTAACACGTTCCCTGTCCGATGAACCACATATGGTACATAACAATTGATTTTCTATTGTGTCTATCACGGGAGTGTGAATGGGTTAATGGAATTAGGATGTTCTAGGAATATAATTATTGTAAAAGAATCGTCTACTTACAATATAAAAGATGGTCGGAATGTACTACCAGCTTGGGATCCAGTAATTCAGATGGTCAAACCCAAGAATAAACAAAACAAAGCTAGACTGTATGATACTTTGTACTCATTCTGCGTAAATAGAAACACCAATGATTAAATTATGTTCAGGTACTTTGAAATAACTACAGTTCAGGACATTGAGACCAACGCCATCTTAGTCTCCCTGTGAACATGGCTGCTGAAAAGCAACCGACATAATAAAAAGTATAAACTTAAGTTATAGTTGTCATTAATTTAAATAACTCAAATTCTAGTAAAGTTCAATAATAGTAGTGTCATAGTTCAAAATTATGTAATAAATTATGTAGTGTTTTAAAATAAATAACGCAACAATATCCCTAAAAAGTAGTTTAATTTCAATGTAAAATTTCCCTAAAAATATCATTCGCGTAAAAGTAAGATAATATTAAATAATATTTCAATTTCAACAAATCTGTTTACATCGACAGAGGTAATAGTCGATGTTACTGATAGATAGCAATTTGTGGCAATCCAATTTGTAGCACACAGCCAGATCAATAACCTTCAAATTGTTAACCAATGCGAACATTTTTTGTTTGTCGGCAATACATTATTTTCTCACACCATCCATCAAGATGATATCTAATTACGGTAAGGCATTTTAAAATGGACTTTTGTTTTGGACTTTTATTTATTAATGTATAAAATAGTCGTGATTCACATTTTTAAAATATATTCTGAACGTGTTTTTTATCTTAAATAAACATTACAATGTTTTACATATAAATCGCAATAAATATTACCGCGAACTTACATATTGTTTACTTTTTTGATACTTGATGTTTCGACTAGGATACACCAGCCATGGTCATAAAGTCTATACTAATATTGAAAAGGGAAAGACTTGTATATTTGTATTTCGTTATATGATAAACTCACAAATTAAGGAATGATTTTAAAAAATATTTTAACATTTTATAGCTACGTTATCCAAAAGTACATAGCCTATATAACATCACGCTACGAACCATGCGTGAGGAGTAGTTTACATATTTTTTTCTTTTTGTATATTATACACTAGCTGAAATCCTGTGTCGCGGGGATCGTTACAAACATTCAAACAACGGACACAAAGAATCTCAGACTCGGAACAACCATTTGTGGATCATCAATTTTTGTCCCGTATGGGGCTCGAACCCACAACACGGCGCAGTGGCGATGGCGAGGCGATAACTGAAACCACTACACCATCCGTGTAACCGCGAGGTACAGAGTGTTTAATACAGTGGTTACTGAAACATTATGCGAAATGCTTTATATAAGTAGATTTTGTTGCCTCGATTTATATCGCAATCCTACTAGTATTCAGTAATTTTTGCTCATTTAAATTAATCAGAATATATAACTTATACTTACAGATTGCCTACTGTTATTTTTAATATTTTCACAATAGATAATATTAATTGTTTTTAATTTACTTGGATGTTATTAGTAGATCGGTTGACTTATGAATATGGTATAAAGCAAGGCACAGTGATTGTCCGGTCACTTCTTGTTTGTCCGCCGGAGGAATCACTTCTACAATAAGTTAAGTATATTATTATTTTGTTGGAATTAATATATACATAGATTCACGCCTTTTTCCCAGAGGGGTAGGCAGAGACTACGGATTTCCATTTGCTACGATCCTGACACACTTCTCTGGCTTCATTCACTTTCATCACATTCCTCATACATTCCTCCCGTCGGTTCAAGGAGCTCTTAAGCTGGGCTTTGTCCAGAACGCCTCCGATCTGATCGAGAAACGTTCGCCTAGGTTTTTCTCTTGCTCCTGTTCCATTCACACTAGCCTTATAAACTTTCTTAGTCAGTCTTTCCTCGTCCATTCTTTCTACATGTCCAAACCAGCTTAACATACCCTTTTCTATTCTTGTAACTATATCCATTATTTATTTTCTATTCTTGTAATTAATATATACTGTTGTTATATAAAATAATGTAATGTAATTTATAATTTATATGTAATTTAATTTTGTTTTTATGAGTATAATAAACAGACTTGATTTGTTTGTTTAAGGTAGTATTTATGATTTAATAAATGATAAATATAAAACTGTAAGATGTTATTTGTAGTTTATTTCATTAATACACACCATCAATTGCAATATCCTTCCTTTAGTCCAGTCAAAGTAAATGAATTGTCTATTGCTTATATTTTCCCTATGCTGAATATAACACACTCATACACAAGCCCAAACGCATGTTAACGAGGCACACAAAATTAAAAAACTAAGTAACTGTCAGGTCACGCACACCGTCATTGATAACAATTCATTCACGCAATCTTATTAAGGACACTTTCATAATACAATTACGATGATTTCAAACAGTGTTCACACATTATTTATGGTAACATCGCGAATACTAAGAAAGCTTGTAGTTAACTGTGCGAGTAACCTACAACAGAGGGAACAATGAGGCGACAGTTAGGATCCCACACAGCTGTCCACACACCCCTGTGTTACTTAAAGAATGCATACCTCGTATCAAATTGCTGTCTCTGTAGACAGGTCATTTATTAGGAAATTGCCCTTTTGTGTCTGCACTATTAAGTTTAATAATGTTGTAAACTGTTTTCACGGTTCGTTTGTGTGGATCACTTAATGATATTTTTATATGACTATCTTTATATTTTCTATCTTTATTAAAGACTTCGCACGCACTTGGAATAATACCCGTGTCGCAGGTGACTTTACAATCAACAACGGACACAAAGAAAACCCAGACATGGAAAAGCTATTTGTGAATTTCAGAAATGTTTGTCCCGTATAGGGATTGAACCCATAACGCTCGGCGCAGTTGCAGTGGCAAGACAACCACTTCAACCACTATGCCATCCGTGCAATTATCTTATCTTATCTTATGTGGGGGCCAGTCAGTGCAGACCGGCGACACTTCGACCCAGTGGGATCTTTTGTGTCGACACTCTCCCAATAACGACTGCCATAGATGTTCATGGCAGCCGAGACCAACGGCTTAACGTGCTTTCCGAGGCACGGAGCAGGCGATAATTGACAATCAATATGCACATAATTTCGAAAAGTCATATAAAACTGCCGAAAATCAGAGGTGCGCGACGTGGATTCGAACCCGAGACCCTCTGCATTGCAGTCTGTTGGTCTCCCCACTGAGCTATCGCTGCTCATCCGTGCAATTAACTGTGTCTTGGTGGTGCAGCAGTAGTGAATACGATTGCTGTTTAAAGTCGGTTTCATTTCTGGGTCGCGCAATATGTTATTGTTTTTTGTCAGGAAATTAACAGCACGAAGTAGTCTGAAACTGTGCTCAGTCGGTAAAAGCCTCGCCCTCTATCACGTGGTACCTAACACCATAACTGGTGATATATTATTATGGGCCTTACACATATTTGCCTACCCATCTATATCTATACTAATATTATGAAGAGGAAAGATTTGAATTTTTGTTTAATTGTTTGTAAGGATTTAAATCAAAAACTACCCTACCGATTTAAAAATCCTTTCACCAATTACCGAGTAACATAGCCTATATCGACTGTGAACTGGCAACCGGTGCTATCTCAATTTTCTAAAGATTTCACTTTTTAATACAATTTTATACTATATCAGACTCATATATAAACTACATCATACATTGTTTTTAATAACATGCGTAATAAAAATATTTAATAACTACGTATTTTTATTTAATAAACCAGGTGCTATAGAAATGACGCAAGCACGTTTTTCCTTCAGCCTGTAAAGTTGTCAAAATTGAGATAGTACCGGTTGCCAGTTAACATTCGACATGTTATTTAAAACAAAGGTACAGTTACTAACAAACCCTAACCTACTTTTACGCGAGCTGTTATGAGCCTCGCCAAGGTTAGGTTTTTAAAAAAAGAAAACTCTATAATCAGATTGAGACAACCGTCTAGGATGGCTTTTAGGATGAGACTCGTTGAACGGATGGACACTTCGACTATGAAAGATAAATGCTAAGTAAGCAAAAAGGAATGTGTGGTTTGCAAGAAAGGGTACATTACATATCTATAACACCTCCCAGGGGTAGACTAAACATCGGGGTTGTAATTTCGATGTTTAGGAGAGGTAATTTGGAAAATTTATATATTTCGTCTAATGCTAGGGGATGGCAGATTATCAGTTTCAGAATTGCGTTTATTAATCTTTATAGAGACTACTGCTTCAGGATTTGGAGATTGGTCTACGGGTGAGTTTACTGAAGTGGATCGAGTGAATATAGGGAAGCGATGGGAAAGACGGTTGTGCGATTTAATATATAAAAACAGTTTAAAAATACAGAAAATAGAAATAACACAAATTAGTACAATAATAATGATTGAGTAATGAGTCTCGTATCTAATTAACGGATGTTGATTAAGGATTTTGTCAGTTTCATCGGACATCGATTTTAATTTTGATTTAGTTTCCATAGTGAAATCGTCTAAATCAATGTTTTGTAATTTAAGAGGAGGCTCATTACCTATTATATCTCTAAACTTATCTAAATTACAACAAGAGTCATTTATAATGTTAAAATCGGGGTGTATAACGGTAACGTTGATTTTAATGTTTTTAAATCTAGGTAATAATTTTGTACTTTTACAATACGCTATACAGTTGTTTGGGATACTTAGAATACCTGTACCGACAATACTTATGTCAATTGTATGTTTTTGGTTTAGACATTCGATATAAAGTTTATTACTTAGAGATTGGACATAGATCCAGTCATTATTATAAAGCGGTTTCCACAAGTCTATATGTCCATGAAGGAATTTTGTTTGACACTGCACTGGTAAAACACTTATCACATTTGATATTAACTCACTTTCGCAACTCGGGTTCGCGGCGCTCGGGAACACCGTCATGACGTCACAGATGTACTCGCGCGAGCTTATCGCTATGCATTCCTTAAGTGAGTGAGCTTACAATATTCTGATTTGTCTTTGGTCATTGCTATGTATTTACTACTTGGTATTATAAAACTAAAAGAGTTTGGGTTTACACTATTATGAGGAGTCGGTAAGCCAATGCTATGAAATAAACTGTACTCTCTAGGGGATACTAGAGGTATTCTTAAAATAAAAACAATCTTGTTATTCAAACTGTAGGACAGTACATTAGATATGTTTAGTAAACTATGAATATTACTTAATGCTAAGCTTACAGGTAACTTAAAATCTACAGGTAAGTATCTGTAGTTATCGACAATTTCTTGGTATAACTGCACAGGTGATAATACGGCCGGATGCAGGATGTTTTGGCTACATAATATAATAGCGTTTGTTATATCTTCTAACTGAAATGATAAGGTGAGCATGGATGCTTCTAAGCTGTTCAAGATTGAATGAATAGTTGATTTAATATTTAATTCATTAGTAATTATTGAAATATTTTTTAACTTTACGGAGAAATTGTCGATAGCTTGGTTAAGGCTGGCCTCATTGTACTTAATTTCGTGTAAGGTCTTATTAAATTTTGATAAAATTGCAGACGTTACTAAAATATTTTCTTTCATTAATGAAGCCAGTCTTTTTTCATTGTCCTGAATGTTTTGGATGGCGTTGTCATATTTAACAGCATCGTCCTCGTCCAGGGTGCCAAAAATAGTTTTGGACAGAGTGCCAATACCACCAATCCATGCCCCTCGTTTGAACCTTTTGTTTACTAAGTGAGATATAGCAGAGTACGCGGCAACAATGTCGTGGTATCTGACTGTTAACGGTTCTAATGTGTTATGACATTCTAGATGATTAGAAGTTTGAATTTCAATTTGGTTACATATATGTCGTATTGAGCCTAAGATGGAGTTAATATTTTGGATGTGCGGTTCAATGTAGGAGACATCAAACGGTGTGACTATGTCTAAGTGGCTTACGTGAATTTTGAGTTCACCAATTGGGTCAAAATATATGCCGGGGCTGGTGTCGATTTTTTGAATAAATTCTGGGTGACCTTGGGCCAGTATGCTGTAAATAAAAGAGACACTACTATACTATATGCTATGTCTAATTGTATAATAATATTTGTATAATAAGGTTGTAAATAAGAGAAAAGAAAAATGTATATAAAATGTATAAAAATTAATGGATGTACCTAGGTATGTTTTTTTTTTAATTATGTCAATTAATTATTTTAGTCTGTAGCAGATGTATCTTGGACGTCCACGTGCTTAACTTCATCGAAGTGATGTTTCACATGGCGTCTGTTTATAAGTAACGATAATGTGTTATTACCGTGTATCTTAACGACCTTGTAAGGCCCTTTCCAGACGGGTGATAAGGCTTTACGTAGCCTTAGATGGTTCTTTAATAAGACATAATCACCAACTTTGTATACCACTGGGCGAGTATGGGAGTCGTAATAGGTTTTAGAGTTTGTTTTAGATTTTTGAATAAACTCTATGGCTTTGTCACGCGTATGTTTCATTCGATGTTGTAACATCTTAACGTATTCGGGGTAAGTAGTATTAGAAGTATCGTCATACACAGAGTCTGGGATGTGAGGCTTATGCCCAAATAGTAATTCAAACGGTGAATAGTGGGTTGTTGAATGTACGGCGGTGTTATATGCTAACATAGCTGTATACACATATCGAGGCCAATTGTCTTGATTATCGTTAATATAAGGTCTCAAGTATTCTTTGAGCGTGGAGTGTGATCTTTCCAAAGCTCCTTGCGTCTGCGGATGATAAGGGGTGGACCATAATGGTTTGATTTTTAGGAACTCGCATGTTTTCTTAAATAGATCGGCTGTAAAATTTGTGCCTTGGTCGGTAAGTATATATTTAGGGATTCCGAATAGAGATATAAAATGAAGCAGACATTCACACGATTCTTCGGCGGTATTATTACGGAGAGGGTAAGCTAGCGAGAATTTTGTGAGGTCATCTTGCATAGTCAAAATGAATCTAAGTTTGGCTGTGCCAGACTCAGGCAAGGGACCTACAATATCGAGGGATATTCTCTCAAACGGAGACGTTGAGGTGGACGTTATTATCATGGGCGCTCTGTTTATTTTACGCAAGGCTTTATTTGTTTGACACGATGAACATTTTTTTATATAGTTTTCAATGTCACCGCGCATATTTTTCCAATAAAATCTTTCCTTTATGCGGTTTAACATTCTGATGGATCCTAAATGTCCCGCGATGGGGATATCGTGATTTTCCTTAAGGATCTTCGGGATTTCGCTGAGCGAAGGATATATGATGTTGTTATGGTAAATATGTACTGTTATGTTAGTTCTGTCGAATAGATAGTTAAACATGTTATAGATTTTAACAAAAGAGTGTCTATCAAAAGGATTTTTAAAGTCTGATGTGCTGATTGCACATATTGTAGGATAAGACATTATTATCTCGTTGCGTGCATATTTTAAAGATTTAAATATATCTTGATACGAGAAGTCGTCAAAATAGTGAACTTTCGTAAATAGGAAAAGGTAAGTTTTATCTTCAATAGTAAGAGGTAGAAATGTGTATAAGGATCTTTCTAAGTTCAAGAATTCGTTGCGTTGAGGCTCCGGGCAGTTATCTAGGACTTCTTGAACATAAGGCATGGACTCGTCCATATCTATCGAGGTAGGTATAATTATTAATTTCTGAGTTCCTTTAAGTAGGTTTTGGTTATGTTCCGAAATAGAGGTGTCATACGATTTTATAGGTAGTTTTAAAAATTGACTGTAAGTCATCTCGGGTAAGGTTAAATTTTCAGGTGCCGGAGAGCTTTCCGAGCTAGGTTGATTTGAAACTGGTAAGGTTTCAGGATTCTGCCAGCTGGTTGAAGGTTGAGGTTCGGGTTCAACACGCGATTCATTAGGAATGGAACTCAGATAATCCATAACTTCATTTTCGATTTCAGGATTTATAAGACCTGTGTCAAGACTGGATGGCGGAGACACGAGAAGATCTTGCAGGTCATTGTTTACTTCGTTAGGTGTGCCCGAAGGCTGTGATGTTTGTAGTGGAGGTTCGTAATTGGTGTTATCATTATCATTAGGGTTAAGGTTTGAAGGACTCATGTTATCAGGGTATATAGGGTTCACTGGTTATCTGGAGAGAGCGTCGGCGGCAGAGTTTAGTTTGCCCTTGCGGTACACTATGTCGTAATCATATTCCTCAAGTTTCAACCTCCATCGCTGGAGCTTGCTGCTGGGATCTTTATGATTAAACAACCATTTAAGAGGTCTATGGTCGGTAACAATAAGAAAATTGTGTCCGTAAAGGTAGGGACGGAATGTTTTACATCCATATAATATAGCCAACAATTCCTTCTCTGTAGTGCTATAACTGGATTCGCTTTTATTTAGTGTACGTGAAGCGAAAGCCACGGGTTGATCTTTGCCAACAGTTCCTTGCGACAGAACAGCGCCGACGGCATAGTTCGAGGCATCGCAGGTAAGGATGAAACGTTGCGAAAAGTCAGGATAGATAAGAAGTGGAGCAGTTGTTAATTTATGTTTTAACGAATCAAAGGCGAGTTGCTGTTGGTTCTCCCATTTAAATGGAATATCCTTTTTTAATAGGCAGGTAAGGGCTTTTGCAGTTTTTGAGAAATCAGCGATAAAACGGCGATAATATGAGACAAGCCCAAGGAATGATTTTATATCTTTAGGTGTTTTTGGAACTGGGAATGAGGTTACAGCCTTAACCTTCTCTGGATTTGGTTTAACACCTTGTTCGGTAATTATGTGCCCTAGATAACAGACCTCGCGTCTAAGAAACTCGCACTTGTCGGGTTGAAGTTTGAGATTAAAGTCTCTGATTCTTTGGAATATGGCTGTTAGGTTAAGTATACTGGATTTAAGATCAAATCCATAACAGACTACGTCGTCTAAATAAACAAAACACCGAATACCCTGGAGGCCGGACAGGACGGAGTTCATGAGTCTCTGAAATGTTGAAGGGGCATTTTTCAGCCCAAACGGCATTCTTGAAAATTGAAAGTGTCCTTCTGGTACAGTAAAAGCAGTTTTGGGTTTGTCCGCGGGGTTTAATGCGATTTGATGGAACCCGGATGCCAGGTCTAGTGTGGAGAAGTATTTACTATTGCCTAGCTGGTCTAGAATCTCGGTAATTTGAGGAATAGGGTAAGTGTCTCCGATTGTAATATCGTTCAATTTTCGGTAGTCAATCACGACTCGCCATTTCTGTGTATTAGAGGCGTCGAGTTTTTTAGGGACTACCCATATGGGTGATGACCAAGGGGAGTTAGAAGGCTCTATGATTTTTTGTTCGAGCATTTTATCAATTTGCTTTCGAACTTCAGCCTTATGGATTTCGGGAAATCTATATGATTTAGTATATATCGGAACGTCCGTCGTTGTTTTAATTTCGTGTTTGACGGCGTCCGTATGGGTAAGATTTTCACCGGGGAGATAGAATATATCTGAGTAGTCCGAACATAATTGCAAAAGTGCGTCTTTCTCCTCAATATTCAGATGCGAGACACGTAGCAGTTTTAATACTTCTTCTGTACGTGTAACGCTATTGTTTGTTACTTTTATATGGTTTATCGGACCAGAAGTGTGTCTTTGAAATTCTAGAGGATCAATGGCTTCAAGCTTTAGATTTAGGTTTGATTTTAAGGGTATGGGTTGTTCAGCAGTATTTACAACGGTTATGTTGATTCTATTATTATCTTTAACGCGTACTAGGCAGTTGGCAATTAATAATGTTTCTGAAAGTTTCTTGTCCAGGACCAATCCCTCTTTTATTTCAGGATTCAAAACGGAGCATTCGATAACAGTTTCGGTCCTGGCTGGAATGATGTAGGCAGGATCATGAAAGTGCATTTTTAAGGATGACTGTCCAAGGCTAAGCAGGTTATTGGTGTAATTAATACTACAACTATGTGCATTGAGCAGGTCAGACCCTATAATGCCATCGTAAGGTAAGTGTTTTATATCAGTAACATGAAACCGATGTAATATTTTAGAATTTGGAAGATGAATTTTTAATTGGAAATGGCCTCGAGTGAGAGTTGGTTCTTCCGTTGAGTCAATACCTTTAAGTTGGATGGTTTCCTTTACAAGAGTAGGATATTTTTTTATGCTAGAGTGCTTTAATAAGCATACAGAAGATCCTGAATCGACCAATAAGGACAATGGCACGTCGGATACGCAGGATTTAACAAGGACATGAGGTAGTAACGTTTTTGCGGGGTTACTTGTTATCTCAAAAATGTTGGATTTAGTAGAGTTTAGCAGGTCAACTTTAAACAGTTGCTGCGTGGATACAGAGGAGTTTGGCAGATCAACGTTGTTACGTTGCTGCACGGATACAGAGGAGTTTGGCAGATCAACGTTGTTACGTTGCTGCACGGATACAGAGGAGTTTGGCAGATCAACGTTGTTACGTTGCTGCACGGATACAGAGGAGTTTGGCAGGTCAACGTTGTTACGTTGCTGCACGGATACAGAGGATTTTGGCGGGCGATCATGTAGCGATGCCTGCGGTGAAATATTTGATAATGAACTTGGATATGTGATGCCGGTTTTTAAATTACGAGGTCCCGTACGACACCGGGACGAGACGGTTACTCGTTTTTTGGATCGGCATCAACGGTGTCGTAGCTTTCTACAGAATTCACATGGTATTCATCATTATCAGTTTCCTCTGATACAAAATTGACGCGTTGAGGTGTCCTCGATTGGTTTTGTTCAATGTTCTTAAAGCGATTGTTGTTGTATTCTCGCTTTCTACATTGTTCTAGGGTGTGTCCCGGAGTTTTGCAATATCTACAGAACGAAGTAATGGAATTATTATAAGGTCGATTGGCATTAACCGTAGGTTTTGGGTTAGACTGACTTAAGTTTGGTGATTGATAATTTGTATTGCGGCGCGAAAATTGAGCGTTCGGCTTTGAGGTGTTCGACCTATCTTGTCGTGACTGTTGACTACCAGACGGGCCTGAGCTTTGTCTGGATAAAGATTGCTGAACCTTTTCTTCTGAAATGGCCATATTTATAGCTTCGTTCAGGGTTTTTATAGGTTTACATCTAACGATATCGGAGATACGGGGTGTCAACCCCATTTGGAAATGATGGAGGGCTAATTCCTCCATGGCTGCTGTTCGTCCTATCATCTCTCGACTCTTATGGCCGTGTGAAATAGATACCTCAGTTAATAATTGGCTTAAACATGTCTCAACCCTTAGAGCATACTGACTTACGTTTTCATTTATTTGTTGCTTACACTCCTGTAAATCTGTGAGAAGATGGGCGTAGTGTTTTCTCTCGCTAAATTGGGTTTTAAGGAATTCCTTAAGTTGTAGCCAATTGGTAAACTCCTTAATTAAGCAAGCGGTTTCCGCTTTGCCCTGTAGTTGACATAGTATATATTTAAAAAGTATATCTTTTTGAGAATCTGAAGCTAACTCGTAAGCGTTGTTGCAATTAACCAAAAAGGAATTTAGCTTTTCTCTGCAACCGTCATAAGGTTTTATAAATTTGAGTAAAGTAGAAAGCTCAATATCTGCTTTAGTTGTAACTGGTCTCTTTTTAGAGACGGACTTAGTAGAGGGTCCTTGAGGGGGAGGACAGTGGCCTTGACCTTCCTCCTCAGTATCGGTTACAGTAATTTCGGTTTTTTCGAACTTTGGACTACGAGATCTTTCGGCCATTATGATAGTTATATATTTACTACGTCAATGACAATGGTAAAATACAGTGTATATTGAAATGTACTATTTAAACTCACAATATTCTTTATAAGATATTAGCAATGACCAAATACATAAATTCACTTACTGGAATGCGGACAGCGCGATAAGGATGATCATAATTTCTTGGAAGTTCTCGTAGGTGTCGACGTGACGTTAGTGTTGATAAGCAACGGGAGCGCGTCGTCGGGGAGATTATACCGGTCGCGGCACTGAATTGTGCGCGACACTGGGTATAACCTTGCTGGTTCTGGACAGAGACCGGCTACAGCACAAACAGTGCGCAGCAATGGGTTTTCACGAACACTGACGTCTAAGAGGGCCGGGCTGGAACTCGGTGCACAGTATGATATGCACAGCGGAGTCGGCGTTTACACTCGAACACACACACGCGACGGGCTTAGGTTTTAGGATAAGAGACGTTCCGGGGACTTTTCCAAATCCCTTTCCGCTGCCACCAAATGTTATGAGCCTCGCCAAGGTTAGGTTTTTAAAAAAAGAAAACTCTATAATCAGATTGAGACAACCGTCTAGGATGGCTTTTAGGATGAGACTCGTTGAACGGATGGACACTTCGACTATGAAAGATAAATGCTAAGTAAGCAAAAAGGAATGTGTGGTTTGCAAGAAAGGGTACATTACATATCTATAACAGAGCGAAGCCGCGGCCAAAAGCTAGTTTAGAGATATAGGCGTCAAATTATATATATACAATTGGATTACTGAACTTATGATAAGTTTATACTTACGGTTATGGCCAATCACGTGGTCGTGTGTGTTGTTAGTTAGATGCCTACGTGGAACATGTATGATATGAATATAAATATGTATGATCCATAAATTTGATCTGCAGAGCCTGTGGCGAACAGGACGAGTCCATATCGCACCTATTGTGTGAATGCGACGCGTTGGCTGGACTGAGGACGGGTCTGATGGGGTTGGCATATCCAAGCCCTGAAGACTTCAGGCTTCTCCCTCTGAATTGTACACTGCGGCTTATGCAGTACTATCATAAGGAGATAGCTAAGGGTTAAATCTTGGGGCCGACACAAAAGATCCCACTGGGTCGAAGTGTCGTCGGTCTGCACTGACTGGCCCTCATATAAGATAAGATAAGATAAGATGATCCATAAATAGTAGTGTCGAGCCTGAGTAAGTATTTTAGTGTTAGAAACGGACGTTAGAAACGGACATAAAGAACAGTAAAATACTTCACAATATAAGGATTATCCTTAAAATAGCACCGTATTCTAAATGTAATAAATAATTAAATATATTTCTATATTATTATATTTAATTATTTATTATATAAATTGCAAATAATTCTAGCGATGTCTTAGTTTGGAATAAACACTACCATTAACAAATGTGTTTCAGACAGGTAATTGTAGTGTGAAATTAAACTGATTGTATGTTTACGTTTACTTAAAAAATAAACATGCTCCACCGCAGATAACTTTTACACACAACAACACTTAAACATAGTTTTCTTACTTATTATTTAATAAAACAAATACGGCGTCTAAAAAAATCAACATAAAATATGTTTATTCATACATAGATTACATAGATTCACGCCTGTTTCCCAGAGGGGTAGGCAGAGACTACACATTTCCATTTGCTACGATCCTGAAGCACTTCTCTGGCTTCATTCCCTTTCATCACATTTATTTATTCATATAGGTCACAAAGTAACTTGTGAACGCCAAAGTTACACTTATTAATTTACATACTTACATAGATTCACGCCTGTTTCCCAGAGGGGTAGGCAGAGACTACGGATTTCCATTTGCTACGATCCTGACACACTTATCTGGCTTCATTCACTTTCATCACATTCCTCATACACGCCCGTCGGTTCAAGGAGCTCTTAACCTGGCCTTTGTCCAGGACGCCTCCGATCTGGTCGAGAAACGTTCGCCTAGGTTTTCCTCTTGCGACTGTTCCATTCACACTAGCCTTATAAACTTTCTTAGTCAGTCTTTCCTCGTCCATTCTTTCTACATATCCAAACCAGCTTAACATACCCTTTTCTATTCTTGTAACTATATCCACTTTCATGCCGCATCTCTCTCTAATCACACTATTTCTTATTCTATCTTTCAGAGTCACACCACATATGCTTCTCAACGCTCTCATTTCTACAGCATTTATTCTGCTCTCATGCTTCTTTTGCCATACCCAACTTTCACTTCCATACATAAGTGTGGGCACTAATAGTCCTCTATGAACAGCCAAACGTGCCTTTTCGGATACATTTCGACTGTTCATAAAAGCGCGTAGGGCTCCATTCACTTTGTTGCCAGCAATCGTTCTCCTTTCAATATCTCCGTCATGTTTACCATCCCTTGTAAACAGAGTACCCAAATATACAAACTCTTTCACTTGCTCCACTTTTTCTCCATCAATCATAATATTACACATCGTCACGCACTCTTCCTTTTCAAATACCATTACTTTCGTCTTGCTTACATTTATTTTCATTCTCAAAAGCACCATGCATAATAGTTACCATCGCCTGCAACTCTTCCGCCGATGACGCAAGTATTACTTGGTCATCGGCATAAAGAAGACATTTGACAAGTAACTCATTCATTCTTAATCCCCATTCACAATCTTTTAAATCTTTCAAACAATTGTCCATGTATAGGTTTAACAGCCAAGGTAACGCTACACATCCTTGTCTAACACCTTTATCGATGCTAAACCACTCTGTGTAGGTCCCATTTATCCTAACACAAGCTCTGGAATCATCATAAAGAGATTTCAGAGCTCGCGTGAGGTTGCTATTCACTCCATACATGGACAATGCCGACCAAAGTTCATTCCTCACCACTTTATCATAAGCCTTTTCCAGATCCACGAATGCGCAATAGACCTTTTGACCTTTGGCCAAAACTTTTTCGGCTATGCTCCGTAAGGAAAAGACCTGATCCGTACATCTCATACCCTTTCGAAATCCCGTTTGTGCTTCCCATATTTTCTTGTCGGTTACTTTCACAATCCTTTCAATTAACACTTTTGCATACAATTTACCGACGACGCTGAGCAAGCTAATGCCTCTATAGCTTTTGCACTCTTGCTGTGAGCCTTTTCCCTTGTATAAAGGTACTATGACGGCCTTGCACCAATCACTTGGTACACGGCCGGTATTCCAGCACTAGTTAAAAAGGCGGCACAACTGAGTTGCTATAAGACCCTGTCCAGCTGTCAGCATTTCGACTGTAATCCTATCATCATATCATTATTAATTTAAATTTACTTGATGCCATATATGGCTAGTATATAAAGACAGTACATAAAAAACCCATATCTATGTATTGTGCTGGGTTTTATAGCATTTTTTTTATTAATTATGGCAAGTACGAAAAATTTGATAACTCATCGTAACTACGACTTCGAACTTGTGTTACGAACATTTATCAAAGAGTAAGTTAGTCTATAACTTACTCGATCTGAGCTAGGCGATTACAGGAACGACATGTTTCAGTGCAATATTAATTAAGCAGTAGCGTAATACACATGACAGCAAGCTTAAAATATTAGATTCTTGAACTGAAACGTGTTGTTGCAATAAACGGCTGAGTGAGTTAAAGAGCATGCACTTATTAATATTAAACAACGTTACACGGATTTTATCACGTTGTTAGTTTTTTGAAACACTAGTATTACATAATTTTAAAACTTTAAACTACTATTGTCGAACACATTTAATTTTACTAGATACTGGTGCCAATTCTGTTGTCACAAAATTCTCTAAACTTAACTAAAAATCACTAAAATTTTTTTTTGGTCCTGGCGCTTTTCACTATTTCAGAATACGAAATGTCATGTGAGAGGACTAAACTAAATTTTAGTGATTTTTAGTTAAGCTTAGAGAATTTTGTGACAACAGAATTGGCACCAATGTTTATTTCTGTTTAAGCTACTTCAATTATGAATGCACTAACTAAAGCGTGTTACAAAAAATTTACTTGAGATGTCTGCTATATTGTACATATTAACTTAATGATGTAAAGTATTACGTATTCTGTGCCTAAACTCTGAGGCTTACGGACTAGGGAACAAGCCAATACCTCCAAAAGGAGAAAGGACATAATCATACTGACTCCTCAGACAAACACGATATTTGCCAGCAATCAATTCAAAAAACGAGCTGCTAAATTATATAATAAAATAAATAAGGAAATTTACATACATACACAAAAATATTACGAAGCTAAAAAAGCTAATTCGCTGGGTTATGACACTTATCTTTGGTGAAACGGAAGCACTGCTACAACACTTAAAATAAAACACATTAGCACACATCACAAACTTCCATCTACAGTCCCTTTTACGCAAACAAACACTTATACATTCTCGTAAACTCACACTCACATACACACACCCTCACATACACTCAGACATTCACACTTACACACAAACCCTCACACACACACATACTGCACTAAGACACAAAGATTGCATGCATTCATTTATATTTATATTAATAGTAATAAAATTGTAAAAATAAATATTTTAATCAGTTTTGTATCTAGTTACTTTATTTGTTATGTAATTTTTTGGTATGGAAGAGCGGAGCCTCCTAACACAGGCATTAAATGCTTAAAAGGAGACTCCACGAACTAACTTAAGAATATGTATGGTTAAAACGAAATAAATATTTGAATTTGAATATTTGAATACGCTATACATTGCGATTGCGTTGCGAGTTAAGTAAGATATTCATAACAGACACCACTACTCATCGTCATCATCATATCAGCTGTAAGATTCTCACTTGTAAACAAAAGCCTCCTCATACACAAAACAAAATCCTTTTGCCTTCACACAGCAATATGAGGCGGTGGGAGTGAGGATCTATTCTGAGATAAGAACACGCAACCAATTTCTTATGCATTATTGTGCATAATATTGTGCTATCAACGTAGATAGAATCCCACGAATATCAATACAAAAGCGATACGGTCGCATGTTTATCTTTATCGCGTAAAAAGTACCGTGTGCGCGACCATTTAGACACGCCACATGGTATAAACAAGGAAATTTGTTGATATCACACAAGAACCAAGCATAAAACAACCATGCCGTTTTACCCATTTCAATGTTTTTCTTCAAAACGTTAAATATTTATTTTATTTTAAGTTTTTGTTTGGTAAAACTTATTTTAAATATTATAAGGATTCGTTCTTTTTAATACGTGTATTAAATATGCGTAGAAAGTGTTAAAATATTGACCAATTAATAATATTATTCAAACTACTTTACTTGTCGAGCGCATATTCTTGAAATTTTAAAATATGTAATATTAGAAAAATATTTCACTTAGAACTGCGTATGCATTGAATGAATTAAATGTCGAGGATTGAAAAGACTGTCCTACGGAGTGACGTAATTATTCAATTTGCTAGTTTTACTTTGATACCTCGAACTTTTGTTACTTTTCTTTTATTCTTATAGCTATGCCAATAGTTTCCCTAAATAATAATGACTGAATACAATGACGCTTGCATAATATTAGTTAAAGTCCTTGCTTTCTTGTAAACAGCTCATAAAGTATGCGCACGCCATATACGCTTTTAAGTCCAATTTAGATAAGATGCTCCTGAATTCACGTGCGTCAGTATCAGCTGGCTACAACACAGAGCCTAAAAGCCTGCACTCTGAGTCAAAGGCTCTCAAATGAAGTAAATAACAAGATAAATCCATTGCCTTAGATGGACGGGACATGGCCGTATAGCTCCATAGCATGTCGGGGGACATTCGCCGAAACAAAGGCCGATAAAGTACCGTCACAGTGGCGGGACCCGTCGCAAATTGGTTTATAGAGATTGCAACCGCGATGCGCGCAAAAAGCAACATCCCACTTTAGACCTCACCTTACATCCTTTTTGCCTTCCCAATATATGTGGTGTAATCAACTCGTAATCGCGTCGAAACATGGGCATTTTTATGGGGTGATGCCACATAGTTCGTAAGAGCTTGTTTTCTGCGCCAATACTCAATTACGGAGCAAAAAATTTTGATGTAGGTGTTCGATGCAATTTTATAACTTACATATTTTACGTATACATCGACATTTATATTATTTTTTTTTTTTTTGCTTTATCAAGCAAAAAAAAAATAATATCAGTAATTTCAAGTAATTTCAGTAATTTCAAGACATATACCATACAAATTAATTATTCTTCAGACAATACTATCTATCCAACGAGAAGATAAAGTCTAAACCCAGACCACTATTTTAATGACTGTTTATTTTGTCATAACATTATTGTATTACCATTATTTCCTTAATTGGTGTATAACAAACATTTACCCTTAACAATGCAATATTTCATCGAGTGTTAGAATAAAGGTGTATCATTTCACCAATAAATTTTATTTTACATTTTATTTAATTTTCCTGGTTTGATACAAACTGTTTTCGATACAGATAAAATCTTACTTAAGTGAAGTGTCCCATACGGATTTTACTTTGATAAATGTTTTATTCGGAGGTTGTACTTCATTAGTGCGAAGGGGAATAGTGCTAAAATGTTTTTAAGTCAATGTGCCCCCACATATCACTGTAACGACCACTCAATACCGCATTGTGGATTGAATTTATATTGACCACAGGGCATTTTATCTCTTAACGCCGCCAACTTGGACGTAATGTTCCGCGCTCGCTGTTACGAAGCTATTTATTTTTGAATTGCGTGCAAATAACTATGCTGTGTTTTGGTTTTGCGGTTCAACCTGTGTTTTTGTATACACAAGTAAAACATCCCACTTGTAATGATACTGCTGGTAATGAATACAGTTGGTTGCCATTACCTTATATAAAATAATAAATTTATCAATATTCGCGCAATGGTATTACCGTCAAATAAATTTCGAGAAGATGCCTCACGATATGTGCATACATGATTGTATGCATTGTATATTGTATATTGTATGGGGAAACAATAAACATAATAAATATTTGATAATATAAAAAGCATATTATTATTTATTTTTTTACATCACATATTAAACATACATATATATCTTAGCACCAAACCGTGTAATCAGTTTGACTGTTAAACACTATAATCATATTTGCCACGCAAAGGTCTCTAATTCAATTCCAATATAATAAATATTCAATTATCGCCTGAGACTCCTCCATAATTTTCTGAAAGACATGTGAAGTCTGCTAACCTACACTAGGCCAGCGTAACTGATTTTGGCCTAATAGCTACCTCTTATACCGAGAAAAGGCACGTGCCTAGCAATGGGACATTACATATAAAGACTAAACGGTAAGGCAGCTATTATATTATTATTATATAGCATTGTTTAATCCGTGATACAATATTATACAAACTATGATATGAGAGAACTAAGATTCATGCAGGACAAGCACATTGGTTAACGCTTATACAATAATTAGTCAGCATCTATACAATATAGCAAATAATTGTATAATCATTGTTATTGTTTGCATTTAGAAGTAATAAACTAAATTTAAAAGTTTCAATAACAGTGCGACACAATTAATCACAATTAACCTCCAAGCATGCATGGTAAACAAATTTGCTTCGAATAGCCCCTGTATATACGAGGACTGCCTGACTTAGCAAATTCTTTAAAAGACCTATACTAAGCTAATACAGGTTGTCTCATAACGACCCAACTACCTACTTTAGTTGGAAAAAAAATACATTAAACTTATTTTTGTATGCATTTATTGGTATGAATTAAAAGATAAAGAACAAAATTTAACTTTTGAAACACGACGTTATTTAAATGACGGCCATCACGTTGATGGCACTCCTCAAACCGTTGCGTACACTTTCAAAAACTTTTTGAAGAAGTGGTCGAGGAATAAACATTTTCATGAAAAGCTTGCACAATCTGAATTTTATAGGCCTTTAGGTGTAAATCAGATCGCATTATGCGGTGGATTGTCGCTCTTGATAATCCCAGCTGTGACTCACGCTTTCTAACGCTGAGTCGAGGCTGTCGGCTTACAGAATCTGCAACTGACTGAATATTTCCAGGCGTTCTTGCTGTCCTTGGACGGCCGTGATGGATTTCACCAATAGTGTTTCCAGTAGAGTATTGAATGTCTGGATTCAAGCTAAAATTGTTGCATTGCTTGGAGTTTCCCCAATGTTGCGCAGTCGATAATGTAACCGATATATCCGTCGAACTCGAATGAGTGATCGATTGTTCTCGAAATACGCGCGCACGCAAAACGAGCGTTGCTCTCTCGTGTACAGCATGATGGCAACTATAAATCAGGGGGGGGACACTGCCCAATACCTTTCCTCTATCCAAAGATAGGATTGACATCTGTGTTTTTGGCCCCGTACTTGTGTTGTAAGTCAATCACAGAAGATGGCGCTTAAACAAATTTAAATTTATTATTTAGTTTCAGTTCTTACCTATCTATACTTTTATGTATTTAATTTATCTAGGTCCATATTTTATTCTCATTTTAATTCTTTTTATCATAAAATGTCATAAAATACAAATTAGTAAATATGTGGGTTAAAGACTACGATTTAAACATTGGATTTGTAAGTCAGTCACAATATGGCGACTGCATATTGCTAGTGCGCACGTTTGTAGTTTTTCATCCTATATTGTATATTTTTCTGCTGTGAAGGTCTTATGTAAGTGCGTTGAGTCGAGCCCTGTGTTCCTCCACCTTGTGTTAATTAATCTTCCCATCGAAAATTGTTGTGAGTGTGCGATAGAGACGCTTTTGGTGTTTAGTGTTGTGCGGTTTTTCCAACAACAAAAATGTCGAGATGCTGCGCATTTCACTGAGAACCTAGAGTTTGCTGCACAGTTATATTTTAATAAACATAATAAAATGTTATTTGTTGTTGTTTTATTCTTATACTACGATATGCACCCTATACTTATTGTATTTAAATTGTTTTGTTTGGATCTATTTTTGTAACATTCTACTTGTTATAATTTAATAACGCCCAATTTTTATTTGCATTTATGTTACAAAAATACGATTGATACAAAACAATTTAAATACGAATCCTGGATTACAGTAATTGCAACGCAATACATAATATAAATAGCTATAGGCACAGAATACGGAATAGCTATAGCTATGTATAGAAGGATTAGTTCGGGGCCAAAAGTCCAGATGTCGCTATTTCAAATAGGGTTGGCTGAAATTAACCCTAAGAGGGCTCTCTTTTCCCTATGTATTACTTTACTCTTTGCTATAAATTTAAAGAACGTTCTAGTAAACGACGCCCGCGCCACCCCTCCCCCGCGCCTTGTTTGCTTCTCGCTCACTCTTGAAATAGTTGGATCGTTTTGAGACATTCTGTATAAGTATTGTAAAGACAGGTTTAATATAAACAGCAGTAGGCAATCCTTACTGAAATAATTCTATGAATAATAATTGTTTACTGCTTTTAGGAGAAAACGTAGGTGTATGCAACATATAATAGTGCTTTTTGCCAGCTATAATTTAGGTACCATGTTTCACCGTCCTCTTAGTAATAATTGCATAACGAAAAAACCCGATAATATTGCCCAAATCAAGAAACAAGCCTGATTATTTACAAATATAAGCACAAATTTATGCCACGGGAGTCACAATCACATGACAACAGTCGTTGTTTTTGTTCGTGTATTAATTGGATTCAAAGAACGTGTAAGCAGAAAAAGAGGAAAGTATCCAATTAAAGTGTCAGAGAGTACAATATAAAGAGCTGCATACAATGTGCAGTATTAGAAATTTGTCGTAAGCGCCCCCACATTCCCACCACGCGCAAACAATTTGCTACACACAGCGCCAATTAAATCCATTTTTAAACAAAGAGCCACGACTTTGACCTATGTAGCCTCTAATACTTTTATCTTAGCCTTAAATAAGGCTCCAATCTGAAGGGTACCCGCCATAAAACGTGGAATAGACAGCTAATGCTTAGAGATACATTGTAAGGATATTTTATTGCTACGGTGCTATATTTTATAGACTTCTTAATAACCATCCTAATAAGGAATACTTGAAAATACATTGTTGAGTCAAAGGTAAAGAGAATCGCGTGCCATTTTTGGAGATATCGGGATATAAATATCTTTGAAATCAGCGTTTATATTTTATCACTAGACTTTGCCCGCGACTTCGCCCATTACAACTACAGTACGCCCTTTGACAGCGTACGTGGATCATAATTCATAGTTATGCAAAATTTTGCAAGATATTTCATAAAACTTGCTTTAATTTTTAAGCTAAGCTTTGTGGAGTCAGATTGTGATAATTGCATTAAAATCCGTTTTGTAGATTTTGCGTGATAATGAAATAGACAGACAACAGACTTCTAAAATAGATTGTATTGTATGAAAAGTCAATCCCAATTATTATATCTAAAGAATATTTTCAATGTACAGACAGACCCTTATATTACAATTTTATAATAGTACAAAGAAATAGACGTTCAACATTTGCTATTGTATATTCACTAAACTACCTTTTCACGTTCCTTTGTTTTTTAATGTGCTGGGTGAATTAGCATATTTAAGGAAGGTATTTTACTTTGTCTTTTATTCCGTGATGTTCAACTTTCTTCTTAATTATCCACATAGCTAATTAAGGTTTCAGCCTCCATTACGTTTTCGTTTGTTCATACATTTAAACCCACAGTAAAATCCACGTAAGCTTACCCTTTTTTATTTACATAAACACAAGCCAATAAAAATAAATTTCAAAGTAAAATAAAGAAAAAGAAACGTTTACAGCATGCATGTGAAACAATTTGCGAAATAACGTGTCTCTCACACTCACACGTGCTAAAGAGGCGAGTCTAATGAGAGACTTTAATTATAGTTTACACGTTAAAGTTCGAAGAGCATTGCAATTTGCAAGTGAAATATAAGTGGGAATAGCGCTGGCTGGTTATTGCCTCTCTAACGCCGATAGTGGGTTCAATAGACGGTTGGATGCAGCGCCTGGGCATGCTCGCCTAACGAACGAGATGCACACGCTATGATAAAGAGTGCATTTCAATAGTGCGCATGCGTGGCCGCGCGCAATGCACTGCGCGCAAGGACACTTGCACTCACCATCGCTTCATATTTATTGCGATTGTGTAAGATATTGTCTGCAACTTAGAAAATGATAATACTTATGTTATATGATTCTATCTCTTCAATAAACGTGCCACTTGATCGAAGATTAAAAGAGAAATGGTGCGGTCGCTATAAGATCTAGTATGTGATACGTGTTTGTTGGCTGTTACGTAGCAGTTTAGGTGAAGTGAAGCCTATTATTATTTGTTACTTCTGTGACAGGTTTATTACGTTAACCAACGCTCTAAATAGTATCTTCAGATTGACACGAATAAGTAAACGTCAATCAAAAACGTCCAATTATAGCAATCTAGTTATCGCCGACGGCTCATTTCACGTGGTTTGAGGATAACAAGCATCCTGTATCAACCTTAAAAAATGCCTGTATCATTTAAATCGCTTCACATGTTGTTGCTCTTGAACTAAGGTCTCATCATCCTGTCAAAGTATAATTAAAAAAAAGAAACTCAGTTACGTGGCTCAAAGTATAACTGATATTAGGAGCCCAAGTCACTTGATCTAGCAGGACGCAAAATGACCGTTACCTGATATTTATTTTTAATAAAATCATCGGATACTGTTTTTCTAAGGTCGCTCGCATGATAATAACATTTATTGAAGATATTAAAGCCTGATGAATAGAATAAATATTCTATTTAAGTTTCTTTTTTACTTTGATATAGCGTATAAAAGCATATAATAATATGAAGATATTGAATGGAAAGGCTAACATAGCATATTTTACCTCGTAAAAATATAAAAACCATACTGCACGAAAAGAAACTACAAAACGGGTGACAATCTATGGCTTTTAAAAATCTTATAAAGTACGTAATTTTCGTTTACCAAGTGGCAATTCACGCGTGAACGTTGTATTCTATACTCCCCATTTATTCTCAGAAAAACACAATTTACAAAACCGGGTTGATAACGTTATTCTAAAGAGGTATAGGCCTCTATATTTACTCATTGAGCAGACAATTACAGTCCCGACTAATAATATGTCTGGACTCTCATTGGTATAAAATTTTACACTTGGATTGAAACCACAAAATGCAAAATTAACTTTTTGCAGAATACAATAGGCTGCTTGTTGCGGGAACATAAGTTGTTTGGCGTCTCAAAGGAAATCGTTTCATGCTTCGCTTGATTACGCACAGACAGTTAAAACATAAGTATCCTTACTTCAAACAGCTCTGAGCATAAATATATCTACTTCAAACTAGCATTCGCCGACTACTTCCTTCGCGTGAACACACACTATGCATCATGTCTCTAGTTTCGCTCAACGAAATCAGTGTGCTTTTATAAAAACTGTTCAAAATAAAGTTGCGATCTACCTTCAGTGTTATAAACATAAATGAACATTAAACAGCATTTTAATTCAGTTTTGACGTTTATTTGACTAGGTGGGCACTTTATTTTGATCAGCTTTTATTACCAGACTTGGCCGTCAAATGAAACATGGTTTAGATTTTTGAAGTTTATATAAAAGCTTGAAGAGCGGCCAAATGACTAAAAGTGCATCAAAACTGGTTGATTGTTTCGATGGTTTTGTGTGAAATTCGAACCAACAAATAGACATGTATTTTCAAAATAAACGGTCAATACCCTTATTAGAGTATTATTTTTAGAGTAGTAGAGCCTCGCTGATTTCAGTATGAATGGGCCGGCTCGACCGGGGAAGGACTACCCTCTCACAGAATATCAACGTGAAATAGCAGTATTCCTACTGTTGTGTTTCGTTTGGTGAGTGAGAGTGCCGGAGGCCCAAGCACCCCCTTTCTCCCTTCCCGCTCCTTCTCCTTCCCACTTCCTTTCCTAAAGGGTCGGCAACGCGCAGGTGATGCCTCTGGTGTTGCAGGCGTCCATAGGCTACGGTGAACACTTACAATCAGGTGGACCGTATGCTTGTTTGCCACCTTAGTAGTATAAAAAAATTGTTGATCTGAGTTAGCTATATATTTTTTTTTCTAACTATTCTCTTTAACTTGTAGACACAGCAGCATTAGATGTGGTAATTACATACAAACGTAGACTCACGACTGTAGTTCCACGAAGGCAAACATGTGTTACACCCACATTTCGCCAGCTTTGTTTTTAGGTCCCATGCTATAAAGTAGGAGCCGAGTTCTGGGCACATTTTTAAACACTTCTTTGTCGGTTTGACATTAAAAATCATAGCAACGATCATAAATTAGTAACTCTGTATATATTAATGAACTAGCTGACCCGCGCAGCTTTGTCTGCTTCATATAAGAGAATTTTCCCCGTTTTTGCAACATTTTTCATGTATGCACTGCTCCTATTGGTAGTAGCGTGATGTTATTATAGCCTTCCCCGATAAATAGGCTATTCAACACTGAAATAATTTTTCAATTCGAACCAATAGTTCCTGAGATTAGCGCGTTCAATCAAACAAGAAACAAACAAACTCTTCAGCTTTATAATATTAGTATATATGTGAAGTCGTAGAATACCAGGCATAATAAAAATTTTGCCCGGCTACCGGTATACCGCTGTGACTCAATGGTTTCACTAATCGTCATGTTTTACAGATTAAATAGCTTAGTACATCATTCCCAAGACTTTAATTCATTAGTTGGTGTCAAACCATCATGCACACTTAAATTAAAATATTTCACATAATTAGACTTCACTGCCGCCATCGTTATTTTACTCTGACGTTTAAAATGATTTCATAAGTATTCCATTTTATTAATTACGGTCTAGTTACCTGCAATATTAATATTGATAACTATAAGTAAAGACTTATAAACAATACAATTGAATAACTATAATTCTTCATAATTAATCGTCAAAGGGCAGTTACTATAAGGAGAGACACGTCTATTTGTTAAATTAACAAACCATATTCATTAACACACAATCCGAAAAAAGGTCGAACTACATTTAATGATATAACAACGCTCTTAATTACAAGTTGTGCATAAGATTATGCTACCAAGCAGGATAGTGGCGGGCAATCTACAATTACAACGAGAATCAGTAGCTATTCAACTTGTCAAATTAATACTAGCAGATATAATCTGGAGCTATTGAAAAAGCGTTTAAAAGTTGATGTGTTTATTAAATTGTCGTAAGTTATTTACGAGTGTTGCGGGCTCACGATCCCTTGTGCCCCGTGTAATTATTGGGGCAAGCTTATTCGCACTTTACTGGACAAAGATTGATGGTATCATGTGCATATATTTCACCTTTCTTCCCCTACGTCTGTATAAAATTTCTCAAGGTATTTAATAGACAGATATATGAAATACCTCGTAATACAGGTCAATATGAAGTCGGATAATTGGTGTGTGATCTAGATTCGATTGAACTAAATTTTAGGATGAACTCAAACATATGTATGTAGGTATTTGAAATTGATTTTATATTTCAATGTAGTTCATTTTAAAGTATAACATTCCTGTAAACGTAAGACAATTTTATATTTATACTAGCTGTCCCGACAGACGTTGTCTTGTATACACGAAAAAAAACAAAAGAACCAAATCTAAACCATTTTCGAATCCACTTGAACACACGCAAAAAAATCATCAAAATCGGTTCAGCCGTTTAGGAGGAGTTTAATTACAAACACATAGAAAATGTATATATATAAAGGTGTAGGATAAATATGTACGTGCAACATATGCTATATACATATAACTTTATATAAGGTCACCTTATGCGTCATTTTTGAAACGGTGCATATGCTGAACACTTTCTGTCAAAGATTTTGACGACGCGTCGGATAGATACAGTATCAATTTTTTTTCAAACAAATTAATGCTCAATTAAAATTACCTATTTAAAAGTAGTTCATAAATTGAGACCTAATAGATATCAATAAAATACAATTTGTCTGAGTTTTATATGTTGTATATAAAACGATAAATTAGATATATATCTAATATATCGTTTATCTACAAGTAGGTATATAAAACTCAAGCAAAATTATATATTAATATGTTTGTCTAAAATTGGTAATACTCACTAGTATTACAAATGCAAGAGGAAAACCTAGGCGAACGTTTCTTGATCAGATCGGAGGCGTTCTGGCCAAAGGCCAGGTTAAGAGCTCCTTGAACCGACGACGGGCGTGTATGAGGAATGTGATGAAAGTGAATGAAGCCAGAGAAGTGTGTCAGAATCGTAGCAAATGGAAATCCGTAGTCTCTGCCTACCCCTCTAGGAAACAGGCTTGAATCTATGTATGTATGTATTACAAATGCAAAAATGTGAGTTTGTTTATTTGTTATTTTGTTACGCTTTCACGCCTTAACTACTCAATCAATCATCATGTAATGTCTTCAGGGGTACAGAAAAGGATATAGGTTACCTTTCATTCAGAAAAAAGTACTGTTACTAACCTAACCTACATTCACGCGGGCGAAGCCGCACGCAATATCTAGTGTCTTATAAATAAAGCTTTACGTCATTGTATTCAATAACTACTCATAAATTATCCGCACCCAAAATCTGCAGATTTAAAAACTTGCTCTGACTGGGTATCAAGCTTTTATAGTAATCAAAGCATTAAACTTAATTCAAATAATTTCTTTCATATTTATAAAAGAACAAAGAAATAATGTTAGACATTAAGATTTATTTAATTTTAATCAAGACTTTCAATAAGAACTATGTTTCTTTTTTCTTAGTAAATTTTCTTTGTAAATAAGAATGTTATCAGTGCTCTTCAAGCTTTTCAAATCATAGTAAAGAATTTAAAGCAGTGAGTAATATAAAACAAAGAAAATATAATAAGTAATCTAAAAAGACATTCCAATACCTCTATAGAAAGGGCTGCCACTAAACTCACTTTAAAACGCGGCATTTACTAGCAAATAAAACCATGCAATTAAATTATATTTAATTAGTTTGTAAATATTGTAACGGCACCTTTTAAACATTTTACAACGTAACTGATTATTTAATTAGAATTTAGTGATATACCGTTTAATATCAATAAGTAGGTATTTTGCAAATGCACGACTGTGCGTATCACAGACAGGACGCTCTTTATCACATCCGCGAAGAGAAGGAACGTTCCCACGGGGGCATACATAATTACATAAGTCAAGCCATAATTATGGAGCAAGCTGTATATAATCGATCTTAGGCAATTAAACAAATGACCAGATAGACCAGTCTTTGCCCTAGAGTTGCTATAAAATTTCTTGTTCCGTGTGAGATTGCGACAATCTCATCTTTTTATAGAAAAACTAGTAGCGTTAGAAGTGCGTTCACGTCGCCTAGTCGCAAAAGAAAAATCGCAAGTCTAAACTGGTATAGAAAACTAGATTTCCACGTCTGCTAACGTTTAGAACGATTAGCCGCAAGGGACGCATTGTTGATACGCTATCAGCTGATCCCGCGCAGTCCGCCATGGTAGCGCGTCCAGAGCGCATGCGCGCCGCGCCGCCGCGCCGCCTCGCGATCCGCACTGAACGCGCGCTCGCGCGGACACGCGACTAACTACTTCCTGCACTCTAAGCTCGAATGACACTATTTTATCAATTATCCCAATGGCATAATCAATAAAATGCCAGCGAACGGGAGGAAGTTTGTACGTGTTGTGAAGTTTTTGCTGGCCGGTGTGACGATTTTTTGCGTCAGCTGGATAGCTAGTGTAAGCGAGTGGCACGCAGGAGTGCGATGGACTAACAGACGAGGTAACCGGGATGCAGGCATGTCCACCATGAGGACCATAGTGGCGTATTCTGAACAGAAGCAGGCGGAGATGGACCGTCCTATGCCCGTCACCTGCGACCGATTGCCAGTATTTCCGCAACTATTGAACTTTGTTAGCAACTTTTTAGTATTATTTCTTGAGCTTAAATAATTGGTTTATTTTTATTATCATTCTGTAGACAAAACTACAAATTATACACAGTGCATCCTATGCCTACCTGCTCTTTATGATTATTTAAATCGAGAACATATTGCAAAAGCGATTCGTTAAAAAATAAATCTACTGACAAACTTGCGAAGTGATGCAATTGAAGGAAAATGAATTACAATTACACATCTGCTTATAGCCGTATTATCACGTAATATAAAACCAGCAGAACATCCAACAAAACTAATAATTAAAGCTTGTTCTAGTAAATAATAAATAGTAACGACGACAACAACTTAGCATAATAAACATGGAGCTAAAGCAGGTGGATATCTATGCGTTATTCCATATGTAAATGAAGTGACTTCCCGACAGAAAAAGATGTTGACTGAATTATAAAATGGCAATAAATAACATTATATAAATAATTTACGATACGATTAATGTCGACTACATGAGAGGCATTAGGAAAGCAAAAACAATTGTGTCATCTCTTGAAATACCTAAACTACATAGAAACTAACAGACTCATTTAGACTTTATTGCCAATTTTAATATAACCTTGCCGATGACATCTCTATGTTGCAGGCAAATGACATCACCAACGATATATATAGTAGTTTATATTAAAGCAGGTATAATAATAATATACACATAGAGCAAATTGTATGAGGAGCAAGGTTAAAGGCGAGCAGTAGCGATAGCCAAGCGTAACTGTCAGACTGCCATGCAAAGGTCATGAATTCGATTCCATTACATGCATCTCTGATTTTCAATGTTATGTGCACATTAATTAGTTCATTATCGCACGTTATACTGTACAGGATAACACCATGAGACAACTTGTATATCTAAAAGTTCTCCTTATTCTTGAAAGAGTGCGAATACCGCCAACTCTCACGAGACCTGTTTATAAACATAGCGAACATTTTAAAGGTACGCCCAATCTATTAAATCTAGTATTTAATGATGGGTGTAGTTTTACAAAGCTTCTTAACATAATATCCGCATGCATGTCAGGCACAACGTCAGAAGCTTTGTATCTTGCGTCTTTGTAACTTTTCGTTTCACGTACAAGTTAACAAGGATGTTGCTTTGTCTGATGGAGGACCTGTGTTATTTATCTCTTGCTCTGCAGCCAATTTTGTATTAGATCATAAGCCCTGATAATCGCTTACCATCAGAAGGACCGTTTCTTCTGTGCCTGAAATTAATAATTTAGTTAAGGAGCTTCTAAACGGACATGATTTTTACTACAATATAATAATAATAATAATAATATATCGTTTATTTCTCTCATAAAAGTAATACAATAACTGTGGTAATACTTAACATTACAGCTTTAAATATAGGTACCTTTGTGAGAGCTGGAGTCTGAACTAGGTTCAAGACCTGTATGACAGATCTCCAGGCTCTCTCTCCGGTCATTAGTTTAGTTTTACTAAAATGTAAAACTAAACTAATGACTAATGATAATAAAATAAACTAAACTATTTTAGTTTTATATGTAATATACTGGGCGACAATAATAGTGATATTATTGTATACACGTCAATATTCTGACTATAACTCTCCAGGTATGACAGATGCATTCATATATTTAAAAGCTACAGTTCTAACTTCTACAGGCAACAGTTTAAAACACTGTAGCCACATATTGCAAAAAAATCCCTCTTTTTCTAAACAGGCAAATATTTTAACTAATGTTTGTGCAAATCTTTGTACTGTAATTCTCATTAAAATTCTGAATAACAAAAAAAAATGTATTACAATGTAAATGTCGCACTTAATATGTAACATCTTTATGTTTACTCCAGCTCTCCGCACCGTTCAATGCCCTACATTAATTATTTAAAAAAATGCAAATTCATACGCCATTACATTATAACTTTCACACGCACTTACCGCGTTGGTAAACTATTCCTACGGTTATGACTGTAATAGCCTCGATTATGTTTTTATTTTCAGTCAATTCAATTATTTTTTTATGGCCAACCACAAATAGTTATAAAGTTAACATCATTATATGCCTCATAACGCGTATGTAAATATCGCAGACAAGAATGGATGGGAAAATATACATCCGAGAAAATACGATGTATTGTCGCGTCTATTTAGTATGCAGCAACACTTCCTGTACCGCCCTCTGCATCAGGAGCTATTTTTAGAATATACGGTAAACCTCGATCGATACACTTATTCAGCTTAGATGAGATCCGAGCTTTTGCATTTCTGCATCGTGTATGTTAGATTACACACAAGCGTTCGAAAGGTTATTGATAGTGTTTTTGGAACATGAACTTTAGAATAGACCTCAAATATGGCTTATTGGTCGTTTCGGACAAATCTGTACGCACGAATTGTATGAAACGACATTCTTTTCAAATAATATTTTTTCGAGATGTCAGTTCGTAAACCTTTCTTTTTCAGATCGGTTATTTCGGTTATTTGAGGTTCATTGGTATATAAACCTCAAATATACCTATTCACGCTAGTATACATGCAATTAGATAGATTATTCTCGAAATATTGATGCACAATAATATACAGATTTTACAACATTCCAAATACAATTCTATAAATGCCGTAATCCATGTAAAAAGGCAAGCTTATTTTAAAACATGATATCATGCAAATAATTAGAACTTATCTCACTCAGTAATATTTCACTCTAGCTTTTTCACAAACATATTAAGGCTATTCATTGAAAGATACAAAAGAACCCGCGTCCACCCACAGATAGATAGACAAGAAAACATATCGCTTCTTATTTCTCACGTCATCTAAACAAAATGATAGCTATAAACAAATTGTCGGCGATAAGAATCGGGTGGTATCGCACAAGCGGCGATAGCCTCTGCACAGCGCGTACCTCAAATGGTTTTATTTCAACTCGTTTTGTGTAGCGATAATCTATTCCGATGCTGGTCACGAATGGAAAATAAATCGAAATCAATATCCTCTACGGGCATTTCTAATAGCACGCAGTATGCCGCCACTGGCTGCCGCCCGCACTATATTCTATAGCTGGTACAACCACATATTCTGACTAGATATACCGCCAATGCCATTGCTAAGTTCCGATACGGTAACCACATTTGCATGTATAAATTGAAATATATATCGATTATATCGATTTCCGGTAAATTGCTTGGGGTCAGTAACACTTTATACATATGCACGCAGATATGGTCATCCTTGCACGCTTCATTTCATACGGAGATGTATTGCAGTGTAAAAACGTACACCTGTGCAAAGAAAAAGTCATTCAATTGTGCCAGTGAATAATAAAAAAAGATACTGCATCACAGGGCATGCTAATAAACATTGTAATAAAAGCTTTAGGTGCAAATTTACAGACAGAATACACACAGTTAGTAATAGCGTGTGGATACAATAGATTTTATGAGAGAGACATTCCTTTATTCATCGAGTCGCGTTATTATCATCTCATAAGTTTGCACAATTGTATCACTATAGTCTAGTGTAGTGTAAACTTTGAAAGCCCATTTATGCTTATACACCTCCCATATTTATGTCTCATAAAATAATTAAAGCAGATGCCTCCGTAATGAGTTTATAGTTCTGGATATATAAACTTGTAGTACTTGTTTAATTCAAACTAATGCCCTTAGCTCCTGAGTTGTCGTCATTACCATCAACCATTAATACACTTCGCAGCTAAACGCGACATGCATAAAAAATCCAGATGATCAGATTAATCTAATCTAGGGATAAGTTCAGCGCATGTGTTGTCGTAATTACGCAACCCGTCTGTAATTATCTATAAGTTGTATAACGTGATCCGGAGTCGTGTTGTACGTAGCGTACATTTAATACGCTATCACATATACCGTTGTCTGATTAATTGCATTCGCTACGCTAATTGAATATTAATTGCGGATAATTCCGCATTATCCTCATCTTCCTGTCTTTATCTCACGTAATCTGAGGTCAGCACGATTTTAGGAATAGAGTACACTGCGTAACAAATTGCTAACCATAAATTCCTCTAAAACTATATTTAAAAATAAGTAGGTAAATACGCTCACAGAACTATGTTCTATTAAGTGAATTTCGTGGCTTTTAAAACATGCTTACATATCCTTGATAACTCAAGTTCACGTTAATTGGGCAATTACGTTATACATATTTTTATTCTAGTAAGAAAATAAACACAAATTTACTAACATTATAACGTAGGTAGTAAATCTAATAAGCTTAAAACCTTAAGTCACGTTGCATCTACCACGAACACAACATTTTAAACGAGCAACTCCAAAGTTCAGACGATCCCAACTAAAGATTACCATTACCGCGTTTCTAAGCATTTGGCCACGAAATAGCTTGGTATAAACAAAATTTATATTTAATTCAGCAAAAAATATAATCGCCAACAATCATAGTTGGTTGAAAAAATGTAGATGTACGCTCGAACATCGCACCGGTGTGGAACTTATTCCTTGTGTGATGTTGTGCAATCACGGGTACTGAACAAAGCCCCGAATTGATTACATAGTATTACTGTTATGGAATAAGATTATACAGATGTGAATGATATTTAGTTCGTGTGAAATGAGGACACGTATTTCGCTTGCTGTGTGATTACGCCTTATTGCGATAGTTATCTTATTACAAACCTCCTTTGTTTCATTTATCGTAGAAAATACAAAGTGGGGAGCAGTAAAGTACAAATATACAGTTTCACAGCAAAGGCCAGGGCCGTTAAGTCTTTGTAACTGCCCAGGCCACACAATAAGTGTCGCCATTTACGAGTGCCAGCTTATTTACGAGTAGTAATAGAAATCAGTTAGCCTCGCCCAATGTTCAAGTAAAACAAACGTACAGGCGTCATTTACGTCGAATACAGTGAGTATGAATAACAACGGGACTGCTTTGTTACATCCATGGCATAAGTTTATGGTTACCGCTGAACGTGAGGTCGCGGGTTTGAGCCCCATTCCAAAAGTTCATCCACATTGTACCGGCTATGTTGTAAACTTATTCATGCACATGCATCTCTTTTGAAGAGGCTATATCGGGCCCTCCCGAAAAGTATGGCATGCCAACTTACTATTTTGCTAATGCAGAACGAAATTCTACTAGGCAACGATTCCGAAGCTACCTTACCTTAAACCTACGGAGTCATTAAGATAGAAAGAAAATAGGAAAGTTTATTGTTAGTTACTGTAAAATACATCAAATATGCAACAATGAATACTTCTGCCAAACTGCAAGACAGTTTGCTGGCAAATGTAGCTCCCAAATCATTCACTTATAAAGGTTCACTACATTATACCATGTGAATGTTTCAGTTAGATTTACACAATCAAAATATTCAAATAGTAAGGGATGTAGATTTAAAAGCAATCATATATAGTGGTCCTAACACACAGCTAAGTAAGTACACGAAGGCATGACATGCAAGACAATCCAGAGATAATTCCTATATCACTTAGTCACGTCGGAATGCAGGCATCTGATAGACATCTCCAGTCATTGTACGTGACAGTACAATGCGGTATTTCAATATAAAATCCCCGTTACTTTGCACAAAGGGACATGTTATTTACACTTTCCATTCTTGTAAAATTGTTACTCTTCAAAGATTGTTCCAGATTCTAATAATGGATAAAAGAATATTACATTTTTTAGTGTTGTCGGCTAGTGGAGCAAGGTTTCTAAATATTATTATTATAAAAAACTAACTAATGTTATGAATTTAAAGTGCATTTAACTGTTCTTTTTTATGCCAAAAACAGTTTATTTTTAAATTCTCTAGTATAATAAAAACAAGCACATATCAAAGCGTCATAAATATGTATTTTGTTATTTTATAATAATACGATGTATTATTACTTTGCCGAATTGTAAATATTTATGTATACGTATAGCACTTTTAAAATTATGCACTCATAAATTATGGTTTTTATATTTTTCTTTCGGGTTTAAGATCACTTTATTCTCATAAACAATTACATTCAATTACATGAGAACATAAATTAATAATATGTAAATACATTGATGTGTAGATTACAGAACACAAGGCAATCTCTGCGAACATTACGTAAAAAGGGAATAAGTGTGAATAAATATATTCAAGATAAAAAAAAATTACTTGTTAAATGTTCTTACTTTTTATTATATTTTGATACCTATGAAATTGCTATTATTTTTACATATTGTTTTCCTTTTGCTTATATGCTTTTCCGTTAATATTATATTGTTAGGTTTATGGAGTTATATTCCCAGTTATGTCGTTTTATTTTAAATATTATCACTGCTAGGTTTGTATACTAACTATAACAATAGCTACAGCCCGATGATTACGGTATCGGTGTAGCCATTGAAAGGTTGCGGGTTTGAATCCCACCCATTAATATGAACCCACTCACCTCTAGATTATGCCAGTCGTGGGTGGATTCTCTCTACCCAGGTTAAACTTGTGCGTTTAGCTTAATTGGAAGGTCTAGCACAATACTAGTACCATGCAACCCAGAATCGTTATTTTTAATGGTTTGTTTAATTTATGATGATGTTTTTCTAACGGCTATAAAAACTAGGTTATAGGTAGTAGTATCCAATTTTATCGTAGACTCAAATCGTCTATGAACTTGTCAATTGTTTGAATGCTACACATAATTGAAAAAGTTAATAAAATAGTTAAGTTATAAAAATTGCTTATGAGGAAAGCTGGACAGCGTTCGCTTAATTATTTTGCCAAAACGTAATTTTGTATGTTCATATACACTTTTCTAAACATTTCAATTATGTTATGTTTCAATGTTATTTATAAATTTAACGCGGACTTTTCTGAAAAATTCAGAGATATCGACGTCCCTATGGACCAATTTGCTGTATCTGTATTTTTAAATTCATATTCGCACTACTAAAAGCTTTTATTTATTTAAAGATAATAACAAAAATACATAGCATTTTTCAACTATTACGTTACCTACTAGACCTTAAAATAACCACACAAGCTGTATAAATCAATAATAAAATATAAAAAGTCTTATAACAAAGACAGTAAACTTAGATAAATTTTCAGAGACCGTAATATAAGCGCCATTTAAAATTGCTGTGTACTTTTATACTTTTGTTATTTATTTCGCCAGGCGCTAGCTACATCACACATCGTTAGTGGAAATAGTAATATTTCTCCTTTTTTGGAGCGTTCCAAAGCACGAGAGAATCCAATCTGGTTGCTGCATATAAATCAGTAGAAGCTGTAAAACTGGGCACCTTCACCGTGCCTGAATGAGCTTAGACTTATTCAAATTAAAAGGATTGATACGAAACGTTGGGTTTGCCTATCAGTAAATCAGTTTTATGACTTTAATAATTTATTACTTAGTTTATTCCTTCTAGTTTATTGCGAACGATGCGTGTAGACGCAAGGGGACCGTCACTATTTATGCGCTATTGTTCCGGTTAATATTACAGCTGCATGTCGATATGAATGGTGTTGACACGTTTAAAGCTATTTCTGGGTATATTCACAATATACTATACTTCGCACTTAAACAAAGTTTACGGTTGTGTCGTAATCTGTAACTGCTTTCCATTATTCGTGTAACCAGCAAAGGGTACGTTTAGTTTGTGCTATAAACTTGTACCGTTCGGTGTGATGATGATTGAAGGAATGCGTTTCCGTGAGTTAAAATAAGCCTTACTTCTTAGAATTGCCCTTGGGTGGTTATTGCTTAGTATCGCACTGTGAGGTAAGGCTATAACGCATTCTGCTATGTGTGCACTAAACATCTCATCGACAGATTGCTTTAGAGCTTGTACACAAAACTGCGAATCGGCGCGATGTGAATTCGCAACGCAGAAAACTGAGATACGAATTGCTGCGATGCGATTTCGTGCGGCAAGGCGTCTCCCATCCACGGTTCGAAAAAAATTCGAATGCGTGATGCGAATCAATTCGCAAGTTCTTGCGATGCGTCGTGGGAGCTCGTAGATTTTTGCGATGCGACGTCGCATCGCTATTTTGTGTACAAGCCCTTAGAATAGCGATGTACAATTGCTACGAAAAAATAAATTACAATATTCAGATTTTGTGTGATTATTTTCTCTAATTACGAAAGGAATCATAATTGAATATACGAAACTTGATTTTATAAATTAGCTGTTTGATCGGATGACGGAGTTCACCTTTATTACCACTACTGCCTTCTTACCATGTAAACAACGAATGGTGGTACCTACATTCGTATTTGCCTTACGCTAATACGTAATCGAATAACCAATATCATAATTTGATATATAACTTTTAATGTCGGCCTCGATGGCGTAGTGGTTAGTGTAACCGACTGCAACGCATAAGGTCGCGGGTTCGATTCCCGCACAAGTCAAACATTTGTGTACATGAACATGGATGTTTGTCTTGGTCTGGGTGTTTCTATGTACAATATGTATGAATTTACATAAAAAAAGTATAATTTATGTATGTTTATCCATTATCTAGTATCCATAGTACAAGCTCTGCTTAGTTTGGGCTAGATGGTGTTGTGTGTATGTGATAGAATATTATTATTATTATTATATCAAAGCTTTAAATATTTCGATTTGCTGTAACATTCGAATAACTCGTTTGTTGTAGACAATTAATCGCTCAGCACAACTTTTATAATAAAAACTATTATAAGCCTCATTTCAAAAGTGGCTATACTGTTTGTCTCCATACAAAATTTAATCAAAATCTGTTCAGCGGTATAGCCCTAAAACGTAACATACAGGCAGAGCTACTATCGCATGTATTATATAAATATATTATGAATAAGCTGTAGGTATCTACGCGTGCAGATAGTGCTGCAATGTTGCATAAATCAGTTTGCAATGCAATGCGACGCGTACCTGTTTTACTTTGCTTTATACTGATGTCAGTGGTAGCATGGCATCGCTTCGTATGTTGTTGTTTTGCTGTCATAGCTTACATAAGACACACGTAGTGTAATAATTGTCCGCAAGTATAACATGTATGTATGACGGATTCACAAATGGGTTGGTCATGTACATGACTAAGGCATACGTAATGCGTCATCCTATATATATATAAAAGAAAGTCGTGTTAGTTACACTATTTATAACACAAGAACGGCTGAACCGATTTGGCTGAAAATTGGTGGGGAGGTAGGTTAGAACCAGGAAACGGACATAGGATACTTTTTACCCTGTTAAAAATAAAAAATAAAAAACTTTGTTAAAACGTGGTATAACAAAACGCAACTGACATGGAATAACAAAACGCAACTGACAGCAAAACGAAAAATTTATCAGTCCACACATCAGTCTAGCCGTTTATTTGTTAAAAATTTTATGGAAAATGACATGGAATAATTAATTTGACATAAGGACAAACCGGAGAAACGCCAGGATTGTGCTGCCTTAGTGGGAAAGTGAAATAATATTTGAATGAATTTTTTGTGTGTGTTCAAGTGTGTTCTAGGATGGTTTAGATTCACTAAGTTACGTGCATAGGATTTTGTTTATTTTTCGACATTTTAGTTTGAGTGTATCATATTAAGTGTGTTTCGTTATTTTGACATTTTAATTTTTTTGTACGGTGTCTTTTGATATTTCAGGTGCCGCATTTCAGTGAATATTAAGTGTATTATATTCACATATAAATTACGTACATAAAACAATGCCACGTCTTCGTGGACGAGGAGAAAATATTGGTAGACGGACTCGGAATTTACAATTACTCCAGAACCGTCGGTTAAATAGACCGGCAGAAGACCATGAAAATGTAAGAAACCAGGCTGCAATCACATGTGCTAATGAAAGTCAAGAGCAACGCAACGAACGCCTCGAATGCCTTGAGACAAAGACTGGCCCGTCAACGAGTCACCGACACATTCAGAACACGTGAACAACAACGTTTGCAAGTGTATCGCGCATTGACACGTGCATCATTTCTTCGCCTTGCGTTTGAATATGAGTCGGACATCGACTATTCGTCACATTCACAAATTGTAATCGGTGCTATGAACAAACAATGCCAACACTGTCATGCACTCAAATACAAAGGTGAATCGGCCGGTTTCTGCTGCGCATCTGGAAAAGTTGTATTGCCACCATTGAATTCGCCGCCAGAACCATTGAAAGCACTATTGGCTGGAGCTACATCTCAATCTAAATTGTTTTTTCGTAAAATTCGCAAATTCAATTCGTGCTTTCAAATGACAACATTTGGAGCAACAAAAATCGTTCAGAATGAGGATGGTCGCAATTTTCATTCAGGGCCATGTATCATCAAATTGGTTCTTTAATGCCGGTGCCTGATAACGATCCAAAATTACTGTAAATCTACTTCATGGGTGATGAGGAGCAGCAAATAAACGCACGCTGCCAGTACAACCATATCGAGCAGATGGAGGAGCGAGAAATTGTGGGTAGTTTAGAACTGTTTTTACAGAATCACAACCAGTTGGTCCAGTTGTTCAATACTGTTTCAAACAGACTGCAAAACGACAACTATGCAATCGTCATCAAAGCAGATAAAGTACCATCTAGGCAGCACGCGGGCCGATATAATGCACCGACCATTAATGAAGTTGCAGTTGTTATGGTTGGCGACGCATTTGAACGTCGAGATATACGAATCCAACGCAGAGATAACAACAGTGCATACGATTGAAGACAGTCATCGCTCTTACGACGCTTTGCAATATCCATTGATACTTTGGGAAGGAGAAGATGGATATCATTTAAATATCAAACAAAGAAATCCAGCAACAGGTACAATCTACACAAGTCATTACCTAATATGATAATAATAGGCAATGTTCTTGAAGCTACAATTTTGAATGGCAAATTTGAAGGTGAAGTTGTTCTCCTGCCACGAATCCCAATGATCCCTTCAGACTCACCCATTCCATTCAGACGTCTGCAATTTCCAATTCGCTTGGCATTTGCCATAACTATTAATAAGTCACAAGGTCAAACAATGTCGATTTGTGGGATAGATCTACAAAATCAGGTCTTTTCACATGGCTAATTATATGTGGTGTGTTCTCACGTTGGAAAACCGTCAAGTCTATTCATTTATATTCCTCAGGAATTGACTAAAATATTGTTCATCAACTCGCATTAAGATAAAATTAAACAAACATTATTGATTATAACGAATTGTTTTTAGAAAAATTGATGTTATTTCAAAATAATGAATAACAAAATTATTATATTATTTGTCTTACATTTCTTACTTTGTTTAATATCCTAATCACTTGGTATATCATGCAGGACAACGTCTGTCGAGTCCGCTAGTATGATGATAAGCATAATATATAGTGTTTGCATCTAGTAGGATACATCTTAACGTAAGTTTAGTAAGCTAATGATAAATACCATTGTAGGTATTATCGATAGAGAAATACAGTTTTCAGTGAGAAAACTAACCATGCGAGTACCCACGCTATACTTAAGTCGAAAAATATATTAGCACACCGATTACAGGATCCGTAATATACATACATAGTTTAATAACTGCCTCCGTGGCGCACAGGTAGTGAATGCGACTGCTGTGCAGTCTCGGGTTCGAATCCCGGATCGGGCCAAGAAAAAGTTATTGGATTTTTCTGTTAAGAAATCTTAATAGCAGCCCGGAGTTAGGAAGTTGGCGGTGTTAGACACCCCGTGCCTCGGAAAGCACGTAAAGCCATTGGCCTTGCGCCTGATCTCTCTCCGGTCGTGACGGATTACCGTCCAATCAGATCATGAGAGTTAAGGAACAGAGAGTGCAATTGTGTTTGCGCACACATTTGTGGACTATAATATCTCCTGCGGAGATGACCAGTCTCCATTACGACTGGCCGCCGTGACCGAAATTCGGTCTGGAGGACATTACATAATTTCATGCCCTAAAAGACTGCGTTGAGCTACATTACACGCATATTTTGGCAGATATGGTTCTTACGAAATAAGGGCATTTAGGTGCAGAATGTAAACTATGCTCACCATATGTTTGACGCACCTGTAACCTCATTGACTAAAAACTTAAACCACGAGACTATCGAAACAGGCTCTATTCAATATTAATCAATTAAAAGTGCAAAGAAACAGACTTATAACAAATATTATTATTTAAAATATTTTTATACGCTACAAATTGTCACGTCATATCGCCTCCTTAAGATACATGTCTGCTATCGCTGATCTAAAAAAACACGGGTTGCACTCCAGGAGTGCCGGCAGAAGTGAAAACTTGAATATTAACGTTGTGCATTTTTGATATTTTGGAATGGTTAGGGAATAATTTTGCACGAATTGCTTTAATTATCAATATAAAAGTACTATCATTTATGTGGTAAAATACAATATTCATTTATTGCGCTATCGTACACAAACATGACAATTCTCCCTCCGTCTTACGAATTTTCGATCAGGTCACCTGTCCTAACGCGAGTTTTAAATTTTTTACCCATCACAAAAAAGTGCACAACGCCGCTAAAGAAGTTTTCACTTCAAAAATGCAAGTTTATCATGTTAGTCTAATATAGAGTATAATAGACGATTTTAACATACTTGGAATAAAGCATTTAATATTTTCAATTCATTATACGAAGAGTCTGAGATGCGATTTATAATCGCAAGTTCTCATTTAGCAGGCCGCTTGAATCACATACCGCGACCTAATTTAATAAAGATGTAAAGTTGTTAATTACATTTAAAACTATAATATTGTCTTACGTTTACGCGGAGCAGCGATAGCTCAGTGGGGAGACCAACAGACTGCAATGCAGAGGGTCTCGGGTTCGAACCCACGTCGCGCACCTCTGACTTTCGGAAGTTATATGACTTTTAGAAATTATGTGCGTATTGATTGACAATTATCGCCTGCTCTGTGCCTCGGAAAGCACGTTAAGCTGTTGGTCCCGGCTGCCATGAACATCTATGGCAGTCGTTATTGGGAGAGTATTGACACAAAAGATCCCACTGGGTCGAAGTGTCACCGGTCTGCACTGACTGGCCCCCACATAAGATAATGTTACACATTGAAATTGAACCACTTTATACAGATTGATTTAATCGCCTTGTTTATTAAAAACATTATTTTACATAATTTTAAAACTAATAAACAACTATTGTTAATACCATATTTAAATTATTCAACTATTTAGATTCACACTATCCCCGACTTGTCGCTTGCTTCTCAGCAGCCATGGTAATGGTCACTGGGAGTCTCCCCATAACAATGACCATGAATAGCGTCAAAATTATAAAAAATATTGTTATATAAAATAAGCAACGCGATAAAATCCGAATAAAGTGGTTGAATTTCAATTTATAAACATAGTTAAAGAAAAATCGCGTTCTATTTTTTGCCGTTAGATAAGATCTCACCTCGTTGTTAAATTTATAACAATTCAGTTATTGCTTTGCATGATCCGCGTTGTATATCACGGAAGGTATAAGACTGTTAGCTCGCAGTAATTAAAAAGATAGACATCTCATGGACACCGCAAACGAACCGCGAAGCTTAATGTAATCACCGTGTAATTTCCAATAAGAGGATAATCACGACAGACACATTGGCCACACAAACATCTCACATACTCGTGTGAAAACTATTTTTATAATATATTAAAACCTTAAAAATAAAATTTTCATTCATTCAAACAAATTTTAAAAAGATTTGCTTTATTGTAATGTTTATAAATATTTGTGATAAGTATTACATTAATACAAAGTAAAAAGTCAAAGTGACAAGTCCTTGTTTAATCAAAATTTAAATGGCACACTCTCTCACCAGACCAATTCATAAAACTGTTCAAAATATAGTTCCAAAATAGTCTCAATTACATAAATGTTCAAAATGGAATTGTCTTATATTAGAATAAACATCAAATGTGGACATAAATCGCATTTTAGATCAAATTTGATGTCTATTAGACTAAATCGGCAGTATATTTTAAGCATATTTTATTACAACAATTGGCATTATTGATTTGTGATATTACACTTGCACTGTAAAAAATATCAGCTTTGGTTCAATCGTTCAGTCGTCTGCTGCTTAAAGAATGAGGTCCCAGTTGTATTGCTAGTTCGCTTACTACAAGCAATATAAAAAAACTAATCCCACATGCTGATCGAATCAAAAGCTCGATTTATTACTAATGACCTTTACATAAGTGACTGTGATGTAGCATGTTTGTGTAACTCTATGCTTTATATAAAATATTAAATAATTTTATATAATGATATTATATAATATACGAAAAAGAGGTGTTATAATAAAATATATGTGTGTCTGTGGCATTTCGTCTACCGATTCTGTTAGTTTTTTATAATCTTGATTTAGCAGTGTAGATTTTAATGCAACCAATGTTTGATGAAAGTCATTTTAGCGACTCCGAGATTTCAGTTAGTGGCTTACGAACATAACTATAAAAAATCCATTCAAAAATTTAAAATCAGCGATGTAAAAATTAAAGAACAATTAAAATGCCTGTGTAGTTACTGTTTTAATTTATAGCTCGTTGTTTGAACTAAAGTCGTTTATTTTAATCGTTATTTTTCAAAAGCTATTACGAATACCTGTAATAGTATTTTGTAGTAACAAATGTTACTATCGTTAAAATCTTTTATATCTCTATGGTAATTAGGGTTAATAAAAAGTGGTGAAGGATTTTATAACTTATTGCTAGAAGGCGAGATGTTCAATATTATACAATAAAGTGAAACGGATGAGGATCATAAAATATATAACACACCGTGATTTTGTTTCATAAAAATATGTAATTATTAATAGAGATATGGCCAGTGCTATAAACATAAGTTTGCGTAGCTTTAAAGGAGTTTCAGCGTCGACCAAAAACCGTTTAGGATTTTATCAAAAATCTTACAGTAACAGCACTGTGCCCGAAAATAGGTGTTAAACTCATTTTCTGTGATTTACAATCCAAACTGAGTTGAGTGATGGCTTAAGTGGTCAGCCACTGCCAATGCAGCAAATTTTATAAGGTCAACCCCGACACAGGAATTTGTGTGATTCACAAATCGTTTCATCAATTTTCTAAAAGCTTTCTTTTGCATCATATTGAGATAATTAAATCACCTGAATTGAAAATGATGTGTCCTTGCTAGTATTTATTGCGAACTACTTTTACTAAAAAAATTTCATTTTATAGTATTCTTTAAAACATTAATTTCTTTTTTTTGGTTACTCATAATAACGCATCACAAATTATACATATAAAGGAATATGTATAATAATATTATAATCATGTTATATAAAATAAATAAAAAGGAACTAAAATTAATTAAAGATCTATTTCAAGTTACTATCCATAAATAACTGATCCTTTCACTGTTCTTTATAAAGCAGTGTACAGCAAAAGATTCGATCTGCGCATGCGCCCGCGCCGGTAACATCTAATAAAATTTAATAACCACGCGAATTTCTCTTAATCATAGCTCTAAAAATCGCAATTCCATTTATTTAGATTGAAACTTCGTGCGAGGTATGATTTTATTACGAGTTAATTCGTAGCTTATCTTTATTATACTAATGAACGGTACTACTGTAATTGTTGGTTAGTGAGAGATCCCACGGTTGCTTAAAAGCTTTACATGTAATGTCCTCTCAAATACCTAATCATTTTTTTTATTAAAGGCCTCGGACGTAGCGCTCATTTGTGCAAAAAAAGATACTCACATATAAAATTCAATTTATGTCGGCAGAGCCTTTATTTTGTACAAAAGATGAAATAAACGAGTACTTATATTAATCACTCTTAATTATTTTGAGTTATAGTATAGTCTAGCCAAAAATAATAATAAAGTGTAAATAACAAAAATAGAATCTACAAATGACCCATGTTATATAATTATATAAATATAATATCTGTTCATACAATTACACAATATCTGTTAGAATTTTATCAGACGTTGTATAAACGAGTGTATATCGTACTACTCTCATAAATCATATAAAAAATATTTACATTGTTATTAAAAATCGCGATAAAATAGCGGTATTGTAAGTGAATCATTGTATTTTGCTTTGAGAAAAATAAACATCTATATTGTACCCTTGTATGACGTAGAAAAACAAGAAAAAAACAGAGCAAGACTGCAAACCCTCATTTGAAATATGACAGATATTAAACAAAATAATAATTATCAGAACTTTTCTAACACAGCATTAACTGTGTTTAAGATTAGAATAATTGACATCTAAGGCCCGCAATCATAGTTCAAATCAATCTTGACGGCGAGACAGCTTAAGCTCTTCTCTGTGATTTAACCTATAATTGATTTTGCGTACAATAACAATAATAAATACCTCTAAACCGAATATCCGTCATGGAGACCAATCTTAACGGAGACTGGCCATCTGCAGATATTATAGTGTACACGTGTATGCGCAAAGCCAAGTGTACTCTCTGTTACCTATCTCTCATTTATTATCCGATGGGGCGGCAATCTTACACGACCGGAGAGAAATCAGGCGCAATACGAACCGATGTGCTTTTCGAGTTACGATTTCCTAATTCCGGTTTGCTATTAAGAATATCTTGGCAGAAAAACCCAATAACATTTTGTTTGCCCAACCCGAGATGCAAAGCCCAGATCTCATATACAGCAGTAGCATTCGCCACCGCTACGCCACTGAGATAGTATATAGGTACCTAGAAAAGCTAGTATGAAACAAAAGAGCAAGATATTTTACCAATGTGTGAATGATACCCATGGTAAGTGATCTTATGATATGGAACCCAGTTACCATCAGGTGAAGCCTATGCTTATTTGCCACCTTGCTAGTATAATTATTTTTAAATCAATTATGTTTATCTATAATTATTTTCAAATTAATTATGTTTCTCTTACACTGTATCTTCACATTAAACTTTAATGCCAATTACAAGTTTATTTGATAGCGACATTGATAGATTAAATTACATATTAATTTTGTGTGACGATAATATCGCAATAACGGTACGTAATTAAAATATATATAAAGAAGGTACCGACGTTCCTATGGTTCGACTGCATGGTATAAAAAATGGTTACACAAAACTTCTCTGTAAGTTTATCTTATTTCTTACAACTTGTTATGTAGAGATTATAATTTTCATGGATGGTTGGTGGTGGTTTGAGAGATATAAAACAATTTTCTCATAATTAGAGAGTAGACAAAAATACATAACTGCGATAAAGTTGCTTAATTGAAAATTAATCAAAGGACTTGTTTTAATAAAACCCTCGTACTAGTAATAGTTTGTATGTCGCAAGACTTTACACACATAATTTTCTTCATCACTACAATTCTTTCGAATCCACTACTCTCGGCGTATTGACAGTGGCAAGGCGGTTTTTACGTGGGGAAATGCATTGACGCATACCCCTCCGTGGGGGCGGGTAAAGGGGCTATGTCGGACACACCAGGATAAAAGAGATGGTAATGATGATAAGAATGGACGTCCCGGTAATACCGACTGAACCTAGCACGGTGTTTATCAACAAAACCGCAATCGGCGGGGCCGCGCAAATCATTTTCGCATGCAGTCGCGACCCCGCCGAGCTTTCGGCCCGCCGTACGAAACAGCAGGCCACTACACGATAAGAACTACCCTCTGGCCACCACTACTTTTAAAATCCCTACTGTTCCCCCCTAGAGGGGAGACGGACACGAAACAGAGGCGCGCGTGAGAACACGCACGCCGCCTCTCAGACCTGGTGCTGATCGGATGGCGGGCAGGCTCCCGAAGCCCGCCACCCCCAGGTCAAACCTCAGGGTGGCTGGAGGTCATCTTGCGCCCTCCGGTGCCCGGTTCTGCTGTTGGGGAGAGGGTTTGAGTGCTCCCTCTCCCGCTCCACCGCCTCCTTGACGGAAATTACTTCCTCACAGAAGGAGTCGACGGCGTTCCACGATCTCTCACTCCGGACCATGGACTGAACCACGGCCGGGAGCGAGAGGGCAACCATACCAACTGCTGCGATCAACACGGCGCTGCGATGCCCAGACGGGGCAGTCCGTCAAAGTGTGCAGCGCCGAGTCCTTAATAACGTCGCGGCAGTCGCCGCAGTGGTGACAACCGGGCGTCTCTTGCCGGCCTATGCGACACAGGAACTGGCCAAAGCAACCATGGCGTGTCATTACCTGTGTCAACCGGAAGGTGAGGACGCCATGCCGTCTCTCCAGCCATTCCTCAAAAACAGGTCTTACCGCCACGATTGTGGCGTGCCCGAAAGCGGTCACTTAACACAAATAAATGAAAATAAATAAAAACATGTATGTGTCAAAATCTACTTACACCATTACTTAATTATAAGTTATATTACGAAATATCAAATAATATTCATTCGTCTTAATTAGAGTATAAAATTAGCTACAGTATTCAGCAGTTAGCTCGCCTACATTAGACATCAACGCGCGGCGCGCGTATAGAAACCTTGCTAACAAAATAATTACGTTTAGTTCCAGCGCGTAGGCAATAACCTACACCGTGAAGAATCCTTAATATCCACTAACACACCTATTAATCACGTCTTAGACCATCTGCGCATGAATAAAAATGGTTGAGTATTTCATTTATTTTATGTTAACCATATGCAAAACCTGCAAAATTCCATTAAGTCGAAGAAAGAACATGTAATTAATTATAATATATATATTAGTTCGTAATAGAAAATATGTATATTACAGTTTTAATAAAAAGGAAATTACGTAATAATAGTAGATAAAAGATTATTTAATATTGACTAGACATTGAAATTAAACTTCTTTATAAAATCTTTAAATAATTTCAATTCAGTTTTTTTTATTGTCTTTGTTTACATATTCAATCAATCTCACTCAAATTAAGAGCCTTGTTCTTGTCGGTGGACCCTATTACATGTCGTTCTATTATCTGGCATTAATTGACCTCTTGGTATGACATCACTCTGAATTTCATTCTCCTGATCTACCTAACTTCTTCATGGTAAACCCCTTCTCTTCTTCCTTCTTTATTTTAATACAAGTATTTTAGTACATCTATACTTTTTTTTAAATAGAAAGCCGTGTCTGCATATAAGAGATATTTTTGAAATACTAATTTGGTTTTGACTTATTAAAGGAACTGGAGACAATTTTTTTATGCATGTTTATCTTTTCAGGCTTCACGTAGAAAGCCTAAAACGTATGTCGATGGTATTCATAGACATATGTCTGTCTCTGGTTTTACAAAATGGATTTTGATGAAATATGACTTAGATTTAATCTATACTATATTTATATTTGAAACCCAAAACTAGGTATATACCTAGTCATATTTCATCAAAATCCATTTTGTAAAACCAGAGACATGGTGGATAGTAACTTGCCTCGCAGGTGACCTGTTTCTATGCGGACAAAGTAGCGGACAAAGGCTATAAACCTACATAATAATTAAGATCGATGAAAAGACCAGTAATAATGAATACTGCATAACTAAAATTAAACCTGCTATGTAAGTTTATATAGCAGTTTGAATTACAGTGAACGTTTCATAGACAGCATGGAACGATGTGATAGAACTCAAAACCTTTAATTCTTAACTTATTTTTACTATAAACGTACCATTTTTTTTAATCATGAACAATTACATGTCGAATAAAATAGCGGGCAAATTGTAGAATTACATTATTAAATATATATAGAAACACCCAGTCCAAGACAAACATCCATGTTCATGCACACAAATGTTTGACTTGTGCGGGAATCGAATCCCGCGAACTCAGGCGTGGCAGTCGGTTACACTGGCCATTACGCCATTGAGGCCGACAAATTAGTTCAGCAGTGTAGCATCAAACGTAATAAACACCATTAATCATTGTTACATTTATATTGCCAATTACTTAGAATGAATTAAAATATGTGGAATATTTATTCAACTCTTGAATAAAATCTATATTTTGTATTATGTTTAGTAATGCCAAGATAAAGCATAAATTACACTTTATATGTGTAATACATATTTATAAACTTAAATAATTCGAGAAGAATTAGGAAATTAAAGTCTTGAATAAAAGAAATATTAAACGCAATATAAATGAATATATGAGCCGCATAAAGAGAACAATTTAATTTATTTTATGTGATAACTAAATAACGTTTATTACAAGTATTTTGTTCATGCTCGTTTGAAGACTTGTTATACTGGTATAATGGCTTTCATACTGGAAGCTTTTTGTTTGCTGTAGCAGGTCTGATTTTCGAAGGTCCTTTATATATAATACATACATATATAGTCTTATATACGTACTTATATCCTCGAAGCGGAAGGAACAGGTGTATTACACCCCACATTTCGCCAGCTGTAGTTTTAGATTCTACTTAAAAGCTCCGAGCCTATTACCATCATGTAGATGGTATGTATGTGATGATTTACACTCCTTGGTAAATGCTATGGACTTGCGACTGGTTAGTAACACAGTGTCAGTGTTTAAAAGAAAATTTACTTATTATTTTTATTTATTAAGAAATGCCGCATGACAAAAACCTAGAGCATTACTTCTTACAAGAAAAATAAATTTATAAATTACAAGTTGCTCACATTGGCAACTCGTAACTTATTGTTAAATGATGTAATTTTCTAGTACAAGTACTAAGAAGAAGTAATAAATAGTAGTTCTTCACAGCGAACAAATTCACTAGTCATAATAATAATATCAGCCTTGTATTAGACTGTCCCACTGCTAGGCACGCCTCGGTGTAAGAAGAGTTAACACATAGACCACCACGCTGGCCCTGTGCGGGCAAGCGATTAGCTATTTAATACGCACATAACTTGGTAAAGTCAGAGATGCGCTTCTGGGATCGAACTCGAGGCCTCTGTGTGGCAAATACACAAATCAACAGATGTCTAGGGATATTTTATATATTTTCATCAAATATTTAAAAATCTACGAAGAATTTTCTGATATAGTAAATGAAAGGATGATAGGTTATATTAAGGTCTTTAATAAAAACCAAAACACATTTCGTGATTTTTTTGTTTTAAATAAAAATGTTATTCTTTTTTAATCGCTGTAGAAAATGAGTATGATGAAAAATTTTCACTTCTTCTTATAAAACCATAAATTTTAATTAAAATTGAAAAAATCTTATAATTTCGAATGACTGATAATCAATGTTGCCACCTCTTACATTAATTACACATCGACATCGATTGTTCATACTTAAAATTAAATGGTCAATGTCTTGTTGCGGTATGAGGTCCCATGTTCTTTGCAAGTGTTCGTGAAGTTGTTGTTCTGTCGTCAAATTAGGTGAAAATTTCTCAAAGCTTTTCGTTGTAACATGTCCCAGGCATGCTCGATAGGATTTAAGTCGGGTGACTGTGCTGGCCAATCCGAAACTTAAATATCGTGGTCTCGGAGAGCGGCCGACACCAGCCGCGCCGTATGGGAAGGAGCAATTATCGTGCATGAGTAGAAATTACTGGCCCATTTGTATTCTGTGTGGGACAATAACAGGTTCTACTACCTGCTCGTGGTATTTTTGGGCAGTCATGCTGCCTTGCATCCAAACGAGCTGGGTTCGTCCGCCAAGAAGAATTCCTGCCTACACCATGATTGTCCCGCCTTGGTATGAATCCTCCTGAGGGTGCCGTAAACGGCTAACTCTTCCTGGAGTTCTCCAAACGTGTGTTCTTCGTGAATCCGGATACAACCCAAACCAGGGCTCATCGGTGAACAGCAACAAAGACCATTGTTCGTCACCCCATGGTAAATATGCTCCCGAGCCCACGAAAGCCGCCGACCGTGATTGCCATGTTGCCATGCTGGAACACGTAGCGGTCTTCGAGCATGAAAACTAACTTCATGCAACCTCCTTTGCAGTTTGGTCACTTACAAGCAGCTTGTGGTCCTTCTGGAGCCTTTGTACTATTTGCATCACTGTGATATTAGGTTATCTTCTGGCGGTCATTTGGAGAAATCGATACTATCTCTGCGTAGTAATACGATGCCATTCACGCACATCCCCAGTACTGCGATAACGAGACCACAACCTTGATATCACGTGTTGGCTGGTGTGTAGAGCGTCAGCAACGACGCGTTGAATAGCACCATTTTCTAACATGCCCACGGCTCGTAACATTAATTCATCTTAACTTAAATGACGACTTGACATGACTCCAAAAGCTCACACGGCACGTTAAGTTAAACAAGAAAAGCAATCTAATCCCTTTTCATTAATTAATATCAACAAAAAAATCCTTATCGTAACGAATTACTAATCATTTTGCCGTCGTATTTTATTTTTTTCTTTTGTTTTTTTTTTATCTATATTCTTTAATTTTGAAAAAAGATCACTTAAATGAGGTTCAATCAGTGTATAAACTTTTTATGGCAAGTAAAAAGATTTTAAACTATAAAGTCGTAAATAATTTAGAATTAAGGTATCCCTAGATTCTGTTGATGAGTGTAGTTTATTAGAAATTACAAACTAGCTGAATCTCAAAGGCAAATACGCTACGTAATTGAGCTGGATCTCTTGTCACATATATTGGTTATGATTTATTTGTATCTAATATGTATAAATGTCTATATTTGGGATAATTAAACAGTTTATAAATAGCTAGATTTTGCCCGCGGCTTCGCTCGCATAAATTAAATCTACAATTATGTAAATTTTCTATCCCCCGGGTTAAGTACTTTTTCTGGTTGAAAGGTACCTAACCCTATGTTCTATGTCCTCTTCTATAACCCTGGCAACATGCATGCAAATTTTCATGATGATTGGTCGAGTAATTAAGGCGTGAAACTGAAACAAACAAACTCACATTCGCTGAGGTTGCGAATTTGTGTGATTGCTAATATTATAAATACGAAAGTCAGTTTGTTTGTTTGTTACGCTTTCACGCCTTAACTACGCAACCGATAATCATTAAATTTTGCATGCATGTTACCAGGGGTACAGAAGAGGACATAGGATATTTATCATCAAGAAAATAGTACTGTTCCCGAGGTGAAAAGGTACTGTTACTAACTTTACCTAACATAGATTTATGCGAGCGAAGCCGCAAGCAAAATCCAGTAGTTTATAAATAATTAATTTATTCAATTAATGTGTATGTTTGTGTACAGAACCGCCGGTGGTCCCGGAACAGCAGTGCGCAGGCGTGGCAGCACGTGGCTGGTACACGCGTGGCGCTCTACGCCGCGTACTACGACGAGCGTACGCCACAACGCTACGTGCGAATACTCGCTACGTTTCCTGGTACGACATACTATCTGTTATTATTATTTTATTCATATTTGCACGAATGGCGTAGTGGTTCAAGTGTGTGCCTCGCCTAAGCCGCTACGCCGGTAATGATGGGTTCGAAACCCACATTTTGAAATTTGTGTGATTAACATATTGTTGTTCGAGTATAGGTGTGTCCGTTGATTATATATTTGTAAAGTCCATCGCGTTAGGTACAGTGTGAACATACTTAATATGAAAAAGGCCATTTACAAAAAACTTTTCTTTTTAAAAATATGTATTACAAAGAAAAGCTTTTTTATGCTGAAAACTTGTTATAACCATTATAGAAAATGTTATCGTTTTATATAAAAATCTCGTATCACGATGTTTGTGGTCGCACTCCTTTAAAACGGCTCAACCAATATTTATGATTTTCTTTATGTATATATAGTAAGTATTCGAATAGATCGTAAGGTACATTTCATACCTCTAAGAAATAATTTTATAACATAAAAACAGTTACCGGGCCAGATAGTAACAAATAGATAAAGCAAAATTACTTATTTTTGCTTCCAAATAAAAGGCACACTGCCTTAGCAAAGCAAAGCAAAGCAAAAATAACTATTTTAAGTCTCTATTAACCACTTTGAGTAACAATTATATATATGCGAAAATACTAGCATGCCATGCAATTATACCTATGTTACCCATCCATAACATAATAAAATAGTAAACGGAGACTGACCATCTGCGCAGGAGATGTCATAGTGAACAAGTGTATCCGTAAACATAAGTGTTGTCTCACTCACATGCACTCTATTCCCTAACCCCCATTTTCCGATAGGATAACAATCAGACTCGACTGGCAAGGTATCAGGCATAGGAATAATAGCTTCCCGTGCTTAAAGGGCAACACCTACTTACTATTTTACACTGGGTTGCCACTAAAAATTTCCGATATTTGAAAGCTAGACTTTTTACACAGTAGCTGCGTTCACCGACACTGAGCCACTGAGGTGGTTCACAACATAATAACACATATGTTACATAACTATACAATCATGTAATAAGAACGGTTACGCCTATAGACTTAGCTCTCACAAAAATATAGCAACAGAAAGTACTTGAGTTGACTCACCGCCTGCAGGCGGTAACTGCCTGTCACTGCGGTGTCGTGGGTTCGATCCACACATTGGACAAAAATTTGTGTGTCCGACAAATAGTTATTCCGAGTCTGGGTGTACTTCGTGTCCGTTGTATGAATATTTGTAAAGTCCCCCACGACACCAGAATTATTACTTATGCGTCAGTTGTCTTTTCTAAAAGAAAATACACATGAAGTACTAAAAAAGTCAAAAAATACTTACGTACTTAATCAAGCAGCGATAGCTCAGTGGGGAGACCAACAGACTGCAATGCAGAGGGTCTCGGATTCGAACCCACGTCGAGCACCTCTGACCTTCGGCAATTATATACTTACTTACTTCGCTGGCTCAGCGATCCAAAGTGGATCTTGGCCTCCGACATTAAAGTGCGCCATTCTTTCCTATTTTGTGCCAAGTCAGACCGATCGAGCACATTCATCTCTTTCAAGTCTTTAGCTATTTCGTCATAAAATATGAAATAGCGGAAATTATATGACTTTTCGAAATGATGTGCGTATTGATTGACAACTATCGCCTGCTCCGTGCCTCGGAGAGCACGTTAAGCCGTCGGTCCCGGCTGCCATGAACATCTATGGCAGTCGTTATTGGGAGAGTGTCGACACAAAAGATCCCACTGGGTCGAAGTGTCGCCGGTCTGCACTGACTGGCCCCCACATAAGATAAGAAGATAAAATACGTACTTAATCCCGTTACGAATTTTATTTCATACGAAATTTAAATTATCATATCGCAATTTAAACGACGGCAATAAGTCCACCCACCATCATGAGGAATCTAAAAACATGTCTGGCGAAATGAATGTTAAATACACTACTGCTTACCCACCAAGAAAATTCTAAGAATTATGATACCAGTACCCTAATAACACTTGCTCCACCTGGCAAATGAACGAGTGTCCTCACAATATCAGAGATAGTGCAATAATCGTCATACAATGGCACTTAATGATACAGTTTTCATGCAACATTGTAGAGACGTCACTAATGCGTACAAGTACACCTGGTAGGTCTGGTAACATTTAATTGGAAGGTAGGTATAATGTAAGCGTACTTGAGGGGCTAATTTCATCTCTATTAGTAGAGCGCAACTAAATTCACAAGGTGCAATCCAACTTCACTTATTGTACATACAGTTTGCTTTTTACTAAATTAAGAGCGCTTAAAAAGTTGTAAGATTGGATTGAAGTTTTTATCTCCATAAAATAGAATCAAATATTTTTTGTATACATCAAGATAAAAGAGCACATAGAACGTTTCATGTTTTCTACATTAGAAAATTGAAAAAAATAGTTTGACTTTGTTTAGCTAAGGTTTTCGATAATAACCGATCTGATCTTACTAATATAGAAATTGTGCTTAACTGGTTTTAACCCACGGCTTCGCTCGCGTATATGTAGTTAGGTTAAGTTAGTAACAGTACCTTTTTCCTTTCATTTAGTTTTCCCCTTTCTACCTTTCATCTAGAAAGGTATGTCCTTTCCTGTTCTCCTAGCAACATGTATGCGAAATTTTGCGTAACAAACAGACAAAAGAACTCACACTCGCATTTATAATATAAGTTAGGATTCCTACTTGTAGTTTATGCCAAAGTTGTATTTATGAGGAGCTTATGCCAAAATTCCATTTACGGAAAACCACGGAGGACTGGCTATCGGGAAGGGCCAATAATTTAATACAGTACAAATTGCAATTCACTTTACTATACGACACTATAACAGCTGTATATGAATCAGAGAACTGTAATATTTCTTCTAGCCATTTAAAAAAGGCTGCATAAATAATATTATTATCCGCTGCCTTTGATACGAGATATTTCCTCATTCTGATTTTATTTAAGAACTGGCATTGTTGTACAAGATATTATCTTATTATACACAAGTACATTATATTCTCAGTATCCCAGGTTTAATTTTATTGAGAAACTTAATCAGCAATTAAGTTGTACCTATTTGTATGGAGTGGATCGCACGCGCGGCGCCGCGAGCGCTCATATACTGCGACTAAACGCATAATTATAATATTCTTACTGCGTCCGTAATGATTCCAGATTGTTACATATCCCCACAAAATATACAAACTGCAACTATTTTACTAGCTGGGTATTGAAAATCGATTTCTCGCATAAAATTTTATGACACGTGTGCACGCACGAATATGTTTGAGTACACAAAATCGATTATACCCGCCCTATAACTTCTCACCCTGGGCGATTTACTTGTACTCATATAACTGAACAATACCTTGTAAGTACCATACTCAGTAATCGCGGTACATGAAATAAAAACAAATAAAAATCGGTGCAGTTATTTCCAAGATTATCGCGAACAAACAACTTACTACAGACACATAATGCTCTCGACAACATTTCCAGAAAAAAGTAAGGTAAACAAAATAATCTCGGTCAATAAAGACATCAGGAAAATCTCAAGTACTGATAAACCGACGCCATAATTACTGCGGTCGTGATAGCCGATCGCCAGTTCGTATTTTCTCTGCATACAAAACAACAAGGAGCCGCTCGCGACTTAATCAACGGGAGGACTCTTTTATTTTATGAATCGAGACCACCAATAAGTCACGTGCGATGTCTCATTAAACTTGTGCTAGTATTGTGTATAGTTTAAAAGTATTTTTGTAACACTTTAAAAGGTTTAAACTAACAAAAGAAGCGTGGACGGAAAGTGGCCGGGCGGCGACACCGCGCGACCGCGCGAGGCCCGATAAGCTCACACTCATTTGTCACTAGAGGCGAGCGTACGCGTCGTGTAAATTCCTTCCCGGCCGAGATAAACCCACCCAACTCCTATGTTGTGGTGAGGAATGAGAGACGGATTCAACACTGGCCCTTTCCGAGCCTTTCGCTTTTATGTTTTGTATTTGGTTTGGAAAGATTGTTTGTCGATTTTATAGCTTTGGCTCCCTTTTACGGATTAAATAAACGCAGCTATAGATCTCATGTGATTGAGATTTAAGCCGATAAATTACTTAGGCGTTTTACAGACTTACACGGTACTCAGAACACGCGAGATTCACATGAGTCACTTTATTACATTTGATGCATTCAAATATACACGAGAGCGATAAACTCAATTAATAAACGAAATAATATTATATGATTGAAGTCTGCATCTCGGTTGGGGTAGATAGAGGTACACATTCGTCTCGTAGCTGGCAAAAAATACATAGTAAGCGTTTTTACGGGACATATGTTTAAATCTAGCACGTGATCGGCGGCTGTCGCCTACAATTACATACATATATCATGCGACTACTGACAAAATATCTCTTACAAAAAATCCTACAACATTATGTCACAAGCCATAATGCTAATCCAGGACCTTGTCACAATTCACAAGAGTGCCAAAACTTATGGCATTGCACTAGATAGCAATTTCTAACTTACAAAAAATATTAAGTTAAACTTAACTACCTCAACGAAAAAACAAAGGACAGGTGTTCAGTACAGCGAACTAATATTTTCTTAGAATACACACTGTTTATACGCACTTCTTAGAAGATTGAAACAAAAAGGAAATTGATACTACACACATAGCCGGTAGGAAGACGTTCCATCCTGCTCAGGCGAGGCTGTAATTGAAGCACCGTTTTAATGACAGTTCCTTGCAAAGCACCGCTGCAAGTATCCGAGAAAATGATGCCAACAAATTACTATTATATAAGTCAAAGTAATGGAGTTTCTCTATATGAATTATGGGTGTCGGCGGAGTTGTTGGAACGGTGCTTAATTTTCCGTTCAATCACATCAGACTTAACTGTTGGATACATTTGTTTCGTTGTCACATTTGTGTAGTTTGTTTTAGCCTTGCATTTGCTGTCTAAACATTGATTTTCTGTTCGCAGGTCGCAATTTTTCATCTGAAGATACGTTGTTTTGTCAAACACGTTCGCTGAATCCATACAATGATGCTGTCGAAGTTGTTGCAGCGAAGCCTTTAGAAATTTGGTGGCACAAATGGGACGAGACACGTTCAAAAATAGACACTCCATTGCTTTTATCATGTCCTTTGACAGAACCTCTGTATGGACCTTCAGTTGTATCAGTAGTAACGCAGCCTTGTGACAATCCTACAAACGCATTTCCGTTGAAACCTATTAAGGAGCAAAAACATAAGCGAATGTTCACAATTTGTGTCAAAGATTTGAGATTTCATAAAGATATATCGCAAAGATTGATAGAATGGATAGAAATCAATAGAATACTTGGTGTAGATATGGTAGACGTATATGTAGATGAAGTCACAAGAGCGACGGAAGAAGTGCTTCTCCACTATCAAGACAGAGGTTACGTTAGACTATTTCATGTTCCTATTAAATATAAGTCAAATAGATCTCTGTGGCAACGTCGAAGGGATCATGTTATAACGTATAATGATTGTCTATATAGAAATATACAACAATCAGAATTCATTGTTCCATTAGACGTAGACGAAATCATTCTACCCAAAATTGCAGACACTTGGCCGGAACTAATGATACGCCTTAGAAACAACGGTTGGGATTCGTCGCAATATTCGTCTATTATAATACGAAATATATTCTTCTTCGACTTCATGCAAGATGTTAACAAATACAATAATATAAAACCTCCAGATGTAAAGCTAAAAATGTATGTCAAACGAGACGACGTACGAATAAAAGAATCTGCCAGCTTAGAAATAGGTGAAATAGAATTAGTAGACGATTCTAATTTAAATAATGAAGTCATAGATTATAATTTAATTAATGAAGAAGAAAAAATGTTACATGAAGAGTACAAACTAAGGTGTGGAAGTGAAATGCCAACACCTAAACTGGTGAAGCACATAGTAAGTTCAGCAGTGATAAGTCCTGTAGGAGATTATAGCAAGAGCTGGATGCTAACAAAAAAGGTGCTGACGGCATTCAACCATTACCCTCTAATAAGCCTCGGCACGTCAGGGTTCGCTGGCTGGTCACCGCCCTTTAAAGAAGTGCAGCTCAACCATTATAAGGTACAAACATGTAATTATTTGTTTAACATTTATCGTAATTACTACTTCAACTTCTAATACCAACTTGTAAATTATGAAATCGCGTTGCTAGTGCCACTCAACAAAACGTAACATTAAGTTGTTACAAAACGTTGTTTACGTAGCTATAATGTCTATGGTCGTGTACAGATGTTCACAGTTTTATCCTAAAAACAATTTTCTTTTCCTATCTCGATGGTAGTATTTTACATTAGAAGTGGCTAAACCAACGCCTTAATTTGAATAATTTTAATAAAAGTGTGACTGATCACAAGAAGTGTGACATTAATTTATTAGGTAATTTCTGACTGGCAACACATAATCAAATATCCACTGAAAGCAATGAATTACATAAGTTTCACAAATATATACTTTGACCCGCCTCACTGAAACTATAAATACTTACTCAGCTTACGATCCTAAAAGTTTGATAACGCATAGGTATACGTGCGGTATTTGATATAGGTTCTAGCTCTTCGCGCCTATGAGAAATATGTGAGAACGACTATGGACGACAATCCACTTAGGACTGCATAAACACAATCTTCCTCGAATTAAATAAAAGCTTTAAGAGTCTCAATAATATTTATTTAAATTCTCTTATACTTGAAATACTGGTCCTAGGCAGCAATCCTTATACGCTACATAAATAAAATGGCCACTTAAACGCTAAGACAAAGGACTTTAACTGTGTCTGCATAATATCTAGCGATATTATAGTCACGTTCTCAAATATTTCTCTAATAAATAAGGGCATCGTGTGACGCTATGATCACGTTGCAGGAGTCGTGCAACACGACGGTGCTCGGCGAGTGCGCGCGGTATGGGCGGCGCGCGCGCATCGACACCGCAGCGCTGCGCATGCGCGAGAGGCTTACGCGCGCCCTCGCGCACGCCATCTGTACACCAATAAATAATATTTGAGAGTACTTTGTTTCATTCGCATATTACACCTTTTAACTTGGCTTAATTAATAACTTCATTGCCCATTATGAGACAGCATGAGTGAGCTCTGAATAAATATACAACTGTAAGTATCCATTTCTGTGTCTCAATTATAATTGATCTCATTAAAGATTAAAGATGATGTAAGGATTCAGAAACTAGAATGACATAAACATTTTAAGTCCTGGTTATGTATTAGGTCTTTTTGTTGCAGAAATCAATTTCTAGGAGCATGGTTCCGTCTGAGGAAACAGTTGCTTTATGCACATTAATATGTAGTCCTTAAAATGTTAAGCTGTCTTTGACACATTACGATTTGACATATGCTTATACGCCACCACCTGATTTATAAAATTCTATAGATGCTGGTTTCAACGACAGCTTAAACATAAACGTAAATTTTAAATGCATACATATGATCAACAGTTTTAATGTCAAATTAATCTATATCGATATACTAACAGTATTTTAATAATATACTTGTACGATAATTTATGAATAACTAGATCCTTCAGAGTTGAAAGTATTGTATTAAAATTACAGCGACAACATAGACTACAATGTATACAAACCTATTTCTAAGCGACAATGGCCTTAAGGCCTTTAGACTTTACGACCTTTTAGATGCGGGCTTTTACCACCTATTCTACTAGTAACGTAAATCAGCGTGACGACGACGAGCATTTATCTGGGTGCCTAGTGCGAGTTGTTTTTACGTTAACGCGATCGCAATATTTGCCGCGTTTAGCTCTTTAGCTTGGAGCGGGTCAATCGGAGCGCCGAACGTCATAAACGTATTGATCGCGTTAACGGTAAACAAACTCGCACTAGGCACTCTGAACTAATGGTCAGCCAGTGGTCGAATTTGATTATACTTTGTTTTTTTGTAAAATAGATTTCTGCACTTCTTCTATATACGACGGCCTCGATGGCGTAGTGGTTAATGTAACCGACTGCTACGCCTGAGGTCGCGGGTTCGATTCCCGCACAAGTCAAACATTTGTGTGCATGAACATGGATGTTGGTCTTGGTCTGGGTGTTTCTATGTATAATATGTATGTATTTACAAAACAAAAGTATATATGGATGTTTATCCATTGTCTAGTACCCATAGTACAAGCTCTGCTTAGTTTGGGCTAGATGGTGTTGTGTGTATGTGATGGAATATATTATATTATATATATATATAAACTTCAACTATGCTAAATCGCACGCTATTCTGCTTTAAACTCATCTGCTTAAAAAGGTAAGTAATGTGCGATCTAAAATTAAATGAGCTGTCGTCTACGGTATTTCCGGACCAATACGACCTTCAACGCTTCAAGAAAAGAGCGTAATCCGTTTTAAAAGACCGGCAACGCACTTGTGACTCCTCTGGTGTTGCAGGTGTCCATGGGTGGCGATAATCGCTTACCATCAGGCGATCCGTCCACTCGTTTGCCCGCTAATCTACAAAAATATTAAAAATATATTTTATTATATCATAAGAGTATATCGCCAGCTAGCGATAATATGGTCTACAGTGGTTTTAAAGAGAATATTCAACGTGTGAGGCAAAGCCATAAACAGTTTAGCTGATAAGTTCATGAGCATGAGTCCTAGTTCAAGTTAAAGCTTTGTTTTAAATTTTCATCCTCACACCTGGGCAATATTGAAAATGATAATTACTATAACAGAAGATAATCATCAGTTAATCATAAATTATTTTATCGCAAATATGGGCATATAAAAACTTAAACATAAAATCGGCGCGAACATAACAATTCCACACACGTACAAGTAGATAAGTACTGGCGCTAAACTGGACACGACTAAATGTGTATTATGTAAAGTACTGCAGCGTAAAAGGTAAAAGACATTTTAAATATACATAGATCTGTTGAGGCACGTGGTCGAGCGCGGATGCAAAAAGTCCCCTTTAAATATTTATAAAGGGGATATGAAGGCATTCATCAATCGTCGACGATTGATGGAAGCTGCCCAAGTAGATTGCCGTAAGTAGGAGCGCACTTTGATTTAGATAAATATGCTATGAGTTGAGACCATGAGGAATTCAATTATTCAGCTCGGTGAAATTGTATGCATTCGGCTTCCCATGGTATTCTGTGGTCGGTGGTCACTAAATATTTATTGGTTTCGTGGCGTACTTTTTATGTATTACGTACGTTTTCATGGTCAAGTCGCTGAGCCGATTTAATCAAATTTGGGGTCGGATCTTAATAAAAAGTATTAAATATCGCGGGCTTAATACAAATAATCTATCTATATGTAAACTGTGTCTGTGTCTTAGTTTGAAGATATTTAAAAAGTTAATAGAAATCACGTTAGTTGACAATGGATATTAGTTTTACTTATAGAAATGTTAAATCTAAATATACCTATGGTAACCTGGTGCTCAATTTAAAATCCATAAAATCAATGTTTCATCCGATTCTGTTTAATAGGAAATTGATATTGTTATATAACATATATACCTACATGATGTTGTTTGTAGGCTAATTTATATAGGTATACTTTTCGAGTATGAGAAGATCTCACAATATTGTCAGCATGCCTACGAAATAGGGAGAGCCTTTCTACAATCTGTCACATGACCAAAAATCTGATCTGATATTGAATGCCTAAAAGGTAAACGTATCTTGTGAGTCAACTTTATTGTTGTGGAGATATTGAAATGAATCAGAGTTACCTTAAACTTAAACGGAATTGAATACTCTTTGTATGATTCACAAATGTTTGTTCAGTCTGATTGTCCTCTGCTTATGTTCCATCATTGTTCACATAGCTTACCAATTTACATAAATTATAACGTGAAGAGACAATGAAAAGAGAAACAGGTATTCAGTTGCTAATTTACTTACTGTAAAATGTACAGTTTTAGATATGTCTTTGAGCTTGGATTGAGAATAAAAGAGTTCGCTGCTGCCAATTTGCTGCTGGTGATAGTAGTTCCAAAAAAAACTCGCCCAAAAAGTCGTTTACGTCAATTCTTGTAAAAGAAACTTCTACAAGAATAACGTAAGCTTTTCATGTCCACAAACCAACCTCTCTTTCTCTTCATCCCATCTTTAATACCTTTTTCATCAGGTCAACAACACGTGATATTGCAAGCGACCATATGCAGGATGTGTGCCAGTTTATAATCTTCGTTGTGTAAAAAATACATCGCCTTTATTTAAATAAACATAATGGCATCACATTCGTGAGACAATAATCTCATTACAAAGCTTTAAAGAAGAAATATGCAAATCTTTACGTTTAATGATTTGTAGCGTATAATAATTCAAGGTAAGTATCCAATAAGTATATGTTCTGTGTACGCATCGCGTTCACATGGTAACACAGAGCAAAAGAACGTCCGAGTGTAATCGTGTGTAACGAAATAAATCGGTAATGTCGTTATAATGACGTGTCCTCGCCATATAACATGTTCGTGGACATTACACGTAGTGCTGCAGACCTAGCACTGGAGAATAAAAAACAAACCATACCATACCATAGATGTACAAAGAATAATCAGGTGTGCAATTCTATAAAATCTCACTTACAAATTCCCTTCTGATTTTGCAGAGGTTATTTATTTAATTTTTAATTAGATTTTCAGTAGTAATAATAAGACAACTACTATGGTAGTAACCATGGAACGTATTTTTAATGGAATTACAGGGCTGTAGTCTCTACTCAATATTTTTATACACGAATTATGCCAATTATGGAAAAAGTCTATTAAAAACAATCAAGATATTTATTTCCTTTTTTAAATATTAATCCTTAATAACACTTAACCTAAATAACTGTCGGCATTGAATACCTAATTATATAACACGAAAGCGCAGCATATATCGAAACCTTTAAAATTATTATATCATAGCAAGCAAGACAGACTATTGATGAATAAGCTACCCGACGAGACGTTTGATATGGCCGAAACGTGTGGACCTTAAGAATATCAACAATTTAGTATTCAGGCCTAAAACAGTAAAAACTTCATTCCACTTCCTACATTTTACAAATATATTTTGGGATTAAATATAATGATCATCAAAAATACTAATTGGTCAGCAAATATTGCACAGCATAACGAGCATCTTATACGCCTCAAATCACTGCATTCCGTCTCGGAAGTGTTAGCTTATGTTAGGTTCCTTTTTATAAACCCACCCAAATATAGGAGCCCCGCTTCGCGGGGCTCCGTCAACTTAGTTTGATCTCTTTAAAGTTTGCTGGCCATGAGTTGCTGATCAATTAACTATTTCTGCTCACAGATTATATTTTTCTGCTCACAAAAATACCAATACTATGCTAACCATTCAAATAACAACCATATCTTTTGTCACATAGTCCATGCTAGGCCTGCAGTAACAAGAAAAATAAACGTTAAATTGTCATAATTATGTCACCAGGTACGACATTCAGAATATTTACATAAAATACTCAATTAGTATTTACTCACGTTATATACATATATATATACCTACATAGATAGCCACTTTAAACCATACACCACACGAGCGCCCTGCTGACATTATAAATGCAACATTTGTAATGGACGGACAGTATTGGACAGATGGATGGTATCTGTTACACAGTCTAACCGTTGTCATTATAGATTTGATAGACAGACAGCAGGGACGGTGGAACATTAAACAGTAATATGACTAGATACGGTAAAGCCACTAACTTTGTTGTTGTTGATTTTAGGTAGGTAGGTACAGGTAAATGGGCAAGGACTACCTCCAACATAGCCTATCGTGAAGTTACAGCGGTAATAAATGCGACTTTTGTGCACTAGGTCTCGGGTTTGATTCCCGGTCGGGAAAAGTGCCAGGTGCGTGCTGGAGTTCGTGTTAGAGAACATAGTGGTGCTAATAACGCTGGGATTGTGCATGGCGGCGGCGGGCGCGATGACGGAGGACGCGGACGTGGCCGGCCTAATTGAGATTTTCGGTTAAAAAATTCATAGCAGCACGGAGTCAGAAATTGTGCGCGGTATAAGGCAACAGGCCCGACCTCTATAAGGATTTACGAGTATGTGAGACCTAAAACTACAGCTGGTGAAATATGAGTGTAAAAGGCCCTTGTCTGTCAGAGGTGTATATTTAGTATGAGAGCAAACCCTCTTTTTCCACTCATCCATATAATGTAAAACCTACATAAATCAATCAGCCTGAAAGAGAGGCTTAGTCTAGGAATCTAAATTTATACGTAAACTTGTTTAAAGTATCACGTAAAAATAACTACCCATTTTCATTTATGTTATCTAACCGTTAATATATATGCACCTAGCAAGTCAGTGTACGCAAGCGGCGGCCGGGCGGCGCGGGCGCCCGCGCTTAATGCGCTCGTATCTGTCTCTAGTATTACATTTTACGCACCTCGGTCGCACCGACAACAAATATCCTTACACGTTATTACCATGTTTGTGTCCAGAATGTAAAATAACGCTAAAAAGCTCAATAATCCATATAAAAAACGTTCACTCGAACTCCGATTTAAATAGCACTAAACCCAGCGGCGTTTATTTCTGTTTAACGATCTCTTTATCTACACACTCCATGAAAATATTTACGTGCTTCAACATTTTATTTATAAATTGACGTGACAAACATATTTTAGAGTATTATAACACTTTTAAGTTCATTTGCGATTTTGCTTAACTTGCAAAGATAAAAAACATATAAGTACGCAGAAACAGAAAGGAATTCCCATTTTGTTTTATATCAGTCTTGTAATTGCAAGAAAGGTAAAAAATACAGTTACAAGGCTACATATTATTCTGCGACATATTTAGTGAATCACGGCGCCCATGCAATTTGATACGAAATATATTCAGGAAAGGTCAGGACGAGGACGTAAACATAAAGATTTAAAGAGTGCTTGTAGTATTTCAGCACGTTTCACCTCTCCCCTCGTGTAGAGTTTCGAGCGAGTGGCCTGCATTGATTCATTTACAACGACAGATAACATCGACTAGTTTATTGGACATTGTGCGTAAGTTGAGATGCGCCGATAAGTTTATATCGTGTTTGGCGCGGTAATCAATTACTACCGCCTACCAACCCGCTCCCATTCAATAGAGTAACATTTTTATTGCCGCTCCCGACGCCGTGAAAATTAAACACTCGTTATTTTACAGATGCTCGATAAAAGAACGATTGAATTCAAAATATTATATTCAATTTACTTTGTTTATTTAGAACTGAATTTGGACGTAATATACTGCGGTTTTTTGTGCTCGTGTGTTAATTTATCTTGACGCCATCCATTTACTCAAGGATACAAATAAGTGTACAAGAATAAATCAGTAGCCGTAGATGTCGTTCACGTCGAAGTTATCAATCATCGAAGAACAGCTGGTATAATCAAGATCACGGCCAACATCTAACTACATAAGCCTGAGAAGCAATAATGCTGGGGAGAACGTGTTTCCCTCGACACCCGTCACTCATGCAGCTAAACACTTGGATTCAGATCTTAAATAATTAGGTATCGGAGTCCAGCGCTCGGCATTTATTTAAAACGAGATTAGCAATCACGTACAAAGATGCAGAAAAGGGTGTAATTTTAACGGATAAATCCACTTCAATTAAGTTACAAACACGTTGTAGCATAAATGAAAAAGACACGACAGAAAAATTTGCCCGAGTTAATGTGTATGTTCGTGAAATATTTACTCTTAAACATACATACAAACAATAAATTTACTACAGAAAATCAACGTTGAGTGTAAGTTCGTTACATTTATGGGCAAGATACTTCAAGTAGCTATTTTAAGGGCAAAAGTACACTACATGTTTGAATCCTTTTGCACTTGTCCTATTATATTGTTAAATAGCTAACCTACCTTTTCTGTATCCCTGACAATGTGTATGCGAAATTTCATGATGAACGGCAGAGAAAGTAAGGCGTGAAAGCGCAACTAACAAACTCTCATTCGCATTTATAATATTAGTTAGGATTGTGCTATACAACTCAGTAACAAGAAGCAGCAGAAATACAGCATAAGTTTTGAAACAATTTGCTAGACACTAAAGCTCTAGGAAAGCATTCGGCTGTTATTTGTAATGAAACTACTCACCTAGTACAGTAACCATTTTGTAAAATAAAAAGGAATTTCTTTCGGCATACAGAAAGCTTTACGCAACAATTCTTGTACTACTAAAGCTTTACAGACGTAATATCCAGGCAAACATACGCAGACCTGAAACAATTAACTGTGGTCTATACAAATATTTACTCCCATTGCCACCACCACGCACATTTTGCCTTAGGCACTCTTCCTCACAGAACCGTGTTAAGTCTGGTTATTTGTTACCTAGCATGCAAAAGTGTTTTCTCGAAGGTCGTAGCATTATTAATGATACTTAGACATACAATATTTACCATTATTTTCTATTAGATTTTGGCCGCGGGTTCGTTCGCATAAATATAGGTTAGGTTAGAAATAGAACGTTTTTCTGGATGAAAGGTGTAGGTATACGAAATTTCATATTTGTCACGCAAATACGTAAGCGTGAAACCATAAAAAACTAATTCACGTTCATATTTTATAATATTAGTTAGAGATTAACCACGGCAAAGGAACATTTACGGGCGAGCCAAACCAATCAAATCATTATTGAACAGAAAACAGCGTATACTTCCATTCTTGAATTTTTTTGTTTACTTTTTATGTGTTTTATAATAATTGTATCGTATTTATACATCGGAAGTACTCATTACCAAAAATGGTTAGTACTTTCTCTGTGACCACACTAACCCACCAGATAAGCAATGTCTTAGCGCATTGCTATTAGTGATAGGGTTGTATAACCGCTCTTTACACAGACCTTACCCGATACCTCACTAAATGATTGGATATAAAAGAATACCACATAGACTTTAGAGTAAGGAATACCTTATCTATCTACTATAGTGAATTTATTTCTTTCTATTCAAAAAAGGAAAACTAAAGATAACAGTAATTTAGTATTTTAATGGAACTACATCATTACCTTTTTATAACCTTTGAATCCGAATTTGCATTGCGGATTTCCATCAAAGAATCAAAAGCTTGAAGATGAAAAAAGTATGAAACACATATCAACAAACGATAAGGATCGGGTACAAAACAATACCCGCAATATGCTGATAATGAAAGTGGGTAGTCCATGCTCATTGCGCGGCTGATACAATCAGTCCACTTACTGCGCGATCAGATAGAACGGTGTCAGTACCGGCCATTACAATTACCATGCCATGTCCATTTGGTGCGTTAGCTATTTCATTGTTTTTTCGTTGATATAAATAAATACTGCCTCGTTCGTCTCCTGGATTAAGTTTGTGCTTCTGTTTGCTATCGTGAGATTCTCAATCAAAATTCCCAGGTTAGATAAAATAATGGAATCTTTTGTAAGATATACTCTTTATGTTAAATGTCGCATCGTGAATAAAGCGTGTGCCGCAATGATCTTTACAAACATTCAAATAACGGACACAAAGAGCCCCAGACTCTAAACAACTATTTGCGGAACATACCAATTTTTTGTCCCGTGTAGGTATCGAAACTAAATATTGTCAGCGCACAATGACAACACTAAAACCACTACGCCATCTGTGCAGGCGACTGGCAGCAACGAGTCTGGTGCTGTTCTCAGTAGACATAAGTCTCACACCCCATTGTTTTTCCCTAGTATTGCCATTGTATTGGTCAGGGCCAAATTTACACAATTGGTGCATAAATGCAATCTATGACATCCCCTATCTACTTTAGTAATAATGTAGATGTAACCTAAAAATGTGGGTTATCACTATAATTATGGACACCCGTTGAAAAATCAAGACATTGTTGTTTTGAGTAACAAGATATTATAAGTGCTGAAAATAATTCAAACAATCTTTTGTAATGCCCACAAAATGTACCAACGACGAAATCTTGTTAAAATGTATACTACACGAAGTAAACTACTGCAAAATTGTTGAGCTTTATGTATATTTTGCAACATAGGTAGGTACTGGTTTCAAAACTACACATTTTACTATGTATATTATAATTAATTGTATTGGTGTACTTGGATTACTTATAGAATAAATTCGTCAAGGTTGCATGCTCCATCCTTGACAGTTGGGTGACCGAGGTTGCATGCTACTATATAGCTTATTACCAGACAAACCCGTATAAATAACACATGCCGAGTAAATTATACATCATCCTATATAGTAAGTTAGGTCATCATAATTACACATACAGTCTCTTCTTGTATGTCATCTCCTAATGTAAACTACTTATAAAATTGTGTGTAATTGTATTTTATTTTACTATTTTATAATAATTAGCTATGTAGTTATTAGTAACCTGTGTAGTTGTCTTTGTGGCATTAAAGAATGTTTTATTTCTTTCTTTCTTTCTTTCGATACATATATCCGAAAAGGGGCAGGCAGAGGTGTATATCGCACCCACATTCGCCATTTATGGTTTAAAGTCCCACGTAATAAAGAAAGCGTTTTGTCGTTTCACGGGCGTGACCGTAATTCGGTGCAGTGTCTGAGAATTATTTGCAAGGAACCACTTTGCCCAACACCGGGGAAACGAAACCGAGTCATCATGCACAGCACACATTCATTACCTCTGTGTTACCGAAATCCACAAATGTTTAAGATGACTCTAAGATCAGAATAAAACTGTAGGCTAAAGGTACTTTTTCAGTCGGGCGTCGAACGACAGAAAATTAATAATAATAATAAACTCACGTCATATTGTCTTAAGGTGGCTGTACACATTGGGCCAAGGCGGTGGCCCAACACGCTGGCCCACTACCTTGGCCCAATGTGTACAGCCGCCATTACGTTTACGCAAATGTTATACATTGAAATTAAAACTGCTTTATACGGATTTTGTTGCGTGTTTATTAAATTTATTATTTAAATAATACAAGTTTTTAAACTATTTATTAACGTTGTTAATAAAATTGTTCTAATTAATTTAAATAGCTTAATTTGTATTAAAGTTCAATAATAGTAGTGTTATAGTTCAAAATTATGTAATAAAAGTGTTTTAAAATAAACAACGCTACAAAATCTGTATAAAGTAGTTTTAATTTTAAAATAAACTCCTAAACAAATTTCATCTTGACACTGTATCGCTAGCTATTGGGAATCTTCCTAGATATCGCCGGTTTATTTCAGCCATTGAACCTCCAGCGTCCACCTTTATCTAAGGGTAGCAATGGACACTATCGGCGAAGTTTCACCCCGACCTAGTCATCACCCAGTCACGGCACCTTCTACGAGGTGCAGTAATATGTATATTTATGATAGCTATATACTAACGTCTGTGCGTACATACGTACCTAGGCTTGTATATTTACGAATTAGTAGTCACGTATCTAATACCTGTATTATGCATACATTTTGCCAGTTGTATGATACGCCCCTATTGCGGTCTATCTGGCACATTTCTAGACCACATGCTGCTATTGCCAATTTCCTAATAGAAAAGCAATATCACTGCCTGACCCAAGAGTCAAAGTCTGAACCTCACGAACAGCCACAAACGTCAGCGTAAACTTAAATCACGGCACTAACGAGTCAGTCATCACTCGATGCGCAAACTATTTGTTTAAAAGAACATCAATAACTAAAACCGCACCACATTTCACCCTCCTCCTAATTACAGTTTGCTAATGACTAAACCATAACACAAACAAATGGGTGCTCGCCATTCTTCTATTATTAACATCTAATCATACCAATGAAGTTTCATCTTGGCATTATTAATTGTTCTACGTCTAAAAAGTACGTTGTGCATTCGTTGCGGTGTTAGTAAAGGTACTTAATCGACTGTCCATCAGAGTGATGAATGCTAGGTAATCCATATATCGACGGAGCAGCGGTGGTTCGTGTCAGCAAAATAGGTGGTCGATGCAAGTATTTTATACTTCTAATAAATTAGTTGGTCGATCTGTCGTGTACCAGCTAATGTTTAAGCTATAATAAGTAAGCGGTATATTTCTACCTATAGAGGTACCGTGGTGTAGATATTTGATTATAATTGCGTGCGATTATGAAGCGTATCTTCAGTTTCAATTGCCGTGTTGGGCAACGTTTTACGTTAGACATTTTTAGCACGGAATATGAAAATACGCGTGGATGACAACAATAGGCTCTCTCTTTCTCTGTGGGACCTGAAGCAAAATGTCTAACGTAAAAAGCCTGTCAAAATATAAATGTAATTCAACACTGCCTTTCCCTCATGGGTTACAGGCGTAAGGCTGCGTATTTCCTTACTAATATTCTAAATACGAATGTAAATTTGTTTGTTTCTTATGCTTTTAAGCCTTAACTACTCGACCGATCGTCATGAAATTGTATAATAATCGCATACACATTGTCAGGGGTACAGGAAAGGACATACAGGACATTCGTCCAGAAAAAATACTGTTCGCGAGAAATAGACAAATGACATAATCTAGATTTACACGAGCGTAGCTGCGGACAAAATTGAGTGTGTAATAAAATTGATTCGTCAGTCTTTCATACAGAAACAAAGGGAATAAACCACTTAAAACTAAGCGACATATTTTTTACCTGTAATGTGGCAAACAAACAGACGGTCTCTTTAATGTTAAGCGGTTATCGTAATCTATGGATGCTTGCAAAACGACGGCCATTTTTTAACTTCTCGCGTGTCTTCGATTTTCTCTATAGAGATTCCTTTTATCGCCGAAGCTAGAAATACACGGACACAAAGAACTCTAGTCCAGGAATAACTGTTCGTGCATTACACAAATATTTTCTCGATGCGGAAAACGAACCAGCTGTATGCAGAGCAATTATTATAATAACGATGTGACCGTTTAAACAACTGTCGTGATTTCTTATTTTTGTTAATAATTCTGTTCGGGAGTTTTTATTTATTCAATTGGCAACACAGCCAACTATCATTTTTAAATAGTGGGGTTATTTTATTGTGGAGGGGGAAAATAACTCGTTCTCTCGGCGAACGATCGCTCAGCAGTAAGGAACTAGCATTCAACTGAGTAAGACGTTCTCAATAGTCCGTGTAATTGCTGTGAGTTTGGTAATATAGTCACATAATATTTTAGACGATTGAGTTTCATTATACAACTACGCCTTACTACTTACTGGAAGCTAAACATGTTTTGACACATGATTTGATATTTAATTTTGGTATGGCTGTAAGGGTATAATCTTAATTTAGTTTGAAAGGCAGCTGCAGTAAAGTACATATGTATATTGCATTTACATAAGTGCCTCTGTCTATTCTATCAGTTTTATTCAGACGTCAGTATCCTAACTAATATTATAAATGAAAATGTGAGTTTGTTTGTTTGTTACGCTTTCACACCACCGATCATCATGAAATTTCGCATACACCCGAGTAAGCACAATTTGAATCAGAATACTGAGAAGGACCTTTCACTAGGGTACCTTTCACTTACTTACCTTTGTACCTTTATCCAGAAAAATCTACTGTTACTAACTTAACCTAAACCTAACCTACATTTACACGAGCGAAGCCGCAGGCGTAATATAATATGATTGCATAATTTTAGTTACATATGTTTATTATTCTAATACTTATGACATTCTACTACTAGGTTCTTAGGCGATTACACAGGCCTACAAATATAAAATATTCTTGTGGTGTAGCCCTATTTGTTTCTGTGGTCGATAAGAATAGTAAATTATGAGTTTTATTCAAAAACAGTCATTCTTATAAGAAAACCGATTAAATATATCTCATTGTTTCGTTATGGCTAGTACGTCCAGATATTGTGTTAACGATCCCGATATGTTTTGTTATGTTTGTGGTGAATACATATTGAAAAATCAGCGAAAATCAATTACAGACACTGTTACACTTACTTGTTTTTTTATTAATTCGGCATTGAAATTTGAAATTAAGGTAATGTGTGGGTGCAAGTTAGTGCAGTGCAGTCTCCAAGACAATTTCATTCGAGAAAATCACTCAAAGACAATTAAGTTGATATTTTTGCAAAAAGTACATTTATTTTTATCTCATGAACTAGAGCTGATACTAAAAAATCAATAGCATTTTTGATATCTCCATATAAGACATACTTAAATCAACTCTAAACTCCCAGGCACCAAAATAGTTTTAGGCCAGTGTTATTGACATGTACGTTGAAAGGATTATAGTTAAAGGATATTCAAGACTTGCATATAGACCTGCAGTTCCTGCAAATAATCTAATGAGAAACGCTCGGTGACATACTAAACATGATGTGTCATTGTTATGAATAATATCGCTATTGTTACGGAAGTGCATCCTCTATTAACTATGCAAACTAACTGTATGAAGAGTGTCTAAACAAACAAAGTATTACAAACTTGCAGTACAATTGTAATCAATTGGTTATTTGAAAATGATCGGATATTAAAATATGTTATATGTAAAATGGGTTTGTAGTTATTATGTGGAGTTGCGTTTGACGATATTTATTTTCATTTGATTGTTATAATTATGTGCTATATTTATCTATTTTACTCGTCTAAAAAGTGTATTTTCCAGTAATATTCTTAAGTTTTATTTGATGATTACTTTTTAAATATATGTTCGAATAATCATGGATCCGCGTGGTCTTTTAAGTCATTTGGATTAAGGTTTTAAACAAAATCTTATGCATGTTGTGTTCTCTTATAATTAAAGAAGCACAAGGAACTAACACTAAAAGTTAAAACAAGCCATACCTATTTAAAACTAAAAATGATTGGCGTATTTAGTGTATTTTTGTTGCAGATATTAATTAAATAAATAAATAAGCGCAAAATAAATGAATATTTTGGTCAGTACATCGAAGTCTTAAGGTTTAATGCTAAAGTAAAATTAGGTATATACAATAAAATAATTAGTATATTTTCTTTATTACTATAATTCCTAATACTGTTGGGTGCATATCACAAGTATTCTTTTGTAGGATTCCGGCGACTGGGACCGCAATTAACTCGGACCGCGGTCCCAGTTGCCGGATCCATTTAATTTTAATATTTTTCTTCCGGCAACTGGGACCACCCATAAATAAATACAAAAATCTATTGTTCAAGCTAAAAACAATACAGTCAAACGAAAAAATGTACAAAGTAATAATTAAAGAAAAAAATCCTTGATTCAAAAATATCATTTTATAATTACTTATCCTAGACATAGGAGTTTTTTTTAAGCATTACTTTAAACATTTCTTCGTTTGACTGTACTGTTTTTGGCTTGAACAATAAATTTTTGTATTTATTTATGGGTGGTCCCAGTTGCCGGAATTAAAATATTAAAATTAAATGAATCCGGCAACTGGGACCGCGGTCCGAGTTAATTGCGGTCCCAGTCGCCGGAATCCTCATCTTGTCATCCTATCCCTTCAGCTAAGCCTAAAACTTGTGCATGCGTGCTCGAGTGTGAGTTCGCACTTCATGTCAGTAGTGCAATCTGTGGAGATCTTACCAACGATATTTTGATTGCAAGCGCATTGCTTGATCCGATTGGTAAGCGTTGTTTATATAAAAACAAAAGAAGATGTATTCTTAAATAAAGAATACAAACGATGACGTTTTTGTTCTTTATTTAAGAATGCATCTTTTATGACACCAAACGAAACACAAAAGCAGTAGAGAGGGTACCACTTTCAAGTGCAATCTTTTAATGTTGTTAACAGCAATAAAAGAACACATGAAAGTGTTGTTTTTTTATACAACAAAGGTGGCAAACAAGCATACGGGCTGTTGTTAAGTGCTCAGCGTAGCCTATAGACGCCTGCAACACCATCACTTGCGCGTTGCCGACCCTTTAGGAAAGGAAGTGGGAAGGAGAAGGAGCAGGAAGGGGGAAAAGGGTGATTGGGCCTCCGGCACTCTTACTCACCGAACGAAACACAACAGTAGGAATATTGCTATTTCACGTCGATATTCTGTGGGAGGGTAGTCCTTTCCCGGTTGAGCCGGCCCATTCACGCTGAAATTAGCGAGGCTCTACTAGTCACGACTCTACCCTCTCTAGTCCGCCTTGTGTAGTGTTTTCGATATCCAGACAAATTTTTTATCTATGATTTATTTATTTATTATGGATCTCTTACAATAAATACAATATCTCAATCAATATATCTTGATAATTAAAATAAGGTCGCATCAAGAGATTACAACATGTTAAAAGTGAAAATACAAACAATTAGATGAAAGTAATTAATATTACGAAAAATTAACATAATATACAAGAATTAGAAATTAATGATGCATAAATTATTGTGCTGAGATTATAAGTTCTAGTGATACAGGGTCAATCCCTAATGCGGGACATGTCATATACAAAAGATAAAGTGATCGTACTATTGTCAAAGACACACATCATATTTTAAATCGATAAGTATATGACCACCCTTTTCTGTTACACGCTGTAGATGTAAAGTGTAAACCACTGATTGATATATGACGGGATGAGAATCAGGCTTTCTCACTGAATACCAAATGCCTCCAGTAAGTATTAAATTATCTTACCTACCTATTTTGACAGAACACTATTTATTTACATCGTACAGTCAGCAACAAAAGTCGATATACATTTACTAAATTTAAAAATGCTCTATCTTACATAATAATGATAATTCTCAAGTTATTAGTATTCAGTCACAAAGTCACAATTCATAACAGCAAAAAGTAATAAGAACTTTTTATTCATAAATTACATTTTAATTTTGTTTAATGTGCAGCCACTTGTCTTACCGACTGTACAATGATACTTTAAGATAACACATATATTCCTAATGTAGACCTTGTGCTGTAGATATAAGGTTTATAATGCGATGAAGGACTACAGCATGACAAACTTGGAAGTCGCACTTTACATCGTTCAATAAGCGAAGTACTAAATTATAAGTAAATGACATGCGAGGCAAGGACTGGCTGACTGGATGCAATCTCAGCTCCTACGTAGATTCAGTGTATGATAAAATAAATATTCCATATCGGACTGAACTGCAACCTGCAACCTACGAAACAATAAATCTTTCTGCGTTGTTTGATTTAGCATTGCACTTATTAAAGTATCATCGCGATTGTTTCCAGCATATGTATATCAAGATAACAAACCGATATATAAGAATATAAGCACGTACGAGTATATCGCTTTTCTATATATTCTTAGGCATAGGAACCTTAAAACCTTATCAATTCTTAGTAATTATAATAATTTAATCTTAGTAATAAAGCCACTTAGAATTACATGTAATTTTGGATTTGAATAACATCAAATTAAATATAAATAAAATTCATTACCAATAGCATCCGTGTATCACACCTTCATCTAACCAGCTATTTAAAAAGGATAATAGGTTATCCTATTAATTAATTAATAGTAGGTGACAACAATTAAGTTCATCTGTTGACTGTTATCAGTCAACAGATGAACTTAATTATTGTCACCTACAATTATTAGTACACTGCTTCCGGCAATAGACAATTTCCAAACAGCAGAACTAAGTTATACTTTACCCTGCCCAGGACGGACGGACGGACGTCATTAAGGCACTGATTGTGAAGATCAGAGCCTGCACACTCTTCAAATCTACACTATTATTATAAAGAGAAAAGGCCGTATTTGTTTGTAATAAATAAACTCAAAAACTATGGCACCAATTTTAGAAAAATCACCGATTGAAAGCTGCATTATCGACAAGTAACTTGGGCTATATAAAATCACGCTACGAGCTACGGGAGCGAAGCAGTAATCGTCAACGTGGGTGGAACCACGAGGACAGCTAGTTGTCTATAAAGACGAGATCCTTTATCGAGCATAATCTATAAGCTAAAAAGTAGTATTTAGTTGTCGATAACTAGATTTATAAGGTACCTATACATTGCACATCGTTATATTTCAAAATTATATCGCCAGTCATAATAAAAGTAAATAACGTGTTTTAAAAACTTAATCTGCTCTAAATATTATCATAATTCCAAAAATTAAAATACTCAGTGCATTTTCAACTGGTCAATTACGTTTATTTGCATAATTTGTATTTAATGTATAAAAGTGGTGGGACACGCGGTGTACGTAATTAAGGCAAAAACATTAACGAGGTACGCGGCGCGGGCTGCGCGAGCGGCGGCGCGTCGATGCGCAGGCGACGCGGACGATGGGACGTGCGCAAGACCTACACGCGCTACCAATTGTACTCTCCACTTCATACGCAGAACTCCATCGTTACCCCGATAATTTTATATAATAACATAATTATACTCACTTCTTGGAACATTTAATATGTTTTGTGTAAAATGTAAATCAAATTCGCCGTAATTGTAGCAAGAATGTAATATCTCATGATATTTTAAATTGTTCTATATTTTGTTTAAAGGTTGTCTGCGATTTAAGTCAATGACAGATGGATTATCTAGACTGTAGCCAGACTATAGCTGTAATAATAAGAACTTACGCCACGGCTTTAGTACTTATTAATTTATCATAATATGCTGACTGAATATCCGACGAAAAGAACTACTTTCTTTTATTATTTGGGTCAGTTCGCCCTGTAATAAAAAAGACAACGTAACATATTTTATTGGTGAAGAACTTATTTCTTAACCTATAGCAAAGTTAAATGTAGAATGAGAACATTTCTCGAAATTACTTAAATACGAATAAAGTGACTCGTTCAATTTACATACACATTAAACTAAATATTTGCTATCTACACATACGTCATCTATATCTTGAATGTTGACTGCAGTCCAGTATCCAATCAAGCTACGACTAAATAACCAATTTTATTACTCAAGAACAAAATACGGATCCCAAAAAGGACAATAAAAGTAAACATTTTCTCTCGTAAACAATACTAGGAATCGTCGCCGTCAAGATGTATTAGGCCTGAGCAATTAGACCGAGCAGTAAACACTCAACTTAATTTTATTATACGGACCAGCTCGCTGTAAATGTCGTTGTTAGACAACACTCTTAGGTATGCGCTCAAAAACCGGCCCAGTTTACAATAGCACTAACAATCACAGTAATGACGCTAAAGAATGTGAACACATTGCTGGCAGACACCCGCGAATACTCAGTTTAGCCATATAACACTTAAAAGTATAAAACTAGCCATAAAGTTAGAATTTCAAAAACGGTCGGTATTTTTTTATCAATGTATAAATCCTTTCTTCTTTATTAAGAATTACCATCCCTTGTTATTTATTTAAATATTTTAACGAAATTGCATTGATGCAGTTTAATCTATATAATGCACAGCTTCAATTTTACGAGGGATATGTCGATTGTAGCATCCATAAATAGCATCACCGAAGACATTTTTTCTGTCTTGATAAGCTAATTTAATATTATAACACGAACGTTTCCGTAATTATGTCTGTGCATAACGTGCGATTGCTCTTAAGAATGCATTTTAAAGAAACTTAAAAGGCTCATTAAACAATTACCGCCATTGTAAACTTCGCTCGAATGTTTACATACTTTGAGCATAATATTCTGTAAGTTACAACAAATATTTGCTTGTCTCTTACTAAGACTTGAATGGTTGAATAAACACATCAAAGTTCCAATGACACAGCGCTAATGGTGAAGTCATGGTTGATTGCATTAGGCTCAGAATTGCAATCTTGATTTAAATCTCCTGTATATACAACGTCATAGAACTCCTGGTATGTTCGCTAAAGTAAAACGGACGCTGTGACGTAGATTATTATAAGCATTAAACTAAAAAGCTTGTAGCAGAAACATAATCGTCATGAACATTTATAATATCATTATCATTCAGAGAAAATTGCTATGAACCTGTATAGCAATTTGGTATAGAACATGCCATAATTAGTGATTTGATACACATTTCTCACAATAAAAGTATTTTATTATAAAGATAGTTCGGACTATAAATCAGATTGTAACTAGATACAAAATTTGAAATTAACGGATGTGATTTTATGTAGCAGTTACCGCTGTCTATCCAGACTGGACTCTCGAGTACATGCAGTCAATGCACTATTGAAATTTATCGTATCCTGCGAATCTACCGCCTCCGAGGCAAGGAAGGGTCGACGACCTAGGGACGGCGTTAGGATACCTAGGTCGGTAGGTACAGTTTAGGTGCGCCGGCTGGATAGCACGACGAACCCGGATGCCTTGCATTTATTACTACAACATACTATTGAATGGAGGCATGCTTCTATAGATCCTTTAGGAACAATGCACTGCTTATGTGCTACTATAAATTTGTTGCAATAATTGTGTGGTATAAACAATCATTGTTTATAATGTGCGACGTATTTCGACTGCCTCGGTAGTGCAGTGGTAATGTATGTGTCTCCTATGCATGTGGTGTCGTGTTCGATTCCCGGATCAGGCAAAGTGTTATTGGTTTTTGTATCAAGAAATTCTGGGTAGCAGCAGGGAGTTTAGACCTCTGTCCGGTAAATGGACCATGAATGGACCTATAAACATAGCTGGCAATATGTCGGTGCAATATATCTCTACCTACCTCTCCAGGGATATAGAAAGTATGTATGACTAATTATGAGTGACTGCACGGATGACGTAGTGGATGACAAGGTAATCTGCCTACTACCAATACGACCTAGTGGACATCGGATTTGATCCCCAAACAGAACAAAACAAAATTGCTACCAAAAAGCAATTTTGCTTCTAGCTGATCTGTTTTAGTTGCCTCACTATTAGTCAAATCCTCTGCACCTCAGTGATTATCCGTAATGAGACTAAAACGAAGAAAATACAGCAAATACATAACAAGATAAGTGAAGTACTTAATTCATTTTATTTTATTTTAGTTCTGACTCAACTCCATTAAAGCTGGACCGCAAAAATCGATGAATGAATCACATGAACCGGAATGAAAGCAAACAATCGATGCTGCAACTAAAATGGGGGGATAGCAGACTACTTTACAATGTTCTTGCACTGGTTTGCGGATTGCATGTCAGCCATCATATCCGTTGTAATTTTTGTAATAAGATGCAGTTTTCGTGGTACAAGCTATTCGATGAAACTTTGGAATATTAAGTTGGATAGCTTCTTTTTACAGTTCGTTATTATCTCTACGTTAGATAAAAATTACTAATTATTAACTTGGTTTCAGAAATCTGCTTATCTAGCTCAAAAATCGTTGATGCAATTTAAATTGCCGATACTTCGATAATTCACCAGAATATTTCGAAGGCACTGACTTTTAGCATCATCTACCAAAGAAAAGAAAGGCCTGGCCTTATCTTTTCATTTTACTAAATTAAAATGAAAATTATTCAAACAACTTTTTCCAACTCGGTAATCCATTATCGCGGTCACGCACTGCTGGGCTCTCCCTCTCACTGAGTAACTCTAAATCTAATGATTATTTGATATTATTTAACTCAGTTAACCTATTGAGTCGCAACGGCACACCGGCGGCCAGACACAATAGGTTTTTCAAATATGTCTAACATTCCAGCAATTGACAGGTTAAAGCGAGATTGCTGGTGTACATGCAAGGATATCATATATAACATTCTTACAAGTATAAAGATCAAACAAGTTTGTAAGACTATCCTTGCAATCCTAAAATAAGGTAGGTAATAAATAATCCTGCTCAAATTCAATCATAAAATGAACTTCCCTCGTAACAATTACTAACAATATCTGCATCTAAAAAGCTCATTATTCTATAAAAACAAAATCAAATTTCTTGAAAGTCAATCCGTTCTCCATAACAATATATCATGGTGCATAAGGCATTCATGTAATGATGGTAATTCCGCGTTAGACCATAAAATAGCGAACGAACGGCGCGGAGAGAAAATCAATGTAAAGATTTTTTAACAAGCCGCGGCAAAATGTTTCCTACAATTTTGAGGTGAAGTAAAAAGACCTTCGTAGGCTGAGTGTACCTTAATTTGATTTATGTTAAGGATTTATTAGTCTTATTCGATTTCAGTGTTCTTAAACGGAATTTTGTCTTAATATACTATGAGCTCGTGTTCCGTAAGTGGTTGCATGTCTTCGGAGATAATTGATTTGACCTTTTTCTTTTGAAAATGATAACCATCGCATTAGGAATAATTTCTGTGTCGCGGGCCACTTAACAAATATTTAAACAACGGACACAAAGAACACCTTCACTCGGTACAACTATTTGTGGGGATCGAACACAACACATTCGTAACGTAAATGTTGACGTCAGTATTCAAAATTTATCACAGACTTTAAACTAGACACAAATGTTTATTCTAATGCACATTCCACTAAATTAAATATATTCTCAAGACATTCTAATAAACACCAAAGTATGAACTCTCTGGACTCTTAAATGAACCCACCATTTTGCTCTTAATGTATGACCTAGACTAACTCGCAATGAGACGGTATATTAATCATTTTATCTTTTTAATAAAAGGTGCTTTAATTAAGTTTAATGTTTGTTGTATTGTGCGCTGTGCATATTCTTGCCGCTTGCTTCGTGGCAATATTTTTATTTAGATCAAGCTCACGAAACCCTCACGTTTTCAAGAGTTTATATATACGCTTTTACATCATAATTAATCAGATTCAGGTAAGTTTTCTACTTATAATTTATTTCTTAATTTGTTGTTTATTTATCATTATCGAGGCCATTGTAATTTTGCATGTTTTCTTAGCAACGTATGCCTGCACTGCAACAAATATAAGAAGAATATCATATCCGTCTTTAATTCAAAGGTCATGTTTCCATATTCCACTTTTACGGTAAATGTGAATGCATGATTATTTGTCTTCGCTTTGTTCGCGTCGAAATATCATTCAGAAATGAGGTAACACTTTAACAGAAAATGCTTAAAGAACGGTGAACAACATATTATTATGCTACGTTTTAAAACACAAGTAATAACAAAAAATTTATTAAACATCATCCAGACTTGTTTAGTCAGGCAAAAGATGTCACTCGGCGTGATAATATAAGAAATCCGCACAGGCTTGTTCCAAACATGTTACCCAGAAGTAGCCGGCGTCAAAACAATTCGTACGCCATGTGTATTAAAATATATAATAAATTACCAAATTTTATGAAAAATCTCCCTATAAATAAATTAATAACAGTTCTACGTGGTTGGCTCATGCAGAAAAACTTTTACTCTGTTAAAGAATTTATGGAACATACGGCGTGATGAGTACCAAATTGACCTACTAATCAAATAGGCATTATGACATTGTTAATTTAAAATTAGTTATGATTGTTTGAAGAGACATACTTTGTTAACTCCATATAACATGTACCTATATTTGCATGCTATTTGTAACGGCTAGACAGGCTTGTGCTAATTTATTATAGTACGACATCAATGTAATGTACCTTGTTTACACCAAATAAAGATATTCTATATTCTATAATGTCTTACCACGTAAGTATTAATAAAAAGAATATGATAATAATATGTATTTTGTTTCTATTTAAGTACCGACTGGCTTTTGTCCGCGGTTTCGCTTGTATTTTTCGGGACGAAAGGTAGCCTATATCCTTTTCTGTATCCCTGAGAACGTGTACATGCGTGTAAATGTTACGATGATCGATCTAGTAATTAAGACGTGAAAGCGGAACAAACAAACAAACTCACACTCGATTTTCCAATATGAGTTAAGATTAGGATTAGTTAGGTTAGGTTATTGTCACAGTTACATACACAACTATTAGTAAAATACAAAATCTCTTTTATTTGTAACCGTACACTATTATAATGAGAATGATTATAGATACTAAGATGAGTACATGCACAGCCACGATCTCATTTGATTGTGAAATGCCGTGCAGTTGTGTGGCAATACCCCGAAGCCTTTAGCTTATTATACTTTGTAAATACGTGGTACAATAATACGTCCATAATGGAAGCTCTGCTTATGCAACATTTAATGCATCAATGGTTGATGTTCATACAGAAGACATTTCCATAAACTCCGCATTTATGAACGAGCTACCGTTTCCCATAATAATGAGCTCCACTTGGCTCTCTCCGCGTAATTACGTAATATACTTTTATTACTTCAGTAAAAGGTACGTAGGTAGATAATAGGTAAACGCTGTAACATTTCTATACAATAACAACACAAAAGACATTATGGTTTAAGCGGTCCTCTCGCCAATTTTAAGCTTTGTATCCACTAGGCAACATTTGACGCCCAACACGTGACGCTCAACATTTTCGGCAGCGTTGCACAACATCGCGAGACGTTGCCAGCTGGCGTTGTTGTTTGTTTCCGTGCAACATGCAGTTGAGCATCAAATGTTGTCAAGTGGAGACGTGAAAAAGCCACTGAAATCAACACTAGTTCCTCTGGCGACATGTTGTCGATGACTGATGCGAGCGAAATCATGTGTAGACAGACAACGTTTCTAAACAAAAGTTCCGCGCTGACTTTCAACACGTTGAGCAACATGTTGTGCAACATGTCGTGCGCCAAATGTTGCCAAGTGGATACGAGGCTTTCATGAGACGAAATGTTGCGGGTTACGGCGACGTACATACAATATGATATAGCTGTATTATTCATAGATAGATTTATCTCATATTGGTGTAATTTTTATACCAATGAGTACATAAGCCTATCGACCCTAAATTTATAAGAATCAATAGTCGTATTTAGAAGTATGACCATTGATTCTAATAAATTTAGGGTAGCGGGTAGGATAGGTCCTATCCCAAGTTATTTGCTGTCGGCGCAGTACGTGATTTTGCATTAGGCATTTATCACAGGATGCAGCCTTTTTATAGCTAAATTCAATATCTATGAATCGGTAAAATAAAATAACATTTATCCAAACCAAGTTGAGATAGAATAATAACATAATATTTAAATTTTATTTAAACTGTTTCAATTTAAATCCTACATCATAAATGACAAAGTCCTCTATAAAACTAGATTCAGTTTTACTTGTCTGACAAATAGCAATAAAACAAAATCTAGCTGTCACAACAAACTACGTTCGTCTTAATCCTAAGAAATGCTTAGTTGTTCCTAATGTTAGTTTGTAGAAATTGTTGTCTTTTCATATATCTACTTATGTAATTATTGTCCAAATTTTTAATAAATTTTTTACATACTCATATTTATTTTTATACAAACCAATAATATAGGCATAGCTTAATTTGGGACCGACAACAATCCTTTGTAAAGTAAATGTTTTTTGGAAATAGTTGTTTAAAAAGACGCTGTGCTGTAAGCAGAAATACAGCTTTATCTAGTGGAGTACTTTTATTTATCTCTTTTTGTCGATTTATCAAATCAAAACCTTTTTGCTGAGTCAACAATGCGCGAGTGATATCCCGCTTATATATGTAGATACTGAGACGATAAATAAACACGTTATGAAGATAACGTCACCTGAGACTATGTGTCATATCGAAAACTATTTTAGATAATATACAAACAGGAAACCATTTAAAAGTCAAGAATCTGAGAACACATTTATTTATATGAGCTTGAAGTAAGTCATAATTATGTTTCCCACAAAGCTCACAAAACAAATTATTCAACGTGACTTTCAAGTTATACCTTCTCACATAAAAGTCATAACAAACTAGTCTTAGCGACAAACCTGTATGAGTCGTGTTGCATGCTTAGAGAATACTAAACATTAAAAAAGTACAAGCTCATAATATATCCACTTGTCATACTCCATGTGAGGTATAATATATTAGATTCTTAATTCAATTACTTGTAATTATTCGATGTTATGATAAAGTACATTTACTTAACTAATAAGGCAAGTATTAGTATTTAAATGTTATATCCAGCAGTGGAAATCGTCTTTTCCTTTAAATAATTAACGCCCACACTAGGAGTAATTATTGTCTAGCGGACGAATTTACAAACATTCAAACAAAAGACCAAAACACCCAGAAACGGAATAACGATATGTAAATCACGCAAATTGTTGTCCTATGTGGGATTCGAACCGACAATACTTGGCGCAGGGGCAGTGGTAAGGCGGCCACTTAAACCACACCATGCATCTATGGATGATAATAATGAGATGCCCTGTTACAAGTTTATCGCCGTTCGACTGTTACCAGGTAATTTCTACCTACCCTACCTCAATTTTTTTCTTTTCTATCAATCTATTCTTTATGTATGCTCGTCGGTTTAGCATACTCTTAAACCAATTCAAGATGTCACGTCATAAAGTCACTCTTAGGTCTTGTCGTTTTGCTACCAACGCGCTGTGTGTTGCGCATTCACTTCCCGCACAGGCCAAACGCAATCCACAAGTACTTATATATTGTTCCGACTCTGTTTATGTTTATTGTCTATTTTTTTGCTAATGAGGAATATTATCATACCTGACAAACACCTTTTTCCTTTTTATTAAAATAAAATTAAACCACACGGCTCTCTCTAAACAGAATACCTTGTCAACCTTTTTCTGTTGAAATAGTGGGATGGGTAATCCGAGGGTGCATCTAGGGTTGGTGGTTTTAGTGTAGTGGCCTACCGTTTCACACGGCGGCGGCGGGCCGAAACCACGGCGGAGTCACGATTGCATGTGAAAGCGATTCGCGCGGCCTCGCCTTCTTTAGTTATGTTGAGGAACACCGTGGTAGGTTTAGACAGTATTACCGGGGTATCTTTTCCCCGGTGAGCCCGACATGATCTCTCCGTCGCCCCTCGGAGAGGTGAGTCAAAGCATTCCCACAAGAAAAAAAAAGTTTGCTTCTAGGGTTTCCTTTCTTCCTAATTTAAATTATTATTAAATTTTGATTAAAATAAATATTTTCTAAACCAAGAGAGGTTCGACCATAGAATATTCAAAAATTACACAATAGTGTTTTCAGTCGTTTGGCTTTCCCAAACTTTTATAGTTACGATATTATTAAATTCTTATGTCCATCCTAAGTAAAAGCTCTATTCTATTATTACCAGTGGCCATATCAGAAAAGTAATAAAACTGCACATAAACCTTCATCGCTCTTGTGGTTTATCCATTGAAACTTTTGCATTCAACCATCAACATCAAATGCTTTTGTTCCGGGTTGTTATAAGACCAACGTAAGTGTGCATTCAGGGAATTGCATGAATAGCCTCTTTTGATTCCACCTGTAATACATAAGAGCTTAACGATCGAGATGTGTACATCTGAGACTTTAGATTTCCACCTAAGCTATAAAATAGATGTACATATCTGTGTAGCATACCTACTATATATTTTCCTTTATAAAAGCATCTTTCGCACTAGCTATAATTCACGTATCGCATGTGACTTTACAAAATTCAAACAACGGACACAAAGACCACCTGGGTGTTCTTTGTGTCCGTTGTTTGAATATTGTGATCTTTAATTTCGTGATGCACAAATTTTAGTTGCTCCGAGTCTGGACTCGCAAATTTGTGCATCACGAAATTATTTGTCCAATGTGGGCATCGTAACCCATAACATTCGTCGCGATATCAGTGACAAGGCGACCACTTAAACCACTACACCATACGTGCTGTCATATAGAATTTATATTAACTCTACATACAGGTTGTCCGGTACTTAATGGATAACCTTGACATGTCTTATAGTAGAACTGATGGCCGTTCAAAAAAAAAGAAAAAAAAATAGAAAAGTGCAATAGCTAGTCATACTTTTGATTGTCTATCTATTAGCATAATTAGGTCATTCATTCATTTATGGTCGTAGTATAGAAGAAAGTTAAATATAGATAATAATTAAAAAAAAATCATATCTCAGGTAGTAGTTACGATAGATATTTATTTCATTTTTTTTTCTGAACGGTCATCAGTTCGTCTATGACATTTCAAGATTATCTATTAATTACCGGACATCCTGTAGATGTGATCGCGGTTTCACTCGCGTTTATGGTTACTGCGCCGCCCCCATTGGTCGTAGCGTGATGTTATATAGCCTAAAGCCTTCCTCGATAAATAGGCTATCCAACACTAAAAAAAAATTTCCAGTAGTGCCTGAGATTAGCGCGTTTAACCAAACAAACAAACAAACTCTTCAACTTTATAATATTAGTATAGAATCGCTAACCATAGTACCTACTATTTTTTTGCCTCAATAACAAATTGTTTTTTGAACGAAGTCGCGTCGCGTCGGCGTCGTGCAAATGCTCTCGCTCTCTCTATCACTAATTATGTGATTTCACGCATTATTTTCTATCGGAATGTAAAAATAAAAACAACTAACTTAATATCTTAGTACATTTCTTAAGCTTAATATGTATTTATTTTCCACTGGTATGTATATAAGCAACGATGTTATGGAATGTTTTGTTTAAACTGTATTGTAAAAATAATATTAATAATATATCTTAACAATATTTACTTACATACTGAGCTGAATGATAAAGAATAGAATTATTAAAAAAAGGCTGCAGGGAAAGCGTCGAAGGTAAAGGGGCGCCTCGACGTTGCGGCCTTCGCAATGGAGCTCGTGGGTTTGATGCTACAAGGGACAATTATTTGTGTAATTCACAAACTATAGAACAATTAGTTCTAAGTCTGGGTGTAATTTTTGTCTGTATATTGTATGTTTGTAAAGTCGCCCGCCATACAGAGTTTTATCACGAATGTAAGATTTTTTTAAAACAGAATATAACAAACACAATTTCTATTATAAAGAGATGAAATTAGATCATACAAGACCGCAAATATTTATTCATACTTTTTTATTTAAAACCTATTTAAACAAATCTGTCTTCCAAACTTTTTAATTTGTTACCTACCCTATATGATAAACATTATAATTTTATAAATATTCACATGCATCTGTTAAAATATGATTGTCAAAAGAAGTAAATTTAATATATAATTATGATAATATTACAATCTCAATAATGTAAAAAAAATATTTAGGCATGCTAAAACTTGTCATATTAATTAATGGGATTAAATATAATGACCACCAAAAATACTAATTGTGCAGCAAAATATGCTTACTAAAATATATCATAACGAGCACCTATACGCCTCAAATCACTGCATTCTGTCTCGGAAGGGTTTAAAGAAATCTCGAAAAGGTTATGTTAGGATCCTTCTTAAACCCACCCAAAAATAGGACTGTCAACTTAGTTTGATCACTTTAAATATATTTTGGTGTGCAATTAGTATTTTTGGTAAGCATATTTTGCTGTGCAATTAGTATTTTTTTGCTGTGCAGTTTAATACTACCCTTAATTAATCTTATCTATGTATCTTATTGCAAACATATTATTTATTTGTACAAGATTATCACAAAATTATACAATCAGGTTTGGATTGTTAAAAACCAATGTTCAATAAATATGCTTTATCATTTTTCAAACCTCCATTTAATTTTAGATACCTACATGACACCTTCGTTTCGTATGGGCGAGCCTGATGCCATCTTTCAGACACAGTTCAGACAGGGTCCAAAAAAAAAGTTTATGAAAGAAAAACCCTACACGTTGCACAACCCGGTACACAATAATAACCATCAATCATTTTTGTCGTATCCCTTGTTACCCCTTTCAAGCGTTGATCGTGCACGAAAAATGTGATGGTCATGAATGAAGCAGAAGAGAAATGCCAGTATCGTAGCAAGTGGCAATCGGTAGTCTCTGTCTACCCCTACGCGAGGCAGGCATAAGTCTAGCCATAATCTAGCTGTAAATGTACAAAACACATACATAGTAACGTATATATTTTTACACACGGCTTCACGAACGAATCGCCTTAAACGGCTTTCAAAGGCATATAAAACCGAATGCGCTAGACTTTCATTTCCCCTTATGACACGCTGATACTGACCAAAAGGCTAAAATGTTTACACTGTCGCCTTGGCCATTGCCATAGAGTGAACTGTGGGTTTCGCGGCTGAGCGCTCTTTGTGGCCGTTGCTTAATGCTTATAAAGATCCCTGCGATACAGGATTTGTTCTTAATACAGGAGTTTTCTTTTTGATAACAAAACAAAACAAGGCGTATCAGCAAACCGATTCGCAAAACTAAACTGAATAAATCTATTGCTGTAGGTATACCTTGTTTGTATTGCTGCTGAGAATTTCCATTTCATTCTATTGTATTCCACATTTCTCGAAGCTAGACAAATGAATAATGTTACCTGTATAACAAAATAGTGATGGTTGTGAAGATGCGGAGGTATGTGGCCAATGTGAGTACAATGTACGAGGCGAGAGTGGGCGGGCCGCGGTAAGTGAAATAGGAGTTGACGCCTCCGATGCCCGGCTCCGGTATTTTATTACATTTAGGTCTCATGTTTATTCCAACGAGTACTTTATCTAACACTTCACTTGGACGCTGTATTTTGTATCTCGTTTTGGTATATATTTTAAAATAAGGCAAATACCTTGGAGTATCTATTGTTATTTACATCAATAATTGATTACAGACAAAAGCAGCCCTGTATTAAACTATCCCATACGGGCCTCGTCTCAGTGTGGGAAGATTTAAGCTATAGTCCACCACGCTGGTTTAGTGCGGGTTGGCAGACTTCACATATCTTCGAGAACATTATGGAGAACTCTCAGACATGTAAGTTTCCTCATGATGTGTTCCTTCACCGTTAAAGCGAGTGATAAGTAACTGTTTAATACACATATAACTTCGAAAAGTCAGAGATGCGCACCTTGGGATTGAATTTAGGACCCCTGCCTGGCAGTCAAACGGTCTTCCACTAGTCTAGCAATTAATGGCACATTGCAACTAACGTATAACTAATACATATTTAACTCATTAACCATTGCATCGGTCAGCAGCGTCTAGACATATTGCTTTTATCATTATATCTCGACAGTTAAGCTGTCAGGATTAAATAAAATTAGTCTACATTAAAAAGGGGTTTAAAGTATAAGTAGAACTCAACCTTCTAATAGGCGTCGTACAATTCCTCCGCATCACAGGCGGCTGGTAAAGTACCTAAAACACTGGTAGCATTGCCACGATAAATGGCAATGCTTAGTCTTTCTATGAAATAAATACCAGCGTTCTGGTCACTCGAACCGTCGATGAGCCTTTTTGCAATTTTTGTGTAAACAGTGAGAGCCCTCGGACGAACGGCTCAAAACGTCCAGTGAGCACTTAGTATTATTTTTATGCAACAAAGTGAGGTTCGGCCGAAATAAAGAAATTATAAACATTTTGCATGTGTCTGGTCCTGCAATGGTATATAAATATGGCAGTAGCCTATAAGGACAGAGTTCTAAAAGTTATACATAGAAACGTCTAAAATTCGTTGGTTTGTTGGTATATGTACTCATCTCGAGATCACAGAATCGATGCCGGTTGAGAAAACCGTGCAAGCATTTCTTTGTCACTAAAAAACTTATATTCCTATAACGGAGAAGTTGTTAGACTTTGCACTAATACTGATGACGACAACATTTAATATTAAAAGTTTGTTGTTCATGAGTTTCAAACATGAGACCTCACGTTCGGCAGCAAACTAATAAGCGTTAGAAGTATATCGCAATATATAATTACTATAATCACACTTTAATATTTCATTAATAATAATTTAATTTCTTTAAAAAATGGCAACACTAATTAAACTGAATGCCAAACGCCGCCTAATCCTTTATATTCTCATATTTATAATATATTTCTCGCATATGTACTTATTTTAAAATGTTCTATTTGTTTTTTTTATGCAATATTTAACTAAGTTAATTCTATATCATCAATTCCCACAACAGCATCATACACCTAACGGAAATTAATATGAATAAACTTACAAGCTAAAAAAACTGTTAGATGTCACTAACAAACTCTGTGTACCTAACATGTTCAAATCAAATTTACATGCATGGCATCCTTAATGACCGAGAATCTCCGACATTTAGTTTCCGGTAAACTGACACCGAAGCTTAAACAATTTAAAATGCTAACATTGTTACTGACTTTAGTTGTTACATAAAACGGTGCTATAGTTAGATGACCGCCGTAACTACTAGGTAGACAGGAACAAATAAGTTAACTGCTACAAAGAGGCAAGGCATCGCGCTGTTTATCGAAAGACTTAGGCTTTGTACCACACCTACATTCCGCCAATTTTGTCTATTTTATTATAATTTTACGTATATTAATTAGCACTCTCTTTAACGGAGAAGGACAACAAAGTAATGGACTCTGCATATCTGAGAGTACTACATAATATTCTCGAAGATATCTGCCAACCCGCATTGGACCAGCGTGGTGGACTATGGCCTAACCTTTCTTACACTAATAGAGCGGCGGTGCCCAGAAGTGGGACAGTTTATATACAGAGCTGATATTACAATGTTATGTATTAAGATGGTGGTTCGATTAAAATGCCAATGCGACGTTAAATCTATATTACAGCTTTGCAACTGTCACAACAGGATATAAGTATACAGTTCTTGCAATGATCTACACAATAGTCTTCCTCTTTATTCTTTACCCATTTTTTTCACTCTCTTCACGCACCGATACTCGCTTTGGCCTTATTCAGAGAGAATTGGAGAACTCACCTCAACCTCGGCAGCGCGAGGCGATCCTGACCTAGGGCTGCTGTGGTAAGGCTTCATTTAATTGACGCTACTCGTCGCTAAGCTATTATTACAAATCGTCCGGTTTGGTTCTAGAGTTCTTTCGCTTGCCATAATTTCCATTCGAGAAAATACTGAGCTTTTCTAGAACAATCTCGATTTTTCCTAGGAAATGTACGTAATTTTACCCAGTATAGACCTACATTCGACCCAGTATAGCTCAATAACTATACTGGGTCGGTTGATGATAGAAAGTTCGGATGAAAGCTAAATCAATACATAGCTTGACAAAATAAAACATATTTGCGCCAGTAGTAGCAGTAAGCAGTAATTTACGAGGATTAGGATACAACAGAACCTTATTTTAAATCTAAGATTTAGTTTCGTAAGATTATCTAGTGAAGTACTGCTTGTATCTGAAAATAGTTTGGCTTTAAGCTTCTTAGCTTAAAGCCAAACTATTTTCAGATGTTCTCCTGCGATAAGGAAGTCCTCCGGGTTAGTGTGCTATCACAAGGATGCGTCTGTGAGCCGTGTGCCATTCCGCTGACAACGCGCTAATGATGCACTTAGAAGGGCGAGATACTTACCTTTAACAACCAAAATATCAACACCATATAATCAACAGTGGATTTTTATTGAATCGCTTCCGCTTTATCTACTATTGTTGGCCTAAGTAACATAAAAAATAGATCAACAAGGCAGTAAAACTACAGATAAACAACGTAATAAGACACGTGAGTTACGTAACACATACATATATATCTTATGTTAGTAACTAGTCGTCGTCAAAAGCAAACCATATAAAGCATTTCCACTCAGAGAACAATAGAGCAGCCTTCACAATAAAAATTCCTGGTATGATGGACGCACTGCGACGAACAGCTAGTTTAGACCAGTCTGGATACAGTTACAATGAAGGTTTATGCCATCCATACGAGGTATAATGTTTCCGGAAACGTTCTCTAACTGTTAATACAAAGGTAGTTACGTGGCTATTCCCTTGTATAAATATGGAGCAATTTTCAGATAGCTACACGTCTGCATAGGTAATAACAGAATTATGCTTTATATTTAATTTAGTCGTTTTAAAGACTAATTTCAATTTTTGAATTTATATCTGTACTATAGGTATAAATACCTATATATAGTATATTTTGTATGTTCTTGAATAAGGTCATCCTTAACTCTAAAATGATTATTTTTAGGGTTGCTCTTTGCATCGGACACATCCCACTTGATCGCATCTAAGACATTCGTAAAGCGTAATTAGTTCTAGAATATCTATAATTTCTTTTTTACCAACTCCTCCAGGAAATGAGTATGGAGATCATCTTTGTAGTTAGTTTGGCCGCAGCAGCGGCCAATGTAGCAGTTTGGATTACATAAAATATCAATCGGAGAAAAAGGAATACAGATCAATAAATATGTCCAGCAGTGACCAAAGCCACGTACAGTTACGTAGCTGTATGAAACAAGATATGACCATAGATACTATCCACAAATAGTTCTAGAAAAATGTCATTGACCATGTATCTACCTAAATCCCTTTAAACTATAGCCACGATAACTTTCTTCTGTACATAACATCGCAGTCTATGGCTACCCGAATGAACATGAGAGCTAGTTTTGCGTATAACTAACCGCATTTTCTGAAGATACAGGTAATAAACTGAAAGTAATTAGCTATCTACATAGGAAGTATAAATGATATAGGTAATTTATACCATATTAATTATTAATCCACTTAAACGATCGAGTGATCTTCAGAAATATAACAGTACCTATGATAGAACAACAAAGTTGTTTATAGCGGTAATTAATAATTTCATAGTATAGATAATTCATTAGCCATATAACTACTTGAAAATAATTACATGATTAATTATTATAAATAGATGCTGTTAAAACTTCAAAAGATAATTAGCTAGTAATTAAATGTCTTGGCAAGACACTAAAGACTGTCATACAATAAGTAAATATTAAATATTTAATATCTTCTCAACAACAAACAATACATAGTTGTTTAATATTGAAGACTAGCTTTTGCCCGCGGCTTCACTCGCGTAAGAGTCGGTTAGGTTATGTTAGTGTAAACTTTTTTTAAATAAAATATAGCCTATGTTACTCGGTGATAATAAAGCTTTCTAACGGCGAAATAATTTATTAAATCGGTTAAGAACTTTTTGAGTTAAATCCTTACTAAAACAAACAAACACAAAAAACAAAAAAACAAATCTTTCCTCTTTATTTTATTTTATTAAGCACACCAACTATACAATTACAAATGCTTCTTAAATATATAAAGTGCGTATTATAATATTAGTATAGATTTAATATCTACTCAACAACGATACATTGTTGTTTAATATTGAGGTAGAATAATGTAAGCTAAAGTCAAGTTCAGCAAACATAAAACTAAAAGGTAAGCCTTTCCACTCACATTTACATTAAGATCGACATTTTATGATAACCCGTGTCGTTCCTCGTGAAGTCCGTTACTAATATGATAGTAAGAAGAAGTTTTAACACAGCGGGCATTATAACGGGTGTATAATGACGGCGGCCTATGCAACAGGATTATGCAAAGCACTAGAAAGCTTTCACTAGAGTGACGGTAGTGACGTGGACCGGAAGGTCGTGTGCCGTTATATAATGGAACTAGATAGACGGTTTGAAGACATGGACGCTGTACAAATTAGCCCAATGTTATATAATTTGTATAGGCATTGCCTTGACTTGTTATTAGCTTGTTTTATAGGAATGTTTGTTATTTTGATTTGTAGATACATATTAGCATTATAGAATCTATCAAGTAGCCCAATAATAAGTAGACAGTGGTAACTTAATGGATAGCATCGCACTTGCGATCGAGAGTTCGTGAGTTCGAATCCCACCTATTGTACTACCGACGCGACGTAAACTCACTTCTAACACAAGCATATTATTTTATTAGCGTAGATGGAACGGTTAACATGAATACTTGTAGTTTGAACCTCAACTTGCCAATAATCGCTTAAGAAACGATAATGGACTTGAACTAAAATTATAAATTTCATGGTATCTATTATTAAATCACGGCCAATTCGCTGAATGTTATAAATTTATTAATTTAGTGATTAGTGAGTTTCCTAAAGTTCATTAGTGAGTGGTCTTTATTTTGTAATGAAAATAACCTATAGTATAAACAACTTAAACGGCGGGATATGTTAATATATATCTCGTCGTTCAAGATGATTTGCAATGAGGCATACATTAAAAGAAATGCACATGATATCCCAGGTAAATAACCTAATCTCTTGATTAGCGCCGACCAAACAACCACCAAAAATCATTCAATTAATTTTAATTGAATGACTTTTGGTGGCTGTTTGGTCGTCGCCGATACCAAATTTATTAAGTAGATGTCAGAGGCACTATTTTATTAGTTTATTTCTTAAAACATTCCAGGGTTCCTCTGATATAATAAACATTAAACACCTCTGCCGGACTCCACATAAATAGGCAGATGTGGTATTATGTGCGTACTCATCAACTAAAGCTTACGTAACACCCACATAATACTTTTCGTTGCTAATTCGCTATTTATCGTTGAGGAGTTCCATTAATTATTTCCGAAGCGTGTCATTTTCAACATTTTCGGCCATACAAGATAACATAAAACAGTTTTTTGTTTCTGTCAGTCGAACGGTCAAAAAGAACTTCCTCCTTTCCTTCTCTTCCTTTTAATCGGATAAAAACTAAGAGACTGTCGTTGGCCTCCAACGAAATAGAGGACAAGAATATTGTTTGAAACCCGTGCTACTATGTAAAACTCCTATCAGACAACTTCAACATCACTTTGCCCCAGAAAACCACTCAGATAATCCTGACTCCCGATTGGCCGCAAGAGTAACACAAACTAAGGCTACTGGCCTAGCGAAGTCAAATTAAGAACGAAGACATAAAATAAATTAAATGCTTCAGATATGTACTCTAGGTTGGCATTTTAATAGAAAATTATTTATTACCTTAATGCACGGTACTAATTGCTCGATTATTCGCTCGGTTTATTGCATACACAAATCATAAGCATCTAGGTTATTAAGTATTTGTAATAATTACAACCTAGGTGGCGCGTTAATGGTGCCTTCTATAAATTTTATACCAATTGGTAAATGCGGAAGACAAGCAATCAACTATTTTATGTTGATAGGTACTTCACAAACTACATACTTATCTTCATCGGTATTAAGTAAGAAACTGTACCTATATTTATTAGGTAATATGATTTCAGGCCGCGAAATTAAACCAAATGTTTTTTCCTTACGGATCTACGTCACTTTTACTAAGTAAGGTGCTAGAAATGGTGAAATTTGAATATCTTTTTTTCAAAATTTCATCAAATCAAATACAAAAATCATCAAATCATGGACAAGTTCCATCGACAGTAAGTAATTGTTGTCATTTTCTATCTGATCCTTTCAAGCCTAATCTTATTCCCATTGTGAATTCAGATATCAATCCGATAGTGGAATTTTTCAGATTAGTTATCGGCCGCCCGTCCCCGTAAACTATAATGGCCTACATATACATCCTTGGAATTATAAGCTGAAATCTGAAGTTCTATATTTTTAATGTTTGAAAATGGCACAATTTTATGTTGTTAACTATAATGAATGGGTAATCCAATTTGAGTTTCTTGCAGTATCGGCATTATGGAAAATTATGACTTAAATAGACATTTGAAGCAATTTTAATTATTGACTTCATCATAATTTTCGGGGATTCCTCGACTACAACTTGTGCGATGTAAGTTTAAGTGCACTTATAATGCAAATTTGTTAGCGGAGACACCACTTAGAAAACGCTACAAAATTCATTGAATCGCATAAACTTGGCTGCTGGTTGAGGTCACAGCAATGTGAAATAATGTGACGCAGACTTTCATAGCTCTCCAAATAAAGTTTGATCGTCACCATGATTTCTTATACATTTTCTAAGAACTACTCTAAGAGTAACGTTCATGAGCGACGTAACCAAAATATATAAAATTTGGTGGCGAAGTGTGTCAAGTAGTAGTCAGTCAGAACTTTTCACGCAATACGTCTAACGTTTTATGCATCAACTTGCCTAGGCAATAAGCAGCAATTTGCAATTTGCTTGACTAGACTTGGTGATGAGATGCGATACGACTTATTTTGTCTTCAATACTTCTGATTTACTATGTAGAGTGGTAGAATGGAAATAGTTATCTTAGAGAGTCTAATTGCCACAGGTGTTGTTGTTACGCCCCCACGACCCGAGGAGGCAAGACGACGACTGTGGCACTACTCGTCGGCAGACTGGGATGGAATGTGGGAGTACTTCGCATCCATCTCTTGGGCTCAACGCTGCTTTGAGAACAGGGATCCATCAGAGAGCGCTACTGCTGTCGCTGGTGAAATCATCCTGGGTATGGAATATTATATTCCATACAGTGATGTCACGAGCGGCGGCAGGAAAAGGCCCTGGTTCGGTCGTGAATGCGCTGATGCTGTTGAACGCAAACAGACAGTGTACCGCGCTTGGACCAGGGCTCGCACTCTCCACGACCCTAACGTGGATCACCTGAAGGCAGCGTTCAACCAAGCCACAAAGGTCTGCAAGAGGGCATACTTAAGAGCGGATGCCCAACGCGTCGCACGGTTCGGCCAGGAACTCATGGCGCATCCTACGGGAAGTCGTAGCTATTGGCGCCAGGCCAAAGCCGTGCAGTCCAACTTCTGCCAGACCTTGCTGCCCCCTCTGAGGTATACGAATGGATCACTGGCTCATCGGCCGCAGGAGAAAGCAGATCTGCTTGCAAATCTCTTTGCGGCCAACTTTCAAATCGATGACTGCGGTTCACAGCCGCCTAACATTGCCAACTGCGGCTACACCATGCCTGATATATGTATCAGGCAACGAACCGTTCGTGCGATACTGCAGTCTCTCGATGTTCGGAAAGCCAGTGGACCTGACGGCATCCCAGCTGTGGTCCTTAAAAAATGTGCAGCGGAGTTGTCTCCCACGCTTACGCGCCTATACCGGACGTCTTACGCCGCAGGCATTGTGCCTGAGGCTTGGAAGGAGGCGAACGTTCAACCGATTCCCAAAAAGGGGGACCGTTCCGAGCCAAGTAACTATCGACCCATAGCTATCATCTCGGTGCTCTCCAAGCTGTTCGAGCGGATTATAAACACCCAAATTTTCCGCTACCTGGAGGATCAATCGTTGATCAATGATCGCCAATACGGCTTTCGGGCTAAACTATCAACGGGTGATCTTCTAGCGTTCGTCACGCACCTTTGGGGTGAGGCTATGGACAAGCACGGCGAGTCTTTGGCTATCAGCCTTGACATAGCCAAAGCTTTCGACAGAGTCTGGCACCGGTCTCTTCTTTCCAAGCTTCCAGCCTATGGCTTGCCCCCTCAACTGTGCACCTGGATTGCAAGTTTCCTGCAGAAGCGTCGTATTCGGGTCCTTTGCGACGGTCGCGCTTCCAAATTTATGCAGGTCAATGCAGGAGTGCCTCAGGGTTCTGTCTTATCCCCTACGCTCTTTCTTCTGCATATCAATGATATGTTGAATCTCGGCAACATACATTGTTATGCGGACGACAGTACCGTGCATGGGCGATATCTCGGACATCCTGGGGCCAAACAGGCTGAGGTTGAGGGGAAAAGGCAGAATCTTGTCGTTGAACTTGACCAGACCTTGGACCGCATCTATGAATGGGGTGCCAAGAACTTGGTCGAGTTCAACGCCAAGAAGACCCAGGCATGCGCGTTCTCAATAAAAAAGTCTCCGTTCCTTCCCCTCCCTTCTCTGAAGAACACTCCACTGGTGATACGTGACAGCCTCTCCATCTTAGGTATGGATCTTTGCCGCTCCCTTATTCACAAAACCTATAACGAGAGCGTCATTAAGCAAGCTTCGCGAAAACTCGGGGTTCTGAACAGGGTGAGGCGGTTCTTCACGCCTGGGCAACTGTGCCTATTGTATAAGGCACAAGTGCGCCCTTGCGTGAAGTACTGTTCTCATCTTTGGGATGGCTCCGCGTAGTACTTGCTAGACGCTCTCGACCGGTTACAGCGGCGGGCTGTCCGTATCATCGGAGATCCATAGGTCACGAGTTCACTGGAACCTCTGCAACTCCGTAGGGACATTGCCTCATTGGTATGTTTCTACAGAATATACCACGGGGAGTGCTCTGAAGAGTTATTCTACCTTATCCCGCCCTCCCCTTTCCTATCCAGAACAACGCGTGCTGGACTCAGATGCCATCCTTACACGGTAGAGTCGATTAGAGCGCGTACCAAAAAATTTGGTTCCTCATACCTCTGCCGAACGACCAAGGCATGGAATTCTCTGCCAAGGCACGTGTTTCCTTCTTCCTTCAATCCTGGGTTCTTTAAGCGGGGCGTGAAAAAGCATCCTCTCAGGCCGTCAAAGTAGAGACCTCAACATCGCCTCGGCTACTGTGGGGGCGATGTGGAGGCCATTGCTCTTAGACCACACGACTGCTTACCATCAGGTGGAGTGTGGTCATTTTGACGAGCAAAATAAAAAAAAATAAAACAAAAAAAATCAATTTGTTATTTCTGTAGAATAATTGTAATGACTGCAGAGGTGATTGAGTACCTAATCCATTTCCTAAATATGCACTGTTATCAAGATCTGCTTATTTTTCAAAGAGCCTTATATAAAACACGAAACGAACCTTAACCTTAAACCCCTTACCTTAGAATCTTCTTCTGGAACAAACTTACCTACATAGGTACTTAAAAAGTCAGGTACTTAGTATTCCCACAGGAACATTCAGGACAGAATATAAATAATACATAACGAAGCGAGAAATTAAGCAAAGAAAGGAATACTTGCAGTTTATAATAAATTTCATTTACAAGAAAAAGTAAAGGTCAATTAGCACGGACCAGCAGTTATGGTGCCGCGAGGAATACTCCGTATAATCTGTGGTAACGGCCCTCTTGCCTACGTCTAATAAAGAAATACCGCGACTGGATTATAGCACTTTTTATCTCACTCCAAGGGACTCAGTGGTTATAAACAGTTACCAAGCATCACCCGCCTATGCAGCTACCGTTAGCTACACACCCTATCCGATAATGTTTTTATCGTACCGTGATTCGTCCTTACAAATAGATTAACTGTAAATCATGATAAAAAGAAACGATACAGCATACATGTTAACTATCATGTCTAGAAACTTATAGCCATAGGTACCTATATTGAATAAGTCTACATGTCTATTGGTCGCGTAGATGGAACAAATGACTAAAAACTAGTCAACAATATTTTGTTACAGGGAAAGTACTTACTAATTGTCAATTCTTAGTTCATTATAAAATCATTTGAATTCCATTAGGGGCTTGCAACTATTTCCTTGCAGTACCTAAGTATTAATTCGTTCTTGACAAATAACATTTTTTAAAGTATACAGGTACCTAAACATAAAATTGTACTTTCTACTACGTACTCTTAGTGGTATTATTTTAATTATTATTAGCTCATAATGTCCTCCTCCTAATTCTCCTTACATCTTGTTGATAACCGATACAATAAAAGTGGCAAGTAAGCATGCGGCACGTCCGATGGTAACTGGTTGCCGTACCGTAGGTACCTATAGGTATCACTCTCACTTTACGGAAATGAGGTAAAAAGGAATGAAAGGGATACAGGGAGAAGTATGTACTATGTTACCTTCCAGCACTCTTATTTATCAGGCCAAAATGCAGTAACATGCTATTACTCTTACGTCCCTGTTATCGTGAAAAGGCATTTTGATCAACTACTCTTCCACTCATCTCGGTCAAGCGCCGACTAAAAACCAGGTTTATTTAAGGTGTCCAGTAATCCTCGCCATCTCCATATAGACCTGCCGAAAACATAGGAACTATTGGCACCATTTTTAACCGACTTAGAAAAAAGGAGGAGGTTATCAATTCGTCTTTTTTTTAATGTTTGTTACCTCATAACTTTCGACTGGGTGAACCGATTTTGATGATTCTTTTTTTATTTGAAAGCTGGTGCTTCCCGTGTGGTCCCATTCGTTTTCGAGTTATCTTTAATAATGCGAATTTGGCTACATTGATGATGTTCTCGATTTTGGCAAGGTTCACTAAAACCGAGAAATAAACAAAATTTTAACAAAAGAGAAAACCGACTCCAATGAAGAATAGTCTAAAACTTGCAAAATGCACTAAAAGGTTAATAAATAATTGCATATTCTTGTGAATAATTAAATTATTGTTATTTTTGGAGTCGGTGTCAGCCGCCCGCGCCTCGTCTATGTGTGTAATTGTGCAGGCCAATGTTATGTTATGATTATAGTAAGGCATCTCATGTTTAATTAGTTACAAACCTACCTTGGCTGACACCGACTCCATTAATAACAATAATTTAATTATTCACAAGAATATGCAATTATTTATTAACCTTTTAGTGCGTTTTGCAAGTTTTAGAATATTCTTCTTTGAAGTCGGTTTTCTTTTTGTTCAAATTTTGTTTATTTAAATTAGCTTTTCAAATTATACGTAATAATTATTTATTAATACCTATATCAGCAATTATTTTATCAAATACACCTCTACTGCAATGGACAAACAGCGACCTAAATCTATAACTTGTTTATTATTATTAGACTTTACCAACGTTATATAATTTTACAAACATATTTAAATAGATAGGTACCTAAGTAGATTGAAATTAAACTACTATATACGGATTTTATCGCGTTGTTTATTTGACACTGTTACAAATTTTTTTGAAAAACTGTTACACTACTATAATCACTATTAAACTTTACAAACTTTTAAGCTAATTAAATTATTGAAACTATTAAAACTATTTATACTATTACTATACTATTATACTATTTAGATTTATTTTTACACTTTCCCCGACGTTTCGGTTGCTTTTCAGCAGCCATGGTCACGGGGAGACTAAGATGGTAGTTGTCTCAATGTTCCAGTGTAGTTATTTCAAAGTACCCGAACATAATTTAATCATGGGTGTTTCTATTTACGCAGAATGAGCTCAAAGTATCATGAAGTCTAGCTGTGGTTTGCTTCTTCTTGGGTTTGACTATTTGAAATACTGGATCCCAAGCTGGTGGTAAAATAATTTCAATGAATAACATTCGCGTAAACAGAAGACAATATTACCTAAGTAGATTCTCAAATATGTTAAATGCACAAAGACTTCAGTGTTATGTTAATTTAAAATGTATCTATCTACTGGGAAACAATACTATTGTGCAAACTTGCGCGAGGCTGCATAAATTGCTTAATTAGTCATGTGATCAATGGTACCTTCGTACTAACGTAACGTAGGTATGTCGGAATTAATTAACCTCTCTTCACTAGATTCCTGATAACGAGGACGACATGTAATAACTCGTTAAGCTAGTTAAAATTTCTCTATCATTTAGTTGATTCATTTGTTTAAACTTACATCCTCTGATAATATAATTAGTTTATACCAATTAGACCACACCAAAGCGCATCGTTAGGTACCTGTCTATAGATAAATTAGGTGGGTATTTATCGTGTAGAACGTAGATACTTAATATAAAATAATTAGTAAGTTTATTTCTAGTTAGCGATTTGGCACTCATGCAATCAGTTATTCGTAGTCGATACACATTAGGTAGGTACCAAATCACTAAATATATTTAAAACAGCTCTTATTGTACAAATAATATATCTATATACCTAGGTACATTGTTAATTTCAACAAGAATAAAGTTTAAAAATCTATAACCCGACTACGTAAAAAAAGGCGTCTAAAAAGGTGGAATTTAAAATTTATATAGCATATGTCACCCGGGCCATTATTACGAATCTATTGACACTCATTCATTAAAATCGGGTCAGTAGTTTAGGCGCTACGGTGGAACATACAAACATATTTTATTATGTACATACCCAGACTGCCAAAGTCATTACCCTTCCTTTTGGCTTCGCCGTAGTCGGGTAAAAACTAGTAGGTACCTGTATTCTATAGAGATACTAGTCATACTAGTGCAAATGCACTCTAGAATACTGAAATTTCATCTCGCTTAAGCAGAGGTCCCATGGTGTAATGGTTAGCACTCTGGACTCTGAATCCAGCGATCCGAGTTCAAATCTCGGTGGGACCTGACTTTTTATTCTCAGCTTTTAAATGCATTTTATATTATAAAATAAAACGTATGAAAATAATGATGCTTAACTCATGATTAAGTATGTTTTGTGTAGCTTGAAATTATTTTATTAATCTGTCGCTCCCCCAATCAGAAGTGCAAGGTACCATGCAGCTTAATTCCATACTAATTAAGAAAAGACTTTCTAAAAATGTTGTCCATTTAGATTTCATTAGGTAGTTATTACGTTCTAGCTTCTAGTGGATTCATAGCAGTAACCAATGTAAAATACTTAAGTTTAGCATAGCAAACGCTTTGCAATTTCAGCATAACTTATAAAAACTATTTATTGTATATTCAACCTTTTGTGACGTTTTAAGTCGTTGCCTTGGTGATAAATAGATAAACAGTTATTGTGTTTAGTTCGCCATCAACTTGTAGTATCAGGAAAAATTTCTTGCCATACTTACTTATTTTCTCGTAGCACGTGTAATTTTACACTTAAGTTAGCGAGCTCGTCTACAGCACAACAAAAAACCATTAACAAATTGTGTATAGATCAATAAGTATATAGTGTATTTGTTTCTCACACAAGCGCATCAAAATGCAACCAAACAAGTTGAAAATACTGATGATTGGGCCGTCAGAGGTATCCTATTTAACACTACATGCATTTTTTATAATATATAAGTAACTAACCGACAATTTATATGTAAAATCTTATTTTGTAGAGTGGTAAAACGCAAATAGCAAATTACATATCAGACTCAATAAACATTGAAGAAGCTGAAACTCCGCGACCTACACAAGGCGTTAGGATTGTAGAATTCGAACTCTCCAACCTGAACGTTAATGGAAAATCAACTAACATTGATATTGAACTTTGGGACTGTAGCGGTGATCATAGGTAATTATATGTATTACTTGTATATTCATATATGTATGTATTGCAATGAATTAATGTGGCTCTGACAAAATTATAAATAGCGCCATCCATCGATGAAACCCGCAACTACACGAAAAGCGCAATGTCATTGACTGCAGCGAAGCTGACCTCTCTCAAACAATTACCTTAAGTATTAGGTACCTAGGTATCCCATGTCAACAGAAGATAATGTTTATGAGTTGAAATAAACAATAAAATGTCGAAACGATTAGTCGACACAAAAATAATTTTAGAAAGTTTAATATATTGCATAATATTTTGCAAACATGTTCCTATCTACGTTTGCAAAATGTTTTTTTTTTTGCGAAAGTTAGAATTATTTTATATTTTCTAGATTCGAGTCCTGTTGGCCTGCATTGAGAATAGGTGTTCAAGGAGTTATACTTGTGTCTTCACCTAACACTGTACAAAAAGTGGCAAGAGAAATGGAACTCCTGTACAATTATTTTGTGTTACAACCAAAATTGTCAGCTAAACAGTGCGTGCTCTTTTATAATTGCACTGATGATCAAGAAGAAATGGATTCTTTAAATCTGTGTAAGAATTAATGTTGATTAATATTTATGTTCTTGTAATTTAACTTGACACCTCGGATTATTGCTATTAATTGATTCTTTCGTTTCTTTCAGCTCCCACATTCTCAAAAGTTTCTCAGGTGGCAATCAATTTAAAAACTGGTGGTACTCGCTTGAAAATAGACTTTTCGAATTATATCACATCAGTTCTACAATCAATAAATAAAGAAAACTGATACATTATCTTCTTGAAGTCTCACTCTCGCCTTCCTTTATACTTACGTCATCCGAATGTCTGCTGGTAACTAAAATACATCCATTCATAGACAGCACATTTCACGGTTTCTAAATAAACGTGACATAAATCAAATGAGGAAATAATTCACTCATTACCTACATGATAAAAACAATCCTGATCATACTCATCCGGTGTGCTGATTATTATTATTTCTAAATTGTAATATAGGTACTAACATACATACATAGGTGCACCAACCCGTAATATTGATAATATTTTAATCCACAATAGAAAGTTTAAACTATCCAATATTTTCATAATCATACAAAATGTCAACATTGGCGTAAGTTTATAAAATAAGCCATTGCAGAAGTTTATGTATCTTGATTTAAACTACGTATCATTTTATGGGCTATTTATAATCTAGGTTTAATATTATCTAGCCCCACAATGTACTATATAGACAATTAAACAATATACATACATACACACGGCTACACATCAAGTTAGACAATAATATACGCATAACTATGATACATACAAAATAAGGAATTGTTGGAAAGGGACGGTGCATAGTGGTGTCGATGTAATATTAAGGATAGAGCGTCGCGTCCCGTTCAGCGTGAATGTAACAAAAATATAACGCACGATTCGCAGCGTTCAACTTCTAATAGTTCAAAGTCCAAACAGTCTAGGTTGATGTGTCGCTGTGTGTACCCAACGTATCGAAGTGCCTCAAAGTGTATAATCCTGCCTGCTATGTTAGATTAAATCTGACAAACCTGAATTTACGATGAATTGTATGGTTTTGGTGGCACCGTACGGCACGTAAGACAATTACAACAACCCAACACGACACTAGTGTCATATAATCATGTAAATATGGCACTGCTCTTTTGAATTTTTCCAGAGAGAATATATTAATAAAGTACGTACTGACAATCTAATGTTTATGTGTACAACATTATAATTTATTAAGCGTGTATGGCAGTATTAATCTATCTATAGCATAATAATGAAACATCAGACTAGATCTATTAGATGGTCAGTAGCATTAAGTGTTGATCTTATATTATATGTATGAACATCATTTATGAAAATAAATATAATGTAGTATGCCATGCCATTTAGCATTAAGCATGTCACCCTACAAATATTTATTTTACACATTATAATATTAATACGTTAGACGATTCGATCAACACTGACGAAGTATTTTAGAAATAATACATAATATGTATATAAGTGCTTCGCACTTCCTCGGATCAGAATAAATCTCATCACGAGTTTTGATAATTGTCTAAAACTTAGACACATAAATAAATGTATACATATATAAATATTGGATGAATATGATGACATAAAGGTATTAAAATCAAGACATGATAAATTATAAAGATGAATTTATTTTAAAGTTGAGTAGGCCCGTCTCAATGATCATTACAATATAAAAAATCAATACCTACAAATCACATTCCAAAATCTACGAGGTAATTTCTTATTGCTTTTAGACTATGACCGCGCTGCGCGCATAGCAGGTGCTACGACATCATCGATAATTATAAAACTGACAGTTTTTCTATATCTATTGATTATAACAGAAATGATTATTGAAGGATTGAAATCGTAATGTAGTAATGTTAAAAAAACAAAATTCACGACGCACGCACTCAGTCTTAAAACATTTGGCTCTTATAATGAGTAATTTTTATTAAACTTAATTCAGTACCTATATCATTTAATTAATTTACAAAGTAAAATGATACTGAAATTGATCAATTACCTACTAAATAGCAAAATATTTACAATTAATGGGACCTTGTACATAAAACTGTATACACGTAACCTATACTTACATAATTAAAATACAGCAGTTGTGTCATTAATATATGTAATATTATGTTCACCTTCATCATACATACTTCGCTGCATGTGGAAGGAGATTTCTACATTACCTACAATAATTTATTACGTTAACCTCTCATAATATAAGCCAATAAAATATACAATATACAAAACCTAATTTCTATCATTTTTCCAATTTCCTCGATCATTAAAGTTTTTTCGATCTCTATGCCCTCTACCGGAACCGCCGCGATTCCAGCGATCGTTGCCGCGGCCTCGATGCCCACCTCTATTTGGAAATCTCGGGAAATTTTGTTCGCCATCCATAAAATTGAAATCATTACCTGGACCTGGACCGTTAAACGGCATGTTTCCAAAATTATTAGGTCCACCAAACTTATTATTAAAATTATGCGGCATATTTGGAGCTATCCCTAACAACCCGGGTGTGGGGCCACCGCGCGGGTCTGGCATAGACTGATTAAAGCCATGCATGTTACCTAAATTCATATTATTCATACCACCCATACCCATAGGAGGCATATTCATCATATTCATGTTACCGCCATCCATTGCATTTGGAGGTCCGGCCATATTACTATTCATGCCGAACTGTGTTTGATTAAAATTAATCGGAGTTTTCAATAACGCTTCTTTGGGCTTCGGTAGATATGAATACTCACCGTTTTCTCCTAGTGAGATGCCTAGGTTTGTAAATATGTTACTTAATACACTATTTCCTTGAATAGGAGCTAAATCGAATTTCTTACCGGGTAGTTTTTCTTGATGATATTGTTTTATCATTTGCGTCACTGGGGCCAAGTGCTGGTTCACAAATATTTTTTGTGTTGAACTCAAATCTTTATACCAGTTGGAATTTTGCAAAACAGTTTGCAAGTCTAATAAGTTAGTCTTTTGATCTTGACTAAGTGCCTCAATTGTATCTTTGGGCTTTCTTCGAGGATCGACTCTAGGGCCTGACGGAGTGCTGGAAGTCTTAACTGATTTTTCACTATCACTATTAGATTCTTCAACAGATAATCTAAACACTTTTCTTAGTCTAGGATCAACTAAAGCTTGCGACTTTGCAGTACTATTCCTAATATCTGTGTAATCAGGCCGTGGTATATCTATCAATACTAATTTATAATTTATAGGAGGATGACTGTTAATCGACCCGTTTATTTCAGAAGCTGGAGTATAATTTGGAAGCGGTTTAAAAGGCAAACCTAATCGAAAATCGATGTCACCGCTGGTTTGACGCAAGTCTGTGTCACCAAAAGATGGAAGGTTAAAGTCGGACTTTCTTAAATCAACGTCTGTTCTCCGCCGACCATCTGTTGGCTCACCATCTACACATTCATAAATAGATATTCTTGGACTCTTCTTAGCAGCAGGTTTAATCGGATCACTTACTTTTTCTGGAGACCGTCTAGACCTAGGATCCCTTGGCCGCTGAGGAGACGCCGCACCTTCTGTACTGCTTTCAGTTTTATTTTCATGTAAATTATTCTTCATTGTGTTCAATAATTTTGTTACCTCTTCGCTAATATCTATTTTTGAAAGATCTCCGAGCTTACTTAGCACGGCAAACGGTTCTATAACATGGGGCGCAGGAGCCTGCGGCGAAGGTGGCGTTTGCTTTGGAGATGACGCTGGAGATTTTCTTTTCATTCCCTTTTCTTCGTCACTGGAATACCATTTCTCATCAATTAGCAAATTATTGTCTTCATCATCGTCGGTAGTAGAACGGCGGTGTCTCTTTTCAGGATTTTTAAACAATGGTTCCGGTTGGAGAAATCTAATATCTGTGTCACACTCTTTTCTTGAGCTATTTTCTTCAATAGTAGTATGTAAAATTCTCGGCCCGTCATCCGCGAAAGGAAGAACTCTGTGATCAACATCCTTGGACTCGTTAGAAATTATGGGCTTGTCGCCATCAAAGGACTCATTAGAAATATCAATGTTCTCTTTGTCCTTCGTAGCAAATTTTAAAGCGTCTTTTGTGTATTGATCTATGTCAATCATGCTATTATCCTTGTTTGTGTGTGAATCTTTTTGGATTGTTTTAGTTAAAGAGGCACCATCGGGCGCTGGAAGCATTACTGAAGGCTGAAACCGCATATCTACATCTTTGCCGGGCAAATCAGATGAAACTGTAACACTATTAGACGCTGGCACAGGGACTGGCGGTACCCTTAAATCCAAATCTTTCGTAGAACTTGTTTGGCCTATAAACTGTTCATTGTTTGTTATCAGTCCTAGCTTTTGTATGTTCATTGTGTTCAGTTGTATTTCGGTTATTTGTTTTAAAGACAATCCAATGCTATTAAGTTGCAATACTGTTAATTGGCCTAGCTGATCTAAATTATCTATTCCCATTTTCGTAAGGTCTGAAATTTGCCGAGGTGTTAATACTCCAGTTAGATTCTTGATACTTAATATATTAGTTGTGCCGGCATTACTGTTTGGTGATGCGTTATTTAGATTATAATTCTGATTAGATACATCGTTTTGCCAGCGAGACTGTCGCACTTTTGGTGAAATTTTATTCTGTCTTTCATTCATATATTGATTATTTTGTAATGACTCGGGCGTATTTTGCGGATTTGGTATATTGAGTTCAAATAAAGATGGAATGGATTTTTCTTGGGTCTCAGGCATTTCTGAATATTGTTGCATTAACTTATTTTGTGTTGTTTGTATCATCTTTAAAGCGCCTTCTCTATTCAGTCTAGGAAAATCGCCTAATATTTCTTTAGGAGCAGATTCTATGTGTTTTAAAAGTATATTCTTTAAATTGTCAGTTAACGGTTTACCATGTGCGAATTTACAATCTTCTTTGTATATACACGGAAGCCCGGTATGATAATATTTACACGGAAAATCTGCATGCATATACAGACATTTATCTCTCTTTGCACAACAATCCATTAAATAAAATTTACACAACTCCATTTTACGTGGAGGTTGTGCATCGTGTGAATAAATGCAGTCGTCACCTTTATGACATTTACCTTGCATATAATATAAACAAACGCCATCAGGATCTTGCATCGGATGGGCACCTCTTCTTCTATCGTTTTTATTGTTTTTATTACGTTCACGTTGAGATCTGTTATGTCGTTGTTGGCGATGATGCTGTAGCTCTCTAGATTCATGACTACTATCGGATGCGTACGAATCTCTATCGTCATCAGGATACATATCAACAGGCGATTGTCTATGTACTGGGGAGGCGCCCCTTACACACATCATCTCACTCTCATCAACCTCATCAGCATATTCTTGTTTTTTACGTTTTTTACTAGAACCTTCTTTGCCGTCGTGTTTCTTTCGTTTTTTATGTTTACGACGTTCGTCGACGTCATCTTCGGCGAAACCTTCGGCGCCTTCGTTTTTGTTCATAGCTTTCCTAATCGCCTTTTCGATATTACCAGCAAAATCATCTTCAGTAGGACTTGAGTATTTCCGATTTTTTTTACCTTTATCCTTTTTTTGTTCCCCTTTGTTAGATTTTGATTTCTTTTTCTTACCTGATTTTGAATAATAAAAATCCTGGGATTCTGATTTTTCTAATGGTAGTTTTTCGTCCAAAGTTGGTACGGTTTCTATGTTTTTCTCTTCTGTTTGGGCTTCTGCTGCTTCTTCACCCTCACTTTCGATCTCTCCATCTTCTAAGTCTTCAACTTCTGCGTTTGGTACAGCTTCCGTCATCTTAAAAGTATCACTGAAATTAGAAAAAACGCCAATGTTAATTTTTGGTATTCCATTAATTACAAAATAAAATTTTGGTGTACGGCTAATAAAAAGTCTACTAAACACAATTAATCATGTTACATTACTCATAAAAAGGATAGTATTGATTGATAAACAATTCAAGCTATTTAATAATAATGCATCTATTATCGACGATAACACTTTAGTTACAATTGTTTAATATGATAAAATGAATAATACGACAGAAAAGTTCAGCGCAATAATTTTGTACACCTAAAATTTAAGCGTTGTGTCATCTAAACCAATATTTTACGTGGTAATAAAGTTGAGATCAACGCGTATTCCTATGTTAGACAGATTCATAACATACCAAAGCATTTTAATCTATTTTTATAGGTAATCTACCTTTAACCCTACTAGTATGTATTATTAGAGCATAACTAAAACCTCGATTCCTATTAGTAAAAATCGTCGGACAGCACGGAATATAAAATAAATCTTATTATCAAAATGTCTCATTCTTTAGAGCGCTTTCCTCTACTATGATAAATCTAACGATTAAAATACTGAAATTCAGAAGCCGTTACACTATATAACTATAACACCAGGCAAGAAATAAAAATTACGATAATTATCTGCTAGGACTTATCTAGACGGTGGATACTAATTTAATAACAGATACTGTTATCATTTGTGTATGACCGCCAAGACGCCCTTGAACTTTGTGTGAAAATAACAACCTAAAATGAGAAGCATTAAAATAAAAACCATGCCGCGGCAGATAAACTGTAAAACTATTTAGAATAATTTAGCTATATATTACAAAATTCAATTAAGTACATTATGTTTAAGAATTACCTATGTACTCTTTGTTATAAGAGTTATCGTTTGTGTGAGCGTTACCTAATAACAAAAGAAACTTCTATAACATTTAGTACGTAACTATAGAAACGTATCCGTGATTCACCTTCATGTGAATTTTATGGTCTTGTCATTTAATGACTAAGACACCTATGACTAAGAGTAATCTAAGTAATGCACATCATTGTCTAAATTCCCATAAAATATAAACCTGTGTTCTATATCGGGTGCCACTCTTCTATCTCTCTCAATTCAACATCGTTATATTTTTAGCATAATATTTATGTACACGACAGCTTGTCTGATTTTACACCGAGTAAGAAAAAGACAGAAACAGTGCTAGAATAGGCACCCAATCTGTGAGTGGAACGTAAGATACGTACGTCACAACAACAGAATTCTACATTATCATGTAAGCCGCCATTTTAGCGTACAATGCAACCAAATTAAAGAGGTCGCTAAAATTGATAATGTAACATTTTAACAATTTACAGGATAAAACATCACAGGCATTTAACGAAATCTAACTTAAAACAAATTTCTAGCGAAATAATCGTTTGCTACTAACACAAGCCCGATAAATTATTCGAAACGCACACAAAGATATCACACAATTAAGAACGCTCAATACGCCTTTTGTGTCTGTGTAAAATATAAAAATAATTTAAACAGTAACTATTATTAGTCTGTAGGTTAATTAAAGTGTTTTAACAATTATTGTCTAATCGGCGAGAGTAAACCTTGTTTGTCTATAATACTGTACCTAATATACGTCGGAACAATATGCATTGGGAATGTATCTCCAAGATTCACAATATTACTTAGATGTTGCGCAGTTAGAAATTCGACATGTATGGCAGAAGTCAGTACAATAACTGTTCATAGCCACTACTTTTAAGAGTAATTTAGGTAGATACAGCCAGCCAAGCAAGCAGTGGGTGGCCGTTCACATTTCACAATATCTTGCTGCGCGCTGCGCTCTCGCCACGATTTGAATGACGTCAGCCTTCTAGAACGGCAAGATATCTATGCGTCCTTCCTTTCATCGAGGTCACGAGGCGTATTACGCTCACACACACTAGCACACGAATTCGTAGACATCTACGTGTAAATATGCCGTGTAACCTATATACACTACCTACCTAACGCGTCATTTTAATTTAGCAGCATTATAATAAATAATACGTACGCTATGTAAAGTTGTAATTAGAATAAAATAAATAAAATTGTTCTGTGCAAAAATAATACATGAGAATATACACATACCAACACCAAAATAACCCTAAATAAAGGCATAAAATAACATGATATAAATACTGTAATTTATGTAATTAGGCAGAAATATCATGCACAAAATTAAATTCTAAGAATGTTATTATAGCCGTAATGAAATATATTTTGTTTCTAAGCACGGCAGTAGTCGCCACCGAGCTCAAGTATTTCATTACTTTTTACAGCCGCCATTTTGGTCTAGGCTGTAACAGATTGATCAATATCAATAGAACTTATGATACGATTACCAATTTGCAAAGATAATGCATTATTTCCTTCAAAACGCGTATAAAAACGAAAATGTGTAGCGTAGATGGATGTTGCACGTGTATGGTAATTCCTTTAGCTGACCAAGCACTTGTATGTAAAAAGGGGACACGCATTCATAAAATGGCCTAACGAGTAAATAATATTAATTGTTACCAATCTTACATTAATGAACGAATCACTATGTGCGACTACTATACGCCATTTAAAATGGAATCTTTCATAGCATTGCTGCATAAAGACGAAACAATTCGAATATGTACGCTATATTGATTTCAGACGACGACTGTTGCGGAACAATGATGCGATCAAAAATTATTTAGTTTTCCATTTTAACACGAGTGGAGGGAGGCGCAAGTGTTGCGGAAATACACTTTCGATTGTGGCAACATTGGAAATTCCGGTCCAAAATTTTAGCATCTCTTTATATATAGATGCACACATTCAGAATAAAGTTCACATGTAGTTTTATTTAAATGTTATTTACTTTATAGTTAATTTTGATTGTTCCTGAAATATCAAATAAAACTTAAAGTACTTCAATGATTGTTATAATGTTGCTATTAGTAATATCACTGCTATTCTTGTGAAACCAGGGATAGCGACAACAATTAATTATATTTTTTGTAACTTCTATCTATTTGATTGCAATGACACTATAACAAAATATACCTTACTTTATTTTCCCAAAATTAAATTAAATGATGATTCGTTATAACATGCTTTGTAACGAACAACAGACTGAAGAAATTATTTCTAAACCGAAATGATATGTCATCATGATTATTAAATTAAATCGAAGTGTCAATTATGTCAATGTCACTTTTATCAATTTTGTGATAAGTCAGCATTTTCCAAAAATACAAGATTTAATATTTCGATTATTTTCTTAACAGTAATACATAGTTAAGTGGGATATGTTTTATTAATAGCAAAATGTTAAATATCGCTAAGTCGAAAGCAATATCCCATAGAAATTAATACATTATTTAAATTGTTATTGCTTCTCAAGTTTTGAAGACTGTTGTGATGTCTGAGCCAAATAATCCGTTTGCTGGACTTCTGGGGGTTTCTGAGATGGAGTCCCTGGTTGAACCTATGTCTGACGATAATGTACTTCAAAATTCTGATAAATTAATACCGGAAAACGAAGAAATTGAAAGAGTTAATGCTATAGTGGAAAATATTTTTCACTTCACTATAAATCCTGATGCTACTTCAGGAGTTCGACAACTAGTCTATTTAGAAGAACTTGCTGAAGCTGCAAAGCCAAATATTCACATAGATTTAGAAGCACTGGAGCAAGCTTTATTTGAAAGATTACTTCTTACTGATATTGAACAGTGTGTAATACCTAAAAATTGCAAAGTTTTCAAAGAACATGTAGTGCAAAAGCACGTATTTCCCTATTTATTCAGTTCTCTTCAGAACATGCATGGCTATGAGCTGTCTAAAATGGCCAATGTGCAGCATGCCTTGGAGAAAATGAAGGAACTTATATTCAGGAATGCAGTCACAGCTTTAAAACAACCTGCTTTATTTGAAGGACAAGACTTTGCTGCACAACTAACTGAATTATTGCAGCATGTGGACCCTCAGAGCCATAATTTCTTTTTGGACATAGTGAAGGCATTTATGTCCGACAGTGAGTATATTTCCTAAATCAATTTTGTTGGTCGATTATAGATATGCTATGTGAAATATTTTAAAATCTGACTTGCAAGAAATGATTAATTTATTGTGTATTGACTAAATATGCGGGTGACATGAGCAAGCTGAAGCATTTGCAATCTGCATTGGGTAAATTACCATTGTGAACTTGCTACATAAAAAATTACTACTAAAGTTAAATAATTTACTATGTTTATGTTATGAATAAGCCTTAAAACACCATCACAATGTTATTTGTTATTATACTTATAATTATTTTAATTGTACATACATACATACATACATAGATTTACGCCTGTTTCCCAGAGGGGTAGGCAGAGACTACGGATTTCCATTTGGTATGATTCTGACACACTTCTCTGGCTTCATTCACTTTCATTACATTCCTCATACACGCCCGTCGGTTCAAAGAGCTCTTAACCTGGCCTTTGTCCAGAACGCCTCCGATCTGATCGAGAAACGTTCGCCTAGATTTTCCTCTTGCGACTGTTCCATTCATTTTAATTGTAATACACATATATTTCAGATGAAGAAGGCAGCCAAGAGCAGCTGAAGGAAATAATGTTTCCTGTGTTAAAAAAAATCCATGTTGATATTGAAAAGTCTAACATAATCAACCTGCCTATATATATTCTAAAATCTGTTCAACTCTTTGCAAGTGAGTACCAAAATTGTCACAATTTAATATCAATTATGCTCTTTGGTCGTTATATCTTAGCTTAGCGATGACAACATATTACCAAGCAAATCAAAATTAAAATTTTAATCATGTGTGTCTATAATTTGTAATCAATATAGTACTAGACACAAATAGTGTACTGTTGACATGTTGAATGTCAATTAAATGTTTCTACTCAACAAGGAAAACTCAGAACAACATTGTCTTAAGAGCTGTACAATGACTTTGCACTTTTCACACAATTATTTTTAAATACATTGTTTTAAAGAAAGTGATGTGTCATCATAATGCTTTATCTCTTACACACTTTATGAAGACACTTAATTTTGCTAATATAGCCTCACAATAACTGTATAAATAGTTCAGTGCCTTTGAGTGTATGGGTCAAATCAACACACATTGTATAATCATTACCGATCAAGTTATTTCTACTCAGTCACACCAATTTAGTTTAAACAATGGCAAAATAAATTTATTATTGCAATAGTTGTTTGTTATTATTAGTAATATCGTAAAAAAATTCTGAATTTAAGATTGATAATGTTACACTGAACAAAGTTATAAACAAATTATATTGAAAATTAGCATTATGGTATATACATTTAGAGAGATAGGGCACACCACCCTATATTAAAGTATTATAGTATAAAGCCGACTTGTACTGAACCATTGACATAGGATTCAATTTTTAGTGTGGTGTTATCTTTTTAAAAATAAATTAAAATTATACAATGTTTCTCTATAATTGGCTTATTTACCTTAGCACTTGTTCACCCTGTATTACATGGTACCTAAAGCCATAGTTGATGGAATGTGGGTGTAATATACCTCTGCTTACACTTCCGGCTATATATGTGTGACAATATATATTAGGGGGTGAGCCTATTGTAGTCTCAACGAGACATTACCTTCCTTCCGGTTCAATATTTTTCTAATTGAAAAAACCACTAACAATTTGCCTCTCAAGGGACTCTGAAACATTTGATTGTGTGTAAATGTTATGTACTTATGTATTTATATAATATAAAGCAGTCTAACATAATAATATTTTTGCTGTATTCCAGGTAATCAATGGCTAGCACCTATATTACTGGAGAATTGTGAAGTAAATCCAAATGAGAAAAATGGCAGACTTTACCAAAACAATGTGATTGGGGGCTTACTGGCTCTTTCAGTACTGCCCAAATCCAATTCATCAATGCCCGAGTTCTTTGACAATCCTATTGATCAGGTATGGTGTATTTTACTATGTCATAATGATTTTGAAACCCTTGTAACATTAATTGGTAGGTAATGGTATTTTATGTTTTTAACCAATCTATATCAATCTGGGGAAAAGAAGGTATCAGTACTATTGCTGATATTCCAAATAATTAAGTTAATATTTAGTGTCTATATATAGTATATACCACAAATGTCCAAGGGTTTTATTTTCTTTTTAACATTTAATGAAACAAAATCCATCTAGCTCCCTCTTTATTCATCAATTTTATTTGTATGTTGTTAAGTATCTTACCCAATCACTCTGAATACATAACATCATTACTATATTAGTTATTTTATTAAAGTGAGACAGACTTTTAGGCTCATTTAAAGCTACTATAACTGTAGTGTCTTTAGAAAAAATACTTTTCATCCACATAACCATGATTTTTTCCAGACTGCCACAGCACTTATCGAGTCATCACTTCGAAGTGCAATATCCCACCTCACTAATAACATGCACAAAATTTTCCTAACACTGCTGAAAAATGGACCTCATGTTAAAAATCGGATACTGACGTGGATTGGAAGATGTTTGAAATCAAATGGTGTTAGAGGAAAACTGTGGAATATACAAGTGAGTCATTATTTTAGGAAATGTTATATTTTAATCTAATGATTCATTATGGGTGTTTTATTGGCCTTATGAGTAATCATTATAACTGTTTTTGTCAAAAACTTTTTATAATAAGTATATTTGTAACAGCATTCTGAAAACGACTCACAAATTCTAAATAATGAAAAATGAATGAATGAAATCAGGAAATGTTTGCTTTAATGGTAACTGGCATTTCATGGACATGGCTGTGTTATTCGGTAAATACAACTAAACCATACAACATACCATGAAAAACGGTGATCAGTAAAGGAAATTCTGCCCTTCGTTTAATATCTAACTGGCAACTGCAATAGGCATTATGATACCAATATTGGTGCCAACCTGTTCGACGTTTATTTAAATGAGAAATCCCAATTTAAACAGGATCCATACCACCACATCGTATTGGATCGCGTAAGAGTGAGACAAAGCTACTCATACAAATACACTCTGTATCCATGAGATGGTGATAAAGCCTCAGGACACTGCCACCTGTGATAGAAGACAGGAAAAGGAAGACATTGATATAGATTTGAAAGTAGTCGAATGATTTCCGAATACAGTTGTGCTTAACGCATACCTACTATTCTTGGTTAAGGACTTAGCGCACCCATGCAATTCATTCGAACATATGTAATCCAAATGTAATTGCGCATACGCTATAAAATAATCAAGTTAGTTTTAGATGTTAAAGTCCACATCCTGGTTTATTGTAAGCCTACTGAAAACCTCGGGAACAGTACTTTGTTCGAAAGGTTCCTTATGTCCTTTTCTGTACCTCTGACAACCTGTATGTGAAATTTCACTATGATCGTTCGAGTAGTTAAGGCGTAAAAGCGTAACAAGCAAATTTATAATATTAGTTAGGATAGCTGAAAGCTTCAATGTTGATTGACTGATAGGGAATGTTTACAATGACTACTCATTAAGTATAATTAATAATAGCGCCAATATTAATGTGTATGCCGTGTTAAGGTCAATAAAGTTAGGCGCACCTCTGAATTCAAAGCTATACCTATGCGTATTAATTAGTTAATTATAGCTTACTTTAACGGCGAAGGAAAACATCGTCAGGAAACCTGCATGTCTGAGAGTTCTCTCAATAGTGTTCTAGAAGATATGTGAAGTCTGCCAACCCGGACTGAGCCAGCGTGGTAGACTATGACCACTGAGAAGAGGCCCGTTCCCAGCCATGGGACAGTTAATATATAGGGCTGATATTATTATTATTATATTGATTGAAATTAAACTACTATATACGGATTTTATCGCGTTGTTTATTTGACACTGTTACAAAATTTTTTGAAAACTGTTACACTACTATAATCACATTAAACTTTACAAATTTTTAAGCTAATTAAATTATTGAAACTATTAAAACTATTTATACTATTACTATACTATTATACTATTTAGATTTATTTTTACACTTTCCCCGACGTTTCGGTTGCTTTTCAGCAGCCATGGTCACGGGGAGACTAAGATGGTAGTTGTCTCAATGTTCCAGTGTAGTTATTTCAAAGTACCCGAACATAATTTAATCATGGGTGTTTTAATTTCAATGAATAACATTCGCGTAAACAGAAGACAATATTATTATTATAGTGATTAGTTAATTACGCTTTTCTATTCTTTCTTTCGATTTCCATTCTTAATTTCTTCTATTTTATCTTTTTTATTTATCAAACGTCATATAACTTAATTTTCAGATGGCTGAAATTACAGCAGCGTCGTCATGCGTATCCGATGGATTTATGCTGAATTTAGGCTCAGTGCTGCTTCAGCTATGCCAACCATTCTGCACGTCAGCCGACGATCCTAGAGCCTTGAAAATCGACCCTACTTACGGCGCAGTTCCGGTAAGCAATCACATAATATATGAATTAAGTATGTTATAACCTTTTTGTATTTTTACTGCTTTCTGATGCCATATCAAATAGGTTTAATCTATACTAATATTATAAAGCTGAAGAGTTTGTTTGTTTATTTGTTTGGTTAAACGCGCTAATCTCAGGAACTACTGGTTCGAATTGAAAAATTATTTTAGTGTTGGTTAGCTTATTTATCGAGGAAGGCTATAGACTATATAACATCACGCTACGATCCACGGGGGCAACACAGTAACTATAAACGCGGGTGAAACACCGGGCACATCTAGTAGAAACATAATATTAGTATTTATAGTCACACAATTAGAGTTGAAATTACCTAACAACATTGCACCTGTGCAACATTCGATTTTCGACTTTCAATTGTTTTTTTGTATTCAGCTTAGACGGGATAGATGGATACTTCGAAAAGCCGAGTCATTTTTAACCGACTTCAAAAAAGGAGGAGGTTTTTGAATATGAGTTCCGACGCGGAACTAACGCGGTAGAAACGGCTCGCAATATCAACGCTGCGTTTGGAAAGGAGACTGCTAATGACCACACGGTGCGTTTTTGGTTTAAACGCTTTCGTAATGGAAACTTCGACTTGAAGAACGAACCACGTGGAAGACATACACTACTCAGGTGAATAACGCTGAATTGAAGGAGATGATGAAAGCTGATCCAAGTCAAACTACCCAGGAATTAGCGACATGGTTCAACGTTACCCTACCTACAATATTGGCTCATTTGCATCAAATCAATAATAAAAGATGTTAAAAATGGATGGCTCATGATTTGACTGATATGCAGAAAGAAATACGTGTTGAAACTTGTGTTGCCTTGTTGAATCGGTACAGAAATGAAGGAATATTGGATCGAATAGTGACATGTGACTTAAAGTGGATTCTTTACGATAACCGTAAGTGAAAAATGCAATGGCTGACCCCAGATCAAACGCCGCAACAGTGTCCTAAAGCAAAGCTTACCAATAAAAAAGTAATGGTAACTGTTTGGTGGTCTCTTCATGGTGTTATTCACTATAGCTTTTTGAGGTCTGGTCAAGCAATAACATCAGATGTTTACTGTGCTGAACTTCGAACAATTATGACAAAACTGACAGTGAAACAGCCCCGACTCGGGAATCGATCTTCACCATTATTGCTCCATGATAATTGATAACGCAAGACCTCACACTGCACGAGAAACCGTTGTAACTCTACAGGAGCTGTAGTTAGAAACCATACGTCATCCTCCGTACTCGCCAGACCTTACTCCAACGGACCACCATTTTTTTCGTGATTTGGACAATTTTCTACGTGATAAAATTTTTTTTACCTAGGAGGCAGTACAAAATGTTTTCACACAGTTTGTCAAATCTAGATCCCCGGAGTTCTATCGTAAAGGCATAAATGAACTTCCGTTTAGATGGCAGCAATGTATAGATAATGAGAATAAATATGTCGATTAAGTAAATATGGTACATCTTAGAAAAAAAAGAGTTTCAATTTTTTAGTAGAAATCGGTAATTTCATACTTTAACCCCTAATATGTAAATCCTATGTCGCGGAAACTTTACAAACATGTAAACAATTATTATCACAAAGCACGCCCAGACTCGGGATAACAATTTATGGATCACACAGAATTTAGTTCCGTGTGGATTACACATATTCGAACCCATAACACTCGGCGTAGTGCCGACACAACCATTTAAACCATTACGCCATCCGTGCATTTTTTAATGTTACGTAATTCTCTCTCATCACAAAATTTATTATAATTTCTTAAGCTTATAACGGTAAAATGTGCATTTCAGCCTGAGGAATGTGAGGCCAAATCTGTGCATTTAGACTGCCTACACAGTGAGACTTGTTTACTGCCAGCCCGAGTGAATGAGGAAGACCAGCCCTTGAAACGAGATACTGCCGAAACGTACAATTTTGTCACTGAATGTTTCTTCATGACGCAAAAGTGTATTGATTTGGGTGAGTATATTAGGACATAATATTTATCCTATCCCAGTGCCTCCATACTGTTCAGTCACTGCTTATCAGCGGGTCGTATCGTTATTTGTTTATATACCCTCACGACTATACCCTAGAGGCCGTAGGCTGACTTATATTACATTTTGCTAGCTGTGTTCTTGGGTAAAAAGGGGCGAGCCTTTGCCGTCTACCAAGCACAATTTCTAATTCACATGCTGTTACTGAGAATTTCTTGTTAAAAATCCAGTTCTCAAATCCGAGACTACATACACAAAAGTCGCATTCATCACCGCTACCCCACCAAAAGTTTGACACCTTATTGCCCATATAAAAAATCTTAGTAGATTTTAAAAGGACAATTAATACCACGTATGGATTTATTACAGCAATGAACGTGATTAACATATGATTATTTGAAATAGATATACAGTTCACAATATTATTTTCTTAGAATTGAATGTCTATTCCTAACAATAAAGTGATCACGTGATTAAATTGCCGACATGTTTATTGTCCAATACATAATTATGTCGAATAGAATAGTTTACTAGGCCGTTAATACTCTTTGGAATAAGTGGCACCCTTGATTCTTTCTTACAAACTCTAGGATATTGGCCTTTGAAACTAGAGATTTTAACTCTGTTCAGTCTTGTGTAATTTGTCGTTTATTATTGGCTCACCTCAGCATTAGCACACCACATCAGCGGTATATGACGCAATCCACCAGCCGACGTCCTATTTTCGACACTTATTGAAATAACTTCAAATCATTTTGTCTACCCTTACTTATGATGCTACTGAAGACATAGTTAAGATAATATCGTGAACATAATATTTATTAATTGTAAACTAGATCTTAAATACAATCAATCTTATATAATAATTTGTAAGCGCAATATTTTCGACTAAGATTAATTATTATAGATATAACGTGTTAATATACACATATTTTCCGCGATATATTTAGAAATTTGTAATTATACATACTAGTTTAAGTAAAATTTCATCAGTTGTAAACCTAAACTTCTTAATCCTTTTTATCTATACATACTACCTTATATATTTATTTATATAATATTTATAATTATTGTATTTATCATATTGTTTTACAATACACACTCATTACATATTTACTGTTAATATGTATATTATTACAATACTTGAAACACTTGATTATTATTTCTCATAAATTTTTGTATTATAAATTTTTATTTCTTTTTACTTATAACTTTGTGTATTATGTAATTGTTTCGGGTTTTCACGATACAGGCTTGCCTACTGTGAAAACCACAGAAGTATTTTTGTTTAATTTTGCCAGCGCTTGGCAAATTACTTTATTTTATTTTATAAGGTGTTTTAAATTGATAAGTTTTCTAATTTGTTAAACGCTGTAAATAAACAATTTTTCATTTTCATTTTTTTTTTCATAAATGTATCTTATTGCTATTCTACCAGGTGTGCGAGTTTGTGCTGAGAAACTGTGGCGTACCGGACAAGAGTTGGGACAAGCCCAGCGCGCGCTAGCTGACATGACGTCAGCGGTGCATCACCTCCTTGAGCCCATGAGGCAGCGCAATCATCTACTCATGACCAAGTGAGTACTCGACATCTAGTGATTGCTTGTGTATTTGATGAAATAATTAGATTTTCTTTTGGAAGCAGTTGACTAAGTCGGCAGGTATTATTTTGGTTCTAATTAATATAATAAACAAGTTATCCTTTTACCAATTTTAATAAAAAGAACTATTTTCACGTCTAAACCATTTTTGTTAATATTTAGTGTTAAAGTTATTACCTAATATTTTTATAATTATTTTCTTTGTTAATAAGTTTGTAAATATACATCAGATTAATTAGTTTTAAAATGAATAATGTAAATGTATCTTGAATAACTAAATAAATAAACATACATAGATTCACGCCTGTTTCCCAGAGTGGTAGGCAGAGACTACGGATTTCCATTTGCTACGATCCTGACACACTTCTCTGGCTTCATTCACATTCATAAATTAACAATTGGCTTATAATTTTTTTCACATGCTTCTTCATACAACTTATACCTCTGAATGATTGTATGATATAATTTGTTCATAGGTTTATTCGGTAAACTATAAGCAGATACATTTCTGAGTAAATTCAACTATTAGTCACAATAAACAAAGTTGAAATCTACAAATTATTAATCTATACTAATATTATAAAGCTGAAGAGTTTGTTTGTTTGTTTGCTTGAACGCGCTAATCTCAGGAACTACTGGTCCGATTTGAAAAATTCTTTCAGTGTTAGATAGCCCATTTATCGAGGAAGGCTATAGGCTATATATCATCACGCTAAGATCAATAGGAGCTGAGCACCAATGACGAATGTTTCAAAATCGGAGGGTATTTTTTCCTTTTGAGAGCTTCCGCTGCGTGCGCTGCGTAAACAGTTAAAGTTTCGCAAAAATCGTGTATGACAGAATTGTTCCCCTTTAAAAGTTCTAAAAAAAAGTCCGCGACAGCATATGTCTATCTTTTAAGGTTTTGCTCACTATAACCATTTTTATGCTAACCAAATTTGTTCTAAAATAATGCATTATTTGCGAAGGTATTATTATAAACATGATATTAATCCTTATCCAAATAAATACGTTATTCATCACAAGTATTTAATTTAAAAAAAAATTGCCCTTTACATCATTCGATTTCAATGAATATCTTAGGAGATATCGCAGTTTTAAAATAACATTGCAGCAAAATAATTACCCATTACAGACAGAGTACAAACGATGTTTCTCCTGGTTTATTCTGCGTGTTTACTACTGGTTCGATTTGAAAAATTCTTTTAGTGTTGGATAGCCTATTTATCGAGGAAGGCTATAGGCTATATAACATCACGCTACGACCTACGGGGGCGGCGCAGTAACGATGAACGCGGGTGAAACCGCGGGAACATCTAGTGAGAATATAAAATAAATCAGCAGCAGAAGCCTACCAAAATCAAAAATATATAATTTTGCCTTCCAAAGTTCCAAAGGAAACTTTTCCAAACAGTACAATATCCTACTCACTATACTATGCTCAACAAATTTTGTCATTCTTTATAAAGGCAACTTCTAAATTGTACAATATCATATTCATTTACAGATTCTACAGTCTACGCTGCGCTCTCCTCGAGAAAGACATGCTAACAAACCTGAACCGTTTGCAAGCGACTACTTGCAACTGGCTGGTGCAAGTCGCTGTCAAACCGAACCCCGAGGTGCCGGTGGCCAGCTACGCACCCGTGACTGTGTCGAACGTTAACATGCCTATCACTACTCCACCGCCGGACACACTAAGGTTTGTACATAATATTATAGTAGGTATCGAACAGCAGCGATAGCCTAGTGGAAGACGTTTGCACTGCCACGCAGAGGTCTCGAGATCAATCCCAGGACACGCATCTCTGACTTTGCTAAGTGCGTATTGAATAATTAATTATCGCTTACTTTAAAGGTACTCCTTCACCTTTAAAGCAAGCGATAATTGGAAAACATCGTAAGGAAACCTGCATGTCTAAGAGTTCTCAAAAATGTTCTCAAAGATATGTGAAGTCTGCCAACCCGCACTGGGCCAGCCTGGTGGACTATGGCCTAACCCTTCTCACAATGAGAAGAGGCCTGTGCCCAGCAGTGGGACAGTTGCATACAGTGCTAATATTATTTTTATATTATTTATATAGGTATCGAAGGTAGGGGAGTGAGTTCTGACGGTTACGTACGTTTTTCTTCAATTGTATTTCTTTTGCACAGTTTTAATTTCTCTTATTATTGTATTGCAAACTATCATAGCTCGCTCACCTGATGGCATATGGCTATTGTATTTTCATTAGTTGTATGCCACAATTAACCTCTATCTATACGTTAAAATATTACATGATTTACTTTGAAAAACACACGTAACTTATTTATTTATTGGACCATCTACAAAGATACACACAACTTAAAGCTAAATACAATAGAATAAGTGTACACCCTCACTTACAGTAGGCCACAGCATGCAAAGTAAAAACGTACATACAGTTGGCGAAATTGGGTTACAAATAATTATTATTTGTATGTTTTGACACCATTTCACAAAATTATGGCTCAGTCATTCCTTGATAGCTAACATCCCACCAAACAATCACTGAAGTCGGGTAATGTCCACGTTGTACTCTGCTGACTAATTGGGAAGCTTCTATAGAACTCTAAGCATAAACTTGGTCATTCTGTTGTTAAAACATTGCTCAATAGTAAAAATTTATTGTCAGTAAAAAAACATTTTGTGTGACCTCCCTTTGCGTACCGCTTAAAAAGTTGTTTTGATTTTACCACCTTATTAATTTTCAAATTATCAGTTAAATAATGACCAGTACGTCTCTTATATAGGCTGCAAGTCCTAAGTCATCTTTTAAAATATGCGACAGGGTTCTAGGTGCTATATTCATTTCCCGAGATAAAATCTTTTGATATCGGACAGGATTTCTTCGTATTCTTTCCTTCACTGCTTTGATCGCCTTTTTCGTACGAATACTACGTGGACGGCCAGATGTTTTTCTGTCACAAACAGAGGAGGTTTCATTGTACCTATCAATAGCCCAGTTCACAAACATTCCACTAAAACCAAGCGGATGATTTCAAAAATTGCATTTGGCTCCATACTTAGTCAAAGTCAAGTCAAAAATTATTTATTCAGTTAGGTCACAAAGTAACACTTATGAACGTCAAAGTATGTAGGTTAGTGAGTTTACTAAGTTACTGAAGCTACATTTAGGTTAGTTGGTAGGTTCAGGCAAAGGGTAGAGCCTATGAGAAGAAACCTGCAAGAAACTCACGGCCACTCTTTTAAATCGCCAGTTAAATATAATTTCAGTATTTTACAACTCAGATTAACAAGGTGTTACAGCCATTATGCCATATACTACTGACTATAAAAAACTAAAGATAATAACAATAATAACTTAATAATATTATAGAGAGGAAATAATTTGAGCTAAGATATATTATTTAATATAAATCTAAAATAGACAGTAGGATGTCATGATGGCGCATACACTTACAACTTGTGACTATGCAAAGGCTTAAATTGACTTATAAGTAATACAGATCTTTGAATCCTGTATGCAACAAGCAACTAGTTCCATGAGTTTTTGTGATTTAAGTAGTCGTTGACTGAATAATAACCCGAATAAGTTGCTTTTTAACGGCGTCTTTAAATTTAAACAATGGTAAATTAATTATATTAATAGGTAATTTATTAAAAAAAACGTATACCGAGTCCCGCAAATGTATTGTGAACTTTATGTAAACGATGATATGGGCCTACTAACTTATGCTTATTTCTAGTGTTTACGTTATGGATATCACTATTCTTATTATATAAGTAAATGTTATGTTTAATAAACATAATGTTAGCAAATATATATTGCGACGCAACAGTAAGTATGCCTATTTCTTTAAATCGATCTTTCAGGGAATCTCGTGGTCCTAAATTATAAATGCTACATACTGCACGCTTACTTTGTGTAATGCTATCACAGCAATTCGGTTCCCTTTATCATCTTTTACCTTTATCATTTTAATATCATAAAAATATTTAACACCAAATATGTAGCGCGAAAATTAGAAAACACAATGAATATTTATGTAAGAACGACAGATTCCAAATTCAAATGTAATATTATGTTCTTTTGTAATTAGTAACAGTATTTATGGCCAGATATATACGTAGGTATACGTCTAAACAATGAATTGCATGTAAAAAAAGTATTGATCGCAGTTGATTAAAATTGATAGCCATATCACATAGATATTCCTCTATCTGAACATAATATATTTTAGATAGTATACTGAAATAAATTGGAGAGTATTTTCCCAGAAGTGGAACATATCAAAAAGTTAATGAATAATAAAAACTAAGATAGATGTCCATGTAGTCATACTTAATACTCTATATAGACGCACATATATTTTAAATGTAATACTGTGGTAGATGACGATTTTTAAATGTAATACTGTGATAGATGACCACGTAGTGATACTTAGTATGTAATGTACCAGGTGCGTTCCGGAGTTCGTGTTAGAGAACATAGTGGTGCTGATAACGCTGGGGCGGCGCACGGCGGCGGCGGGCGCGGTGACGGAGGACGCGGACGTGGCCGGCCTGCTGCGCCCCGCACTCACGCTCGTGCTCACCTTCATGGGGGACTCTTCGCGGACGTACAACCCGCATCTACGGTCAGCTACCACTTTATAATATAAACTAGACTATGCCCGCGACTTCGCTCGCGTAATTGTAGGTTAGATTAGATTATAATAATAATAATATTTATTGTGACTCAAATACATTACAATAGTTTAGTGCTTGGAGTCTCCTTTTAAGCAATTAATGCTTGTGTTAGCGGACTCCGCTCTTTGCTAGTAACACGTATTATGTGTGTAGTAATAACATAAGCAATATTATGTGTGCGTGTGTGTTGTTCGTTAGTTCGTTAGGTTAGATTGCCAGCGGACCGGGCAGCGCAGGCAGCTATGCGTGCCTGATGCCGCCATAGTTAAGGCCGTGGGCGAGAGAACGGTGATCTCCCGTCCGCAAGCCATTGAGTCGGAGTGACGCCCTCTGTCGTGCCGGGGCGTCGCCCAGGAGTTGTCGTCCGCGTCGGGCACTGCTGGGTGGGACGCTGACGTAGTTTCAGTTCCAACGACCCACCCAACATACAAAGCAGCAAGCTAGCACACCGTGGTGGGTTTATTCAGTAGGCCCGAAGTCTCGGAAGAGCCCAACATAACTCTATTGCCTCTCTTTGTGGCGAGAGAGTATGCATAATGAGGATATACCCACGTTAAAAAAAAAGAAAAGTTGTTAAGACCGGGGCGTGCCCGGATGTGTCCAACATTACCTCTCCGCCACTCGCGAATGGATAGGTGTCAATGCATTCCCCCAGGTAAAAAAAGATTAGTAACAGTACTTTTTTCTAGATGAAAGGTATGTCCTTTTCTGTTCCCCACGTGTATGCAAAATTTCATGATGATCGGTTAAGTAGTTAAGGCATGACAGCCTAACAAGCAAACGAACACACATTTATAATATACGAAAGCTAGTCCGAACTAAGGACTAGCTTCCGTCCTTGGTCTTACTGACGTGATACGTCATATAATCAGAGGCTATAGTTACATATGTTACTTAAAGATCTCTTTTATTCTTTTTGTAAGAAACAACTCGCGCACTAGACATAATTGGCCGTACTTTCTGAAAAACGTTCCAACCTACAAAGTTAATATTTTGAGATAATCATGATTGAAGTTCAGTCCCGTATTGCTTCTTCATACATGTGGGTTGGGCTACTAAGTCATGATTTCATGTTTAGAGTGATAGTAGAGCTACCAAATTTTTTCAGCTAGTAAATAGTAACCCCGTGACAAATTTGTTAATAATAACTCGATTTTGACCCGAGTGTGGGTTGGATCGTTTTTCAGAAAGTACGTCCAATTATTATATCGCGGGGCACTTTACAAACATTCAAACGACGTACACAAAGAAGATCCAACCATTTGTGGATCAGACAAATTGTTGTCTGTTGTTGTTTAACCCATTCAATGCGGCAACAAATTTTGCTTTCACTAGCCAGAATCGGCTCATATTTAACGTAAACGCCGATCGGCGTCAGCCGCACTTGATGAAATAAAAAAAAACAAAATATCTAAAAACTACTCGTATCAGGCATTCCATTAGTAAATTCCAAACACATTTGTTGTTTTATTAATATAATATCTTTAAATTTGGGTAAAATATAAAACAACTATACATGACGGCGATCGGCGTCCTCCGCATCTGAGTATGAAAAAATAAGACGCCGATCGGCGTCCTCCGCATTGAATGGGTTAAGTGGTCGCCTTGCCACTGGCACCGTGTCGTGTGTAATGGGTTGATCCCCACACGGGACAATCATTTGTGTGATCTACAAATAATTGTTCCCAGTCTGTGTGTTCGTTTTGTCCGTTGTTTGAATGTTTGGTAAGTCCCCCGCAATACAGGTATTATTCCTAGAGAGGAGTTGTCTTTTAAACAAAAATAAATATATGCTATTTAGTTGTAGTGGCTCGCCGGCGTCCAAGCACAATAGCTTTTTAATTATATCTGGCACAACAATCATTTACAGATTAATGAAAGCTCCGCTTCCTCGTCTTTGTTATATATTACCAGCCGAAAATTCACATTTACAAAATGTACTCTCCATGATAATCTTAAAAAAGCTTAACAATGTATTATTGTATTTCAGAGCACGACTAGCAGAATGTCTGGAGGCCATGTTGCCGAATCATCCAGATGACCAACAACCATTAAACAGCTTAGCGTCGTTCTACCGCGAACAATTGTTCAAAGAACATCCACATCGGCTACAGGTAACACATATAAGCTTAATTACTTTAAATTTTAATTAATTTCCCTATTCGCGTTTACCTTACCACTTACCATCTTACCGCTTTAGGTCATTATTGTTTGTAAAATAACCCACATTTGCTTTGTTTAATACGCTAAGGGCCTGTTCCACCACCTCCAAATAGCATTTCTCTATTAGATAAGTCTCGCCATCTCTCTTCTTTACCCTAAAAAGAGTGAGAGAGCATGTGATTTATCTTTCGGATAACTTTTCTTTATAGTTTTGAAACTGGTCATAAACGTCTTAAAAAGCTTACAGTCATAGCGTTCCTGCACACGATGGCGTCACCGCGCCGTCGCCGCGCCGACGCCGCGCAATTACACTGTAGATACGAGTCGCGCGAAGCCCGCCACCGTGCCGCCTCCGCGCGCGTTCCCCTCCCTGTCTGTTTGATTCATTCCATTACCGGCCGTTACGCACGTGCACGTTCGTACGCGGCCGGTAATGGAATGAATCAAACAGAGGGAACGCGCGCGGAGGCGGCGCAGCGGCGGCGCGGTGGCGGGCTTCGCGCGACTCGTATCTACAGTGTAATTGCGCGGTGTCGGCGCGGCGACGGCGCGGTGACGGCATCGTGTGCAGGAACGCTTACTCATAAAACTTACAAGAGGGTTTATAACGTCGTTATAAGTGAAAATCTAAAAGTATTATTCTTAATAATGTGTTAGTATGCTAGCTTGCCTAATAACGATGCTGTATATAATAAAAGTTTACAGGAAATTTATGAATAAAGTATTTTTACAATGCTTTTATTAGACATTTGAAATAACTACCCATCGTATTAGGCCTTTAGTAAGATACTCTTTATAAACAAGTCCGCTAGACAGTAGTGTTTAATGCTGGCATAGTCAAGATTTTAGTTTCAGTCTGTTTTATATTTATGATTGTGAGTTCTCATGTTGGGTTTTCAAGATTTCTTTCGTAAATATGACCAGGTCTATTCTATTACAAATATTATTTGGAAAGTGGTAACAGCTGCAAATATTGAATAAATTAAGTAACACAATTAAATTGTTAGGATGTATGTTTTAATATTTTATATCATAATTTATCAGATACGTCGTTATAAAATCTTTTCCAATTCACTTTTGAATCGTAATCCTTAAATTCCTAAATACTTTTCATAACTAGCTATCCAAACCGAAAGTACTTACTACGTTATATATAAAAAAACGATAGGTAAATAAAAATATTTCGATTCTTATATTAAAACTTTATATTATATAATTGTTGTAGCTGGTGCCGTGCCTACTGGACGTGTTCGTTGGCATCGAGATGACTGGTCAGAGCGTTCAGTTCGAACAAAAGTTCAACTACCGCCGTCCCATGTACCTCGTCATGGACTTCTTATGGGAAATGGAAGAACATAGAGAAGCATTTACGTAAGTACTATATTAAATTATGACAACAAGTTTTAACTTCCGAACTACTTTCGTCAAGGGCGTAGTATGGCGAGGGTTTCAAGAAAATGTAACAACAACATGTAGATGACATTTATATTCATGTAAAAAAGTGATATGTGGAAAATATAATAAAAATGTTTGCAGTTTTTCCTACCAAACGTTTATTCGATTTGTATTTAAAATATTACAACTATTTTTCTATGATATCTTGTTTATTCAAACATTTGTTAGTGTGGTCAGAAATAAGACTATCAATCGTTTTTTAAATACCTGTGCGTGTATTGTACAGTTAATCGAAATGTATGTAATTTATACTATCTTCTTTCCTCGACTCTCCTTACTTCAATATAATATTTATGTAATATTTTGCACATTTCGGGGGAGGGTTGAACTCCCAAACCCTCCTCTCTGGATACGCCATATAATCGTGTATATTGCCAATTCTGATTTACAGACGATTAGCACGCGAAGCGGAATCTAACATGGAAGCCGTCCACCCACCGATATTCCTGCGGTTTGTCAACCTACTTATAAACGACGCCATCTTCTTACTGGATGAGGCTCTCGGCAACATGGCGCAGATACGCACCCTGCAGACTGCACAGTATGTTATCTTTTCATAATAGTTTGCTCAGTTGTATAGGTATACATTAGTGTATCTAGGGTTACTTTCTAGGGACAACCAGTCCCTGAACAGCTATGGACTATATAAAACTTTAGAATTTTGAGTCGAAAATATCTGAACCGAGGCCATACCAGAATAGGCATGATAACAGTAGGTAAACAAGATTCACTATAATAATTAATTGATCTTATGACATAGGATTCAAGGATTATGATAATATAATTAATTTTCATAATTAGGGCGAGATTAATCGTTTATTTATAAAAATATAAATACAACAATCCGCCATGATAGCTGAAACACCAATCGGAGCGGTTTACGTCACGCCTGAGTAAAAGTCACTTTGTTTCGTTTGAGTGTCCACAATATCCGCTGTTTTTGTTTTAAATGTCCTCATAATACACTTTTATAATAGTTGTTGCCAATTCTCAAGACAAACATCAGCCATGGAACAAGGATTTCCCAAGGCAAATACCGCTAATTTGCCTAGATTTGATTAATTAATGGTTACGTTTACGCGTATGTTATACATTGAAATTAAAATGCTTTATACAAATTGTATCGTGTTGTTTATTTACACTATAAACAATGCGATAAAATTCAATTTGCCTATAACATTCGCGTAAACGTAAGACAATATTATTATATCATAAGACAATATTAACCTTGTATAGGTTGCTATGATCCATGGACATTAAAATGGACAGAGTATTCCATATGGGCTCAGTGTTAATTCGAATTGGTTAAAAACTCGATAAATATAAAAATAGAAAATCACTTTTTCTAAACAAATTACAATAACAACATCACCTCGGCTGCTATGAGGGCGGTGTGGAGGCCACTGTTCTTAGACCACACGACTGCTTACCATCAGGTGGAGTGTGGTCATTTTGACGAGCAAAATAAAAAAACTATTTAATACGCAAACACCATATTTTATAAACATCTGTTGTATGTCATTGTTTCATTGTTGTCACGGGTTTATTTATGGCTTCCTTGTTTGTGTTACAAACTAATGTTATGCTTGTGTTTTCGTTCTTATTGCGCTAAAATTAACACTCACTTTGGCGTGATTGTTGGCTACTGTAATAATGTATATTGTATACTAATACATTTTTGTCTTTGTGCATGACCTTAGATACCTATGCTTAGACTCTCAGTCAGCTGTTAGGGCAGATACATCCCGTTGTACTTTAGCAAAAATTAAAAATCTATCCTGTGGCTAAACTACTGCTCCTATTGAACTGAAATTTGGTGTAGAGCTTGTATGTGGTACATACCATATGTAGATAGAAATAAAGCCTCACTGTTTAATTAACCTTGTATGAGATGTTTTAATGTTAATATAAATAAACTGGTTATCTAGGGTTTTTCTGTAACTAAAATAGCTAAGTAGAGAGCTTTTAGGAGCCAACCCCTAAACGAGCATGTACCCGCAGAAAATTGAATAATGATCAAGTACTTAGGAGGAAAATGAGACAATAAGACGTTAACTGAACACAATACAATTACAATTTACACAAGAGAGAGCGGTCCACTGCGCCTTCCCTTCATATCCTCGGTCGGACCGCCGCCGCGCCCAGCGGGGCCGAGTGGTGCGCAATCGCGTGACATTCCTTAATTATTTTAAATTATATCTTGAGGCTGATACAGTGGTCGGCAACCCGCGGCTCTTTGACACCTCGACACCTCGACTGCGGCTCTTTCACGAAATGTTTAGTGCAGGCACTGAATATTATTTATTATTTTGCCTTATTATAACAAATTTTATATATTTACTGTTAGTTAAGACTTGTCCCTATCTATTGGACCCGAGTAGATAGGGTTTCGGGGGAAGAACTACGGGTCTCCCCCTTTGGACCAGGGTACTGCGGGGTCAGGAAGCCCACTGCGCCTCGAAACGCGTGTTCTATCGATCGCTGATTAGAGTGCGCGGTGCCTGACATGGTGTTGGACTCGCAGGGGTATGTGGTTAGCCGCTGAGGACGACATGTTTGTTGCTCGGCAAGCACGTGGCGTTCGACCGTCGGACTCGGGCGCGGCTGGAGTTGTCTTTAACGAAGTGGCAGTGTGGTTTCACTGCCACGTCGCGTCTCGGGCGCTTGCCTGCTCAGCAAGTAACAGCCATAGCTGGGTGACTCGGGCCACACCCGGCTTGTAGGCCTATTTGGGCAGGAGTATAGATGTACGTCGGGTAGTGAGCGTGCCTTATACAACTCCGGTAACATACTGGAGATATGGGAGGCGGCTTCTCCGTCGGCTTCAGCGAAGTTTTCGTTAGCAACTCCCAGAGTTGCGGGTGGTGAGTGGCTTTATTGCTCCGGTACCTATCTGGAGAATAGGTAGTGTCACTTGGGCACGAGGTAGCTCGCTTACGAGAACCGGATCTCTGAGGTTAGGATGGAGAGTCGAGATTTGGAGACAAGACCTGTCTATAACTGGTCCCGGAAGGTGCTCTCGGGCACTGGAAGGTACAGCGGCTCCCCTAATATAACCTTGAAGGTTGGTGTAGGGGAACGCTATATCATAAAGTGGACTAGTCGTAGAGAGAGGGGACTGTTAGTTAAGACTTATTTGACAAAGGCAAGTGTACTTTTAATTCTATTTTTATTGTAATATTATCCCCTGCTAAAGCAAAGCTCAAGTTATAAAAAATGGCTCTATGAATAGATTTCACTTGTGGGTTGTCTATATTTTGCTCTTTTGGACGACAAGGTTGCCGACCACTGGGCTAATACAATATATCGTTGTGGTGTCCAGGGAATCGGGCGCGTGGGTCAGTCTGCCGGCAGCGGAGCGCTCGCAGCAGGCGTCGACGCTGTCGCACGTGGGCATGCTGGCGCGCTTCGACAACATCCTGGGCCGCGACACCATCCGCACGCTCGTGCGCCTCAGCGCGCACGCGCCATACGTGTTCTGCCACCCCACGCTCGTCGAGCGCATCGCCTCCATGCTCAACTACTTCCTACTGCATTTAGTTGGACCTAATAAGAAGAACTTTAAGGTACGTCTCTTTACTCTTTTTAAAAGGCAACTCCCGCACTAGGAATAGTTCCTGTATCGCATCAACATTCAAACAACGGATACAGAATATCCAGACTCTGAACAATCATTTCTGAATCCCACAAATTTTAATCCCTGCCCAGGATTAAACTGTCTTACTGCTGGCTGGCTGCATGGGCCTTAGTCCACCACGCTGGCCCAGTGCGTGTTGGTAGACTTTGCATATCATTATGGAGGAGAACTTTCAGACAAGCAAGTTTTCTTACGATGTTTGCCTTCACTGTTAAAGCGAGCAATATCTAACTATTCTTTAGTTATTGCTCAATCAATATCTCTGTGTGGTAGTCCAACGGTCTCCCATTAGGAAATCTCTCCTTTTTCCAAATAAAATATCCAAAACAATTGTATGCAGGTAAAAGACATGAAAGAGTACGAGTTTGACCCAGCGACCACGGTGCTGGATATCTGTCGCATGTACGTGGAACTGGGCAGTAACGAGCGTTTCTGTGCAGCTGTCTCCGACGATGGACGCTCCTACTCACCGCAACTCTTCACCTTAGCTGAGGCTGTGCTAGGTAAATTATATAACTTACAATAATTTTCAAACATTTAGAAATATCAATCCCTTGGACCTCGTAAAGCCGTTATTCCCTGTTAAAACAAACGTATTATATTCGATGTAGGCATCAAAGTCCTTAAATATTTTGTAGATTTCTTAAGCTTTACTCGTCATTAATATTTCTGATAGCCTGGTATTAAATCGGCAGGCAGTGTCTCAGAGAGTATTAATTTTTTATTATTGTTTTGAACCTTATTCAGATATAAACGTACGTGATCATTACAAAATATAGTCGCCCAACTGGTGACTGCAGCAATATTAATAAACTTTTTATTAATTGGTGTGACAAATAGACCACATCGCACCTTTGGGAACAAAGGGTCACTTCTGCATGTTTTTCAACTTTACAGAGGAAGAGCATATTTAAGTTTTTTTTTTGACTATTTTTTAAATAACTCTGTACTCTTTTAGAGTATTAAGACGATTCTTAGGATCATAAAATTAGTTCTTCACAAATAATCGTGACTATTAAAAATACAATACAGGAAGGGGTTTCTAAGAAACAAGCCATAAACTGAGGGAAGGGTACCAAAAGTGACTTTTTGTTACAAATCGCTAACAGTTGTATTGCAGAAGTGACGTTTTTATAAAATAATGACATCGTAAAATTACGTGTTTTTTCATGTTTTAGGATGGTTTACGATTATTTTTAGTAAAGTTGTATTTTATTGGAAACCAATACAACCTGAAACGAGCAATAAAAATAAGTAAAACACTATAGTTAACGATAAAATGGAGGATTATTGAATAAAATAGGTGATAATATCAAGTTTTTTTATTTCAAATCCAAATAAAAGAAAATAATAAACATTTCGAAAGAAATTACAAAAAATGGCTTTCAAGTTACTGTATAACTGATAAAACTTTAGTATATACTGAATAGTTATCAAAAATATATCGTTGTTAGAGATACATGACAGCGCATGCTGTTTTACTATCTAAAATCTTTATAAAAGTTAAAGTTGTACTTAATATTAAAAGAATTAAAACAACACATTATCTGAGATGCCTCCCAAAGCATGTAAAATCTGAACAAAATTGGGCATAGTCTCACATTTCAATTTAATAATCATAACTAAAATCAGCCTTAATCCATACTAATATTATAACGCTGAAGAGTTTGTTTGTTTGTTTGCTTGAACGCGCTAATATCAGGAACTACTTGTCCGATTTGAAAAATTCTTTCAGTGTTAGATAGCCCATTTATCGAGGAAGGCTATAGGCTATATATCGTCACGCTAAGATCAATAGGAGCTGAGCACCAATGAAGAATGTTTCAAAATCGGAGGGTATTTTTTCCTTTTGAGAGCTTCCGCTGCATGCGCTGCGTAAACAGTTAAAGTTTCGCAAAAATCATGTATGATAGAATTGTTTCCCTTTAAAAGTTCTAAAAAAAAGTCCGCGACAGCATAATAATATGTCTATCTTTTAAGGTTGGCTCACTATAACCATTTTTATGCTAACCAAATTTGTTCTAAAATAATGCATTATTTGCGAAGGTATTATTATAAACATGATATTAATACTTATCCAAATAAATACGTTATTCATCACAAGTATTTAATTTAAAACAAAATTGCCCTTTACATCATTCGATTTCAATGAATATCTTAGGAGATATCGCAGTTTTAAAATAACATTGCAGCTAAATTATTACTCATTACAGACATAGTACAAACGATGTTTCGCCTGGTTTATTCTCCGTGATTACTACTGGTTCGATTTGAAAAATTCTTTTAGTGTTGGATAGCCTATTTATCGAGGAAGGCTATAGGCTATATAACATCACGCTACGACCCACGGGGGCGGCGCAGTAACGATAAATGCGGGTGAAACCGCGGGAACATCTAGTACTCTCATAACTCTAATATCTTAATACTCAGTCTTAATAATAATCATCAGTGGACAAAATCTTAAAATACATTAATAAATTCTCAAATTGACTTAACAATAATTATCTTAATTTTAAACGGTCTCACAATAATATTAACAGTCTAAAGATATTTTTAACAGTTTAACAATATTGTCTTAATTTTAAACAGTCTTACAAATATGTTTAATAATGAAACATCTTTATATGCGTTATAATATTAAATTTCTTATAAGTAGGTACTTAAATCACACTTTTACAGCTTGTGTATTATGGACTTTACTATCCAATAAGGAACTAGATACAACTTTGGTAATAAAATTATACTTAATAAAAATATTAATCATTACAAAAATAATGTCACTTGTAAACAGAAGTAACGTTTTGGTTCCTATGAAAAGAAATGTTTTATGCTATAATGTAATTTAAAAACATAAGTGACGTTATGTTTACAGCAAACAAATACAAGATTTGGTAACAAAACGTGATTTTTATCCATAAGTAACATTAATATTCCAAGAAATATGTAAACAAATAAGTCATAACTTACCGTAGTGCCTCTCCGTCACAAATGTGCAAGGTCTGACATCGGCTGTCAACACACTACTGACCGGTTGAGACGTTACGTTTCAAGCAAACGGGCCAATCACGCAAAATAAAATAACGACCCTCCGTCCCTCAAAACCATGTTATTCATGCGAATGTCACCATTTTTGCAGTGTACATAAAGTCGATTATCGCGGTTTTTTCTGTATATTTAAGTCGTTTTTGTAAAAAATTGCAGAAGTGACCCTTTGTTCCCAAAGGTGCGACATTTATATGCCGTTCGCGACACTCACGTAAGAGTGTCAAGGCGACTAGGTACCTAAACTCACTATAAGAACATTTCTCATGTACCCAGTGCGTATCGGCGGCGGTGGACTACTAACATCACTACACGAAGTCGCCAGTCGGGTGGAAACACTCGCGGTTCAGCGACAGCGTGACGAAGAGATACTTGCCAACGCGCCGGATGACTTCCTTGACCCGATCATGAGCACTCTCATGTTGGACCCGGTCATACTGCCCAGCTCCCGTACTACCGTCGACAGGACCACTATTGCTCGGTGAAAATCTACCTTCTTTTAATAAAATTGATTGCCAGTTTTGTTTGTAAAACCAAAAGTTACATCTGACGTGTTTCAATATCTAGCTTGATATGGATACATTAACCTTGAAATGGATAATAACGTTTGAACAGTTAAATAACAATTTTAATAAGTCATAAGTCTTTCAAACAGTAAAAGCAAGATATTAAAAATAACAATTAATAATATTCTGTATTAAACTGTCCCACTGCTGGGAATGGGCCTCTTCTCAGTTTGAAAAGGGTTAGGCCATAGTCCACCACGCTGGCCCAGTGCAGACAGACTTCACATATATTCGAGAACATTATATGAACTTTCATACATGCAAGTTGTCTCACGATGTTTTCCTCCACTGTTAAAGCAAGCGATAATTAACAAAATTGTTTTCGAGAATAGAAATAAAATCACCACATTTCACACCCCCAGTGAAATAAAGGCGTAAGAATAATATGCTAACTTTAGAGGAAAGCAAAAAAACTGCTTAGTCTGATATAGAAAGTACTTTTATAATCTTTTGTTTAATTTTGTAAAACAATGACATAACGTAAGATTAAGTGTGTTTACAAATTTTAAGTATTTTAGTAGTTCGTTTATGATTGAAAAATACCAAACTTATTATGACAAATGACTTTTTTTGTATAAAGCTTATTTTTTGTCAAATCGCAACGAAAATAGTTGAGCTTGTGCATATTTACTTGCAGTATTCGAAACTGCAATAAAAAAATCGACGTAATTGTACTTACGCCTTTATTCCACTGAAGGTGCGATATATTTCTGTTTGTGTACTACTTTCAAAATATATACTTACTTATCAATTCGTTTCGAAATTTGTTTTTTAAATTGTTGCAGCCATCTCTTGAGCGACCAATCGGATCCGTTCAACCGATCACCGCTGTCTATGGACCAAGTGAAATCCAACACAGAACTTAAAGCACGAATCCTTGCTTGGATTGCAGAACAAAAGCGGAATATTGCTCAACAGGAAACCAGTAGCACATAGAACCATTGATGTATATAACTAAATATGCAAATGCTGTATAAAAGTGTAGTCAGCTGTTTAAAAAGCTGTCACTGCAATACCTTCGACATTCAAATTAGTACTAGAGAAAAAGATGTATACAGTCATGTTTTTGTTTACGCTAAGGTGCTGATAAACTTATGCCCGATTCTTATATCAAGAATCCAGTGTCGTTTTAGCGACAGACAGTTAAATCATGACATATATTTCATAGAATATGTGCGAAAATTATCTGTCTGTACGTTAAACGACTCGTTTCTTGAATACAGGGACCGGGCTTTAAGTGATCAACTCGCCAGTAAGCCAAATTATGTCACGTGGGGTTTGAAGCCATAATGGTTCTGCTAAATGTGACAAAATTTGTAAGATCGATAAATAGTTGTTACGAATATCATAGCTATTTATGTCAGTTATTTTAACCCATTTACGGTCCCGTGATAGACAATAGAAAATCAATTGTTATGTACTATATTATTATGTGGTTCATCGGACAGGGAACGTGTTAAGTTCGTAAAAACTCTAATTTCAAATTACAGTTAGGACTCTACATTTTCTAATTAAAAAGTGGCTACACTTTTGTGTACTAAATGTGAAGGGGGTTTTCCTACTTCAGGTGTTTTTATACATCAATGCATAGAGCGTAATGAGAACTACGCATGAAATGAATTTTGTATATTATACTAGACAGCTAATATACATATTTTAGGTTACTTTAGTATTTAGATTTCGTATTGAAGACAATCACTTGATAGTGTGTTTATGGCACACATACGTAGTTAGTGTCCAGTTAAGACAGTTGTATAATAATTTCCTTATATTTTATTTCAATAAATTGTAAATTTTAGTTATTAAGTCGTGGTACATATCAGTTGCAGTAATAATACTATTGTTATATATAATTTATTTCCAATAGTTTTCAATATTATTTCTAGTTACGTTGGGTGCATTTTTTCCTCAGTTGGTACTGATTTATTACGAGTTTGTACCAGACTTAACATTGTGATAAATTACTATTTTCTGTTTATATTTTAGCTTTACGAAGATTAGATATAATTATTAATATATTCCCTGGAATTTCATTTGTTATTTCATTTATTAACATCCTTTCCGTGTGGCCGCGGTGGCTTATCATGTTTGAAATAAGAACAAACTATCAGATCGGCCTCGATGGCGTAGTGGTCAGTGTAACCGACTGCCACGCCTAAGGTCGCGGGTTCGATTCCCGCACAAGTCAAACATTTGTGTGCATGAACATAGATGTTTGACTTGGTCTGGGTGTTTCTATATATGTATGTATTTACAAAAAAAAAGTATATATGTATGTTTATCCATTGTCTAATATCCATAGTACAAGCTCTGCTTAGTTTGGGCTAGATGGTGTTGTGTGTATGTGATAGAATATTATTTGTTTCTCTTTTACGGGTATTTCCCTAATACGTTAGGAAAATACCCGGCCCTTTGGGAGGCTTACACGGAGACATGGGTCCAACGTGAAGAGGCCCTTCGAGAGTTTTAATCAAAGGTGGGATGGAACATCTACAGCGGCACTAGCCGCAAACGGCGTAGGACTATTGCTATCTATGGATTCTAATATATGGGCTATGGGTATGGGTGTTTGATGGACTGGTGTATTGGTAACTATGGATGATAAAACGGCGTCTGTCCTGAATACTCTAATAGCATCAATCGAATGGACAGACGGTGACTCGCCAACTCACTAGATAGGCCCCCTGAATAGCCACCATAGGCATACAAGCCAGCAGCAGAGGGCAACACCGGTGCGAGCGGCTAGGTGTGTCGAGCGGTGCGGCGCCGGTTTCACCATCACGGGTCTCGTGACCACGGAGACTCGGAGCGGGTTTCCCCGTAGTTATGCCCTTGAAATGACACTTCCACTCCCAAGCATGTAGCTCTAGCGGCCCCCCTCTGACCGGCCGATCAAGGCAAGCCAGAGTTGAGAGTCCTACGGGCGCTCTTGAAGTTCCACCCCAGCCAACCAGTAACGGTAAGCTGGGGACGAGGCCCTCACCGACTCTCTGAGGCATTCAGGACCGCAGTGTTGCCACTCACATTCAGCCCGCCACAAGCTGCCCTGCGGTTTGTGAGCTTTTATTTAACCTGGTGATACATTTTTTGTTTATATCACAAGGCGAAGGTGTTAGTTTAAAAGCTAGTACCTATACCTACTATGCCCTCCGGTATCGCGTTAGTATCATGAGGAGATAACGACTGTCCCAGAGGGGTCAGTTTGTCTCAATGTTCCAGTGCTTCAATTTAATTAGCTAAAAAATTAGTAAAGTTTAATAGTAATAGTAGTATAACAGTTTTCAAAATTTTGTAATAAAGTGTCTAATAAACAACGCGATAAAATCCGTTTATAGTAGTATAATTTCAATAATAATAACATATTTGAATATAAAATATTAGCTAAAAAAAAATAAAGGGGTGGTGAGATATTATGATTATCCCAATTTTTGTCTAGGGCTGTCACTAACTTTTCTATGACTCTTTAAATATCATGTTAGATTATTCTGCTCCTCAATAACGTCGTAAATAATGGTATATTACATAAATTTAATCATTATACCACATTCACTAAATCACTCACAACATTTTAAAGATATAGACGATATTTCCGTATAAAATTCACAACATTAAATCAGTCTAGATACGTTGAACGTTGCGTTATTGTTAATTTACCGAAGCGGAAAAATATATATTATATATCATAATAGAAAATTATTCTAAATATAGAATTTATAAATATTTCAAGTTTTATATACGGTAAATATTTGGGATGTAAAAAGTAACGTGAAACGGGGAGAAGATCATAACAATCACTCCGAACGACCACAGACAACTTAGTTTGGTTGACATGGCGGAGTAATCAGCTGTTAATTGCAATGCTAACGAATAAGTGTTATAATTTCCGTAGGTATTAATTAGTTTAGTATTTTTTACAAATTTAACTCATTTTCGTTTTAATTAACTTAACCCCGACATAGTTTTATCAGTGCAATTCAAATTTTATTGTAAGAAAAAGGAATGGCGCGATGTCCCTTGTCATCTGTCAGCTTCATTCATTCATCCATTGTGCAGAAAAAATGTGACTTGTTCGCTTTGTAATTTTGTTTTTATGTAATAAGTGCTAGTTGAATATTAGGTACAACCGTTATAATATCCCAATACTTTTACGAAAGTGCTGATTACCGTATTGCTTATAAAAAAACACGTACTAACACAACAGGGCCTCGTTTGCCGTATCCCAAGATATTCCCTCTACAAAGAGCTTGGTACGGCGTCGGCGAATGAAATACTTATTTTTCTTGCGCAGTGATAGTCGGATGTTACGTTTGATGAAGAAATAGGAGTGGTTTTACGTTAGTGAAGTGTGAAAGGAAGCTAGGATGTCGGGTCGTGTAAGAAAGCAGTCGGATTGCCCTGTCGGCAAGCAGGGGCCGATGAGAGCGACCCTGCCGGTGTCATCGGTAATGAAACAGAGTGGCGGGCTGAAGAAGAACGCAAGTAACAGTCCGACGCTATCACCAACAAATGCGTGGCGACGGATATCTCCAGATCACGCCCTGTCAGGGCAACGAAGTCCTGGAGCCGTCAACTACAAAGGTAAATTATCATCTGTCATAATTATCATCACCTTAGGCACACCATTCACCTCTCGTAGATTAGTAAATATAATTATTTTAAGTAGTTATTTACACAACTTTATGTAGACAGTTAAATTAAATATGTAAATATTAATAAATATAGTCTGTAGAGATCTTTTACATTCCAATGAATTTATGGAGACTGAAATATTTTACTAGTCTAGATTCAATAAAATATAATTCAAGCTATACATTTGTTATTTCAGTTAAAAACCACTTACTTTAATGTATGTTTATTTCAAAAACTGACTTCATAATATGCATTGTCATAACTATACTCCTTAATCTTAGGTTTCTGATAAAAAAATTAACCACACCAGAGAACCCATTATATGTGATAATTTGCAAGCATTCCACCTGGATCAAGCATGCTATCTCCTGTTCATAAGTTATAACATTAGTATCTTCACTCATAATATAACTAGTTTGGTAAGTAAAACAGACGAAATAAAGCTAATTGTGCCTAAAAATAAAGAATTGCAAACACTTTAGAATTTTTTCAATTTTTAGGCAAAGGCAGATTTGGTGCGAGTGTGATCAGGCGCACAGCCTCCCTAGACACCCTGTACCATAAAGGACAATGGTCCAGAGATTACTATCTACATGCAGGCCAGTTGCAAGTAGATAAATCCACACAAGTATGTACCCACATACCAGATATTATAATATTACTTAGTTTATGCCATCATATGGATTAGGCGCAAAATGCCACATTCGCAAAATGACATTAGAATTTCGCAAATGTCATATTCTCAAATTGTCACATTCTGAAAACACTATATCGCAGTCACTTTAGCAAAACGTCACATTAGCAAAATTAAATTTTTTCATTATGTCAAATTCTTGAACTGTTACTTGTCACTCACAAATAGCCATTGTTTATTATATTACAATTAAAATTACAATCAAACAGCTGACCCCTGTGCAACAAAATTGTTACTGAATCCTTAAAATTTTGAATGTTTGTAGATACAAAAAATTTGCTTTTTTGAAAAAAGTTACAATATTTTGTTACTAAGTGTTTATGATTCTCAGCGGCATTCATAATTTCAGTCTACATTATTCATTTATTTTATGTTAAAATAAATGGAAATGAATAAATAATATGATTAAATACTTAAATAATTAAATTAGTAGGTACAGATTAGAACTATGTAGGAGAAATGTGTTCTGTATGGCAATAAGAATTTTTAATCATTTACCAAAGGGCCTCAAGACATTGCCTACTTCGGTATTCCAACGCAGACTGTTTAATATATTAATAGGGAAACAATATTATTCTATAAACAAATATTTTGAGGACAAAATCACATTTGCAATGTAATTATAAAATATTTAATTTTAATTACTTAAATTCAATCATTATTTTTATTTAAATTTATATTAATCTTATTTATTGCAATTATCGTGACACTTCTTATGTATGTAATATTAACAATAGGTACAACATTCTTATCTGGATCCATTTAATCTAAATGACATGTTTTATAATTATATAATTAGTACTATTTATTGGTATCAAATAAATAACATTTTCAAGGTGTAAGCATGAAGCATTACTTGACATTTCCATGTATTGTTAATTTAATGGACCAGCTATTTTCTTTCTTTTTGTTTTTTAATATAATATTAGACATGTAATAATATAACAAACATTTATTGTATATTATTATGTATTTTGCACGCCACATGTGGCAGAATATGCTGTACATTTTTATAAAACGACCATCCTGTATACTTGACCATATTCTTGCAAATAAAGTTATGATTATGATTATTATTTTTTATTCATAAATCATCGGCCTACTGCAAGAAGTCACTAAGTGCCTTAAAAATCTTACCATTTTGATAGTGTGACATTTTGCTAGTGTGGCATTTTGCTAGTATGGCATTTTGCTAATGTGGCATATTGAGAAAAGACATTTTGCAAATGTGGCATTGTGCGCCTAATCCATATATTTGTGAATACCTGTCAATAGCTCTGATGTTATTTGTAAGTTATTATCCTTTGTATTTCAAGCTGTTGGTATTCCGAAAACAATAAATAAAATAATAAATATATAAAATAGAAATCAGAGTAAAAAAAGTCAAAGTTCGAGGATGTCAAAGAAAAATAAGATCTCAGTATATTTTATACCTTAGTATGATAAATTGTTGCAGCATATTTTAATATTAATAAATGGTTATTCTTGATATCAAAACTGTCAAAGGTTGAGAAAGATCTATTTTGTTATAAGATGCACCTAATGCTTTGTGTGCCAAACAAATAGCAGCTGTTTGATCTACTTGACAGATTACACTTAGACCATAATGTTTATCCTTGTTATTGTTATTACTGCACACAATATTATACATTAGTTTCCTATTTGTTCTAGTCATACAAATAGTTTACATATTATACCATCTGGAATATTATAGAATGTAATGTTTATGTTACCACTGTCTATTTTTAGAGGGACAATCTATTTTATCTATTTGTGTGCAAACCCCTAACCTGATAAAAATAGATTACCTGTCTGCAGATAAGAGTAACAAATTGTTACAAATAAATATCTATTATCAAATTGTTGTTGTGTTAATAAATAATATTTTCTCATATAGACTGATGATGGTGGTGGAGCTTCAGGCCGTTCCTCTCGAGGTTCAGATGATGACAAATTGGACCGTTTTCTTCGTAGCCGTCTTCAGAGACCACACAAACCTTCTGCATCTGGAGACAATTCAACACATTCTATGAGCACAGCATTGTGTAAGTTGATGAAATGTAATGTAAATAATAAATGTAAAAATTTTAAAGTCACTATACATATAATTCAATATACACTGCCTATAGGAAATGATGTAAACCATAGAAGTTATCGCTGTTGCTTAATAATTATCTATGTTGCTTAAAACTATAAAAATGCCTGGAAACATGTATGTTAATAATTTGTCCTTTTTGACTAAATAATGACCTTATCAGTGGTAACATATTAATATTTATTTGAATGTAGTGAAAACTTTTTCAAGTATATACATAGATATACCATGCCTCATACCCATATTACACTCACTTTTTCTCATTTTGCTGGCTATGTTTATAGATCCCATGTAATAGAGGGCATGCAGTCTATTCAGCATCATATGCAAACAACAAATTAATGTTTGCCAGAGAACAATAATTATGGCAGACACAATTCTTAAAAATAAATGTTTAGTAATGTTATACATAAATCTATTGTCACAAATTTGACTTAATTAATGACTGAATAGTACAAATCTAGATTTGAGAAATAAAGTAAACATCTATATTAAAAAATGTATACACCTAAAGCTGTAAGGGTTATTGTTAAACATCAGATACAATGTATTTGGATAATATACTTTATAACCATCAGGCAGTTTTATTTTTACCTAGCTAGTGACTGTCTAATGTGAAGTATTACAATTTCAGGGTCCCGTTTTGGCAGTGGTAGTGTCCCATTAAGAGCAGCACGGTCATCAGTTGAAGGTCTAAATCAAGAAATAGAAAGACTTGTGCTGTATCCAGCTAGTGGCACTCAAACCCCACATCTTGACCGGCTAAGAGATAAAGTAACTGCTTCTTTATGACCATTGTTGTAAATTCATATTCTATTGGTGGAAATAATACTAATCGTCTGATGATCTGAATATAGGTATGAGTACAACACATTTAGACAATAATAGATGGTGTTAATAAATTTCCATACTAAAAAAGTTTTTTTTGTCGAGATGAAATTTTCTAGGTTTTTCCGAAATTTTATGATTGGTCGAATAGTTAAGACGTGTAACAGTAACAAACAAACAAACAAAATTTATATCAACTGGACACTAGCATCATGATATAAAAGATAATGTTATGTTTATTTTAAGACCATTTTCCTTGCCTTTAACTACCGCTTCATCTGCTTGAACCACAGTTTACTAGCAACGTTAATCATAGTAATATTGTTAAATTAACTTTAAGCTATGATAAGTGTCAGATTTATTTCTTTAGATAAACACAATTAGTTTTTCAAAAATACAGCTGATGTACAAACTAATTACAGTTTTCTAATATTATAAATATAAATGGTGCTTTTGGGTACTGGTTAGAAGTTTTGTCTTATATGCACTTTTATTATTACAGGTAACACCCGAGGGTCATCGCGCGCCACTCGCCGAGTTGCTGAGGCGCTCCGTCAACACACAGACCCCACACGATTTATGTCATACTGCTCATTCATCAGGTACAATCTATTTTTGGTCGTTATATTTTTCCTAATGAGTGAATGTAAACATAATTTACAAAAGATATCATCAAGACGCCGGTGTCATTTCTAAATTAAAAAATAAACATGTTGGGGTTTTTGAAGAACAAACAAAACAGATACAGCTGGTTTTTTTTAATTGTTATATTCGACTATCCCTAGACTCTATTTGAGGCTACGGATCAGATCATATCAAATAGCAAATAGGCTGTATATATGGTTTTGTGTATCCAACAACATCGCTATAAAAAAGAATTTTCTATGCATATAAGATGGTAAAGATCACTAGTTGAAATATGATGATATGACAAGTATTATGATCTACTTTTAATTGTTCTAAACAACCAATCTGCAGATGTGTGGTTTTCAGTACTGAAGATAATATATTGACATATTGACTGAAGTTCCATTCGCATTACTCTAAATTACTATTGCTAGTAAAGAAAACCATTGATAGATCAGCTAGTGGACAAGCAACAATATTGCAGTCTTAATATTAACCTTTGTGTAGTATAAATCTATTGTATGTTATATGTATATCATATTGAAGTGAGGTATTGTGGGTATAGATCCACCTTCCCGGGGGTCACTCTCCAGCGATGGATCTGCAGAGCTGCTAGCTGCAGGTCTATAACTAACATTCAGCTTTTAGATATAGCCTTGCAATATCATGCACATACAATCTAAAGACAGACTTCTAACTCACCAACCATCACTTGAACTAAGAACTGCTTTATTAGAAGTACTACTAACTATAAGAATTTTATCGAGAGTATTTGATCTGTATGAGTTTATCTATTGTTATGCTCTTGCACCGCGTTTAAATCGCATACACGCCTTCAAGCCTCATTCCTTCTTTGTCTTGACTGCATTGAATATTTTCGTTGGCGCTTATTGCTTCCTTATTTTCTTGATACCTCATAAAACAGCCAACAGTTTATGACATCACGTAACTAAATATCAGAAAGTTCATTTGATGGTTTGTGGTAAATATTGTTGTCAAATCGAGCAATTTTGCGATCGAAATTATAGATATGAATAGACGAATCGCAAGATTAGGCAACAATCATAATTCACTAGTCTATTTACGTATTTAAGAATGGTTTGTATTTCCAAAGCACGTGCCGCATTTTACTTCTGCTTTTACAGCTTCTTGAATAGGTACATTTTTTATGTAGATGATTATATAGTATTAGCGCAAAAACATTTTAATAGGAAGTAGCGAGATAATTTATTTTTCTAAAGCTTTTTGACTTGATGACATTAGTACACTCTGTTGTAATATGATGTTATGATTCCAGGTGGCAGCGTGTGCTCATCGCCAGACTTAGACGGCTCCAAGCTGGGCACGTCGCCACAGATCAATCGATTCTTAGCTCGCGAACCACCAGATGGTTGTGAAAAGGTACAAAATCTCTCTTTACTTATATATCTTTATCTATTTTTTATGGTGTAAAACACTTTACTTGTAATAATCATAAAACTATGTTACTTATTTCTAGCAATTTATGGTAAAACTTAAAATATTTTAATTCGAGGAAATTAACTGGGTTTTACTGTCCTTGAATAAAAATATTTTAGATTTCTCTCCGTCTTACTTTCGAGAGTCGATAAACAATATCTATTTTTAGTAACATATAGAAAGGTCATGGAATATTTTTACTTTTGATGAAAAGTCTAGCAGACCAATATTTAATATTATTCTATTATTCAGCCGTTCGCTAACTAACAAGACGTTAAGCCATATGCATTACATATTACGTCCTTTTAGTTAGTGTATTATTGCAGAATAGAATACAGCATTTATATTTTCGTTTTATACCATAGCAGTGTCGAAAATAAACTGAGAAAAGTAGTATCAATATAAAAAACCTCTGGCATTTTATATTGATACTGCTTTTATCATTAATTTAAGTATTGCAGTGTTGCATCCCAATAATATAAAACGACTATTTGTAACGATTCTTCTCGTCTACATAACACTCTACGTGTATGTTACAGGTAAATCTAAAAGCAGGCGAAGGCGCATACACAGAGACGATGGCGACGGTTAAGCCGACCATCCCGGGCTTCACGCTGCGCCCCTCGCAGGGCTCCGCCTTCCAACCGCTGCAGCCCCACACGCACGCGCCGCCCTCGCCCGCCGCCGCCGACCACTGACTGCCCCCCTATTCAGCCGCCCCGCGCACACTGCGCCCGCGACACCTGGACGTAGAGGGTTCCCTATTCACCGTCTTACTTTCATCTACGTGCCCGACTATCGACTATGTTGTTAGAACTTAACTATTGAGTTCACTTTCACCTCTACACTGTTACTTTGACCCGACTACTATCATTCGTATCGTGCAAGTTGATTATGGTTCGTCGACGTGCAGTATTTTCAATTTACAGCACGTTTGTTGAACCGGTGATTGTTTTGCACGATACAAAAGTAGAGTGGTAGTCCAGTAGCACAGCATAAATGCAATAATTAGTAGCAAAAACTAAAAACGTGATAATTACATCCAAAGTTTTATCACTTATTCGTAATTCGCGTCTTTAATCTGTTATGACAATAATAACATTCTTTAAATTAATTGTGACGAAATACTATGTCCTTTGATAGAGGAAGTATTGAATGTTTGTCAATTTTCCATCAAATTTCGAGTGAGAGTAAGAAATATGAATGTCCCCAATCTACTTGAAACCTTTTAGACTTGCAATTAATTTGCACTGATCGTGCATTTTGACAAACAGAGCAACCAAAGCAATTTAATCACAGCATTAGATTCACTAACTATGCCAAACTGATGGCAAAAATAATTCTTATTGAATACGAGTATATAATATTATGTATTAGTTTGCCCTGATATTATTTTTAATGAATACGGTAGGTAATGAGGGAGCTATTTTTCTAAAACGTTTATTTAGCTATTTTATTAGCACTCACTGCTCCAGGTTCATTTGATTACATGACTGGATATATATTTGATCTCATTTTATGTATTATTTTAAAATTATGTACATAACACTCCATGTTGCACACATACAATTTTAAAGTGTTATAGTATGGTAAGTGATTTTAATTTTCATCATACATACATAAGTTTTTTTAATTTAAATCATTGAAGATAAATTACTTCGGACCAAAATTCTGAAAGGGCCAGATCATCTTATTTGTGGTTATGGATATATCGGTTGCTAGAACGATTTTCTAATGCAAAAGAGCTTTAACTTGTGGGATTTGATAAAAGAAAATGTAAGTAAGAAAATAGACTGAATTTTTAAACTTTACTCATACTTTGATACAGGTAACTTGACTTTATTTGTTATGTAGTGTAGTGTACTTTAAAGTGCCTATTAAGGACTCGCTTACGTTTGTTTCTTCTTCGATTGTATTGTTTATATGCAGTGGCAGATTTAGTAGTCGTCTCTGACCTTTGTTGGATATGTTACGTCAGTGTCTGTATCAGGTACATGAGCTATTCGTTTATATGACGTTCGTTTAGGGAAGAACCGCACTCGTTGGATTTCTCATTTTGGCCAAAATGCATTTTTATCATCGAGACTGATAATGTAGTATGTTGACAACTTACACATAAACATAGTTAGATCTGCTTTTGGACATACGCAATTATTTTTTAAACCTTTTTTAAAATTCGACGGCAAATATATATTTTGGATGGCTCACCTTTGGAATATATAGTATTTTAAATCTTATCATTGCTCAAACGAAATTTTTATTAAGAGCCACACTTATGATATACGCCGAATTTGAAAATGTAAACTTAGTGATTATAATATTTCCTGTTGCTGATGTAAATTAGTACATATTGGTTATTCAATAAACAAAATGTGATAATGTAAGTGGATCGGTCGAATATGAATGATGATCGTGACGTGCAACTCGCGGTGCTGAGTGCGCAGTACCGCCGGTGACGCCGGTAACGCCGGTAACGCCGGTATAGCGACAGACGTGTGACGCGGAGCACGGACGTGGACAGGGCCCGCGAGTTGTGTAGAATTATCGAAGGTGCTGCATAGTGACTATAAGTGTGTACAGACGAACCGACTTGTGACAAAGGAGCAGGGTGTTTGGGATGCGATTATGTTGTGTAGGCAATCGCACTTGAAGGCAGAAATAATTTTCGGATCGAACTGTGAATGTGACAAACTAAATCAGGTTCTGACGCTAGGAGGAAAGAAACCTTTTGGAAATGTACAAAATGTATTTCATCCATCATTTCTCACATACATGACGATTGTATGTACGTTTGATATTATATGTTGTGTGAATGCCACTCCAGTCGTTAATGATTTCACATTTTAGTAGTGATTATTAAATATATTGTGCAAAACATTAACTTGGAAGAAGAGCCGAGCCAATAATTAAAATCCGGATTTCTGTGTAAAATGTTTCTTAATAAGTGCAATATATAGCTGTAATGTTGAATATATACATATACAGGCAAACAATTTACGATATAAATTGAGGATAACCTTATATTTGTCGTTTGTAATAACAATTGTCTTGATGGATCCATTTTTGAGTTGCTGGGTTGTTGTTGTGGAATCACGTTGTCGTTTCTGTAAAGTAAGCTTCATGATTATGTTCGCATTGCTTCCTAACAGCTTCCATGTCGCTTCTAGACTCCCCACACTTGGAATCCAAAACAATATTATGCTTTACTAATAATAGACTTATGTCACAGGTCCAGGTTGTAATTTAGGATTTATATAAGCCTCTCCCAATGTCGTTACCTAATTTAAGGTTTAGTAAGTTTTAGTAAAGGACCCGAAAAATTATTAGCTGTTAATAAATGTGTGCTATAAAACGGTCCCTTACAGTTTAATTTAAAGTAAACCACTGGGATGTGGACAAGGGTTCCTAAATAAAGTTGTCTCGCGCCCGCTGGGGACACGCGCACGTCGTCCCCGCTATCGAACATAACCAACTGTACTAAAGGACATCTTTATTTAAGAACTTGTATGTTTTTAAAGTACATAAAGATATTTTTATATGTTCAGGGTAGGAAAGGTGAGTTGTACCATAAAAGTAACTTGGCTAGAACCTTAGACCTGATAGTTCTTTTATAGATGGTTAATATTATTTTAAAGTTTGCTTTTAGATGAATAATAAGTTTGTAATTTTTATTAATACAATATTAGATTAAATACTAACATTTAAACTAAACCAAAAGTGCCCATTGAGATAAGTTTATAATTCAAGCAAGCCTTTTGTTCGGCATTTTGTTAAAGAATAATGTTTAGGCAAACAAAATTAGAAAATAAGAAAAATTATCGAACGATTGTTGAGTTTTAAGTTATCTAAAATTGTTGAGGTTTATTGATAAAAATTCATTTAGTTTTTTTACAAGTAATGTTCAACAAAGGGCTTGTTTAGTTAGAGGCATTAATTAACATCAATATTAATAGTATCTACCTTTAAGTAATAATAAGAATGGTTTTATTATAGTTTTGTTTCAGAGAAGAAATTCTAATTACTATTTTTGTTTCCAATATTTTATCACTTTTATCTGTTTTCACTGTAATGTATCTCTTGCTGTATTGCAGACATATCCAATATACAGACTGATTTAATGTGCTGTTTTTTATTTTATGTGTTCCAAGTTATTCTATTATTACGTAAACTGACACGAATCACGTTTTGGTGACTCTTCCAAGTTTAAAGGCATCATCAAGCACTAGAAGAGGTATAAGCGGAGCAAAATGGTGTGTGGGCTTAATGGATAGTTAGGAAAGTGCTTCCAACGTCATAATAATACCAACATCACTTTTGGTACATGATTGTACCCTTACTACAAGATGCATGCATTTGCTCTCTGTTTTAAAATTGTTATAATTATATAAAAGCAAATTCTGGCAAAATGCTTTCATTGAATCAATATCTCTTTATGTAAAAGAGCGAAAATTTATAATGCTGTTCCGATTCTATTTGATTTGGCGGTTCCCATGTGGCATAAATATTATATGATTATACTGTGTGGGCTGAATTGGTAACACGTCGCAAATAAATTACAGATATTTAGCAAAATTATTTATCCTTGAGACAGAATGTCATACATACATAATTATAGTTAAACGTATAGGCAGAAATGTATTATACCCAGATTTCGCCAGCTATTGTTTAGTTATTATTTAGCTACTGAGAATTTATTAAAAACCGATATCTCACAGCAGTCGCGTTCACTACCGACGGCCAATATACCATTGAGGTAGCGTTGTTGCAATAGCGAGTTTCATATCGATAGTATTGCAGCATTTCGATATTTTGCATAGGACCATTCGCGCTATCGACTGATTTTCAAGGTCTACTATCGATATGAAACTATCGCTGGTGTCGAGAATATCGTCAAGGTTCGATGGTTTCGATAGGACTATCGATAGTATGACTGATTTTTAAGGCCACGATATTATCACGATACTATCGATAGACTATCACTATCGCAACAAAACTGCACTGAGGTTGTATTTGAAAATAAAATACAAAAATACTGCAAATTAATTAAATTTTTAGATAGTATGTAATGTAATATTGATAATTTGCATTATTCACTAATATTGTAAACTACGCTTAGTCTGTATATCATCTAATAATATTCTAAGTTCTTCATCTTCAAACCTTCCTTCTAGTGAAGGTATTAAAGCTTTTGCTTCTTCAGGTGTTTCTGGGCATAGGTTTGCTAAACTTGCTACTTCGAACTTGTGCAGTTTCTTAGACTGAAGGAGACTGTAATGAAAATAGAATGACGTTAGTGACTAATGCAACATAATTACTATTATTTGCGTCCAAAAAAGCTCTCCTTGAATCTCCCATCCTGGGCAGCCAAAAGGGTATGATAAGAAGCGTTGCCGTAGCAAGTATCGCGGGGTCAAAAACAAATGTATAATTATTACTACAAGGCTATAAAGTCGCAGTCACCGAAAAAAGGCTACAACTGCTTTTGTATGAGCGTCATGGGCGACAAGAAAACCGCTCATTGTATCCTAACACTAAGCAAATATTATGGACTTAAATAGTAATTTAGTAAGCCAAATACACGCATTGCTAGACACTGCCACAAACAAGGCACTAGCTCTTGCATCTATTGATATGATTATTGGACTCAGTCATGAGTCAGCAGAAACTACTTAATTGTACACAATATTACATAAACAACTAACCCTGCTTTCTAAAAGGTTAATCATCATGTCTAGTGATTTGACTTGCTTTTAACAAATTTTAATCTGAACCTGCCTTTCAGAAGCCAGAAGTTGACTGGACTGGAATTTATACCTATGATGGTTAAGAGGTACCCAAGTACACTTGGATAATATTTAAAGTTTTATGCACATGTCCATATTGAAAGCTTTATAAAACTGGTTTGAATAAGGTTTTATGAAAAAGGTTTTATTGGATGTTGGCATTGTTTACATAGTAAGTTCCTTATTCATTACTAGTACAATATTATCGGCAAATTAAATTATAATCACTTACTTTCTAACAGCAGCAATAGTTTCTTTGTTTTTAAATTTCTTAAACATGTTGGTGTAAGTGAGAGTCTTCATGAAGACCTCTGAGAATTCTTGCTCTTCCTCTGCAGACTCATTCTGTGCCTTCCGATGTTCTAGCAACATGTCTACTTCAGATATCAATAGTGTTTCTGCATTTTCAAACTCTGAAAATTAAATCTTATCATCATTCATATATTTATTAACACATCTACTTCTCACAATTATTTTGCTCAAGACATTCCAATTCTAATACAATTTTTTTTAGAAATGTGTGCTCATATTTCAAGTTGTTTGATGTTAGATAATGTTGAATATAGATACAATATCTGGAAAACTGGCAGCTAGCACATGAAAGGGTATATTAAGAGTTAAGTAAGGTAAACACTTCGGTTTTAATCTATGTAGATTGATATATCTAATGCATTGGTCAGCCAGATAACGAACATTTTCAGAATTATGGGATACATAAGAAAACAATGAACAAAGCTTTTCTTTTATCTTCGAATTGTATATGTCTGTTAAGTTTACTAAGCATGCTCATGAGCATGTTGGTATGTTATGGTACAAATCCTAGCCACTTTCATTCTAATAAAAAGCTATGAATGAAGCATGAAATAAATTAATTCTGAACCTATCCTCTTTTGAATACCTCTAAGCTAACACTTCTTTGATACAATTCATAAAATTACCTTTTGGAAATTGTAAATCTGCCGCATCTTCTTCAACGACGTCTTGTATTGGTCCAGCCATGTTATTTTATGAACAATTTGAAAATGTATGTTGCAAGATTTAAGCCTCAAACCTGAAAACAAATCCCATAAAACATAAACAAACTTTATCACCACATAATATATAATCATAATTATACTCCAACAGGCACAAGAGGTTATAATAAAAATATAAAAATTTATAGTACTAATCAATGATAACTCACTTGAGAATTATAAAACAAACTTTCAATCGTAAAATTGTACACTTGGAATTTATTCCAATAGCATCACAAAACTCGAAAGCAACGTTAACTGTTTTGACAATTGGTGTGATAAGTTTGATTGTTGCGCTTGACGTTTGATTTTGACGAAAAAACGTTTGGTTATCGTGTCGTGGTGGTATAAATTACGTAGGTATGCACTACATACAATATAAATATTATCACTCTAAAAGAGAAAAAAGAAACTACTTTTTTATTGAGTTACTAATATTTTTGTTCATAGAGTTATAGAATGTTCACTTAGGTAATATAACAACTAAACGTAGGCTTAGATGACTTTTTAATATTTTCACAATTTTGACATAAGTATGTTATGATTAAAAACTTTTTTAGGTTAAATGTTACGGAACGAAGTTTTATTTAGCAGTAATTATTTAAATAAATTTGTGTATAATTACCTTAAGTCTAATGTTAAAATCATGTCAAAAACGCCAACGAAAACTGAATCAAATCAGTTTAAGCCACGAGGTTAGATTTTAAACTACATAAATTACTACTAAGCTAAATTCAGTTCCTTCAGATAAAAATATAGGTAATTGTTATAACTTATTTTCAGAAATTACTACACCTAGTAAAGATCATCAAGGCATAACAAAAACAGTGTATTCACATGTATCGAAGCTCCATGGATTAATAATAGATTGGTTGAAGATGAAGGAAAAAGGTGTTCGTTTGTGCAGAGCAATAACAGCATTAAAATTACATGAATGTATGGATGACTACTACCCAAGTCAATTGAAACCTCTCATGGAGAGTTTATTGGAGATATTGGAAAGTTTAAAGAATGTAACTGATGGTAAATACTGAGTAATGTTAACACAGTTTTATCTTACAAAATCTTATAACCTTGCCATCATAGATATAATAATGGTTCAGTTTACTGGCAGGGTAAGCAGAGATTATAGATTCGAGCCAATAGCTACAATCCTTGCATATATCCCTAGTTCAACTCAGTCTTATCCTAGTTATTATTTTAAAGACTCGCAGTCAATCCTAAAATAAGCTTTTTGGACTAACATATCTATTATGTAAATATTATTTGAGTTAATCTAAAAGTAACTTGATTCTTACAAGTTTCGTTGACTGCATACTACCTAAAGTTCCAAGATAGAGAAACTCATTGAACTTTCAACAAGCCATCTTGATAAACTTATGTTAACTTGCATCTTATTAGTAAAATAGTCTATACAAATTCTGTTATTGTTGTATGTACAAGTAAATACTCTTTGGGAGATAATAACAAGAAGGATATTTTTACAGGTATAAGAATATTAAACAATCAACTGCAAGCATTAGCTAAGTTGCAGCCCACTGAGGAGCCGGTTATTTCCACCTGGTCCATTACCCAAATATCCAAGAATGTCACAGAAGTTTTAGAAACTTTGGAGAAGGAATACAGACTTAAGGAGATTACGACAGGTATTATTATAACTCAGTTGCAGGGGACTGGGATCTACTATTTGCGAGCACACAAATATTTGTTCCATGTGGGGATCACAGCTTTAATGTTTAGCCACTTATATTGCTGATTGTCAGCAACACATTGAACAAATTTTCAAAAGTATTTTGTGAATCCTAATTGTTAAATACATAATTAATATGTATTTTTAAACCTTGATTAAATCAACTATCTTGTAACTATTTCTGTTATAAAAACTAACATATGTTATTAATTTGAAAAATAGAGAGAATCTTAATCTCGTAAAATCGTGTTCGTATTGTTACATGCTGGGTTCGAGGGATAAGAATGTAAACAATATTACAAACTAAACATGTTTTAGTCTAACACACAATTAAACTTAAAACAACACACACTATACTACACTATTCCACTATAACTAGCTTTTAACTCCGTAGTATTTTCGCTTCCGTTGGCTCCGATGTATACTTGACTGCTTACGGTAGTAAACTCACTGAGTGAGTTTACAATTGTAAGCGGTCAAGCGGTCTCATTTGGCAGGCGCTGGCCTTGCCCTTTTATACGCGGTTAAAACGTTTCTGGAGATTTCTAGAAACGCCATACCCGGTGTAAACAGTACGAAGATTCGAGAATATGCCAGCGTTCTCTCTACTCTTTGCGTATCGACAAGATACGTAGTTCCGTAAGACGTCAATAGATGGCGCTGTAATAAATTATTAGACGGAACTGCCGAGTCTTCCCCAAAGTGCCGATAGATGGCACTGGCTGTAACAGTATGTTGCTGACTGTACCATCAGTCTACCTATATTATATTGGTAAATAGGTTAAAGTTCCCACTCAAGGGTAGGATAACTGCTCATTTTCCTCATTACTTTATAAATGGTGTGACCATGAGTGATAGTTACTGCATAACATCAGGTCAGCTGGCTAATCTGCCACCAGTGACAACAAAAAAACAAAATGAATCATGTGTTATTAAAGTTACTAAGACTGCATAGTAACCTCACTAATAAGAAACTACCAAGCTATAACTAATATAACGAGATAGGTGTAAAAAACACAGAATTCAACCTCTTTGTTTTAAATGTACATCATGTGACCTTGTGACCCCTATATCTCGGGGGTTTTTTGACCCACAGGACCCATATTCAAATTCGACCGAGATATGACTCCAAGGTGTCTGCACACAAAGTTACAAGTCAATCAGTCCAGTGGTTCCGGAGTTATGCCTGTCACTAACATCAATCTATCACTAACAGACAGACACACAAACTCACATAGTGTTTTTATTAACCACTTCGAAGAAGACTCAGAAGTTAATAAGGTCCTCCAAAACGAAATTCGGTCACGGTGCCCAATCTGTGCAGGCGATATTATAGTGCACATGTGTGTGCGCAAACAAGTGCTCTCTGCTCTCAGTCCCCTGATTCTCATAATGCAACGGGACAGCAATCCGACACGACCGGAGATATATTAGGCCCAGGACCAAAAGCTTTACTTGCTTTCCGAGGCACGGGCGTGTGTAACACCGCCAACTTCCGAACGACCTTATTTAATTTTTTTTTGTCGTAAAACTCAATGACTATTTGTTGGCCTAATATATCAAGTTTATATTAAAATTTCCCGTCTTTCGAGTGGAAGGGCTGCGATACTGTCTAGTGACTATTTCGTTTTGCTGTCTCGTGGCTTAAGAGTATAATATGATCTTATTACGCCGATGCATGTTAGGCCTTTGCTTGCTAATGTGCCACGTCTTCAGACAAGCAATACGTATCAAATGTGATTTACATATCCAGAATAGAATATGAGCCACCCGTCTCACTGTTGGACACAGGATTCTTCTCAGTATGATAAGGGTTTTATTAGGCGTATATAAGGGAGTGCCCATTCCATTCCTACTGATAATTGTAGACGTGATACATTAAGACCTACTGGAAGAGGAACATTGGCGTATTTAAGATATTTACCAGGAAAGGCCTGGCACCTAAAGAGAATATTTAATTATATTCAATTAAACACCAGTAGCATAAATTAACTAAAAGTATTGCAATTGGGTATTTGACTAAAAGTTTTCATTATTTATACAAACTCTAAAACGCAAAAATAAAAAGACTACAAGATGCAGGGGTCTATAAAATAGATTGTGACTGCGGACTCTCATACATTGGTCAAACCAAGTGAAGCATAGGCACCCGCATAAAAGAACACATAGCTGATGTAAAACACCAACGCTCGTTGAAGTCTACTATGTGTGAACATGTGCAACAGGGGACCAACCACTACCTGAGATTTGACAAACCACAGATGCTCGCTAAAGAACACCGATTCCTACCAAGCATGCTTCGCGAGGCTATTGAAATCAAAAAACATCCTAATTTCAATAGAGAAGATGGTTGGAATGTACCACCAGCTTGGGATCCAGTAATTCAAATATTCAAACCCAAGAAGAAGCAAACCACAGCTAGACTTCATGATACTTAGCTCATTCTGCGGAAATAGAAACACCGATGATTAAATTATGTTTGGGTACTTTGAAATAACTAAGTACACTGGAACACTGAGACAACTATCATCTTAGCCTCCCCGTGATCATGGCTGCTGAAAAGCAACCGAAACGTCGGGGAAAGTGTAAACATAAATATAAATAGTTTTCATAGTTTAAATAATTTAATTATCTTAAAAATAGTATAGTTTGATAGTAATAGTAGTGTAACAGTTTCTAAATTATGTAATAAAGTGTCAAATAAACAATGCGATAAAATGCGCCCTCTCTGCTCGATCTGCTGCTGACGAGTAACTCGAACCGGTACAGTGTGTCGATTCGTGCTCCTCTGGGCACCTCAGACCACTGTCTGGTTTGTGCCACAGCTGTTGTTGTTACGCCCCCATGACCCGAGGAGGCAAGACGACGACTGTGGCACTACTCGTCAGCAGACTGGGATGGAATGCGGGAGTACTTCGCATCCATCCCTTGGGCTCAACGCTGCTTTGAGAACAGGGATCCATCAGAGAGCGCTACTGCTGTCGCTGGTGAAATCATCCTGGGTATGGAATATTATATTCCATACAGTGATGTCACGAGCGGCGGCAGGAAAAAGCCCTGGTTCGGTCGTGAATGCGCTGATACTGTCGAACGTAAACAGACAGCGTACCGCGCTTGGACCAGGGCTCGCGCTCTCCACGACCCTAACGTGGATCACCTGAAGGCAGCGTTCATCCAAGCCACAAAGGTTTGCAAGAGGGCATACTTAAGAGCGGATGCCCAACGCGTCGCACGGTTCGGCCAGGAACACATGGCGCATCCTACGGGCAGTCGCAGCTATTGGCGCCTGGCCAAAGCCGTGCAGTCCAACTTCTGCCAGACCTTGCTGCCCCCTCTGCGATATCCGAATGGATCACTGGCTCATCGGCCGCAGAAGAAAGCAGATCTGCTTGCAAATCTCTTTGCGGCCAACTCCCGAATCGATGACTGCGCTTCGCAGCCGCCTAATATTGCCAACTGCGGCTACAACATGCCTGATATATGTATCAGGCAACGAACCGTTCGTGCAATACTGCAGTCTCTCGATGTTCGGAAAGCCAGTGGACCTGACGGCATCCCAGCTGTGGTCCTCAAAAAATGTGCAGCGGAGTTGTCTCCTACACTTACGCGCCTATACCGGTCGTCTTACGCCGCAGGCATTGTGCCTGAGGCTTGGAAGGAGGCGAACGTTCAACCGATTCCCAAAAAGGGGGATCGTTCCGAGCCAAGCAACTATCGACCCATAGCTATCACCTCGGTGCTTTCCAACGTGTTCGAGCGGATTATAAACACCCAAATTATCCGCTACCTGGAGGATCAATCGTTGATCAATGATTGCCAATACGGCTTTCGGGCTAAACGATCAACGGGTGATCTTCTAGCGTTCGTCACGCACCTCTGGGGTGAGGCTATGGACAAGCACGGCGAGTCTTTGGCTATCAGCCTTGACATAGCCAAAGCTTTCGATAGAGTTTGGCACCGGTCTCTTCTTTCCAAGCTTCCGGCCTATGGCTTGCCCCCTCAACTGTGCACCTGGATTGCAAGTTTCCTGCAGAAACGTCGTATTCGGGTCCTTTGCGACGATCGCGCTTCCAAATTTATGCGGTTCAATGCAGGAGTGCCTCAGGGGTCTGTCTTATCCCCTACGCTCTTTCTTCTCCATATCAATGATATGTTGAATCTCGGCAAAATACCTTGTTATGCGGACGACAGTACCGTGCATGGGCGATATCTCGGACGTCCTGGGGCCAAACAGGCTGAGGTTGAGGGGAAAAGGCAGAATCTTGTCGTTGAACTTAACCAGACCTTGGACCGCATCTATGAATGGGGTGTCAAGAACTTGGTCGAGTTCAACGCCAAGAAGACCCAGGCATGCGTGTTCTCAACAAAAAAGTCTCCGTTCCTTCCCCTCCCTTCTCTGAAGAACAGTCCACTGGTGATACGTGACAGCCTCTCCATCTTAGGTATGGATCTTTGCCACTCCCTTAATCCAAAAACCTACATCGAGAGCGTCATTAAGCAAGCTTCGCGAAAACTCGGAGTTCTGAACAGGGTGAGGCGGTTCTTCGCGCCTGGGCAGCTGTGCCTATTGTATAAGGCACAAGTGCGCCCTTGCGTGGAGTACTGTTCTGATCTTAGGGATGGCTCCGCGCAGTACTTGCTGGACGCTCTCGACAGGTTACAGCGGCGGGCTGTCCGTATCATCGGAGATCCAGAGGGCACGAGTTCACTGGAACCTCTGCAACTCCGTAGGGACATTGCCTCATTGGCATGTTTCTACAGAATATACCACGGGGAGTATTCTGAAGAGTTATTCCACCTTATCCCGCCCTCCCCTTTCCTATCCAGAACAACGCGTGCTGGGCTCAGATGCCATCCTTACACGGTAGAGTCGACTAGAGCGCGTACCAACAAGTTTGGGTCCTCATACCTCTGCCGAACGTCCAAGGCATGGAATTCTCTGCCAAGGCACGGGTTTCCTTCTTCCTTCGATCTTGGGTCCTTCAAGCGGGGCGTGAAAAAGCACCTTCTCAGGCGTCAAAGTAGAGACCTCAACATCGCCTCGGCTGCTATGAGGGCGGTGTGGTGGCCACTGCTCTTAGACCACACGACTGCTTACCATCAGGTGGAGTGTGGTCATATTGACGAGCAAAAAAAGGGTTAGGGTTTTAGGTAGGCCGCTGCTGTTGAGGGACTGGACCTCTCCATGAAAATAATCCTAATTACGCTAATGGGAAGAGATAGGCCATAGTCCATCAATCTGGTCCAGTGCAGGTTGGTAGACTTCACAAAGATTTCTTCTCCGTCAAAGCAAACGATAATAATTAACTATTTAATACGCGTATAACTTTAAAATGTCGAAAGTGCGTGCGTAGCATCAAATTCGAAACCTCTGTGTCTCAATAATCCGGGTTACCAGTGGGCTATCGCTGCTATTTCTAATTTAATAAGATAATATATTATTCTTTTATTGAATAATATTTAACATTAAAAAGTTATAATGTTGTGCAATGTTAATTATATTGGCGTAAAAAATTGTCAAGTCATCATTTAATGATGATATCTCTACCATAGAAAACTAAACAAGTGGTTAAACAAGTGGAGTCTATTCGTTAGGAACACTTAAATTTCACAAAACATGTTTTTTTATTTGCCATCTATTTATTTTATATTTCTATGAGTTTCAACCAGTTGTGCTTGCGATTACAAAAGCGCGAGCATATGACATCTATTATAATGAATCTATAAATGAATAGGTACGTACCTATTGTTCTTATCTATACTTATAATAAAACTGTAGAGAGGTCAATTCTGTACATTGAATATATATTCAAAATTAATATTGGAGGATGAATGGTGATCGATACTGATGACAAAAATGCAATCAGTAAATTTTTTGTCTGTCTGTCTGTCTGTCTGTCTGTCTGTATGAGCACGCATGGGTCAAAAACTACTGAAGGGATTTTAACCAAACTTGGTACGATTGTAGTCCATACTCCTGGGCAGGTTATAGGCTATATAACATAACGCTAAGACACATAGGAGCTGAGCAGTGACGATAAATTTGAAGCAAGTCGGACGAAAATGCGCTTTCGAGCTCTTATCCTCGCATACGTTGATCATACACCAAAAGTATGTATTACAAAGATGATGGTCTTCAAAAGATCTACAAAAAAGTCCTTAATAGTATATATGTATCTTTTATAAATTAGCCACAATAACGTGTTTAATCGTTAGGCATTTCTTCAAAGTGTATTAAAATACATAAATATATTGTATTTCACATAGATATATCTTTATCAAACTCCCATATTCAAAAAGTACACTTTAATATTTATATTATAAAAAAAATATAGGAATCGGTTTATAAACACACAAGATATAGATGAAATGAAACTTCCAAATCTCGCCGCGCCAGTATGGGTACGGCTATACGGTTGATTGTTGTTTAACGCGCGAAACGGCCATCCGCTGCATTTATAAAAAGGCGGGGGCGCCCACGCGCCGACTTCACTCACATTTTGTTTGTTTGGTTGAACGCGGTAATCTAAGGAACTACGGGTAAAAATTTGAAAAATATTTCAGTGTTGGATAGCCCATTTATAGAGGATCGCTATAGGCTATATAACATCACGCTACGACCAATAGGAGAGGAGCATAAATGAAAAATATTGCATAAACTAGGAAAATTCTCTTATGTGAAGCAGACGAAGTTGCGCGGGTCAGCTAGTTTTAAATAAAACAACTTAGCCCAAGCTTGTCTCAATGCGCCATTTTTAAGCATGGAAATTCAGAAAAATCTGTTTGTGACTATTACAATTAAGTATACATTACAGAAAATTAAATAATATAAAAGTTATGGTAGTTTGACCTAAGTCAGCGTTACTGTAAGGTAGACTAAGATGACACCACATCATTACGTAGTTCCTACGCAATAGGGAACGATCCTATTGTCGTCGCATATAAGCAGTGGCCCACGTTGTCTGACTTCGTGCTGCTACTGTAAATCTTCAAAGAGGAATACGTAATGATACTGCTCGATCCGGGTATCGAATCCAGGCATTCAGGATCGGTTGCAATAAGCGGCAACTAACATTTTACATAAAAGTCCTAATAAAAAATACGCTTTGATTGTTTCAGAAAACGTGGCGCATTGCAGAGATGAAAAGTTAATAGAAGTTTACACAAGTGCATGGGAATTGGAAGTGTATTTCAATATTCAGTCATTAGCATACTTGTTTGCAGAAGTAGGGTTAGCTGGTATCACATAGTAAAATGTATAGAAACATCGTCCTCTCTGCATTGGCGTATTTAGGGAATACCAGATGGGCTGTTACTGGCTGGCTTTAAATCAAAATTATAGACTTTAATAAGTATATACTTGCCAATACATATACCTACGGTTATATGTGCCCAATAAAAGCGTGGCGTGGGACCACGCGAAAGCCGCCATCACTAACTGATCGCACGGCCTTTTTGTCGATTTGTTGTCAGAGCCGTGTCCTCAGTGTATCGTACACTAGAAGCTCTCGACGCCATCCTGACAGCCAATCTTGAATGTGATGTGTTTGCGGATGGATGGAACGGAATAGTGCGAGTAGGTATGTCTGGTGTTTGGCGAGGGTAAGTATGCTAGGTTATCCTCTATACCAAGATGAGTCACTGTAATAGGGCAGTTGCCTATGTTTGATTTTGTTCATTATTTTCCACACATGAGCAATTAACAATAAAAGACAAAATTTTTCTAAGAAAACAGTCTCAAAATTGATTATAAAATAAGAGAGTAATTAATACGGTATTTTAAATTTGGATATAAAAATAAATGGGGGTTTAGTGAGAATATCTTGCTATCTTCCTCAGACAGCTGCATTTAACTGCGTTTATGTCACAATTTATATCGTCCATACTTTTCTGTCATTTAACAATTACCCTTGTTACCAATTTTGGAACAAGATACAAGTTGAAATTAAACTACTATATACGGATTTTATCGCATTGTTTATTTGACACTTTATTACATAATTTAGAAACTGTTACACTACTATTACTATCAAACTATACTATTTTTAAGATAATTAAATTATTTAAACTATCAAAACTATTTATATTTATGTTTACACTTTCCCCGACGTTTCGGTTGCTTTTCAGCAGCCATGATCACGGGGAGGCTAAGATGATAGTTGTCTCAGTGTTCCAGTGTACTTAGTTATTTCAAAGTACCCGAACATAATTTAATCATTGGTGTTTCTATTTCCGCAGAATGAGCTAAGTATCATGAAGTCTAGCTGTGGTTTGCTTCTTCTTGGGTTTGAATATTTGAATTACTGGATCCCAAGCTGGTGGTACATTCCAACCATCTTCTCTATTGAAATTAGGATGTTTTTTGATTTCAATAGCCTCGCGAAGCATGCTTGGTAGGAATCGGTGTTCTTTAGCGAGCATCTGTGGTTTGTCAAATCTCAGGTAGTGGTTGGTCCCCTGTTGCACATGTTCACACATAGTAGACTTCAACGAGCGTTGGTGTTTTACATCAGCTATGTGTTCTTTTATGCGGGTGCCTATGCTTCTCTTGGTTTGACCAATGTATGAGAGTCCGCAGTCACAATCTATTTTAAAGACCCCTGCATCTTGTAAAGTCTTTTTATTTTTGCGTTTTAGAGTTTGTATAAATAATGAAAACTTTTAGTCAAATACCCAATTGCAATACTTTTAGTTAATTTATGCTACTGGTGTTTAATTGAATATAATTAAATATTCTCTTTAGGTGCCGGGCCTTTCCTGGTAAATATCTTAAATACGCCAATGTTCCTCTTCCAGTAGGTCTTAATGTATCACGTCTACAATTATTAGTAGGCGTGTTCATCGGTGCTGCTGATATGTTAATAAATTGTGCCTTGCGTGACAGAGAGAAAGCAGAACAACAATGATCGATTATGAATCTTCTAGAATCCTTTTATTAACTACAATTTCCGTCAGAGCTATCAATTATTCTACTATATATTTAGTAACGTGAAATAAAATGAACTTCCTTCTCTTAGTGACACTAATGTTATATAGTAATAATGTTTTATGACGTCCGACTTTTTATTGTTTTATAAACTACAAATTCATATAAAAATATGTTTTAATAAAGATTACTGTTATTAATATGGGTTTTACATTACTTGAGTATGATAACTTCATAGATATGTTGCCATGCGTTAATTTTAGTGGTACCAAAATGGTAAACCTACACTGTAATGGTGATACTGTATCTGTCCGTACAGGCCAGCAGCTTATAATATATTTATTATGCTGATAAGCATAACTACCACTCATGTATATGAATGCGCTTGTTTGCCACTGCGGAATCAATAGCATGGAAACACAATCAAACCGCCATCAACCGTTAAGAAAGAAGCTCAGCGACGGCGGTATGGTGGTACCTACCTAAAGCTCCCAAGGGTCTAGTATACTTTGCTTACTATTATTGGTGGCAGGACAAGACTTTGCTGTCAGAATAATTCAAAGGCGCAGGGTGAGGAAGGAACGGAGGAGTATAAAAAACTATACCACGCCCAATGGGACTGGGTGTGTGACGATATCTTGTTATTCTCGAGCCATCACACTCATCCGACTCCACTAGTCGTGAAACCGAACCCGCCTCGAGTCACTAGTACAACTATCGGACAGATTAAGAATTAGAATAACCTTCTGATGTTTATTGTATGGTTTTTGGTGACCACCTCAATGCTTTACCCGCTTGACTGTCATGGATTTTAAGTGAAAATGACTTATTTATAGTAATAGGTAACTGTCCTGGAACCGCAATCTCAATGAACTGGTTTCTGCCTTCATATTCTATTGCGCAATGTGGGCAAAAGATTACGGTACGAACGGTAATTATTACCAAACTAAACCATTGAAATGAGAATAAAGAATTATGCGGAGACACAAGGTTTATTTGTTTCGCGATATACCTACAGCCATTCAAAAGTATATTGTAGAAATCAGACATCAGTATTGTCGTTTTTAGAAATATGTAGTCAAATATTCCATCGTTGGCCCCGTGGCATAAGTTTTCTATTATGCTAACGGTTTTGAAATCCGAGATTTGAAAAAGGGGTCGGGCAATGTTATTCAATTTTTATTGTAAGCAAATCCTCAGTAGTATTACGCGAACAGATATTGTGCGTGATACACGGTCACCTTATAACGTGGGACTAAAGCAGAACTGCCGAAATGAGAGACTTCGTTCTTACTTCTATCTGCACCACCTAGAAGTCGAGTAATTAATCTGTAAGTCTTAGAATACCAGACAATTAAAAATCTGTTCACTGGCCACCAGTGTACCGCTGCAACTTAATAGGTTAAGGTAATAATAAGAAATTTTTTACTTCCCTAAAAGTCGTAACTGCAAGAAATAGTTGCGAGTGATTAATATTTATAAGCTGACCTTGTTCCTTCAGAAAAAATATAAAAATGTATTTAAACAAGAGATTAATATTTGGAAATGACATGCGTACAAAGGCGTGAGAAAATACTAGTTGTATTAATAAAATTCAATTAACGGCGCGATATTCACAATTTATCTATGGTACCTATGGTAGATGGATTAATGTCTATTATTGATAGTTAATTGACAAACAGATACCTACAGTCGGCGACATAGTCGATCAAATATTGCGCGACTTTGAATTGTGCTATAATTCTTATTAATCATCTTTCTCAATTTGCTGCACAGGTAGATAGTAATTAAAGCATAGGTACCTACTTCATGTAATGACAATTTCAGTACCTACTTACATACAAATATAATCATAAAATTTTAATTCTATAAGCTGTTTTAGAACTTTTCAATGTAGTTACTGCCTGTGGTAGGTACAGCTACACTAATGTTGTTGACCGTACGATCATTAACAATATTTCAGTGGTCTTTGACATTTTTGAACAATTAAATACCTAAAACAAATCTATATCACCCTCTAACATATTCAAGAATTTAAATTTTAATGCCTTTAATCTATAAATATCACCCAATCTAAAAGGTTGGCATTTCCAACCGAAACGTTTAATATAAAAAAGTTAAGTTGGACAGAGTTAATAATAGAGAACCTCAACAATCCCATTAATTTACATAAGCCAATTTGAGATGCGATAGGGCGATGAGGCTCGTAGTCATGGCAACTTTTACATAACAAACTCCACGAAATAGCCACTTGAAATTAAAAAGCACCAGTGGTTTATAAATACTGGTGTGTATTGACGTCTGGTTTACTAATTGGAAGCCCGCTTAACATTTAGTGTGCCTACATTATTGATACCCAATTTATCTACATAATGTGAGTTATTTATTATTAAGAACATATTGTAACATGTATTTATTATTCTTGATTAAAGATCTCTAATTTTTACACTGGATCTTTACGCTTGGCAACCCTTGCAATTATGATAGTAAAAGGCTGGCAATACCGCCTAGCTGTTGGCAGTAGTTTTATGGATTTAATTAAATAGGTACCTACCTAAGGATTGCAAAATACGTCAAAAGAAATTTATTTAAATTAAATGTGTTTTGAAACTTGGTTCGTCACTTAACACATTCAATGCCACCACTATTTTCTAGTAATTCCCAGCAATGCCGCCCTATATAAATCGCGAATACGCTAGGCGTGCCCTTGGCATTGAAGATTAAATTACATGGACACGTTAGGCGTGTTCACTGGCACTGTTTAAAGGTAAAATCACAAAAGGCGATATTTCGGATTCAATTGTGCTGACTGATTAATCTTTCTTGCGCTACAGAAGATATATTGTGGTTACAAACGTGCTTGTGTTTGTGAAACTTTAATTATGGCAGGAAATAGATTTCACGATAAGTAATTATCGTAATTTGATCAGAGAATCTCAAAATTTTACGAATGTCATGGTATGTTTTTTAGGAAAAGCAAAATATGTACCAGAAACGTAGCAGTAAAGTACTTCATTAATTTTATCACTTTTGTACAACCTAAGCGCAGTGAAATAAGTGTTACTTTATAAGATGTTATAAAGAGTTTTCACTAGGTATAGTACTTACTAACTTTTACCCGCGACTTCGTCAGCGTGGTTCGCGAATCAGGGTTAGTTATAAATATGATAACACATTATATCGAGCGGTGCATGTCAATTACTTTCATGTATATATACTTTTAAATGTAATTTTGCCAATTTCTTACTATGCAACTACTGCAACTACCCGAAAAAAGCTAAAGGTCATTAAGTTCTGCAATTCCTATACGATGCATTGCATGAAGTAGGTACCTAATACATTTCGTAATATTGTAAATAATATTTATGCGAAAAGCTATTTATTAAATTTTCCAACTTATATTGTCCTGATGTTTACCTTCTGATGCAATGCAATCATCCTTACTTAAAACTGAGTCGATCCACACAAAAATGGAAGTTTGATTCGTTGATTCCGTGGGCGACTCATGCACAGGTAGATAGTAATTAAAGCATAGGTACCTACTTCATGTAATGACAATTTCAGTACCTACTTACATACAAATATAATCATAAAATTTTAATTCTATAAGCTGTTTTAGAACTTTTCAATGTAGTTACTGCCTGTGGTAGGTACAGCTACACTAATGTTGTTGACCGTACGATCAATAACAATATTTCAGTGGTCTTTGACATTTTTGAACAATTAAATACCTAAAACAAATCTATATCACCCTCTAACATATTCAAGAATTTAAATTTTAATGCCTTTAATCTATAAATATCACCCAATCTAAAAGGTTGGCATTTCCAACCGAAACGTTTAATATAAAAAAGTTAAGTTGGACAGAGTTAATAATAGAGAACCTCAACAATCCCATTAATTTACATAAGCCAATTTGAGATGCGATAGGGCGATGAGGCTCGTAGTCATGGCAACTTTTACATAACAAACTCCACGAAATAGCCACTTGAAATTAAAAAGCACCAGTGGTTTATAAATACTGGTGTGTATTGACGTCTGGTTTACTAATTGGAAGCCCGCTTACCATTTAGTGTGCCTACATTATTGATACCCAATTTATCTACATAATGTGAGTTATTTATTATTAAGAACATATTGTAACATGTATTTATTATTCTTGATTAAAGATCTCTAATTTTTACACTGGATCTTTACGCTTGGCAACCCTTGCAATTATGATAGTAAAAGGCTGGCAATACCGCCTAGCTGTTGGCAGTAGTTTTATGGATTTAATTAAATAGGTACCTACCTAAGGATTGCAAAATACGTCAAAAGAAATGTATTTAAATTAAATGTGTTTTGAAACTTGGTTCGTCACTTAACACATTCAATGCCACCACTATTTTCTAGTAATTCCCAGCAATGCCGCCCTATATAAATCGCGAATACGCTAGGCGTGCCCTTGGCATTGAAGATTAAATTACATGGACACGTTAGGCGTGTTCACTGGCACTGTTTAAAGGTAAAATCACAAAAGGCGATATTTCGGATTCAATTGTGCTGACTGATTAATCTTTCTTGCGCTACAGAAGATATATTGTGGTTACAAACGTGCTTGTGTTTGTGAAACTTTAATTATGGCAGGAAATAGATTTCACGATAAGTAATTATCGTAATTTGATCAGAGAATCTCAAAATTTTACGAATGTCATGGTATGTTTTTTAGGAAAAGCAAAATATGTACCAGAAACGTAGCAGTAAAGTACTTCATTAATTTTATCACTTTTGTACAACCTAAGCGCAGTGAAATAAGTGTTACTTTATAAGATGTTATAAAGAGTTTTCACTAGGTATAGTACTTACTAACTTTTACCCGCGACTTCGTCAGCGTGGTTCGCGAATCAGGGTTAGTTATAAATATGATAACACATTATATCGAGCGGTGCATGTCAATTACTTTCATGTATATATACTTTTAAATGTAATTTTGCCAATTTCTTACTATGCAACTACTGCAACTACCCGAAAAAAGCTAAAGGTCATTAAGTTCTGCAATTCCTATACGATGCATTGCATGAAGTAGGTACCTAATACATTTCGTAATATTGTAAATAATATTTATGCGAAAAGCTATTTATTAAATTTTCCAACTTATATTGTCCTGATGTTTACCTTCTGATGCAATGCAATCATCCTTACTTAAAACTGAGTCGATCCACACAAAAATGGAAGTTTGATTCGTTGATTCCGTGGGCGACTCACGCTTGACCAAAAATGTTTATTGAATGTAAAGCTAAAACTTAGCTCACAAATGGGTACGTTTCTAAAATGTCCTAAAAGAGATTCTATAGATATTATAGTTTTGTATACCCGCCCAAAGGCCGTCACCAAGGGGCAGCTGCGCTCCCCCCTAGAGATTCAAAAAAATTAAAACTTGCCAAATGTAAAGCAACCAAAGTCCTAAGTCTTTGACTTGACTTGCTTGATCGATCATTCCCGTACGTCGAAACTCGGATGAATTCACCAATTCCATTCCTAATATTCCGTACGCTCAACTACGCTCTGCTCTATGTTATGACACGGAAAAAGCGTTGAAAATTTTGATTGCTCTTTCGTGCACGTGTACGGTAGAACGATCGTTTAGCAGCCTCAGGAGACTAAAAACCTGGCTAAGAAGCACTGTGGGTGAAAATTACCTCTGGCCATGATGAGTGTGCACAGAAGACTTATTCTAAAATTCTTAAATTACACTTGAGAGCAATAAAATCGCACACCCCTTGTAATTTGGTTTATTACTGATTGTTTTCTAAAATCGAAAGATATTGAGTAAAAATCATTAGACAAAATTAAAGCATACAAGCTTAGCTTTACAAAAACATAAAATTAAAATCATTGACCTTCACGTAACTTACAAAAACCGACCGTACACCGAATTCCCCAAATTCACGCGTTTGCGTTGTCACTACTTGCACCCTTAGCCGCAGGTATAAAAAGGTCAGTTTATTGGAATTTTTATTCAGTTGCATACCGAAGGTCAACGTGATAACATCTCTACTGGAAGCATACGGATTTACTGGAAAAATATGGATACCACGCCCGCAGAAGCCGCTCAAGTTATTGCCTTGCTCGAAGCAGGCCATAACCAAAGTGAAGTTGCTCGACGGCTAAATTTGAGCCGCTACTCTGTTCGTCGTGTATACCAGAGGTTCCAAGAGACCGGTGGCTACATTCGGCGACCAGGATCTGGCCGGCGACGCACAACATCAGAGCGTGATGACCGCTTTCTTGTGACAAGGTCTTTGAGAAATCGGCAACTGAACGCGGTTCAACTGGGACAACAGCTTCGAGAAGTTCGCAATGTCAGTATAAGTCGGTGGACAGTTCGAAGAAGACTAGGTGAAGCAGGAATGACTTCACATCGCCCAGCAAATGGTCCCAAATTGACCACAGCTCACCGACAAGCCCGGCTACAATTTGCTAGGGAACATTTAAATTGGACGTATGACCAATGGCGGGCTGTTATGTTCTCTGATGAGTGCAGAATGACTTTACATGGTCATGATGGACGCTCTAGGGTCTACAGAAGGTCATCAGAGCGATTTTCACAATGCTGCATAAGCGAACGTGTGGCTTTTGGAGGTGGATCGTGTATGTTTTGGGGTGGCATAATGTTGGACACTAAAACTGACATTGTATTCATCACTACGGCGAATACCGGCCCGAGATCGAGAAGTTTGACGGCTGCACGATACGTCGAAGAAGTGCTCGAAGAACATGTGAGGCCGCTTGCGTGGCTTATGGGAGAAGATTTTCTCTTAATGCACGACAACGCCAGACCGCATGTCGCTAGAACAGTTTGCGACTACATGGAAGATGTTGGAATCACCGCGATGGAGTGGCCAGCTCGTAGTCCTGATCTCAATCCGATTGAGCATGTCTGGGATGAGCTAAAAAGAAGAGTTCGAGCAAGAAGCCCTGCTCCTACGCGCCTCCAAGAGCTTCAACTTGCCATTGAAGAGGAGTGGAACGCCATACCACAAGATTTCATGGTGAAATTAATACGGTCCATGAAAAACCGATTAAGAGCTGTAATCAAGGCTAGGGGAGGGAATACACCTTATTAAAAAACAATTTGATCAAGCATTTTGAGTTTTATTTTTATTCTTTGTTAAGCTAAATTGGGTAATTTTATCCGTATGTTGGGTTTTGTGCCCTAAAACTCCCTATGGGTACTTTTTTTACACTGTATTTGATATCATTAGAAAGGTACTGAAGTAAACATTCAAATAGTGTAAGTTTTATTTTAATATGTATTCACATTTATGAAAAAAACTGCTTTAACAACAAAAAGTCAACGTGTGCGATTTTATTGCTCTCAAGTGTATTTAAACTTACAAGATTTTCATAATAAAGTAATCGAAAAGTTTTCAAAAAACCTCCGACGATTATGTTTTAATTGACCTAATCAAAAAAAGAATTTTTGTCGACCACTATAATATTAAAATCTGGTAATTACAAAAAAAAATACACTGTATATTCAAATTCAAACTCCCAAATTATTTTTATTTTATTATTCTAATAAATGTTGTAAGTTTTATTTGTTGTAAGTTTTATTTGTTGTAAGTTTTATTTGTTGTAAGTTTTATTTATTGTACAGTCAAGGACGCTTTATACGCAAGGGCGTTTGAAGCTTTACACGTTGGACTCTGTACCATTATTATTACAATCGCTGTAGATGTAAGGCTTGTACAAGTACAAGTACAAGTGAAAAGCTTCATGTGCTCTCGACTTTTCCTACAATTCATACTTTTCTCATTATCCATATCAACTTGCTCCCCCTTGGGCCATCGGCTGGCGACGCCCTTGTACCTGCCTACTGTGGATGCAGATTTCCACGCACTACATCAGTTAAAAAACCACTCAAACGTCTGTAACTTCGCTTCTAAGCATTGTATCAAGATGAAACATACACTAGATTTTAAGTTAGTCCAGTTACAATACAACTATGAAAAGCACATCCAATTTGGTGCAGTAGTTTTCCCCTGATGCGCAAACAAACATACAGATAGACTAAAATTCTAAAATACAATATTTTTGGCTTCTATTGGTGTTATAAAGATCTATACTAATATCATAAAGCTGAAGAGTTTGTTTGTTTGTTTGAACGCGCTAATCTCAGGAACTCCTGGTTCGATTTGAAAAATTCTTTTAGTGTTGGATAGCCTATTTATCGAGGTAGGCTATAGGCTATATAACATCACGCTACGACTCACGGGGTCGGCGCAGTAACGATAAACGCGGGTGAAACCGCGGGAACATCTAGTATCTTCTATGTACAGACATTCGACCAGTTATAATTGTATTATACGTAATATGTATAGATTAGCATTATAAATTTATCTGTCAATATAACAGATTGAGAACATCCGTAGATGAACACGCATGGCGTGTCCACGGCATCACATAATTTTTTTTTTTTAATACGTAAAAAAATGTAAATTCATGTGAGCCACTTTGAAACTCTGTAGCTTACACCATGAGGTTTATGCTCTGAGCGTTTCGATGGAAAATATTGTCAAATCTTTGAGATATTTATGAAAAACCGAGAACACGCCTGGCGTGCTCGATCGCAGCATGGCGATAAGGATAAGTGAGTGATAGAAAGCTAAATTGCTTGTATCGCTTTGGGGTCAATACCCGGATCGTTACTTGTGTAGTTTTCAAAAATGCGCAGCAGTCTTTTCTCCAACACTTACGAGATTATAGCGCCTAATTTTGCTCAACTAACATTACAGCACACTTTGGAAGGTGCCGAATGTTCAACCGATTCCGAAAAAAAGGGGACCTTTCCGACCCGGTTAATTATCGCCTCTTAGATGGCTATGGGTCAATAGCTGCCCGGGTCGGAACGGGGCACATCTTTGATCTCTGCAAGGTATCAGAGCGAATAATTAACACTTGTCGGGTACTTAAAAGATCATTCTCGCAAACTCAGCACTCCCGGGTGAGGCACTTTTTCGCGCCGAAGACCCAGGTTTGCTCCATCAACAATAACTTGAGGTATTACAAGTACAATCGGAGTTTTTATTTAAAATTAGTTATACATATATTATTTATATTTTAAAATGTATGAACTATACAGTTAAGTGTCAGCCTGATTATTTGATATGGTAGATTACACCCTGAATGTAATAAATAGGATAGGAATAGGATAAGATTTCGTACTCACTAATTAGAAAAAATATTTTATTGCATTGGATTAACAAGTGCAAGAGTTTGAATGAGTCGGGACACCTGATGAATTACCACCCTCATACAGTAAACCAGCGTTAGAGTAGGTATTTACGCCATTCCATCTTAAATTTCTGTTCTCTCAGGTAACCAACGCGCTTGCGATACCATTATACACTACACTATGCTACGACAATCGTCAACTGACTTCATAGTATAAAAAAATGTGCCCTTAGTTATTTATAACTAAGGTTGTACCTCAAATAAATCATTATACTCAGTCATTAATAAATAAAGGAGTAATTTTTCTCTTTCTGTCGTGGTTGACTTATATTACACGATTATTTTCAATAGTTGAACAGTGGGAGGCCACACGACCGTCGCTTCTAAAAAGCCCTGTAATCAGTTGTATTACGATAGATAACATACTTCGGGAAAGTGTATGATTAAGATGAATCGTGAAGTTGATTAGGATGCTTTGTTAACGGTACATGGGTTCCATGTGAATTACTTTAGGTACCTATAGGCATTTTTCACAATTTTCTATAAGTTTACTAAGGAGTCAGATCTAGGTATAAGTTGGGCATCGGGTTTATCTAAACATTGTTACGATAACTTTTTCCCCTTTTCGCTAACCTTTCAATCTATTGTTATAGCTACACGGTTAGACATACAAGTTCTGATAAAATATTATTTTCATAGATTCAACCTACAGTTACATATTTATTTAACTTTATTTTGTAGGCAGCCTGAATGTTTATCAATGTTCACAACCAATATGAACACGAACGTTCGTAAAAAATCAAAGCAATGTTGCAGCAAACTTACGCAACAACCTGTCAACGAATATTAATGTGCATATTTATCATTATAAACACCTACGTTGGGTTTACGACATTAACAAATATAAATAGAACGCGGAAGGAAAGGCTCCGGCACAAGGTGTCTCTGCTTCTGTCGAAAATTGACCTAAATTCGTGAAGGAAGGCGTTGCCCTGCTGTTATTTTACGCTCAATTTACTTTCTGCTAAGCACATTTCCGAAACGATATATTTGAAAATTTTCAGAGAGCTACGAATTCCTATTTATGAAAATGAGTTTATCGTATCAGACAGGTACCTACGCGTCTCGTTATTTCTCTCCCCGCTCTCAAAGTATAATCGTTTCACAGACACTTAATTTACCAAAGGGGATCTAAGATTTCTCTGAAAATATATAGAGACGGGTTAAATCATTGAGAGGCTCAAAATCTTTTTGTAAAGACTTACTCCTGTATTTGAAGCTGTCATTTAAATTACGATTAATAACTTCAAAGACAACTAATAATTTACTTAAAGTACTACGTAACTTGAGAGGTTTAATAATAAAAATAGTGTGTTAGTAAACAAGCCCAATGTCAAACCATAATCAACAAGTAGTCGAGTCAGTTGAAATTACGTAAACTTTGGTCAATATTTGTCATATTGTCGTAAGTTAATAATTGATGACAAGGTGACTCAGACCAGGTGAAATGTGGACGTATAACTTGTAACAGACAATTTTAAGTTCTGAATACGTAAAGGCTTTGTTGCTATGAGGCTGATAATAGTTTGATCAAATAGACTCAGATAAATGAATTTAATAGTAACTTCAAATAAGCGTCGTGGCAAAAATATATGCGTATTTATCGACTGTACATAGTAACACGAATGTGGGAAGGATATTTAATGAAGTACAGATTGGGCTACAAAACTCTATGTTATACATGTACCTACTGATTGATTAGGAAACAACATTAAGCATAATTTAGATAGCCCTGTACCTTAGTACAAAGCTAGACATTTAAAAAGCATAATATTATGTCAACAGACAGATATGTAAGTATGTTGTGTAAAATTATTATGTGACTATAACATAATTGTCCAGGGTAATAAACTGCATTTCGATTATACATTTCATTGTGTGGTGGGAACCTATTACGTGTAACAATGTCATCATTTAAAAATAATAATGTAAGTATAACTTTATCTTCATGTAAGATAATGTAGCTATTTAATTCGTGGTAGAGGACACCGATGTTTTAATAGGAGGTTACCTTTTCTTTAAGATATAGCAGGTAACCTTGGGGGAGTCCTAAGATAATAAACTTATAATAACTTGTAAATGATGAAAATACTCTGAACAATACGGTGTATGTTTAAAGAGTCAGTGTAAGTGACGAGCTGAGAGAGATAAACGTGACTAAAGGTGGACCGTAAAACGTATTCTTAGTAAGTATTTGTTTAATATTATTTTTGTTAATTACTTCCATGTAAATATTAATTGGACTGTTCACCTTTTAAGTAATACACCTTACATCATGTAGATTATGAATCTACATGATTCAAAAGAAAAAGGTTATTTATTTTTTATTTAAAACTAGATTTTGTTCGTGGCTTCTCTCGCGTAAATGTAGGTTAGGTTAGTAACCGTACTTTTTTAATGGATTATAGGTACTCTATGTTCTATTTTGTACCCCTGACAACGTATAATTATGTGAAATCTCATGATGATTGGTCGAGTAGGTAAAAGTGTGAAAGCTTAGAAAACAAACAATCTCACATTCGCATTTATAATATTAGTTAGGATTAGGATCTAAACAGTTTCTGAAATTTAACACCAACAAATTTATGTTTATTGAAAGAAAAACACCTATTACGCCTATGCTTACGCTTGGCTCAGCTATGGCATTATCCTATGGGGAAACAGCACAGAGGCGCAATCACTTTTTACCCTTCAAAAGAAACTTATACGAATACTTGTACACATAGAAGATACTGATAGCTGTAAGCCACACTTTATAGAACACAAAATATTAACGCTACCTAGCCTATACATTTTAGAAATATGTAAGTTTGTTAGAAGTCACCAAAGTTTCTATACAACACGAGAAGACAAAAACCAGAGACTAAGACATAAAAATAGATTAAACCTACCAAGCTCCCGTCTTAAAATGCACTCATCTAGTCCACATGTCATGTCGATAAAAATATATAATAAGCAAATAAAAAATGAAATTAAAGACAGTATATTTATAAAAAAATTAAAACACTTTTTATTAACCAAATGTTACTACCATATAAATGAATACCTAAATGACAAATGTGTATGAAACACAATAAATGGAAATTTAAATGAATACTTATAATAATATACCTAATAATAACATAAATACAAATAAATACATAATATATAAACAAACATGACATACATTCATAATAATAATATCTGAGACATTTAATTCCTTTTCTTTTTACAAACTTTGATAATAATGATAATCTACAATAATATATAATTAATAAAAATATGAAATCATATAAATAAAATAATATAATAATAATTATATAATAGAATACCATATAATAAAAATAATTATAGTAATATATCTATCTAACTATAGTAAGCGCACCTTAATAAAATTACCTATATATTATAATAGTCAATAAATATCAATCATAAGTAAAATATGTAAATAATAAAATATGTAAAACTTCCTCCTCTCTCCTACATCTTGCCGTGCCGACAAGGCCCACACATGTTTCTTATATTATACCATTGTAACATCTATTTAACTTGTGGAGTGCAATAAATGTATTGAGTATTGAGTATTGAAACATAATGAATAAAACAATCGTAACTTTATATAAATCTAAATCGAAAGATTAATCGTACCTAGGTAAACTGACACTTACATTTCACTTGCTATATTAAGTGAGAATTTAAGTGTTGGCTGAGATTTATACATATTATGTTTTCCGCTGTAGCTTATCTCATGGCTCGGTATTAGGTCGTTCTTGTTTGCATGCGCGTCTCGGATGCGCACACGCAAGGCAGATAGCTCCATTGTTCCCTTGCTTGTGTCAACATGTTACGACAGAACGACATTTACCGTAGAATCGACTTGTGTCGTTTTTTCTTCGTTTAATAGTTTATTTTTTATGCATGTTGACCGACCGATGACCAGAATATCTAAAAAAAATAGGTACTTAAAATTTGACCTAGTTATCCAATAAAAACTTAATGTGCGGATACTCTTGCGCATATACCAAAGCTAAACAAAACCTCCGCCCCCGCCCCCAGCTACCGCACCCCGCACTTTCCCGAATTTGCATCCCCGCCCGTCCTTTTCTTAACAAAGGTCATTAGCCTCGACAGCTGTGTGCGCAGTGTCCACATTTTATGGATATTTCATACAAATTTTCATAAAGGTTTTCTTTGCAAGTTATACAGATTTTATTTTTATTCATTTTTTATACGTTACGTCTGACCATAAATTATCATGTCCTTAAGTATGTACAATGTTTATCCAGTCACACTGTATACCTACTAGTGTTCGCACAGTGGTCAACATTCGACCATAATATTAGTGAAAATTTTAGGCATACATATAAGGGTTAATATAACAAAAGTATTTATTTTTTATTGAGCGCACCAAAACTCGTCGAGAGCTACTAAACAATACAAAAATAGAAGAAAATCGGTTGACACATAAAGGAGAAAATGGTTCTGAACTGTTTTGTCTTTGCCTATTTATATACATATATGTAGATGAAAATGCGACAGTGCGTAATAGAGTGAGCTTTGACTCGTTCTGGCGCTTTTAATGACAATGGCTTAAGAGATGGTCGTAAGACTAGGTTTTCGTTGTCAGTCTTAGTACCTAATACGACATAACATTAAAAAATACACTATTGCAGATTACAGACCCATCGGCTAGCATAAGTAATAGAAATACCTTGTGTATAGTGTGTGACGATAAATGAATAATTAAAAACGTGAATAAAGTGAGGGTAGTTGCAAATACTTCAGTCTCACAAACTGAGCCATGACGTCGCTAAACCAGCCAGCTTGTAGCCACCGCCGCGCCGCGCCGGTGTAACCTGGTCGGAAGGTCAAGCACCTTAAGGTAAACAATACGCATGATCGCGTTAATGCATATCACATATTGTATATATTATATCATGCAACGCGAAAGTTTTGAAGGTAAATCTAAATATGCCAGAGAAAACTAAACTTCGAACAAAAAATTCAATTCATTTTATGATGGACGGTGCTACTCTGTAGTTTCCTTTGTGCGTGTTCTAAACGCGACCTATAATTTCGGTTAGAACTCGGTTTACATCATTTGTGTCGCGTTGACGCTACCAACTACATTCATCGACTTTCTTCTATCACGAAAGTGACTATCAATAACATATCTATAGAGATGTAGCCCTTTTATCGTATCCACCGACCCGCGCGCGGTAATCTATTTACCTTTTTATAATTTACCTACTTATGTTAATCTTTAAAAGTATATAAATAAATTCTATAATAGCTTATTTCTATATAATCGTATCTTCGATGTAAAAATTGATTTATTTAGAGCACACTCTACATTTGCACAACGTCAGCATTGTAAGCTAATTTTCGAGAATGGGTCACCTCTTGAGAAGTGCGTTCGTGATCGGCAACGGAGGGAAAGACATTGAAGGTGAGAATTTTACCTACCTATTATCTATTCCTTTTTTTAACGCCTGACTGGTTTTATATATATTATAAACGTGTTTTGTGTTTTACGTATTGGTTTGTTCACATGACATGGTCAATTAAAACAGGGGATTTTTTAGATCCATGTTATTCTATATTTGTTCTAAATTTTGGTACTTGTTCATAAAATAATTTACATATTTTGTCTTCCAGCAGTGTCTTCGTCTTTCGGTAGTGAAATTTGCCTTTATATGAAGCATTTAATATAGATTTACTTTAGATATATACATCATCTATTCCCTTCGATTTATTGATCGAAGTCTTCCACTCAATTTGATTGTCTTTTAATCTGTTTAACAAATCTATATTAAGTCAGTATATCGGTATTTTATATGTTGAAGTATACACTATCTTATTTCAGGTACGTATCGTATTCATTTTAATATTAAATAATCACTTCTATATTACCCTAAGGTTTAGATTAGGTTAGGCGTGACGAAATATTCTAGGATAATGATGAAACTTGACGTAACTTCACAGCTCCGTTTTAAACTTCCGTGTCAATAATGTACATGACGTAAATGAGTAACTAGGTACGGCTGATATGTCATTGTGACGATACCTATCTTAGAAAATACAAACGTACAAAGATACTTATTCTATGTTACGGAAAGGACAATTTCACTCCGATGTATTTTTATGAAACGTTCATATTCATGAAAATGGTGGTGTGCCATAGACTCTAGCTTCGAATTTCGTCTACTAAGGATTATGACAGATCCAAATCTCATATAATATAGGTATAGAATTTACAAATGAAATAATTATACCGCTTTCGTAACCACGAAAAACTAATATGCGACAATGTTAATAGACTAAAAAACCTCCGCCAAGGCTTTTAAAATGAGGTTATGTAACTTGGCAATATCGAGGTTATTTGTGGGTTGACGGTTTGGGTGTAATACTACGTAGTACTATTATCTGATCTGTGGTAACACGTACAAAGATATTAATATTTTTAATGAGGATAAATATAAGAAAATAACTTTTCTTGGCAAGAATGAGTTTAAAGAACTTTTATTAAGTACTGATACAATCAGTCTGAGGACCGACACCATAGTGCGCTGACCGATTTAGTGGCAAGTCAAGGCCTTCTAGCTCAATCTTACAACCCTTGCGGCAAAACCTCAGCTGTATTGCTCTCGAGGTGAATGAACCTACGACGATGTTAAAGGAAGTCAGAGTGTTAGAAGGCCTGTGTGATGTTTACCTACAGCAGCTTAGTAGATAGAAATAAATAGAGCTTGGTATGAGCCTTTTTCATTTCGCGGGTGGTCAGTACAGCATTAACACAGGCACGGGGCTTATATTATAAGTTGTATATTTTTATTTAAATACAGATCCCTTATCAAAAGTAGCCGGTGTCTAGACTTTGTATAATTATTTAAGTTGACGTTACAAAATACATTTCTAACTAGAAATGATTTTATCTTTATCATAAAAATATAACTATATACATATAATAATAATAATGTTATATATAAGTTAAGGGTTTAATGGTCTATTTACGGACTTTTTAAATACAAATAGAAAATTGTTGCCTGCGTTCAATATTTGTCATCATAATATGTTCATAATCGTAGACCTTCGATGAATATAATCCGTGGCAATAGCGCTTCTGAGCCACCACTCATATATTTCTGGTGGTCCATTATCTGACTGGTCATCCAAAACAAATCAACCAACAAAATTCAAAGAACATCTTAAATTAGGCAGCGTAATGTCATCATTCACACCTAACCTCTCATTACAAACTACCCGCTTCCTGCTTTCTGTATTATAAAGCTATACTTTTTTTAGGATGCTAAGGACTTAATAAACTCGGCCTATGAGATTTGCATCTGGTCTCATGAGAGGTGAAAACCTTAACTTCTTATTTGTATATCAATCAGATGCTGTATGAATGGAATATAATTTATGGTCGTCAATGCCTGACCACATTAACTTGGACTTGACCACATTATCGTATCATTTATGCTAATAGTTGAATACAGTGTTGGTTTAATACTCTACTTATGTAACGCGTCATCTTTCTAACATTTTATGTCTGTCAACAGTGTACTTACTTTTTATGATAGCAGTAGGCAGGTATTCAATTAAAGTAGGTAGATATGCCTTTATCATTAAATTAAAAGCTACCTGCTATAAAATACTGATATTACAGTACAATAGACAAATAGTGTACCGTGTTGGTATTTTAAAACGTGATGTGAGTAGTTCAATTTTTTAAAATAAAAGTATTAGGTACCTGTTGAAATCACAAATATAAAAATAATCCTCAAAGTTTGCATATTATCATAACGTTTAAAAATCACAAAAAGATTACACTCATGGGATTTGCCTGCTTGCAGACTATTTACCACGTCCTTTTTTTCTATAACTATTAAGTTTACTACTAAGTCATATAAATTATGACGATGATTTATTGAGCCAATTATATATTTAACTAGCTGTTACCCGCGACTTCGTCCGCGTAGAATTAAAAAAAATATTAATTATGTTTTCCGGTTTTAAATAAACCAAGGCTAAGTTACTCCTTATAACATCAACTATCTGCCACTGAAAGTCTCGTCAAAATCGGTCCAGCCGTTTCAAAGATTAGCCAGAACAAACAGACAGACAAAAATTAAACAATCTTTTTTTATAAGTTTCGTATATACTTTCATATGTGTTTAGTAAAAAGCTGTTATTTTGACTTTACAAGCAGACACTTCAATTGTATTTATTTGTATCGATTTGATGTTGTTAATGTTCTATTTAAATAAAGACAGGAAATCGAATAATCCATGAAGCAGGACTTAAACCTGCGAGTTTGTCAAACTGTGTCGTTGTTTTGCCAACTGAGCTACCTATGGCCCTACGTCAGAAATTTAAATTTGCCCTTGTGTGTTGCATCTAAGGCGATGCTTTGCGTCATCTATCATAAAGTTAGAAATATGTACTACATCATTAGATTAAAGGCGACATAATTATGTGTACAGGAGGTGATAATTGTCATTTAATCTGTCGCAATACTATCAGAGTTATTGTTAACCGGTAATCTTATCGATTGACGCATCCAATAATGGTGATTGCAGATAATCCAAGGCTTTAATCATTAACAATATTTACATTATACCCTTTTGCGTCAACTTATTGGCTTTTTAACAAAGAGGGAGGTTCACTCGTAGTTAAATATTTTAGAAGTACCTACCACTGCTTTGTCATTTTCATTACAATAATAAAATTGCACCTGTCCGCAATGAATAACAGTAAGATGTAGTCACATGTTGAAGTCGTAACGGATAACTAAACATCCTAGTGGGACAAAGGGTTCTTGAATACTAATATCAAGTCGATATTAGTTTTTCTGTTAAATCTCAATAGCAGCCCGGAGTTAGGAAGTTGGCGATGTTAGACACTCCCGTGCCTCGGAAAGCACGTAAAGCCGTTGGTCCTGCGTCTGATTTTTCTCCGGTCGTGTTGGATTACCGTCCCATCGGATCATCAAAACTATAAATTTATGAAGTCAGCTCATAATTTATATGTGGAACTATGCCTATTGAAAATCAGTGCAATAATGTATATTTTTTTATTATCTTTATATATATTATGTTCTTTTGCTAAGCAAAGGCTTTAAGAAAATTGAAAAAACGGACACAGATCATGTAGATACGGATCAACTATTTGTGGATCACACAAATATTAGTCCCGTACCGTGATCGAACACGCAACGCTCGGCGTGGAGTTAAGGTCAAGTAACTACTTTTTGGTAGGCCGTGAATTTATTGTTTTAAACAGAGAACATAATTGCAATTGTACTCCGACTGCAAATTTACGGTTTGAATGCAGTTAGTACGACTGCAAACCAACGGTGCAGCCCCATCGCAGTCGGTGTGCAGTTGGCGTGCAGTTCCAACGACTGCACGCTGACTACGAGTTAGTTGCCCGGTCAACGTGCAGTTCAAATGCAATTGGACCAACTGCATTTGAACTGCATCATTAGACAGACTGCGAGCTAGAATGTACCTACCTTGCCCGCCCGCTACTGTCCCGCTCTGCCTGCGCGAATGAATGAAAGTCGATAACAACATGGAGTTCTATAACAGTCTTGGATTCAGTTGACTGCGTTTGAACTGCACGTCCACCATGCAGCTAGCTTGCAGTCAGCGTGCAGTCGTTAGAACTGCACGCCAACTGCACCGACTGCAATCGCGCTGCACGCTTAGTTTGCAGTTTTATTGCAGTTATATTAACTGCATTCAAACAGCAAATTTGCAGTCGGAGTGCGATTGAAATGCAGTCCATCTGTTTAGTGCCTATGTGGTCGCCTCGTTACTTCCACTGCGCCGAGTTTTGTGGGTTCGATCCCCACACGAGACATGAAATTGTGTGATCCACAAATACATAGTTGTTTTGGGTCTGGGTGCTTGTGTCCGTCGTTTGAATGTTTTTTAAGTCACCCGCCGGGAGTTTCTTTTATAAAGAAAAATATTACAAATATTTACAAACCTGTTAATATGGTACGGAAAATTCAACAAATTCTAAAAACCTAAAGAACAAAATTTAAAGAAGAATTATAATTTGCCAAATCGATAAACAAAAACCAATTTAACACCTCGGAGCTGTAAAACTTGATCCACTTGATTTTTGTTTCTTACTTTTTATTGTTTTTTAATCAAATTTATTTTTGGTTAAAATGTTATTATATTTTTTGCGAACGTCACATCTAAAGTTAAACGCTATATAGTTGACCTGGTAGTCCTCGTAAACCAACCAATGGTAACGCACGCACTAGTATTACCTTTTGATTAGTTAATTTGTTAAAATATACTTCAGTCAGTAGGACTGTGGTTTATTTTACAAAGATGTTACCCGGTAAACATAAATTTGAGCGTGAGACACCTCTGTCGGATGCGTCTAGAATAGGCAGCGAAAACATACTCTTAATATGTCCTTTGCTTCTTTGCTGTTGGGTGGTTATAAGTTTCATTAATTATTACCGAAGCTCATCATCCAGATCTTGACCAAATGTATATACGACGTCGCTGTAAACGGTGATGGGCGTTTTGGGTCAATTTGTGTTGGTTCAATCAACATTTATTTACCATCGTTGGATAGCTCTTTTCAAGAATACAAAAAACTACTATGGCGACAAACCCATATGAATTGTCCGTTTTGAAATATGGTCTTCAGAAGATACTGAATATTTAGTGCATAATATAATTTAAAAAAATCATATCGCCTGTTTAGCTTGACCGATTTTGATATTGATAATACAGTGTAACTCTATATAAAGACACTCAAGGGACTGTGCATATTTTGACGTTATAGAGAGTTGTCGTTAAATGGAGAGAAGAAAAAGCTTGTCGAATTTTTTGTTTATTTTTCCATATTGTGGACACGGTAGAGCTACTAAATCCAAAGCGTCTACCAACATCACTTATCTTCTCTCCCGCCTCTATTGCGCGTATCGGTAAAACTTTTTCGTCAGTACACAGTGATTTTCTCTTACTTGCCATGTTTACAGTTTGGTGTGAGCAACTAAGAATATAATAACATATAGATAATCCATGACTCCTACTAACAACAGTCTATACGTGCAAGCAATCCCAATTTGTAAACAAACGAACGGATTTCTTAAAAAGTTCGGTATGTATGATGCTGACAGTCGAGTTTAGTGAGCAACTAAGAATATGATAACGTATAGATAATCCATGACTCCTACTAACAACAGTCTACACGTGCAAGCAATCCGAATTTGTAAACAAAAGAACGGATTTCTTAGAAAGTTCGGTATATATAATGCCGACAGTCGAATCTATTACGGGCTAGGATAATAAAGCGACAAAAGAACGTACACAGCTGCGCAGTTTTTACTAATTTTGGCAACTTAAAAAGTACTTTTTATTATTTAATTGTTGTCGTTATTGAGAGTGGGTGTAAAGCTATATAGAGTGTATCATTTTATGGAAGACAAGCTAAATCAACCAAAGCCGAGTGATTTCGACGCTTTAGGGAGTTTGTCGTTAAATCGAGTGACGTTACATGAAGTTTTATTTACCTAAATAATGAAAAACATTAATTATTATTATAATAATATCACGCCAAAATGGATAAAAATGACAATAAAAGTATGTGTACTTAATAGAATGTAACAAAAATAAATAACTTTCAAGTAGGATTACTTCGACCGGACAGTGAAACGGGACTAGCGCTATGGTTATTCTTTATCTACACAAAAATACCTTTTCAACGGTGTATCGTTCAATCTGATTGACGCTGGGACCAGATTCCATACATTTGTGCCCATATATTACTGAAGTACTTGACTACATCAACTGGACTAAAGAATTCGAATCTTGTATTGATGTGAATAGTTTGGTTGATAAATTTTACTATGTGATAAGAGACGTCATAAAAAAGAATGTTCCTGAAACACTTTATCATTCAGGAAGATACCCACCATGGTACTCGAAACAGCTTATAAAATTATTGAAACAGAAACTAAGATATCACAATAAAATACAAAAATATCATAACCCCTTAGATATGATAGAATTTAAATACATAAGAAAAGAATGCTCTCTTTTAATTAAAGTATGCTATAATAAATACATACAAAATATTGAAAATTCTTTAAAAAAACACCCCAAATACTTTTGGACACATATTAAAAGTCAGCGCAAAGGCAGTTCATCGTACCCCTCACAGATGCTTCTAAATAATATATCCGCCAACAACACAAAAGATATTTCTAATTTGTTTGCCAAACAGTTCGCTTCCGTGTATGATCCATCGGTGGAAGGTCATGATAAGTTCACGCTTACCTCGCTGAATTTAATAAGCGCCGAACTCGATGACTTTTCTATATATAAGGAAGCTGTTGAGAGAAAACTTATAGGTCTGGATTTATTAAAAGGCGCAGGTCCTGATAACATTCCTCCTATTTTCTGGTCACGATGTGCTCGGTCGTTGTCTGGCCCAATTACAATTCTATATAATGCATCTCTGAAGGCAGGTGTATTTCCAGTTGAGTGGAAACGGGCCAGAATTGTACCTATACACAAGAGTGGCAAACGAAATATCATATCGAACTATCGCCCAATATCGATTCTTTCAACTTTGTCAAGTTTTTGAAGCGCTTGTGTACTCAGTATTTTATAAACATGTAAGAAATTACTTATCTACTAATCAACATGGTTTTGTAAATAGAAGGTCCACGAATACAAATCTAGTTAGTTATGTATCAGATTTAATAACAGCAGTAGACCAGGGCTTGCAAGTTGACGCTATTTACACTGATTTCACGAGGGCTTTCGACAAAGTTAATCATAAAACACTTTTAGGGAAATTAATGTCATTGGGCATAACAAGTACAATCTTGCAATGGTGTGGATCGTACCTTGATGCTAGGCCGTCATCAGTAGTGGTTGATGGAGAAGAGTCAAATATATTTTTCGCGTCATCTGGGGTACCGCAAGGTTCTAATTTAGGACCCCTATTTTTCAATTTATTTATAAATGACATATCAGACATCTTTAGTCACGCGACCCCTTATTTATTCGCTGACGATTTAAAATTAATCTATACAATAAGAGAGCAATCAGATATTAATAAGCTACAGTCTGATATTGATAAATTAAATCAATGGTGCCATCATAATATGATGCAACTTAACTGTACCAAATGTTATCACATAAAATTCACACGGAAACGCAACAAGATTCAGTCAAGTTATAGTATAGGCGGAAGTGCTTTAACCGAAGTGACTATTATCCGAGATTTGGGTGTCTATCTGGATAGTGAGCTACGTTTTATCGAACATTATGACAATATACTGGCTTCAGCTTACCGAGCACTTGGGTTCGTTCTTCGTTGTTCGAGAGAATTTAAAAAACCATCAACCACAATTATATTATATAACAGCTTTGTTAGGACTAAGTTAGAGTATTGCAGCACTGTTTGGAATCCTAGCTACCACGTGCACATTAGTAGAATAGAGCGCACTCAGAAGGGTCTGCTGCGTCATCTAGCGTTTCGGACAGGTGTTATGAGGTCCACAAGCTCTTATGTCGAACGACTGAAATTTTTTTAAATGATTTCTTTCGAAACATGTCGTAATATTTCTGATTTGCTATTTTTATATAAGTTGCTCAACAACAAAATTGACTGTTCACATTTGTTGGAAAAAATATGTGTCAATGTACCCTCTAGACTCCCTCGTTATCCGTGCACGCTGTTCAGAGCTCCTCGACAGCAAACTAATCTTGGGAACCATTCACCGGTTGTTAGGATGGTTGATCAGTATAACGAAGTATCAGGTGCCTCGGCAGACATAGACATCTTTAGCAATTCACTTGCAACTTTCAAACATCTAGCTCTTAATTATTTTACAAGAAGGTTCGAAGATCCCTTAATTTTATTAATGCGCCTTAATTATTAATTATTATTCATTATTTATTAAGTAGGTATACATTTGACACTTGATATAATTTTGTGTTTAAATTTTATTATATATTTTGATTAATTATTTAAATTTTTAATATATTTTATTATAATTATATTTTCTACGTAATTATTAATTTTTTTATCCATTACTTTCATAATTTAATTATTTCATTGACTTTCACAGTATTTTAAGTATTGTAAATTTTATATAATTTTCTATTAATTTTCTTTTAATCGATGTATACTTGTAATTACTATAATTGACATTGTTGTATTTTCGTTATAATTATATTATTGTTCTTTATATTGCATGCTGTGATCTCCTGTTATTGAGGAAACACATGTCCTATTTAAGTGTGCACGTGCCTTGTATTAAAAGTGTATTTCTTGTTGGAGATTCAAAATAAAATAAAATAAAAATAAAAATCATCCTTTATTAATCCAAATTTTAAAAATGTTGTATGTCTGTTGAATAAGGGCGCAGATATGAGGTAAAATGGACGCAGTCATGGTTTTTCATATGTAGTATTCGTTAACATAACTGCAATTGTGAATATTTTAATGTGTACCTAATAAATACCAAGCGTATTGTTTTAGTTGTTACGCGCTATATATCTGGCAGATAGATATCACTTCCACATCGGAGAGATTGGTATATATTAAATATTAAAAATATACTACAAAAATAACTGCTGACACGAATAATGGGTTGTTATAAGTACATTCTTAGCAGCCAGCAGCATGGAGTCGGCAATATTTATCAGTACGCCCCTATTACCGCAGCCTAAGCATAGCTGTCACATGTCACGTGATGTGTACCTATATTTTTGATTATCCTGTGCCTGGGCAAAGCTATGGTCTTAATGCCCCTCTGGTCGGATTGACGCCCCATCGAACTACGAGAATTAGGGAATATAGAGTGCAGTTGGTGTTTGCGCACACACAGTGCACTTTACTATTTGTAGCGCAGATGTTCAGTCTCCATTAAGATTTATCGACGTGGACGTATCTTGAAACCTTACATATTTTTGGTATAAACTTACAGGTCTGATACTATGTTACGTAGTACTAGACTTTGCCAGCAGCTTCGCTTCGTGTTAAGCAATAAGATTTTGTCAATACAATTCGGATAGAATTGGAAACAGTTCTTTTTTTCTGGATGAAAGCTACCCTATGTGTTTTCTGTACCCCTGACAACGTGTATACGAAATTTCATGATAATCGGTCGAGTCGTTAACGCGTAAAAGCGTAACAAACAAACAACCAAACAAACTTATATTCGCATTAATAATATTAGTTAGGATTCATCGTGTAACATTTAGTGATCTATAGAACAAAGTCAGGAGTAGAAAAATCAAGAAGCAACTACGCTTCTTATTTCATCAGCATTTCATGGAATCGCAACAGGTAACGCAGTCTAAAACATGCACTCTGTTTATATGGTGTAAATCTAATTGCAAATGTTCTACACTAAAACTCAGTTTCTGAAAGGCTGATGAACAATGTTTCAGACTCAAACTCAACCGGCCAACTGCAGCAGTTGACATCCGTTTGACCGGCTGATAACAAATTTTTATGTTGATCTCCTTTTCAGAAGCCGGGTTTTAGTTTAAGACAGATAAAAATTGCGTAAATATTTATAGGTATTTAAAAGACGTTAGACTGGCTGGATATTATAGTATGAATGTTGTTTACTGCGACATGTTTTCAACAATTTTATTTAACTTGTAATTTAAACATGATGTGCGTTTCACGTATATTTGACGTCAGACACTGCGCGGCATACCAGACATGACGCTTTAGACGAATCTCACATGACTGGATCGAAAGCCTTAACATGAATTTGCTCATCAACGCGTGACATGTATAATAAAATGAACCCGGCCTTAAGTTTACGTATCCTTTTTGGATTATTCACATTTTAAGTGTCTTACGACTTACACCTATTATCAAGCCCAAGTTTTAACTTGAGAGTCTAGAGAGAAACTTATCCTAATTGCGACGTTCTGCAGCCTAAATACGCGTGGTGTAAGTACAAAAATTATGTCAATATTATTAGAAAAAGTCTTATGTAAACACAAGTCTGACACATAATAATTAAAGAGTTTTACAGACTTATACACGGTATTTTATTGTTTACGAGTTTTTATCTATATAATTCGACGTTTCGGGTGCTTTAGTTACTAAGTATAGTTACGGACACTTACGGAGATACTACCTGTGAACTGAATAGTACGTATTTAATTTTATATACAAACCTACATAAACTTACCTCTATTTCCCTAAGGGATGTAGGGTACGTAGAGACAACTGTTTTCCATTTGCTCGCTCCTGATATATTATTGTTGTTATTTCATTCACTCTCATTTCATTCGCACACGCTCGTTCGTTTAGGGTACTCTCTTATTGGCCTTGCTCCAGAATGCGTTGTTCCGGCATCATCCGATGACGTTTCATCCTACACTGTTTTTTTCTTAACTCAACCTATTTACGTGCGTTCTTTTTTTTATTTTTTATTTATTTACGTGGGGTTATGCTTTGACGCATCCCCTCCGCGGGGGCAAGTGAAGGGGTTATGTCGGACTCACCGGGGTAAAAGAGATAGATGGAATAAGAAATAATTTACCTCCTGGTATACCGACTAAACCTACCACGGTGTTCCTCGACATAACCGCTATCGACGGGGCCGCGCGAATCACTTGCACATGCGGTCGCGACCCCGCCGAGGTTTCGGCCCGCCGCGCCGTATAAAACGGCAGGCCACTACACGACAAGACCAACCCTATGGTCACTTCTCACTTAATAACCCTAGCGGTCGACTTACCCTCGCCGTAACATCCTATAAGTATTCCTAGCTCAACCGATGACGAAAATACCCAAAAACCCTAAGGTTTAGCTTAAGGGTCTTAACAAAAAATACTGTTTTAGTAATATGTATACTAATATTATAAGGGATTAAATATAATGACCATCAAAAATACTAATTGCACAGCAAAATATGCTTACTAAAATATATCATAACGAGCACTTACACGCCTCAAATCAATGCATTCCGTCTCGGAAGTGTTATGTTAGGTTCCTTCTTAAGCCCATCCAAAAATAGGAGCCTTAGTTGGATCTCTGTAAAATATTTTAGTTAGCATTTTTTGCTATGCAATAAGTATTTTTGATGGAACAAAGGCAATAAATTGAGGAACAGTTAAATACTACCCATATTATAAATAGAAAATATGTACTGTTACTAACCTAACTTAACCTACTTTTACGAAGCCAAAAATTGTTTTGCTATTCATACTTTTTTCGGTAATATTTACCACGGGTAGAGTAAAGAACGCATTTCGGTTGAATAAAGAAACTTTATTAAAATAATGTAATCGGACCAGTTAGGCATGCTAGTTTAGGATAAGTAAAGAAATTGGGCATACGCGGCGGGCCTCTGTTTGCTGAACAGGGGCGCCGCCAACACCTGGGTGCGATGGCAGGGAGGGTCGATAGTAGACCTCTCGTTTGCTATCCCTGCCCTCGCCGCACGCGTAAGGAGATGGCGTGTCTTAGAGGAGGTAGAGACCCTTTCGGACCATCTGTATATCCGTCTGGATGTCTCCCTCCTCCGGGACCCTATCAGGGGTCATCGCCCGTTGGCGGGCAGAGCTCCTCGCTTTCCGCGGTGGGCTGTGAAGAGGCTGAACCGGGACCTATTGGAAGAGGCAGCCATAGTTCACGCTTGGCTGTCTCCTGCACCCCCGTCTGGGGAGGTAGACGCCGGGGCTGTCCGCTTCCGCGACAGCATCCAAGCTGTTTGCGACGCGGCCATGCCCCGAGTGCGACACTGGACCCCAAAGGGGGTCTACTGGTGGTCCCAGGAGCTGGCGGACCTCCGTGCGGCCTGCATTCGTGCCCGGAGGTTGTACACACGCATCCGAGGCCATCGCCACCGCGATGAGCAAGAGGAGGGCCGACTGTATGACGCGTATCGCGAAGCGAGGGCGTCTCTGCAGTCGGCCATATGCTGCGCCAAGGAACGGGCGAAAAGTGAAATGCTGGAGGGTCTAGACCTTGACCCCTGGGGGCGCCCATATCGCGCGGCGCTGAACAAGCTCCGTGCGCGGCCCTCCCCCCCCCCCCTTACGGAGACCCTCTAGCCCAACTTCCTCTCCGAGGTGGTCGAGGAGTTATTTCCTGACCGGGCAGAGCACGTGCCCCCGACAATGGCCCCATCGGGAGGCCGACATTGGGAGGCAGACCTCAGTGCTCCCCCGATTACAGATGCGGAGATGGGGGCAGCTGTCTTGCGGATCCGCTCCAAGACGACCGCCCCTGGACCTGACGGTGTGCCGGCGCGAGCTCTCGCGCTGGCCCTCGATCACCTGGATGTCCGCCTCAGGGAACTTTTCGACGCGAGCCTGGTGTCGGGACGATTCCTTGAGTGCTGGAAGGAGGGGAAGTTGGTATTGCTGGCCAAGCCGGGACGGGACGTGTTGTGTGATGGTATAATGTTCTAAATCGCATCCTTGGTCAGAGAATATTCGCTTAAGTCTTACCCGTTTTCATTCCGACTATCACAGTTTCCTAATCTACATTTTTCATAATCTTATGTAATACTCATTTAACTTATTAGCCTACGCAGTCATAAAAGTACAATTACGGTATCATGTTTTACCATTTTCATCGTGAACAATAAAAATAAAAGCACATACGTGACTTATCATCAGTTATCATTTATCATTTAATAGTTTGTTATCAAGACGGTTCTTCATGCGATTGTATGTTGTTGAATTTAAGATTAAGTACTTGCAAGTTATAAATAATGATTCTGTCACACACATATTTGCGACATTTGAGTATACAAGTGACGCAAAAAATAATTCCACTGTGCTTTATATTTCCTGATAAAATGTTAAGTAAATATATATTTGATTATGATTACATTGTTTTTACAAGTCTTACAAATAAAGATGTTAGGTGCGACGGCGTTTTCGTAAATATGGGTGACATTTTTATTTTGCGTCCTTTCATTATCTCAGTCATGATCTAGTTTAATGTTAAGAACATTTAAAGTAGGTTTTTAGTGCAGTGTGTTAAATTAAATCGTAGCGTGATGTTACATAGCCTATAGTCTTCCTCAATATATGAGCTATCCAACACTAAAATATTTTTTTAATTCGGACCAGTAGTTCCTAAGATTAGCGCGTTCAAACAAACAAACAAACTCTTTAGCTTTATAATATTAGTATAAATATTTGCCTGGCGTTTATTGTGTGAGAATAGACAACAAATGCAATTTTAAATAACACATTGTTTTGTGATGTAATCGAGGCAAATTGGCTTGTATTGTTTTTTAAAGAGCTGAATGTTGTTTGTTGCCATACGGCAAACAGAACCGAATGTTAACTCGTAGTCACCTAAGATGTCACTCGGCGTAACATTTTAAGTGATTCCGGGTCGGTATGTTGTAAATAGTCGAATATAAATTATTCTTCATCCTAATATTTAATTGTAAGTAGACACAATATACAATTTTAAGTGTCACATTAAAACATAAATACTGTTTGTATATGCTAGGTAGCATATGGGTATTTCTTATAAAATTTTAAAACTAGATTATTTTGTTGTTGCATTACATTTTGTTGTCATAACTTGATAATATATTTATTATTTTTTAAGTGTACGCAGGTGTCTACTCGGCGTCCCCTACTGTTACTACTTTTGACACTCATCGCATATGACGCTTTCTCTCCATATCTTCAGTTAGATATAAACACGAACCGATTAAACATTTGCATGGAAAAATAAAGACATATTCTCACTTGAGAGCTCCTTACCGTAAATAGTACATGGTTCAAATGTTAGACTGCCGCCGACTTGAGCATAGTATTAACAAGAAGTGTTAAAATTGAATATAATCCAGTTATGCTTATAATTTGCGAACCGTTTGCGTTTGAAATTTTTATTTACAAACGCAAAGCGTTTACAAATAGTGAACTAGGTACCTACTGCTGTATAATTCTGCAAAATAAAACTCAACTCTAAATCTACGATGAAAATTAATCAAGTAATAATAATACGTTATATAAAGTAATTTAATTTATTTGGGTTATTACATTTAACCAAAGAAGTACAGTACAAAATCAGTGATATTTATTAGAAGTGACAAGTGACATTTGAATTTGAGACTAAATCTTTTGGAGAATAGAGGACATCACGTAAAAATATAAAAAAGATCTGCTATATTTTATTCTATTTGTGAAACAAAATAGCCGGCAACTAAACGTTTAGACGTAATAATAACGTCTAAACGTTTAGTTGCCGGCTATTTTGTTTCACAAATATAGTTCTTACACATACTCCCACAATTCGAATAGAAAGAAATAAAAAAAAAAATAGTGGATCTCCTTCGAGGTCCTGCTGTTTAGTTCTGCAGTACTAACCTATAACTTCACTGTCTGTGGCTTTGCGCGTGACAACAGCATCGCTAGAAAACGTCTAGAAAAGTGGCAATAATATTGAAATCATAAATAATATAAGCAATAATAGATCAACATTTTTCATTAAAATACACCGCAGTAATGTTTCTATGAAGTTACTTAGTGTCAATGCATGTTCAAATACATATATGTATATCTAATTACAAGATAAAATTTAAATACTAGCAAATTTCATAAGGATTAGTTATCGTCTTCATACGGAATCCATACATAATTAACACTATTATGACGATGTTTGGTCACGAGGAATAAATATAGGGTGTTGTTCAATATTCGACACATCCATAGGTTTTATATAGCTCATTGTAGTACGTAGTTAATGATAAGTCCAAACGTTAGCTGAATCGTCATCTACTCAATTTGCGGTTTAACGATATATTCAAATAATAGTTTAGCATAGTGTTGTAAATTTTATGTTATTTTAATCTATTTGTACCAGATTCATAAACATGAATATTTTATTAGGAATGTAGTTTTAAATCCAATTTCGTTATTTTAGTTTTTCATTGAAAATATTGAACGATTAAAGTTAACTACCGGCTTCTTTAGTTTTTATTGATTTTTGACTACAATATAATTATTATTTATTTTCCGATTGGTATAATACCTTAATGTAAACCTTACTTAGATGTAACACATGTGTTGATAATACTATGTTAACTTTTGCAATAGGTGACAGTTTGCAATTCGCTGGCAAAAATAAAATCAAAAATGTATTACCAATTCTAATGTATTACCAATGTATTATCAATTCCTTTATTATTCCCAAGTTACTTGGGGTCGGCTTTCTAGTTTAACCGGATTTGACTTGATATCAGTTTTTACACGGAGCGACTGCCATCTGACGTCCGTAACCCAAAGGCTAAAGATACTCTAAGGCTAGACTAGTGTCAGGATATTAGAGGGCACTTACTTCCCAATAACGACTGCCATAGATGTTCATGGCAGCCGGGACCGACGGCTTAACATGCTCTCCTAGGCACGGAGCAGGCGATAATTGTCAATCAATACGCACATAATTTCGAAAAGTCATTTAACTTCCGAAAGTCAGAGGTGCGCGACGTGGGTTCGAACCCGAGACCCTCTGCATTGCAGTCTGTTGGTCTCCCCACTGAGCTATCGCTGCTTATTATTATTACCAATTCTAATAAATAAGAAAATTTATTTTCTGGGCATTTCTTTTATAAAAAACGGTTTAGGAAGGTTATCACTTCTATGTAACCGATGGTTTCTCCTCCAATTCCCACAGGAAAATTGCGTCATAGGTATCTATATACATATTAATACGTGAAGCGAAAACTTTGGATGCCTTTTTACGAAAATTGGCCGGACGGAGGAGTATGAAATTTCGCACACTTATAGTTTTTACGGAGAAGAAGTGACGAATGATAATATTTTTTTAAAATATGCATTAGAAATACATTAAATTAATGAAAAACCACTACACGCACACTACCATGCATTTGACACACGCAGTCGAAGCGCGTAACTATGGTTACATATATGACATAAATGTCAATATATATTATTATATCAGCAATATCTTACAGGCAAACTTTGGTCGAATTTCGAGCACTAGGCGACCACTAGTATAAAGAATTGCTTCAAACGTAGCTGTTATTATTTATTTAAAAAAAGAACCTCCGCACTAGGAATAATTCTTGTGTCGCGGTGGACTTTACAAACATTCGAACATCGGACACAAAGAACACGCAGACTCGGAACAACAGTTTAAGCATCACACAAAGTTTTGTACCGTGTGGGGATCGAACCCGACCACTTAAACTACTACGCCATCCGTGCAGTCAAAAAGTGCGTGTTGTGGGGACACAAATAACATCTACGTTGTTTTAACGTTTTGCACCCCGTGACACTTAAGTAGTGACGACACTAGAGTTGTGATCGTTGGGAAGGTTGCATGTGTATAAAAGCATTTACATCCTTTTATATAAAATGGAATATATACTAATATTATAGGTAAAGAGGAAAGATTTGATTTTTGTTTGTTTGTAAGAATTTAATTCAAAAACTACTTAACCGCTTTTAATAATTCTTTCACCATTATAAAACTATATTATCACTGAGTTAAATGGCCTAAATTTTATTTAAAGAAAATCACTGTTACTAATGTAACCTAACCTGACCTACTTTTACGCGAGCGAAGCCGCAAGAAAAACTAGGGTTAAATATATACTATTTTCCCTTTTTTTTATGGACAGTTTCAGTAGAGAATCAGAACATTTTATACTCTGTAATACAATTATATCATATATAATTGTATTACATATATTATTTATTGTTTGATATTGTTAGCGTCGTGTGAAAATTTGTCACTACTCGATCAGTCCGTCGCAATATTGAATGCTAGCTTACCTAAGATCGTTCAGTGATTCAATACTCAATACAGTTGTTCAGCACCCTCGGGTCACACGCTCGGCTTTGCCGAGAGCGACCGATCAAGCTGTAGGTTATATGTGTTGTGTTGTGTTTCGTCTCGTCCCTATAATATGTCTTCACTCTGTAGAAATGCCGTCGTGAGTATCCTTTTTGTTATAATGTTTGGCAATGTATAATTTAGCTTAATGACGGATTTAATAATTTTGAGAATTCTTTGGCGAATAGGCATAAGATGTTGTGTAGATACGTGTTATATGATTGTTATAAGTAGTAAAGTATTGTAATTTGTACGAATTTTACTTACCTTATTTACTTTTAAAACTTGCTAGTAAATACTATTGTTCTATATATCTTTGATGATTTGTTTTACAAATGGCTAGTATTCTTATCATATAACACGTACCTATTCATTCTTATCAAACCTGCCTCTCAATGTTAGTCCTAGGAGTACGTCGGTAGTGCTATGACTAGGAATCGAACAGACGACCTCTCGATTGTCAGTCCACTGCGCATAATAATTAAAGATATTAAATAATATATCTCACCTTATTTTCTTTTTAAATTCGGATTGGCTCCCTGTTCAACAAAGGGCTCGTTGTCCATGTTCCATACCGTTGATTTTCTAGATATATTAAGCACTGAATAATAATTATTAAAATCTGGTTGCTAATAATTGCTCACATAAATAGATAGACTCATGTCTCTTTACTGGAGGCACATAGAGACTAACTATATCACTTTACAGTATCCTGACCTATTTGTTTTGCATCACCCATTCCAATCACAATTAATGAATTACTTTCTGTCAATTTACCAAATAGATTACTCACAGATAAATCAAGATAAACAAATGAATCAGATCCTAATTATTTTATTTTGCTATTAATTGATTGACACTGGTGCTAATTCTGTTGTCACAAAATTCTCTAAACTTAACTAAAAATCACAAAAAATTTTTTTAGTCCTGTCACTTTTAACGATTTCAGAATACGAAATGTCATTTGAGAGGACTAAACTAAATTTTAGTGATTTTTAGTTAAGCTTAGAGCATTTTGTGACAACAGAATTGGCACCAGTGTTTAACAGTATATGTAATTGAGCCCAACCAAACGAGAATAAATGAAATATATACTATGAGTAGCTGCAGCTAATAAATATTTACATACTAGATTTTTTCTGCGGCTTCGCTTGCGTTAATGTAGATTATGTCAATAAATTTTTGTCCTTCGGTAATGTCCATGTCGTTTTCTGTACCTGACAACGTGTTTGCGAAATTTCATGATGATCGGTCGAGTAGTTAGCGTGAAAGTGTAACAAACAAACAAACTTACACTCGCATTTATAATATTAGTTAAGATTTCTCGTACAAAAAACGGCCATGTACACTAGGTAGCCCTCAAACAGTTACTTTTTAATATATGCTGTGATTTGTTCGAGTTAGACTATTGAGGTTTCTGGGACCGGTTGCCCTTAACCACGATAGACTAGCAAAGTAAGACCTACGATGTTGACCTACAATGTAAGCTATGATTAACGTCGTTAAGACTGATTTACGCTGTAGTGACAGTTATGGCACATGTGCACGACAATGATGCGCAAGTTGAGAACTTGCGCGGGCGCAAGTAGTGCGCATGTTTAATTGGCGTAGCGTGGCGACGGCTGTTTGCGTCGCTTACAAGCTCTATAATCTGATTATTTGTTTGATACAAGATATGATATTGTTAAAAGTTTGGATGGACCATGCTTTGTTGGTTATTTTAGGACATGATTTTTGCTTACTTACTTAATTACCCATAATTTCAGACATGTTAAGTTGATCTAATATATATTCTATAAAAAATTTAACTAACATATTAGATACATTTATATTTAAATCAAGCAATCAAAAATATTAATTCCTCTTTAAATAATAAATTTTAATTTAGTAAAATTGCGTATTTGATCATCGAATAATTTGGCGTAATTTATTAAAAATTATACATTAACATTTAATACGTTTGCGAAATGAGTATTTTTAAAATAATCAATTTTAAAACTTATAATGTCTATGCAATAATATGTTTATCATCTGAATGGTTTATAAAATGTTTTTTTTGTAAAATGATCATGAGTTATACATTTTTAACAACATTAGTGAACTCTGAAAACCTCTAGATGTAAAAAAATTGTTTACAAATATTACTCCCTTGAGTTATCACAACTAATTAACTTGTAGGTACGTACACATTTCTTTTTATAGAACAGACCTATAAAATACTTCTGCTTTATAAACCAGATTACAAGTACATTATCTAAGGAGTTATCACAATACCTACCTACCATAAACATTATGCTTTACTTAATTCTATTATATATTAAATAAGTGTCTGAAGGTACTTACCTATACCTAATATTTTTATTACAGTGACGTGAAATCGATTAATAAATAAAAACTCTCTTATAACTTAAATCTTAAAAATAAAGCTATTTATTCTAGTATTGGAGCAGGATAAAGTTAGTAGTTCTATAAAGATTATTCTTTTGGGATGACTCTACAGAGTATATACACTGCCATCAACTGAGAAATAGCAAATTTAATAAAAATAGAGATCAAGAATTGTTTTAAGTTTTGTTCAGAAAAAACAATAATCATTCAACAATTACTCCGGTTACTACTACATTTTGACACATATGTATGTAGACTTTCTTTGACTTCAGGAATACTTCCATAAATAAAAGAAATATATCTATTAATTTATGTTATTATCACACCAATCAAAATAGGCATTGATGAAATTTGATATGCTAAATAAATTAACAATCAAATTAATCCATTAGTATAACAATTTAAGTGTGAACAATTTAACTTGGACTTTAGTGGAGCCGCCACCTTGGTTCTAAAACCTTATACTTATTACGTAGATATTTGGTTTTCCGTAAGTTATTTACATTATGATAACACTAATAAACTATAGAGTGAAATACAATATTTAATCTATTTAAATTGCTGTATAATATTGTGTGACAAAACACACGTCTCGAAATAAATCATTATGGAATTAGGGAAGCAATTTCGAGAGGCTTTAAACATATCAAATATGTGACTTATATAAGCCTTATAAATTATAATAAATAAATGAGTCTCAAACCTAGCGAAACGTCATGCTCGACTCAATTATACCTATATTTTGTTTTAAGTATTTACTTATGATTTCGGTTGATATTAATTGTCAGACAAAACGACAGTTAAAATATACATGTTATAATTAGTGTGTGATCCACAAATGGTTGTTTTGAGTCTGGATGTTCTTTGTGTCTGTTACTTGAATGTTTGTGAAGTCCCCCGCGTTACAGGAATTATTTGTAGTGCGGAAGTGGTCTTGTGTACTGTAAATCCGTTTCGTTATTAACCAATTAAAAAAAGAACTTTAGAGAGTGATATTTTTACTGACATAATTTATTTTTCCTGGTAAAACTTAAATATAACTGGCACTTAATAAAATGAACGGTGGTTTAAATAACTAGCGAGAAAAACCCAATCGCTAGTGCAAAAGAACAGAGAATAACTGAATTAAAGTTCATTTGTTTAATTCTACTTATTGTGGTATCAATGACGTAAACTTTTAAATGTGAACAAGAATAATGGGAATTTTTATAAATAAAATTATAAAAATAAATATGGCCACGTGACGGAAAACGTCAAAGCAGTATGTACAAAATGATAAAGACAATAGTAACTTAAGTACACTTATATAGCTTATCAGGCGTGTTTAAGAACTTGACAGAGAATCAGGGCCTAATATATATGTAAATAGTAATAAAACAGCATTTAGATAAGTTTCCTTGATGTGTTTAATACGTTGAACTCACATACTTGTTCATTGTCTGTTTAGTTGAACGAACCATGAGATAAACAACCAAAGGTTGCTTGAGGTGATCATTATAAAACTAGAAACTATATTATGTTTGAAGAAAATCTAGTCAAACTTAGAGAGAAGACCTAGAAGTCAAAAGATTCAGGCAGTTAATAGAAAAAATTGTAGACGTAGATGAGTGTGGTTTAAATGCTACAGGCAAAGCATGTAATATGGGCAAACATAAATGAATTTACTTGGAAAACTTAATGTTTTTGAATATTGTGCATACTTAGTAAGAATATAAATTATAAATGAGGTAAAAGTCAAACTAAGCGGCAGGACTCGTGATGGCGGCAAACCTTGAGTCACAGTTTAATTTGGTTATGGTTAATAACGATATACAGTAAGACCTCGACTTACGCTACCCCGACTTACGCGAACCCGGAGTTACGCAATATTCAAATCTCGCTAATGTGTCTTTTATTTGAGCGTCAAACAACTCCCGATTTTCGATTATAGACTTATTTCCCCTACACTATTGACGAAATGCTGCGGGAGAAAAATCTTTGAGACGTCAAATTACTTTGTTAAATTTTATGAAGCCTTCTACATCAAAATAATCTCAGTTGGCGATTGTATATAGGTATGGATAATCTAAGATTCTATGAAAAATATTGGCTGAATCAATATTTTCTTCAGCTTCTGGCCTCAATTAAAAATAATTTATATTATATTTATTTACATGCGAAATTATCGCTCAGTCCCACCCATGTCCCACCTATCGCGTAAGTTCGGGGTATTACTATACTTAGTGATCATTCTTAATAAGACGAGCCATGGTGGGTCATCCTAAACAATTGTTTAAGTCCTGATCTACTTACTATCGATAAAATCTATAATGCTCATCGTGATAGGGAGCTATGAAAACTCGGACTTACCTACTTTACTAACCTTTCCTCATTAATAAATTATTGAGAACCAATTTATTCGTTATATTGTTTTACTTTATTTACCTTAAAGTATATTCCGCCATCGCATTGCATAATTTCGCACATTAGTTATACGCGGCCTTTGAGTGTTTATAATAATAATAGTTTATTCATTAACCGACAAGTATTGTAATTGAAAACTAGAATAGGACATAATTACTTGACATCTATTAATATCTATTATTAGATACACTTAATGAAATAAGGTCATATAGAATAATAGAGTATCGTTTAAGATTAAATGTGAAATAGCCTTGTGAAGAATTGTTTTTGATGAAATATATAGGTAGGTAATACTAGCGACCAGGCTCGGCTTCGCACGGGTAGAACAAAACCTTAACAAATTATACACTTAAACCTTCTTCATTAATCACTCTGTCTATTAATGAAAACCGCATAAAAATACGTTCAGTAGTTTTTGAGTTTATCATACGGACGTAACAGACGGACAGACGCGGCGGGAGACTTTGTTTTATAATATGTAGCGATATGTTATAGTATGTACACAATACGTAGGAAGCTATTTATGGTAAAATTGCCACTGTCAACATCTAGCTTAGTACATGTTTGTACATTTAGCACACTTCTGCCAACGATACCAATACTGAATGTGTTAAGTGAAATCTAGCCATACAATGACTTCATAATGATCAGTACCTACCTACTTTTATGTTTATACAGTTTATGGTGTCATAACACCTGTTTTTCTTTCACTATTTTTGTCTTCTTTTGTTGTACCTTTTGTCTTCGTACTTGTAATGGCAGGTTCGATGTCCGCTAAGAAAGTGAATGTGAGATCGTAAATTTTAATTTTCTTTGTTGTTTTCTGTTGTATGGTAATCCTGTAAGTGTTGAGTAGGTTACTATCAGTCCGTCGAGTGTTGTGGGTTCGATACCATGCTAGTAGTGTGATCTACAATTAGTTGTTCCGAGTGTGGGTGTTATTTGTGTGCGTTGTTTTATTGATTACGAAGATCCTCACGACATGGATGATCCCCTAGTATGGTAGTTGACTTTAAAACAATAACTTTTTATGTATGTCATCTATAAAGTTTCTAATAACCTCAACACTAATGATATATTAGTAAAAATATTGTACCTCTGCTTTGCAACAAATCTCATGATATTTTCCAGTCACTGATCACATGAGCGACATACTCGATGATAGTTAGTAATTTAAATCAATTCCGACATTCCGGAGTTACATGGACGACGCATCGCGCGCTTTTTACTTAATACACAGTTACCATGTAGGTTATAGATCAATTGAAAGTAAAAGTTATACATTATTATTGTCAATCATAACAAAATATTTGTGTTTGTACACTCTACTCGAAAATGGCTAGACGAAATTTCTTAAGACAACTTTATCATTGTTGTGACGTGAGACCGATTTTGCTTGGCAACCGAGGACACTTCAGATATGCGAACTAAATAATTAGGTGGCTCGCTATCTAAACTATAATATTTAACTTATTCAGTCGTCCATCCAACTTCAAACTATGGAGTACGCATACTTCCGAAAGTAAAATAGAAATAAAATGTTCACGTTCAATAAAGAGAGTGGAGAGACATCCAATCTCAAACGTTGTACCCTTATATTTGTACATGCGGGTGATAGTGTTTGCTGACGGTTGTTCACACGTCAGGTGCAAACATTTCAGAAACACTACACAAAAGATGAGAGACGAGAACATCGGCTAAGGCGAACTGCATCACGACTGTGCGCCGGCGACAAGCGAACGACTTGCCGTACTATTGCCGATAATAATGACCCTATGTGTTATTAATTATATTCAACGTCAATCGTTTATCTCATTTGTGTCTGGTCGGCAAGACTTAATATAACAAATCAGTATCGCTTAAGCGTTAAACGTGGCGTGGTGTTTGTGTATTCCTTCAGTGTTTCAAGTGATATAAAATATTTAAGAAAGTTTTTCGCTGTGAGTGAATATAAACGATTATATATCGGCTTATAAGCAAAATTATTGTGTCGAGAATGGAGTTTCAATATTACGGTAATTTCGACCGTCCGCCGACGACGCGCCGCATCCTAGACCAGCCGTGGTGGGATGAGGAGGACACACTGTCTGACAGACGAATTAACGGTAAGGGCCTCCCCGTCGATAAACACGGTCTTACTTTATTATTTGCGAATAAAATAAACTCAGTCTTAGAACAAGCACTTAGCTTAAGTAGTTACTAAAATACTAGTAACTTTCTTTTGTCATGTTATATTGTGGCATTATTCAGCGATTTTTAATTAATTATAGTGCGATGTATATCAAGTTAATTATTTATTTTAGACATCTTTTAAAAGTATGACTCTATATGTCGATTTAAAAAATACATTACACTAACAGCGATACAAAACTGCAACTATTACCTGTAGCTGGTATATTTCGCGATTTTAGATGGGTCTGCCCAATGATACTGGTTTATATCTGTATTTTAAATTTAGTATGTCGAATATAGAAATAGCTTATTCTATACATACACTATACATATTTGAAACTAAAAAAAAGTTCATTAATAATACGTCAAATTATTGTAAAATATGCTTATAGAACAAGTTTTGTTTACTAGCGCTTATCATCTCAAATTGGAACACAATTAGGCTATATTATGTATGTCACGTTATCATGTAAGAAAATATTTTACGGTTAGTAAACAGTAGTAGCTACGATTTTTGTGCGTATAGTATACGATGGGTTAATTATACAATTGCTAAGCTAAAGGCTTCGTGAAAAGTACAATATTAGTAGTATGTAGGTATGCATATGTCTGTCTAGACGGCATAGGGAAGTGGGGCCATATCGATTGGACGCCGGGATAATTTTAGAAAAGGTCCTGCTTGGGAACCTCGGTGAAAGCTCCAGCCATGTGCACAGGCTCGCGGTATTTCGTCCACGCTTCGATAGTCCTTCATAAACTTCAACATATAGGCTCCAAAAATTCATTTGTAGGTTAGAATTTCGTTTTAATTTTAATTTTTTTAGTTTACAACCTGTATAATGCGTATGCGTATTTTATCACAGTGCTTTTTATTTATTTGCACATTATGCACAAAATTTTGGTGTGGCCGGGTTAAATGATAAAGATGTATCATGAAATGTCGTGTATCATAAACTCTATGTTCATTTATGTAACAACAATTAAAAGGATTGATAAACGAGGACCGGGGAACTACTAATACTATATTGTTTACCCATTATATTGTCTGTATATATTATAGTAGCTGACCCGCGCAACTTCGTTTGCGTTATTAGAACATTTTTTTGTTCTATCATCAATAGTTTCCGCAGCGCATGCGATGACAGACATTTTATGACCCAGTTTTTCACACCTTGGGTTACATTATTTCAATTTTAGTAGAGATCCCTATTTTTTTTTAAATATGATGTAGCCTATGTTACTCAGTGAAGATGTAGCTTTCTAATGGTGAAAAATTTTGGAAACCCGTTCAGTAGTTTTGGAGCCTATTCAATACAAACAAACAAAAAACAATCAAAAAAATCTTTCCTCTTTATAATATTAGTGTAGATTACTTAACAGAAGTAGAAGCTAGACAATTGCTTCACAATTTAGTTATTATCAATTTCAAGTGCCTCTCATATTTTATAGGTGGTTCAATAATTAAGTTTGTAGAGTCGGTCTTAATAATAAATTAAATTATGCAATTGGTACCTACTTATTATATTGTACTACATTTTATTCGCGTCTTTGTCCAATTGAAGTACTGTTTGCCTGTGATGCCTTTACGTGGATCACGACACTATAAACCATGTCTTGAACTCTTCTCATAGGAATTAAATGAAATATGACTTAGATTTTAAATCAAACCCCAACCTACCGAACTATGAAAACCGCTTTAAAATCCATTGAGCGGTTATTGCGTGTTACTAGAATCAACAGATAGACAAAAATTCTATAAAACACTCAAGTTCAAAGCACCGTAAACAGGTAATTACTTTTCGAAAATATTTCTAATGTACAGACACGGCTTCATGACAATTTTAACTTAGTATTAATTATTATAGATTTAATTATTATCTATAATTAAGTATCATCTACGTGTATAGGTGAAGTATCAACCACCGCTCATTTCAAGTCAGTAGCTCATAAAGTCTGTTCAACGTCGAGTAGGTATTTTTCATTTCCTTCCCGCGATCTTCATTTCCATCTGTTTGTAGTAAAAAGTCTTTAAGTTTCCTCAATTTTATCGGCGAATGGAATCAAAGTTAAAAGCTATTATTTTCTTTTACATCAAATATTGATCTAGTAACGGGAGTGTGGACACAGTAGCAGTTGAATAAAAACTATCCAGGTCAGTACATTAACCCCGACGCGGCGGCATAGGGTTACACCAGAAGGGTTGATCAATCAATCCTTTTCCTAACAAACGAGTTTCTAGTTGCGTATTTCTAAGATCACTTTATACTTAAATTGTATCGAACGTTTTATTCGACGATTTGTGCCAAATGGGGGAAGCAAAAGACCGAGAGAAAAAGTGTGAAATATTTTCTTTTTGTGGTCGCAAGAATCCTTAAAGCAAAATCGATTCGGTAGTGTCTGGGCAATGATCATTCATAAACGTTATGCAGAAATACGAATATTGGGACTGTTTTTGCTGTACAATATCTTACTATGATATTCTTATAGCTATTTTCATAACTGATTTTGGATGTAAATGAGTCTTAATTTAGTCGGCCCTTTAAAGAAAGTGCACCGCGGTATTTATTTTATGAGATTTTTGTATAGGCACGTAGCATGTTATACTTTAGGATAATAATGTGATTCTACGATTATTGCGTTTGTGCATGATGCAGTTTTTGTCTCGTAAAGGGATCGAACCCAGAACACACGACACATTGGTAACAAAGATTACCTAAACAACTGTGCCATACCTACATTTAATCAACCATCCTATCGCTTAAAATTGAAATTTCTATGTTTTTTGTCCTTCCCATAGAATAATTTAATATGTATTACGATATTCAAGATTATTCCTAGATTTAAATATTAGTATTAGCTGTTGACAGATCCCTAGAGGAGCGATTTAATTTAATCCTTTGTGAACGGCGATGGGAGCCATGTTGGGTCAAGCAATAGCTATCACAGGCGCAGGCTTTTTAATTGAAAAATGTCTGCTCAAACAAAGAGAAATGAAATTGAATCTAACCGGTAACCACCATTTACAACGTTGACCATTGCTTTGTGTAAAGATATACGTACGTTATTATTACTCCATTTGCGTTTCTTTTTAGCTTACCATTAAAAGCAAAGAGGATGTTTTAAACTTATTGAAATTATTGATAAATGATGTTTTGATTTATGATAAGATGCATTAATGATATTATACGTTAGTTGCTTTTTGATAATAGTTATATCACATATATCTGACTGGATAAAAGACTTATATTAAACGTTTCATTTCTTTGTAAGTTCATTGAGTACGTAACGAGTTAAACATAGTCCCCCGCGGGCCGCGATATAGGAACGATTCCTAGTGAACGAGTTAAACATAGTCCCCCGCGGGCCGCGATATAGGAATGATTCCTAGTGAACGAGTTAAACAAAGTCCCGCGCGGGCCGCGATACAGGAACGATTCCTAGTGAACGAGTTAAACATAGTCCCCCGCGGGCCGCGATACAGGAACGATTCCTAGTGAACGAGTTAAACATAGTCCCCCGCGGGCCGCGATACAGGAACGATTCCTAGTGAACGAGTTAAACAAAGTCCCGCGCGGGCCGCGATACAGGAACGATTCCTAGTGAACGAGTTAAACAAAGTCCCGCGCGGGCCGCGATACAGGAACGATTCCTAGTGAACGAGTTAAACATAGTCCCCCGCGGGCTGCGATATAGGAATGATTCCTAGTGAACGAGTTAAACAAAGTCCCGCGCGGGCCGCGATACAGGAACGATTCCTAGTGAACGAATTAAACATAGTCCCCCGCGGGCCGCGATACAGGAACGATTCCTAGTGAACGAGTCAAAGAAATAATATTATTGTGCCACATTCATTAAATTATTATTATATATCTATTTAATTAATAAGTAAACAATAGCAAAGTAACGATCAATGCGAAATAAATCATTATATATCAATATTGTCCTTGGATTCAATAGTACGATTTAAATAGAAATTATGTTGTTTATGTGACTCTTGTACCTATAGCGGGTTATCGTGGTCATAAAATATATAATATAATAGTAATAATTACTCTACACATCCGTCTCTTAGATTAACTGTTGCATTTGGAAGCGTCTATCGTTATAAATGTAACATTTAATCGTTGCCAATTGTTTAATAACTGCTTCATTTTGTTCGATGTATAATGGACGGGATATAAATACAATAGATATACAAATAGAAGTGAAAGTATTACAGACTGCTTCGTCGGTTTCGTAGCACAAGTTTGGTCGCTCGCGTGCGATCTTGTGGTCTCCACTCTCCACTGTGTATCCCAAGGCGGGTAGTTTGATAGAGATTTTCTGCTAACAAATTCTCGGTAGCAGCACGGTGTCTGGAATGTGCCCCGTAGACATAGACGTCAATGGGCACGCCTCCTAATACGTAGACGTTAAAAGGATTGCAAACAAAATGTGTATTACACTTTTGCCAATCCATTCGTACAAGCGAAAGTATATAAACAATGTACCCATGTAGAAGTAATTTAAAAAGAGTAAGAGTAACGGCCTCTTCTCAGATTGAGTAGAGGCTCGTGCCGAGTTGTGGGACAGTTTAATATAGGACTGATATTACATCAAAACATTTATTGTTATTTATTTTATTTATTTATTTATTGTGCTCGTCAAAATGACCGCACTCCACCTGATGGTAAGCAGTCGTGTGGTCTAAGAGCAGTGGCCTCCACACCGCCCTCATAGTAGCCGAGGCGATGTTGAGGTCTCTACTTTGACGGCCTGAGAAGGTGCTTTTTCACGCCCCGCTTAAAGGACCCAGGATTGAAGGAAGAAGGAAACACGTGCCTTGGCAGAGAATTCCATGCCTTGGTCGTTCGGCAGAGGTATGAAGACCCAAACTTGTTGGTACGCGCTCTAATCGACTCTACCGTGTAAGGATGGCATCTGAGCCCAGCACGCGTTGTTCTGGATAGGAAAGGGGAGGGCGGGATAAGGTAGAATAACTCTTCAGAGCACTCCCCGTGGTATATTCTGGTATGTTATCGAGTTTAACTGCCCAGAAATCTCAATAACAGCCCGGAGTTAATAATAATAATATATATTTATTTAAATAATAGGTACAATAATTTATAATAAATGACTCATTAAGTTATAAAAATATATAGGAGATTAGCGGTGTAATACACCCTCGTGCCTCGGGAGCACGTCGGATTATGAGTGTTACTCATATGTGCACATTTATAGTGCAGTTGTGTTTGCGCATACACGTATCCACCATGATATCTCCTGCACAGATGGCCACCCTCCGATAAGATTAGATGACCAACATTGGGGCTGGAGGACATTATTATTGTTATACCACTTATTTATGAGTATCATATATGTACAAGGACTCATACCATTTATAATAGTCATACTTCTAGGCAGTCTACTTCTACCGACGGTTTCCATAAAGAAAAAGTTTCTATCTGAGTGTCAACCAAGACAGACCGCATTTAAAAACATATTTTCCTACGTTTTGGTCGATACAGGATACTGAAGCCAAACATGTTTTTAATAAGAACATTTGAGTTTCAAAGTTGTTGTTTCATATTTATGATATGGCAACACAAGGAATACCTATTCAAATAGAATTTTAGTAGAGTGCAGCTTGCCAGCGGTAGCGTCACCAAGACATTAAATAAACATTATAGTTAATTGCTTTTATAGCTATTATGTTGTTACATACAGAAATAGACTCACGACTATATGGCCCTAGAGGTGTATTGCACCTCCTAAACATCAGCTTCTTTTTTAATATTCTATAACATAGACACAACACCGACTAGCCAAACTAAGCGGAGCTTGTACTACGACGGGTACTAGAATGGATAAACATACATATATACTTTCTTTTTGTAAATGCATACCTACATATTATACATACAAACACCCAGATTAAGACGAACATCCATGTCCATGCACACAAATGTTAGACTTGTGCAGGTATCGAATCGGGTGGCTGTCGGTTACACTAACCATTACGCTATCGAGGCCGCCAAATACGCCGCTATATGCAAGTACCTAACATGTAATGGCGGCCTCGATGGCGTAGTGGTTAGTGTAACCGACTGCCACGCCTGAGGTCGCGAGTTCGATTCCCGCACAAGTCAAACATTTGTGTGCATGAACATGGATGTTAGTCTTGGTCTGGGTGTTTCTATGTATAATACGTATGTATTTACAAAAAAAAAGTATACCTATAATAATACGTATGTTTATCCATTGTCTAGTACCCATAGTACAAGCTGTGCTTAGTTTGGGCTAGATGGTCTTGTGTGTATGTGATAGAATATTATTAGATATTATTATAATAGGCCCAGCGTATTGACGACCACCGGACCTTTTTCTAACAAAAAATATACAATACTGCATTTTTAACAGCTTTTATAATATATTATATAGCGTATTGGTTTAAATGACCGCCTCGCCACTGCGCCTACATCGTCGGGTGTTGTGGGCTCGAATCGCACACAAGCTAACATTTGTTCCGAGTCTCGGTGTTCCTCGCGTCTGTGGTTTAAATGTTTGTAACTCTATTACGATACAGAACTTATTCTTAGAGCTATTATTTTTATAAAAATATTATCTCTTTGCTTGATCTAATTTGCATCACAATCAGTTTTAAACAAAAACGTAAATTTACGCCATGCAGCCAATATAAATGCTAAAAATAAAAACGAGAAATGCATATTTCGCAATAACATACGAGTGCAGTAAATACCCGAAGGATTTGCTAAGAGATGCATCACGTCTATGTTTCGCTAATTATATTTAGATCTTACGGAACAGGCCGTGAACCTAACGCCATGTAATGGGCACAGTACCAAAGTCCGCGTTGTGTAAGAACATTTTTAGACGCATTTCCTGATTATTATCCCAATATTAAGATAAATAATTTTCAACTAACATTATTATTTGTACTCCTTACGTACATATTTCTAACATTTCGTATTTACACCGTCATAAAACAGTACCAAAAAGATCATTAACAACGTCTTAAAAAGAGTTACGTACCATTCAATGTGGCTTATTTCATTCAATTAGGCTGAAAGTGTGAAAGAATTTATCCACTATTCACTCTTCGCATCTGTTTACATTTTATATTACTCACATACATACCGTTGTTATCAAATTTGACATTAATATCTAGCAGATACGCTCCTATAAAAGTTTATGAGTCTAATTATCTATTTAGAGAGTGAGTCAAGGTTTTCGCTTTGCAGTTGGGCAGTCGAACGCATCGCTCTTATAAGATTTTATAAATAAACAAGCTTCCCTGTTTATCGAGGCGGCTGTTACCAAGAAACTACTGAAAATACGTAGGTGTTTTCGTGTGTTAGGAATGTTTTTGTTGATTGTTTTTCTTTTACGTAATATTGAACTTTTTTGACCACGTCATAGACGGAATTAATAGATATCGAATGCTGTACATTTAGTGCAACGTATTATATAAATTTTAAATAAACTCATGCAGCGATAGCTTAGTGGGTGACCATTGGACTACCACGCAAAGGTCTCGAGTTCGATCCCAAGGCGCGCATCTCTGACTTTTCGAACTTATGTGCGTATTAAATAGTTAATTATCGCTTGCTTCAACGGTGAAGGAAATCATCATGATGAAACCTGCATGTCTGAAAGTTCTCCATAATGTTGTCGAAGATATGTGAAGTCTGCCAACCCGTACTGGGCTAGCGTGGTGGACTATGGCCTAACCCTTCTCACACTGAGAAGAGGCCTGTGCCCAGCAGTGGGACAGTTTATTACAGGCTGGTATTATTATACAGTACAGCAGTACAGAAGTGTATTATACATCTACATTTTGTGTTCTACGTTTTTGTTCCACGTAGCAGAGGCAAGATCTATATATAGAAATCAGCTCTAATTAATTATAAACTATTATTGTTAGGATAAAATCAGCAACCATTTACCTTAAAACATTATTAAGAAATCAAAATCATGAACACAAAACTGATCCATATCGGTAAATTATACATCACTGATTTTAATTAAGGTTGTGTCTATCTGTCAAATTAATTATCTACGGCCTTTGGTGGTTACCTCAATAATTCTAATGCGTCGAGTATTGTGGTTCGATGTCCGTATTGGACAACAAGTGCAACATTAATCGCAAGCGCACGCTTCGTTTTTGTATAAATCGAATTCTTTGCATCATTTTAACGAAGGTTCGCGCATGGCATCCAGAAATAATCCTTATTAATTTTTTATAAACGTCACACAGAAATTCCAGCTGATCTGGGATGTTTGACGTGTGAAGTAACGGGGTTGTCGCCCTCGAGTTCGGTTCGGTGTATTGTTGTTGTATGTCATTGTTTATGTAGGCAGATAAAAGGTCGTCGTCAACTGAAAAACTGAATTCGTTTTATCTCTTCAGTGCAAGTATAATTGGCTCTTTCGGTACTTTATATTTACGGATCAATTAGTGAGTTGCTGCAAAGCCGTGCACCAAAATAGGTCCAGACAAAAAGTAACCTAATTGACTCAGACAAAATAAGGATTAAAATAAATGTGTACTGGTTTGTTGCCTTTTATCATATGTATATTATTATACTTTTCAGACATGTCTAATTACTTACAAGGCATTTAGACACACTATACGTATGACGCAGTGTTTTAAGTGGTCACCGCTGTTTCTACTCGGGACAAAAATTGGTGTGATCCATAAATTTTATTGTTGTTCGGTATCAGGTATTGGTATTCGTCGTTGAAGCGTTTGTATAGTCTTTGACTACATAGGCATTGTACCAAGTGCATGCGAGGCCATCTATTTTCTTTTTTTATACCTCTGAGATACATGTGTACAGCTAAGCCGATGGTAGGATGGTATCATTGCTCGTTGCCTGCTATATAATAAAAGAAACGACACCCTTTAAGCTCTACATAGACCACTGATTTTCTCGCTGACAGTACAAGTGTACCTACTTATGGTAGTCCTGACTCATTGTGGGTTACGACATAAGAATACTAGTGCGGTGGTTGAACTGTAGTTTGCAGATACTATATACCAATCGAGCTGCGCTATACTTAAACGAGAAGAGGTCCTACCATACGTCTCTTTTAATTCTTTTTATCATGATTTTATACGGATATTACAGTCATCCTCGGATAGTCATATTTTTTTTACGTAGATTTATAAATCTTGAATCATGACACGTTCTACGAATAGGTATTTAGTATTGGCAACGTTACAAGTTGATATTATTGTGTCACTTAATGACTTTCTATGTATTTTTATGTCTATCATAATTCTAATGTTTAAATTAAATCTAGATGATAAAATGCGTAACAGGAAAGCTTTTCACTGCTTTCGCCTTGCTGAGTTTTATGGGTATATCTTACATGGAAAATCAATTCTGTCACCCACAAATAATTACTTCTTCGTTCTGTACCTACTTTGTGTCGGTCCGACGCTGTCTTTAAGCGCTGCCTGGAGCGACGACTGCCTTTAAAGAAGATTGTCTGAGAATATACTTTTAAGAAGTTAATATTGTATTACATTTTGTAATTTCGTCAGTACTTGATTACATAATATATCTAGGTTATTTAATAACATATGTTCAAAAATAAAAAAGAAACAGAATCACTTATTAGGTAGGTAGTCAAAAGTATTTAGTTTGGTAAAACCATAACTAAACACTACACTGTACAAATAATTATAAGCACGTACCTATTTCTTTTCTAGAATTGGTTCCATCCCGAGTAAAATCATTGTAATGTCTCATTTCGATAAAATAAGCACATCTTCGACGTACCCTTGAGAGTATTTATGTTCATTATTCATAACATTGTTGTGAAAAACAAAAGACATAACTCACGCAACCCGTTTACTATTATAATATGTTCAAAGACATGATCTTTTTGTCATTTATGATCTATTTACTATTCTCTGTATTTAAATTAGAAGTTACGCTTAGTTGTGACGAGTAAATAAAGGTATTATCTACCCATCCTGATAGTATATAGACTATTAGAGTACATAATAGTAAGAACATGACATTATCTTATATAATTACAAAAGTTATTGTATGGTATATTATGTTTGTAGTTAAATAATTACGTAATTATTACAGCAATCAGGATTTACTGCTGTTAGTTTGTTATTAGCATTACTGAGATGGTGTGATAGGTAAATGTGAATAATAAATAGCACAGAAACAGGAGTTTTATTAAGTAACAGAGGAATATTGATTTAGGGTTGAGGAACACGGGTTTCAATCCTAAAATAATAAAAGATTTACCAAATTGGCTAGACAATAATTTTTTTTAAATAATAACGTGTTACTGTTAAAAACCATTATTTTAAACGAAATTGCGGACAATATATACACGATATCGTATAGCTCTGGAGACTTAGGTACATACTTATCTCTATAATCCTTTCCCTTTCGATCCATTATTTGCTCTAATTGTCTATGAGTGGCTGAAAAACCTGCTATTGAAAATAAGCTAAATAAGCTTTAGTATCCGCTTTCTATCAACTGCTTGCCTATTGCGTCAATTTGGTAGTACAAACAAAATCATACTACAAAAATACAAAATGGTGGAATCTCCAAATGTTTGCTCAGCAGTCCCTCAATAAGGTCCACCACGAGTCTGGCGTCACATGATAAACTCACCAACCTAGACTTATTCGCCTTTATCTTCATATCTTGTAAGATTCCTGCTCTCCATTTTCTCTACTTTAATCACTTAAGAAAATACTTACAATCCGTGACAAAATTTATGCAAATTACTATGAAAGCGATGTAGTATGTTACTCATACTAGCGTAACATTCATGTTACAAAAGTAGCAATTATTAATGTAATTACTTCAAAAGTAGGAACTTTGCGTTCTCTTTGATAGCCAACATAGAATAGTAAATTCACTTCACACAAGTTTCACGAACTTCGTGTTACACTCAATATTTCCTTTATCGTCCAATATTGTTCTAAATTATGATAGGTGAAATTTTTTTTAATCAATCATTGATTTCCTTTGCATTTTTGGCGTAACTTGCCAACTATGCAGTAATGTTTAACAACCCAACACTCTCGGGCGTATATACCTATTAACCCGTCAAGTGTCGAGCGGAGATACGCTGTCCGCAAAAATGAGTCATCAAAATTTAAAAAAAAAAACGGCATATGTATGTCCGCTGCACACTTGACTCGTTAATGAGTCAAGTGTCGAGCGCACATACATTTGTCCGTTTGTGTATTGTTTGCACAATGAATTTTAATTATTTTTTATGTATTTCCACTAGACATTCAAGAAGTAACACCATTCAATAAACCAAATTAATGAACTTACACTATTTTATTAAAATATGTAAATTATCAATAACGATGTACCTACTCAAATGTAGGTATACAAATATTTTTTAATAGAATTTATCGCTACGCTTATTTCTTTTATATATTTTTATTCGAACATCATTGTGAATACAATAGTGTAGACTCTCTGTAATCTGTGTGCGCATCGCATAAAAAAACAGATTTTGTAATCAAAATTTTTAAACTAAGTAGTAGGTACTTAGTTTAAATACTCGGCCTTGTAGCTTTAAACCGACTAAATGGATAAAAATATAAACTTTAATTATTTCCATATTTTCCGTTTTGGATAAGCCATATTAATTATTATAACAAATATTTTAGGACTTCCGCATTTTTGAAAGTATTGAACATTTTATACCAATACAGTTTTGTATGCAAAGGTTGAGTAATGTCTGGAAATAATCATAGATGGCGTTATCAGCGCCTCGCGTCGAGCCACTTATTATGTTTGAGAAAATTAACATTGACATATAAAATAGCTAAGTTGATAAAGTAAAGGCATAATTTGCCGAGGAAAAGTCTATTGCGGTTTTGCTGTTAAATAATCATACACGCGCATATTTGTAGCTGAGTAGGCCAAACAAGTTGCTACCCGCAAATTCGGTTGCCTAATATATATAGTCCATGTCCTTCCTCAACTTATCCCTTCTGCGTACTAGATTTCATCAAAATCAATTAAGCAGTTTAGCTGGTAAAACTTAAAAGCAGATAGATTTACCTTCGAATTTACAATATATATAGGTACATTCGTATTGAAGTATGAATTCTAGCAAGGGGTGCAACAGTTTCACGTTAGGTATATAGCAAATATACCCTATATACGTGACTTCGCTTCGCTCGCGTTAATTTAGAATTTGACAATCGATTCGGGATGTACTCTGCTTGTAATAATATAATTCAATCATGATTCGTAAGACACGTGGCGCCATCTATTATCATAAGAACGTTATTGTTGTTTTCTTCGGGAACAGTAATGTTTTTCGGGATGAAAGGTAGCCTATGTCCGTTTCTGTACATCTGTCAACGTATATGCAAAATTTCAGGATGATCTGTTAAGTGGTTAGTAGGTAATAAACAAACAAACTCATTTTCGCTTTTATAATATTAGTTAGGATTACCTATTTTTATATTATATAGGTTTAAGTACCTATATCTTTTTAATACCAGAGTTGAGAAAAATATTATAACGACCTTATTTTAAAAGACCGTGACATTGAAGCGATTGAAAGTGGTTCTTAATTACGTTCTCTAGAATAAGGACGACAGAAAAATGTCGTCATTTTTATTATAATAGATGTAAATAAGTTTAATACTTTACGACTACAGCTAATACGTCTAAAACCAGTTATATTTCTGTCCACGCAGCCGAATATCGACAAAGATAATAATATCTAATTATTCCATAGTAACTAGTCATTTTTAAGAATTGATGAAGTAAAAGCAATTGCAATTTTCGGAACATACATGCTATGCGCCAAATCACATTAGAATGCAATGTTCTAGGTACAGTAGATACGAAACAATGAATACGGCACGGCTTTTTACTGAGTGTAATGCAAGTTCCAGGTAACCTCTCAGTCCGCAGACTAATAGAGCACTGAACATTTTAAACTAGATACAATCGTGCACAAAGCAATCCTAACTATCCTAACCCTATCCTAACTAATATTATAAAAGCGAAAATGAGTTTGTTTGTTTGGTTTGTTTGTTTGTTTCACGCCTAAACCACTGAACCGATCATCCTGAAATGTTGCATATACGTTGAAAGGTGTACAGAAATGGACATAGGCTACCTCTAATCCTGAAAAAAATGACTGTTCCCGATGAAAACAATAATAACGTTGTTATTATAATAGATGGCGCCACGTGTCTTTCGAATCATGATTGAATTATATTATTACAAGCAGAGTACAACCAGAATTGATTGTCAAATTCTAAATTAACGCGAGCGAAGCCGCGGGCAAAAGCTAGGTGGATATAAAACTAAACGTCTTCTCGATTCACTTTCCAATAATATGAAGACTTCCTATCACAACGAACAACCTACTTATATCTACTGGATGGTCCACGGAAATAGGAACCAAAATTTTAACTTACCTATTTACACCAAACCTACTCAGCTAATGTATAACAATGAGCAACAAAATTCTTGTGATTTCAATTTTTAAGTTTACTCTCTTATACAAGGTTTATAAGTTTGATCTAAATATTGATTTTACACAACGGCCTTTATTGTTTTTACTTTTTATTGTACAATCATACCATAATAATAGAATAGAGGTACAGAAATACCGAGAATAATACATTGTTAGTACATGTGTACTAACGAAACACATGTAACCTATCTTCCATAAATGGAGAAAAATGCAGATAAGAAAAATAAGGTAGGTATTTTGTTACTCTTAACAATACGAATAATTTAAAACCACCCAGTAATATTTTATACAAATTACTTTAGCCAACTGTTATAACTAAAAATGGGATACAATAAAAATGGGATATTTTAGCACCAAAAGACACAAATAAGTATAATGTGCAATGTATACCTGCTTATTTATCTAAGTCTTTTGTCGTCGTCTGTCGATCGTTAATCTTCGTTGATGCAGATATCAGCGTATACTTCCCGGCAATATTCAAAGGCATAACCATGTTTATTATAAGCTGAATATGAATATCACAATTTTAACCTGCAAAGTTGAATGCAAGGCGCTATCTCGCTCAATCTTACATAAAACGTCACTGTAATTTGATCAATAGCTGAACAGAATTTTAGGTGCGCGAGTAAATCCGTGGACTGTTCATCCAATATAATTATGTCTGCATACATTCATAGAATTTCGCTTGCATAATTTACAGCTTTTACCTACTTGCCGCCTGTTATGTATCATCATCATCATCAGGCTGTAATAGTCCACTGCTGGTTTATATGTTTAGGTATCGCTTTATACAACATGTCACAGATATAACGCACAACCTCAAACACCCCTATTAGATTATTAAATCGTTATAATAATATAATCATTAAAATGTTACTTTTATGTACTTAAATATTTTAATTTAACGAATTTGTTCTCCTTATTGTGCGCGGATAGTATAGGTATATTACAATAAATCTAACATTATTGCCTTTACTGCATCAAAAACCTTATTGCCTTGAATTATGATATATTTTCGTTTATTTCAAATGTGTAATAAATGGGTGACTATAATTTGTTGTAATTATATTAGGGATAAAAAATTACCTATATTAAAAATTGCTGGAATTGATTCAGTAGCCGATTTTGAGCAGACTACTTTCAGGATGTGCGTTTATTTTGTTACATGTTGTATACAGCGGACCGCGTTGCGGCGTTGCCATCTTCAGAACACAGTCCCAGACTGTAACTGAGAATTGCCAGACAGTCAATTCTATAACTGTTTGCCCTACATGTGAATCAAAGTTAGGTATTCCATGCCGTGCATATACACTCAGTCTTATACCAATGAATGAACGATGCATCCATTGCGCGCATTATTACTCATATAATAATATTTACCCACCATTTTCTGTGCGTTGTTTCCTGTGACTTATATACGTTGCTTTGTTCTAGGTAAGTGCTGGAATTTCAAGTGACAGTTCTAGTGAAACGACTACTGAAGCGAGTACTATGGCCGCCTCTCCGCAATTCTACGTCTGCCGATTAGGTATGTACATGCATAAAATATAAACACACGTAATCATAGATACAACGAGTTATAATACTTACGATTAAAATAGCAGAAATGGATTTCGCGCGTTATATGATTTTATTTGGAGACCTTGCTAATTGATCATTACAAAAATAAACGACTACATATCTACAGTCTTGCCATAATTTAATTTTTGTTGGTTTAGATAGTGAATTATTATTTCGATGCAACACCTGCTCCTTATTCCGCCTAACTATGAAACTCAAATTAACGAAAGTTTATAACAAAAATCGCCATTTTAGTTTATTGTCATTTCTGTTTAATCTTTTTTTAATACTTAGCTGATGAACGCTTATATGCAAGAGATGTAAAGATATTGATCTATTAATAAAAATAGGTAATATTCCTTTTTTTAAACTTCTGCGTTAGGAATGATTTTAAGTTGCAAGGTACTCTCCATACATTCTAACAATGGACACAAAAACATCTAGAAATGAAACAACTATTTGTGGATTACACAAATTGTTGTCCCGTGTGGAGATTGAATCCACAGCACTCGGCACATTGGCAGCGGCTAAGCGATCATTTAACCACTACGCCACGCGCCATCTGTACAGTAACTATTCATTATATATTCTATGTACTTTGCCTGCCTGCTGTCACTGGAGTTGCCTTGACAGGATAATGCAATGTCATAGTTGGCCTTAACCCTCATACACAGCGATGGTTCTGATGGCGTTTTCGTCACCAAGCGAACGGGGCTCAAAATCAATATCCGAATTCGACATAAAACGTGTTTGTAAAACATTGACTGTAAAAATATGGTTTAATATAAATTTTATTCTACTAATATGATGTTTGTCAAAGTTCGCGAAAATGTTTTGTTGATGTTTGATACAGTACGATCCTATGTAAAAATTAAATAGATTGGGATGAAACTTGGTACAAACATACAAAAATTATGTAATAATAGTGCTTTTAAAATAAACAACGCGATAAAATCGGTATAAAGTAGTTTAATTTCAATATAGAGGATTAGGCTAAATCGCGACCAGAAGTTAGTTTGTCCATTTTGTCGTTTTAATTTAGATTTAGGCACCAAATGAAAATCAAACATAATGCCAATATCTATGATAATAACAAACATTAGTAAATAAATTTCAGAACATATTTATTGACAATCGCTTAAATAATCAATTTTGATCTAATCGCTAAGTTACTTACGTTCGCGGAAGCAAAACCTGATATGTGTAAAATTTCGTTGGTGGTTTTTAATATTGTTATTATTGTATGTAGGTTATAGAATGACCTTTAACAGACATATCACGCCATATTTTCCCTAAAAACTATGGTCACATTTATTATAATTCCTTATTTACGGTCCCTGAAAATTTAGTTCATGGTCGTCTATCAGGCAATGATCAACTCAGAGCAAAAACTGTAAGTTGACGTAGTTTAATTCGATAACATCTTGCCTATCCTTAATATTTGGTAGCCAAGCAGGCTAAACTAATTTTAATTGTGTATCTTATTATAGTTATTATACACAATTAAAATTAGTTTCTTATAAAAGAGACCCAAATATTTTTATACACAAACGTAAAAAACAAGTATCACTCGCGCGTTGCTGATTCCATATTGATGGAGCAATTCAATGGGTATATGTGGCATAACCCAGAGAAAAGGAATCAAGGATGGGATAAAAGAAAAGGAAAGGTTGTCTAGAACTACGCATCATTAAATACATCAGTTACATTTCTTAAAGGCTCTTTATTTTTAAATAAAACAGCAAGTATAATGACCTCCATGTGTTGAGGTATAAATGATATTGAATATAAATTTATTTGTGGTTTTATGTAAATATCAGCTCAGTTAATTACCTAAAGTATTTTCGGGTATAAAGGTCACTTCCATTCGGCGAATATTTTTAGCACGCGAATAAAAATTTAACCAACCTGCCGAAAAATGTCATTCAGCCTTTAGCAGTAGAATTTATACGAGGCGGTGACAAATATAATTACAGGTGAGACTGATATGTTTCCCATGAAATTATCCAACCAGTCGTTTTTGCCTTTGTCGCACTGTCCTACATGAACAAAGCGACGCGACTAAAAGCGATGCGTCGCGATGCGATAGGCTACAAATTATAACAATATGAGTGGTACATCAAATTAGGTGTTAGGCGCCGAACACATCGGCCCGGCGGTCTGCGTTCTGCGGTCGAGTTCTGAGTTCAGCGTTCACAGTTGCCCACACAGTGAGCGGTCTAGAAATCTTTTTTTGTTTTATTGTCACGACGATGAAGCGTGATAAACGTCGCTGCATGGTCTTCGGCTATGCCCTGGGCACAACCAATCTGATTCTTATCGTGACGGTAGAGCTTATTTTAAACTCATACGGCAGGAAACTCTTCGGCAGGTAGGTCATTCCAAAGCCCTACTTAACGTGAGAGAAATGGTTGCTGAAAGCGTACCTTGCTCCGTAAGAGAGTTTCTAACTATCTACTGCGGTGTAAATAGTGGTATGATTAATCCTAACTCATATTATTAATGCGAATGTAAGTTTGTTTGTTACACCTTCACGTCTTAACTACTTGACCGATCATCATGAAACGCATGTCGGGAAAATAGGGTACCTTTCATTCAGAAAAAAGTAATGTTCCTAAGAGATAGAAAATTGACATTTTAACCTACATTAACACCAATAATAAAAATCTTATGGATACGCGTCATGTCGGGCATAGGCAGATATAAACATTGCATGTTTACGCAGCGCATCGCATCTTATTGCGAAGTCGCGTTTGTCGCCCATCTAAAACTATGTGTTAGTATGGTGACCTTAGGTGCTGCTGCGTTATTTAATTCACGAGGTAATGGGTTTTGCCTATCCATTTTCAAGACCAATATTTGCGTGGCACGCAATTAGCCAGCAACCTATGATGTCATGTAGGTAGCGTTGTGTTCTTTTGTTGTGAATAATACAATGGGACGGGGTATCTGTCTTTTTTACCTTATAAAACAATAAAGTGATTGTTTTTTGAGGTAAAATTAAAAGCTGTTGTATTGCTTATACCAAATGTATCAATAAATATTGAATACATAAAATCATTATTCCTAAAAAGAAAATATAAGATGTGAGAATTTAATTCAGTAGGTATCCCTACTGAATTAAAAGGTTAAAATTGGATTTGGCTGTTTAATGATGTTTCAATGAATAATTAGTTCATAACAGTTCTCTACTGGATGTAGATTTCTCCAGATTCGCACCACCTCATCTGGCTTTCTGTCTTGTTTTTCTATGCCAGACACTTTTCAGTTTATTCTCAAGTCTAACAATGCGCGGTTCAAATTGATTTTCTTCAACAAACATTAGTTCTTCGACACATATTATGGCTATTCCTTTGCTACATTACATTCTTGCATTGTGAACAGGTCCGTGCCCAGCAGTAAGGTAGTGTATAGATTATAGGTATATTCAAAGTTAATAATAATATAGCTACATTCACTTGTCTATAAATTCTCCGAACTATGTCGATAACTTCGGTATTTTGTGGATAATATCATCCTGAGTTTATCATTGAAATGGAGATTGCAAGTTCAGCTCTTGCGCGACTAAAACTGTTTTGGTGTTTATTATGTAAAATAAATACCTACTTAGCCATATTAAAATAACATATTAATAATAAACTATAATAGAATAATTAAATAAATAACTTCTAAGCTCTAAAATTTATTTGAATATGCTGTATGATAATAGAATGTTCGTTCTTCTCTCCTAATTTTGCCGTGCTCGACGGGGTCCATAATTGTTCTCTCTACATTTATAAGACCTGTATATACATTGTGGAGTGCAATAAACGAATTGAATTGAAAACTAGTTTATTAAAACAAAAACTATGTCTTCTTTTTTTTTCAAACTGCCTGATGGTAGGCAGCCGTGTGGTCTAAGAGCAATGGCCTCCACACCGTCCTCATAGCAGCCGAGGTCTCTACTTTGACGGCCTGAGAAGGTGCTTTTTCACGGCCCGCTTAAAGGACTCAGGATTGAAGGAAGAAGGAAACACGTGCCTTGGCAGAGAATTCCATGCCATGACCGTTCGGCAGAGGTTAGCCTGACTAAGGTGAAAAGTAAAACTTGTTTTGGCTCGTTTATTTATTAAGTTACTACATTTTGCTCGCGGCTTCGCTCGCGTAAATATAGGTTATGTAAATTTTTTATCCATCCGGATCAGTAGTTTTTCCTGGATGAAAAGATTATCTATGTCCTTTTCTGTAGCCCTGACGTGCATGCGAAATTTCATGATGATCGGTCGAGTAGTTAAGGCGTGAAAGCGTAACAAACAAATAACCAAACAAACTCAAATTCGCATTCATAATAAATATACATATTAGGATTGTTTGCCTACAATGTATATGTAGTTACTGCATTAAAATGTCGTAGGTTGTGAGTTGTAAGTTTGTCTGTAGAGAATAATTAGGTACTGAAACTGCTGATAAAATTGAGATTTTCTGTAATTGTTGAGTTTTGCTGTGTTTTATTGTAAGAGTGTTTATGTGCCGATTGCTGGTTTGTATTATACTAGCTTTTTCCCGCGGTTTCGCTCGCGTTAATTTAGAATTTGACAATCAATTCGGGTTGTACTCTGCTTGTAATAATATAATTCAATCATGATTCGAAAGACACGTGGCGCCATCTATTATCATAAGAACGTTATTATTGTTTTCCTCGGGAATAGTATTTTTTTCGGGATGGAAAGGTAGCCTATGTCCGTTTCTGTACACCTGTCAACGTATATGCAAAATTTCAGGATGATCGGTTCAGTGGTTTAGGCGTGAAAAGGTACAAACAAACAAACTCATTTTCGCTTTTATAATATTAAGTTAGGATTAGGATTAGGAAGTTAGGATTAGGATTAGGATAGTTAGGATTACGTCTAGACGGAGGTACGGAGGAGTGATTTCCATAGTTAGTTGGCACTAAGATTTATATCGGTTTCTTTTTATATTCCAAAACATGTTCTTATTTCCACGTTTGCGACCGCGAGCATAGCTTGTCCTTGATATCTCCCAAAACCAAATGATTTTTATATTAATTTTATACGTACGAAATGCTACATTAACACTAGAATAGTAATCATAATCGTGTTTTTATACATTTGCATTCTCATTCACAAGTCACGTGCATTCTTGCAACAATCAGATAAATATATAAGTAATATAGGTACAGGTACTAATAGATATCATTAAGATACAGAGGATCTTTCCGTCATTTGACATTATTAATCTGAATTCTGATCTATCAAAATCTTCAGAAAAAGGAACCCGAAGGAAGTGAAACCCGCTAAGAGCCTGTTTTTGCTAAATGTTATCGGTATATAGGTAAATGACAATTTATACTTTGGCCTTAAAGCATAATTTGTAAAGATAAATATTGTTATTAATATGATCATTATCTTGCGACGTTTTATACGCCATCACAAACTGTAAAATTATTATTAAGTACATAACTTTTTTAATACAAAATGTATTTGAAAAGCGATCTGTATACTTTTTGCCAGGTTGGTATACTGCTCAAAACGTTAGCATACCAAAACTAGGTACATTACGATTTGGATTAAATAAGTATCTACCTACGCCTTAGGCTATATTTAAGACCGGTTTTTTAACATATATTTATAAGATAATACTTGACTTGCTACGTTTGCGGAAACAAAACTAGCTTTGTTTAAGTTCTTTGTGTTTTTTTACAAATTCTGGCATCGATACTCAAATTAAAATTTATTTTGTGTCAAAATATTTTTAACCAAATAGAATGAGAATCTACACGGCTATAGGCTCAATCTTTTACAGGGGCTTTTTAAATATGCATATCGGAATATGGATATAAATTGAGTTTGCTTCATCATCATCATCATCAGGCTATAATAGTCCACTTCTGGACATAGCCCTCCCCCAAAGAGCGCCATAGCGCCCTGTCTTCAGCTTGAGATAAATTGAGAAATAAATTGAGTTTGCTTGATAATTAATTAATATACAGGCAGTTAAGAATTTATAAATAAGTTTTAGTCACCATCCACATACATCACTGTCATGCGGAATATCTCAATACGATAGTGGCAATAGTGAGTAATTATTTGAATTAACGTAGCAGAATAATATTAAATATGTTGGTACCCACAGGACAGGCAAGCCTAGTGTGGGGCCAAAGGATAATTTCAATTGTACTGTTTCTTTGGTAATAAATGATTTTTATTATTATTATTATTATTTTTTTTTTTTTTTAATAAATTTTGCGCTTTTCCTTTTTCTTGTTTTCCTCTCCTTAAATATATTGGGAAGACTTTTATTGCATTTTATTTCCCACACTACTAGGCCCCAATAGGATGGACCCTTCTGGTAGAATACTTTTATGCCATTCGACGAAAATGTTATCTACTAACCATACCAAAAAAGGAAGAATGTTATACAAATGATATTTATACCTTTTTCTAAATGTAATTATTATAATGTTAGTTGTAAAGTAGGTATGTGCAGTTAACTAGGTATGAAATTGACTATGTCAGAGCCGCTGTACCTCGGCGTGACGAATGATTTGTCCTCGGGCCTCTATGATATAACACTTGCATGCATTTATGTAATACTGTGAACTAACTTTGATAATAAATTTCCAATATAACTTTATCAGCTGGTTTCTAAGGCAGGTTTCACATGACAATCCTGATTTTGCATCTATGTCAGTTTTGTATTTATGCATGAATATGTTGAATGTGTCCAAATTTTTTTTTTATAGAACCTGCAAATTCATTATTATTTTTGACGTAATTATCTAATTTAATTTATTAGGTATATTTATATACTACATTTTAAATATAAATGCATAGGTATAAAAACACTATATATTCGGAAACATGATCCAAGACATTTAGAATTACAAGGGCAAAAACTTCGTCACGGTACCTGTGTGTTAAAAAGACGCCTTCTGCACCAGACCATTGACCGTCGGTTATTGCTGCTTTACCTTAGCTTCTTGAGATGAATCTATTAGTCGACACTACTATCGAAATAATGATTGTCTTATCTACCATTATAAAATATAAGCTATTTTTAATTATTATTAATAATGCTTAGACTAGACTTCGGTTCCAATACCTAGACTCCATTTTAGATTAAATTCTTGCCTTCAAAATTTTATGTAACTTAAAATAGTACGACTGTACGACATCAAACATGTTTTCTTTGTACAATCGTAGTTCATATGACGCGTGGGGCTTTACAAACATTGATCCACGGACAGAAAGGACATACAGATTTATTTTTGTCGAATTAATCACTACTCACATTTTTGCATCATATAGTATTTATCTACACCTGCAATACTTTAATCTACATTGATAGTGCCGGGCAGAGAAGTACATCCAATGCGTCATCTTTGCATTAATAAACGTATTAGTTGGTTAATATTTTGGCAATCACTCTTGAATAATAAGAGCTATCGCATTTTAGCTCCCATTCATAATCAATTCGTCTGATCACTGATGTAAAAATAGCGAAATATAATCGAAATTCTCGTTTACAATATTCTGCTTAACATAAATGACGATATACAACGTTGTATTAGCTGATAATTGAGCAATGCGACTGATATGTATGACTAAATATCTGGTTTGCAATGTTACCGAAGGAATTTCAAGAGCTTACGACCACCACGAGTCGCTGATAACCCGACGATACATAAGTTCATTGATGCCATTTATTTACTTTGTTTTTTAACATCACGGTTGTAACTCCTAAAGGGTAAGGCAGAGATGTATAACATATATCTTTCACTAATAAGTTTGATTGTCGCTGTCGGGTACCACCACGATTCTAGTCTCAAGAGTGCTACGGGAAATTTTATGCTCGAATATCTTTCCTCGTTCCGAATATCGAATAAGGAATGACACGAACAGCAGTCATGTTATGACCTCTGGACTACAATTTACGATCGTAATGATATCTAGAAAGTCGTAGACAATCCTGGCTTTAACGATAACACTATGTACGATGTGGAAACTGTGTTTTCCGAACACGATAACAGAGAATTGACCTCCGTACTAGATAATGTCCAGTGAATTACCGTAAGTTAGATAACATTCGTAATTCTTAATCGTATACATAATTATTATATAGTTGACGTTTACCTACAAAAACAATCTTAAAACAATATTCAACGTTCTTTGAATATCAGAGAAGTAGTAAATTACGTGAGAGGGCAAAATCGTCAACAATATGAAGAAAACAAAAGTATCAAAATAACTTGTAATAAATTGTTTTACTTATATTATGTATGTAGTGATTATGTTTTATAATCAACGTGCGATTGACTGGCCATGGCCTTACGTGACGAGGAAACATGTCTTTCTTCTTCAACGGAATGTTGTCGTCGGCCATATATATATCCTTTAGGTAGCAACCATCAGATAACCTTTTCTATATTTAAATTTTTTCAAAACAGTGTTACTGTGTAGTGTCGAGTAAAGAATTTCAAATTTGGAATCTTACTTCACGAATATTAAGGAGTTTACGTAGTGAGCATAGATAAGACACTATACTTATAACTATAGTGAGCATTTTGTAATTCGACAATTAGGTTATATCCTTTTTTTAAGTACATCTCTATTAAAATTGAACTCCAGTTCTACAAACTATAGCCTATTTAGATCGAGATGTATTAGCTATGTCACCCGCATTCTCAATTACTGTCCGCGCCTGGATATTTCCCAGCCAAAGATTTCTTCTTCGAACTTATTTTCTTTTTTCCAGCAACTTTACTACTAAATGCAATTTGTATTGGATCTATTACGCCTTTCGATAATTAAATTGATTATTCCAAGATTGGAGGCCATATGACTTTATTAAAATCGACAAACGATAGCTTTCTATAAAATCTTATTTTTAAAATATCTACATTAGTGCCTATAATTAAATATTTCTTCATGTCTTATGTCCTTATGCCTTCTTGAGGGTATTGTCGGTGATGAGTCATCACCGACAATACCCTGACTTACTACTAATATTTTCTTCAACTCTGTTTTTTGTTGAATGATTTAGATTTTAGTTTTTCTCTATTGTGTGATTCAAAATATAGTTCTAGTTAGTGCCATTTTAAATCAAATGGAGGAAGTATCATAAACTGCATGAATGACAATACAAATGCACGCGTAGTACAAGTATTATAATTGTTACTCCGAAATAGTGACGCAGGGTATGACGCTGTTTCATATAATAATATGTATGTATAACTTGACATGACTCATAAATTTCAATAATGTGTTTTTAAAAAGAAAGTGATTGTAGGTATACCTACTGAATATTTTGTCATTTTGAGCCATACTGCTCATATATTAGGTAGATATCTAAATCAATTACGAATTAAAAGATTTTTTAATCTGTAATAATTATTATACATGTATATCTACAAACAAACCAGCAGCGATAGCTCAGTGGGGAGACCAACAGACTGCAATGCAGAGGGTCTCGGGTTCGAACCCACGTCGCGCACCTCTGACTTTCGGAAGTTATGACTTAGAAATTATGTGCGTATTGATAAACAATTATCACCTGTTCCGTGCCTCGGAGAGCACGTTAAGCCGTCGGTCTCGGTTGCCATGGATATCTATGGCAGTCCTTATTGGGAAGTCAGTGCCCTCTAATATCCTGACACTAGTCTAGCCTTAGGGTATCGTTAGCCTTCGGGTTGCGGAGGTCAGACGGCAGACGCTCCGTGTAAAAACTGATATCCAGTCAAATCCGGTTAGACTAGAAAGCTGACCCCAAGTGACTTGGGAATAATAAAGGCTAGGGAGAAGAAGCATCTCAAAATATTAAGAGAATAAAATTGGTCGTATATACGCGTTTTTTTCGGATAATAGGAAAAATACAATACTTTTATGCCTTGTGTGATTTTCAGGGTACGCTGACAACTGATGCCTTACCTTCATCTGCATGCGCGTGAATAAGACAGCACGTTACAGGCTGTATTGCTATGTCCCGTTATCGCGCATGCCATGACAATATTTTAAGAGCTTGTGGTAAGGCCACAGAAGTTGTTTTACTTAATTCGACCTCAAATGCTTATACCATTGCTTTTACAGACATTAAAAAACAATATGCTAGTTTTTATTCGATTAAAAAACGTTTATATGTGATTCTCGATGCATATTCTGTTTATATTGCTTTTAAAACTATAACAGGTAGTCATACATTATCTACGCTGTAGCTACCACATTGTCGTTAATAAATGACGTGTCTAATCAATTCTGTATGTAATGGCGTTCATCCTTATTGAGTTTTAATTGCTACCTTTAACTACTTATAAATAAGGTCAGAGTGAGACCTTAATATTCATATTGGATTACTTTTGAGAAATATGATATCCGTTGTCTGTATTTTACATCGATATGTTTGTCAATAGTGTACCTATTATATATTTACTAGATGTGCCCGCGGTTTCACCCGCGTTTATCGTTACTGCGCCGCCCCCGTGGGTCGTAGCGTGATGTTATATAGCCTATAGCCTTCCTCGATAAATAGGCTAACCGACACTAAAAGAATTTTTCAATTCGGACCAATAGTTCCTGAGATTAGCGCGTTCAACCAAACAAACAAACAAACTCTTAGCTTTATAATTATTATAATACTAGATGTTCCCGCGGTTTCACCCGCGTTTATCGTTACTGCGCCGCCCCCGTGGGTCGTAGCGTGATGTTATATAGCCTATAGCCTCCCTCGATAAATAGGCTATCCAACACCAAAAGAATTTTTCAAATCGAACCAGTAGTAATCACGCAGAATAAACCAGGAGAAACATCGTTTGTACTATGTCTGTAATGGGTAATTATTTTGCTGCAATGTTATTTTAAAACGGCGATATCTCCTAAGATATTCATTGAAATCGAATGATGTAAAGGGCAATTTTGTTTTAAATTAAATACTTGCGATGAATAACGTATTTATTTGGATAAGGATTAATATCATGTTTATAATAATACCTTCGCAAATAATGCATTATTTTAAAATTAATTTGGTAAGCATAAAAATGGTTATAGTGAGCCAACCTTAAAAGATAGACATATGCTGTCGCGGACTTTTTTTTAGAACTTTTAAAGGGGAACAATTCTGTCATACATGATTTTTGCGAAACTTTAACTGTTTACGCAGCGCACGCAGCAGAAGCTCTCAAAAGGAAAAAACACCCGCCGGTTTTGAAACATTCTTCATTGGTGCTCAGCTCCTATTGATCTTAGCGTGATGATATATAGCCTATAGCCTTCCTCAATAAATGGACTATCTAACACTGAAAGAATTTTTTAAATCGGAACAGTAGTTTCTGAGATTAGCACGTTCAAGCAAACAAACAAACAAACTCTTCAGCTTTATAATATTAGTATAGATGGATAGCTGTAAGAGGTAATTTGACCTTGCGAGGGCATCCGCTTTTTATAAAAAACTAATTATTTTTATGATAACAAAACGATGAATTGATTTCACGGAAACTTGATGTTCTCGTAAATGACATATATTATAATACAATTTGGAATCAAGCTTGTTTTATTTATAAAATTGTATAAATTACTGGTTGCTTAATTTATATAAAAGAATTAACGATCTATTTCTAAACATTTTAAATAAAGAGATCTGTTTCGTCCACGCGTCTACAGATATACCTACAGGTTGTCCGGTAATTAATGGATAACATTGAAATGTCATATAGTAGATAGAACTGATAGCCGATCAGAAAAAAATATGAAACGAATCTATCCTAATCCTATTTAACTTTCTTGTACACTACGACCATAAATGAATGAATTCCATCGGTTTTTTGTTGTTTTTTATAAAACACTAATTATGCTAATAGATATACAGTCAAAAGTATGACTAGCTATTGCACTTTTTTAATATTTTATTTTCTTTTTTTTCTGAACGGCCATCCGTTCAATTAATTACTGGACACCCTGCATATAAAGGTGGCTTCCAATGGTGCGTGTTTTTACGGATTACCGCGCATTGGCATCAAGCTATCCGTGGTACGGAAACGTCTGTAGCCATCGTCAGCGCACCATAGGATAAGGGTCGTCCGTAGTAAAGCAGACGTGGTTATAATCCACGCCAAGACTTAAATCCGTGCGTGGTAACTAGCCGTGGTCATCAGAAACGGTTCCTTCGACCACGGTGTGTGGTTTTCCGGATTACCACGCACGTGCACGCATCGTATGAATGATCGTCTGTGATAGCGCAGACGCGTTGTTAACTTACTTCAAACCTTTGGACACCGCCGCGGTCATCGGTGTTTGTAGGTTACCTGGTGTTTACTGCAGTCAATGTGTTAAAGGAAAGCGAAAAGTGGAAAGCCGTCTTAAAGCGAAGTGATATTCATAATAAAGTTGTGTGCGTGTGTCAATATTCTGATCTATTATCCAGAAAATCAAAATTTGAATAACAGCATGTTTCTATTGCCATCTAGCGACGAAGAGCCGAACTTAACAGACAAATTGCTTAGATTTGATTAAGTGTTAATACTTAGTATAATTATGATATGTAAGGTAATATCGATGTACTATTTAATAGCAAGAAATTTTCGTTTGTTTGAACAATAATCATATTTATCTAATCTATATACCTATCGCTAGATGGCGTTAACTACGCTTCTCCGATTTAATGATATTTATAAGTATCCACAGCCTTAAATATTGGTTAAAAATATTTCAAAAACTCACAATTTATTGTATCTTTTATTTTAAACTAGATTTTTTTACGTTTATTTTAATTATAATTACAGCAATAAATAAGAAACAAATAAAACTCGGATTTATAGCAATTTAAAATGAAAACTATGTAAATTAATACCTTAAAAAAAGAATACTGGAATTGTTACTACGAAAATAAATAATAATATCATTAAATACAATATACCTACATTTATATAATAATAACATAACAATTATTGAATAAATACTTACCAATCAATCTATTTGCATCCTACTTTTTTCATATAATTATATAAATGACTAGCTTTTGCCCGCAGCATCGCCCGCGTAAAACCAAGTTATGTTAGTAATAGTATCTACTTTTAAAAAAAAGATTTTATCCTGTTACTCGGTGATAATATAGCTTTCTAATGGTGAAAGAATTTATAAATTGGTTGAGTAATTTTCGAGTTAATCCTTGCAAACAAACATACAAAAAATCAAATCTTTCTTCTTTATAATATTAATATACATTTGTCAGTTTTATATCACGGCTTTATCAATGCGAGATTTGAAGCATGATGTTATGATGAGGCAGTCGTTAAACGTTCGATGTCTGTTGAGAACACTTCCCGATTTCTATAAGAGGCGGTTCGGCCTTCACGTTGCGTTACAATACCTACACAATTACACATACGTAGGATTGTATACTTTGCATATTCTTTAACTTGTTATTAATCCGCAGTACATCCGTACTCCCATATATCAACAATGTTAACCGCAGATTACGTTTTAATAATTGTCATTATAAACGTCGAAAAGACATTTATTTCCTCATCAAAATTGTAAATCTTTATAAATTATATTACTCATATTTGCAGCGTAAGAACAATCCGTTTAATAAACCGTTTTTTTAATATACCTACTAAATTCATAAATATTGTATAGTGCATTGACGAAATCATGAATATTTATAGTAAATTCATTTAATATTTACACGCGATTATCATTTTTGTGTCGCGTAGGTAAATACTTCTTCCGATGACTCTAGGTATTACTTAACAAAATAACAACCATGTTAAAAATCCCCTGTGACATAGGAATTATCCTATACCTAATAGTTTCATAGATTATTCATAGTGCGGCAATTTACTTTTATAGAGAAAAGGAAAACATAACTTTAATTAACTTAGGTATAAATAAATAATCTACATCATAAACACATGTGATGGAATGTAAAGGAAAAGACGTAGAAAATGGTTTATTACTGCATAAAGATACAAAGGTGGAACATTCTAAAACCACATTGTGCCACAAAACACATACCTATTAATTCTATAATGCCAATATATGTACCCTATGTTACTGCATACATTTTGCAGAGAACTTCAGTTCATAACACAAGTTTCCTTTGGTTTCCTCACTAGGCAAGCCTCTATCTAGGAAACCTTGACTGTGAATCTGATGTAATATTTTTTTTTCTTTATTGATTAAGCACAACTCCGGCACTAGGAGTAAACCCTGTGTCGCGGGGGTCTTTACAAACATTTAAATAACGGAGACAAATAACAGCCAGACTCGTATCAATCGTTTGTGGATCACACAAATTCCAGATCGAACCTACAACACTCGGCGCAGTGCTAGTGGCGAGACGACCGCGTAAACCACTACACCATCCGTGCAGTCAAATCAAATCGATAAAACTTCGAATAATAAGTACAAACAGGTAAAATACATTTTTTATACAAAACATCCCAACACGCAAATAAAATAAAATTATACATACGTGATAATTAAAACGCCATGCTGTAATTATTACATTGAGGAAGTCTTGAACTTGTGATAATAATAATTGCCATATCACATATGTTTCAATATAATGACTATTAAAGACATTTGCTCTCATAAAGTGGTACTTTAAGTTGTAGATACGACGCGTCTATACACTTGAAAATAATTTCCTGTATACGTCAAACAAAAGCTGATTGTCATATGCATTGTGTATATTTTTTTACATTAACTCAAGGGCCATGAAATATTATACGTTGCAAACGAATAGAATACGCTCAGCGAAAGAATGAGCGTCGAGCGTCAGATATAAATCTATGTAGTTATGCTTATAACCCAGCAAAAATCTTTGAGCCTATTCGCATCGATTCGATTCGATTATTGTCAAACAAGTACATGGTTTGTCTGATGGTTAACGGCCAACATAGGTCATAGAAGCATACATTAAAAACAGCAAAATGAACAGACAAAACCGGAGCTATCACCCACGTATTACCAGCTCTGTAAAAAGTCGCTACACTTCTAGCGCTGGGAATACAAATCACTAGCCTCACTGCTAACGCCGCAGCGTTTGTAGTCTTAAATCAGAATCATAGTCTTTAAACCTACCCGTAAATACCCCGTGATTACATAGATAATAAACTGCCTCATTGCTGAGCACGGGCTATGCATTATAAAGATCAAATGCAATTTGAGGGTATTAACTCACTTGCGATAATATTAATGCGGTATACTAGAACGTGGAAGTTACAACATATTAATAATCCTCCAGGCCGAAATTCGGTCAAGGCGGTTAATCTTAGCGGAGAATAACCATCCGCGCAGGGATATTATAGTGCACAAATACGAGTACACTTTCTATGCCCTCGCTCTCATAATCCGTTGGGACGGCTATCCGACAAGGCCGGAGTTAGACCAGCCGCGGAGACCGACGGCTTTACGTGCTTTTCGATCTACAAGGATAAAGCACTGCCTACTTCGTAACTGCAAGCTGCTATTGAGAATTTCTAATTCGACCTGGGATTCAACTAGATCTAATGCTAAACTATGATCATAGCCGCATTATCTAGCCACTATATCAAAGATGCAGAAACTATGACTATTTCAAAGAGAGAAAACAATGCGCAATGTACATTTTTTGGCCTCATTCACAGAAAATTTTGATGATTTAATGTGGGATGCGTAACAGTAGCATTACCGTTCCAGCCAAATTGGTAATATTTAACTTGTCATACGATTTTCTCAGTAACGCCTAGAAGCGAACAACTCATTTACATGATCATGGTTTCTGTGTCTGAACCTATCTAAACTGGTTATAATTGAGACCTGTTTTCAGGCAGATTGTAGGCTTTTCCCTTTAGGACTAAGTATTGTAGGCTTTCCCTTTAGGACTAGGTATTGTAGGCTTTTCCCTTTAGGACTAGGTATTGTAAACAGTTGTACACGTATACTGGAAGCAATTACATAAAAGACGCCGTAACGGACACGATCTCTCTGCAGAATAGATGGTGGCTATTCGCCACTAATTGTATAACGAAGCCTTACGATGGAGCGCGCGGTGTTAACGCAATTCAACTTTGTATACGTGTACTTATACGTAATTTTAGTGTTATTCTTCCATTAGCGGTAATAAATATATATCACGCTTGTATAATAACAAAATGTTGAGCATTAGGTGTATTGTAATGTCACCTACAATTCGTCAACTGTGTGTAGGTCCTGCCGAGGCGAGCCTGTTACTGTCTACCGGTCACTAAGCTAGACGTCGAAGTATTACTCAGAATTGTTCAAACAGAGAAACTTACTAACAAATAAGCCTTTGGCCAACCCAGGCATCTGAGCCGGGATTTCACGATTGTATAAAAACATAAATCTAAACTTGTCACGGTAACAACGAAGCAATCAATAATTCGTTTGAATATTTCATCTATTACTAGATTTAGATTAGATTTTGTCAGTAAATTTGTATTCCTGTGAACTGTAACTACTTTTCCCTGGATAAAAGGTATCCTATATCCTTTTTTGTACCACTGACCTACCGTGTATGTTAAATTTCATAATGATCGGCCGAGTAGTTAAGGCGTGGAAGCGTAACAAACAAACTCACATTCGCAATTATAATAGTAGTAAGGATTAAGCGTACCAAACACACTTTTCAAAATTGGTTGACAATAAGTTAGACTTTTTGACCAATACCTAACTACATACAAAGTATGTAGAGAGAGCTATGGAGAGAGCTATGCTCGGAGTTTCTCTGAAGGATAGGATTCGTAACGAATATATCCGACAGAGAACCAAAGTCATCGACATAGCCCAGAGAATTAGCAAGCTGAAGTGGCAGTGGGCTGGCCATATCGCGCGAAGAACCGACAACCGCTGGAGTAAGCGTGTTCTTGAGTGGAGACCGCGACTCGGCAAACGTAGTGTAGGACGCCCTCCGACCAGGTGGGATGACGATCTGCGAAAGACTGCAGGCAGATGCTGGATGCGGCAAGCTGAAGACAGGGCGCTATGGCGCTCTTTGGGGGAGGGCTATGTCCAGCAGTGGACTATTATAGCCTGATGATGATGATGATGATACAAAGTAATTTTTAGGTTAACGTTTAAGTGTTTTAGGTTTCAAAGGTAAGCTTTGTTAACCGAACATACGATCATGCGCATTTACTTGAGAACTACTCTAATCACTTAACTAGCTTAATTACCAACCTGATGCTAAGTGCTATATAGATTCATAAATAAATACGTTTATCTTAATTATCTGTGTAAACATAGGTAAACATGTAAACATGGGATCAGGAAGTTATAATTATTATATAATACCTGCTACGTTATAATATTGTGATGTGACGCGTGGTGAGTTCATATATATCTGTACTAATATTATAAAGCTGAAGAGTTTGTTTGTTTGTTTGAACGCGCTAATCTCAAAAACTACTGGTTCGAATTGAAAAATTATTTTAATGTTGGATAGCCTATTTATTAAGGAAGGCTATAGGCATTATAACATGACGCTACGACCCACGGGGGCAGCGCAGTAACGATAAACGCGGGTGAAACCGCGGGAACATCTAGTCCTAGATATAAACTATTTCGATTGCCATTTTAGAGTCGATTCTAAATGGTGTTTATGCCATTGTTTAAATGTGTGTAAAGTCCACCGCGACGCAGGATTAATTAGGTACTAGTGTAGGAGTTTACTTTTAAAGGAAGGTTATGAATTCGATCGCTTGTTAAACCTTTAACTAATGATGATGACTGCGTACATTGTCTGGTGTGGTCAGCATTGTTAAATTATCGGGTGAGAGAAAGACGCGCGTTTCTTAACTGTCTACTGAACACACGCATGTTTATAAAATTATCGACCATTAACTGTCCGCTGAACACACGGGCACGATAAGACACATGCTTTTACTGGTCATGGCTTTATTGCTAATGGTCAACTTGTGAAGATTTTGTGACGTCACACCTCTACAAGTCGCTAAGAACTTAAAGTCTACTTTACTTTGACAGTCTACATTAGCCTTTACGCTCACTTATTTTAATACTAGCTGATACGCGCAACTTCGTCTGCTTCACATAAGATAATTCCCCCGTTTTTGCAACATTTTTCATTTATGCATTGCTCCTATTGGTCGTAGCGTGATGTTATATAGCCTATAGCTTGCCGCGATAAATGGGCTATCCAACACTGAAATAATTTTTCAATTCAAACCAGTACCTAGTTCCGGAGATTAGCGCGTTCAACCAAACAAACAAACAAACTCTTCAGCTTTATAATATTAGTAAAGTATAGATTTGGTCCAACTTCAGAATACTGTTATTTTTGTCGGGGCGTTCAGATGACGCTTTCAGAAAAACTAATTGAGAAAATCTGATTAGACGAGAATATTGATCATAATCTTCTTTTCTTTTCGTGTGATTAGTAGCCAACCTGTTGTCAAGAGTTGGTTAAGCCGCCAGTAGGCCTCTGACATGGCTTAACGACTGCTGTCAATTTGACAACAACCGGGACCGACCTTTTACGTGCCCTCCGAAGCACGTAGACGCTCAGATGAAATACCACTAAGCGGTCACCCATCTATAGACTGACCGCACCCAACGTTGCTTAACCTCGCTAATCATTTACCGATCAGTGAATGCAACTTGGGAATAATAATGATAAGACGATGAAGCTAAATGCGCTTATATTATGACGCAATACATTAGCGCCTTAATTATGTGTACTATTAGATTTTCTTACATAAGTGCTTTGCTTAGCTACTTCTGCTAGTAATATCTTAGCTGCAGGGCGTTCCTTTGACATTACCCCATATACTTCTACAGTAGTGGATGCAGTTATTCAATTCTTGTATCCAATGATTAATTGTGCGCTGCTCGCAGTGCCGGATTAAGCAAGCGCGGGGCCCGTAGCAAATTCTTTCAGGTAAGAGTGCTTGCATACGTCAGACTTTTTGTAGAGCTGATTATTGGCCCGACTGAAATTCTACACATTTATACGGGCGACTTTTTGTAGAACTTGTGCGTTTACCGTATGAATTCGGTGTTTCATTTACGCCAAGAAAATAGTCGGTTACCTGACGTGGATTGTCTTAGTTGGAAAAGTAATATTTCAGGGTTTTGTGTCATCAAGTAAATTCAATATACCACATCTTAAGTAATAAGCTTCACTCAAAAAATTACGCTCAGGTAGAGATGATTGTGTTTAAATATGCGGGGCCCGTAGCAATTGCTACTCTTGCTACGTGGTTAATCCGGCACTGGCTGCTCGAAAAAATATCGACGCTGCGAAAGATATAATCAATTTGTTTAATATTTGCAATATTGATATTCTTCTATTTTTGACTGTAGAATTCCATGTCTCTCAGCTGTTGTGATGTTCTTCCTTTTCAAATAAAGAATGGGCAGGCAAACAATTTAGCTTAGTACTTTTATCATTACTTAAGAGAGTTATGTAAAGCAAGCCAAGTGCGACTTGGCACTCTACGACATAAATCGCTGAATCTACGTGTTTAAATAACTTAACGGCTAACTTGTGTTGCTTATCAAGATCTCTCCGTGCGTCAGAGAGCTATAATGCCAGGTGCCTGGTCACGCGACCATCTGTGAGTTCTGTGACCGTTGTTCCATGATGTTGAAGCCTTAAATAAGTAACTGTTATATACTTTTTATACAGCAAAGGTGGCAAGCAAGCATAGCTGCCCGCCTGATGGCAAGAGGTTACCAAAGTCAAAGTCAAAAATCATTTATTAATTTAGTCACAAAGCAACACATAGGTTTGTTAAAATATATTAGTTAGTGGGTTTACTAAAGCTACATTTAAGTTAATTTCTAGGTCTTTAAGAAGATACCTGCAAAAAACTCACGGTCACTCTTTTAAATCGCCAATTAAATATAATCTTAGTACTTTATAACTCATATGAACACAGCGATGCAGCCATTATGTCATATTTTACTGCCTATATAAATCTAAAAAAAATAACTATAATGACCTCATTACTTTCATCTCCCTAATATGATTACTTAATAATATTAAGGACATTAAATAATTTAGCTATAATATTATTTAATATTAATCTTAAATTATATTAATTAATATTAAATAATATTATAGCTAAATTATTTCATGTCCTTAATATTTCTTATTCACAGACTGCACTTTCCTTTGTGAGTGTAAACACTTACACTCACACTCTGTGACAAAGGAAAGTGCAGTCTGTGAATAAAACTTTTTAACATATTTATCAGATAGAAAATAAAGATACTAACAATATCACAGATTATCACGAGGACATAGGACCATAGCATATGACTTGCAATAGGGACCTTAAGGGTAAGAAAGTAAAGATCAGACGCAAGTAAATGAATGGGGCACGCACGCTACAGATATTACCACAAAATGGGGAGTATACATACATGTAAGTTAATATATATAGGAAGTAGGCACAAGAAACTATGATCACCTCGCTAAGGATTTAGAATAACTAAAATGTAATTAAGTTCTTTGGCTGTTATCGATAAAATTTGAATCTTACTTTTAACAGGTAGAATATTATGCCCTTGAGCCATTAATAAGTTTATAAACCTATATTATTGCTTTATGACTTGAGTTGGGTTTGGGTATAATGGTGAAAAAGTCATGTGTAGGTAGTATGTATTTTCTTTGTAAGTTTTTAGGGTCGTCCCAAAATAATTTACCTTAACTTTGGTTATATTTAGCACTGCATTTTTATTCGGCTTATACCTATGTAAATTTTATATGACCGTATTGAAGCTATATTTAAAATTTAATATTAATAACAAATCTGTGATATCTGACGTATATTTATGTACGGTAGGTATAGTACACCGGTACCTATATTAGGTAGTTTGTTCACGTTCCGGACTCACGTAGCCGCAGACATTCACGGAGCGTTGAACTCTTTTGTACGACAATATTCAAAGAATATTTATTGCCGTGTTAAAGGCATTAGTACATATTTACAATTAATATAATTAATATACTTCTGGGAACAAATAAAATCAATCTTTACCCATAAACTACTGTGTCTAACCCGACCAACACGTTAGAGCGTAGGTAAGGTGTGTGACGAAATCGTTATTATTTATCAACACATCTACACGGAAATCCTTTATGCTAACGAGTAGCTTCGCAGCAGGCTAGTCTGGTCGTTCTTATTCCGCATTTTCAGCGCCTAGTTGAAGTCTCGAAATGGTCGGCAATACTTTCAATGAGTGCTAATAATGACGGCGTGGCTCGCGAAATCTATGCATTTCCTCGGTTTTACATCAGAGTGACGGCGGGGCTTCGGGCGGCGCGCGGCCGGGCGGCGCGGCGGCGGCGTTTGGCGGCAGGCGGCAGTCGCACGAGGGCGCCCGCTTTGGCCGCACGTCGCGCTGTCCACCGCCACACACGTCAGTGCTCACGTACCGCGCGAACTCGCGTACGATGACGACTGCTCCCCCGAGCCTGTGGACACGCGCTCGCTTTCTACGCTCCAACGGTACAAAGCCGACCGCGATCTGAGCCGTTATGCTGACATGTTTACGCCGCCGCTGTTTACTATAAGATGAATAAAGTTTTTCTCAGCTGTCGACATTAACGCGATCGTGTGAATGCGCACCGGCTGAAGTATTGCGAAACTGTACAAGTGAAGTTTAAAAATACATTGGCACTAGTGCGAAGTGACGTACGCTCGAGATGTGTTCGTGTAGTAAGTTTTGCGACTTCTGGAAGAACTCATGCGGAGCAGGTGAGCCATCTCCGAACCACTTTCTAACTACGTACCTACCGACCACCACGAGGTGGCCCACCCTATTCCTTTCTAAACTGCAGTCACAGCGGCTAAAAGTTTACAAACGTGTTCGATAGTGCAAAGAGAAATTGAAAAGATGACGACCAAATGTACTAAGGCTATATCAGAAACAAATACGCTAATTGTTAATTGCACATATTGTACTAAAAACAACTTGGATGTGTCATAAACATAACTATTTACATAAAACTAAAGTTTTCCTAACCAGATGGTGTCATTCTAAATGCACGCTACATACACTAGGACCCGCATAGATACAAACACCTATCTGTAAATGCAGCTTAATAAACGATACTTGAAAAATAGATCAATTTGCATCTAAAACATTTTGATATGAGTGTTATCGAAGAATGTAAACAAGTGAGACTGCCAAGGCAATAACGATGAGGGCATCACTACAGAACACAGTAGACTGACGAGTAGCTAAACAATAACAATGCGTTGCTATATTAGTAATGAGATGCGCCACAATACCAATACTGTCATCTAGTTCTTAAACACTTTCAATGGTGGTTAATAGACAGCCACCTTGGAACACGATTTACCAAAAGTTATTAAGGAACAAATTCGAGTTCATTTCACAACACGAACTCAAAATTCACGTCACGATCGATCACTATCACAATTATTTAAATACATTACAGCTGCACTTTTAACATCCGGGTGTTCGTTTCGGAAGGATTTGGCTGAGAGAATGTAGGTACATTCAAGGTTGTAAACGTCATGACATGAGTCTCCAATATTCTGATTTATGGTGCACTAGTCGTGGTGATGTAGTCAGCGACTGGTTTATCAGACGACAAGTTTCCATCAAGCCTTGTCCATAGCACCTTGACACTCATATCATTCGAAGCGGTAATCTAATATAAGTTACAATATTCGGCATTCAAAATCGACGGTTTGTTGGTGTCGCAATACGAACAATAAGGATGAAGAACATTGTATTGGAACGAACTCAATATTAATAGACCTTCCTTTGAGATATACTCTAATGTCAACTCAATTCCTGCGTGTGATTGTGAAATCCAATTCACCATTCTGTATCTGTGATAGCGCTTTGTTCCGTAGCCTCTCTTTAACCTTGATTGTCTCAAGTTAATTTAATCCTATAGCATAAAGACATGCGAATATTTGTGCAATAGACCAGAACGATCTCCAATCTTCTAATTTATGTAAGACATTAAGCGTGGGATTGTCGCCCGCCACGTTTAATCTCGTTAAAAGGTAATTTAATTAGATAAATTTTATTTGTAATAGAGACTACGTACCAGCAGTTAGATAGCTCTGAATTATTATGTTGGGTCCTTCGTTGCCATAGAAATAAATGTTAATATATACTCGCTTGGTATCATAAAAGTAAGGTCAAGATTATTTTTTAGCAATCATTGTATACTGGCTTCCTGCGCGGTTTCGCTTGGCCAGCCATCGGGATCGAGAACGGAATATGGTTGTCACGATTTAAGACTTTTTAGGCTGGTTTTGTGGTTAGAATATTATAAATTGGATGATTTTGTACGTGTACATTGAGACTAAGTAAACTTTAGTTTAGATATTAATATGTGAATGTAAGCAAAAACAAAGATTTCGTATGTTCAATTGCTGTGGTTTGTACCGTATTGATCAAGTAATTTTAGCAACTCATTGCATGATGGACTATGAAAACCTCTTAGATACTCCCGAATGGATCAAATTTAGAAAGTAGTTTTCAATGCAAACGTAAAAATTTTGGCCAGTCAGATACATACATATATTGTCGATTTATTAGTATAAAATATAGCTACGCCTACTAAAATGAAAATGCATTATTTTGCTTGTCAATGGTGAATGGGAAATGTAACAAATATATTATTAGTAGCTGACCCGCGCAACTTCGTCTGCTTCATATAAGAGAATTTTCCCCGCTTTTGCAACATTTTTCATCGCTGCTCCGCTCCTATTTTTCGTAGCGTGATATTATATAGCCTATAGCCTTCCTCGATAAATGTGCTATACAACACTTAAATAATTTTGCAAATCGAACCTGTAGTTCCTAAGATTATCGCGTTCAAACAAACACACAAACAAACTCTTCAGCTTTATAATATTAGTATAGAAATATAGATATGGCAGAATTTGCTGTACAAATTTTTTCTACGATGTATCTAGTAGAAAACGACATTAACAATAATGAATTTAGGAGAACAACTAGTATGTGCTATCTATAACATCGTCTTAATGCAATGAGATCGTTGTTTAAATCAAACGTTACCGTACAAATTTCATTTATGAAATCTGACGTAATGTTCAGTTTATGTTCCCCATTAAGCACATCAAAGAAAACGGTTTTCTTAGGATGAAAAAGGAAGTAATCTAACTTCATTTCATTGTTTACGGGTAATGTATACCTGGTCTTCCTACTTTAACCAACTTTTGATAAACAAATTTAGACGACAATGTTGACATTACTATTTTCGTAGTTATAAATAAACAAATAGTTGGCCGGCATTCTTCCATAAAAAGTATCTGCTCTACGTGTGAATCCAACACATATAAATATACGTTCTTAAAATCTCGCATGCTTCTTGCTCATTTAATTATAACGGAACGTGTTATAAAAAGAACACCATTTCACCTTCAAAACACGGCCGTCCCGGTTAGTTCTCATAAACTTGATTAATTAAAAAAACAGTAGCTCTTTGGTAAACCTTCGGCCAGTTACTCTATACCATTAGTTCCCAAAGTGGTCCAGGTGGACCCCCAATGGTTCACGGGAGACTCGACGGGGGTCTACGTTGTTGGCGTGACAAGGAAATGGGGGTTCACAATCCGCAAGTGGGGGTACACGAAAATTTATTTGCTTTCGATAGTGAAGAACTAAAATGTTGGCTTGACTTCACCGACTGTTCGACAAGCTCGTGGTTTTTCGAATTATCGGTAGGAGAATTTCTAAAAAAAAAATCGCCCAAGTGCGAGTCGGACTCGCGCACCGCGGGTTCCTTACAAACCTGTAGGTATATAAGGAAAAGTTATGGTATTTTTATTGCTAAATGAAATCCATAACATTATAATGTGGAAAGCTGGAGGAGCATAAATTTAAGACAAAGGTCTCTTTAACATTTCCGTAATCCTTAATTTTATATTAACACATATCATTTATTTTATAACTTTTATCTTATTAAAATGTGAGATCTTAAAGTAGGTTAGATTTGACTTCGCCAGTTTTCATTACATCAATCATTTTATAAAGTTATTCAACATATATATATATATATATATATATATATATATATATATATATATATATATATATATATATATATATATATATATATATATATTTTTTTTTTTTTTTTTAATTCTGATAAAAACTGGCCAAGTCAAATCTAACCTACTTTAAGATCTCACATTTTTAAATAACAGCAATTGTTAAAGGTATCCAATAAAGCAAAGAAATAGAGTTTAATACTTGTTCATAATGTTATTTTGTTCCTATAAATAGATATTTGGATTTTGCATAGAACTTGGCACTCATTTAGATCTCCATTCTTTTTGCGGCGAAGCCCACAGCCAAGCATAATTTTTGTATTGAACTTGGCTCTCCTTTTTTACATTTATGTTTTTGGTGGGATATCATTACTTTTTGTAAAGAAAACTAGGCAGGTATTGAGATATAATGTTTTTTCTTGCGTTTCCGCTGCATGGTTTTCTTTTTTATGCTACTGTCTACATTCTCTTGAATGTTAGAGATAATAGTGCGCATTGCCCATAAATTATCTGCTTAATACGCTTCCTCTTTATGCTTAAATTAGCCAAGTCCGGGCGATATAACGATCTCAGGCGGTTATATTCTACTAAAGAACTATCTTGTGCTTTAATTAATAAAACAATAAATAACTAAATCGGTATTCGTAAGCGGTGCCTATGTTTATGTGTTGTTCGGGAGCGCTTTTATGTAGATTTACTTCTGTTCCGTGTATAATTATGTGGTGCCGCACGCCGCCGACGATGGCCGGTTGTTTAGCGCGTATTACAAGGTTTTTGTATGGGGACACCACTTATTTTTTGACTTAACTTTAGTTTTATATTTCTGTTATATAGCAAATATAATAATACATATATTGGGATAGTTTCAAATATCTGACTGTAAGGGTTCCAACGCTACAATAAATTTTTTTTTTGTATGTGGTCCCCCAATTTTTTTACTTTTTTTATTTTTAGATTTTTTCCTACGCTTACACACAATTACCGAGCTGGATTCCAAATTTCATCCTTCTAGGTCATCTGGAAGTAGGTTAGGTTTAGGTACTATATGTCAGTCAGTGCTAAAATTTACGACTTTTTGACCTTCATATCTTTATAACCGTTTGAGCCTAGTTTCATGAAATTTGGGCTTCTAGATGTCCTTATGGATATAATTAAACACACGTAGTTTTATGTGTTTACGTTAAAGAGGTTTGGAGTTATAGAAGGGTCAAAAGTGGCACCAAGTGGTTCGTGTAATATTACACTCGGCGCTAGCTAGCCAGTTCCTTTGCTTGAACTTGGCTTGACACGCTGCCGCGTGTCTAGATAAGTTAATAATTATTAAAAAAATATATTATGTGATGTAACTAAAAATGTATGCTTTTCGCTATTTTTCCTTTATCTGTGCTACAAGATGTTGCTTTGTACCAAATTTCGAGATTCTAAGTTCACGGGAAGTACCCTGTAGGTTTTGATTCCCTTACGAGTGTCGAAAATTTGCAGCATAAACGGCTGTATCTTTTGATTGCGTTGGCTTACAAGTTTGATTTTTTCACAGCTTCAAGGGACAGTAGACCTGAGTATTTGATATGAATTTCAGCTTGATACCTCCACGCGTTCCTGGGAAAAAGAGTCTTGACAGACAGACAAACGGACAACAAAGTAATCCTATAAGGGTTCCGTTATTGCCTTTTGTGGTGCAGAACCCTAAAAAAGTTCAGCCTATAGAAATTTTATCAAATTTTTTTAATTGCATGTGCTTGTTTGACTGCCCCATGGATCCTCTCCACCGGAACCAGCTAAATTTTGAATCTGGTCTATAAGAAAAAAAGTCTGGGAACCTCTGCTCTATACTGATTTAAATTAATCAAATATGTTGAGTACCTTGTACCTGCAACATTCCTTACAAGGTCTATACTATATTATTATTCATTTATAGATTCATTAGTATCTAAATATAATCATCAATTGCATAAGCAAGTCAAAGCATTACACATCGGTTTAAAATGAAACCTCTGTGTGGCTTAACACATATTTATCTAAAATTCTCTGTATGAAAAGCAAAACACACACTGAGCTTTTATGAACCATAAAATAATAGTCACTTTAATATATACCGAAGTCTAGACGCAGTTACTCATCTAAACGTACTATCTATAGAAACTTAAAAAGGAAATAATAAAACACGTGTAAAAATCAAGTTTGAATCAGGTTTAATGTCAAATGCAGTTTAATTAAAAATGTGTTGATTTTGTTAACATTTAGATATTTTTTTATTCTCCTTAATTAGCATACACAAGTATTCATCTGGTAATATTTCAAGCTTAATAATAAATAATTCTAAGTGAAACAAAAACTTTGAGAAAAAGGTATTGTTGCAGAAACTTGGTCTGTTTTGATCACCTTTATAGATAATTAACTGCTTATTATATAGAGAAGTATGTTTCACACGGTCAAAGGATGTGGCCGACTTACACAAAAATGATGTGAGAAAGTTGTGGATTCTCATTTTCAATGACGAAAAATGCTATGCGTCATAAATAGAAACTTTTCTCCATGACGAATACTTGTAATTAGATAATTCAGAAATGGCGTCAAGTACGTATGTTGCGGGAGATACCCGAGCCTTGTCACTACTTGATATATCGATATGAAAACATTTTGTAATTATGCTTATTATCTTTGTTTTGTATATTTATTACGAGTTCTTGATCTATATGTCCTAATAGTTGGTAAATATAACGATGAACCCATACCAAAACTAGTTGACCACCGCCACTTGGCTCAGGCATTCTGTCGACCTTTGTGCCGAATTTTATTTAAATCAGTTCAAAGTTAAACTGTGACGGAATAACAAAAGAACTTTCTTTTGCATTTATAACATTAGACATGGTTTAATATAAGATTTTGTCGGCCATACTCATGTCATTGTGACATTTGAATAAAGCGATATATGGTGTGCCGCACACGGACCGCTTATAATGATATAATTAATAGTTTGGCATTTAAAATCTTGGCTTAATTACGTACCGGTTTAAATATCAAATGATAATAATACCTGGCGCTCATTGCAGATTGGAGTTGTAAGTACAAAAAATTTTAATGCAATAGCGATTTAAAAATGTTGCAGATGCCTTTACACGCGTATCTGCACATCTTTGTCTGAATATTAAAGTAACTAACAAAAAGGTAACTTCAGTAAACCCAATAACCAACAAACTTCGTCAAATTAATTTGACTAATTGAAGAAACCATTTTGAAAATACTAAATACCAAGTTTTGCGATATACACTTCTATACAAGTCAGGAAATAAAACATTAATGTTAATAACCGCACCTACCAGATCGGCGATCGCTATCGGTCAATACAAGACTGAGATCAGCCAAAGCCAATCGACAGTTCCTACTACATCAAACATCGATAGCCGTTGAAATTAGCGCTCACCGTGTACTTAAATTATAGAGTCAGTAACAGGTGTCCCTTAATGAACGTGTGTAAATTATGTACGATTGATAGGTAAAGTCGAAGTGATGGTGCATAAGTTATCAACAGTATAGATATAAACTTCCCCATAAATTTTGTCGTTCACGTAACGCGTAAGGCAATTATTTTCCTCGGCTAATCTCCGTATTGAAAGAGGCTCAGCTTTGTTTACTCGATGCGGTAACATTCAAGCATATTCGGCATAAAATTGTACAATGCCAGCCGCCTGGACGTGCTCAGAATCAATTATTAACTTCGTTAGTTTCTCGTTAGATTATTCAATGTGTTTTTAAACAATGTTACGTGTGCGGGACAAAAAGAGAGCTGCAAAAATAAACAACGTTTGTGAGTATTGCCCATTCTGAACTTGTTTGTATGATAGCCTCGTTAAACCGATAATGGTTGTAACCGCAAATGCTTGGTGGTAAGATTGATAGCGAGTTAAAAAGAGATTTTGGATTTTCCTGTATGTATATTTTTAGTAGCAATCGGGAGGCATACATTGACGTGCTCACTAAATGATTAAACATAAAGTGCAAATTTTTCCTCTGAGTTACATCAGCTTGCCATCAAGATTATACGTAGGTGACGACAGGTCTACAAAGAATATTAAAATACGATTAACGACCAAACTTCTTATAGCCTACTTTGAAATGATTCACATCGCCACAATGGAAACCAGTTAAATAATTAGCGCTTCTAAGTTCAAAATACTGAAGATTGATTCTTGAGACCTGATAAATTTTAGTAATCAAGGGTCCTATCGTTCAATTACAGTATTGTGATAGCAAATGATACCTCAACAAAAAACGGAAGGTTATTGAAATCAACAAACATTCAAGGCGCCAATAACCTACTAATTATTAATTACCTTACAGCGACCTTTTTGTTTTTACCTAATAGAATAAATGGCGCAAAACTACTTACCGTATTTCGACAATAGAAGGCAAAATGTGGCAAGTGCCTTCATTTCGATTCTGTTCTGTTGTTTTGATAGCATGCCAAGCTTCACAAACATTTGTCACATCGCACCTAACAGTCCTGAACTCAAAATATCCTATATCAAAATATCTTAGCCTTATTACGCATCAGTCGTTTTGGTTTGGTTTTCTTCCATTCATCGGTCCACATCTCTGTGTATGCTGCTATCGTCATATCACGGCGCACAATCCGTCCAGGTTTTCTATGGTTTGTTTATGCCAAACAACCGTTCAAATATTTCAATTATCTATACAACCGGACGACTATTCTGAACATAATGTTATTAATAAAATGCAGCGGTCATATACATCACGCTAGTGTCTCTAGGATAGATCCCAACTAAGATGTTCTCCAGGTTAGAAAAAGGTATATGATATGGTACACATTACAAGAGCTTATTGTCATTCATCTCGTTGAACCATGTTGCATGAGAATATCCTGTTAGAAAACATCAATATTACTTTGATGGAAATACTGTCATCAGAAATTAAAATCATAATTTGGGGTGACGTATTACACTACTAGCAACAAAGCAATGTTTAATTACATAAATATCAATATGTTTTTTTAGGAGAGAGAACATCTAATAAACATCTACATACGACTGTTAATGCAAGACGTTAATAACCTAAAATATTCTGACCTTTATCTAACCCTTGGTTGCTTTGATTAAGATGAGCCTCACGCGCCGTGCCGAAACTAATAATTTTATATTCAGCTGCATCTACAGCAATAGAATCGGAATTAACATGGATAGAAAGAAGAAAAGGAAGAAAATTCGAATGTAACAATGAATCCTTTAGAATGTGCATTTAGTGATACATTGTATCATCAGTGAGAACAACACATAGGTGATTAACTAAATTGCGACGTATTTGAGATAGTATTGTTCACGGTAACTTAATTGTTTGTGATGTAACACTTAATGACGTTGAAATTAAAGTAATCCCATTGTTTTCCAACCTATTTTGCGCATTAACACAAATATAAGATAATTTGATGACTCCTTCGTCATGTTTGATTTTATTGTTCGTTCATGGAGTGACATTGATAAAGACTAGTATATATTTGACATGGTATTAACTATGTAGGTACAGGGTTTGTTTTCTTTTAGGTCATATTTCATACCGATAACAAATCTTGTGTGTATACCTGAAGGTATAAATTTAAATACATACCAACAATTATAAGTATTTACGACTATAGCCACATATTAATTTATTCTTATGTATACCTATGCCTTATATTCAAGTGTATATAACCCACTGTCAGTGAAACTTCGATAAATAACTATGTTTTATGTATGTTGTATGTTTTAAAAATTAAAACACAATAATACTTTAATCGAAAATGGAATTAGGAATTAAAACCATGATTTCTAGTCACGTAGTCTACTACCACACGATTCACAAAGCACTGACGATTAATTAGTTAATAAACATTTATATTTCATTAAAATATAGAATCAGAAATGCAATAAATTTAGACACAGATTTGTAATGCCAGAGTTTAATCTCTGGAATGACAAAACCGATTTTAATTTTAGTATAAGTACATATAAATTAATAAATTTGAACCTTTTTGTCTGGATTCATGATAATCATTGCAACCTAAACTGACTTTTAAAACAATAACATGGCTATATATATTACACGCTTACATATAAAATACAGTTTGAAACTACTGTTAAATATGTATAATGCTATATTATATATATTTATTTAACAGTAGCTACAAGCGACTGTAAAGCTGACATCCAGGCTTATTAGTGTCATACCAATAAAAATACGTTACTAATAAAACAGTGGGTTTATAACTGATCTAACCAAAAGCCAAGGTTTCTTCGAGTAAGCGGTGTTTAATTCACTTGTTATTTACCTATTGCAATACCTGTGACATTGACTATCTTACCCATATCGGATGACATCACCTACGTACGCCTGTCTTGTCTTCTATAACATTGTTACTTTAGTAAACTGTTTATATAGTCATAAAGGTAACGTTATTAATTTTTACGCCTTTTTTTGAAAGTGGACAAAGATTTTAGAGTTGCCTTTTTAGGTAACTTTAGGTGTTTTGTGTAATTCAAAAAACTATAGGTAGGTACTCTATAAGTAAAAATGCGCTAAGTGTTGTGAGTTTAAGAAAATTATTTGTGTAATCCATAATTGATTGATTGTTTTGAATCTGGATGTACTTTGTGTCCGTTAAATTGTAAGTCCTCCACGATTCAGAACTTGACGGTTAGTGCGAAGGTAGTCATTAACAAATTTTATTAATGAATATTTAATAATATTGATTGATCTTTAGTAGGATATTTCACTTAATAATTTAAAATACCAAAGTATTTCATTTATCTACTTATTTAGGTTTTGCTATTATTGTGTTGTGTTGCTTATTTTTTATAGTTTATCGAGTTATCATAGAACTAAAAAAGTTTGCTTGCATAAGACAAAGCTGTATTTAAGTACAATTCGATTTCAAATTTTTAGAAATTTTCAAGCAATATTTTCCGGTTGCTTGCATTAGTAAGCCGCTTGAAAATCACATATTCAACAAGTGCTTGACATCGCTTAAAATTGTATTAGAGTGAGATATCACAATAATATTAAATTAAAACATAATAAATAAATAAATAATTCATTTATTTATTATGGTTTTAATTAGTATTAATTAACATATCTTTGTTTGTCAAAAGTAAACTGATAAGTCTATTCTACGAGAATTACTTGTAAAAACTTTATAGTTCTTGTAAGATACAAACTAGTCATATACACAGACAGATGCTGACAATTCGACGTAAAAGGAAACTCTTGGAATGAGATCCTGTAGGAACAATATCCGCGTCATGTAATGTTCCTTGTTTCGTTTGAAACTACATGTTTTTAAGAGTACTTTTAGTTAGCATGCCTACAATAGTAAAGATAAATAACCTACAAAAGCCGGCAGTTTTCTTAATAACTTTTATAACCTGGATTTGAAAATCCAACTCATTATACAATGGTTTCACTTTGCCTTGATGGTGATCTCATTCTGTATCTTTATTGCTTTATTGTCACTACTATCTGCAATTATGTCAATGTTATATATGTACTTCTATTACAGTAATAATACCGTTTTATAATATTTGAGCATCTTTAGTGACGTACAAAGAACATGTGATAAAAGGCTTTGAACTTTGTTTTGAAATTAGTTTGAAATAGGTTTTTCCCTACTGAATAATTTATGCCAATTGTAAATATAAATAGCACGACCCCCGTATTATTTTATTTCAACAGTAAGTTCATTATGTGTTTCTGAGGAACAACTATACATTTTATTAGCTAAAAACAATTTGATTAGTTTGGTGCTTGAAAATATGTCACAAAACATAATGACTGGCAAACATATCGAGGAACGAAAACTATGGAAACTCACGGTAGGTCTTCAAGTATCAACAATAATTGGTTAAGTCAGTAAACAATGTGAAAACCTTTCGTGTCAGTTAATTAGTAGATTTTTACAAGCAATGTTTGTTCAATCGGTCATTACAATTATCGCTTTCAATGCTTAAATTAATGTCGTCATCGCTGTTATTGTTTCTGATCAAGTGCAATCTGTCACAGTCGATAGGTTCGTTCGAAATTGTCACCAAGAAAGATTCATTCGTCACGCCAAAGCCGTCACGACACAGCCGGTCGCCGGTCGTCTAGAATTCACATGTTTTTGTATTACTTTAGAGTTTTCAAATTAAATTCTAATAAATACTTGAACCTCCAAGAGTTAAACTTGTTAGACTGGTTTTAAATTACGTCATGCATAAACATGTAAAGAACTAAATTATTTCAAAATAACTATAAAATACGGTTGTGTGACGACCACGTTGCAGGAAGTCAATTTAAAGGCTTTTGATCAATTTGTAAAATGCATACTTCAACTGTGAGTTGATTATGTGCTTACTTTAGTTTATTACGTGAAATATACTTTGAAACTTAATCTGCATATATAAATTATATAACAGCTTACCTACCTTGTTATGATAAACAACTTACGATATTTAATTAATGGCTATGGTGTTGTTTTATAATCTGATATCACATACAGGAAAATATACATATATGTTTAGAGACAAAACGTCAATAAATTCGTATTAGTTATACAGCTATACGGGACGGTTGATACATGTGATAAAATGGTTTGTTCTATTCATTAGATACAACAATACGTTGTTTGTATTAAAGAAGATGTGCAGAATGTCTGAGGTTGTTAGCAACCGTCTGTCTCATCACACTTCACGGAGCATTTTGATTGTGATATAACAATTTGATTTATTTCAATGTCACTTGTTCTAGAATCAAGACTATTAATTGAAAGTCAAGTGCCACGTTGTCGGTGGATGCAATATCTAGCACAAAAAGTAATACTCACAGCTAACGATTTTACAATTTTATTGATATCGCACGAAATCAAGTTTCTGAATCTGGTAAACACTATCGCGTAATGAAGGTGAACGGCGTCATCTAAGGTGGTTCTACTAGTTCCGCATCAGATATACAATGTATTCTCGGTTATTAGAATAACTAATGAATCTCATATTTTATAAAGAATCGATATTAAATAATACTCAACCTTTTTCGGGCACTAGGCAACAGTAAGTATCATACATGTTTTAGACATTTTAGGATTAGGTTGAATCCACCTCTGATGCAATTATGTTGTTCAAAGAATATACAGCGCAATTATCTCTTTAACAAGTTTTTTTTTTATTCGTTTAACGGTTTACGCTTAATTGAGACACAAATACACACACATACACATACACACACACACACACACACACACACACACACACACACACACACACACACACACACACACACACACACACACATACTTATACACACACACACTTCAAATAACCATCACCAACCACCACCACTAACATGATATCCACACGATCCACTTTTAATAATTATGTATAATTTGAAACCCTGTTATACCGAACACTGTCTCTTAAGATACAGGTATTATTGCCTAGTTTAAGAGACAGGGCTCAAATATTGTACGGTCTACTAAAATTGTACATAGTTATGATACTATAATAATTAAATTGTGCACTGTACCACTTAATTTTTGGTGATAAATAAACTTATTATTATTACTATTACTATTAAATATATTATCTTCACACAATTTTACATTTATTATATTAAAAGCAAGTGTGATTTATATAATAAATGGCGCACCCTGGGAGAGGCTTATGTCCAGCAGTAGACTGCAATAGGCTGAAATGAAATGAAGTGTGATTTTATAAACTATACTAATATTATAAAGCTGAAGAGTTTGTTTGTTTGTTTACTTGAACGCGCTAATCTCAGGAACTACTGGCCCGATTTGAAAAATTCTTTCAGTATTAGATAGCCCATTTATCGAGGAAGGCTATAGGCTATATATCATCACGCTAAGATCAATAGGAGCGGAGCACCAATGAAGAATGTTTCAAAATCGGAGAGTATTTTTTCCTTTTGAGAGCTTCCGTTGCGTGCGCTGCGTAAACAGTTAAAGTTTCGCAAAAATCATGTATGACAGAATTGTTCCCCTTTAAAAGTTCTAAAAAAAAGTCCGCGATACCATATGTTTATCTTTTAAGGTTGGCTCACTATAACCATTTTTATGCAAACGAAATTTGTTCTAAAATAATGCATTATTTGCGAAGGTATTTTTATAAACATGATATTAATCCTTATCCAAATAAATACGTTATTCATCACAAGTATTTAATTTAAAACGAAATTGCCCTGTACATCATTCGATTTCAATGAATATCTTAGGAGATATAGCAGTTTTAAAATAACATCGCAGCAAAATAATTACCCATTACAGACAGTACAAACGATGTTTCGCCTGGTTTATTCTGCGTGATTACTACTGGTTCGATTTGAAAAATTCTTTTAGTGTTGGATAGCCTATTTATCGAGGAAGGCTATAGGTTATATAACATCACGCTACGACCCACGGGGGCGGCGCAGTAACGATAAACGCGGGTGAAACCGCGGGAACATCTAGTATACAATAAATACTATTAAATCTTGTTGCCACTAAATTCCTCTGGATTCGTTTTGTCCACGTTTTATTGTAACAAATTAATATCGTCATAGCATTACGATTATTAAATACGACCGGATATTTCTGGTACATGCGTATTGTGGTGCATTACGACAAGACGTGGCAATGCGTATGCAAAGAACTCGCGAACTCAACGTAGCATCTGCCTGACCCGCGACCTATTCTACTTAACTGCACTGCACTAAATTAACTACAATAGACTCGATGTCGTCTGCTGTTATCAACTACGTCAACTACGAATGAAAAATAAAGTCAAGGATGACAGCTTTCATATTGTTCCTCAAAGCGACTACTAGAAAAGTGACTTAGGTAAAATATTACTTGTGAATTATATTTGAATTACTCTTCTCTACGCTTAATAGAAGTAAAGTACAATTTATTTTATCTGTAAATAGTGGATCAGACAGGGATTTGACTGTCGTGATCAATTGTTTAAAAAAACAATCTTATAACACGATCGCTGTGCCACCGACCTAGACAAATTGTGAATCTAAGTAAGCCGTCCAGGGACTCACAGAAACACAATAATAAAATCATTAAAATCGAAAGAGTTTGTATATTTGGGTACTTTGTTTACAAGGGATGGTAAACATGACGGAGATATTGAAAGGAGAACGATTGCTGGCAACAAAGTGAATGGAGCTCTACGCGCTTTTATGAACAGTCGAAATTTATCCGAAAAGGCACGTTTGGCTGTTCATAGAGGACTATTAGTGCCCACACTTATGAATGGAAGTGAAAGTTGGGTATGGCAAAAGAAGCATGAGAGCAGAATAAATCCTGTAGAAATGAAAGCGTTGAGAAGCATATGTGGTGTGACTCTGAAAGATTAGTGTGATTAGAGAGAGATGCGGCATGAAAGTGGATATAGTTACAAGAATAGAAAAGGGTATGTTAAGCTGGTTTGGACATGTAGAAAGAATGGACGAGGAAAGACTGACTAAGAAAGTTTATAAGGCTAGTGTGAATGGAACAGTCGCAAGAGGAAAACCTAGGCGAACGTTTCTCGTTCAGATCGAAGGCGTTCTGGACAGAGGCCAGGTTAAGAGCTCCTTGAACCGATGGGCGTGTATGAGGAATGTGATGAAAGTGAATGAAGCCAGAGAAGTGTGTCAGGATCGTAGCAAATGGAAATCCGTAGTCTCTGCCTACCCCTCTGGGAAACAGGCGTGAATCTATGTATGTATGTATGTATGTAAAATCGATCTAGCCGTTAAGATGGAGTTCAGTGACATACGAAGAATAGTCTCAGAAAGAACGCGAAGAATGAGCTCCACAAAGGATTACCTCCATATCACAGTAGACAAGAAGAAGTGAAGAGTCTAACTTTATTATCTTACTCTCTTTCTATTATTTATTTGCCTTACATTGGACCAATTGCGATTATAAGTTAGAACACAAGCTGTCTCCAATTGCTAGTTATGTTCTTAGTTGGAAATGTTACATAATAAAATGACAACACGTTAAATATGTTTTTCTAGTCAGTAACTTAGCTTAACAGGCAAGGAGGCAAGTAATTGTTGTTATTAATTTTGGGTAGGATAATTGCGGTATAATTACGAATAATTAAATCAATTATAATGTTAAATCTAAGTTATATTATTTCATAATACTTATAGTTCAAACGGGTCGTGGAAAATGATGCAGTTGTTAATTATTCAGTAAAATATATATTGTTACATATATTATTTTAAGGCTTTTTCCCTCGTGGTTCAATAAACTCCCTAACGTAAGGTTTCTTCTAGGTACGTTTCAAAGTTTTCTATTATAATGTATTTATTATTGGATCAGAGTTCAAATCTCTGACGCAAATTTTTTCCGCTATTACATGGGACCAAATCTTAGCTGGGTAGCGATGTCTGCATATGAACCCAAAAGTAAGACTAGCCCGACTAAGATGCAGCGCCTGGCATGTATCTATAATATTATCTAACACTTACATGATTGAACTTAAATTACTATTAAAAGGAAATATATCCAAACTGCTTGTATTTGAAAGCATAACCCTTTACCATAGATTGACGCTACCTGAATTTCATACATTATATTCCAGGCTTGCTTATTTGATTCCATACCACAATGTTCTGTTCAATTTATACAATTTTAAGTCAGAAGCCTTTTCTTCTGACTTAAAATTGCCCGCCACTGTTGGCGGGCCCTAATTCGTCCATTCTTTAGTACCGTCGGCTTAGAGGCCACGACAGTGATGAATGACTCCTTACAGATCGATGTTTTTCATTTTGTTTATTTCCTACTAGGCTTGCAGTCATTAGTAGCCATCGCAAAGTAACATTTAAATAATAAAATTATAATTTTAAACATTTCGAACCTGAGATTTATAAATAAACCAGTTTTTATACGTTTGCTCTTATGAAGCAATAATTTTTTGTAAAAATATTTTTAATCTTTGCTAACACAATTTTTTAAAATTCATTGGCATTTTTAAATGAAGCTATCTATCATCATCCAATTTAATGTAAATTAGTTTAAATTATTTTTATAAAATCTTGGATTATGTAGTTTATTTATTAGGTTCTCGTTCATAATAAAGTACTCATTTCACAATCCAAATAACATAAATAACAAAAAATTAAATATAGCTCTGCAATAATAATAAGTTTGCATGTAAAATAAAATGCATTAAGCGTTTTGGTAACACCACGACGAACTCCACGAGACAAGTCTGACCGAGTGTGGAGTTTATTAGTAATTTTCCTTATTCTTATAACAGGTACATGTAATTAATAATATGTTTTTATACGTAAGTAGAATTATAAGGAATTGTAAAATGTGATTTCTCTTTTAGTAAATAAATATAAAATATAAAAGTAATGTGTTAATCCTATAGACTAAATAAGACATATAATACCATATTTTATAATACCAAATGATTCTCATAGCAGTTTTTTACTCAAATAACATTCTAGTATGTACGAGACTCGGTTCAGCTTTAATTCATGGCTCTCATTTTACGCTGACCTTACTTTGTTGTAATCTTGCTAATTACGTGGTCAATGTCGAGACAGTCCGCTATGCAAATGAATACTATTTACTAATAAATTTATTAGTAGTCGACGCTGAAATAAAGATTATTATTTTAAATGCTACATAAGAAAAAGGTCTATTAAATTCAATTTCATTATTTCTTAACCATTTCAAAATGCGTGTTCTTTGATGAGTGCATTATCAAAAGCTTTTATCTCCTGTTAATTGCTTAGTAACCTTTCAGAAAGAAGGGTATCGAGGGGCACAATGGCTTAAAAGGCCATTGTTGTCCATCGGATTATAATATTTTCTGTCGTTAGTCTTATCAATGCCAGGGAAAAAGCAGAAAATTCCCTTTAACAAGGTTCTATAGGTATACATACATCGCAGGCGAGAGTTTCTACATTTCATCAGTTTCTCCACGTTTTGAAGATAAACTGTTTAGTCTACGTTTTGTAAAATGACTTTTATTTATTCAAGATACAAATCCTTGAAGTCATACAAATGAAGTCGTCCAAGGAGTCATATGAGTTTATTTAGAATGTAAGACTTTAATACGTATCCCTAAATCACTCTTCGGCAGTGCTCATAATAATTTAATACAATTATTGATTGCTACATTGCTGAAGAAGGTTGACCAACTGCACATATCTTCTAATCTTTTAATCTATATATTAATACGTGAAGCAAAAACTTTGTACCCCTTTTTACGAAAATTGTGCGGATGGAGGAGTATGAAATTTGGCACAGTTAAAGTTTATATGGACAAGGAGTGACGAATCCTAATATTTATATAAAATATGCATTAGAAATACATTAAATTATTGAAAAAACACTACACACACACAACCATGCATTTGACACACGCAGTCGAAACGTGTAACCATGGTTACATATATCAATATATAATGACATATATCAGCAATATCTTACAGACAAACTTTGGTCGAATTTCGAGCACTAGGCGACCGCTAGTATTAGGAAAACGAGCAGGCATGTTTTTGCAAGAATTTTGTATTTCCCCTTTAAAAGTAAAGTAGCTAGCTTTCATTGAATTTTAGTATGTAGGTATAATACCTTAGAGTAACCCAGATAACAGTTGTTTAGATTTAAATCCGTACCTATAACATGGAAAGTGAATTGTGTAGACTACTAGACCATAAACAAAAAGAAACAGGTCAGTCCAACTGCAAGAACAAGTAACAGAATGCATTTTTACAGACAATTTTCATTTGTAGCCATAAATCGTCATAGGATTGGCTTTGTCTAAGACATTTACATAAATTTCTACCTATTTAGCTGGTAGTAGTTAGATTGAAGATTTTTTATTTTAAACTGTGAATAATAATTCTCCGTTATATAATATTATGTTAATTAAATTTATAAAAACCAAAAATGTACATGTAGTTTAATTGTTAAGTATTTTAGACACGTCTAGCTGTATTAATAAAAGTATTTTAATAATGTATATACCTAATATACTTAAAATATTAAGATTGTTACGTAAGTAATTAAAAATTACATTACCTCTGATCCAAGCCCTAACCAATAAACGAAATCAATCGGTAGAGTTCGTTATTAGTTGTTAACTCATTCGTATTCTAACAATGAAGATATTCACAGTATTATATAGTCAATTTTAAACCGTATATCGATTATTGCGCAATGCTATAATCAGTGTGCAATTGACCTTGAGATTTACCGAAAATATACAAGTTTGGTAGAACACAAACGTAAATACATCTGCAGAAGAGTATAATTTGTTTTTATTATCATAAATTAAATCAAAATCAATCAAAACCAAAATTCTTCATTTGCTAAATGTAGAGATTTAGAGATGATGGTACATAAAGCAAAATAGTCCTCTGTATTATACCGTAACTGGCATGCAAATGTTACACTTAATTATTCAAAATAACAATAAATAAACAACTGATCAAAATATGTATAAAAAACAACCCTTTACAATACTTTGAAATCCATTTAGTGTATTTGTTAATAATAAATAAAGAATGTAATTGTCAATGAAATTGGTCTGTATCACATAATCGTATATTAATATTTAATATCAATATTATTATCATTTAGACAATCATTTATAGCATAATAATTTACTAATAAAAAATCGCGTGGTATGATTTTAAATGTGGCAATATTTTCTGATTCTTTCACTGCCGTGGGTAACTTGTTGTATATCTTCACAGCCATACAAAAGACACTGTTATGTAAGAGAGCAGTCCGAGAGGGTACTATGCATAGACGTGTTTTATTGCGATCTTTAGTTGTTTTTATGTAAAGACCAGTGTTAGTCCTAACAAACATAGCGACTATGTAAATATGTGATATGTAAATGACTATGTGATATGTAAATCGAAGGAAATGTGAGTAGTTTGAAGTTAATAAAATAAAATTTGCAAGAGTCAGTTTTTTGTAGATGGCATATTGCCCTAATGCATCTCTTTTGCGCCAGAAACACCTGCTCCTTGCCTGTAGAGTTTCCCCAGAAAATAACTCCATATTTTAATATTGATACAACGTACCCATGATATGCAGATTTAACCGCTTTTTGGATGACTTTTTTACTCCACATGTAAAGAGCGTAATTATTAAAATCTCAGAACTTTATTAGTTACCTAATGTCATAGATTTATGTGTTAAATGTAAGATTATTTTCAATATGAATGCCGAGAAATTTCGTAGTGTGTGTTTCGTCAATTTGCTATTCATCAAAATTTATATTAATATTATTATTAGATTTTTTATTCCTACTGTGCTTAAAATGCATAATGTTAATTTTCTTAATGTTAAGTTTTAAATTATAATTTTGTAACCAAGTTACTACGTCATGTATAGTGTTATTAATTTCTATTTCGTAGTCACAATTTATTATATTCGAGGGACATAAAATAATTATGTCCCTAGAATATAATTGTACTGTCATCCGCAAATAGGATTGTTTGTTGATTGATGGCTCTTGGCATGTCATTTATGTAAACTAGGAATAAGAGTGGCCCCATAACTCAACCTTGTGGCACTCCATATAGAATTCTCTTGGGACTTGATGTATATGTAATTTCTGATTTAGATGCTGTATCAATTTTAGTAATTTGTGTTACTTGTTGTCTGTCATTAAGATATGACGTCATTAATTCATAGGCATTACCCCTAATACCATATGTATATAATTTTTTCATTAATATACTATGATCCACAAAGTCAGAGGCTTTACTTAGATTCATGTACATGGCTGAGACAGGTACTTTTTTATCAATATTAGTCATTACCTTGTGTAACATATTATAAATTGCAATGTTTATATTCTTATTTTTCCGGGACCCATGGCCATGTTGTTCATTTACCAAAATATTATGTCTCTCAAAGTATTCATATAGAGACTTATGAATTACCTTTTCGAATATCTTTGCAAATACAGGTATTATGGCTATAAGTAACATTAGTTAATACTTATAGCCGCAGGAATACAAAACTTAAACAAACTGTGGTAGTTTTTAAAATTACTGTCACTCTATTATAACTTTCCCTAATATGTAGGAACTATAAGATTAGCATAATATTTCTGCCAAACCCTGCAGAGATAAACCTGCGTGAGTCTACATCTGTACTTCCTGCAACTTCATTAAAAATTGCCAGACGCAAGTATATCCCCATGGGTATATACATACACCCTTTAGTACCATATTAAAAATACAATTAATAACAAATTAACCGTCACAAATTGATAGAGGCCTATCTATGTTCAGTGGATTGCGATAGGCTGATTGATTGATAAATTAATGCAGCGTAATGGGCGCGGTGGAATCTGAGTACAAACATAACGTAACGTATATCATTTATAATGAACTTGTCCCGGGGGAAGCTTTTAAAATGAACAGTTCGCGTGACCTCTTGTTATAGCTGTATGATTCTATCAATCACATCAACCTATTTTAACGAAAACATAGGTATATAGATTCACACTTGAGTCCCGGAGAGATGAGCAGAGATAATGAATTATCACTTTCTATAACTGCGTTATTGGCTCTTTATGTTCAAGCAAGCTTGGCGATCTAGGATACTCTTAACCTGGTCTCACTTCAGAATTACTCTGTTGATATTTTCAGGCCAATGAAATCCCATATTAGTGGTCGTAACTATCATAACAGCCAAGGTTAACGTCTTCGAAGCGCATGTAACAAAAGATTATTCCTGCCTCCAGACTCTGTGAGAATTTCGTCGGACAATCAATCGGGGTGTACTCTCGCGTGACCTCATAATCGCCACCTAGACAAGGTCCCAAACTTAGCTCACACGAGGCAATCCCAATCTTTGGTATTCAAATTCTTTGTTCTGGTTGGATATGAGCATTACTGTTATACTTGGTTTTACGTTATGGAACAAACATAGCATAGTAATAGTCACTTAGTGATAATTAGTTATATTAAACATAAATCTTCGTCAAATTATCACTATTAACTGTGCTATTGCGAACGAAGTTATCAAGACGAATAACTACCAGAAATATATTTTGAGAGATGGTACGGTTGACATTTGTCGGGCTTGCCACCTACCTGGTAAATCCCTCAGGCATATAGTTTCCGGTTGTTCTCGTCTTGCTAACGGCAAGTACTTGCACAGACATAACCAAGTAGCCAGGATTATTCACCAGCAACTTCCTCTGAAATACAAACTTGTAGATGTTGAAGTGCCGTACTACTGGTATGTAGCTGAATCAGTTCTCGAAAATGGTCATGTCACGTTGTACTGAGATCTAACTATCATCACAGACAGGACTATTGTGTGGTTACCAAACCTGACATTGTGGTGATAGATCGATCAGAGCGCCGCGCCTTGTAATGATTATCGATGTCACCATTCCGCATGACGGCAATCTCGCGAAAGCTGAGAAAGATAAACAAGTTAAATATCTCGAGTTAGCTCGCGAGGTTGTCGACATGTGGGATGTGAATTCGGCAATCATTGTGCCGATAGTCATATCTGTCAATGATCTAATAGCCAAGAGCCTCGATTATCATCTAAAGAGGCTCGCGTTAGGTGCTTGGATCAAGGGTTTGATGCAGAAGGCAGTGCTATTAGATACGGCACGCATTGCGAGGAGGTTCCTGTCTCTGGAATTCTAACCACCGGCAGCTTGGACCCTGTTCTTGATGCCGGTGGGGTACCATGCATTTTATATTTGAAATGTATTTTATATATGTATATTTAAAAATTAAAAGTATATTGTAAAGATTCAAATAAAGATTATAATAATACTAAAACATCTGAAGAAGACAGATTAAGTCAGAAATTGCTTAGCAAACATTAACGAAGGACGCATCCGTATGTTCAAAGTCAAGGGGGCCTCCATAGTAAATCATGTGTCGATATTTCGAGCGGGATGGAGTGTCATCAAGTGTGACTTAGGGTGCGTTCCACTTAGCGTTTACAACGCCCAATATGCTCCTTTAGCCGTTCCACATGATGATTGCGATCGTTGTGGTCGCGGCAAAAACGTCACTCATGACGTCATGACTCACGCTCACGACGACCCACCTCTCGGGATGGGTCGTCGTGAGCGTTGAGAAAATCAGCGCTATTTTTTAAAATATAAAGTAACTAGGATGGCGACTACAAAAATATAACTTTATTTAATGCGATTTGATGAAACGATGAATACTTAAATAAGTAAAAATTTAATAATCTACAGTGTTTCAGTTGTCAGTCTTTTGAATTCTTCATCAGAGTAACGTTTCATTACATTATGTAAATCGTAAATTAATAATTAGTAATAGACCACGTGGTTTAAGTGTACGTTTTTTACGATTGTAGAATGGTATTCTACTCTTCATCTGAACTGGATTAACTAGTACTTTCTGGAGCATTATTGCGACGCACCTACCAAATATCCTACTGTTGCCGTAAAATACATTTTGAATATATTTGAATGTACAATACAATTAATTAATACTCCACAAAATTATGAAGTACTAGTGTTATCAAGTACTCAATCTTATCTTATCTTATGTGGGTGCCAGTCAGTGCAGACCGGCGACACTTCGACCCAGTGGGATCTTTTGTGTCAACACTCTCCCAATAACGACTGCCATAGATGTTCATGGCAGCCGGGACCGACGGCTTAACGTGCTTTCCGAGGCACGGAGCAGGCGATAATTGTCAATCAATACGCACATAATTTCGAAAAGTCATAACTTCCGAAAGTCAGAGGTGCGCGACGTGGGTTCGAACCCGAGACCCTCTGCATTGCAGTCTGTTGGTCTCCCCACTGAGCTATCGCTGCTCCAAGTACTCAATAGTAGCACACGGTTGTGACGTATTATATTGTTTTAATTGTTATGTTATAATTGCATATTTACATTTGATTATTCCTATAATTAATAATTATCATTGTTATTTGTTACTGTACTAATTTTACACCTTAAAATGTAATTGATAGATATTTAACTTTCCATTTGATACATTGATAAAAATATATAAATAAGGTAGGAGATTAACAAATATTCATTCTCGTTACAACTGTCAGTTAGAACGTTACTCTGCTGAAATATATACTGGTTGTGTAAAAAGTATCTCGGCGTTTCATTGTGCAAGAACCACGAATGCGTAATACTAGTTTTTGCCCACGGCTTTGCGCTAATATAGATTTATATTAAAATAGATTTTTAGTAGCCTATATGTTATTCCGATAAATAAACAATAATACTGTAAAGTTTCATAAAAATCCGTTCAGTAGTTTTTGCGTGAAAAAGTAACAAACATCCATCGACCCTCACAAGATTTTACATTGATAGTACCTATTAGTAGGAAGTAGGATATTACATTTTTTTAAAATATAAATCCAGTTAACCAATAACTACTTAAAAGAGTTTATTGGTCAGACTTACAAATTGTAACTTAACAACCTCTTTAAGGCTTTTTTTTTTCTAATTTGCCATTTGTAATAATTACGTCAACACTCAAAACACTCCATTATCCGTTCCATTTGAGTTTACAATTATAACGCTCGGAAGCAAGTGGAACGGGTAAAGCCGTGGTCGTGAGCGTGAGTGTCGTGAGCACTAAGTGGAACGCACCCTTAGAGTGCAGTGTCACCGTGTCACGTGACACAATGTCACTAGAGGGAGGGGCTCAACATTCTGCCAAATATTCGTTACCTACGTGATATTGTATGTGTTGAGAATATCGACAACTGCGCATCATCAATACAAAAACAAACTTTTTCTTTATTTAAAAAGACTACACTGTCGCGTCATACTCGAATAATATTGTTTTAGATTTAGTACCTAAAGCCATAATACTGCAAATCTACTACATTGCCTTAATTAAATATTTAAGTATAAGTCGTCCACTAAGGTCACGTCATAAAACGAGCCGTTCCTTACCATTACGTCGGCCATCCCAGTTCTGTGCCCTTGTCGTAGAGGTCACCAGAATTATTCTTAGTATCGGGCCACTTCAGGTTAAACTGCAAGCCGTCCTTGATTGTGTTGGAATGCTTTCATAAAAAGTATTAACTGTTACGATCACGCGAGTCATCACTTACCTACTTACCGGACGCAACAAGAACGTTTTGCGTATGGTGTTTTTCACTGTGAATACGGTATATCTAGAGTATGGAAAATCCGGGCCAAGAACGGTTCACGTCCAATACGGTTTATGGTGTTTATAGATACTTTATAAGCGCGATTAAGGTCGACATGCACACAACCTAGTAATGTCCTCATCTTGTAACGGTCTCGCACCGAATTCGCATCAACTGTATACCATCATCTCTGAAACGAAATGAGTGATGTTCTAATCTATTTTATACGTGGTCTTCTATATCATTTTATATTTCATCATTTATAATTAAATACGCAAGTGTGTTTGTTTATCCTTTCTTCATATCAGAGAAATAGCTATGTAACGACCTAATTTTATAAAAAGAATCGGATAGTGTCTTATTTATGACATTAGAGAGACTAACAGATATTATAAGAAATGTAATAATGAGATAAATGGCGTTAAAAACTGCGGTCGGCAGCCTGTATGATATACGAAGGAGGACAGACTATAATTTAGTAAAACTTTCTAAGATTTCTTCTAGTTTAGCAGTGCCTAGCTCGTGCCTGCCTTAGATGGAAATTAAATTTCTAAAATAAAAAATATTTCTTTCTTTGTTGTGATTGGCTTCTTTTAAGGCGGTAAATAGATGAGAGGTCAAATTTGTAAAATATTTGCAGTTTCTTTAATACAGCTAAATAGTTATAAAAATTGCTTAATATAACATGTTCACCTTTTGTTTATTTTCATTTAATGACAATCTATTAATAAGTTTCTGCATTAAAGCACAAATAATAAGTCATGTATATAAAACTTAATAAAAAGACAAAAAATGACAGTCACTCGGTAAACAATGATATACTTATATGACCTCACCTTCTTGTAACTATTGCGTATAACCTTCAAATACGTTGAGGTTTTTGGTGTGAAACTATTGTCAGAATACTTCTTACTCGTTCAAACGCCATTTTGCAAGGAACGGACTTTGAAAGAAAACTAATTAGCATATATAATTATTACACCTTATGTCTGGCTATTTTGACTAATAGAGAAACAATAGCAATTTAGAAAAAGCTAGCTAATCTTCTTAAATATTCAGTCTAACTATCACTAGTGATAGTTCGACTGAATATTTAAGAAGATTCTTAAAGTATTATGTTAATTCGTACTAATACAATGGAGATCGAGCGTGATCCATATCATGCTCTTATCGCTTACCAAGAAGCCATATTCTTCGTAAACGATAGAAGTCATTCAGCGAAAAGGTTTCGATGTGTTACCAGCGCCACGGACAAATACGACTAGTTCTCCAGGAAGCACAGCGTTGCATTAACGAGTTTTGTAAATCCTAGTTACCGCAGTAACACATTATTTCGCTGCGAAAGTTCGCTGTTACACTAGCTGTGCTCGACTGGGGCTGCAGGCTTCTGCAAGACTCCCAGTCGAGCACCAGCCAGTACAACGCGGTAGTAGCCTATGGATGTTGACAACAACATACATAAGTATCAATGCCATGATTCCGACTCGGAAAAATAAAAAGTAGTTCTGCACCAATATCACTGGTACCTACTCTTAAAAGCACAGTGTTTCTTTTAGGACTTTTTGTTAACCCTACTCATCGCAATAACACAAGACAAATGTATTCCGCTGCGGTTTCTCTGCTCGCTTCTTGCTCTGTTCTAACTCGGTTCTTCCGTAGGACACCCAGTCGAGGAGCCAAGCTTGAGCGGCGATTCCTCTGACATTGTTTTATATAATTATCATTATCAAATAAAACAATCTCGATGTAACCCGTCGAAAAGCTGCAATTAAAATTACAAAGTTAGCGTGCGGTTAATGTATTGGTTTGTGTGATATCGATGGTATCATACGTTATTATCGGACTAATGCCGTCGCGTGGATACGAGCCATTAAAACAATATACATATAATTTAGTTAATTTATGTCACTAAAATCAAATAAACCTTCAGGTGTATATTATTATACAAAGGACGTACTCACCATATCATTCCTACGAGGTCCACTACTGAGAATCAGCCTTCTTTAGATATTGTCACAGCATTTGTAGTGCTTCCATCCAATAGCTCACTACGACTATTATCAACTTGTTTCTCCATCTATATCATTGTTTTCTTTTCTTTTTTAAAAGACTACGCTCGCACTAGGGTTAATTTCTGTATCGCAGAGGAGTTTACAAACGGCTTTACACTTGGACAATGGACTTACAAATGTTAGTCCAATAGGGGTTTGAATTCACAACACTCGGTGTAGTGACGGTGGGTACGTGACGACATCACGACTGTGCTATCCGTGTACTCAAAGTATTGCAGAAAGATTAAATTATTAGTATTAAAAATTGCTTAATCCAATCAATCCTAAGACAGTTACTTTGAAGTTATTGTTAAAACATTGTTGACCTCGTAATTACTATACTAGATCTTTAGAAACTACTGAGAACTTTTTTTAATACTTCCTCTTAATCAATTTGAAGGTTAAAGGAAACTGAAACTTCTACGGACAAAAATGTCTGATTAGTACCTTCAAAGGAACTGCTAAAGAATCTATTAAAACTAAACGAAAATATGCGCCTAATCGCCAAACTACATCTTCCACACTAGGGATAATACCTGTGTCGTTGGACACTACGAGAATTGAAATACTTAGCACAAAGAAAATCCAGACTGAGAACAAGTATTCGTGGAACAAAATGTGGCGTGCGTATCATATTATAACCCGACTCAATGTCAGTGGTGAAATGGCCACTTAAAGCATTGCAGCGTGCAGTCTTATAAATCGATAAAAAATACCTATATATGCTTGCATTACTTTCAAGTTTCAGCCGTCTATACGACTGTATATTTATACAAAAGCCATGGCAGTGAGACGATTCGTGAGATCATATTAAATAATACAAATGTCACATAGAGGATTACTACAAATATCTAATCCCTAATGGACAGTATGTAATAAAAATGTCTAGTCATAAGAGCCGTAATGTATACAAGTTGATGAAATTAATTAGTAAATAACGATGCTCTCATATGAAAATCGTCATATTTATATCTATTGGAAACTAATGGTCACCATAAGATATCATCATGAAAGTAGGCATTTAACATAGGTACCGTGCATAACATGATAAAATTGTGTTTCTGTCTGTTAACCTGTTGAGTCACAGCGGCACACTGGCAGCCATCAACAATAGGTTTTTAATTATATCTGGCATTTCAAGACTTGGCGGGTTAATACAGGTTATTTATGGCCTATCTGTGTTCCAAGCTCTATTCAAATCCGTTTCACAGTTTACGTGTAATTGAGTAACAATCATCCGAACATCTTCGCAAACTGTCGCCTTTTATTTACTAGTATTCCATATTGAGCTGGTCCAAAATAAATGGTGCTAAAAAAGGGACTGTCAGTTGGTAAATAAATACTTCCAAAACTCGTAGTTGTGTGACATATGTAAGTGACATTAGAACATGCAAAACACAAATGAATCTTTAAGGCATGGTCAAGTCACCTTGAACTTGGCGTTTATTTAGATCTCATAACTTTTTACTGTACACAAGGTCACTAAAGTTAGTTTTATTTAAAAATAATAGTTTTTTGGGGTCGTCGATCTACGATGTTGGCGGTCGACGACGGTGGTATGTTAGTAAGGTCATGTCTACCATCTTTAAAGTCAGTATGTAGATGAACGGAGATAGTCAATTGTAAATAATTAGCATCTATATTCTGCAAAGTAGGAGTAGTGATAACCTCTTCCTAATAAACATAGGGCATAAATCAACAACAAAATCTAAAAGTAATGGTCCTGCGTGATTTAATATGTTAACGTTTATAATGCACAAATGAAACTACCTTCGACAATAAACTATTAATGCATTAACAAAAGCCATCTCTCAAAGCACTTTTTAATGCTTATCCGAAACCGGGACAGCGCTTTACAAATTATATCTTTGTTCACATTTTCGCACATGCAATAACAATATTTTAAAATATGATGTTTTGATAGCCAAAACATCATATTTTAATATTCAATAACGTTGGCCTGCTATCATTTTACCTCATTTGTACTGATTATTAAAAAAAGATTATGTCATGTGTAGCGTATTTGACGTCATTTGGTACTTAAAAACTTTACCTATTCCGACACCTGGTAATAACATAATTTTTACTTATAAAATACTGAAATATAACTAATATTAGTCTGAAATTAATATAATAAGCGTGTGGCACGATAGCAACCCGTCCTACATATAATTATTTGTTATTTACACACGCGTACTATAACTCAACTTTAGTCGATAAACGCAAAAGTATACTATATATTATAGTATAATACTAAAGCTTTTAAATGCCGCAGCCTCACCCGCGTAAAAGTCCTACGTGCTATACCAGGACGTGGTCTAACAGAGTTCTAAGTTTCGTACACGTGAGTAACAATTTCCGAACATTGCTACCAACTTTGATATTGATAGCAGAAGATCCCGATTATATTATATGACCAAAGGTAAAAGAATGACACCTAAAGACTGCCCCATTAGTCCTGTTACATATGTTTGCGTGCCATTGTAAGGATGGTTTTGATACCGGTATAGGGTTGTGTTATTGCTTTATTATGTCAAGAAATTTAGAGTATCAGCATGATAGGCGATGAGTTACGACCTATGATGTTAGACCTAAAAACATTGCTGACAAAATGTGTGTGTAATGTGTAACACACAATTACTAACCACTTCAGGAATATACAAGCGTGAGTCTACAATGTCACGTGAAGTGTATCACATCTACATTTCGCTAAATTAATTTACGTCAAACCTACCATCAAGCCATCAAGTGTAGATGCTGATTTCGTGCTGAGTAACGAATAACACTACCAATTCCAAAAACCAAACTTAATGCCACATGACATGACCGACAGTTGTACGTGCATTATCATCAATATAACCATGCACCGTACAACCTACCATTACCCATACATCATGCAAATGTCGAGTCGAGAGTCCAACATGTGTGATCGATAGATTACTCTACTTTATACATTCATTTTTAATGAGACACGCTATCGATTGACCCGCCGCCGTCTCACATTCACCATAGAGGTTTTGACACAGAGGTGGGTAAAAGAATGTCTTCGTCGTGACAATTGAAATAAATGTCAATGGTTTAAAAGGTTAACAGCTGTTTAATATTAAACCTTTTTTATTTATAGGAGTTCTAATGATATGTTATAAACATTAATTTATTATTATACTGTGTCCTCGTGTGCTTTATTAACCCTTTGAGCGTAGGTAATAATGGATATCTTCCCATCTTATTTACAATTTTTTGTTTTGGTGTTTATATTATTACAAAGGTCTTTAAACATATTTACCTCTACCTTATAACAAATTGCTTAGATTGTACCAAAAACCAACCTTTGCCTGGCTTTGCCTGTAGATAATACAGAGCACAATGCTTGGACTACCTATTTATCTTGTACAACGAGTGTGCATAAAAACAGCTAAGTGCGTAATACGTATGAAGGTTTTACTAATACTTACCGTAATTATAACTACACTGAGTATTTTAAGTGGTTACTTCGCTAACATCAATGCGTTGTATGCGGGCTTGACCTCCGCACGAGTCATTTATGAGATTCTTTCTCGTATAGTTATGCTGGTTGTGAGTGTTCGTTGTTTCAATTTAGTGACACGTGACGTCAGAATTACAGACAGAATAGACAAACGTAGAGCATGACCATTATTATTTTTTAAGAAATAGCTAATGGCTTCCATAGCTTTCTCCCCTAATTTGGTTGTTCTTGAATCTCAGTTTGGCGCTAATCACATCAAAATTTTAGCTGACACATTCTGTTAAGAAAATGCAATCTCACATAAATAAACAAGCCGATATAAATATGAATAATATAAAGAAATAACTTTATTTGTTAATACGCAGGGAGTGATCCCTGGAGCATAACTAACCAAATAAAAAAAATCATTTATATTATAGACAACATCCGTGAGCATCATAGGCTATGTTTTAATGGTATACCATACGAGCTAAACATAAGCGGACGTTAGTCACGACATCCATGTTATTTTACCTTTACTCATCCCATCAATAATAATAAATAGTGGCTAGTAAAAGGGAAAGTTTAGGTTTACTTATACAGTTATACGTCATGCGGAATGAGAGATGGAGTTGGGCTCCAACAATAGCTGTAATAACTAGACGTAACTGGATTCCATTTCCCCATGTATGCTCATAATGTTTGCGCGGGCAGAGACGGCCAGTAAAACACGCATTGTTTCATCTTACGATAATCTACAGTACTTGCGATGTACAGGCACGGGTGAAATCTTATCGCATATTTTCTACTTCGATATAACTAACTATCGCTACATATTATAAAACAAAGTCTCCCGCCGCCGCGGCGTCTGTCTGTCTGTTCACGATATACTCAAAAACTACTGAACGGAATTTCATGCGGTTTTCACCAATAGATAGAGTGATTCATGAGTAGAGTTTAGGTGTATAATTTGTTAAGTTTTTGTGTAAATTGTCGTGAAAATGTCTGAATAAGTCAAGCCGTCTGGGAACTTTCATCGAAAACGCTGCCTTATCATTTTGAGATATAACAAAAAACATACCCGTGCGAAGCCGGGGCGGGTCACTAGTGATTTGTAATGTAGCCTATGGACGCCTGCAATACCAGAGGCATCACTTGCGCATTGCCGACCCTTTAGAAAAAAAAGGAAATGGGAAGGACAAGGAGCGAGAAGGGGGAAAGAGGATGATTGAGCCTCCGGCACTCTCACTCACCAAACGAAACACAACAGTAGGAACACTGCTATTTCACGTCGATATTCTGTGAGAGGGTAGTACTTCCCCGGTCGAACCGGCCCATTCATGCTGAAATCAGCGAGGCTCTACTACTCACAAAACATTAGACGTAAGTATATTTTAGTCTGGTAGATTACATACCATTTGTAATATTTATGACACTGAGGCTAGAACTCTATTTTGTACAGCTTTATGGTGAAAATTGGCCCTCATGTCTTGAACACTCATTGATAGAATATAATATTTGATTTGTCTCGGGCGGGGTTAAAAATCATAGCAATAAGTGCATTGGGTGTGATCACTCAACTGCAATAGCGGCACTCTTATTTTTATTTTATTTCATACAAAACGTGTAAATTAGGTATCTATTTGGAATAAGATGTTTTTGAATTAGTCACTTTCTGAACCGTAGACAATCTTGCGTAGTTTATTAAACAGGACACCCAAATAATCATACTAATATTATAAAGCTGAAGAGTTTGTTTGTTTGTTTGTTTGAACGCACTAATCTCAGGAGTTACTGGTTCGAATTAAAAACATATTTTAGTGTTGGATAGCCCATTTATCGAGGAAGGCTATATGCTATATAACATCACGCTACAATCAATAGACGCAGAGTATCAATGAAATTTTTTTGCAAAAACGTAGAAAATTCTCTTATGCGAAGAAGACGAAGTTGCGCGGGTCAGCTGGTTGATATATACTACTACTCACCACCAAACTTACCACAATTTCGCATGTTATTGATTCAATATAAAACACACTGCATGTCTATTGAGTTTAAATATGTGATTTGATGGTAGGCGTACCGTTATATGTATAGAGTTGACCCAGCTGTTATAAGGTCAATATTTTAACACCTCAATAAACCGATACTCCTCCACATGCTGCGGCGTTATTGTGTGGTAATTTCATTTTATGTATGATAGCAATTATACGGTAAAGTCGTTCCCAATTTAATCTTTTCAACACTCGTAGTATATTTAAATTATGAGCTTTTAAGTACTCCCGCGATTGATATTCAAGCGATTCACGTGGACCGGTCTTATCTAGTTGCTTATTAGTACTAGTACTGTAACGGAACTATCCAGCATCTATTAGACTTTAAGTATAAACGTTTAGAACCAATATAACGGTAGCTATACTTGGCCTACCAGATGAATGATGTAATGAGCCTTTTAATGTTGTTTTAGAACCTCAGCCTTTTATAATTGTATTATGAATTTAAATTACCGTAGTCTTTAATTAAATTATAATTGCGGTATTTTCTTCGCAAATGTAGGTCAGTGGCACAAACAATAACAATAATACTTTTTTCTCATCGCCAACCTCAAAAGCCAAATCCACCTGCTTTTCAATAGCTGTATTTCCATTAGCACCATTTTGCAAGCAGAGTGATACTTCCAAAGTTCAATTCGTTAACTGAACTCGGATGCGCTAATCAATGTTAGATTTATTAACATATTGACTTTGACATCGCGTCGGTGTAAACTTGTTAATTTCGCATTTGGCTTGAAACTTATATTAGTATAAATAAAAATACGAGGAAAACAACATAAAACCATAATAGAATGACCTAAATGTCAACTGGCGAGTGTATCTGTATGAAGTCATTAACACCGGTCAGAAATAGAGGCGAGCCGGCGGCGTCGACTCGTACGGCGCACCACGGCCCGTAGGCGTGTCTCACGTAATAACACAACAAATCAGTCTGTTCAGTCGGTCTAAACGTTCTTTACTTGTTCTCTTCGCATGACACTAATTACTCTACAAACAATAATTTGAGGATCGATCGACGTTAGCTGGACGCTGGTGTGAACGCTCCGCGCTCGACCAAACCAAGTGCAGCAATGTCACGTCGCTTTCGTACATTTATTAAAATGTCTGTAAGGCCTACGCGTTGTTTACTTGGTGCTAAGTGCACTTCGGACACACGTTTGTGTTGTTTGGAAAGTTTGTGTCTACGTGTCAGCAACCAATTGGTAGTACGTAATTGATGACCAGCTGAATGCAATGAAATCAAAAATAAAAATAACAATCATATAAAATTTTGTAATCCGTTAAGGATAAGTTGAGTACCTACTCACCTCGCATATCATCTGTCGTAAAAACTTATGACAATTTCTACTACTCACAGAATGTGTCAAAATAAGCTGTGTTCTCTAATTTTGTTAGGGTGTGTATAAGAATCAAGTTTACATTGAATGTTCTTATACTTTAATATACACAGAGAAAAAATCTATACGATATACTATATAAAGTAGTTTTGACTCAATAGTCCAATATCCGACGGTCCAATAAGAAGCAAAAGAAGACACAGAACAGAGTAACATTCTAACATATTACTCTGAAGTAGATGAACCCTAAAAATGTATATTAAAGAAAGAAGAAGTGTAACTAATAGTTATAGTGCAGTAAGTACTGCTAATTGTTTCCTACAAGCCCTATTACTAGAAAGCACCATTCTTTACTCGCGTAATCTATTTTGTCAGCGAGTACAGGCACCACCGCGCCCGTTACGTCATTTATTATCCAGTAAACCAATTATTAGGATGATAGATTTACGCCTAAGAAAATCTGCCAACAAGAACGCTAACTGAAACAAGAAATCCCCCAGTCGTTGTCGCGTTTGACGTATACAAAGGTTTCAGATGAATACATATGACGCATCTAGACTTCTGTCTTTAAAAGCATAAATAATTTGCCAGAACGTTCTATTACTTGAAAAAGATGACTTAAAATATGATTACATTGTTAGGTTACCTTTATAAAGTCAGGTGATGGCCATAACAAATATGTATATATGTACAAATTGCTTATTGTCAAAACAAGTCTGTCAAGTCTGTTTTCAGTATACCTAACTGTGCTGTAATTCTACGTAGTACGCTTACACTATTTCTAAGAGTAAACATTGATAAAGAATTTATACATGTAAGTATTATTGTTGGCATGATTTAGACAACTATAATTTCATTATACAAGGATAAAAAGTCTTTTATTCCTTGCGGCGTTCATTAATATTGGTCAATCATAATTAGCAATATCCAAAGTTACACATTTATACCATGTAGTGGTACTTAAGTAAGTATAATGAGTAGGTATTCTTTAACCCTTAAATCACCAAAAGACTAATGGTAATTTGAGGATAAACTATAAGTACATAATTTGGAATGGATAAGAATACATTAATAGCCGATCACGGCCGATTTATTCAATAGCTGTAGGCATTATTCGGGTAATATTCGGCGTATTTATTAAATGACGTTTAGATAGACAGAGATTGCATACTAAAATAAATCTGGTCATATTAATAGTAAGCTAAAAAAGCAACATTACTATTGTTGATTACAAATACGCTATACGGCTGTATAGAGTATCAAGATGAGTCACAGGTATGTTGTACTGGTGCCACACCCGTACGTATACTTAAAAAGACAAACCGAATTCAAAAATACCATCAAAGCTATCAACACCTTTGCCTTGTCTGTTTTCATCAACATACTTTTTACATATACTACAATAGACCAAAATCAAACAAACATCTATAGCGAGAAATAAACGCAACAATAACAAAGGACTTTAAATGTCATAAAAGGATCTGCTTCATTACTAAAAAAACTGAGGTAGAATTCTTATCAAAGTCTAAATCATGTATTGATTCAGGTCATTATAAATGTTTTCTAAAGTTAGATGTCAATTAAGAAAAGATTTGAGCCCATGAAAAGATGCTAGTAATACAATGGCTCAGGGCATTTTTTTAATAATCGGGCATCGGTAAATTTCGGAAAATACTTTCCATCAACACTTTCCAATTTAGCACTTAGCCTTATAGACACAACAGGTTCGTAATACTAAGCATATAATCGTTACAGAAATTCTTACAATGCGAACTGGACAAAAGTCCTTGATTTCACACATACATATATACAAACACAGTGCAATACCTATTAAATTGTAAGTGCAGTATCTGTAAACCTACAACTTAATACTGCACCTGAACTACTTCTGATGTACACTTGGCTTAGGCCCGTGTCATCACTTTCTTTTCAATAAGCCGAGATAAAAAGGAAACATGACGACCATTTCTTTGGAGTCCAGAAGCACAAAGTTGAGCTTAACCTAAACATACATAATTGTAATATATACATAGCTATATACATTAAAGAAACTGTAAACCAACTGAAGTACACGTCCTCTAGTAAAGTACTTCTGCCAATCGGAAGTCAGGGCCAAAAAAGATGGATATGAGCGCCACAGGTATCTGCAGAATGTAGGACTTGAAGTTAGTCAGCAGCAGCTATTTTCCTCCTAATCTTTTTGACGTATAGTTCAAGAGTAAAATCAATTATGATGAGATAATATTTTTCCTCATTCACAAGATCGTGGGAAATACCTATGGAGCATGGAATACTGCGCGCCGCGCGTTAGTCAGAGCCGAAAATACTATTCATATTCGTATTAAGTAGCAGATATCTTCGAACCCAAAACGCAATTCAACAATACAAATGTCATATTACTTAATAATCATTTACATAGTTGTCGCTGCCACACTGAGTAAAAAATTCAAATCGTCGTCTTTAATAGTAATCTAGATTCCGATCTCTGTAGAAATACCAAACCTAAGCAAAAAATGCCTAAATAAAAATCCCATATTGAAAATACCTGATGATAGCCATAAACACGTAGAAAAAAAAGAGGCAAACGAACAACTCCATAACAGGAAGAACAAACAAACATATACCTAGGTAATATGAACAGGAAAAAGATATCCTAATAGAAAATATTATGTGTAATAAATTATTTAATACATACACAATTTCATGACCAACCAATAGGCTCGTAACATAAGTAGAAATTATAGACCTAATTAAATTAGAAACGGTAAATCCTACAGAAGGGCAAGGTTTGTTATGTAGTATGGTTTCAAAGCTATACCTCCTCTACAATCACATAATCTAGGAGACAGGTAATTCACACCGACTCATACATGCGAGGTACATTGGTGCATACTACGTATATGTATAGGGATATCATTGTGATACGTGACCAAGTGCATGACTACGAAGCTCAGCGTACAGTAAATTATGTTCTTACTGTAATTCCCAGTAAACAGATACTGGCTGCAGATAAAAATAATATACGTAATCAGTATATCTACATTAATTTGTAATTACACTAATTTTATCTCTGGTTATTTTGTTTACGCATTTTTATCTGTATCTGTACGTCTATTACGAATACTTGTCGAAATTCCAGATCAGTTGAATGTTTGTTACATAATGTAACAACGGGAATTCTTGATGTTACTACTGGGCCCTCCCGCTATTAAGTCAGAAACATGCACTGCTCTGTACCCCGCTGGATATACATACAAAGCCGGATGTCTATATAATATACGTACTTCTAAGTATTAATGTTACTATGGCTTTATTGTTTACTTTTGGATAAAAAGGTCTCCCTCTATGTTATTCAATACTTAAATGAATGTAAGTAATCCTTTTTGTATTTTTTAACTATTGAAGGATCTTTTGAGTTTAGTTGGAACAATTTCATAATAGAATTAATTAACACGTATTATTGCCTCGTATGATGGAAAAGCTCTTTCCTAGACATAAGGAAAGAAGAAGAGAGTACCTAGAAAGTGAGTTTTAACTCACTAAACACACAATCAAATAAAGTCTTGTTCATAAACTTGCATTTCACACCTAGCGATTATGAAAAAGCCTTTAAATCGTAAAAAATATTTATAATACATATAATTCGTTATATGCGTTTTAAATTAACTTCGTTATAGACAAGTTTTTAATTTAATTTGTACCAATACAACGTGTAACTAATTGTATATATAAGAAAATACGTAAATCGGTACGTAATAAATGCGACAATAATGATTAACTAAACTGATTGAATCCAATTAAATACAGGCCTGCAGACATAGGTGTTATATATTGAACTGCAGACTTACAAGAATGTGACGTAATGATTTGTAAAAATTTGGGGTTAGTTCGCGTCATTTGGTCAGCGCTACGTCACGACTCAGTGCCAGCTGTCCACGCGGGCCGGCGTACATATGTAGACCGTAGATGCCACACGCCTCCATACGTATACCGCGCCTCGTCACAACCGGTCGCTGTCACTACACCCGTTATCATTTCATTAACTGATAACTAACAGAACAGTACTTACAGACGTTATTTTAAATAATAATTAAACAAGTTGTGGTGTTTGTTTTAGTTGTGAATAGACAATACTGTGCTCGTGTCTAGTGTTTGAGTGAAGTATCTGTGCAGAGCTTTACCTTTTTTGGATATCGAAATTTTTGGAATAACAGCAGGTACTTTTTCAATATCTTTTATGTACAATAGACAAATAGTTTAATTTTAAAAATAAGTTTTTTATATTACTTGCCGGTTTTTAAAAATTATTTCAAATTGAGTATTCAATCGTTCTTAAATCTCGAAATACACAGTACGATGCAAATAATTTTCTTTTGGTCTAATGACTATACAATGACGTCGAACACAAATCGGATTAGGATTGAATTAAGGCCCAGCGAAAATATTAATTAGAAGAATATTAAAATAAGATATATGTATTTGTACAAAGCAGATGGTCAAAACGGATTCTGTAAAGTTAAGGTGTTTATTTTCCTGTAAGCTCTCTCCCTCTCTATATTTCTAGCGTTAGCATCAGTCTGAGGTAAGGTCAGCTTTCCTCGTTTTCTCTTTCCACTCCGTATTGTCCCACATTATATTTTTCTAATAAACTATTATTATTCACTACGAAGACTCGTTGATTCTCGAAGTTACACTAATACGTAATTAAGAGTAAACAAGTTTTATATAAGTATATACCTATGCCTATATATCTAATTGAGCGACACGTTATGCAAAGTCTTTAAAGCGCATCATAACTTTTCTGACTACTCTGCACAGTTTCTTGGAACTGCTGTGATTCATACCCACTATAATAAAATATCGGATATGCTCGTGCGCCGGTACCATTTGAAATAACGGTCGCTTTGACGTGATCACGAATCTCGCTTACAACATTCATTTTGTGCAACACCCATAAAATTATACCTATTTGGAATGACGGACAATTTGTGTAATACTTATTTGAGACCTTAATTGTTTAGATCGTTATCACTTATCATGGTGGAGCATTTGTTATACAGGCTATATACGGTGATGATGATAGGTACGGCACATATCGAGAATGGCACTTAATGGCCTTAACGGAAGCTTCTAGTCTCTAGTAACTAAGTTTAAATACAATCTATTTAGATATGTGAACGCAAGAATGGACCGGCAAATCACTATGTTTTAAAATTAACAAATTGAGTAGGATGTGAAGTCTAATATGGTCTTGTCCACAGTGACTATAACGGACATGACAAATTTCACATTCTCGCACTAAAATTTTCTGTCAGTATAAATGTTAGCGTCTGTCAGTTGCCGTGCGTAGAGTACAGACGCACTAGGTCCGTCGCGAAGAGTGAACAAAATCACACGTTACACAATAACCTGCTTACAATTTATTGTTCTATGGTTATGCAATAAAACGAAGTCAGCTTGTGTACTTATAATGTGTAACGATAAGGCACGAAACCAAAGTTTAGCACTTTTGCAAACAATAGCTCAAGTTGTTAAATATTTGCAATTTTCCTGTTGTATTGTTTTAAATAGCAATAAACAAAATTGTATGCAAATCGTGGACATTCTTTTTGGCGCTTACCCAAAGAGACTGTTTATTTAGATTTTTTAGTAGCTCTCGCCAATTCCATTAATTTAGCATAATATATAGGTAACGTATCATTACAAATTCATATCACCGAAATGTTTGACAGCAGTGCATCACATCCACAATATGTCAGCGATGGTTGTTACTCCTATGAATTATAAAGCCAAGCTATCCATCTGAAATTGAGAATGTCCTAACAGAAAAAATTTGTAAAACATTACCTGACTGGGAATCCAAACCTGCAGTAAACGTTAACGAAAAGTAGTGTCACTGCATAATACAGGCAATCAACCATTGATTTATATTGTAATTTCAAAAATTAATTTGTTTCGTTCAGCAATATTTGCCGGCAGCCGTTAAAAATACTTGATGTCGACATATGTGATGGAAAGTTCTCCTTGGGTGCGTTGCCGGATATATTGCGAGCGCCGACGCTAGTCTTAATACAACCAGTCACTGAATAATACCAAAGCAAACAACCACAAACCAACTAAAACTTTAACGTAAAGGTGGCTCAGATGTTTAATTACTCTCTTCCTATGAATCAGAGTGTCATAAATGAGAAATCTGTTGTTTAAAGATACAGTGAGATTACTGCATTAGTCGCTTCTTAGACAGAATATATCCGAATAGTGATTATCTAAGACATTCTGCCATGTGGGAATAGTTATTTACTGAAGACTACTAATGTTGATATAATGGCCATAAAGAACATCTAGACTCGATAGAAGTCTTTGGAGAATTCACAAGGTCTTGTCCCATATGAAGATTTATCCGCAAAATTCGAGACCGTAGGACATATCTTTCTAAAACATGTACTTAATTCTATCTCTGTAATTAATTGGTATATTGTATAAATCACTACTTAATAAAGATCTCATCATAAAAATAGGTACAAGGACGTTATTACAAAATATAGACACAAAAGAATGGAATAAAATAATTCGGTTAGATGTTTTTCTTTTCTTTCAGTATTGAATCGCTCCTTTTATTCGTTCATTTTAGCCGTATTAAGATAACAGAAATCCATTTGATATGTATGACTTGAAACCTAGAACTAACTTAATTTAATTATATAATATAATGTACCGAGTTCTGTAATGTGCATATGTTTACACTACTTTCGAAAGTCACAAGACGATTTTAGAGAAAACAGGAAAACTCTTGAGTTACAAGGAAAAAATAAACCAGTGCTCATAAAATCCCATGAATCACCGTTAATAGACATTACATGTCGAATTATTAATTATTAAATAGAAATTATTTTACCTGTTCTTAAGAATTCCTTCTTCGGAGGTAAAACATATAAGAAATACAAACTCAAACTGTAGGAGACGTTCAGTAATCAAAGTTAATTTGCCGCCGCAACACTCTCCGTCAAGGTAATTTTATTCACCTTCAATCTAATCGGCTCAACAAAAACTGCCACCCAGCTGATTTAATCTATTTTTACAGCATCCTGCGCAGAAATCGGAATGTTTTTATACCGATCAATATCTCAGTAAACTTTTTTGTGAGACACCGAAATTACTAAATACTTGCCAGTATTGTTATACATAGTTCGCTTTAGCTATTCTCGTAAACAAAAACACCACGTTTTCAAGGTTAATTACAAAATGTGTAATATTTTTACTACAATAAAAGTTTTCGTGGACTGCATCTAAGATATTTATATTCTCTAAAACTTGAGGTAACCGTAGGTGCATATTTTAAGGAAGTAGAAACCCGATAACTATTTTAAAGAATTTAAACAAATATTATCGGAAAAGATACCTTAAATCGAAATCACATAATTTTTTAGAAAAGCCTGTGTGACACTCGATACCTAATTTTCTTTTTCGCCGTGAACTCTGGGTACTTAATGCATAACGTTGTTTATATGTATCTACACTATATAATGACTGCCTATTACAACATAAAATAGATAACTGTCATAAAAGCTTTTTTAGAAATCTTTCCTTTTGCGTTTTCGTTAATGGAAGACATGTCTGTTCTGTTGCTAACCAACAGATTGTTAGAAGATTTTGCTCAATTTCATTTAAATGTAAATAAAAGATCACCATTTATTAAAGAAGTTCCGTGTTATCTATATGGCCATTGCCCTGCCTCCTTTGTCGTTAAAACTTATAAACGCGTTATCGATGGATTGCCTAAGATTTATCATGCGAGAGTAACTTGTAACAGATCTGTTTTTATTAAATATGCAAACTATATTTACATTAATATTCTATTAATATCTCAAATTCCTAAGACCTATCAAGTTATCTAAAAAAGTTGTATGTTATTATGAAGTGTGAAATACAAAATTACAAGTAAATGAAATCACGCACACATCTTGTTTTATAACCACAGTATATTTATACTTCAAGTTCCAAATTAATCGAGACTCGAATGTGTAGTACGTTAATGGAATAATAGCAAGATTTGACTGCCATTTAAATCGTGCTGCTCTGATAGCCCACTGACCCGAAAGCGCAAGTTTCACACGTTTTGTCTAGAATATATAAAGTTATTTTTAACAATTTACGCGGCAATGTATCCTTAAAAGAAGAACGTCATAATTCAAGTGAAAGTGGGGGCCCCGTTTATGGGTACCCGCGACGCGTACAGAAGACTAAATCCATTATGCTTATGACGCCATTGATATTCTCAACGGACACTGAAAGCGGAGTGCCCGTGGCTATTATAAGATAACTTGTCGCGTAACCACAACACCTTAGTGCAAAGTTTCCCGACTCCATTTCTAAGATAATATACTACCCGCGCTTGCGAAGAAAGTAGCGACATATAATTTGCGTTACACATTCACCGTTGCCTACAGTGTTGCCTTTTTAATTGGCGTGCACATTGACTGGTTCCAGTCAAAATAATGTATTATTTGAGTACGTGTAAGAATGTTTGCGTATCTCGCTGTGCTCGCGAGCACGTTTCGCTGTTTAGTTCCACTGAGATTAAAACTAATCACACTCGTCTGCAAGTCGTTCGGGCTGCGTGCACGCTTCGTACAGTAAAAGGCTTACAGTCGATGGAGCGATCAAGCGAAGGTTAAGGCAGCAGCAGCGTAGCGTTTCCGGGTCGAAAGGTCAACGGCTCGACACACGCCTTCAGCTCAGTTTAAGTCACTGTAACACGTCAGCCTGATACGTAGATATATCTACAATTGTTCCGTATTACGTACTAACAGGCTTCCCATAAAGTATATCAATAAAAATACGTAGATAATTGACGCAACTAATTACTTAATAGACAGTAAATTATTTAAATTAATTTAGGGTACCGCTATGAATGATATTTTTATACGATTCAAGCCCCGCCACAGCTGTGAAGTTAGCTGTTTTTCGGTTTGTTAGTATAAAGCACCATGTAGTATCGATGACATCGTTGCGACACGCCGCAGAAGTGGAAGGTCACAAGCTGAATAAACACCAGACTATAGCAGGCTTTGCGAGAAAGGTGTAATTTATGATCTTTTGTCGATGCGCAAAACGTTCATATCACCTTGAAGACGAGTATCATAGCTATATATAAACCTTAATCAATGTATACTTAATTGCACATGTATATCTAGTAGATAGGTATAAAAACAACCTTCGTACATGAGGAAATTATTAGCTATCTGTTGAAACCTCTCAAACAGTGAGTGCTATGAACATAGCTACAAGCTCGTTCTTCAATCACATAACCCTTATCACTTGGTTTGATTCTGCATAATACTAGCTTGAGATAAGATTATTGAAGTCCTGAAACATCTAGACTGTATTACTATTTGTATGGCATCCTTTGTGAAAATTACGTTTTCTAGAATGCTTTATCTTTACCACTTAATTGTCGCTGTATTAGTTATTATGAATCATAAAGATTGCGTTCTGTTAACGAGGTAAATAATTATGTTAGTACAAGAACTCGTGATTCTTGCGGCCTTTTGTCTACATGCTTAGCTCCACCTCAACGAAAAAATCCTACGTAAACAAGATTACGTTTTAGCAAAATACGATCGGAAACATATTACAAGATACTGCTAAACGATTTGTGTATAAAACAAATACAAACTGCGCATCGATCCGAAGCGCATACTAACATTGTTTATCAAGATAAAATTTATAACAATATCACTAACATTTTCCCGACAGTCTAGCAAAGCATACGAGTGTATTTAGATTGGACTGATAGGAATTAAGTTTACAATGCTCACAATAATAGAGTCACGGAGGATGCGCAAGAGCAAGGCAGCGGTACATTTTCACGGCGCATGCATTTAGCCCGACCGCGAACAATCCCTTGTGGCCGACCGACCCTGCACAAATTGCCCTACGCCATTGTACTAAACAAGATGCCGTGTCAGGCACCATGTTATAGCGATTTTATTTTACAAAGCAGCGTTAAATGCGTGACGAAATACTAATATGGCTATTCTTTTGTTCTAGGTATGAATCATAAGTTTACACTATCAGCAAGGTGGAAGGAATACTATAGTTTGACATCTCTTTATTTTTCTAATACATAATTATATGGGTAAGCGCAGTACTCATTCATGAGCTACGAGAATCCATTGACGATTTGTATCTACATAAAAACGTTTGCCCATTAAAAGTTCCAGTTTTGACAAAATACACCCAATTTAGATCCACGTGTAGCTAACAGTTACGCATATTGTTGTTGCTATGCTAGCCCATATTACAGCAGTTACCTAACTTGTCGCAATGGGCACATTAAAAATCCATTTCCCGCATCGCTTCACGCGAGAAAACAACAAACTGTAACTGTGATTTGATATTTACTCGTCGGTGATACATTTGCACTGATTATGCGTATTTAAAAATATACTTCCATTGGATAGCATTTCCTCCTTTTGGTTACGTACTGATTTGTAACATTTTCTTGATGTTCATTCGTCTGCGCGTATGTATTAAATATAATGCCGTGTATACTTTCCCTTTTGTATAAAATAAAACAAACAAAGTGGTTAACCTGACCTATTTATAAAGTATTGTATACTTGCTCTCGTATTAGAAACAAAGGCAAGTTCAAGTAGCTTATTGTTAAAACCTTATAGCCTAAGTAACTAGTGTAACTACAAAGTACCAATCCAATGTTGTAAACAGATACAGATTCGGAAAAACATTTATTTTAAAAACGACTATTCGCAATCCTGTTCGGTATTACTAACTAACAAAATTTACTAAAAGCTATAGTAATCAATATAGTTTATTGAAATGACCAATAATATATACCTTGATCATGTTGGCCCCACAGCCATCATGATCAATGTAAATATAGTGTTTCGACAGCTCAAACCAACGGCAGACCTCAGCAATATTTCAAACATAATGTATGCACACTCAACTCGTTCCTTTAAATATAAATATCACTTGTGTTATGTAGATTTCAAACCGTTAATTGTTACTATGTATATAATATATAGATACGTATTATAATTCAAGACCAGTCTCAAGCCAAAAGCATCGCGATTATCGTCAACCATAAATAATGGCCGCGTGCGTACGCGCGTAAATATTGATCTGACAGTTACGCAAACAAATACACAAATAATGATGCTCCTTATTCAGTACACATCCGCCCACATATGCAGGATATAGCCTACGATTATTAAAATAGCAAAACGAAATAAGCTTTGCCGATTCTCCATCTGGTTTGAAACAAACTGCGTCAGCAATTACAGGATGTTTATTTTAGAAAAACAAAATGTATCCTACAATACCGGTAAGGCAATATGTCGTGCACATTGCCTTACCGGTATTGCAGTTAACTCCTCCGACTAGACTCATGTGTTGGTTTGTCATTTTCTCTAGTTCTAACGGGCTAAACTTTGAAGTCTTGAACTTTTGATCAGCTTTGATATTTGATGGCCAATCGATACTCGTTAGGTACCGCTCCGCGCAGCTCAAAACGATTTAGTAATGTAACAATAATACGATAACAATAGAAACCATGATCGTGCATAATGACACTTTGCAAGCTAAGTGCTCTAAAAGCATTCCCACAACATAATTTACAATTTACACGACATCTAGTGACCCACTGTCCCACTGTTTCTCACTTTCATTCTTAAGTCACAATGGGAGGTTACATCATAATGCAATAAATAAAGCCGTCAAATTGCAAAACATTATGTGTATATAAAACGCGACTTTCTTTAAAAAATGACAGATAATAATGGAATACATTAGTGTTACCTGCATAAAAGTAGTAAAGCCCACATAGTAGACAAATATTTAGAAAGTAAGAAAGCTTTTAATATTTAATAGCTGTATAGAGAGCCGTAAACATAGAACAGTCATTTAGACAACTTTACAATAAATAACAGTTCTACATTTGTTAACAAATGTAAAGTACATATTAAAATGTTCATTGACGGGGTGTCCGAAAATCTAGCACACCGGTCATAGCCCCGAGGGAACGTAGGGGCCGCCCCTAACTATACTAACAAGTACCTATAGTAAAACTTGAATAAAAGGTTATCGATACCTTGTAACGATGTCAAGTGCCATGAGCTTTACATTATCACCCCACCGCTTCTGAATTTATTAATACTGTTTTCACTACACTACACATTCCATAAACACCATATATATTGATATGACTTGTTTGTTAGAGATGTCCTGCAAAATAAATTTAAATGCTATCAACGGAATGTTTTTGCGATATGTGAATACATAGGATTAAGTTTACAATATGCATTTAAGATTACTTACTATCATAATGGTAAATTGACGTCAAACCATTAAAGTTATGGTTAAGTCTGAGATATTTTTATTATTTACAATAACAACAAAGTGTTTATGTACCATACAGTAGAAAGTCTCAAGCGATATGTAAACGGATACTATGTGCAACTTACGTAACACTTTATCTTATGCTAATAATATGCTTAGGAGTGACGTTACTTGTATATTTCAAAATATGTGTCTGCTTCCACTTCTATCGTACAGGCAGGACTGGTCGTTGAATATCAATATGATCATTTTAATATAGTTTACATTTTATCCTCAAGCGAGGTAAGAAGTAAAAACTCTTAAACACTAAACGATCAAGGTCACTAACAATCACAAAAGTGCGCAATTCAGGTAACTTAATCAAAATACGTCTAGCCATTAGATATGGGTACATTCACATGCAAACCATTAATTTTATAACAAATTGAAATCCTCTGACTAAATTAGAGACGTATTGTAGAAAATAAACCTAAACCGATAAACATGCTTGAAAATTTGATGAAAGTGAATGCGAATGAGAGATATGTATATGCCAGGATTGTAGTATATATACTCCATGAAACAGTTGTGAGCCTATGTGTACATCAATTAAAATAAACAGTCAACCTTATATCATTTAACAAATCGCAAGGAAAAATAAAACATATGTAATGTATTTTATGATCCCTAATACATAGATTGACGCCTGTTTCCCAGAGGGGTAGGCAGAGACTACGGATTTCCATTTGCTAGGATCCTGACACACTTCTCTGGTTTCATTCACTTCCATCACATTCCTCATACTCATATCCCTAATCTATACTATAATATTATAAAGCTGAAGAGTTTGTTTGTTTGTTTGTTTACTTGAACGCGCTAATCTCAGGAACTACTGGCCCGATTTGAAAAATTCTTTCAGTGTTAGATAGCCCATTTATCGAGGAAGGCTATAGGCTATATATCATCACGCTAAGATCAATAGGAGCGTAGCACCAATGAAGAATGTTTCAAAATCGGAGAGTATTTTTTCCTTTTGAGAGCTTCCGCTGCGTGCGCTACGTAAACAGTTAAAGTTTCGCAAAAATCATGTATGACAGAATTGTTCCCCTTTAAAAGTTCTAAAAAAAAATCCGCGACAGCATATGTCTATCTTTTAAGGTTGGCTCACTATAACCATTTTTATGCTAACGAAATTTGTTCTAAAATAATGCATTATTTGCGAAGGTATTTTTATAAACATGATATTAATCCTTATCCAAATAAATACGTTATTCATCACAAGTATTTAATTTAAAACAAAATTGCCCTTTACATCATTCGATTTCAATGAATATCTTAGGAGATATAGCAGTTTTAAAATAACATCGCAGCAAAATAATTACCCATTACAGACATAGTACAAACGATGTTTCTCCTGGTTTATTCTGCGTGATTACTACTGGTTCGATTTGAAAAATTCTTTTAGTGTTGGATAGCCTATTTATCGACGAAGGCTATAGGCTATATAACATCACGCTACGACCCACGGGGGCGGCGCAGTAACGATAAACGCGGGTGAAACCGCGGGAACATCTAGTATGTATATAAAAGTATCTAGTATTTCATAATATTTGAAATCCAAATGAAATAGTCATTATTTAACATTCAGAAGTAGTTTCTAATGGCCTGGTTGGTCATGTTTTAAGCGCATGATTAGTTTTTGTTTGCTACCTGTAAAACCGCAAAAAGTAATCTGGTATCATTGATTTAAAAAGTCCGGTATACTTCTTAAGAGTCTACCAGGTTCAACGACTTTTTGAATAACAGTTGCCTGACGGTTTTCTAGATTTTAGAAGCGATAATAGTACAAGAATACAAGATGTCGAATGAATAATGATGAAGATTAATCTTTACTGTGTATAAAATTCCTTATGTTTGATAGGTTGCAGATTACTTTTAACATTAGTATATAGCAAATATGTACCTATAGTTTACCTAACCAATATAAATTATCGATAGATTTAAAAAATCCGCTAATTTAATGAAATTTGAATAGCATGTGCGGTACTGACTTCAGCATTATGGAGTTCTACCCATTATCTAGAGATTGTGCTCAACTTAAAGTTAACTTCATTGTCTATGCTAATTTACAATACCAACTAGTTCTTGTGAAGTCTTCTTTACTTATTACAAGGAGTCAACACTACGTCCATATTATTAGAAAGATCATGCTCGCTAGTTTACTTCTATACTGCATATAAGTCGCAGTAGCGGGTGACCGCAGTATTCAGTCCTACATGTACATAATTAGCTAGCAGGCGACCACATGCCGACAGTAACGTGATATGTAGTGTTAAACCGGGGTAGAAACCTTGTCAACATAACTCCGACGTTTTATTTATATATACACACACACATACATTTATGGCCAGCATACTTGTTAGTTCCAATTATTGTTTAATAGGTGTAATGAGCCACACAATAATCTGTACATATTTTGGTTATGGAACGTTCTAAATTCGGAATGAACATGCTAAACAGCAAAATGACATGGAATAACAGTTTAGGTCGACTAAAGTTTTGTTTTGTGTTCCTTTCATATCAATTAATACAAATGCTTTAGAATATAAGTCAAAACCTTTAGACGAAGTCCTGGATTGTAATACGGTTCTTTATCTAAACGTCCGTCGTCTAGAACCATCGAAATATGTATGTTTAATAAACCTTTGATAGCATCTGCAGGACTCTGATCTCTAATTACCCTAAGGCTCTCCAAGGAATGTAACGATAATAATCAATCACAATCCTTGACTGTTAAATTGGAGCAGCATGTCTTTGACCGGGTCCTTAATCTATCGTGTGAGCCTTCAAATCTATACACTGGGGTTCAAAGCACTTGCCAGAAAAGTTCAGCGACGCTTGAACTCAATGTTGAGTATAAGCCCAAAAGAAATAAATGTATCTACATAACGATTTAAATAATAAGCTTTCATTACACTTTATTAAAAAATAATAATATTTAGGCGACGCAGACAATGGCTTTACTTAAAAGTAGTGTTATAGACACCTCAATAGGTGACCCATTCTACTTTAGTTTAGACTTTTACCCTACCGAAGGGTCCAAACCTTTCGAAGGTATGATTTTTTCTTGCAGAGCATTCGAATTTGCCAAAAAGCTCCTTAAATTAATTTTTAATAATTTAGCTATATATGAATCATCCCAAATGGCAATCTGTAGTCTTTGCCTGCCCTCCGGCAAACAGGCCTTAGTTTATGTATGTATGAAAAGAGACAAGAACACATAAATATAAAACTTTGTTTGATAGCAAATAGCAATTTTCTGTAGAGTGGAGGTAGTTCCTACAAAAGCTATACCTAGAAGAGGCTCTCAAAAGGACGAAACATGTTTAGTTAATATTTGTTACATTTTGTCCTTCTAAAAGGCGAAGTAAAGCCAAATAAAATGTTATTATTATCTAAATCGAAATTGATTCAATAGTTTTATGTAGTACCAGTAGGCCGTCCAAGGTATACGTCCGCAATTTCGGTCACCGAATCATTGACATAAATGTTTAACCATTATTTTTATCTATAGTTTTGTACCAGTTAAAGGCAACCATAAATCACAGTGATATCGTAAGCTATTATTGCTATGAACCTGGTGGAAAGCCTAATATAAAAGACTACAATTAGGTATGTATAACATTTACTTTGGCCTTAATATCAGGAAACAAATTCAAAGTGATTTATTGGCGGCAGTTTATTTAAAGCTTGGCGATTTTAATTGCGTACCTATATGACTAATTTATCTGTGCTATTAAAAAACTGTATAGACATCGAAGATATTTTTGACAAACTTATTGGTATAAACTATTTAGCGGGTACAGCGCCTCAAACATCTTTTTTTTGTAGATTCTTGTCTGTGTTTATTCCGGCATCGAGCAAAATCCATTGAACAGATATTGATGCCATTTAAAGGTTTGGTATCTTGAGGTTCAATCTAAAATCTAAGCCACGTTTCATATATTTCCGTTCTGTGAAACCGGAAACGGCATTGTTTGACACGAGCAAAACTAATAGGTACTCAATATATAACACTATCACGTATATACATAATATTTGTTTGCGTAACTTTTTATGATTATATCCATTGACAATTAATTATAGAATTAAATATTTTATTTGTAATGTATTTATTGTTTAGCAGGCAAAAACACATCTTAAGAGTCTCGAGATTACTCCTCTCATACACAATCGAGCAGATGTACGAGAGGAGTATGTTTATTTATTATAGTTGCAGTCTTCCTCAATAACAGTTTCCTCTAAGATTAAGACTGTTAGTTAAATGTTTTGAAGAAATTGCAACGCTCGAAGGTTATCAAAATAAAGAGAAAGAAGACAGATATATTTCAAGAGCTGTGTTATTAAAATAATTTGTTGAGCCAAATGCGCGGTAACTGACTATTATCTTTGCATTTAGTGGGCTGTGTTTTAAAATAGTCGACTTTTTTCGTGCTGGTTCAGTGAACTTTGCGGTCACTGCCGAGCGCAGACTTGATTTCCAGAAATGAATTGTCTCACTGTATCGAAGGTTTATCTTTTAATATTTCAAAATTAATTCTTTAATTATCTATTCATTGTTTCTGGCTAGTATCATGGAGTTCCTGTCTAGCATAATTTTGAAATCAAAAAATGTTAGCTCCGAATTATTATACTATGCGCTTAGTGATGCTAGTTATCTATAGAATTAAATAGTTTATTATAGCTAAAAGCAAAACTATTCCACAGGAGTTGTATTTAGCAGCACAGATAAATAAATCGTATACAAAATATCAGTCAGACATTGGCCGTGAGATGTCATTTAATTTGCTTACAGGCACCGTTTATTGATGTATATCTATTGAAACGCAAACGATATTGCGATATAAAAGGAACCTTATAATATGTTCTAAATATATAAGAGTTAATGATAGATGTTATTATTCACATTTTATTCAACATTGAGACCGGTTATTTTATAAAATGTATTGGCTATAAAATACGTTAAATGGCGAAATAGCAGACAATCTAATTTTATACATATTTGCATTCTATTTTTGATCTACTTTTTGTTTTGCGCTGTTCGAATGTAGTCAACATGTTCACTACCTACTTACGCCAGCTTATCAACAGATTTGAAGGACGCTCTTTAAGGAAATCCATACATACATACATACATAGATTCACGCCTGTTTCCCAGAGGGGTAGGCAGAGACTACGGATTTCCATTTGCTACGATCCTGACACACTTCTCTGGCTTCATTCACTTTCATCACATTCCTCATACACGCCCGTCGGTTCAAGGAGCTCTTAACCTGGCCTTTGTCGAGAACGCCTCCGATCTGATCGAGAAACGTTCGCCTAGGTCTTCCTCTTGCGACTGTTCCATTCACACTAGCCTTATAAACTTTCTTAGTCAGTCTTTCCTCGTCCATTCTTTCTACATGTCCAAACCAGCTTAACATACCCTTTTCTATTCTTGTAACTATATCCACTTTCATGCCGCATCTCTCTCTAATCACACTATTTCTTATTCTATCTTTCATAGTCACACCACATATGCTTCTCAACGCTCTCATTTCTACAGCATTTATTCTGCTCTCATGCTTCTTTTGCCATACCCAACTTTCACTTCCATATATAAGTGTGGGCACTAATAGTCCTCTATGAACAGCCAAACGTGCCTTTTCGGATACATTTCGACTGTTCATAAAAGCGCGTAGGGCTCCATTCACTTTGTTGCCAGCAATCGTTCTCCTTTCAATATCTCCGTCATGTTTACCATCCCTTGTAAACAAAGTACCCAAATATACAAACTCTTTCACTTGCTCCACTTTTTCTCCATCAATCATAATATTACACATCGTCACACACTCTTCCTTTTCAAATACCATTACTTTCGTCTTGCTTACATTTATTTTCATTCCTTTACTCTCAAAAGCACCATGCATAATAGTTACCGTCGCCTGCAACTCTTCCGCCGATGACGCAAGTATTACTTGGTCATCGGCATAAAGAAGACATTTGACAAGTAACTCATTCATTCTTAATCCCCATTCACAATCTTTTAAATCTTTCAAACAATTGTCCATGTATAGGTTAAACAGCCAAGGTGACGCTACACATCCTTGTCTAACACCTTTATCGATGCTAAACCACTCTGTGTAGGTCCCATTTATCCTAACACAAGCTCTGCAATCATCATAAAGAGATTTCAGAGCTCGCGTGAGGTTGCTATTCACTCCATACATGGACTATGCCGACCAAAGTTCATTCCTCACCACTTTATCATAAGCCTTTTCCAGATCCACGAATGCGCAATAGACCTTTTGACCTTTGGCCAAAACTTTTTCGGCTATACTCCGTAAGGAAAAGACCTGATCCGTACATCCCATACCCTTTCGAAATCCCGTTTGTGCATCCCATATTTTCTTGTCGGTTACTTTCACAATCCTTTCAATTAACACTTTTGCATACAATTTACCGACGACGCTGAGCAAGCTAATGCCTCTATAATTTTTGCACTCTTGCTGTGAGCCTTTAAGGAAATCCAAATTCTAATATAATCATTTATGATCTACTTTAAATTCGTGCCAGTATTATTTAAGATACTTATCTAATATTTGGATAGAATTGTCTAACTATGTTTACAGGTTTTTACGAATGCGGTTATACAACCACCGAAAATATTATTAAAAGAAACCCTGTTCCCAAAATGTTGTCTCACAAAGTAAAAGTATCTTTGCGTTGATAACATTTAATGTAATAATAAGTTTAATGGTAATAATAAGTTAAGGTATTTTATAGCTAATGGTTGAGTTGATTTGTTTTGTCATTTGCCTCACATTTTTATAAGACCCAGTTCGCTGATGACATCGACAGTGAGCCTATTTCATCGACCTATACCAATTCCGAACTATAATTGAATGTTTCTAATGGAAAAGTTCAATCAATCAATCAATTTGTTTGCCATACATTTGTCATTTGTGTTACTATTTGTTTGATTCTGTGTACACGTTCCTTTTTTAGAGTGACGTGTTTGTGAGGTACAAATATAGTATATTGATCTACTAGTAATAATATGTTACCCAACATTTTCCAAAAACTAATTGTTTAAGTAAAGGTGTACGTGACTATTCTCATGTAGAGAATAGTTCAATGAATTCATACTAAAATATACAGCGAAAATGTTTTTGACAGCTGAACCGTTGTTCCGATTTTAAAGGAATTTTGAGTAAGTTCAGCTTGAACCATAGATGACATAGTAAATTTAAGAAAACCGAATTAACTTCAAGTTTATTGTTAGTATCTCTGTATAGTATATATGTATAGTATATGTATAGTATCTCTATAGCAAATATGTATGATATAAGATATCTCTTTGCTATTAATATTTGATATCCGATTTGTACTAGTAGACGCGCACTTAGAGGGCAAATTTAGATTTTCACTACCTAACATATAAAACAAAGAATACAAAATTTTTGTGCAATACATCTCCGCCGACCTGTTAAAGGTATATAGGCGTGGTAGAATCGTGTTATGCGACTTCTACGAACTCTCTACTATAGGTAGCATAAATCGAAGTCATACGTATGGGTAAGCAATTTGCCAATCATATCAAATTACTTTAGGTAATGACAAAGCGTTTCACGAAGCAGACCCGCGGTCGATAGCTGAGTTATTGACTACTATGCCGTGGGAACTGTAAAATAATATTATTTATGTCTATGCAAAATGTTATACAATATAAATTCTGTATAGTTTCTAATCGATTGGACTTAATTAATTGCATGTGACATCTAAGGCACAAAGCATCAATAGGTATGATTGTACATACTATTAATAGAATGTATATAATTAACTGATTCGTTAGTCAGTATATAGAGCTGCAGATCTTGACGGACTGTGTTCGAATCTCAGGTCAGATCAAAAATACTTTATGCTTTGTCTTTCAAATATTTTTTTATGGGCAGCTCGAAGTCAGGCAGTTGGCAGTGTTTATCTAGGCAATTACGTAAACACTTGTGGGTCCTGCTCCTGCATTCTGTCCGATCGTGTCAGATTGCCGTCCATACTGCTTGCAACTGTGGTATACACTTTTACCGATAGACGGCTAGACTTCGTTAAGATTGGCCGCCATGATCGAAATTCGGCCTGGGGGACATTATAAATTATAGATTTTATAATTGCATTATAAACGGGCCTAAACATGCAATAAATGATGACTGAAAAAGATTTGTACATGGTTTATACATAGCGCTTATCGATTATGCCTGTAGTAATATATAGAGTGGTAGGGCGACGCTGGTTACAGAATGAATGGGCCGACTCGACCGGGGAAGTACTACCCTCTCACAGAAGATCGACGTAAAATAACAGTATCTGTTATGTTTCGTTCGGTGAGTGAAAGCGCCAGAGGCCCAATCACCCTTCCCTTCCCAAACCCCATCCTGCTCCATTCCCCTTTTCCTTCCGGTAGGCAGCGACTTTTTTATGACATCGCTTCTGTAAAGCTAAGAAAACACAGCCATGTATATAAGCCACGGTTCTCGCTTACTATCAGGTGGGCCGCTGGCTCGTCTGTCACCGATGAAAACAATATAAAAATATAATATATTATAATTATATCGTTCAAAACATACAGCAGCCTACGATAACATAAGTCATAACTTCTAAATCATAGAGAATTAGTTATACTTACGCTATATTTTAATCGGTAAGGATATAAAATTTTAGTAAAATAAACTGCTTCGTTGGCGACGCGGTAGTGAATACAATTGCCGGGCATGATGTTGGGTTCGACTCCCGGATCGGGCAAAATGCTATAGAGATTTTTTGTTAAGTTATTCTCAGTAGTAACATGGAGATTGGAATTTTTTCCGGTAAACGGCAATAGTACATAAAACTATAGCATATAAAATATAGGTATATACATATAGCTACCTACCCTTGATGATATATATAGACATAAGACTGTGTGCGAAACAAAGAAAATTGAGTAGAGGCCGCGAAAAAGAAGATCATAACTATTCCAACCGATAGCCGCCTAATAAATCGATTAAGACTCTAGATTTATGTTAATGAATAACATTTTATCTTGACTAAACGTGTTTACATTCCATGTAACAAACATTTACAAATCAGCTTAATAAATGTCCTCCAAACCGAATTTCGGCCACGGCGGCCAGTCTTAACGGAGACTGGCCATCTGCTCAGGAGACATTATAGTGCACAAGTGTGTGCACAAACATAAGTGCACTCTCTGTTCCCTAACTCTCATGATCCGATGGGATGGTAATCTGACACAACCGGAGAGAGATCGGGCGCAGGACCTTTGAACTTTACGTGCTTTCCGAGGCACGGGGTTGTCTAACACCGCCAACTTCCTAACTCCGGGCTGCTATTGAGATTTCTTAACAGAAAAACCCAATAACTTTTTGTTTTTTTGTTGTCCAACCCGGGTTCGATCCCGAGACCTCAAACCGGCAACATGTTATGATAAAACACAAACAGCAAGAGCTCTATGATAATTTTCAAAATGTCAAACCATTTAAAAGTATTATTATATTATATATTATTGGTATTTTGTTTTCTTAATCACATTAGGTATCGACCCTCCGGGAAGCAGTCGTGATAGACTCACTCATTGTAGATTGAATAGACATATGATGCGTCTTTTGTAACATTCCTTTTAGTCTTCATAGATGCACATTGGTTTAAGCTACTCTTAAACTTGCCTTTCTACGGGTGTATTAGACATACAGCGTATATCAGAACGTAGAGTCAATTCAATTATGAATGTAAAAAAATCATGTATGTATGTACATCATATTATGATGTATCGAAATATACCCATTAATAAATTAATCGGATTTTATGTTTGCTAGTTAAATAGCTCGAAACATTTGTATCATACAATTAGTTATCTGAAAGTTTATGAATCAAAATAGTTCAAAGTGCGTTTGCTTGCATTGCCCTTTTCGACGGCCATTCATGATTTTCTTATTAAATTATTTATTTTCTTAATCAACTCTTATAAAAACCAGAAAACAATTAACTCAATGACAAATTACACAATATGTTATTTTATTAGGTTGGTAATATACCGCAGTTCTGAGTATTGTTACAAGGAAGGCTGACGCCATCTACAGGTAAATTGTGTACATAACAACTTGCTCTAACATAAAAGAACGTTACGACTCAATCTCCAAACGCACGGACAATGTTTAGTCTGGCATTTTAACCATCTTTGAACTACGTTTTTGATCGTACATTCTAGGGAGGTAAACAAATTCTATTATGATAAGATATGAAAGTATTGACGATGATTTATATACACGGCGAGTTATAAACAAAAATGTCATAAATGTATTGACGCGATAATGTTGAAATGCCTATGCTCTTTTACGTTAGACCAAAACAAAATCGTAGGTAAAACATCAGTCATTTTATAAACAACCATAAACTATCTATGTAATTGGTCCCGTGGCATACGATTGTGTGAATTACACATTAGAAAATTCTTAAAAGCTAAAATATCAGACAATATATTCGGTCGGGCAGAAGGCAAGACTAACTATGTCGGAACTAGAAACTGGCAAATAGGGGGTGTAACACACTCCTACCTACAGCTACGTGAATAAACACGCATGAATACATACAATATAAAAAATAGTACTGTTCTGCTAGAGGTAGAGTAGGTTTAATCCATTTAACAAATATTATCGCTTTAACGAATCCGTCGCCAACGCGTCGGGCTGAAGCCCTACCTCGCTGCGGGTGGGCGAAAAGACCGCTTACAAGTGTTACGGGGCTGCAGTACCCCGATTACTGGTTTAAATCTGCCTGTAATTATGATAATCCTCACGTTGGCATCGTCATGCACATAACTAATATGGATCGTCTTCGGCCTCTATTTGCTACTCCTATAGGCAAAAGGCCATTGTCCAAATTGTTTCAATGTCAAGATTGCATTGTGAGTTCGGTATCGCATACCGATGATGTGATCTGTTCGTCTGGTTACTGATAAGATTACTATTTCTACTTGTCCACGTATGAATGATTTTTTCAGTCTGATAATCTGTGATGAAAGAAACGACTGCATATTATTATTATCTTTGTAAATAGTTGCTTTGCTATCGATATTTTGGAAAAAAGTCAGTGATATAATGTTAGTGGATAATTATCTGGTGTATTAAATATTTTTTGTGTGTTTATTACGATGTATCCGATGATGCTTGCTTTTTATGGGCCCTATAACAGTACCGCATTGAGACAAGAACCGATATGTGAGTAAATTCTATATTTGAATATCGATTAAATGAATGATGGCTTATTTTAAGCCACATCATTCTGTAGGGTAATTAACAGAAGCACTGCTATACATACTAGTGACTATTTACAAAAATGAAAACCTTCCTTGCCTGCAGGGGCAAATAAAACCTTTGGTCCCGGCTAACATTAGCATCCAATTATCTAATATGTGTTCTAATCGTACAATATCGTTAACCGTTTGGGTAGTGGTGGTCTGACAGAGAAAATCTAATTACCAACTGAATCTAATTAGATTAGAGTACTGACCCAAAACATGGCGAACTCTAAGACTAGGATGGAGATTAATGACGTCAGATTTATGAACGAAATAGCACGATTAGCAGAATTCATAATTATTGAACTTTGTTCTTTTCATAACCTATTACTGCTTCTTCGATATATTCATATCTTTTAATTATAGCGGAACAGAAACGTAGATACACGTTACGTTAGTGGATCTAATTTACGTATTTAGTTAATGTCAATCGAGTGTTTTATCTTATCGTTTCGCTTTTTTATATTGGGATACGGTTTTGATAATTAGGAACTCAATAACATAAAGCAATCAGTGTTATCGCCGGCACAAGTACTTGATGACTATAGCGACTTACACGATTAGCTGACAATAACTGATGACCATAATGTCGTAACTTATTATCTATTTGACAGCAGTTATATATCGTCCTATATTTAATGATGTTCCTACCTTGTTATTTATTCAAAACTAATATGTCATTAGAGACCTAACAACTACTAAATGTTTGTGAACTTTATATAATTTTTTATCCATCAACGTCAGTTTCGTTGATTCGTTGGAACTTGGAAGTCGTATAAGGCTGCGTGTTAAAGGAGCTAATACTCACCCCCAGCTTAACGACGAGTGCAAAATAACTGCGACCGGAATTCGAATCAGTATTTTATTGCCAAAGTATCGTTTATTTTATTAGAAGTTGCTTTGAATTAGTGGTAGCCGCTTGGAAATCAGGGGTACCTTTTTGAAAGGTCGAAACCATGCGAATTATACTTAAGTATTATATGCGGTAGACTATATCGTGTAGACCTATCATTAGAAGAGATGTGTTCGCCAACGACGCAAACTCGTAAATTAAAATAAAAGTCTTAAGCTATATAGCAGAACCTCTCAACTCAACCACCTAATACCTACGTGTGCTCGAGTTGCTCAATTTAGTCATATAATTCCTCTACGAGTGCCCAATTCGTTCAATGAAATCTTCAATATAGCCCATATAAAGTAATGACAATTGACAACGTACGTGTATACCTCGGCGAGTGCGCGGCCGGTGCGTCGGGTGCAGACCACGCGTGATCAGGCCGCGGCCGCCCGGCGCCGCTCGACCGCACGTCGCGAACTTGACCCACATCTCCCGAGAGACCATTGTCTTCGCATACAACCTCGATCATCGCACCTCACAATTATTTCTCATAACGTATTCCTTAACGTCGTCTCGGGAAAACAATTGTTCGATGACCTTTCCATGATCACGAATCTTCACAACCTAGTTTAATCGTACAGAACAATCCACCGTCTAATTATGAACTTTCCCAACTTTCGTTTTGATCACCGGTCTGTGAATATAGAATCCCGTTATTACGCTGTGTCATTGCCCCAGTAAACTACATGATATGACACTTTCCACGTTTTGTTGAAACAGCTTCCGGAACTACCACTTCCTTTGTGACCGATAAAACACGCAGGTCGTAGGTATCTGCAGCAAGTATTTTATCGGCCCGATACCATTAGACAATCCAAAATAACATGTCGTAGTTCATAGATATATGTATATGTATAAGAGACATCAACCTCAAATCAAACAATGATTAGCACAGCGTAAAAAATCAATATAAAACCTTAACTATCCAATGCCTACGAATAACACGTAACGTTGCTCAATTTAGTTGTACCGATACAGTGTGAGCCCAATTCGGTCAATGAAGTCCTCAATATAGCCCATATAAATTATTGACAGGCGTAGGTACGTGTGAAACATATACAGTACGTATTCGGTGCGTTAGGTGCAAACCATGCGTGTTTCTGTCTTTACGCGTCCATCCATTTATTAGAACCATATGATAGACAGAAATTTTGAAAAAGATTAGAAGGCAATTTATTAAAATGTCTCTTGTTCATTGCAGGCATGTCTCTAGACGAGGGCAGACAGTCACAGAGGCCATACCGGTATGGCATGGTGCTGCTGTGCGCCGGTGCGTTAATCAACTGGCTGGGGCTGGCCGAGGACTACGCGGAGCCGGTGCGCTACGTGGGCGTAGCGTGCATCGTCGCCGGAGCGCTGCTCATCTGCGCAGCCATGTGCTGCTGGCTGCAGTCGCCGGCCAGGCAGCCGCAGACAGACCGCGCCTCGCCTGATACACATCAAGTAAGTATTTTACTCCTGTTTCTAGTATTTCAACGGTACTTAAGTCATTTGTTAAATGTGTCTAGGTGTAGGATAGTCCACGTCTCTTACCTTCGTATAAAGCCAAATACTTAATTAAAATAAGGAAAACTTAATATAATCAACGCTCGCCGCTCACGAATGCATTTTACTCGTTTATTTGCATAGAAAAGCATAGAACGTCGCGCTGTGTTTGTATAGCAGATGTTTAGTTTCTGCTAATTGAATTTCAGATTGTAGTTACAATTAAATGTAAACTAAGAGACACCAAGGTATTAATATATTCATATTATGACTGTATTTTTGAGAAGATATATCCCACACTAGTAGGTAATCATTTTAGTTTCGTGGTGGACTTTTTAAACGTTCAAACAACAGACGCAAAGAACACCCATACTCGGCGCAATTATCTGTGGACCACACAAATCCTTGCCCTATATAGAATTGAACCCACATACTTGGCGTAGAGGCATAGAGAAGCCATCACTCAGACCAGAACGCCATCTTTGCAGTCGAAATATTGGCCTTTAAATATGTTATCAAATTTCCACCTGTAATTTCAAAGATTATAACTTTTTCTTTATCTTATTCCAGATTGACGATCCAATACATGTAATATCGATGCCAGATGAAGAGACGATGCAGCAGAAACCTCCAGACTACGACACAGTGGCGGGGGCGCCGCCGACATACGACGATGCTATCAAGCTGAACCCTGCGAGACTGCTGCCGGCCACCAGCAGCGCCCGACATGAGGTGCACATCCTCGGCGATGCGCCCGTCATACCCGGCCAGCCAGACGACGCGCCTCCCAGCCCCCTCACCGTGATCGCGCCCGTCCATCGGTCGCAGGTGCCCAAGACCCCGCCGCCACCATACAACCCCACACACGCCATCAGATGAAAGCCCGGCCGGACAACTTGTTACTTTAAATCGACTGCTGTTTCATGTGATGAGACTCGTATATAGTAATTATTCCACATTGTTGACGTCGCAACAATGATACGGTATTATATTTATATTGTACGTACATATCCTAACATGAAACTATTGTTTTATATAATTATGTAGTTGTCGTATGAAGCGTTGCGTACTTATGTGATAATAGGGAAGTTATGATTAGTTACTTATTTCCTGCTCTGTACATAATTAAAATATTGTAAAATAAATATGTTCAAAAATATGTACCTATAGATAGGTAGATAAGAAAAACTCTTCCAATAATTATTTTGTAAATTGTGTTCCAGACAGAGCACCTCTGTGGTTCCAAATAATTGTAATGTAGGATTTATATAAGTGATCGGTCGGCGAGTAGTATAAACAGTGGACGTACATATCTGTTTATATTTAATTACGTTTAACATACACATGCCGTAGTAGTGTCCTACGTCACAGTGCCATTTATACGGAGTCCGCCGAACGTCCTCACTGCTGTGTGAATGCTAAGTACATCAGTGTTATCGCTAGACTACAGCCGTTTCCTTATCCTTAGATATATTTTGCTCACGAGCCTGTAGAACACGGCACTGCTATCAATTTGATAGATATGGAAGAATTGGACACAAACACTATCATTATTTATGTTAACTTAATGACTTTTGGTGAATATGTCGCCTGAACAATCTTAGAACCGTATGAATTTGTAGATTTGATATTTAAAAATCAATTTTAGCTTGTCGTTGTGATAATATGACTGTTAGTATCATCATTTTAGTTAACTGTCGCGTTTGTATCACTGTAGAGTTATTTATAGTTTCCTATTCCGATTTGTCTATTCTAGTCTTCAAATTAACGCATATTTACTTAAATATTCCGTTAGATCATTCAGTCAAGCATAATAATTTGTAACTTGTACATATTGTGATTGCACAACTTGAAGATCTCGAATAATGTAGCACTTCATGGAACGTGGTCAGTCAAAATTGGAATAAGGAATACATAATATGCAGATCTATGTATGGTACGGGCGTACGCTAGTCAATGACCTCCATGCAAAACATCTGAAATGCCGCAATATTGTTGGATTCCAAGTCATGTTAATTGCAGTTGATTTGAAGTTAATAATGCAGTCAAAATATCACGTTAAAGTACTTCATAATATTAAAATAGACAAACTAAAACGAAACCATCTTTGTATTTGGATACTAACGAGTCGATAATCGATTAGGAATAATATTTATAAGACTCGAGACCTCCTTCACTACGGATCTCGTGGCCTAACCTTTAGAATTAATAGAATTAATATTGTATAAAAGCAATACTTACATTAAATTCATCAATGACCGAGTCAGCCGAGTGCTTTCGTATGATAAAAATGGGACCAATACCTTAAGTTTAATACTTAATTCGTGTGCTTATACTAATTGATTCAAATAGCGCGTGCCTGCAAGTCTTTGAGGATTTTACAATGCTGAAGTTGTGCATTTATTATTTGTACATTGTACAAAGATCGGAAGTTAAGAGTGTATATAGAAAACGAAAAAAATAAATGTTGTTGAAAGCAAATTATGTTTTAATTTTAATAATAAGAATATTTACTAATGTAACTATGTAAAGTAATCATCTTGTTTTGCATTGTTCGACTTACCTTCCTACCAACTGTGTCCTAAGGGTTAAATTTCAAATTTATTTCCATAAATATGTAGTTTCAAATATTCCAGCTGTTGCCATCATAGACTTTTTAAGTCAGCCGCTTTGTGGCCGTTGTTTGAATGATTTTAAAGGCCCCCGCAACACAGGCGCAATAGATGTCTTTAAAAAAAAACTGCAGAGCACATCCAGCCTGCGTATTAGTACTGAGATTTTTCTAACAGGAAAACCTAGTAACTCTACACGAACTGAAAATCTAACCGGGTACCACACGATCACGCATAAATTACAAATGCAAACATATGCCACGAAATCTCGTTGTTCCTGTGGCATAAATTTCACACCTGTGTCTCGCAGTCTACGGTATAAGGCCAGGTATAAATACGACATGGATAACTATAATTGTTTATACAACGTGGAACAAAAAGCTATGGTACCTAGTCATATGTTAGGAAAATTAACGAAATAAACAAACTTCAAAACGTCACCATTGCTTTATTTATTTGCGTATCTATAAAATAATTTACTTAATCAATTATCATATTTATCATTTACTAGTTTTCACCCGCGGCTTCGCTCGCGTAAATGTAGGTTAGGTTAAGTTAAGTTTGCAACAGTTATTTTTTCTGAATGAAAAGTACCCTATGTCCTATTCTGTACCCCTGACAACGTGTATGCAAAATTTCATGTTGATCGGTTGAGTAGTTAAGGCGTGAAAACGTAACAAAAAAAAAACTCATTTTCGCATTTATAATATTAGATAGTAAGGATACTATAGTGAGGGTAGTTAGGGAATAGAAAGGCGATAAAAGCAGATGCGCACGGTTACTCATTCGTTACTAAACTGTTCTGAGGATGCCTCGCGTTGAGGCATATTTTGTGCATATATTGTGTTCGAAGCGGAATAAATACTGCAATTCCAGTACCTACACCCAGATTCCACGACGCGGCTGTCTCTTATCAGAGGAGTTCGGTATGGTCAACCATTTTTATTGCAATATTGGGGTGGGCAATCCGAGAGTGCGTGATGAATTCTTTTCTGCATAATTATTTTAAAACAAGAGTAAGGCGACTCCGTGTTCTGCTGAGGTCCTTAATATGTGGTAGTGCCTAAAAGATTCAAATAAACGAGACGTAATTCTATTTTATGCTATAAAACTTATATTTTAATTTTTAGTAAATACTTTTGTATTATGTCTTTACGCTTGCTCACGCCTGTAATATGTTACTATTTTGCATTCCACACTATAATACTAATAATACCATAAATTCATGATATTATTTACACATATTGCATATAATTATTTTCCGAATCATTTAGGTATCATAGTAATACCTACAGAATAAAAACAGAATTCTTAACATCACACCACGGTAGCATTAAACAAAGAGAGATAGAGATTTAATACAAGTCCAGAGAAGCTTTTGCTTTTACCACTATTTAGTCGTACGCATAGACTAGTATATATTATCGGGAATTATATATTATTGGTCGTACGTCGTCGTACTACGTCTTAGGCCCTTCGTACACAAGCCTACGCAAATCTTCGATACCCGACGATTTTGGTCTCTAAGCGACTACCGCAATACAAATTTATAGAGGTTCGTACACAGGCACGCGTCGCCGACATTTGTACCTGTATACGAACCTCTATGAATTTGTATTGCGGTAGTCGCTTAGAGACCAAAATCATCGGGTATCGAAGATTTGCGTAGGCTTGTGTACGAAGGGCCTAATTATAACAGTTTGTTTTGTTCCACAAAGGTTTTCCACTTATGCATTCATCGTGGAAAACTTGTATTTGAACTAGGTTCCTCTGTCGTATAAATTACTAAGACCTCTCATTAGTTAAAATAAACAAAAATAAACACGAAAAATATTATCAAAACATAAAATATTCTATACGAGTCTGTGGTGTATTTGGGAATAGGTGTGTGTTGTATAGGGGTGTGTATGTGTATACATGTGAGTATGCGGATGTCTGCGAATAATTGCAAATGATATATTGATATTATTTTGATACAGTTAGGGCTTATACTACCACCACCAGATAGAATTTATCTTTAAGATAAAAGTCTCGCCATCGCTCATATAATGTAATAATAGTGTTTATTTTATTGTAAGTATTTCTAGTTCTGAGCGTTTATTTGTAGTTCTGAGTAATATGGTTCTACAACCTCAGCCATTATTGCGCTTATTTGAACTTGAGTCTATAATTGTTATATTTTTTTATAAACTCGTCTGCACAGTAAATCTTGCCTTACTGATAAATAAGTAGTTAGTAAAATGAGTAAGATATCACTAACTTCCTATCTACTATTCACAGGGCATATATTCTATACTAATATTATAAAGCTGAAGAGTTTGTTTGTTTGTTTGGTTGAACGCGCTAATCTCAGGAACTACTGGTTCGAATTGAAAAATTATTTTAGTGTCGGATGGCTATCCGACACTAAAATAATTTTTCAATTCGAACCAGTATATATAGCCAGTACAGTAACCAGTATAAATAAGCTTATTTATCGAGGAGGGCTATATATGACCCACGAGCGGTGCAGTAATTATAAACGCGGGTGAAACCGCCGGCACAGCTAGTGTAGGTATCGACCTATACATTAATACGTGAAGCAAAAACATTGTAGGTACCTACCCTTTTTTTACGAAAATTGCGCGGACGGAGTAGGTACATGAAAAAACACTACACGCACACAACCATGCATTTGACACACGCAGTCGAATCGCGTTCGTAGTATTTCGCGTTGTTCGAATGATGTCGTACAATTCTTCGTAACTATGGTTACCCTTAAGTACCTATTGCAATTACGTGGTATAGGACATTAAATTTTAAAATGTTATCTATAGAAATAATCCGAAATGTGATTATAAGGGTATAATTATAGACAATAAAACCTTAATAACGATCAAACTTAAAATTTAAATCAATTTTGACCACTGGGCGACCGCTAGTACCTAATATTAAATATGAAACAATTACTATAGCTATTGTATATTATTCCAAAGCGTAATCGACTTTTATCTTTATTGTTCGATTATATATTTTTACTTTGTATCAGTAATAGTGTGATATTGTCTTCTGTATACGCGAATGTTATTCATTGAAATTAAACTACTATATACGGATTTTATCGCGTTGTTTATTTGACACTGTTACAAAATTTTTTTGGAAAACTGTTACACTACTATAATCACTATTAAACTTTACAAATTTTTTAAGCTATTTAAATTATTGAACTATTAAAACTATTTATACTATTACTATACTATTATACTATTTAGATTTATTTTTACACTTTCCCCGACGTTTCGGTTGCTTTTCAGCAGCCATGGTCACGGGGAGACTAAGATGGTAGTTGTCTCAATGTTCCAGTGTAGTTATTTCAAAGTACCCGAACATAATTTAATCATGGGTGTTTCTATTTACGCAGAATGAGCTCAAAGTATCATGAAGTCTAGCTGTGGTTTGCTTCTTCTTGGGTTTGACTATTTGGATTACTGGATCCCAAGCTGGTGGTACACTCCAACCATCTTCTCTATTGAAATTAGGATGTTTCTTGATTTCAATAGCCTCGCGAAGCATCCTTGGTAGGAATCGGTGTTCTTTAGCGAGCATCTGTGGTTTGTCAAATCTCAGGTAGTGGTTGGTCCCCTGTTGCACATGTTCACACATTATTTACATGCATACCTGTACATGACTGTATTGAAATAACTAAAAGGAAGCTAATAGAGTACAATATGCCTGAGGAATATGCAGAACTACTTAAGCATTGCTTAACAACTGGCTATCTGTTGTGGGACAATAAATTCTACATACAAGTTGATGGTGTGGCAATGGGCTCCCCAGTATCGCCTGTTGTTGCCGACATATATATGGAAGACTTTGAGGCTCGAGCTTTGCAGACTGCCCCCATCACACCCAGGATTTATAAGAGGTTTGTAGATGATACTTTTACAATATTACCAACAGATAGTGTAAGTGTATTCCTAGAACATCTTAATTCCCTTAATAACAACATACAATTTACTATGGAATTAGAGGCAAATAATTCATTAGCTTTCTTAGATGTCCTTGTCATCAGGAATTCTGATCATACTTTGAGCCACACTGTATATAGGAAAAAGACCCATACAAATAGGTACTTAAACGGTGAATCTCACCACCATCCTAAACAGTTAGCTACCGTGGGAATGTCTTTGTTTCAGAGAGCCCACGGGATCTGTGACAAGAAACACCTGGACGCCGAGCTTCAACATGTCAAGCAAGTACTGCAAGACAACAAGCTCCAACAGCCGCGCCGCTGTCACAGATCCCGAGAAAAGCCAGCCACAGTCGAGCGCCAGCCTGCTATACTACCTTATGTGAAGGGTGTCACTGACAAGATTGGCTACATCTTGAAGCGAGCTTCAATCAATACATACTTCAAGCCGCCAACGAAGATAAGTCAATTTTTACCATCTGTCAAGTGCCAACTACCTTTACAAGATGCAGGGGTCTACAAAATAGATTGTGACTGCGGACTCTCATACATTGGTCAAACCAAGAGAAGCATAGGCACCCGCATAAAAGAACACATAGCTGATGTAAAACACCAACGCTCGTTGAAGTCTGCTGTGTGTGAACATGTGCAACAGGGGACCAACCACTACCTGAGATTTGACAAACCACAGATGCTCGCTAAAGAACACCGATTCCTACCAAGGATGCTTCGCGAGGCTATTGAAATCAAGAAACATCCTAATTTCAATAGAGAAGATGGTTGGAGTGTACCACCAGCTTGGGATCCAGTAATCCAAATAGTCAAACCCAAGAAGAAGCAAACCACAGCTAGACTTCATGATACTTTGAGCTCATTCTGCGTAAATAGAAACACCCATGATTAAATTATGTTCGGGTACTTTGAAATAACTACACTGGAACATTGAGACAACTACCATCTTAGTCTCCCCGTGACCATGGCTGCTGAAAAGCAACCGAAACGTCGGGGAAAGTGTAAAAATAAATCTAAATAGTATAATAGTATAGTAATAGTATAAATAGTTTTAATAGTTCAATAATTTAAATAGCTTAAAAAATTTGTAAAGTTTAATAGTGATTATAGTAGTGTAACAGTTTTTCAAAAAAATTTTGTAACAGTGTCAAATAAACAACGCGATAAAATCCGTATATAGTAGTTTAATTTCAATGAGTAATAGTGTGATTAATATGGGCTGTGTCATTAATTATTCAAATATTATTTAAGTATATCAGGTCATTTATATACCTACAAAAAACGGCAGTGTGTTAAGAATAGTTTCTTGTAGGCATCGATCAAATATACCATAGATGCACGATCGTCGCTCGAAAAACGACCCCAACAAAACTGTGCATAAATCAGTCGTATGCGCTATATTATGCACCTGTCCCACTCACTTTTGCTGCGCTGCCCGTAAGCGAGAGCGAATTAACACCACTACTACGGTGGAGACCGTACCATATACTTAGTACGCTTGCGTGTCGCGAGTAACACACTTAGGACGCTTTACATTGACGCGTTTTAACTAAACTATTACAAAATGTTTCTCAGTGGGCGTTCAATGGTTATTCCGGTTTATTTAAACATTGACTTAGGCTATTATGTGTAACAGGTATTCATTTATACTCTTAGTTGACAGTATGCGTAATCTACAATAAGTTATGGGTAGAGTACTGTTCTCCTAGATAGGCTACTGAATAGCCCGTGTTTAGGAGCACAATGCCAATCCCCGATAAATATTTTTTATTTTTGATGCACGTGCCATGTTGAATTATTAGAATTAATAACAGCAGTGGTAGTAAGTAAAACAATTAGACAATTACATTTCTTATTAAGTAGCGTGTGTGTGTATGTGTGTGTGAGTGTGTGTGTGTGTGAGTGTGTGTGAGGGTGTGTGTGCATGTGATAGTGTGTGTGTGTGTGTGTGTGCGTGTGCGTGTTAGGGCGAGTGTGTGTATATTTATTTATGAATTCTTCGGTGCTTTCATAATTAAAAGAGAGGAGCAATTTTGTAACAGTATTTTTGCAATGATGGTTTGACAATCCGTAGATAGGACATATTGCGTTAATTTTGTTATAGAGAGAAGGACCGAGATAAATGGCAATTTTTTTAATGAAAGATGTGCGAGCGGGTTTTAGTTTACAGATCCTGTCTTTCCGTCGTTTGGTAATTTCTATAAAAGGTGTCCGATGATGCTGTAATATGGTAAGATGTAAAATAAATAACTGCCTTACATTAAGTAAATTACACTCTTTGTGTAGCTATTTCCTGGATTGCATAATAAATGCAGACACTTATAAGTAAGTAGTACTGGTCAGTGCCACATATTGACGCGGTTTTTGTATGAGAATGTGCATCTATGGTATATTTGATCGAAGCTTGTAGGACAACGAAAAATGTCTCGTGAGACAAATTTTATGTCTAAACTAAATCAACCAATAGTACCTATTTTAAACGGAGTTCTCTCAAATTTATTCCGAACGTCTCCCTTTTAAAACAGGACGAGGTAAGAGTTGTCCGGCGGAGAAAGCAATGACAACAACACAAATATTAGAATCTCACGACTTCGTAATATCATTATTCATTACCTAGGTACGTCTAAAAAGGAGGATGTGTTCTCATAAACTCATTGGCTCTCATAAAGTTTTATGAGACTAGCTTTTGCCCGTGGCTTCGCTCGCATTAATTTAGAATTTGACAATTAATTAGGGTTGTACCTACTCTGCTTGTAATAATATAATTCAATCATGATTCGAAAGACACGTGGCGCCATCTATTATCATAAGAACATTATTATTGTTTTCCTCGGGAACAGTAATATTTTTCGGGATTAAAGGGTAGCCTATGTCCGTTTCTGTACACGTCAACGTATATGCAAAATTTCAGGATGAACGGTTCAATGGTTTAGGCGTGAAAAGGTAACAAACAAACAAACTCATTTTCGCTTTTATAATATTACTAGTTAGGAAGTTCGGATTAGGACGGAAGCAAATGGAGACAAATCGTATATGGTCGCGATCCACATTAATAAGAGAACGACAAAGAAGAAGAAGTATATATATAGAAAATGTAAACGAATGAGCGTAGCATACGTGAATGGAGGTACCAATTACATACCCATTAAATTAACCATATTCCTCTATGGGCTAGCGTCCGCCTAGGTTTTTAAATACATGAGTGGATAACTACAATATGCAGAAGATCCTAAAGCCTCTCCGCAGCTCTAACGAATCCAATCGTATACGATTATACGTATACGATTCAAATCTAATTTGTGAATCTGTACTTTATATCTATACTTAGGCTTGTTGGCCACACCCACCTTCTTACTCAACATTTTAAAAAATTAAAAAAAAACACCTAACTACCTACCAGAGCAGCGATAGCTCAGTGGGGAGACTAACAGACTGCAATGCAGGGGGTCTCAGGTTCGAACCCACGTCGCGCACCTCTGACTTTCGGAATTTATATACTTATTTAAATTATGTGCGTATTGATTGACAATTATCGCCTGCTCCGTGCCTCGGAGAGCACGTTAAGCCGTCGGTCCCGGCTGTCATGAACATCTATGGCAGTCTTTATTGGAGAGTGTCGACACAAGATCCCACTGGGTCGAAGTGTCGCCGGTCTGCACTGACTGACCCCACATAAGATAAGATAACTACCTACCAAATTAGACCTTGCTCGTCGACTCCGAGAATAACAATATACTCATTAATACAGAGTCACAGAAAGCGCCCATCTCATTGTTTTTTATGTTAGTTCGTCAACTATTTTATTGATAAACTAGCTGTTACCCGCGACTTCGTCCGCGTAGATTTTAACTATAAAGTGTTTATTCAGTTCGCAAAATTTACGAAAACTTAATATTTCTTTATTCCGCGTATAGAAATACCTATGCTAAAATTAATGTAATTCTTCCACTTTGTGTCGATTTTTTTTTTATATTGAATTTATATACATGTATTAAAATTATTATTATTTAATATACATTTACCTATTTGTATCGGAAATTGTTCACTATTTCATAGGCTTTGTTTTATCTCCGCGGATTCCTTACTTTTTTCAAAAATAAATGTAGCCTAGGTTACTCCTTAGAATATGAGCTATCTGCCTGTGAAAGTCCCGTCAAAATCGATCAAGCCATTTCAGAAATTAGCCGGTACAGACGGACAAAAATTTAAAAAATAGTTGTTTTATTATAGGTACCTTATATATGTACCTTCATATGCATTAGGTAAAAAGCTTTTATTTTGACAACAAACAGACCCATCAATTTTATTTATTTGTATAGATATTCAAAGAATTTCTTCTCCTTTCATTTCAGATTGAACTACTCCGTTATGGATCATAAAAAAAAAATTATAGGCTGAATCCATACTATAAAATGTACCCTATTTCAACTATAGACAGTATAGACAATTTCTAGATGTCAATTGCAATTGACTTAATAATGTCAACTGTCATTTATCAATATAATTGTCAAACAAAGTTATCAAAACCATATCAAAACAACGCTGTCGGCAGTCGGCATACAAAGAATGTAATTTAAGAAAACCAAATCAAACAAATAATTACAGCTTTAGCTAAGGATACTACAATCATTATCTATGAAAAATATGCCAGTAGAGATAAACAGCCTGATTGAGGGATGGCTCGAGCTAGAAAGCGACCCAGGTTTATTTACCCTATTGTTAGAAGACTTCGGAGTAAAAGGGGTTCAGGTAGAAGAAATTTATGACCTCCATAAACCATTGGAAAGCCCCGTTTATGGGTTTATATTTCTGTTTCGATGGATTGAAGAGAGAAGGTCTAGAAGGAAGTTCGTTGAACAGATAGAAAGTTTCGTACGCGATGAAGAAACTATAAACAATATATTTTTTGCACAACAGATGGTACCTAACAGTTGTGCCACTCATGCATTACTGTCAATATTACTAAACTATCCTAACCTTCATTTAGGAGAAACACTTAGCAGGTTAAAGGTAAATGTGATTGAAATTTGTTTGTGCTCCCTTTTACATTAGAGTATCTATCTAGCCCATTGTTCATTAAATTTTTAAACAGTAAGTTTGTATCATGTTTATTTTTACACATGTTTCGTACTTATTGTTTTTGATACAATGTGGTTATAATATAATATGCTCATTTCAATTAAACTTCATTTAATAAGGAGTTTAAAACATAAATTCTTATTAGGCTACAAAGAGAAATTTCTTATTGTGTATATTTATTTACTTCTTATATATCAACAGCATCATACTCTGGGTATGAACCCTGAGAACAAAGGCTGGGCAATAGGCAACACACCAGAGCTGGCCTGTGCTCACAACTCTCATGCCATTCCACAAGCTAGGAAGAAAACTGATAAAAATGCTGGTGTTTCTACTGGACGCTTCACAGGTTACTGCATATTACTCTGCTCTCTAACCTAGCTGGAACCATTTTCATTTGAAGGTTATATATATTATTGTAAATGTAAAAATAAATTAATAAGAGTATAAATAAATTAATAGGACCAACAATTAGATATTTTGGACTGATACAGCTGGTTTTTGATTAATTAATCTGTTAATTCAGGAGCATAATAGGATATCATCCTGGTAAATAAAGTAACAAGAATGGTTTGTATAACTAACAATATAATTCAATTATTATTATGATCATGCACTAAGCTTATTCAGTACATACTTGGTTACAAGTTTTGGGTGCATACTTAGTTAAAATTTGATTTGTTAATAATTTACTTGCACCTAACATAAGTGCAAGTAAATTATTAACAAATCAAATTTTTATTTCAATGTCTTCTTATTTCAGGTGAAGCATACCATTTTGTAAGTTTTGTGCCTATCAATGGCCATTTGTTTGAGTTGGATGGTCTCAAGCCTTACCCCACAGATCATGGACCATGGGCAGCCGATGAAGACTGGACAGATAAGTTTAGGAGGGTAATGGCTGAAAGACTTGGCAGAGATGCTGGAGAGCAGGTTCATGATATCAGGTAGTCATTGTTACTTATAAAAGCCTTATAAACATGTTACTAAACTATTTTATTGATAACCATAGATAAATATAAACAGTGTGTGGAGTAATGTTGATCTGCCACAGAGATATATCAAATTTTTACAATTTATATGCATATTTAGTATTTAATATATTTATTATTACAAATATATTTTTACAGTACCTAATTAGAATTTTTCCAGCTAACTATGGTTTATTGAATATATTGCTTATTATGCAAATGTTTTTTGAGAATAGTATGTACATCTAATGTTAGTAGCAAGATTATACTATGACTTTATCCACATAGTTTACAGTACACCACAATATAATTTACTCTGTGCACTATGAACTAACTATTTATTTCTAATCCCACTGAAAGAATTAAATGAAATAGGGCTTTGATTATAAAGTGAATTAAAACTATATAAATAATATTGTCTTCTGTTTACGCGAATGTTATTCATTGAAATTAAACTACTATATATGGATTTTATCGCATTGTTTATTTGACACTATTACAAAATTTTGAAAAACTGTTACACTACTATAATCACTATTAAACTTTACAAATTTTTAAGCTAATTAAATTATTGAAACTATTAAAACTATTTATAGTTTTAATAGTTTCCTTTCCTTCACTTTAAAAAGCAAAATTATTTTTAATAGGCCTTGAATATATGGTATGGTACATTTATACTTAAACAAGTTTGCAGTCCATTCCAAGTCATATTTAATTAAAAAACCATTATCATTAATGAAACAACAATAGTAATTGTATACTAGTTTTACATGATGATTAAAATAGTTTTGCTTTTTCACTCATAAACTGTGAATTTCAGATTCAATTTAATGGCAGTTGTGCCAGACAGAAGATTAGCTTTGACCCAGAAACTGAATGCATTAGAGCTTAATCAGAAGAGGGTCAAGGAGGCTATCTCCAAGATCAACAAACATCTTCGACATTTACTGTCAAAACGCAGGGAAATTAATGGTTGGCAAATTCTTTTTAAATTGTGTTACTTATATTTATATTACGTTAGCTACGTAAGACTAGATGGATGACGTAATTATGTAAGCATTATTCTCGCCCCTAGTATAGGTATGAACCTAATCTAAAACCTAAATCTTTTAAAAGCATATCTTCGGATTACCTCATGGTAATCCAAAGATATGCTTTTAAAAGATTTAGGTTTTTTATTTCAATCACAACCATGCTTTTAGAGCATATAATTATAGCCTATACTCATGTATAATATTGTCTTACGTTAAAGCGACAAAAAATCGTATAAAGCAGTTTAGTTTTAATTAAATATAATTATTTCTTTCACAGAAGATGGAGAATTAATGTCAGAATGCAGCAATGAAAATTCACTTAATGAAAGCTTGGTACAAATCAGTGAAGAAACTATACTAACTGCTCTGGAATCGTCGCAGTTGCAATTGTATGATGTGGACTACACTCGGCCTATTACTATTGAGATTGGCGCCAATGATCGACCTCAGCAGGACAGTAGTATTATTTTAGGTAACCTGATAATAATGCTAGTTGTGGGTTATAGTTATATAGGCATATAAAAGAATACAAACTCTCTTGCTAAGTGATAATTGCTTAAAATTCAAATCATAGGCAATAAATTTCAAGGATGTTTTATTTGATTACCTTTGATCAATATGTTAACACAACAGCTGCACTAATACAAAGAATTTGATCAAGTTTTAAAAGCAGAATTATACAACTTTATGTTTAAAAGACTAATAAAAGAAACTTAAATTATGGCACTTATTCAGGTAGCCAGCCTTTCAAGAATAATTGATTCTAATTATCAAATATGATGTACACCACGTTTCTGCCTATAATAATAGCATTCTTGTATTTCAGTGGACCCTGTTGAACAAGGAGTTATTGTAAAGTTTATTACAATAAATAGAGACAGTCAGATTGTAGGAGATGTAAGTGTTTAAATAAGCTTAAATATAATTATGTAGGTTTAAATTATATTTAGTTAGTAGTAGCAAATTATATTGCTTTTTTGGACAGTGTTTCTACTTGTTACTCAGGCTGCTGTGCAGTTAAATACTAGCCAATTATTATGTATAGCCCCTAAAATTTGACAGTGCTCTATCAATGCCCTCATTTTGCCAGCTTAGTTTAGATATGCATTATACATAAACACTTTATATCATCGCCTGATTTAAGAATAAATATTGTATCTGCTTGGAGTGAACTAGCAAACACTAGAAGCTTTAATCAAATTATTGTCAACTACTCATTGTAGTCTCAGACATACCAAGTGTGGTTTGATTGCACAGATGGTGAAATGAATTGAGTGGTTGCCTCGCCATTTAAATGTTTGTAAAGTCCCCTTGTGAAACAGGATTTATTCCTAGACAGGATTTATCTTTTAAAAAGTGCAGTTGTTTACATAATCACCTCGCTATGAAATTACGAAAGTTGTATAGACACATTGATGTAATATATTTTTATTTTCCAGTTATATCCCACTTCAACAACTGCCTTGGTGAAGAGCAATGACTCGCCCGTCCTGGTGTGCTGCCAGCCTGAGCCGGAACAACCTCTCAAACTGAGGAAGCTGTTATTAACGCACTCCGAGTTGAACGCGTTAATGAGCAGCATCGTGAACGAAGTGCAACAGTGTCAGCAGGCTCTGAACGATGAGAATGATAAGAGAGATATGTATAAGGTAAAGTTCTATTATTATTCATATTGTTAGAATAAATTACTATAAAATATGAACATGAGAGTATAAGGCAAAAACGCAAGTGCATCTGCAAAAAGCAGTGGCGTAGCTAGGTAACCAAAGGCCCTGGTGCAAAATAACTATTGGGGCCCTATTTAAACTGATGAATATATCCGTGAATTTGTAGTCGTTTTGGAACCGAAAATCCTATACTCTATATCAATCATAGAACCGATAAAAGTGATTATTTTAATAAAATAAAATAATATTTAATAATAATAATAATAATAATATTTATTTGTCAGAATAATGTTACAATGGATCTTAAATTTATTACAATGTTCAAATTATTCTACCGTTTTCGGCGTACAAATACTTATAGACTACGGATTATATAAATGTCAGTTTCATAAAATAAAAATATAAAAAAAATGACCAATTATAATAACATAAATTAAAATTGAATTTGTAAAATTGTAATATAAACAGAATGTAACGTCAATCTTTATAATTGAGAAAATCGTTCACTGAATAAAAACATTTGTCCAAGAGCCATGAAAACATTCCACTTTTAAATTTATTATATGTTAATATTCTCAATTCTGTCGGTAGTTTATTATAAATTTTGATTGCCATGCAATATACATTTCTGCTATATAAATGTAATCTCTGACAAGGTACCTGTAACTTTCCAGGATTTCTCTTATGTAGCCGTGCTGATATGTGCTCGTTCAATGGGAACAAGTAAGAGTATTTTTTCACAAATAAGCAAATTTCAAAAATATATAAACATGGAAGTGGCAGAATTTTTAATTCTTTGAATAAAGGAGTACAAGGATCCCAATATTCTGCTCCACTTATGGCTCTAACACATTTTTTTTGCGTAATAAATGCTCTATTTATGTCAACAGAATTCCCCCAAATTGTCAATCCATAGCGTAATACAGATGAAACATATCCATGATAAGCACTTTTGGCAGTTTTTTTATCAGATACTAATCTTAGCTTTCTGAGAGCAAATACAAATTTATCAAGCTTAGTACAAACTCTGTCAACATGTTCTTTCCAATTCAATTTATTGTCAATAACTATGCCTAGAAATAAAGTTGATTGTACAGGTGGTAGAATAGAATTGTTGTGTCGTATTATTGTCGGAATGAATGTCGAGTTATGAGTTTGAAAGTGAACTAATTTAGTTTTATCAATATTAACTTGTAGATTATTGTCCTCTAACCATTTTATTGTTCTTGTTAATTCACTGTTTATGTTACTTTCTAAGTCCATTTTGTTTAAACATTTTATTGTCAAAGTTGTGTCGTCAGCAAATTGTATACATTCATGATTTAATACATTCCTAAGGTCATTTATATATAAGATAAATAATAATGGCCCTAGTACGCTTCCTTGTGGGACGCCTCTATTGTTATCTTTTTTGTCCGAACTATATGTCACCCTAACATTATTTTCAATTTTTGTTATTACAGTCCTCTGTTTGCGATTAGATAAATAACTTTCGAGCCAATCATGTGCTTTACCCCTTATGCCATATTTGTCTAGTTTGTATAATAGCCGTTTATGTGATACAAAATCAAAGGCTTTACTCATGTCTAAAAATATTGACGTTACGGCCATTTTATTATTTAGCGCCTCAGTAACTGATTTTACTAAAGAAAAGCAAGCTAAGGAAGTTGAGCATTATTTTCTAAATCCAAATTTATTTATAAACTTTAAATTTAATGTCGTTTACGAAAAATAAATGAGAACTCGTGGTAACGCCACTCAATTTCACGTACTACGATTACGCGTGTCACTACGATCGATATCATTCATGTTTAACTAAGCGGTAAAACATTTGCCAATAACAACACAGAAACCGCCGCGCCCGCGCCGCCCGCCAATCCGCGTTCACTAACTACCCTAATGTAGGTACCCCAGGCGCGAGGCGCCTAGGCACGGCGCCGAGCGCTCCCGACCCCGCACCCCGCCCGCCCTTCAGTACCGCGGCAACCGACGCGCGAAATGGTTGCATAATGCATTATTTATTGTCACGCGAAAATTACATAGTCGTCAGTACGAAAACTCTTTGACTACTTGGTTCAGCTGTATGCTGTTGCCAATTACAATTTGGAAGAGGCCAGACGGTTGTACTCCCAGCTGAAGCATTTGAATGTGCTGCGGCTACGAGTGATTGAAAGTCCTCAAGTTCCGACCACTCTCACCATCTTAGCTGCAACTCAGCACCTTCTCGACCATGGACAATTCCGTACGCCGACTCATGCGCAAGGCCGAGGACTCCTGAATGACCCCCGGAGATCGAAGAGGATATTAGAGCGGGATCCGCGGCGAAGCACGAGAATGGCGGCTCGAGAATTTAATATTAGCCAATACTTTGTATGGAAAACATTAAATACTAATAGATTACACCCTTATCATTTTTGCCGGGCTCACGTAATTAACAACAACGATGCACCAGCAAGAATCGCCATGTCAGTGCAGTGGTTGTTAAATAATACGAATGCGAACATACTGTGGACAGATGAGTCATTGTTTACTCGAGTGGGATTGTACAACGCTATAATCGCAACGCTGTAAACCCTCACTTAATACAGGAAGACCACCTCCAAGTGAGGTTCAGTGTGAATGTTTAGGGCGATATTATAAACGACCATTTAATAGGGCCCGTTTTTATTGAAGGTCATCTAACGGGCAGCTCGTATTTAGAAATGTTACGAACTAATATCCGAGCTATTGGAGGAAGTGCCGTTATCAATACACGATATGTATTACTAGCACAACGGCTGTCCCACTCATTATGCAAGTGCAGTACGTGCCTATCTCAACAATCAGTTTGGTGATACGTGACATAGGTACACGATAGGCCGCGGCGGTCCCGTGGCTTGGCCGCTGAGAAGCCCAGACAAGCCTCAATGTCGAAAATAAAAACACTTGTGTATTTTCGTGAACGTGAAAGTTGTGAGGAGCTACGTAGTGCAATAGTGGAGGCCTTTAATAAACTGTCCATAGGTATGTAAGTTAATTATTTTGTAAATAGCTCCAATTTTTAAAATACGCCCGAAATACTCACAGTTCGTTCACCTGTGTTTATTTTTATTACATAATAAATAAAGTTAGCTATTTATCGAAAAGTAATGTTCAGATAAAGTATTTCCGACGGTCCTAAGCCCGTGTAAAGTATGAAGGAGAAATTGGAGTATCCATTTACGTATTAGTTGTGATGTTTCACAATGCAGAAATTACATAGTAAAAAGAGAAAACGTATTGCCTCGTATCAGCTGATTCTGAACTGTGATATGCCTATTATCAATTTCGTCGCTATTGCATTTACCTAATTTTATAATACTTGTGTAGCTTCACTAGTTTTTAAATGACGCATAGGACTCGGTTGTGGTACACGAGGTTCTGGATAGGTATGAGCTGATGTACGTAGTTACCTATCGTGCGTCGTTCATAACTTCGACTGTGCGCGGCGGCGCGGCGCGGCAACGCGGACGCCGCGACGGTGACGTATGCATGCGTTTGTGAATGAATTGTCCGTGCGTTACTACGATCAAACTCGAATAAGTGAAAAATATTATTTATATTCCAACTTTTTTACTATACGCAGTACAATTATTTTACTATTTTTTATTGATACTACTAATTATCCTAAGTTACCACGTTTCGGTTCCAAAACGACTACAAATTCACGGTGTATAAATATTTGAAAGGTGTAAAGCTACTTTATCATCAGCTCTTTATCTTGCAGCAACAGCAGTTCTTTAGTGTGCGTTACGATTGCTCCGCCAAGTTATACAAACAGAAAAAAACATCGCCAGAAAAATTGACGAAATTTGTTAAAATCGAAGGCAAAACTAAAAATTTGTCAAAGTAGAAATAAAAAAGTTATAAGGGTTTAAAGTTGGCCGCGTGAACGTAACGTCCACGATTGCGCGGCCATGGAGATCTCAGCAACTGCTTGGGTTAGAGATCTAATTCTTTTTGTCAATTGAAGACAGAATTTGTCAAACATTGTCGAAAAAAGAATTACAAGCTTTCGATCAATATTTTACGAATTATTCACCTTGGAAGTTATGGCCGCGCAATCGCGCACTTGTTGTTTCTTTATTCTTGATTATTTCTTTAAATTTTAAGATTTCATATAGTAAAACTGTTACAAGAAGAAAGGTCTTAATTTGTCAAAGCTAATGAAAGCAATAAAATAAAACTACCAAAGTTTAGAAAAACAGACGAAATCAGTCCAAAACAAAAAGTACGTGGCCGCGCGGTCGAAACGTTACTTCGTAGGTTAATATCTCATTATCGATAACTGCTAGGATTTCGGTGTGCACATCCATTTATTCGACATATTGACCTCATTAGAATAACATATCGTTTTACACTAAGAACAGTTTTCAACGCGTGTAATTTCAAAAATAATGTGATCTCAAACAATGTTCGTACAGGGTAACCATAATTTCAATTTTATTTTGAAATATTTCTAACAGGAGACCAGCAACGACAACGTGTAGCTCAATCTGCAAGATGTATTACTACAAAATAAAAAAAAAATACGTTTCAATAATTTGATATGTTTATTCATCATAGCTTGCAAAACTAACAAACATAATTTTATCAGTGAAAACTTTTAATTGGCCTTGACGCTCGACACCTTATTAGTATTATGTTAATAATATATTTTAGCTGTAAGTTTTCCTAAAATGTTAAAATAAAATAAAAATAAATGAAATAAGATAAAGATTACAAAAAATCAACAAATAAAATGTAATTCTTTAAAAACATCTAGGTACAGAACCAATTTAATAAAAATTTAAAATCTGTAGGTACTTACAAAAATCAAGCAATCAAAATTAAATAATACAAATAATAATTTAGTTACACCTCTATAAAGCATATGTGAGAACTATTATACAATATCTTTGGAGAAAATCGATGCAAACAGAGACTTTTTAACATTTAGATAATTTGCTTTTGTTGTCATCGTAGCAAAATAGCCCGGCTTTTCTTGAAAACTAACACTTGTAGTGAGCTATTGTTCCAAGGATTGGAGGAATAGATTCAATAGCACCTTACAATATATAAACGGCGGTAGCCCAATGGATAAGGCATTGAACTTGCGATCGAGAGGTCGCTGGTTCGCATCCCACCCATTGCACAACTGACGTGAACCCACTCCTAACACAAGAAAAAAAAACAATAAAGGGGTAATCTTTTTTGAAAAAGAAAAAGAAAACATTTTGTTTAACTATAATATTTAGATATACCTATGTCATGTAACGACGTCATTTGTGTGCCATTTAAATCAAATGTTACTATTTTTATAATTTATAAGCAAATTCACCTAATTCATTGCATTTTGTGCATCGTATATTTTCTTAATCATGAATAAGAATAGCCTCTTCCAATGTGGTAATTGAAAAATGTTTATTAAAACTAAAAAAGGTAGTAATACGTGTTTCCTCTCTGATGGGTCCGAATTCATACGCGTACTATTTGAACAATTAGTAATGGAACTAGCGCCGAAAATAGTGTCACTTATGATGTGTTCATAAATAAATGCAGCGCGCAGCGTTACAGTCAAAACTATATCGCTTATTTTAAGTATTTTGAAGCAATTTTTATTTGCAGTCTGTTTGCTTCAACATAGTTATCAGAATAGCATAAGATTTTTAAAACCGCTATTTCATTGTTATTCCTTCAATTATTATTGTCAAATATATCGCGTAGGTATGTATGTATTTTCTTTATATTCGAGGGCTAGCAAAAATAAAACGGGAGTTAAATATACATGTATTTCTTAATGTTATATTTTGTAAAGAAAATTGTTAAATTACCATTTTCGTCAAAGTCAAAAATCGTTTATTCCTTTATGTCCCAAAGTAACACTTATGAACGTCAAAATATACCTATAGGTTAGTGAGTTTACTAAGTTACTGAAGCTGCATTTAGGTTAGTTGCTAGGTTCAGGCAAAGGATTGATCCTATGAGAAGAAAATTGAAAGAAACTCACGGCCACTCTTTTAAATCGCCAATTAAATATAATTTCAGTATTTTACAAATCATATCGTCAAGGTGTTGCACCCATTATACCATATTTTACTGACTATAAATAAACTAAAAATAATAACAATAATTATATTCAGAGTGAAACATATTTATAGGATCCTTCACTTGTAGAGACACCTTCGTCTCTCCAGTTTTCAACATACGAAGGTATTTCTAAAAACACAGTCGTTTGAAAACGTTTCCCTTACATTCGATTTTTGTTTTAGCAAAATTTATTTCTTGGTGTTAGTCTTTTTCTTTTCTTTGTTTCATCCTGTTTTTTTCAATCCTGTTCCAAATAATAAATATTTCATTACAATAAAGGTTTTTAGAGAATTTTATTATATTTGTTGATTTTTTGTAATTTTATATGATGTTAATTTTGCAATCTGTGATGAATAAACATATCGAATTATTGAAACATACAATGTTTTAGTTAGAAATATTTCCAAATAAAATCGAAATTATGGTTACCCTGCACGAACATTGTTTGAGATCACATTATTTTTGAAATTACACGCGTTTAAAACTGTTCTGAGGGTAAAACGATATGTCATTCTAATGAGGTTAATATGTCGAATAAATGGAAGTTCACACCGAAATCCTAAGTATATCCGAAATACCTACGAAGTAACGTTTCGACCGCGCGGCCACGTACTTTTTGTTTTGGACTGATTTCGTCTGTTTTAGTAAACTTTGGTAGTATTTGTTGCTTGCCTTAGTTTTGATAAATTAAGACCTTTCTTCTTGTAACAGTTTTACTGTATGTGAAGCCTTAAAATTTAAAGAACTAATCAACAATAAAGAAACAACAAGTGCACGATTGCGCGGCCATAACTTCCAAGGTGAATAATTCGTAAAATATTGATCTAAAGCTTGTAATTCTTTTTTCGAAAATTTTTGACAAATTCAGTCTTCAATTGGCAAAAAGAATTAGATCTCTAATCCAAGCAGTTGCTGAGATCTGCATCTCCATCCGCCGCGCAATCGTGGACGTTACGTTCGCGCGGCCAACTATAAACCCATATAACTTCTTTATTTCCACTTTAACAAATTTTAAGTTTGTTCCCTTCGATTTTGACAAATTTCGACAATTTTTCCGGCGAAGTTGTTTTCTGTTTGTATAACTTGGCGGAGCAATCGTAACGCACACGACAACAGAAAGAATTCAGGGGAATTCCCTACAAGTTATGAATTTCTTTCAACTGAGTTGCCACAATTAAACTCGTGTTGCTATCTGTTATATTTATATTCTTAGGATGGGAGAAATTTTAGAATGTTTGAGGTTTTGCTGGTCAGGTTCCGAGGGCCCCCTGAGCTTGAGGGCCCCGGTGCATGGCACCGCCTAGCCCTCCGATAGCTACGCCACTGGCAAAAAGGCCAGGTAACATGTGTCCTAAACAATCAAGCTTGCATAAAGAACGCAAGGAGACTGAATGAGGCAAAACAGATATGTTAGGATCGTGACGAGTAGGATACTAAGTAGGCAGAAACTATGTATTACGAAATTCTTTTGCGTTGATATAAAAAATAATAAATTGAGTTTATAGAAAAGTTACGTCTCGTAGCAAATGCAATGCAACTTGCAAGTGACTTGGGTAAGCGATTTTACTGTTACGAGACATTGATGTCGGAACTGCGGTGTCGGTTTTCTTTCTCTCTATTAATTGCAATTTTCGATTTAATGCTGATATAGAGCGAGATTGTTGTACTGTATAATAATATGGAATTTTTATTTATATTACATTTAAATAAAATACTTATTAGTAGGTTTATTTGCACTGCTGGAAGTAGACCTATTTTGTTTATTGTAAATACTATATAGATGTGTTTTGAAGGTCAGAATAGCTGATTTTGTAATAATGGTAGGCAGTTTGGTTGCTTATTTGACATTGTTTTTAATGAATTAAAATTTTTCTCAATTTAGATTTAATTTATTAATTAATTTATTAATTGCCTACTAGTGGCTATTTCATCGTCTCTGCACCGAGTAGGTATTAGAGACAAACGGGTCAATTTTGTGTAATTCATAAATAATTGTTTCGAGTTTGGGTGTACTTTGTGTCCGTTATTTACACATTTGTAAACTTTTTTGCGATACAGGGCGTGGCTCCTAGTGCTGGAAATGCCCTAAAATGGTCGTGGTATTTATTGAGTATAGGTAGGCTGTTCGTTCCTCTACCATTCGGGGTAATAAAAAGTTATAACTGTAGGAAGATGTGGACCTATCAAATATCCGCACAGACGGAGTAGTTCCAAATACATCCAACAGATGGCGCTGTTCACAATAAACTCTTAAAATGCCGTTTCCCATACAATGCTGAATCGCACAAGTGACATTTACACAGCGACTAAGTATTTAATGAAGTTTCGTGCAGGTGGACGACTGCCGACGCACGCACAACTACGACGAGTTCATCTGCACGTTCTTGTCGATGTTGGCGGAGCGCGGCGCGCTGGGCGAACTGGTGGCGGCGCAGCTGGAGCGTGGGCGGAGCGCACGCGCGCGCCGCCGCCGCCCGCGCCCGCGGCCACGCGCGCGGCCCCGCCCGCGGCCCCGAGCGCGCAAGTGACACGTGAGAGCGCACGCGCGCGCCGTCGCCGCCCGCGCCCGCGCCCGCGGCTCCGGCCCCGCGCGCGACCCCGTCCGTCGCCCCGAGCGCGCAAGTGACACGTGAGCCTTCTGTATTCCTTACACGACAGGGAAGCGGCTTAACGGCTTAATGCGACATCACATACAAGGTGCTATTCGATTCCGAACGAATAGAAACAATTTTCTTCGTTTCATTCGGAAACCAACGAGGCCGTGATCATATTTTATGCTGCATGAATGTAATTCTATAATTCCGGAACCTCGCCTAAGCTACAGATTACTGTAATGTAATCTGCCGCCCCTTATATATACATATGTCCATGTACTAGTATTGGAGTAAATAAAACTATTATTTAAAAACATTTTTTTATTATCATACTACGAACAGCGCCGTATTTACATGGTCATCATATTGTTAAAGAAATGTAACAACAACGATTGATTTATTGTTTGCTTAGGCACGTACTTCATCGAACAACATTCTTATAAATTTAGCTAACTAGCACGGTACGGTATGTCGACGCGTGGTCCGCGTCCTCTATAAGCGTTTTATGTGCGATCTATTTATACATAACATTGTATAATGGTATACAGAATATGTATGACTGAAATAAACATCTGTAATATACATAATTCACAAATTGACAAGAAAGCGTTATGAGAAATCATTAAGTATCGCTACAGTATGTCGGTTCTAACAACTCGAATGACTACTAACACGATGAAAATAGCATGGAAACCTGCCAACAGCTTATTGACATCTGTTAATTTATTACACAACGATCACGACACATCTCACTTTAACACAAATGAAGGCAGCAATGGTTCGATGCTCAGGGCGAACATGCCTCACTACGATTCGACTCGCAGCTAATTCGAATATGTAATGACTCTGTTGACAACGATAACGACAAAGTATAATTATTGATTTCGAAAGGCAAAGTACTCTTAAAATACATATTTTCCCAAAACACACATTCAACATTTTGTTCATTTGGCGTCACTGACAAGATATCAATACCATTACAAGAATAGTTGATTTATATAGAAGTATAACATGAATACACCGGAGCTACAAGTTTATTCCACAAGGCTTGTATAATTATTATAATATTATCATTACCTATTCATTATATTACATTTACTAATTTATGTTTTGTTGGTTTAATAGGTCTTAACTATATGTACCAAAACAGTTTTGGAAGCCGAAAATATATTGACAGTTTATTTATTGCGCAATCAAGGCAAGTGGCTCGTTGATAAACATGCTATATCACAGACTAAAGAAAATATTACCCAAAACTTACATCCACTACATACATATGGCACTAACAACTAAAACCTGAAACTAAGATGTAACATTAAAGGCAGTGTTCGTAAACTATCGAGTAATCATCCCCGGTTAAGTTGTTCTTTATATACTACTAATGATTTGCATGCAGTTATTTAGACCTCCCCGTAGCTCGCCTGCCACACTCGGCCATTCAAATCCTGTTACATTTCAATCACAATATAACTGAATAGCTACTGCTACCGGTGTTTAAATAATATACGCGCGCACTAGTTAAAAAAAAATAATACTCGACATTAACAATTCATAAAACCATTAAAATATATATACGTAGGACAAGTTGGCAGTAGCACCAGTTACCATAACATAGCGACGCACACGGTCTCAGGTTCACAACCAAAACTTATTGCTATTATCACTACTCTGAAATTGCACTACTTTGGGTTTCGATAAAATTGTGAATTCCAAACGGAAGCATAAAATTAGAACTAGACCTGCGTGATTTGAGCGAAATACGCACATGCATAGACAATATTGCATTCCGCGAGAATTCAATCGAAATAACACTTAATTATTTGATCAAAATAATATCCACAAAATTTTACTAACAAAAAAATCTACATCAAACCTTAGCACACTATGCACTACCGCATACATTCAAAGATAAGGAACAATATCATCAATCAATAATATTATATTAAAAGTAACAATGTATATAGTTAATTGTCCAGCACGAGCGGAACATGGCAGAGGGCGCGCGCACTCCGCCGGCTTCAACTGTCGCTGCCGGCCTTCGCCCCTGCGCCGGCCTCTGCCCCCACTACTGCCACACCCGCCTCGCCCGGCTCCGGTACCACTACGCCGGGGATTGGCAGCTCCTTCAGTTGTCTTTTCTCTATTTCGGCCTTGAACTGCTCAATATCCTGCGGACTGCAACACCACAACACAAGTTAATAACTACGTCCATTACTTGTTTCCTGGTTGCTCAAAAGAATTAGCGCATTTGAGGCGAATTACCAATCGAAATTTACGAGTTATTTTCATGCAACTTCAGTCAACTTAACTTTTTGTAGTTACCGAAAACATTGATCATTTGTTATTTGCTGTGAATTAAGGCAATAATTACACGGTTTGCTAAACCTAGTTAATTATTTATTGACCGGATTTATAGTAATATTATAAATAATATAAATATTACTATAAATATAATGTGAATTTTATCATTAAATATGTTTTATATCATACAATGACAAACATTATAGAAATTCGACAGAGCTGACGAATTTGTATAATATCTGTTATTGCATATTTGTCAGTCTAAAGCCTGCAATACATGTTGGCCAAGCGTAGGCGAACGCGAGCGAAGGCAAACTGATACAAGGCAAGTACTACCGTCTAGACGTTCGGCAAGTTTGAAGAAAACCAATGCAAACGGCCAATGTAGACGAGATTTGTGGAGCTGTCCACACGTTGGGCGCTGTCAGTCTTTATTGAGCATTGAAACAATATGGACGTTTTAAAAGTTATTGCAGCTGCTGGTATTTATTTAATTATGGTACTCCAACGACTTATTCAGGATTAATGAGCGCATATAATTATTATATCAGTGTATACAATAATAGACTTGTAAAAATAATACATTTTGTACGTATAACGGCGATGTTCGCCAAGCGCGAAATAGCAGCCGGACCAACATGTAGACGCTATTGGCCGAGCGCAGACCAACACGTTTGATTTGTGTAGAAAAACGGACATCGCTCCGAAGTGAGACAAGTGGTCGCAAGCGACTGCGAGTTGTTACAAGCTACGCAAATTAAGCTCTATACACGTTGGCGCTTGCCTTCACTCGGCCAACTAGGCGAGTGATACCAAGCATTGGCAAAGTAAAGCAAATACACCGTCTATACGTTGGTATTGGCTGTCACTCGGCAACGTTGTGCTAACATGTATTGCAGGCTTAAAGAAATTGATGAAAGAGCTTGAAACAATCGCTGCTGAGTATCCTTGGCGGCAAAATTAATAGCACAATAATAATATCAGCCCTGTATTAAACTATCCTACTGCTGGGCACGGGCCTCTTCTCACTGTGAGAAGGGTTAGGCCATAGTCCACCACGCTAGCCTAGTGCGGGTTGGCAGACTACATATCTTCGAGAACATTATGGAGAATTCTCAGACATGCAGGTTTCCTCACCGGTAAAGCAAGCGATAATTTACTATTTAATACGCATATAACTTCGAAATTATGTGCATATTGACTGACAATTATCGCCTGCTCCATGGCTTGGAGAGCACGTTAAGCCGTTGGTCCCGGCTGCCATGAACATCTATGGCAGTCGTTATTGGGAGAATGTCGACACAAAAGATCCCACTGGATCGAAGTGTCGCCGGTCTGCACTGACTGGCCCCCACATAAGATAAGTAGTGATGGATAATAACACAATGCGAGCAGCAAATGCAACAAAATTGATCAAAATGGTTAGTTAAATGAAAAGTGCGTAAGTGAGAAAGTGATTACCTGATCTGCACGAAGAGTATGCCGTTGATGAGGTTGAGCATGTCGATGACGGAGGCCATGCCGGGCGGCTGGATGTGCAGCGGCGGCGCAGCGGGCGCGGCGTGCGGAGCGCGCGCGTACGCCTCGGCCAGGCGCTTCTGCAGCACCACGGCCTGCTGCGTCAGGTGCCGCAGGCACTCCGACGACTCGCGCGTCTTCTCGTGCTTCTCGCCCAGCTGCAACACATATACGCGTCACTACACGCTACTGACTACCAGCGTACACATACGTGTAAGTACTGACCAGTTGCTTATAGATGGAGTAGGTCTGCTTCTCGTGCTGCAGCGCGCTTCTGAAGTCGCCGAGGCAGGAGTGCGCGCGAGCAGGTGGCGCGCCACGGCCGCTTTCAGCAAGCGCGCGCCGTGCGACGAGCACGTCATCCACATACGTGTAAGTACTAACCAGTTGCTTGTAGATGAAATAGGTCTGCTTCTCGTGCTGCAGCGCGGCTCTGAAGTCTCCGAGGCAGGAGAGCGTGCGCGCGAGCAGGTGGCGCGCCACGGCCGCTTTCAGCGAGCGCGCGCCGTGCGACGAGCACGTCACCGACATACGTGTAAGTACTGACCAGTTGCTTGTAGATGGAGTAGGTCTCCTTCTCGTGCTGCAGCGCGGCCCTGAAGTCGCCGAGGCAGGAGAGCGTGCGCGCGAGCAGGTGACGCGCCACGGCCGCCTTCAGCGAGCGCGCGCCGTGCGATGAGCACGTCACGGACAGCGCGCGCTCCGCGAAACGGAGCGACAGCTCGTACTCGCCCACCGCATGCAGAATCAGTGCGATGTTGCTCTGAGGATCGGTACGATTTCAAATCAGAAAACTGATCAGATCAGGTCAGAGAAGTGACTACCATACTAAAACATGCGCGTGCGCTTATCAAAACAAGAATATTTATGAAAAGTAGATCATTTTGTTCTGCCTTAAATTATAAAATATCAATTAAAAAAAGCAAAATCATAACTTACATCAAGTAGCGCCATCTCTGGATGATTCTCACCGCACACTAGCAAGGCAAGGTACCGCGCGCGATACAACAGCTTCAACGCTGTGCTTACTTGGCCGTTTGCGAAACAGTACAGTGCCAAGTGTGACTAGAACAAAATAAAGTCATTTATTAGATTAAATTATAAAAAATATAACCGTCAATAGATTTATAAAAATAATACTGTCTGTATAGTATTATTTTTATAAATTTATTGACGGTTATATTTTTTGGTGCACCCGTTGTATAACATGTATTTAAAAATGTTATATAAGAATAAATAATATTTAAAATATTAAATACATACTGATTCATTAATGAAGAGGCGAAATAACAAAGTAAAAATATCTTTATCATTAAAAATGTTATCTCAAAGACGCTAATATCGCAGCTTTAATTGACAGATCGCCCCAAAATTATTAAATTGAGAAATAATTTTGGAGAAAAATATTTATTAATTTCTATGAGGACAACGACAAAAGCCACAATATCTGTAAAATTCTTGATTAATCTTTTTGCATGTTACTTACGTATTCAGTAATAGTGTACGGGTGATCAACACCGTTGACACGCTCAGACATTAGCACGGCTTTCTGCTGGTACGCCATGGCGTCTCTATGTTCGCCCGTGACGTAACACAGGCGGGCGACCATACGTAAGCACTGAGCGATCTCCCCGTGCATCGCGCCGTACACATTGTTAAGGAGGTTCAGCGCCTCTGCGATCAACTCGTGCCCCTCAGACACGGCGCCCGCCTGGATCTTGTTCTGACCGGTCGTATAGAAGTTGTATGCGTCTGAAGCCTTTAAAAAATATATGATATTAGCCGAATCATCTCAGATGTTGTTAATTGATCAAGAGTGCATTATATTTCGATACAATTATCAAATAAAATCTACAATTAGAGTAAGTAACTGTAAGATATCATTACATAAGCCATCAAAAGTGAAATACAAACAATCAAGTATTTGTAATATTTTTAGTATTCTTGCAATATCTCGCTTTTTTGCTACATAGTATAACTTAATTAACTCAACTTTCAAACCTATTTCTCTACTTAAATTTTAAGCGTTTTTGTTATTCAAAATAATGACAGATGATCTTGTTCTAAATGTGTGTATGTTAAGTATAATTGTGCACAGTACTTACACGAGGGTTGATATGTTTAACTACAGGGAAAATGTTCATAATATCTGATGCAGTGAATGGAGCCTTATTCTTATTATCGAAGTCGTACTCGCGTAACAATATTTGAAGGCCGACTTTGAGCGCGAACGACCTGCAAGCATTTGATTGATTATTATAGTACTGTAATACTAATTACTCAATTACCAAAACGCGGCGTGAAATTACCAAATAATTAATTTCACGTCGATTAATGTTTCGATAATTACCTGAGAAGTGATATTTTTTGTAGGCCATGTTTCTCTATAACGGAATCCATGCCGTCTGCGTGAAGCTCGTATCCCCAGTATGCCTAGAATACAAAATAAATAATATTTACAAATAAATAATAAAAGTAAGATACGATTGGTCTAATGACGACAGTTAAACATGTAATGTATGTAGTATTTACATGTATTTTAAGAAAACAGTTTGACAGTTATTAGATACTATAATGTAGTAATACTAAAGTTAGTCAATAACAAATTAAACGTCATTTATAATAACTGGTGTAAATGGCATTTAATTGTTGAGTTAGATTATATATACGTGTATTTCATTTCCTCTTTCCTTACTTTTTCACACTTATTTATTTTATAATGCTAAGAGATATGAAGAAAGAAGAAGCATATATAAACATGAAGATATGAATACATTAATATTAAAAATAACAAGTATAGATAAGAGATGTATCTACTTAAAAAATTAAGTTTCAAAGGATTATTTATATTATTTACTTAGATGTAAGTATAATAATCGGTGTGTGAATACAATAAAAGGAGAGTCACCTTGAGCTCGTGCTTGATCTGCGAGAAGAGCGACTTGGGCGTGAGGTTCTGCCAGTCGGGCAGCGGGCTGGGCGGCGCCGCGTGCGCGTGCCTGCGCGCGCGCCGCCCACGGCCACCGCGCGCCGCGCTCCGCGCCGCGCCCGGCCCGTCCGGCGCCGACAGCGCGGGCGCCGCGCACGCGCCCACCAGGCAGTTCAGGAAATGTGCCACTGCCGCGCCGATACACATCGCCTCGCACCCCTGCCAATCACACACCACAATTCTGCGTTAGCTTTTTACTAGAATCCTTAGGATATGTACATACGATAAGTTAATGTTTTAATCTGACAAGTGACACGTTTTTATATACAGTTTGTTATTTAAACTCTATGTAACACACTAATAAATTTATGTTTATTAGACTAATCTATACTAATATTATAAAGCTGAAGAGTTTGTTTGTTTGGTTGAACACGCTAATCTCAGGAACTTCTGATCCGAATTAAAAAAATATTTTAATGTTGGATAGCCCATTTATCGAGGAAGGCTATAGGCTATATAACATCACGCTACGACTCACGGGGGCGCCGCAGTAATCATAAACGTGGATGAAACCGCGGGCACATCTAGTTACATATAAAACAAAATAAAGTACGAATATTTTCAAATGCTATGATTGACAATATATTGAAATTATATTTCTTTTACCGTCAAACACATACATAATATATTATATCACGTGATAAATTGTTTAATCGTTGTCGTACGTTAATCATTATATACGATACAATAATATTGTACATTTTTACATTACACTACATAAGACATTTTATTTAAGTAACTGTGAGGCCAGTTCTTTGTAACGGGCTGTAAACTCGGACATTGACAATTATCGTAAAATTGTGCGTGTTCGAAATCATTATATTTTTCTTAAAATGCACCATGGTTGTTTGCTACACAAGCGTGATCAATAAATTTATAGGTACTAACTCGACTCAATGTCTCAATTCAGTCAGATACTTAAAATTGTGTGAAACGAAAGATACGGGGCACTCCAGCGGCGTTGGCTAACACATTGCTTGCAGACATCATGCCGCAAGCGAGCGTGCTGCTCGCTTGAGGCGCGCGGTCTGGGATAGGAATAGCCTCAGCGGCAAGCGCGCTTGTAGCCTTCAACTATTTTATCGATCGGCGCCGGGGATGCGCTTTTGTTGAAAGTAGGAATAGGAAATGTCTCCTCGAAAAGACTCAGCCCGTGACCTTCGTCTATATCGCGACAAGGCGAATTCCTTGTCACGCGATGTCTAGTAATTATTATTTATTCAAATCGCACACTCTATAGCAGATGTGAAATAAGAATTATTTATTATAAATAAGATGATGAAAGAAGCGGTAACCGGTGCGCCTCAGGTAAGTCAAAGTCAAAAATCGTTTATTCACTTAGGTCACAAAGTAACACTTATGAGCGTCAAAGGGGTTAGTGAGTTTGTTATTTACTGAATTTACATTTATGTTAGTTGCAAAAGGTTGAGCCTATGAGAAGATACCTAAAATACTGAAATTATAATTTGATGGTGATTTAAAAGAGTGGCCTTGAGTTCCTTTTGCCTGAACCTTGCAACTAATATAAATGTTAATTCAGTAAATGTAACAAACTCACTAACCCCTTTGACGTTCATAAGTGTTACTTTGTGACCTAAGTGAATGAAACTCAAGGCCACTCTTTTAAATCACCATCAAATTATAATTTCAGTATTTTGCAACTCATTTATGTACCAAGTATTGCAGTCATTATGTCATATGTCACTGTCCATACAAAACTAAATTCTAAAATAAAGGAAAAGTTAATAATATTAGGTAAGAAGCATTTCAGGTTTGAAATAATATTTATCTGTAGTCATTTGTAATAGATAGTAATATGGCATGAGGACGCATACACTTACACTTTGTGACATATGAAAAGGTGGTTCGTGACTAAATGTAGTTAAAACAAAACGCGCACGATGATGCCCCGCGCCGTCCATGGCGCCACTTGAGTTATTATAAGTGAAGTGTAACCTGCAGGTAGGCAGTGTAGATGTGCTTGGCGGCGCGCAGCAGCAGCTCGGCCACGGCGATGGCGTGCAGGTAGGCGAGTTGCGCGTGCGGCTTGAGCGCAGCCGCCACGCGCCCCAGGTAGCGCACGTTGATGCCGCGTGCGTGCAGCGCCTCCGCCAGCCCCGCGCCGTCCATGGGCGCCGACGTGTGCTCCAGGCACTCGCGCACCTGCCGACATATACATCCACTCATTACCGTCAGTTCACTGAAAACAGGCTTACCAGATAGGACTCTGTATTCAGCTGATTTATAGCTAAAACCGCAAAGAAAATTAAAAATTTATCTGTTCTTAGTACCACCACTCATATGAACACGTGACCTTTATAATGACGTAAATCAATTATGCAACCATTCACTATTACGTAGATTATCTACTGCGTGATGCATCAACGATACAATGAGGTTCAGTATATAATCCAAAAGTATTTAAAATGTCATTAGCGAAATGTAACACAAAACATTTATCGTGCTTTAACATCGGGCACTGATATGATTATCATAAAAATAATATACAATGTAATTTTTTATTTATTATTTTAACACGATTATTGCTATAATCATTTCTGTATTGATTGGGTCTAAATAAATATTGAAATTACAAACAAAAGTAAATTGCGGATCCCTCAAACATAGATTCTATGTGGGAAATCGACGCCGTAAATGTCGTTGTGTTGAAAATACGATACATAGTTTTTTACGTCTCCCGCACTAGGAGTAATTCTTGCGCCATAGCTATTGCTCTATATAAGGATGGGGATAACTCTCGATATAAAAAAGAGAACGTCGATATTGGGTGCACAACATAAAAGACCGGGAAAGCGCGCGGGCGGCGCGGCGCTGGCTAACACACCGCTCGCAGGCAACAAGCTTCAAGCGAGCTAGCTGCTCACTTGAAGCGCGCGGTCTAAGACAAGAGTGGACTGTAGCGGCAAACGCGCTTGTGGTGAGGCGATAACTATTTTATCATGTCCTTTTAAAATTCATTTAATGCTCATAAAGGTTATCTCTCATCTTAACCGACCCGCTCAAGCATAGCAACGACACGGCACTGCCTAGAATAAATTTAACCTTTTAGATAAAAGCTCGCCGTCCAGCTACTATCTTGGATATCGGCTCGCTTACCGGCTGACCAAACATTAATTTAGTTTCCAAAAGAAAAGTAGATATTGGGTGCACAACATGAGAGACAGGGAACGCTGCGCGTTGGCTAACACACCGCCTGCAGAGATCACGCCGCAGGTGAGCGAGCCGCTCACTTGAGGCGTATGATCTACGACTGAAGTAGCCTTAGCAGCAAGCGCGCTTGCGGCGAGATGTCAAGTATCTAGTCATTTTAAAATCCACTTTAACGCACTTGATTTAAAATCAAAACCTTAAATGCAAGTTATGTGCTGTGTCGGAGCTGTGCTCTTATGATGAGACAAGACCTTTATGTCATCCGTGTCGTCGTTATTAAATCATACATATAACTAAAATATCTTGAATAAATATTGCCAATTGCCATAAGAGTAGAAAACAACAATAAGATGAATACTCACGAAGGCAGGTATCTGCGTGGTGAGCAGGAAGGCGGCAGCCTCTTTGACGAGGTGTCGTTGCTTAGCGAGTTGCTCGGGCGCGGCGGCGTGGCGGATGCCGGCCGAGTACACGTCAGGATTGAAGCGTACGTCGAACTCCGACTCCTTCAGCGACGCCACCGCGCGCGCCGCCGCCGCCACCACCGCGCGGGAACGCTCGCCCGCTAAACAACAAAACCACGTCTTACCATCATGACATAGCGAAAAATATATTCGAAATGTTTTTTTTAAGATTACTACCACGTTTGGGTTTTAATTTACTAGTAGGTATTCTTGTTAACCCCTGCTAAGCTAGAATGCTTGTATTAGAAGTGGGTTCACATCAGTAGTGCAATGGGTGGGATTCGAACCAAGGCCAATACCTTATCCATTGGGCTACCGCCGCATTAGATTACGTTTCACAACATTCGATTGTAATTCGAATAATATTCATCTACAACGAATTAATATTCGAATGCCAAATAGTACATCTTTCGAATAACTTTCTGATACGTTAACGGTGATGCCCCATTAATGCGTTGCGTTGCGTCGTCGCAGCGGATCAACGCATTGTAAGCCACACCTGCGTTGCGACGACGTACGGACGTCGCAGCGCAAGAAGACGACGCACGTCCGCTGTCCGTAGATTACCTCAGTCAGTCTCCACAATGGATCGAAACAAATGTGTTCTATTGTTGCTTTTATTGCGCCTATCCGATTTCCTCCATAGTTATGCTGAGATAAAAAAAACATATCGTGTATGCACGTCTCGTTTGACCCTCGAGCAGTGGAACATTGTCCGTCGTCGCACCGGAGCTCCGACAACGCAGCGCATCACCCTCCCCCCGCTACGCCTCTCGTCCGTCGATCCGTTGAAACGTCGCGTGCGACGACGCAACGCATTAATGTGGCATGTCATAAAAAATATATGGAAAACGACGCAGCGTCGTCGCTGCGACGACGCAACGCACTAATGGGGCAGAGCTCTAATCAGTTATATTTTTGTTTATTGAAATTTTTATTATACATAGTCGAAAAATAACAAACATTTTTCTAAGCATTTGACATAGGTAGGTTTTTACCGTATTCATTATGATTACGATATTCAAACACATTTTAGTAAGTTTGTGTGTGTTATCTCGTAAGTATATGTGTTGTAACTTGTAACACAATAAAATAATTATATACTTACAGTCACTTTCTTGTTTATCGCCACTGCAGATAGAGTCTGTTATACTTTCGACAATCTTCTTAGCAACATCTGTATCAATCTCTGAATAGTTTTCATTCAATAGCAACTCATCGTCTTTGCCTTTCTCACTCTTAGATTCAGCTTCAACATCTTTTTCTTCCTTTTCGGCACTCTCTTCTACATCTTTCTTTTCTTTCTTCTTTTTCTTGTCCTTTACTTCTTTTTCTTGGCTCTTGGTATCGCGTTTTGTTTGTTTATTCGCAGTTTCAGTGGTAGCCTCCATCACATCGGTTTCTTTGTTTGCCTCGATAGATTTCTGTTCGTTAGTATCGCGTTGTCGCTTAGCGCTCAACTGTTGTAGGTGGAACGCGGCGTAGCGAATGAACATGAAATAGCGAGCCCTGTAAATAACACATTGTTAGATTGCATTCATGCAAATATTTTTACACTGCATAGTCAAGTTAGCCAAGTAATAAATGCGCTGCGATCTTGTATAAATAGAATGTACTTACTCAACAAAACTATCAACTAATTCTTGTCTAAGGCAACATAGTTTGTGCTTATGTATTATTGGGAAGCCCATTGATTTAATATCCTCTCGCAGTTCGTCGTCTTCCACTGAAACAAGCAATTTATATAAGTTAAATATTTAAATGAGATGACATATTTGATTAGGTTTATTTGCTGTTCTATGACATGTTCTATTCCTCTTATAACAAAGTTATAAGAGGAGACTCTTATAACTTTTATAGTAACATATTTATTAATGTCGCTATTGAAAAAAGCAGCACAAAGAAACATGTAAAAGGTATATGTAATTACTATATAAAAGACATGGTTTTAAATAGAGTAAGTATAAGCAAACTAGCTGGCAAAAATGGAGTATGATTCGGCAGGTATTGTTATGCTGTGAGTTAGCACATAAAAATATGTTGCAATAATATGTTATTATATGAAAATGTTATTTCTTGAGTCAATATAAAACTTACACTGTAGGAAATTGACATCAGGCGGGAAGGTCCTTAACAGGTCAAGTATATAGTGACGGCCGTCGTTGCCGATGATACCCTTGCATTCGACGCTGGAGCATAACTCTACAGTTTCACCGTTCGCGCTGATCACCGAATGCGGCATTATCTTCAACTGCTGGCCGGCCTTGCTCAGCTAAAAACACAAAAACCAGTCTCTAATAACTATATTGTATTAAACTGTCCAACTGCTGATCACGGGCCTCTTCTCATTGTGAGAAGGGTCACCACGCTGGCGCAGTGCGGCTTGGCTGACTTCACATATCTTCAAGAACATTATGGAGAACTCTCAGATATCCAGGTTTCCTCACGATGTTATCCTTCATTAATTATTTAATATGCATATAACTTAGAAAAGTCAATCTAATAACTGTTTAAACTCAAATAAAAAGTGTTGTAAATAAATTTACTAATTAACGCCAACACGAAAAGTACTGTAAAGTATAAAGCGTGTTTTACAAAAGTACGAATATATAATACGCGTACTTTATTATTATACGATTGCATATTTTATGATACCGTGATAAATAAAAAGTCCTAACTCATTGTTATTATAAAATAGTAATTTCATAATTAATTAATGATAATTTCCTTTATTAGAAACGTGTTAAGTGGCAAAAAATGTAATAGATCATATCAATAAATTTAATAACTGAAATTAATTAACCGATTAATCATCCAGTAATTGTAACGTCCGCGGTTGTCGAAATAAGAACACAATACTTAATTATAACTATTTTTCGTGATAATTCGAATGCGATTTGAGGTTAATGTTTGGTATTGGATATATGTTTGAATGGAGTCAACTCACCAATTCCATATATTTGGGGTGCGACAGTACTGTAGTTCCGAAATCGATGCTGCCGTATATGACGCTTTGTTCCTGTTCCTTCTCCAGTATGCCCGGTATGATGGACTGGGCAGTAACGCGATAGCCACGGTAGTCCACTACGACGGTACCCAGGGTGTGTAGGCCGGCTGTGTCGACCGCGCTATATACTCGAACTCCTTGTAGGTCGTTGCGCTGGAAAGGACCAATAAGTACATGAACAATGAACATGTTACACAATATTGAAATATGTATATTATTTGCAACATGTTATAAAACTAAAATAAATTTCTATAAACTATTAATAGATTTAATTGAATGTTTTCAACCATATTATATTGATAAGTAAATCTAAATTTTATTTCTCAAAACTATTAATAGATTTGATTGAATATTTTCAACCATATTATACTGAAAAGTAAAAAAGAAACGTAACTATTTAAAGCCAAACTAGATTTTAGTTGATTTGTTTCGAAAGTTTAATAATAATATTGTTAAAAATGTAATGGGAATGGTAGAAACTTAGTAATATGTTCCTTAATTTAAAAAAAAAAACAAATTTTAAAAGCACAGTATTCTACACCAATTTAGCCAGATTATCTTAGTTTATCTTTTTTAAATTTATGACAGACTATCAGTCGATTTACTTCATGTAGATATAGCAATCTTGAGAATATTTATACTACCTATTTAATTTTATTTAAATATGTATATTGTTGAAATGCCAGACATATTGAAAACCTGTAGTGTCTGGATGCAGGTGTGTCGCTACCACTCAATAGATTAAGAAATATATTATATTTATTTTATTTACGTAATATTTGTTGTAACTCAATCGTTACAAAACATGTTATATTGTTGTATGTTATATATATTATAATTCTAAAGAAATATGATTGTTGTTTCGAATAAATTACTACAAAAGAAACATACAACATCCGACAATGCATCAAATAATCTATTCGGGCAATGACTCACACTTGAGCCGTTTGGCGATTACTAGTTACGCCCCATAGCAGTTCGATTCGACGTGCATCACCTATTATTAGTCATGACACTCATGATCATAATTTGTACATCAAAAAATACATATTCGGAATTGATATGATCAACCGTAATACTCTCATGGCCAATTTATATATCATAAAAAATTCCTAAACAAGTTTCTTATTTCAAACTTCGTTTTTTAACATTTTTTCTAATTTCATGCGGTTTTGCAATCAATTAAATGAAATCTAGCCTTTTAGATGCGACATCTGACCATAGACAAACTTTTATCTATTTAAATACTTCGTCGTAAAAGACGCGTCGATTAAATATATAATTTAATTCATTGCAAAATCGCATAAAATTAGAAAAAAGTTTGGAAAAAATGAAGTTTGACTTCGTTTTACCTAAACTTTTTTCTAATTTCATGCGGTTTTGCAATAAATTAAATTAAATCTAGCCTTGTAGATGCAATATCTGACCTTTTATCTATTTAAATACTTAGAAACTTCGTCGTAAAAGACGCGTCGATTAAAATATATTATTTATATCCTGAAGCAATACAGTAGGAAATTATACTTAAATTATATTCAATTTCATAAGCAATTATATTTATTTTCGTGTAATGTATTATACGTATATATACCGTGCCTGTTCCTCATTCAACGATGACAAAAGTCAAGTTAATGATGTGCTTATTTACATGCAAATACTATTCGATTACAATCATACGCAACTGGGTACCTACTTTACAAGGTCACAAAAGTAGCTGATGTATAAGCTATATATATATATATATATATATATATATATATATATATATATATATATATATATATATATATATATATATATATATATATATATATATCTATGTGTCAGTAAACTCCTATACGGCTGGACCGATTTTGATGAAATCTTTTGTGAGTGCGTCCCTGGGTGGCTTACAATTGGAACCGGTAAGTAGCACTGTGATCAAGTTCAAGAGTTGTTTTCTTTTTGTTCACTCAGGTTCCGCTAGTTTAATATATAATAATAATGATTACTCACCGGTGCAACGAAAGCTGCTGCATCGCCTCCTAGGTCTTTGTAATGATCACGCACATCGAAGCCAAGCGAGAAGAATATGTTGTTCCAGATGAACATTTGCATCTTGGGCTCTTCGCCGGGGTTGATCGCCATCACGTTGCCATCGACCACGGCCATCGCACCGCGAGTAGCCGCCGCTACGAAGTCACTGTGCACCTGTTTATTAACATATCATTAGAAACATTTCATCAAAAATAATATAAAATATATTATTATATACAGGTTGTCCGGTAAATAATGGATTACCTTGAAATTACTTATAGTAGAATGAAACGCCGGGCCGCCGTTCAGAAAAAAAAATGAAAATAACATTTAAAACGTGCAATAGCAATAACATTAGCATAATTAGTGTTTAATAATAAAACAACAAAAAACCGATGGAATTCATTAATTTATGGTCTTAGTGTACAAGAAAGTTAAAAATGGTAATTAAAAAAAAATCATATCTCAGGTAGAAGTTAGGATAGATCTTTTTCATATTTTTTTCTGAACGGCCATCAGTTACTACTACTATAAGACATTTCAAGGTTATCCATTAATTACCGGACACTGTATATAAACAGCCTAGTGGAGAGACCATTCGACTGTCACGCAAGTATCCGACTTATACAAGTTATGTGCATATTAAATTGCATATCATGTCTCGCTCCATCAGAAAATAAAAATAAAACTTGGTGAAGAAGCCTAAGAGTTTTTAATGGTGTTTTTGAAGATATGAAATGTCTGTAATCTGTTAACGAGCAATACGTCAACGTGGCCAAACTATGGCAACATCCACATCCCTTTCCATTTCTCCTTTATCTTTACAAGGAGTAAAGAGAAATCCATAAACTCAAGCTTATAAGTGTCTATGAAGGCACTTTAATATCACCTGAAATTCCCAATTGCCTGCTATCAGTCAAATACGATGGTGATACGAGCGCGCGTATCTAAAGGTGCCATAATACATATTACGTAGGTATTTTTTTTCAAAGCAAACATTTTTTTAATTTTATTTAGCCAAACATTTTCTTTTCAATCAATATTTTGTTTTAATTTTATCAAAATCTGTAGGGCCACCTAAATATTTACGCTATTAGTAGATTTAGGCATCGACTCACTCTTGGAAAAGCCATCCTAGATATCTAAGGGCCCCCTAACCGGTACCACATTATTATGGAGCAAGTTGTTTTATGAAATGGCACTGATTAATGCTCTCTAACCAGTCTATAGATGTAAGTTATGGATACTATAAATAATTGCATTTTTGCGTTAAAGATTATAAACCACTAAAAGCTAATAAGCGTGATGAAACATATTTTCTCTTTGCGCCTTCTTGCGTCGCTTATTAGAATTTTTAATAGCTACATGTTAAAATGTAATCAAGCCTCGAGCTCGCATTTGTGTACTAGATGAAAATGACAAACGGTGATAGTTTTAGATATTCCTACAAGACGACTACTGTTCATTAGGTCTGGAATTTGATTCTTGGGCTGAGCAGTGTCTTCTTTAAGGATGCAGTGGATAATTGCTTGCCTTCTCTTACATGGGACCAAGAACCATAACTGGCGAAATGTGTCAGTCACTTCTGCCTACTCTTTCAAGGATGTAAGCGTGTGATTATAAGTTTTATATTTCAAATCGTCAGACCGCACGTACCGAAATCTCGCTTACTTCAATAAAATACGAATCTTCGTACATTTATCAACAACAAATTATCCAATAATCTACAATATAGGTCAATGCTGCGTCTACTGTTGATAATAACAAGCACGCTAATTGGCAAGAACATTATTTAATTTTTATTGCCTTTATAATAATAAATATAATTTTTACTGCAATATTTATAGATTTAACATAAATTGTACGGATTATTCAACTAAACATAAAAAGGGTAACGAGGCATTAACTATAAATAATAACAAATATGCGTGCAAAAGAATAACTGATAATCCTAATTAATATTATAAATGCGAATGTGAGATTATTTATTTGTTTGTTACGCTACGCTTTCATGCCTTACTACTCGACCAATCATCATGAAAGTAAGCCTGCACGTTATAGAGAGAATAGGGTACCCTTCATCCAGAAAAAGTACTTCTACTAACCTAACCTAACCTATATTTACGCGAGCGAAACCGCGGGCAAAACCTAGTTACTAATAATTCTTTCCTTGCTTCTTTATTTTAAAGACAGCTGGCGCACTAACAATACGACTCATGCCTATTAATCGTATTATTAAGATGCAACTATCGGATACGACTTTTCGTCGTCCTCGACATGTCTATATCATGTGGTATTTGTAGTACAGGCTGTAATCAGTTGCCTATAGATTGAATAGCGATCAAATAGTAATTGCTCAGTCAGTCGTCGCCATTGCCACGAATATCCCAAGCGTAGTACTAATGTGCATTCTGTGTCTCGGCTAATGATTTACGAATATAGTCATTATTAACATTATTTCAGCGTTGCATGTAAGACACGGACGATCGGACGTTAAGTATGTTCTCTTCCTTGTATGCATAGTTGATACAGCATTGACCTCTTTTGTGTTTTATCAGATAAACAAAAGACGGGGTGTCGTTAGAAAACACTTATTGGTAGACTTTCTTTTTATTATCTTAAATACAGACAGTGGTTTTTAACGCATTACCAGCCGGCGGGCATAAACCAGGTCCGTAGCTGGTAACCGTTAGGGTTATATCGAAACACGTAGACCGATTCAACTGACAATATATTTTCACTTTTTACGCCTTCTTATATCCCATTTATCGTTCATGCAAGTAACGCTAGCACTGTGTACAATAATCATCACCAATCAGCGACAAGTAGACACAATTCTACAATTTTACAAGGAGATCTTAAGCGTGTGTGCGTGCGTCGCGACGAGCATAAATACTGCCACGTATAAAAACAGAGGGAAGCTTCGCGCGTCGCCAGTTCGTAAGTTAGTATCGTCGCGGCTAGACGTATGATGCTCCGTTCCATCGCCTTCGCACGTCGCTTGGTTTCGGCGCGGCTAGACGTAGGATGCCTCGTTCGATCCCAGATTCCTAATAAACTTATATGTTGATTGTGCGTATATACATACGCCACAGGTTTAAATGGTCACGTAGGTCATCTACAAATAGTTGTTCCGAGTCTAGGCTTTCTTTGTCTGTTGTTTAAATTCCCCTGCGAGACATGAATTTCATAAAATAAAAAGATAGTTGTTGTTAATTATTTGTGATTAAAAAACCAATGCATTGGTAGCAACAAGGTACCTATCCTATCTGCGTAGCCCGAGCAGATTCAAATTATTGTACAAGTTAAACTACCTAACGCCTGTTTCCTGGACGATGCCAATGACAAACTGCCATGAGTTAGGTAAATAATATTACTTCATTCACTCTGGTTTCATTCTTCATTTATGTTCTTTGATATCGTCTATCCCTTACAGTTCGGATCTGTTGAATGACTTTTTAGCCGAATTGTTCCTTTCTAACTATCGCTTTCCAAATTTATATACACGAGAGTTTCAGTAATATATTTTAATCAATTTATTGTACATGCTTAAACTATCTAAAATATAATTTAAATTTTTGTTACTGCATCTTATGCTCTATAATCATCATCGTCTCAGTTTTTCTACGCTATAATAGCGCGGGACGGCAGTCGACCGTAAAACATTGGCTAAAGTTTGGTAGGACATTGTACTATCCACTAACCTTGAATATGGCTCGCTCACGCAACAATCGCTCCGGTAGTGTAGAGCGAGGGAGCTCGCGTGTGGTCTGCAGTTCTTCGTTCCAGTCGCGGGTCTGACCGGGAATGTGCTCCTCATAGCCCAGTTTTGATGAGAAAGCTACAAAACATAAAATAATATATCAGACTCTCACAAAGATATATAATCTATACTAATATTATAAAGCTGAAGAGTTTGTTTGTTTGTTTGAACGCGCTAATCTCAGGAACTTCTGGTTTGATTTAAAAATTGTTTAAGTGTTGGATAGCCTATTTATCGAGGAAGGCTATATAACATCACGCTACGACCCACGGGGGCGGCGCAGTCACGATAAACGCGGGTGAAACCGCGGGAACATCTAGTATATAATACAGTTGAAACGAACAATATCGCATCTAAACAATAACGTGTGGAACTTTACACTCAACAAATAATATGTAGTAAATCACTGAAATATTGTCAATCATCGGAGGTCACGGCCTCGAATGAACTACATACATACCCATATAGGTTTTCGAGGTCGCGGTTCTTATTGTATACTGACCAAGGGAAACATTTGTTTAAAGTAAAAACACATTATAATAAAATAGTCCGTTAATTAAGCCTCCGCTTGTATAATGCATAAAAACTCGCCGACGGCGACGGAACAAAGTTCATGTAAATGTAACGCAATTTCTGACCGTACAATGTCATTTTCATTACGGAAATTAGTTACGTCCGTTTATGCACGAAGCTTTATTTGGATTTCAAATTATTTTCTTTTTACTGTTAGCTGTGTCATTAATTCATTATGTTACATTATTCTGCTTCATCTAGAAGATCATTTATTTATGTATATTTTCTGCGACTATGTATTAAAATGTTTTATTGTAAATATAGATATATGAATATGTATATTATATATACCTACAAAGACTTTAAAGCTGACCTTAGGGACCGCACTGGTTGGTAATTGTTTAAATGTATTATCATTTCGAATCGAGACATTTAGTGCTATCACATGTACTTAAACACTATTCGATTCATACGATTAAAAAACAATCGAACTAAGAAAACAATTATAATAAATATTACGAAGACCTTCATTCTTACTGGCATATTTGTACTATATTATTTACTAGATGATGATGATACTAGATGTGCCCGCGGTTTCCCCGCGTTATTTATCACTGCGCTGTCCCCGTGGATCATAGCGTAATGTTATATAGCCTATAACCTTCCTCGATAAATAAGCTATCCAACAAAAAAGTAATTTTTGAATTCAATCCAGTAGTTCCTGAGATTAGCGCGTTCAACCAAACAAACAAACTCTTTAGCTTTATAATATTAGTATAGATTCATAATGCACGAAACGTTTGTCGTCACACCCATTCCCTATATAATAAATTACAGTTGTATTGTCGTAATATTAGCGCCAATACATACTGCGTATAACTAACGATATCTGAGAGATAAAAATAATAAGTCCACTTTTTTAGGACGTGATTTTATTAACACTTTCTAGAGAGCACATATAGGACTTTAAATCCGTCAAAAAATGTAACAAAAAGTAGTCTTACTATTACATTTTACATCTCAGCTACAGCTATGTTAATGATGGGACTGACGCGAAGAAAATAAAAAATGTTGATGAACATTACATAGGATACAGTACCAAATATAGAAAGAAATACTCACTATCCTCGGCCCTTATGGCATCGACTGTGTGATCAAGCATCGGAGACGCCCACTGGTAGACCTGGTAAGGCGTGGCTACCCTCTCGAAGGGATGCTTTTGCATGCGTTTCTTCTGGACTAAGACGAAGTTGCGCTTGAACGCCGGTGACACAATGCTTAACAACTCAATCAACGAGTGGCAGAGCAATGAAGGAGTTGCTGGCCGGGGATTGAATACTTCTTCTGTGGACCTAGTTAATTAGAACAGGTAATTGATTAAACCCAGGATTATGAAAGGCAGATCCACACAAAAAATTGGTAACATGCAGTAACTGTTAGGACACTGGGCTTACTGTATTAGCAAACGCCCATAAAATCACTTAACATGAGTATGACTTTGACAAGTCGTTGATTAGCCTTTCAAAAATGGGGCTCCATTAATATCTTTTTTTTTTATACAACTAAGGTGGCAAACAAGCATACAGCCCACCTGATGGTAAGTGGTCACCGTAGCCTATGGATGCCTGCAACACCAGAGGCATCACTTGCGCGTTGCCGACCCTTCAGGAAAGGAAGTAAGAAGGAGAAGGAGCGGTAATGGGGGAAAGAGGGTGATTGGCCTCCGGCACTCTCACTCACCGAACGAAACACAACAGTAGGAATACGAGGCTCTACTACTCAACTACAAATTTTAAATATTAGAATCACATGGATCATTTAGGCCATATATTGTGACTAAGTTCAAGATTTAAATAAATTCAAGAACTTATATCCCGGGATAGCATGCAGAATTCCTTTTTTTATATTGGCATAATTTAAATATATAGTCATAATATAAATTACACATGTTACGAATATCATATTCATTTAAATAATTGGCAAATTAAAAAAGGCTATAACAATAATTTATAATCTAACTGAAATGCTTTCGATAACGTTTTACTTAAACTAAAACTGAACAATGAACATTTTACATAGATGCCGGCACACGTTTGTCTAGCAATAAAAAACTAAAGCTAGGCATCCACGAAGCGGACCCTCAGCGTCCGCTTGCAACGTAATAATCCGCTTACTATTGATATGCGTCCACTAAAGATGTAAGACGGATCCTACTACCTTTATAATAAGTCTATTGTCTTTTGCTAGTGGCACTTTATGGCACGAAGATTCTACAGACTATGATGTTTAAAAATATGAGGTTGCGTCCCTGCGTGTTTCTTTTTACATCTCACCTTTTTGTGAAATAAACGATGTAAAATCAAAGGCTAAACAAAACCAGTTAAAATTTAATGAATCATAATTTATTCAATTTAATAATACCTAAGAACTGTTTGTTGGTTAAAGCATAATTATTTTCTTTCATTGCAGCATAGAAAATTATTATTCTATAATTTATTAATAGTCTAGCAATAATAAAAAAACGATGAAGACGTTACTTTAATGACCCATTGCTCACTTGACTCTGTTTGCATAATGCAATCTAACTTCACACAAAATCAAGTATTTGGACATCTCAATACATTATCATAAGCTGATTACGTATGTTGCGAGATTGGTGAATTGTATGTAGTCATGGGGACTATTTAAAATATAGGTTGTACCTATTTTATCATTATTATATATAACTATAGGTTATAAGAAGCAAGCATTTCGTCAGTTTCATCCGCACTCTATAATTTGCTCACTCTATTGAGCATAAAAACAGAGCATTAAGCATTAACACAGGGCACGGGACACGTTGGGTTCTACCAAGAGTCGGTCCGCGTGTCATATTTTAAACAATCAGTGTCCACGTTTCTGTGAAAACAACACGGACGATACAAATATGTCACTTCGAACAAACCGTCGACCTGGTGATGTCTGCCCTCAGCGCCACCCGTCAAATGTTATTTTTACTTTCTCCCTTTTTCGTCAATGATCATCGAGATGATGTCACATACATTTGTTTACTTTGCTTCACTCCCACTTAAATAAGATCTTAACCTAACTGATAAACCTAACTACATTGATAAAATTAATTAGCTAAATGTGGATGTGACGCACCTCTACTCAACCCTTTATGGGCTTCAAGCTTCGATCAAATATACCATAGATGCACATTCTCATACAAAAACCGCGTCAATATGTGGCACTGGCCAGTACTACTTACTTATAAGTGTCTGCATTTATTATGCAATCCAGGAAATAAACCGTAATAACCATTAAACGCCCACTGAGAAATATTTTGTAATAGTTTAGTTACTCAACATCGCCTGCGACCTGCTATGAGGGCGGTGTGGAGGCCACTGCTCTTAGACCACACGACTGCTTACCATCAGGTGGAGTGTGGTCATTTTGATGAGCAAAATAAAAAAATAAAAAAAAAATAGAAAAAAGTACGACATTCCATCCTTTTTTTTGAACTTTTAGAGTATAGTTTTTGCATTTTTCACTACACACTTTGGCATCGTGAAACGTGTGACTGCTAGCGCGGTCGTAAAGTGGCTGCGAGCGAAATTATGCATACGACTGACTTATGCACAATTTTGTTGGGGCCGTTTTTCGAGCGACGATAGTGCATCTATGGTATATTTGATCGATGGCTTCAAGTGATAAGTTTTATCAACACATCGGCAAAACTAGATACAATTTGGCACCAACCTGTAACTCACAAATGATGTCATTCGTAACTCATCACTCGTGCGTTACAGTTAGTCTGTAAGTCTGTATAAGTATTAGTACACTTGTGAATAAATAAAAGGTTGTATTACTGGTTAAGGTAGAATCCCCTGGGACACGCCGTAATGTGAAAGTGGCGGTCTTCGAGCGTAACGACATGCAGGTACAGAAGATCTCCGCACATCTTGCGCGGCCCGGGCGGCGGGTTCCAGCCTGACGTGGTTAGCACCTGACGACAAACGTCATCAATTCAATACTCTAATTCGACAGTTCATAGTCTGGTGTGAGCATCCAGGATTGTCTTTGTACAAAAGTTCCAAAGGACCAACCATCATTAGCACTTAAAAATAAACGTAAATGTCATCGAGACAAAACTAAAGTTATTTTTAAATAAACATACAAATTAATTAACTAAAATCATTCAACTGTATTTAAATAACATGAACATAGAAAATTGCAATCAAGTTCTAATGATAGTTCGCATATTAAATGTTAGTGATCGCTAATAGTTCTTTTCTGTGACAAGTTTCAGTCACATTTTTTTAGTATTAGATTGAGTAATACCTGATAATAATTTTACATGTACCTTGAGACATTGTGGAGCCTTGTTCTCTTTAGTTAAGCCGGGATGAAGCGCTAACAACGGTCTTTCAGTACTACCCGGCATTATGTAATCTGGTGGCGTGCAATCCACGCTTTCTGGACGGGACTTTTTCTTCTCTGCAAAACAACATTATTAAACTATAAATATCAGACGTCATTATATACTGACAGGCCAATGCATGTTCAAGAAAAAATGATTTAGTATCAGTTTAGTTTTTACTTAACATACAACATCAAGCAATTATTTTATCTCTTTTTATCTGGTCTTTACCTTGACCCATGATCAAAGCGTAACTTTGATTACTTATTTTAGACCGATTCGTACGTCTAAAACCTTAGTTTCCAGGTGGATCCCCCGGGGTCCACGGGAGACTACGGGGGTCTAAGTTGGCGTGACATAAAATGGGGGTTCACAATTCTTAAGGTGGGTCCACGAAAATTGATTTGCTTTCGATAGTGAAGAACTAAAATGTTGGCTTGTCTTCACATATCAATGTAGGCAGATAATATTTTAAGATGCTCAGCGACTGTTACTTGTAAAAACTTGCATATTGCATATTCAGTACCAGGGGCTCGAACCTACCAATTCGTCGGTTGCATGAACTTGTTTGATTCTTCACCAATATAAATACGAATTCTAAGGAATATGGTAGAAATGTAGTTGCAGGGAGTCCACCGGAACCAGCTAAATTTTGAAAGTGTCTATGACAAAAACCTCTGGTCTAAAACGTTACCTAAAATGTCTCCTTGTGTGATCACATTAAGGAAGGCTAGAGAACTGCACTCTTGGCCCGCATAGGCATCGGTGTAGTCAATGGACTTGAGGAGATCGCGCACATGGCGAACGTGAATGCGAGCCTCGCGCATTGTGTAAGGTTCCTCTACAACCTACAAAATCAAAACAAATAATAAATATAAAGTGGTTTGGATAGTCTACATTATTTGGCAAGTAAACTAAGCTAGCCACATACTTTTATAACTGATCCTTCTTTCAATCCTTCGATAATTTTGAGCTCTGCAAAATTGTCCAATGTGACGCCATCCAATTGTAAGGAGAAACATGTTCTGTGACACGTATCTTCGCGGTCCATCAACACTTGGTGAATTTCCTGTACTAGTTCCATACTCGATACCTGATAAATAAACCATTTGAAATAGTATTCTAGGAAATAAAAATCGATAACGGACTATTAAATATGAGCGAAATTATGTATGACGATGGTTGTTAATGCCAAGAAGGCACTGAGAGCTACGGTTTAGTAAAATATACCTGAATGTCTAAGGGCTCGGCTCCAGGGCTCACAATCTTGACAGTGAAGCCCATATCCTGGATGAACACAATCTCGGCGTCTCTCTTCTTCTCGTCGCCGTCCTCGCTCGGAGTAGACTCTCTGTCTCCATCACCATTTACTACTTTATTAGTTTCTCCGTTAACTTTGTCCGCGCCGTCAACTTCATTTACAGTGCTGTCAATTTTCTTTTCTTCAACATTTTTATCTTTAGCCGATTCCTTTTTCTTTTCCGAATCATTACTTTTGTCAGTCATTTTTGTTTTCTTATCTTTCTTCTTCTCTGAAGTTTGCTTTACCTCAGCAACAGGCTTATTAGGACAAACTGATATAACTTTTTCATCAGACTTATTCGATTTAGTATCATCAGAGTCACTGTTAATTCCATTAGAAACTACTTTAGTATTATCACTACTACTAATATCACAATCTAATTCTTTTTTTGGGTCACCATTAACAATGGTCTCAGATTTTTCTGTGCCGTTTACTATTGGTTCTTTGGTACCTATTTTATCGAGCTTACTATCATTATCTTTTGATATTGATCCTTCACCGTTGACTTTCACTGTGCAAATTCCGGATGTCGGTTGTGACTGCTTTTCACCATTCGTTTTGGGTTTCTGGGATTCTGTAACAGTACAGCATAATCAATATATAAGGAAGTATATCTAATATAAATATAATACGGTAAGACATTGCTAGGCTAGTAGACTACCATCAGATATGAAGTAATGAATCTTAGTGTATATGTAGGTAACAACCTGTATTAAGGGGAAAGGGTGCGGGGATATTGTTGATCTGTGGCGAGGGTGGTTTGCGCGCCGCAGCCGCGTACGAGACGCGCGGCGCGGGAACACAGCCGCCACCGCCTTTGTCGTCCGCTCGTCCGTTTGGTGTATTCGAGTGCCCATTACTACATGCCACTGGCTTAACGCAAACTTCCTTTTTATCATTCTTCATTTTTGCCGATTGTTTATCTTGTTTTTCAGCTACAACAACGAAACGTTACCTTGATTATTATCAAAGTCAATATATCTCAACTCGACAATTATCAAACATCTTAAACTCTATCAGGTTTGTTAATTATGCTTGTGTATGTTATGTTATAGAAATCGATTTATTTAATGCGTAAATTATAATCATATGTGGCCATTGGTAAGTTTCAGTAGCGGCTACTTATTTCGATATATCTGTAACTGTAGGCGGTGTAGTACATGTGTGAAAACGACTATCGTAAGAAATTTTAGGCTAACAATGTTTGTGAACGCGCACGGGAGCGAGACGTGTGCGCAGAGGACGCGGTGGTTGGACTCGAGCGCATGTCTCGTCCCGTGACGGGTGAACACGTGGTCTGCGCTGGCGCGCCGCCAAGTATCTCCAGCGTCGAGTCAATAATAGATGGCAACGGGATGCCGCCAACAATAGACGCCATCGATGTTGTCCGTACTCTACGCAACACCAACTTACGCGCGCAGATTCGATATTCCAAAACGTATCTAGTACTACTATCGAAAGACTTGCGAGAAAAATTGTGACGTGAATGATGCAGAATAACGCGTAGGTGTCTTCATGTCAATATCATTTAATTAAAACATCCTATCATCATTTTGTACGTACACTGTTCACACAGCCAAAATACGCATAAGGTTCTTATCAGAACCTTTTACGGGCTAGTGTTATCACACTAGCCCGTAAAATATATTAAAGAAACGATAAAAATGCAGCTCTCGTTACTTTAAATTTATAATAACAGGAGAGCATATGTAAAGAGCATATTATGCGGTGTAAATGATAAACATAATCAAAGCCTTAAAATAAGAACGTAGCAAAATGTTAGTCTTACAAGAATAAAAATAAAAATTATCACCGAAATGTTTGATGTTATCTTCCTCACCTTTACCAAACAAGATAAGACATAGCGCCTGGGACTCAAGATAAGTATTAAATCAAATTTTTTGATAAACTGCTGGTGACACAATTTCTTTCGTACATACTCTATCGTACACATACTACGGGCCATCATCCTATGCATGTTATAAAGCAATCAGATGCGATAAATGGTACTTAAAATAGAAAATATCAAAGTTAAATAAATCTTTATAAAAACTATGATAAATCAAATTAAAAACTATGATAAATAAAATGTGTTTACAAAAATCGGCGTTTAATGTCGTGGACCAGAAATACTTATAAGTAGAATGCGAGAGTCTATTCAAATTTAACGGTATTAAGCGTAAAGGAACTACATTTATTAATAGATTCATAGCTTTTCTATATGCTTTTTAACTGTAGGTAATTTATAAATCTCATAAGACCGGATTTTCCAAAATTTGGAATTTAAATAAAAATATGTTCTCTCTTATTGTAGGCTGACGAGTATATCTCTTACGTATCGTTACTAATCTTTTATGTCTATACCCTTTGGATATATCATGTACCTCTATTAATATAATTGACATGTCCTATATGCAAGTACAATACCACATAAGAGTATAAACGGCAGGTATCGATATAAATTTCATTGTAAAGTATTGAGAAGACTAGCCACATACACATCTTGTCCAAAAGTGATAGTTTTATGTATGGTTTATTGGAAGTTTGACGTCAAGGCGCGTAGTCGGAAATGTTGATTTTAAATTCAGATAAACACCGCGGTTGTTGCTTACGGTTGGAGCATCAACTGAATCGATCAATGAATTATGCAAACAGAAACAAGCCTGCTGCGCCGGCAACGGTGCTGAATATTTAACCTATAGATCACCGATTATTTCGTGATCTCATTCCTTGACCTTACCATTCTTTGTACAACACGCTTATTATCGAACGATCTCTAACCGCATACACAACTACAAAATGCAGAGTATACGAGTGATAATAAATTACGCAAAAATGTCTTCAACATTACAACAGAATGTGGTTTTTTTAAAAGGGATTAAATAATAAATTAATTTATTATTATATTATTAAAAAATTAAATGATTAATAAAAATACTAATTGGTCAGCAAATATTGCACAGCATAACGAGCATCTATACGCCTTAAATCACTGCATTCCGTCTCGGAAGTGTTTGGTTATGTTAGGTTCCATTTTTTAAACCCATCCAAATATAGGAGCCCCGCAGAGCGGGGCTACGTCGACTTAGTTTGATCTCTTTAAAGTTTTCTGGCCATGAGTTGCTGATCAATTAGCTATTTCTGCTCACAGATTATATTTTTCAGCTCACAAAAATACCAATACTATGCTAACCATTTAAATAAAACCCTTTCTAAAATAACTACATAAATATTTGTTGACGTTATCAAGTATAAAAAGCAAATGTCATAGATTTTGAATAAACGTCCCAATTTTTATTTTTTACACAAAGCAGGTATAACGTTATCTATAGACAAACATTTACAGAATAAAATCACGAGCAGGAGCCCGCCCTTATTGGATCCTAACAGGTTGTTGAACTTAGTTACCATGTGAATGAAACAATAAAAATAACATATTCATTTCTACCTATATTACAAATGGGACACAGATTCTCTTCGTGCCCCATTTGTATAAGTAGTAGGTAAAGTAGAGAGTTAAGAATAGAAAGCACGTCGTTCGCGAGTTTTAACTTGGTTCAAACTGAATTTCAACCATAAATACAAGTGATACTTTGACAGGTTATATTACTGTAAAGGATCAATACATTCGTCAGGGTACAATGCTAGCATGAATATTAATTGTATTCGTTTTATCGATAAAGTTTTGGTTGACAGGATGTTTCGTAGAAGTCTACTCGTATAGTATGTACATAGGTAGTTTTGGTCTATTTTCTCGAACTCTCGCTCCATTTTCGTGAGCTAAAAGTATTGCCGGCAACTCTAAATGAAATGAAAGGAACAGTTTCATTATAAGGCCTAGCGCGCATTGCCTTGCGTTTTTGTAACGTATAATCTGTGAAGTATAGTGTCATATAAGTGCGCGCACTGCGGTGAAATAAACGCAATGAGTAAAGTCGTCGTTGTTCTCCCGCTGCAAATTTACGGTGAATCTACCGCACATATTTTTGTATCGCATAGGATCTCAAGAAGTGTCACGCACTGCGGTGAAATAAACGCACTGAGACACTCATTCAGTTGCTGTTGGTACGCGACACAGATATGTTGTTACCTGGCGTTTCTCCGGTGATAGCGAAAAACTTTTTTGGATACGAACGTAAATGAATATATCTTACCAAAAAAAAGTATTTCATAGGCCTTAAGGCCGTCAAGGGACGAAACCAATACGTTTGGGTACCCTTTTTTACGCAATCTATACAAATAAATAAAATTGAAGTGTCTGTTTGTAATGTAAAAATAACTGCTTTTTACCTAATGCATATGAAAGTATATAAGGCCCCGTGGCGCAGCGGTAGTGAATGCGACTGCTGTGCATGAGGTCTCAGGTTCGAATCCCGGGTCGGGCCAACAAAAACTAATTGGGTTTTTCTGTTAAGAAATCTCAATACGAGCTCGGAGTTAGGAAGTTGGCAGTGTTAGACACCCCCGTGCCTCGGAAAGCACGTAAATCCGTTGGTCCTGCGCCTGATCTCTCTCCGGTCGTGTCGGATTATCCGTCCCATCGGATCATGAGGGTTAGGGAACAGAGAGTGCACTTGTGTTTGCGCACACACTTGTGCACTATAATATCTCCTGCGCAGATGGCCAGTCTCCGTTAAGATTGGCCGCCGTGACCGAAAATAACGGTCTGGAGGACATTATTATTATATAAGGCACCTATACCAAAACACCTATTTTTTACATTTTTGTGTCTGTCTGTCTGTTTGTTCCAGCTAATCTCAGAAACGGCTGAACCGATTTTGACGGGAATTTCACTGGCAGATAGCTCATTTTCTAAGGAGTAACTTAGGCAACTTTTATTTTTGAAAAAGTAAGGAATCCGCGGTGAAAAATGAAAGCCTATGAAATAGTGAACAATTTCCGATACAAATAGGGAAATGTATATTAAATAATAATATGTAATTTTAATATATGTACATAAATCCAATATTTAAAAAAATCGAGACAAAGTAGAACAAGATATTAGTTTTAGCATAGGTATTTCTATACGCGGAATACAGAAATATTGAGTATTCGTAAACTTTGCGAACTGAACAAACACTTTTTAGTTAAAATCTATGCGGACGAAGTCGCGGGTAACAGTTAGTAATAAATATATATAGATAGCAACTCATGTATCGTAGTCCATAACGATGACGTGTATGCAGCACAGTTGGAGTTCGAATGATAAAACGTGCGTTTTTTTCGCGGCAGTGCGCGGCCCCGTCCATGCGTTTTTTCTACCGCACGGTAGAATAAACGCACCACGTTCCACCGCAAGGCAGTGCGCGCTAGGCCTAACAGTTAACCAACTATAACCTTAAACTCTCCGGCAGGTACATTGCAGTTTGTACTTGTTCATGACCACACAATCCTTACGCTGTATACCTATTATGTAGCTACCTACTGTATACCTAGTATGTACGAAGTCAGTACAAACTACATCATATACTAATATAGAGGAGTTTGTACAAACTTCGACAACGCCGAAAGAAGGCTATGTCATTATTAAGCAACACGCCTCTTCAAATTGGTTGCTCACGACAACGCACACAGTGACTTACAAATTCCGTAACCGAGCACAAATTATCACTAAACGACTAGATACTGTTGCTCTTTCAACCTTAGCAGTAACGGTATAAAATGTCGCTCCAAATGACATATTATTCTTAGTAATTACACAAAGCACTACACTATGTAGCTAGGTCATCATCATCATCAAATCATACAAATATTTTATCTATTTATAATTACAGCATCAATACAAGCTAGCAGCTATTAATATTTTTTTGCTAGATTTATGCTACCTCGCGCATCTAATTTAAAACGTGTAAAAAATTATGTAATTACGCCTAGTAGGTGGTAATAATATTTGTAAGTAGAAGCCAATAACGAGTATTCTTATCATTCATACCAAAATCACATCACATAAAACGTTATCGATAAAGTGCCGTTTACAAACCTACATAGATCAATCATAGACATGCCACACATGTTTTTTACGTGTGAACATTTCTACCTCACATGCTTGCAAAGACGGTGTAAAGATGATATTATAATAATTCATAAGTTCTTATTATGTTTAACCCAATTCTTTCAATTCTCATCAAAGGCCATCCCTTCTTGCTATGTGAAAGATAACATCGTATTATAAAAATAACGCTTTTTAACCTTAAGTCCACCCCGAAGGAAACAGAATTAATAAATCAGTTGACGCCATGGTTCTTTATAAATTCACTAATCGATCGATATGTCTACGGAAAGCAGTGTGCTTTACGTATGGATGTCAGCGAGAATGGTAGACAAAGATAATTATTCAGCTAGCAAACGGCATATGACATACACATGTTTCTCCTTTCGACTAACTACAGTAATGGCCTCAGTCTTCAAAAGACAAAAAATTACGTGCGATGACAGACAGCTCATGTGGAGGTAATTTACTACTGGACAATAAAACACCCATATACCTACCTCGTTATATTTTAGTATCGCATGGATATTACACAATTATTACCAGATCGACCTTTCTTTATTGTTGTATTTTCATTTATTATTATTATAAAGGTCGTCTCTGTTGTTTCCACGGGAACGGAGAATAAAATACTTTTGTATAGTTCCCCAAAAAAATATATCTAGCTGAACCACAGAAAAACGTGGCCGGAGTTTAGCTAGTAAACCAAAAACTGATTATCATTAATACTGCTAACTTTTAATAATTGCACAAATTATTTCAATTATTTTTATTATGATTCTTATAATTATGTGAATCATAAAATAACGGACATTCATTCTTAGTCTTGATACACCTTATTAAAAAATCACCCTAGCTTACAAATGCAATCAGTTACGACTATAGCCGTGTAAGGTGCGATTTCTTTTTCCACGGAACGCATGACGTCTAACTTTTACAACCCATGGTTATGATATTGTCTGAGATAAGGCGATTTTGCACATCGTTTAAGATAACCAGGATCGACAGGTTTACACACTTGCAAACAAAACTCGTTTTTCTACCTCCGCAGTGTTTCTACACTATAATTATTATGGCTGCCAATTTTAAATCAATGTTTATAGGCAACTTAAATACATACCTACAAATAGAAGTCGTGATAAAAATAACACCATAATCTCTGCTCAAAAACGCTATGATGCAATGTAATGAAACGTCGGAAACAGAAGATCTAACCAGGTCGACGTACCATCGATCGAAAATACATCAAGTACATGAATATGTTCAAGTATACATACACGGGCAACGAATCCATACCCACAAATAAATAAAATTGAAGTGTCTGTTTGTAAAGCTTTTTACCTAATGCATATGAAAGTATATAAGGTCCTAACTTCAAAAAATCTTTTATTATATTTTTTACCTTTCTGATTGTCTGTCTGTCTGTTTGTTTTGGGCTAATTTCTGAAAATGCTGGATGATTTTACTGGGACTTTCACTGGCAGATAGCTTATAAGGAGTAACTGAGGCTTCATTCATTTAAGAAAAAAATAAGGAAGCCGCGGGTAAAAAAAATTAAAGCCTATGAAATAGTGAACAATTTCCGATTCAAATAGGGAAATGTATATAAAATAATAATAATTTTAATATATATACATCCATTATAAATCCTTATATAATAAGTTAAAATCGATAGCATAGGTATTTCTATACGAGATATCATCATCATCATCATCATCATCATGTCAGCCAAAAGACGTCCACTGCTGGACATAGGCCTCCCCCAAGGTTTTCCACACAGACCGGTCTTGGGCCACCCGCATCCAACCGCTTCCAGCGACCTTTATCAGGTCGTCGGTCCACCTTGTGGGAGGCCTACCCCTGCTGCGTGATAATACGAGATATACAGAAATATCAATATTTTGTAAACTTTGCGAACTGAACAAACACTTTTTAGCTAAAATCCACGCGGACGAAGTCGCGGGTAACAGCTAGTATTATATATATATTATTTTGTAGCTGTTGTAACATCTTCAGACATAAGTTGAAAATATCAGCTAGGTATATACGAAGAAAGTTGATATTGTCAGAATTCTGGCATGTTTTGAAGGATACAGTTAAAATAACCCAAGGTTTTTTTAGGATAATCTAAGAATCACTAATAGTCTTTTAATTTCGAGAATCGGAATCGTAACTTGTAAATATTAAATTCAGCTCTATCACCCGTGGGAGGCAAAGGCCTTGTTATTTAAATATATTTTGAAATGGAGGTAAAAAGCGCATGACAAATTAGCAGTTGACCTGCATTTTATATGCAGCGAATTTTGAAAGATATATTGGATATGTTTTTTACGTTCATGCGTTCTGTTGTACATTTGCTACTTTCCTTTCTTCGGTCGTAAATGTATTAGATCTTTTAGGATTTGCGAATAAAGTTGTCCTCTGAATACATATAAAGCTGTCATAGGCGTGTGATCGAAGGGAACATCACAGTGACATCACAGTCGTTTAATATGTATTATATTACTTATGCTAGAGTAGCTATTCCACTGTTGCAGTGGAACCTTCCACAGAAAGACTTTAAATTATTAACAAAGAAGAATAATGATCTCTCCAAAACTTTAATATAAATCGAATTTGGTTAACGCAATGACTGTAACATCTAACATCAGGACATTGAACTGATACTGTAATGTGAGGAAGCGTTATCAGTGCCCACAAGCCGTTATTTTTCAATGTGTCTACTTGTAGTTATTAATTGAGGAAACAAAACGTACGCGTACACTTAGCTATAGTTGCCATGATTTGGTACAACAGAGAAATAGGTACGCGTTTAAGCAAAAGTGGAGACCTAACTAAGCTTTTAATTTAGACGATTTTTAATGGTTACGCACCATCAAAATGGATTTAATCTCTGTATTGAGCATCTTGTTCAGTTTTAAGATAAATCTATACTAATATTATAAAGCCGAAGAGTTTGTTTGTTTGAACGCGCTAATCGCAGGAACTACTGGCACAGAATAAATAGTACTAACGTACTACTGCTTCGATTTGAAAAATTATTTTAGTGTTGGATAGCCTATTATCGAGGAAGGCTATAGGCTATATAACATCACGCTACGACCCACAGGGGCGGCGCAGTAACGATAAACGCGGGTGAAACCGCGGGAACATCTAGTCATGTGTAAAAAGAAACAGTCGCCTTTCGTCATTCGCTTCCGCAGTGTTCCGCCTTCGCCTTCGTCAACACTGACGGCTGTTTAAAATGCATTAGTGCTCAGAATATTTTAAAATACATAACAGTAGCCAATAGCAACGAACGCAAGGATGCGATTGGTCAAGTCAATTAACAACTGAGGTAAATAGATTGATTTTTATGTCCGATGTTGGAATAGTAAAAAATATAGTTTCTTAGCCTTGAATAAACACTTCCAATATTATATTGAGCATACTGGATAAGGTTTCTCTATATCATTTTTATGTGGCGATAAATATATTTACGCGGTACAAATATGCCAGAGGCTGAACCTACGACGTCACGATATGTTATCGTAATTGTGTACTAGTATTCATGTGCATATATTTCTTATAAGAATTAGGCCAACATTAATGTCACTATCATAGGGCTTCCCTAATTGTGTTGATTGAAAAATAATTGAGTCAATGATTTATAGTGAATGCATGTAGGAATAGATTATCACATAAGGTAAGAAGAGCTATTTTATATAGAAGTCATAGAAACTGTATTTGATTGAAATGCAATTAATAACATTTTTCTATGATAATATGATGCTGTTTTAAATTTATTTATCTGAGTTACATGTATCTGTTTACTTTGCACAAAATTTGTTCTTATCAAGAATCTAGGTCAATTTAGCTGAAGATTGTTTTACACAATGTATTATAGTCACAATTAATATAATAAAATATTGTCTCAATAAATACTCTATTTTTAGATTGAAGAAAGCAAATGTACTACACATTGCAATTTAATGTCTTAGTTTTAACTAGTAGATAACAGCATATTGCTTTGCTCACAAACATTGTAATAATTTATTCTAAGTAAGTAGTGCACCACATTAGCTACCAAGAAACATTTTATAAGTAATGCATGCTAATAAACACTACTAAAGCAGATACTTTAACAAGTGCATCAATATTACCAGCCAATTAATATATATTAACATAAATATAAATGTAATAAACTAGTCCCTCTTACCAGTGTGCACAACAAAATTATACGATAACCCAGCCTCCTCAGAGAACTAGGTGAGGTCAGTAATAGAAACTATACAGTTTATTATCTATGTAGGGGTTAGAAAACTAATAATTTATCATTAGCTGTGTACAAACCACCATACATAGGCCCATTGCCATGTGGTCTATGGTTTTACAGCAACTGTATTACTGTTGCTAAGGACATATATTTGCATCCATGAGGTTAAACACAAATATAAATTAATAGTTTATACTGTGTAAGTTAATCATGACTACAGTAAGGTAAGAAATGAATAAAATAAAGTAATAATATAGTTTAAATAATAAAAAATTTAATTATATAAATGGATATTATTTATGTATATATTATATTATAATTATATCATAAATTATTACTTTATGCTAATAAGTTAAATGCTCCCTAAAAACATTATATGCTAGATCAATTAATTATTCTAGAACCATTATATGCATACACAAAAAATAATAAATAATCTGTTAAATATTATAAAGTGGAGGTCATCATAGGTCATAATTACCAAGTGGACATCAACGGTTATAGTTTAATTTTATTAATTTCTGGTATTACTAGACACTTCGATTTTAAAGGGATAAGTAATAAGCACTTATACACAAATAACAAGGCTTAGCAACTAAAAGCTGATTCACATTAAGAATGACAATATAGTTAGCTAATACAATACTACAAATACATAATTATATATTAGTATGAATATGTAACAATGTGTCAAGTTGTGTAATAATTTACATTTGTAATTATGTGCACCAAGGACTCATGTCATAAAAACCGTACATACAGTAGTCATAGAAGAATTTTATTGTAAATTCCTTGTAACTGATACATGGAAATTACACATGCATGATTAGAAAAAGTACATAGCGTTTATAATATAGTGGAATGATCACATGATTTTACTGATGGCAGTCACATGACCTAAATGCATTTGTTGGGAGCAAACAATAATTCTAACATGAAAAACTGATAGTAGCCTAAAAACCATTCTCAATGTTACATAACTGAGGGCATGACCATTTAATACTTGCCATTGTTAAGATTGCCGCTGCTACTCTTGTCTGTCACCGTATTGTTCGCAGGACATTTTTTCACTTTTTGAGAAGTATTTTTTGAGGAGTTATCATTCACTTCACTACCGAGAGCCATCACAACACGAGGAATCAATCCGGTTCAGATTGACCGCAACGAACACGGCTCCACTCAGCTGAAAGAACACATGCGGTAGACTTAAGGTTGAATTTGGACTAACAAGATTCTGAAATTCAATATAATCCTTCAAAGTTTAAAAACCACTACTTTTCATCAAGTCACCAGATTATTTGAGTCTTCATAATACAATAGGTTTATAGGCCTGTACCAATAAAGCAGTGAACTTTTGATGTAAGTTACACTATTTAAAACGCATAGTCCATCGATGTTTTTGCTCCGCACTCAGCTTGGCTTATAGTAGTATGCACAGGCAAGGTACAGCTAAATATTCAATATTACCTATCTGTAATTTTTCTTCAGTTCTGTAAAGAGACATCTAGTGACAAACAATAAAATTTTTAAATCAATGACGTCTGTGTGATGTTTTGAATGCGTTCATAAATAAAATAATATGTTTCAATAATTCAACTTTGTAAAGAGGTCTCTGTAATAATCTTGCATCGTAGCATTCGTAGCTCAATAAAACCGCAGCAACATAAAACGTTTTAATAAGGAATATCTAATAAAATCGTTTACATTAAAGAAGGACATTGCATTGTAGTGTAGCCTGTCGGTTTGCTTGATATTGCTGTTAATTAGAATTACAAAAATTCTAAAATTCACAACAAAAATGAATTTTCGAAGACCTTAAATTATATTTTTGCATATCAACGTCAGTCCTAATAATTGTGGGCAATCTTAAAAACTAGCCCAAAGACAAAGTTGTTCACTGCACGAAAGGAAGAATGAACAAATGAGAATGAATGAATTAAAATCTGTCAAAATAACCAAACAAACGTAGCAAAAAATAAATAGAGTTCAAATTTATGAATAATAGGCTTCTTTCGATTTTTCTCTGTCGTTTACAGTCTTTATACTGGCGTCGGAAAATTATTCTAAGGTATTTTTTGAACTTGCTATTGAACGTAAATATATGCACTTGTTTATATATGTTTGTGTCTGTTGAAAGCAAGACACGATCATGTAATCAACTCTGGCAAAAATCTTACAAAGTTATTATAAGAGTTCTAAGTGCCTGTTTATAATGGAAGTCAATGTGATTTTAATATGGTTTGATTGTAGAAAATGCTAGACGGGTGGTACTGCCGGTCTATAGCAAATATGCAGGCGAACGAGGCGAGTGTGAGCAACAACGCGCCCGCGGAACCGCCGCAGGCGCGTGATTCTCACAAGGAATACTCCAGCGATAGCAGCAGTGAACCTGAACCTGAGCCTAATTACCGGGCTCAGTACCTAGCACTTAAAAAGAAACTCAAATACCTTATATATGTAAGTTGAACATTTAATGTTTTTCAAATGTGTGAAGATTATGGACTATTTGATTACATATGACTAAGTGGTATTTATATAGTCAACATGTATATTGAAAATAAAATGAAGATATATATATATTTAAATGTGTGATCATACAATAAGATAGCATTGATGTTATACATTTTATAATACAACATGTTCTACATAAATAGGTGTACAAATGAGTACATCATCCAACATAATATATTGGTTATTACTTAGAAAAGCCAATAATTCAGGTAAATTCATAGTAAAATTATGCATATTATGAAGGCATACATATACTACTATGTATGCCTGTTATATGTGAATGTTAATTAGTGTGTGTGTGTGTCCAAAAATACTACAGAGCTTAATTACTTTCATAATTCCCTAGGAAAATGAATGTTTTCAAGATGCACTAAGATGTAGCCAGAAGAGATTACTAAAGGTGTCTAGAGACCGCAGTTTTCTTCTAGACAGATTACTGCAACATGAGAAACCTGAAAGTACAACATCTGAAAGTGATGACACAGAGTCATCTGATGATCCTGAATATTACCGCATGGATGTTAAAAGGTAAGATTATCTCCATTATCATCAAAGTAGTATTCGATTTATTGTAGCATAGAAATCTCGTAACTGATAAGACTTCTTATTGCTATTTATCAAACGTATATGCTATTTTCTTTTTCTTTACAATCTAATGGTTTAGTTCAATAACAAATTATGAGTTGTGTATGAGATACAGATTTAACTAAATTTTGAATTTGTTATATGGTGAAGCATCTAAATTAGATTTGAATATTACTATTATACCAATAAAATTTTAATTTGTGTATTTAAAGAAAAATTGTTACAGAAGCCTATGTCTATGTGCAATAATAGTTACAAATTCTTGTATTTTTTTATTTTACAGAAAGAAAACGGAAGCTGGTTCTGCCAACCAAAACATATCAACAAGTTCTTCAGCCAAAGGTTCAAATGCAGTGAAACGGAAGAGGACGGTAGTTCCTAAGAAGCCACCAAATACCAGTCATCTTGTAAGAAAACTTAGTCAATTTGTGATTTCTTCAAGTCTTATACTTAGAAACCATCTTCAATAATTATTGTTAGGTAAAAAAGAACCTAATTTTACTACCTATTTATATATGACTAGATGTGCCCGGGGTTTCACCCGCGTTTATCATTACTGCGCCGCCTCCGTGGGACGTAGCGTGATGTTACATAGCCTTCCTCAATAAATAGGCTATCCAACACTAAAATAATTTTTCTATTCGAACCAGTAGTTCCTGAGATTAGTGCGTTCAAACAAACAAACTCTTCAGCTTTATAATATTAGTATAGATTCAGAAATGGATCTTATCAGTAGATTAGATCCAGGTATAGTTGGTGTTTAATAAACATGGTCCTTAAAAACAGACCTGCATTATATCTAAACATGTATCAACTATCCTTTTGTCTACCACTACTGTTAGCATAATTACTTACTTATCATGTCGATGGCAACACATTTTATATAATTTTCGACCAGTTTTCGGCAACGCGGATTGCATTTGGATTAGCCTGGTACAGGTCATCCAGTGTGCACCATTCTGTGCTCATGGGGCACGACAACAGATGCCTCATTGTCTGTGGTGATACGCCGCAGTCACATGCATTCGTACTTGTGTCTTTATATCCCCACCTTGACAGATTGTCTTTACATCGTCCAACCTGGGTACGCAACCTGTTGAGTGCCTTCCAGGTTGGCCAAGGCAGGTAACTTTTCTGCCGGTGTGATAAAAGCAGGCAGTAAGAATTTTTCGCACCACAGGTTTACTCTGGCCTCAGGAGCATTATTGGCACTTGTAGGTACGGTGTGGAGGAAACTGTTACGGCTTTTTAGCCGTTTGGCAGGTGGAATTTGGCCATATACTGGGTGTCTTCGATCAGTTAGCATAATAAATGTAGGGGTGATTTTAGCCCAACTTTCTGGCACAATACATCGGAGTGGGCCTATTATTATTTACCAGACATGCTCATACTCCAGACTTAGCTGAGAGAGAATGCGAATTGCCATGCAGAAAAACCACTGTGTGGCAATTATAACAAGATCCTACTACGTAAGCACAAATTGTGCTGGATCAAGGTAGTCATAAATTAATTAACAGCATAATAATTTTTTATTTTTTACTTTGCACACTGATGTCTTAATTTGCTTAAGTTGAGATTGTGAAGTAAAATATGAAGTGCAATTTTATTAAACCTATTTTGATTGGTAGTGTGCAGCAATTTTTTAGTAAAAGCAATAGCATGATGGTCTTATCTAGGTGAACAAAGTAAAAAGAAGCTTTTTAAGGAGGGTTAACGTTAATTCGGGTAAAAAAAAGCCTATTCTTGTAAATTTTTTTGACGACACAGTTAATATTTATTTATTGAGACCAATGGTACATTGAAATATAACATACGAATATATATAACATTTTTACAAAAAAAATAATATTAGAAATACAGCATTTTGAAAAAGTATAATTGCGGTGCCCCTCATAACTCAGTGCTGGATCATCTGAAATAAAAAATCTAAGTTTTTTCGTTAGATCATCGTTTTCCACAGGTACCGCTAGGAGGATTTTTCGAAATGTAAATTTTTCGCTTTTTGGGGACACTGCAGCGATTTTTACGAAAAAAAAAAAGGTTAATTTGTTATTCTAAAAATATGAAATATTAACAAATTTAAAAAAAAAACTCCAGCGTTACCTCTTAAATTATGTACAGAAATAGTGTTTAAAATTTCAAAAGGATTGGTGCAGTAGTTTTGAAGTTATGAAAGTCACCGACCTTGAAAACGTGAGTTGTGGGAAAAACGCTAAAGTTTTGAACACTAAATTATATACTCTACACTGACTAAATATACAGTGCAGGTATAAACACTTTTGTACTTGTTTTGAAATTTCTATAAAGAAAGGTAGGGGCTAAGGTTAGGGATTATATAGGTACCTAGAGAACGAAACAGCTGCTAGGTAACAAATAAACAGCAGCTCGGGTCGGGTAGGTATACTGATGTGTTGAGTCAGGTATGAGGCGTGGTTGCTTAAACTGACTGTATCTTCGTTATTTTTGCTTCGATTCAACCCAAAACAGACAGAATATTCTTGAAAGGTACTCCATTTAAAAATTAAAAAAACGCCAAAAAGGTTAAATACGTAATCCCCTCCCCCCTTAATAACTTATTTTTTTACAGGGCAGGGTTCCCTATATTTTTTTTTCATTTTTAATTAATAATAGAAATTATATTTCAGAATCTATTTCATCAATTGTAGCTTGAAAAGTAATTTCTATTTATCTACTGCTTAGAAAAGAAGTTAGTGACGAAAAGGAAGCTAACATATCTATTAGATGTAATATATTTGTCTTATATATACATCGATTAGATAGAGGTGTATTACATTCAAATTTCGCAGCCTGCTATAAGTGACATAAAAGAGGACATAGCCGTCTATCAGACACATAGCCTGGACTATGTAAATTGAGAATTTCTTAACCGAAAATGAAATACAATCAATCATTGGTTGTAACAGATTGTCTATTACATCCCAGTTATGGAATCTGGGACTAGACTAATATTTATTGGGAAGCAAGTTAATTGAGTAGAGATTCAAATACACAGCAACATAATGTGCACAAAAATAATCAGACAAGATAATGACCAAAATAACAATCACATTAGTCACAAACTCATATGTTTGATATGTTTTTTTGGTACAATCACCAACATAAGTTAATAAACATCAACATTTGCAAAATTTAGAATACAATATAAGATAAAAAAACCAATTACTTATCTAATATTTTATCATATGCACAAATACGCCAAATTTTCCAATTTATAAATGCCGATTATTTCTTTATTTATTTGTTGACTAACATGATGATGAAGGCGAAAAATGTGACTATTGAACATAAGGTCTGACGTTCGATTGCCAGTGCAGGCAGGATACCTATACAGCTTATCAAATTTCTATCATAAAATAATAACTGGGCAGCTGTGCCTACTGTATAAGGCGCCAGCCCTTGCGTGGAGTACTGTTCTCATCTTTGGGATGGCTCCGCGCAATACTTGCTGGACGCTCTCGACAGGTTACAGCGGCGCACGGTGGGCTGAAAATCGGCTTTCATAGACTTAGGGATTTCAATTTGCAAGTGCCGGATTTTTTGCCGGTTATAGCTTCTATTAGTTATTACTATATACAAAAATGACACCCGTGTTAATTCTGCACAAAAACGAAGGAATTATAAATTTTTTACGCAAAATTTGAATGAAGCTTGTATGAAAAATCAATTATTTCTTAAACGGCAAGGAAAGCTGTAATATCCTTACAGGTGGTTATAGTATTAATTATTTATGATTTTTTGTCATATTCCACACAAAAGATATAGCTGCCGATTTAAAAAAAAAAACATCAAAATATATTTATTTATTTTTACATAATATGAAACGGGTCCTTTTATTGTTTAAATTGAGGAACACAGAATTTAACAATACGTAATATATAGAATAGCATCACTCCTATAACTCCGAAAGAGTAGGCAGAGGTTTACAGTACACCCACACTATGTTTGAGCTAAATATTTATCAACACAAAATGAGTTTTAAAACTTTCGATATAACCAAAATACCAAATATCTAATTGTTTAGTCTTGTAATAAGTCTGAAAAGAAGTGATCACCCACCGTGCGGCGGGCTGTTCTTATCATCGATGATCCAGAGGTCACGAAATCACTGGAACCTCTGCAACTCCGTCGGGACGGGACATAGCCTCTTTGGCATGTTTCTACAGAATATACCACGGCGAGTGCTTTGAAAAGTTATTCCACCTTATCCCGCCCTCTCCTTTCCTATCCAGGACAACACGTGCTGGGCTCCATCCTTACACGATAGAGTCGATAAGAGTAAAGCGCGCACCAACAAGTTTGGGTCCTCATATTTCTGCCGAACGATCAAGGCATGGAATTCTCTGCCAAGGCACGTGTTTCCTTTAATCCTGGCTCCTTTAAGCGCGGTGTGAAAAAGCACCTTCTTAGGCCGTCAAAATAGGGACCTCAACTAGGGTTAGCACCTTTATTATGAACAAATAGAGTACATTTACTATCTGAAGTAAAAATATAAAATACAAGCTCCGAAAATAAAGTATGTATTATTTATTTAACCTGCTTTTTTGTTACCATATTTTTGTTGATGCTAGTAACATCTAACAAATATTTATTATCAAGGAACGTATTAACCGCATCTTCACAATATATATTTTTATTGAGATAGATAAACAATCGTTTTTCGGCAATTTAGGGAACCTCTATAGCTTTGCTTTAAGTAAACCATTAAATAAAACCTGTAAATGTTGACATAGGTAAAATAAAGTATTCGCTGGTGCAGTTTTAGTTCCAGTGACCCATCCACCATAGCCTGACATAACCCTCTCGCTTCCCCTTGTGGCGAAGGGGTATGCATAAGGAGCATTTCCCCACCATAAAAAAGGGAAAATAAAGTATTTTCATGTACTTTATTTTTCTAATAAAGTATATAGTATGTTTACCCGAAATAACTTACAATACTTTATTATAAAGTAGTGTGCGTTACCGCAGCAAAATGTTAAAAATTTTTGTGCTTTAGAGAGGTGAGAGTATGGCAAATAATTAGTCCATCGTGAAGAGTAATTTGTTCACTAATAGCAAAATTTGTTCAAGTGGTAGTTTTAAAGTTATTCGAGAAAAACACATTTGGTCGGCGGCTTATAGAAGAATTGCTGACACATTCTTTTTGTTGATATAACTTTTATAATAGTCGTAATTTAAAGCTGAAATTAACAGGATTGTTTATTGATGGAACATTTTAATTTGTTCAAGGTACTTATTCCATGTTTCCTTGTTTTATGGGAACTGCGTATTCGATCATTTAAATCTGATCATATAAAATGTAATTAAATTTCTATTATATCGTACGTATCTTCATATTGCGTAGAGTTACGTAATCTAAATATACTGTCGTTATAAAGGTGTACCAAGGGTACATGATACAGCTTTTAATTTGATTGTAAGTGTTATGGTTTACTTGCAAATCCGTTTCTTTCTGAATTTCGGCACCATTTAATTACATTGGTGTATATCAAACAAATTAAAAACTAATGTTTGAACAAATTAAGATCTATTATTGGTATTTTTTCAAACTTCTACATTGAGCCGTTTTTGAGATCTGGACAATCCCAAAACGTTACCGCAGCAAAATCTTAAATAACTTTTGAACCACAAGACACACACATTTTGCTGTTCACAAACATTTAATACGCAATAAAAGCTATCTATTCATGCATTTAATTCCGGGCTAAAACGATTAAAAAAAAAATTTTTGCTGGGGTAACGTTTGAAACGTTACCCCAGCAAAAATTTTTGTTTTTTTCTCGAATAACTTTTAAACTACCACTTGAACAAATTTTGCTATTAGTGAACAAATTACTCTTCACGATGGACTAATTATTTGCCATACTCTCACCACTCTAAAGCACAAAATTTCTCAACATTTTGCTGCGGTAACGCACACTATAAAGTACGGTTGGCAACCCTAACCTCAACATCGCCTCATGGTGTGGAGGCCACTGCTCTTAGACCACATAATCGCTTACCATCAGGTGAAGGGTGGCTATTTCGACGAGCAAAAAAAAAATTTATGTACCGGTTATACATATAGGTTTAAAATAAGATGGTGTTTAGGTCTACTTGTATACCGTGTTTTAATTGGTTGTTTCTGTTACAGCATCAAACAAATGCTTCAATGTTATCGAAAGTTTCGCCAGCCTTAGCATTTGGTTTGTCAGCCGGTGACGGCCATATGACGCCGGAGGAGGTGGAACGCCACCTGCAGTCTCGTCAGTCGTATATGGAACTGTTGCCTGAACGTGCGCCACCCACTGTTCCTACTGAAATGTTCAGTAATGATCCTTCATTAGACAGGTACTAAGCGAATTTATAACATTCTTTGACGATTTTTTTTACAATAAAGAGCCTAAAAAATAATTGCTAATGAGAACTTTAAGGTAAACAGTGACTGTCCAAGAAGTTTCCAACCCACAGACTAACAAATCAAAGGTTCTATTTAAATGTAGGATAAGTCGAACAAACCTGAACACATCTAATTCAACTTTCACATATTTTCTTTATTGTTGCAGTGAATCGAATGATGTATTGGAGAATTCCCCAAATGTTGAAGAGTGGTTCGATTAGTATAAGTAACCAATTCTAAATGTATCCTTCCATTGATTTGTATTTAAGTACTAAATAATTGTTTCTATTAAATTTATAATTTTACTGAAATAAAATGCATATGATACGTATTGGATAAATATTTTATTTAAGAGTTACAATAATGGGTTTGAAGCGCAAGAACAAACATCTATATCTGGTATAGAATCACACCCACTTTGTGATAATTTACATTATTTTGATAAACACACAAATATATGAAGTGTACATGTATCAAATAAGCATATATTTTCTTTTAAATTTCATAATATACATACATGTTATAGGTACCACATTCTTAACAAGATTAATAAAAACGTTTATAATGATATATTAATTTATTATTAATGTTCTCTTAACAAACCTACCATGCAAAGAAAACTTTAGCATGCTCACTACCAATAAATTTATAACAACATTTTATGTCCATAATACTAGAGTCCCTAAGTCTAACTTCTATATTGTGGTACATAAGAAAATAAATCTTCTAAGTTTGTGAGATTCCTACTATCGACTCAAGAACAATGTATCAACTCAAGACACACACCAACACATCTTAATTAATCTCTTACACACAAGTACTTTATGTATGTCATGAGTATGAAGCTGATATACTAACATAAGCTTAAGTTTCCAACATTTAATAAGTAACTGGTACTGTAGTCATTGGGATATATTAAAAACATTTATGCAATATGCAGCAATTACTTAGACCTGCTGTTAAGTAAAGGAATCACCACAATTATTTTAAAACAATATTAAATAGGCCTATCATATAGGAATGTTTATGAAGTTCGTATTTTTATTTGAGAAGCACCAGTATGTGATGACAATATAGTGTAAGACGACTTTGTGATAACTATAAGTGGTACTTTATTTTTTTAAGTTTATACTTGTTTTTGCACCAAAGATTAGATAGAAATGCTTGGTAACTATAGATTTTAACAAGGCCTTCAATATAATAAAAATGTTGGATACAAAACATTTGTTTATTGAAATAAATTATAGGTTTATCCCAGATTAATACTGTATATCAGCTTTTACTTGATGATGAGTTTCATAATGCAATAAATATATGTATAATTTACTACAAGTTAACAGGAACATTATAGGAAAAAAAAAAGAACAGTATTAAAATGGCGGTGATAATAATTATACCTATACCAGAGAATGTTGAATACAAGTTAAACTGGGAAACAATTTATTACTATACTTCATAATATCTGATACGTCTTACATGGAATTTGCCTACAGACATAGTATAATATTATACTCAACAGTTTGAAAGTAATAATCTCATATTATTCTTTTAACATGTTATTGTTTAAATAAATATTTTTGCATAATTACTACTGAATATAATATTATTACAAATACAAATTTTGATACATGATGACATTAACAGCCAAATATTTACTTTGGTATGAATTATAATTTTCTACATTTTACCATATAAATACACATGAATATAACTAGAAACATGTGAGACAACAATATTTCTGTGACACTAAGGAGCTACCTATTCATCGCCCAATAAAACACCTATCAGCCATTATATAACGGATGAGAATCTCATTTATTCCCTATATATACAAATAAAGCAATATTTGGTATAGATGTTATACCATACATACAGTATATTATAGAGGTGAAGTGATCAAGCATTATTACATGCGATCATGTTCTGTTTACAGATGACAAGTAATATCAACTAAACTTTATAGTACTAATATCAAATTAGGTATTATGAATGGAAGTTTATTTGATATACAAAATGCGATGAATGAAGTATAATCTAAATATATTATATGGAAATAATATGAGTGAAACCATTTCTAGTCTTTTTTAACTTGTCATCTTATCAAATGTTACAAATCGCATTTAAATTGTTAATTAAAATATTCTCAGTTTACAAAACACCTAACTCTATATTAGCAATAAAATAAATCCAAAATTGTACACAAGAGATTTCATTTCATACTAAGATCAGTGCAAAGTTCACAAGTGTTTTGCTTCGTAACCATATTTTCCAAATTGTACGCATTATTTTATAATTTCTACATTTAAGTGACTGTGAACTTCTAGGCGACTATTACACTGATTCATTGTCTAACAATGTTGTTCATATTTCATGGTTCCATTTAACCTAAACTCTTAAAATTGATCTGCTAGCAGATTACAAATTTCATGCGAGACTGTTTCCTTGCTAGATCTTACAGTCAGTCTATACATTTGAGCTTGTTTATTAGGTTCCAATCTCATAAGACACCCTACTTGCTGCACTCTGGTGTGAACAATACCAGCACAAACAAAGTTATCAGGATTGGGGTCAATACCATCTAACAGTTGCATGCCAAAGCCAGCTAATTTGGTGCGTGTTGCAGGTAAATCAATGGAACCTTGAGCTTTAAATATTTTTTGTGCTCTCTGCTGTTCTCCTCCTAAATTTTTCCATCTTGCAAAGAAAGACTCTCCATTCATTTCAGTTGGTTCAAAGAATTTGTTTAAAGTGAGTGGCAGTTTCATTGTAATTTTTTGAGGCACATTGTTGTAAACAAAAGATACTGACATACTAGGAGCATCAGCATAATCTTCAATACATTCAGCAGTTAGCATCTGTTGAATCTGGGCACCTGCTTCTAGTACAGGCTCCATAGGTTTCATCTGTACGTTCAGTTTATGTAAATCAGTCCAGTGCAGCTCAGGATGGACATTTTGAATTGGGAATTGTGTCTTATTCCCATAAAATAATCCAATTCTACCCAGATTCTGCCTGTACTCACTTTTGACTCCTATCTGAATTAGCTCATTTTCAAACAGGACTCCATTATTTTTAAATAAGAACTTCTTAATATTATTCTGTTGTACTGTACTTGGACTTATTTTTGGAGTAGTGTATAGATCTCCCAGTACATCAAGCAGTCCATTTCCAGTGGCTGGAGCAGTAGTTCCTGGAGGAGTGGATAGTCCAAGTAGATCTGCACTGGAACTATTTGTATTATTACTGATAGTATTAATGACAGCTGCTGGAGCAGCTGTGGGTTGTGGACTCTTTGACTCTCGAACATCATCTGGAATGCGCCCTGGCTTTTTCTTTTTCAACACAGCTAGAATTGAAGACTCTCTTTCTGGGAATGCAGGCATTTCTTCAAGCACTGTAGCTAAAACATCAGCACTTGCTACAATACTTAATTGCAGATACTCAGAGGCTCTTTGTTGTAACTCTACATCAGACGAACGCAAATTGGAGTCAGCACGGAATACTTCCTGGACACGATTTTTAATTTCTGGGAATAGATTTACAAGTTTAATGTATGTTGATAGCAAAAGTGCCCTTGTTGCTGCTGAACACAGATGATATTTTGAATGGAGCAGTTCAAATTGAACTTGGGGTGATGATCTTGTGTCCCCAGCAATCAAGTTGCCAAATTCTCCCAGTATGTATCCACCAACTTTTACCATATTTTCATGACATGTTGGTGCTTGGAGGGCTTCAAATACAGTCTTTGCTGCATATCCTTGAACTTCTTCTCTATTGATAACAATTTGTATTACTCTGTACCAAACTTCTTCGGACACATAATCACCAGCAATTCTAATAAGATTCAGTATGACATCAACATACCAAGTAAAGTCAGTAGCATATTTTTCAGCTAGAATGGCTACTTTTAATACCATTTCTTCTCTGATAGAATAATCAGCAGTTTCTAGGTAAGCCAACATTTCTTGGACAATTTCTTCAGCATTTGTTTTGTCACACATAGCATAGAGCAAGTCCACAGCCTGCTGTCGGACTGACACATCTTTTTCCATCTTCATGGAAAGAATAACAACTTCTTGATGTTTTTTAACAGCCTCATGAGAAAACTCAGAAGTAGCAAGATGACACATAGACTCAAGAGCTAGGTAGCGTAGATTTGTTTCACGATTGCTAAGGAATTGGCCAAGTTGGTTACAGGCACGCACTAGCAGGTTGGGTTCACTATCATTGTGTATTATCAAGCTTATGGCCTCAAACAACACAGCATTCTTAGCATTTGAGTGTTGTACTTTCTTAGATTTGGGTGGTTCCTGAGCTTTGTTAAAAATAGTTTCCAAACATTCTGAGAGGCGGCCTCTTACACCAGGCTCTTCAGAAGGTGGAGTATAATTCTGCAGTAATCTAAGCAGTTTAACAGAGAGCCAAGGGGCTGGCACAAAGTAGTAGGTATAATCTTGTAGATCTGTGTAACTTGCAGTGACAATCCTACTGAGTCTAGCAACAGCTAGTGTTACACAACCCTTGTACTCATCTGGGTTCTTTTTGACAAGGGCATCAATCAGAGATGTTGCAGCAGTTACAACTCCCATATGAGGATCATTTAAAAGATGTATAATTCGGGAGGTCCATTCACCTGTAGGAATGATTTCAGGTGATTTTCGGAAAAGTCGTAGAAGGCAAAGAGCAGCTGATTGTTTGACCACATCCATAGTGTCACCAGACACAAGCAGTTTTGGAATCTCTGTTCCAAATGCTTCAGCCATATCTTTGCTGCCAATATTAGCAATGCATTGCAGAGCCAAGTTAACATGGATAGGATTACGTGATTGCAGGTCATTTTTAATGCTCTGGATGATAAGCTTAATTAGATCACTATTGGTGTTGACCAGTACTGATATGAATAGATAACCTATTTGTTTTTCGGAATATTTGTTTGATGAAAGTAAGTTAACTGCTTCCATATGACCAAAGTCGATATCATGACCCAGCAAAAAGATAAATAAGAGTTTACATACATATTTCTTTTTCTGATAGCCATCGAGTGTTTTGTCGCCTTTAAACTTACTTCTTATATTGGCGAGCTCTTTATTAATCCTCTTAATTTCCGCTTCTTTGCTTTTACAGTTTCGTATGTCTGATATGAAGACTGCAAGTCCTCGCATTCCATCTCCCCTGACGGCAGGCATATTGCCAAGTGACTTATCGAACACCAGTTTTATGCCTTTTCTTTACACTTTCAAACGAAATACTAACTTCAAAATACTACCACTAAAGTATAAGTTAATAAACTTGTAAAGCGGTGCTGAATTAAAAGGAGTCAATTAGCGCCCGTCATTACAATTATTCGAAATCGGAAAAGATGAAATTTCTTCGACTACTTCTACAACGCCTTCCTTTTCCATAGATCCGTTTGAAACGTCAGACGGAGCTTATTGTTTATGGATCAATATTGTACGCCAATCGAAATGTGCAAAGCTTTTGTCGTCTCTATAATGAGAAGCATAAAGTATAGATTAGTACAAATTTAATTTTGACAATTCGTATAAAGCTATTGATACACTGCCTTAAAATTAAATACAATACAAAACCACGTCTACACTTTCATGCTAGTTTTTGCAATAATAATCTATACTTATAATAAAACTGTACAGAGGTCAATTCTGTACATTGAATATATATTCAAAATTAATATTGGAGGATGAATGGTGATCGATACTGATGACAAAAATGCAATCAGTAAATTTTTTGTCTGTCTGTCTGTCTGTCTGTATGTGCACGCATGGGTCAAAAACTACTGAAGGGATTTTAACCAAACTTGGTACGATTGTAGTCCATACTCCTGGGCAGGTTATAGGCTATATAACATAACGCTAAGACACATAGGAGCTGAGCAGTGACGATAAATTTGAAGCAAGTCGGACGAAAATGCGCTTTCGAGCTCTTATCCTCGCATACGTTGATCATACATCAAAAGTATGTATTACAAAGATGATGGTCTTCAAAAGATCTACAAAAAAGTCCTTAATAGTATATATCTATCTTTTATAAATTAGCCACAATAACGTGTTTAATCGTTAGGCATTTCTTCAAAGTGTATTAAAATACATAAATATATTGTATTTCACATAGATATATCTTTATCAAACTCCCATATTCAAAAAGTACACTTTAATATTTATATTATAAAAAAAAATATAGGAATCGGTTTATAAACACACAAGATATAGATGAAATAAAACTTCCAAATCTCGCCGCGCCAGTATGGGTACGGCTATACGGTTGATTGTTGTTTAACGCGCGAAACGGCCATCCGCTGCATTTATAAAAAGGCGGGGGCGCTCACGCGCCGACTTCACTCACATTTTGTTTGTTTGGTTGAACGCGGTAATCTAAAGAACTACGGGTAAAAATTTGAAAAATATTTCAGTGTTGGATAGCCCATTTATAGAGGAAGCCTATAGGCTATATAACATCACGCTACGACCAATAGGAGCGAAGCATAAATGAAAAATATTGCAAAAACTAGGAAAATTCTCTTATGTGAAGCAGACGAAGTTGCGCGGGTCAGCTAGTATAAAATAAATATCAAAAAATATATAAAATTAAACAAATTATACAATATCACAATTTTAAAGCTATGTTACTAGAAATATCATATAATATTTGGATTTCAGTAATGTTATTTCACGATATACTTTTTATGAATTAACCTACCTAAATAATTGATTCATCTTCAAGAACATAAGTATTTTAATAAGTGAATGCCTTATTCGTTTGATAGCATACGAATACGTTGTATAATACACCAATACACGTTGTCCGACTCTATTTGAGTCGGACAACGTGTATTGGGTTTTCTCGTACAAATTTTCTGTTAGGAAATTAGCAGCAAACAGTCTGGAACGTGCCAATAGCCGGCAATAGGCTTGCCACCTAATAGGTTGTACAAATAACTGAAGGTGGGAAAATTAGGGTGTAACCAACTCTGCTTACGCATTCAGGTTTCAGATACATGAGTACGACTGATTATGTACCTAACTACATTTCTAATACCCATTCAATTTTTAAAGTGAAAACTTAGCGGCGTTGTGCACTTTTTTGTGATGGGTAAAAAATGTTAAACTCGCGTCAGGACACGTGACCTGATCGAAAATTCGTAAGGTGGAGGGAGAATTGTCATGTTTGTGTACGATAGTGCAATAAATGAATATTTTATTTTACCACATATATGATAGTACTTTTATACTGATAATAATTAAAGCAATTCGTGCAAAATTATTCCCTAACCATTCCAAAATATCAAAAATGCACAACATTAATATTCAAGTTTTCACTTCTGCCGGCACTTCCGGAGTGCAACCCGTTTTTTTTAAATCTAAGCATTTATTATTATAAAAATAAACTCTTTATGTGCTTAGAGTAAGTGGAACTCTTAATTTGAGAATACCTGTTTTTCTACCTAAGCTTTTCCAGCCTACATTAAATTATTGTAGGTACTATAGGTATCATAGCCACGAAAAGAGCTCCTAGAAAAGGCTGCACCGCTGCATATTATTTTAAGGTCAGTGTGTACGAATGCATATGGTAAAATGATGTGGATAACAGATACTCCGTAATTGAGGATATGGACAACTGGATATTTCCAACATGTCGTTGTACCAAATAACCCGGATTACTAAACAAACAAACTTGAACTCGAAAGAATCCATTGCGGATTTTTCTAAATAAGTGTTACCAACGCAAGATTTGAATTGTCAAAATCTGCATTGATCTGCATATCTAGACTCGATGGTTGACATTATTTGATATCTATGTTCTAGCTAGAGATGCCCAACTATCAATACTTTCGCTATCGATAGTTGACCTCGAAAACTAGTTTTAATATCGATAGTATCGATACCATCGATACCACAAATTAACTAATATAATGCTAAACATATTATGATGAGCATTAGCTCGTTTAAGATGGTTACACTTATGTATGGTGCGGTCGCTTTTACGTAGCCTTTATAATTTGGTCGGCTTATACAAGAATTGCTGACACATTCTTTTTGTTGATATAACTTTTATAATTTAAAGCTGAAATTAACTGGATTGTTTATTGATGGAACATTTTAATTTGTTCAAGGTATTCCATGTTTCCTTGTTATATTGAGGAAGCCTTCGATCGGACCACCTTTGATGCCATTAGTGTGGCATCGGCAAATCATGGTATAGAGCCAACCATTTGCAAGTGGATCGATTGTATTCTCAGGGGTAGAATCATTAGGTCTGAGTTGTTAGGAGATGAAATGTATGCAACGACAACCAAGGGCTGCCCTCACGGTGGAGTACTCTCACCACTCTTATGGTGCTTGGTAGTCAATTCACTCCTAGAACAACTCAACAAAGGTCTGTACTTAACGGTCGGATATGCGGATGACTTGGTAATACTCGTCAATGGAAAGTTGCCGGGTACGGTATCAAGTCTCGTGCAGAGGGCCCTGATTATGGTGGAAAAATAGTGCAGTAGCAAACATTTATCGATCAACCCAGGGAAAACACCTGTCGTGCCGTTTACTAGGAAGAGGGATCTCATAAACTTAGGAACTCTCTCCATGTATGGTACGCAATTACAATGGTCCACGGAGGTGAAGTATCTAGGCATGACCTTAGATAGCAACCTAACGTGGAAACCTCATGAAGACAAAGTCATAGTGAAGGCCCAGCGGGTTTTCGGCATGATTCGCTCTACTTATGGGAAGACCTGGGGGGCTACAGCCCAAGGACATCAAGTGTCTATACACGATGATGATAGACCCATACTCACGTATGGAAGCATTGTCTGGTGGCCAAGAACTAAACTAACTACATGCAGGAACGCGCTGTTGAAGGTGCAGCGATTGGCCTGCATGGCTATAACAGGGGCGTTCCCGACTACGCCAACGGCAGCGTTAGAGGTCCTGCTGGATCTAACGATGCTACACATTGTTGTGGAGTCAGAGGCGATAAAAACGCTACATAGACTATCTGTGCATGGGCTGTGGAGCGTCAACATGCCGGTAACTCGATACACAAAATTGGAGATTTCAAAGGATCTCAAAAGGATTATGAGCATGGGATGCGACAAAATGCAACAAAAATTTTTAAATAAAGGTTCCCACGAGGGACGAATGGAGACAAGGTCTACAATCACCTGACAAGGGTTGTCTCAACTGGTACACTGATGGTTCCAAAATGGAAACAGGATCAGGCGCTGGTATCTATGCCAATGACTGTAAGGTGAGCCAAAGCATGGGTAAATATGCAACGGTCTTCCAAGCGGAAACCTATGCTATAATTGCCTGTGCTCAGGAGAATATCAACAGTGGTATAACTGACAGGACTGTGTATATTCTCAGTGACAGTCAAGCTGCTCTCAAGGCTCTGGACTCATGTAGGCTAGACTCCAGACTGGTCCTGAACTGTGTAAAGATCCTCAACAAACTTGGCAGGAAGAACATAGTCATACTGGTGTGGGTTTCGGGGCATGCAGGGGTGCAGGGCAATGAGGAGGCTGATGAGTTAGACAGAAAGGGCTCGGAGCAACTGTTTGTGGGCCCCGAGCCATTCGTGGGACTCTCTGAGAGCACCGTCAAGGCAGCTTTGAATGCACATGGCAATGATAAACACAGGCTAGAGTGGATGGCCCTTAGGGGTCTGGAACACTCCAAGAAATTCATTGCAAACGGAGCCACAGGCTTCACCCGGAAGTTCTGCGGGTATAGCAAGAGCCAAATGCGCCTGCTCACACGAGCGTTCACTGGCCATTTTGGCACCAACGATTTCTTGTGCAGCTTGAGATTGGCACACAATTCGATCTGCAGAGCCTGTGGTGAACAGGACGAGTCCATATCGCACCTACTGTGTGAATGCGACGCGTTGGCTGGACTGAGGATGGGTTTGATGGAATTGGCATATCCAAACCTTGAAGACTTCAGGCTTCTCCCTCTGAATTGTACACTGCGGCTAATGCAGTACATTCATAAGGAGATAGCTAAAGGATAAATCTTGGGGCCGACACAAAAGATCCCACTGGGTCGAAGTGTCGCCGGTCTGTACTGACTGGCCCCTACACACAAGATAAGAAGACAAGATCGATAGTATCGATACTATCGAAGACCAGCATAAATGTTTAGGAGTAATACTATCGATAGTATTGGTAGTATCGATAGTTCACACTATCGATAGTTTAATAAACGGCGACAGTATTGCCATCCAATAAATAATCAATTATATAGCTAGTATATATCTTATAAAAATATTAAGTATAGAAAACGTATTAATCCGATTGGTGTAAATAAATATTTTACACATTAGTGCTAGTGTTACTTGTATGAACGATAAATGGAATATAAGAAGGCGTAAAAAGAAATATATAGAAAATAATTATATTCTCAGTTGAATCAGTCCTACGTGTTTCAATATAACTCTAACGGTTACCAACTACGGATCTGGCTTATGCCCGCCGGCTGATCCACAACCTTAACATTTACCAGCTACGGACCTGGCTTATGCCGGCCGGCTGTTAATACGTTAAATTGGTGACCCCTGCTGAGCTCTCATCGTTCTAGTGCTGTTGTAATATCGATTCACTGAACCGACACCCAACCTCTGTTGGTTTTTAGCCAAATCTAGAACGTACGAATACGCCTATCTTCATGGCACAAGAAAAAGCTGAAGAATTCACCGACAAGCAAGTAACGACCCCTTTCCACGGTGATGTCGCTATAATCTCACTGCCTGTACGTCTACCACCATTCTGGCGTCAAAACCCACGACTGTGGTTCGCACACTTTGAAGCCGCCGTCGCCGCCAGCAAGATGGAAGGCGAAGAGAAATTCAACCTCGTCGTCCCGTTGCTAGGCTGTAGCGACCTCGAACAAATTGGCGACATTATATTGAACCCGCCATCGACCAACAAGTATATTACGCTAAAGAACAGATTGATATCGACGTACCAAGAATCAGACCATCGTCAGCTACAAAAATTACTCAGCGGCCTAGAACTCGGCGACATGAAACCTAGCCAGTTACTGCGGAAGATGCGCGATTTGAGCGGTTTAATTACTAACCGACGAAGCTCTGAAAGTTATATGGCTCAACCAATTGCCCACACAAGTCCGCGCCGTACTCTCCGTGAACACCGAATCGTCGCTAGAATGTTTAGCCGTGATGGCCGACAAAATGGTTGAACATTTCGAACCCGCAACAGTCGCCGCAGTCCACACTACAACCTCTAAGCCGGCGCACACATCAAGCCCGTCGTGTTGCCAAACTCACTCAACTACAGAAAATCTACAGTTCGACCTATTATACAAACAAATAGAAAAGCTTACGCTGGAAATCGCCGAGATTCGAACCAATAATATACATACACTTTCACTCGAGACACTAACAGTGGATTTGCAACTTAAAGACAAACTTGACAAATTCCTGCAATAATTAAGCGAACGATGGCTAGCAATATTGTTAGCCAATCAGGTGCGAGTCCCTTCATCGAACGGCCATTGTGTTGGTGTTGTAAATTTTAGCACTTGGAATGCTATAATGTTGCAGCGCGTGAATAGTCTTTTCATTTTTCAATTATCTAATATAATTTTATAAATTTCTTTAAAGTGTTGTTTATAACTGTACTGTCAATACCTACTTTATAAGTAAAAATATGGCTTTTTTCTATCAGGGAACCAAAAGGTACCTGAGCAGGTACCGAGTCTATAATTTTTATTCCAGGGGACGAGTAGGTACCTTGAAAATAAATTAATATTGACTGGTCTCCTACCGGGGGACCAATGGGCACCTATATAGGGGCCGAATCTACAATTTTTATTCTGGGAGACGAATATTAGGGGACCAGTGGGTCCCGACTCCCGACCCGTTTAAGCCGAATATGGACGGTCTCCTTTATATAACATAAACGAAATGGCGTCTACGAATTAGGCCACTAATCTTACTACTATCGCTTTGTAAGGTATTTTAAAACAATTTATGGACGAATTTTCAATTTAAATACTAAATACAATAAGAAATTGAACTTACTAATAAATGTTGAGTCATTATAAAATGGCAACAATTAAAACTACCATAATATTAAAAAATTTGTCGCGTTTAAATGCAAAAGCGATAAAGAAGAGAAGACAAGATCGGAAACATGTCGTCGTTGTATAAATTCTTATACGATTTTTACCTTAAGTACATTATCGATAATTTATCGATATTTAGACTTTTATTTCGATATTTATCGGTTTCGAAAATGGCCCGATTATCGATAAATAATCGATTATCGGTTATCGGTTTGCATGCCCTAGATCCGTACATATAGTGAGTTGGTTGCCCGCTATCAGTCGGCGTAGATTTTTAACAGCTGTATATATTTCTAGAAGTTTGCGATCGTATACACTGTATCTTCTCTGCGTCTCGCTCATTGTTTTTGAGTAAAAAACGAGTGGTTTCCACACGTTGTCTATTTTCTGTTGTAGGACTGCGCCGAGCCTAGTGTCAGACGCGTCGGTGAGTAAGCATAGCGGGGCGTTAGGTATCGGGTGCGATAATATAGTAGCCTCGAGAATGCTTTGTCGGTATTGTTCGAAGACTGTTTCAGCTTCATGTGTCCATTGAATAGGTGTTTTGTCGTTTTTCTTGCTATTGTGTAGATACTTATTTAGTAAATTTTAGTGTTCGGATTGATGGGGTCGGCAGCTACGGTAGAAGTTGATCATGCCTAAAAATCTTCTTAACTCTTGCTCTGTAGTTGGTTTGGGAGACGTAAGTATGGCTTGAATGCGTTCTTCTGTGGGTTTGTTCCGTCCGGTGTAACTTTATAGCCGAGGAACTGTATCTTGTCTTTGCCGAAGTCACATTTATCGATGTTTAGAGTGACGCCGTAGTTGTCGAGTCGATCGAGAACTTGTTGTAAGTGACGTTTGTGATCCACTGGGTTTTCTGGATGAACTAGTAAATCATCGACGAAACAGAATACGTTGACGTCGAGCCCTCATAGTACTTCGTGCATGAAACGTTGAAATGTTTGGCCGGAGTTGCGTAAGTCGAACCTCATGAACTCAAAGGCCAAAGGGGGTTATTGTGGCCGTTTTCGCAGCATCTTCTTTTTCAATAGGTATCCAGAAGTACGCCATTTTGAGATCTAGTTTTGAAAAGATTTTGTTCCCATGTAGCTGGTACGTAAAATCTTGAATTCTCGGAATAGGGTAGCGATCCGGTACTGTAACGGCGTTCAATCTTCTATAGGCGCCACACACGCGTAGCGAACCATCCTTTTTCTTAACGACGTGAAGCGGACTGGCTTATGGACTGTTTGACGGTTTACAGATTCCCATCTCCATCATCTTCTCAAATTATAGCTTCTCAGCTTTGTATTTATCAGGCGGCAAAGGGCGCGGCCTTGAATAGATTGGTTGGCCGGTTGTTTCGGTTGCGTTGTGCTTGGTCAGAGTTTTGAGTGACATGGATCGTAGTACGTCGGGATGTTCTTTCAGGATGTCGTGATAGGCGTGATGATGGCTGATAACATATACGGCTTCCTCGGTGCTATGGAATTTGATGGTGTTAACGCTGAGGTTGGTAATGCGGTCGATGAGTTTTCTTTGATGTAGATCGACAAGTAATTTGTGCTTCGCTAAGAAATCTGCGCCTAGTATTGATGTTTTCACCACGTCGGCCACGGTAAATGTCTATTTGTAGCTTCTACGTAGACCTAGGTTGAGCTCGAGTGTCTCCGTAGGTACGTATTTCCGTACCGTTCGTAGCAAACAGTTTGTAGGTACTTTCAGTCGGCTTCACTTGTTTCTTATTTCTTGCGGCTAATACGGATACGTCGGCACCCGTGTTGACTAGAAACTTTTCTCTGTTGTTAAGATCGATAACGCAGAGGCGGTAGCTTGTTTTGCTAACATCGACGCCCGCCATAGTCGATATATTTTCTAGGTTTCCTGCTTGTTTTCTGCGCACGGTGATTCGCATCTACGGGCTTCATCTCCATAGCACAGGTGGTAATAGCACAGCCAGTCGGGAACGCCGGGTTTGCGGTTTGAGCGGGAACGGTATCTCGAGTTTGATCGTGATGGGTTGTTGCTATGCGGACGAGTGGCGCCATAGTGATACGACGCACATTGTTGATTGGTTCGAATCTCGGCGATTTCCAGCGTAAGCTTTTCTATTTGTTTGTATAATAGGTCGAACTGTAGATTTTCTGTAGTTGAGTGAGTTTGGCAACACGACGGGCTTGATGTGTGCGCCGGCTTAGAGGTTGTAGTGTGGACTGCGGCGACTGTTGCGGGTTCGAAATGTTCAACCATTTTGTCGGCCATCACGGCTAAACATTCTAGCGACGATTCGGTGTTCACGGAGAGTACGGCGCGGACTTGTGTGGGCAATTGGTTGAGCCATATAACTTTCAGAGCTTCGTCGGTTAGTAATTTACCGCTCAAATCGCGCATCTTCCGCAGTAACTGGCTAGGTTTCATGTCGCCGAGTTCTAGGCCGCTGAGTAATTTTTGTAGCTGACGATGGTTTGATTCTTGGTACGTCGATATCAATCTTTTCTTTAGCGTAATATACTTGTTGGTCGATGGCGGGTTCAATATAATGTCGCCAATTTGTTCGAGGTCGCTACAGCCTAGCAACGGGACGACCAGGTTGAATTTCTGTTCGCCTTCCATCTTGCTGGCGGCGACGGCGGCTTCAAAGTGTGCGAACCACAGTCGTGGGTTTTGACGCCAGAATGGTGGTAGACGTGCAGGCAGTGAGATTATAGCGACAACACCGTGGAAAGGGGTCGTTACTTGCTTGTCGGTGAATTCTTCAGCTTTTTCTTGTGCCATGAAGATAGGCGTATTCGTACGTTCTAGATTTGGCTGAAAACCAACAGAGGTTGGGTGTCGGTTCAGTGAATCGATATTACAACAGCACTAGAATGATGAGAGCTCAGCAGGGGTCACCAATTTAACGTATTACCAGCCGGCCGGCATAAGCCAGGTCCGTAGCTGGTAAATGTTAAGGTTGTGGATCAGCCGGCGGGCATAAGCCAGATCCGTAGTTGGTAACCGTTAGAGTTATATTGAAGCACGTAGACTGATTCAACTGAGAATATAATTATTTTCTATATATTTCTTTTTACGCCTTCTTATATTCCATTTATCGTTCATACAAGTAACGCTAGCACTAATGTGTATAATATTCATTTACACCAATCGGATTAATACGTTTTCTATACTTAATATTTTTATAAGATATATACTAGCTATATAATTGATTATTTATTGGATGGCAATACTGTCGCCGTTTATTAAACTATCGATAGTGTGAACTATCGATACTACCAATACTATCGATATATCGATAGTATTACTCCTAAACATTTATGCTGGTCTTCGATAGTATCGATACTATCGATCTTATCTTCTTATCTTGTGTGTGTGGGGGCCAGTCAGTACAGATTGGCGACACTTCGACCCAGTGGGATCTTTTGTGTCGGCCCCAAGATTTATCCCTTAGCTATCTCCTTATGAATGTACTGCATTAGCCGCAGTGTTTAATTCAGAGGGAGAAGCCTGAAGTCTTCAGGGTTTGGATATGCCAATCCCATCAAACCCATCCTCAGTCCATCCAACGCGTCGCATTCACACAGTAGGTGCGATATGGACTCGTCCTATTCACCACAGGCTCTGCAGATCGAATTGTGTGCCAATCTCAAGCTGCACAAGAAATCGTTGGTGCCAAAATGGCCAGTGAACGCTCGTGTGAGCAGGCGCATTTGGCTCTTGCTATACCCGCAGAACTTCCGGGTGAAGCCTGTGGCTCCGTTTGCAATGAATTTCTTGGAGTGTTCCAGACCCCTAAGGGCCATCCACTCTAGCCTGTGTTTATCATTGCCATGTGCATTCAAAGCTGCCTTGACGGTGCTCTCAGAGAGTCCCACGAATGGCTCGGGGCCCACAAACAGTTGCTCCGAGCCCTTTCTGTCTAACTCATCAGCCTCCTCATTGCCCTGCACCCCCGCATGCCCCGAAACCCACACCAGTATGACTATGTTCTTCCTGCCAAGTTTGTTGAGGATCTTTACACAGTTCAGGACCAGTCTGGAGTCCACCCTACATGAGTCCAGAGCCTTGAGAGCAGCTTGACTGTCACTGAGAATATACACAGTCCTGTCAGTTACACCACTGTTGATATTCTCCTGAGCACATGCAATTATAGCATAGGTTTCCGCTTGGAAGACCGTTGCATATTTACCCATGGTTTGGCTCACCTTACAGTCATTGGCATAGATACCAGCGCCTGATCCTGTTTCCATTTTGGAACCATCAGTGTACCAGTTGAGACAACCCTTGTCAGGGGATTGTAGACTTTGTCTCCATTCGTCCCTCGTGCGGACTATAGCGGCGGTAAGCAGGTGCAAGCGAAGTTTGAGGCGAAAAATAAAAGTAAGCTTGAAGTATGTAATGTAGTGAGAGTTTATTCACATACACACGGAAAGTCTTAAGCGTAGAAAAATACAAAGGTTCGCTATAGTTTAGCACACACACACTAGTAGAAGAAAGAAGGCGAAAATTATAGAAAATAAGAATCGAACAATAGATATAACGGAGATTGATAAAGTCTATGCGCGAGCGACGGACAAACGTTTCACGGTGGAATGCGGATTCTCACTGAGCCAGCGCGGCCCGGTGTCGCAGGTTAAGTACTCGTCCCCCGGTCGCGCAAGTTCGTGTCACGGCGCCGTCAGCTGAGTGGCCGTTCGCTATAAACCTTATATATATATAAAACTGAACTATTTGTCCGGCTACATATTAAATGCATATAGAAAAATAATGTAACATATTTTATTTGTTAATGTAGAACATACATTTATTAAAATAACAATAAACAATAGCACGCTACACGGACCTTTATTTAAAAATTTTTGTTGCATTTTGTCGCATCCCATGCTCATAATCCTTTTGAGATCCTTTGAAATCTCCAATTTTGTGTGTCGAGTTACCGGCATGTTGACGCCCCACAGCCCATGCACAGATAGTCTATGTAGCGTTTTTATGGCCTCTGACTCCACAACAATGTGTAGCGTCGTTAGATCCAGCAGGACCTCTAACGCTGCCGTTGGCGTAGTCGGGAACGCCCCTGTTATAGCCATGCAGGCCAATCGCTGCACCTTCAACAGCGCGTTCCTGCATGTAGTTAGTTTAGTTCTTGGCCACCAGACAATGCTTCCATACGTGAGTATGGGTCTATCATCATCGTGTATAGACACTTGATGACCTTGGGCTTTAGCCCCCCAGGTCTTCCCATAAGTAGAGCGAATCATGCCGAAAACCCGCTGGGCCTTCACTATGACTTTGTCTTCATGAGGTTTCCACGTTAGTTTGCTATCTAAAGTCATGCCTAGATACTTCACCTCCATGGACCATTGTAACTGCGTACCATACATGGAGAGTTCCTAAGCTTATGAGATCCCTCTTCCTAGTAAACGGCACGACAGTTGTTTTCCCTGGGTTGATCGATAAATGTTTGCTACTGCACTATTTTTCCACCATAATCAGGGCCCTCTGCACGAGACTTGATACCGTACCCGGCAACTTTCCATTGACGAGTATTACCAAGTCATCCGCATATCCTACCGTTAAGTACGGACCTTTGTTGAGTTGTTCTAGGAGTGAATTGACTACCAAGCACCATAAGAGTGGTGAGAGTACTCCACCGTGAGGGCAGCCCTTGGTTGTCGTTGGATACATTTCATCACCTAACAACTCAGACCTAATGATTCTACCCCTGAGAATACAATCGATCCACTTGCAAATGGTTGGCTCTATACCATGATTTGCCGCTGCCACACTAATGGCATCAAAGGTGGTCCGATCGAAGGCTTCCTCAATATTCAGGAATGCAGCAATGCATACTTCCCGGTTATCTAATGCATGTTCTGCCTTATTTACCACAAAATGTAGTACCGTCTCAGTGGATTTTCGCGACTGTTAGGCACATTGTAGCCTGTGGAGGGGGAATTTCCATAATGCTCCCTCCCTGACATGTCTATCTACTAATTTCTCCAGGGCTTTCAGGAAGAACGACTCAAGACTGATAGGTCTCTATGCCTTGGCTTCTTCGTAGTCCGCTTTGCCCGGTTTCGGTATGTAAATGTCTTTAACACGCCTCCATATCTTTGGAATGTATCCAAAAGCTATACAGGCTCTGTATAATCTGCACAAATGCGGAACCAAGAGTGCAGCTCCCTGTTGTAGGATGATGGGATAAACCATGTCTGGACCAGGTGACCTGAATGGTTGAAAACCATTTAGAGCCCAGATACTATCGATACTATCAACACTATCGGAGCTAATACTTTCAATACTATCGATACTATTTTTGTATAATTATCAATACTATTGCCTGAATCATGCTATCGATAGTATCGATATTATCGATAATATCGATAGGCTATCGATACTATTGATATGACGTCAACTATCAATAGACTATCGATAGTTTAGCGATAGTCGACTATCGATAGGCAACTCTAGTTCTAACTTCTGTGTGTCTACTAGAGGTGTAAAAATAACGAAAAATAGCGTACCCGTATGCATTCGTTACTATAACAATCAGTACTGGTTACTATCGTATCGTTACGTTACTCGTTACTTTGATACCCGATAACATAGAGTATCGCATCAGGTCGTGTTGCATATTGCGTACGGTATAACGTTGACGTCGGCGTCGCGTCGTTCGTACTTTGTAGAAAAAATACTTATACGTTATATTATTAATTTATTAGACATATTTTGAACCAGACTTGTCGTTTTGTGTAGGTATATGTAAATCTAAGTTTTATTTAATTTAATATGTAAATTGGTTAAAACTACAAGTAAACTGTAATTTAATTACCCCAAGGATCTGATGGGAAACTACTGAATTTGCAAGGGATTTACTGTTTCGAATATTTTCTTTATCAAATATGTTTTAAAATTAAATAATAAATAAAAGTAGGTAATTTTAAAATGAATAAATAACATGATAGATGATCATGCGAGTAACGAAATGTATTTGTGTGTAACGTTTCGGTACTTGGTACTAGATGGCGTACCCGTTACTCAGTACCGAATATATACGGTTTGCTACAGCTCTAGTGTCTACTAAGTACTATCCAACTGTCTGCCTGCTCGATGTTCGTTCGTTCCATCAGTCACGAGACAAAATATGTAATAAATAATCGAAAATACGTCTTTACTGTAACACATATCAAATATTAAATTTGTGTCTCGGCTAATTATGTTTAGTAGGTGTACTTGTTCTATCAAAATGGTTTCACTAGTTTCATCTGATCTCTTGTGAAAGGTTGGTGTCAAAGTACGTTTCAACTAATGAATGATGCAGTCTATTTTCTGGACAGGGAGACTGCTATCACGTGCTCTAAGAAATGGACTTTCAAGTTTCTCAAGTGCTGCTGAGTTAAATATTTCGAAAAAGAACCATCCCTATCTAGTTTCAGTGGTATGTGGCTTTCCCAAAGACATTGCTAATGGAAGAACGCGTAAAGGACAATTCGGTGACGACGCATGGTTTTCCACCAATTCCAACAACGCGGATGTCATTGGTAAGATTATTTATTTTGTATTATTTCATTGTGTATCAAGTTATTCGTTTGCTAACATAAACTATAATATTAGAATAAGTAATTGTTTATTATTATTGACACTTGGTTAGTTGTTCACTTTGTTATTAGGTTGCATCAAACATAGTGTTCAATAATGTTATACATTATTAAATTTTAGTAAGTACATCATTGTTCATCTGTTAAACCTGTACAACATTATTATAAAAACATAAGTTACTTGAACATAAAGTTTATAAATATAAAAAATATTTGTTGTTATTGAATCAAACAAATAGCACATACGATCATATCACAGATTATAAAAATAACAATTTTATGAGGTTTTAAAGACAACAACATAATATTTGCAGATTGTACAGATATCAGCTCAATTCATTATTAAATTATTCAAATTTTACTGATTTATTTAAAAATATCGTGTTGTTTGACTGACTGCTGTAATGTCATTGGTAGATACCTATACTCTTATTCTAAAATCCTCTTATGTGTAGTACAAAACATTGTAATGAACATTTTGACCCCATAGTCTCAATGTTTGCATATGTACAAGTACATACATTGCCTTATTACATGTTGAATGTAAATATATGGCTGCAATTAAGTTCTCAGGTAACAAATACGACAGGAGAATGGTACTTGCTAAACAGCTTAGTATCTATATTTTATCTTGTCATAAATAAATGATACAAGTTAGGTACCTTTGTATTTATATTACATGATATATTAAAAATACATTATGATTATGAGATATTTAGATAATATTCTTCGATTTAAGTGAATGTTATTCATTGAAATTAAACTATCTAATTATACTATGGATTTTATCGCATTGTTTATTTGACTTGTCGATTTAGACTTCACAAATTAATGACTGCTGTTAAACAGCAGGTGATTGATTTTACTTTAAGTTTGTCAATATGTTTTAATTATTAATTTCTATATAATGAAGTATGTCAGTTAAAATCCTTACTTAAAATATTATAAATTCGAAAGTAACTCTGTCTATCTGTCTGTCTGTTACCTTTTCACAGCTAAACCACTCAACCGATTTAGATGAAATTTGGTACAGATATAGTTTAAAACCTGGGGAAGAATATAGGCTACTTTTTATTGATGTAGGTACCACGCGGGCGGAGCCGCGCGCAAAAGCTAGTTATATATAACTTCTTTAGTATTGTAGAGTAATTTTCCTATGTCACAGTTTGCATTTTTTACATATGCATACAATTGTTGTCTCTGGTTCAATTGCAAGGTTAGGCAATGTTATTGGGGTTTCCTGTGAGGAGATTCTCAGTAGCAGGAAGGAATTTGCTAATGTGCCTGGTATAAAATTATCAATAAGCTTAGTCCCTGTTAAGTGGGACCTAAAGACATATTTTGCAAAATGTGGCTGTAATTCACCAATTCTTTCCTATTTAAGTAAAATGCAGTGTATGCAAGCAATAAAATTTGCAAAAAATATAAGGAAAATAGGTGAAATCAATACCTATTCATAATATTAAATATTGATAAAGGTTTACCTTTTAATGTTTATTGATGTTATGTAATCACTAATTTGTCACTTCCTATAGGTGTGGCAGATGGTGTAGGAGGATGGCGTGCATATGGTATAGACCCAGGCGAGTTCTCCTCATACCTAATGAGGACCTGTGAAAGGCTGGTTCAAATGGGACACTTCAAGCTAACAGAACCTGGAGATTTGCTGGCCAAGTCCTATTATGAATTACTTGAACATAAGAAACCAATTCTAGGTAAACATACTCTTTTATTTATAACTACAGATTGCACACAAATAGATGATTACAGTTTGTTTGTCTGTTGTCATATAAAATATCTATTTATTTTCAACATTACTATTAACTGAACTAATGTTAATAAAATCTCTTAAGGGTTACTATTGACTATCATATAATTATTATAGTAGTGTAGCATTTTTTGGGAATTCATAAAAAAGAATGTGGTTCTATGCTAACTTCCATTTGATATTCATAGAATACACAAAATACATGTTGTAGGAAATATATTAAACATTTCTGATCAAAGTATGTTACGTTTATCAAAAGATAAGGAATGCAAAAATTGAGCAACTGATAGATTTTTTTATACAGGGATAATAGTCATGTTGCATTTTTATCTCATGTAGAATTGTGTAGGTATTGATTACATAATTATTTATCATCAATTGTATTAATATTGACCTAAAGTATATTTTCTCAGTACACAAAATAAATTATTTATGTTGGTCTAAAGGAAAATTATAGCTAACAAGATAATAGTGATAAAAGTATCTCTGACATAATAATATTTATGACTGATATAATCTCAAACTTCACCTGTTATTTCTTATTTAGTAAATATATGTGACTGTGTCTAGTAAAAGGGACCACTTTGAGGATTTTAGTTTCCGAGGTTTTTTATAAATTAGTCAAAAACTATGTAGAATGGGTTTTTGTTACTAATCGGTTATTAGTTTTTGTGTAAAATAATACAATTAATTATAATATTTCAGTATCCTAATAGGTCACGAAGTTTAGTACTAAGGCACAGTGTTTTTGGCCCTAAAAAAGTGACATCCGCCTTTTTTGAATTTTCCTAATTAATAGTTCATTATAAATGCATGAGTAGAACTCCCAAATGCCAAAATCGTTTGCTTTATTTTTAAAAAATCTTAGTTTCTGTGGCCTTAAAGGTCAAAATACACAAAATAATTCGTACAAAAATACCTATACAAGTATACATAATTGAGTTTTGCTCGTATTGAGGATTTATGAAGCATTTCTAGGAGCATATTAACCCGTTATTATTTAATCAAAAATGATCACAGAGTCCATAAAAAAAATATTTTACTGAAATCAGTAACTTAGTCTGTGTTTATTTTAATTTTCTTACATGTTTTGAAGTTCATCATATATTTTTCTTTTTATGTCTATGTCTACTGTTGAATACAATTTTCACTTTTTTAGAGTACTTACGACTTTTCCGTGGAATGGAAGCCTGGTTAACCATAACACAGGTTTTTACCTAGCTTGGAAACCAGTCTCCCAATCAGGGACTTGAAAACTAAATGGATTTAGTTCCGTTACACAAAATGTTATCTCATAATGTTCCAAAATTTGTAACGTTACTGAATCTATATGCAATGTATAACGTTATAAAATGATAATGTTATAGAATATCGTTTTAGCAGAACAATATTTTCCGTAACATTATAGGTTCAGTAACAATACTGGACATATTGTTCTGTTATGTAACAGTTTCACTTGAAACATTTTAGTTTTACCTCTAACGTTATTAATTCAGCCTTTCACACTGCGCGGCCGCTGCGTTAGTTTTATTCAATTCAAGGTTAATGAGAGAGTGCGTTGTAGTTTTTGGCCTCGATGGCGTAGTGGTTAGTATAACCGACTGCCACGTCTGAGGTCGCGGGTTCGATTCCCGCACAAGTCAAACATTTGCGTGCATGAACATGGATGTTTGTTTTTTTTTTGGAAAATTTTTGAACCGTTTTTTTTTGTGAAATCGTTTCAGTTAACTACCCGAGGCAATTTTAATCTTTTACTAATAAAAAAAAAATAACATGTCAATAATTAATGTCGTAAATAATATCGGGCGGTCCTTTTTATTGCCCCTTATTATTTACGACATCAGTTATTGTAATGCCATTTTTAAATTTTAATTAAATAAAATTTATTATTATTATTTTTTATTAATAGTTTAATTTTTTTTTTATATTTTTTTAAGTATTATATTATTATATTTTTTATTTTATACAGATTTATTTAATATTTCTAATTTAAATAAAAATAAATTAAAAACATAATTACATGATTAATTAAAAAAATATATATTAAAAAAAAATATGTACGGTATATTATTACCATTAATATTATTCAATTTTTATTTTTATTTATTTAAGTAAATAATTAATATTACTTATTTAATTTTATTATATTTTGAATTAATTTATTATTATTTTATATTGTATATAATATTTTTTTTTTTTGTCGTCGTTTAAAGTATACAAAATTCTTCTTTTTACGTAATTACGACCCATGATGTAACAGATATTTTATAAATGTAGATTTAATAATAATATTATATAGTAGTTACACTAATCGCACACACAAATAAACTTCAAATTCAAACAATAACAAACTACGGCTTCGATCGAAAGTAAACTAGACAAAATCGGACAAGATTTAAACACGAAGAAATTATGCTAGGTTGGCATTCTTGTCATTCTGCACGCGGAGAGTCCCGGAGAGGTGCAACTGCGTCGAACTTGCGATAAAGTTACGATAAAGCTGGCAACGTTGCATAACAAAATAAGTAATGTTACGTTTCGTGATATAGTAATAACGTTACTTTATTGATACTTATTAAACAGAATGGGAATTTCGTTCCGTTATGTCATAAAGTTAGAACATAATAAAGAATTTCGTTACGATCCTAGTGAAACTTTACAAACTATCGTTACGAGAACAGTACATAACGTTATTTTCAGTAACGTTTCAAGTCCCTGCTCCGAATACCCTTTATTGACAACATTGTACTTTTGTGTTTAATTGAGATATGGTAGAAAAAAAAATGTATTATATTAACTGATCTTGTGATATTACTTAAAAAAAATTATAATATGGAGTTGACTTTTGTTATGAGAATGATTAGAACTGATTTATAAGAATGTTAGTATTTTCGATTAAAAACATAAAAGATACAAAGTCTTTTTTATTTTCCCCTTCTATTACTGTTTAAAATATAACTATAATTTAATAATCCATTGTTTATAGCGTATTTTCTTAAGATTTTCAGTTTTTAAGATACTTCATATGTTCCCATTCTTGCAAGTTCTTGTTTGAAAACCTTTCAAACCATTAAAGTTATTGAGACCATTGATATCTGTATTTAATCTTTGATGATAGTAGATTAACTTGGTACCAATCACTCCATAACTTCGTAGCAGAAGTGTATTTTTTAACCGACTTCAAAAAAAGGATGTTCGCAATTCGACTTTTTTATCTTTGGTACCTCATTATCATGAGCATAAACTTAAAATTCACTTTTCTCTACTCGTACATTTAGGATTTTACATTGTTTAAATTTATAAAAAAAATAATGATTGCGCCTAGCAAAATTGTTCTTTTTTAACTGGATAGCTTATTTTCCCTAGTTTTAGGAGATGTTAATAACTCTATACCGCTAAAGTGGTCCCTTTTACTGGACACAGTCACATAATATATGTTTGCGCTAAACAAACACTACCTGTGATATCAATGTTTTGCTTGTATTCCAAGCAAGACACCATGTCATGTTATATTCATTCGAATAGCTTTGCATGAATACATTAGATCAGATGTTCCCACACTTTTTTTCTCATAGAACATTTTCAAAATTTAGTAGGTTCCGGTGGACCCCTTCAGCTACATTTCTACCATATTCCTTGGCATTCGTATTTATATTGGCGAAGAATCAAGTTCATGCAATTAAAAAATTTGATCAAATCTCAAATTCTCTACCGAAAAATCGGTAGGTTCGAGACCACTGGTACTAAATATGGAATATGCAAGTTTTTATCAGTAACAGTAGCTGAGCTTCTTAAAATATTATCTGCCTACATTGATAGGTGAAGTCAAGCCAACATTTTAGTTCTTCACTATCTATAGCAAAAAAAAATGCCCCCCGCTTACGAATTGTGAACCCCCATTTTTTTGTCACGCCAACGTAGACCACCGTCGAGTCTCCCGTGGGCCCCTGGGGGTCCACCTGGACCACATTGGGAACTAAGGCATTAGATCATAACCCTATTCTTCAGCTAAAATTGAACAATACATATTTTTTCTGAGTCTGACTTTTGTATGATATCAATCCGTTGTATGTTGGAAATAATAAATTACTGATATTGTTATTTATACTAGACCTCCTGTGAACTTATGTTTACATACTGATACACATGTTTCATCATTCGATTCAGGTCTATACCTATAAAAAGAGAAACTGAGTGACTATTTGCCTGATTTACATCAGAAGTCAACACAGTTAAGCCACTGTCTACCAAACTGAAATATGTGATTTGCAAATAGTTGTTGTGTCTGGATGTGCTTTCCACTGAGTTTATCTAATCCCGCACGAAATAGGTATAATCTCTATTACTCTGGATACACTGTCAGGACAGTGAATTACACATGTTTTAGTGATGTTGTTTTATTATACCAAAACTAGCTATGTTAGACATTTTAAAATAATCTTATGTAAAATATTGATTTGGTTGACGAATTTCTATCAACTAGTTCATATTATATTGCAGGTAGTAGCACAGCATGTGTGATGATCCTAGACCGCACAGAGAGCGTGATGCGCTCAGCGAACATTGGCGACAGCGGGTACATGGTAGTGCGGGGCGGACGGGTCGTACACCGCTCGCACGAACAACAACATTACTTCAACACGCCGTACCAGCTGAGTCTGCCGCCACCGGGACATGACCGGAATGTGCTAAGTGACAGGTAATTTATTGTTATCAATTTTCCTGTTAGTATTGTAGGTACTCAGTTAAGATCTTTGCTCAAAATGTTGTTTACAGATGTTAAGAACTGATAATGAACTATAGTATCATGAACCGAAAAGCTGATTTTGAAGGCAGATAGCACTATGAGTAATTTAAACCCAGGTTTAAAAGTATACATACATATAGTAATTTCGTTATGATAGCTAAAACTTATGAACCTCCAAGTCTTCTTCGAAGAGGTTAATGAAAACACTTTGTGACGGTCTGTCCGTTAGTGACAGATTGATGTTAGTGACAGGCATAACTCCGGAACCACTGGACCGATAGCCTTGTAACTTGGTGGGCAGATACCTTGGGGTCATACCTCGGTCGAGTTTGAACATGGGCCCTGTGGGTCAAAAGACCCCGAGATATAGGGGTTATTGCTTTTCATTACTTTTACATTTAAGACGAAGAGGTTGAATCCTGGGTTTTTACACCCATCTCGTTTATTTCCTCTTTGCGGTTAGTACCGAGCCTTTGTCAACCAAATTACTTATACCTAAGAAATACAACAAACAATTGCTCGGGCATTACATGTTGTCAACATAGTAAAACTGTTTAGTTTAAATATTCTAATAGGTTCGTGATCTGAACATCTATACTTATACATACATGTATAGTGATGTCAAGGGAAGATATAAATGATTATGTAAATGTTGAAGTAGTTTTCTATTGTTATGACTTCTATTTGTGACACATTAATAAAATGTACATTATAACATTTATTCCAATTAAAAACCTAAAAAAACATATCAGTAATTTAAACATACGTAGAAATGTCCGTCACCTTTTCTGTATAGTATAGGATCCCAGTATATAACAACCTTCACCGAGCTGGTTAATGGATGAAAAGTATTTTATATCAAATTAAATATGTCAATAAACATATTGCAAATGGGTTGACTAAAAAAATTCAGTCCAGAATATGATTAATAAATAATTTAAAAATTATTTTTTTTAAATATTTCTCTGGTTTGGTTATTAGACAAATTCCATACCAACGAACTACACACAGCTGAGCTGCAATGCTGTGTCTTCTTCTATCGCATGGGATGGTTCGCTGAGACCTCTCTGTCGCACGTATTCACTCGCAGCAATATTTCACTTTTTAAAACTCGACAACCGGAATTCAGGACTGATTTTCCGCAGACAACCCTACACCACCGTGTTCGTAATGAAATTTTTTTTATTTTACCTTTAACTTTAATTCATTAACCAGACCAGTGCAAGTTACTAGTTTCGATTTATCTGTTTATACCTGCCTACCCAAGAGTTGTGACGGGAAAAAAATAGTCAACCTAACGTTTGGAGATTCTATAGGCTGCATACTTTCGATTGGTATGGAATTTGTCTATTAACCAAACCAGTAAAATATTTAAAAAATAATTTTTAATTAATCATATTCTGGACTGAAATTTTTAGTCAACCCATTTGCAATTTATTTATTGACATATTTAATTTGATATAAAATACTTTTCATCCATTAACCAGCTCGGTGAAGGTCGTTTTATACTGGGATCTTAGAATAGTATTTGAGCATCTTTACGCCCTTGTAACGAAACAAGTGAAAGTAAATTTAAGCAATGCAATTTATAAACAAAAATAAACTAATACCACTGCACTGTCGAAATGTTTACTCAAAAAGTAGCCAATGTGAAATCAAGATTGTGTATTATTTTGATCATTACATTATTTATCTTGCGTGTTCAGACAGTTGATTAAAGGAGTATAATGCGTCACAAGTTCTTGATGATAGTATCAGATTTAGAGCGAAAGGTTATTTCAATACAGATAATGGTGTATTACTGTAAAGGTTTTATGTGTTTTAATATGGTTCCCCGAGCAACATTGATCGCTACGAAATTAAAGTTCAAGTGCACATGTGTATTTCTGCCATAAGAATGTGGCGTTCTACGATAGTTTGGCGAAACTCGTACAAACATTGCGCCGTAATTGTTGACAGCTTTGTTTTGGTATTGTGCCAAATCCCGTTTTTGAATGTTATTTTGTTTTTGAAAGTGGGACTCTCAAAATACATCTTCTCATATATCTTCATCCAGTGTAATATGTATATTTTTTTGCTGCACTCACTTTAATCAGTTATAACTGGAGAAGCGGCTACTAGCTAGCATTGAGCGGTTTTATTTCTCACTAGCTGTTACCTGCGACTTCGTCCGCGTAGATTTTAACTAAAAAGTGTTTGTCGCCGCGGAACCCAACTATATTTCTCTGTCCAAGTTACTTAAATGGCGTAGTTTTTATAGTTTAAAGCTAGATAATAGCATGGCTTACTCAAAAACAACATTTAAATATGCGTCGTTAGATTACACGCTGTCACAGAATGCGTAAGAAAAATAAAGATTCACAGCTCCTCCCCCGTAGGTGATAGCGTGATAATATGTAGCCTATATGTTGACCCGACCTGTTAGTAATATTTATGCAAAATTTGAAGTAAATCCATGCAGTACTTTTTGAGTTTAGCCCGGACATACATATAGACAAACAGACAAAAATTCTGAAAACTATATTTTTGGCTTCGATATCGATTGTAGATCACGCCCCAAGTATTCTTTTAAAAAAATATTCAATGTACAGTTTTGACTTTCCTACGATTTTATTATATGTATAGATAAAATATAGTAACTTTGTTGGGTCATTCGAAACAAATAGCTCTTCCTAAATGCAAAGCATTATTAGATACGTAGGTATATTTAAATATAAAAAGCTATAGGTTTATTCAAACGCAAAATAGTATTGTTATCTATCGTGTCTGCAATCCCTCTTGACTTGCTGACATCGATCTCCCTAACGACAATAGATCTTGATGTGATAAATGCATCGTAAATGCTCTATTTCTAGTGCGACGCTGCTAACAGAGTTTGTTAATGATCAATTGTTACGTAGCTTATGTAACAACTTTTACAATTGGTGTACTTATATTGGAAGTCTTGCGTAACAAAATGTTTATTATTAACACTCGGCAGAAAATGCACATTCATGAACTTCACGACCTTGTACAATCGCTCCAGCGGTCAAAGATCATCTATATAAAGAACCACGAGACCACAATTCTTAATTAATTGGTCTAAAAGGACGATGCTTGTCTCATCACGAGTCATAACACTTTAGGAAGAAAGAGAGTAAGTAGCTATAAAGCTGTTATTATATCCGCCCTCGTCCAGATTTGGGCTCCGCAGTCATAAGACTTGTTATGCTCGGACCACGAGACTAGTAGTCATGTGCTCATTCCACAAACAGCTGCTGTATTTCTGTATGCACTAATATTAGAATTTTTAGCTCATTGGATATTTGCCAAATCATTAAACTCTCGTGCGTTTCTCTTAAATTTATGGAACCATGTTTACTTGTTTATTATTGGTAAAAAAGAGTGTACTTTAATTAACTTCATTAACGAGCCGTTAGTATAAACGTGGGCAGTTGAATGGGTCATTGGAAGAATGGAATAGCTGGGAGGTTGTTGACACCTTTAATTAATAATTACATCATTGACATCAAACAACGACGCGCGTTGTGTCGTCATAATATAGACACGCATATCTTGTGTACTGTACTAAAGTATACACGTCCTAGAACTGGGTTAGTTGTCACATCTCCATCTTAACATCTCGTGTGTAGCGTTGTGTAGATAAATTAACGGGTGTAAAGTCCATCTTTTTTAACGTCGCTCTTCTGTTTGTTCGTATTTATGGTACTGTTTACAATATGTATAAGGGGCAATACGTTTGCGTCATTGAAAAAAAAAACATGTTCGTGGTTATTCTTATTAGAGTAAATGGCTACGTTAAATATACATATTTGCATTTTGAATTGTCCGTTTCTAAAAGACGAAACATTTCAAGATTGTCAGTTTGCTTATTACAGAATATTGTTGCTAAGTTTTAAATCTATTTAACTTGTTATATCTTTATGCTTATGTTTACGGCCGATAATTAAGTCCTGGATTCGTTCTGCCCTATTCAAACAACTCAAATTCAGGCCGAGCGAAATGTGCCAAAACTGGCGGTCTCAGTTAAGTGAATAAAATCAACACTTTTTCTATAACAAATATAAAATATACATTTACCAGAACAATGAATGTGTTTACAATTACTCCGTGTAAAAAACTTAACATAATTAATATTTTCGCCTACAAAATTACGTAAATTTGCTCGAAAAATGCAAAAACAAAGCTCGTGTTACGTGATTTTTAGATTATAACAGTAGAAATCTATCCTATTTTACAGCTTAAACGAAACATAAATTGTTATATTACAATTTGTCCGTCCCAAATATTTAAGTTATTGGTTGGACAATAAATAAAGATACATATTTATCAAAAAAAGCACTTCAAATCCTCCATACAATTTTACTATGGCGGCCGCGCGCTGATTTGAATATCCGTCGCACGAGTTCTGTCATTATCTGTCTTACGCTCGGCGCAGTCTGTAACGAAATTCTCAGTAGCAGAATAGACTGAAACTGACCATAATAGACACACGTAGGATCTAAACATAACAAAGCAAAATATGAGTGTAATTCACCGTGAACTGATGGACCTAGTATATACACAAACAAAATAAATGCATCAATGGTACATAATTATGCCTTAAGTTCGCGACACATTGCCATATTATGCTGAACGTGTTTACATAATTGGCCATGGACGTTGGACTATGGTGATTTTCACGGTCAATGTTAAAACCGTTCAATATCACTTAGTTTATTACAGTTATATTGTTATTAATTTATTATAGTACTTTACGATCTTTTACCTTTTTATATACTCAGTCTCTGTGAAGCATTCTATTGTTCTAACAATGTTGTCTCTGAGTCACAGACTTTAAACTTCAAAACGAAATTAGATAAAGACTGAATTGATTAACATGTTATTACATATATACATTAGGTCAAGGATTTACATATATACATATGTAAATCCTTGACCTAAAAAAGCGTGAATTGTTTAGTTAGCACCTAATATAAAATACTATCGCGCCATTTTAAGTAGGAATAATATTTCTTCTGTACCTATATTAACTTCTGAAACGTCCATGACTCCACCGTAGGAGTCATGGACGTTTCAGAAGTTGACGTCGTTGCGCGTCCGTGACCCCTACGGGGGAGTCAAAAATCTTTGGTATTTTTTTTGACGTAGTCCACTTGGAGCACACGTCCGAATAGCACCTGCGCGAATAGCACCTAGCCTAGTCCACGAAGGGCACCCATCAATATTTTCGGCAGGTGCTCTTCGTGGATTCAAATTTATTTATAAATTTTTGTCCACGAAGAGCACCTACGACTCAGCAGCATAGTGCTGGGATGTATTTGTTTCACATAACGTTATTAAATGAAAGATATCGATAAAAATCACTAGAACGTTTATTAATTACACATATTTACGTACATACGAAATATGTCTTGGCGACATTGAAAAATAAAAAATAATAGAAATCACTATGACAATAGTTATTAATCTTACCAAATTTATTATTTTTAATCCATATATCACAATCAGTCAACAAATGTCCCGTGTGGGGATTGAACACTCGGAACATTCGGAACAAACATTTGTTTGTTCCGAATGTTTGTAAAGTCCCCTGCGACATAGGCATTATTCCTAGAGCAGGAGTTGCCTTTTTAATTATAATACTTACTTCCTTAATATCCTAATCCTAACTAATATTATAAAAGCGAAAATGAGTTTGTTTGTTTGTTACCTTTTCACGCCTAAACCACTGAACCGATCATCCTGAAATTTTGCATATACGATGACAGGTGTACAGAAACGGACATAGGCTATCTTTCATCCCGAAAAAAATTACTTTTCCCGAGGAAAACAATAATAACGTTCTTATGATAATAGATGGCGCCACGTGTCTTTCGAATCATGATTGAATTATATTATTACAAGCCAAGTACAACCCGAATTGATTGTCAAATTCTAAATTAACGCGAGCGAAGCCGCGGGCAAAAGCTAGTACTATTATACATTTGAAAGTAACTCTGTCTGTTACTTTTTCACGGCTAAACCTCTTAACCAATGTCGATAAAATTTGGTACAGATTTAGTTTAAAACCTGGGGAAAGACATGGGCTACTTTTTGTTGATGTAGGTAGTACGTACGTAAAGCTAGTATTAATATAAAATATTCCATATCTCAAAAACTACGTAACATACATATCTGATTCAAAACAATTTTAGTGTAAAGTATTTTTAAGTAGGTATTATATTATTTACCTACCTTATGTGAAGGTATAATTATGATTAATGACTGTATAAGTGTAAATAAATGTGTTTCTTTGGTAAAATACCCATATCTAGGCTTTATCGTATTATGATGAAAGAGGACTAGCAACCTCAAATTTCGTCATAATACGATATACCTTTGATACGGTCGTCATTTGGATGGGTGTAACCCATCATTAAATTAAAATTAATCTTGTTTATAACTTTAGTGGTTTGACAACATTATTTTACGGTACCTTTTTTATTACGATGTAGATTTTGATAGAATATCAAATCTTAATCGAATTGGATGTGTCCATTTATAAAGTTAGAATTTGATTGAGTTAGAAAATTGTTCAAAGATATATTTATTTTTACTATGTACTTATTTTAATGATTAAACATAATTTCGCGTTTATTTAAGGACACTTGGAATACCCCATCGGATCTCAGAAACGGTGATATCTACGGGAGTCGTGCTCGAACAAAATCTTCCTAAAACCCTGGCAACTTTTAGGAGGGGCGAAAAAAAACATGGCTTCCATACAAAAAAAAACATGGCCGTCATGCAAACTTTGATCTCTAATATCTCCCAAACGGTTAGAGATAGGCGGGGTGTGTTCGAACAAATGTCATAGAGGTCGACGGGATCTTTCCAGAAAAGGTCATTTTCAAGATCACCATGACCCCCTCATCGGTAACCCCCAGTAGTCCTAGGGCGCTTAATTTTTGGCTTCGGGGGTTTTCAAGATCCGTTTATATAATACTAGCTTTTGCGCTCGGCTCCGTCCGCGTGATACCTGCATCAATAAAAAGTAGTCTATGTCCTTGCCCAGGTTTTAAACTATACCTATCTATAATTCTGTACCAAATTTCTTCTAAATCGATTGAGTGGTTTAGCCGTGAAAATGTAACAGACAAACAGATAGACAGACAGAGTTACTTTCGAATTTATAATATTAGTAAGGATAGAATAGATAAATACGAAATAAATGAATGAATGAATGATGTGGGGGTGTAGACAATTGCGCAACAGTATGTTTTTGGGTTTCTAAGAATGACATAATATGAAGATTTTGGATTTTTGTTGACTATTACTGAAGCGTACATTAGCATTACATCAGCGCGTCAACACCTTTTTTTCTATCCTTATTTATCGGAATTCCGAGAGTTCCACAAAATCTCATTTTCACGAAATGGTTCAATGAGGAGCAACACTGCGTCGTTATCCCAATTAAACATGATTTTTCATAAATATGCACCGCGTACAACCACACACAACACTACCTCGTGAATGCCGGGAGCGAAATGACCTTGCATCCCGCGCGGTACGCCGGCATACTCGTGCGGCCATGCCGGCGGCTCCTTTGTGCGGCAAAACCGGCGGCCTTGTAAACTGCGGCACCGTGTGTAGATGAGTAGATAAACGGAACAGAGTATAAGCTTCATACAACCGCGCGAATCGGTTGCACTATTACAAGCACGCGGTGCATGTTGCGTGACCACTGGCCGCTTGTCGCGTATGCGGCGGGACTGGAAAAAACCAGTTTACGCTGGCACAGCCAGTGGACAACCTTAGGGTCAGTGCGACGGATGTTGTTTGTTTTGTTAGTTGCAAGTTTTAATTTATTTAGTATTTTAATGTAAAAACGTGGTATTTTATTATTAATAATGGTTGTTTATTGTATTGTGTATATGAATAATACTAGGAAAAATAAAATATATCATACTTTAACTATCCCACGGAATACAATAGGTAACTAAATATTGGATGATTACTTTTTCAACCTTGTTACCTTTATTTTATTGTATGATCCTTTTTTAATCCGCGTTGCCGAAAACTGGTCGAAAATTATATAAAAAGTGTTGTCATCGACACGATAAGTAAGTAATAAGAAGAGCGTACTACACGGTGTGTTTTTACCTTTTTATTGTTATTACAAGCTTTTACTAAACATTTGTAGGTATGTGGGAGGGTTGGTATGTAGTAGAAAGAAAGAAAGAAAACATACTTTATTTCTAAAAACACGAAACATTTACAATATCATGTCAATATATAATTTTTTTAAGAGAACACATGTTTAATACATATTTAATAAACATTGATTAAAAGTGACAGCCCTGCGCCACAAATGTCACGTGTGTTAAGTTCAAATATTGCAATTAAGATTTGAACCACTGCCCGATGTCTGAGTGAGCTGAAATGTTGTATACCGTAACTTCAGTGACAATGCAATAATATGATAGATATAACCTGATGCTGCAGCCAGGATTGTCTCCTCACTAGGGAACTCTTCAACTGGTAGTAGCACGATCACGAAATTTTGTATGTTAGTTTAATTTTGATAGTTTAACACGATTTTTATCATGAACTGCTGCTGCAGTCAGCATTGTCTCCTTACGAGGGAACTCTTGAAAAACATTGTTAGATTCAGAATTTACCACACCATTAAAAGAAACAATAGATTATTAAAATACAAAAATTATTAAAAGAAAATGATTAGAGTAAGTAATTTGTAAATTATTCTATCATACTGAATAATAAAGCTATTTAACAAATGTTTTGTTTAATTTGTCTTCATCTATTGTGAAAACCCTACCAAAATAGGTAACAATTTTGCACGTTCTTAAAAAGCTTAGTCTCTTTATCTCATGTGGTGTAGGAGCCTTTAGAGTGGCCGACTGTTAAGAATTTACGAATAATCAGCCTGAATCATGATAAAGTTTAAGGTCTCTCTAGCATAATTGCGGCGGTTGATATTTCACAATTGCTCACTCATTCAAATCATGTTAAGGATATAATTATGGAGGGAGGGGAAGCAAGAGTGTTAGACTATGGCCTAACTCTTAAGTTAGCAGACTTAACAGATCTTGGTTAGTTACTAAAATATTATAGAAAACACACAAACATGTGAATGTGCAATGCGAACGATAATATTATCAGCAAATTATTACTTCTCAACGTTAATACTGCGTGTCTAAGGATAGCACTCGAGTAGAGTACAGAGTAATCGGATGACTTTTTGTAATCAAAAATAAATATATTTTTGACTTTATTATTATGACTCTCGTTACGAAAGTCTGAAGAGTAACTCTAACCTAACGAAAGTCTGAAGAGTAACGCAGACCTCTGTGCCGACAGAAAGAACAATGGCAGAAACCCATACATTGTTTTAGATGAGATTAAATTCCTGCGTCTTGAAATGAAAAATATCTAGTTTGATTCAGCGTCATCTTTTGAATTAGTTACGTGCGAAAATTTTTGTTCGATAAGGCCGAGAATAATAGATATTCAGTCATGAACTTTTGTAGGTGATGTCTGCAGATAACTTTTAATAACATGTTTAATATGAAGTTAATGGAGAAATCAAATAACTTTTCATTTATAATGTTTTTTTTTTATCCGGCCCTGACTAGTTAATGTGATACTTTAAAGAAACTTAGACAATTAATGGAATTTCTTTCCTAAGTAATAATTCACTTTTAGACGCTCTTTACGTTAGCTAAGATTTCGCCATTGTTCTTTGAAGTCGAAACGTCTCTTATAAAAAAAATAAGAGCAATATTATTAAAGGAGTTTAATATACAAATATTCACTCGAAGCAAGATGAGTAAAACATTTTGCGTAAGGCACATTAATAATAAAATTTGATTATCACTTTATCGCAAAATCAACACAGCTACTATAAATATTACCTTTTGTTTTTTTATATCTAACATACTTTTATTCTATAATTAAAAACAAATACTACTATAGTAAGTATGCATAAGCATCATGCATACACAGTATCATGCTTACATTGCCGCAGAAAGGCGGGCAGAGATGTATTAAAGCCGCATTTTGCCAAGTATGATTTTAGGTCTCACGTAATAGGCTTGGCTTATTGGAAAATGCAATATGCTTAAAATAATACTTCCCCACTTAAAATCTCGAATGTGGTATCAATCTGTCACTTGGCATAAAGATTATTATTACTTTCGTGTCTAAGTCACTAGGAGAGAGGAGCGGCACGTAGAATGTCTTGTGAAAATATTGTTATGTTATACTTAACAATTAGTAGATAGTATTTCGTGAGAATGACTTTACGGAAAATTACATTTTAACAGTACCTAAACTTGCATTTTAAATATACCGAAGACAGTGTAAATTTTTCACCGATATTTATTTATGTACAACACAACACATTACTTGTCTATAAGTGAACTCTGGTGCAAACAAGCGTCGTTTCTCAGCGACACACTTAAATATTTATATATTTGTGTATTCTTGATGTACTTTATAAATAAACATTGAACTTGTAACACGGTTTCATCAAATAAATAAGGAAGTTAAAAAATATCATCGAGATTATAAGATGAGTTCTAGTATAATTTGAATATATTTGATAGGAATCCGAACAACGGTTTCTTCCGCATTAGTTGCTAAGCTATGTGTCGCAAGGAAACGGTTGCCTGTGCTACGCCATCCGTGCATTTGCGAATTAGTAAATTTTATCTTCGTAAAACATTTAGCTCACGTAACGTTCTCTTTACGTTACATAGGGAGACATGCCTCTCTCAATAGTAAGCTCTCGCCCTATATAAGTATACAAAAGAAATACAAAGTGACCCCACTTAAACGCCCATTTGTGTTAAACTGTCAATGTCATAGAATATGACTGTAGTACAAAGAGTAAAATAATATAGTGCTGTAGTACAACACAGAGTTTCATTCAAATTGGTGTAAGGACTCGTCAACTACAATCATGCATGCGGTGACTATGAAATTTGTGCGTTTTGTAACATCAATTATGACTAAATTAGGGTATGTGAATTCTTTACTTTTACTGTTAACCAGTACGTAATAACATCCCAGGACCTGGTACATCGAAAGTTGTTCATATTTTTATACGTAGATTTCTTCAATTAATCAATTCAGTTCTACCAAAGTCCACAATTTAATGAATATTGACTTCAATTAACGTCTCTTTACAGCAGCATGTGCAGGAAATTAATGCAAGGCGTATCCAGATAAAACCGAGTTGTAAAATGGACCTTAACAAATTGGGCCGGATACGCTCATCCAAATTGTAGGCGTTATTCATACTAACGTGTGAAAGAACATTTCTTTTACTATTCATCGTTTATTTAAAGCGTTTTGTATTGTATTTTCTACGCATTTTGTTCTGTTGTTGCAGCTATTTATACATTGTACCTCTCTTGCTGTGATACTAATGATGGCAGGTAGGAAAAAAAGCAACACATGTTACGTCAGACACATATTACCTATTAAGTTTAATTTTTTTATTATACCAGTTGTATATAAGCTGGGCTCTTGGGTTTCTAAGAGCGTTAAATCTTGATAAAACTTCGCAATATTTGTCGGCCTGTTTTTTGTAAGGTGTTGATATTTTATACAAAATGAAGATTATGCAGCATACGGCTCATTGTATATGGCTCTATACAAACTGTATGGACAAAGACTGGCATCACGAAATTATGATGATTTATTCACCATTCGCATCTATGTACTATTGGGGTGCAACGGGGCTACTAGTTTCTAAAAATGAAGTTTTCAATAGTCTTCTCTCTTGTATCGACAGGCCAGAATCAGCGGAGACGTCAGAGTTCTCGGTGGAGTGCGGTGACGTAATCCTGGTGGCGACAGACGGTGTGTTCGACAACGTGCCCGAGCCGGTGCTGGTGGCGGAGATGCGCCGCGCACAGGGGCTCGCCGGCAACACAGAGAGGCTGCAAGCCGTCGCCAATTCCATCGCGTGGATGGCACGCAACCTATCCTTCGATGGCTGCTATATGTCGCCCTTCGCCAAAAGTGCGCGACAGAACGGCATAGATGCTATAGGTAAACGTTAAATCCATATAATTTCACTAAATACAACACGTTTATATAGAACCAGTAAAAATAATAAATTAATGCTCGTATTTGTTTACAGGGGGAAAACCGGACGACATAACGGTGCTACTTGCAATCGTAGCGCTATGAAAATGTCCACATGTGATTTATGTAGGTAGATATTAGATACATTTTTGTTCAACTGCAAAATTTAGTTAAATAGTAGTGATAACAACGAAGCCAAAAAATTTAAGTTTGGACCTCTTTGTTGTAAATGATCTGTAATAAAAAAATCGGACTTTATGTTATAGAGTAGGTAAAGGAGGTGCCCACTACATTTGATTGATACAAGTTCATTGTGATTATTTTTAACTCTGTTTATATGTATATTTGACATTTAATTATAACAATGTTTATAGTGTTGTGTAAATAAGTTTTGTACTATAACAACTTGTTTGTTAAAATAAATATTTCTGTATGATCTCAAACGTTGTTTGTGTGTTGTATAATATTTGCTTGTTTCGTATACAGTCGTATATAAGGACACCTCCTGAACTTGATTGCCTCTACCTAATATTATTTTTCAAATAGAATTGTTTATTCGAAACGATTGAATTTATTCACATTTCACGCTGCGACGGCATGATCTGATTGTTTCTATTGTGATAGAATTCATTAACGTCGTAATAATACTGAAAACTAGGTCCAGTTTTCATTATGTAACATTAGAAAAATAAAATGTATTTAGGTCAATGAAAGTTTTCCTCTTTATCCATCACCTAAATTATTATCAAAAATCTTAAAATCACATTTTTACTTTTCTTATCTGTTAAGATAGAATACAACTGGCGATGGTAGAACCATACTGATCCAAGTATCATTTTTATCTTATTGAGAAAACGAGGGCAACGGGTTTGAGTTTGCATTTTTATGGTTTAATCTTCAATAAAATGATGGCTAAAATGTTTAACAAGATAAAGAAAATCTTCATCAAAAAATTTTTTTATTAACCTTTAGCTACTGCGGTGGATTTAATTTCACGTAAACACTGACGTGGGGGCCTCAGAGGCCCGTGTATATATTACAGCGAAAGTAATTAATCTAGATATTATATATACTATCCAGCCATTATGTATAATATGTACTTAATTTAGACAAAATGATGAATGACACAGATTTAATCACTTTAACTAGATATTTTATATAATATCTTGGAAGACTTGGATAATGTAATAAAACAAGTAAGTATACATGAAGATTACAAAGTTTTATTTCAATTTGCCTTAAGTAAAAATTATATTTAATATTTATTATCAAAATTGTGATAAATTATTAATAAACTAAATTGAAAGCTCACTAGCCATAACACAAAATAAAATATTTGGGCTAGAACACAGAGATCAATGTTAGTAGGTATTTGGTATGACACTAACGACTACAATAATAAAATATTTGAAAACAACGGACATTACAAATAATACTAGAAACATTCCAAGACATTTTTTTAGGTGCTCAAGTTAGCGTGTTGGTAGATTTTACATTAATTAAATAATATTATTATTATTTATTCTTACAAGTAAGGCTCTTGTAGCATATTTTGTTACACAAGAGGCTTGACTTTTTACATTTGCATCTATTAGAAACGCATTCGCCAGTACAGTTGTAATGCTGAAATCCTTGGCCGCCGAGATGTTACTCTTTTTTTGCACTTTCTCGGATGGTAACTTCGTTTTGAGGAACAATATCAACTGTAATAAACGTTTCTTGGCAGACAGTGAACTGATTCCTAGCGTAAAGTTGACTAACGAGTAGAATCCCATGCTTTGTGCCCAACCTATACATTCCTTCTGTCTCCTGAGAAATTATAACAGCTATTATGTTTCTATCATCGGCTTTAGCACGGTCTACATCAGGAATTTTCACCACTACATTGTCACCTGTATGAGCAGCAGGATATTTTATCGAAGATAGAGCTAACATTTTACCGGCTTGCTTTTTCAGAGATTGTCCAACTGACTTTCTGATATCTCCAATGTCTTGTTTCTTTTTATCGAGAGCAATTACTGTTTCTTTGTAATTTCGCGTTATATTTGACGGATTTGTAGTATCTCCATGGCTTTGAGCCTCTTTATCAGTTTTTCCTATTATGTTATCTGGAATTTGATTTCGCGAAGTAGTGTTCAAAGTGGCAAAAATAGAAAGAGAAGCCACTCTCTTTAAATTTTTTCCTCTTCATTAATATCAGTGTTGGTTATATTGGTTTCGGTTTCCCCTAATATGACAGTCGTGGATTGTTTGAAAATATTCGTCTAAGTGAGCATAGTAAATAATGGGATCATCTTCGTTTTTCACAGGAATTATGAGTTTTTCTGCTGTTCCAATTTTGACTACATAGTATCTTGCTAGCCGCTGGTAATCTTCAGGTGTTTTCTTAGTAATCTTATTCTTTGATTCTTTTACTTTTATACTTAAAGACAAGTATTGATCATTTGTAAACAACTGATAATTTTTTTCCTTTACCTACTGGCAATAAATACAGAGATAGATTCATACAAACGTTTTTTCATATGATCTGTCATTATTAAACATTGATACAAATGTACAAAATCGCGGCAATTGCAGCACACGCGGCGCGACCTCTCATTACCAAACAACAACGAACAATATTGCGTCAGCCACAAAATGGCGGGAATCATGCAACACGGCAAAAAAACAGAAGGAAGGGGAAGCAAGTCGGACTGTATTTATTACTTTGACTAATTCTGATCTGCTATTACGAATAATATCCGGATAAAGTGATTAATTTATCACATTATCCATACATATATGTGCTTATAATTAAAAATCTTTAGGCTTTTTAGGGTTTAGTATTTAATAATTAGCTTTAGTGCATATATTTAAATTAAATAAAATTATATTTGTAAAATTTATTTGTTTATAATTAACTATTATTCCAAAGTTTAAAACACTTAGCATATTTTAGAAAATTCACATGAGATCATAAATCACAATGTATTAAATAAAATTATTACAAAAAATAAGAAATTAACTTACAATCTTAATTTTAAATAAGTAGTTTTTTTAGCAAATGGCACATCAGTAGTTATGATACTATATTGGAATCAATTATTACGAATTACACACAGTCTGGGCAAATTTGCTTTGCACATTGAAGGCACACATGTTTTTTGTATGCATAATATGTTTTTTTTATGGATTAGGCGGCAAACGAGCAGACGGATCGCCTGATGGTAAGCGATTAAAGCCACCCATGGACACCTGCAACACCAGAGGAGTTACAAGTGCGTTGCCGGCCTTTTAAAAAGCAGTACGCTCTTTTCTTGAAGTGTTGAAGGTCGTATTGGTCCGGAAATACCGTAGGCGACATTCCATAGTTTTGTTGTGCGAGGCAGAAAATTCCTGGAGAAACGCACAGTTGTGGACTGCCAACCATCTAAGTGATGAGAGTGAAAATGCTGTCGCGTAGGACGATGGCGAAAAGAGGCGGCAGGGATCATACCGAACAATTTCTCGGAACACTCCCCATAGTATAAGCGATAGAAGACCCATAGTGAGGCCACATCTCTACGCAGCGCCAAGGGGTCTAGCCGATTTGAAATATCCTGGCAGTCAACGATTTGAGTCGCTCTTCGTTGAATGCGGTCTAGAGGGAGAAGCTGGTACTGGGGTGCCCCTGCCCAAAGATGAGAACAGTATTCCATGTGAGGCCGAACCTGCGCCTTATAAAGTAGTAGGCGGTGGACCGCCGTGAAGTACTGTCTCGATCTGTTGAGCACGCCAAGCTTTTTTGAAGCTAATTTAGCCTTACCCTCTAAATAGCCGCGGAACTGGACTGCGCTCGATATATCGACATCAAGAATTCCAATATCGGTTGAGGCAGTTATGGGGATGTTCTCAAAACGAGGAGATACGACCAACGGCAGCTTTTTTGCGGTGAACGCGCAGACTTGTGTCTTTGTGGGGTTAAATCGGACTAAATTAAGCCTGCCCCAATCCGAGACTTTCTTCAGAGAGGTCTCAATTTCAGACACAAGTTTGTTTCGGCTCTCAATGACGTTTTCCCGAGAGATGTTAGCGCGGCCGGTATAAAGAGCATCGCTCGTGCTGTCGTCCGCATAACGATGAATGCTGCTAATTTGCAACATGTCATTGATATGGAGGAGGAACAGAGTAGGCGATAACACACAGCCTTGCGGGACACCAGCATTTACAGACATGGAGTCCGAGCATTCACCGACGATTACGACCTTAATGCTTCTGTCTACTAAAATGCTAGTAACCCATTCACATAATCTGTCGGGAAGCATAGGAAGGGAGCTTCGAAAGAAGCGCTTTGCGCCAAACACGATGGAAGGCCGTCGCTATGTCCAAACTGACCGCCAAGGCTTCCCCTTTTTCTCGATCGCCTGAGTCCAACGATGTGTCAGGTATACTAGCAGATCACCAGCTGACCGACACTTACTATTATATATTAAATTGTGTAGATTTACTTTGAAGCTTCAAAGGACATGTGTGGCACCATCTTCTTTTTTTTATATTCTTCTTCTTCAATCTCTTGACGGTCAGGTACACGCAAATCCTTTCCCAGCACACGTGCAAAACTCACGTTTTTGTTCAACGCTTGTCTTTTCATAGTTTCTTCTTTAAATTGGATTAGTACTAAACCGCGAGCTAATTTTTCACAAAAATTCGGCTTTCAGTAGTCTTCTCATGATATATTATGTTATATAACAAGTATTGACGGTACTTACTGATAATTACTAACCTCACGGCTGACTCAAAATCGTGGTATCCTGGTTCTTCTATTTTTCGCTACATGTTGGTTATTATTATTACCGAGAGATCGTTTTCTCCCGGGAATATTACTGGGCGTCATATTGTAAGTTTTCAAACTACTGCAAAAAAAGTCTATTATTAAATCGAAACTATTTACAAAAAAGTTACGTAAATACTGAGGTCTGCGAGGCCCACAAAAAATTTCAAAATAAATTTACTTACCGAAATTGCGCGCTTAGACATGTAAACAAGCGTTGACAGCCTCGGTACAACTAAACTCGAAGGTACTAAAAGGTACGAGTGTGGGGTGCGCGAGGGAAGGGAGTAATTCAAATATTTTACTTTCCTAAGGCCTAAGAGGCCCTCGCCTCAGTAATTAAAGGGTAAAAGTAATCAAAATGTTGGTCTATGGGGAAAAAAAAAACTTGGATCACTTTGGCACAAAATATTTAATCAAATTCAAGTTGACTTACATAGAAAAACCATATGTAAAATATAACTTATAGATAAAATTAAGCTTAATCATCCCCAAACAAGAAAGGTATGAGTTTTCATCCTGAGATTCCTTGCCTTTAGGTACATGTGGAATTGATAGGTAGAACGGATGATGAACCGGCGGCACAAACTTCATAATTTTTTTTGTATGATATGGGCTTTGCTGCCCTGGCCTGTGCGGTTATGTAATTTGCTTAGCAGAAATGTTTCTAAATCCGTTGATTTGGGTTTGAGGTTAATCACTTTATAATTTCCAGTATAGTTATCATTGTAGTGCATGAGGCTTGAACCTTTAAAGAATTTTATTTTTCGCATTTATGATACGTTAGCACCTTCTCCGAAAACAGCTTGGTAGTCTTTATATTGAGCTGCTAGGGTCTCATAATCAAGAAACTTGTCAGCCATGTCTCGGACTATGAATGGTTTATGCTTTCGACAGCTGCGCATAACGTCCATCCGTGCCTAAGGCGTGAAGATGTCCGTCCTCTTATTTTGCTCTCGACTTATAAAGGAAAAATCGGTATCACTGGGTATGACTTTGACAATAACAATACTTTGTCTGTGGCCATTTGAATTAATATTTTGTACGTTTCGAGTTTGGATCACTCTAGCTTTCTCAATAAGTTAGGGCCATAGTAATCCAAGTACCGTTTTTACTTGGATCAGTAGGTTTGGCAGGATATATTTTTGGAAGTAAGACTAATGCTAAAGTGGGAAATTGAGGTTCTCTAGAGCAGTAGAAGGTGTTTTTTGGACTTGTATCAATGTGGCATGAAAAAAATATTTTTTCCTTGCATTTATTGCATAAAACTCCATTATAGAAAAAAATTCACTTGGATCAGTATGGTTCTACCGTCGCCAACTCTTGTAAATTTCATAAAAGTCATATGGGTTGATTCAGTAGCATATACTTAGGTAGGTACCTACTTAGATTATATTGTGATTTTTTCCTTTATCATAAGGAGGTAAGAACAAAAAGGATTTTTTAAAATTATAATGCCGCCTTTTATACTGTAAGTACATGTTTTGATTTTGTTGGCCCAATTGTACAAAGTAGCAATTTTAGTTATAATATCGTGTGATTTCAATGTTGAATATTCTGCATATATGATTTTAAATCAGCTCTGGTGTGATACCAGATGTTTTGGAATTGAGTGTGAAAGTTTTAATGAAGACTGAATACGGCTAGATATACCGTTCTAGTTGTTACTAGCAGTTTTAATGATGTTAAGAAACTCTGGCACTTTCACAACTTAGGTAGGTATGGTTCTACACTAACACTCCTTATGTTTTTTTTTCATAAATTATTATGTAAATTACATGTCGTAATGAATTGATTGAGAATTACAATGTCTGTTTTTATAAATCAATAAAATCAGTTATCAGTAATTATAACATTTTAGGGTTATTACTTATTAGACAGCTTAAATTTAGTATGTTTAACTCACTCGTAGCAGCATTTACTTAATTGTGATAATATGTCAAGCATGCTTGACGCTTACTTTCTATTGACATAAGTTTATGGTTGAAACGAAACACTTACGTTTAGATTGAAAAAGGGTAGTGTCACGATTTTATAAGTCGATTTCTGAGTAGTGAGTACACAAGGTTACACCAGTTGCCCTATGCTGTTTTATGTAGGTAGTACCTACACACAGCGACACATCAATCTAGACTGTTTGGACTTTGACCTATTAGAAGTTGAACGCTGCGAATCGTGCGATATATTTTTGTTACGCTCTATCCTTACCATTACATCGACACCACTATGCACTATCCCTTTCCGACAATTCTCTATTTTGTATGTAGGTAGTGTAGTTATGCGTATAAGTATAGAGTGTCTAACTTGATGTGTAGCAGTGTGTACATTCTCAAACAATACAAACGGCAATAGAATATGATGATGAATAGGCATTTAAATATGATTTGGAAGACAAATTTAATCAGATAAAAAATTTAAAGCATGGTTAACCATGCTTTAAATTTTTTATCTGATTAAATGATGATGCTTTTATACTAAAGAGGTGCGTAATACCTACCAATTTAATTGATTAATCTTACCTTAGCTGAATTAAATGGTTAAATATACGATATAATACGCGATAGCGCATGCAAACGAGCAATCAAGCTTTGGTAGCAATAAACTCATCGTTCAGTAGCTTGCCTTCGCTTACCGCTTAGCTACCCCGCACATCTCTGGTGGGACCCCTTAGTTCTGCATCATAATTAAAAGTTGTCATAAAAGTTGTTAAATCTTTAACCTATTGAGTTGCAGTGGCACACTGGCGGCCAGACAACAGATTTTAATGATGTCTGGTATCTATTCTAAGACTTGACAGATTAATGTTGATACCTACATTACCTGATAATACAAGGTAGGTAGGTACCTAAGTGTGAAAGATTTAAGAAGATATACGATTTGACGACCTTGCGTTTAGTTTTATTTCTATATCTACAATCTCACCGATCTTAATCATGTTTAATAAGTAATCTAAACGGCTTTTATTCATAACCAGTGATACAATACTTTTTTGCAAGTCACTGGGTTACATAAGTTTCGTTTGAGCCATGACCTTTATGTTCAAGAATTATCAATGTTAGGTACCCAAATTTAGCAACTCCTTCAAAATATAAAGAGCTCTTAGTTAAGCTGCAAGTATCCTCAATGTTTTACTTACTATCTTTTAAAACGTTCTTGTAGCTTTTCTAATAGCATATTTTAGTTGCCTGTAGTTAATAATGTACTTTTGCATTTGTTGTTAATCACACTAATCAACTGTTTGTTGTTGTAAATCGAACTTCATAATGAATATTGCGTGAAAATAGAATAAACAATTCTGATTACGATCTAATTGTTTTCATTATTACCTAATCTTACCATAGCATGTGTACAAATGTGTAAGGTATCATACATTTGATTACAGTAATCATTGATACTATTATATATATATCCTTGAATATCTAGGCGAAGGTGTAACCCATAGCTGGTAGAACTGATAATAATATCCACATTTCGCCAGCTATCATTCTAGGCCCCACGTCACGTCAGGGCCTCTTGCCGTTAACCGGGCATAGTGTTCATAAATTCTGTACATGACCCTACTGAGAATTTCTAACCTTATAACGCTGCACGACCCGGTAATCGTATCCGAAACCTTAGGCGCAGCAGTGCCATACACTAGGTATCTACCGCTACCGGAAGATTACTGTTAGTAGTAAAGTAAAAGCCCTGTACATAAATTGTCCCTCTGCTGGGCACGGGCCTCTGCTCAGTGTGAGAAGGGTCAGGTCATAGTCCACTACGCTAGCCCAGTGCAGATTAGCAGATTTCACAATCTTCGAGAACATTACAGAAAACCCTCGAGAGACTACAAACTATAAAATAGTTAAATATAAGTATCTATGTCATTAGAAATAATTATCCCGTGAAGCAATTTTTTATAAACTCAATTATGTGTGCAATTCGTTAAATATCTAATACGAGTAAAAACGATCGGGTTAAGAATTGAATTGACCAATGTACCTATGAATATACCTATAAGTCTTTATAACAAATAGCTAGACCCGTAGATCTTTTGAACTTTCGCAGTTAAATCAAATATATGTAAAAAAGTCGCGAAAAATTTGGTAATAGTGAAGAACTCTAAGGTACATTGGTAATACATAACAACGGTGTGCTTTTTTTGCACGTATGAATTCAAATTACAAAGGGCCCTGCTAGGCAGACAATATTTTCTTGCTGAATTTCTCCTGTTCTGTTAAAGATTCTTGGGAGTTAATACATATGAATCGAGAGGTACATTGGCACAAGTTACGATCAGTATTCAATCAATCAGCCCACCGCAGTCCACTGCTGGACATAGGCCTCTCCCATTTTACGCCACAACATCCGGTCTTTCGCCTTCCGCATCCAGTCTGACCCAGCTACCTTTTTCAGATCATCGGTCCACCTGGCTGGGGGGCGTCTCACCTTACGTTTACCAAGTCGCGGTCTCCACTCTAGAACTCGCTTGCTCCAGCGGCCATCGGTCCTTCTACAGATATGGCCAGCCCATTGCCACTTCAGCTTGCTTATTCTGCAAGCTATGTCGGTAACCTTGGTTCTTCGACGGATAACCTCATTTCTAAGTTTATCCCTCAAAGAAACTTCTAGCATAGCTCGCTCCATAGCCCGCTGGGTAACTTTAATTTTTGGACTAGCCCTACCGTGAGTGTCCACGTTTCGGCACCGTAAGTCATAACAGGTAGAACGCACTGGTCAAAGACTGGTCTTCAGGCATTGCGGTAAAGGCGATGAGAAAACCTGACGAAGCTTACGAAAACGATCGGTATTATTTTTATGTATTCCGAGCGTAATACAACCGAAGGCCCGGCTGGATAGATGAGGCGATTTATTGTAATTTCTACCATAATAATTGAGGTACATTGAATCGTTAATAAATTCGTGAGGTACATTGAACAAACAAAGCACTACCATTAGTTTTTTCGGTCTAGCTCGAGTGGCCCCGCTAGATAGATAGACATAGGCGCCGCGGGGTGGACTGCGACGGGGCCCATGAAAGACCAGGGCCTCCGTCTTGCTAATAGCCACCCGTAAACCCAGCGTGCAGCGCCTCGATACGCCCGACCACCTGAGAACTCCCCACAGTGGCCAAACGGGCCGCCTCCTCAAAGGTACCCCCCCCACGGGCTGTGACGAGGTTGTCGTCAGCGTAACTGATGACACTCAACCGGGGGGTGTAGGACAGCACGTAGGGCCCAGTCGTACCCCATATCCCATAGGAGCGGACCAAGAAACGATCCCTGCGGGACACCGCACGACATGGGCCGCCGCCAAACCTCGCCTCGAACCTCGAGGAGGAAACTCCTGCCTCTCAGATAGTCTGCCACCAGCTGCTCCAGGTAAAAAGGTATTTCATGATATTGGAGCGCCCCCTGGACACAGCTGTATGGCAGACTGTTAAACGCTTTGGCGATGTCTAAAGACAATGCCAACAGAACACCGCCGTCGGCCACCGCCTCCTCGGCCGCGGCCTTCAGGCGCATAATGGCCCCGACCATTGAACGTCCTTCCCAGAATCTGAACTGAGCGTCTGACAGGTCGGGACCGACCGTGCTCAGGTGCCGGACGATGCGGGTGGCAAGAATTTTGTCAAACATCTTCCCCGCCTCGTCCAGCAGCACTATGGGCCTATACGCCGCAGCCGACTCTGGAGGCCGTCTCGGCATGGCCAGCAGTACCAATTTCCCCTCCTTCCAGCACTCAGGGAATCGTCCCGACACCAGGCTCGCGTCGAAAATTTTCCCGAGGTGGACATCCAGGTGATCGAGGGCCAGCGCGAGAGCTCGCGCCGGCACACCGTCAGATCCAGAGGCGGTCGTCTTGGAGCGGATCTGCAAGACAGCCGCCCCCATTTCCGCATTTGTATCCGGGGGAGCACTGAGGTCCGCCTCCCGATGGAGCCATAGTCAGAGGCACGTGCTCTGCCCAGTCAGGAAATAACTCCTCGACCACCTCGGAGAGGAAGTTGGGCTGGAGGGTCTCCATAAGGGGAGGCCCTTTGTGTATTGACTTGACCTCTACAGCTTTATTACAGTAGAGAATTCACAGTATTACCTTGGACTTCCTGCCTTCCTTATATACGTCAATGTTATGTAAGTTGTGTTAGTAAAAAATGAAATACTTACATTTATGCCTCAATCATTATATTCACAATTAACAGACCCTTAACTATAAACTTTTTACACAAAATACAATATATTGATTCATTACTAGTGACAACCGTTTGCATTCGTTTTGTACATTCATACTTACTAACTGTATCATCTTTACCATTCACATGGAAAAATAGCTAGTACTTTATTAAATATGTCTGAACTAAAATATTACCTATTCCCAGAAAATAACAAAATAAGTATAACAAGATGTCTGATTTACATTTTTTAAAATATTTTTATAATTAAATCAGTTTAAGATTCACAGTCTATGTTGTATGTAGCTCTAATTACAAGTTTGTAATGCCAGTGAATACTTTTTGCATAAAGTTTTTTTAAGTAATTTACAAGTCAGAGAATTTATTTTAAAAATAGATACTTTCTTAAATAAATATTTTGGCTTTAAATTGCGTTCTATTTTCGCAGCACTCATAGTACTGTAGTAAGCTACCTATCTATTAGCATCATCTTCTTCGTTGCGGCGGCGCCAATCCAGGCCACCAGGCCGCATGTTGTCTAGTTCTGGGAGCGGGCCATAGTCAGGTTCGTCTGGGATACCATCCAGTAGCTTTCTCCTGTAACCATAAAAATCAGCTTATGAGTAGAAAAGGCACATCCAATTAGTGTAAGGATAAGTATTTATTAAATGTTATACTGTTCTGTTTAATAGCTATGTATCAAAATCAAAAATTATAATTCAGTTATACATTGTATAACTGAATTATAATTTTTATTCACATTGAATATCATTGCAATCACCACACTTAAATGACTAATGGCATTACAACTATAAAAAAACATAATGATCAATAAGTCGTTAGTATTTTATAGGTGCATGTATAGATTCTTTACATAGATTAGATCTTCTAGATAATGTTATATGTATTATGAATATGTCATATATTGTGGCTATTTACACAAACAATAAATAAATTCAACATTTTTTCATAGATCATAATCTATTCCAAAGAAGATATTGTATCCAGATTTCTGCATTCTGGGTAGATTACTGAAATATTATTACATAATATCTGTTTTTACTTAGTATAACTCTAACATAGGTATTAAAATATTAACTAATAAAAATAAAGTAATAACTTACAAAAACCTTGGTGTCTTTAATAATTTTTGTCCTCCTCTTTGCCTTGGGAGAACATCTTCCATAAAGAAATAAATGTGTCCAATAGCCATACCAACTAAATCTACAGATATTGCATTGCCAAGCAACACTGAGAAACCTAATAACACCCAAGGTAGGTAGGGAGCCTGTAAACAGAAAAAATATATTTGAATATATAGTGACATTTCACATTATCAGTTCACCAATTATTAGTACTTATACAGTTTAAGATATTTGACAAAATGCCAATATTTTTATTGTCATTTCTCTTTATAAATACTTTACCTGAAAATTCATCAATCCAAAGAAATTCATTCTAACAAAGACATTTCGCCGTGACCACACATACACAATCATTATAGTAAATGCTTGCCCTAAAAATAATAAATTAACAAAGAAAGCACATATCTGAGATGAACTGTTGAGGAAATTTTTGAATTCTTGGCAGAGTAACTCTCCTTTATTCGAGATTGGCATTGATTATACACTTGCAAGCCAAATGTTACCTCATTGAAATGTTAATTAAATAATATGTATACATCATCTGACAAAGAAGTTATACAGGAATTGTGCAATGACAGTCATAACACAATTCCTGTATCACTTTTGGTACATATTTCTCATGGGTCTTTTATGGCTGATAGATCCATAACAGTAAGATGACAAAAACATGATGATATTGAATTTGGCTTATTTTAATACAATGTTGACCGAAGTGGAGCAAAATAAAAGTTATCTGTGATATAACATGTTAATTGTAAACAAATACTACCAACAAAGTTGATAAGCAAGCAAGCAATGAAATAATATATAAATCTTTTAGTTTTCTTTGTAAAGGATACTATCATAAGGACACCTCCAAACATGAACATGACAACAAAATCAGATGTCCTCCCTCTGAACGAGCCCTCTTCAAGCATTCTACAATATCTGTAAGTGAATATCATATTGAAGAAAAAGTTGAATCCTAAGTTGCCAAAGAACAGGAATGTGCTTATCAGCCTCCATAGCTGGTACTTCCTTAGTATAAGATTAGGATTAAAGTAAAGCTGAAATGGTGAAACTAGGTCTAGTTGCTGAAACAAAATAAATTATGTGATATTTTATTATTTAAACAGATGTAAGACTGCTCCATAATGACGAAGCAATATGACACGTTTATTAATAAATAAATAAACTTACGACAGCCAATGTGGTGACAACACAGGCGGTAGTATAAGCTCTCGTCACTGGAGGTATGAGCATATACTCTTGAAGAAGTGTTTGATATGCCATTTTAATGTTTAATAATTAGTACTTTATTCACACTAATATTCAACAGGAAATTAGTTAAGATAACGAAGGAACAGTTCGACTCGACATGATTGGGCCACATCAGAATAACATTGTTCACAATAGGAACACTGATTTGACGATTACAGCAAATTATAGTAAGACGCATTCATCATTTTGCCTTTCAAATAAATATCTTCCTGTGGAGAAACATTTATTTATAGTTTATTGTTATTATACAATTGAAAAATCGCCGTAAAACTCGCAGAAACCTGAATTATCGAAAATATAAACTCACAGTTAGACAGAGACAGATGATAAACCTGAACCTCTAATGAACGAATGACATTTAGTACGGAGTCACTTGCAAATGTCATTCGTTCATTACTATGACTAGTGGTAGGTGTTGCCATGTCAAAAATCGGGACGACGCGCGACGGTGACTCCATAAAAAAAACGGTAGATTCAAAGAAATTACGGTAATTGTGACAGGGAAAATACGGTGAATTTTACCGCAGAAATCACTGTTTATTAGTAAAGTTTACTATTAGGTAACTAAATGTAATTCTTGCAAAATTACTCGAAAGAAAAGCATTTAAGGCAGAAAACTCGCAGAACAGCATCTTTTATGAAGATATTTCATGAAATATTAAAATGCGTATAATTATTAAGTCAATAACAAATAACAGTACTAACCTGTTGCTTTTGTAGCGCTGCCATTATCTTTATACATATTTTGTTTTTTAATTTGAATTTTATCTAAAATAAAATGGAATTAAGAATGTTTATATCTGTGGCAAACTAATATGGTAATTTTGCTCGGGCCAATTATCACACATACTTGGTCCGACTAATTTTGTAACAATACAGCCCTACAATAGTTATTCTGTCAATCTATACAAAAATACATTTCACGTAATTAAACTTGATATCAAAACGTCAATCAATTTCTTTTTCATATAAAAACACCATTTAAAATTTCAACATTTACGCGGATTATTGACAAATTATTGTTCATACAAACCTTGTCCTAACAAAATTAAATACAAATAAGTACAACAAAACACAATAGCCAAATTGGTCGAGCCGTTCTCAATTAGTGATGCTGCATCATACATGTGGCAATTGATTTTTATTTATATAGCTAAGGGTATAACCAAAAATTACCTGTATATATTTTTTAATGTCCGTGAATTTACAAACTACCCACTATACCTACTGCTGCCATTCCATGACTGTACAATGTGGAAGTGGCTCAGTAGGCTCGCTTGGCTACACTCAGTTCTTTGCTAGAAATTGCCTGGCCAACAGCTGTAAGCTATTACATAGGTTCTGATTACTAATTAATGCAGTTTCCGAGGATGGAGGAGGTTGAGGAACGTGAAACTTATAATCTTTATCATATTGAAAATAAAAGTGCAGTAAGAGACGTTCTCGTACCTTATCAGACATATCATGCACTATTTTTACAAATTCGTTCTGTTTCTTCTGTAGCCCAGTGAGTTTAAAAATAAGGTCACTTTGAAGCCAAATGTTCTGGACTCGCGCGGTGGCAATTCTCATTATATTGTCAGAAGCGTGCATGTACTTCTCAACAAAGTTCTTGTCTTCGCAACTAGATATTCCGAAAGAGGTTACTGTAAAAGAAATACCTTATTTTAAAGTTGTTGATATGATTTGTAAAATACAGAAAATTATATTTTATTGGCGATTTAAAAGTGACCGTAAATTTCTTTCCTGCAGGTTTCCTCTCATAACCCTTTACCTTCTGTAACATAGTAAACTTAGTAATCCATATATTTTGACGTTCATAAGTGTTAATTTGTGACCTGAATAAATAAATTATTTTTGAATTTGACTTTGACTTTGAAAGTATTAATACGCCCACTATAATTTGTCGTATTACATTGCTAAGATGAATGGGTAAATCCCCCGATATACACATCAACTCTCATCCCTAAGGTTAAGGATGCGTTCTTGAACCGTAATTTATGCTGTTTGTCTTATTTTTACAGTAAAATACTCTTCACAAATAAAGGCAGTACTTAGGTACGAAGTGCCTCGCGCAGTAAAACACACGTCCGTTCTTTACTCGCTTTATTACAAGACTGGCGGGACAATAAAACTTATGCCTACATACGTTACAGTAACGATCTTGTCAAGACATCATTTTTTAATTATATCCCGATATAATTGCTATGCTTTAAAAGAATAGGTACTTAATTTTCAAATAAAGAAACATAAAATTGGTTGAGGTGGTGATTCTCTTCTGAACTTTTTCCTACAAATATTCGGCCCGTAATGAGTTACGATAGATTTTGTCACCGTGGTCATGCTTCGACGGTAGGTGGTAAATTAGTGCTGGTTACGGTGCAGTGCATTTAACGTAATTACGGTGCACATGGCATATTGGACTGTGGTACTATTCAACTAGTCATAGACATTTATTTGTAGGCTGGCAATTGCCTATTAATACATATTATTATTATTCTTTGATAACTATTATTGAAATCACTATAGATATACTTTTGATGTCTTTGTTGAAATCTTATTTTATAGAGTGAGTTAGTGCACCAATTTAAAGGTACCATAATATTTAGATTGACTAGCTGAGTATAAATAAACTATTAATTATTGAAAGTACTCAACGATATCAGCTCTGGGTTATGAGAACATTTAGGGTCAGTAGTATGATAAATTACTAATGTACATACTACATATAAGGATAATGATATGGATCTATGTATATAGTTAAGGTTGTATTGATAACAGAGACTAATAAAAAAGTTAAAAGTATTATTTTAAGCGTAAACTTCACCTTTTATACATGTGAAGAGATTGTGGTTACAAAGAACTTATATGCCAACTGGCTATCAACACTGCCTGACCTGGGAATCAAACCCGATGCCTCATACGCAATAATAGTTTTCATTGCTGTTGCGCCACTGAGGCCGTTTAAGTAATAATTTTCTTGAATTCATCAGTTCTTATCGTTTGAATACTGATAGCTATAACATAATATAGATACCTATTATCGTAATATACCTATTTGATGATAGTCGTGATTTCCTGATCTCTCAAAAACTCTGCTAGTTATCGTTTTATTTTTCATGTAAGTAATCATAAGATAACTTTCTATCATTTTTTAACCATAAAATCATTAGAAATATAACTCATTTGTGTTGGTCAACTTTTTAAGGTATAGGTACCTACCTAATATTTTTGGGAACGTACTAGAAACGTTTATGACGTTTAGTACCAAAATGGTAAAAACAGCAAGTAAAACCGGAAATAAATATCGACTACAAACAAACTTGGATTTGCAGGGGGTGATACGACTTCATGAATAAAACTAGATGTTCCCGCGGTTTCACCCGCGTTTATCGTCACTGGGACGCCCCCGTGGGTCGTAGCGTGATGTTGTGATAGCCTAGAGCCTTCCTCAATAAATAGGCTATCCAACACTAAAAGAATTTTTCAAATCGAACCAATAGTTCCTGAGATTAGCGCGTTCAAACCAACAAATATGCAAACTCTTCAGCTTTATAATATTAGTATAGATAGCTGACCCGCGCAACTTCGTCTGCGTCACATAAGAGAGGTCGTAGGCACCTATAATACAATTTTAAAGGAGCTGAAACTTTCTTTGTTAAATCCACGAACCATTTATGAACCATTAAACAAAATTTTATAAATATACCTACAGTGCTGATTTAAAATCACGCAGAATAAATCAGGAGAAACATCGTTTGTATGTCTGTAATGGGTAATTATTTTGCTGCGATGTTATTTTAAAACTGCGATATCTCCTAAGATATTCATTGAAATCGAATGATGTAAAGGGTAATTTCGTTTTAAATTAAATACTTGTGATGAATAATGTATTTATATGGATAAGGATTAATATCATGTTTATAAAAATACCTTCGCAAATAATGCATTATTTTAGAACAAATTTGGTTAGCATAAAAAAGGTTATAGTGAGCCAACCTTAAAAGATAGACATGCTGTCGCAGACTTTTTTCAGAACTTTTTAAGCATAATTTTTGCGAAATTTTAACTGTTTACGCAGCGCACGCAGCGGAAGCTCTCAAAAGGAAAAAAAACCCTCCGATTTTGAAACATTCTTCATTGGTGCTCCGCTCGTATTAACTTAGCGTGATGATATATAGCCTATAGCCTTCCTCGATAAATGGGCTATCTAACACTGAAATAATTTTTCAAATCGGACCAGTAGTTCCTGAGATTAGCGCGTTCAAGCAAGCAAACAAACAAACAAACTCTTCAGTTTCATAATATTAGTATAGATAAAATAAATTTCGATGCGTAGTTGATCGTATAAGCGTTATATATTATTATAATATATATATTATTATAACACTAACGATCTGTACCGGCTTCGCAGGGGTAGGAGAGCATTAGCTTGTTGCATTGAACATTAGTATATTAATACGTGAAGCAAAAACTTTGTGGGTATGAACCAAAAAATACGCTCAGTTTGTAAAAAAGTTACTGTCCGAGCAATTTGCGATCAAAATAAAATATTTAAATTAGTAGCTTTTGCCCGCGGCTTCGCTCGCGTTAATTTGGAATTTGACAATCAATTCGGGTTGTACTCTGCTTGTAATAATATAATTCAATCATGATTCGAAACACACGTGGCGCCCTCTATTATCGTAAGAACGTTATTGTTGTTTTCCTCGGGAACAGTAATTTTTTTCGGGATGAAAAGTAGCCTATGGCCGTTTCTGTACACCTGACAACGTATATGCAAAATTTCAGAATGATCGGTTCAGTAGTGTAGGCGTGACAAGATAGCAATAAAACAAACTCATTTTCGCTTTTATAATATTATAAGTTAGGAGTTAGGAAGTTAGGATTAGGATAGGATAGGTTTAGGATGAGGAAGTTAGGATTAGGATTAATTCCAGATTTATTTTCTGGATATAAGAATGTTAACTGTTCATGTATTATGAAGGTTTTTTTCGTTCTTATAACTAAATATTTTTTCGTGACTTATTATAAATAAACAAAAGCCTAAGTATTTTCATTTTCTTCCATACAATTTGTTGATGTCCCCTAGTGCCCATTCTTCAAATATCTGTAAATTATATTTCTTAGAGACAGCCTGTTTAAATTTGCCTCCATTATGGTTAACAGAATATTGCCAATATAAATTTGAAGACATAACTATATAATTTCTATTAGTTTCGATTAAATTAACTAATCTTCCCATATCTCAAATCATAATCCGTTGTGTCACTACAGTAGTGCGACGTAATATCCTGGGATTCATTTATATTCTACTCTCTACTCAACTCAGTGTCATTAAACTGGAGTTATAGTTTACTAACTTCTCTTCTGAACGAATCCGTCATTACCTATATTTTTGTGTTAGCTGGAACTTCCAACTTGCAAGATCGTGATAGAACACAGTGTGCATCACTATGGAACTGTAAGTTTTATGTAGGTACTTAAATATTTAGTAATTGTCTAGCTTTTGTGATAAATATATATTATACCATACTAATTAATTACTACATTGTTGTAATGTAACCATTCGAATCATCTAGACACCGAATTTTATGAAATATGTTTTTTTTAGGTAAGGTGAAATATACATTTTGGTCAGTTGTGCGACGAATGACACCAAATTGTGAGACGTGTCACTACGGAAATTGTTAAGGTAAGGGCACATGAATTACTTTATCGATGATTAAAAATTAAAACAGCTGTAGATATTATAGTGTATGTGGTACATTTTTTTCAGATGGATTTGTCTGAGGCGGCGGAGAGATGTCGAAGGTATAGGGAAAAATTAAAACAGAGTGATCCGGAGAAATTTGAAGAAATGAAAAAGAAGAACGCTGAGAGAACTAAGGCTAGAAAGAGAAAATATAAATATAAAAATTAAAGTAAATAAAGATATTTAATTATAAAAATTACATAAGAATAACACTTTAATAAATATGATTAAGTATGATAAAATATTATTTTATTTTTACTTACTTACCTATATAATTCTTAACCTAACATGTCATAAACATAATCCTTAAATATTTTTCAGTGTGCACTATGCATTATAAAATCTGTTGTGCGACGTCTTTTCCGTCGTGAGTCGTGACACATTCCTTTGTAATTTCCGTTGTGCAACTACGCTAAAGAACAATGGCCAAATTTCTATAGGAGCTTTACCTGGTTTTTATTCGCCATGTCCAGAAACAAACTGGAGTGGGATTGGTTTATTTTCATGTATTTAATATCATTCTGTATGAAAATAATGTTTAAGAAGCTTAAATATTTTAATATCGTGAACAAAACGCTATGCTACTTTGTACTTACATAATACATATTACATCAAATGCATAAAAAATAATACTAACTGGTTTGATCTCTTCTTATTTATTTATTTGTACTACTGTTAATAACTCTTCGAAAATATGAAAATAATTGCAAGTATTGAGTATTGAATCTTTAAGAAACGAATCACATCGTAAGTGAAATGAAAAGATGCGTTCTAAAATTATGTAAGTTAAAGAAAAATGCAATATCAAAAAAAATGTATATCTTTTTTCCTGGCTTCATAAACAGATATTTCTTATCTTTCCTAAAATCTTATACAATAACGGATTTTTTCATATACAATACATGTCGGGTCGTCATCAGGTACGATTTGACCATTGTTCTTTTGGTCTTTTGTATCCCTTTTTATGAAAATTGCGCGGACGGAGGAAAGTGAAATTTGGCACAGTTAAAGTTTATACGGAGAAGGAGGGACCAATCCTAATATTTTTATAAATTTGCATTAGAAATACATAAAATTAATGAAATAACACTACACGCACACATCCATGCATTTGACACACGCACTTGAATCGCGTTCGTAGTATTTCGGCATTGGTAGTCTGACGTCGTACAATTCTTTGTAACTATGGTTACCTATACCTTATTTATATGTAATAAAGAAAAAAAGAAAACAGTAGCAAGCTTAGGAATTTTGACCACTAGGCGACCGCTCGTGTAATGAAAGCTTAAGGTAACTAAGGTATTAAATTTGATAAGGATATTAACTAGTATTTCGCGTGGTTGCGAACAGTTTGATTTAGTCAAAAATCTTATTTTAGATTCGGATTTAAGAACCTTGAAAATTGGGGATAAACGATGACCTTGAAAATGACGTTTCCTGGAAAGATCTCGTCGACCTCTATGACATTTGTTTTAACACACCCCGCCTATCTCTAACCGTATCGGAGATATTTGAGGTCAAAGTTTGTATGGCGGCCATGTTTATTTGTATGCAAGCCTTGTTTTCTTTCGGCCCCCCTAAAAGTTACCAGAGTAACCAGGGTTTGAGGAAGATTTTGTTCGATAACGACTCCCGAAGATATCACCGTTTCCGAGATCCGATAGGGTACCACCACCGAGAGATGACCTTCCGAAGGTCAGGCTTTTTTCCTGGACCTTTTGAACGATTCTCTATACGACGCTATATTTACTTTTTTCCTACAACTCTCCCTTGTATGATTTCTTTTTCTCTAAGTGAGTCAATCAGTCAGTCAGTGAGTGGTAATTTAAGTTTATATAATGATAACTAGTTTTTTTGCGTGGTTGCGCGGACGACAAGCGGCCCGCGAACAGTTTGATTTCATCAAAAAACCTCCGAAGCCAAAAATTACCGATGACCCCAGTGACCTTGAAAATGGCCTTTTCTGGAAAGATCTCGTCGATCTCTATGACATTTGTTTGAACACACCCCGTCTATCACTAACCGTTTCGGAGATATTAGAGGTGAAAGTTTGTATGGCGGCCATGTTTTTTTGTATGAAAGCCATCTTATTTTTCACCCCACCTAAAAGTTGTCAAGGTTTAAGATAGATTTTGTTCGAGAACGACTCCCGTAGATATCACCGTTTCCGAGATCCGATGGGGTACCACCACCAAGAGCTGACCTTCCGAAGGTTGGGCATTTTCCCGGGCCTTCTGAATGATTCTCCATACGATGCTATATTTACTTACTCGGATTCAGGAACCTTGAAATATGGGGGTCACCGATGACCCCGGTGACCTTGAAAATTACCTTTTCTGGAAAGATCTCGTCGACCTCTATGACATTTGTTCGAACACACCCCGCCTATCTCTACCCGTTTCGGAGATATCAGAGGTCAAAGTTTGTATGGCGGCCATGTTTTTTTGTATGAAAGCCATGTTTTTTTCGCCCTACCCTAAAAGTTACCAGGGTTTCAGAAAGATTTTGTTCGACAACGACTCCCGTAGATATCACCGTTTCCAAGATCCGATGGGGTACCACCACCGAGAGATGACCTTTCGAAGGTCAGGCATTTTTCCCGGGCCTTTTGAACGATTCTCTTTACGACTCTATATTTACTTTTTGCCTACTACTCCCCCTTGTATGACTTCTTTTTCTCTAAGTGAGTCAGTCAGTCAGTGAGTAGAAATTTAAGTTTATATAATAGTAATTTAAATTGCATAGTGTAAAGGGGTAAAAAAAATATGCTATCGCGCACTTTTTCGTCGACATCTCCAAAAACATCGTCATATTTCAACCAATGTACACAAAACATTAAGGAATTACACATCTAAACTTACTTATGAATCACTGCCTACTGGTGAAAACCGCATAAAAATGCGTTCAATAGTTTTGAGTTTATCCAATTATATTATAAGTATTGAGTTTATCGCGAACAGACAGACGCGGCGTGGGATTTTGTTTTATAATATTATGTAGACACTAGCTGACCCGCGCAACTTCGTTTGCTTCACATAAGATTTTCCTAGTTTTTGCAATATTTTTCATTTATGCTCCGCACCTATTGGTCGTAGCGTGATGTTATATAGCCTATAGCCTTCCTCTATAAATGGGCTATCCAACACTGAAATATTTTTCTAATTTTTACCCGTAGTTCCTTAGATTACCGCGTTCAACCAAACAAACAAAATGTGAGTGAAGTCGGCGCGTGAGCGCCCCCGCCTTTTTATAAATGCAGCGGATGGCCGTTTCGCGTGTTAAACAACAATCAACCGTATAGCCGTACCCATACTGGCGCGGCGAGATTTGGAAGTTTTATTTCATCTATATCTTGTGTGTTTATAAACCGATTCCTATATTTTTTTTATAATATAAATATTAAAGTGTACTTTTTGTATATGGGAGTTCGATAAAGATATATCTATGTGAAATACAATATATTTATGTATTTTAATACACTTTGAAGAAATGCCTAACGATTAAACACGTTATTGTGGCTAATTTATAAAAGATAGATATATATTATTAAGGACTTTTTTGTAGATCTTTTGAAGACCATCATCTTTGTAATACATACTTTTGGTGTATGATCAACGTATGCGAGGATAAGAGCTCGAAAGCGCATTTTCGTCCGACTTGCTTCAAATTTATCGTCACTGCTCAGCTCCTATGTGTCTTAGCGTTATGTTATATAGCCTATAACCTGCCCAGGAGTATGGACTACAATCGTACCAAGTTTGGTTAAAATCCCTTCAGTAGTTTTTGACCCATGCGTGCACATATAGACAGACAGACAAAAAATTTACTGATTGCATTTTTGTCATCAGTAGCGATCACCATTCATCCTCCAATATTAATTTTGAATATATATTCAATGTACAGAATTGACCTCTCTACAGTTTTATTATAAGTATAGATATAGTGATAGTAATTAATTCTATAGTGAATGCAACTGTTCTGTATGAGGCATCGGTTTCGATTGCCGGGTCGGATAAAATGTTTATGTTGCCTTTTAGATCTATGTTAAAATTTTTGTTGTTTTTCCGGTAGACGGCAAAAGTTGCACCTCAACTGTGTAGGACTTAAAACCATAGCTGTCGAAATATGATACTACTGCCTACTCCTTCGGTAATACAGTTGTAAAATAATTATGTATGTCAAGCAAAAAAATTCTAAGTCTATGAAGTATGTATATACTTACGTTTCTATGCATTTTCTTAATGTATGAAACCCTCGATGTGCGAGTCCGACTCGTATTTAATCGGTATTTTTGTTTCTCATCTTTATCCTAAGTAAATTCTTCCATATTCAATTATTGTAGCTGGTTTTATTAAGTCTATCTGTTATATCAGTTTTGCTGCAGAGCAATTAATTGATATCCAACTTCCATTCAGCATTAAAGATTTTTGAGAATTACACTGGATCTCATATAATTTGAAGGCACTGACTATAAATATTGATTGCCATTACAGGCAGATTGGTCAGCTCTACAAGCTCTGTAAGCCACAGGGAGGTATGAGATAATACATAATTATATGGTATTGTAAATGACAATTGAAATAACAATGTAAATAGATGAAGAAATTTGAATAATTTATATTTAACAGAATAATAATATATATAGGACTCTTATATTACTAACAATGATATACTCATTAATATACATAAATAGATGCAACATCATCATAATCATATGTTCTCTTTAAAAATAAATCCAGCAGTGATACTCCTGATATGTTGCATAAACCAGTGTTAATAGGTAGAGCTGTCAAATCCACATGGAAAGCTTTACCAGGCTCCAAAGGACCTAGCTTCTTGTTAGAAGTGCCACACCAAAGTAGACTAGAATCTTGAAGAGAGCGTAATTTTAAAATCAAATCTAGAGTTCTTTCAGTTGCATTGACTATTTTGCATTGGAAATCAAAAGGCTCATCCACAGACAGTTTGCATGGCAGCTTCTCAAATGTTAGCCTGATATCTCCATAATCAGGTGTCATCCTTTGTAACTGACTAGTTTGTAATCGTCCCTTTTCTCCTAAGTTAGACCTCCATACTATGTCTAATTTACCAATATTTTTAGCAGCAGCCAGTAACTTTACTTCTTTTGAAATATTTTCTCTTGGTGTCAAGCAATAAAGGTATTGACAACTTTCTTGTGGCTGCAGTAATGTAACTTCTCCAAATACAGAAATACCATTGTTTATTTCATTTAGTGATTGCACATTAAACTGTTGTGAGCTTTCAAGGGAGACTTGTTCTAAAATTATGGGACCAGAAGTAATATTCTGGACCTGAGCTTCAAGATAGACATCATCTGACTCAGCATTATAGAACTTTGTTTTTACATCTAGTGGTTTCATAACTTCAAATTTGAAGAATTTTCTGAATGATGCTAAGGTATTATAGTTGGACATGTAAGTTACTTCACAGACTAGAATATGTGTTCCAAGATCTTTCACTTCATGATGAATAACATCACTCAAGGTTTCATCTACATCAAGCATTGTTGGTGATAGATTCTGTTGAGTAGTCAACAATATCCGTTGCGAATTTGTTTGTAAGTCAGCTTTAATGGATACACTTTGCACAGGTTGATTAGTTTCATTGTGTACACACACGTAACATGAGAATGTTTCGCCCAGATAAATATTCCCGAAACTTTGTGGGAGTAGTAGAAATTGGCCAGCAGCAAGAGTTTCCATTTGAGTAACCGAAGTAGCATCATCTTTCAGGTAATTGTTCAAAATATTACCAGGCAGGTCTTTAGAATCACAGGTGACGATTTTAGGACTTACTAAGGCCGGTTTAGTCAGCCTCATTACTTTCAACGCAACCAAATGTTCTACCACTTCTTTGGGATCCATCTTATGCGCAATTATAGACAGGGTTTATTAAAAATGCGCTCAGTGCCAGAACCTTACTATTTTAAATATCAATTGGTGTTTTATATACAATTTCAGTACAAAGAAATTGTTATTTAATTCGGATTACATCTTAATTGATATCGGATGATTGATAAACATTTGACGCTGACAATGCTGACATTTGCTGACTGACACTGACGGTGAAGCTAATCAAGCTAATGGTGTTGACACTTTACAATTTGAAAATTGCCTTGGATTGACTTGACACAACACAACACAAGGCAGTTCTTCTTATATTTATTTACGTAGATATACTTTTTCATAGGTATTCAACAAAAAATATTTGGTGAAAATCAATGAGAAAAGAACTCTAAAATACAGATACCTATATAATTAAAGATAGCAACATTTCATAATTGTCAATGGTTAAATAAAAATTATAAACGTCAATCATTTAAGGAATTGTCAAATGTCAAATTAGTCAATCAACGTCAGTGGTAGACAGGAGGAAGTTAAGGATTCGCGTGATTTTGTTATATTTTAAAGAAATCAGTGTCCAAATAATATTCTTGAAAGGTAAACATATTACACGATGGTTCTAACGAAAGAATACCGAATCTGCATGCCAATGACAGTTGAAGAGGTAATTCCTATTATATTGTAATTAGTAAACTACGTACGACCATCAAAAAATAATATTATAATGAAATTAGCGTCTGTCCTTTTTCATTATTCTGGAAAGTAAATCACTGTGGATTTGTAAAGTATTATCTTCTTAATTAAATGTTTCTGGTACTTAAGGGATGTAGTTAACATAGATTTGCTAATCACAAAGGTGGCCTTGGCATATATACAAGGTTTTGGTTTATAGTTCTATAGATATAAAGAATATAGTGTATGTGTATGACTGTAGGTTCGGCGCCCGCAATGCGCATTAATTCATAACTTATCCTAAGATTTACTATAATTGTTTCTATTGATACATGTGTATAGATATAGTTCATAATTTTATCATTTTAATTCATTTCCGCGCTTATCTTAAGTATTTAGCATTAGTAGACACTACATGCTATGTAAACAATAGTGGCAGAAGATAATATACTATGTATTTATTAACATTATGACTAATTGCAGTATCGCATTGGCCAGCTGTATATGATTGCTCGGCATAGCTTTGAACAGTCAAGTGGAGGTGAGGGTGTGGAGGTGGTGGCTAATGAGCAGGTCATTGATGAGCTGAATGGTGTGGGTCAGTTTACTGAGAAAAGAATTCATTTGTCCAGGTGTGTAACTTGCTATTGTGCCCTTAAAACTAATATAGAATATGATCTTACTAATTTATATATATTACTAGATGTTCCCGCGGTTTCACCCGCGTTTATCGTTACTGCGCCGCCCCCGTGGGTCGTAGCGTGATGTTATATAGCCTATAGCCTTCCTCGATAAATAGGCTATCCAACACTAAAATATTTTTTTTTTTTTTCATATTGAACCGGTAGTAATCACACAGAATAAACCAGGAGAAACATTGTTTGTACTATGTCTGTAATGGGTAATTATTTTGCTGCAATGTTATTTTAAAACTGCGATATCTCCTAAGATATTCATTGAAATCGAATGATGTAAAGGGCAATTTTGTTTTAAATTAAATACTTGTGATGAATAACGTATTTATTTGGATAAGGATTAATATCATGTTTATAATAATACCTTCACAAATAATGCATTATTTTAGAACAAATTTGGTTAGCATAAAAATGGTTATAGTGAGCCAACCTTAAAAGATAGACATATGCTGTCGTGGCCTTTTTTTTAGAACTTTTAAAGGGGAACAATTCTGTCATACATGAATTTTGCGAAACTTTAACTGTTTACGCAGCACACGCAGCAGAAGCCCTCAAAAGGAAAAAATACCCTGCGATTTTGAAACATTCTTCATTGGTGTTCAGCTCCTATTGATCTTAGCGTGATGATATATAGTCTATAGCCTTCCTCGATAAATGAGCTATGTAACACTGAAAGAATTTTTCAAATCAGACCAGTAGTTCCTGAGATTAGCACGTTCAAGCAAACAAACAAACAAACTCTTCAGCTTTATAATATTAGTATAGATTATGTGTATTTCTATTTTTAATGAGTATTGTAATATACCCAGCATATAGTAAGCTAATGTTAGTTTTTATTTGTAAATAAAAACAAAATAACTAATTAGACCTAAAAGGTGGTTAACAAAAACTAAAAAACATATCTAAGTGCCTAACATATTATGTTATGTGTTTTATTTGGAATAAGTGGGTTCTATCTCTTGGAACTAACATAAATTTAAATTCAGTAAATGTAATAAACTCACTAACCCCTTTGACATTAAGTTTAAGTGTTACTTTGTGACTTAAGTGAATAAATGATTTTTGACTTTGACTGTCTCAGGAAGGATAATTATGGCACATGTCAATTAATATTTCATAATGAATATTCCTTTTGTTATTACCATTTGTATATTATTTATAAACTAGTCAATGTTTTTCCTTGTCTTTTACAGTCACTTACCCTATTGGGTCCAGTCCCTGATACCAAAAATATTCTATGTGACTGAAAAAGCATGGAATTATTATCCTTACACTATAACAGGTAAATAGAACTTTTGAATTTGTTTGTTTATTTTTTTATAAAAGTGCTAACATATTATTTTTCTGTTTCATGACTGAATCTACACAGAGTACACAGTGAGTCTTCTATTTATATAAGATCAAAAGGCACATCCATATTTGAAATAGAAAACAATTGTACATTTTATATTTTTTATACAAAAGAAATATGTAATAATTTTCTTAATTTATTTTCAGTGTTCTTTTATTCCAAAGTTTGCTATATCTATCCAGACAAGATATGAAGATAACAATGGGACCACAGAGAATGTAAGTAAACATTAAACAGCTGAAATGTCAATTCTATTTTGTTCCAGTTTGTGTTTTTTGTTGTATGCCCAATGTAAGATATTTTCAAGCAGCTTATAGCATCAAAGAGACTTGTTTGAACTATATTACTGGTCATTGTTTGAGGCTGCATAACAACTATTAACTAGGGAGTAGAGTATACCAGCTTTAGATGCATTTTGAGGGACAGGGTGAATGTTATCCACCCTTTCAGCTCTCGAAAGCCCGAACAATTACTTATAGTTCTTGTTGCCTACTGAACATTTCAGAGGAAATTTAATAACATTTAAAAAATTGACAGCATTAGACCATCATTGGTGTAAAACTCACACAAAAAATGAGCCTTTTCTTTTTTAATGACCTAGTTTCAGTTACTTACAGAAACTAAACATAACAAGTGTGTTTTGTTTCTAGTGTTTAGGCTTAACACAAGAAGAACTGGAACAAAGAGAGGTTGATTTCTTAGACATAGCTTATGATGAGATCAAACCTCATCACTACAAAGAGGCAGAGGATCCAAAATATTTTAAATCAGAGAAGACCGGCCGTGGGCCCCTTGTGGAAGGATGGCGGGACAGTCATCAACCCATAATGTGCTGTTACAAATCAGTCAGTGTCAAATTTGAAGTATGGGGCTTGCAGACTAAAGTTGAGGATTATGTTCAAGGAGTATGTATTTTGATTGTCTATTGTTTATATTTTTGGACCGCCATTGTTCTAATCTTAACTGTTCTTATAATGATAGAGATCTGCATAATTATGTGTAAGCTAATCTAAAAAAAACAAATTATAGTATATTGTTGAATTATGAATTACTCAAATATTAAAATTAAACTAAAGATTTTATGCAGTAATCTTAAAGACAACTTATTTGATTTCAAAGTCGAAATAGATTTATTATTTATTCCCAGATAATGGTTTAATATTTTTTAGCATATTATTGTTTTATTTTCAATAAGACAATTAATTTAGATTGCCAATAAAGTAAAATTGGTGTATGTGTGTGTGCACAGTAAAAGGTTGAGTCGATTTGGTTGCTCGCGAGTGTATATATATTTATACTATAGATTTATTTTTGGTTTAACATAGTAGTTACCTATTGCTGTCTATTGGTCATATTACTAGACTCCATGCTACTATTGTGGATGTTATAATTAACAAATTTCATTAACATTTACTTAGAATACATCGTTCAACATGAGTGGATTTTAAATAATTTAGGAATTATATTTAATTAGCTGGGATATAATAATGTTAGACAATAGTTGCAACAGCAGCAACACATTAACTTTATTTAATATTAAGTTGACTAGATGAGTCAGTATAATGAACTATCCTAAGAATATGTGTTCATTATTTTAATCCATAGATTACACCCATTTTGTTTTGCTTATTTTATAGGTGCATTGCACTAAAAATGTCATAGATTGTTACTTGTTTGGTCTAGTAATAGCGGTGAATGCGACTACTGTGCATGAGGTCTCGGGTTCTAATCCCGGGTCGGGCCAACAAAAAGTTATTGGGTATTTCAGTTAAGAAATCTCAATAGCAGCCCGGAGTTACGAAGTTGGCGGTGTAAGACACCCCCGTGCCTCGGAAAGCATGTAAAGCAGTTGGTACTGCTCCTGATCTCTCTCTGGTCGTGTCGGATTACCGTCCCATCGGATCATGAGAGTTAGGGACCAGAGAATGCATTTGTGTTTGCGCACACACTTGTGCACTATAATATTATCTCCTGCGTAGTTGGCCAGTCTCCGTTAAAACTGGCTGCCGTGGCCGAAATTCGGTCTGGAGGATATTATTATTATAATAGATAATGTTTATATTTTCAGGCAATTCGCGAGATACTGTTGCTTGGTCACCGTCAAGCATTTGCATGGATGGATGAATGGTACAATATGACTATTGAAGATGTTAGGGAATATGAGCGGGAGATGCAGGCGAAAACGAATATTAAAGTAAGTATATTTTGATATTATTTATTTTTATTGAATGATGTAATCTTTTCTCTTTTAGAACAGCATGCATTTGATAACATTCCATTAATTTTACTTTTATTATCTGATGTTGACATGTTAGATGATTAAACAGTGAGATATGTAAACATACAAATAGGAACTAGATTTCATTAATATACATATTTTAAGAGTACCTACTACATCAACATCATTATGCGTAGAGACTACGCAACAACTGCAGCTTGACATTGAGCTGTGTAAGAAATTTTAAAAGATAAATTTACGCGCTTGCTACCGACATGATTTGCAATAATACTGTTAAATTGTTCGGCTCGATTGTTGCTCACATTAAACAACAGGCTTCATATTTTTTTTTAAAAAGGGCGTTTACTAAAGAGGCTCTATTTTGTTGTTTCTTTTTTGACTCTCTGCAGTAGGTAATATTCTTCACAGCCGCTGTGGTCACCAAAAACATGTTTTGGGCTATTTAGGATGTCATCTTTTAATTTTATAATCCTATCTGCTCTGCTAATGTTTTGAGTATTACGAAAACGAGCTGCTGCTCTTCTGGCTGTACGAAGTCGAGTAATACGTTCCGTTGTAAGTAGCTTTCTTTCAGAAAGTGGAATGGATGAATCTTTTTGAAGCTGCATTAGTTTATTACTGTAGTTTCGAAGAAGTTGTTTTGTACATTACATTTTTTGCACTTGCACATTAGGATATGGCCGGCTTTCTAATATTTTTTTATAAGTGCTCGCATCTCCATCTGCTATTAGAGTTTTGTATATTAAATTGTGGGTCATTATCAGGGGTCGGAATAGGTAGAGTTTTTATGTACCAAATGACGTAAAACTACCTACGAAATCTTAACATGGATATGCCTTTTAAACCCGGAATTGGGGATTAATAAAAATTGTTTTCTCAAACTTCCGGGATTGATTTCTTTGACATTTTTCCTGTGTTAAACACAAACTAAGTAGCGTTACACGTAATATGTCGGCAAATGGTGCTTGACGGAATTTTAGTACTCGCCGCCTGGCGGCTTGTTAAAGTTTAATTATTTTCTATTTTATGTGCAAAGAGAGTAGAGAGATGGAAAAATGAAACAAACTTTACTCTAAGTATATCTTTTTTTATTAAACAGTATCTACAAATCAATGAAGTGAAATGAAGTAACAACAAATCAATCAGAATCTATTTCAACTATATTAGAAACACTGGTGGAAGCTAAAGGTTCATCGTCCACATCATTTACTAAAGAATTAAATACTAAATCAATCCCAGGATTAAAAGAGGCATATCCATATTAAGATTTCGTAGTAGCATATTTGACGTCATTTGGTACTTAAAACTCTACCTATTCCGACCCCTGGTCATTATTGAGGTCTTAAATCCTTCAACTATGCTTGACTGCTTCATGCTCGAAGAAGAGCCCATGTGGTTTTTAGTGCATCTATGGGTAGTTGGCGACCGATTGTTAATGCTGATCGCGTGCATACAATGCAATATTTATTTGTTACTTGCATATATAATACTTTGTCTGTTACAGTAGCGTCTATCATTCAAATGCTTTAGAGTTGTCTAAAGCATTTGAACTATTTCTACTATCATTACTTTATATGCAGATTCATTATCTTGTATATTTTATTACCTTTGAGCAAAGAGATATTTGCATCTGAGTATATTGAATTTTATTTGGGGGTTATGTCGTTATCTGGCAAATGGGATCCAATGACGCATAACACTCCGCGGGGCGACGGAGAGGTTATGTCGGACTCAAGCGGGGAAAGATGGTGACATCCCTGTCATACCGTCTAAATTTACCACATTGTTCCTCAACATAACCAGAGACGGCAGGCCCGGGCGAATCACTTTCACATGCCATCGCGAATTGGGCCCGCCGTATGAAACGGCAGGCCAGTATACAATACTACCTATCCTTATTAGGAGATAAATTTCATCCCTACGGCTTACATGATTGAAATCAAGACTACACAACTGAGAGGCGCGCGTGGTAATACGTACGCCGTCTTTTGGACCTGCTACTGATCGGATTGTGGGCAGGCCCACGAAGCCAACCATCCCCATGTACAACCTTACGGTGGCTGGAGTTCATCTAGCGCCCTCCGGCTCCCGGTTCTGCAGCTGGGGAGAGTTCAAGCGCTCTCTATCCCGCTCCACCGCCTCCTTGATGGAAATTTCGTCCTCACAGAAGGAGGCGACAGCGTTTCACGACCACTCGCTCCGGACCATAGACTAAACCTTGGTCGGGAACGAGAGGGCAATCATTCCAATTACTGCGATCAACTCACGGCGCTGCGATACCTACGCGTAGCAATCCTACAACGTGTGTAGCGCCGTGTCCACAACAACATAGTGGCAGTCACCGCAGTGATGACTTCCGGGCGTCTGTGCCTATGCGACACAGAAACTGGCCAAAACTACCGTGGCCAGTCATTATCTGTTAAGACGGGACCTATCGCCACAATCGTGGCGTTTTTTTTACCTGGGAGAATGCATTGATGTGCACCCCTCCACGGGAGTGGGCGGAGGGGTTATGTCAGACTCACCGGTGTAAAAGAAAGATGGTAATGATGATGTTGGATCTCCCGGTAATACTGACTAAACCTACCATAGTGTTCCTCGACAAAACCGCAATCGGCGGGGCCGCGCGAATCACTGTCACATGCGGTCGCGACCCCGCCGAGGTATCGGCCCGCCGCGGCGCCGTATGAAACGGCAGGCCACTACACAAAGAGATCTACCCTTTAAGCACTTCTTACTTTAATAAACCTTTACGGTCCCCCTCTCCCCCTTGAGGGGAGATTGATACGACACAGAGGCGCGCGTGGGAACACGCACGCCGCCTCTAGGACATGGTGCAGATCGGAAGGTGGGCAGGCCAACGAAACCCACCACACCCAGGTCAAACCTCAGGGTGGCTGGAGGTCATCTTGCGTCCTCTGGCGGCCAGCTCTGCGGTTGGGGACAAGGTTTAAGCGCTCTCTCTCCCGCTCCACCGCTCCTTGATGAGAATTACTTCCTCACCGAAGGCGGCGACGGCGTTCTACGATCTCTCACGCCGGACCATGGACTAAACCATGGCCGGAAGCGAGAGGGCAACCATACCGACAGCAGCGATCAACTCACGGCGCTGCGATGCCCAGGCGGGGCAGTACGCCAAAGTGTGTAGCACCGTGTCCTCAACAACGTCGTGGCAGTCGCCGCAGTAGTGACAACCGGACAATCGTGTTCCCGAACATAACACAACCTTATTTAACTAAACATACTTTTATGCGAGCGAAGCCGCGGGCAAAAGCTAGTCATAATATAAGTCTAAAATAAATTTAATATCATAAACTAGTAAATAAAATGTGTAAATGTTTGCCGATTTTGTGTTTATTTAGCACTGTTGTCTAGCATTCGTTCACGATATTTTAGTAAATATGAATCTATTTTGCACTTTAGCACTATACAGTTCATTAATTTTCGTTTTAAACAAAGTAGTTATCCTAATAAAAACAGTTAAAAACGATCTGAAAGTTCCCTCTGACGTCAATTTTCGTAAAATGCTGTGAAGAAATTGCGTTTGTTTTATAAGACTATAATTAAAATGACAATTTTTATTCTGTTAGTGCACTTCATTATTTGTTATTCTTTGTAGAACTGTAATTTATATAGAATTATTTTGCGACGTTGTAAAGATATGACCTTTGAAAAAATCATAAAACTTCAAGATTTCGTCTAAAATCGATTACACGCTCTAAGTGCCTCATTACTTAGAGAAGATAGTGATCTACTCTGTGTGCATGATGCAGTGCATGTACTGCATTATGCCTAGAAGATATAAATATCTATTATAATAATATTAATTTCTCTATTGTGGATAATTCCTTTTTTTAATATGCTTGTTGTACTAAATCTACAACTGATCAAATTACCAATATTTTTTTTACAAAAAGTATAGATAATTAATTTATATGCCACAAGACCAAGCTGCTGAGACGATTATATTAAATATGTTCGTTTGTTTTTCTAGTTAAAATCGACGATAGAAAACGTGGAAGGAACAGACGAAGACAAGAATTCAAACTCTTCCAAACCTCAAACTCCTAAGACTCCAAAATCACCAAAGAGTACCAGCAGCACTCCTACAGAAGGAAGGTCATGGTTCAATTGGTCTTAACTTGTTTGTTGATTGGAAAGGAAGGGCTTAGTCACTGGTAGAACCAGAATTGTTTAGTCAATTATATTTATTAATACAACGCGTCGGCAATACATGTGTAATACGCTGAAAACTGGCAGTTCATACTTCAACACCGCGCGTTCTTCAATTCGTCCTCTTGTCGGCCCATCCATATTATAGTACTTATGGGAACGACTTAAATGTTAGAACCTGCACAAGGTTAACTGTAGATGTCGCTAAGCACAGGCAGTAATTAGATATATAATAGAAAAGTATTGGCATCTAAATTAAACTTGGAACAATGGGCAAACATGCTATAACGTTAAATTGTTAGTAGCGTCACTAATGAATGAGGAACGTGCCATACTATCGCCGCCTCAAAACTATTACCGACGAGTTGTATATTAATGTTTACACATTATTGAAATTATGTTGTCAAATAAATTATTGTTAGAAATTGGTGGTAGAGATACTGTTCTTTTATGTATTTATTTTATATTCATAGCATTCCACGGGTTAATTGTATTTAATCTTCATCATAAACTGGTCTCCAGGCCCTTCAGGTAGGTACTGTTGATTTGATCTTTTCGCTGTCAGGATGGGGTTTGATTTTGTGAATTCAATGTGTTCACCTGATGCCTTCGAAGTCATATCTTCCGTCTTCTGTGCTATTATGATTTCATAATTTAAAATTTCGTTCCTAGATGCTTTACGCGTATTTTATGAAGAACGTTATGTTCAAAACTGATGTTATATATACAATATTATTTAGAACTATACACACATGTAAGGGATACCAGGTTTGACAGGGTTTGTAATTTATTCCTATGTGAAATAAATCTATTGTGTACATTAACTGCCAACAAGAGAAGGGAATAGGCCAGGCAAACTAGCAAATTACAGTTTTGGCCACGATAGACCAACCAAAACCGTGGCGTAGTGTCTAGCGTCTATGGAATAGGATAGATTTTGTATGAAAAATTGTAGATTGTGGTTCCACATTTTTTTCGCGAGACTGCTTTCGATATCCTACTACATATATATTTTTGAGACCGATACTGGAATGTGTTAATTATACTCTCTGACGATAACTGTATTAATAACCGTATGTTTAAGGCGTCGTGACGTCACGCGTCGATGGTTAATGGTGTAACAGTATGTACCTACTAATTAGCTGAGCTCGGGCATGTTTGGTGGAAATGGAAGAGGTGCTCTCAACGATGCCTCTCCATCTTTACCTCATGGCTAATAGATATCTGCCGTTAGCATTATTTACCTATTCATCTGACGTGAAATTAGTCCATTTTTGTATCACATCATTCGCGCAGGAGATCTTTACAAGGATTAGGTACGTATTTTTGTTACTGAACGCGTTTCGTTGTGTGATTCAACAAATTACACAATGAAAACCATATATTTAGAAAATTGCTATAGCTAGCCCGTTCACGCATTCATAATTTGCCAGACGTATTGTATTTTGTAACACATGTGATTTATTAAATCGAAACTGATATTGAAACCCCAGTGTAAACTATTTAATATTTATGAACTATGTGTGGTAAAATAAAAGACGAGTATGTGTTTTAGACGAATTTATGTTAGATGTTGTAAATCTTTGTTGTATGTTGACAAGTAACCTTCGAAGGCCTTTACTTATATAGTTAATGCTTGTTTTTAACGCAGATCACCAAGCTCAGTAGACGTGGAGTACCTACTTACGACTAGGGATGTGCACTGTGCAACTGCATTCGAATATCATTCGAAAGTCATTATGCGCTTTAATATCTATCATAGATTGTAGAAGATCACTGAAATTTTTTTTAGAACCGTCCAAAGGGTCGACCGCCAACTCTCATAGTACCTACCTGTTCAGTTAAATACGTTTTCAACTTTAAAAACATGATGAATTGGACTGAAAAATTAAGAAGGTACCTAGCAAAAGCATAATTTTATAGAACTATTTGTTATACATCCAACTATGTCAATCTTGGTGGTCTGTGTTTAATTACTTGATATTGAGTAAAGGTGCGTCCATAATATATGCGGGTTTCGCCGAGTGCCGAATACTCACCCATTGTCGCAATGCTCAGCTTGGTATTCGCCAAATAGTCTCTCTACACACATACGGGTTTATACCGAATACCTGGCTCTTCAGAAACTTACAAGTACTGAGTATGGTTATGTACAACTACCCAGTACTGGCGATTATGCGAATGTTTGGCTTCGTACTCCGTGAATCCTGCATTGCGGTCGTGCCTTTAATACAATATGTTTGTTGAAAACGGGTATGTTGAATTAGTTGCACTTATATCGTCATAGGGTATTTAAGTAAATATACCGATGTATTTCACATTAATGTCATGTGAGGTAGATGTACTCTATATGTATTTGTGCAATTCATCGATACCAACAATGTATACCTACTAGGCCAATTTTAAAATAGCCTATTTTCTTCTTTTTTTAGTAGTACTATTTTAACTAGTACCTAATACTATTTTAGAGCGGTTATTTTTGATTTGGTCGCAATTTTAATATGCGATTCAGATACATTTTTAATTATGTCTGGTATTCTAAAACATGACAGATTAAAGAAACAAGAAGAAAATAAGTTGCAATTTGTAGTAGGGTAGTAGGTATACAATGCTGGTATCGTAATGGTTTTCTTTGAACCATAAATAGGTATGCAATATAATTTGATGTAGAATTGTAGTTGTAGATGTATGTTTTGAGCTGAGCTTGAACTGCGAACAAATATTTATTAAGCTAGGCGCTTGTTGTTTCCGTTGGATAAAACATTGATTCCTATTCTTTATACTCTTTAAGATATTAAGTACAAAATAAATGGTGATGTATGTGATTTAAAGCAGTAATGGATTTACTAATAGATCAGAAAATGTCTACAATGTTTGGAAATGTTAGAATAAATAATTTATGTTAACGTTTGTATATAAAACAGAAACTGCACTGAGCATTATTATATTTTAGTTCTATTGAATTTGATAGCAAGAACAGCCTATTGGTTTAAGTGACTTTATCAGAACCACTAGTCACAACACTATTTGTGTAGCGGGTTTGAAAAATGTGATATTGATATTACGTTCTAGAATTCTAGATGCGTTATTCTATTTTATGACAAAGGAAATATTCCTAAAGCTGGAATTAATTTTATAATTCATCTGCCGAGTTCAAATATATCCAAATATAATCATTATATTTGGATATATTTCCATCATTGGACAAAATATGTGAGTACGATGATTCGAAGCTAGGGAGAGATCAATTACGTGAGCTGTTTTCTTTTAATTTAAATGATATTTGATATATGTTACTGGACACCCTCCTCCCATGTTGAGTTCGCGTAATTAATGGATGCTCCCTTATTACATATTGTGGTACTATTATCACTATTGATGCGTAAAACTAGGCGTTTTGTTGATTACTTTTAGTAAATCCGTGGATTGATAATGTTAGGTTATTCCTAATGAGTCGTTTGTATTGACGAATTTGTGTTACAATTATTATTTGTACTACCATATTGAAGCATTTTGGTTCGAAGTCCAGCTGAATATCAGTCCAAAGCTAAACATAAGAACTTATAGATGGTGTATCAATTTGAATTATATAAATATGTAAAATATCGGTCTATGTGTTATATCGCTGAGCTGAACGCTTCGTAATAACCCGCATGTTGTCAATCAAATATAATAACTGTTTATCACAAATGGTAGTTTTTATTCGATAGCTCTCTACTAAAATAAGTGCATAGTCGTACCTTATTACTCACATAATATTATTAATAATGAAAAAGAGACGTTAGTGCTGGTTTTACCTGTACCGGAACTTAAATCAGGGGGGTCTTTTGCCCTTGCGGTAAGGCTGCACTCCCTGAGAGCGATTGAAAGACTTTCTAAGTTTGACAGATATTCAATATTTATTTAACTGTAACGCTTTCCTATATGGCCAATGTGCATATCGTTTATACATAGTATATATGCATAATAGATATTTAAGATAAACAAGAAAAAGGTGTGATAAAGTATTGCACTTTCGATTTAATTTTAATTTACACATATATACATATATATATATATATATAATATATATATATATATATATATATATATATATAATATCTTATTATATACCTATATATTATCTGTTTTATATAAAACGTGTAACATAATAAACGCACATCCTGAAAGTAGTTTGTTGAAAATCGGCTACTGAATCAATTACAGCAATTTTTAATATAGTTAATTTTTTATCCCTACAATAATTTATTAAAACGAATTAAATTATAGTCACCCATTTATTAAACAGCTGAAATAAATGAAAATGTATCATGATTCAAGGCAATAAGGTTTTTATTGCAATAAAGGCAATTATGTTAGATTTATTGTAATATACCCATACTATCCGCACACAATAAGGAGAACTAATTCGTTAAATTAAAATATTTAAGTACATAAAAGTAACATTTTAATAATTATATTGGGGTGTATGAGGTTGTGCGTTTATTCACTGATCAACACTGAAATTTTTTCCTGAGATATTTTGTACTGTATAGGGTATACATGAGGCACTGATTACGGGAAAAATACTAGTTTTGTTCTAACAGCTCAATTTTTTTAATTAAACAATTTTACGAATTTCACCTAAAATACTACATTTTCAGCCGTTTTCAAGTTGTTTAAACGCTTTTAAATTATTTTTTTTATTTTATTATAATTGGAAAACAAACAGTATTAACAACTTAAAATAAAAACAAATAATATAACTAGCTACCAATTACATGTTTTCACATTTAGATAACAATGAGAGCTTACTTGTTTATATAAAACAAAAGAAAGAAATCATTACAATATTACAGTAATAAAAGGATTATTATACAAACTGTAACAGTAACAAAACATCATAATATACAATAATACGTCGTGAAGTGCAATTTAAACAGTTATTGAACCAATTCGTACCAATGTTTGGCAAGTATTTGATTAAATACATGCGGCTTAGTAGTAAATAAGTCAAGTTCAGAAAAGTCAAACAATTTATTGTAACACTTAGCGGATCTTAAAAAGAAAGAATTTTGTCTGTAATTTGTGCTGCAGCGAGGGACGTTAAGAATAAGAAAAGGTATCCTAACAGATCTAGTAGGAGCACGTAACTGAATCTTGGAGAGAAGTTGTGGGGCGTCAATGTAAGATTGTGCTAACTTAACGAGAAAAGAGATATCTGATATACTCCTTCTCTCCCTAAGTGGTAATAAATGGTACCTTTTGCACCTCGATTCATAATTACGATCGCGGGTTTTACACTTGTACTGAAGGTATCTTGTAAAGTTTCGCTGGATAGATTCCAATCTAGAAATGTAAACGTCATACATAGGATTCCAAACTTGCGAACAGTATTCTAATGAACTACGGACAAAGGAACAGAAATATTTTAATTATTTTGACATCCGTGAACTGGGAGCAAGATCTTTTTAAAAACCCCATGGCTTTGTTAGCTTTATTGACTATGTAATCTATGTGCTTCTCATAGGTAAGTTTAGAGTCGTGTATCACACCTAAATCTCGTATGTAATCTACACGTTTCAGATGGTCATTCTTTAGAGTGTATGTGTAGGGTATGCTGTTGTTCTTGCGAGTGAATGTAATTGTGAAACATTTAGCTACGTTGAGTTCTAGATTATTTAGCTGACAATAGTTTTCAAGTCTTACGAGATCTTGTTGTAAAGAGTAGCAGTCTTCAACATTGTTTATATTTTTGAAAATTTTTATATCATCTGCGTAGAATAAAAATGATGAATTTTGAAAGCATGTGTGAATGTCATTAATCAATCAATCAATCAATCAATAATGAAAATATTAAATAAAAAGGGCCCGAGAAGCGATCCCTGGGGAACTCCTGAAGGGACTACATGCCATTTCGACACAACACCGTTGATAGCAACAGCCTGGGAACGATTTTGTATATAAGATGTCATCCACCGGTATAAGTTGCCATGAATGCCTGCGTAAAAAATCTTCTGTAAAAGTATATTATGGTCAATACGGTCGAAACATTTACTGTAGTCTGTAAAAATACAGTCTACCTGACCGCCATCGTCCATATAGTTTGTAGTGTAGTCGACAAATGAAAGTAGGTTAGTGGTGGTCGAGCGATTTTTAAGGAAGCCGTGCTGTTCGGGAATGAAGGTTGAAGAGAAAGTGCTGTATACTTGCGTGTAAATAAGGCGTTCAAGTATTTTTCCAAACAGACATAATTTGGATATGGGTCTGTAGTTATTGATATCACCTTTGTTCCCAATTTTGTGTACAGGCGTTATGTACGCGTACTTCCATATACTAGGCACAATTCCTTCCTTAACAGAACGCGAAAAAATTATCGTTAATGGCTTAGCTAGTTCTTTGGCACACTTGACAATGAATAATGGCGGTATGTTATCAGGACCCGCGCCTTTGTTGAGATCTAAAGATTCCAGGAGCTTTAGGACGTAGTTGGGTGTTATTTCAATTTCACCTATATTTAGTGTAGAATCAGTAGGGGAAACATTTCTTACACTTGTGGCAATTGAAAATCGATCTGAAGTAGAGAGAAAATTTGACTGGAAGTACGTTGAGAAGCATCACTAATTTCTTCACTTGTGCTATAGGATTGACCTTCTAAAGACATAGTGGAGGGGAGAGTGTTAGAGCCCTTTTTGTTTGCTTTAATGAAGGACCAGAACAATTTTGGATTTTTTGTGATGGAATCTTCAGTTTTGGCAATGTAGGTTTTATAACATTGTTCTTCAACTGCTTTGGCTCTAGCGCGAAGTAGTATAAAAGAGTCATAATCTGATGTGTTGCCGTAGATGTGGTATTTGCGTAGATATTTATATTTTTCATTCAAGATCTTTTTTAGACTCGAATTATACCATGGCGGGTACTTTGATGGGTAACTTATTTTATGAGGTATGTAATTATTAATTAAATCGTTAAGATAGTTATAAAAAATATCAACCGCGACGTCTAATGAGTTGCTAAGCAAATGGTCTTCCCATGCGTAATCTTTTAACAAATTATTAATAGTTTCGTAGTTCCCAGACTCAAAAAACCATTTCATCCTGGGATTAGGTTTTAACTGTACATCTAGATTGTAACTCAGTATAATATCAAGAGATTTATGATGATCATCTTCTGGAACGAGAGGATGTACACAGGCGCTAGTAGATACATTAATATTAGACAACACTAAGTCTAAAATTCTTCCCTTTGATTTGTTACAACATGTATTATACTGATTTAAATTACACTCGGAAAGAACAACAAAAAAATATGTTTGGGATTCACCAGTTATACTAGAGGGTTGCAAGTAGGTGCCTTCTCTTGACCACTGAATATTAGGCATATTAAAATCTCCTAGTATTACAAACATGTCATCGGGGTTTGTGTTTATTATCAATGAAAGACTGTTGGTAAAATTACGCAATTGCGTCTCGTAAGAGTTCCCCAAATTTTCCTTACAAAGGTAAAGAGTGCAAATGTTAATTTTTTGCATAGTGCGGTCCTTTTTTTTATAACTAATTGTAACCCATAGATCTTCAGCTGAAGATGTCCAGTCAGAACGAACTTCTGCTGATAGTTCACGTCGCACAGCCAACATCACACCACCTCCCATGGTTTGTTTTGTTTTACTATAATCCCTATCCCTACGCCAGATTAAGTACTCACTGTTAAAAAGTTCGCTGTCGGATATACTGTCTAAAAACCAACTTTCTGTTACTGCGATAACATCGTATGTGTTCAGAAATACATTACGTTTGAAAGTATGCGTCTTAGTTCGCAAACCCCGCGTATTCTGATAATATATGTTAAATGAGGCCATTTATAAATATAAGAAAATAAAAGCTATAATACAATTCAAAGATTAAGATTAATAAGCTATAAGCGATAAATATATTGCTAACGTCCGCTCCACGATAGACCTTGTAAATAATTATTCTAAACAAACATTCCAAGCAACTGTAGTTAAGTGTAAAAATACAATCACAAGTTAAAGCGAGCACAAATAATGATAAGCGCAAAGCAAGTAAAATTGAGTAATGTTCGACACAAACAATAATATATTTTTTTAAAAGTAAGGTTGGTAGCAAAAAGCTGTCAATAGGTGAGCAGCTCGAGTCTACACCGCCGGCGCGGGCGCAAGCTAGAGTGACCCGTATGTAGCGATGCAGGTATGCGCAAGCGAGTGGTAATAGCGCGCGCTGCCGCAGATAGCCGCGATCGACTTGTTGTTTGACCATTCTATTCTGACTCACACGGTACGTTGTACAAAATTGTATATTATAAGGTAATTTATACTTGAATATGGTTCTCAAACTGTGTACATGTTTTGTAAATAGATATGAATTGATTATTATTGCTGTTGATTTGTAATTTTTAAGAGATCTGTTTCGTACTTTATAAAAAATGTTGGTGCAGTGTCCGATCTTTTTGCCATGATTTTACAATGCTTCACCCAAATGTATTTAAAGTTATTATCCCTAGCAAGGGCTCTTGCCTTGCTTAAAAGTGATTTGTTGGTCGGAGTCAAGTGGTCGTTGACGTAGAAGTTTGAAGACGCAGAAAAACCCAAGTTGGATATGTTGAGTTGTTTACTTCTACGCGACGAAGCCACAAATTCCTCCTTGGTATAGCGACTGTTGAAAGCAACCACGATTGGCTTTTCTGCATTGGGGATACGAGTAGGTATACGCGCAATATAATTAATATCCTCTTTTCTGACCACAATGTTGCATAGGTTACCGATTTTCAGTGCAATATCGTAGAGAATCTCATTTTTCTTCTGCGGAATACCTTTGATCTCAGCATTGTTAGCTCTAGCCCATTGGTCTCGGTCTCGCGATTCTCGGTTTATTCTTTCGATATCAGCCTGAAGAGACGGTATATGACCCGCCACCTTCTCTAATTTATTAACTTTGGTTTCGAGAGTGTTTACCTTTTCGGCGAAGCGGTTTATGATGTCGTGTGCCATTTCAATAGAATCTTTGAGTCCAGACAGCTCCGATTTGATAGATTTCACATCAGCAACTAACGTTGCTAAGGGAGCCAGGTCGACAGGTTATCTTTTATATGATTTCCTTGACTGAGTGGCGTCAGGGAGATCTCTTTGTAAATTCCAACAGTAATTGGCCATCATATGGGCATCCCACCTTCCTTGATAACGCTCTTCCATGGTACGAATGTCTTGATGAAATCTTTCGCCATGCTCTTCGCTGTAATCGCCTAAGTTTTATGGAAATCGATCTAAATGAGAGTGTAAATAATGCAACTTGATACTCATATCACAGCCCAAGTGTTTTAAATTGGATAGCATACTCTCAACTAACTCAGAAAAGTCGTCCGATTTGTTGTTTCCAACAAAAATTTTCATCACCTAAATAAATGATTTCCAAGCTTTCGATTCAGGTTTATTCATTGAAATAACAAAATTTGAGTCTTTCACCAGTTCCTAAACTGTGGACCATCGAAGATTCCCGCTTTCACGTGTTCTGTATTCCTGGAAGTCTGAATCACTCGGGTCTTCAATTTCCATAAGATCTGGTAGTTCGGAGCCTCTAGCTGATGATGATGGAACTTATTGTTAACTTTGCATAGCAGAAGAGGTCGCTGAGCAGAGCGCAAGTTAGGATATGACCACTGACTACGATTTTCCGAATTAATTCCGTTAATATTTACGACACAGAAATAGCAGTCGTCGTGATGATTTTGAGACTCACCATATTATCGGTGTTTAATATTTAATAGCAGTTGCTTTTCTGTTGAACATTGCCGTAGACACACGACACACTTTAGACACACAATATGAGGCACCCACTGCTTGTCTAGATTGCACAATTCTATCTCAAAATATCGAAAATACGTCGTTTTCACAAATTCTGAAATGGGTTTTCGAAATTTTTTAAAGATATATTCGCCATAGATATAACAAAAACCATCCGGATTATGTAAACAACGTCTGCGAGTCGTAGACATAGCGAAAATTATCGGAACAATGATTCCTTGTCAAGTAAAATTGTTATGACTGCACATAAACTCTAAATAAGGGTCGTTGTGAAGTATTCAAAAACTAGAGCTGTTAGCAAAAAACGAATGAAATATTCGGCATCGGGGCATTGATATCTACCTAAATCTACAAAAATATCCGAGGAAAAAATCAGAAGTATTTTTTTTGTTGAGCTGTGTTATGTTACACGTTGTATACCTGATTATCCTGATTGCCCTTGTGCATGTCATTGAACTTGGCTAAGATTATGATGCATTATTTAGAAAGCAAAACAATAGCATAATTATTATCAGTACGAAAATCTGCCAAGTTTAAATATAAAACGTAGGTAATTAATTACCGACTTTATTTTTACCACTAAACATTTTTAAAGCTGTTTCGTATTGTTTTTGAATCTGGCATTCTTCTTAAGAGCCATTTCACAAAATTACGCAAGTGAAGTTTAGGTAAATTCCGACTCGTCGAGCGATCGAGACAGTACGATGCGTCTAGGAGCGTCGTGGTATAGTGCGACCGAGTCAACAGTTACGTTTTGATACTTTTCTTGGTACCTATTGCTTAAATTGTATTAAACATACTTTTGCATTATGTAAGTTTTCAAAACAAATAACGTATTTGTATTAATTATAGATAAATATTTTCTTTTTTTTTGTTAACTCTCGCATTAGGACTAAATCCTGTATCGCGGGGGACTTTACAAACATACAACTAACGGACACAATGAACACCCAGACTCGAAACAACAATTTATGAATCACACAAAGTGTTGTCTCGTGTGGGGATCGAACCCACAACACTCGGCGCAGTCTCAAGCGGCGAGGCGGCCGCTTAAACCACTACGCCAACCATGCAGTCAATATAAATAAAAAGATTATTTAATTTTTATTTTTATAATAAAACATAGGTACATAGTATAGGAAAATATAAGTTTATAACGTTATTTTTGTTTAGGGCAAATTTCTTAGCGGGTGATTGTACTCATTTTTATAAACAACTAGACGTGGCCCGCGGCTCCACCCGCGTTAAATTATACATCTAAATCTTCCTCAGGAATCAAATTTTTAACATATACTAAGTACATTCACTAAATAACTTTTGACTTCTTGAAATAAAATATAGCTTACAGTTTATTTTACCGAATCTGACTGCTTATTAGATGTACTCAACATGGCGTCGCATCCAGAAGTACTTTGCTCCTCGTCACAATTTACTATCTCAGCGTGTAATTTAAGTGGCCGCTTTTCCTTTGAATTTAAATCAAATAATTATATAAATTTTATATTATTTGAATGAACTATGACTGATGTACAATATAACTAATACGTTTACATAAACTCACATTTTCTGTTACCGATTTTATTACAGCCTCTGATCGAGTAATCTTACTTCTCCATCTAAAATTAAAAGTATCTTGACAATCCACACAAAAAGTTTCAGCAAAATCAATGCAGCCTAAGAAATATACAAAGTTATTTTATCTTTAGTGCAAAGCTCTTAGGGGGTAACTTTTGTTGTGGGATTTTGGAAAAGTCACGAAAATATAATCACCTGTTCCATATAAAATTGAACTATGACACTGACAAAATGTATGAAACAACTGATAGGTATTTATTTCGCGTTTTCGGCAAAGTCTTAGGACTAAAGTAGTCCGTAATGACGGGTACAGTTAAAGAAAAAATAACGTTGTATACAGGATGCTTTGTAGGTGATCGGACAAATTTTCGTGTTAGATTATAGTTATCTCATCTTATGTGGAGGCCAGTCAGTGCAGACCGGCGACACTTCGACCCAGTGGGATCTTTTGTATCGACACTCTCCTAATAACGACTGCCATAGATGTTCATGACAGCCGGGACCGACGGCTTAACGTGCTCTCTGAGGCACGGAGCAGGCGATAATTGTTAATCAATACGCACATAATTTCCAAAAGTCATATAACTTACGAAAGTCAGAGGTGCGCGACGTGGGTTCGAACCCTCTGCATTGCAGTCTGTTAGTCTCCCCACTGAGCTATCGCTGCTCTAGATTATAGTTACAAAGTAATAAAAACATAAACCCTTAATTTTTGAAAAATAATATGTAGGGGAGATATGGGAAGAAATGGATAAATAAAAAAACATGTAGCTACGGCCATCCTCTAGTTCAATATAAAGAAGGAAAACCCATCATACGCAAAGTGTCCCTCCCCCACTCTATCTTCTAAACTGCAGTACTTAGGTATGTATAAATTATGCTAAATAGTGACATATATACCTAATTAATTTTTAATGAAAATTATAACGGCTTATTAGACTTTACTAATTAACGAGTAATAGACAACTAACTTAAACTTCTACTTTCAAACGATAATATGCATTTTAGGTAGATATTTTTTATTTGCAGTTCATAATTATATACAGTTGTCGATCACATAAGTACCTACATATCGACATAAACTAACTAAGGATAGTAATCCTTAGTTAGTTTATATTTGCAGTTATTTTTATATTATATTTGCAATTATTTTTTATTTGCAGTTCATAATTATATACAGTTGTCGATCACATTAGTTAGTTTATGTCGATATGTAGGTACTTATGTGATCGACAACTGTATATAATTATGAACTGCAAATAAAAAATATCTACCTCTCTTCCGTTGCTTTCTTTACGGCTGCACAATTTTTATTTTTCCTTTTTTTGATACAATGGTATACAGAACCCTTACGCGCCATTGCTAAAACGAATAAAATAAAAACATAACATTATACAAACTACTTAAATAATACACTTGATAGTAAACAAAACAGTTATACAGTTTACCGTAGGAAAAAAAAAACAAAGAATCAAAATATTGTAGTCGTAGTATAATAATGCATTTACGATACGGACGCTCGAAGTTCGGCACGCGAGACAAAATGGCACAAGTCCTTCCTCAACGGGCGCTCGCGCCGTACTAATCGATGCATGCTTGTGCATCGTAATTTATTCTAAATTAGAGTGATATTCATATATATTTTATGATAAACTAGCTGACCCGCGCAACTTCGTCTGCGTCACATAAGAGAGAGAGAGTGGGTCGTAGGCACCTATAATACAATTTTAAAGGAGCTGAAACTTTCTTTGTTAAATCCACGAACCACATAAGAACCATTGAACAACATTTTATAAATATACCTACAGTGCTAATTTAAAATCACGCAGAATAAACCAGGAGAAACATCGTTTGTACGTCTGTAATGGGTAATTATTTTGCTGCGATGTTATTTTAAAACTGCGATATCTCCTAAGATATTCATTGAAATCGAATGATGTAAAGGGCAATTTTGTTTTAAATTAAATGCTTGTGATGAATAACGTATTTATTTGGATAAGGATTAATATCATGTTTATAAAAACGCCTTTGCAAATAACGCATTATTTTAGAACAAATTTGGTTAGCATAAAAAAGGTTATAGTGAGCCAACCTTAAAAGATACACATATATTATGCTGTCGCGGACTTTTTTTTAGAAATTTTAAAGGGGAACATTTCTGTAATACATGATTTTTGCGAAACTTTAACTGTTTACGCAGCGCACGCAGCGGAAGCTCTCAAAAGGAAAAAACCCCTCCGATTTTGAAACATTCTTCATCGGTGCTCCGTTTCTATTGATCTTAGCGTGATGATATATAGCCAATAGCCTTCCTCGATAAATGGGCTATCTAACACTGAAAGAATTTTTCAAATCGGACCTGTAGTTTCTGAGATTAGCACGTTCAAGCAAAAAAACAAACAAATTTTTCAAGCTTTAAATATTAGTATAGATTTATTCATAGTTGGCTGCTTCAAGTACCAGGCAAGCATAAAATGGAAACACGTCAATATTCGAATGTTTTAACAAAGTTTTTATTTTTAACAGGATAAAAGTATCCTATGTCCGTTTCCTGGTTCTAAGCTACCTCCCCACCAATTTGCAGCCAAATCGGTTCAGCTTCAGCAGTTATATATAGAATTTATTCATAGTTGGCTGCTTCAAGTACCGGGCAAGCATAAAATGGAAACGCGTCAATATTCGAATGTATTAACAAAGTTTATTTTTATTTTTTAACAGGATAAAATGTATCCTATGTCCGTTTCCTGGTTCTAAACTACCTCGCCACCAATTTTCAGCCAAATCAGTTCAGCTTCAGCAGTTATATATAGAATTTATTCATAGTTGGCTGCTTCAAGTACCAGGTAAGCATAAAATGGAAACACGTCAATATCCGAATGTTTTAACAAAGTTTTATTTTTTTAAATTTTAACAGGATAAAAAGTATCCTATGTCCGTCTCCTGGTTCTAAACTACCTCCCCACCAATTTTCAGCCAAATCGGTTCAGCCGTTCTTGAGTTATAAATAGTGCGACTTTCTTTTTATATATATAGATTTCATGAACGGATTTTCATCAAACGTTGAAATTAGATTTCTTGATGAACATAGTTTATTTTGACATGGTTTTATATATGTAATTACACTTTATTTAAATCAAAAATCGCTATAAAATTGGGATATAAAACATAAAAAATGGCCTAGGATTTTATTTTTTTACGAAATAATGTTATTAATTAATCGATACCTATTCTATGTAGTTTCATATATGGCAACAAAATTATATTTTTGATTCGATACGTATTTTTTCCAGTCAAATTTATAAATATTAGTGATAGATATTAGAGCATGAAATTAACTCTGCGTTGTTTTTTCAGTAAACTTGTTGTGGGAGATTAATTACCACAAAGTAAACAAATATTTTTTTGTAAATGTGTTTCATGAATTGGCCATACGAAAGATCGGCCTATTTTTTACATGTATTTAAAAATGTCGGAGTTTTACCTAAGATGATAAATTAGGCGACTAAAATCTTAGATATTCGCGCGAAAACGTGAAATGGCTCTTAATGTTTTCATTTTTGTTAATTTTTTTAGCAATGCATTTCCATAAATCATTGGGCGGTATCCAAATTGTGTGAATACGAGCGAGCTTCACAACGTGCTACCATTATGTGGGTAGGATTCAGACCGCAACAGAAGCGCGTAGATGTGTAGTGGAACAAAACAAAGCACAATTATGTGGTTGTGGCAGTCGGCAGAATGCCAGCAAATATTATGATATTAGGTATTACTAGTTAGAGCTATGAAGGTAAGCAGGGATGTGACACAATATCCGGTCGAATACAGCGGCTGCCGCAAAACGTGCGCATTCGACAGCAGCCATAGTTGAATGAATATACATTTAAGCTACGGCAGCAGCAAAGCGAACTGCGTAACAGCCAACCGAATAACCACAAGAAATCCTACATGTCTTTAGCCCAAGTAAATAATTATGATCCTCTTTGATGAAACCCTAATTAGGCTGTAGAATACGCTTCGTACAATAGGTTTACACCTGCGGATATATCTATCACTGTGTATATTTTGTAACTACTGTCAGTAAAAATCTTATCATAAATTATAAGAGTGAATAGATAAATATAATAATAGCTGTTCAGTGTAGTTGTACGTTTAAGGAATTGCTTATAGATAACTACAACTAAACTGGTTAACACCTAATGTTAAGTGGTTACTGGAGTAGAGAAAAAGAACAATAATAATAATGCCTATTAATTGCTCTGCACGCAAAGACAGAAAAAGAAAACAATACAGTAACAAAAGCAACAGCAGCAATATTACGGTCCATTCCAGTTATTTACTGATATAATGGTTAAACTGATCAAAATAGGGCTCAAGCTTTTGCTTGCCAACGACGGTTTAGTGGTAAACCATCAAAATCTTGCTCTGCATAACTTGTTAAAATTACGGCTCGCACTCACGACATACGAATTTTGTCTGTAGTTAGTAGAGGCAGATGATACACTAATTGGTTGATAAAATGTTATGAATTTATATGGGACATTTAAGGAAAATTTTGATAATAAATGAGAACAATCAATTTCACTAGTCATCGTCTTCATTAATAGAACACAGTCAGCGATCGCGCGTTGATTTATGAAAGGCAGAATAAGGAATTTTTTTACATAGGTCAAGATAGTTGTCTGAGTCATATGGCATCTGTTGATGGTAAAACAGGTATTTAATAAAGCGCCTCTGGATCATCTCAATGCGATCTATGAATTTAATAGCAAGGGTTCCACACCAGCGATGCACACTCAAGATGGCTGCGGATTTAAATACAGTAAGTACCTACAACATTTTAAGTGTCTTCGCTTCAGTAAAACATTTAGACATTCTCATGACAAACTCCAAGGCTTTGGAAGCTTTTTTAACGACTGCTTCGATCTGTGCACCAAAAAATAGTTTAGAATCACGAAGCACCCCCCAAGATCTCGGACAAAGTTTAATTTAGATTTATAACGTTTGGCCTCATATTATGTAATTTGCGGCAATGACAGTGCTTTCGAGTGTAGGTATGTTATTATTGAGCATTTTACTGGGGTTGAGATCGAGTTCATTCAGTGTTGCCAATTCTTGTAAAGTCAAGTCGCTAGATTCAATATCAAAAGTTGCCAGAAAGTCGCTAAAAGGCAGTGAAAGATTAAAAAAAAAGGTCAGGCCGCCTACCTGTGGAGTCTCTACAGTAGGCGGGTTGACCTTTTTTTTTTAGTCGTTTTCTACCGAAAACCTGGAGATTTTGTATAATTCTGAGTCGAATTAACAAAAAATGTATTTATTACATGCCCTAACATTGATTTCATTTGTACCCCAAAAGTCGCCAGATAAGTCGCTAAAACATGTTTAGCGACAAATTTTATTTTTTGTCGTTAAGACATACACGAAAGTCGTCATTTCTAGCGACAGAGTCGCTAAATTGGCAACAGTGAGTTCATTGTCCTTACAGTAATTTATAGTTGGAACAAGTCTGTTTGTAAAGCTAATACGTCTGCATGTGATGATTATGGTGGCCTCGATGGCGTAGTGGTTAGTGTAACCGACTGCCACGCCTGAGGTCGCGGGTTCGATTCCCGCACAAGTCAAACATTTGTGTGCATGAACATGGATGTTTGCCTTGGTCTGGGTGTTTCTATGTATAATATGTATGTACCTATTTACAAAAAAAGTATATATGTATGTTTATCCATTGTCTAGTATCCATAGTACAAGCTTTGCTTAGTTTGGGCTAGATGGTGTTGTGTGTATGTGGTAGAATATTATATTATTATTAGTGGTGTAGATTTTCATATCATTTGCAAAGCATGAATTTGGATGATTTAAGGCATGAATCAATGTCATTTACATACATTATAAATGTGAATTGCCCAAGCAAACAAAATACACGGCAATCCTGAGAAAGGTAGTGCAATGTGCTGGTTTTATGATTTTGTATTTTGTTTTTAGTAAAGTAAGTACTTCTCTACCTTGGCAAAAAAAATCATTGAGTATTGGCCCCTATTACATAAAAAAAAATGTCATGGTGTCATTTTATCACCACGGTTACCTGTCCTGAACCCAATTCCGCGCATAAAATATCTTCCCCTGCAAATACATTCATTATTTGGATTTAAATCGATGTTAGTATCATTAAATTATAATATCTATAGTCTATCAATAAAAACTACTATTGTTTGTTATCTTCTTTCTCATACATTTGACAAGCAGTGAACTTTTGTCCGGGAAAAATTTATCATTTCAGAGGACACAGTAAGTTTTAGTAGAAAAGCCCCGTCAACATTGCGTTGTTGCGCCCCTCTTGCCTTTCCTCACTTCGGATCAGTCCGCCTCAAACTCATCGGAGCGCAAGACCAGTTACAACGTCATTGTGGATTCCCGCCAAAACGTAAGTTTATCATTTCAGTCATATGGGGACAAAAAAGGTTTAATTTCGGTGGCCTTTATAACTCGTGCTAGATTAATTTAATTTATTTCAAAATTGTTTTTTAAATTCGCCGTAAGTACTGTTTTGTTTGAGTAGTGTTGACATTTTGATAATGATTTTAATTAGGAGTTAAATGTAAAACTAACCTCTTTTTATCATCTCGGTGTTAGCATATACCGATAACAGTCTACGGGAATGAAATGTACCTCCATAAGTTTTAGAGATCCTTGTGTCAAATATTGAATCATTTCAGTTTTGTAATGTATTTTACCTATATATTTCGGATGTATTTGATGTGTAGGTATTTCTGTATAAAATATCTAGTTAGTAAATGTATAATTTACTTCTAGACACACATTTGTACGGCTCAACGATAATGTGATGGATGAGTATAGATAGATGAGTGAGCGCGATACAGAAACATAATTTTCTAAAATATTTGTAGTGTCATTGAATTTTGTGATTTGAGTCATATTTTGTCATCTTCCCTGTAGATATGACTCAAACCATTTAAGCGCTTCATCTCTTATACCGCATTTTTCAAGCTTGGAATGATTAACGAAATCAAAAGCCTTGCAAAGTCTAAAACTAATACGCTACACATTTTTTTGCATTTATATTATTAATAATTGTTTTTACTAAGTTGAATGAAGCTAACTGAGTTGATTTATTTTTCCTGAACCCGTACTGTTCTTTCGCCAAAACGTCGTAGATGTCGAAAAAGATTTCTATTCTCTTGTACATCACTTTTTCGAAAACTTTGGATATTATAGGTATTAAAGCTATAGGTTGGTAATTATTTTTGTCTAACTTGGAACCTATCTTATGTAAAGCTTTAATTACTGATATCTTTAAGTTATCTGAAGTGTCAGTGGCCAGGAAGCTATTTGGGCACACTGATAACCGTGTTGGAAGACGCAGTTTCTCGAAGTATGACCACGAACAAGTTAACATAGTTTAGAACGACTTTTCACTAAGTAGATACCCATACGATTAGATAAGACATCAGTGACAGCAGAGTCAGCAATGGTATAAAGTTTTGCTGATGATCAGCTAGAATTCGTTTAAAGACAATGCTTGAAATGGGGAAAGGTCTGCCTTGATTTTTATACCTTGACTGGTCAAGGACTGAAATCGCATAGATGATTGACATTTTCACACAGGACAGGCAGTGATCCACCGATAGTTGTTCTTAGTCTGGATCTGCGTTCTACTAGCACAGATAATAATATTGTACTATACAAGTAGGTACTACCAGTAAGACATTAAAACCTTTATGTTGCAACTGTGATACTGGTATGAGAAGATATTTCACTATTGCGGCGAGAGATATAGAAACCACGACTTAAGTAAAAGGTATAATTTATAAAGAAATATAGTTGGTATTATTTAACCTCATCGTCAAGTATTATGGCTCTGATCCACGGCAAGTGAGCTCCGACGCTGGTATACACTCCAGGGAGTCCCGGCACTGCACAGCTCATTCCATAGCTGCTGATACCTTCAATTAATCCTCCACCACAAATCAGCGGACTGCCTGAATCACCCTGGAATAAAAACCATTCAGTTTATACTTTAATTGCAACGAAGAAATATCCACGCGTCCTAGGGGAAATCTATACAAATAAATAAAATTGAAGTGTCTGTTTGTAATGTCAAAATAACAGCTTTTATCTAATGCATATGAAAGTATATAAGGTACCAATTCGAAAACATCTATTTTTAAACATTTTTGTCTGTTTGTCAGTCTGTTTGTTCCGACTAATCTCCGAAACGGCTGCACCGATTTTGACGGGACTTTCACTGGCAGATAGCTGATGTTATAAAGAGTAACTTAGGCTACTTCGATTTTAGAAAAAGAATAGGGTTCCGCGAAGACAAACACTTTTTAATTAAAATCTACGCGGACGAAGTCGCAGGTAACAGCTAGTACTAAATATATTTGACTAGTTGTCTCTCACCGTTTCACCCACGTATGATTCTGCTTCATTCCCATGACTGGTAGCGTGATGTTATATAGCCTATGTTACTTCTGAATAAAAAAGTTTCTAAAGGTAAAAGAAGTTTTAAAATCGGTCCTATGGTTTTTGAGTTATTCATTATAAACAAAATACAAATCTTTTCTCTTTATAATATTTGTATAGAAAACAAATACGAATCTTTTCTATTTATCATATTTACAGGTATCTATACATAAAACTGAGAATTACGAGTAAATCTAACTTAGTTGGAATGTCTCGCATAGAATTTATTCGTACGTTTAAGTTCTACCTCGTGGTAATGATTTCTTTTTATGTTAGTTTGATGTGTAATACCTTTTTTTTATTTTTTTTATTTTGCTCGTTAAAATGACCACACTCCACCTGATGGTAAGCAGTCGTGTGGTCTAAGAGCAGTGGCCTCCACATCGCCCCCACAGTAGCCGAGGCGATGTTGAGGTCTCTACTTTGACGGCCTGAGAAGATGCTTTTTCACGCCCCGCTTAAAGAACCCAGGATTGAAGGAAGAAGGAAACACGTGCCTTGGCAGAGAATTCCATGCCTTGGTCGTTCGGCAGAGATATGAGGACCCAAACTTTTTGGTACGCGCTCTAATCGACTCTACCGTGTAAGGATGGCATCTGAGCCCAGCACGCGTTGTTCTGGATAGGAAAGGGGAGGGCGGGATAAGGTGGAATAACTCTTCAGAGCACTCCCCGTGGTATATTCTGTAGAAACATGCCAATGAGGCAATGTCTCTACGGAGTTGCAGAGGTTCCAGTGAACTCGTGACCTCTGGATCTCCGATGATACGGACAGCCCGCCGCTGTAACCGGTCGAGAGCGTCCAGCAAGTACTGCGCGGAGCCATCCCAAAGATGAGAACAGTACTCCACGCAAGGGCGCACTTGTGCCTTATACAATAGGCACAGTTGCCCAGGCGTGAAGAACCGCCTCACCCTGTTCAGAACTCCGAGTTTTCGCGAAGCTTGCTTAATGACGCTCTCGATATAGGTTTTCTGATTAAGGGAGCGGCAAAGATCCATACCTAAGATGGAGAGACTGTCACGTATCACCAGTGAAGTGTTCTTCAGAGAAGGGAGGGGAAGGAACGGAGACTTTTTTGTTGAGAACGCGCATGCCTGGGTCTTCTTGGCGTTGAACTCGACCAAGTTCTTGGCACCCCATTCATAGATGCGGTCCAAGGTCCGGTCAAGTTCAACGACAAGATTCTGCCTTTTCCCCTCAACCTCAGCCTGTTTGGCCCCAGGATGTCCAAGATATCGCCCATGCATGGTACTGTCGTCCGCATAACAATGTATGTTGCCGAGATTCAACATATCATTGATATGCAGAAGAAAGAGCGTAGGGGATAAGACAGAACCCTGAGGCACTCCTGCATTGACCTGCATAAATTTGGAAGCGCGACCATCGCAAAGGACCCGAATACGACGCTTCTGCAGGAAACTTGCAATACAGGTGCACAGTTGAGGGGGCAAGCCATAGGCCGGAAGCTTGGAAAGAAGAAACCGGTGCCAGACTCTGTTGAAAGCTTTGGCTATGTCAAGGCTGATAGCCAAAGACTCGCCGTGCTTGTCCATAGCCTCACCCCAGAGGTGCGTGACGAACGCTAGAAGATCACCCGTTGATCGTTTAGACCGAAAGCCGTATTGGCGATCATTGATCAACGATTGATCCTCCAGGTAGCGGACAATTTGGGTGTTTATAATCCGCTCGAACACCTTGGAAAGCACCGAGGTGATAGCTATGGGTCGATAGTTGCTTGGCTCGGAACGGTCCCCCTTTTTGGGAATCGGTTGAACGTTCGCTTCCTTCCAAGCCTCAGGCACAATGCCTGCGACGTAAGACGTCCGGTATAGGCGCGTAAGTGTGAGAGACAACTCCGCTGCACATTTTTTAAGAACCACAGTTGGGATGCCGTCAGGTCCACTGGCTTTCCGAACATCGAGAGACTGCAGTATCGCACGAACGGTTCGTTGCCTGATACATATATCAGGCATGGTGTAGCCGCAGTTGGCAATGTTAGGCGGCTGCGAACCGCAGTCATCGATTCGGGAGTTGGCCGCAAAGAGATTTGCAAGCAGATCTGCTTTCTCCTGCGGCCGATGAGCCAGTGATCCATTCGGATACCTCAGAGGGGGCAGCATGGTCTGGCAGAAGTTGGACTGCACGGCTTTGGCCAGGCGCCAATAGCTACGACTGCCCGTAGGATGGGCCATTAGTTCCTGGCCGAACCGTGCGACGCGCTGGGCATCCGCTCTTAAGTATGCCCTCTTGCAGACCTTTGTGGCTTGGTTGAACGCTGCCTTCAGGTGATCCACGTTAGGGTCGTGGAGAGTGCGAGCCCTGGTCCAAGCGCGATACGCTGTCTGTTTGCGTTCAACAGCATCGGCGCATTCACGCCCGAACCAGGGCCTTTTCCTGCCGCCGCTCGTGACATCACTGTATGGAATATAATATTCCATACCCAGGATGATTTCACCAGCGACAGCAGTAGCGCTCTCTGATGGATCCCTGTTCTCAAAGCAGCGTTGAGCCCAAGGGATGGATGCGAAGTATTCCCGCATTCCATCCCAGTCTGCTGACGAGTAGTGCCACAGTCGTCGTCTTGCCTCCTCGGGTCGTGGGGGCGTAACAACAACAGCTGTGGCACAAACCAGACAGTGGTCTGAGGTGCCCAAAGGAGCACGAATCGACACACTGTACCGGTTCGGGTTACTCGTCAGCAGCAGATCGAGCAGAGAGGGCGCCTGACCTGCAATATCTGGTATCTGGGTGGGCTGGAGTACCAGTTGATACAGGTCATGCGTGAGAGCGAACGCATGGGCAGTTCGTCCCGCGTGGTCTGTTTTGGGAGAACCCAACCAGGTCTCATGGTGGGCATTGAAATCTCCCAAGAACACCAACTCAGCGTTCGGAAACCGCTCCTGCGCGTCGTCTGCCGCCTGACTCAGGTAATTGAAGAGTCGAGTTGTCTCAGCGTCTCCTGAATGGGATCGGTAGAGGCACATGTAGATTTGGCTGAAAGAGCCATGATCTACGTGTACCCAAAGGACAGAGAAGGAAGGGTCCTCTAGGCATTGTAGACGGCGACAGCAAATATCCGCCCTAACAAACAAGCATACCCCGGCTTTCGCGAGGAAACACTCCTCTAGCACGTAGCCGGGATATTGCAGGTAGTTCGTGTCTGCAGGACGGCGTATTTGTGTCTCCGTTAGAAAAAGCATTGCCGGCCGAGCCGTCTCCAGGTGGTGCTGGACGGCATTAAGGTTAGCGTGGAGACCTCTGATGTTAATAAACTCCACGACACAGGAAGCAGCAGTGGGGTTACGGTGATTGGCTGCTGTTGAACGACAATGCTTTGTTCGTACTGCCATAGAGTGAAAGGAAGGGGAAGCGTGAAAAAAAAGAGGCGGCTATTCTCGCAGCAAAGTGGGGCAAGGCGCAGAGCAAGTTTTGTCATATAACTGTATGGTATGGCGATAGCCGATCCGACGGACGGAAGGACCCCCGTACCCTCCCGAAAGTGGTCGCCGGGACCCACCCTCCGGTCACCATCCGGCACGACGAGCCACCTCGAGATTATGCGCGGCATGATAAGGCAGCCAACCTAGTTGGTTAGACTCGGTTGGGCCTCTGGACTATACCGCGGGCGGCCAGCAGAGCACCGTTTCTACGGCTCTCCCTGGCCGCCGGGTCGACTCGCGCCACCCACACAATGACTCTACGGATACTCTGCAGGTCCCTCATAAGCTGCGAGAATCGTCACCTCATGCTTAGGCCTCCGGCGCTCTCATTCACCGAACGAAACACAGCAGTGAAACACTGTTGTTTCACGTCGATTTTCTGTGAGAGGGTAGTACTTCCCTGGTCGAGCCGGTCCATTCCTGCTGTAACCAGCTTGGCTCTACTAACCTACTACCTACTACCTAGATATTATGCTGTCGTTCTTCCTTAGTACGTAAAAGTTAAAATGTTGAACGTTGTGAAATGAAAGTATTCTAACTAGATATGGCGTGCATTTAAACATTCGTTTTCAAACAAATAAGTTTAATTAAACTTTGTAATTTAAAGAAGCTATAAGTATAGGTATATTATTCTGTTGAAGAAACCGAGCACCATGTCATTGACATACACGTTATAATGATTCATGATAATTCTGGCGTGTCTATCAATATAACAAACGTTACTTGTCGATTGAACAAGCCTCTATAATAATAATATCCTCCAGACCAAATTTCTGCCACGGCGGCCAGTCTTAATAGAGACTGGCCAACTACGCAGCAGATATTATAATGCTCAAACACAAGTGCACTCTCTGTTCCCTCTCATGATCCGATAGGACGGTAATCCGACACGACTGGAGAGAGATCAGGCGCAGGACCGATGGCTTTAAATGCTTTCCGAGGCACAGGGGTGTCTTACACCGTCAACTTCCTAACTCCGGACTGCTATTGATAGACTTTTTAACTGGAAAACTCAATAACTTTTTGCTGGCCCGACCCGGGATTCGAACCCGAGACCTCATGCACAGCAGTCGCATTCACTACCGCTGCGCCACGGAGGCAGTCAACAACAAGCCTCTAAGATAAAGATAATTATATTTGCATTACTATCCCCGATACCTACACTATTTATCAGTATAGGTATATTTTGGACATTCGGTCAACCTTTCAATCAAATTAACGATGTCGTGCCTGTTGACCTACAGAAAACATAATAAATATATACTAGAATCAGCTATTATTCTGAGTCCCAGCTAAGACTAACTGTAAATGTGAAATAAAAACAAAGCTATGCTATATAATTTTTGTTTGACTGTTATTCCATATGCTGGCTGGAAAAAACAAACAAAAATCACATTTACTAGTTTTCTTTCAGTGAAAACAACAAAGTAACTAAGAAACGGTGAAGTGAAGGAGCTTTTTACATTGCCTTCTTAAGATTTCAGTAGCTTACCCTTTTTCATCAATACGTTAATGCAGTTTCGCGGCCAAACGAAATTATTTTTGCTTATGTAGTGAAGGTATCTACTCTTATAGTCAACTTGTGTGTATCTTATCTTATCTTATTCGAGGGCCAGTCAGTGTAGACTGGCGACACTTCGACCCAGTGGGATCTTTTGTGTCGGCCCCGAAACAACTTATGTGTTATTGTTTTTTTTAAATATAATATATATATTATTAAACGTAAAAACTATAACGACAATGAACGGCCATAATGCCACTGAACTGAAAACAGCCAAAGCTCTTCCAAACAGCGGCAAACGTAAAATGCAGATTAAAAATCCGGAAAAAGCTATAACTGTATTTTAACCTTGCAATAAAGAAAACTAATGGCATCTATGCCATTAGTTTTCGTTTATTATGTTTCCATGATTAGCATTTTTTGTTATCGATAACCTTTAAAAGTACTGAAAAGCGAAAATAAAGTTAATATTTCCGTGTTCGTCGTAGAATATAACTTGCCTATTATGTGACCGGAGGTAACACTAAGCAATTTTATTCATAAACAATGATTTGTCTTGACGAAATAAGGCATGATATACTTTTCTCCGACACTGTTATATAAAGTGTAAACGTTTGAAGTTGGTTTAGTATTATTTAATATCATTGCGATAGATATAACATCATATTCCGTCGTTGGTAATATGTCAATTAAATAGAACTAGTACTAAAAATATATATATATATATATATTTAATTATTTTATATGACGGACATTACAAAGACAAATATGATTTTACAATTAGAAGTTCATCTTGAGAAATGAATCCATTTATCTACTGGACGTTACCTGGCAAGCGTCAATGCCGTCGCCCACCGCGCACATCATGCCACCGTCGCAATTCGGCGCTACATATGGACCAAGAGCCCTCACACATTCGTCCAATGATACTAATTTCAAGGTACCAGCCAACAGTCTTTCTGAAGTTTTCATTGTACTGAGGTCTCTGTAGCCGTACCCATATATTGTACATTCACCTGAAATGTGGTCGACGTCCTCCAGTAAAAGATTTGAATAAAATCTAAACTAGACGATCTAAATATTAACATGACCTTATCCCACCTTAATAACAATATATATAGATAGGTACTTGAATTGTGTAGGTGCAATTTAACTTTGGTCTAGGCACGTAATATTTCATTGCATGAATTTTTATTTCCATTTTTTAAGAATCTAATGTAATATAAGTACCTTAAAGTAACTTTAGTTAGGTTAGGTTACTACGAAAAGATAAATGTTTGTACAATAGTTAGAAATGGGCAGCTAATTCTGTGTAACTTGTTTTATTTATTTTAGCACGGTATTCAATCTATGCCTCACGACGCCATTTGAGTTAGTAAATGCAGTGCGGTAATACCTAAGAAGTAATATATTGGCCACTTAATTTAAACGAAACGGCTAAACTTGGATATTGGTGTTGTGTGAATTGTGAACTCAACTAATCCGAATAACTTTTATAGTCATGAAATTCTCCAGTTTGGGATCGATATTGAAACCAGTCATCATGGTAAGCATTAATTAATAAGTAAGTAATAGACTGTAGGAATGTTATTAAGAACTGAATAGATTAAGCAATTAGCTATTAGCATGATAAACAATGGTAAGTTAATTATTTGATTAGAATTAATAAGTAGGTATGCATTGTCAAATAAATCTGTTGTATAGATAGGTATTACATAAATACTTGCATGCGAAGCGATCTACGTATGAAATGTTATTTCTTATCTAGTTCATTTTGGGATAACGAATCTTATATAATCCGATGGAGTACCTACGTAGAGAGATGATAATATGATAAAACAAAATCGATCGAGTTTTATACAAAAGCCTTTTTCCGACGATAATCCACTAATATGCTAGGAATTACATTAATCAGACAGACGAATCACACGAAATTAGAAAATGTATCTATTTTTTACCGACTTCAAACAAAGGAGGAGGTATTAAATTCGTATGAATTAAAAAAAAAAAAATGTTATGTTTGTTACCTCGTTACTTTCGACTGGGTGAACCGATTTTGATGATTCTTTTTTTATTTGAAAGCTGGTGCTTCCCGTGCGGTCCCATTTAATTTTGATCAAGATTTGACCATTCGTTTTCGAGTCATACTTAATAATGCGTATTTGTCTACATTGATGATGTTCTCATATTTGGCAAGGTTTACTAAAAACCGAGAAATAAACAAAATTTTAACAAAAAAGAAAACCGACTTCAAATAAGAATATTCTAAAACTTAAAATGCATTAAAAAGTTAATAAATAATTGCATATTCTTGTGAATAATTAAATTATTGTTATTATTGGAGTCGGTGTCAGCCAAGGTAGGTTTGTAACTAATTAAACATGAGATGTCTTACTATAATCATAACATAACATTGGCATGCACAATTACACACATACATAGATGCAGCACGCGGCACGGGCGCCTGACACCGACTCCAAAAATAACAATAATTTATTGAAATTAAACTACTATATACGGATTTTATCGCGTTGTTTATTTGACACTGTTACAAATTTTTTTTAAAAACTGTTACACTACTATAATCACTATTAAACTTTACAAATTTTTAAGCTAATTAAATTATTGAAACTATTAAAACTATTTATACTATTACTATACTATTATACTATTTAGATTTATTTTTACACTTTCCCCGACGTTTCGGTTGCTTTTCAGCAGCCATGGTCACGGGGAGACTAAGATGGTAGTTGTCTCAATGTTCCAGTGTAGTTATTTCAAAGTACCCGAACATAATTTAATCATGGGTGTTTCTATTTACGCAGAATGAGCTCAAAGTATCATGAAGTCTAGCTGTGGTTTGCTTCTTATTATATAGTAGTATATAGTAGTTTAATTTCAATGAATAACATTCGCGTAAACAGAAGATAACAATAATTTAATTATTCACAAGAATATGCAATTATTTATTAACTTTTTAGTGCATTTTAAGTTTTAGAATATTCTTACTTGAAGTCGGTTTTCCTTTTTGTTAAAATTTTGTTTATTACGAGTATTGACATGATGAGTACCTACTTAAATATTTTAAATTTTGATGGTTGATTAGTAAATATTTTGACAACTGGTCCAATCTGGCTCAAATGATGACCAATCTATGTAAAAATGTTATGCTAATGAGACCAGTTAAATAAATTTTTTGTAAGACATGCGTATTAATAGCGGTTACAGAGAAGCATCAGAATGTCGTCTAAGCCGCTTAATGATGTAGTTGACAGTGAGTACTTACGTTATCAGACAATTACCTGATAATCCGAAGGAGGATCTTGGTAATGTGCTGCGTTTAAGCCAGGTTATGTCATCGAGTAGGGCAAGCCGCAATAGGGCCACGTCATGTGCTCTCGTGACTCTGAAACCATACGTGTGACTGTACTGCTGACAAGGATTATTCAATTTTATCCTTCTTTTTATCTGTAATTATTGTAAAAGTTTGTTTGTACGCTGAAATTGTTTCTTTCTTTTTCGTTATGTTATGGTTTAGAGAAACTAGGATGAACTAATGTTACAATCACAGAATGGTCAGAATTATCGTAATAGTAGATTGCGTAGTTTTTAAATAAAAAATAAGGTTGTTTTGTTTAGCGTTTTAATGTACAGTATGAACAAACAATTTTCCTTAATGACACATGATTTGTATAAACATGTTCATACAATTTTCTTGGTTGATAATAATATATGTGTATGTTCAAAAAATTTTCACTTTGTCATTGCTAATTATCATTGCATAATATCCTGATACTCGGTAATCCACCCACGTATTTTACTGATAAACGTAGACGTGAAAATAATAATTTGGCTTACGGGTCGTATGATTCGTGTCTAATTATTTCGAGTACTGTTGCTTTTGGGGTTGTCTCATCATCTCCAACGCAATAGTTATTAAATTGCAGAATGTATTCATGTTCTCTGGACAGTACACAATGGGCCGCAGTCAGGGCAAAGTGTGGTGATATTAATGTAGCTCCACATGCATGTTGCAAACTGGTCGAGTTTCGTAAAGAGGCCACATTAGGTTGTGTACCTGGAAAAAATAAAGGTGTGCTCTGTTGGTATAGCTTTGTGTTTCAATTTTTATAGGTAATACTCGGTAGGTAATATAGGCACGCAAGGGTCAGGGCCATTTTATATCAGGTTTTGAGCACGTGGTTTAAATAAATTTCAACACGGTTTAAAATTCGCTTGTAGATATTAACAAAATACCAACACATAATTTACGTACCTATATAATAACTGTTAACAAATAAAATTTCAATGTGCGTCTGAGAATAGGTACTTAGAATGTATACATACGTATTTAAGAATATAATGGTTAAACTATTAGAAGTAGTCCATATCACAACATGTATTTGGAGAGCAAGTTTATAAGAAATCATCATACCATATTTATAAGGTATATATATTAATTTATTTTGTATAGCTAGATACTTAATGTGTATGAAATCGCGGGCACAGCGTTTACCTTCATAATAATAATAGTGTTTGGGGGGTATTGGCGATTAATTAGTACAAGGTGATTTTCACCCTGTATTAATTAATCGATGGCTTTGGCACTTTAGGAAATTACCAGGTCTAGCTGTATGGCGAATAGGCGTCCTTCCCGGGCGCCGCCGGAATAGACCTCTTTGGTCAAAAATGTAATAAGTAAGTATTTATGCACAAAATATCTATTAGGCAAAATGCTATACTTTGCTTTGGCACGGTACTGAAGTGTACAGATATTTCATGACAAACTATTATTAAGTTACTGTTGACAGGCATAATCTGAAAAACCGCACGTGAAATCGTAGTGATTCCGCAAAACTATAATGGTGTTTTCGAATATGTTGCCTAATATATGAGTTGTAGATACAGAATTATAATAATCAATAGTACTTTTTTATATTATGAATGTGAAAGTGACTATAAGGCATTCGTTAATTGTTGAATTGGTTTTTACGAAACTTGGTATTAAATAATTTGAGGAATGACATAGGCGACATCCTTACTGCTATTATAAATGGAAATGCGAGTTTGTTTGTTTGTTACGCTTTCATGCCTTAACTACTCGATCGATCATCATGAAATTGTTATGGGTACAAAGTAGGACATAGACTACCTTTCATCTAGAAAAAATACTGTTTTCGAGGAATAGAAAATTGACATAATCTACATTTTCGCGAGCGAATCCGCGGGCAAAATCTAGTTACAAACAAAGCAAAGGAAGTCGTGAACTAGTAATTTATAATATAAATGAAGTAAATAACAATATGTTAGACGCCATCATGCTAGCTTTTGTGTCTGTACTATTTAGTAGATGATTTCATATAGAGAGATAATTGTTTTAGTACCAGCTAAATATTCACGTGAGCGTTTCATCGTAAATCGTATACTTAAAATTATCGTCTTTCAGTATTGTTATTCATGTTTATTTGTTCATCTGTATTTCCATTGCTGACGCAAGAACTGAGAAGGTGTTGTGTCTTTTATGTTGGGTGTCATATACTGGTTGTCTCAGAATATGTGAATCAAATTGTAACGGGAGATTTTTTAGGTAAGGACCTTTCAAATGTGCTAAATAAAAAAATAATGTTGTGTTGTTGGTCAAACTAACAAGATTTTCTTTGATGCAAGAAATACACCAAAATAATGCTGCGATTACAAAACTATGTCAGTTTAAAAAAAAAATGGTTTCTAGTTTGACGAATCAATCCTTCACAAATAATACTAGTGAAAAAAAAATGAAAATTAGCCATAAACGAAGCACCTGTAGTTGAAAGTCGTAAAAACGTCGTACTTTTTAAGGTCATAATTTTTAAATATTTTTATTTTGCTCATTTGACAGGTCCATACCTAAGGAATCTCCTGTTACAATTTGATTCACTTATTCTGGGACACTCTGTATATATAATTACAAGATTTTGCTCGCAGCGTCGCTCGCGTTAATGTAGTACACACTTTTTTCTGGATAAAAGGTATCCTATATCTTTTTCTGTCAAAATTTCATAATGATCGGTTGCCTATTCAAGGTGTAAAGGCGTAAGAAACAGACAAACTCACTTTCGCATTTATAATATTAGTAAGAATTAGGATAATGTGTGCGTCCACCTTGTAACACACGGATATACAGCAATGCGCTTTTTTATATTTGTAAGAGTAGGTACGTTCTTAACAAAATTGTATGGGCGTCGGTCTTGTTGTTTTAGGATCGTCAGCCTCATTTGAATTGCGAAGAGCAATAAATATATGTATTATACACCAACGTATAATTATCGAGTATGGGCTGAAATGTGGTCTAAACCCTAAAACAGACTTCGGTATTAAACTTATAACATAAAATACATCTACGTGTATAATTTCTAAGAATTAGACTGTGTTGTATCATATCCTTTCTTCACCAGCTATTTATAACCACCCACGTAATAGGAGGCGAACTAATTGTTGTCTATCGGGCACAATTCCAGACTGAGTGCTACTACTGGGAACTGCTTCATACAAAATGGCAAAAATATATTGTTTTAGGAATCCGTCAAAGTAACCTAGTTTAGATCTATCTTGCAAATAAATTATTAAAAGCAACCATTCTAACTAAATAAAAATGCGAAGATCAGTTTGTTTGTTACGCTTTCACGCCTTAACTATTCGACCGATCATTGTGAAATTTCACTTACACGTACAGAAAAAGATCTGTTACCGAAGGTTAAAATTTAATTGTCAAAATTTAGATTAACGCGAGTGAAGCCCCGGGCAATATCTAGTTTTCTTATAAGAGCAATTTTTTTATAAAGCAATTATATATAACAAATTTTTACTATTGCTACTATAACAGTCGTTGATTGTGTTCCCTGTTATGAAATTGCTAGGCAAAGTCTTCTACGGATACATTGAATAGGTCTCTCGTTTAAATGTGAAGGAAATCATCGTAAGCATATCAATCCTCCCTTTTTTTTTTAAGATCTGTAAAGCAAACCTGCTTGTTGAGAGCACTCAACCACCACGGCTGACGATATTTCTCTTATTTTGCGGAACCGTCCACTCTTTTAACAGAAAATTTAGATGTTATAAAATGGCAATCAAAATGTTATCATTTGTTTATTTTTAAGTTAATGGAATGAGTTTCTTTTTGTGACTGACCGTCGCTTTAATTTTAGAACTAGGTCAAAAATCCTTCAATTTAAGATCTCATTTATAGCTTACCCCCGGAATAACTCACTGCCGAAAGGGCATGTGATTTATTAACGATGAATAAAATGTAACGAAAGTCTCTCTTTTATACTCATCACAAACGGAGGTAACAATACCATTAATTTGTTTTATTTTAGTCATACGATACAGTATATACTCGAAGAGCGTACTTATGTTTAAGACTTACTTTTCTTTATAGAAAGTAGCGTGACTTTCCTTGGAGAAAAGTCCGATAACGATTCCGATACGGAAATGAACTCGGACCATACAACCATTTGCGTATCAAGGGTAAATATAATAATATTTCAAAGGCTCCACGGCCTCTAAACAGCGATAGCCTACATATCGCCTTGAATGTTAGTTGAAACATCACATTCTGACCGAACAATTCTGGAGTGGGTGTGGCCCACCTGGCATTTATATATAATAACCAGCTTACGTCACTGGACTTATGAGACGAAGTTAGATATACTACTTAGCATATCAATAAGCATCTCAACAAAACAAATATATGGTGTGAATATGACCTCAATCGGTCAAAATTTACACGATCACAAACATCCGTACTTCTTCTATATATATATAAAGGAAGATGTCCTGACTGACTGACTTAGAGACAACGCACAGCCTAAACCACTGGTCGTAGGAACTTGAAATTTGGAAAGCATGTGTGTTTTAATTTGTAGGGGTGTACTAAAAAAGGATTTTTTGAAATTTCACCCCTAAGGAGGTGAAATAGAGGGGTGAAGTTTATATGGTATTTGCTCATTTCTGGACTTATAAGTATAAAAATAGGTATACAAGTTATTGATTATAATTGAAAATGACCTGTGTAGGTAAAAAGGACAAAACTCCCCCTAAAAAGGTAAAATGGGGGGTAAAGTTTGTATGGAAATTTTCTCATTTCTGGATTTAGAAGTATGAAAATTGGTATATTGGGTTCTGATTACAAACAAAAATGTAAATGGAATGGACAAAACTCCCCCCTAAAGGGGTAAAATGGGGGGTAAAGTTTGTAACGAAATTTTCTCATTTCTGGACTTAGCAGTATGAAAATTGGTACCTACATAAGTTATCGATTACAATTGAAAAAAAAATGTGTAGGTGAAATGGATAAGACTTTCCCCTAAAGGGTTGGACGAGGGGATAAAGTTTGTATGAAAATTTTCTCACTTCTGGACTTAGAAGTATGGAAATAGGTTTATAAGTTCTAAATTACAATTAATAATAAAATATATGATTCGGTATCAAAACACTATAAAATTACTATAAAAAACCTAATAGGTACTTATTATTATATACGAATAGTAAAGGATAATTGAAAAAACCTGTAGAAATCATGTGCCATAGAACTACGAAGCATCACGATAACAAATAAAAAAAAAATGTAATCCTAATCTTAACTAATATTATAAAAGCGAAAATGAGTTTGTTTGTTTCTTACCTTTTCACGCCTAAACCAATGAACCGATCATCCTGTTTTGCATATAAGTTGCCAGGTGTACAGAAATGAACATAGGCTAACTTCCATCCCGAATAAAATTACTGTTCTCGAGGAAAACAACAAAAACGTTCTTATGATAATACCACGCCACGTTTCTTTCGAATCATGATTGAATTATATTATTACAGAGTACAACCCGAATTGATTACCAAATTCTAAATTAACGCGAGCGAAGCCGCGGGAAAAAGCTAGTGATTACATATAAAAATAAGAGATTCTACGGCATTAGGCAATGTAGGCTCAGGAAGAAATAGGTTGTCGTATTTTTATATCAAGGTACGATGAACCAACATATTACTTACTATATAACAACCCCATTCAAAACCTAGGAATTATATCGTTGGGAGACTTTATCGATAATCGAGGCGCGTCACTTGCCTTCTATTTACGCCTAAACCTTCGCGTTGACGCCGTGGCTTTAGAACATTTTTACATTAGGGCGCATACAAACGTGATACTTGTAACATTGGCGACTGGCGCTTTTGCGTCAGCATCGCAGCTCAGAGTCATGATTTTGCGATACGTTGTGTTCGATCCTGATATATACAAGTCAAGCCATTAAGAAACTTCGTTTTAATGAAGTGTCATTTGCGGACCACACAAACTTTTATTTCGTTTTGTGTTCTCTAAAACTATCATAATACTACATCATTATAAAGCAATGCTGCATATTGTTGATCATTGATCAACTGCTTGGTATTTAAAAAGAAATAATTATATGCTCCTTTAGCAATAATGATAGGTAATTGATTTTATAACTGCGTCAATCACGTCAATTTTCTTGTTTGCGTGTCCCTTGCACGTTAACGAAACGACGTTTGGTTTTGACACGATTTTAAAATGATTCTGTATTGATGTTGGCATCGCATTTTGGCGAGTATTTTGATTTTAAGTGCATAAGTAGCCAGACTTGTTTTATTTATCATTGTCAATTGGTGTTTTGTCAATTATACTGCCATAGCATATCGTTTGCAACACCTTGCAATCCATCACTTAAACGCGTGCAACATCAACGCGTTTACACCGAAAAACCAGTCTTTCTTGACCGTTGACAGAATATGATAATATGAGAATAATACCGTTTAGTCATTGCAGTCGGGAAAACAAATTGCTAGTCAACGTTGTAAAAAGCATTTCATGTGCTTCGTTCCTTAGGGATTTAGGATTTACACTTGGTACAAAACCGCTAAGACTGGCACGTACTACATGATAATAAAAATGTCACGATACGTCTATAACAAATAGGCGGAACGTGGCACATTGACCCTGGCTATGACTATGAACAGTATTATTTTATGTAGCTCACGTTGTTGTAGCTCACGATCAAAACTTCTATTGGTAGGTTCAGTAACTGCATTTAGTACTGGGGTTTGTGATTTAGGTAAGATTTTGTTACATACCTAACAAGGTTTGACGGATCCAGTGGATAAAGTTTGTGATTGAATTGGTCGTGAGTTTTTGGGTATACCTACTGTTATGTTATTGTGTTTTTCTATCAACATATTTTCAATAGTGAAATGTGGTAGGTACTTATATGTAGCTGGGTACGAGTGCGTGGTTGTTTGCTGTTATTACTTGCGACATCGTACCCGAAATGTCTTATAAGCGTCTGTCCAATCTAAAAGGGATTATAGGTGGGAGCCAATGTGACCTATTTTGTCTCTATTCTTTTGTTTGGGTTATTTGGTTACAAATTTATATTACACTTAATTATGTACTAATAATGTATAGGTCTACTTATACTAATATTATTCATTATTCAAGCTGAAATCAGCGAGGCTCTACTACTCAAAAACACTAAGGTCCTTCGTACACAAGCCTACGCAAAACTTCGATACCCGACGATTTTGGTCTCTAAGCGACTACCGCAAAACAAATTCATAGAGGTTCGTACACAGGTACAAATGTCGGCGACGCGTGCCTGTGTACGAAGCTCTATGAATTTGTATCTACCCTATCACTCATAGAGATTAATATGCATTTTTTTTGGAGAATGTCTACATAATAGTAATAATCACAACTTTTTTGAAGACAATTGACGTACTGGATTTTGTCACCGTGTTGCGGTGGAATTGCCTAACATTTGAATGGAATATTTGGTTTTATCTACTTGAAATGTTGCGAAGCTGTCACTTAAACGTAATAATAATTATAGTTGACTAGTAGACCTGATAGACGACAACCTGCCCAAAGGTTCTAAAAAAAAGCTGAGAGCTGTTAAAAATAAAAAAGAAAAACCTAGTATCCGATCGCAACGTTTTCTACCAAGTTCAACTGTGAATCATAACTATCCACGGACCCGCTCAACAAACATCAAAATCTGTTCAGCCGTTTAGGAGGAATTCAGTAAGATACATGTGTAGAAAAGAATTTTACAAAGATTATTAACCAAACATGAAATTATCTACCAAATGCGACTAAAGCTGTTGCAATATTCGTGCAGCTACTCACTGTGATAAACTTGGATCGATCGCTGAACATAATTTATAATATTTATAATTAGGAAGCATAGTTATATATTTATTTATAGTGGAATCCACACTCAAAACTGAATAAGCCCAACTAGTGACTGGAATTACCTCCATACTATGGGATGTGCAGCCAAATAACTTTCCGGTGTGTTTAAACAAACTCCTTAAATTAGACTTGGGTTAAGTAAAGTTTATCCCGTGCTCACATTGCGCCAGTCCTTTTTCGAAGTTGGCTAGACATTGAGTGATATTATCTCGTTTTGCAAGCATGTGTGGCCTTTAAATCTTGTCCATTGGGATATGTATCGGCGGACATGGTTGGCGGTGACGCTTAAGTTGTATGAATTGAATATTATATATAGGCTTCTAAATAGCTCTGATAGTTCAAATATTTTCATTCATGTCTAAAGTTATAGACCGCCTCGTTGATCTCGTTGCATGAAAGTTTGCGTCATGCGCTTATTTAGATTCAATTCCCGGAACGAACAAAATAATCATTAAGTTTTTCTGTAAGGAAATTCTTAGTAGTATGGTATCTGCAAATATGTTAGGTAGACCAATGCCCGGACTACGGATAAATCCATTGTAGCAACGGATTATACATACATACAATTAAGGTACACAAAATATATTGACTCAGAACAATAATTTGTAGATCACACAGATAATTATCACGTGTGGGATTCGAACCCACAATACTGAGCGCGACGGCAGTGGCGAGGCGATCGTTTGCCCACTTACAGGACTTACAAATATAGCAGGTGAAAAATGTGAGTGTAATAAAATACCTTTTTATGTCTGTTAGAATTATAGATAGGCGCGAATCTTATGAAGTCTAGCGACTTCTTATGAAGTCAGTATAACGATATGTCAACAAAATGAAAAATGTAGTATCTGAACCCTAAGATCCAAACGTCGACTTGGGAATTAGGAAATTATTAGAACTATTTTATCTACCCAGTGCCAACACTAAGCCCAAACATTATTTTAGGTGCGATTATATTTAAAAACTCAGATAAGATAACATGGATTCCTTTTACTTACTTACAGTCTAGTTGTAAAAATATTTATAATTACTCTATGTATATAACGTAAATGAACACATAAAACAATCTTGTCAATCATATAAACATTATACCACATTCGACTTGAACTGCACCAACCACTCTTTTCACTCTCCCACATTTTGTCATCAAACAGAGATAAAAAAAGAACATTAAAAATACTAAATTATTTTTAAAACACATTCCAGCACTAGAATTTACAGCAAGTAGGTTGAAACACAGACCTAACCTATAAACATTTCTTGTAATAAATGTTATTTTCATATAGAACTAAATTATAGTAAGTACCTATTACAAAAACCATTGTAGAAAGTCGTGACTGTGTATAAAATTACTTAAGTGTGTAAACAGGTGTTTAAACGGGCATTAATAGTGTTGGCTTTAGAAAATCATATGTTTTTCATTATTGTTTCGTGTTTATACATCTTGTATGTATGTTTAATCATTCGGGACGGTTAGTGCCTCTTAGAACGGCCATTATCGCCGTTATAGTACGCTTTATGTGAATACTGAGTATTATCTAATGATTTTATTTATGAATTCGTATCTCGAGGGCTTTACGGTCAATTGGTACCTACTTGCTTTGAAGATTCACGTTACACGTCGCAGATATGGTGAACTATTTGGTCTTTGTAATATCAAGCAGGTGGCTATCTAAATATTCTTCACGCTTGTGCTTTTCAAGCAGATAGCAGATATGCACCAGCTGTGTTTAGGCTTAAAAAATATAAGTGGACTTATTCGTAAAATAGTGTAGAAATACCTTTTTCTATTTTAGATTTCGTACAATTAAATAATAATTATTTTTTATTTTTATTATAATTTTAGCACATATGGTTATAAAATGATGTTAAAATGAATGTGGTAGTCTTATTAAATAATAACATAATATTATGGAAAATTTATTCGGTATAACATACATAGCCTTTCCCCTAAATCTCTTAAATGTTAAGCAGAATCAGATGTATATTATATCTACATTTCGTCAGGTAAGATAATAATTCGTATTTTACTTAATAGGCCATCGTCTCAGAGTTTAGTACAGTGCCCGACTGGTAGGCTTTTCTCTATTAAATGAAACCTAAACCATACTTGGCTTAATGTGGGTTTGCCGACCCTTTCGTAGATATAGACGATAGACTATGTATGCATGTATTAATATTGTTGTTTATAGAATTCATAATTTTATCATGTGCCACCATAAAATGTTTCTTTTTAAGTTACTTAAATAGAAGACGAAGTAATTTAGAAAAAGTATAAAGATTCCTTCGAAAAGAAATTTTAAAAGCCTGGGTATTGAACACACACTCTCACGGTCAACCGTCTTAACACTTCTAAATTGCGAATTACATGTTGATAACGACTCAAATTCTACTTAGGTAATTTTTGTTTCTATTTCTAGTTTCCTTACACTGTATTAAAATTTGAGTAGTTATTTGAACATCATACTTAAGTAAATGCTAAGTTGACAGCAGTTTGCTACTTTTTGCAATTCAGAAACCGGGGGTTAGACCACTACTGGACAATCAAAGTAGGTAGTAAGTATCCTAATGCCAAAAGCACATTAATAACGTAATTGTAGACAAACGCCTTCATTACCACATAAAGTAATTTTCAGAATGCCGAACCCGCTATAAATAATACGCCGAACGCGTTAATATAAAATAATATAATATATATATAAATATAATAACTTAAACTTAAGCAATAGGATCAAGGAAGATCTTTAAGAATCTGGGAATTCTAATGATCTTTACGCTTAGGGAATGCGTCCGTGGTAAATATTTATATATTTCCTTTACATAATTTAGGTTCTTACACAAGTTCATTTAGCCAGTATTGATTAAATGTATAAAAAGAGACATTTCGAGCCATAGTTGTTTAACGCGCCTTTTTGGTCACCAATCTATTTTATTTGTAGACGAGTTGCCTCCAAGGTTTATGGCCATTGCTTAGCAACCGTGGCTCGTAGCGTGATGTTAAATAGCCTACGTTATTTCTAGATTAAATAACTTTCAATGTAAGTGTAGACTAGACTAGTGTAGATGTAACTCAACTAATTAACATCATTCAGTCAGTTCTGCTTATATTCGCGCAGGAATAGACAATGCTATATTACGCTCTCATTTTGCCAGTTGTTGTTACAGGTCCCACGTAAAAATACGTGAGTCTATTGCCATTTACCAGACATAGCTCCTGACGCCGTATAGCTTCTAAGAATATCTTGACAGAAAATCTCAATAACGTTGCTCGACCTAGGAATCGAACTCGTGACCTCATGCATACCGGTCGCATTAAATACCACCGTGTCACCGAGTCGGTCAAGTAATTTATATATTATAAAGAGAAATGATTATTATTTTTGTTTGTAATGAATAAACTCAAAAACTACTGGTCCGATTTTAATAATTCTCTCACCATTAAAAAGGAACTTTAATCCAGAAGTAATATAGGCTATATAACACCACGCTACGAGCCACGCTGAGCAATTATCATAAACGTGAGTGAACCCGCGAGAGACAGCTAGTTCTAGTTAAAACGAGAGGACTTTGTATTTAGGAAAGTTTGTGATTCTCGTCTCGATAGAGTCACGTTCTGCTTTGATTTTCTCATACCAACGTAATTGGAAACTAAGCCCAGTACGTAATAATACGCTGAGTAAGTCTACGCGTCATGTGCTACCAACACATTTTAATACGAACAACATTATATTATGTATGTTATACATAATATAATGTTGTTCGTATCGTCATTATGTATGTCATACATACATAATATATGTATATCATGGTGTCAAGTAATTGTTATATCTTTTGTGAAGATTTTCTTACTACATAGATGGTGTAGAGTTCGAGATGCCATTGCCACTGAGCCGACTGGTGTGGGTTTGAATCCCGCACGGGACAGGTGTGATCTACATAGTGCCCCTGACTCGGCACAAATATTTATTTGTTCCGAGTAAGGGTGCACTTTTCTAATTATTCATAAAGAACGAGGACGTCTTAAAAAGAAATGTCTATCAAATATAAATCTCGTAAGTACATTTAAACAAAAACACTTGTTATCTTTATAACTAGTATAAAAATTAAATTATCCTGGATAAAGTACCTTTCAAATGAAGAATTATTAAAATTGGTATAAAAATACAAATATTTCCTCCTTATAATATACCTATTATTGATGGAAATTATACCATCAAATTTTGCATAACAGGGCTCTATGTTGCCTACACACAGCTCAAATCCTAACTAATATTATAAATGTGAATGTCAGTTTGATTGTTTGTTGTGGTTTCCAGTCTTAACTACTCGACCGATCATCATAAAATTTCGCATACACATTGTTAGGAGTACAAAAAAGGACATAGGGTGCCTTTCGTCCAGGAAAAGTTCTGTTCCCCTAAGGGATAAAAATTGAGATAACCTCCATTTAAGCGAGCAAAGCCACGGGAAAATCGAAAAGAACTATACATTTCTAAATCTATCTCTCTGTAGTATCTAATTTCAACAAAGTTCAGAACCATGCTCCATTTGTTTCGAGAAAAACTAGTTTCTCAAGCAAAAGCTAGTTCATAATATTGTCTTCTGTTTACGCGAATGTTATTCATTGAAATTAAACTACTATATACGGATTGTATCGCGTTTTTATTTTACACTTTATTACAAAATTTAGAAACTGTTGCACTACTATTACTATGGGTAGTATTTAACTGCACAGCAAAAAAATACTAATTACGCAGCAAAACAAGCTAATTGATCAGCAACTCATGGCCAGCAAACTTTAAAGAGATCAAACTAAGTCGACGGAGTCCCTATTTTTGGGTGGGTTTAAAAAAAGGAACCTAACATAACCAAACACTTCCGAGGCGGAATGCAGTGATTTGAGGCCTATAGATGCTCGTTATGCTGTGCAATATTTGCTGACCAATTAGTATTTTTGCTGATCATTATATTTAATCCCTATAACTTTACAAATTTTTAAGCTAATTAAATTATTGAAAATATTAAAACTATTTATACTATTACTATACTATTTATATTTATACTATTATACTATTTATATTTATGTTTACACTTTCCCCGACGTTTCGGTTGCTTTTCAGCAGCTATGGTCACGGGGAGACTAAGATGGTAGTTGTCTTAATGTTCCAGTGTAGTTATTTCAAAGTACCCGAACGTAATTTAATCATGGGTGTTTCTATTTACGCAGAATGAGCTCAAAGTATCATGAAGTCTAGCTGTGATTTGCTTGTTCTTGGGTTTGACTATTTGAATTACTGGACAGTTTCTAAATTTTGTAATAAAGTGTCAAATAAACAATGCGATACAATCCGTATATAGTAGTTTAATTTCAAAAAAAGCTAGTTCACTCGACGAAAAGCCATTGTTTTCTTGAAATCACGTAGAGCGAACAAAACATGCATTGTTTCGGCGAATTAATCACGTAACACCTACACACATACACTCGTGAATGAAAAACACGTAAAGGTGATTCAACAATGATTAAGGGCTGAGGTTGAAGGCTAATGCAATGTTATTGTTACGTTCGGGAGGGGTGAAGGCGGGGTGGGGGCGCGGGTCGTGAGCCGCTTGACACTACACGATACCAATTTTTCCACCAAAACCCAAACCAACTTTCTCTTTTTTGTTATAGATTAAATGGGTGTTCACATTTTTAGTTTACTTTTGCTGTAATCTCCCTACTTTCTAATAACAACTGCGTTCCCGATATTACAAATACGTGGACAAAAACATGGACTGTGAATATAGTATTAAGATATGCAGATTTCTTTCGCTGTAGTATCGTGTTTAAATGTAGTTGGAATCGAACATGTTACCGCAGCGACAAAACGTTTGCATCACAGCGCTATAGATGTATTCAGATGATACACACTTCTAGTGATTTTATATAAGCCGTTAGAATTACGTAAGAACACAGATGCAGTGGCTTGTATACTGATGGGAGTCTGTAAGTCGTTTATCGGTAGTGTTGTATAATCAAACATCAAAACATTCGATTACTGTTTCATTCTTGATAAGCTATTTCAATGTAAAAGTGAGTAACGTAGTTAAAGTCATCGGTAGAATAATGGTCTCGCTCGGGTCATCTCTGAAAAGTCATTACTCATTATAAGCCCCGACCCTTAACATGAAGGCATATTGTTAGAAACGCTGCATTATAAGCTTTAGTTATTGTACCTAAGAATATTATAACCAAAGAGTGTTTTTGCTCATACATTTTCATGGAAATCAAAAAACAACATCGTTACTAGTCCACTTTGTACAGGTGTCTGGTTAGAATCATACACTATGTTAAGATAAAGTGCTACAAATTAGCGTGACTGGCGTTGAGTGAGCTTAAAATAGTATTTCTATAATTATTTAGTGTTATTGTTGTGGGTTGCATGTGATGCCAAAACGTAGCGACAACAGACAGGTGGGAGCGGGCAGCGGGCAGCGGGCAGCGGGCAAACTACGAGGTTTATGTAACGCGAGGGCGCGAACACGGCGCGGCGCGCGACGGCAGTGCTCCGCCGACCGCCGCGCGCCGCCGGCACAGCGGCTCAGCGGCCCAGCGGTACAGCGGCACAGCGCGCAATGGACCGCGCGAGCGGCAGCCCGCCCGCCAGCCCGCCGGCCGCGCACGCCGGCGGCTTCAGCGCCTTCTGCAGCGCGATCTCCGACACGCTCTCGGTACGTACCGACACCGCCGCTCACCACGCGCCCGACTCGCCTCCTCTCCACTCGCACGCCTACGCACTGCCGCGATTTATACTTTATCACATCATCGCTACCGTCCAAATCGCATTTTGGCTCTGATACGCTTTATCCGTTCACGATAAATAACGAGAATCGATGATGAGTGTCGCGATGCCGTCTATTTCGAGGTGCACGTGGTCTTCGAGGTCGACGCCGAGGCCTTGGCGGTCGATCCTGGTCATCGGCGAGGAATCAGAATAAAAGTCATGGAGGGAATAAAAAAATATAAACAAGTTTATTATTAGAGTGCTCGTTGAGGCCGGGTCGCACGGTCGCGATTTGTCGGATGGCTGTGATCTACCGAAATACCCGCGCATTAAACGCCCGCTCGACTGGTGCGACGTACAAAGGCTGCCGCGACACCGCACTTGTGCTAACTCAGCAACCTTGCCGCCACCACCGGCACCGCTTGTCTCCTCCCGGGTCCCGAGTACTTGCTCCTCACGAGCCACGACCGCCACTCCGCCGCGCCAGCGCCGCCGCCTGCACTCTGCCACTGACGCTCATCCGCTCCTACAACTCATAGGTACTTAACTAATCGTTCACATGACTACAATTATAACCGACGGCATAACTATTCACTAAGATTTACCATAGATAACTAACGGATTCATATAAACTTAACTTACGTCAACGTGTCGAAGTGTTGTGTTTTGTTGAAAACAGTGTTGTGAAAGAGTGATGTTCTTTGTTGCACCATAAAATGCAATAATACACTATAAAATGCAATAATACACTATAAAATGCAATAATACACTATAAAATGAATCAAATTACGACGTGAATGTTTCGTTCCATTATGTCGCAAGCATTAAGTGTCGTTTGTTTATCTTTTCATATGCAATGAGCTGGTTAAACCGCCGGTTTATTGTAACTAACAATCTTTTTAGCTGCACTCATCCAATTATATGTTAATCTGATTAATAATCTGCGTCGTTTCGTTCAAATGTTGCATACATTTGTCCGATTCATAACGAGAAATCAGGAATAAATACAAATTCTTTTCATGCTTGTTGTGTCCTTGCTGCATTTGACAAATTTTGAATTTATTAAAGTAACTAGTAAGTATCTATTTATTAATCTAATATGCAATTAGGAGGCACAGGCAATGGCGAAGTCACAATGCAAGCAAAGCTACATTTTCATGTTACAATTATAAAATTAATTCAATCTTTAACTTGTATTGTAGCATTTCTTTGGTTTTTACAAAACAGTTTTATTATTACTAACATTTTTAATAACACCGAAATGTCTTAATTGATGTAATTATTTCCTTCACGTTAATTGTAATACCAACTCCAAAACTCCGTTGCAATTTACTTTATTAATATATTGTTCCTGTAAATTAGTTACAGGAATGAAATATGAATGAAGTAAAAGCAAGATACATATAGATGTGTCATTATAATGCAGTATAAGAGTTTATGTATTTGAGTGTAGTGCAAGGTTGGGTCCATCGGTTTGACCGCATCGATCGGCGCCACAACCCTGGTTACATGCTTTCTTCAATGAACATTAAATACCGATAAAACCTCAACACTGTATTCATTATTGGTTTCTTGGTGTTTTTATACATACGCTTTGGCAACTAAGTCACTAAATATAACTTTTGTATCCTTTTGAGAATTTTTGTAAAAATAATTCGCAAGTTATTGAAAATAACATTGTTTGTGTACTGTGATATTAAACATAGGAAAAGTCTTGATAACATTTATTTTAACACAACTTTAAGAGCGATGTAAAAATTAAAACGAGTTAATTTATATAAACTATTTAACAGATACAATGTATGAATTTTGACTTTGTCATAGGTATTCCTTTCTCGTATTCACAAAGAAACAAAGAAGTTTGTTTATGCTAGTCATATGATATGAGTAATTTGACTTTGTTGAAGGTTGATAGGTCATGGCAGCTGATGAACTGTTAACCTGCCACCACAATTCTATTAGACTGATTACAATCTAAGAATGGATAAATCATCGATCCTTTTTTAATTTTATTGTTCATTTTGATTGATTGTTTCGATGAGTGATTTATATGTAATAAAAACATCAGTTTTACGAGTGTGTCCAAGTAGGTATAGCCACACAATTGGCGTTGGAACGGCCTCGGTTCTCTTTAATTATATGAAATTGCTTTACCTTTTCATTAGCAATTTTCTTGAATGTCTAACATCAAGGAATAGTTAAATTTTACAGGTGTCTAGGTTATCAAGTCGTGTATTTATTTAAAAATCGACGTAATTATTATGTAAAGTAACACATTCTCGTGTCTTAACTTTTGAATTAGCACATCGTACACGTCCATTATATTTATATTTATTTATATGTATACCAGCTGTTTTGAATTTAAATTATGTTTTGAAATAACGCAAAGAATTTTTTAATTTAATACATACGTCGCAGACCTTTTTAAAAACTGCGTAGGATTTGTTACGTTGAACTGAATCCAAATTGGTCGCAGGAAAGAAAGATGTGTGTTTGTAAAACTGAAAAATAACTTGTATTAGTAAGTCGTTATCGTCTGTGCAGTGTCGAGTGATAGCAATTGGACAGTGTTGCGTATCAGACCGTACCGTTCGAACATTATAAATAGAAAATAGAGAACACAATCGGGAACTCGGGCACTGCTTCTGCTATTTCTGATCTTAACTTGTCCCGAAATCAAGAACTCGGCCAGGTAAACGGGCACTTGTTGACTATGAACCTACGTTGTCATTGGGGTCACATGGTACAAAACATACGTGATGGATTGCGACGTTTCGCCAATTACGTAAGTACTTATATCTTGTGTTCTCTTTAACGATTGTTTGTACATTTCAGCGAAGTCGGCTCTTTTCTCGTAGCTTCTTTCGTATAAATATTATTACTACTTTCATAAAAATGTAGCGATGTACACACTTAAAATTCATAAGGTAAACGCGAAAAGTATCTGGGCGAGCATAAAAGTTGAAAACCTTCGGAATATCAATGACGTTCATAGCATCGATCAATTAGATCGCAATTACGACTAACAATCTGCTTTTATTTGTTAACCTTGACCTACATACCGAAGGTCAGTGACACCTAATCATAGAGGAAATACATATAACCTCATATTAGCGCATGTATTTGTCCTAAATAAAAAAGGTGTGACAGGTTTGGATCACAAAATAACATTTCAAAAATAAATGCTCTCAATGTGAAAGCCGAAGCGCACTGGCTACCGGTACATCACTTACGTTATATAATATATATCGTAAGTGGAAGTACATTATCACAAAAAAGAAATAGAGCATCGTCAATATAGCTTTTCAAAATTTTGCAGCAATAAATCAAATAGCTAGCAAACACTGCGCGGGCAGCGTACCTAAACATAGTGATAATTTAAATAATTTTACTCTTAAGTTTACTTTGGACAACGGCCAATTTTAAAAAATAAGGTATACGTACTATGGTATTGACAATGCTCATGAATTATGACATGTATAAATACAATTTATTTGTAATCCTCATTATTATTAGCCATATTATTTGGTCTGTGAGGAACAGCTTTTGATAAACATTTGAAACTGTAGTCTTTACAGAGGTTTACTTTAAGGCAAAGCTTTTCTGACTTGTGATTCTTAAAGAAAAAGTACTATTACCACGATAGCCTTGATAGATTGGCTGAGTCCTTGGCATTGTCAAAGCTTGTGAGCGCCGTTGTACGGTAACCATCAGGTGGGCCACTAGTTGTATACCAGGAGCGATAAGAGAAAAAGGAAAATATAATACTTTTTTTACTAAAGTATGTTCCTCTCCAGGGTTTAAGAAAATCTAAATTTAATTATGACATACACTCAAGCCACTGCTTACAGTGATAGTACTACTACTATAGTCTTTAAATCTCGTTTGAACGACATCATTTGTTGTTGTTCAACATGATTTGTTGTTTCATGTTTGAACAAGGACATGTTACAGCGCTCGGAAAACACCGCGGTGCGATTCCTTTAATAGGAAACCGTTGTATAATCTCAGTTACTTTTGTATCGGTAATAGAGAACACTTTGAGAGTATTTTAGTTAAAATATAGTTGCTTGACAATGCACTGCAACGTTAGTGAATTAGACTGATGTGCATGAGGTCTCTGGTTCCAGAGCCAGGTCGGGCAAAGATTTATTGGATATTTGTATCAAGATATTGTCAGTAACAGTAGGGGCCTAGAATTGTGCCCAGTAATCGGTAAAAGGCTCGCTGTTATTACGTTGGACTTAAAATCAAACTTGGCGAAATGTGGCTGGAATATCTCTCTGCACTGATGATGAAGGCGTGAGACAATCTATATATATATAGGTCAGTAAACAATGTTTTGTCTTCTTTCAAGCAGATTTTGAGTAGTAGAGCCCGCTGATTTAAGCATAAATGGGCCGGCTCGACCGGGGAAGAACTACCCTCTCACAGAATATCGACATGAAATAGCAGTATTCCTACTGTTATGTTTCGTTCGGTGAGTGAGATCCTCTTTGCCCCTTCCCACTCCTTCTCCTTCCCACTTCCTTTCCTAAAGGGTCGGCAACGCGCAAGTGATGCCTTTGGTGTTGTGACCACTTACCATCAGGTGGGCCGTATGCTTGTTTGCCACCTTAGTAGTAAAAAAATAAAACAGATCCAAAAATCCACACCTGTGTTCCGGTATGGTAGGCAGACAATACGGTTTTCTACTTGCTACTATGCTGGCAAATCCCCTTGCGTTATTGTTTTTCATCATATTTTGTATGCACGCTGGTCTTTTTAGGTTTAGTTTCGAGCTTACGGGGTTAATTTTAGTATAACAATTATAATAAATCCTTGACTTCTGTATCGAGAAAAGAGGTACTTACTTTGGTCTTTCAAATATTTAAATTGAACAAAAAAAAAATTAAGTTTGGCGTTACGAAACTTCTTTGTTGCGTCATGACTCCGGGTGTTATACAATTTGCAGCTTGCAAGCTGTGAAAATAAGTAATATCTTATTTGTTTTCGAACCGAATTTATTTTTCTATTGTTAATGCTGTGCTTGATAAATCGCAAGCGTGTAGGAGTTTGCCTAATTATGGATAGTAGAAATAGAAACTTAAAATTGTAAAAACTAATTTCTAGGAGCCATGGTCAGAGTATAGTTTTAAATTTATGAAAAGAGAGTTTTCTATACCACGTATTAATCACGATTTTGGCTTCATCACAACTAAGCCATAAATCATTACAATTTCTTGACTGCACATAATATAGCGTAGTGGTATTAGTGCTTGCCTCGTCACTGCCACTACACCGAATCTTGTATGTTCGAATACCACATGGTATTTTTTATATATAATCCATAAATAATTGTTCTATGAGTTATACGTAACTCATACGTGAGTACTTTACGTCCGTTGATTGTATGATTGTAAAAATCCCCGCAACACAGGGATACATATTCCTAGTGTAGTATAAATCGTTATAAATATATTAAAAATGTTGTTATTACGGTATGACATCCAATACCGAATATCTAGAGGTCTCACGGTTCCTTATAATTTACCTAGCAATAATAGTGGGCCTGCCCGCCACCCGATCAGCACCAGGTTGGAGAGGCGGCGTGCGTGTTCCGTCGCGCGCCTCTGTGTAGTGTGTCCGTCCCACCCTCAGGGGGAAAGTAGGGATTAAATTTGGTAAAGGGTAGGTCTATTTGTGTAGTGGCCTGCCGATTCATACGGCGGGCCGAAATCGTCACCATCTTTTGCCACGGCGAGTCCGACATAACCCCTTCGTCGCCCCGCGGAGAGATATGCATCAAAACATATCACCACAAAAAATAAATATTGTGCTGCTTGCGTCTGAGTCTTCAGTGTCTTCACTAATTTATCTATTCATGGCTGCTATTTAACAATTGTCTATTTTATCTTATTGCCAGACTATATGGCTATTTGTATAACATACTGCCATATTAGCGCAGTAAAGTAAAGGTGGTACGAAAATTCACAACAAAATGAATCCTGAATAATGTTGATTCTATGTTGTTTCTTATTATATGAAACCTAAACAGCTAACGATTTGTAAGTAAAATACACCTCTCGGATATGATCAGGTATGATATATAAAACATTATTAAAAGATGCATTTTATGCATTATTGCGACATTAACTTAAAACATTAGTGAATAAGTTACACTTTTGAAATAGATTTTCCTGTTTGTTGCATAATAATATTCATAAAAGTCACAAAGAGGTCATAATATTCGAATACAGAATGTATCTATGTTATTAGGTATATAAAACTCTAACGAGGCTGCGTCTAAACATCACATAATATATTCTTGGGAAACTAATTGGGATCGTCTATTTAGTGGGGTCATAACTCAAAAGTTGACTTTTAGCATATTACTGTCTGTTTGTTCAGACATCACACGCATAAACCACTGAACAATGATTTCTTCGATAAAAATGCTTGGATGTCGGTCTTCGCTTCAAAATCATCCCGGCAAATAAGATCTCATTTGCAGTGTGGCGCTGCCCAGGAAAGCGCGGGTGAGATCTTATTATAGTGCAAGCAATATTGAGCATAATGCTTTAAGATGCAGTATTTAATTACGTTGTGGACATTTCTAGTAACATCTACCAATGTATTTGTCAAACGGGGACACTTGTCTGTAATTTTGTGTATATTTGTTAATAGATAATAATTATTATTTCGGTTTTTACAAGTTTAGTAGCTTTAAGTTCAACTCAAAACTTAGTTGCGTTTCATCTAATGCCATTCTCAGTGTGATGCACGTACAGTTATTAAGTAGCTAATCCACAAGACGATTACTCAGCATAATGCTTGTTAAAGAATAAATGTTTAAGCTCCCGTAGACTAGGTATAATATTCGTTTTGTGAAATTAGACCGAAACCATGAAATCTAATTGCTAATTTCGATCAATAAGCTCCGCAAATAGTCAATTTGTTTGAGTAGCCCCAGTCTTACCGCTTTTCAGCGCCGCTTAATATTATAAAAGGTTTTGTATATCAAGAAATGTTATACAGGTCGATCGGTATTTGGAGAGGTAATACTAATTAGACATTATTTTGTACGTAGAAACATTTAGTGTATTTTAATAAAATTATGTTAATAGATCCATCTATCCCGACGAATGGGCATTAATGCTCTTAAAACTGAGTTAATGTAATCTCGCACTAGACCTCGTAAGAGAGTATGTTAAGAGATGCTAAAGACTTTTTATGTATTTTTAAATAATGTTTTGTTTCTAAATATCCGTTGTCACATAATTTTATACGAACACGCGGAGGTGTGTAAAATACAACTTCCAATGAATGTAAACACTACAAGAATGTTGTAGATGTTACTAAGAAACGTTGAAAAATAAGATATTTATTTATAAACAATTTGCTTCGTAGTCTTGTATATAAGGACATTGAAAATGAATGTAACATCATGTTTTTATATAGCTATGGATTATATACAAATAAATCGCACCTACGTTTCTGCAGCTATGTAAATCCCATATTTCCCATCTAATAAATATCTGCTCTCTGTTTTGTGATAACTTTATAGGAATACTGCTTCACGACGTATGTAGCATTATTATGCTAATCTTTCTTAACGGGGGAATGAGATAATATATACGTTGTGTACTATGCCATCTCTTTCTATTGTAAGGTTATGTTACAATAATAGGTACTGATAAGTATGAGGGATGGTGACACGGCTCTAGAATCCAGACATCATGATGCTATTAAAATAGAATTGACAGAAAAAAAATTCTGCCTGTGTCAGCAGCAGTATACACCACGATCTAACTACACATAAACCGTTGCTCGATATCTTATAATTATGCTATATCGCGGTGACACCACTGCATGTTACATGGATAAACTACAGATATGGGTTATTGTCCGTCATAGGTCGTACGCACCACAATTTTAACAGGACACCTCTACATTTATTGAGAATCGGATAGTGTAGGATAGTAGTATGTAATTTTCTCTTTTACATATTTGGAAAAGAGAAAAATTACTTTATGGGAAAATGAAGCGCTTTATTGTATAAAAATATGTGTTATAGACCGTAGGTTACGATAGAAAAGAGTCGATAAGGTAACAACATATTTGAAGAAATACCTTCATACAAATATGTTTAGATAACACAACATACCGTGCACCTACATATAATATAATATAATATTCTATCACATACACACAACATCATCTAGCCCAAACTAAGCAGAGCTTGTACTATGGGTACTAGACAATGGATAAACATACATATATACTTTTTTTTTTGTAAATCCATACGTATTATACATAGAAATACCCAGACCAAGACAAACATCCATGTTCATGCACACAATGTTTGACTTGTGCGGGAATATATAGGTCCACTGTATCGATTGTATACGTAACTGGGGAACAGATATCGGTAAAAGGACAACCCAGGGGCATAATGCTATAACGATGTAACCTTCCTGACACTCAAGGTGAAGGTGTTCAAAAGTGGCGCAAGATGCAAGTGGTTGCGTAGATACTAATATTATAAATGTTAAAGTTATTATTTGTTTATTACATTTTAAGGACTAAGCCGCTTAAGCGATTTTTAATAGACCTAACTTGAAAGCAGTGTTATGCATTCGAATTATAATTTAATGTAGACTATTATTTTTGTTTTTTGATTGCGCCTTGGCTTTTGTAATCGCTTTTCATGATATGTAGAACTACTTATACTCGAATATCATTCAATTGCATTACTGCGTAGCACTAGCTGGGGGCTCTTTTTAATGTAACGGAGATTAAGGCATGCAAGACAGCTACTATTCTATATAGTTCTGTCATATCCTTAAGTTTTTCTTACTCTATTTGAATATCAAAGGAAAAATCCTTCTTGATATTGCAAGGATTAAAACAAAAACAAGCTTATATCACAAGGTAAATCGCGCATTAGGTAATAATTCCAGTGTTGGGGAGGGCTGTAAAAAATTTAAAACACTGAATGCAAATTCCACCCAGACTCGAAGAACAATTTGTGCTTTGTTCAACCAATTTCTAGTGTTTTGCATCAAATCGGCAAGCTAGCGTAGCGGCAAAGACGGCGGCGACAACATAAACTATAACGCCCATGTATGCAGTCAACATGTTGACTATACTTCCCATTAAATTTATTGAGAACTTCTTAAGTGCTGTTTGTCTGAAAATGTCCATATTATAAATTGAAATGTTTGTCTATTTTCCGCTCATCTAAACCACTTATTACAAAGTGAAGTGCGTGATGGTCACGTTTTCTAGTTAGGTACTTTCTTCACTTGGTAATCTTCTGTCCTTAGTCATTAAGTGCTTGATAAGGATACGCGAAGCAACTTATTTTACTAATTGTAAGTGCGTTTGTGTTAGTTGTTTAGTTATTACGCGTCGGTCGTCCATTTTGTTGTGTAAAGACAAATGTAGCAAAGTTTCGGTAAGCTTTCACATAAATACAAACAAGTGAAAGATGCTCTAGAAAGTGAAATAAATTGTGAACATTAATCTTTTTCAGATTTCTTATGGAAATCCTAGGAAGTTTCTAAGTTTCTTTGTGTTAATAATATTATTTCTTTCGTTGCAGGGAATGGCAACTACGTCAAGGAGCAGAAGAAAAGTGAGTGATTTTATATAAGACTTACTAACTATATTATATAGATCTGTGTTTATAGTACCAGTTTTCGAAGTCTTGGTTTTTGATTAGTCTTTGATTATACCATCTCGGTAGAAAATAAAAAGCTCTTAGATATTGTTTCTACAGAACAATGTCGCTTAAAAAACCTTGACTTTTATCATGGTTGAGAGTTATATTAACTCGTACTACATGCACTGTTTACAAATATATTCTTACTAACCAAATAACGCAATATTTAACAGGTATCGTTAGATGTAATTTTCTATTTTAGTAGCGCATACATATTTTCACTGTGTTTTCGATTAAAACTTTTACAAAGACTTCTCTGTGTCATGTAACGGAAGTTCGCACAAATAAAGTCAGTGTCGTATTATATAGGTTCAGTAGGTACGGTATCGCCTAGGATTCCTAGAGAACATACCTATGACGTTTGTCAGTAAGGTTTAAATGTTGGGAATCTTTCAAAGCGGTGTACAGCCACGGTAACCCAACGAGGGCCGGCAAGTATGCAGTGTATGTTTGTGAACATTTCACAACTATGTAATTTGAAACATTCCGCGCTGGCTTTGGTCATTTATTTGAAGCTGTTGAATGCTGCCTTAGCATTTAAAAGTTTTAAAAATATTCCACAGCGCAATGTAATGAACGTCATTTGAAATTTGATGTATTTAAACAGTTTTCGCTGCGATGGTCATTGTCCGTTTGAACAGCGTTATTTATAGTTCGACAATGAGATAGTTACTGTTATGTATTTATTCTAATTTTACCTTGACTCGTTACCGTTCTCTGTGATAAATTATGTATTTATAATGTTTACTGCCAGACTCATCGTTCTTTTTAACAAATGTTTCGAATATTTTTCTGTCCCTTATATTTGGCATAAAAAAGCAATAGAATCGAGGAGTGAGTTCAATTATTAGCACCATCATTATTAGCAGCTCTTTTCGGCCATGTTACCAAGCATACGCCCTTTCCCATTTATTCTGTTTTCCTTGTTTTTGTCGTTTAGGGCTGAATCACAAATTGTCGAGTCACTGATTGACTGTGGGTACTTATAACATTAAGTTTTTAGGGACTAATAGGTTACTGTGTCCCATGGAATGAAGGATAAAATAAAATAACTATGTTTTATGTTTTATTGTAAGAATATATATCGTTTGGTTAGTGTGTAGATATATTGAAACTTATGGTTATGAGAGATATCTAGGTATTTTTAGATTAAAGTATTTCTGCATTCAGCATCTAACAGCATACATAATCCACAAATGCGATATATGGTCGAATATTTTGCCAAATATAGCTTGGATCATGTATTTTTTTCACAATTAATTTTACCTAAGAATAAAGTCCTTTACCATCACCTTATATTTGGTCAAAGAATTAACAATTTGAGTGTTTTGGTTAGCCCTCATAAAATTTTGTAGATTTATTTCGTTGAAAGAGCAATGTTCATTAATTGCTTAGTATTTCGAATAATTTTAAATTATTAAAAGTATTATTTTTAACTCGCTAAATATTTATATTCCTCGAATTGGGTAATACCATTTTAATTTAAGCATCGTTTTGTTGTCTTTTCGAGTATGTTTAACAATGAAACGGGTTGATTTAGCGTGTTCTTTGAAGGCAGCGTGAGCTCGCCACTCATCTTTATGCTGGCCCATACATCACGGCTCGGTTTATTTACCTACAGAGAGTTGGCATGTCACATTTTTTCACAAAGTTCGTGTTTACTGGTCGCTGTGAGTTGACGCGTTGCCAAAGCGACACCAGCTATTTCAATGCGAACGCCACTCGGTCACACTCATACCCTCCCATGTTTCACACTGTTCATCTTTCTATCAATCATAAAACGTATATTTTTACTTTGACTTGTATGAAAAATCTGACTCCACGCGCTCTTTCATGTAGCCAAAGATTGAGGCCAATGTTAGTGAGCTATTCGTCTAAAGTGTGGATGCTATTTGTATCCGTTAATAAAATTTACGATTAATATTATTTAGTTATAAATATTTTAGTACTATATCAAATAAATACTGTTGTTTACGGAGAGAAGGATTATTTAGTTTCTCGATAGATGTTGGTGGCCACGAATGACTATATCTTCTAATTTAATATGAACACTACGTGTCTAATTAGGTCGTCAGAATTCACTTAGTAGATTTGGCATGGTTATCAGCCAATATGAACGAATTGGCATCGAACAGTGATCACGCGCAAGCTATGTCAAGGCTACATGGAATACCTAATTCTAATTTATTATAAATAGCCTAGTTTTTTGTTGGAATTTAGTAGTATTCATTGAAAAATGTTGCATTGTTTAACATAGTTGTACACACATATTGTTGGTAAACAAACTAAACATAGAACAATTCTATCACCTGTTTTTGCATTCTTAAGAAAATAATGTTTAGTACTTACATTGTTCTAGACGAGGTTCTAAATAATTCCAAGTACTTAATCTTTTAAATGCGATAGTAAGTGAGTAGTATCACACAAGAAGAGGTTTATTAGAATGATAGCTGGAGGAATAGCGAGTACCACATGATACTTCGAAATGAAAAATAAGATACCTAAACGGTATGCTTTTTAAAATCCGACTGTTTGCTATTCTACACGGGTGAAGCCAGTTCCGCGGTTTTGTACATTACACAAAATGTATGCCGATTAACATTAATATATAACTCTATAAGTACATAATATGTAATTATGTACCTAATCTCTTGTATTTAAATATCTACAATAATATTTTCTTTATTGCCAAAATGTACGATTAACTAGATTACTGTACAATATGTTTTTAAACATTTCAAAACACACGTAGTTTGATACTTTGGCACCCAAGCTAAGCTAATCTATGTGGAATACAAGCTAATTCTATGATAGTAAGAATCTAAAGAATAAAATTTGAACTTCTGCTGTATCCGCAAATGTCGTAAGATCTGTAATCCGGTATTGCCCTAAGGGAGGGAATAACAAACATAAATTACAGTTAGACACATAAATCAGTAACTGGGATCAGCAGTGTGAAGTGAATTGATTTAATATTGGAGATAAATTAAAAATCTCTTTATAAATATTTTATGTGGATATCAAATCTAAATTTGAAATCTAAATATTATTTGGATATCCCAAAAATACATACATTACAAGAGAGTAATTTGATGTATTGTACATACAAGTAGACTTTTATTATCAATAAATAAATCTATATTTAAAGCTACAGCGTAAAGTGCTTTTAATTACAAGAGCTTATGGCACTTTAAGCGCGCATAATGCAAAGCGAACAAAACATCATAATATTGAATGCTATAATTTATTTATGAAAATAGTTCATTACGCGTGATGTTCTTCAGAAAAGAAGTGAGAAATTTAGATTGAAGAAAATTAGGTTTGCTTAATAACTTAAAGGTTTCATAAAACCAAAACATAAAGACCTGTTTAAACAACAAAATTTAAAGTAAATTCAAGAATATCATGTCTGTCATGTCTAAATAAAAAGAAAATAAAGATTTAACGCTTGTGATATGACAACATGTCGGAGCTTATGCGGCGGCAACAAACTTATAAAACGCACAAACATTGTTAACTATTCACGAAGTATGTAGGAAAAGACACAAGTGACTAAGACGTTGGGAATTCTTGGAAGCATGAATATTACATAAACTAGGTATAGAATACTTATTGTATACCAAAAGCTTCCGGAATTTGAAAATGTGTAGACAGACCTCATTTTCCCTTACATTATGTTGCCAAAAATCATGAATGTGACATGACCGTGTCATGAATGTTTATTATAGCAGCCGGGAATTACTTTTAGTAACAAGGTGCTATATAAAGATAGCAATGCTGCATCGGTAATGACAATCCACTATATATATAGAGCAGCCTCTACGAGCTGTAGCACAGTTCATTTCTCTCTGTTGGCTCCTGACACTTGGGCGGGAGTGTAAACAACGCCATTACAAACTACCGTACACGTATGGAGCCAGTGGATACTGTAGGTCTCATGTCATCATACTCCCTATGTAAGATGATTTATGTCAGGATTTAGTTTATGCGATGTTTAGACAAACTTATTATTTTTACCTGATAAGCACGCTTTATTGATCAGACAATAGTCCGATAAACCGAATGACAAGATTGATAACACCAGCAAATTGATAAAAAAAATAGTATCAGTTAGCATTATTTTCTTACATTACTTGTTGATAAACACTGTGCGTTGACTGTTCAGCTTTGTACAATATTTATTGTGAGACATAGTGTGCAATCGTGTGTATGTCTGATAACAGTGGTTGTCTTGATTTACAGCAAGAAGATGAGAAAAAAAGCAAGAAGAAACAGTCCCCGGTGGACGAGAGGCCGGTGGTACCCGCGCCCAGTGAAGCTATGCTCAACAGTAAGTGTTACTACTATGTTTTTTTACTATACAAATATTCTAACTGCGATTTTTCATAAATGTCGTCATACATTATTAAAAATTTTTACGTTAATTATTTTATTTTATCAATTATTCAAATTTTAAGTTAATTTATTATATTGTATGTTCATTTTATATAAAGAATATCTATACACTTTTAAATAAAAGTCTTATTCACTGAATATATGTACCCTTAGTGGTTTTTTATAAAAGTTCGGTATAACTTGATACTTTAATTGATGTTTACGTTTTGTCACCTCATGGTTTGACGTGAAAACCGTGGGATTGGGCTAATTGTATGATCGATTCATCCACCCACTGGCTCGGCTGTTTGTTAGACCACCTACTTCGTTTCGTACCAGTGTATGGTGTGGGGAAATTGTGTACATTTGTTTGTTTTGTTTGACATCAATCAACACCATTGTTGTCATTTACAGCGACCGACGTCCATTACATTCCTATATTTCCTCGTACATTTGTTCTCTGTTTACAAAAGTGTATGTTTATTTAAAGTTATGAAAAGGTACCGTGAGAATTTGTGGGTAATCGATAAGTTATTTTATTTTAGTCTTTATCCATGTAACAATGCGTCTAATCTAGTGAAATATTTTGACCAGAAATATCAGGTGAATCTTATCTTAGGCGATAAAGACGACGACACTGCCATGGTCAATGGTGACGAATCGATGTTTGTCGCGAAGGAAACTTAGCTTCATCTCAATATATCTCTTTCTAAAAGTCGCTATCAGGAAGGAAATAATGATTTTGTACCTAACAAAGTAGTTATTAAGTATATCGAAATCTTTTTCGAATCTCAATAATTTAGAAAGTACATTTGGAGTAAGTTTCACATATTTAAGAATAGAATAAGTTTTATCTTGGAAGCCGCAAAAAACTAAAACAGCTGAAATAAAAAAAATATATAGTTTTAAAAGGGGATTACTTGCTTTGGCAAGTAATCCCTTTTTAAACTATTGTTTTTTTATTTATGTGATTAATGCAGCATGTTTCTTTCAATATCTCTATATTTGTATGAATTATCAACGCCTGCCTAACCGTGCTATTTGAGTTCGTTTATCGAACACAAAATCATATTTTGAAAATTTATATTTTCTTGCATCTTCAATTTTATCACTCTCCTGCATCTACTGACTACATAGGTATTAAGTTAATGATTTAAAATAACGATTAAATCAACAATGTTGGATAGGTATAGCACAATGTTGTCAGTGTTTAAGTGCCGTGGCATTTTAATATAATGGTACTTAGTACGCGAATCGCTGTCGTGTGTACCAGCTATAAATGAGATAGATTTACCTATAGCGAATTGTTCTGTGCGAACATTTTATATACATTTGATGACGAAGACAATTCACATAATTTAGATTGCTTTGGATTGATTAGACAAATCGCAAACGATGTGATTATAAATTGATTCTCGTAGGAGCCAAAATGTCTAGATCTCTATATAGTTGGAAGACTATGTACCTAATTATATATTCAGTACAGTGTATATAGAGGAATGTAAAACAGTTGTAGGTATTTAACATATTTGACGGTGTTAACGAGTTTTTATTGGTCTTGCAAATTACTAGTGTTTTTGTTCGAGCTAAGCAATTTGCTCGTTTGACTGCCAAGTCTAAGGTGAAGGTCTTGGAGTACACGTTTGAAAGTGCATACCTTTCACTCTAAGAAGACATCGTTCGTAATAAAAACTTATTATTAACGATACATTAACGCATTATATAAAAAAGATTATCTCCATAATGTCGTCGGCGGTATGAGTTTTTGGAAACTCGGATGACCTGCACATGATTAGCGTGGTTATAGCCATATTATGCCTAGAGTACTAGCTTACGATCGTGTCTTTGCCCACATAAACGTAGATCACAGGAACGTATACCGGGATAAAAATTATCCTCTACAGCGTAAGTTGATCGACTAATACTACCACAATATATACCAGTACGGGATACTTTTCATTTAACGAGCTTATCAAGACCGTAGAATTCGCCGTGATTAATTTCCAAAGATTCAAACATCGTCAAAATCTTTAACATTTACAGTATCAGTAAGATACATGCATCATACACTTTGAAATAATAATTATTATTTCTTCTATTTATTAATGATGTTTACTATAATGATAAATATATAGGTATTTGCCAGGTAATGATTACCATTACACACTATAGACTGTATATGACTAAGAACAAAATACACTTATTTAATCAACTTAATTTTATCAGATTGTGGTTAAACTTCCGGGCGTGAGATATAGTCGTATACGCGATAATTATAATATTCTATCACATACACACAACACCATCTAGCCCAAACTAAGCAGAGCTTGTACTGTGGATACTAGACAATTGATAAACATACATATATACTTTTTTTTTGTAAATACGTACATATTATACATAGAAACACCCAGACCAAGACAAACATCCATGTTCATGCACACAAAATGTTTGACTTGTGCGGGAATCGAACCCGCGACTTCAGGCGTGGCAGTCGGTTACACTAACCACTACGCCATCGAGGCCGACAAAATTACTACTGACAAATTTATTACTGAAAAGTAACTTGCTTATATTATTATATTCCTTGTGTCAACAATTACGTTCAAAGAAGTTTCGACATACAAGAATTTAGTGATTATTTTGCTATTCAGCGTTCAAGATGCTGAACGCAATCTTTACTTTGGCATGCAATTCAAAGAAATATAAGATTTCCATATTTATTCAGACCAGATGTTCATCTTATTGACTGTATATTTTGATACTATCGAGGAAGTCATATTCTGAGTAGGTACAAGGTACCTACTAAATAACATAGAAGACAAATGAAAAAACCATGATTTTCACCAAAAAATGTGTTTTAAGTAATCGTTTGTTATTTTACGTAATAAAACTAGTGATCACTGATCACAGTGATCACACAGCGATAGAAATTCGACTGTAATTATTAATAATCCAAATTTTTTTTTTATTTTTGCTCTCATCTCCATTTGAACTTTAAATATGTCAAATGGCACAATCCTCTGTGCATGTAAAATGCTTAAAAATTAAAAAGAGGCACATAATTTTCTTTTCATCTATTAATAAATGAATAGGTAGATGATAGTGTGAATCTCTATAGAAAGACGAGTAAGAAGCTTAAAAAACGTTTATGGATAATTGTTTCTTGAGGATCATAATTATGTGAGAAGTCGGTCGTCTCGTCGTTTTAAATTATATACTAAATCAGTATAATTTGTTTCATATGTTTTTGTGCTGATATGACCATTAACCGTGTACACGTTAGAATTCTTAAATTATACCCCATCTCTCTGTAAAGGAAAAATCTAAATCAGTCACATAATCTTTGAAAATTCTTATTATGCATAAGTAGAAAAAGTTATGATCGATGTTTTGGTTGTTTGGCCTACCAAAGACATTTGGCATAACTACTATGGAATTTTTAACAAATTTTATTTCTAACTGGTCAAATTTTTAAACATAAATTGTTCATTTTAGCCACGTTCACTAAAAATATATAAATAAAAAACTGTTTTATATTTCTATTGCGAAATGACTCAAGGCTTAACTAGATAATCTGCTAGTAACGTAGATCCGATAATATATATGTATATGTAGGAGTTCGTAAGATAGACATAATTAATGAAGGCAGGATGAACTAATGATTCAATCTTGCCAATTTTGTTATACATCTCACCAAGCTATTTAATCTTAATCTTATTACTTCCCTTTCCATAAAAAAAATTATAATTTAGTCCAGACGTTTTAGTTGTAATATTAAAAATAGAGAGATGGAGCCAAAATTTACGATGGCTGAAATACTTATTTTGGCAGAAAAAGTATCGTTTTATACAAAGCCTAAATTATATATTTGTTTAATTTTATTATTCTATAGTGGATATTAAAAACAGATGTGCCTAATAATGTGATTGAAGTACCTACCTTGAATTTGTAATCTTTTACAAGTACCAGTTATAAAAAGCCGATGTGTAAGGTCAAACGATAATAGAAAAGTGACTAAGATATTATGGGCAGTAGAAAGATTAGTCTCGATTAAATTGTCAGTGATAAATGATAATCTACGGAGTGCCTTTGACATCAAACAGTTAAACATTGACCTGTCAATTGTTGGCATGCGAGACATATGTACTTAATTGAAAACTTATTGTGTATGGCTGCCAGTGCGTTGCTGCTACTCCATAGGTTAAAATTAAAATACTTTTCTTAACTACTAAAATAACTTATCTAAAGATACCTTATTCGGTATAGTAATATCAGCCCTATTCACAAACTTTTTCGCTACTACTCATGGACCTCTTGTGATATGGGTTGCTCTGCCATACTGTCCCAATACAGGTTGGCAAATATCGGGTATACTCGAGACAGTATGTGGAACCTTTAAACTGCAGATTTCCTTACGGCGCATTCTATACCGTTTAATTAGAATTTAAGCTTTGAAATAATTGAAGCAGTTCAAGCTCATGGAACAGTTTCAGCAATCTTATTTGCAATTTGAAGATTGTAAAATATATTGTTTTATATCTTTACATGTGACCTAAAATTACCGTGTGCGTGTAATGTAAAATTTTCTGTTTAGTATTTCGTTGTCTATTATATTTGGACTGATAGTCTAGTACGCCCCGTGGTTTTTTATGTCTAATCGAGTAATTGGCGAAGTAGATCACTCATGTTGTTCACATGGATGATGGCTAATAACCCAATTACTCACAGTAATGACACGTTCCCTGCTATGCCATGTCGAGACAACGAAAATGTTTCAGATAACATGAAAGTCACATTCTTTTGTCAATATGTCATGTCTTCGTTACGACTTAGACATACCTCTGCAGCTCTGTTAGAAAAATACCATCGATTAGCATAAATCCAAATTCATTCGTTTATCAATTGTTTACTTACGTTTTTTTAAGTTACCGGGTGGTGATGCCTTCAGAATCCTTTATTGCTTTTTTAATATCGCGGAATATTTTGTATTAAGTATCTCACATTGCATTTACATTGAGTGCAAGCTCCTTAAATCAAGTTCGTGGGTAAGGATGCACGGATTACTTATAATAAATATTTTTGAGTACTAATAAAATAAAGTATTTGTTAACATGTGGGGAATACTGCAACAATCTCATTAGTTGATATTGTATTTATAAACAGACCTTATATATATAATACCCTAATGAAAATGTTACTTTCCTTTCTAATTTCTTCTGTTCCATAAACAAATTTATTATTGCTGTAGTCTTGAATTTCGTGACGATAATTTGTTAAAGATATTTTGTACGTTCTAATCATTTCGAAAGATCTGAATTAACTGACGCTTTAGTAATTGCTTTGGTTTAAATTTCGTAATACCGTTTTGTCGCTTTCAATGTAAATGTCAAAGCGAAACTAAAAAATATATTATTTAATTATTTAGTTTCTATTGCGGAAATTAATAATCTGCATAATGAAACCTGTCACCCACTGAAATTCAATTTTAGTTTAAGCACATTTAGACGGCTGTGATGGGTGGAACTTTGGAAGCTGACCGACATTCTCCGCTTGACAGTTGTTCCACATTGCAAACCCATCTCTTGCCTGTACCGACGAACCAGTCAACGGCTCGTGCTGATTACACGACCAAAATAACATGAATTCGAGACATGGACATTCTTCAAGCAGATTTATGATAGTGAACAGAGATTTAAATTGATCTGGGTAAGATATATGGTAAAGGTGTGACGGAATAGACCTCTGACTGATTGATCCATCAATAGATTTAGCGTATATAGTCTACGATATCAAAAATATTGCAAGGCTGGCGCGGTCAAGCCGAGCATAAGACCGATATAATAGCAAAAGCAGAGACTTCTCTATTAAAAAGGGGATGCAAGCTGAATCTGGTTTCTGGCAGATATTTAAGTATTTTCTTGTGAGTCATCTGCGTGTTTGAATATTTATGGCTTCACACACACACACACACATATATATAATTACGGAAGCATTATCCAAAGGATTACCACAAGTTTTCGTAGTTGGCGACGAATCGACGCACCTTAAGCGGCGCAATGTATTTCGAGACATGTTCTTTAAATCGGCTTTAGCTGTGTATGATAACCAAAATGCATACAGAAACATACCGCTGATCAAATTCATGATAGTCCGACTAAACAATAGACATCGTTTCCACGAGTTTGGCAGACGGTTTATCACAGTTTGATACTTAGTTCGTAACGTGTACCCACCCACCTCTTTGTATTTTAATCGCCTCTTAAGACACCCACAAGTCATGCGAGGTGGTCTATTCTGAGCCCAGACCACATACATAGCATACTTACCTATTTATAGGTACCTCGTATTTTAATAATATCAAGCCAAACGTCTGTAAGTAGTTGATTTATTGTGGGCGAGATCAGTATTGTACAATGAAGGTTTTTAGATGCAGCATCGATATTTTATTGGAGAACATTAATAATAAAACAAATGTATTGATTATAATCAGCTTTTTATATACATTTGTTTCATTATTTATATTTATCGATAGATATATATAATTTGTTGTAACGTTACGGTCTTTCCACTATTTTCATTGAGTATTGTCTTTATTTTTTATATAGATTTACGTATTATCTCTATATCGCGACTTTATCTGCGTTTTTTACAAGAGCTATTGATAAAAGGTTTACTCCAGTTATCCCATCCTTGCCTAACAATTGTCCATAGTTTTAACAAAACAAAATATAAGGTATGAATTTAATGTCTTGACCAATTTAGGTGATCTTCAATCGGTCAAATCATTTAATTGTAACATGATCATGGCAACAGCGATTATATAGATATTACGCAAGTGTGTTACTTATTTAAATTTATTGTTCATATATATATCACTACTAGTTAGCAATCAAACACTAACCGCAGTATAAAATTATATTAAAGCAAATGTCGTGACGACTCACATTTCTTTTCTTGTTACTCAAATCGTATAGCGTTGAATAGGTAGGTGATATTTTGGGAACCGTTGCGATACGCTTAGAATAATACTAACGTTTGGACCGGTCATTATCACCAAACATTCCTACATAATCTGTGTTCTCATTTATCGAGTTGCTACGCTATTAAAGCCTATGACTTCAGAAAATGTACAGTTTTCTTATCGCACAGACTATTGTAATAAAACATTGAATTATACGCAGCGGTGTAAATTTAAAATAGCAACACCAGATCGCATAGATCATCGCGTGTAGATTATTACACCTCATGGTGGAATATGGTCTCATATAAACTTTGTTGTAAAACAAAATTATAATTCAGTGCGATGTTCTTTCCAAATATAAACGCAGAATTCGGAAATGACATCAGAGGTCGTCGAGACGACTGGTCGCTCGTAATAAGCCGTCGAACATTGTACAGAAAAGGCCCGAGAATGAGGCGAAGTCACGCAAAATGTACCGAATTTTAGTAAAATTACTCCTTGATTGAGGGGCACGAAGCTAAATGGCTACTTCGTTCTTGCACAGTTCGATCGATATGACTTCGTAAGTAGTAAAGTGATGGTGCGTGATGTCGGTCAGAAGATGAATTACCTTTTATTACACACGCCAATTTGTTCGTAGGTATATCTACTTTAAAAAGCAACCAAAACAAATTGGAGGAGATCAATATACTTCCTTGAATAATAACATGAATATAATCTGGAATTAAAAGAAGAATATTATGAGTTCTCTCGATATGAAGAATAAAGTTTGTTTATGTTTTACAAGCTGTGAATATAATTTTATACCTTCACGCTATAACGAACGACCCGTGGTGAGAATGTCATAGTTGCTGAAACGGATGCATGGTCTCTGTAATGAGTGTGATATGCTGTTAATACTTCACAGATGGAGAATATTAGCCGTCCTTAGTCACATCTGTCGTAAGATTCATAACCAGAACTATTGTCGTTGTGATATACGGTAACAGAAGCAAGGCTAGGTAGTCGCACTTCTAAGTGCTGATTTACCAGAGAATGTAAGAGTTTATATCTTTGTTTGAGATGGGACTGTAAATTTGAATAGCTAGATTATCAGTACTAAAACTTCGAACGCATACTTATTACTTAGAAATGAGTACTCGAGTTACCTGCCTGCGGGTCTGCGATATAAATGTGTATGTCGTTCAAATGTTGTTCAAACAGTGTTTTGAATTTTACTTGCAGGGCCGCACAAAAGTAATCTAATTTTTATACATATATAAATAGTTATTGGCTTTTATATATTTTGTTTACAAATGAGTCATAAGCATTTCTCGTAGGTGTTTCAACCACATATATGCAAAATGTATAATTTTGTAATTTATGTTTGAATTTGAGCCAGAACTAAGTAGCTACTATATACTAGGTATGCCAAAACCATCTATTTACGTCGTAGGAAATACTTTTGACTAAAGGACTACATTCATTATAAATAGTCTGCACGAAGCAATGACAAGATTTGCAAGACTAACATTTATCTCTGTATTCAATATTCATATTATCTATTCTTCATTTTAGTTAGTAGAACATCTTCTCTTTTAAATACAAAGGTGTTTTTAATTTACTTTATTGATGTTTTCTTTGACGCGTCTTATCTAGATAGCAATGGCTCAAAATAATTTAGTGCTGAGATAAAAGAGGTATCATACATGTAACGAGTTTAATCTTTTGTCAATATTGCCTAGCATGTATATGACGGTAAGACGAGCCGACAATTTAGTGAAAACACATTGTACATATCAGATACGCGCATCTTGATAATAGTGGGCAACCGAGACATGTGAACGTGAACTATTATCATATTAGTACACTCCTGTCAGCAAATTATTCGAAATACTTAAAATAACGATGCCGAAGGATAATGAGTTCTGTAAGTACATCATTATGAATTATTTAATCTCACGAATTCATAGAATATGTTTAAATAATTTACGCATCATGTTTTACATATGTAGTTTTACATGTGTGTTTGTTTACATATGTAGATTTTCATTCTTATGTTCGAGCTGTTTACTTTGCACGTGTCTTGTGAGTAGGGGTCGGCTAGGCACGTATTTGTTTACACATGTAAAACATACGGAGGAATGTTATGTGCCATGTTTTTGTAGTCAAAAATAGAAAGAGTATTTTACTTTCACATCCTTTCTAAATATTTTGTATTAATCACAAACGAAGTTTTCAAGAAGACTTATAACTGGTAAGAAGTAAATATAATTTCTGGTGCATATTAGGTATATGGTAGGCGATTTTCACGGATTCATGGCAATGACCACATGACATAATATATTATAGTCTTTGTTAACAGACCATAATTAGCTACATGAACTTAACTGTCAACAAACAATAGTTAGTTACTTGAATTTCTTAATTATTGTTTATATTTTAAATTTGTCTTATTTTTTTAATTAAGTTTCGCCGACATCTACTATTTTTGTTATTCAAGTATTTTTATGTATGAATAAATGGTTGTTTCTTTATTTTAAGATATATTGTCAATGTTACATTAATTGACAGAAAGTACCTCTGTGTTATTGAGTTAAAAAAAGAAACGTCTACCCGCTTCCTGTAGACGAGTTTTGATAAATGATAGCACTTTTGCAAAAAGACATAAATTTTGATGTAAGCATTCTTACATTTACATCATAAATATATTCAATATTTTTTGTCATAAGAAAAATGGACGACGTTGCCCCTGGCAACACAGCTGTCCACAGATATTTTTGAGTCAGGCAGTCAGTTAGGATAACCGTGTACGTTCGTGTAATAAAATAATGTTAAATACCTAACTTCTAATGTTTTCTTACCATGTAACGCTTTCCTATTCAATGTTCTCAGTTTACTATTTAAAACTCGTATAAAAAAAATTGTAACGTTGCTTCATCTTTTATCACGTTGATGTTAAGAACGATTATTATCTGCCTGATTCGTCGATGTACGAATTACTCAACGTACTAAGTACCTATACATAGCTGACCCGGGTAAACCAAGTAACCGTTAGAATGAGGATTATAACCGGTCAACTACTGGGTCAACGACATAAACAAATAATAATCTCCTGTGTCGTATCGTGTTAAACTCATTGCTACAAGAACATAAGTTACTGTGATACTCACGAGAGTATTTATAAACAAACTACAAATAATAAAATACGAGACTATAACTCAAAATTATTTATTTGTATTGGTTATTTTATAATTTGGGAAAATATTGTTACCAGCATATAGGGTAGCATAAGTTTACATAGATAGATTCGCGCATATATAATACCTTAACATTAGGCAGACGATGTATTACGTTCATATTACACCATAAAGTTCTGTTTTATATTACATAATATAAAACAGAACTTTATGGTGTATTCTGTTTTATAATACTCTGTTCTGATCCAGACTCTCTTATCCAGACTCCGTATTGCCGCAACTAAGAATTGCCGGGCAGAAAACTTAAAAACAAAACGGGTAGTATTTGCGATACTAGCTTACTCTTTTGCACATACTGTTAAAGTAAAATACAAGATTAAATAAATTATTTAGATTGTTAATTAGTGATGTATTGTTTCAGATCTCCGCACAGCTTTCGGTCTGTTGGACCGCGACAGCGATGGGCACGTAACGCCCGAGGAGCTGCAGTTCATGCTGCGCAACCTGGGCATACAGGTCAGCGATGACCTCATCTCAGAACTCATCAAAGACGCCAGTAAAACTGGTTAGTGTCTATCAATCTACTTGTGTTTACCATGGTTGGCCTTTGATGTACCTATTTGTTAGGTCATCGTTTGTCGGCCACCAAAGTCAGTGTCACGCAAGATAATAAAGCGCATGCAAATTGACAAAGGTTAAGCTTAGATTAACTAATTAACCTGTCAGTCTTGGAATACAACACATAATGAAAACCTATTGTGCCTGGCCGCCGGTGTGCTGCTGCAATAGATCAACACTGTCTGACGAGATTTAAATTTGGACTGTAGAGATTTTTACTCGAAATCGATTGTCACTTAAAGACTAATAATAATCGGCTATTTAACTAAACAATATTAAAAATTTAACTGCGGCCAGTGGCAGTATTTTTGTATAACGCTCAAAAGCCCCATTTATCGTACCAGGAAATAAAATAAAATTTATCGACATGCACAAAGTGGCATAATTACCTACGTACGTAGCCGTAAGTGAGTTGTAGACGTATATGTTTTTAATTAATCTATACTCAAAATATTAGTTTTGTCCTATTACAAGCAATATTAAAGTTGATGTTTCAAAAACAAAATATAAGTAACTGTTGCTGATTGTGCAATTTTGTTCATGACAGTTTATGCAATATGTTGAGAATTTAAAATCTGACTCGTTCAACTTTTACAGAACGTCTTTGGTTAACAAAACGTAATAAAAGATGATTGTCAATCATTTTATATGTAACATGATCCTCGCAGCGCGAGTAAACTGTACGAGCGTTTTGCAATATAATTATGTAAAAACCGATAGGGGGACCGTAAAGTAGTCTCAGACGAATAGCGAAATATTATATTTCTTATCTTGGTGCACTGTCGAATATCACGACACATACGGGTTTATGAACGATCATTTGACTTTCTATAGCTCAATAAGCTTCGTACACACGCTTGGATATAAGACGGCACAATATTCCCTCATTCCTAAATGCATTTTATGTCGACAAACATAAATAATGTTGAAGTATTTATAAGATACACGCACAAGTATTAAAGTAAGTTGTACCGACTATAAATTATTAATATGATTCCTGGTTTAATGGTTCGCGTGGATGTATAACAGACAGTGTTTTACATTTCTTATTACTCTGAATACATGCCAACACAACACGTGTCTTTTGACACAAATAAGTTGACACATTGCACTGTTTTGAATGTGCAAATGTGCTGCGACTGGAAGTAGCTGCCTCCAAAATGAACAGAGGGCGGCAGACAGTTATAATTAAATTTTGTTTACATTTCGTTAATATACACGCGTCATATTCAGCAACTGATGAAAGAATGTTGGCATAGAAATGTTTAGTTTTCAGCAGTAATATAGTAAGTAAAGTTATTACCTGCGTAGTTCCCTTATTTGAATAATATTTTCGTGCGCCAATAAGTTTTATAGCACAACATGAATAAACAAAAACTGATTAAATCGATGAGGTAGTTAATTTAGAGGGTTATTGTAAAATGGCGTGCGCGCGTAAAGGTGGGCGGCTTCCGGCGCGACCCCGCGCCCTGCCAAGGTTGTACCTGCGGGCTCTCGCCGCCGACGTCATACGCCGGTACTTACGCGCCACACGCCGCGCGCCGTCGCGACGTCGTAGCGCGTAATTGATAAACTTCCACTTGATCACTCTCCACTCGGTTGCCTAATTGGCTATATAACTCGCTCCATTACTTTGCGTGATACCAGATATTATATACTCACTAAACTTTTAATATTATTATAGGAAACTTTGAGCTACTAAATCATATTTCCTACTTTATTGGTAGCATAGTGCCAAGCAAACTCTAATATAGCTGTACTTTATTGAATTATATAACGTACTATGTGATTCCGTTTACCATTGTCAATTTGTTTCGTCATTGTCAGCAGTTAATAGCTACTTATTTCAAGTGGGCAGTTATTGCCAAGTGCATTCTCTTGTCATATATCATGCACATTATTCTAAATGATAAGTGACAGCGCTATTAACGTTACAGATGAACGAAAGATTAACTGCGCTATTAGTCACATCCGCCAAACTCATCGGTCGAACAAGAATAGGAGTTTAACTTGTAGAACATAATATAACTGACAATCAGGCGCATAAACCGGCGATATACTGCGAGGGTGTGCGCCCCTACCACCCGCACTATCTACCATCGCACTCTGATAATCTCTTGATCCAATCAGATTGCGCCTGTTCTAGCTTCGCGTCGAGGTCAATATTCTAACGCGATAATGAAAATCAACCTTTATAGTAGAATGCATATCAAGCCGACACTGATTTATGCTTGCAGTAAATCCAATTGTATAAAGGGTCGTGGCGTGACCGTGAAAATTAAAGCCTAATATGCATTTGTATCATGAAGATTACGTAAAATATTTTCCAACAAAGCCAAGACATTTTAATAAAGGCGGCCAATTTCAAGAAATTTAGTTGTTGCAGCAGACAGCCACAGGTGGTGCTAAATTCGTTTGAAGTAAACCTAACAACCCTCGAGAATACCTGCACATCTGGTGCGCTTTGTACAAATTTAAATGTGTTGCTGTATATAAGTGGAAAGTTTGAACAAGCCCTGAATTAAATAGAGGAAAATTATTTTGTTTATGAGCGGGAATAAACAGTAATCTTAGTAAGCAACATAAAAATATATTACTGCTGTAAAGTTGGCTTATAATAAAAGTTTATGAATGACACGGTGTGAGTTAATGTCAAAACATTGATAATGAGTGTTATAATGAACTGTAGCTAATGCTGTTCGCGGGGTGAGTTGCTTACGTCATCACTTTAATGACTTTCCCTGCCACGTGTTAATTAAGATTTAACGACTTAAAGCCCTTTTGTTAATTGTCACATTACATTTTGTTATATATTATTTGGGAACGTTAAAATATTATAATAATAATATGGCGGCGCCGCGTACGTTAAATGACTCGTAAATCTTTATCTACGACTCCAAATGGATTTTCAGATTACAATGGCGGGCTTCACGAAACGCCTTATGGAAATCGTTATTGTTATTGCATAGATACACTGATATCTGAAAAAGGTTGTCGTGTAGGCAATAACTGAAATAATAGACAAGTGTTACCATATATGGTTAAAATTAATATAATACTAGGCTTATTAAATTTTAAAAAATCCTTAATTTTCAAGACACACTTTTCTACACAATATGAAAAATGAAAATGAAAATGAAAATGTCTTTTATTTCTTTTTCTACATTGGTTTAGAATATAGCTTGGGATAGAGGTATCCTTTTAAGTATTTATAAATACCTGTGTTAGGATACCCCCCTCTTCCATAACAAAGGTTTTGTAAATGCACATAGTGTTATAAAATAGACATTTAAGCAATACAAATTAATTAATAATTACAGATACTATACTAAGATGTGCATGTGTGTGTGAATGTGTGTGTGCGCATGCGTGTGTGTGTGTGAGTGTGTGTGTGTGTGTGTGTGTGTGTGTGTGTATGTGTGTGTGTTTGTGTGTTTGTGTGTGTGTGTGTGTGTGAGTGTGTGTGTGTGTGTGAGTGTGTTTGTGTGTGTGTGTGTGTGTGTGTGAATTATGTACGGGTAGAAATAAGAGCCTCAATCTCTTCGTAGTTTTTACTTTTCAGCCAAGTCGTTAGTGCCTTCCTACATTCGTAGTATTTCATATGATATATGTATGTTTAAATGTTTATTAATTAAGTTGTATAATTGAGCTGACTGGCTATCAAACTGTCTTTTGGCAAAACTACTGTTTACTCTAACAATGGGAACTACTGTGTATTTACGCCTGTTATTAAGGAGTTCAGGGTTATAGTGTAGGGATTTGTGTTTCTTCAACATAGTTTGCAGTATGTACAACTTCCTAACTGTGAGAAGGTCACTGAGTGAGTATAGTTCGCTAGTGGGAAATCTGTAGGGTTTGGAGTACATAACCTTGATTAATAATCTTTGTGCCCGTTCCAATTCCAAAGCTTTCATTTTTGTGGCTCCACCCCAAACGGGAATACAATATGTTAGGACAGATTGGCCTAGTGAGATATATATATTGTTTAAGAGATTGTTTGGGGCGACATGTCTCAGTGTTTTAAAAGTCCACACCAGTTTTCTGAGTCTTCCCATCATCATTTCCAAATGATCGTGCCAGGTTAAATGTTGGTCTACAACGATTCCCAAGTATTTAGTTTTCTTTACTTTAGTTATTATTTTGCAAGCACAAATAGGGATATGAATAAAGAAGTATTACCATATAGTATAATCACAGAACATATGCATGTTCTCTAAGTTTTAATGTTATCTGATTCCAAAGAACGCACTTAGATTAATCGTGGTTAAAATTTTAAGGCTTTGAGTTAAATTTCAAGTTACTAAACGATAAAATCCGCGTCATAATCCGGGCAATGGTTTTTACGTGTCGAACAAACACAAAAAAATATCTACAATACACTGTTTTGGGTTCAAACGCTTCTAAAAAGTCGGACGCAATTAGTTTAAAATAAACATACACATGCTTGTTACAATTAAAAAATAATATAGATAATGTTAAGTCATATAACAAATATAGGTGTTGACAATAGCAGTAAATCTAACGCATGTAACATTGTAATAAATTTGTAAAGTAAGACGTCTACGTCGTAGCCTTGTATCTACGAGACCTCCGCTACGTTTACATTGCGACAGTGACCATACACTTGGGACATGACACGAATGTCTTTAAGCACTGTGATCACACGTGCCTGTCAGTATGTCGGGTACCAGCTTAATTTTAATAAGGCATAAATAGTTTAATAATGGTTAAATAATAGTTTAATCAGCTGTTATGGTATTCTGTTTTTAATATGTTGCTTAGTAACGCGTGCGGTCTTATACACAGGTACATTTTTTACCGCGTGATTAAACTCAAATATAATCAAAATAAGTATTCAAATTATTCGAATAAACACCGTTAGCAAACACAGAAATAATTTATTTTTTGTTTGTTAATAAACAACTATATTTATTGTGTACCTGTTATCTTGTAACCTACGTGTTTTAGCTAAGCTAATTGCTTATGAAGAAGAATTTCACGCTAACAAAATGTTATATATTGAGCAATTGTTAAAACATGCAGACTATATTCAGTCGTGCATTTTGTAGTACGATTTTTTAATTTTTTTTTAGCAATAATTTATTCCAAAAAATATCGTTTTACAAATTTCTCTTAAACTGATTCTAAATAAAACCGAACAATGGTACATTTGTTAAGAGGTTGCTGTTGACGACCGTGCTAATATTAAATTGTATTACAGTCGTCAGCGTCTTCCACCCGGAAATAGCATATTTTTTGGTAATTGTTTTATAATGCATAACATATTCCTAAAAATCATTAAAATAATAAATTGAAGTGAATGTCATTAAATAAAAGTATTCAACACAATTGATATAAAATAAAAATAATAATAAAAATATGAATTAATAATAAAATTAGGATGCATTACCATTGAATAATCACAATAGCAGAAATTAAAAATTAGTAATAATAATAAAAATCAATTAAACATTACATGGAATTTAAAGATTATAGTATCTATTATATACAAAATTATAAAATGCATGTATTATGTAATGCAAAACAATGAACAGCAACAAATAAACTGTTTAGATTATAAAAATATTAATCAAATATAAATAATAATATAATAAAAAATATAAAAAAATAAAACAATATGTCTATTTACCACGTGTGAGAATGATATCATTGGATTGTACATATGTAAATATTTGAGTGTGTGTGTGTGAGTGTGTCTCTGTGTGTTTGTGTGTGTTTGTGTGTGTGTGTGTGCGAGGGTGTGTGTGTGTGTGATTGTGAGGGTGTATGTGTATGTGTGTGTAGAATTGTTTAAAATCTTTGATTATATACAAGTTCTTCTGTTTTATCGTAGCTAAGCGTTTTGAGCCAGTGTATGATAACTGATTTGAATTTGTTGGTTGATAGTGGATATACATATGTTATTGTCAACATTAGCAGCATTGTATAGGTAATTACCTAGGACATAATAATGCCGACGTGCGAGGGCTGTTCTATGTGGAGTTCCAGAAAAATTTTGGTTTTATTTCGTTTTAAAATTCGCTTAAAATTGTTGCTCTTATGCTTCCGTATTTATTATCGCTTGAATATCTTTGAAACGCCAATTTTATTTACCACAATAGCTTTTGATAATATAATTCGTAACCTTTGAGCCCTCGGTAAGAGCTACGTGCGGTGCCGCGTAGCTCGCTACGGCGACCCGTAGCATAGCTACGAGCTCATTGCGTAGCTGGTTAATTATTCCTATAACTGCTATGCAATAATAGCGTAGTATAATGCTTAGTAGACACGCACTCAATCATTTTTTACGACACAATCATATACACGATTTCCTTTATAATAATAGTTGTTCAACAATGTTTGTTGCTTTCTTTGACACGTAAGTAGTAATTCGAAAGTAAGGTTGAATATGTACTAACCAGGCATAAGATTAATTTGTACTTTTCAAAACAAAACATAGCCAGACAAGAAGGTAGTATTGGTATATTAGTGAATCATAACTCATCACACACAAAGTTGCTATATTATTGTTATAAGATACATTTTCTATATAGATGAGCTATATTATGTTTATAAATATAATTATTTATGTACTTATTGACATTATTTGGTTAACTGATTCGATACTTGAATGCTTCGGGGATCTCGGAGGTATATGTACATTATATTAATGTAAGTGGATAATACAGTAATGGTTTAAGTGCTTCAACTTATAACTACCACTGTACCGACTGATATTCACTCGATACCCTAAGGAGCAGACATATTCGTGTGACCCACTGATGGTAATTTTGAGAGTAGCTATTTTGTGTGTTTGTAATTTTAATGTTTCGACTTATCTATTTTCGTTTTGATTAATAATTTGCATTTTGTGAATTTGTAGATTAGACACTGTTGTTTTGTGTCCAAGCCGAGATCAAGATAGATTTTTTTGTTATATACGATCCAAGCAATACTATAGCTTCTATAAAAGCATTTGGCAAAGAAAAGCGGCGGCAGCCCAATAGATAAAGCCTAAAGTGAAAACTTAGTGTGGTAAAAACATTTATGTGGAGTGTGAACTAAAGAGGTGAATGTTTGGCGCAGGTAACGGTCTAATAGATGAGAACGACTTCATGCAGTGGGTGACGAAGATACAGGCGCTACAAGGGCTGGATGTCACTACGAGCGGCGGGGACTCTGAAGAAGAGATCACGAGAGATCTACTCGCAGCATTTAAGTAAGTTTACTTCACACAATACTTATTTTATAACAGACAATAAATTAACTATGTATATTCTTGGGCAACGTACAACGCCTAGACACTTTCTGTCCTTGTGTTTTATGAAGGTTAGATCAGAGAACCTATAGTTAAATTAGGCTTCATTGATCTTATGGATTTATATCCTTAATCCCATTTTTTTAGGCATAATTTTGAGTCCCTCTTTGGTACCGTGTCATATGTATGTTTGCGAGCTTATAGTGTTTCGTTTCCCGAATCGAGCAAATTGTTATTGACTTTTCAGTTAGGAATTTCCCAGTAGCATTGCAAAACCTGGTAAAGTTAGTATATATACGCAATACTACTGGGCGAATAAATCAATGTGAGAGTACCTAATAACGGGCTAGACACTCACCTTTTATTACGTGAATGATACAATATGTGAAATGTGGATGAATACTTCCCTGCCTGCCCCCTACGACATATACAGGTGTGAATCAATGTACGTACTATCACTGGAACATTGTCACTTTGTGACATATATGAATAATTTTTTCTCAATTTCTCATCTAGATTTTGTGTAATTTAAACAAGATTGCGATTGATTGTACTGTCACATCTTTTTTATCTTTTACTGATCTTTTTGTGTAACTTTAATTCAACATTTTAAAAAGTATTAACAATTTGCTGATAATGGTAGATAAAAGGTGTAAACAAAGTTAATCACGATTAAACCAGTATAAAAATATTTTAACATTCGAAATTAATTTAAAAGTGTGCGACTTATTCAAGTTGCTGTCTAGTCTGCGTGCAGTCTACTATGTTATTTTTTTAAATTATAAATGTTACATATGAGAGATATTTTAATATTTCGTTCTTACTAAGTGCTATCAGATTTATCAATAATATCCTCTGCAGACATATATGCAGCTGATACGCAGATTAAACGATAACGTTATGACTATGAATATAATATCGACAAACAGTAAATTGATAATAGAAAAACTTCTACGTACGATAAAAGTCAAAGAATTTGATACAACATATTATTTTTAGAAATAAATCAATTAAAATATAAATAGCTTAATCATTAATGATATCAAGTTCATTCACGTTTCCTCATTATACGTTGGAATAATGAGTCCCTTATTAGGTGACGTTGGGGCACATTGGCAACACCATTGGGGCTAAAAATGCAGAAGTTATTTTATATATAAATTCATGTAGGTTTGTTAGCATCTGTAAAGGTAAAAAGGCGATGGGCAACCCTATAGGTTTGCCTTTTGACACGTCCTGGTTGCTAGGTAGTCGGCATCAGGGGAAGGTACGCCATTTCTTATAGCAGAGTTAAAGAATATTTTTTTATGATAGTATCATAGAGACCTATATTACATATCCACACTCCCACAATAAACGAATGCTATGTAATAATTATAAGCAATTATATAACATAATATTGTGGTGAGAGAAATAAATATATGTTTATGTTTATATAGGTATATATTATTTTATTTATTTATTTTATTATAATCGAAAAACAAACACTTAAAGATAAAAACAAATAATATAACTAGCTACCAATTACATGTTTTCGCACTGAGAGCTTGCTTGTTTACAAGTAAAAAGAAAGAAATGGTTACAATTACGATACACACTGTAACAATAACACTACATCACATACAATAATACGTCATGAAGTGCAATATAAACAGTTATTGAACCAATTCGTACCAATGTTTAGAAAGTATTTAATTAAATACATGCGGCTTAGGTAGTGAATAAGTCAAGTTCAGAAAAGTCAACCAATTTATTGTAACACTTAGCGGGTCTTATAAAGAACGAATTCCGTCTGTAATTTGTGCTGCAGCGAGGGATGTTAAGAATAAGAAAAGGTATCCTAACAAATCTAGTAAGGGCACGTAACTGAATCTTGTAGAGTTGTGGGGTGTCAATTTAAGATTGTGCTAACTTAACGAGAAAAGAGATATCTTATATACTCCTTATCTCCTTAAGTGGTATTAAATTATGACTTTTGCACCTCGATTCATAATTATGTAGTGTATAGTGCTGTGTCATTATCTCGTTAAGTAAAATCACAATAATATTGCTTTAAGATCGTCGCTAACTTGTTCCATAACGGGTTTTACATACCGTATATACGTAATGCCGGCACGAGGCAAGTTTTAGGATGAGCGAGATCACATAATGACGTCCTATTTTGCTTGTACTATATATATATATATATTTATTTTCTCCTTACCACTTAAGTGCTAAAGGCCCCTTCTATCTTGTGCCTAGATCAGCTGCTCTGTTCGCACTATACACACAACGTTTGCCAAGTGGCAAGAATAGTGATTTACGCAATTGTATTGTTTCCAACGTAATTATTAAATGATGTAAACTGACTGCGTCTACCTCATATGCAATATTAATATTGGCTCAAATGATAGATTCCTACATAATTATTACTTAGCCTTGCCAGGTTAAGGTACGCATATATGTACCTATAAGTACCTATGTGCGTGCCTTAACCGTTAGATGTAAGCATCGTCTTACTATTGTTTGAACGAAGGCATGCATAATTTACGCTCCTACCAAACTGGAAAAGCCCGCTAAAAGACCTCTACCCTAAAAAAGATCGCAGCTAAGCAAAGCTATGCTGTGTTCTTGCGGGTTTTTAAACAACAAATTTCACTCTTATTTTAGATTAGCCAGTATTTTTGTCCCCTACGCTGACAGGTTAAAGATTACGTCTATGAAGGTTTAACGAGGCAAAATTACTGGCCCTGGTGTTGCCAGCCTAGCTTGATGGCCGATTAAATCCTTGAAGAAAAGTCTGACTGAATTGTTTGCATGGTGTTCCAGAGTATTTGATCGTGACGACAATGGGTACATAACGCGTGACGAGCTCCGAGCAGCGTTGGAGATGATCGGCGAGCCCGTTACCGACGCGCAGCTCAACCAGGTGCTCGCACTCGGAGACATCGATCACGACGGCAGGATTGATTATGAAGGTAATAATCATCGATACACATAAAACTGAGACAATGTGAGCTAGGGATTATAGATCACCATTTAAAATCAATAAAGCCAAAATAGATTCAATGAATTGAACTAATAGTACTTAGTGTACCTACTTTAACTAATCGATTATCAATCTCAATTCCTGATGCACCTATAGCACTATTTTTAGCAGTTTATTACCTTGACGTCTTGAGTCCCGGCACGTCGAGTAGCCGCCACGTCTATTTCAAAAATGCCCGCTTTTATTCTCTCCTCGTCGAATCATTAAAAAACGTATATTTTATTACCGCCACGTCTACTACACCATTTTTACTCGAAAGGGTTCTTAAACCAACCCAAAAATAGGAGCCTCGCCAAGCGGGACATCGTCGACTTAGTTTGATCTCTTTAAAATATTTTAGTAAGCATATTTTGCTGTGCAATTAGTATTTTTGGTGGTCATTATATTAAATCCCTTTTTGTACGACTGTACAAATAAAAATGGTGTAGTAGACGTGGCGGTAATAAAATATACGTTTTTTAACGATTCGACGAGGTGGGAATAAAAGCGGATGTTTTTGAAGTAGACGTGGTGGCGACTCGACGTGGTGGGACTCGACGTCAAGGTAATAAATATTTTTAGCTTGGTCAGCTCTTGTTTTTATTGCTCTAATTAATACGCATCAGTTTGCCTTTCGATTTAATTAATCGAAATTGATCGTGTTATGTTATTTTTAATAGATAATTAAACAATCAATTATTTTGCGATCGAATCGTAGATTATCGGTTCAGATTTTGCAGGACTACTGTGCGTGATATATCAAATATTTGTATTTTCGTATGTAGTATTTACAGTAGTAAATACTATATACTCCATTTGACTAGTTGCAAATATCAATCTTATTTACCAAAAACTAAGTACAGAAAGGAGAAAGATGTTGGTTTTGTCATGAGCTTTTACACTATATTCTTTAACTAAGTGGCGACAACCTAGACTCTAATGGAATAGTTGTGGGTTCCATACTCACGTATTAAACTACCGATGTGAACACACTCTTAGCACAAGCATTTAGTTATAGAGGTAATTTTCAAGTACGAATAATCTATGGAAAATTAAGAAAGAAGTCACCTATTACTTGTTTACAGTATTGGAAGTAGTTACTTAGTTGCAATAAATAAAGTTCCAATATTAGATTGCCAAGGTCTTCAGCAAAAGTAGATCGTATTTTATTATAAGACATATAATTTATGTTGTTGAGTTAATATTACTTTGCAACGCAATATTTCATTCAAAATAAATTTCAGTGTCTGCGGAAGTAAAATAAAACATGGCAAAAATAAAACTTTATTTATAACATGTCGCTTTTTTACGCATGTAGACGCTACGAGTAAAGTAGCCAGGGTCACAGACACTCAAAATAAATGTTATCCGTTTTTTTTCGTCCTATTGACTAATGGATACCTTTTTGTTCCAGAATTTGTGAAAATGCTGTTGTAACGAGTACGTCGCTGAATAAGACCTCACTAGATATAATATTAGTATTAAAGACAGACAGTCGTCGCATCCACACAATGGCCCTCAGATCGCATCACTTGAATAATAATCCAGTGTTATTCAATGATAATTACTTCAACATCTATATGTATGAAACATCCAATTTATACCTAACTCGTGGAGTATCATGATAAGTCATGAAATCTTGCCTTTATCAAAGGAATTGTTGGAAGCAGCAGTCGACAACTGTTCGCAATGTTGTATATAGGAATAATTTTGTAATTAATAACAATAACATATACAGTAGTTAAATAATTTAGGCTATTGAAGTTTTATGTAATTAAATGATTCTATATTTTGCATACATACGTGATTTATTTATCAAAACATAATAATGAACAACGGCCTTAACACTATCAATGATTTTGTAGCTCTAAAAGACATCTAATATTCACATTAGCAATAGTTTTAACAAAACTTGTCAATTTTTCTGTTACAAACACCCAAGTATTATATTTTTAATTCGTATACTTAACTAATTTATCTACTCTTATCCTAGGACCTTAGGGTATACATGAGGCTATTTATTTAAAAAGGATCTCTACAATACAACGAAATGAACATTTTCAGAAAAGTCCAACCAGTTTTGTATCCTTCCCTTTAAAATTAAAGCACCTTGTTGATAATTCTTGTTGTGTCCCATTTGTCTTTTGATGTTGAAAATTACGCAAATACTTACAACTATAATTAAAATAATATTGTAATTTTATGGTTGTGAATGATATGTTACATCAAAAATTTTATAAGTATGTATAACCCTAAATATATATAGTGGTAACAGTATCAACATATTACTTTTCATTTAATAAAACATCAATACATATAAACATTATTAGCGGTATCTATTAACTAGTACCTCAAATCCGATGTACTTTTATTATACATAGAAGCCCACGTCACTGAGATTTATTGACCTCTGAAATGTTATTTGTGCCAATCTACATATATATATATATACAGTGTGACTGGTTAAACATTGTACATAAGGACATGATAATTTATTGTCAGACGTCACGTATAAAAAAAAAAACTGTGTAGCCTGCAAAGAAAATCTTTATGAAAATTTGTATGAAATATCCATAAAATGTGGACACTGCGCGCGTCGCACACAGCTGTCGAGGCTAATGACCTTTGATAAGAAAAGGACGGGCGGGGGTGCAAATTCTGGAGAGTGCGGGGTGCGGGGGGGTGCGGTAGCGGGGGCGGGGGCTGAGGTTTTGTTTAGCTTTGGTATATGCGCAAGTGTCCGCACATTAATGGACACTGCGCGCGTCGCACACAGCTGTCGAGGCTAATGACCTTTGATAAGAATAGGACGGACGGGGGTGCAAATTCGGGAGAGTGCGGGGTGCGGGGTGCGGTAGCGGGGGCGACGGAAGTTTTGTTTAGCTTTGATATATGTGCAAGTGTGGCCGCACATTAAGTTTTTATTGGATAACTAGATCAAATTTTAAGTACCTATTTTTTTTAGATATTCGGGTCCACAATCGAGTATTGAATACCCTCCTTCAATATGTCCAGTCTTTTACCAATCAGCCTGTATATGTCTACCCATCTGAATAAAATTGCGCAGAACTAATACCTAACTAAGAGGGTTATTTGTTATTAGTACCTATAGGTTAATCTACATGGAAATATTACCTAATATGAAAGTTAGGCACACCTATATTTCTGATATCAATAAATATCAAGTGTAATTCTAATTAGGTACATCCATCAACTGTAGGTACTATTCAGATTCACGTTTGTTATCAAAGCATGTTAGAAAAATATAAAGAGCCTTTGGAAGGCATGTGATGTGGAATGAAAGTGATTAATAAATCTTGAATTTGTTATTATTATTTTTTATTTCAGCTTTACCTAGTATCAATTTATCTAAATAAGTAAGTATGACAAATACGACTATAGGTACCTATTAATGTTATGCTGTTTACAAAATATCTTATAAAATAGCGACATTCCTGTTAATTCCTGCATTTTACACGAATAAATAGGTATTATATATTTATTTTTTTACTATACCTATATCACGGGGGCTCTACAAACATTAAAGAATTGGATAAATAACACTCAGGCTCGGCCTAAACTTTCCACTCTCCAACATAACCACTTTAAAGTCGACTGTATTATTATTTTAACAATACACTCTTAATGGCAATTTTGACAGCAGGCCAATAGTATTTTGACTTGTATATAACATTTAATACTGTACCCATTCAGGCAAATATTTAGTCTACTCCAGCATAGAACTTGCTGAGGAAATCACAGCATTTGGGCTCAACAGTTGGATGCCAGTGCCTCATCACATGACCCTTTTGTTGCCATTGATGTGTCATTTCTTTTAGTTCTATATAGCCCTGTAATCAATATGTATTATGTAAATATTTTATATTCTAAAATAATTTAGTAATCCTAACTAATATTAGTAAGGCGCATGTGTGTTTGTTTGTTGTGCTTTCAAGCCTTAACTACTTGCCAGATCATGAAATTTCGCACAGCTAAGTATGTATATAAACATTATTTGCCGAATACAAATAATACTTTCTATATTCTATATTTAAAAGGATAAACAAAATTTTAACAAAAAAGAAAACCGACTTCAAAAAAGGATATTATATAAAATAAAAAATACACTAAAAAGTTAAAAAATAATTGCGTATTCTTGTGAATAATTAAATTATTATTATTAATGGAGTCGGTGTCAGCCAAGGTAGGTTTGTAACTACTTAAACATGAGATGTCTTACTATAATCATAACATAACATTGGTATGCACAATTACACACATACATAGATGCAGCACGCGGCGCGGGCGGCTGACACAGACTCCAAAAATAACAATAATTTAATTATTCACAAGAATACGCAATTATTTTTTAACCTTTTAGTGCATTTTTTGTTTTAGAATATTCTTTCTTGAAGTCGGTTTTCTTTTTGTTAAAATTTTCTTTATTTCTCGGTTTTTTATGGTTCGATAACTGACTTTATTTGTCTGAATATGGGTGGACCTACTAAACGCGCTGCTCATAATAATATAAGACAGCGCCGTTTAAATGAGACAAACGGGGAAAGGGAGAAACGCCTCTCTCAAAATAGGAGATCTACCTCTAGGGCCATTTCAAAAGAGACTTGTGAGCGCAAAGAAAGGCTTTCGAAAATGTGGACTTACATGAAAATAGTTTTGGACAGATAATCGGGATATACCTACCGTTAAATTAAAAACCAATTTGGAATTGTGTACCTAAACAATACTGTATACACATACATATATATTATGTATGTGATACTAGCCATCACGGCAGATTTGCTGTCATTTATCAAAGAATTCCGTTGTATCAGAACATTGCCAAATTAGAATGGGGCTACCTCGAAACACTACGAAGGGCTTCCAAACCATTCTACACAGTTGTTTATTTTGTTCTGGACAAAAATGAGAACATCATCAATGTAGCCTTGGTCAACCAAATACTCATTATTAAGGATAACTCGAAATCGAATGGTCAGATCTTGTTCAAAATTAAATGGGATCAAATGGAAAGCACCAGCTTTTAAATAAAAAAGAATCATCAAAATCGGTTTACCTAGAAAAAAGTAATGAGATAACACACACAAAAAACATACAATCGAATTGAGAACCTCCTCCTTTCTTTGAAGTCAGTTAAAAATTAATAAAAGAAAACAGCCGTATGTTTCTTGTTTGTTTTTTTCTCCAAAATCTACCGCTAAAAGTGGTTTTCTGTACCTACAAGAATTTTCTTTCGGTAAATACAATTACTGTCTGCCTAATCAAGGAATCGAACTCTTATCTAAAGGCTATATGACTCAGTTTAGTAAAAAAATAATTCTGAAATGTATCTGATTAGGTTTTACATAATTTTATTTATTACCTTAATTACTAGGATATCTATAACCCGCACATCAGTGATGCAAGCATTTCTGTAAAAAAGCTCTCTTAACTTCCATCGGCAGTCTTCTTCATTTTTCTGGATATCGAAATATTTGACTAGAAATAGGCAAAGTCAAAGACAAAAAATATTTATTCATCTACGTCACAAAGTAACACTTATGAACTTCAAAGGGACTTAACATTTAAATAATTATAATATCTCCTTAAGGAGTCGAGGCGGCCATCATACCTACTTATATTTTTAAATAGGAACTAAAGGAAAGTGCCTGGTAGACGACAGACGGCAATAGGCTCAAAGCCTGGTATCTACGCGGGATATATAACGCTATGTAGTTGCTAAAATATACAGCTGTATATACGGAACAGTTTTATTAGTACCTATATAGGTACAATGCGTTGATAACAGCTTTAAAAACCATGCCACGACTGAAGGAGAGGACATGGGTTAGAGCAGCTAGCCTTAATGTCTTTTAGCGCAGGGCACAGCTAGTTTATAATAAACAATTCGAACCCGAGTTCGAGATATTTATTCATGGTGCAGTAGATACGCCGTTTTAAAAATAAATCGTAAGATAGCTACCGAAATTGCTCAGGTGACAGGTAGGTTCGCTTCTTCGCTAAGTACCCTCAGGACTACCTGACTATTGGAAACGGATACGCTTATGGATTAATAGTAGAAACTAGCGACCCACCCCTGCTTTGCACGGTTAGTACAAAACCTTAACAAATTATAGGTATACCTAAACCTTCCTCATGAATCACTCTGTACATTGGTGTAAACCGCATGAAAATACGTTCAGTATTTTTTGAGTTTATCGCGAACAGACAGACATGTGCGGTGGGGAAGTTTGTTTTATAATATATAGTGATAGCATTGACTTATACCTATATTATGCGATTGTGATGAAGTACTCACTAATGTATGGAATGTATCTGTAGATAGCTCTGTATAGACCTAGGGCTCGTCGTCGGGCCTCACAGAAATCTGTGGACATCACAGGTCTCACGGCCCTATTTGTAGTTTTAAAATAGTAAGACATTTTACTGAAGTTATAAAACTGTGTAATAAAATAAACTTGTCAATAATTCTGATATAAAATGGCGCGTCAACGATGACTTTTGAATTAATACTGTAGATATGTTGTTATTTATTGCAATAGTCTGCATCATTTAGTAATTTATGGTACCTAATTAAAAAAGTATTTATACTTGCGAGGTAATATTTATCGCGATGCCTCTAGTATCGCTGTATTGCCCATTTAACGCATTACCAGCCATAAGCCATAGCCGGGCATAAGCCAGGTCCGTAGCTGGTAACCGTTAGGGTTGTATTGAAACACGTGGACTGATTCAACTAAGAATATATTTACAATTTTTAAGCGTTCTTATATCCTATTTATTGTTCATACAAGTAACGCTAGCACTAATGTGTACAATTATAATCATTTACATCAATCAGCGACAAGTAAACAAAATTCTAACATTTACGAGGAGTTCTTGAGCGTGTGTGCGTGCGCATAAATACAATTTATACGCCTTATGTCAGATACGCAAAATGCCAGACACGCATATTGTCAGAAATCGCAGAATGCCAGATACGCAAAAAGGCAAAAACTCAAAATGCCAGATATGCTAAAAGTCAGAAACGCAGAATGCCAGATACGCAAAAAGTCAGAAATGCAGAATGGCAAAACGCAAAAAGTAAAAAACGCAGAACGCTAGATACACAAAAGGTCAGATATAACATTTCGCTTTTTTTAAGTTTGCTTGAAGTATGTTTGTATACCACTTGAACGTTGGCCAATTGAGTGAAGTGCAATTTATCGGTACTCGGCAATCTTTTTCTAGGCATCCTTATTCTATCTTAATCCTAACCTATCCTAATAATATTATAAATGAGAAATTGTATTTACACTCAGCATCATGAGCAGAGATTTTGCATTAGTTTAATTGCTGTTGTATTGATATTGTTAATTGTTGTTGTAATAATTAGATGATTTTCCTTGACAAAGCTAAATCAAATTGTAAATCAATCCGTTTAATATAGCAGTATATTATTTGTTTAATAATTATAATTTATGCACAGAAACATTCTGATCTATCCTCATAAATGCACTTTAGTTTCTTTAACAATCAATTTATGTGGTGGGTACTTTGAAAAATTGTTGACAATTTACTTATCGGCTGTGTAGATATTATTGTTCGTGTATTACTAATAAAAAAATTGATGTTCAGGAAGATTAACAATTTGCACTGAATCAAAAAGAAAAATAAACTGTGTTACATAGTGGTTATCGTTATAACTTAAACAATAAAAACAAACGCGGAACAACAAACTGGCGCTGCGTTAATAGGTCGGACTGCAATGCATCGATTACTTTAAATAGTGCAAAAGATCAAATTATTCGGCAAAGCAATCATACATGTTTCGCGGATTAAAAAAAACAAAGTGTTCAGAGCTTTGCAGAAGTGTAAAAATGACGTTTGTGAAGATATGGCACCAGTGCAGCATATTTATGAAAAAAACTTTGACGAACTAAAAACCAAGGAAGCGACTATGTGGACCACATACCTACCCTAAAACAAACACAAGATTCATTATATAGGGCTAGAAAAAGATTCCTCGGTACCAATAAATTGCAATTTGATAAATTGGCTGACGTGCAAGTGTCAAATGTTTTAGGAAAAAACTTTCTCATTAGCCCAAGAGCCCACGACGGCCAGACCTTCGTTATTTTATAAAAGCTGAAAGTTTCTCTGTGTATGCCTCCAACACAGGTAAGAACAACCCGTGACTGTAGAGTTTGGATTGTGTTTACTTGGGCAGGTAACAGGTAGTAAAGGTGTATAAAATAGTACCTTAAATTCCTTAAAGTGTAAAGTTATTTTTTTTAATATTTTCTCCAGAATATCTTTAGAAATCACGATATTCATTGTCGGACACTTTTCACAGTTGCTATCCCCTGCCAGACACCCCTAAACGTTAATAGATTTTAATTATACTTTCGTTATAGTATAAAAGCGGAATTTTATATAGGTATGTTACTTAGGGACTTATAAAAATATGTTACCTCAATAGCCAGACAGTTTTAATGGTTTTTACATCTTGTCAGACACATTGAGAGCCCGCTGTAGGTGCGAGCGCGAGGTAGCAACTGTTCAAGCGGGTGCGAGTGATATAGAGTACTTGAGTTTATTGCGATCTTTTAAGATATCCAATAAAAAAATAATTTTATTACGTTCATAGCAATGTTATAGAAAGTAAAAAAAAAAATATTTTAATATTATAAAGTACAAACAAATATTATTACATGTCAAAGAAAAATATTTAATCGTTCTTATAATTTTCCTCATTGTCGTCGATATTTTCGTTATCTTCATCGTCGCTACTACTCCAGTCAATGACTTGATTGTCATCAATATCATCTTCTCCATCAGTTTCTGGAAAAAATTAAGAAAAATTATACATTTATGAATAATTAAAAAATTATGTACAATAATTTGTCATAATAATTACATACCTGGTTGAGTTTTGAGCGAATCAATAACATAACTTGGTAGTTGGTCCCCTTCAAACCATTTGAAGTGGTATTTGTCATCTTTCAATACCCAGCCATTATTATCTGGTTGATATCGGGTCGGATTTTTGAGATGAGCATTATTCCAAATGGTACATATATAATTTGCTCGCAGAAATTGCTGCAATAGCTCGCTTTTACAAGGTGGTAGATTGCTAGCGTCAAAATTTCGCAATTTCTTTCGGTCAAAAGCTTTGTTTACATCAGAGACTGTATACGAGTCGGTGAATATTTGAAGTCGAGCGACATCAACATCAATTACATTATGGACATTGTAAATATTGCATATAAATCTCTGAATGATATTAAAGATGTTTTGTTGTTGATCTAAATTTTCAATTAATTCGCTGTTACCGAAATTCTTGAAAGCTTCCTGGTACTCTGGATATTTTTTAATTTTTTTGTATGGTTTTAATTTTCTTTTTCTGAAGAACGCAGGGTTAAAATCACAACCTATGATGGCATGAAATCCAGGTAAGCACTGACAAATTAATTGTCTCAAATCTGCATGTATTTTGGTTAGGTCTACATATCTTAAATTATTGCCAGTACCGTAAGCATTCGAACAACCGAATCACTTTTGAGTTGATGCATGTTACCAAGCATTATAGCTAACAGTTGCTACCTCGCGCTCGCACCTACAGCGGGCTCTCAATGTGTCTGGCAAGATGTAAAAACCATTAAAACTGTCTGGCTATTGAGGTAACATATTTTTATAAGTCCCTAAGTAACATATATAAAATTCAGCTTTTATACTATAACGAAAGTATCATTAAAATTTATTAACGTTTAGGGGTGTCTGGCAGGGGGTAGCAACTGTGAAAAGTGTCCGGCAATGAATATCGTGATTTCTAAAGATATTCTGGAGAAAATATAAAAAAAATTAACTTTACACTTTAAGGAATTTAAGGTACTATTTTATACACCTTTACTACCTGTTACCTGCCCAAGTAACCTCAATCGAAACTATAGTCACGGGTCGTTCTCACCTGTGTTGGAGGCATACACAGAGAAACTTTCAGCTTTTATAAAATAACGAAGGTCTGGCCGTCGTGGGCTCTTGCTCTACATCTGCGATGATGGAAGTGACGAGAAGATTTTATTATTTTCTTCGCGTATCGCAAGAAAAGTAATTAAAAGTAATCGATAGCCTCCAAAAGCATATTTGGGAGATGGTACGTTCAAAGTTGTTCCGAAGCCGTTTTTACAATTATACACTTTCCATCTGGACTTGGGATCGACAGATGAGACACTTAACGTTGTTCCTGTGATTTACGCCTTACTTTCAAACAAGTCTGAAATTACATATTAAATTCTTTGAATTACTAAAGGATAAACTCGGAATTTGTATTAGAAGTTATAAATGCGATTATGAAATAGCAGTTATTAACGCTGTCAAGAAAGTATTTCCTACTGCTGATATATCAGGATGTTACTTCCACTACCAGAAAGCCGTAAAAAAAATCAAAAGAACTTTAATTGTACGATACACAAGAAGGTAGGAAATTTACTAGAATGGTTGCTCACCTACCTCTGTTGCCTGAGGATCTAATAAGAGACTGCTGGATTTCTATTTTAGATGCGTGTCCTCAAAGTAAAGAACTGACTAAATTTAAATCATATTTTCAGAATCAATGGATTTTAAAGTTTCCTATGAGAGTATTAAGTTGTTCAAAAACAAGGCATCGCGCCACCAATATTGTTGAGGGTTGGCACCATCGGCTCAACGTTAAAATACCTAAACGCCCAAATTTTTTCTTTTTGTACATGCAATTTTGAAAGAGGTCAAACGTGTTGACTTAAAAATAAGAAATTCGTTGTTTTTATCAAGACGAAAGAACCGCCGAAATTCCGATATCGGTTATGAACGGATGTATAGGAAATATCTAAGGAAACTTGAAATTAGAGAAATTTCACCTGTAGCATTTGTACAAAAAATGATATACCGCCATTTACTCTATTGATATTAATAGCTATATGCTGATATTTTGTTGTTGAAATCAATAATTACTTTCTATAATATTTTTCTAAACATGATTTTCCACTCTTTAGTGTATATTGTAATGACATTACGACAGTAGTAACCTATAAGTTTTGCTGATTTTATTAGTTAAAATTAATAATTGTTTACAATTACCATGTGTTTTTTTTTATGTATTTTAAGCGGATGATTAAACTGACGAAAATCAGAGATGGTGTTTTATTGCCATCCTCTTGACTGTCGTTTATGTTTTCATGTAATCATGGCATTATGCGTATTTGACATTTTAAGTATCTGACATTCAGCGTTTATGGCATTATGGCATTCTGCGTATTTGTCATTATGAGTTTCTGACGATTTGCGAATTTGACATTTTGCGACGAAATCGCCGAATCTGACATAATGCGTATCTGACATTTTGCGTATCTGACGAGAGCGTATAAACCATAAATACTGCCACTATAAAAACAGATGGCCTCTTCGCGCGTCGCTAGTTCACAGGTATACTAATCTATGGCTAATTCGTCAGTTGCATGGCTCGGAATCTTGCCTACATTGAAGGAAAACTTCGACACAGTTGCCCTCTTTTTTTTAGACATGGAACTATTTTCGTCCGTAAGTACATACCTCACAGCCATCCTACCAGTTAAACTAAAACACTAACTATTAGTAGAATTTAGCTTATGAGTTATGGGACTTACAAAATTCAAATCGATACTAGGAAAATTAGTAATGACTGTAATGAGATAATAGAAAATATAATTCCTATACTTTATTTTAATACATTTTTATAACCACCAAGATACGTATATGTTTATACAATTTTTTCTCGTATTGTAACCGAATGGTAGAAATATAGTTTTTCGTAACGTCAATCTTCTTTCCTTCTCGTGCGCAATTATTTTTATGTTTCGCTGTATTTGCGTTGTTTTCTGTGATATTCACGTCGAGTTGAGCATCAGTTCCTTCGAGTCTACCAGGAAATCAAGCATCTTCACCGGTGTTGTGTCTTTTCACGTCAAGTTCGGTACTCCGTGTAACGAAGTCTAGGCCCTCCAGTTTGGCAGTTTGGACCTTATTTACTGAAGAATTCAGTTATACAATGTTGTGATTTTGGCAAAACCTTTAAAATTGTGTTCTTTGTTTATGTATTGTGAAATGATGAATCATATATTTTTCGTGATTGTATATCCTATGGTTTTATTTGTATTACCAAAACTATATACTTGACAAGTTAAATAAATCAACACAGCTAATACTAAAATTAGCGACATCTATCGCCATTTTAAACGAAACAAAATTGCAGAGTCGCTTGATAGTTTTATAGATGGCGATGCAATCGCTTAAAATGTCAAAGATTCCAGTCTATTACCGATAATAATATATACTAGTCTATGGTCAGTTGGTTTCGTCATTCGTCGCGGCTAAGACGTATGATGCTCCGTTCGATTCCAGGTTCCTAATACCACATTTACACAATCGTGCTCGCCATTCGCCACGTCACTCGATGAACATTCGACAAAAGTTTCGTATACGAGTGATGTCGCGAACTACTGTTCACACATTCGTGGGGTAAATTATTTTGACATTCGCACACGAACATGGAGGACGTGAAAATAATTGCGGCATACACGCTACATCTAATGAGTTTATACAATTATTTAGATATCCTGCGTAAAAAAGTAAAAAAGAACCGTCGACGCAGACGATGGTGGATGACAGCTCTTCCTTTTGATAAAATTCTAGGAATTCTAAAATTCGCCCTTCATTCCACTCCATTTTGATTACACGTCCTGTTGGGTCGGGCGCTAGCTGTCAACTGAATGCAGGCTAATGTGTAAACAGTAAGTTCGTGTTCGCCATTATCGCGAAGCGAGGCACGAGGCGAACAGCGAGCGCACTGTTTACATATGCGTGTTCGTTATTCGGTGTGCGTTACCCCAGCAAAATAATGTCGAAAATAGTAATATAAATGTTACAGATAATTTTATTAGTTGCCTAGCTTCTGTAATTGTAGCGCACATTTTTAAATTTGTTGCACGTACAGTTTTTTAGTTATTACACAAAAACATTTCCTGCTGGGGTAACGTTAGTAACGTTACCGCAGCTAGACATTTTCCTTTTTAATGGGAATATTGAAATAAATATTAGCTATATAATTAGTTGTCTAGGCGAGGTAAATGTTGCAACTTATTTCGTATTTGTTCTTTCTTCGGTTGCGAAGTTACTCGAGATCCTGCTGGAGTAACGCTTGTGCGTTTGCTGTATCTCTGAAACGGCTAAGCGGATTCTAATCATCTTTTGTCCATGACTTCGTTAAAATTAGTTATAATTAGTTGTCCAATAAAAAAAACAAAATAATGCACCGTTTAAAGATTATTTAATTACATATAAAAATGCTTCAATACGTCCTAACACTTATGACTAAGAGCTGTAAAGCCTTACTTTAAACGTTATTTTGTAGCTAGTAACTGCCTTCAAATGTATAGAAGTTTCATTAGTATCCTGTAAGTAATTAACAAATTATGATGAAATTTAGTACTCCACGTTCACAGTCACAATGCGCGCGGAATTATTTAGTCACCGATAACCCTATAAGTCGATATATAAACTAAATTTTATATCAATAATTAGTTGGTTAGTTCAGTTTTATACCTGTAAAATTTCAGCGTAATACATACAAGAATTAACGAGATATTAAAATAAAAGTCATTAGGAAGTATAAGACTGTGGTAACCTGACCATGTTTAGGTGGTTAAAAAAAAGCGACCGCGTAGTACATTATGCTATCTTTTTAAATATGTAGGATAGTGTTACAAGTTTAGTACAAATGTGTACACAAGTGTTAAAAAAACTACATGTTTCATAAGTAAATTTTATGTACGGGTAAAATAATCACTTTAGTAGAAATTTTAAAACATTAATTAAACTTAAAAAACAATCACAGATAAGAAATACAGACAGCAATTCTGCTTCTATGGCATTTTTTCATTATTTTTTAAATGAATGATTTTAGTTGTAGTTTACCATTTTTCTTTGAAAATATAATTTATTTATTTTTTTATTTATTTATTTATCAGGAACAATTTACATTGTATTTGATATTTGGTACAATAATACTAATTTCTAAATTAAACATGCAATGACAATAATAACAAAAAAAGAATAATAATTATAATCATACATAAAACCATAAAAGAACACATAAAAAGAATACCAAAAAAAAATAAAAAATAATAAAACATGTCTTGTCCTGATAAAAAAAAATAATAATAATAATTTAAAACAATCACAGATAATAACAGATATAGAATGAATGTTTTCAATTCGCACTATACCTGCATATGCCTACTAATTACTACCTACATCGTTTAAAATTCGCAGATCAATGATAATATTAAATACCTAACATCACAATGTAGTAAAATGTTTACAGTAAGTCTTACTGTTTTATAGTCTAAATTCAAATATCACAAAATTTTTTGCTAGGTATATACAGATTAAAATAATTAACTTAAATTATTTAAAAATCACAGATCAAAAATACTAAAATAAGGTAATATTAAACTACAGTCAAATAATTATGTAAGTTTTATGTTTAACAAATTACAATCTCAAATAGTATATATTATGCTAAAATTAGATTAAATTTCGTATAAAAAAAAATTATCGATGGGCCAGTGCATAATATGTTCTGTTGTTTCTCCGGTAGTTTAGAATATTTGAAGTAAAGATACTGCTTAAGATCCCCGTAAAATATACCCGTGACATGTAAATACATTAAAAAGAAAAATAAATTATAATCGTTTTTATTAATTTAAAATAAACGTTACTATTATTATTAAAAATATCGTTTATCGATTAACGGTTGAATAAATTCAACTAATAACGCCACCTTCAGTAAGTATGTGCAATCGTGCACATAAGTAGCCGAAAAATAATAATAATGTTTAAAATAAATAATAATAATTAATAAAAATATTGTTGTGTCTATAACAGTGTACGCGTCTGTACCGAACTTGTAAGGTGTATTATACTACACATTTTAGAAGATAGCATAAAGTACTACGCGCTCGCTTTTTTGTAACCACCTAAACATGGTCGGGTTACCACGGTCTTACACTTTCTAATGACTTTTATTTTAATATCTCGTTAATTCTTGTATGTATTTCGCTGAAATTTAACAGGTATAAAACTGAACTTACCAAATAATTATTGATATAAAATTTAGTTTATATATCCACATACAGGGTTATCGGTGGCTAAATAATTCCGCGCGCATTATGACCGTGAACGTGGAGAACTAAATTTCATCATAATTTGTTAATTACTTACAGGATATTAATGAAACTTCATATAAATTTGAAGGCAGTTACAAGCTACAAAATAAAGTTTAAAGTAACGCTTTACAGCTCTTAGTCAGTGTTAGGACGTATTGAAGCGTTTTTATATGTAATTAAATAACTTTTAAACGGTGCATTATTTTGTTTTTTTATTACACAACAATTTTTTTTTTGCTCGTCAAAATGACCACACTCCACCTGATGGTAAGCAGTCGTGTGGTCTAAGAGCAGTGGCCTCCACATCGCCCCCACAGTAGCCGACGCGATGTTGAGGTCTCTACTTTGACGGCCTGAGAAGATGCTTTTTCACGCCCCACTTAAAGAACCCAGGATTGAAGGAAGAAGGAAACACGTGCCTTGGCAGAGAATTCCATGCCTTGGTCGTTCGGCAGAGATATGAGGACCCAAACTTTTTGGTACGCGCTCTAATCGACTCTACCGTGTAAGGATGGCATCTGAGCCCAGCACGCGTTGTTCTGGATAGGAAAGGGGAGGGCGGGATAAGGTGGAATAACTCTTCAGAGCACTCCCCGTGGTATATTCTGTAGAAACATGCCAATGAGGCAATGTCCCTACGGAGTTGCAGAGGTTCCAGTGAACTCGTGACCTCTGGATCTCCGATGATACGGACAGGCCGCCGCTGTAACCGGTCGAGAGCGTCCAGCAAGTACTGCGCGGAGCCATCCCAAAGATGAGAACAGTACTCCACGCAAGGGCGCACTTGTGCCTTATACAATAGGCACAGTTGCCCAGGCGTGAAGAACCGCCTCACCCTGTTCAGAACTCCGAGTTTTCGCGAAGCTTGCTTAATGACGCTCTCGAAGGTTTTCTGATTAAGGGAGCGGTAAAGATCCATACCTAAGATGGAGAGACTGTCACGTATCACCAGTGGAGTGTTCTTCAGAGAAGGGAGGGGAAGGAACGGAGACTTTTTTGTTGAGAACGCGCATGCCTGGGTCTTCTTGGCGTTGAACTCGACCAAGTTCTTGGCACCCCATTCATAGATGCGGTCCAAGGTCTGGTCAAGTTCAACGACAAGATTCTGCCTTTTCCCCTCAACCTCAGCCTGTTTGGCCCCAGGATGTCCGAGATATCGCCCATGCACGGTACTGTCGTCCGCATAACAATGTATGTTGCCGAGATTCAACATATCATTGATATGCAGAAGAAAGAGCGTAGGGGATAAGACAGAACCCTGAGACACTCCTGCATTGACCTGCATAAATTTGGAAGCGCGACCGTCGCAAAGAACCCGAATACGACGCTTCTGCAGGAAACTTTCAATCCAGGTGCACAGTTGAGGGGGCAAGCCATAGGCCGGAAGCTTGGAAAGAAGAGACCGGTGCCAGACTCTGTCGAAAGCTTTGGCTATGTCAAGGCTGATAGCCAAAGACTCGCCGTGCTTGTCCATAGCTTCACCCCAGAGGTGCGTGACGAACGCTAGAAGATCACCCGTTGATTGTTTAGCCCGAAAGCCGTATTGGCGATCATTGATCAACGATTGATCCTCCAGGTAGCGGACAATTTGGGTGTTTATAATCCGCTCGAACACCTTGGAGAGCACCGAGGTGATAGCTATGGGACGATAGTTGCTTGGCTCGGAACGGTCCTCCTTTTTGGGAATCGGTTGAACGTTCGCCTCCTTCCAAGCCTCAGGCACAATGCCTGCGGCGTAAGACGTCCAGTATAGGCGCGTAAGCGTGGGAGACAACTCGCTGCACATTTTTTAAGGACCACAGCTGGGATGCCGTCAGGTCCACTGGCTTTCCGAACATCGAGAGACTGCAGTATCGCACGAACGGTTCGTTGCCTGATACATATATCAGGCATGGTGTAGCCGCAGTTGGCAATGTTAGGCGGCTGCGAACCGCAGTCATCGATTCGGGAGTTGGCCGCAAAGAGATTTGCAAGCAGATCTGCTTTCTCCTGCGGCCGATGAGCCAGTGATCCATTCGGATACCTCAGAGGGGGCAGCAAGGTCTGGCAGAAGTTGGACTGCACGGCTTTGGCCAGGCGCCAATAGCTACGACTGCCCGTAGGATGCGCCATGAGTTCCTGGCCGAACCGTGTGACGCGCTGGGCATCCGCTCTTAAGTATGCCCTCTTGCAGACCTCTGTGGCTTGGTTGAACGCTGCCTTCAGGTGAACCACGTTAGGGTCGTGGAGAGTGCGAGCCCTGGTCCAAGCGCGGTACGCTGTCTGTTTGCGTTCAACAGCATCAGCGCATTCACGACCGAACCACAGGGCCTTTTCCTGCCGCCGCTCGTGACATCACTGTATGGAATATAATATTCCATACCCAGGATGATTTCTCCAGCGACAGCAGTAGCGCTCTCTGATGGATCCCTGTTCTCAAAGCAGCGTTGAGCCCAAGGGATGGATGCGAAGTACTCCCGCATTCCATCCCAGTCTGCCGACGAGTAGTGCCATAGTCGTCGTCTTGCCTCCTCGGGTCGTGGAGGCGTAACAACAACGACTGTGGCACAAACCAGACAGTGGTCTGAGGTGCCCAGAGGAGCACGAATCGACACACTGTACCGGTTCGGGTTACTCGTCAGCAGCAGATCGAGCAGAGAGGGCGCCTGACCTGCAATGTCTGGTATCCGGGTGGGCTGGAATACCAGTTGAGACAGGTCATGAGTGAGAGCGAACGCATGGGCAGTTCGTCCCGCGTGGTCTGTTTTGGGAGAAAAATCTCCCAAGAACACCAACTCAGCGTTCGGAAACCGCTCCTGCGCCTCGTCTGCCGCCTGACTCAGGTAATTGAAGAGTCGAGTTGTCTCAGCGTCTCCTGAATGGGATCGGTAGAGGCACATGTAGATTTGGCTGAAAGAGCCATGATCTACGTGTACCCAAAGGACAGAGAAGGAAGGGTCCTCTAGGCATTGTAGACGGCGACAACAAATATCCTCCCTAACAAACAAGCATACCCCGGCTTTCGCGAGGAAACACTCCTCTAGCACGTAGCCGGGATATTGCAGGTAGTTCGTGTCTGCAGGACGGCGTATTTGTGTCTCCGTTAAAAAAGCATTGCCGGCCGAGCCGTCTCCAGGTGGTGATGGACGGCATTAAGGTTAGCGTGGAGTCCTCTGATGTTAATAAACTCCACGACACAGGAAGCAGCAGTGGGGTTACGGCGATTGGCTGCTGTTGAACGACAATGCTTTGTTCGTACTGCCATAGAGTGAAAGGAAGGGGAAACGTGGAAAAAAAAGAGGCGGCTATTCTCGCAGCAAAGTGGGCAAGGCGCAGAGCAAGTTTTGTCATATAACTGTATGGTATGGCGATAGCCGATCCGACGGACGGAAGGACCCCCGTACCCTCCCGAAAGTGGTCGCCGGGACTCACCCTCCGGTCACCATCCGGCACGACGAGCCACCTCGAGATTATGCGCGGCATGATAAGGCAGCCAACCTAGTTGGTTAGACTCGGTTGGGCCTCTAGACTATACCGCGGGCGGCCAGCAGAGCACCGTTTCTACGGCTCTCCCTGGCCGCCGGATCGACTCGCGCCACCCACACAATGACTCTACGGATACTCTGCAGGTCCCTCATAAGCTGCGAGAATCGTCACCTCATGCTTAGGCCTCCGGCGCTCTCATTCACCAAACGAAACACAGCAGTGAAACACTGTTGTTTCACGTCGATTTTCTGTGAGAGGGTAGTACTTCCCCGGTCAAGCCGGCCCATTCCTGCTGTAACCAGCTTGGCTCTACTATTACTATATATCTACTATAATTAATTCTTACGAAGTCATGGACAAAAGATTATTAGAATCCGCTTAACCGTTTCAGAGATCCAGCAAACGCACAAGCGTTACTCCAGCAGGATCTCGAATAACTTCGCAGCCGAAGAAAGAACAAATTCGAAATAAGTTGCAACATTTACCTCGGCTAGACAACTAATTATATAGCTAAAATTTATTTCAATATTCCCATTAAAAAAGAAAATGTCTGGCTGCGGTAACGTTACTAACGTTACCCCAGCAGGAAATGTTGTTGTGAAATAACTAAAAAACTATACGTGCAACAAAGGAGATATGCAACTAACCCATACAACTTCGGCCTCGCATGGACAAAAATAAAACTGTATGTTTTACGAAGAACTATTAGTATTCTATAACCTTGTGTAATTTCAACATGCTATCTAGTTGGATTTCAGATATATAAGGCATCCAAAATGAACAGATTTGCTCCGGTGATACTTTGGCACAAAGCAATTTTTTCAAAATGAATGTAATAATTATACTTGTTTCTCTCTAAAAACCTAGAATTAGTTTATATAGCTGATTTACAGAGCTCACTAGGCTAAAACTAGTTACTTTACTGAACTCAGGTAGCCAGTGCTGGCTTTGCAAAGCAAGCGCCCATCAAATAAATATATTTACTATTCATTTATTATTAAAGCTTAATTAATAGTCCAAGAAACAAAGGCTAAAGTAAACAATAGTATATTTTGGTATTAGTTTATTAGTCTCCAACCACTACATTACCTTCATTATGACTAAACATACTATCGAGGTGCGGTGCAGGAGGTGCTACATTATTTTGAAACCATGCCCAACATAAATACCATATGATGGACATTATCCGCTCAAACCCCGGTGACGCTATAATTATGTGCTCAGCAGCCTTCTGTTCTTCGGCCTACTATGCAGTTACAGTAATGCTATTATCAATTTATTAAAATGTACACATAGTATACTTTACGGCTTACATGTCTGAATTGTATTTTGCCTCTTAAAATCCAGGCATTTGTACTTTATAACTCTCTCATAACATTGTCACATCACGAATGATAAATGACAATGAAGATCGAGTACCCAACGAAAAGTGTTGCTACTACCACATATGTAATAATGCCATTACATTGAATTGGTCAATCTATTGATTAGTAAAATAAATGACAACATTAATAAATTGATACTATTACATCCCTGTTTAATCTACATAATTTGTGGAGTTTTTACTAACACAAGTAATATTTTTACTTGTGTTAGTAAAAACTTAATTTAATATAAATACCTAATAATGTTTCGTAATAATTTCATTTCTTATAAAAAATACCTTTTGTTTAACACTGGCAATGTTGTCCCAAGCCACAATGGTTTACTGGATCAATAAAATGTAAAAAAAATTAAATCCTTTTTCCCGCTAGGTTCGGTTAAAAGAAAACGATGACGACATATAAAATATTATGAGACATTTTTACAATTAATTATATTCTTGTCCACGAAGGCCGTAATTTGCATACCTCCTTTAAAAATATGCGCAACAATTACAGAAGCTGGGCAACTAATTATCTATAAAATTTAAATGACTATTTTTGACATTATTTGCTGGGGTAACGCACACCGTTATTCGCCTCGCGATTCGCACGAATGTGTAAATGCGGCATAATAAACTTACCTATATGTTGATTGTGCGTATATACATACGCCACACTCACAAATATTTACTATGAGTGCACAACTGCTGTGCAAGAGGCCTTGGGTTCGAAATCCGGATTGGGCCAACAAAAAGCTATTGGGTTTTTATTCTGTTAAAAAATCTCAATAGCAGCCCGAAGTTAGGAAGATGGCGGTGTTAGAAACCCCCGTGCCTTGGAAAGCACGTAAAGCCGTTGGTCCTGCGCCTGATCTCTCTCCGGTCTTGTCGGATTGCCGTCCCATTGGATTTTAAGAGTTAGGGAACAGAGAGAGAACACTTGTGTGCACTATAATATCACCAGCGCAGATGTCTAGTTTCCGTTAAGATTGGCCGCCTTGACCGAAATACAGCCAGGACATTATCATAATTATTACATCATGGACGTACCTATGAGATTAGTAGTATAATTTTGTTTGCATTAGGCTCCATTAGTAAAGTCAAGCTTATCAGTTGAGCCGAGAATACGTAACACAATTACTCTAGACTCAACTAGTCGAGAAAGTTGCAAACAGTTGGAACAGTTGCCTAAGATAAATATAATCCTAGAGGACCAATGGAGGTGAGCATCTTAATTGAGCCTCGGGGCAGCCGAGGGTAAAATCCAGTACACAGGCGCCTAGAATTTGCTCAGCGCGCTCTGAAAAATGCAATAATGTAGGTACATAGTTGTTTCTTCTGCGCAAAGTACCTAGTAGTAGGAAATACGTAGATAATCAAATGTAATTGACGTAGTTATTTTAATTAACAAGATGAAGTGGCAATGGACAGGCCGAACGACACTAAGATTGCACATCTGATGAGGAAAGCTGATTCAAAATTTTGCTAAGTCTGTGGTATTGGATATGCAACATATTTTAGAAATTAGCAAAGCATGCTGCTCGTCGTAAGCTTCTAATGAAATTATTTAAAATCAAGAGTTTTTATGAGCTATCAAAGAATCAAAGACGGCAAGATGTTTATCAAAAAAATTGAATAAGCTAAGGTTAGTAGTTAAGGTTAAGTTGTTTATTTTGCCCTAACCTATTGAGGTTTAGCGGTACATTGGCGGCCACACACAATAGGTTGTTAATTATATCTGGCATTCCAAGACTTGACTGGTTAAGGGAACTGTCAAGCCCAGAGCAGAAAAAAATATTCACCTAAACATGAAACTAACATTATCTTCAGCTTTACTAAGCAAAGTTGAACTGTCATGTTTTGTGCACAATAAAGGCAAGGCTCTATAGAAGCTAGCGACATGGACATTCGCAATCAAATCTAAAAACAACACTATACATTAGTGTGTGCACTGCATCTTTGAATATGTAATGTCGGTATCGCAATGTGCACATTTGAATATCATTGGGTAGTGTTACCTTAAATATGTTTCTGCTAAATTGTCAAACAATGCTTTTCTTTCTCTCTAGTATATTTTTAATGTAATTAAAACTACAGTGACAATTTTAATTCAAATCTATTTTTAATCAGTGTCTACTTAAAAATGTCTAATTGAAATCGTTTGAGCTGAAGAATTTGGACAGGAAGTCCTTAGGTTTTGGTTCTTCAGTGGGCTTGAAGTAGGCCATGATGTGACCCTTCTGTTTCCACATGTTCACTGATTCCTTTAATTCCATTTGACCCTGGAATGCAAATGTATCAACAATTAACATGGCATAATCAATTTGATGTTGATTAGTAGATACGGGCTTGGCCTAATTCAGATGTGAGTGCTCAAAAAACGAAATTGTACATTATTGTAAATTTAATAATAAAAATTTACATTATTGTAAATTGTAAATTTTGTAATTTGTTTGTTGTGTTCTATACTGTGTGCAAAGCACATTATAAAATTTAAAAAATAGAAATCCCACTCATATCATATTGATTCTTTAAAAAGTGATTGATTCAGTATCTGAACTGTTCAGCAGGTTTTTACAGCTCTATTTAGATGAATTTTTATGAAATATGACATATTTATGTGTATACAATATCTATTTTAGACTTGACTCAGGGCCTGTTCCACTACCTCCAAATAGTATTTATCTATAAAAGTCACGCCATCTATCTTCTTTAACCTAACAAGAGTAAGATAACATGCAATCTATACTAATATTATAAAGCAGAAGAGTTTGTTTGTTTGTTTGAACGTGCTAATCTTAGGAACTACTGGCCCGAATTGAAAAATTATTTTAGTGTTGGATATCTCATTTATCGAGGAAGGCTATAGGCTATATTACATCACGCTACGACCCACAGGGGCGGCGCAGTAATCATAAACACAGGTGAAAATTATCTATAAAGTAGGTATATATATATGTATATATATATACCTACTTTATAGATAATTTATAACACTAGTTACTAATATACTGTTACTGAGTAGAGACTATAAACTTCTCACTAAGAGTACCTTTACTGCAGTTTTAACAACAATAAATAAGATCAGCGCTTATCAGACTAACATCATTATTTTTATAATTATTTCAGTATAAATTTTGTACAGGTATGAAAAATACAGCAACTACCTTTACTTTTTACAGGCTACAAGTGTGGTTGAATAATGTGTATAGCGATATATTGATATATCTATCTGATAGACACTGGTATCCAGACAATACTTTTATCATAGTCTTAGATATGGACAAGCTGTCAAATAAAAATAATGTTGTCTACATATCGAGCAGATATAGTGGTTAGATTCAATATAATGTTACAAATTTGGTCATAGTGACATTGTCTCAATTACCTTAATGACAAGCATATCAATAACTCGGACATCAGTCACATCTTTATTTTTAATAAACATCTCTTTCAGTTTGTCGCGGCATTGCTCCTCTGACTTTGGGATGTCAAATTCCTTAACTGAAATGAAAAGCATATTATTATATGTACTAGAAAATTCGAAGGAGCATTAGAATTATTGCAAATCAAAAGCACATAACTGTTACTAAAATTTTATTCAAACTAGTATTTGAATATTCAATTGTAATTTCAATGACACTATCAATAAGCACAATTTTTATGTCTTATAGGTACCTAAAATATTATAAAACAAAAAATAAAAAGATAAAAACTTTCTATGAATTGTATTGGTAGTTAGGTACTATATTAAATGAATAGATATAAGAATAGGCTAGCTATTTGAAAATTAGTATAAATTCATACAAAAAGCTAAATGCTTTTTTGTAGTCGCTAATTTGGTACCACAGAAAATAAATAATCTTACAACTAAAATGTTGCGTGCTTGTGAATAACAAGAACTATAAACTATAATAATAATCAATTAAATCAATACAATTCCCAATAATGATTTACTAAGATTCAGTCAAAGCAAAACATATTAACTATTGTGGTAAGAATTATATTTTCAGCAAACCAATTTGATATAACCTCCAACAAATGTTTATAGGAATTCTGTTATTGTAATTAATTATAGTTTACCAATAGTACTCAGTTGGCAAGCCCTTCAAACTAAGAATAACCGTACGAGATGTTCATTGAGACCATAAACAGAACTAAGAAACTCTGATGACATAACAGGTTACCTACCGATGTATGGGACCTGACGATACCAAGCCTTATAAAGGCTCAACACGCGCCGTTTAGCTTCCGCCTGGTTTATAGAAAGCACTGGTTTTACGACCCGTTGGCCTGTTTGAACAGCTTGTCGAGCAGACATTTTCCTATAATAAAATCTAATTCGCAATTATATGTTTTTGATTTTGACGTTTCGATATGCCTGTAATGCCTGACAGATAATGTCAAACAGCTGATACAGAGTGACCAGATTAATTTTTAAGTGCTAAGTTTAATTACGCCTTAATAATTTGCTTGTATTTCAACTATCTACGCACTGACCTACGCTCCTTTGTAATCTAAGAAGACCAGTGCCACTGTGTTGTGTATGCGCCAGCACAAATTGTTAATCGTTAATCTAATTTTTTTTTATTAGATTGATCACAGATATAACTTCTTATCTGTGCCGTAAATGCAGGATATTGTCGACACTACACATCACTACACATATAATAAAAATCTAAGCTATTTAGTTAGAATTGATACATATTTTTTTCTTAATATTAGCTGGTATATATATATATACAGGATATATTTACCTTTAATTAGAAAACCGAGTCATCGGTCCACCTTGTCCCGGGCCTACCCCTGCTGCGTGTTCCGGTGCGTGGCCGCCACTCCCAAACCTTTCTACCCCGTCGGCCGTCTGCCTGGTGTGATACGGGTCGCGGGAAGCGGTTGGATGCGGGTGGGCGGTGGCCCAAGAGCGGTCTGTGTAGAAAACCTTGGGGGAGGCCTATGTCCAGCGCAGTGGACGTCTTTTGACTGAGATGATGAATTAGAAAATGTCAGTGCGAGGCCCCGTCTAGTTACCCTTAATTTTTCCTATTCGCTATAACGTGCATAGACTTGGAATATTTTCGCTATGCTGCTGTGTTTGTAGCAGCCGATGCTTTTTGATCACATTTTTCTACTGGTATTTTTGATGTATTTCGACACCCTGTTCGACACCTTGTACTTATGAACTTACTTACTATGTATTAGGTTTAATTGCAGCTTTTGACCATATAACTATAAATCAGTCATAAACTTATATAAAAAAAACTCAAACTAATCAACAGCCTTGTAAAAGTGTGAGTTCAGATAGTATAAAAGGCGAATGTAAGTTAGTTACGACGGGAATTAGAATTATGTGATGAGCAGCATGGAGATGAATGACGAAATTGTTAAAAAAGAGTGATAATAATGAATGACAACGAGGTAGTAAAGAGGTGGTAAAGAGGGTCAAATGTGTGAGTGCTAAGTACGTGAAGGGGAAAAGAGAAAAGGTGGATTGATTTTATGAAACATGAGGAGTAGCGTAGATATTGACTCTGATTATAAAAAAAAGTGTACAAGAAATATATATGTGAAAGAATATCAACGGGAGTTGAAATGACTAAGTGGAGACGAAGAGCAGCGATAGCCCAGTGGGGAGATCAACAGACTGCTATGCAGAGGGTCTCGGGTTCGAACCCACGTATCGCACCTCTGACTTTCGGAAGTTATATGACTTTTCGAAATGATGTGCGTATTGGTTGACAATTATCGCCTCGCCGTGCCTCGGAGAGCACGTTAAGCCGTTGGTCCCGGCTGCCATGAACATCTATGGCAGTCTTAATTGGGAGAGTGTCGACACAAAAGATCCCACTGGGTCGAAGTGTCGCCGGTCTGCACTGACTGGCCCCCACATAAGATAAGATATAAGTAAAGGCGAATCGAGAAAAAGATGAAGACTGATTGTAGAAAAGATGATGAGTAGAGTAGGAACGAAAGCTCAAGATGAAAACAATGTGGTTGAATTTTCTAGTCATCTTCATGAGCTTATTCGTCTTCATCTGTTTCGTTAAGGGTATCTTTGACTAATAATTTATTTGGCAGATTTAAATATTCGCAATGGAATCTTCTTGAGACTATACCATTGTCACACAACTTTTTATGATCGTTGAATTTTGCAACAGAAATCGGCGTCTTTTTTTGTATAGAGGAGACGAATGATCTATTTTCCACCGCTTTATTTTGCACCTGGCACTACCCGTTGCATCTTGAACGACATCCTTGTTTTGTATCGTTTTCTTACTTATTACAGAACTTTTTTTCCTATTCCTTTACCTTTTTCTTTTTTTCGCACTGTCTGTATAATTCTATTACACAAGTAATAGAATTATACATTTCTTATTTATCCATTCTCTAACATAGTGTATATAATCTGAATTTTGCTCAAGTTAGTTTTTTTAGAGTGCAATCTCTTATATTTTTAAAGTGTAAGTCTTTATTTTTTATAGTGATTTAGGTGAGAGATTATTGAAGTTAATAAAATCTGTTTTTCTAAAACACTAATATTATGTGGCTTAGGCCGTTTTCTAGCACTTTTCATGAAATTTGGCCATTGAGAATGTACGGTCCGCACACCCTGGGTAATAAGATAGAGGTCTATAGATCAGTAAAACTCGGTAATAAATTTAACTGACTATATTGATAGATCAAAAGATGATATTAATGGTAATGATGTGCGTTAACAGATTATCGAACGCGGAATGATATTTGAGACGCGGTACGTCCTTTGAGAGTCGAACGTGAACGCGAACTAATTTAAATTATATATGTTTAATTAAAGTAATGAATGAAGTAAGTTGCTGACATGGCACAAGAGTAATAAGTTCAATGTACGCTACGTGTAACGTGGCTCGTACATACTCCCGGGCCAGAAAATGAGGATGATGGTGTGGCTAATATGATGATAAGTGACTGACGTGAGTAACAAGGTGATTGAGCAATATCTATGTCGCATCGCGTCATTCCGAGTTGTTTATGTTTGATTTGTTTGTTGTGTTGTGAATGTTGTGATCCAAGTTTTATCCTTTATCTTTATTTGTTCCACACATATATGTCTGGAAGACAAATATTCAGTGAGGCGGAGAAGTTACGTCTCGCAAATAACGCCTTTCAGGATAATCGTACGGATTATCATATAAATAATTCAAAAATCGTTTAAAATCCATTACAAAACACTTTAAAATCTACAAATAGACTTATCAGTCGTATTTACAAGCGTAGGTGAATAGGTAACAATGGCGTAGATCTTCCTCGAGTATTCCTTAAGGTTGGTCGCGACGTACCTTGAGTTTGACAGTTGTTTCCTCACCTCGAGTGAGGAAAGATGTCGAGGGACGCCGAGTGGAGGAGATTTTTTGCAACTGTGAATACTGATTTCCTCGAGTGAGGTTGAGTGGAGTCGAGGAACGTTTGAGGAAACATCTTAGAATATGGGTGTTAGAGAAATAGAAGTCATACAAGGGCGAGTGGTAGAAAAAGTAAATATAGCGTCGTATAGAGAATCGTTCAGAGGGCCAGGGAAAAATGCCTGACCTTCGGAAGGTCAGCTCTTGGTGGTGGTACCCCATTGGATCTCGGAAACGGTGATATCTACGGGGATCATTCTCGAACAAAATCTTCCTAAAACCCTAGGAACTTTTAGGGAGGGGCGAAAAAAAACATGGCTTCCATACAAAAAAATATGACCGCCATACAAACTTTGACCTCTAATATCTCCTTGACGGTTAGAGATAGGTGGGGTATGTTCGAACAAATGTCATAGAGGTCGATGAGATCTTTCCAGAAAAGGTCATTTTCAAGGTCACAAGGTCATTTTCAAGGTACAACTAATTTTTGACGTCGGCGGTTGTCAAGGTACCTTTTTGATCAAATCAAACTGCTCGCGGGCCGCTTGCGGCCCGCGCAACCACGCGAAAAACTAGTTAGCCCTTATAAAATTAGATTAGATATTACAGATGAAGCTAGTGCATTCAAATTAATGACGGAAGAACATTTTGGTAAAAAGGGTTGGACGATACAAAAAGCAATGGAGTAAATGTGTATGGTGTTATTAGAAACATCGACCTGGAAATATCTGAGGAGGACATTATTAAAAGTATAACATGTCTAAGTCCAGCGAGACTAATATCGGCTAAACATCTGATGAGTCGAAACATGGATAAGGAGGGATAGAGTAACTGCGAATCGGACCTTGTTTTGCGGGCTCGTTCTTACCGGCATACGTATGTGTTGAAAGTTAGCGCATTAAGGTCGATCAGTACGTTTTCCCTGTATCACAAATAATAATGCTCCAAATGCTGGAAGTTCGCCCATACTGTTAAGTTTTGCCCCTAACCTAAGTAGTATGTCCTAAATGTGGAGACAAACACCAAAACCGTTTAAGAAGTGACGCCATGTTTGAAGAAACCTACAGCAAAAAGAATAAACCTTCACGCTGTCCTACACTAACTACTTCGAACCTGAAGTGAACGTATATGAATAGGTACGATAGTAGTCCGGAACAGGCGAAAGGTCATTCGTCATCTAACAATAAAGAAAATACAGAAAAAGAGGTTAAATTCGAGGAGCTTCTAGTGCTTCTTTATTTCTTGCCTTCTTATTCTTCTAACTTCGCGGGTTTATTGTTCTACCAAGTTCTTTTAACACTGCCAGACCCGCGAATCGATTTCGAAAAAAATCTCGGTTTACTCCTGAGATTTTAATTTAACGCCTCAATTGTGTGTTACAGGAAATTATAAAATTATTTACTGAATAAGCTGACTACGGTGGTTAATAAATAAATTAAAACATGCGGTTATGTGATTAATGAATTAATTTATTAACAAATTCACAATGTTTTTGTGTAATATTATTATTTGGTGACATATAATTTGAATGATCAGCAAAAGATTTTTCTCCAACAAGACATTGCACGAAACATTATACAAAAAACAAATGTTGATCAAATTAAATCATTCATGACGAAACTTTATTGTATTATATACTTATGAGATATTAGTATATTTATATAACTAAAATGCCATTCGACTAAAAACTCATGACGGGATTCATTTTTACGGGTTCGGTGGTTCCTCATATTTTTTGTCCGAGGTTAGATTTATATCTACACAGTCTCACTCCTAGACTGATTTCAGCGCGCGAAGATTAGGACCTCAGCACTCATAGAAATATGGTTGACAATTAAAAAATATATATTTCCAGTCTACTTTGTTTTATTACTATAAGTACGAGTATAAGCTGATAAATAAAACAAGAAAACGCTTGATAATAAATAATTTCCGTGCAAGTAAAGAAGTCAACACGCAGTGGTTAAAAAGCGCGACTTTGACAGTTATTTCGAATGCGATCGTAAGACTAATAGTAATAACTTGACGTGCAACCGCGATACTAATTCGTTGCAGCCAACAAATCACTTAACTGTCCGTAGAAAACGATTCGTTTTTAATATAGGAACCGGGCATAAGACTTATACAGTCGATGTAAAAATCACGGCATAAGTTCCTTGCTTAAAAAGTAAATCTTATATAGAAGGTTATCCAGAAAATGTTTTATTAGTTTCGAGAGCACCAGATTAAAGGGTCAGTGTACCTAAATAAGCTTACGAGCCTAGAGCGACAATAATGCGAATAGTTAAGTTATTTTACAATAATAATTATGGGATTAATTAATATAATTATGGGATTAATTAATATAACCATCAAAAATACTAATTGCACAGAAAATATTGCACAGCATAACGAGCACCTATACGCCTCAAATAACTGTATTGCGTCTCGGAAGTGTTAGGTTATGTTAGGTTCCTTCTTAAACCCACACAAAAATAGGAGCCCCGCGAAGCGGGCCTCCGTCGACTTAGTTTGATCTCTTTTAATATATTTTGCTGTGCAATTAGTATTTGTTTGCTGTGCAATTAGTATTTGTTTGCTGTGCAATTAAATACTACCTAATAATTATTACTTTTAATTCCTAAAATAATTTCATAGATCCAAAGGACATGTCTTCGCTCCGTATTTAGGAGTAAGAGAAGAGCTGTACGGATTAATGATGTGTGTATCTTTCATTCTGCCAGGCATATAAGTGAAGAATATCTCCCTGTAAAAATATGCGGATAAGCACATAACATAATAATAAGAAACTAAAATCTACAATTAACAAGTAGGCATGATTCAACAAGACTACTTGAATGACTATGATTTTTAAGTGATCACCCCGTCGCTGCCAATAGTTGTTGTTGGATAAATATAAGACACAGGACTGATAATTATGTGATCCACAAAATATATTTGATCGACTTTATTTACTTTGATCGTCTCGTCCAATCGCTACACAATATATTAATTGATAAGGGCGGTCGTGAATCGCTATTTCACTTAATCGGTCCAGCACGGTCGTCACGTCTAAGCTTTATGATGCCATCCCACCGGTATCGATCGACGTCTCTTAGTATAAATCAAATGCGACATGCTACACTAAATTGTAAAGTTGCCATAGTCAGCCTGGGTTTTCCGAATAGATGGTTTAATTATTTATAAAGAGTTATTGACGCAGATTACCACACATTTAAGCTATTGAGTGGCAGCGACACAACGCCGGCGGTCCAATATACATATGTATCTACAGTCCTACACTAATAAGTATTGTTACATGCTGCGTTCGAGAGATAAGAATGTAGGTACACAATATTACCGACTAAAACACGTTTTATTTTAATACACAATTAAATTCAAAACACGCAACACACTACTTGAACACTATTCCACTATAACTGCTTCAAACTCCGTGGTATTATCGTTTCCGTTTGCTTCGATGAATATTTGATCGCTTACGATTGTAAACTGACTCGGCAATCAATCAGTGGTTCTTCTCGTAGACCCCTACGGGGTCTCGGGGTAACCAGACCAGGCCGTGGGCCTGTCTTGGTGGTGATCGTCGCCGCTTGCTAATACAGGCGGGTCACTGGGGTGGGCCCGTGTGGGCCCGTTGGCCAGTCCGGGTCGTCAGAGCCGGTGGGTAGCGCAGCTAGCGAGGTCCAGCCCGCAAGGGTGAGTCCTCGTGGGCGACCAGCGTGCTAGCAGTGCTCGGGTCGTGTCCGATGAGTACCTCCTGCGCTTGGCGAGGTCGAGCTCCTCGGGAAGTGTTTCCCGGGGAGCGCCCTTCAGTCAGCATCAGGGGGGCGTTGGTGTGGGTCCGTTGGGGATGCCACGGAGACGAGGTCTCGCGGCAGGGCTATCCTGTCCGGCGGTCGCCGATGGTAGGGCACAAGCTCCCGCGGATGGCGGGCGTGCGATCCGTCGGCGCGCACGAACAGGTTGATGCTCAGGTATCTCACGAAGTCGTCCAAGCTCTCCATGCACAGGTCCCTGGAGATCGTCCTGTTCCGCACGAAGCGAGGGGCGTCGGCGATTGTGCGAAGCGCAAGCGACTGCTGCGCATGCAATCGGCGGCGGTTCGTCTCAGAGGTGAGAGCGAACCAAGCTGGGGCAGCGTAAATGAGTCGGCTGCGGATGTACACACGCCGAGATTTGCACGGAGCGGCAATCGGGACGATAGCACGGGTCGCAGGAGGGCGCGCGCGGTGCACGCTTGGACGACTACGTTGTTGACGTGGGGCTTCATGCAGAGGGAGCGGTCGATGGTCACGCCGAGGTATTTCACCGTCGCGGACCACTCGATGTTCTCTTCCATGAGCTTCAACTGCGGTAGGGCTATGCAGCCCATGGAGATCGCCTGAGTCTTCGCCACGTTGACCTTCAGTATCCAGTCCTTCAGCCAGCTGGGAAGTGCGTCTAGGGTACGCTGCATCTTGGTCACCGCGTGGACACCGTTCATCGATGTCGCGATGTAGGCGGCGTCGTCGGCGTACAGCGCGAGCTTAACGCCATTGGTGACGGGGATTCGTCCGTGTACAGAAGTATCACGCGGGAGAGAGGCAACCTAGGGCATACTGGCGCGGATGAGCCGCTCTGTAGACAGGGCGCGGCTGACTTGGCGAGCGCTGGCCTTCCCCCTTTATACGTGGTTAAACCGTTTCCGGAGATTTCTAGAAACGTCATACCCGGTATGTAAACAGTACGAAGATTCGAGAATGTGCTAGCGTTCTCTCTACTCTTCTCATACGAACTACGTAGTTCCGTAAGACGTCAATAGATGGCGCAATGTAATAAATTATTAGACGGAACTGTCGAGTCTTCCCCACAATGCCAACAGATAGCACTGGGTGTAACAGTATGATAATAGTTATAGTAGGTACCTATTGTATAATGAAAAATCACAGACCAGGAAGTTTAATCTAATACTCACAAGAACGGTTTGCTGGGATAAGAGTCATATTTAGTTGTTGCCCAGAACATACGGGTTTGTTGGACAAGTTTTTTTCGATTTCTTGATACGAAATCCTCTAATAATTTATCAAACTGTAATAGAAATCAAAGGGTCATATCCTGGTCTAAATATATCAAATAAAACAAAACATGTAGTAGATACTTTACTTAGGTATATTAAAACTATGAAGTTTGTGAAAATGTTTGGATGGTTGATTAATCTACTGAACAGATTTGGGTGGTACAGTCAGCTTCTTATATAAAGTGACAGATAACATATCCAGATATATAGGAACTCCTAAAGTGATCAATTATATTAATACAACCAAAGTCTTCTAATTATGTAAATCACCCATCTTGCACAAATATATCGGAACATGCACATCGTCAAATATATGAGTTCATTCAAAGTGTCATAATCATAGCAACAAACACAGCGCCAATGGTTTCTAAGCATCCAAAGCATATAAAGTGATTTACATAATTAAAAGACTTTGGTTGTATTAATATAATTGATCACTTTAGGAGTTCCTATAAATCTGGATATGTTATCTGTCACTTTATATAAGAAGCTGACTGTACACTTAATTTAAGTAGATAATGTCCTGGATTACGACGGGTAACATTTTATCCCTATTTTAATTTTTATATTGTGGGAAACATGGCGACAATAACACAAAGCGGTGGGTTTTGTATATTTGCACCATTAATAAGAAGTAAAGGTATTATAAATATTTGCAAATAATTATAACGATATGACTAGCGCAGAAGAGTTGACAGTTAGACAACAACAAAAGCTTTCTATATTTAATACTACTGTATAGATTTTCTTACCAGGTTTTGCACCATGTAACGATGAGACCACTTAATTTGAGATAACTGCTGTTCAGTGAACGGTATGGTTTGGGCTCTAGCTTTGAAATCTATATGTTTCAGATCAAGCCAGCGACGCAGCGAATGAAGAAGCATCCGTTCTGAAATAAAATACGGATGACATTCCAAGAACAATGCCTAATAATGGTCCAGGTTTAGAACTCATGGACAGCACAATAGGGTATATATTAGTTGTGGAATAATTACATACATACATACATAGATTCACGCCTGTTTCCCAGAGGGGTAGGCAGAGACTACGGATTTCCATTTGCTACGATCCTGACACACTTCTCTGGCTTCATTCACTTTCATCACATTCCTCATACACGCCCGTCGGTTCAAGGAGCTCTTAACCTGGCCTTTGTCCAGGACGCCTCCGATCTGGTCGAGAAACGTTCGCCTAGGTTTTCCTCTTGCGACTGTTCCATTCACACTAGCCTTATAAACTTTCTTAGTCAGTCTTTCCTCGTCCATTCTTTCTACATGTCCAAACCAGCTTAACATACCCTTTTCTATTCTTGTAACTATATCCACTTTCATGCCGCATCTCTCTCTAATCACACTATTTCTTATTCTATCTTTCAGAGTCACACCACATATGCTTCTCAACGCTCTCATTTCTACAGCATTTATTCTGCTCTCATGCTTCTTTTGCCATACCCAACTTTCACTTCCATACATAAGTGTGGGCACTAATAGTCCTCTATGAACAGCCAAACGTGCCTTTTCGGATACATTTCGACTGTTCATAAAAGCGCGTAGGGCTCCATTCACTTTGTTGCCAGCAATCGTTCTCCTTTCAATATCTCCGTCATGTTTACCATCCCTTGTAAACAAAGTACCCAAATATACAAACTCTTTCACTTGCTCCACTTTTTCTCCATCAATCATAATATTACACATCGTCACGCACTCTTCCTTTTCAAATACCATTACTTTCGTCTTGCTTACATTTATTTTCATTCCTTTACTCTCAAAAGCACCATGCATAATAGTTACCATCGCCTGCAACTCTTCCGCCGATGACGCAAGTATTACTTGGTCATCGGCATAAAGAAGACATTTGACAAGTAACTCATTCATTCTTAATCCCCATTCACAATCTTTTAAATCTTTCAAACAATTGTCCATGTATAGGTTAAACAGCCAAGGTGACGCTACACATCCTTGTCTAACACCTTTATCGATGCTAAACCACTCTGTGTAGGTCCCATTTATCCTAACACAAGCTCTGGAATCATCATAAAGAGATTTCAGAGCTCGCGTGAGGTTGCCATTCACTCCATACATGGACAATGCCGACCAAAGTTCATTCCTCACCACTTTATCATAAGCCTTTTCCAGATCCACGAATGCGCAATAGACCTTTTGACCTTTGGCCAAAACTTTTTCGGCTATGCTCCGTAAGGAAAAGACCTGATCCGTACATCCCATACCCTTTCGAAATCCCGTTTGTGCATCCCATATTTTCTTGTCGGTTACTTTCACAATTCTTTCAATTAACACTTTTGCATACAATTTACCGACGACGCTGAGCAAGCTAATGCCTCTATAGCTTTTGCACTCTTGCTGTGAGCCTTTTCCCTTGTATAAAGGTACTATGACGGCCTTGCACCAATCACTTGGTACACGGCCGGTATTCCAGCACAAGTTAAAAAGGCGGCACAACTGAGTTGCTATAAGACCCTGTCCAGCTGTCAGCATTTCGACTGTAATCCTATCATACCCACCAGCCTTTCCTGATTTCATGCTTTTCAATGCTTTCATTATTTCATCCATACTAATAGGGCTTTCATCACTACTATCATTATCATTCATTTCGAAACTTTGCCCTTGCCATTCCTCTCTTTCAAATAAACTTTCAAAATATTCCTTCCATCTCTTCAGTACGCTCTTTTCTTCATTCAGTAAACTTCCATTCTTATCTCTGATTGATTTCAGCTCTGTGGTTACGGTTTTACCTCGAACCGAGCGAATGGATTTCCAGAAGAACTTCGCGTTGGTCCGGAAATCTTCAGATAATCTTCTATCAAACTCGTCTTTCAATTCCTCTTTTTTCCATTTAATTACATCTTTCACTACTTTATTCATTCTTATAAACTTATTCCTAGCTTCATTCACATCCTCATTCGTTGCTTCTTGCATTCTTTCATTGGCTCTGACAGATAGCCAGTCCAACCATGCCTGCTTCTTCTCACGTACTACCCCTTGCACATCTTTATCCCACCACGCATTCTTCGATTTTATAACTTTCCTCTTCTTGCTCACACCGCATACTTCTGACGCTACAACAACCACTTCATGCTTAAACGACTGCCATAATTCTTCTATATCATCAGTGTCACAAAATCTTTCAAATCTGGAATAATTATTGTATAATATAATATCATTTATACATACATAGATTCACGCCTGTTTCCCAAAGGGGTAGGCAGAGACTACGGATTTCCATTTGCTACGATCCTGATACACTTCTCTGGCTTCATTCACTTTCATAACATTCCTCATACACGCTCGCCGGTTTAGATGCTCTTAACCTGGCCTTTACCCAGAACATCTCCAATCTGATCAAGAAACGTTCGCCTAGGTCTTCTCCTTGCGACTGTTCCATTCACACTAGCCTTATAAACTTTCTTAGTTAGTCTTTTCTCGTCTATTCCTTCTACATGCCCAAACCAGCTTAACATACCCTTTTCTATTCTCGTCACTATATCCACTTTGTGTGGATATAGTGACGAGAAGCATTTATTTTGCTCTCATGCTTATTTTGCCATACCTAACTTTTACTTCCATGCATAAGTGTAGGCACTAATAGTCCTCTATGAACAGCCAAACGTGCCTTTTCGGATACATTTCGATTGTGTTTAAAATCGCGTAGAGCGCCATTCACTTTATTGCCAGCAATCGTTCTCCTTTCAATATCTCCCTCATGTTTACCATCACTTGTAAACAAAGTACCCAAATATACAAACTCTTTCACTTGCTCCACTTGTTCTCCATCAATCATAATATTACACATCGTCATGCACTCCTCCTTTTCAAATACCATTACTTTCGTCTTGCTTACATTAATTTTCATTCCTTTACTCTCAAAAGCACCATACATAATAGTTACCATCGTCTGCAACTCTTCCGCCAATGACGCAAGTAATTCTGACTACTACTTGGTCGTCGGCATAAAGATGACATTTGACAAGTAAAGATATCATTTATAGATATTACTAAAGGTGCGCCAAAAAACTTATTCATAATTTCTATTTAAAAAGACGTTTCATCGTCGAACTAGTCAAAGTGTAATAGATAAAAAGTTGCCAGTAAAAAAATCATGATAATAAATCGATTAACAATATAATTATAATCATAATTATATTGTTAATCGATTAATATTTTCTCTACTGATAATGATTTGATTAGTAACTAGCAAAAACTTACTTCGCCATTAGACACTTTTGATGTATTATTAAGGTAGGTATATATGCAATCAACTATAAATTAATTAGATTTTGAACAAAAATATTGATAGCCTACGTTCAAAATCTATATCGATTAATCGATATCATTAACACGCTTTTGTTAGCTTGGTATTTTAAATACCACAATGGGCAACACTTTTTTGACACTTAGTAAATGTCATAATCAAATAACTATTTTATTTTATTATTCGCTCTGTGACTCTCGCGCATTCTGAATGATTTTGTTTTTGGAGTTATTTAACGATTTTTGGCTTTTCTTACGGACTTCTACCTTTACCAAACGATTATCAGGCTTTCGAACACGGACAACTGTATCTCTTACGATGGAAGAACAACGGTGTATTAACTGTAATAAAACTCCTTGATTCTCCAATATAATTATTTATTCTCTCTACTTGTTATCCTTTATCCTACAGACCACAATTCACACACCGTATCCGTTTACACAACCGCTCAGCTCGACCGCTCAGACAAGAATGAATGCCCCCTTCCGCCGTCCGTTACTCATTTTATACCAAAATCGATTATTAAAATACCCGACTTTCACCGAATAAAATATTATAACCTTACACTCGTTCATCCTGACCTCGTGTATGTCCTCATACACGGATCTAGGTGGGACATGCTAACTTTACACTCAGCGAAGAAGGATGCTTGTCTTTTACACTTTCATAGGATACATTTTATTATAATTTATATAAAAAAATGAATAAAGTTAAGAGCGACATTAATAACAACAAAGAAATTCATTGATTTATGTACATGTATGTTTTTAATATTTCGAGTATGTAGGTACACTACAGAATATTCAATATACCTATACATTAAACAACAATAATATCACTGAATATCATTAGCAATTAAACCAACACAGTGTTTTGTAAATCCATCCAATTCTTACAGAAACACCGATGTTGTTATATCTCTTTGTCGTAAACCCATCCAATTCATACGACGAAGAGGAACATCATTAAATAATTAGTTGCGAACCCATCCAATTCTCGCAACACTAAATCCAATACTTGCTAACCCATCCAATTCTAGCAAGATTGGTCAACCTTAACACAGTTCTCGCTTACCCATATAATTCTAGCAGGAACTATGATTAAGTGTAGTGCTACAATACATGCCAACCCATCCAATTCGGGCATGACTATAACACAATATATTTATGTATTCCATAATTGAATAATGTAAATTAATGAATTTAAACACTTTATCTACAATATAATTTCATTACACATATACATACACGCGCGCTGGTTTCCTATTCCTATCATAATAGTTCTTTTGTTTAACTTGTTCTGCTTGTATCTTATCTTTAACTTCTTCCTTTATTTTCCCTGCAACACTATCTTCCCGTGTATGTCGTCATGTCTCATTAAGTTTAGGGTCTAATTCTGAATTCATAGACATACCGAACATCACTTCTGCAGGGGTTCTCCCTATTGTCTTTTGAGTGGTGTTATTTAAACCCCATTGTACAATACTGAACTTTCTTATCCCCAGACCTGATACCCGCAACACTAATTTCGTAACCGAAATAATGCACCTTGTCCGTCAGAAACTCGCATTTTGACAGATTTAGAGTCAATTTGATACTTTTGAGTAATTTAAGGATATTTTCGAACCGATTGAGACACTCTTTGCCCCTAGCATAAAAGAGCCCGTCATCTATGTACGCAGTTGCTTCAGAGTATCTGGCTGATTCCAATACCTTATGCATCATCCGCTGGAACACAGCAGGAGCGTTTGCTAGGCCGAATGGCATACGATTGAACTTGTACTAGCCGTCCGGCATTACAAACGCCGTGAGCGGTTTTGATGCTTCCGATATCGGGACCAGATAGTATCTCGATGCCAAGCCGAGTGTGATAAAATAAGCTTGACCAGATAACCGAGCATTTTCACCCTCGACTACTGGCATCGGGTACCTTCTTTCATTAATGGTTTCGTTTTCAATCAATCAATCAATCAATCATTTATTTATTGCGAACATGGGTTTACAATTATGGTGTTACATTTATAGAAGTTCTGCCATATTCTACCATTAGGCATGCAATTAGATTAAAATTATAACAAAAAAAAACCACCAAAGTTACCGTAACCGGGTCGTACAAATATATGGTAAATGGTACTGAAACAATAAGACTTCGCGATTTCTCTAAGCTAGTATCATTGAAGGGCATTAGATAATCTAAGCTACAGAAAATTAAGTGTTCACAATTCTTATATACAACCACATGGGGTTGTTCTGTAAACGACTGTCCAACTAATACAGGAATGTCCAAATACTTATCATCAACTACATAAAATTGTACCGCGGCTTTAACTTCCTCAATAACTAAATCAGTTGTAATGCTACCGAGTGATTGAACTATTTCATTTTCAAAACCCTTCAATGGTACTCTAAATAGTCGTCATATTTAAGTCCTAAAATCGGTATAATTGATTGCACAACGAGTGAAACATCACTTCCAAAATCAATAAACGCCTTAAACATCGAGCCGCTGACAGTCACGTCCTTAATATATTTAGAACTAGTATTTCGTGATGTTGCGCACAGTTTGATATAATCAAAAAACTAATTTTAGATTCGGATTCAGGGACCTTGAAAACCCCCGAAGCCAAAAATTACCGATGACCCCTGGTGACCTTAAAATGACCTTTTCTGGAAAGATCTCGTCGACCTCTATGACATTTGTTCGAACACACCCCGCCTATCTCTAACTGTTTCAGAGATATTAGAGGTCAAAGTTTGTATGGCGGCTATTTTTTTGTATGGAAGTCATGTTTTTTTTCGCTCCCTAAAAGTTGCCAGTGTTTTAGGAAGATTTTGTTCGAGAACGACCCCCGTAGATATCACCGTTTCCGAGATCCGATGGAGTACCACCACCAAGAGCTGACCTGCCGGTCAGGCATCAAGCATTTTGTAAGTTAAAATGTTGTGAAATATAACTCAGTTTTACAATTCCTTGCTCTTAAATGCAGGGACGGTTACCGTTACAAATTTTTTACGGTAAACCTACCAAAACCTTACCGGTACCATATAATGTTAACTAGTTATCGTTAAAAATAACGATAACGAATCGATATTTAACGTTAAAAAATAGTGTTACTTATAACGTTCACTTTTAAGAATAAGACTGTTCGTGCGATGGATGCTACGTTGCCAACTCGCCAACACGCCGCGCGCCGCACGCGCTGTGTTTCGATCTTCGGATCGTAGGATCCATTTGGTTAGGTATTTAACTAAAGGTAAACAATCTTGATGTGATTGTATTGTGATTGTATTAGTCTCGATATTTTTATTTTTTTATTGCCATTGGTGGCAGACGAGCAAGTGGCCCACCTGATGGAAAGTGGTAATCGCTGCTCATGGACTTCACCAATGTCAGGACACAGCAAAGCCGCTGCTTACCGCGAAAGAAGAACTCTCTTTAAACCTCGTTTGAAGAAGGACATATCATAGCGCTCGGGAAACACTGAAGCAGGCAGTTCATTCCAAAGCTTGCACGTACGTGGGAGAAATGATCGCTGAAAGCGTACCGTCTTGGATTTGAACGCTTTCAGGTGATATGGATGAACCCTGCTTCGTTGTCGAGTGGTACGGTGATAGAAAGGGGCTGCTGGTACCAAATCAAACAGTTCTTCAGAGCACTCCCCGTGAAAGAGTCGGTAGAATACGCAGAGAGACCCAAAGTCTCTCCGTTGCTCCAACGATTTCAATCTATCCGTGAGACTGGGATCATCGACGATTCGAACTGCCCGTCTTTGTAGGGAGTCAAGTGGGGCGAGCTGGTATTTGGGGGCCCCTACCCAGAGATGTGAGCAGAACTCCACGTGTGGCCGGACCTGTGCTTTGTAAAGCACAAGACGTTGACCTGGTGTGAAGTACCGCCTCGCTTTGTTCAGTACACCCACCTTTTTGCTCGCTAATTTAGCTTTGTCCTCCAAGTGACTCCCAAACTGGACTTTATTTGAGATTTCCACGCCGAGGATCCCAATACTGTTGGAGATACGGAGAGTAACTCCTTGGAACTGTGGCGCCATGATAAACGGGTCCTTCTTGGCAGTAAACGCACACACTTGTGTCTTCGAGGGGTTGAATCGAACTAAGTTCTGTTCACCCCATTCGGAAACCCACCCAAAAGAGTCCTCGACTTCAGACACAAGTTGTGTTCGTCTTTCCTGTATCATGCTCCGAGGGACATTCTGATAGCTGGTATAACGCGCATCACCCGTGCTGTCATCCGCATAGCAATGTATGTTCTCGATTGACAACAAGTCATTGATATGCAGGATGAACAGCATTGGGGAGAGCACCGAGCCTTGAGGAACACCAGCGTTAATGGTTTTGGTTTCGGAGCTGCAGCTATCAACGACGACTGTAATGCTCCGACCATCCAGAAAGCTAAATGTTGATGGTCGGAGCATTACAGTCGTCGCTGATAAATCTAAGCGCTAGTTCAAACACACGGGAACCACGCCCATATTCAAACTCGACCGAAGTATGACCTCAAGGTGTCTGCACACCAAGTTACAAGTCAATCTTTCCTACTGCTGGGCATGATGCCCACAGTTGGGCCTCATGTCCACTTTTGGGCATCTTGCCCACTGTTAGGCGTCATACCAACTATTAGGCATTATGCCCACTGTTGGGCATCATTTCCGCTGTTGGGCATCATGTCCACTGTTGGGCATCATGACCATTGTTGGGTATAATGTCCATTGTTGGGCATCATGCACACTGTTGGGCATGTTGTGTTGCAACACGCAGCACAAGACAAAACTCAACAGCAAACGGCAGCAACCAACACGAATCAGCCCACCACCACTGCATATAAATGAAGCCATTTTGTCATTTAAAATACATGTGACCTTGTGACCCCTATATCTCGGGGGTCTTTTGACCCACAGGGCCCATATTCAATCTCGACTGAGGTATGACCCCAAGGTGTCTGTACACCAAGTTACAAGTCAATTGGTTTAGTGGTTCCGGAGCTATGCCTGTCACTGACAGACAGACACACAGACCTACAAAGTGTTTTCATTAACCTCTTCGAAGAAGACTCAGAAGTTAATAAAACTATTTAAAAAATGTTTTGTGTAATTTGTCTTCATCTATTGTGACAACCCTACCAAAATAGGTTTTTGCACGTTCTTAAGAAGCTTAGTCTCTGTTTCGTTTATTTACTCATGTGGCCGACACGGCGAGTTGACAACATCGCATCGGCAGATTCTCCCTTACTTCTTCATTAGAAAGAGAAAGGCATATTGATATCGGTATATGAATGTTACTTGTAACGATATAAATTTTGGTATCTGTTTAACGCTGACTTTCGTTTGCGTATCGTTATTATTTTGGATAATTTTATTATCGTTACCATAACGGTAAGCAGAAACGTTACAAAAAAAGTAGCGGTAATTCTATCCCTGCTTAAATGTATAGTGGTATTAAAAATATAACTTGCTACACATAACTGATAATAATAAGATAAAGTTAAAAGTAAGGGTAACTGTTTTTGAAAGAGCATTTTTTAAAATCTCGGGGCTTTTCGTAAATCATATTTATTTATCTTTAAAGTATTTATTATACTCTATATAATGAGGTAACTTTCATCTCGACTCAAAAAATATTTATACAAATATAAACCGATACTGGAATCCATACAAACAAGAGCATTTTCCGTTATCTCTATCTCACCTGAAGTTGGCTAACAGAAACTTACTAACGTTAAGTCTACGTACCTATATGTATAATACATTTAACACATTTGCGGGATCGAGAGAATAAGCTTTTCTTACTAACTTATTAAAAAGCATCAAATAGTTTGCGACATATTATGTAAGTAATTGAAATCACTTACTATGATTTTTGGGTGTTATGTCACCCTTAACTCGTTTTCTGGCCCATTGTTGAAGATTAGTTAGGTGTTTGGCTAGCGGCAGATGTGGGATTATAAGCGCTGTTTCCGCAAGATCAGCCATAAATGACTGAAAATAATCATTCAGTTCTAAGTAATTTAACAAATACAATCATAACTTTTTACGAGAGCTCTAATGAATGGCAGTGATCTAAGCAATAAATATAGTGCGCAATGTTTAGAAATCAAATAAAGACAAACTACTAATAATAACGGTGATTAACGACAATTGCGACCACGATGCTTCACCTTTATACCTATGGCAACTTCATGACGAAACCAACAATGAAATATGCGAGTCTAGCACTTCTTCTCTGTCGTTTCGCTCTTGGCAGAGCGGTGGTGGTCACTTTGAGGCTTCCACGTCGGTGGTAGAGGCGGACACAGCTCTTCGCACGATCGCCCACTATCTCTCCCTGTTGACAGACTGTTTAGCGCAGTCTGATAAACGGTTTCCTACTGCGGACTTCACTTGGTCAGTCCAGCGCATAGGTGACCTGCCACGCAAACTGGTTCCCTCCACTTTTCCTTGTACCAGCCGCTCTATGGAGTCGTTATCCCGCCTAGAGACACGTCCAAAGTACTGCAGTATGCGCTACTGTACTACGGCCGACAAACGCTGTATGATGCCAAGTTCCTGGAGTATGGACACCATTGGTACGGAACTCCGTCCACGATATCCCGAGCATCTTTTTCCAGCACCACATTTCCAGAGCATCAATTTTCCTCTTTTCCAACTCGCGCACTGTCCATGTCTCTGCTGCGTAAATAAATATAGGGAATACACGTGTACGTACTGTTACAAATCCCTATTGTACCCCAATATCCTTACCTAGTCCAAAATCCCCTATACTCGACAGAAACCCCTGCCAATGCCTAAAGTCCCGTGTCAGCACTTTTGCCTTCATCCTAAGCGCAGTACTAACTTAAACTAGTCTGAGCACATCCTCCGTCGCGAACGCAACTTACTATTTCCTAAGCGTGCCAGATACATTCCTATATCATCATACTATTTCTTTATTTGCTAATTCTATTTTATAATTCAAGTGTTTAATAAACTTTATCTAACCAGTTAAAATTTATTTTTTTAAAAACAACTCGTCACGGTGCCTTGTAACAGTACGAACCTGATTTTGGTAGCTTTGGTGATGTTGCGATTGCTCCACACTTTCTTTAACTTCTCCATCGCGGTTCTGGTTATGACCATATGTCGTTTTACTTCATCTACGCAGCCGCCGTTGTTTGAGATTAAAGCTCCAAGGTATATGTAGGCCTAGACCACTTCGCAATTTGCAATTTGTGCCACTTCGGGCAAATTGTCGTTGACGCGATCCACGATCATAATTTTTATCTTAGTTCGATTTATCTTTAACCCAAACATAAAGCTTACGCGCTCCATTCTGAGAAGTAATTTCTGCATAAGGTCAGCGTTACTCGCAAATAATGTGGTGTCATCTGCATACCGCAAGTTCGTGATTTTGTGTCCACCAATCACAACAGCATCAGTCCAAGGTGGTTTGAAATGTTTCCGACCTCAACGTGTTGATAACAGCACTTTTCAATAGAAACTAGGGAATGCAGTTGTGCATCTTTTGACAGTTACTGACAAAAATTTTATCCATTTTGGACGCGTAGTTGTTATTTGACAGACATTTGAATGAGTCGATGTGAATGTTTATGTGGAAATGGAAAAATTGAGTATCGCGCTATCATTCACTTTTTGTTTTTGAAAGGCAATACGCCTACGCAAAGTAAAGATGAATTGGACTCAGTGTATGGAGATTCTTGGGGATTTTGCACCATCATTTACACACAGTGAAATTTTGGGCAGCTGAATTTAAACGTGGTCGTAAGAGCTTGGGAGACGATGAACGTTTGGGACATCCAAAAACAAAAGTAGGGTCAAAGACAAAAGTCGAGTAGCATCATAAAGTACGTAATAGCTTATAGTTCCGAGCGAATACCGTTGTGTGTGTGATGTTTCAACACAAACAATGAAACATTATTCAATATTATTCAATAAATGATATTAGGTGAAGTTCGTCATGCGCATGTGTGCAAATTTTGTTCGAGAACGACTACCGTAGATATTACCGTTGCCGAGAACCGATGGGGTACCACCACCAAGAGCTAACCTTCCGAAGGTCAGGCATTTTTGCCGGGCCTTTTGAACGATTCTCTGTATGACGCTATATTTACTTATTCGGATTCAGGGACCTTGAAAAATGGGGGGTCATCGATGACTCCGGTGACCTTGAAAATGACCTTTTCTGGAAACATCTCGTCGACTTCTATGACATTTGTTCGAACACACCCCGCCTATCTCTAACCGTTTCGGAGATATTAGAGGTCAAAGTTTGTATGGCGGCCATGTTTTTTGTATGGAAGCCATATTTTTTTCACCCCCCCTAAAAGATACCAGGGTGTTAGGAAGATTTTGTCTGAGAACGACCCCGTAGATATCACCGTTTCCAAGATCTGATGGGGTACCACCACCAAGAGCTGACCTTTCGAATTTCAGGCATTATTCCCGAGCCCTCTGAACGATTCTCTATAGGATGCTATAATTACTTTTTCTACGACTCTCCCTTGTATGACTTCTATTTCTCTAAGTGAGTGAGTGAGTCAGTGGTAATTTAACTTTATATAATTTGAACTAGTTTTTCGCGTGGTTGCGTGGGCTGCAAGCGGCCCCCGAACAGTTTGATTTAATCAAAAAACTAATTGAAAACCCCTGAAGCCAAAAATTACTGATGACCCTCGGTGACCTTGAAAATGACCTATCCTGGAAAGATCACGTCGACGACCTCTATGACATTTGTTCGAACACACACCGTCTATGTCTAACCGTTTCGGAGATATTAGAGGTCAAACTTTGTATGACGGCCATGTTTTTTTGTATGGAAGCCATGTTTTTTTCGTCTCCCCTAAAAGATGCCAGGGTTTTAGGAAGGTTTTATTCGAGAACGACTCCCGTAGATATCACCATTTCCGAGATCCGATGGGGTACCACCACCAAGAGCTGACCTTCCGAAGGTCAGGCATTATTTGGACGTCCCAAACGTTCATCGTCTCCCAAGCTCTTACGACCACGTTTAAATTTATTTTCTCAACTCGTTTTCCCCTATATATATGTATATGATAATATATATATATATACATATAATTATTTATAAGCATGTATGTGTGCACACCTCAACGAGCTCGCTGTCTTTCAAGCCAGATGCTGATATTGATGGTGGTACCGTTGTTGGCTGTAAAGCAAGGATAATATGAAAATTTGTTGTTTAAATAAGTGTGATAAGTTTCCTTAACAAGTTTTATATTCCGTAAAAGCATTTTGGACATATGTATCGGGTTGTGACACAGTAAAATTAAGGCTTTTACAAAGAAAGGTGAATCATTTACAAAAAATTCACATTGTTATTATGTGCCTTTCGAGGCCTGGTGCTCGACGACCACATAAGCTATCAGCTTTCAGTAGGTAAGACCTGGTGTAAACTTAGAATAACGTTAATCTTTACGGAGGTTTCTAACGCCTGCAGAGGTAATCGCTGCGTGGTAAAACGTATACATATATCCAACTGGTATCAGTTTGCAAAACACTTAGTTATAAGATAGGATGAAAATGATTGAGGTTTACCGTAGTTTCACCAGATTTTACTGCTTCCGCAACAGCGTCTTTAATAAAGTCTTCCATAGGATCCATCTGATAGATTTTAGGTTTATCTAGCCAAAACTTTCCGTGTCTGTCAGATGGATAAAAGTACTTCTCTGTTAATTTGCCTTCATTGAAAAAATCATAGAGATGGCCGCATTTGCACTTGGACTCTTTCAAATATTCCATGACTGGCTCTTCCCTGCGATAATAGTACAAGAGATATATAAAAGTTGTATCCATAAATTATTGTATTGAGTTAGGATGCTTTTTGTGGCAGCTATTTCAATATTGCAATATTTTGAACAGTCCTCCGTAATAGAGAGTTTTATTCAGAAGATGTATATTTAAATAAAATCCGCCATGGGTATTTGAAGTCATACAAAACGAAGGATCACCTATACTAATATCTAAAACAGTTTTATTTATTTCGATATCGCGGGTAAATCTCTGGAACTACGACACGAAATAAAAAATGTCTTCACTCCCCACTAGAAAGCTAAACTATAGTCATAGGATAAGTTTGACGCGAGGGAAGCTGCAGAATTTTAAGAATAAAGGACTAAAAAGGATCATACCATTTCGCCAAACATTCGCAAGTTGAATCACATTTTTTTTTCACTGGCATAGGGTATCGCCACATACCGATTATGTTCATCACGCCTGTACCGTTGATTACAACTATTCCTCCGTTTATCAAAATGTAGCCCGTCTGCAAATTTCCAACGTCTAAAATATAAAATAACAAATCGCTTAAGTCCGAGTATTTAATAAGACACAATATTACATTATAATAAATATTTTTAAATATTCGGACTTAAAATCTTTATTACAAATATAAATACGCCTTATATTCATTACAAGGAACTATCTTTATACTTATCAGTAAAATATTGATTTGACATTAATATTTAATCTGTATAATAATACTAGTTTTCACCCGCGGCTTCGCTCGCGTAAATGTAGGTTAGGTTTGCAACAGTTATTTTTTCTGGATGAAAGGTATCGTATGTCCTATTCTGTACCCCTGACAACGTGTATGCAAAATTTCATGTTGATCAGTTGAGTAGTTAAGGCGTGAAAGCGTAACAAACAAACAAACAAACTCATTTTCGCGTTTATAATATTGGTTAGAATGGTGACGATCTCTATAAAAGTTAAGTTATTAATAACGGAAAGTCGCATATTATAAAACTTATATTTCAGTAATATAAGCATTTCTATTTGTTTGGGACTTCACTTGTGCTCGTAGGAAAACTTAGTTTGTGGTAAAAATGGTATATTTCATGTATAAAACATTTTTTAACAATTTTAACTCGAAGTAGAAGTTTCGTGTACAAAGTATTTGTAATTGTGACAAACATGGCGGTAATAGAATAAACAATAAAATGTATGAAATAATCGAAAACGCCTATAACAGTTTTATATCATATCATAGTTTTATTTAGTTTTATATCTTGCATATCATATCGATTACGTGGAGACTAAAAATAATTATAAGCGTTAACATCCTCCCCTCCGTTGAAGGTGTCGCCTTTCAACCCTGCAACTCGTCTTCGATAGGCAAGAGGCAAATGCGAACCAATGCGCGTCGCACGCATCCTCGTGTTGTATTGATGTCGGCGACTCGTGGTATTCCATCGGTACCAGGGGATAATTTTGCAACATGTCCGAGCCTCCAGCATAACGGTGAGACGTCATCTTCTTGTAGAAGTACCAGGTCTCCAATCTTAAGAGAATGTGTATTGGTCTTCCATTTACGGCGCTGCTGCAACTCGGCTAGGTACTCTTTCTGCCAACGGCGCCAAAAATGTTGGTGGATTTGCTGCAGTCTCAAGTAGCGATGCAGTTTGTTCTGGTTGCAATCTTCAAGAGCAGGCGAGGGTAAGGCGGTGAGTGCCCGACCAATAACAAAGTGCCCAGGAGTAAGGTAATGGAAATCATCGGGTGAGTTGGATAAAGGACATAAAGGACCACTATTTAAAACAGTCTCTTCCTGTGCAAATAGGGTTGAAATTTCTTCAAAGGTCAAATGAGAATTACCCATTACTCTCTTAACTTGATATTTTGCAGATTTTATGCCGGCTTCCCAGATTCCACCAAAGTGAGGAGCGTAAGATGGAGAAAAATTGAATTTTATGCTTTCGTCATATGCAGATATCAGATAGGGAGTTAGCATTAGATTTAAAAATTGATTTATTTCTTTAGCACCTGCTACGAAATTATGGCCATTGTCGCAGAATACTTCCGTTGGCCTGCCTCGTCGTGACACAAATTTACGGCAGGTCATAACAAAAGCATCTTTAGAAAGATCACTTACAGTTTCTAAGTGTGAAATTTTGAACCGCAAGCATATCGACGGTTCCCCGCCTATTTGATCCAAGCGACATTTTCTGCGAAAATGAGTTATTTATATACATACTTGGAATCAGCGAATTTTTCTGCGTCTTTTGATCTGAGTTTCAATTTTTTTTTAGCACTTTTTTGGTGTTTGTACCCCTCAGTAACTTTGCCTTCATTTTAATGTCCGTGGTATCAACCGACACAAAAGTTAACAACTTTTTGTATTACGTAACTTACACTATTTGAGCTTATTCTGATTTTTCTTTTATTAGTCGATTGCATTGTTTTGCCTACGATGGTTTGACTACGTAATGCGCATTAACTCAATTAGCCTATAACTGAAATACTAGATTGCGTCGTTTGAGTCAATTTACTCTACATCAGAATTATGAAATCAGTCGTTTGAATCATTTTGCATGCAACCAAAACGAAGTAATCCAGACGCTTAGATCTAACTATATACGAGCAAAATTGTGGTTTACGATTTATGAAGTATTAAAAAAAAACTACTTACTAGATCTCGTTCAAACCAATTTTCGGTGGAAGTTTATATGGTAATGTACATAATATATCTTTTTTAGTTTTATCATTCTCTTATTTTAGAAGTTACAGGGGGTGGGATACACATTTTACCATTTTGGAAGTGTTTCTAACGCAAACTATTCAGTTTAGAAAAAAATTATATTAGAAACCTCAATATCATCTTTGAAGACCTATCCATAGATCATATCTTATCTTGTGTGTGGGGGCCAGTCTGTACTGACCGGCGACACTTCGACCCAGTGGGATCTTTTGTGTCAGCCCCAAGATTCATCCCTTAGCTATCTCCTTATGAATGTACTGCATTAGCTGCAGTGTACAATTCAGAGGGAGAAGCCTAAAGTCTTCAGGGTTTGGATATGCCAATCCCATCAGACCCATCCTAAGTCCAGCCAACGCGTCGCATTCACACAGTAGGTGCGATATGGACTCGTCCTGTTCACCACAGGCTCTGCAGATCGAGTCGTGTGTCCATCTCAATCTGCACAGGAAGTCTTTGGTGCCAAAATGGCCAGTAAACGCTCCTGTGAGCAGGCGCATTTGACTCTTGCTATACCCGCAGAACCTCCGGGTGAAGCCTGTGGCTCCATTTGCAATGAATTTCTTGGAGTGTTCATCCATAGATACTACACATAGATACTACACACGTATGGGGGTGACGAAGAAAAATTTTTTAGTTTCAATTCTAAGTATGGGGAGAACCCCTAAAATTTATTGCTTTTTTTTCTATTTTTGTGTGAAAATCTTAATGCAGTTCACAGAATACATCTGCTTACCAAGTTTCAACAGCATAGTTCTCATAGTTTCGGAAAAAAGTGTCTGTGACATACGAACGGACAGACAGACAGACAGACATGACGAATCTATAAGGGTTCTGTTTTTTGCCATTTGGCTACGGAACCCTAAAAAGAACTGCCAACCCGCATCGCCAGTACTTTTAAGGGTCCATAATGTGTACAAATGTTGTCTTGACTGTCTGTCTCACTCCAACATATATGCTCTTTCTCTTGTCATTGCTGAACTATACAGTATTTTTATATTAAATCTATGGTTATAACACATCACGTGACCTTATAACTTATCTCTATTGAATTTCTGCAGTTCCTTAAATAACTAGGAATTAATTACTTACTAGCGAGGAGATAATAAGGTTTGCCCTTTATGAAATTGACGCCTGCAATGAGGAACTGAACGTTCTTATATGGCGGCTTATATTTGTTATGTCTCGGCTCGGGCTTTTTCTTGAGCATTTTCAGCGCCGTAGCATAAGCTGCCATCTTTGGATCGGTATTACCTGAAATTATTTATATACTTCGTTTATTTAGTCACCGACCTTTGATATTATTGCAAGTTCAAACTAAGAGATTATAGAGAAAAAGTAAATGCATTAGAAGTGAGTTACCGTAGCCTAAATAAGGACTTCTGAATGCCTATTGCCATTTTGTTTTACGTTAACGCGATCGACACGTTTATGACGTGCCGCGCTCCGATTGACCCATTTCAAGCTCTTAACCAATCAGAGAGTCAAACGCGGTAAACGTTTCGACCGCGTTAACGTAAAAACAACTCGCACTAGATACCCTAAAGTAGCCTTTTACCAGCACCAGTACCGTAAACATATTGGCACAAACACAATCCTGACCAGGTCAATACAATGACTTCAAGTCAAATTGCAAGCGATCGCAAGTCATGGTAACCACCTACCTTCTGGCGAGCCGTAGGTTTTTTGTCATCTTTGTTGTATTAAAATAAGCCGTTGTAACTGTGTTAGGGTGAGATGCTGCTAAAGGCCCACGCCACGGTGCCAGCCAAGAGGACTACCGAAGATGCCGTCCAGATCATGTTTGGCAAATGGTACGATAAGTACCTACTACTGTTTCTATTTTGTTGTGTCCCATTGGGTCGTCCATCGCTAGCGAAGACAAGGGGGTCATAAAATGTTTCCCAGGATGTCGAAAATATAGAACCGGTACTGGGTGGAAAATATAATAATTTTGAACAGCTATACCGTTGTGGCCTGCATCTTTCGCTTGCAACTGTAATCGTCACTATGTCTTCGTTTTTGCGGGCATAACATATTGTTATCGTAGAAACCTGTAACGTTTTTTTTACTTTTGATAGATTAACTTACGCAAGGTACTAGGTGGTTCCCAGAATTTATAGGCGCAAACTCTTTCCTTTTCCTTTTCGTGTATATTCCTGGCTTTACGCTTTTCTAACTGTAATTAAAGAACTCGTTGTACAAGGATACTTCAACGACGATATTTTACCAGTCAGTCGACTAATTTACAATTTTACACTACTGTATAATTTATAAAAATAAGGTCGTCTAGACCAGATTTCGGTCACGCAAGGCCGATTTTAACTGGCCATCACTTGTGTACTATAATATTTGTATACGCATTTGCGCTTGTGCACATAAGTATGCAAATGCACTCTGTATGCCCTAACTCCCATAATTCGATAGGACCGCAATCCGTCACGACCGAAGAGTACACACGCAGGGCAAATGACTTTACGTGTTTACCGAGGCATAGGGGTGTGCAATTCTACCAACAATAAAACTATGAGCTGTTATTAAAAAATATTCGGCAGATAAACCAAGAAACCTTTTTGTTGGTCCGATCCTGGATTTGAAAACATAATGATTAACACTTCTCTAAAAGAAAGAGTAGTAAGCTATAACCTACTTGCACTTTGGCTAAAGGTCAGACAAAGTTCATACAGCTCAAGAATCATTTAGAAAAATATTTAATTAACTTAACTGTAGGGTTGAGCGTAGTCACACAAGCCACGCACACATGTTTATTGTATAACCTATATAACTGAATGCAACGTTATTATAAGCCAATACTCTCTCGCACGCTGTCGCGTCGTATTCTAAGTGAACAATATTGAATAAACAGTGCCCAGCACGCTGTCGCGTCGTATTCTGAGTGAACAATATTGAATAAACAGTGCCCAGTTTTACATACGAACTTCTTTCATTCATATACCCCACGGCGTATCTAATGTGGTGACTCCAACCCGCGAACTTAGTTATCTTGAACATTTTCGGCAAAACCGTGAAGACAGTGATATTTGCTTAAAATTACTACCGCATCTCCCACAATGGCATCTGAAATCGCAGCAGTAACCTTGACCTCCAAGATTACCGAATTTTGGATGGATCAGCCCAGAGACTGGTTTATCAGGATAGAAGTAATGCTGGTACCACAGTGGCTTCCAGAAGCCGACAGCTTCTGTAGTAGCCAGTATAGTTGTTTCAAAATTAAGTAAAGAAGGCATACAGCAGGTTACTGACATATTGATCGAGCCCCTTGCAGTGAAACGCTTCGATGCACTCAAAGCTCGTCTACTACAAATATACGAGGAATCAGAACAGACAGGTCCAGAAATTAATTAGCGAGATGGAGCTCGGTGACCAAAAACCGTCACAGCTTCTACGCCGCATGCGGGATGCTCGCTAGGGGTAAAGTACCAGACGACACACTTCGTATATTATGGCAAAGCCACTTACCCAGCACGACTCGGGCAGTCTTGGCCGTATCTGAAATAAAAGAATTAGACAGACTCTCTACAATAGCCGACAAAGTTTTTGAGATGACACGCTTCGCACAACAGGTCACCGAGGTGTCCCAACAGCAGCTTTTTACGCACCCAGAACCATCCCCGAGTTCCAAGGACACTGAAACCATCATGACTGAGGATCGCGAAATTAACTCTGAAGATCGAACAACTGAAACGAGGAAGACCGCGCTATCAGCCCCGATGGAGCAACAATCACACGCGATCAGGATCCCGTGCTCGCAGCCGCGACACTTTGGTACCGCAACGGACCACGGAAAGCCCTGACTGGCTTTGCTACTACTACAACAGATTTTGCGCCAGGGCAAGGAAGTGCACGAAACCCTGCGCATGGCAGGCACCAAAGAACAAGGAAAACTAGGCGAGGCCCAGACAACGGCGGAGCTCTGTGCCATCTCTCCTTGTCGCCGCCTACGCATCATGGACAGGTGCACCGGACTATATTTTTTGATAGACACAGGCGCAAACGTATCCGTTTTATCGGTGAATAGAAAGCGCTACAATCGCGAGTGCAGTGAATACAAACTTTACGCAGCCAACGGAACGTTTTGATGCGATTTCATGATTGCCGACATTAGACAGCCCATATTAAGCGGCGATTTTTTGAGTCATCACAAGCTTCTGGTTGATGTCAGCGCACTAAAGCTCATTGATCAGGTAACTGATTTAAATATTTTAGCTTCTATTGTGAATATGTTTGAACCGTCTGTACTGTCAGTGAGCGTAGATCATCTTTATCATAGTAATCTAGGATAGAACGACATACATTCTCTGAAATTGGCAAATTTTCGAAAGTAGATCGTTTCGAACATAATTATGTAGACATAATCGGTCCATTGCCAATTTCCCCACATAATTACCTTACAATCATCGATCGCTGTACGCGATGGCCCGAAGCATTCCCAATACAAAATATTACCGCAGAAACCGTAGCAAAAGTTTTGTATAAAACCTGGATATGTCGTGTTACGGTTGTCCCGTAAGGCTCACGAGTGACCAAGGTCGCCAATTCGAAAGCCACCATTTTCAGTAGCTTATGAAATTATTAGTTATTAACAGGATACGCACTACGGCGTACCACCCGCAGGCTAACAGAGCTGTAGAGCGTTGGCACAGAACCCTAAAGGCCGCTCTCATGGCACGTTTGTGTGAAAAGTCATGGGTGGAAGAGTTGCCGACAGTTCTGTTTGGTCTGCGCGCGGCATTTATGACTAAACTGAAAATATTATCTGTACTTTATAATGATTAGGCACGCGCGCGCGCGCACACACACACACACACACACACACACACACACACACACACACACACACACACACACACACACACACACACACACACACACACACACACACACACACACACACACACACACACACACACACACACACACACACACACACACACACACACACACACACACACACACACACACACACACACACACACACACACACACACACACACACACACACACACACACACACACACACACACACACACACACACACACACACACACACACACACACACACACACACACACACACACACACACACACACACACACACACACACACACACACACACACACACACACACACACACACACACACACACACACACACACACACACACACACACACACACACACACACACACACACACACACACACACACACACACACACACACACACACACACACACACACACACACACACACACACACACACACACACACACACACACACACACACACACACACACTTTAATTATACACTCTCATCACCGCACTTTTTGCTAATTTACCTTATCGATTGCCTTATATTTTCTTGTATCCTTGAAGTACATATTGTTTCTGACACGTTCTACAATCTCTAGCTGCATACTTTTGTATTACTAAAGGAGAGAGCCTGGAGATTTGTCACACAGGTTTCGTACCTAGTACAAACTCCAGCTCTCACTAAGGTTTTGTTCATGCTGTACCTATTAATGTAACATATCTATGTACTTTTATTTCGTAGCGATACTGGTGTCTCAGCGGCAGAATTAACATATGGTCGTACATTGCTTCTTCCCGGCGACTTCTACGACACTACACAGGTAGGTTTTCTAGAACCTCATAGCTTAGTAAAACAAATACGCCAAAATATACAGGCCATGAAACCCATTCCAGAACCGCATATCAACACGCGACCGAGTTTTGTGCACCCAGATTTATCAAAATGTGAATATCTGTTTGTTCGGGACGACACAGTACGTAAATCTTTGAAAAGCCGCCTTACGACGGTCCGTACCGCGTTTTACAAAAACGATCAAAAGTTTACGTAATTCAGTTGCCCGGTAGAACATCTTGTATATCTATAGATCGCTTAAAACCCGCATACATATTAAGTGACAAAGAAACACTTGCTAACGAGGGTACAGACTGCTCAACTCATGTAAAGTCCAGTGACGAAACCGAGTTAGGAATCGAATCCACTCGTCCACCGGCTAGTCGCACTACGCGATACGGCAGAATTGTAAAACAGCCAGTAAGATTTTTAACGTAAGATTTTGTACACTGAAAGCTAATGTAACGCTAAGCTATATTGTTTTCGCGTCGCGTCGCTAACAATTATCTTAGTACTACAGAATAAGAGATATAGCATAGCCTTACATCGCTTGGCAGTGTGACAACAGCTTTATATTATAATTTGAATTTGAATTTGAAATTTGAATTTGGATTTGAAATTTGAATAAGTAGGTTGAGAGATAAGCATATTTTTACTTTATACACTTTTACATTATTTTGCATAGTTTAATCGCTTTATTGGGCACAGCTACGCGTATACTTACCGGTACTTATAATTCTTTGTCATAATGGACAAGCTCAATAAACAATTTTTTTTGTCGACCCAAGTGATTTTTTTTTAACGTATCATAGAAATTGTCACAAGTATACTTACAAAGGAGCTGTCCATGATTAATTTTTCATAACTCTGTGAAATATAAGTAGGTAATTAATATAGCTTGAGGAGTAAAGGATTCTTAGTTATTCTTATTCTTAGTTATCTATGCCAAAGACATGCGCATTAGTGCAGAAAGAAAATTAACATGATCTAATAAATTCAAAATAATAATAATATAATAATATTCTATCACATACACACAACACCATCTAGCCCAAACTAAGCAGAGCTTGTACTATGGGTACTAGACAATGGTTAAACATACATATATAGGTACTTTTTTTGTAAATACATACATATTATACATAGAAACACCCAGACCAAAACAAACATCCATGTTCATGCACACAAATGTTTGACTTGTGCGGGAATCGAACCCGCGACCTCAGGCGTGGCAGTCGGTTACACTAACCACTACGCCATCGAACTGTCATCGCCATCGAATCACAAGTTGGTTTACTTAAAATCACAATAAAAACAACTAACCAGAGGCATCAAATAAACATTTTAAATAACTTCAGTCGGTGAGTGATGATTGCTGTTATACCTACCAGAAAAGTGAAAGACTTACTTCTTTACTCCTGAGTCGAAGTTTATTGCCAAGAGGTACAGGCTTTGGCTTTTCTTTTGTCTTATAGGAACTGACTAACGGAACATGGTTCTTTTGTAAGTAGACACCAAACTGCACCTTTGGTTCATAGTATTTATTTTTTTCTGAAAACATTACAATTTTCAGACTTGTCTTTGAGCAAAGACTTCTATGATCGAGTAATAAGTTTAAGAAGAGATTCGTTTTGTATTCTACTTAAGCATATTTGTTTATGTGATACCTATACTTATTTGCTTAAAATATTTGGTGTAGGTACTTATATTACAAAATACCATAGGGCATTTCTCGCTAGTGTTCGTTCTTATATTTTTCAAAAACCAAGACGAATATAGATCCTAGCTGTCTAAACGACCAATAAATTATTTAATTTACAGAGCAAAACACAGGCAAATCCTAACTATCCTAACTTAAAATTTAATTATAAATGCTAATGTGAGTTTGTTTGTTTTTCACGCTTTCACGCCATAACTACTCGACCATTTATTATGAAATTTCGCATACATTCTTAGGGGAACAGGAAAGGACATAGGTTACCTTTCATCCAGAAAATGTATATTTTCTTTTTATATGGCGGAATGCTTTGACGCGTATACCTCCGCGGGGGCGGGAGCAGAGGTTATGTCGATGTCGGTCTCACCGGAATAGATGGCGATATCCCGGTAATACTGACTAAACCTATCATGGTGTTCCTCGACATAACCAGAATCGGCGAAGCCGCACGAATCAATATCACATGCAAACGACCCCGCCAAGGTTTCGAACTGCCGTCTGAGACGGCAGGCCACTACATGAAGATACCTACCCTGTTGAGAGAGAGCAAAAACTCCCTACTGTGCCTTTGTGGGGAGACGAAGACACGACACAGAGGCGCGCGCACGCACGCCACCTCTCGGACCTGGCGCTGATCGGGTGGCGGGCAGGCCCACAAAATCCACCACCCCAGGTAAAACCTGGTGGTAGCTAGAGGTCGTCTCTCGCCGTCCAATGTCTGGTTCTGCGGTTGGGGAGAGGGTTTAAGCGCTCCCGCTCCCGCTCCGCCACCCCATGATGAAAATAACTTCCTCACAGAGGGAGGCGACGGTGGTCCGCGACTGTTATTAATTTAACCTAACTTAACCTATATTGACGCGAGCGAAGCAGTCTAATAAATAATAAAAATATGTACTAGGTATATATTACCCGGTTTTGGCGGTACTCGAGGCTCTCTGACGGATTTGGTCAAGTCTTCCAAAGTTTCTAAACATTCATCCATATCAATAAAGACTAGACTTGACATTAGGATCTGAGCATTCATGTCGTATTCTGAAAGTAATAATATTATTATAAATAATATCTATTCCATAGATAAAACATTAAAAGATCGAATGTAAAAAGTAGCCTGGATGTTGTGTGTATGATAGGTGTTTCTCGTAGTTATTATTACATTACTTAGATATGTAGTCAATTTCCGCTCTAGTAGTACCTAATTCCAGTGTTGCGGGAGATCTTGCAAATACTCAAAGAACTTCGTGGTTTACACAAAAATCACAACACTTGGCATTGGCACTTGTGGTAATAGCGAGGCGACCACTTACAAAACACACGCCGCCCGCAGGGTGGGAAGCTAGGCGCATATGTTTTTAAAATTGGCGCCTAGAAAACTAGTACGCCATTCGTGTAGTCACTACAGTTAAGTACCTAAGTACATTGGTTCTAGAAGTCAAAAATGTAGTCACCTACTTATAACTACTTATTTAGTAGATATTTTTTATTTCACGTCGACCATATATGTAATAGGTACCTTAAGAATTTATCCTACGAATAGCCGATAAATATTAGACCAAAATATTTAAGCAATATGCCATATAGTTACGTACCTACTGCTTTAAAAATATAGGTATGTTCCATTGATGTATAAAAAACCTAGATACACAATCAGCGTCAATCGCTTAATATTTTTTTGAAATGATCTTTACGGTATCCTTATAGTGGGATACTTATAAAATGTATCTACATACTTATGTTGGATTTCAGCTTTCCTCGAGATACCGTGCGATGTGCAAAATGGATATCCGTCATAGCACAGCAACGATTACAAGCAAGCACAGCAACAACAACACTTATCATAATTTTTGGGAGTCAGCTTATATTCTTCAGTGCCATATTAACAAACAACAATCATGTAAATAATAATACTATTAAATCTATTATCGAGAGGTATATCAAGATAAGATTGCATTATTTATAATATAACAAAGAAAGATACGAAAAAAATTTAAATCCATCAAAAAGAAGATAATACAATAAACTCAATTTATTTTAAGGAAATTAAAAATCTTATTATGTCATATCTTTTTAAGTTTGAAATCTTAATTTTCTCTCTCGTTTTATCGTTTTATGTTACTTTAATTTGTATGTACAATCAGTCGCGTAATGTTCAAACACGTATAATTTCAAGGTCGGGCAACCAAGTATATGAACAGCAATGAAACATACTCGTAATATAATTTACGTGCGTATTAATTATCTATTATATATTAAGGTAAAAGTAAAAACAAATGTGTTAAAAACACACATTCACATGCATTTTATAAACTCTACATAATTACGTCAGAATTAATATACCTACATTAAAATTTATAAAAACAATATTCGAATACATTCATCCTCGCGAACCCTGCTCTTAAAATTTTATTACCTTTTTTAGATAGCCTTGTATATTCAACTTAAAGTTAAAATGTTAAGGTTTAATTTGCATTAATGAAGGTTTATATAGTTAATATAACTACCTATAAGCAACTGAGGACTATACTAATCTATGCTGAGGACAGTTTTGAGTGTAAGTTTTGTACGGGATTGTGTATCTAGGGTTTTTATATATCAATGGTATGTTCATGAATACTTATTTCGTGTTTAAGCTCACTGTGTAACTATTTAAGTAAATCAAGTAATTTTTTCAATAAATTGACTTACTGGGTTTTATCTCATTAGGCGCAAAATTATAAACATTTTTGAAAAGATTCCACATAAAAAGGCCTGGGTCCTCAGCAGATTCAGCCATTGTTTTCATTAACACCTGCTTGGGTGTTTTGAGTGTTATCCCCAGATCAATCAAAGATTTTCGTATTCGACGAGGCAAGTTTTCTAGTAAATCTTGATGTATATTGCTTTTCAGATTGGCTAACACATTTCTTTGCGTTTTCGATAGTTCTATGTACCACGGGGGGCCGACTTCTCTGTACAGTCTTCTTTCACTTTTCTTGACTTCAAAATAATAATAAAGTTAAATTGAACATAAAATTAAAACATCTGCGTACCTACTTATTTTCTATCGACAGGTTAATAAAATCATTCGCATGGTGAAATACCCTTCTCTTACTATTGCTATTTGGCACTATGCGGTTAGTCATGGATGGTGTTTCCAATATATATTTAAATAAGTATATAGTATTCGTAATCAAGTACCATACCACTCGCACCTTGGATGTGACCGCGACTTGGAAGTCGTTCAGACTATAAAACAGTTCGCAACGAGCAGCCGTACAAGTAGTTATAATATCTCATAATATATTTACTGTGCAATGCTCACTACTCCACAAACTAACCGCTGCGCCGGCACTATTATTAATACAAGCCAAATTAACTTTATTATGAGTAATTGACTAATTTTGCCTCATGTAGGTACTTGTAACTCATTATTACGGCTGGAATCAAAAACACAAAAGGCTTTGGGCAACGAAGAATTGCAGACCCTAAATGAATTCAAATTATAATAATATTAGAACCAGACTAAATAAGAATCCAGCTATCCAAGTATTTTCAGTAAAATCACCTATGGTGTCCTCTTTATTGTGGACATACGGGACTGAAACCCTTTTTATGCCATCCTAAATCCAGGTCTGGTTATTTTTAGAGCAAAGAGAATGCATGTTTTGTAGTGCATTCTTTCATGTAGCCAAAATCTATGTTTTCGTTGTTTTATCATAACTAGACATACATCTTTTGTTGACGTCCATTAGGATAGTGAGCACCTTGCTTGTAAAATAATACTAACGGGGCCCAGCCGTGTAAGCAGTATTCAATAACTACAAAATTAGCGCCTGATGTGACGTGATGAACATTTGTGTTATTCATGGTTTCAACGTAAAGTAGCTCGCGACACACAGGGATTAGGTATACCCATTTATAGTTAGTTAGCGGAATGACTTACGAAACCCCGCTCATCAAATCTCAAACCAAAAGAATAAGCATTCGGCCCTGCTGGGAAAGTGTCTACATCCATACAAAAAGGCAGCCAAATTACTTTGTGTTGCGATACTGCGGTGAGTAAGCAGGATTTTCTTCAGGGGTTAAGTACTTAATCAATACGCCATTTTGGAAAGATTGGCAATGGGGCAAATGTTTTATATTATACTCGGTTTCTAAAAGGCTAATCAACTACATGTTAAAATCAAACTTTCGCTGTAGCTAATTCAGTCAGCCAATCCTACCAATTGACACGCGTTTGACCATTAACTACTAACTCGGTATTTGCTGCTTTTCAGAAACCGAGTATTAGTGTTACCAACATTCATAGCTAGTATAACCGCTATCGGGCAGGCTGTAAACTTGTTTGCTCTCTTGATTATTTAATAAGTATTTTTTATGAAGCTACTACATATTACATAAAATAAATAGAAGCGTCTTACGTTCAGCGTGTTTATAATGTCTCAACTCCTTTAAATACACAAGCCAATCATGAACTTTTTGGTTATATGGTTTGGTGGCTACATTATCAAGCATTTCTTTTTCTAAATATTCCCATTCTAGGTCCTGTTTCTTACAATACTTTGTCTGAAATAATATTATATATATATGTAGATATATGTATATATATATACTGCAAAGGTTCTATAAATTCTAATTCGTAAAACTTTCTAATTTTAACACCTACAAAACGACAGAAAGACTTTAAAAACCCATTTTAATTAGTGCTTATTGATTCGTAAAACATTACGAATTCCGGACCACCGCTGGTTTTTTGGTACCTCTTGTCGTCTGGCGCCTAGAGCGATTGTTCCTTTCGCTCTACCCCAGGGCCGGCGGTGTTCCGAATTCAAGCATAATACTTTTCAGTAGTAGTAAGTAGTAGTAACAGCTAAGTATTTTGTTAATTATAAGCATCCGTTTAATAGCAAATTGTATTGTCCATAAATATAATTAGCCAAATGTTTGCGTTTTTGTAACTATCATTTTACGTCATTGTAGATGATTGAAAGAAACCAGAAAGAGTTGTATTTTCTAAACTATCGCGCGTATTCTAACCCTCGGCTAGCAAAATCAAATAGAGTAGATAACCGAATTGACATCGGGCGTGGCTCTACACTTGCTCTCAAGCTCGGGAATCCTCTGATTCCCGACATAAATGAAAAGAAACGAGAACTTACCTTTGTTTTAAGAAATTCTTCAACTGTTGGCATTTTTGGCTTCGGCATGATGAATAACTAAAAATGTACGCTATATAAACAGAAATTTCTTCACTTCATGTATCTACGATGTAAATTAGATAATAATTTTGAAATATTAAACTTCATAATTTTGCGAACGTGCTATCGTAAACGTAAATTTTGAAATATTATTCCATTTTATCATAGAGTAATTACAAATAATTTTTAACCGCATTCTGTCTGCTTAGACTATCGAGAAGTTCCTTATGGGTTTACTAGATGTTCCCGCGGTTTCACCCGCGTTTTTCGTTACTGGGCTCCCCCGTCGGTCGTAGCGTGATGTTATATAGCCTATAGCCTTCCTCGATAAATAGGCTATCCAACACTAAAAGAATTTTTCAAATCGAACCAGTAGTAATAACGCAGAATAAACCAGGAGAAACATCGTTTGTACTATGTCTGTAATGGGTAAGTATTTTGCTGCAATGTTATTTTAAAACTGCGATATCTCCTAAGATATTCATTGAAATCGAATGATGTAAAGGACAATTTTGTTTTAAATTAAATACTTGTGATGAATAATGTATTTATTTGGATAAGGATTAATATCATGTTTATAATAATACCTTCGCAAATAATGCATTATTTTAGAACAAATTTCGTTAGCATAAAAATAATTATAGTGAGCCAACCTTAAAAGATAGACATATGCTGTCGCGGACTTTTTTTTAGAACTTTTAAAGGGAAACAATTCTGTGATACATGATTTTTGCGAAACTTTAACTGTTTACGCAGCGCACGCAGCGGAAGCTCTCAAAAGGAAAAAATACCCTCCGATTTTGAAACATTCTTCATTGGTGCTCAGCTCCTATTCATCTTAGCGTGATGATATATAGCCTATAGCCTTCCTCGATAAATGGGCTATCTAACACTGAAAGAATTTTTCAAATCGGACCAGTAGTTCCTGAGATTAGCGCGGTCAAGTAAACAAACAAACAAACTCTTCAGCTTTATAATATTAGTATAGATATATTTAATTTAATTTTTATTGGAAAGCTTACAGACTAATAATACAGAATATAGTTACAATGTGCAATGAATGTTGCTATTAACAAGCTTCCACAAATATTTTTCTATGTAGGTACCTAATTTAAAAGATATATATAAATTTAAAAAAGAAGTAATATAAACAGACAAAAAGCAAAAGTACAATTGAGTACAAGTACAGTTGAGAATTGCATTCAACTTAACCATATCCACATAACATTACAATAACATCTTATTAATGGATTAGATAAGCGTTAATACATAAATAAATAAGTAAATAGCAGTACCAGGTAAACACAAATATAATATATATAATATATAATAATGTGCTATTTATAATACAATTAAAATATCCAGATAACACATCATTTTACAGTGCGTCTTAGAGATTCTGGACTGGTATGGAACATATCTATTTCGTCCTGCGGAGAGAGGCCATTAAAACTATCTGCGCTTCGAGAGAAAAAGCTATTTCGCCTGTAGTTGGTTGATACGAGCGGTATGTCAAGAAGCGGACGTTGTCTCAATCCTGCGTTTGGTATTTTGAAGTTTATACTTGAAACAAGTTGAGAGCAATCGACGGAGCCATTAATAATTTTCATGAGATACGTAATATCACTTATTTGCCGACGGCGATCTAAAGGCAAGAAGTGGTATCTTTTACAACGTTGGATGTAGTCATTTGAGACTTGCTTTGCTTTGAAATCCAGATACCGCAAAAACTTTCTCTGGACTGACTCCAGTTGAGACTTATATATTTCGTATTGGGGGTTCCAAACTTGCGAAGCGTATTCCAGATGACTGCGGACGTAAGAACAATAAAGTATTTTTATGGGTTTACTAGTATTAAAATTTGCACATGATCTTATTATAAATCCTAATGATTTGTTAGCTTTTTGTTTAATTGCCTCTATGTGTTTGCTGTACGTAAGCTTGCTGTCATGAATTACTCCCAAGTCTCGAATAGTATCTACTCTAGTTATTATTTGGTTTTTTAAGGTGTAGCCTTGGCCAATAGATTGGTTACGTCGAGTGAAAGTTACTTGAAAACATTTTGACACGTTTAATTGAAGCTTATTCAACTCACAGTAATGAACGAACCTATTAAGATCTTCTTGTAGTAATATGACATCAATAGGCGAGCGGATTCGTTTTAGGATTTTCATATCGTCCGCATATAACACGATAGATGAGTTATTGAAGCAAGTTTTAATATCTGCTATAAAGATATTAAATAATAAATATATTAAATATTATATAATATTGATCCCTGGGGAACTCCCGACGGGATGGAATTCCAAGTGGATACGAATCCTTGCATAACAACAGCCTGAGATCGATTCTCTATGTAAGAGGAAAACCAGCGATATAGATCGCCGTGTATTCCAGCCATCAGTAGCTTCTTAAGGAGCACCTGATGATCTATTCGGTCAAAACATTTACAATAATCAGTATAGATAACATCAACTTGATCTCCTTGTTCCATTCCCGCAGAAATAAAATCGGTAGAAATAATAAAATTACTAGTAGTGGAACGACTACTAACAAACCCATGCTGCTCATCACCAAAATCACGCTTCAATGCCGAATACACGTCGGTATGGACTATTCTCTCAAGCACCTTCGAAAATAGTCATAGCTTGGAGATTGGTCTGTAATTTTCTACCTTTGACTTATCCCCTTTCTTAAAGATAGGAGTTACGAAGGCAGTCTTCCATATTTTAGGTACATTGCCTTCCTTTAGTGACCGTTTGAATATAATGCTTATGGGATGGACACGGCTTTTAGCACAATTAACAATATATATTGGAGGTGTGAGATCTGGGCCTCCTGATTTTGAAAGGTCAAGCGTTTGTAATAATTTTAGCAATCTATCACTGCATATGTCTATAGTGCTAATACTCGCTGTGTTGGTAGTGGGCTTTGCAAAATCATTCAACCTAGAATAGTCAGTGTCTGGTTCCTGAAATGTGGATTGAAAGTATGACGCAAATAAATTAGTTATGTCTTCACCATTGACAGCGCTAATATTGTTATATTTTATTAAATTAGGATAGCTACTGTTACCTTTTCTATTTTTTATATAAGTCCAGAAGTACTTTGGATTATAAACAATAGATGACTCAACTTTATCTATATATGCATGATAACAGTCCCTTTCAACCTCAGCAGCGCTCTTACGTAACATTGAAAAAGTGTGGTAATCCGATAAATTGCCGTATATTTTATATCTCCGGTGGTATTTATATTTTTCTTTTAAGATCTTAGTCAAAGCAGAGTTATACCAAGGTGGATACAATGATTTCTTGCTAGACCTTTTTGGAATATATTGGTCTCTAAGTTCATATAGTTTATTATAAAATAGACTGACAGCAACATCTAGAGATTCCACAAGTAGATACTCTTCCCAACCAATGCTATCAAGAGCTGTCATAATAGCAGAGTAGAAATGTTCTCCCTTTACAGGTACTTTTCTAACATCTAGCGTTAGAAAATATTTAGCCTTTTGGTAGGTTTACACACGGTGACATAGGTCCAATGTGTCCGGCGTCTGGCACATGTCTCATGTGGCTTATGACACACATCGGGGTCTTGGCCGCGGCAGGCATTACATAGTACATATGGAACCTAACATATCTGGGCCGGGGGAATGCACATATCGGGAGGATGCATATATAACTAGGTTTATTTTATTAGACAGGTATAAAAAAAAATGTATTTATTGCCAAAACAGTACATATACATACACATAGTATCCATTGGCTCGACACTAGGCAAGCCTGTCCTGTGGATGCCGATGTTTGCGATTTTTACAGTTGACAATTTAGTACAGTTTGCTCGGTAGAAGTCAGTAAGCAGACATTTTAACTTTTCTATTATCTACATAATAATACAGGATAAATAAATGATAAAATAATAAACACATGCATTTAAATGAACAATAAAATGGAAATAAATAAGTATATGTATGTACTAAGTAGTAAGATAAATAATTATATAAACTATAGATATATATGATATATTGTTGAAGTGAAACTTCTTTATCGACGTATGGGAGAAATTTTGTAGCAGTGTAAAAAAAATCGTCACGTTTTTCGGTTACGCGCCATGTTGCTTTTTTATCAAAGTTTAGTATAGTGACGTAAAGAATATAATGTAATGTATTTATAATAATAACAACAATATATTAGTTTTGAAGTTTGGTTTGAAATAAGAATAACAATATAATAATTTGAAAGTGATAAAATAAAAAGACTTATTCAAATTTAAGTGAATTTACAAGAAAAGTGAGAGTGATTATATATTTCGTTTTATAAATTCAACACGTATGAGCATGATTTTAATATTTATTTGAGGTTAACCTCACTTTTTGATTGTAAGTATCAGTGAATGTATATAAATCTGTTAAAATTAGCAAGTATTAATAAATATGACTGTAAATCTAGTGAACATTATTAATTCTAAAAACAATAAAAAATATAAATTAAATAATAATTTAAAAATAAAACAAAACACGATTAGAAAATAAAAATATGTATACGTACATCTTTTTTAATTATTCGTTTTTAATGATTTATTTATTCATTTTTAATTATATAAAATCGTTGCATTTCTACAAGATTAACTGTCATCATATAATTGTATTACTTTGAAAAGATAATTCCAATTATTTATTCATAACTTGTGTAATTGATTAAGTCATTAAATATCTGCTTTGAATTATTTTTATTAAGTTATGAAATAAATATTAATATTAAAGTTAGTTAAATAATTTTTGTTAACTAATTAACTAATTAATGTCGTAAAGAAGTTTCACTTCTTACCTGTGTACTCTGGTACACACACACATTTTTACTTAGGAGAGTTTTATATTGTGTGTATCCGCAGATATATAATTCTAAATTTTAAGAAATGTGTACTAATTACTGTTCTGTGGAGTCATAGCTTAGAGAAGAAAGCCATTTTGATACCTTTACTTTAACTTCCCTCATAGAACTCTGCCTGATATCACAAGAGCGGGCCACTTTATTGTAAACACAACAGTCTTTGAATGGACTAAAGCGCCTAGCAAAAGACGTGTTAACCCTTGGGACAGGAATTTTATATGTCCGTTGTTGTAGTAAAATCTGATGATTTTGTGAATTTATTATTGATTTGTGCACTTTAAGGATCGTCGTCGTTATTATATAATTGTCGCACATTTAGAACTTTACATTCTTTGTAAAATTTATTAGTGGAGTACCTGAAGGGCTTTTTGAGCATCGTCTTTAGAACAGAACGTTGAGCTCTTTCTACACACATCATAAAAGTTTTAGAGGCACTCCCCCAACAGGATATACAATATTGAATGAGTGATTGACTCAGAGCGAAATAAACATGATGAAGAGTGTTCGTTGAAGCAGAAGAGCGAAGCAGTCTCATAACATTTACCGTTTTCCTTACTCTATTTGAAAGAAAGTTTAAGTGTTCCTTGAAATGGAGATTTTTATCAAGAATTACACCGAGGTATATTATATTATCACTTCTATGTAAAGTCTCACAGCTGTAACATTCCTGATCTATGCAAGTGTGTAACTTAATCGTGAATGTGTTTTTTGGAGCCGACACAGCCGTTTTGTGGAAACATATATATTTAGTTTTACTAGTGTTTAGTGTTAAAAGATTGTAGTTTAATCACATTGACACTCGTTTCATTCCCTCCTGTGCACATAGAAACACCTCAGACCAAGTTGTGCCGTTAAACACTAATGCAGTATCATCAGCATAGCAAATAATGTCGGGACCAGTAATGTTGTGAATATCGTTCATGTACATTATAAAGAGAGTAGGGCCTGACACGCTACCCTGCGGAACGCCGAAATTAATATCATGTAAGTCACTTAGATGGTCTCCGATTCTGACACAGTGTTTTAGGTATATAGGTATTATATTTTATTAGACAGGTCAAATGAAAATTCTGGATTCATAGTATCGCATCGAAAGGGCACTGGGCAGTCGGTAACTCGTCGACTCACTTGATAGGCCTTCTGAACAGCAACATGGCAACAACAATGCAAGCGGCTAGGGTCGAGTGGTACGGCGCGGCACTAGTTTTGTGTTACGCGTCCACCGCAAGATGTAAGGTTTGAACTCAAAATACCAGGATGGTATGAAGGTCATCACTGTTTAGGAGTTGGAGCTCCCCTGGTATATAACTCTAGATAGGTACAAGTAGGCGATACAGCAGATCGATCGATCAGATGGTGAAGAAGTAACCGCTATGTAGATCCAACGTTTGTAGTGCAACATGTTGCTACTGACAACAGAGAAGAACACTCTATTCGTGAAATTACACTATAACTAGTAACAACTTTCAGTTTCAACTCTTGTAAACGTGAGCCGCTTGCGCTACACGAACTTTGCTACATGTGGTAGGTACCTATGTAACGTCATAATCCATATTTGTTCAAAACAAAATATGAACCATTAACCTACCAACAGCTTGCCGTCTTTTAGGCGCATTGCAAAACTCCGTGCTGCTACTAAGAATCTGTTTACAGAAAAACCTAATGCCGCGACCACACGCTTGCCAATCCTCAACAAGCCTCGACAAGCGCAAGCGTGTGGATAGAGAGTTTGCCTTGGTTTGTGTACACCAGGAGGGGGACACTGCCCAATACCTTTCCTATATCCAAAGATAGGACTGACATCTCTGTTTTTGGCCCCGTACTTGTGTTGTAAATCAATCGCAGAAGATGGCGCTTAAACAAATTTTAATTTATTATTTAGTGTCAGTTCTTACCTATCTATACTTTTATATTTTTAATTTATCTAGAATCATGTATTCTCATTTTAATTGTTTTATCATAAAAATGTTATAAAATACAAATTAGTAAATATGTCGGTAAAAGACTATGACTCAAACATTGGATTTGTAAGTCAGTCACAATATGGCGACTGCATCTTGCCCGTCCGCACGTTTGTAGTTTTTCGTCCTATATTGTATATTTTTCGGCTGTGAAGGTCTTATGTAAGTGCGTTGAGTCGAGCTCTGTGTTCCTCCACCTTGTGTCAATTAATCTTCCCATCGAAAACTGTTGTTATCAGTGTGCGATAGTGACGCTTTTAGTGTTTAGTGTTGTGCGGTTTTTCCAACAACAAAAATGCCGAGACGCTGCGCATTTCACTGTGAACCTAGAGTCCGCTGCACAGTTATAAATTTTAATAAACATAAACATAATAAAATGTTATTTGTTGTTGTTTTATTCATATACTACGATATGCACCCTATACTTATTGTATTTAAATTGTTTTGTTTGCATCTAGTTTTGTAACATTCTACTTGTTCTATTTGCAATTTTTATTTGCATATTTTTATGTTACAAAAATACGATTGATACAAAACAATTTAAATACGAATTCTGGATTGCATATTTTTTTATGTTACAAAAATACGATTGATACAAAACAATTTAAATACGAATTCTGGATTAGTAATACATAATATAAATAGGTATAGGCACAGAATACGGAATAGCTACAGTTATGTATAGAAGGATTAGTTCGGGGCCAAAAGTTCAGATGTCGCTGTTTCAAATAGGGTTGGCTGAAATTTACCATAAGAGGGCTCTCTTTTCCCTATGTATTACTTTACTCTTTGAGAGAGACTGAGTGCGCGCACGCGTGTACACCAAAGAGTAAAGTAATACATAGGGAAAAGAGAGCCCTCTTATGGCCAATTTCAGCCAACCCTATTTGAAACAGCGACATCTGAACTTTTGGCCCCGAACTAATCCTTCTACACATAGCTATAGCTATTCCGTATTCTGTGCCTATAGCTATTTATATTATGTATTTTATAATCCAGAATTCGTATTTAAATTGTTTTGTATCAATCGTATTTTTGTAACATAAAAATTGCAAATAGAACAAGTAGAATGTTACAAAAATAGATCCAAACAAAACAATTTAAAAACAATAAGTATAAGGTGCATATCGTAGCATAAGAATAAAATAACATTTTTTATGTTTATGTTCATTAAAATATAACTATGCAGCGGACTCTAGGTTCACAGTGAAATGCGCAGCGTCTCGGCATTTTTGTAGTTGGAGAAACCTCACCACATTAAACACTAAAAGCGTCACTATCGCACACTGACAACAACAGTTTTCGATGGGAAGATTAATTGACACAAGGTGGAGGAACACAGAGCTCAACTCAACGCACTTACATAAGACCTTCACAGCCGAAAAATACACAATATAAGACGAAAAACTACAAACGTGCGCACGGGCAAGATGCAGGCGCCATATTGTGACTGTCTTACAAATCCAATGTTTGAATCATAGTCTTTAATCGACATATTTACTAATTTGTATTTTATGACATTTTTATGCTAAAACAATTAATATGAGAATAAAATATGATTCTAGATAAATTAAAAATATAAAAGTATAGATAGGTAAGAACTGACACTAAATAATAAATCAAAATTTGTTTAAGCGCCATCTTTTGCGATTGACTTACAACATAAGTACGGGGCCAAAAACACAGATGTCAGTCCTATCTTTGGATATAGGAAAGACATTGGTCAGTGTCCCCCCCCCCTGGCCAGTGCTTTGTTACGCTAGGGCGAAGAGGCTGCACATCCCGCAGTGCCGGAGAAGATGCATTCTCAAGATATTGTATAATATAGACTTATCATAGATTTTTGAGTTATTTATCAATATATGACTTAATAAAATTTTAAAAATAAAAGTCCATTTTTCGCGGTAATTATACGGCTCCGGCAGGAGGGGGAGGCGGGGATTAGTTACCCTTCCCCCTCCCCACCCTCCCACCGCCACCGTTACCCCCTATCGAATAGGCACGTTTCTAAACTTTTACCAACAATTTAAATACAATAAGCATAGGGTGCATATCGTAGTATAAGAATAAAACAACAACAAATAACATTTTATTATGTTTGTGTTTATTAAAATTTATCTGTGCAGCGGACTCTATGTTCACAGTGAAATGCGCAGCATCTCGGCATTTTTGTAGTTGGAAAAACCGCACAACACTAAACACTAAAAGCGTCACTATCGCACACTGATAACAACAGTTTTCGATGGGAAGATTAATTGACACAAGGTGGAGGAACACAGAGCTCGACTCATCGCACTTACATAAGACCTTCACAGCCGAAAAGTATACATTATAGGATGAAAAACTACAAACGTGCGCACGGGCAAGATGCAGGCGCCATATTGTGAGTTGTGACTGACTTACAAATCCAATGTTTGAATCATAATCTTTAACAGACATATTTACTAATTTGTATTTTATGACATTTTTATGATAAAACAATTAAAATGATAATAATATGATTCTAGATAAATTAAAAATATAAAAGTATAGATAGGTAAGAACTGACACTAAATAATAAATTTAAAATTTGTATAAGCGCCATCTTCTGCGATTGATTTACAGCACAAGTACAGGGCCAAAAACACAGATGTCAGTCCTATCTTTGGATATAGGAAAGGTATTGGCCTGGTCCCCCCCCCCCTGGTCTCGTTTGTGTACCGGTGGCGAACAGACGTACCTACTTACGATACCTGCTTACCTAATTTTTAATATCCACCATCTTTTCTGCCGTATTTTTTGTTTCCTTTTAATTATTTTTTTGTTTTTATAATAAAAATAACTTAAGCCAAATGTTATGGCCGATACAAGCTCGCTGTCCATCACGTCCGTCATGCTTGCCTCTTCAGAACACACAAACTCACTCGCAAGCGTGTGGATGGTGAAGTTTGTTTCCCCAAGTCAAGCCAAACGTCTGTGGAGGCATAGATTAGTATACCTGTTATGTGGAGGTTTGGAGTTTGCGGCAATCGGCAAGCGTGTGGTCGCGGCATAAGACCTCAGACCCTGGAATCGAACGCGAGTCTTCACGACTGTATGATTACCAAGGGCGGGCTTTCATCTTAATTAAACTTACAATAAAGTTCAAAACTTTGCTTACTATATCTTATATTTATTGGAAGTAGGTGTTACTTGGCAGCCCCGGATCTAGGGGCAGAGAAGGAAGGGTCTAGACAGCGACAGCAAATATCCACCCTGACAAACAAGCATCCCTGGCTTTTCCGAGGAAACACTCTTCTAGCACATAGAACGGATCCTATATTTTATGTTGAAAGGGTGTAAATGCATATCGGCCAACACCTAGGGATATCATTATTATATGCATGCAAAGTAATAAACACACAAACCGACATACTTTTACTGTTTTAATATTAGTAAGGTTACAATGACGTCGATACATTTAAAAAAGCAAAAAAATAATATAAATAGTTTATAAAATCCAGTACATTCATTATATTATTTCCATTACATATTTTATATTTGTAAATTTTTTGTTTTCTCTAATACTTCTTTATATGGTGGATTTATGGGACTTTGAACAGGTTCTTTGTATTCATATGATGTTTGTCCCTGCAATAACAGTGAATATGATGTATCAGAATCATATGCACTTAAATCTCCACATGCGTTAAAAGGGACTATGAATCTGTTAGGTCCTGTAAATTGATTGAAATCACAATACTTGTGGTCTAAAAGAGGGTTCACCATATTAGGAATATATCCCTCAAGCAATTGATAATCTTTGCACACAACAAAGGCTTCTATACTTGAATTTCTTGAACTCTTTGGTTTAGAAACATAAACATATGTAAAGAATTGCTTCAATTGGGAATATAATAGAGAAACATCTTTTCCTCTGAATATTTTTGCCACAAACACACCTCCATTCTTCAATACATGTGTTGTTATATTTAGAGCGGCTAAAAGAAGTTGAGACTGAACATATTCATCTATATCGTGTAACCCAGTCACATCTGGTGCACCATCACAAACTACCAAATCAGCTTTGTTTCCTTCAAATTCTTTAATTATAGAATTAGCTGTAGACACTTTTGTTATATCGCCTTGTATCTGAATTACGCCGGGTAAGGCCGCCATAGCTTGTAAGTCCACAGCAACAATTTTGACATTGTCCACATTGTCTGCGTTTTGTCGCAAGTTTTTTGTCAATACTTGACTCCAACTGCCAGGCGCCGCGCAGAGATCTACTGCCCGTGTTACGCCTTGAAATATATTGTATTCTTCGTTAATTTGTAATAATTTAAACGCACTTCTGGCTCTCCAACCTTCTTCCTTTGCTAGCCTGTAGTAGATATCTCTTTTATCCTTGGATGTTTTCCCCATAATAAACTTATGTCGAATTAGTGACTTTCCTGAAGAAAATCTAATATATAGAAAACGGATTAAAGCACTTTTCTTAGAAGAACATACGCACGTCGTTTACAAAAAATTATACCTACATCGAAGACTATAAAATTATTGCTCGATGAAATATGTCAAAGATGTTAAATTTCTAGACGAAATAGTGTTGCTATAACTGGCCTGTGGCCTATTTTAATAATTATAATTATTATAATCTATCACTCTGGCTACTGAGCTAGACTATAGACAATATATTTTTAACAATAATATAGTATTTGCTAATTTGATATTCACAAACTTTCGATCGCAAAGGCTCAATACTTTCAAGGATTCAAGGAATGGCTTACAGATTCATTTTTTAATTATCTTAAATAATTAACATAATGTATACCCAAATTATTTAAAAGAAATATAAACTAAAGAGAAAAATAAAAACTTTAAACGTTAGGGTGTTCTGTATGATTTTATAATTTTTTGCTTAAATTGTCAAATGTTTTCAAAAGTATGTTTCCAAAAGTGTAAAAGCCAAAGATATTGTAGAATCTTTGATAAAAGCCGAACGTATATTAATTTTGAATAACCTGTCCGACATTTCACAAAAAAAATTCTTTTCTATGAAATTATAAAATCCTTCATCTAAAATTGGGGACCCAATGAGGCGAATAGAGGTTTTATCTAAAAGTTTAATATTAGATGCCAAAGAATTCAATTTAGATAATACCGATAGTAAATAATTTGTGTATATTTTATGTTGGTTTTATTTAATTCTGTCATTAATAAAATCAATATTACCGAATTAAAATAAATTCTACAGTCCCATATTTTGTTACGTTTCATTTTGTTTTTTTATAAGTGGTTAGGTTTGTTATATTAGTTAAGTTGTAAATTATTATCATTGTTGCTTTGTTTATGTAAATAATTAAATAAATTTACATACTTATCTAATATACTATCGATAGAAAATGATATAGCCAATACAAACTTCACATTTGTATTAAGTTCCAAACCTTTATTTTTAAAAGTGCCAAGCATTGTAATACTCTATCTACATCTCCTCCTAGCGTGCCATTGTCTATATAGGTAGGTACCATGTATTAAATTTTGAATTTATCTTTTTAGAGTATGTATACAGATGATAATTGTATTATAATTGTAGTATTATCATCTGTGTTGACATATGTCAAAGATGTCAGTCAACTTGTCATTGAGTTTTAGCAACTGACAATGGGGATGGGCAAATGAAAAAAATATATCGATATATATCGTATCGATAGTTTTAAAAAAAAACGTGCATCGATATTTTTTAAGAGTAAAAATTGATTGATATTTTGATATATCGATATTTTTCCGGGATTACCTCAAGTATTGCCTATTTCAGCTTGATCTTTTTTTGTTTATTTATAAAAGTGAGATTTGCGACAATAATAGGAAAGTAGCTACTAAATTAGACTCATTTCAACTTAAAATACATCTGTTCTACGGAGGTTTCGTCAAACATGTAATTATAACCTAATAATATCACTAAATTGACAGAATCTCTGTAAAATAGATGTGTTTCAAGTTAAAATGAACATTATTCAGTAGCTACATTTCCGTTATTGTCGCGAATCTCAGTATGATTAGTAAACAATGTAAGATAGACCTTAAATATGCAAAATACTTAATAAAATTTGAATGGCGTAGTGGTTAGTGTAACCGACTGCCACGCCTGAGGTCGCGGGTTCGATTCCCGCACAAGTCAAACATTTGTGTGCATGAACATGGATGTTTGTCTTGGTCTGGGTGTTTCTATGTATAATATGTATGTATTTACAAAAAAAAAACCCATAGCACAAGCTCTGCTTAGTTTGGGCTAGATGGTGTTGTGTGTATGTGGTAGAATATTATTATTATTAATTTCGCGCTCAAGCGGTTGTTTAACCTTAATCTCTTCTTCATTGCTTGACAAAGTAACCTGGAAATAAGAAAATAGTTAAGAAAGTTAGCAAATAAAACATAAATTCATAATCTGCTTATTTTCAATCACGCGTTTAATTATTGCAATTTCAATATGGAATCTATATGACATACCTTAATACTAATAATACAACATCTTTATTTTCATTTTCATTGCCAGGTTTTGCTGCTTTCAATGATTTCTGCATTACTATAAATTGCAAATAAGCAAAATCATGCTTCGTTCTGAGATGTGCAGCCAAAGGAGACTGGCCAAAGGAGGCGGGTTTCTTAGGAGCGTTCGGCCTGGTCACCTACACGGATAATTTCAATGTTTCCTGATAGCATTATTAATTAGAAAACCATGAATGGTTGTAACTTTTTCCAAAAACTTAGTAGTAAAAAGTTAAAGTAGATAAAGACATTAACAGATGACATTAACGAAGTTATGCACGAAAACTTCTAATATTGTATGTGTGTATGTTAATTCACTAATATGACGTTAATATTATACTTTATTTTATTATTATATAGGTTCCAAGCTTAAATCTCAGGTTCAACATGGCTCAGGAAGCAACTCTACTTTGGGATATAAGTGTTAAAGGAACCAATCTCATTAAATGTACAAAGTGGGAATGTATCAATTATATGCAAGTATCGATTTTTCGCATTGTAGCCGCTAACTTGGAAATTATTTTTCTCCACTTAGACAAATTTTCTGAAAATAGTACTGAAGAAAATAGTTACGAGTAAATATCAACCTCTTTTAACACGTTTCATTTCTGTAGTTGTTCAGGCCAAAAATCGCCAGTCTTCTTTGTAGTATTTCCGCACGTACGTTTTACCGCACAAGCTGCAAGAAGCAGGTTAGTTATTTCCTTTTTTTGAAAAAACTTCCACACTGCAGACATTTTTAAACGATAACCGTAACACCTAGAAAAATATAATATACCACATTTTAAAGATACATGTGCGTAAAAGAAATTGTATTATAGATGCACGAGATGGATGCTGTAGGTATCTAACGCACTTATAATATACCACAACTTCTTAATTTGAGAAGAGGTTTTAACTGGCGCCTGGCGAACTAACTTTGAGGTGAGATTTCTTCTAGATACTTGGATTGATACTTAAAATCAAAGTACCATGTTATTAACTAGATTAAATAGCACAATATTGAATTTGCCGAAACAAACAATAAGATAAGCCGCGCCCTGGCCCTGCCTGCTACGCCAAGACACCACGTGGCAGGGTCAGGGCCAAGGACGTGGACTTCCGACTTCATTGGCGGCCAAGTGATGCCACTCTGACTGACTCTGAGAGAAAGAGACCATCCATATACATTTTTTGGCTGCGTTCACAATTTAAATGTTATTAAAATATAGACAATTCTAGATTAAGATGTGTGTTTGTAGAAATTTTTATAATTTAATATTTTAAATGAATGTTTTAATGTGCTGTATATTCATTTTATTATCTTTTTTCCCTACATTATATACTAATCCTAATCCTAACTAATATTATAAAAGCGAAAATGAGTTTGTTTGTTTGTTACCTTTTCACGCCTAAACCACTGAACCGATCATCCTGAAATTTTGCATATACGTTGTCAGGTGTACAGAAACGGACATAGGCTACCTCTCATCCCGAAAAAATTACTGTTCCCGAGGAAAACTACAAAAACGCTCTTATGATAATAGATGGCGCCACGTTTCTTTCGAATCATGATTGAATTATATTATACAAGCACAGTACAACCCGAATTGATTGTCAAATTCTAAATTAACGAGAGCGAAGCCGCGGGCAAAAGCTAGTTAATTAATATAAAAAAGCTCTTAATAAAAAAATATCGAATTGGACATTCAGAAATAAATATCGAATATATTTTCAGAGTAAAAATATCGACTATATAAAACGACCATTTTCTGAAAAAAAATTGTTATTTTGATATATCGATATTTTTTACGCATCCCTAACTGACAAAATATGACATTGAATTATTCAGGTTATGTCACACTTCACAGAACACATAAACTTAGAGCACAGAGTACTTTTTATATACCTACGGAAAACTCAGATAGGGTCAAAGAGTATAATAACTAGTTTGGATAGGGTTAAGTAGTCGCCTCGCTCGCCAGCGTCGGTTCTAACTTCAACTAGCCGTCGTCGGCGTCGTCGTAACTCGTAGATGCTCAAGCCGAATCAGAATTGTTTGTTGAGATTACGCGATTGTAAAAATTATAAGTAGTGTCTCTAGAGTGCTATGTGCATCTGGACGTACATATTATCTGCTCCACATGTTTAACTGAATTGAATGTAATTAGTTCGTAGAGCTCGATTGATTGCTGTCTCATTATTTAGATTGTGTTAGTAGTGTCTCAATCATGGAATATTTCAGTGGCTCCAAGAAGTTACTGGCATTCATTGCCGAAGACTGGAAACTACTTTTATTCCTCACTGTTCTATTCGCCTTATATTTTTACTATACACATACTTTCGATTTTTTCGAAAAGAAAGGCATCCCATTTATGAAACCAGTAATATTATTGGGAAACTTAGGTCCTAGAATAAGAGGCACCAAATCTTTTCACGAATTTCAATTGGATGCCTATAATTACTTCAAAGGAAATCGCTATGGAGGTATGGCTAGTACTATTTACATGTTTATCTAAATATATTGGTTCTTGAAAATCACCATATGCAAGAATAGTAATTAGCGGATATTATAAAAAAAATTATGATGTTTTAGTGTTTATTCTGCAGGATTTTTGTATATACTTTTTATATTAATAATGTTTTTGTATTCATGTACTTTTATTGGTCATTTTAATAATAGACCTAATATTACTTTATCATAAATAATAGTAAAAATATGAATGTCTTTTTATCTGTGGGCATTACTACCAACTATAATGTTCTTGTACATTCTACCCATAAATATCATCATGGAGTCCGAGATAGTTTCTACATAATTGGGGAGAATTGTTATCTCTTGCCAGGTGCCAGGGTCAACACCCAGTCTTGTTCATTGTGTAAGTAAGTTATAAAGACATTCCATGAAGCTGGACTCAAACCTTCAACCTCATCAACTGTTTTTGGCTAATTGATTAAACATAAAAACATTATTTTATAACCAATTATGTTTGGTATGACATTGTGTCACACAGGACTTTTTGAAGGAAGAAGGCCGCTCCTAACACTTATGGACCCAGATTTAATAAAAGCAGTAACAATAAGAGACTTTGATCACTTCACTGACCGCATCACACTAAATGCTACTGAACCACGATTTTGGAGCAGGTCTCTTCTTAACTTGAAGGTATTGTAAAACATTATTTATCATTAAATAATTTGTTATTTTTTTATTGTTGAGCAGCTTTACAAACAGTAAACACCCATACTTTTTGTAGATCAGACAAATTTTTGTCCCAAGAGAGGATAAAATGCACAAAATGACAGCAGTGTGAGGTGCCCACTCAAATCACTACACCATGTATGCATTTTAATCTGTTATTTTAAATTAATGTTATTTCAATGTACTCTTTACACATATATTATTGAATACAACGATACACTGCAGAATTAATAGCAATTTTAAATAATCTGATTTGACATTGAAGTAATGGAAATTATATTTTTGTAAATAAATTTATAAATTGTGAAGTTACTATCTTTCTTGTTTAACTTTATCAGGGAGCAGAATGGAAAGGTGTTAGAAGTACACTGACACCAGTGTTTAGTTCATCTCGTCTAAGAAACATGTTGCCACTTATAGAGATGTGCTCCGATCAAATGGTGGTCTTTTTAAAACAATATGGTATGTAACTATGATAGTATTACTTTGTGTGGTACAATTTCCTTTTAATATTTATGCTGCATATACAATAATATACTTATCTACTCTCTCATCCCACAAATACCTTATAACATATGGTTGAAGAATTAAGTAAATTACTTCGACACAAGTAATATTACTACTTACTAAGTAGCTTGACCTAGGAGTGAGATTAGGCTATGTTAATAAAGTATATGTATGTTTATTTCTTGAAGAAAACATGAAGGAACTGTTTAGTAACAATAAGTGTTAACTTGTGAGAATAAACATCATACTAAACATTAAAGGTATGTCAGGCTTGTAGAACGTAGGACTACGTATTCTCTGCGTTTCCTCTTTACTCCGAGAAACAGACAAGAGAATACCTATTAAGTAACCATCAAATTTTTCTAGGCAGGTGTATTTATGAAAATTTTACACAGGTATTAGATAAAAACTATGATTTATCAGTTCTCAATCTTAGAATGTATGTGTCTGGTTAGTGCACAGTAACAGGTTTTATATACAACTGAAATGATAACATTTACATAATTATCTAATAAAAACAAGTTTAAAAAGCTATAACCTGACTGCGTTAAAAAGAGGTCTAAAATGGACGAAACAAGAAAATAATTCGGATAGAAATCCTGAAATGTATAGGCACAAAAATGGTCAAAGTAGAGTCGTGGTTGCACCCACTGTATACATACCCTGTCTGTTTAATGGAGGTGTTCCTGGCACCCACATAATCATAGTAGGTATACAATAGGTGCGACCACGGGTCTACCTTGACCATTTTTGTAAATATGCATTTCTGAATTATTTTCTTGTTTCGTCCTATAGACCCCTTTTTTACGTAGTCAGGTTATTGTTTTTTAAACTTTATATATATTTTTTTTTTTCGTAGAATTTTATAGCCTATGTCACCCGGGCGATTATTACGAATCTATTGACACCTCATTCATTAAAGTCGGTTTAATAGTTTAGGCGCTACGGTGGAACATACAAACATACATACACAAACTGCCAAAAACATTACCCTTCCTTTTGGCTTCGCCGTAGTCGGGTAAAAATAATCTTAAAGAGACAATAATTATGTTTCATTATCATCAAAATTTCAAAAAGATTGAATTTGACCTTATGTGAAAGAGATTATCGTTGTCATATTGTGGCTATGTATAATACAGTAACACGTGAAACAATATACATTGATAAGCTCTAATCTTATCAGTGTATATTCTTATTATTACTTAGCAATTAACAACAAATTATTAATAAATGCTTATTAAGTAAGTAAATTAAGTTTCAACCTTTTATCCTCGCACAATGATTCAATTTTGTGTTTACAAATCATAATAATGATGACTGTTTTTATATGAATTGAAAGTCTTCGCATTGGACAGCAACGTAATCCAAATAAATAATGCTATTTTAATGTTTAAATAGCACACAAATTCAACTGTATCCTAAAGACGCGGTATTTTAGACATCTTTTATCATACATGTTCATCATTGATTTATAAAAATCCTAGATACACAATCCCATACAAAAGTTACACTTAAAACTTTAGTTGCTTATAAGTAGTTATAATAACTATATAAACCTTCATTAATGCAAATTAAACCGGTAAGGTTGGCATGCACATTAATTATTGCACAATTATTACACACATAGACGCAGCACGCGGCGCAGGCGGCTGACACCGACTCCATTAATAACAATAATTTAATTATTCACAAGAATATGCATTATTTATTAACTTATTAGTGCATTTTAAGATTTAGAATATTCTTTTTTGAAGTCGATTTTCTATTTTGTTAAAATTTTATTTATATACATCAATGATGTTCATTATGAACTTTATTCCCGTTAGACCAACGCGCAACGATAATAGTGCCTTGTTGGTGTGGTGTCTATCTCTGCTCTAATAAATACATTGTACTATATCGCATTACTACAGTTAATAAAGCGATTGATAAAGCATCGCACTTGTCAATGAGAGATCGTAAGTTCGGTTTCCAGACTACGTGTAAGTACTCATTCCCGACACAAATATTTATATGAAGAGAGAAGTCAAATATTTATTGATATTGAGTGTAATTGTAAACCAAATTAATAGTAGCGTTTTGTAATAATTACCGTACCATGATAAGCTAATAAAATTGCGGTAGAGCATACAGTGAGTAGGTACATCAAACAAAGAATAAATAGACACAAAGAACATAATTAGGTACAGACATAATGACTCTAGATAAAATAAGCAGGGTACTATGTCAACCGAGTTCATAGTCTATAGTCTAATAGTTAACCTATCATTATCATAGTTTAGGATGTGATTTTAAGGGGAAACTCATTGTGTATCAATCCTTAAAGAGTTGTCATGAGGTCTAAAATTGCGATGCGCCCGCAATGATCAAAAGCGCTTAGAAATTGTTTGTTAAAATCTTAAAATATTATTTAAAAATGATTGGTTTTAGTTATGGAAATAATGAGCTAGCAAATTATTAATATTGATGTTACGAATAATTAATTCCTAAGCATAATTATAGTGTAACTTCCTTGTAATTTCAAAAATTGTAATTTATCAGAGGTGTTTTCGAAAATAATTATGATCGAGCCAAAATCACAATATCGTGTTTTTGAGCTAGGAAATTCTAGTTAAATACATCAATTTACCTATACCAAAATTCTAGATTAATTGGTCTTCTCATAATCCTATACTATGCGATGAAAGTTAATGCATTTTTTCAGTGTATCCTCTTAAGCAATACTCAGTACCTACGTAATTTATATTGTGAATGCCACCGACTATGTTAGTCGTTGATTACAATTACTTTCTGAATTAATACGTCTTTTTAAATTTCTTTATTAATTGATACACATTGATATTGAGCATATCACCAGATAGCACCAGAATATACTGGGATACTAACCCAGTATATTCTGGTTAGGGTATTCTGTCCAGGCTCTATACACTAATTTATATGTATCAACATATTTTGAGACAATAAAGTTATTATTATTTTGCTCGCTTCGTCTTTACAGCTGAACTTATTCTGGAAACAGCCTTATTAGCGAGGATTTTGGCACAAATTTCATTGGTATTATCCGTATATATACTTTCTATCAAAGGCTAGGCTAAATGCTAATATACCTACATATCTTAGTTAAATATTATTATTTTGTATAATTATCTCAGTCGTAATACCAAAAACGTTATTATTGCATTTTTCAAATGTTTACAAGGGCAATCCTTTTTATAAAATACCCTCCATAGTTGAATCTAATTACTGTGGAATCTGTACCAAGCATGTTAATTGAATTATCTTTATTGGCAGTTTACAACGTAAAAAGTTATTATTTAGAATAACCTTAGGGTTTAGCAACATAGTATTGATATAAGGCCACTTTGCTTGTTGGGTGTATTTTGTAGTAGGCATATCATGAAACGTGAACATCGAAGTTTTGTTGCTACTATTAGTACCATGAAACACAATGACATGAAATAACGCTTTTATGATCCTAGACTCTACAGAGAACTGGTCCAAACTCCGCGATGTATTTCGGATGGACATTTTCATGGTAGACTACGTAGAACTACGTACGTTCTAGTATTCTACAGGATGCGGCGCATTTTCACACTATATACGAGTACTGCTAATGAGAATTGACTATTTTCTTTTAGATAATAAAGACGTTGAGATGAAGGCAACGATTGGACATTTTACGTTAGAAGTAATCGGGGCTTGCGCTTTCGGGATTAAGGGCGGCGCTTTAACTGATGAGAATGCTCACTTCTTTAAAGTAAGTTGTATACATTTACTTTTTTTGTTGTAAGTTTTGTTTACTTATTATTATTACATTTATACATGTACTACGTAACTTGGACAAGGTTAAAGGACGTATAGTTCACGCCTATGTGGCCGAACCATAACATTTCACTCCACAAGGTTTCATTTAACTCATTTGATGGATGATCCATCCTAACCGGGGCTAAAGCATTAGAAAATTTACACTTTATGGGAGGGCCTCATCTAAACTGCGATCAGAAAGCACAAATACTTTTCTTTTTATATCAGTAGCTACGGATCACTTGATAACACAAAATTATGAATATTCTATGCAGAAACCGATCACGTTATCAGATGATACTATTTGTTGTTATCAGTTTCGAAAACAATCGGGACGCGTGATCCGTTGAAACAAACCGATCCCTCCATCAAAATACTTTCGGTATAAACTTATAATAATAATTACTCATCAGCGTCGTATAAATTAATGCGAGTATTATACCTACCAAATTAATACTATCTTGTTAAATGCCGTCAGTAAAAACAATGCCTAAGCATGAATCTAGCCAAACAAATAAAATAAGTAGGTCATGTACCTACCATATACACCGTATGATCTGTACGCGACGCATTCGATCAAAATTGTGTAAATACTGTCAAGTCCTATCTGTTCTCACCATTTAAGTTATATACCTACTGTTGTGTATCTCTTCATTTAAAGTTTATCAAGCGTGTTTGTGATTGAAGATCAAATGTTTCTTATTTGACTAACTGCTCTTTAGCAGTTACCTATCTCTTTAGATCCCTATTAAAATATTTACCTAGTGTAGATAGATAACTCTTTATTGTGCATCAAAACAATGTGACATATAATTGTCTCTTCTTCTTCGCATCTTGTCGATATTTTCTAGGCACCGTTATTATCATTGTACACCTCTGTGTACACTCTCTAGTGTTAGCTAAGACACTAAATACTTGCTTGTACTTTAACCTTGATTATGAGAATTAGACAGTCATTGTTGTCATGTTTTAGGTTGCTGAGAAGTTTGACTACATGCCACTGCCGAAAAGATTGTTCTTATTTTTCATATTGATATTTATGCCTAAAGTAATAAGGTATATAAACTTTTCATTCTTAAATCTGGGATCTACCCGGGAGTTAGTGAGGATTATAAAAGCAGCAAAAGCTGAAAGAACCGCTTCAGATTCCAAGTAAGTTATTTTGTTTGTGTAGAGACTTAATATAATTATTTTTAATTTTCAAGTAAGTAAAAGAGACTACATAGATAGCGTATTGGTTAAAGTGTCGCCTCGCAGCTTCCACTGCACCAAGTGTTGTGGGTTCGATGCCCATGCGGGACAACATTTGTGTGATCCATAAACAGTTGTTCCGTGTCTGGGTGTTCTTTGTGTCCGTTGTTTGAATGTTTGTAAAGACCCCGTGACGACACAGGAATTATTCCTAGCGCGGAGCGACGCCGGCGGCGACGCCGACGTAGACGAAGATGACGAAACGTGTGTAATTTATCTCTGGAGTAGTTTAGTAATAAGGTACTTCTGCATTACAGGAAGGCTGATTTCTTACAAATTCTAATCGATGTATCAAAGAAAGAGAAGACTGAATCTGAAAATACTAATTCGGAAGTGCGTAAGTTTAGACACATGATAAATTATTGTTTATTTTTTAACCGACTTCAAATACTTAAACAAAATTTTAACAAAGAAGAAAACCGACTTCAAAAAGAATATTCTAAAACTTAAAATGCATTAAAAATTTATAAATAATTGCATATTCTTGTGAATAATTAAATTATTGTTATTTTTGGAGTCGGTGTCTCACTTAACAACGATAAGACCGCCAATAATTGTAATGGTTCATTACGATTCGTAAACCTAATAAATATTCATAAATAATGGATCCGTATTGCTCGTGAATAATTCTAACATTTTTAAGCATGTGATGGATTCACAGGCTGATAGATTAAAGATTTACAACAACCTGCAGAAAATAGCTGTAGCTTTATTAAAATGACCGTTTGTTTATCAATGTTTCGGCTTCTGATCAGATTTGTCAGAGGTCAAAACATTGATAGACACTATAAAATATTACTAATAGATTTTTAGGAAAACAGCAGATTCCGAATGTACCTACTAGACATTCGGAATCTATATCGATTAATGTACTTATGACTGTTTGCAAATGTACCTACTTATATCCAACTTGGCTTGACAGTAATTTATAGTGCAGTAATACCTTCTATTATATCTATCAACATCAAAATCACACTTCACGTGTTATATTCCGTTCCATTTAGCACTCAAAACGTGCGTTGTAAATATTTACAGATGCATTTCCTAAGTATGTCAAACACAACTCAAATAGAAGATAGCATTATTAAATAACTAGCTTTTGCCCGCGGCTTCGTGCGCGTGGAATAGTTACTTTGGGCAGCATTTTTAATTTTTCAAGAAAATTATTTTGCTAATAAGACACCTATAAATGCTTTGGTTTACCGAAAATAGCTTATTTTAATACTTTTTATAATCTAAGTTTTTTGTGTTCCACCCTTTGCCTTTAGGTTTGATACTCGTGAGCATGCCACATTGAATTACCCATGGAAAACAGTTATACTCTTATAAACTGAAATGGCAAATTGCTCGTAATTATCGGAATACGGGGAATTAAAACATTTTCTCCTTTTGCCATTACATAGCCTTTTTGCGGCAAGATTTCTCATTGACAGGACTGAATACCAACTTTCAGCCTTAACTTATGCGAAGGCATGCTTTGGTTTACCGAAAATAGCTTATTTTAATACTTTTTTATAATCTAAGTTTTTTGTGTTCCACCCTTTGCCTTTAGGTTTGATACTCGTGAGCATGCCACATTGAATTACCCATGGAAAACAGTTATCTATACTAATATTATAAAGCTGAAGAGTTTGTTTGTTTGTTTGTTTGTATGTTTGTTTGTTTACTTGAACGCGCTAATCTAAGGAACTACTGGCCCGATTTGAAAAATTCTTTCAGTGTTAGATAGCCCATTTATCGAGGAAGGTTATAGGCTAAATATCATCACGCTAAGATCAATAGGAGCGGAGCACCAATGAAGAATGTTTCAAAATCGGAGAGTATTTTTTCCTTTTGAGAGCTTCCGCTGCGTGCGCTGCGTAAACAGTTAAAGTTTCGCAAAAATCATGTATGACAGAATTGTTCCCCTTTAAAAGTTCTAAAAAAAAGTCCGCGACAGCATATGTCTATCTTTTAAGGTTGGCTCACTATAACCATTTTTATGCTAACGAAATTTGTTCTAAAATAATGGATTATTTGCGAAGGTATTTTTATAAACATGATATTAATCCTTATCCAAATAAATACGTTATTCATCACAAGTATTTAATTTAAAACAAAATTGTCTTTTACATCATTCGATTTCAATGAATATCTTAGGAGATATAGCAGTTTTAAAATAACATCGCAGCAAAATAATTACCCATTACAGACATAGTACAAACGATGTTTCTCCTGGTTTATTCTGCGTGATTACTACTGGTTCGATTTGAAAAATTCTTTTAGTGTTGGATAGTCTATTTATCGAGGAAGGCTATAGGCTGTATAACATCACGCTACGACCCACGGGGGCGGCGCAGTAACGATAAACGCGGGTGAAACCGCGGGAACATCTAGTACTCTTATAAACTGAAATGGCAAATTGCTCGTAATTATCGGAATACGGGGAATTAAAACATTTTCTCCTTTTGCCATTACATAGCCTTTGTGCGGCAAGATTTCTCATTGACAGGACTGAATACCAACTTTCAGCCTTAACTTATGCGAAGGCACTCCCGATAATTCTAGAGTTGAGATACTCTATAGGGTACGATGGCACTTGTTCAATGTTCATAATATTGTCTACTGAGAGGTACACGACAACATCCCCCTAAACATCTGACATAATTTGTTCGTTTATCTGGCCTACTGTCTCATTTGTCGGCGCTAAAATTCACCTGTCCCACAACCATTCTGAATTGCCCATACTTATTTTTAGATCTGGATAGACATTATTATTTAAATCATCTGTGTTAGCGACAATTTGACAGAATTCACGTCTTAGTGTAATGATGCTGTCTGTTAGCATACAATCTTCTCCGACTTTAAGAAGAGCAGCTGCGTATTGCCCTGTGTGAGAATCGTTGTGTAGTTGTACTCGCATATTTGTTGTCAGACAAAACTTTTTTACGTATACCCATAATACAGACGCCTTCAAACAGGCATTTATTTAATCTGCGGTGTACCCCTAGTAATAACCGGCAGGGTCTGTCTAAAGTCACCAGTTAAAAGTGCGGTTCATCTCCTATTTCATCCCCATGTAGGTTGAAATCTCAAAATCCCTGGGGCTAATGTTTACTTATTTACTTCTTATCAAGTGTCTAAATATAAAGTCTCATGGTGTTATCTCCGATACTGAACTAATCTAAACTAAACTAAAACAACAACACTTATTTCAACCCCATCATCTTTTACAATAAAAGGTAAAGCTGTCCTTTCCCAACTAAATTTCATCAAAATCAGTTCAATGATTTAGGCGCGATGATGACGAATTTCCATACAAACTTTTATCCCTTATTTTAACCCCTTTATATCCTTTTTTTACAACAAAAGGTAACCTTTGTCTTATCCCAAGGTTTAGTCTTTCTGTGTACCAAATTTCATCAAAATCGGTTGTGGTTTAGGCGCAATAATGACGAATTCCCATACAAACTTTCATCCCTTATTTCAACCCCTTCATGCCCTTTTTTACAACAAAAGGTAGCCTATGTCCTTTCTCAAAGTCTAGTCTATGTCTGTACCAAATTTCATCAAAATTGGTTTAGTGGTTTAGGCGTGAAAGCGTAACAGACAGACAGACATAGTTATTTTCGCATTTATAATGATAGTAGGGATTATATTGAATATGATAACATAATGCTAATTACATAACATCACACTTTTGTAACCCTTACGGTATAGACAGAGATGGTTTTACTATATGTAAACCATCTGTGCCTACACCGTATGCTGCGTATCAATACTACGCAGAATAAAGCTATTTATCCTAGCAAATGCAGAACTTTAAAACAATTTTGTATGTTAGTTTTAGGCTTTAAGCGCTATAATTATGTAGTTCTCCGAGAGATTAGAGACTTATTAACTTCATTCCAAGTTCAGCTTGTCTTTACGAATACCACTGAAACGATTTCATCAGCATTTATAACTTAGGTATGTTAGTATAGCGGTCTAGGATCAAGTCGCATTATAAAAATGTGAACAGATTTAATTTGGAACCGTTCTATGCGTGATCACGTTCGTTTGGTCGACTATCTGTTTTTAATTTAATTTGTTACACTGCTATAGCTAAGAATTGTCTTGTGGTACTAGTACACAATAATTATATTATTTTGTTAGAAATAGGTCTACGTATTGAAATAGAGATCCATCTCTATTTATTGTTTTCTCTTTTGTCATCTCTATTCATTAGAGAACGAATATAACCTAAAAACAGTAACTAAATGGTTTTATAATGAATTGGTTTGTGTACCAAATAAGAAAGAAATACAAAATGGTCTATGCGTATATAGGTACAATATGTTTATACATAAGTTGTCGTAACTCATTGTTAAATTTTTCTTACAGATTTGGACGACGACACAATAGATGCCCAATGTTTATTGTTTCTTATCGCGGGATATGAGACATCAAGTACACTATTGTCTTTTGCCCTCCACGTACTGGCAACAAAACCAGAGCTGCAGACCAAACTCCGGGAACATGTCATAGAAATGACTGAGGGCAAGCAAGTCGATTACGATCTTCTTGGGAAACTTCATTATCTAGAAGGATTTTTATTAGGTAAATAATTATTTAAATTCGTATGTAGCGAATATACACATATTTTTATAGTTCGATATAATTGCGCTTGTAATTAATGTCGATCGGCATAGAACTCGTTTCTGGACTTGATTCGATTTCTTTTTATAGTAAGTATTTGCCAACAGTTGTAATATTAATTTAATAATAGAGGATGTTTTTAGTGTATACTAGTCTAAATTCGGACTATGAAAAATTGGGCTTCTCTCATCTATACTAATATTATAAAGCTGAAGAGTTTGTTTGTTTGCTTGAACGCGCTAATCTCAGGAACTACTGGTCCGATTTGAAAAATTCTTTCAGTGTTAGATAGCCCATTTATCGAGGAAGGCTATAGGCTATATATCATCACGCTAAGATCAATAGGAGCTGAGCACCAATGAAGAATGTTTTAAAATCGGAGGGTATTTTTTCCTTTTGATAGCTTCCACTGCGTGCGCTGCGTAAACAGTTAGTTTCGCAAAAATCATGTATGATGTATATTAAAAGTTCTAAAAAAAAGTCCGCGACAGCATATGTCTATCTTTTAAGGTTGGGTCACTAACCATTTTTATGCTACCAAATTTGTTCTAAAATAATGCATTATTTGCGAAGGTATTATTATAAACATGATATTAATCCTTATCTAAATAAATACGTTATTCATCACAAGTATTTAATTTAAAACAAAATTGCCCTTTACATCATTCGATTTCAATGAATATCTTAGGAGATATCGCAGTTTTAAAATAACATTGCATCAAAATAATTACCCATTACAGACATAGTACAAACGATGTTTTTCCTGGTTTATTCTGCGTGATTACTACTGGTTCGATTTGAAAAATTCTTTTAGTGTTGGATAGCCTATTTATCGAGGAAGGCTATAGGTTATATAACAACACGCTACGACCCACGGGGGCGGCGCAGTAACGATAAACGCGGGAACATCTAGTATATTGATAAATGGAAGCCATATTAACTTACATCTTAGTTCGCAAGAAAACCATTGCTGTCTTTAAATATAGACGCCGATCAATCACAAAGGTGAACCATTTATGTCTACGACTACTAATTAAAATTTCCAAAATATTAGCCCTCTTATTCACAAAACTAACAAAAAGCTTATATCGCCGTTAACCTGTAAATGCTTAGAATGCCAGACATAATTAGAAATCTATGGTCTGGCCGCCGATGTACTGCTGCGACTCAATAGGTTAAGACCTAAGAAAATTTATTTAGACACCTTTAAACCTTTTTATAGTTAATGAAGTTTAAGAGTGGTTATTTTTACAGAACGAATTAGTATCTATTGTAACTATTAAACGTAGTAAGTCTAACGGCCAGTCCCACAACTAACAAGTAAAAGTTATCCGAAAGATAAATCGCATACTGTCTCTCTTTTGTTAGGTTAAAGAAGAGAGATAGCAAGACTTTTATCTTATAGATAAATGCTATTTGGAGTTGCTGGGACAAGCCCTAAACATCTCATAGATATAAATAAGAGCGACAAAATAATTTAAATGACTAGCCTTACAAATTCTTCAATCAGCTGATTTATTTTATAAATATAATCTCATTTCGGCCTTACTTTAAGCGAAACTGTAATAATAAGAACTAAGTATGCCGATAATATATTATTAGGTATTTGAATAAACTTTGTTTCGAGGTCAACAAACTGGTACATTACACAAGTATAAGTCGCGTTTCCATCTTCCGAATGGACATGGCCCTATTATTTACATTATTTGACTATTTTCCTAAAGCTCAAAATTTAAAATTGCTCTTTTCATGATTTCTGATTATAATCAGATGAAAGATAAAATCGCGTTGGTAATCCATGCTCGTGAAAAAATGTAATTGGTCTTAATATAAGTAAATAAATGTCTGCTTTTACTGAATAAATAAAACAACGAACGAAACGGTACGAAAAAGCGTTCGCATATACTGACTAGTTAAACATATTTGCGAAGTGTTTTTATTTACGACGTGAACGAACTCTTGCTTATTCCGAGAGCTGTAGAGCTTCAAGTTGAAAAGCGGCTTAACAAATATTTGCCTATATATAAGTGCGATTAGGTAGGGTCGTACCGAAGTTGTACCTTTAAATACATATGCCCAAACTATAATTTTATACATTCAAAATTTTTAATCTAACAACCATTTTAGAAATTTATTTGTGGCTCATCTTTATTTCAGAAACATTACGGATGTATCCTCCACTAGCCCGAGTGGACAGGGTCTGTACAAAGCCGTATGTTTTGCCCGGAACCTCTATTCAAGTAGCCGTTGGCGACGTTCTCACAATACCTCTGTATGGAATACACATGGACTCTGATTACTACCCCGAACCACAAGAGTTCAAACCAGAGAGATTTATGGGCGATGAGAAAAAGGACAGAGCTTCTCATTTGTATTTGGCGTTTGGTGCTGGCCCTAGGAATTGTATAGGTAGGTTTCACAGTATTGATTGTTCTTAAATACTTTTATAAGGTATGTCGATATGAGACATTACATATTGACTGTGAACTGGCAACCGGTACTATCTCAATTTTGACAACTTTACAGGCTGAAGGAAAAACGTGTTAGCGTCATTTCTATAGCACCTGGTTTATTAAATAAAAATACGTAGTTATTAAATATTTTTATTACACATGTTATTAAAAACAATGTATGATATAGTTGATATAGGAGTACGATATAATATTAAAAATTAAAAGAAAAAAACTTTTAAAAACAAGCTTTTATTATGTTCTTGTTAATAAAAAGAACTATAAATTTAAAAATAATAATTTAAACCTGATAAGAAAAATATCATTATATAGGTACCTACATTGCAACCTTTAACGATAATTAACCATATTCGTCTACGTAACAATAATCCCATATCGTAAGTAGGTATATACCTATTAGACATTTTTATTAAACCCTAAAACTTTACACTTTGTATTCATTCAATCTTTGCGTATTTATCACAGACCCAATCTTTTATAAATAGAAGCGTGTTTGACGGAACATTAAAGAACCTTTAGCATAATTACACCTTCATTATTTTTCTTTTGCGATCACAATGTAACACGCATTTTTTATAAAAAAGCTTGTAAAATTGTATTAAAAAGTGAAATCTTCAGAAAATTGAGATAGGACCGGTTGCCAGTTCACAGTCGATATGCCCTACGCGAAGTGAAAAACACCATGGATCTAACTACTGCGCTTGTCACTTATTACGCCTACGCTTATTCTTGGCTCAGCTATGGCGTAATTTTGTGGGGAAATAGTACCGATGCACTCACTATCTTTACTCAGCAAAAGAAATTAATAAGAATTCTAATTAATATACAAAATACCGACACATTTAAACCACACTTTCAAGAACTCAAAATTCTAACATTACCATATAGATATATCTTAGAAGTATGTAAATTTGTCCGTAAATATCCAGAATACTACACCAAACGCGAAGACATCCAAACCAAAATGTCCTTAAGACACAAAAATACATTAAACCTTCCAAATTCACAATTAGCAATGCATTCCTCCGGCCCATTGGTCATGTCAATTAAATTATATAATAAGAGCTACCAAATGACAAAAAATGAAAATAAATTCAATACCTTTGTTAGAAAGTTAAAAAAACTTCTAATAAATAAAAGCTATTACAGTATCTGTCGGGTGTAAATCCAACAAATTAAAAGAATGTAATACACTAAATTTAATTCTAAATGTAATTTATTAAAATTGGTAAAATGGTAAAAAATGGTAGTGAGAGCACACGACGCGAATGGTGATTGTACGTGAACTGAACTTAATTAAAATAATATAAAGTAAGTAATGTAGGTCATGCTTATGTGCTGACAGCGCGTACGGCGAGTCAATGAACTGTACTTCGTACAGTATCAAAGAATGCCTAGAGGATAATTTATAAACTCTAAACAGCTAAAGCACCTACATAATAATAATTAACTAAATATTACAAACATATACAGGTATACATAGAATAAATTAATATGATTTAAAAATAACTAGCGGTCGCCTAGTGCTCGAAATTCGACCAAATTTTGTAAGATATTGCTGATATATGTCATTATATATTGATATATGTAACCATAGTTACGCGCTTCGACTGCGTGTGTCAAATGCATGCTTGTGTGCGTGTAGTGTTTTTTTCATTAATTTAATGTATTATTACGCATAATTTTAAAAAAATATTAGCATTCGTCACTTCTTCTCTGTATAAACTATAAGTGTGCGAAATTTCATACTCCTCCGTCCGCCCAATTTTCGTGATCCAAAGTTTTCGCTTCACGTATTAATATATAGATAATTGTATTTGAAATAATATAACTATAGGACATATATACATAGGTATAAGCCACTTGTCTACCTCCACTTATTCATATTACCGGTTATAACTTTGTAATAAAATAATATATAATAAATAGTAAATAAATTTTGTAATAACATTGTGCAATAATAAATGCAATAGACATAAATCATCAACAAATATTATTATAATTATGTATCATAATTTTACTAATAGTGCTGTGCCCGACAGGGTCCATAATTTGTTACTTTTTTTAAGCCTACCACCTGTAAATGTACATTATGGAATGCAATAAATTGAATTTGAATTTGAGACGAAAAGTCGATTCTTTAAGAGTTAAATTAATATCGATCTTTTTAAATACAGGATAGATTTCGAGTATCGAATCGATTTTTGGTACCTATCACGTAGAAGCGTTATTGAAGTCCTGATACACCTAGCAAAAATTAAATGGTTGTCACTCGAAAACTCGAGCGCATCAATTCTCGATTTCAATAATTAAAATTCGAGTTTCCAATGCTCGATTTAATCAAGAATCGATTCACTTCTCTCGATTTGAATCCAATCAACGATCGTTATTTTTCCAAAGGAATCGAAATTTCTAAACTAGATCAAACCATCCATGCGTATTATTGTTATTATTGCACAAAGCGTGAAGATATTATTAACTGATCTCGTATGGGGCGAAAACCACTTTACATTAGTCCTTAGCCTAAAACTGTGTGTGGTAAATGACAATAGCCCATGCAAGGGAGTTCTATACTTTTAACATCTAGCGACATATGTAATTAAATGTAGGGATGCATTAATTAATTGAGATAGGTACCTTACTTTCAACTCTTGTGATTTCAGGTTTACGGTTCGCCATGTTGTCTGCAAAATTAGCGATGGTGTCCCTCTTGAAGAATTTCGAATTTTCAACCTGCGAGAAGACTGTGGATCCCATACAGTTCGATAAGAGAGCGCTACTGTTGAAAGCGAAGTCTGGCTTGTGGGTTCGTATAGAATCGCTCTAAGATGAAGAAATGTTTTACTACAAGTCCAGAAATACTCAGCAGCATTAGATTATCGATCTTATCCTTGTTGCGTCGTATTATCCGCCGATACTGCTATCGTAACTCATATTACAGAAAGCGTAAACTTGATACACTTCCTTGAAGGCATAGCAGACGACAATCCGTCCTTTAACCAGCAATAATATAATAACATAAAATAAATAAATTATAATATGAAAGCTGCGGGCGTTGACGAGTCTGACCACCATCTCTTAAAACGAGACAAAGCTATACAAGTTGTAATGAGCTATCTAGCTCTCGTGCATGCAATAACAATTTAAAGGGATGGTGGTTTGGTCGCAGATAAGAATGTTGCATAAGGTATGGAGACTCGATATTAATAGATTGCAGGTGGTGGGTTGTATGGCTATGTTAGGATATTTATATTGCAAATAAATTAACTTTGAATACAGTATTCCTATAAATCAATTTAGTTGAATGTTTTACAGAAGCTAACCTTTTTTAAGTACAAGTATGTATACATATTAACTAATTTTTTTTTTGAATAGCCTAAGTAAGCCATATTTAAGGCCATAAGTAATGTGTGCTATGTTAAAGTAAATTTGTATCACAATTGAGTATGACGTTTAGTGTTTATGATTTAAATATTGTTGGTTTTACGCATTAACAATTTACTGCAATATATAGCTTAGTACGAAAACACGAGTTCAATAGTATATTTATTTAAATTATGTCGTCGTCTCACTGACATGCGACATTTTTAAATATAAAAGCAGTTATTACGAGTTACCGAAACATTAAAGATACAGAAACAGTACTGCAAGTTCATCCAGTAACTTTCAATGTCGTTTTCGGTAGAAAATAGTGGACAATCAAAGCTACACATGCCTCAATACTTTCTCGAATAAAATCGACTATAAACAAATACCGTAAATGTAATACTCATTAAAGATTGTTGCATTGTATGAATTGCGAAAGTCTAAAAACGTTTATTGCAATCGGGAATTACTAGTTAATTTCGAAGAGTTTCATCACTAGTAAAGTTTAATTAGATAAGTATTTTCTAGCTATCATTGTTTAGAATTGTAGACGTTTATGATGTGTAACAACACAATATAACCAGCTTCATAACCAGTGATCGGATAATCGGGCGCTAATATTAAAAGCGAAGTTTAGATATATATATACCTAAACTTCGCTTTTATTCCTACAAAGAAATAATACGGACATGTAATATTTTTAGTTTTCTGTTCGTATAAAATACAATAAATTAGTCGATTCGATCACTAATCTGTTAGATAGATAAATCAATTTCCACTACTTGACCACATTGTGCACATTATCATTTTTTATTGATATTCCATTTGTTTTGAATAAAATAAAGATACTAAATCAAAATAACCACTGCTATAATTTCATTAAGTTTGTTATATTTGTTTTTACAAAATTGTTCAATCCGGGGAACCAGGGATTACTTATTTATTCAGAAAGGAATGTCCATATTTTTGTTTCGTGGGAAGAAGTTTAGGTATATAAGCGCCCGAATATCCGATCTATATTCATAAGCATAGCTTATCAAATAATAGCCTTTCATTAAGCACAATGTAAAGATAAGCCATAGAAATAAATGTACTGTTATATTTTATGAAAGTTTATTCACAATTATGATAATTTTATAAACGCAGCTATAAAAAAGCCTATCGAATCTTTGTATAAGTTTTCTACAGTCCGAAGTTCATCGTCCTCTGGGCCAAAACGTTGTACCATCAATCTGAAAAATGATGTAATGTGATAACAAGTGCCAGTAAAATATATATCAGTACAAAGACGTCAATTTTTGAATTGCATTTAGTTTATAAATAATACATTATATTATTACAAAGTTTTCTTGCCATTATTGTATTTATTTGTTATTGGCAATGTCGACTATCTGGTACATCCTACTTGATAATATTAAAAAGTAAAAAAATGAATATATGATGGAGACACAAATAGTTTTAATATAAAAGGATGCTTCCATCACTCAGTCCATACTATCATACTTTACCATTTAGCGTCTCGCATTTACACTATTCAATAAGTAAATAAAAATGAGACAGTAACTCGGCATAGTGTATAATTAATAATTATACACTGCTGAGACATCAATACGCTCCATAATTATTAATTATGGAGCGTATTGATGTCGACAATAATTACCAGAATGATATACATTACCAGTATCACAACATTATTATGATTGTATTTTATTTATGAAATAAAACTTTTTAATATACACACCTTTGTTCATCATTTAGACCTCTGTTTGGTAACCCTGGCCCACCAAATAATGGTTCTGCAGGTATTAGTTTCAAGCAAGGGAATTTGTCAAGAGCCCAAGCAACCATGTGTTCATTTTCGTCATCAGTAATAGTGCAAGTACTGTATACTAGTTTGCCTCCCAATTTCAGCACCTTCACAGCCTACAAAAAATAACATTTGTAACAGAAACCATTAAATAAAACTTGCATAGGGAAATGCAATCCAAAACCATGAATTTATTAAATGTATATGATTTATGATACAGAAAGGCATTATTGTCAATGGTCAAAATACCAATTACATGCAAAACTTATCAAAAATAAATGTGGAAGTGAATTAAGTAGGTATAATGGGTAATATATACCTATCCCCTTATATCTTTTTACCTCTCTCTCCGGTCGTGTCGGATTACCGTCCCATCGGATCGTGAGAGTTAAGGAACAGAGAGTGCAATTGTGTTTGCGCATACACTTGTGCACTATAATAACTCCTGCGCAGATGGCCAGTCTCCGTTAAGACTGGCCGCCGCATCGATCAAATATACCATAGATGCACGATCGTCGCTCGAAAAACGGCCCCAACAAAACTGTGCATAAATCAGTCGTATGCGCTATATTATGCACCTGTCCCATTCACACTTGCGTGCGCTGCCCGTAAGCGAGAGCGAATCGACACCACTACTACGGTCGAGACCGTACCATATACTTAGTACGCTTGCGTATCGCGAGTAACACACTTAGGACGCTTTACATTGACGCGTTTTAACTAAACTATTACAAAATGTTTCTCAGTGGGCGTTCAATGGTTATTCCGGTTTATTTCCTGGATTGCATAATAAATGCAGACACTTATAAGTAGTACTGGTCAGTGCCACATATTGACGCCGTTTTTGTATGAGAATGTGCAGCTATGGTATATTTGATCGAAGGGCCGCCGTGACCGAAATTCGGTCTGGAGGACATTATATCTTTTAAACGGGGGTTCGATCAATGCTGATATTTTGTGATCAACGTCGACTAATTATTGGTAAAGTTAGATCTTCGTTCGGTGCTGTGGTTTTGGAAATGCAAGATGTCTGTGCCAAGATGAGCGCTCCCTTTGGCACAGTCACCAATACCGCCCTTGTATCTTTTAAACGGCGGACAGACCATTTCTACTACTTTACGACTAATTTCGAGTAGTTCATTACGTAAATAGATTTCCAGTTTGCAATGGTGGCTGTGCCAAGATGAGCCATACCCTATAAAGCATTGTGGTCGATTATTTCGAATGTCGTTAATCTTACTTACTTCTGCCAATAGTTTTCTTTGAACAAACTTATAGGAATTAATCATTTTTGGAGTCATCTTGTTCATCAATTGGGGTCTTTGTCCTAATCCACTGCAAGGCGCATCCAAAAGTATTTTGTCGAAGCTATTGGGTGGGAAAGGAGGTCCGCTGTTAGTGCCGTCAGTTTCTTCTGAACAACACTTGGTTGAATCAAATGCATATGCTCTAACACAGGTGATACCTTGAATTTCACAACTTTCTTTGATTTTAGCTGCCTTCTGCGGTGTTTTATCTATAGCCGTTATAAGTGCCTGTAACATGTAGAAAGTATGGTTTCAAAATGAATAAAGTTTGGCATTAATACAAGTACCAAACTATAATTGTAATTGGGCAGTATAGATATTTATGCTTGATTGAAATAGGTTGTGCAATCTGGAACTAACATACAAAATTATCGAGGTAACCAAGATAAATACCTATATAACCAAATTCTAAACATGGCCTAAAATTAATCAACATTATGAAGTACAAAAAAAACATCAACAATGAGGATGTAGTAAGCAGAATTGTATTTGCAAGAAATAAAAACATCTTCATCATAGTAAGTTCGGCTTAAAATTGGCTGAATATTTACGGCCGATAATTGTCACTATCGTCGAAAGACTCGAAAGTAGTCCATGTAAGTTATTCGACTTTATGGATTAGGCAAATTATGGAAACTGGAAATGTGTAAAGGCAAGGCTTGCCCATTTCTATGTGTGACCTAAAGAATACATGGCGATATATGGGTGTAATACACCTTTGACAATGGCAATATACAGGCATGAAACTTTTGTACCTATTATTTTTATTTTAAATTTTTTTGGTGCACAAAACATTTCACAAAGATACAATGTGGCAGAAATTGCACAATCTAAACCAATCTGTACTTAATATCCACACTCTGTATACATGTACTAACTTTATCATTTGACATTTCAGCTAAATGTGTAGTTTTATTACCAGGTGCAGCACACATGTCCAATATGCATTCATTTGGTTGAACATCCATTACCCAGCCACAGATTATAGATGGCAGGTTTTGTAGCAATACTACTCCTTTGGGATATATACTTTCATTCACCACTGGTAATTTTGATGCTGGCAGGATTGTATGTACTGCTATACCGCTAAAATAGAGCAGATGAGTTAATTAAAACTAGGACTTACATACTTATGATGCAAGCAGTTAAAATAATTTATGGTTAGACCACAAAAGTGCTTTGGAATAACAAATTGATATTTGCAATACCACATATCTGAGTTGAGAAATGTCATAGACTATATATGTATATATAGCATATATACACATACATGCTCTATTCTGATTCAAGAACAAATCTGTTCTTCTTATATTAAAAGTAATTTTTGTTAGTCCATTTTGTTAACTTAAATTTACAATAGTATTCTGTTGATTACCAACTGATGCTATTCATTATAAGTTTATATCCTAACTAATATTATAAAAGCGAAAATGTATTTGTTTGTTACCTTTTCACGCCTAAACCACTGAACCGAACATCCTGAAATTTTGCATATACCTAAGTTGTCAGGTGTACAGAAATGGACATAGGCTACCTTTCGTCCCGAAAAAGTTACTGTTCCCGAGAAAAATAACAATAGCGTTCTTATGATAATAGGCGGCGCCACGTGTCTTTCGAATCATGATAGAATTATATTATTACAAGCCGAGTACAACCCGAATTGAATGTCAAATTCTAAATTAACGCGAGCGAAGCCGCGGGCAAAAGCTAGTATAGTAGCAATAAGTAAAAAACCAATGATAAAAAATGGTTACCTAGGTTGAACACCCTTGTCAAACAAATCTGTTCGCAACATTTTCAGATATCCTGTGCCCACATATAGCTTATTACCTTCATATGTTACTTTGAGACCTCTTTTACAGCATCCTTCTAAGTCACCATAAATATCCACTCTATCACCAAGCTGGCAATCTGTAAATACATACAAGTAGTAAGTTTAGATAAAATTTGAACAATATGTTCCAAATAAAAATTAATCAATGACTGCAATGAGCTAATAAAAGATCCAGAAACCAGAGATACAGAAAATAGAACTGTATCTGAGCCCCTAGGTATAAAATCGGCCAAAATATTAAATCAAATTATTTAGGTATTATGAGCTTATTAATTTGACAGACTACAAGGAAAGGTTACCTCCTCCAGTGTTTAATATTTGAAATACTAGATAAGAGACAGTTACTTGTATATTTCTGATAATCAAATTGAGATGAAATTTATGCAACACAAAATATTGTTGTGAAATAGTACATAAAAGCTCTCTCTTGGCTAACACTCAGACCCCAGCAATGAGACTCAGCACTTTTTCCCTTGTGGGTGGTTTCCAGCAAATTGATAGGTTAATGTAAACTCATTCATAGAAATTATCATATTTTCATAATATGTATTACTTACTCACAGGAAGACCCATAACTCCAGGGGCAAACACATGAGCTCCTCTTAACACCGCTGCAGCACACAGGGCATCCACAATCACTTCTTTGCCTGTCTTTTCAAGAACTATCTCATCAGGCCATTGTTCCAGTATAAGACAATCTGGTCTTAGCAAATAGTATTTAGGTATTAAGCATGTATTAAGCTCCTTGCCTTGCTGCAAACACAATAAAAACATACAATGTAAGCTGCAAGAAAAATCATATCTCATTTTCTCTAGGCATTATAGTTACAAAATATTATCAATGGACATACTAGTGGTACTTATGTTTAATATAGCTTTTCACTATTGCTTACTGGATAATTATAAAATAACTGCTAAGACAACAAAAGCTGCGAGACAGTCATGTGCCTAATCCTTTGAAAAGCAGACAGTTGTATGTAACTTACAGTTAAAAGACATATAGGTAGAGTCGTAGTATCAAACGTTTTTAACTTATTAATTCTGAAGGTTGTATATTTAGGAGGATTTGCTATCCAACTTTTAAAACTCCCCCGTTCTAGTGCTTCCATTCTATATTCTAATGTTCATGTAACAAACAAAACTCCTTATAATGCAAGAATGTATTCTTCTTTGTCTCCCGTAAATAGAACTTGGTTTAGTTACAATTCAACTATAGTACAACAACAATACAGCTGCATTGTGTTCACAAGTAAATCAGAGATTGTATACATAAAAAAGTGCTCGGTGTTGTAACTTGTAGTCTTTGATCCATAGATTAATATGTATTACGGCTTTGATCAGAGAGACGTCGTCACTCGACCGTGAAACGTCAATTTGACGTATGACAGTGGGTGCGTTCCACTTAGCGTTCACAACGCCCAAGATGCTCCTTTAGCCGTTAATATTTAATTAATTTACATTCAAATATATTCAAAATGTATACGGCAACAGTAGGATATTTAGTAGTGCGTCACAATAATGCTCCAGAAAGTAAGTACTAGATCATCCAGTTCAGATGAAGAGTAGAATACCATTCTATTATGGTGAAAAACTTAAACTTAGACCACGTATTTAGGATTTACATACCTAATTTAATTAATCGTTACTCTGATGATGAATTCAAAAGAATGATAACTGAAAAACTATAGAATATAACATTTTTATTTATTTAAGTATTCATCGTTTCATCAAAATCGCATCATATAAAGTTATATTTTCGTAGTCGCCATCTTAGTTACTTTATATTTTAAAAATGGCGCTAATTGTCTCAACGCTCACGACGAGTCGACGACCCACCTCTCGGGATGGGTCGTCGTGAGCTTTGCGTGAGCGTGAGTCATGACGTCATGAGTGACGTTTTCGCCGCGACCACAACAATCGCAGTCGTCATGTGGAACGGCTAAAGGAGCATCTTGGGCGTTGTGAACGCTAAGTGGAACGCACCCATTGACAACAGATATGCATAAACCAGAATAAACACACATCAACGACATCAATATTCAAAATGACATCACACGTCATTACATTTTTTTCTGTCCTTACCGAGTCTGAATATTCCACGTGTACACACCGCGCGGCTTTTTGGATACTTTGGCTTTAACGCTTGGGCTAAACGTAGAAAATGTTATAGCATAAAACGTAGAGAATAAATGGCATCACTGCACAATAGAATATTATAAATAATATAATTAAGACCAATCCTTGAGGCAGGCTATTATAAGCTACCGGCAACGGAAGCGGACAGCTAGTTTAGGATATAAGTAGAATTTAAAAATATTTCTGTTTGTATATTCTTTTCACAACTAAATTTGTTCATCAGTTTTGATTAATGAATGTGGTATAAAAACGGCTTTTAGCTCACAGTAGAAGAACAAACAAATACCGGTCAAGTCCATTCAAATTCGTTCACATAAGGTTCCATACCTTCGAAGAAAACGTTCAAAAAGTTGCATGATATACGTATGTCTACGGAAGGAGTAGGCAGATTTATTTTAAACTATATTAACCTTCACTTTATCAGTTTTGGTTTTAAGTTCCATGTAGTGGGGAGCGAGCCTATTGCTGATTACTGGGCGTAGATGCAAACTATTTAATTCTGCTGAGTATTAATTTAACAGAGAAACTCAATCACTTTATTTGACCGGAGATTCGATCTCGAGATTTCATTCACAGCAGTGGCATTCACTACCGCTGCACCGTTAAAGCCGCATAGAGCTGTTATTACCTTAAAATCATCAATTTGCAACTCTTCATTAGGCGACTGTAAAATTAAGTTTGTTTGTTTGTATAAATACTTTCTCAGAAACTGCGCTACAAACATAATTTTATTTGCCAACTCTATATAAATATCTCACAGATTTAATTATTTTAGATTTTCTCTACAAGAACTTCGGAGATAAGGTCCACCCCAGCTTATGTCCAAATTCTTGAACCAATCGATTAGACCATATTATAGCCTTATTACAAACATTAGGAAAAGTGCGTGCTGACGTGCTTACTATTAATTTAGAAAAGTTTAGTGACCACGTCTACAGTGCAGACGTCATTAATTTAAAAACAAAGTAATCATCTCCTGACTCATAATTAATTTTAAGGAAAAGTGGTACACCTACGTGTACCTGAGTCTTCTTTTACTCTTAGGGTCATATATATATGATAAGCTCTTCCACATTTGTGTTACAGTAGCGCGACATCACATCATCATCTTTTCTTAAATATTTGGGTTTTTGGTGATTTAGTGTACCTACAATTAGATCCACAAACCAAAGGTAAAGTAATTATTGTCTATAATAAATGTAGTAATAAAAGATTGTTGTTGTGTTGACATAGTACCGTAAGTTAATATACATAAGTATTTTTGAAGTTAAATAAAACTTTTCGTTCGTCTATCTTTTAAGAGTGCTAAATTGCTATACTACAATATTGACTAAAAGCACAATGCAGTTTTCAAAAAAGACTATTGTATTGTATTTTACGCTTTCTTGCTTTATTATAATATTTATCAAATAATATACAATGGACACTGATGATGAGCTACTTAGCTTGAATTTATAATTTTTATTGTCACTGGCCACTTTTTCCCAATACGTGGCATAGGCACGAACAACTTCCACGTTCGCCGCCATTTTGACATCAAGTGAATTGTATAGAATCCGCCGAATTAAAGCTTTTTTTCTTGATTGTGTTGAAATTTGCTTCTGAAAATGTAAGTTTACCATTTAGTTAAAGTCAGTAAACATTATTGTGATTAGATTACTCCTAGTAAGTCGTAAGTTACGTTTTGTGTACTTTACAAACCGAGGGTGGTGACCGCAGTAGAGACCAACAGCGGTGTCGGTCAATCTATAATGTAAATTATACCATTTGAGGAACACAGGTGCAGCAGTGCGTTAATTAATAAGTCGCGATCTTCAAAGAATTGCATTACATTACTAAATTTCGTTGTTTTATGTAATTTTGTTAGAAAACATCCTACGTCAAATTTTAGTAAGGACCTGCCATGTCATTATCATTGATTGAAATAACGTGCAGAGTTGACGGATGACTCAGTACGAGTATTTTGTAAAATTTCTAACTATTGTTTGTCCTTTCAGACTACTCAAAAAGCTTCAAAATGGGGAATATGTTTGCGAATTTATTTAAAGGCCTATTTGGCAAAAAGGAAATGAGAATATTGATGGTTGGATTGGATGCGGCTGGTAAAACCACAATCCTATACAAACTCAAATTAGGAGAAATTGTTACAACTATTCCCACTATTGGTGAGTATTCCTTTGTTTTGTATTTAATTCATACAGTAAGAGATGATAAACTGGAAGAAAATATGTCTAGTACTTATTGTACTTATCTACAATTAATATTATACTAAAAGTTTGTCTATCTATATTAATATATAGCTAGACAAACTTTAGTATAATTTTTCAGAGTAATATTTCATGTTTCATAATTATGTCCATATGTTTATACATTTATTTCATATGATTGCTCCTTAATTGGATTATATTTTAAAACTTACATTTCAGTCATTTTCTTGTCGTTTTATATTTCTAATTTTACTCAACCACTTCCATAAGAATCCAATTCCATTAAGCCTTATACTTTTAATTAAATAATTTCTCTTCTTAGGTACTCTTTCTATTATAACTTAAATCTATTACTGTGTAATTTGACAAGTTATTGTATTAAGATACTATTAAATGGAATATTAATGGATACTCTATTTGATAAATGAGCTAAAATGTATATAAAATTATCAATAAGTAGCTGTCCCAACAGACATTGTACTGTACACATGATATAAATAAAAATTGCAGTAAAACTATCCTATCTTTTAAGTTGGACCAAATTACAGATAGTTACGAAGTTTGATCAAAATCGGTTTAGTAGTTTCAGAGTTTATCCAGAACATACATCGTGACACAAGATTTTTATATAATATTGAATAGTAGTGTAATAGAAAACTAAGCATACTTATCGCTTGTCTGAAATGCTTATTTGGTTAGTTCTATGATTATAGAAGGACAATGTATTTTCTATAATCAACTTATTAACGGACACCAGTATCCAGATGCAATGCTATAATCATTAGTTCACAATATGGTTAAGCTGGCAAGTTAAACAGTGTAACACATGCATTTATGAGATTGGGTTATAGTTTTAATAGAATAACTTATACAATATTGATTTTGTTTAACTCATTGTGCGATGTTATATATGCATATGAAATGTTTTTTTGCACCGATTATTGCAATATAATCAATCTTTTTATTACAACAGAAAATACCATGTAATCAATGTTACATAATGTACGACTTACCATATTGATTCTGTTACTGCTGTTTCGATGTGCCGTGATTGAAAATTGTTCATGTAAACTGTTGTTTTATGAAGAGGGATAATGTCTCATTGTACTATTAAATTTTATCACCTTCATTATTATTTTCAGGATTTAATGTGGAGACTGTAGAATACAAAAACATCAGTTTCACCGTATGGGACGTCGGTGGTCAAGACAAAATTAGGCCATTGTGGAGGCATTACTTCCAGAACACACAGGTCAGTAAACCTCTGGCTTCTAGTAGATGTTAGTAAATGAACTTAGTGTAGCAATTTTATTTATTTCAGCCATTATTGTCCCATTTTTCTATCTTTCCTCTGTTTTCTCTGTTATATGCTATGTAGCAATTACTGATTTCATTTCATATAGCAAATACTGTTTTAGAACAGGATAAATGACTACCGTTCCATCGAGTCTGTACATAATGCATAATTCCTTAAATCTATATAACTAAAACCAATTAATAATAGAAGTTGTCTAGTATAATACAACATAATTATGGTTGAATGAACTCCCTACTTTTTTAGCTAAAATTAATATTTGTTTATATCTCTCATGGGGTGTCACCTAATCGTATATGACTCATAGCAATGAGTGTGCCACATCATACATAGTAATCTTGATTAGCCCTGAAATTCGTAACTAAAAGTAATAGGAATTTTCATTATTGATTATCAAGATATATATTAGTACTGCACAATAGAGAATAGGAAAGAGACTAGTCTTTTATTATTTAATTTGCATAATGGGTAAATGGGATGTTTACACTGCCACTGTATTATATACATTTTTACTTTTTCAATTGAGTGTGTATTTACAATTTCATAATAAGTTCATATTTGAAACCTAGAATATATAAACAAAGTAATACAAATAATTCTGTCACAATTTATCGCAGTGGTCAATGGAGATAGTGATCCTAAGCAATAAGAATGCCCCATGCTGTTTACAATCACATATTGTGAAAGTAGGTCATAGTTTCTAGTTAATACTTACAGATGATTTCACTTTACTTATTGTTTTTGTTAAACTTAAAGCTCTCTGTTTGTATTATAATTAACTTGAAACCTGAAAATACTTTGCTGCTTCTGTTTTTAGTAATATCTATTGGTCATGGCCTTTCCTTTTACTATCCAGAACTTTTCTTTGATTAGCCAGGCTTTTCTGTCAATGATTGTTATAGTATTAACAGAGTGTATGCAATAATAATAATATATAAAAATAATTAGTACTGGCTAGACTGTACTAATATATTAATATTATGGTAAAAATTGTCATGACACTATTTTGGTACGAATGACTTCTGAGGAATATTAAGTGATGGCATCAATAGTGTCCTTGTAGCAAGCTTATCTTACTTACTAATATTTCCACACACTGGGACTCCAAATATGTTAGTAGATTTTATTCTATTCGTAATTCGTAATAATGATTTAACCTAAAAGCCTTTTGGTCAAGCAATTTAGTTCCCTCATAATACATTTGTGTTAGTAAGGTAGCTGTTTGAAACTGACTATCTGCCTTAATGTCAGGTTTTTTTACGTACAGTCATCTCTAAATTATAAATTCCATTGTTATATCAATGAATCTATTTTCTTTAAGTGTAAGCAGCTGTTATTTTGTGTGTACCTATCTATAGTCAACACCTAGGTACACTATTAAATAAAGAGTTATTAACAATTATAAAGAGCATGCCAGATGTTATCCTTATTAAATATTTATAATTTGTTATTCAACTATTTCAACTTCAATTAATGTTTAGGTTGCTTTAGTAACATATTGTATTGAAAGGTATAAAGCAAGTAAGCCATTTTGTTTTGTTTGGTGAGCCGCATTATGGTGCTCATCCAATCATGATAAATTATCATCAATCACACATGATGCTATTCTATTGTGATTATGTGACATAGCCGCAGTAAGTAATGGAATGTGAAAATACCAGTATGTATGAAGAAAAATTATATCATGAATGAATTAGTGTTGCTAGGAGCGCTGCTTTATCACAATAATTATCAATTTGGCTTAGGGGGCATTAGCGCCTTCAGAATCGCCTTTAGAATAAATTTGGGCAATTTTCTTGTTAAAATGCTCATGATGGCGTATCCAATGTAATAAAGAGAAGCTGTAGGTACACTGCCCGCGGTGTCTGTCGTTAGCGCGAAATAGGTGGGATTCGGATTCAATATTCTTAAGATAATATTAAAATTAACTAATAACCGAAATATAAGTAATTTATACATGAATTCAAGACATTGCCTTGTTTCATGTTTGATTAAAACCCGTTCATCAGTATATTCACGATTGATCACCAACATCCAAAGATTTTCACAAACTTTCACATTTATATTATCAGTACTATATCCACCTCTTTGTTCTATTACTCATTAGGTTTTATTATTAAGAACTGATTCACATACGTATAACTTGGCGTAGAATAAAGATCGGCGCTATAAAAAATATTAAAAAAATATTAAACATTAAATTAGCATATTATGGTCAACTTGTACAGAATGTATAAAATGAGCGTGTTTAGACAACCAATAGAACTGGCTGAATCAGTTGTATTCCGTCATAATCACGCAAAAACTAATAAAATGAATTAAGTTGATAAGCTTTACTACAATACTTTGTGGTTACATTTTGTTCGATCAACTTCGATCACAGTTCATATCACTACACAGTTCATTGTTTTATATTGGTTGAGTAATTAAAAGGTAATTAGTTTCGCGGAAACATTATTGCGTTATCAAATTGTAAGTTTGCTTCTAAAACAATCTGTTATGTATATTTAGTTTGGTTTATTCTTTAAATGGAATTGCATGTATACCACAAATATTATCAGATAAGTAGGCATCGGACTCAAAGCGACGATAATATTATATTATGATAGATATATACTTTTTTACTTACTAAGCTTCCTTTGTAGTACAGATTACAATCGATTTCGACTACTATGTCTTCACACTATTTTGTGACTTAATCGCAATTCACGTGTTACTCGATTTTATTACATAGATATATTTCAGCTTATCATTTTATATACGAAGTGATGTTACCATTCCACTTCCTTATTATTTCAATACGTGGATTTGTAATTGTTGGTTTATTCTGAAAATGTGCATTGCGTATTTATAAGAATAGGCTACGTGTGAGTGCGCTTTTTAATAATGATTTGATTTGTATAGTTTTCTGCTCTAATTAATGAGTTGTATTGATATAACAAAAACTATAAAGCACCATTTTGTTAGATTTATTCGCCGCTATTATAAAACATTTTAAACACATTCCTTATTATCTCGTAGGTGGTACTTTTAAAACAGGCAGATAAGAAGAATATTAAAAATTGAACACAGCACTATTTTTGGCTGACGATTATAGAAAAATGGCCTGTATTCGTAATTCACAAAACTTTTAATAACTTCAACATTAACCATCATTGATTTTAATTAGCATAATTATGTACTTTTCCCCCTTGTCTTCTGTATTATGAAGAGGGTGACTATATTAATATAGCTTGATAGTAGGAAGAATTTATTCATTTATAAATTATGCATATTGATATTTAGTTATGTCTAATCCGGCGTCGCAACAGCGTATTTAGACACTTTTTTGAAATTTATCATCTTTATGACTAGTGTCTTACAATTGATAAATCATGTGGAAATAATTATTAAAAGATAAATCTATAAATATAAAACTGGTTATATGCGACATTGAATCACGCAATCGTCTAATTATAATAATATATTCTAAAAAATACCGACGGTACAATGAGACGGAAATTCTATAAAATTGAGATGTTCTTGAGAACTTATCTCAGGGATAAATTTATTAACTTTTTATGCAATCTTTACAAGTAAAATTTAGAAAGTGCTTGCAAGGCGACTCTTTTATCATAATCCTTTAATTCATATTTCCTATACGTTACTGAGAGGTAGTATTTTTATCATGTTTTTCATTAGCGACTTCTTCTCAGGTATTTATGTGTGTATTTTGTTACAGGGTCTCATCTTTGTAGTAGACAGTAATGACCGAGAGCGTATTGGTGAGGCGCGTGAAGAGCTCATGCGAATGTTAAGTGAAGACGAACTACGAGATGCCGTACTTTTGATCTTTGCAAACAAACAGGTAAAATACGTCATAACCGTTTTATGAGCAATTAACTTCCTCAAGATATCTAAACATTTGTTGCTATTAATTATTTTTACTGAATTAATGGACTAGCTTCAAAAATATCCTCATTTATAACATTTTACAATATTTTAATGTGCCATTTTAATCAAAGAACATTTCCTGATGATTTAAACCAGAATTCGAATCCAAATATTGTAAATTGAACGCTTTGAAGATATAATGTAGCATGTGTGCCAACAGGATCATAAAACGTAGATAAACTAACATGTTATTGTGTTGCTAGGATCTGCCAAATGCAATGAACGCAGCTGAAATAACGGACAAGCTGGGCCTGCACTCATTGCGTAACCGCAACTGGTACATCCAGGCGACGTGTGCCACCTCCGGCGACGGCCTGTACGAGGGTCTCGATTGGCTCTCCAACCAGCTGAAGAATGCCAACCGCTAACCGCATGTGCGCTACCAACTCACAGACAAATCTGATTACTGAAAGAGACTATGGTTTAAGATATGTTAACTTTATTTGCTATTGAATATTGAATACAATGTATTATGTGAGTTAACCTGCGAATGCATTACTGATATGCGTCACCCGGTGACCGACCGAGCATCGCATTCACTCCGAACCACTGGCGTTCATACGTTTACAAGGTTTAAAATTAATTTTGGTATATGGGTGGTAAGTGTACAAATGAACCGTGCTACTTAGACATGTGGTGTTAGGGTCCACGTTATTTGAATGCGCTGTTCGATCGATCCCTAAGGACGTCGAACAAAAAATAGTGTGTAAAGACGATACAAAATTATTGCAGATTTGTTTTCAATATAAATATAACGAAGGAGCAAACGGTGGTACCTAGACTCGCTGAATGATCGTGCATTGTGATGTGGATAGGTTTGTAGCTAGCTCGTGATAAAGTGAATCACACCATAACATGTTTTATATGTATACTATGTGGAATAAGTTGTCGCAATAAAGTATTTAAAGTTAATTCACAATTAATGACTTTAATTATTTAGTTATTATATTAGTGACCTACAGTAACAGTAGTAGGTGGTGCCGTAGCGGGCACAGTGGTCAGTATTGGGCGAGTGCGGGGTGTGCGGGCGCGGGCGGGCGGCGGCGGCGCGGCCGCAGCCTATTCACATCGCTTTGTGACTGTCCGTTGTCGATAACTATACATGTTCTTTCTGTTCGATTGTCACCAGTTTTGTGCATAAATATCACCGGACTTATTATAACAATGGTAGATTATTTTTATGGAAGTTATCTAGGTAGATTAAGCTGTTATGTATTTTACATCCAAACCATTTCGTACAATTCTCGCTTATTCAAACGGCTCGTTGTGATTGACCTGCATTTAAAGTCAACAGCTTCTCATGACGATCCGAGATTAATTTGTAATTTAGGTATAAATATGTATTAGATAAACGGTGTCATTTTGAGAAGTGTTTCCGCCTATAGGGAACAGTGCTCAGAATTTCTCAGTGGTACATGCTCTACACAATTAATTGTAACTTAGCATTTTTATAATAATTTAGAAAAAAATGTTGAAACAATAACTTTGTGGCTAGTGTGATGGAAGGAGGTTCTTTTTTTATTTTTATGAGAAACAGAAATAATGAAAATGCGAATTGTGACATTCCGGTTTATCTTATGCTGTATTATGGAATAAAAATTATCCTCACCAATGTTTCATTTTTGATTTATTACTGACTTACGGAGATGGTTTGTGGCGTATTGTAAACTTACGTTAAGATTGCCGTAAACTACTTGATACATACCTTTTATTAATTTATATTAGTATAATTATGTGCGTAATAAATAAATCATTTGAGAGTATAAACCGTTTTCATATAAACATCATTAACTACGATTTATAAGAGTAACACAAAAAGGTTACTGGCCCGACTGTGTGTACCACGCCTGAGACGCCTGCAACTTGAATGTTGTGAACACTGCACAGTTTTATAATATCTAAACAATAACAAACAAACACATTTCTAAACCATAATAAATAATATAACATACACCAGCATGTTATACTAACGCTTGCCCGTAACGCTCCGAAATTCAGTCCAAGAGCACGGAAGGTCCTTTGGACTGAAACTCCTCTATCTAGTCACACATGTACAATCCCTACTTAATATTATGCGAAAGTAACTGTCTGTCTGTTACGCTTTCACGCCTAAACCACTGAACCGATTTTGATGAAATTTGGTACAGAGATAGACTAGACTTTGGGAAAGGACATAAGTTACCTTTAGTTACAAAAAAGGGTTGAAATAAGGGATGAAATTTTGTATGGGAATTTGTCATTATCTCGCCTAAACCACAACCGATTTTGATTAAATTTGGTACAAAGATAGACTAGACCTTAGAAAAGGACATAAGTTACCTTTAGTTACAAAAAAGGGTTGAAATAAGGGATGAAATTTTGTATGGGCATTCATCATTATCGTGTCTAAACCACAACCGATTTTGATGAAATTTATGACTGAGATAGACTAGACCTTGAGAAAGAACATAAGTTACCTTTTGTTGTAAAAAAGGGCATGAATGGATGAAATAAGGTATGAAATTTTGTATGGGAATTCGTCATTATCGAAGATAAAACCATGACACTTTGTATTTAGGCACTTGATAAGAATGAAATAAATAACAGTTAATAAAAACTAAAAAAACACGCTTTGTAAAGTTAGCAATGTTAAGTAACGGTGTCTCAAAACAGTAGAGACCAACTGGAAATAGGTACCTATCCCACTGTCAAACAAAATCTAATATTTCAAGACTAGCTTTTGCCCGCGACTTCGTCCGCGTGGAATAGTTTAGGCAACATTTTTATTTTCATAAGTAATTTGTTTTGCAAATTATAGGTACACATATAAATGCTGTGGTTTATTACAAATAGCTTATTTTAATACATTTTTGGTTTCCTATCCTTTGCGGGTTTGATACTCGTGAGCACGCCACATAGAGTTGACAATGGAAAACAGTTTTGTTTATTATTATTGTATACATATGCTGCTTTTAGGGATTAGGTAGTTTTTATAAAATTGCGTATTATATGAGTAATTTGTTACCGTGTACTATTACACAGCCTTGGTGCGTCAAGATTTCTCACTGATAGGACTGGAATACCAACTTTCAGCCTTAACTTATGGGAAGGCACTCCTGATAATTCTAAAGAGTTAAGATTCTCTATAGGGTACGATGTCACTTGTTCAGTATCCATAACATTGTGTACTGAGAGTACACGACAACATCTCAAAATTCTCTAAAATTTACCTGTCACAATCATTCTCGATTGCACATACTTATTTATAGATGTGGATAGATTATTATTTAAATCATCTGTGTTATCGACAATTTGACAATTCATGTCTTATTGTAATCATGCCGTTACTGTCTGTTAGCATACAATCTTCTCCAACTTTTAGAAGAGCAGCCGCATATTGCTCTGCTTGAGAATCGTTGTGTAGTAACAGTTGTACTCGCATATTTGTAGTCAGACAAAACTTTTTACGTGTAAGTACCCGTAATACAGATGCCTTCAAACAGGCATTTATTTCATCTGCCGGTGTACCCCTAGTAATAACCGGCAGGGTCTGTCTAAAGTCACCACCACTAAAAGTACCACCATCTGCCGGTGTACCCCAAGTAATAACCGGCAGGGTCTGTCTAAACTCACCACCACTAAAAGTACCACCATCTGTCCCATCATACCCTGGTTGCTCTTGATATCTTTCATGGTGCGATATAGTGCTTCGATTGCTCTTTTGTGGGACATCGTACATTCATCCCAAACCAACAACTTACACTGCTGCAACATTTTTGCTAATGTTACAGACTCCCTCAGTATGCCGCGCTGCGCCGTCGCCGGCGCATCTTTCATTGTGTATGGTGCTTGGTGTGTCCAGCACTCGCGCGACGTGTACGTATAGGTATAATAAGACGGCATTTTTACTAATCATATACCTACCTAATGTTGCCGAAAAATATACCTACGTAGGTATTGTAAAAATAGATACATTTCTTTGGGCTTCCACACGAACTTTCGTCTCCTATTTTATCCCCATGTAGGTGGAAATTTCTAAATAGCTGGAACAAATGTTTACTTATTAACACGCTTTTATTAGCTTGGTATGTATGTATGTGTCTATGTATCTATGAATCTATGTAACGGAATCTTTGAACGTGATTTTCACCCCTTCCAAACCGACGGATTGATTTGAAACTTTCCACGCTTATCGAGGACCGATGACAATACAATAATTTAGAAAAAAAAACAGAAGCTTAGGTAATAATTTAAAAAACTAAAAAACACTATTAAAAAAAAAACTAAAAAGTAGAAAATAATTTAATAATTTTAATGTAAAAAAGCGTGGGGTGTTTTCTAAGATATTTTGATAACGTCCCTCCACGCTTTTTTACATTAAAAAATTTGATGAAATCTCTGCGGGCTGACCTTGTTTTTTTAAATTCTTGGGCAACCTACCACGGTAAGCGACTTGAAATTTTTTTAAAATTAATTCTTGACCGGAAAATCGGTAGGTTCGAGACCACTGGTACTGAATATCTGAATATGAAATATGGAAGTTTTTACAAGTAACAGTCGCTGAGCTTCTTAAAATATTATCTGCCTACATTGATAGTATCGATGGTAATACATAACAACGGTGTGCTTTTTTTGCACGTATGAATTCAAATTACAAAGGGCCCTGCTAGGCAGACAGCATTTTCTTGCTGAATTTCTCCTGTTCTGTTAAAGATTCCTGGGTGTTAGTAAGTATTAAACCAAAAAGATAATAGTGCTTGTAACTTGTGCCAATGTACATGAATCGAGAGGTACATTGGCATAAGTTACGATCAGTATTATTTTTATGTATTCCGAGCGTTGTATTACGCTACCGAGGGCCCTGCTGGATGGATGAGGCGATTTATTGTAATTTCTACCATAATAATTGAGGTACATTGGATCTTGTTAATAAATTCGTGAGGTACCTACATTGAACAAACAAAGCATTGCCATTAGTTTTTCAGTCTAGCTCGAGTGACCCCGTTAGATACATACACATATTATTTCGTAGTATCCGTTTCGCAAATTAAGGACATAGGCAGAAAGGGATTTGCATTACAGCAATAGATTAATCGATTAAAACATTTTAACTAGAGCGCATTAGTTTTAGTGTTCAAAATAAACAGCAGAAGACGGACAGATGCATTAGGTAGGTAAGTCGCACCCTAAAGGCCAACGCAGACCGGGACGTGATGGCAAAGGATTTTGCCGTCAGTCAGCGCACACTAGCCGCTTAGATACCGCGGCATTCCAGCGCCTTGCCACGGCATGCCGCGGCAGGACAAAGCTTGCCTCGGCAGCTCCTGCAGCCCGATACACATTTAGTCTTCAGTTGCGTTTGATCGAGTGTTGAAGTGCCTAAGTTTTAAAATGGTAGATTGGGATTTGGTGTTAATACCGCCTCACCTCGCGGTATGTCACAACGAGCGCCGGCGGCGTCCTCGGCATGCTGTTGCCTACCGCAGTACGCCACGGCATCCCGCCGCGGGAGTCCGTGGCGCGTCTTTCAATGCCGTGCAATGAAATCCCTTTCGATGCCACGGCATTATTTTAAAGCATAGCAATTTATGTCGGATTTCTATAACAATACGTTTGAATGTCCATTGGTAAAAATTTAAATCCCTTGCCATGCCGTCCCGATCTGCGTAGGCCTTTAGGGTTTCATTTAACTAAATGGTGCTGGCGGGTCCCTAAAAAGCCAGCAGTTACGATATAACTTCATAATTACGAGTATAATCTACTTATAAAGTTAATTTTCTAGATCTAGATAATGCCAACCTGCGCTTTACTAACCAGTGTCTCTTATCGAACGGCTCCAACCTCGGCAAGACTGTCGTACCTAGTGACTGACAAAGTAGGTACCTCAAGGTTCTCACCAGACTGGCGAGATCTGCAGGCAGAGCAGAAATGGATAAGGACACATTGTATCCTATGCATGGTCACATTCCTATGCAGCAAACGCTAAAGAGGCGAGTTTCTTCAAATGTGACCCAGGAGCAGTCAAAAGCGAGGCGAAATCCCTTTGGATTCTAGAAGTATCTACCCATATAAAACCTGCTTATGTCATCTACTGTCCTCCGCCAAGACATACTTAAGTTACTGATGCTTTCGGCTCATTAAATAAACTTTACACTCGCATCAGCATGCGCAACATACAAACTAATATAATAAATGCGAATGTGACTTTGTTTGTTTGTTACACTTTCACGCCTTAACTGCTCGACCGATCATCATAAAATTTCAGATACACGTTTTTAGGGGAACAGAAAAGGACTTAGGGTACTAATTATCCAGAAAAAAGTACAAAATTTCGTATAGGTACCTATAAGTGGAAATTGACAGACGGTACCACTCTGAATTGTTTGTGTGCTGTAATCTAAACGATGTCCTTACATCGTGCCTTGTATGTGGCAACACCTGCCTGCAGGAGCTTTTTATAGAAGCCTCTGTCAACTGACCCGATATAGGTAATTTATCTTATGCTTGCATTCAAAGTTCTGCGGTAAAGATTTGTGAAAGAAATTACATCATACTTACTCCTAAACACAGGCTACTCAGTAGCCTATCTAGGAGACCAGTAGGTACTCTATCCATAACTTATTGTAGATTAGATACGCATATTGTCAACTACGCAACTACGAGTATAAACGAATATATTATGTAACACATAACAGCCTAAACCAATGTTAGCCTACAATCTCATTTTTGTAAAAAGGTAAGTAGATACCTAATTTTTACACTGACTGATAAAAGCTCACGTAAAGTCCATTTATTTAAGGACCAACAGTGATTACTCAACAATACATAATAGGTAGGTATATTAAGTACATTCATGGTTTGATAATCTTTGTAGGTTGTATCCTACCTAATCATTAAGAGTACCTAAGTTTTCATCGAAGAGTATCTAGGTATTAGAACTGTTTTCATCGAAATAATACTAAATATTCAAGTAGGTGCTATAGTAAGATGTTGCGGCGTTTGCGACAGTAGGAGTTTAAAGTACTTAAGATATTTGTATATACCTAGTCTACGTTGCGCCGACGGCAATAGACCATAAAACTTATTGCTTTACGTTTTTATGACCGCGTTTATGCTGTACAGCTAATAATTAATTATTGATTAGTTGGGAATATTTATGTTATACTTTTAATATTAAAATTGGGTTAGGACACAGAGGCGCGCGTGGGAACACGCACGCCGCCTCTCGGACTTGGTGCTGAACGGATGGCGGGCAGGCCCACAAAGCCCGCCACCCCCAGGTCAAACCTCAGGGTGGCTGGAGGTCGTCCCGCGCCCTCCGGCGCCCGGTTCTGCGGTTTAAACGCTCCCTCTCCCGTTTCGTCGCCTCCTTGATGGAAATCACTTCCTCACAGAAGGAGGCGACGGCGTTCCACGACATCTCACTCCGGACCATAGACTGAACTACGGCCGGGAGCGAGAGGGCAACCAATCCGACTGCCGCGACCAACTCACGGCGCTGCGATGCCCAGGTGGGGCAAACCGCCAAAGTGTGCAGTGCCGTGTCCTCAACAACGTCACGGCCAGTCGCCGCAGTGGTGACAACCGGACGTCTCTTGCCTGCGTATACGACACAGGAACTGGCCAAAACAACCGTGGCCAGTCATTACCTGTGTCAGCCAGAAGGTAAGGGTGCCATGCCGCTTCTCCAGCCACTCCTCAAACACGGGACGTACCGCCACGATCGTGGCGTGCCCGATATTAATGATTAACATTCCTCAAGGCTAAGTACCTACAGTGTTACCTAATTGTATACTGTATTTGCAATTTATGTAAACTAATAAATAAATAGATAAAACGTTTCTTGATAAGGAACCGGGCTTTAATCAACATCATGAGTTCTTCTCTAGGCTGCTAATTGGGGTACCTAAAAGTTTCACCTAGGTAGAAAAGGAAACCCTCGCAGAACGGAGTGCTCTCTATTGCTATTGGTAGCTACACCCCAAGACAAACTTCACTTTTAATAATCCAAAGGACTTCAAGAAACTTCAAGAAGGATTCGTGACGTGGATCTTAGAATAGCGGTGCTGTTAAATAGCAGTCTAATCATTATGACATAGGATTTTTCAAAATGTTTTAGTTTAATTTTTATTTATTTAACTTTATTGATCCTTAACCTATTGAGTTGCAGAGGTACATCGGCGGCCAGATACAATAGGTTTTTAATTATGTTTGGCATTTCAAGCATTGACAGGTTAAAAGAACTACCAGTTGAAATTTAAAATTGCTTTCACCGCAGTATTTATTTATACTAAACTGACCAGTGTGTTGGGCATGGGCCTCTTCTCAGAGTGAGAAGGGTAAATCCATAGTGGACTATGGATTTACCCTTAGTCTAACTACTAGAAAACTTGGTGAACCACGCTGGCTCAGTGCAGGTTGGCAGACTTCACATGTCTCCGAGAACATTATAGAGAACTTACAGACATTTAGGTTTCCTCACGTTAATTTTCTTCACTGTTACAGCGAGTTTAATAAATTATTTAATATGAAAATAACTTTGAAAAGTTAGAGATTGGCCTTGGGATGGAACTCCAGAGCCTAGACTTCTGCGTGGCTGTCCGACGCCGACGGTCTCCACTTACGCTAACGCTGCTTACAGGTTATTTATTACAGTATTCGTATATCTACTAGTAGCTTAAATGTTTATACTAGGCGTCTACGACAAATGTCTTGTACAGAACGAAATATTTATTTTATTGCTCTTATTTGACAACGGCACATGTAAGGGTTGTGGAACTCAAGGACTATTTTTTGGAACTGGGAATTACCACCCTTGCGGGCTAAGTACATCTGAATATTAGCTCGACGACTGGTTACCTTCGAGGTGACTGACTAACGGCCGCTCGGCGCTTATACCTGTTTTTTGCCATAGCAGTAATAATACAAAGAAAACACCAAACCGCAGCCTACCGTAAAAGAATGACCGGCTGTTCTGCCCTTCAGACGTAACCCAAATCTGCTTGGCGACTGAAATAGGCAGGATGTGGTGCTAACCAAGAGGCCTGTGATAAGTGAGAAATCTCAGTTATCGAGATGGTTCTGTCACCCGCTGTAGCAGAGGATAAGAAGTATATCAGTACTGCTGATCGAAGCAGAAGCGACGCGCGACGCAGTCGCATAACCGGATCAGCTATAATACAACCGGACTTGTTGAAATTATTCGGGGTAATATTCTATAAGCACCAGAATGTTTATAATTTAATGCAGAATGCTATGAAATTTTTTTTATGTTTCCATACCGCATAGATTATTATAATAATACTAATAAAAAGTGCTTAATGATTCAACATTTTATTTCATATTAAAACTACAGTTACAATTATTATTCAAGAATTCTAAAATTGGAGCATGCGATACTTTATTTAATATCCACTTAATAATATATAATAAAACTATATATAAGTGTCCGTAAACTAGATTAGTAGATATATTATAGTATGTTAATATTTAATAATTAATTTAATGTATATTTTATTATCTGAATTAGATAATGCACCTGGCATTGAAAATTTATTAAATGAGGTTGGCAATAAATATTTTGATAACCTGACTTAGCTTAGGCAGACTGACATTTATAAACGATTATTCCCAAAGTGAATAGATAAATAAAGTTTATATTTGGAACACATTTTTGTACACCGGCGTTAGACACTAAATACATACCTACATTAAAATAAGGCACCGCGTATTTTCATGTTTAGCTTAATGTCGAATTCGAATATAGATGTAAAAGTATAACTTTAAGGCTACGTCAAGAGTAAAAACAATAAATATTCTAATAATACGTAATATCTAATACGTACTAGGTACAGTAAAATGCTTATTTTTCGATGTGTTGCCAGTTTTGAAAAAATATCGCGGTGGTAGATGCTTATTATTACAACCACAGATTACAACAGAAAAAGACAAGGGCGTCAATTTTATATGATAATTAAATAAAAAACACGACTAGCTGTAGGTTAGTTTTCTTGATGATTCTCGTGTGGCTGGCAAGAATCCGTGGCATAAAAAGTTTTATGCCACAAATTCTTGCTAGCTTTACAACAAAGCTCAAAGCAGCAAAACGCTTAGTAGCTAAGTACCTACCAAGCGTTCTCACAACGCTTTTGATCAAAATCCTTTTTAACCAATTTAATAATAATGTGTTTCTCATTTCGTTCCTTATGTTTTTTACAAGTTTATAAAAATCTGTAACTTTAAACAAACTGTCTAAATCGGTTGAGAAACGGTGGTGTTACTATTTCTGAACCGATAAAGGCAGAAACTTTAAGTGTGGTCTCATATTAATTTGATAAAAATCAGATGCATGTTTTCTGCGATAATACGTGGCTCTCATCAATATTTAATAGTAAATTAGCTGCACAAAATATTTTGCAAGAATTTTGGACTATTATTGGCACACGTCAATACGCTTACATAATAATTATGACCACTGCTTATTCTCTATTCAGAGGTGTTTTATATATGTATTATGTTTATGGAATTGTGGTATAATTTAATAGGCTATATAAATATATACAATCTACATCGATTCGATCTATATCCCCCAAGGGAAGACTGGTGTGTATAACACATAGATTTCAACAGGCATCGTTTTAAGTCCCACGTAGCTATTATAAGGCATTATCTAAATACATTACATACTTATTATATACTAGATGTGCTCGCGGTTTCACCGGCGTTAATGAATACTACGCCGCTCCCATTCTCCTTCCTCGATAAATGGGCTATCCAACACTGAAAGAATTTTTCAATTCGAACCAGTAATTCCTAAGATTAGCGCGTTCAAACAAACAAACAAACTCTTCAGCTTTATAATATTAGTATAGATATACCTATTGCATTATACATACCACTGCGTATTTTTGGACAGAATTGACTCGGGCACCGAACCTGACACTTAATGCATAGCAGTCGCATGCACTGGTGGCATGGTGCAGTGGTCACCCTGCTGTGGTAGCTGTCGACCTTCTTAAGAGTTCCTTATTTAAAAAATAAGTATTTGTAAAATCTATTGCTGTCGCGCAGTGCCCGCAGAGCGCGATAGAGACAACTGCAGCTTGAACCGAAAATACCTATTAAAAGTACACAAAATCAACGTTTCGTAGGCCCCTGATTCCTTCTCCAAAACTTGACCGATTTAACTACTTTTTTCATTAAAAAATAAAGAAAGGCGTTGGCCGTGTTTCTATGTTTTCCTTTTTTATATATCTAGCCAAATTTGTTTTCTGGATGTTTGAACACAGCGGAAAAACTGGCCAGTATTTGAGATTTTTGAAGGCTTCATGTCTCTTTTATTAATAATTAATTCATGAAAAAAAGGAAAACATACGGACATGCCAACAGAGGCAATAAAATTATTGAAAAAAATTGCTCTACTGGCATTATCCAGGGAGGAAATAGGGGACTACGTTTGTATAGAAAAACAGCCCTTGTGTTTCCTCTTAAATGTTACTGACACCTCTGAGATGGCAAAGCCAAAGGTATGTACGTACGCCTTATACTATAGTAAAAATCACAAGCTATGATTTTATTTGTAATCTGTTATTTCAATATATTTATTATTATTTCAGTAACAGAAAGTGTGAATTTCATGAATGAATTCGACTAAATCTTCATTCAGTTGACTTCATTTCTATAATTATATGAACAAGTATAACTAAAGTTTATTCTGCATACATAGAAAAAACATGTTGATTGAATTACAGTTTTCGCACAAAGTTTATGTGGCATTAAATCAATGCAAGAATGTAGCAGAAATAACGAATTTGAAATTACGAGAAATTCTTCTGGCACGATGTATGATGTGATAATGTGAACTATCATGATAGCCTGACGTGATAGGCATTACTGAGGTCATGCCACCTACATAAACTGCTACTAAATAGCTAGATATAAAGCATGTTTCGTCTCGATCTATTGTGAAGTAAGATTTTAATAATTATGGCATAAGAGATGTTGGTGTGGTTAAGTTTAGTTAATAAGATTAGTATGTGCATATATTGGCGGCCTCGATGACGTAGTGGTTAGTGTAACCGACTGCCACGCCTGAGGTCGCGGGGTCGATTCCCGCACAAGTCAAACATTTGTGTGCATGAACATGGATGTTTGTCTTGGTCTGGGCGTTTCTATGTATATGTACGTATTTACAAAAATAAAGTACATATATAATATGTATGTTTATCCATAATCTAGTAGGTACCCATAGTACAAGCTCTGTTTAGTTTGGGCTAGATGGTGTTGCGTGTATGTGATAGAATATTATTATATGCGATATAAGTAATAAAGACATTATTTTAGATGCAGATTTTAGTAATCTTCATCATTCCACTAATTTAGTTGGTTTTAGGCGGCTTAAGAGAGCAGCGATAGTTCAGTGGGAAGACCAATAGACTGCAATGCAGAGGGTCTCGGGTTCGAACCTACGTCGCGCACCTCTGACTTTCGGAAGTTATAGGACTTTTCGAAATTATGTGCGTATTGATTGACAATTATCGACTGTTCCTTGCCTCGGAGAGCACGTTAAGCCGTCGGTCCCGGCTGCCATGAACGTCTATGGCAGCCGTTATTGGGAGAGTGTCGACACAAAAGATCCCACTGGGTCGAAGTGTCGCCGGTCTGCACTGACTGGCCTCCACATAAGATAAGATAAGATAAGTTAGGCGGCTTAATCTGTCAAACGCTTTTCCATAATCGATGAATAGCATGCAAAATTAATATTGCAGTTGTTTCACATTTGGATACAATAATTTCTATTTTGATTAGATGGATCACATCGTTGGATAACAATAATTCTAGTATTTATCAGATGGGTGCATGATGTAGCGTATGGTAACATCATGCGCCTGATAAATCTAATCAAAATAGAAATATGAGTAAATCTTATCGGGAAATTAATATTATCTTTTATTGATTATAATTTTCTTGTCTTATATGACTTATATCTATTTATTTGTTAGGAGCACCAGTGGGTTTTATAATTATTGATATTCAATATTCGTTGCTCCGTTTCGTTTGGCTTATGTTTAACTTATCACCAGATATAGTAAAATATAACAGTCAAAAATAGTAAATGATCACCAAATTGCACAGCAAAATATATTTAAAGAGATCAAACTAAGTCGACGGAGCCCCGCGCAAACGGGGCTCCTATTTTCGGGGGGTTTAAGAAGGAACCTAACATAACCTAACCCTTCCGAGACGGAATGCAGTGATTTGAGGCGTATAGGTGCTCGTTATTATAATTATATTGTAGTAAGCATATTTTGGTGCGCAATTACTATTTTTGGTGGTAATTATATTTAATCCCCTTTCGTTTTATTGTATAACCTTTTAAGGTGGACACAGCACATGTTTCACAGTACATAATATCACTATTTAATTACCGTAATAGTGAGAGTTGAAAAAGTAGTTTTATCGATTTGCTGTATATCTATGTATATGATGTACCTGTCTTAGATATAAAAAATCCGGTCAAATGCAATCATCCTTTACGCAAAGGGCTAATTATACGACACGCACATATACATATATGTATATAAATTCTAAAAAAATTATTTGCCCGTCTTAATAATTATGATTACAAAAACTAGTGCAATATCAGACATATCCCACATATACCCGCAACGTCGTTCTAGTTTGTATGACATCTATAGATTTTAGTTATCCACATATTGAACATTATAAGCAGTATTGAAGTTCAGCTGCGAAGATATTTAATAAGTCATATTTACTTTCAGTTTATACTAGCAGTATATATTTCTGAAATTCATTGAAGTTACACATGAATAGGTTTATTGTAAATTGACCAAAATGCATCAGTAGTGTGACGTTTACGCAATATTAAGAGATCTTAGTAGGAACAACGTGTGACAGCAGTAAACTTAAATTTAGACTAGTTTACTTTAATTTGTGCCAACATGTATGATAATCATCGCCTGATCAGCAACATTCAGATCTTTCAGCAGTCCTGTTATTTTGGCATACATTACTACGTTTACATAAGACATTTAGATTAAACACTGCTAAATGTCGACTATGAAAATAATAAGAATAGTGTTATTCTAATGAACATTGTGCATATGTAAAGCGGTTATTGAGATATACAAAATGTACCAGAGATTATGGCTTGAAGTATTCTGGTAATCGAAGCTCAATACTAGAAGGGTTTGTTGATGCTGATTGGGGTGGAAACATTATCGATAGAAGGTCATACACAGGAATTTGTTTCACTTTATCTGGTTGTGTAATATCTTGGGAAACAAAAAAACAGAAAACTGTTGCTTTATCGAGTAGCGAAGCCGAATACATGGCGATTACCGAAGCCTGTAAAGAAGCGGTTTATTTGCGCAATTTACAGTATGAAATAACACAAGAAATGTATACTATTAATCTTTTCAATGGCAATCAGAGTGCACAAAAGTTAACTATAAACCCAATTTATCACAAACGAACTAAGCATATTGATATAAAATATCATTTTTGTAGACAATGTGTAGAAAATAAAGTTGTGAGTGTTAAGTATTTACCAACGGCTGAATTGCCTGCTGATTTATTCACTAAGAGTTTATGTTCCATTAAACACTATATTTTTTTAGATAAATTAGGTGTGCAATTTGTTTAATATTTGAGTGTTTTTATATTGTTAGATATAGTAGGGGTGTTGTAATGATATCTACAATATAAGGCTAGTGCCGCAATCTATGTTGTCTATGTATCAGATATAGTTTGAAAAATAAATTAGTCTATGGTCTGTCTTTGTAAATGACGTTTTACCAACACAAGGTTTTACAAGGGTTTTCAAAATAGTATTTTACTTATTATTTATGTACCTAGCTAAGAATTCACAATTCACATTAGCAGGTAGGTACTACATGTTAAGATATATCTTCAAAATTTAACTTTAATTTGTACCTATTACGAAAGTATCGATTAATATTAGGTATGTTATTTTTATGCTTATCATATCGTTATTTTACGATGTCTAGATTAATTAAGAGACCTTTGACTTTGTTTTAATATAATTGGTAAGACATTTATACCTACATCAAATGCACTACAGCTTAGCATCGATAAATGAAAGCAACATCTGTGTTTCTTATCTTCAATTTTAAACATTAGAAAATTAAAAATTAATTTATTGCATATACATTTTGATGTTATAATGTAATATTTAATTGAACGTTTTATTTTTATTTGTTAATTTGCACCATTTAACCATTTTTAATAATGTTTATTGCCTTAACTGCTTATAGTTATTTATAATTCGACTTTGAGATTAATTAGCCAATCTTTCGCGTTTCCAATAGCCCTAAGCAGACTGGAATCTTTGGAATGAACCTGTTAAAATCTCGTACCTGTCTTAGTTGTAAAAAATCCGGTCGAGTGCAATCGTCCTTTACGCAAAGATCTAAATATCCGACACATATGTATATGCGAATTCTCAAACTCTAATTCATTTACTAAATTCAAAGATATCGTTATCTGTCTGTCTATCTTTATTAACAATTATGATTACAAAAACAAGTGCAATATCGGACATAAATTATGCTACTAGTGTGGCAGATAAGGTTACGGCGGCGGACGTCCCGACTGAAATTTAAAGGGTCTTAAAAAAGCCTGGTGGTAGGCTTCGTGGGCCTGCCCGCCATCCGAACCACACCAGGTCCGAGAGGCGTCTTCCCTATAGGGAGATGAGGGGGGCGGGACAATAGGGATTTTAAAAGTAGTGGTGACCAAAGGGTAGGTCTTATCGTGTAGTGGTTTGCTGTTTCTTACGGCGGGCCGAAATCTCGGCGAGGTCGCGACCGCATGTGCAAGTGATTCGCGCGGCCCTGTCGATTGCGGTTTTGTCGAGGAACACATGTTTAGTCGGTATTCCGGGAGGTCCATTATCTTCATTTCATCATTTTTATTTTATCCCGGTGAGTCCGACATAACCCCTCCGCCCGCCCCCGCGGTAGGATATGCGTCAATGCACATGTAAAAAAAAATTCCTCATGGTGTGAGATTTTCGAGTAAAACTTTTGATTTTCGAGTGAAATCACATGATATCTCTAAGATTTTTTTTTTAAAAATGTGCAACATTCGATTTTCGACTTTCAATTATTTTTTTTATTAATCTTAGATGGGAAAGATGGATACTTCGAAAATCCGAGTCATTTTTGAATACGAGTTCCGATGTGGAACTAACGCGGCAGAAACGGCTTGCAATATCAACGCTGCTTTTGGAGAGGAGACTGCTACGCACCGTGCGTTTTTGGTTTAAACGCTTTCGTAATGTAAACTTCGACTTGAAGAACGAACCACGTGAAAGACCGACCACTCAGGTGAATAACGCTGAATTGAAGGAGATGGTGGAAGCCGATCCGAGTCAAACTACTCAGGAATTAGTGGCATGCTTTAACGTTACCCTACCTACAATATTGGCTCATTTGCATCAAATCAATAAGATAAAAAATATGAAAAATGGGTGCCTCATGATTTGACTGATCTGCAGAAAAAAATGCGTGTTAAAAACTTGTGTTGCCTTTTTGAATCGGTACAGAAATGGAGAAATATTGGATCGAATTGTGATATGTGACGAAAAGTGGATTCCTCACGATAACCGTAAGCGAAAAATGCAATAGCTGACCCCAGGTCAAACGCCGGAATAGTGCCCTAAAGCAAAGCTTACCAATAAAGTGGTAATGGTATCTGTTTGATGGTTTCTTCATGGTGTTATTCACTATAGCTTTCTCAGGTCTAGTCAAGCAATAACAGCAAATGTTTACTGTGCCGAACTTCGAATAATGATGTCGAAACTAGCAGTGAAACAGCCCCGACTCGTGAATCGATCTTCATCATTATTGCTCCATGATAACGCAAGACCTCACACTGCACGAGAAACCGTTGTAACTCTACAGGAGCTGCAGTTAGAAACCATACGTCATCCTGCTTACTCGCCACACCTTGCTCCAACGGACTTGCATATTTTTCGTGATTTGGACAATTTTCTACGTGATAAGAAATTTTCTTCCCAGTAGGCAATGCAAAATGCTTTCACACAGTTTGTCGAGTCTAGATCCATAAAGTTCTATCGTAAAGGCATTTTAAATTAACTTCCGTATAGATGGCAGCAATGTATAGATAATGAGGGTAAATATATCTATTAAATAAATAATATGGTACATCTTCGAAAATACGAGTTTCAATTTTTTAGTACAAATCGGCAATTTCATACTTTAACCCTTAATATTATCCAGATCGGCGGTCTAATGGTTATAATAATATTTATTTATTTCATTAAGTATACACTGTTTTGATGACATAGCAGTGGGAGACTGGTTTCCAAACTAGGTTAAAAACCTGTGTAATGGATAACCAGGCCCCATTTCAAATTTACATTGATGTTGCAAAATTTACAGTTACGGTGAATGAAAATAAAGTAACCAAAATTTAAAAAAAGAAAGGAAACAAACAAGAGAATAAAGGCGTGTGTGTGTGTGTGTGTGTGTGTGTGTGCGTGTGCGTGTGCGTGTGCGTGTGCGTGTGCGTGTGTGCGTGCGTGCGTGCGTGCGTGCGTGCGTGCGTGCGTGCGTGCGTGCGTGCGTGCGTGCGTGCGTGCGTGCGTGCGTGTATTGGTGTGTGTGTGTGAGTGTCTTATTAATTATAATATTTATTAATCTTGTACTTTTAGTTACTTTTCGGTTTGTTCATAACCGAAGGTTATGGCGAAGTAAGGTTAATTAGAATAAGAGAGATCAAAAATATTATAGTTAGCATTCGGGATTTTAAAATTAAGTTATGCTCAGGAGGACTCTAAGAAGTCAGTAATATTGATTTCATTACGGACGTCAATAAAAATAACGTAGGACCTATCATACTCCCTTATGGCACGCTGTACACGATTGGAAGTTCATCATTGCTGGGTTTGTTATTAACAACAATTTCCAAGATAATATTTGAATAATTAAAGGGAGAGGCTTGTAGCTTCTATAATTCTAACTTTAGTAACAGGATAGGAATATGTGCTGGCACGTCAAAGGCTTTCGCAAGATCTAAGAATGATGCTACAAAATAATTTAGTAAGCCGTAAATATAACATTGTAACATAGAATACTGTGATAACGTCTAAATAAAACAGTTCTACTCACAGAATTAAGATTACAATACGGAAATAAATTACTTTAATTTCAAACTTCAGAGCAGATTAGAGACAATACGTTTCAGTCATTTTCCATTGTTATGGGGTTATCAATGAATAATACTATGAAACAATGCCAAGGAGATGTTATGGTTTTCCCTAGTTCTAAAAATATTTAACGCGATGCGCTCATAACATGCGACTCATATAAAATAAACCCAATACTGTCTTAACCAGTTTTAAAATAAATGTCTCTCATTGATAATTCTGTATTAGAAACATGTTAGGTACCTATTTTCTGACGTTTTCCTCATAGTGCTCTAAAACGGTCGCGTCGTTGTTTTGTTCTAATTTATTTATTCTTACGCAGCTCAGGTAGCACTAAATAATAATGTCTGGGAATACAATTTTAACTGTAAAAAACAGCTTGTATGATTTTTTTATTCGGCAAAAGTAGCAATAGAACGTTCATAAAGCGTGTTAACTGTTAGCTTACTAACCCTATGATCGATAGTCATACCAGAGACTTCTCTCGCGCATTGCTGATCTTAAGAAAAGGAATTAAACATAGGATGAAGATATGGGATAGGAGAGCTATTCGGGCCACAGAAATTCTTACTCATCGAAATAAAATCATTGTTATTACTCTTGAGCGCCGGTTTTCTATAAAAGAGTGATACGTCCTCCGATTGGCTCACTTTATCAAATAACTACATAGCTACTGCCCTCGGATTTGCATGCTCAGGTAGAGTACTTTTTTTGGACGAAATGTACCCTATCTCCTTTTCTGTATCGCGAGACAACGTTTATGCGAAATTTCATAATGATCGGTCGAAAAGCTAAGCCGTGTAAGTATAACAATCAAACAAACCCACATTCGCATTTACCTATAATATTAGTTAGGATTGGCAATGCGTTCATTCTCTCATAGTAAAAGTCGATATTAAATATTAATTTTATCGAGGTTTTCTAGTGCTCTAACAGTCAGATCGTCTGTTTATTATTGCTTTAAAAACCTGACGTTGCGAGAAATCTGGCATATCCATTTTCTTGCATAGTTTTCCCCACGTTTTTCCTACGTAATAGTCCTATTTTATAGACAGTTCCACTGTTGGGCACGGCTCAATATGATACAGATTGGCCCTAGATTACGACGCAGGCCAAATGACGTGAGACGACTCCACAACTCAGAATATTATGGACCTCTGATCTTAGGTATGTAGGTGGTTTTTACGATGTTCTCTGAACGATAAACAACTATTTAATAGGCAGATAACATGTCAAAGGTTGAATGGAAGCCGAACTTAAGACCTATTTATGGCAATTCATCGGTTTTCCCAATAGGCTATTGCTGCTTTTTTATTTTGGCAACTATTTGTGTGTGTAAAAGTTTATAACTTCTGTTCTGTACTAGGATCGGATATTACACACCAAAATATATTCTTTTTAATAAAATATTACATTTGCAATCGTAACTAAAATCAAACAGTCATACAAAACGATAGGTTTTGATGTGGCATAAAAAAATATTTTCGTTCGAATTAACGACAGTGTTGTGGACAGATATAACGTAGATTCAATTTTAACTATCTTCTGTCTGCGGTTAAGTTCCCGTAATTTTCACAGATACGCGTATCGAAGAATGGGGTAAAGTCAATTATATGTTAATCCAGGACTTAGTCTATCTGACTGCCTAATTTCACCCAAATATGTTAGGCGTTTATCTTGTGCTTCAGTAACAAACATCTAAACATCTTCAAAAACTTTCACGTTTCTATTATTGATGGGATTTCGTATATATGGATTTCTGTGCAACACGGATTAAGACTGTATGAAAGTATCTATAAGGGTTTCAAAATAGTTATTTTTATTACCTGTTGATTTGTTCGTGTCCTTCTTTCAAGAGCGCTACTATAAGTTTGATTTCCTATTTATTAAATAAAGGAGAAGTTACAGAATTTAAAATAGTCCTTAGTATGTTATCATAATTTTTTGTACAACATTTCATCTATTATCGCTGGAGTATTCTCATGGGTGGCACGGCGCGTTGCGGTGCGGTGCGATGCGGTGCAATCAGTCGCGATCTATGCTATAACAGGGTTTATGCGAGGTCATAATACTCATAATAATTATTTATAAGTTTTCACATTGCGTATGACGCTAACAGTTTTTACAGCAATACGCTAGCATTGTAGTAGGTATTGATATTTCTGTTTATATTCGCTAAAGATATGAAATATTTATTATATGACTAGTTGGGCCCTCTGCCAAATCCAGTTCTGCACCAAATATATGTAAGTAATTTTGTAAATTCTTATGAACGTCTTCAACATGTCTGAATTCGACGCGCATCCCAACGGCGAGACAAAGCAATAACAATTTGTGTGTTTTTATGCGAGACGTTTAATACTGCGGACTCGTAAAATCGGGGATAACTCAATTCTCTTGTAAATTCAAACAAAAACAAAATATTAATTTGGTAGTACTTAACGTTTTCAATAAATCTTAGAGTTTATGGAATATTTATATCTAGCGGCAGAGCATGGACGCGAATAAGGGCTATTATACTAATAAATGTTTCACTTTAATATCACTGCTGATGTTGATGTTCATCACAAAAAATATTCGTTCTATTAAAAATGCTTATAATAGTCGAGAAATTACATAAATATACTTTATGCTGACATTCGGACACAAATTTAGATGCCGCTGAGAGCCTCTTCCTTAAGTAAGTACAACTCTCGATTTAGCCGAGTCTTCTCTCTCCGCGGTATCTTATTTGATGATATTTTAACATGAACCTTTTGAATGATGTATAAATGAACAAATCGCCAGAAATAGCGAAAATATTGTTTGGCTTGTATTCGTTCCTAATAGCAGACTGAAGTTTAGATACGTTAGATGTACAGACACGTCTTTATTAATTTATGACAGTAATAATGATCTCAGTTTTTTATTATAATATTTGTGTTCAACGTTCGCTTGCTTCTAGCCGCTCGTATGAAGTTATAAACATTATTTCAAGTACCTTGCAATGTGCTATCAATTAATAGGTGGCTGTATGAGGCGGAAAATATTATCTTAGTTTAACTTAGTTTATAGATATGTACGTACTTAGAACAACTTGTTTTATACAGTGTTAACTTATTTCTAAATAAAAACACCGCAACTAGTAGGTATGCAGGCGCAGTGTGTTTATTTTGAAATTAGTCAGATGTTGTATTTTAAATGCACCGAAGTAATAATAAAGAAACAGTGGTTGGTGGTGAGCAGTGGCGGTGGTGGTCAGTAGTTCGCCGTAGACGTGAGTGTGGCGGGCGGCGGGCGGCGCGACGGGCGGGGCGGGCGGATGACAGCGCTGCAATTTTCCCCGCCCGCACCGCGCTATTGCCGCGTTTTCCACGAGGGGCGCGCCGGCCCCCTCGCCCGCATCAGCCGGGAAATCGCGCGCCGCTCGTCTCAGTCCGGCTCAGCCGTCGCGCTACGACGACGCTTGCGAGGCGCGCGCTACGATCGCGAACCTACACTCGCTGCACCGACCGTACGAACAGAGCGCGCGCGGCCAAAATAGTGAGCTCGTGGCCGGGAGCGGTCCCCCGGTGACAATACTAGTGTGAGCGGCGCCATGCTGCGGGCGCTGCTGCTGCTGGCGCTGGCGGCGCTGGCCCCGGGCGCGGCGCGCCGCCACGCGCCCGACCTGCGCGAGGACGAGCCCGCGCGGCGCACCACCCGACCCGCCGGTGAGTGCTCACGAGTACATACCGCCAGCACGCGCCCTGCCAACGATGTCGCCCAACGTAATTAAATGCACATCGGTCTTGCTCATCTGCCCAGCGTCACCTAGCCGCCACCGCCGCTCAGGTGCGGAACGCGTTACGTCGCATAGGAAAATAGTGAACGGCTGGGCACGTGTGTTTATGTAAATAATTACATTCCGATGTTTCTGCACCGCTTTGCGGCTATTAGTCCAATTAAAACACACTTACGCATTAGTCGCAAAGAAGTGACTAGTCACTAGTAATGCCGCTTGTGCTTGAGACACATTATCGATTGATTTGTCGTTATCAGTGGAGCCGATACGAGTCTCGGCTCTGAGGGATAATAAAAACAATACCACGTGAGATTGCGGCTGACATTCGTTTTGACAATATCAACAAACGGAGAGAAATGTCGAGAGGTTCTATTTTCGGCGAATGATATAATAACTAATCTGTTATCGGACAAAGACTCGGCGATATAATCGCAACATTTGTAACTTGATCAGCACTTTGTCAACCGTAACATTTCACGTTTGTTTCATATAATTGGCGTGTAACCTCCATGTAAACGATATAAATGTTACGAACAAGTCATATATAACACACTTAATCATGTTATTACTTAAATAATGATTTTGCAGAACAGAAATATAAGTATTATGTTTTCTTTGGCTCTACCCTTAAAAAAATAATTAGAATTAATTATGTGGTGTAACTAATTAAAATCGTAAAATGTATATAATGTAGAAGAGATAATCAACGTATGTTAATGTTGTTTTGTGTACCTAATATTAAGGTATGATGTGATGGACGTACTCTGAAGAAATAACTATCACAATCACTATAAACTTTTGTAAACCTTATAACCATATTTCTACTGTGGCATTCTGTAATTTTCAATTTTATAAACACATTACAGAGTTTTATATTTAGTAAACTACCCTTTTAATGTTGTTAGCCATCCGTGTATAAAGCAATGATGAAAAACAAATCGTTTAAACCACGCTGTGTGTTGTTAGTAGCGCAACATTTTGAAAAGGTTTATTTTCCGGCCTGTTGGCCGTATACAAGTAAGCGTTAAATTGGCTTGAAAATAATACTTCCAAGGAAAAAAAACAATCGTATAAATGCATAATTTTATAAAGTAGTATTGTGTTGAAGTGTTATATCATGAGCAGATACGCGCAACACATGGATGTGAATATCAATGTCGTACGATTTCACAATCTTATCTCGTATTATGACGATTGCTTCAAACCTACCAAACATTATATATAGCTTAGGTGTTATGTATTATTCCTCTTTGATGCCCTGCGTTAAGAGTTAATTGCGTTAGTAAATACTATGAGATAATGTGAATAATCAGCTTTTACAAGAAAACGTTACGTGTGCAACGATATTTCACGGTCATACTGTCCAGAGCATATAGACGTCAATATATCATTTGAAGACAGCTGTAAAATATATATCTTGCGTTTAGTTGATGTCTGGAAGATAGTACTGTGACGAAATATGTACTGAACCATTTGGATAATAAGCGAAAGTACCAGAGTCAATGATGGATATTATTAAATTCGTATATTTGTTATATCCGTAGATGATCTTATTATAAAACAGTAAGGGCTTTCTAAGTTGTTATCGGTGTGCGCTGTAAGCTGTGACTCAGAAGCGACAGCTTTCATTCATTTTCCGGACGTGATAAGAGTTACAAATGTTTGCCAAGATTGTATTAACAAGTCTGCCAAAAATTGTATTACCGAGAAGAGAAAAAAGTTGTCTTCGTCTGTGATGTCTAGACAGTCGACCGAGACAAGACGTGACGTGACGAGCAATTTCAGAGCCATTGTGGACATCTTGACGAACCATTTGGCTCGTTTTATATAATTTTATATTGTTCCGGGTTCAGGTAAAACTATAAATCTGGCAGCTTAGCTCCCGTTTCAGAGAGCAAGCAAATATCAATCCAGTGGCACTGTAAAAGATAAAATTTTACAAAATACATCTCCTAGAAATCTTAGTGAAGATTTTGCGCCAAATATGAAGATTGTAGAGTTTATAGATTTATATAAATTCTCGAATCAGCCATTCGTACACCAATTTCTTAGTGTAGATGTCGTTCAAACATGGTGGGTATGGTAAAAAAAAGAAATAAAGTATCGTTTACCATCGTATCATTTAATTTTAAAGACAACATTTCACAAAACACAACTAACTAGATATCTTAGTGAAGATTCAGCTCCAAATATTAAGATTGTAGAGTTTATAGGTTTACAAACTCTCTGATGAGCCACTCGTACATTACTTTCTTATTCTAGATGCCGTTGAGCAGCGTCTGAATTTTATATGGAAAATGAAATAAATTACCGCTTACCACAATATCATTATTAACATTTAAATATACTTTCCTGCAGTAAAAAGTAACCTATTTCAAAGCCAAAGTCATTACGGAGCCTATTTGCAATGCGAAGAAGGGCAAATAAACTTTCGTATCGATATTGTTAGTTAAGCTCGATGGTCATAGTTCACATATGTATGGGCATGGAGTGGGTGCGTTGGTGTGACGTCTCGGCAGTGGGTGTCGGCTGAAAGGGCGCGCTAATTTCAGGTTTGGGCTTGCGTAACTGTAGTACAAACGAAAACAACGCGGAACGACACCGGCGGCGGTGTTCGCTCGTCACCTGACAACTCCGAATGTCACATTTCTGATCGATTGTGACGTGCTCGCTCAATTTTATCATTTACGTAGGGCACACGTAGTGATCAAAGATCATTTGCTTGCAAGCGCACGTAAACATAAATCATGTTATTATAATAAGTATGCAATAAGGCAGTATTTACATTTCAAATGTAAATACTGCCTTATTGCAGAGATTCGAGTTCGATGGTCATTTCAACAAACATTATAAGACTTTCTTGTCTGTCAGGGAAAAATTAAAGCGGGAGCATACACATGTGTCAATCAATTGATTTAAAACTTTTTAAAACAGAAATCTTTTCGCTCAGATTCTTTGTTAAACAGCTATGGTCAGCTTGTGAGCATTGCAAGATATTTATAACATTCACAAACGTATAACTGTTGTAGTAAATATAATAAATAATAAATAACAGATAACAATTTTCACAAGACATCAATGAAGTGCATACATATACGAATTGAGACTAAAATTGATTGAGTTTAAGATCTCTTATAAGATATAGGCTTAGGTCCTAAGTTATTAATTATATAAAGTGCATAATCATTATTTCGAAATCGTAAAGTTGCGAGTACCTACTTGTTATGCAGTTGCTAAAACTGATTACCACATGTTTATGTAATTCAGATCGGGCGACAGATTATAAATGAATACAAAATTGTGTTTATCAGTAGGTACTTAGTATATTTTAAAATAAATAAATAAAATAATTTGTAATAATAATATATTAGTTTATTGCTAAATAACTTTACAAAACGTGTACCCATTGGCTCCACATTAAGTCACAATAATAATTGGTCAAATGCAAATATTTATTTCTTAAATTTTCATCGAATGCATAAATCAATTAATTATGCGTTATGCATTATTATCAATTTTCAAATTCAGTAAAATTAATTATTATTTATTAAATATTTAGTAACTGCTAACTGTGTTTTTCCTTGGCATTATAAACATATACACAATCTTATTATTAATAATTTTTTCAGTTACAACTAACATCTTTGTATAGTATACTGTATACTATAGAAAGATGTTAGTTGTGTGTAATTCTTATAAGTTAGGTAGTCAATGCATAAGTTAGGCTCGTAGAACTGAGAATTACAGACTATCAACCTGATCATGAACAGTTTGATATATGTTTTACATAGCATAAAATTCCCATAAAGTAAAACAGTCCGATTTCTGTTAAAGCAATTGTTGAAGTTATAGATTCATATTAGTTAAAATTAGTAATTAATAAAGATACGTAATAAAGTCTTGTCTTGAAAGAGGCACTGTACAGTATTTTAGGCAGCACTTTAAATGTTTAGTTTAGCGACATATTAGACAAAAATAAGCAATATTAACTGCTTACATTAAGTATATTATAAGATTTTAAGAGATCTTACTTAATGTAATGATTGAGTAAAATCCAATAAGACTATCGCGGCATTTGAAGATATTGTTTGGAGGCGAATCTGACACCAGAGTTTTTAAAACTGTATATTATAATCTATATCGCAAACAGAACCTTTTTTACCTGTGGTGTAGTTATAGAGCACTGAATTTGCATAGTTATATTAATATAAGTAAAAGAGAAACCAGACAATATAAACGCGGAACAATTGTTTATAATAATAAAAACAAAAGTAGACATTGCGCATAGTTATTTTTAACCGTATGATCATTGTTATCACATTGATCTTTTAACCCAAGCGGCAAAGTATAAAAATACACTTAGGTATTAATGTGATAACTGATAGCTAAAAAATATTATTGTTGTCTTTTAATAATATTATTAATTTTGGTTATCGTGCAATTTGTAATTACTAAAATTAGATAGGTACTTTATTTAAAAGCAATTGAGAAACTTATGCCAAAATAGGTATGATTTAAAAAAGAAAACCCCGCAGTTACAAGTATATCTCTTATACAAAAAAAAAGTTTGAGACAGATGAAGTATAAAGAAAGAAATTCATGGTCCCTTTTTTTGTCTTATTTATGGTTTGGAGAAGACTTGTATTAAAATCTTAAATCTATACAAAATATCTAACTTTACAATATTTGTTTCGCGTTTACGAGAATGTTACACATTAAAATTAACCTACATAATATGTACCTACTTTACTTTTGATTCATAACCAGCTGATTAAACATAAAACTATTTGGTTCGTACAGCCTATTTATTTTATCCGCCTTGAGTTAATATTACGGAAGATACTATATAATCTAGTATTTATGTAAAAAAGAATTCGCTGTACATTTAGCGCCGGAAAATCTCACAAATTTATAATTCTGCTATCATTATGAGAAATCAACAAAATTAATAGGAACCTCAATGACTAGGCAAACACAGATTTTTCATAAATTGTCACGTCTCAGCTTCGATCACATTTGTGTAAGGATTTTTTACTGGGGCTAACACAAAAATCTCTGCAAATAATTCAGATAATGTTCGTGATAGTCACGTCCATTCGAATTAAGCCTCGGTAAAAACATAAAACGTGGTCAAAGAAGCTCCTTGTTTACTTTTGATATTGATCATTATTTTTTGCTCCGTCTCTCAAGTAATGACTCTATGAAGTCATGCCGCCCTTATCGTAATTAAGATCAGAACAGGGTTCCTATTCAATTTGATGTGTGAATATTAATAAAATGGACAATAAATCTTAACAATTAAACAATAAAGTGTGTAATTAGTAGTTTTTCTTGTTATTAGAACTCGTATATATGTACTCGTACACGTAACGCTAGATTACGATCGTATCGACCTTTCAAACGTGGAACATAAAGTTGTTAAATATGCGAGTTATTAGCGGATACCCAACCCTTATTTGTGGAATGTTTTAAATGCGCATTTATACGCAAATATTATATAAGATTGTTTGCGTGCATGGAGTCGCATCGCGCGCGGAATGAAAATGTACGCGCGCTTGATTGCGCGTCATTGTAACACCGCGCGATGCGCCTGCGCCGCCTATCATTCATTAATTGTCGCTTTACTTATATCTACATTTTTCATTCGCCTTCTACTCTGCCGTTATTGTATCTATCAGTTATTTAAATAAACGGCAACTATTAAAGTTAATACTATACTCGATCAGTGTGGTGGTAAAAAAAGAAACTGTGGTCACACACAGTCCTGATGTATCCAGTAGTCGAGCAGGTTCCTGTTGAGATAATTAAAAGTGTTTTCCATATCTCGTTTAGATAAACATGCATAAAGTTCGCAATTAAACATTATAGACCTATTAACAACGCCACGGCTCAAACAACTCGTGAATTTTACCGTTTGCTTCATTGAGGAGGTAGAGTTAATTTAGCAAGATACAATGATATTGCATGGTGTCACTCGTAATGTCGTAAATCGTGGTTGGGTTGCGTTATGTCCGTGGCGCACAGCGGCGCAGGACACTTATGTCCAATTCAGTCGTTGGTTCATTGCCCTGCGCCTGCGCTGGGCGTAACAAACGACCCGCTGACTGACGTCACGTCATTACCATTGCACTCAAATTGCATTACCGGAGGGCTTCATACTACATGCATTCTGTACACCATCGTGTGTACACTCGCGTCATTTTACTACAACACCTCATCGGATTTAACTACGCGTGAAATGTTACTGTGCCTCGTAACCAAATAGTTCACATTTCTTAACAATAGATAAAACTCATATGATAGGTACTAAGAATGTTGTCACGTCACTAACGTACCAGATTCAAAGATCACAATATTTGTTTATCGGGTATGATATTCATTGAGCTCTACAGAATGTCACAGTGTTGCAGTGAAAGGAATCAAGTTCTGTATCACGTACAATTCAATGGTCATTGTGTTTGTCCGTTAGCGCGTTCTTCACACAAATATTAGCGCACTTAATTAACGCACGACGAACTCACTTCTACGAAATTAATTGGGGTCAAAGAATTTGAGTGCATACATCTCAATTAAACTCGATGCTACCAGAGTCATCGCCACATCCGAGCGCGAAATAATTTAATATACTTAATCGTGCGCAAGTTACTCATACGAGTCTACCTTTTGGAAATAAATAAGTTCGTGTCATTCCTAATCCTTGACGCCTCCTGCGTATACGCAGACAATAGACATTAATTTTCAAAGGCGCGTGATAGGAATGTCGTCCGCGCAGGTAGAATTTTTGGCACCTTTATGATCAGATCCTGACGTGTCATAAGCCACCCACGGGCCCTCATTAAGCCGGTAGCCTACAAAGGCGCCGGATCGACCATAATGTTGTCGGATTATACGGAGCGAGCGACGGGCGGGTCGTCGGCCTGCGGTGCCCTCGCGTGCTACAATTGCACACAATATGCCCCCGCGCGACCCGCCAAACCAAAAAGTTAGAAAAGTATCGCACGGTGCCGGTGGGACGCTGCGATACCATCTCGGCGCCACGCCGCCGCCGCCCGCCGCCCGCTGCCGCTAATGCCGCCGCACTGCGTGGCACCTACACCTTGTCTCGATCCTTAAATTCGATCATTCTGTAGCTGTCCCGGCTCCTAAGGAGTACGTCCGGTGTCAGAGATGCCACCGTCGGCATATAATTAGAAGTTTACTCTTAAGATCCCGTGAAATATTGCGCACCTCGGAGAATTTAAAGCGTCCGAGAGTGAATACGGAGAAACGATAAATGCAATTCGGAACTTTGAGCGATCCGATTTATTTTATGGTCATTTTCGGCGTCCAACGGTCGAATCTCGCAAACGGCTCTGTTTATCTTTATCGATAATAAAAGTTTGGGGTAACGCGCGGTGTCGCCGCGCGCGGGTGTGTCGGCCCAGTTACGGAGCTCCTCCCACGTACGGGTCTCGTTATGAACTTGAATTAAATGAATGACGCAGTTGTATGAATGGCGCGGGAATGAATGTGAGTCGGAAGTGCAAGCCGCGCTTCAGCACGCTAGCCCATTGCGCCGGCGCACGTGCATCCGCCGCGCCTCGCCCGCGCAACGCGCTTCACGCTACGGCCGCTGCGTCTATGCACCGTCGCCACAGCATTGCTCAACATCACGTACGATCATGCGCACTAGGATTCCACTCCAGCACTTGGTCTACGTGCGATGGACATTCTGTATACATTCTAATGTCTGCGATACTTCCTCCGATGCCACTTGTAATGTAAGCAACAGTAATAATGTCAGTGGCTTTACGTCTCTGCACTCGCGACAAGGGTATAAAATTTCATCAGCCCGAAGATAAGAAGAGTTGTAGTAATAATTAACATGATACAAATTACATATAACACTCGCGTACGAGTAAGTAATTTGCATGCGATTGTCTCGTAAACATCAGAGTTCACTGCGCAATATTTTAATTATTCATACTGAGGGAATGAATAACGAGACCCTTAGTGTTTGAGTTAATACTAACGCTCGATTTAAATGTGCGTAGCGGACTGGTACTTGTTAATTAGGACAGTGTATACTATGTGCTAGGTCATTTAGGACATTTCTTGCGGCAACCGGACGATTCTAATGCAATGCACTGTTAAGAAATAGCTGCATTATAAGTTGATTGTTTGAGCGCAGGTGTGACGAAGCACCGTCATCGTTTGTTTACTACAAATACTCGCGCATAAATTAACAATTAATTATTATAATTGAAAAGTATGCTTGTCCCAGTATCTAACGTTAGATCTAGGCATTCCAGTTAGTAGTAGTGTTGTATAATAATAGAATATTATTCGTTTGTTGTGATATTACCGCGACTTGTAAGTTTCAATTTTGAATAACTCATAGTTGCAGGAAATTCTCAGTAATCTGCAGAACTTAGAATGATAATAGATCTTCTAATAGATGGCAAAAGGTATTCTATACAACATAAGTATATACGAGAATATAACTGTAATACGCTTTTAAAATGTTGCGTCGGTATAAAGCATCATGTTGCGTTTATGTCTATTTAAATAATAATAATTTTTTACACAGAATAATATAATGTATGATACTGACATATTAACACCCATACTTGGTAGTTACCTTAATATATATGTTATTTTATAGAAGAATATAGACATAGTGACCTATTATGTACATGTAAAGCGGTTGGAGGTTAAGTATAAATATTTTCGCTTAATAAAAACACAAGAAATACTCCTCAGGAATGAGGCAACTAGTAACGTATATTATAAATAATTTTATATTTCCATTTCAAATGTTTTTATAACATTGTACTACTTTTTGACCGATGCTTCACCTTCAAAAGTTTGATAGCGGCTGAAAATCGATTTTCCAAAATAAAATTATTATTTTCAGGCTCTCTGCCAAAATTTATGAAATTGGTTCAGTAGTATATTTGTGAAAACGTAACATACAAATAGCCAGATTTACAAACAGACGATTTCTTTCATATTTTAAAACGTCTTTATGTTGACCTTTTGTTATTTAACATTTGTCGTATTGAACCAAACGTCGGTTTATTTAAAACTAGATTTTTCCCCAATTTCGCTCACGTTAGTTTAGATTATGTCAATAAAATTCTATCCCTCGGGGACAGTACTATTTTTCTGGATAAAAGGCCCTATTTTGTACCCCTGACAACGTGTATGCGAAATTTCATGATGACTGGTCGAGTAGGTAAGGCGTGAAAGTGTAATAAACAAACTCACATTTGCATTTATAATAGGTATTAGTTGGGATCAGTTGGGATATCTAAATGCAGTTTAGTATTTAAATACCTATTTGAACTTAGCTGTCCACTGTGTCTCGTACAGTTAGCGACAACAGGCAATGCACGCAGGCCAGATTTGGATTGCTTCTATCTTTTAAATTTATTACAAACTAGCTGACCGGGGCAACTTTGTCTGTTTCACATAAGAGAGTTTTCCCCGTTTTTGCAACGTTTTTCATTTATGCTCTGTTCCTATTGGTCCTAGCGTGATGTTATAGAGCCTATAGACTTCCTTGATAAATGGGCTATCCAACACTGAAAGAATTTTTCAATTCGAACCAGTAGTTCCTGAGATTAGCGCGTTCAAACAAACAAACAAATAAACAAAAACTCTTCAGCTTTATTATATTAGTATAGATGTTAGGCTAATCACAGTTCAAAAGTACAGAATAATAATTAGAGTTTTTAATTCATAAAAGTCTCTTACAAATTTGTTAAATTTTAGCTACTTATGTTGCTGACTGTAGAAGCTGCATACCTATTATTTATAAAATAAAGTTTACTAGCATCGTCGGTTACACAATACTAATATAAGGACAATGGTTTCTAATTCGGGTTATGTTGTCCCGGACGCGCTTGACCAATTACAAAGGAGTTCGTTATGACTAACCTTTTTCTGTTACGACCATTGGAATTGACAAGTGATAAGGATACCTTATATTAATAGAATGCCGCTAAATTACTTCATTATCATTTATTGTGATCTTAGATTAGTAAATCAGGATAATTGGTCAGACGGTCTACAGACGCCGGCGTCCAGACAAACGAATTTTTGTCTGCACGGATGGCGTAGTGGTTTAAGTGGTCGCCTCGCCAGTCCCCTGCGCTGGGTGTTGTGGGTTCGATCCCCAATTGATTGTGTGATTTACAAACTGTTATTCCGAGTCGGGGTGTTCTTTGTGTCCGTTGTTTGAATGTTTGTTAATTCCCCCGCGATACAGAAATTATTCCGAGAGCGGAAATGACTATTAAAAAAAGAAAAAGGCAATGTTATAATCATTATGTTTCGATATGATTAAGTTAAATATATGTGGTCAATCTATGGATAACTTGCTAATAAGTATATGGATCAGAGAGTAGAAATTCAATTTAGTTCATCAATCAGCATCAGATGAAGGAGGCTAGATATTTTCTTGCGACTTGAAATACTCAAACTGTGCATTTAACCACGCGATTAAACAAGTATGTACTAAAATATATGTAAACGTGTAAGAGATTAGATAAATTAGAATTGTTGTGTTAATTTGCAAATTTGTATCCAAGGTCGCCGCACATACCTATATCTATTTCGCTGGTTTATGTTAATATTTATATAATCAATAATGATAGCCGTTGCAAGGTAATATTTTAGTACAGCTTTACTGCAATAGTTAAATAATAATATATTTTCCTTATTTACTTACTTTATATACCTACTTTGTAAAATGATAGGATGTAGTTGATGTCGGTGTAGTATTTTATTGTCGGTGTAGTTCAGGTACTTTTGATTTAAGACAATTGCCGCACTAGTAATAATTCCTTTATCGCGGGGACTTTACAAACTTTTAAACAACGAACACCTAGACTCGGAACAGTAATTTGTGGATCACACAAATTGTTGTCCACAATACTCCGCGCAGTAGCAGTGGCGAGCGGAGCTGCGGGCAACATCTAGTATATGTATCCACAAATATTATTAGAATGTAACGACTGGATGCTTTTTATTAACTCCTTAGCTTTTGCCCCCTAATAGAAAGCAGGATTATATTCGTCGCGACTGTACAAAAATTGCCACACAAATAACACAAATAGGTCTTTATCCGACTACGGTATGGAACCCGGGAGCTCATGACCGCGCTCACGACCGTTGATAAATTGGGCCAACGAGGCATTATATTTCCATATAAATAGCGGGATATGAAATAATGATATTATTGTTTTTGTACGCCTGTGAGAAGCATTTCGTACCACGCTGCTGGTTTGGTAAACACTGTCATACAGCATTAACAAATGCAAAGTACTGAAAACTGATATGTTTGTAACAACATATCAGTTTTCAGTACTTTTAACACTATTTCCATGTGCTTGTTTAATTTAATTAAGTTTTAGAAAACAAACCTTCTAACAATTCCAGGGTCACTGAGACTTTACAAACATTGATAACAAACACCCAAACTCGGAACAGCTATCTATGGATCACACAAATCTTTGTCCCGTATGGATATCAAGCAGACTACTAGCAGTGCCGAGGCGATCATTTAAGCCACAACGCCAGCTATGCACTCAATATTCTTAATAAACTAACGTCCTAGATGGATTAAATAAACTAGCTGCGTTTAGAACTTAATTTAATATTCAGTTCTAATTGGCATGAGAGCAGTATGTATTGACGTGAGAAAATAAACAGCCAAAGTTTATTATATTAGATTGTGTTTACTTTTTGTTTCGTTTATTAGGAGCTAATCATGGTTTAGTTTTAGCATACGGGTTAGTAGACTTTAATAATAACATCACTTTTTTATTTAGCTAACAACGTGGAGAATTTCTTTATGGCTTGTGTGATAGTAGGCGGTTAGTGTAGTCTGTGGATGCTTGTAACATTTGGAGTGAGCCTTGATATTCTGGTAACCTGGTCAGAATAAAGGGCTGCTCAAAAAGGAATGTCTGTAGTAAAGATTACTGGTCTCCTACTGAAGGCTGAACACTTCTTAAGAACCTGGCAAGCACCATGTTCTATGAAAATGTATATAATCCTGTACCAGGTAGTGTGGCTACGATTTTCTTTTTCATTGGATGGATTGAGTGGATTCTCCTCTATGATGTTGCTTTATGCGAGGATCTCGCAATGACTTGCAAATCTTTTGTTAAACACCCGTGGTAATTGATAAACAAACATAAAGGCACGCCCGTATCTCCAAAAAAGTACCCAGATATGTGTTACACCCACATTGCATCAGCTTACGTCACACGTAGAAGAGGGCGAGCATGATAAAAAGATTCTAACTTTGCGACATACAAAACTAAGTAGTTGTAGCATAAACTGCTCATCGCAAGGTCCGAGTCCTAGTCTCGGTTTGAGTAAGCAGTCTTTTGCTGCAGCTTATCATCGACTAGTTTGTGTAGACTCCATGCTGCAAGAGACTTAAGAATAGCTGGTGAAATATGAGCGTGATACATACATGAATACCGCCTGACTTTGAAGATACAGCTGTGAAGTCACGCAATTATGATAAATTGTATGAACAATTAGCGTATCTTTTGTGTACATGTGTACTATTACGGTCTTAAAACAACGCGTCGATGAGTAATAAACGCGTAACTACTTTAGTAGAGTGTTTCCCGTTCGCTGTGACCTAATGAGCCATTTTGCTTTTACTATTGACGTCTTATCCAGATATTTCCAGCTACTGAACAAAACTACAAATGCTAGAGATAGCCCTAAATTAGTTTTCGGTCTACACTCGGCACGTCGTAAGTTCTACAATATTTACTTGACTCAATAAACATTTGTAATTATTATAAACTAGATTATAAATGGTTGTGAATTACAGTTGGTCTGCAACGACATTAACGAGGATCATACATCGCAAACTAACTGCCGCTCTACTAAACAAAATTGGATGAAACATTTCTTGTATTTTAAGGGCATCCTTAAGCTAACAAACTTTAAAAAAAGTATCGTGATCCTTTTTTAAAGTTTGTTACAAACAGTTTAAACAGACAGACATAAAGACAATGCAGCTCTGGATTGATCTGAATTTTTAATTTGATTTAGACACTAGTTGATCTGAATAGGTACCTAAAAATATTTCCTATAGGTACGGATTTATAGTTTCATATCAGTAACAGATGCGCCACTTTTTAGACTAATGAAATACTGTTAGAATGTGTGTCTGAAGAGACGGAAAGTTTAATACTAATATTGAAGTATGCCTCATATCGACACCGCAGACGAATCGACAGGCAGAAACTAGCATCTAATAATAATATGAATAGGGAGTAAAGATGAATATTAATTGTCAGTCATAAGTTTAAATAAGTGAAGGCTAAATTTTGCTAAATATTTGAATGAATCGTTTGTAATAACAAACATCATAAAGAACCAAACGAGAACTGCCGACTAAATAATCTTACAAAAGTGAAAAGTAAAGAGGTCAACAGCTTTCAGGCAATTTTACTAGGCGGCACGTGGAGCACAATATGCATTCATTAAGTCGTATTGTTATCTTTGTGTACATACATTTTTCCGTGTCATTAAACCGGGCGCGCTATAATAACGTCCGCATGCAGTGGTCACAATTGTACTAACCCGACAACGCAGCACGCGTGTTACGAAATAAAGTGCAAACATAAAACCATTTATGAAGCCAGACTCGATAAATATTTAGCCGCCCTCAGTTCGCACCAAATGGTGCACTCACAATCACTCACAGAGCTCCTTTTGGCGCCGAATGTCAATTTCCTAGAGATTGGCCATCGTCGGAGCCGTTCGAGCGTCTACAACAAACACGGCTGTTTCGTCGCACGTGTACAAACTTCACACTTACTACACACGAGTTAATGGCGATAATCGAGTGACAATATACTGTTTATTCACGCACCACGTAATGGATCCGAGCACTCTTCTCAATCGGTCGCGAAACGTGTTTGGATAAATACTAGTGTGACTTTCATATCCAAGCTCTTGAGCGTGCAGCCTGTAAGTGCCCATGTGTGTAAACTATGTCCTTGCGCGAGAGTATTTTAAGTTATGTTGTCAAACGACTTAGAGCTGTTAAACAAAGTATGCAGTTACGTTATTATCTCTCATGACACCAGAGACACTAGAGTGCGTTTTCACTTTAATACTAAGTTAAGTATTGCCGTGCCTCTATCTCTATGCCGCGATGCTTTATAATGTCAAACACATATAGCTACATACCACTACATAATATATTGGTTAATATTTATAAAGAGAAGTTGTTTTCAGATAGATTTTCTGATTTATATATAACTATAGCCTAATCAGACTTAATATTAGATAAAGGATTTTTATTTGGTATAGTAATAGTAGCTATAGCATCATGACGAGATTGTTGGACTACTGAGCTGTGGTCTAGCCTTCAGTCCCACTGCACGCATATCAAACTACCACGAAATAAAAAGAAACATTTTGATTATAGAATTGGTGAATGAATCGTGTGGAAAGCTGCACATCTATTAGTTGGTTTACCAAAATGTTTCCGAAAATGTGTGAAGTTTATACACCGACACTGGATCAGTCATCAAACAAAGAAAAGGCACATGTAGTGGAACATTAAAATAACAGGGCTGATATTAATATACGTTATTTATTTAGTGTAGTTAAAATTAAATATGTATTGCAGAAGTCATTAAACAGAGATAAGAGATTATCATATAAAATATTATCTGTATTGATCTACAGACTACATAATTATTACCTTCTTCGATTTTTTGTAATATTAATTATTATTTTCTATAACCTATTTTATAGCACAGCGGGATCATTGTATGATAGTTTGCCATTACCTTCTATTTAAAACATTGCAACAGAGAAACACTTTTACAAATACGAGCTATTCACCAAATCTTCTTCTTGACATAGCGATATACCCTATAATTAGTTGACATTATTTTGACCTCATAGCTTCCATACAATCGAAAATAGGAAACTAGTGACATTCGCTCTTAAAACTAAAACAGATTGCTACAAAACTAAATGTGTAATGATTTTGTTATTATAATTCTCTCAAGAAATGTTTTCAAAATATTTATAATGTCATACATAAACATTATTCCTCGATCTGCTATATCTGTAAAGTATTTTGATAGCGTTGTTTGTTTTGTAATAGCATTGATCGAGTGCAGCGATCACAATAGTTATAATTGCGCACGAGTACATAATGCGTAACAAACATGCACGTGTGGGTAGTTAGAAACAGGAGCGATTGATTGCGGTGTCGAGTATCAACGGTCGTCTCGCTGTCTGCGGATTGTAGCCAGGCCGAGGGCATTCTTTACTAATCCTATATTGTAGAGATAATTGTGCGTCGCCCTCGCTCTTACAACTCAGCGGAAAAACTCGACCATCTGTCGTGCAGTGCGTTTGAAATATGCGATATACACGTAATGACAGTGCGACGACCTCGCAACAGGGGCGCGTTAGCCACAGCCTCGGATTTGATGAATGTTTTCCTGCTATAAACCATTGTTTTACAGTGTTCGTGTTCGATGTTCCAGAAAGAATACAATGTATACATTTGTTATGGGTACTGAAAACAAATCATTGAGCGTGAAGTACTTATACTCCTATCGAATTGCATCGATGTGGCCTCGCGGACAATATCTACGCGGCAAACCTTACTAATAGATATACGATCGGAAAAATCATAATATCGATATCCCATGACTCATCGCCATACGTCAGGTAACATGCAGTAGCCGAGGGCTGAACATTAAAGCAGCATATTTATGTTAATCAAGCACATACAAAGTTTGAACTGAACGCGGTTGTAATGTCCTAGGTTTATTAACACGAATAATGCCGATAACATCTCGCTCGGTTTCTCTTATAATATACTACTGCGTTAAGCATAATTTATATTGCCTGTTATCATTTGCAGTTGATGATTACTTATTTTAAATTAAGTTGGTACTAAGACGAGAGACTGAGCTAAGATGTCAAGTCAAAATTACGGGCTGATCAGTCTAAATAGGGGGCAGTCGGGCCGGTTGTACAGTTGCGCTCCTTAGATGGCCACCGGCGACGCTCGTTTCTCTTGCGCGGCGCGGGCGCGACACCACTGGCGAGTCGCGCCACTCACGCGCAGATAAAGGGCACGCCTACTCTGACGACACACTAATACACTCGGCTACGACATCCAACGAACACTCATTCTTTCAACTCTATTCTAACGCATATTCTCGTCTGCCGAAATAACAAAATTAGAATTCATTAATAGGAACATCAAAATAGATCCTTAAGCAGACTCAGATGAATCACGATTACAAAACGTAGAGAAAATAAAAAAAAAGTGCCGGCAGCGTTTCGTCGCCGCCGGCTCTAAACTAAAGCTCCCAGACCGCACACTGTCAAAATATTGTCAAAGTGAATTCCACGCGTCCAATATATTATAATGATTTTCCACTTGGCAATAATCCTAGCGATTTATTTCGATCTCAGTAGATATTAACCGCATACCGCATATATCTAGACGAGGCGTCATTCTCGTTCTCAGCTAGGTTGTTGAACCTCCTTTTATTAAGGCTGACAAAGGCGGGGGAACAGAGGAGTTTAGCACTTTCAGTTTTAGACAATTATCGCGCGTTGTCGGCGGCGATGTGTCTCATTGTCACTGCGGTATATTTAGTGGTGATGGCGCGAGACGCGACGCTGCGGATGCGTCTGTCGACGGCGTCTGCCCGCGCCGCCGCCGCCGCCGCCGCTGCTGCAACCCCGACCAGCGCTTGCAATACTCATTTGGCAAGGTCCCGATGTGCTTAATGAGTGCGAGACGAGTTTCCGGTGGATCTCGTTAACGTGTCCGAACGTAATATATTTGACGTGTTAGCTTATTGATTTACGTCAGTCTATTCATAGTCACATCGCAAATTTGACATTGAAAGCGTTAGTGCTCATTTTTAAATAATATTTCAGCCTTGGATTGGCTTACGTGACATTGTAATGAATATTATTAATCCTAAATATAATAATTTCATTTCCAAGAAGTTTACATATTTCATATTTGCGAGCGTTGAATCTATTTGCTTATAGTTTAGATAGGTAGAGTAAGTTGTTCTTGAGCGTGACTAGCTGTTCCACGGACAGGGTGTGATGGTTTATCGTCATTTCATGTGACGCTGACATAAATTATTTATGAATAAAGAAATGCTTTTTATTCATACACCTAATTTATGTGTACAGCATAAAAGTTCTGAAGATTTACATTAAATTTGCTATTTCATAAAGATAACACAGTATTTCACTGTGAACTATTAGTGTTAGAGATATTTTTCTGTCACGATAAGGTTTCAAAGTAGATAAGTAAATGTCTATTTGACACCTGATTGTTTGGTTGCATAACCGCGATAAAGGGATACACGTCAGGCAGTCGATGACCTTTGGTTATCAGTCTGCGGTAGAAGGCCGCCCCCGCCCAAACGCGCCGCCCACGACAAACTGCCCAGCGCTACACAAGTGTACGGTCATGTATTGTAACGTACCTATACGTTACATTCATTGATCGTTGCGAACATATTTACGAATTCAAAACACACGAAAACAATGTACCGTCATTAACCTCTCTGTACTTTTTTAGCTGTTTACTCTACGCATCTAAACATAGCGTCATATACGTATAGCTTTTATTAAAATATTGTTTTAATATTTTAAATTTATTACGGTTTTTATGTGTGCTGAAAATTAAATAAGATATCAGAGTAAATAGCGAGGGCGTTGGTTTACTATGGTTGTTATACTCGTAAGAGGTGGGCGAGTAACGGCCACTACAAACATTCCTTTAATCCAATCATAACATAATGTTACGTTTCACGCAGATTTAGCTTAGATATATCATATTCCTGTAAAAAAAGATGTGTTGAAATTTTTACAGTTACGTAAATTAATTTTTGCACGTAGAGCATGCGTTACCTGTAGATAGCATAGGGCTTGTACTTTTTAGCCGCAGCTAGAGCATGCATGACGCGTTTGCTTTTCTATTTGTATGCTAATGAGACAGGGAGTTGTTGTGATCTCGTGACGTGCTACAATGATGGAGTAGTGACAAGCGAGCATGTGATAGGGCAGTGCGGAGCGCTGGTGGTGAAGTGAGCAGTGAGTCATGTGACGCACGGCGCACGGCGGCGTATGAGCTGGTCGCGCGAGTGCGCGGGAGCGCGAGCGCGCGCTGCGCCGGCGGCGGCGGCGCGGCGGCGGTGGCCCAGCCATATTTTTATTTGTCGATATCTGTGATCGGCGCCTGCTCCATTAGTCATGTGACACTATCGACACGAGATCGGCTCTCTCGACCCTCTTTAATTCCAGTCGACGCCCGCGAGACTCGACTCGTGGTCGTATGCAAATTTACACGTTTGCAGCCCAGCTGATGAATGATGTACTGACACGATCGCGTCTGTCTGTTGCACGGCGAAGACTCGCCGTCCACGATAAGCCGCTCGGATGCGTGTATTATTCCCACTGTTTTGAAAATCTTACATGACTCACTACAATTCGTAGTGTGTTACACAGATAATAAATAGGCAACATTTTTTTCGAAGGTCGAGTGAACTAATTTTGTTTACTAGAGTACGTAGACCTTTGATGAGCTCATTTATATCAAGTCTAAATAAAAGTAGTGGAAGTGGCAGGTACGCGACGCGGACGGGAGAGTGCCCAGCGCCGGCGCTGGCCGTCGCGGCCGGTCGAGGAAGATGTTTTTAGAAGATGTTTGTGATCATGATTGACACTAATTGTGATTTTTGAAAATGTTAGTTAATGTTTCGAGATGAAGCAATGGCAGCCCAGGAATAGTATGCGTCGGTGGGCGAGCGGGGGTCATTGAGCTCGGTCTGAGTCACCGCATGCGACGTACGCAGTCTCTATCACATTAATACTTTCTTATAAGGTTGTCGCGTTTAAATAATGCATGTTATGCAACTGGTTGCAATTTGTGGTCTCTCGCGGCCGTGCTAAGTTGCTCCACGGTCTCACGCGTACCACGCATACTCTTGTATACAAAGTTACTTGTACTAAACAATTTTATTTGGGTCATTAGCATTTTACATATCAAAAGGATCATACCACGTTAAAGTACAGTTTATATGCAGTTTAAGACCGAAATGCGTTTAAAATTCTTCACATTGTGCTTTTATTTTTATAGACATGCCGTAGAAACTATTATCCTTGCCTTAAGTATTTTTCTCACACACATCCGTAACCGAATTCCTTTCACTTACTGTATTTTTTCCTAGAAGTGCGTATACATATAGTTTACCGTAGTTTTTGCCTACATGCGTGCATCCAAGTATTACTTGGAGACTTGTTTTTATCTCGGCTGCATATTTCCTTCTTTCTTTAAAAATATTCTGTAGCATGTTTATGCCGGAATGTAGTTGTATATAGATTGTAGATACATAAAGGAGATTTGTACATGCAAATACGTAGAAAAATCCGTGTTTGAGGTTGCCGAAGTCCGAAAGGGCGTGAAGGCACGCGGCACCTTGCGCCTCGCTCGTATCAATTCCATCTTAAACGAGCGGCTATGTCGCGTACCAACCGAGGGATCTTAGGATTTATGTGCCGACACACCTAACAAATCTAATGAGCCGACCGACGTATGATGTTATTTCGAGTAAATTTACATTTATTGGGCCCCATGCCGTTTGCGCGAGTGAATAACAGCACATGTGCGGCGCGATAATTATTTTAGTGAGTCGACAGACAAAATGTAACGTAGTGAGCGGACACAAGACCGGCATTAAAGACATTATCGTGTTATCGATCAGGGTCCTTAAAGCGGTTTGCAATTAGTGTTACCTTAAGCGATGCAAGTGCGGACCTCCCGCGCGCGGCGCAAGACGCCTGCGCCTGCGCCGGCGCCCGCCTCCTTGTCTTTATGAAATTATCACTAAATTGAGAGATAAAACTCGCTCTTTCTGACGCGATAATAGCCGCCCCCGGCACCTGCATTTTCCTATTTACGTCTCGTTTAACTTGCGTTCTGATCAACCTTTTGATTGAATCGTAACCTTAACCATTTTATATAGACAGGCGGTTTATATCTTTACTTTAAATTGCGTGTATTTTATATCTGGAATTACAAATGCTAGCGATGAATATATATATAAAATGTCAAATATAAACGAGAAGAGTTTTTTGATGCTTAAATTGACATGTTAACCCGTAATTTGTCAAAGCTTTTTATGTAATAGTATCTAGATAAACTTATTTCATAACCAAGCTTTATGGATGTTCATTATGGTCAAATAGATATCACTGAATAAGGGATTTTAGCTGACGCGACTGTCATCTGACTTTTGCATCTTAACGCGGATACAAAGACGACATTTTTTTTTATAAAAGTGTATGGGTAAATATATTTTGGTACCAATTCCGCATCGACTACTCTGAATGTCCATTAAAGCTAGGGCAATGAATTTATATTTAAGTATTTAATTTATTTGTTATCAATGTGTTATTTCTAGGGTTAATTCTGTATACTTACTTATAATCATATAGGTAAGCTTGGAAAACATACTGTAACATTCAAATAACCTTTCATTTGGCTCATATCTTATTATAATTATATACTCAACTTATTTATGCCTATCCAATTTTTAAATATATAGGGCTCTTAAACGGTCACCCATGCATAACTTGACAGTGGTAACGTTGCTTAACTTCGCAGAACGATTGATCAGTAGCGAGTGAGTCACGTGCCGCTCTCGTAACGGTCAAGTGAGAGTGATAAATTCGACAAGGCACGCACGCATTGAACAATACGTTACACAAAATACAAAGGGAACTTGTGCGAATTCCGCGCTATTGTGAACAACTTAATTATGTCGCCGCGTCGTGACTAGAATACAATTGGTTTCACATTTACATTTATTTCGAACATTTACATTTGGTTCAAAATGTCACATTTCACAGAAACTACTGTTTAGGTTTATACCGTTATTCTTCATACTAACATTTGAACACAAACTGTCCTTACTACTTACAACTTACAAGCCTAAAGGCTTAGGTTAATCGGGTTCGATTATCTCAGCAAATTATTATTGGGTTTTACTGTCAAGAAATTCTCAGTAAGCAAGGAGTCTAGAACATAGTCAGGTAAACGGTAATAGATTCGGCTCCTATTTCGTTGGACCTAAAGCGTGATTGGACAGGAGTGATTTACACCCACAGTTGCCAGGGACTTAAAGCGTACCTGGCAACTGTGGGTGTAAATCACTCCTGCCTTTCCCGCCAGGGATATATACGTGAGACTATGTATATACATTAGGGTGTCCTGTCCCAAGAGATAAGGTAGGACTTTTTTTCTCGAAAATAAAATCGCATACCCTCTATTTTTTTCTAAATGCCCTTATTAGCTTAAATAATAAATATTATTGCGATTGGATCATGACAACCCGTGCCGACTTGATACTAAACATAAATTATAAATTTTTGTTCCGGGTTAGTATAGAAGATTTCTAGAAGTTCGAGTTTGTTTAGTAAATAAAATACTAATATACCCAAAATATATTACTATTTAATATTTTACATAAAAAAACATTATTCTACAAAATTTCTTTTTAAGGTTTTTTTTACAGTCTGGATAAATCTTCCGGTGTTCTTGTATGCAGCGTATTAAAAATTGCTTTTGTTCCTCTTCAACTGTAATTAAACCATGTAATTAAAAAATGAATCGCTTTTTCAGCTGTAGCTCTTTCGTTTACTGCCCTCAGCACTGAAATCTTCTTCTTGGCATCTTGAAACGAAGCGTTATTTGGCGATAAAGACGGTTCTTCGTTAAGAAAACTGTCATCAATTTGAAGCGGGGTGAACAACGCTTTACTTTTGACTGGTACAAAGTCGTAAATGTTTTTGTCTAAAATAAAAAATGACAATAATTTGTAATTTTAAATAAATGGTATATAAAAGGAACAATGTTAACTAATGAAACTTACCATAGAATGAACCACAGAGTTCTTCTTTGGATGGGATGTAGCGTTTACCATGGGTTGATTGAGTCGATCTCTTTGGTTAAATTTTCAACCATTTTTAGAGTTCCGTACCTCAAAAGAAAAAGCAGAACCCTTAAAGGATCACTTTGTTGTCCGTACGTCCGTCCGTCCGTCTGTCTGTCTGTCAAGACCCTTTATCTCGGGAACGCTTGGAGGTATTGAGTTGAAATTAAAACGATATACTCAGGTCTACAGTCTCTTGAAGCTGTGAAAAAATCAAACTTCTAAATGAACGTAAAAAAAGATACAGCCGTTTATGTCGCAAAAACGCATATTTCGACACTCTCAAGGGAATCAAAGCTTATAGGGTATTTTCCGTTGACCTAGAACTATGAAAGGACATTTTTGGCCATCCGTGGACACAACGTTATGAAAAAAAAAATTCATGAATATTTTTTATTTATTAATTATTCGTTTATGTTATTTTAAAAATCTTTGTGTAATCTCAATAAAAACAGTTGAAAAAACATACAAACAACATAGTGGGCTGTGGAACAATGAGTTGCTGCGCTCACATAATGACCATAATATGGCTTTTAGGCTGGGCAAGGTATCAAGAGCACATTAATCTACCTGCCCAGTTTCTTGATCATATACTACTTACATATGAGTCTGATTAATAAAATATTCACGAAAAATATGATTAATTACCCTTTTATATAACATATAGAAACCTATCTAAATATAAAGTCTGATACAAAACTAAGTTTATATTCTTCTTTTTACTGATGTGAAGTATTTAATTGATATCATATTACGTCCACGATTGGCCAAAGTGTCTATAGAAAGTGGACAATCCCCTTTGACAATGCAAGTAATACCTACCGTCTTATACTACAAGTATAGAAAAAATCTGAAAACTATACATTTGTAATTAAATCATAAAAAACAGGGACTTTATGCAAGGAAGGGCACGCGGCGGTCCAAATTTTGAATTGAGTTAACCGTGTCATATTTGTACAGAACCCTCGGTGGGCGAGTCCGTCTCGCACTTGTCAGGTTTTATTTTAATTTCTTGGTCCACATCGTCGTCAAATAATGATAAGGCAGCTATTTCATCGGTTAAATACCATAGATAATGGCTCAATTTCTGTAAAGCTGCTTTCGAGACGTTTGTATCGATTTTTTCATAAGCCTTCATCGACTTCAAAAAGCACAAATCCTGATATATAATACACTCGCCCAAATATATAATACACTCGCGAAGACTAAGATTTGCACTTTCATTTACAGTTAAATTCACTTGACAAATGTTGTAGAATAATACTGCTAAAACTTGTCTATTAGAAGGAAGTTTTGATCCCGTTATTTGATGTTTTGCGTCACCTATTAAAAATATATCCTTTTTAGAACTGCGTAATTTCACTGACATGTTGACCGAACAAAAACAATGTGTTTACTGTAAAAGAAAGACAAATTATAATAAGCACATCGATTGTTCAAGCGCGTCTGCCGTAGTTAGCAAGTATTGACAAAATCCAATGCAAATCGGCACGGGATATCGTAATCTTACCTACACCAAATTTGGTTTACAATTATTGTTTCAACATCATTCAAACAAATTATTTTAACGCATACTGTTAAAAAAAATAACTTTAATATTTTTGGGACACCCTAATATACATGTAAGTATGTATTTTCGTATGAGTCTATTGTCTATTACAGCAGATAACCTTTTCCTTGTACGTTTCCTTGTACCTACATAATATTTCTTTTACTGCGAAAGTGATATAGGTAATTAGTAAGTGTTTGTCTTACTTGGAAACATAGCAACAGGTCGTTATATCATATCGAGGATTCCGGCGACTGGGACCGCAATTAACTCGGACCGCGGTCCCAGTTGCCGGATCCATTTAATTTTAATATTTTCTTCCGTCGACTGGGACCACCCATAAATAAATACAAAAATCTATTGTGCAAGACAAAAACAGTACAGTCAAACGAAGAAATGTTTAAAGTAATGCTTAAAGAAAAACTCCTATGTCTAGGATAAGTAAATTATAAAATGATATTTTTGAATCAAGGAATTTTTTTCATTAATTATTACTTTGTACATTTTTTCGTTTGACTGTACTGTTTTTGGCTTGAACAATAGATTTTTGTATTTATTTATGGGTAGTCCCAGTTACCGGAAGAAAAATATTAAAATTAAATGGATCCAGCAACTGGGACCGCGGTCCGAGTTAATTGCGGTCCCAGTCGCCGGAATCCTCGTTATATCTTTGTGCTATATTTTTAAGGCAAACCATAGCTTATATTTCTGGCAATCTTAAATAATTGCACTCATAGCAGCTAGTATTAACATACCACAAGAGCTTGTGGATAAGTGACATATCACTCATACATTAAGCAACGTTGCCGAGACCTTTGCAATCTTTGCACCGTGTAAGAATCGTACCCACAACACTCGACGTAGTCTTTAGCTGCTAGGTGACCAGCTTGACCACTATGTTATCCGTTTAGTCATGTCAGAATTGCAACAACACTTCAAATTCTGACATATCTCTCTTCATACCCATTAAATTTTGCCTGCTTCATTGATTTACGGTAATCTTAACCTGGCCTTTCCTCAGAGTGTCTCTGATCTGGTCAACTACAGCTTAGGTCTGCCCTTTCTCTGTCCATTTTAAAATGGGTAAAATATAACCTTGGAATATACGTCTTGTCATTGCAAACTTTACAGAGGTCAGATGACTGTCTTATATGCAATTATACCTGCAATTATATTGATAATGAAGCTAGGAGTATAACATATAATAAATAGCTATATAATTTATTTATTGTAAAGAGTACATAAATGGTATAAAGAATGGCGAGTCGGTATCGCATAGGCCTTTCAGTCCCCTTAAAATGCACTGTCACTTACAGGCGGCCTTTCATAACACTTAATAAGATGCAATGCGAGTGTAAAATTTCGTGATGGATCCGTGAGAGCAGTCACGAGGCGGCCGGGGCCGTGGGACATGCCGACTTTGTTTTATTTTCATTGGATAGGGCGCGACATTACTGGACAAACACTTCGTGGCTGATCGTATGCCTGTCAACTTATGGTAATATTACCAGAAGTTGACAGGTATATGATCAGCCACGAAGTAGTCACGAAGCAGTAGATTGTGTGTAAGCTGTTGGTCAAATTCGACACAGAATACACACAATCTACCGCTTTTAAGTTGCTCTGGTAACCGTGAATTGCACGTGCAATTTCGTTATCTTTAATTTAATACTGTCATATAAATTATCTAAACAATGACTAAGCATGGGCGTCTAATGTAAATCGAAGACCTTGAGATATAGTTAATAATAATAATATTCTATCACATACACACAACACCATCTAGCTCAAACTACGCAGAGCTTGTACCATGTGTACTAGACAATGGATAAACATACATACCTATATACTTTTTTTGTAAATACTGTATACAAATTATATGTACATAGAAACACCCAGACCAAGACAAACATCTATGTTCATGCACACAAATGTTTGACTTGTGTGGGAATCGAACCCGCGATCTCATGCGTGGCAGTCGGTTACATTAACCACTACGCCATCGAGGCCGACAAAAATAGTTGAACAAAAATAGAATTTATTAAAATTGCTGGAGATACATGCAGCAAATAGTCAGCGACAAACGGATCGCGTGGTAGGGCTGTGCCCTTATATAGTGGCCAGTGCTAATTACACGGCGGGTTGGTTTTTAACGAGCACTCATTCAGCTTAACGGCACGGGCACGCGCGCTGCGCTCACACCGCGCCGCCATCACCAACCGTGTTTTCACGTCACGTTATAAATATGACCATGCTTTTTAATACCCATTCGCATTAGCGAAATTCGCTTTGCGGCTGCCGACCGAAGTACAGTTCGCATAAATTTACGCACGCATTAATAGCCGCGGTATCGGCCATTCATGTTTGCTTGGCCTTTTGTTTTTGCTGTTGTTCAGAGTTACGACCTACGCCATTATGTAGCTAATAGAAATTACATGTGTCAACGGAAACTTCACAGTAATTAACAGAACTCGCTTTACAGAATAGCCAATTCCTAATTCTCAGTTGCTTTTTGTTGGTTGTTTTCCTTAATTTAAATAAGAAAATGATCTCACAGCAGTTAAAATAATATATGACTTTGTAAACATACTAAAATTAGGGGGAACGCACGTTCACGACTAGACTTCAGACGCTCAATGCATAACGAAAACTGGAAGTAAACAAGCGGAAAATTTGCTTACTGTCTTTAATTTCAACACCGAATAAATTGTCTTGAAATTTGTGTGATTTTTAACGACTTAATGTATGTTGGTCCATAAATTTATTAGCACATTTTACGTGAATGCTCAGACATTTTACGAGCTATTTGATAATAGAACAGAATGCGTTGAAAACCGTTGGGGCGGTGTAATTCGGTCACAGTGAAATAGTGTTACGTTGATATACAGGTATGAGCGGCGCATAAATTCGCGTTACTCACACTAAACATACGCTTTTTAGTGTTGACACCCACTTGTAAACGATCGCGAACCTTACAGCTCTAATAGACGGAGAATACCTTGTAGGCAGGCACCGTCGACGTCGGCAATTGTAGTCGACACATCGTTAGTATGTCGTCGTCGCCGTGACGTCTAGTTACGTTACGTTAGCTATTACAATTAGAGCGAATTTATCGATTTTCGACGGCGATTTTCGCCGTGTTCGATAGTTGTCAGCAAATAAATTAACATTTAGCACCTGTCTCAAACGTCAGGCGGTGTAGGTACCTGATTCACGATAAGATCTGGTACAATACATCATTCAGTTATTATAGTCATTATAGTCCCAGTCATTATATTTATCGAAAATTAGATATAGGTGAATATCGATTATAAAACCTAATCGGTGAAATAATTGGGTAAATATCAACGGAAGCCTGGTGAACTTTACAAGTATATCTTCTTAAAAACGTTATATATGTACGGTAGATATGTATTTTGAGTATTTATTTAAAGTGTAAAGTCGTGCAACTTCGTGTTAACAAACGTACAAAAGAAACAAGCGTGATTGTATATTTACAGCCTTCTAAGATCATACGTTCTGGTAAATCTCCAGCTCGACTAACGTAGTAGGTAAATATAGGCTTTGTAATTATTACATTATGTACGGTCAAAGACAAAAGTCTAGTAGCATCGTAAGGTACACATTCGCTTATTGATCCGAGCGAATATCTTTGTGTGTGTGATGTTTTAACGCAAACAAAGAAACATTATTTTAATGTAATGATAGTAGGTGAAGTTCGTCATGCGCATGCGTGCAAGGCGACACAAAAACGAGTTCTTGTATATATAACTATAATAACTACTATCCCTTATATTCAACAACAGTGTCTATTAATGCTTAAATTTGCCTATTGTATCGCAGGTTGCGATAGTTGAGTGGTCAACGTCTCTGCTCACTTTATCACTATATATAATGACGGTGGTTCAAATCTTGGGGTCCTACACTTCCACCTTTTGTTATTTTATAAAATTTTCAAATAATAAAGATAACTAAAGAAATCTAAAAATTAATGTATTTATTATTATAATAATTATTATTTATCAGAATTAGTGTAATTACTAAAAAATCACATTTTTTTATTTTTCGTATATAAATAAATAATGCAAATTATAATTAAGAAACCTAAATTTTATTCAATTTATATCATTATAAAAAACAATGTCAAAATATGATAATTGATAACCGAAAATGAACTTTTATAAAATTTTTCGTAAATGTCCATAATCATCTTTAGTCTTTACTATTTAGATTAATTTTACTTACTTACAAATAATATTTTACAATTACAATGACAATAAATTAAGGTTATAGCTTAATTATTCCTTTTCACAAGGAAAAGAGGATAGAAACTTAACTTCAATTCTAACATCGTCAACCAGCACGCCCCCTATTTGAAACAACTTTGTTTAATATTTTGTGTAACCTCCATTGTTTTTAATACAGCTCAAGAGACGTCTATGCAATATGGAGGTCACAAAATTAGCACACATAGTTCGCAACGGTCTCGTCGGTATGATACTCTTTGATTCATAAGCATTCACCATTCGTCTTCGCTGAGTTTGGTTAATAAGAAGCGGTCTTCCAGTTCCCGCCCGACTTTTTAAGCATCCTCATCTTCAAATCGTTTCACCCAACGACTTACAGTATTTCTCTGAAATAAAATCAAAAATCTTATGACATAATCGTAGATAGCGATTCCTTAACAGCGAAATCGTAAATCACAATAGCATAACATAATATTTAAAAAATAACTTACTATTAGAGTTTAGTCCAGTTTCGTCGGCAATTTAAGATATATTAAGCCCATAATTATTATTATGCCATATATTTGCCCTGGATTCAATATTTATATAAGTTTGCATTTTAAATGTAGACTTTCAATCAAAATATTAAAAGAATGATTGCACACACACAAACGCTCTTAACAAAGATCACCAACCAACAACATCATATAATTCTATTCAAGTGAGAAATTATTATATTTTTTAAATCCACCCTCATCTTTTGAATAACTGCGGTTTAAATAAGTCGTAGAAAGTCATCGATGTTTCTAATTTAAGAAAAAAATACAAAAATATTATCACTTCCTTGGGATCAAACCAACAAGCGTTACATTTTAGATCGCAATATTACCAACGACGTAGCTACAACATCACTTAGTTTTTTATTTGAAATTGATACTCACAATCATAATTAGAACAGGCAACAGTATAAGTGAGGCGGGTTTATGTGTATGTGTGTAATGATTTTATTGAAAAAGGTCGTAAATACAACTTGTTGTGATTCTATCGCTTTTTAAAATTGCTACTTGACTTTTGCACCTGACCGTACCTATTGCTCACTATGGTTGCCACTTGTAAGATCGAAGTAATATGTATGCCGTTATACCTTTTTTACCTACCTATATATTTTTATTTCATTAAGCTCTACATGAACAATAGTCGCCGTAATAAGGTATATTATATTATTAACAAGAGGTCAATTCAACGTCAGATATACTTTGGGTGTTGGTGTAGTGCAACGTAAAACACCGATAAAGGAGGTTGCGCGAGAGTGACGGCTCGTTGACGGGCGGGCGTCGCATCGTTGCGTCGCGCGTCGCCTGCTTGATATCGATCTCGACTCGAAACGCAGCCTTCCAAATAGGGAGCCCTCTGCTCCCAAATAGGCATTGGTCGGGCCGACGGTTGGTGCTGGCATCGCGCCGCCGCTATCGAGGACGCAACACCGCTCAGACCCACTCGCCTCTTTCCATTGTCTACGCCATTTTGTTTTCTCCGCGGCCAGTATTGTCACATCATCGATAGACATAGAACTATTCTCGATTCGCAACGTCTAGGTGCAGAGCGTCTTACGTCACTGCAGATAATTGTCCAAGCTAAAGGTCGATTGGTCATCAGTTCCTTTGTTGTTGACGTCGACTGTCGAAATAAACACTGAAATGTTTTATTATAATGTGCATATCAAGCGTATGTAAGCGATGACACATTGCTGAGATTACGATGACACAATAATCTGTGTAATACGAGGGTTCAGGACGAGCTACCTCCAGCGAGATAAACGGTGCGTGCGCGCTGTCGAATGAGTGGGCTCAGTGTAGCCGGCGCGGACGCAGGCGCGGGCGTCCGGCACGACACCCACAGTCGCTACTCGCCACTCGAGCCCTGCTAATATTTCAAACTATTCAACAGGGAGTTTATCTTCATTTCAGACAGGTTTATGCGGGCATTTCTCTTAACGAGTAACTGCGGTTACCGACGAACTTTATTGTCATATGCGGCCTATAATAACTGAACGTTTTTGTCCGCGGTTTTGGTCAAAATACGAACAACAAAATGGCCATGAAACCTCAATGAAAAAAGAAATAAGGAGTCAATAACTTAGAGTTGCAGTCGATGTACGGCCGTAACTATTAATTGCAAATGGACTACAAATAGAGGTCAATTGGTACAAAAAGCATTCGTTCGGTGGGCGTATGTCGGCGTATTGTTCACAGATTCATAGATGTAGCCATCAGTCTTGCAGAGAATGTGGCAGATTTTAAATAAACTGCAAAGGATTATGCATGCGTGCACGCGGGCGGCCCTGAGCTATCGCGGCATTGTATTCAAATCCAGGCGCGTCACCATGGGGCGAGCGCGACGCTCAGCGCCCGCGTCGGTCATTACTCAAACTCGCCTGACACGCCCTTCGCCCTTCATTTGTTATGAGAACTTTTTATGGATTAAGCAACCAAAAAGTCTTACAAGATACTATCACTGTAACATAACGATTCGAGAAATCGAAGTATAAATGTAGCGTTATTATATATTTTGATATGAGGCTGTTCTGTCGCCTTGTGTATCCACAGAAGTGTATTACGTGGCACATGCGAAGGGACGGAACCCGCGGCGCGCTCTAGTGTGCCTAACACCCGCTGACGTATCATTCACTAGCACATGTATTGAAACATGAAACTGAAATGAGATACTCCACACAACGCTATTACTAGGGCTGCTACCATCAGCTTACTGATAAGTATGCATATACTGATACCTTCTCATTATTGCTCAATAATCTTGTTTGTTAATACTGTCCCAGAAGATGTGAATCAAATTGTAACGGGAGATTCCTTAAGTAAGGACCTTTCAAATAAGATAAATATAAAAAAGGAAAAAAATATGTTGTATTGTTGGTCAAACGTACAAGATTTTCTTTGGTGCAAAAAAAATACACCAAAATAATGTCGCCATTTCGAAAATAAGTCAGTTTAAAAAAAGAAATCGTTTGTAGTTTGACGAATCAATCCTTCACAAAAAATAATAGCGAAAAAAAATTGAAAATTAGCTATAAACGAAGCACCTGTAGTTAAAAGTCTGAAAAAAGTCGTACTTTTGTAAAAACTTTGATTTTTTATTTTAACCAAAGGTCATAATTATTAAAAATTCTTTTTAGCACATTTGAAAGGTCCTTACCTAAGGAATCTCCCGTTACAATTTGATTCACATCTTCTGGGACAAACATATTATACTTCCTTTAAGCGCTATAATATTTGTTTTAATATAAATATAACTCATGTTAAGTCTTTGGCAACGGACATAAGGAGTAATATACATAATATTATATTTGACATACTAACCAAGTTGGTAAGGATTCCAGAAGATGCGTGTTGCCTCGAGTCTTATTTTCTAGTCAGTTTAAGACTTTGAATTACCTACCTGATTAGGTGTTGGTTGAAGCATCGAAGCAATTGGTAATCTATTCAATGACGAACCTGAGTTGTTGCAGCATGTTGCCATCCACTGGACATAGGTCTTACCCCTTTATCGGTCGTAACAAGGGTGAAAAATAATTATGACTGTAAGACATAACTTGACATTATAGAGAGATACAGAAATTTTGTTATACGTGAACTATACTAAGAACATAGACAAATCGTGTATTAGTTAAATATGGATGCCAACACTAATAACGTTGGTTTGAACTCTCGTTACATCTACAAACTCGTTATATCTAGTTACAACCAAGGTTTGCTAGCTGTCTGACTCCTTAGATAATTATAATTAACGAAGATTGTTAAACTACATTTTATGTTGTATCATCATGTTATATCCAATGACCTTACTTATTTAGTCTATTAACTGGCTACAAATTTTCAATGTCTCCATTTAGTTACCGTAACATCAAAGATTAAGTCCAATAAACTCGGCGCGTTGTTTTTCAAACCATAATTTCGTAATATGATACGTCTGTTTATTTTTTTTGTGCCAAATATATTTACGAAATTGGTTGTGTGTTACTTCAGAACGTATTTATAGGCTAAAGGTGGGTACCTAAATTAATCCTAAAATCGGGATCCAAATTTAAATTTTAATTAGGGCGGCCCGAGGAGCAGAGAGGCGCCCTGTCACGAAATACGTATAAATAACCCTTTTACCACGTCTCCGTGTCTCTTTCGCCACATTTCTCAAATAATAACTGTTCATAATTATGATAAAAGCAAACGATTCTTAAAAGAGGTATAAATATAAATCGGTAGGATAATAACAATTAGTAATCTTACACTATGGCAGGTATCACTTACAGTGATTACAATATTGGTCTTTCCTTCCTCATTAAACCATATCATAATAGTGGTTTATCTTGATACTACACTGATAAGTGTTTCGCGAAAAGTGGACACGTTGATAGCAATTATCTTTTATCAGATTAGTGAATTTACGAAATGTTGGAGGTGGTTATTGTTCGTTAGATTATCGATACCGATTCTATTTCTAGTAAATTATCCAGCTTTTAATCTCTATTTATATAAAAATATATAAAGTGAACCAGTATGGAGTTTCCTGTATATATATTTTCTTTTTAAAGATTGTGCACTATATTTAATGTACTTGTGTATGAAATTTTATTTTATGTAATTTTGGAAATAGTGTATTTTGTATTCTAACTAGCCTATCATATACATGTGAAAGTTAGTCTTCAAATAATAAAGTTATTCTACATTATCACATGTAGTTATTACTTTCAGCTGTCACTTCTCCGCCAGCACAAGATATATGAAACGTATTCATCGAGAGGCCGTAGTTAGATGTGCAGTTTAATACCCCACTAAATCAAGTATCTTTTACAGATTTCTATACCTACAAATCTGGGCAGATGACGACGCTTAAGCACTAAGCGAAGCCATTAATATTGTTATTATGATGCAAATGTAGTGCAAATACTAGTTGCCCGTTGACCTGAGGAAAGTCAGACCGCACCTTGGCTGTTATTATTGTATAAACTATTCCTTTTAGCGCTTACGAATAAGCGAAGTTTTATCATAACGTGCCTCGTTTTAACTTGACGTGGTTGAAGTATGAAAACAAAATCGACAAGATAATCAAATTAAAGTTGGTGGCGGCCGGCGACACGATTACTTGAGATGTAAATGACATGGTTTGCAACTACTATGCGCTGGATATGTGCACTAGCGGCCGCGGGCCACCCGCGTAGCTTAGGTACTCTCAACGCCACCATTATGTACTCACATCTCATATTTAACGTTACTTGTCACTTAACACTGTCGTCTCACTTAAAATGTAATTATATTTTATTTTTGCGATAATTGCATGCCTAGAATTTTTGCTTTTATTACGCTTAACGTAATACCATTGAAATAATCAGGAACGAAATTTTTATCGGTTTTCTCTCTGTAGTTTATTTGTATACCTTGCGTTTTATTTATGTGACGTTTATTGCGGTGAATTAAAGCCAACTAATGTAGTCTAATCATCAATGTCATTCGGTTTGATGTGTTCTTAGAAGCGCAGGTTTCTGCGAGTAATAATATTAATTCAAGTTGTTTGTTCCAACGCCTAACATCAGATAGTGTTTGTGTAGCCGGCCCTGGAATGTCTAGACATATCAGCGGATTTAATATAACTATGCTGAATTATAACAAACACTTACATTTGTTCGTTTACTTTATATGAAATTGAGAAATGTAAAGCACGTTGTCGCGTGGCGAGTCGGCGACGATGCGCCGGCGCGCCGGTAGTCAACGGTTCGCGCCATAGTGGTGTTTATTAACGTGAATGCTGGCGTCCCCGCCCGCCCATTAATCTCCATATAATTAAATGATCAAGTAAAATTATATTTAGCCCAGGAAACGGGGCCAAGCCCACGGCACGCGGCGCTCCGTCTCGCCCTCCGGGACCACACTGAAAACCTCGTGAAAGTTCAAAGAGTCGAAGCTGCGTCGTGATCATGTAACAGTGTCTTATCGCGTGTCGCGCTAGTTGACACGGGCTTTAAGGGCAAATTGACATGTATAATCTGTGTTGCTTTTAGCATAGAGGTACTTTATATTGCTCTGCTGTATGATAATTCTGTATCTGGTTCTGTATAATGTGCAGTTCAAACGTCCCAGCCCATACTATAAATTATCGATTGTAGTGTGTTAATAACCGACTTGAATGGTTTATCATTTGATTTGAATTATAAGAAAACAACTTTGAATGTGAAGTCATAATAATATCTGTCAACTAAATTGCCTCAAATTATGTCCAAGTTTAATGGCAATTTTGGATTTTTCGGCGCTTATGTTTGTGAATAAGTCGCGTGGTCGCATTAGTTAATTTATGGATAAAGGTTCTCGGTAAGGACCCTGTATAAATTCAGCATTTCTCCAAGTTTATGGAGGCATTTGTGTGAAACATTTGTTTATCATTACTGGCAGCCCGCAGCGAGTGTAGTGGAGGCATGCATAATTAGTCGCAGATTATTATGAGGCTTTCTACTAGGTCTGATAACGGTGCCACAAAACCATTAATGAGTGTGCTCGGCTGGTGAAATCGCCGAGGAAAAATCTCAAGTCTTATTAACATAGTAGTAGAGCTAGTTTATTCATAATTGGCGGTTGTCTCCCTCCCCGGAGAGGCGAGGCGGCGAGGCGGTGAGGCGACGGCGCGCGCGCACCGCGCGGTGCGTGTGTGCAGGGCCCGCCCCGCGCCGCGTGCGCACAACCCGCGCAGCCTCGTACAAATAAATTGCGATCATAATATCGTGCGACACAGACCCAGCCCCGGCCACAATTAAAATTTGCATTCTTGCCGTCTGATTGATAACTTTGTTGGGTAAGTGAGGCGGTATTTGATTTGGGTAGGCGGACCCAGAGGTAAGGACAAGTATATCCCATTCATTGTTTTTATACGGTCTGTGCATGACTGATTCATAAATTATGAAGCAATGTTTATAAGAAGTTATTGTAATTATATGATGGCTCTAGTCAGCTTATATTATGGAACAAAGAATGCATGTACAATTAGGTAACATTGGTTAAATCAATCAATTATAACGACCTCATTTTTAGACTTATCAGTTATATAGATTATCTTATGCTGCAATTTTTCATTGGCATGTGTGTAATTTCGGCCTCATTATATTGACGATCTATATGAGTACTATGTCAGTAACACTTCGTATAAAAAATAAAACAAACAGATCAGGGATTTTATAGAAAGCTATATACACTTTAACGCGTTATCTCATTGACAATGTTTGAAGAGATGGTCGTAAGGACCCCCCATCGTCGAAGATGCTTAATATCGTCAATATGATTGATATGAGTGATTAAATTAACAGATTCATTGACGCTAAATTACATATACTACATGAAAATAAATTTTCTCCTAGTGTATTCCTCGAAACAGCAAAAGGGTTAAACTTTTGGTGTATTACTTCTATAATCTTACTAAGTTCTAACACTATATTGCCAAAAATTTAATGTCGAATAGAGCATCTACTTATAATATTCTCCATTATTGACGTTTTGTATTTGGCACTAACTAAAATATTCGATTCCTTACATTAACCAGATCCTGCCTGCTACAGAAGATCGAGATTTAAAGTAACCTTACATTAAAGCTCGATCTAAAGATTAAAGTCAAACGCAGGACCAATGACTACCAAATTTGTTAGCCGCGTAATGCGTATTTTCCGCATGTTCCCGTTGGGTAACACCAGTTTGTGTCATACTGTTACTCAATTGGAAAAATATTTCCGAAAAGTAACACTGTAATTTATTGCAACGTTTTTTTCCTATAGGTAACACTGTAACATAACAGAATGTTGTATTCTCGTTAAGTAACACCTCTTTGTAATAAAATCATTGTTGAAATACGCCTTCAACAAAATGTAACGATTAACTAATATTGTGATTATCCCGATAATTCCGATATTAGTTATTTTGCACAACGAGGATGAATATTCTTTATTAAAAGCTTTTGTCCATCCGTACGATTCTGACTCGGAAGCGGTAGGTTGTGTTAGGTTCTCTTTTGTAAACCCAGAAATAGGAGCCCCGCTAAGCGGGGCTCCGTCCAAAACTCCCATTAATTCTACCATAGAACTGAGGAATAGAACAATGTATAGAATTCGCCTAACCCATAAACAATTTTATTAAAAGATGTTGATTTTGGATTAGAATGATTTTATTTAATTTTCTCCTAAACAATAAAGTTCTGGATTTTTTTGGGATATTTCGTCCAGATATGTAACCCTGTTACATACAAAGATTATAAGTAGTGTTAATTATTGAGAAAAAAAACATTGCAATGATTTACAGTGTTACTTTTCGGGATTTTTTTCCAATTGAGTAACAGTGTGACACAAACTGCTGTTACCCAACGGGAACAAAGGGTATTTTTTAATATTGTTGAGTCACAATCAATCAAGTCGAAAAAGGCTTAATGGTGAATTGAGATTTCCTTGATAGTTTTCTTAATGTTTGTTGACGTTGTGAGAACAATGTTTTACTATATTAAAAAGTCTAAAATAACTAATAATCTTTATCATTTTAGTTAAAGAAACGAACACTAATTTCATAAAAATAAAACAAAAAGATTAGGTCTCAAAAACGATTAAACGTTAGCACGGAATGTGGAAAACATAATATATTAAGCTTATATTGCTAAACTACTCTAAATTGATCCCAGAAATTATTAGATCGATTAAATGATCAGGATTGAATCACTAAGTTTAACATTAATGAATGGACGGTGAAAGTTTAATAACGCATATGTTATTAAACTTTAATATAATGACCCGTAAATTAATCTAAAAAGTATTAAATCGGCGATGCCCGAGATGTACAGCAAAAATAACAAACGACAAGCAGCTTAGACAAATTTTGACAATAATTTGTAGACATGCCCCAAGTATGTCGCGACATGATATTATTTTAATTCAGATTACTCACAGCTTTGTCTAGTGACCTCTTTGAACGTAAGGACGTCCCATAGAAACATTTTATTTCGACAGATAGTAATGTTCCGTCATTTGTTTTCTCTGTGAAAACTATTCCGAAATGACAGATATATTATTTTCCGTGAGAAAAATAGTATGCATCGGCTAAATGCGTGGTTCGATGGCGACATATGTTTGCAAAATATTTTTTAAGTTTGTTTTTATGAGGTGCAACTGTAAGACACGCTCACTCCGCAGGTATTCGTAGAATGATACATAATAAATTATATACGATATTTTTGTTGAGTAAGTTGGCTCTCGTCCACTGCTCGTTCCTGGACATTTCGTTATCATGCCCAATAATAAGCCATTAAGTTCCGAATGTCTGTACGCGCCGCACTCGCGATTTCCACTTTATCTACGAAAGTGAGCAGTGGAACTCGAATCTGGCCGCATCGCTCCCGATATGGCGTTGCGCCTCGCTTTAAGAGTACCTTGTACTACTTAAACTGTCTACACCTCGTAAAACTGTCTCAATATAATAGCCTTCCGAAAATTATAAGAAAATAAAGATTACATCGCCGATCAATTTAAACGCTCAATAAGGAAGGAGATTGATTTGTATGATTTTTATGGTTTCTACTAATTGGTTCGACAATGTAAACGGCCTTTACGTCGCCTTCTTGCATTTTAATCAGGATACACTGGAAATAAACATATATAAGTTGAATTATGGACATATAGAACGAGAAGAACCAGTCACAATTGCGACAAGCAGGCGCCAGGCCCAGTCAATGAAGTCTACAATAATAAATAAAAGTTGAGGGAAACGAGACTCTATTAATACACAGACAATTTATGCTCGCAGATACCGACTGATGAACGGTCACTATCGCCGCGGTTTGTTTTTAAATGAATTATAATGTTTCAAATTTTCAAATATCTGTTTAATTGATAAGTTTATCTAAATTATCTACATCAAACACGTTAATTTATTTTGCACATCTCATGAATATAAAAAATGTTAAAAGGTATAATTTATATTTCATATTCGCCGTAACTGAGCCGTCGAGAAATACATATGTCGTGCTATCAATAACTATTGGACGCGATATGAACAAGTCTTATTTATGTGCCCTTTAATTTAAATAGGATAAAGTCGGTTATGAATCGTTAAGGACCACCGGCGAGAAAAGTTAAGGAGACCTGTCAGTAAAGGGAATCCATATGTCTGTAGGAGCAGGAAGGCGCGCTGGGCGCCGATGTCGTCAACCTTGCAATGCATATTCTGTGTACATAATGTAAGCGAGGACGATTACACTCGGCCACAACTATAAAACGGCCTGTTTCCATGATAACATCTCCCGCAGATTTCGCGAGGGACTGAGCCGCCACGGTGTCGCCGCGCCTTCACATCGACCGAGATGCTACTAACATTACTTTAAGTAAAAATGCCAATTAGTACTTTATTAATAACATCGGGACTCATTCTGTAATTATGTTTTCAATAGTCCCGGATAATTGAATTCTGCTCTACGCAGATACTATTAGTTCGTCAATAAACACTATTACTACATAACTGTTCAATACGGTATCTATTAGTTACCATCAGTTACGCAGACCGGTCGTTATTCTTGCATCGAGCTTAATATTTTTACAGAAATAATTTATTGTTTGTCGGGCGCAATGGCGATGACATCTGAAGAGCGTATAACTATGTGAACCTATAGCATTTTTATTATTGAATTTATTAAAGATTTATCTATTAGACTTGACAGTGTTTGCATGTTGTAGTTTCTAGAAAGATGCTAAACATAGACGACAATGTTACGGCCATGACGGATGATTTTTATTACAGAAACCAATGTTTTTATTTTCCAAACATTTCTATGAATGCAGTACAAATAACATAAACAAGCACTTTGTAAAGATTTTAATTTACAACAAACATTTAATTTGTCGTTTTATAAATGTTATATTGTGAGAGAGAAACATCACGGGATTGGTATTTAGTTTAATAATAATCTATACAAATAAATAAAATTGAAGTGTCTGTTTGTAATGTCAAAATAACAGCTTTTTATCTAATGCATATGAAAGTATATAAGGTACCTATACGAAAACATCTATTTTTTAAATTTGTATTTGTCTGTCTGTCTGTTGTTTCGGCTAATCTCCGAAACGGCTGACCCGATTTTGACGGGACTTTCACTGGCAGATAGCTGATGTTATAAGGAGTAACTTAGGCTACTTTGATTTTAGAAAAAAAAATTGGGTTCCGCGAAGACAAACACTTTTTAGGTAAAATCTACGCGGACGAAGTCGCAGGTAACAGCTAGTCTTGTATATAATGCAAGTCTGTCAAGTTGTACACTTGCAATGTTTTTGATTATTTATCAAAGATAGCTATTAATCATACATACATCACCGAAGTGTCAGGGATAAGGTTACCAAAATCGTTGTAAATATAATAATAAATTATCTGCTTTTATAAATTGTTTACAGATTATAAATTTAAATATGCTGTCTAGTTTTTCATAAAGAATGTTTCTGCATTTATTTGTGAATATATTTCATGTTGTGTCTAGCCGCGTTCCTGAAAGTTGTATTTCTGCAGATAAATATGTTGTGATTGTGACGTACTTATACATGTATACATGATTATAATAATATTATAATAATAATAATATTATTATAATCATGTGTAAATGATACTTTGTTAACGGTACCTTTGATACCTTTGAGCTATACAGCTCAAGTGTATCAAAGGTACCGTTAACAAAGTAGCGTGGACATCTTCGGGGACTATGCAGGAGTTGACATTAACAGTTTTTATTGCGTAAATTTTTTTCGCTCGCTTTTAAACGATGCTAATTAATTCAATTCACACGTTTTATCTCGTTTAAAAATTATATTTCTAGTTTATTTGTTTGTACAGAACGGACATTCATTAGGTATAATTCTGTAATTTCTAAGAAACACCGCCACGTTTAACTACTTTGTTTACCGAAAAGTGATTACCGCTAAGGTATTTTTATCAGGTTTTATGCGATCAGTTAGCGATCGCCTAGTGGGGAGATCGTTCTGCTGTTGACCTACAGATCTTGTGTTTGTAGTCGAAGCATGCACTTCTTAGCTTTCAAGTAACAACGTTTATAGGAGCGATAATAATTAACGTTCTAGTACGCACATAGCTTTTTAACAACTTTACTATCGTTGTTTTAACTGTGTATCAAGGTATTGTAGAAAGTGGATCACAGGGTATCCTCTATAATATTTTCAAAGGATTGACAACGCACTTCATACTACGTTTGCATGGTTAATTTAAAATAGAGAACTGCCAAAAATAAGGCATCTAATTACAAAATTAAATTAAAATGTGACTGTATTTTATTCTTGCAATAAACAACTTGTAATCTTGGCTTAATAATTGGACTTGGACTAATATCATAATGTCATCCATGCCGCCAAATAAAATCTTGTTATAATTACGAATTTGCAATAAATATTCTATCACAGTACTTATTCTCTCTGCTGTATCACACATTGAGGTTTAATAATAAATTGTATATATTATGAGGGGAACTATAAAAAATAAACAGAAATGTTAAAAATAGCGATTATAGGTATATCATTTTTAAGTATAAAAAACCGAAGACGTAGATGATAATTGTGTCATCTCTTTAATTAAATCCTACGAGATCATATGATGAAGTATCATGCACTAATGAATATTTATATACAATGTAGGTAGCTATGTAACTTGAGACGCGTCCAGGTGTGAGGGAGACTTGGCGAGTAAACTTTGACGAAACACAGCGGTCCTCGTCGTCCAGTCTGCGGTGATTTTACTAAATTAATGCTTATTATCGCGTGATGATGATATTTCAATGTTAATATTCATGAGTTATTATTAATGCTATTCATGTATTAGTTTTTTTCTACAACCTATTCATAATATTGTTAAAACTGCTTTGAATTATTCTCTAAGCGGTATGATTGCAACTGTTGATTGAGCTAGATTTGTGTCGGTTATGATGTAACTAACCTTATTCTTTACTTTAAAGTAAAGAATAAAGTTACTCAAAGATTATTCCAGAAGTTCGGGTAAAAAATGAGGTGATGAGACAACTTGAGAGGGAATCTTGTAATTTGAGATTAGTTTCCAAAAATATTTGCTTTTTCTATAAAATATTGAGGTTATCAGCTACATGTTATCTCCCATAATTTATTGAAGTTAGTCGCGAGATAACTACGTCCTACCAATAAATTTTCTTCTAGGGCCTAATTCTCAAAAAGATAATATTAAACTTTAGGCAATGAAAGATAACTAGTAGGAATGTCTTTGCCTCTAGTAGGTACTGATAAGATGCCAACCCACATTATAATATAATAATAATAGTTTATTAAGTTTAAGTTTAAGGCACAAATCTGAATAACAATAGGTCTTAAAAATACACATACACACAACACCATCTAGCCCAAACTAAGCAGAGCTTGTACTAAGGGTACTAGACAATGGATAAACATACATTTATACTTTTTTTGAAGTGAAAACTTCTTTAGCGACGTTGTTCACTTTTTGTGATGGGTAAAAAATGTTAAACTCGCGTCAGGAGGACACGTGACCTAATCGAAAATTCGTAAGACGGAGGGAGAATTGTCAAACTCGCGTCAGGACACGTGACCTGATCGAAAATTCGTAAGACGGAGGGAGAATTGTCATGTTTGTGTACGATAGCGCAATAAATGAATATTGTATTTTACCACATAAATGATAGCACTTTTATACTGATAATTAAAGCAATTCGTGCAAAATTATTCCCTAACCATCCCAAAATATCAAAAATGCACAACGTTAATCAAGTTTTCACTTCTGCCGTCACTCCCGGAGTGCAACCCGTTCTTTTTTTGTAAATACATACCTACATATTATACATAGAAACACCCAGACGACGACAAACATCCATGTTCATGCACACAAATGTTTGTCTTGTGCGGGAATCGAACCCACGAAAATAGGATACATTACCTTTGACGTTTAACTAAATACAGGGCAATTCTTATTGACAATTACGAGTAATACCGCGAATTTTCTTTCGCACAATGTTTTATGCGAAAGTCAAGAATACTTTTAATTCATTCCATTCTTTTATAACGAAAGCTATTTGAGATCTGTTGAAATGTTAACCGTCTTGTAAAGCCTCGCAATAACTTACGAATCAGTGTATGAATAAAGGAATCCAATAGACTGAACCTGTTAACTTGCTTCTAGCACCAGCATTTAACTCAGTTAGTTATCAAGATGCTAGTGATGCAACCTGCAATAAAAAAGAACAAAAAATAAGAAAACATCGGCAAAAGGGCGTGAAGCCTCACCTATCTTCATTTAATTAAGCTAGTAATGAATAAAGCTGCCGTTCATTTGAAACCTTTTTATAAGCCGACAAAAACATATTAAATAATGAACCCTGCCTGTACCCATTTATTTAGCTACTACATACCATGGTTTATAGTTTAGTAAATTATGGCGTTCATTATAACACCATAAAGCTATTTGTTGCACCGTAGGGACTCGAGCCCGTTTAAGAATGCACGCGTGACCGCTGCTGATTCATAGAGATTACTGATGTGTTTATTAAACGGGCAATGGCAACGTTACCGTTGATTCATTGGAGCGAGTGATCAAATCAATGCGCCACAGTAATTCTTATTAGCGACGATAGACACCTGTCGGTGACACTCGATACTCTTCGCTTTACATAATACACGCGCTGGCCACAGCTGGCCGCGTTGCGCCCGCGCCTTCGATCACAATTCACACCTGACTCCCGCGGCTGACTCGCGTATGGAAAACTGTGGGATATTCGCTATTTTTATACCACTCACTATAACTCCTCTAACGGATAAATATATACAGTTTGTATAACTTAACTGATTAATTCTCATTTACATAAAGCTCTTAATACATTACAAAAATGGACCATGCTATTTTCGTCCTCCTCTCTGTTATGGCAGCTACTCATTATCTTCCAAAAGAGGTATTATTATCAATTAACAGGAAGGACCTCGCTGAAGTAATTTGACTAATATAGGTGACATTGAAAAGAAAAACAAATCCTTTTAAAGATAAGAGCTCATTCCCAGTTGATTGTCTGATACCAAATATGTCTTTGGCTAAAAATAGAGAATATTAAGAGAATGTGTGTAGGTATAGATAGGTAATATCGTGGGCTGGGTATGATAGCGTCACAAACCAATGTATACGTAATATATGTAATGTGCACGCCAAGGGGCGGCACAATGAGCAATCATTCAGCGTGTGGGTGTGTGTAATGATACAGTGATCAAAGCAAATTGACTGATCTGCGGCGAGCGTCGCCTACACAGTATCGACGGCCGCAGCTCGAGCCGCTACCGTGGCGACCGTGGCGACGGCGCATCGCTCTGAGTCACTGCGGCGTGCCTGGACCACGCCACCGCCAGACCACGCCACCGCCAGACCACGCCACCGATCCACCACGCCACTGCATCGTTTGATACACAACTATAAAAAGAAAGGCAATATATTATTACATCGACTCGTTAAACGAACCGATACAAAGTATGTTGTTGCATTTATTTGTGATGATGAATGGTGATCTCGTCGGTCGTATCGTATCGTGAAGTATTTCCACACTTGGAGTGCGAGTGTAAACTAGTCAGCGTGTCGGCAGAGCGATGTCAAAATATCCTGCTTAAGGCTAATTCAGAACGAACAATTTATGCGCTGCCCACGCTCGCTAAAATACGGCGCACGCCTCTTTCAACCCTTTTATGTAGAGGATTTATTGAAGCGACTTGCGCACACTTCAATGAACCGGCCGTGCACTTCTGGTTTGATATGAAACTCATACCCTCGTGATCTATGCCATGGCGCCAAACATGCCGCGCTTTGAAACTACTAATTGGACCATATTTGAGTTTTACTACCAAGAAAAGTATTAATATATTTAGCCGGTAATGCCGATAATATATTTTAAAAGACGATTTTAATAAAACGAGATGGTGCAAATTGTACGCTCATTTTAGTAATTTAAATATGAAATATAAGTAGGTATAATATTAAAGAAATTTGCCGATATGCGCGCGATAAATTCAAAATAAACAGCGGGTCGTATCGGGTACATTCCATAAACAGATCGTGAAAGAAGCATAAGACGGGCGTCGCCAATACTTCATTTCCCTGGCGAAGCGTTTCTGGCTCATCGCCAACGTTTCCGAGAAAACGAAAGGAAGGTTACGCGATGTCTCGCCTCACTTTATATGCCTAAATCATGTCAGAGATAATATTTTTATATACATTAAAAAGTACAGAAACACACGCGGCTTACAGAATAGGGCGGAGTGTGAACGAGGCGAGTTGTTACGATGTTCATGCGGCCCTTTATGCGATGGTAAATAATACTCTTTTGGCACCCCACGCATGTGAAAAATAATAAATAAGTACTTTTTTATTTTGATGCATACATAATTTTCGATTTTAATGAATACGACGTACTTGCACAAATTCTGTAATAAAATGTGGAGATAATGCCGGTCATTTAGTACCAGTAATGCAATTTGTATTGTACCAACGTATTGATTGTTGCATCCTGAATGTGGGTCGACGGCGCCGGCGCATCATTGGCGTCACCCTTCTTCCTCATTATATGTGACGTCGTCGACCGAGCCTATATTAACATCGTCTAGCCCATTATTGACTTGTCTAGCATTCATATTAGCCTTGTTTCATATTAATTGTATAGTGAAACATCCGACTGTATTTTTACAAAACCACATGTTGGTGCTGTCATGCTGTCTACGAATGTCAAATGTTGTAGCGTTTTAAAAGCTTTGTTTCAATTTTAAATTCGGTACGGGATTAGCAGTAATGCCGGCAGTAAATCCTCAGGAGGAGTAATATGTTCTCACGCAACATGTCTCATGCGTTATCAGTGCACTCGCGAGTGAGGTTAATTAAATAGTTACGAGAGGCAGATAACAGTGACGCCTATATATAGAGGCCGGCACCTTATCGACCCGACGCATCTGATAGCGAATCTATCTGCGACACCTAATCGCATGCTGTCTGTATGCTACCACATACTATTAGTTATTACATAACTAATACATACACGTTTTTATATTCAAATTTTATACATAAGTAGCGACAAAGCACGGCAAAAGGATTTTGTATTCTGAGGTAGATGCGCATTGTTCTGACTTTATATTAACTTTGTTTTTTTTTAAACTTATTTCGTTGGTATACATGAGTATTCTTATAAAAATAACTGTTTTAACTTTAACTGTAAGGACATTCACCTATTGGCGAAGTGCTGTGTGCAGTTGATATTATTTTATACTTTTGTTGGCGAATAAGTGTACGGCCCGCTTGATGTTAAATGTTTACTGTATTATGATCGCTTGCAACATCAGTAATATCGCTCCCGTACTCAGGTAAAAGGAATTAAAGATGAGAAGAAAGGAAAAGGAATGAAAGACATAGGGAAGTAAGACGGCAAAATTACGGAGTGAAACGCAATAACTGTATTACTATTCTCGCGCAGGACCCCTGTGTCCTATGAAGATGATAATACTTCTCCAGGAGAGCTGACATAAGCCGACCAACTCCTTTGCTAATTATTTGGTGAAAGTTTTGGTAAAATTTTGTTAAAGATTTTGGTAAAGGCTCTTTTTCAGTTCTTCTTGCTTTGACATATTTGTCTGATCGTAACTCACTCAAGTGCGTTAGAAATTTTCCGCATGCCCTACACTTTTACACTGTCAAAACTGTAAGGAAGCGGTTAAAAAATATCAGAATGGGCACTTTCGGTCTGAACCTAGGTTCAAATTGGTATTCTCTCACTAAACTATTACTGCTTCTGAGTTTACTACATTTTAAAACCTGCAATCAGATGCGTACGCTCGTTGATTGGACGTAATTGTTGATAAATTAAGACGAGGAAGGAGGAGGACTATGAAACTGACATAACAAAGGCGGGGATGCGGATCGTTATATACAGGGACATAACTATTAAATGGCATTTTATTATGCAATCAGCTATGTGTGTGTTGGATTATATCTATAAACTATAATGTAGTCTCATGTGTGCGTTTGGTTGTATCTATAGCCCAGTTGCTTAAGCACATCACCAATGTACCACAGGCAGCGAATTGGATGATCACACGGAATAAATCTATACTAATATTATAAAGCTGAAGAGTTTGTTTGTTTGTTTGTTTGTTTGTTTACTTGAACGCGCTAATCTCAGGAACTACTGGCCCGATTTGAAAAATTCTTTCAGTGTTAGATAGCCCATTTATCGAGGAAGGCTATAGGCTATATATCATCACGCTAAGATCAATAGGAGCGGAGCACCAATGAAGAATGTTTCAAAATCGGAGAGTATTTTTTCCTTTTGAGAGCTTCCGCTGCGTGCGCTGCGTAAACAGTTAAAGTTTCGCAAAAATCATGTATGACAGAATTGTTCCCCTTTAAAAGTTCTAAAAAAAAGTCCGCGACAGCATATGTCTATCTTTTAAGGTTGGCTCACTATAACCATTTTTATGCTAACGAAATTTGTTCTAAAATAATGCATTATTTGCGAAGGTATTTTTATAAACATGATATTAATCCTTATCCAAATAAATACGTTATTCATCACAAGTATTTAATTTAAAGTAAAATTGCCCTTTACATCATTCGATTTCAATGAATATCTTAGGAGATATAGCAGTTTTAAAATAACATCGCAGCAAAATAATTACCCATTACAGACATAGTACAAACGATGTTTCTCCTGGTTTATTCTGCGTGATTACTACTGGTTCGATTTGAAAAATTATTTTAGTGTTGGATAGCCTATTTATCGAGGAAGGCTATAGGCTATATAACATCACGCTACGACCCACGGGGGCGGCGCAGTAACGATAAACGCGGGTGAAACCGCGGGAACATCTAGTATTTGTATAATCTACAGATAGTCATGCCGAGCCTGGGTGTTTGTGCCCATTATTTATACGTCTGTAAAACCCCTGCGATATAGGGATTGACTTTAAAAACCTGTACTTAAAGGTCGTGTATAAAGGTTCATGGTTATAGTATAGAAACAAGTGTCATATTAAATATGCATGCGTATTTTACGTACATTTATTTGAACACTACGATCCAACTTTTATTTTTAGATGTTCGCTCACGAGTTCGGTATGTAAATGCAACTTGTTAACCTGTGCTTGCACGGGTTCCATTGCTGCTAACTTATAAATCAAATAATATGGAGTACTATACATGCGTGGTTATTAAATGTTGGACTTATTGACACGTGGGAATGAATATAAATTACGATCCCGTCTTACACACATTGCTGGCCGCTAAATTATTTCTAGACTTTATTTATTATCTGCTGTAAAGCTATATATACTCACTACACTACACAAACGGGATTACGAAACGGTATGGGATGTATGGATCAGGTCTTTTCCTTACGGAGCATAGTTGAGAAAGTTTTAGCCAAAGGTCAAAAAGTCTATTGCGCATTCGTGGATTTGGAAAAGGCTTATGATAAAGTGGTGACGAATGAACTTTGGTCGGTATTGTCCCTGTATGGAGTGACTAGCAAGCTCATTCGAGCTCTGAAATCTCTTTATGATGATTCCAGAGCTTTTGTTAGGATAAATGAGAACACAGAATGGTTTAGCATCGAAAAAGGTGTAAGACAAAGATGTGTAGCGTTACGTTGGCTGTTTAACCTATACATGGACAATTGTTTGAAAGATTTAAAAGATTGTGAATGGGGATTAAGAATGAATGAGTTATTTGTCAAATGTTTTCTTTATGCCGATGACCAAGTAATACTTGCATCATCAGGGGAAGAGTTGCAGGCGATGGTAACTATTATGCATGGTGCTTTTGAGAGTAAAGCAATGAAAATAAATGTTAGCAAGATGAAAGTAATAGTATTTGAAAAGGAAGAGTGCGTGACGATGTGGATATGATTGATGGAGAAAAAGTGGAGCAAGTGAAAGAGTTTGTATATTTGGGTACTTTGTTTACAAGGGATGATAAACATGAGGGAGATATAGAAAGGAGAACGATTGCTGGCAACAAAGTGAATGGAGCTCTACGCGCTTTTATGAACAGTCGAAATGTTTCCGAAAAGGCACGTTTGGCGGTTCATAGAGGACTATTAGTGCCATACTTATGTATGGAAGTGAAAGTTGGGTATGGCAAAAGAAGCATGAGAGCAGAATGAATGTTGTAGAAATGAGAGCGCTGAGAAGCATATGTGGTGTGACTCTGAAAGATAAAATAAGGAATAGTGTGATTAGAGAGAGATGCGGCATGAAAGTGGATATAGTGACAAGAATAGAAAAGGGTATGTTAAGCTGGTTTGGACATGTAGAAATAATGGACGAGAAAAGACTGACTAAGAAAGTTTATACGTCTAGTGTGAATGGATCAGTCGCAAGAGGAAAACCTAGGCGAACGTTTCTCGATCAGATCGGAGGCGTTCTGAACAAAGGCCAGGTTAAGAGCACCTTGAACCGACAGGCGTGTATGAGGAATGTGATGAAATTGAATGAAGCCAGAGAAGTGTGTTAGGATCGTAGCAAATGGAAATCTGTCGTTTCTGCCTACCCCTCTGGGATGCAGGCGTGAATCTGTGTAATGTATATGTATACTCACTAGTTATTTGGTATGTCCATTGGGTTATAAGGAATTACGTACAAAAGGAGACATCTCGAGTATTTTTTTTGTAACATGAGCACTCTAAAGTCTCTAATCTGAGCCAGGCGATTACTAGAACGATGTTTGAATGCAATATATAAGCGACGACCTGTAATTGGCTTTTAATCATTATTCTACTGCTAATGTGTTAATTTAGCTGTAAGTCTTCCATAGAATAAAATGAATAAAATAAATATATTAATTGAGTAATAGCGTAATACACATAGTCGCAAGATTTAAATATTAAAATTTGGCTGTCTAATGTGTTATTGTTTTAATCGGCACTCTACCTCATATTACAAAAAGTTTACTTGAGATGTCTCCTATAGTACTTAGTAGATATTAACCCAATGGATATGTCCCGGATTTTTCTGAACAGGAACTTTCTGGAGAATTCTATAAAAATGCTCAAGTATGAAAAACGCTTCAAACGAAAGCGCTGTTGTTTTTTTTTTTAAGGATTAACGTGCGGTTGAGAGAATATGAATGACCAATACGGTCCAGCCTAATGAATGTTTAAAAGTCTTACAAGTGGTCTTGCAAAGCTAAAAGAAAATAGCGAGGTGACTAAGACTCTTTCTTAAAATATGACGTTTATCACAGAATAAATAGAAATAGCTACAATAAAAATAATAGAGAAAATATAGAGGGCTGAAAATAAATCATCATGACTAAGAAAACCGCTCATTTTTAACTGTTACTCGTGACTTTAGGATGTGTGTAGAATAAGTGCCTCACTTCTCAAATAAAGAAAAACTACGTAAAAATAATATTTGATATAAGATAGCACTCGGGTACATACTGCAATATTATTAAAGTACATAAAAGATAAGACATGTGGATATAACGAGGGTGTCCTTTTTATGAATGTCACACAGTTGACAATAACTGCAGACAATATGTAGTTTACTCAGTAGCCATTACCATTGATATTGGAAACTACAAGTATCAAAATAGTTTGTTGAGTCACACGTTGCTCCCTTATTCATAATGGATGAAGTTCTTTGCAAACCCTTCGTATATAAGTTTTAAAGTAGGTACCTATATACTAGAAGTGATGGTATTATTGTGACAAGAATTAAGAATGAATGTAAGCTGGTAGGAACAATAGAATTGATGGATTGATCAAAAGGTATCAATGTGAATGTGGTGATAGGTTTTCAAATTAGATTGTAGACATTTTGGAGAGAGATTAGGGTAAGAATAAATTAAACTAGCAAAGTGCACAATGTCATTCGAATGCAAATGATAATATAGAAAAATGACAATCCATAAAGCAGGTCTTGAAACTGCGACTTCGAAAAAACCGTGTCGTCTATAACAAACTGAGCTATTCATGATCCAATATGACGGATTAAAATTTGCCGCGGTGGTTTTGCGTCTAAGGCCATATATTTGAATGTGTTAACAACACTATGTCCTTGACTATGTGTAGTAAGTAGGTATCGCATTGTGCACAACTATTCGAATGATCAAATTCGAACGATTTGATGAACCGTGCATGAATAATGTAATGAGACTGAATAAACCAAAAGAGATGAGCCAGGATCGTAGCAAGTAATCCGTTTGCTTCAGGTGAACGCTTTACTTTTTACAGTTTCATTGACTGTGGTAGTTATTAGTATTTTTGGTAGGCTTTTGAATGGAATGAGATTTTGGAGAATGGGATTTTGAAGTTCTGCAACTTATGAGGAAGTTGGTGTAGGTACTATAAAATCGCCACAGTTACAAAAATAAATAAAAGGCCATGTAGCTCTGAATTCAATTCACGTTAGATGTTAAGAAACTTTTTCGACGAAATGCAAATCTCATCTTAAACAAGAAAATATCTGTAATGCCATCGAGATGAGCACCTTGTCCCTCTCTTGATATACGGTATGAATGATTATAAATCTAATAATAATAAATTATGTATACATTGTTGCAGAATGCCTGTTCGGCAAGCAAGCGATGGAGCTCGGTTCGAAGTGGTTTGCTGACCTGGGTCCGCCCTTCGGCGTGATGTACTGCATCAAATGTGAGTGTGTTGCGGTACGTATTGACAAACTATCGAATAATACATCAATTAGATTTTATCTATACTAAGAAGTAAAATTTTTTAGTTTTTATTTAAGCAGTAATCTTTGAAACTAATACACCGATTTTAAAATTCTTTCACTATTAGAAAGCTACTCTATTTCTGTGCAACATAGTCTATGTTATAACGACACACAACGCGAGTGAAGTTGCAGACGGAAGTTAGTATATCTCCGGTAATACAGAAACTTTAATAAAAAAACTACTAAATAACGTAGGCCATATTTTTAAGATATATTACTTGTGAATCTGTGCTCTTAAGTTTGATTATTATAAAGCCAATCATGACAATATCAAAGGAGTCGATAACTTCTCGAATGTGTGAGAAGTCTGGCAAATAATAGTTGACTGGAAGTCAAGTTTAATATTCAACGGAAATATATGTAAGTATCGGTTACACCACCACACCTTGTCACTGTCAAAACGTCTATTGCACGAAAGTGAGTGCGGTCTCTGTTTTCTTTATCTCACAGAGTGCTCAGTTCCCCAGCCTTTCTAATAAAGCTATCATAAAATATGGTCATCATAACAGTAATATGTTACAGGTACAAAAGAAGCGACGCCTTGTAGCAAAGGTTCATTGCCGGAACATCAAGAATGAGTGTCCGGAACCTTCGTGTGACACGCCAGTACTGCTGCCAGGCAGGTGCTGCAAGACTTGCCCGGGAGATGTCAATTGTAAGTCTACAATATTTTATTTGTACGGGATTCGGTTTTTTGTCTTAATAGTTCTTAATATTACAAGTTGTCGTCAAGTTACACCCAAATTATGTAACCGCCTGGGTCTTATAATAAGAACTAATATTCATATAGGAGTTGTTCACATATAGACAACGCGACGCACACGTCGGCATACGAGTAACTTCATGTTGTGGTATGGACGACGATCACAGGTCGTGTCTCTTCCAGCATGAATGAAAATTATAACAGAGAAAAATACTCTGCAGTATATGTATCTCTTCAGTGTATACATTTCAATATTTCCACTTTTAATTAAAGCCACATTCATGTTACATGAAGCCTTGGTAGCGATCATGCAGCGTGATAGCACAGATTCACCGTCCATACTCTTGCACTCGTTTGACAAATGCTAGCACATTTCACGCGATATATTTATGGCAGGACTAAATGTTTGTTGGTTTTTAATCTATTGAGTGGCAGCGACACACCAGCGGCCAGATAATAGGTTTTCAATTATGTGTGGTATCTCAACAATTGACAGGTTAAAAGAATTATTATGAGCGGATCGTTTTGGACATTCACATATGCCACGCGTGATTATCACGGGTCGATCTCACAACCCGTGACTTACCACAGAGATAGCATAGAGCTACCACTGTTTTTGCCGTGTTTATTTTTTTTTGCTAGCTATATTTGTTCAAAGAATTACACAAATCTATACTAATATTATAAAGCTGAAGAGTTTGTTTGTTTGTTTGTTTGAACGCGCTAATCTTAGGAACTACTAGTTCGATTAGAAAAATTCTTTTAGTGTTGGATAGCCTATTTATCGAGGAAGGCTATAGGCTATATAACATCACGCTACGACGCATTGGGGTGGCGCAGTAACGATAAACGCGGTGAAACTGCGGGAACATCTAGTCAGTTAATAAAGATACGTAGCAAAATAGTATATTGGAGGTTCTAGATTAACTAAATATCAGTTTATCCAAGGAGCGACTGCGATGAGATGTTAATCAATAATGAATATTTGAGGGTGACTGATTTCCCATACCGAATGTTATAGATATGCATACCAGGTGGGATCAGTGGCTTTACGTATTTGCAGAGCCACGGAACGTAAAAGCTTTTTGTAAAGGGTAAGCCACCTATGGTATGCCTTAGGTCTTCGTCTATATAAAACATCTTTATTGTTGTTATTTCACGGCTGTTATGAATGCAACAATCAGAATGCACGACCAGATTATTTTGTTATCATCATTAGCTAATATTGTTATTACTGTTGTATTTTCTGAATCTTATCTCACACAAGTATTGCTAAGGATGAATTTTGTAAAGATAATGTTTAAAACATTTGGCGCGATCTCGTATCTAGGTGATGACTTTTATTATGTATGAATAATGATAAAAATGTAATATAACACGTAACACATTTTACACTTTACACGTTTTTATATTTTAATAATTTTGACTTTGCGTTTGTACAAGGTTATTCTGATACGTAGAAATATATAACGGCTTTATTAAACTCGTTGTGTGTACAGCTAAAGAGCATCGTGATAGCAATAGTCCTGAGCAATCGAGACGCTGACTTAAACAATATTAATGAGTTGCTCACGGTTCGGGCGACTGTTTAATTAGGCGCAGTCGTCACGGGAGCGAGGCACACGCACTTACATACACAGCCTGATCATTTTATCGTAAGCATTATAATGAAATAAGAGATAAGTGCGGTTATCGTTACACCTTCGCGTAGTTAGCGCCGCGGCAAAGGCGAGTGCTCACTGCAATACATATCACGACACGACTTGCAAAAAGTGCACCTAAAGGTTACAATAATAGCGTACTTAATGCTACTTTAATTAAAGGTGGTATGACGTGATCGCGGTGACTTGGTTCATTTCATTTCCTCGATAATGATGTAATTGTTTTATAGCCATGTTCATGATAATAATATCTCTCACACAGACTCACCAAATCGATCATGTAAAACATAGTTTATGACCTGATTTTTATTTTTTGTAACCATTCTGTGTGAGAGAGAAATAAATAAATAATAATAATTATTATATTATATAGATATTTCTAAATTATGTAATAAAGTATCAAATAAACAACGCGATAAAATATAGTGATGTCATCCATTTTAAACTTGTTATCCTAAAGTTTGCCAAACAGGAGCGGTCATTTGATACATTCTATAGCTAATTTAGTATAAATAGACGTATTTAGTTTGCATTTTTGATGAAATTCGGTATACAATGATTTATAAATATTATTATCTCGATTACACTTGAAACGTGTGCCGCTGACAACAGGTTCGTGAGTCACAGGCCATCTGTCGCGAAAACTATCCACACATGTGGAAATCGACTGGACGACATATAACTTTATGGACTTTTTGCAAATGTAGCCTCTTTGATGACCGCTATTAATATGCCATTTTGAAGTGAGCCGCTTCGCTTGTGTAACATGACACTTCGATAGTTTTGGATCAATAAACATTAGATATAAATAGCAAATTAATTATTAAATAATTATCACATCTGCTTAAAAATAAGAATAAATTATATTAAAGACCTCTGTTAATAGTTTAATGGTCGTAGCCTTTACAAATTTCATTGGATGACTTAAGTTATTACCGTTGGTATAATTTTCGCGTTTACTTCAAAGTGCGGTTGTAAGTAATTCTTGATTGTCACCGCTCATTATACCATTAAGTGCATTTTTTAAAATGGAATCGGTGAATTTGCTGACTTTAAAAGGTAATTGCAGAATATAAGAAAGTATGCGTATGCGATGTGACAGGAACTGGCGATGACAAATGACAGTGGGGCGGCGAGAGGCGAGCGACGCGGCGCGCGGCGGCTCCCACGACCGACTCTCATCAATATACATTAGGTATAGCAAGTACACATGGACGCCACGCTCGCACCCACCTCATCATCTCGACTTCTCGTAAATTCGCAATCAATTCAATAATACATAAATAATTCCGTCAAATTACTGGCATGGCGTTATCTCGGATCTGTGGTTGCCGGTGGCGACAGATAGTGATTTACGAGATGCGCGGACGCAGGGCGGTAGCCTCAGGCCAGTCGGGCGCGCGGCGAGGCAGTGCGGCGCGGGCCTTAGCCGCAGCGGCGACGTCGCCGACGCCGCGTCTGCCCGCTCGCGTCCACTCATTAGGACTATATCGAGAGCATTACAATGACATTACTCAGATGCACCGGGCGGTGGTGCAGAAATGGCACGCGTTGGTGCGCCTCGCCCCCTGCGCCCGCGCCGCTGCTGCAAATATAGCTGCTGCTGCTGGTTATTCCGGGCGCGGCCGTCGACCCGTCGCCGCGACGCCGTCTGCTCGCCTTTTTAGCGAACACTACTTACAACACGCATTTTTCGCGAACAAAAAACGTAGATGTCAACGTACGCGCTGTTTTATTATATATACTAAGTCATTTTATTCTTAGAAAAAATATTATAATCATTTTTCTCCAATAAATGTTCTGCCAATGTTGTCGGTTTCATCGTTAAATAGGTTTCCCTTGGTCCATATTGGTTAGATCCGCAGCTGCCGGCACGTAAACACTAAGATTGTATGCCAGACGGAACGCAGTCGTAATAGAATACCTTCGAGTAGTTGTTCCAGCTGTACAATTAGTGTCCAGTGAGTTGAGTCCTACTGTTACAATGAATTAATTGAAATTCCGATATGGTTTATAAGCAGTTAAAGCTCGGCATGGCGGAACTCTAAGCCGGCCGTAAAGTCTATCTGAGGCTCGTAACTATAAAACGCATCAAATCTGATTCACAGTTGCCTTTGTGAGAACTCCAGTTGGCCGTCTGCCGGCCGCTGGCCGTAATAATATAGTTTATCGTGCTTTTAATAAATCTCCAGTACCATACGAAGACAGTAAAACGGATAATTTTTAATTGAATCTTGGCCAGGTGTTGCCGTAATAAACAAAATGAATTTCATGCCTTTTCAGACAGGGAATCGTTTGCAATGTCAGTGAAATAGGAATTATTTCAGTGCCAATAGAAATCCTTCAACGAAATGGTGATGGCTTATATTTAGAGTTGTGTAATAGCATGCTGTCTTCTTTAGTACGTTAATGGGTAATATTGTATCGCTAAGTGTTCGTGCAAATGTGTGTGTGTTATTGTGATAGTTATCGTGTTACACGTTTGCGGTATCTATGTACTTTCATAATGTGAATGACAAACGATGTCATTGTAATCGCGACAGGTACCCCAGGTCATAGTGACGTAGCATTGAAGGTTATCTGACACGAGTTTTGTGATATGTTCATACATTGTGTGTGATAAAATAATTTGTCGAATTGGAGTAATAACAAACGGTAGTAGAATAAATCACCCCTTCCGACTGAGTCAACTGTCAATCAACTGTACCCTTTTTTTCAAATTACTCTTAAATCAATTAGATAAGCGGAAAAACGACCTAATTAATCAGATTTACATGCAAAGGTTAAATGTCACATTATCGTAAGTAATGAGATGTTCATGTTTATACTTCAGAAAAAAACGCAGCAGTAGGTAGCGATAACCTTTGTAATATGTCACAAAAGCGGTGTGTTACCGCACATGACGTCATGCGAATTGTCGCGTTGCGGTCGCGGAGAGGCATTTGTGTGCGAGGCGACACGACGGGGTGCGTCAAGTGGTGCGTTCACAGTTCGTCGGGCACCGCACCGCTCCTCTCCGCATCGCACCTCACCGCAACGCGCCGAGCAGTGCCGCGCCGCAGCGGTGACCACTCGATCACGAGTGTATCTAATTCAGTGTACAGCAACTGCCTCCGAGGAATTTGTTTTGTGCACGCCGATGCCGAGCACAATCAACGTTTTATTTTTGTGAAATCAGTGTCTCTGGCTGCAACACATTCCTCGGCGCATAATTTTGTTTCAGCCTTTTTCGCCGTTTACTGCGTAAAACGCTTTGATGTCAAAGAGCTTTCTTTTTATTAACGCCACTACCGACGTAAGATCGTCGAATGTGGATGTGAGTGGACACGGACGATCGTTAATTCGAAATATTTCAGTGTGTGCACCGCGAGCCCGACAGATATGATCACTTTTGTTGTAGACAGTTCGAGAGTGACGGTATCTCGAACGCGCTCAATGAGGATGGTTGTTAGCCGCAAGAGCACTTGTTATTATTTTAATGTTGGCTAATGAGGCAGTGTTAGGTGAATGCGGTTTGTGAGCAGGCTTATCATGAGTAATAGCGGAGTGGTTTGTGGTGCGAACCGTGCGTGACTCGGCGAGCCGGCGCGCGGCCACAGACGAGCGCTGCGCGGCACCGGACCCTTTCTGATTACCTTAAGCATTAATCTTTTCATTAAACTAGGTCGGTCAGTTCTTTATGTGTACCTAAGTGACATTTGAATATCTAGTTATTAACCTATCGAATCGCATGCCACATACCACAGTGCCCGCTTGTAACTCAGCACCATTCAAAGCTGTTTACGCAGTAAAACGTCTCTCACCTCGTTTGGCTAAAAGGATGCTTTAAGGTCGAAGTCGTAAAAACAGAAACAGTAGTATCGGATATTCGCAAATTCGCTGACGTCATGATTTTCGTAATTTGGTACGTGATTGTTGAAATAATGCGAAAACGTACTTGCGTAAATAGAGAACATACGCGATGTGCAAACAAGGCGGGCGGCGCGTCGCGACGCTCGGCGCCAGCGCCGTCGCCGCGGCCGGCGCCGCGAACCACGCGTCGAGGACACCCGATCTACTCACCGAATACTTATTTCATTATACTAATTACAATATATATCTCCACTGGCCCCCGATCTTTGGCGACAAACCGTTCCACAACCTTACCGACTATATTAACATACATACTTTAGACACCGATCAACGATTTTAGTCAGATTATAGCAATTATAAAAATAGGTACAATTAAATTTTATAAGCAGTCCAATAATATGGTCTTAATATATCGATCGAGATTCGATTTAGATTTTGCTAAAACAATACGCAGCGGTCGGTTGCGCAGACGCAACACAACACGGCGCCATTAGTAAGTTATTGTTAATTGGCTATTACAAGATAATTTAAGAACATTAATAATTTTGTCAAGACGCAACATAAAAGATGCGTCGCGGCGTCAACGTTGCGTACGATAAATCCTTTTATCTAATCATTAATGTTATTGTTATTACTAAGTAGATAGATAGGTACAATGGACACGAGCGTCACACACTGGCGCCACCAATATGCGGGTTAATGTGAGCACGACTGTTGATTTTATTTCGCAGAGTACGAGACGAGTAACACGCAGCAGATATACGCAGTAAATCAACTTGATAGAATATTAGAATTCCAAACGCGTGGCCCCTCTTTTTTACACTAACTTACTGTCGTTGTGTTTGGATGTTCAGCTGCCACTTTTAAGTGTTTAATATGTTCTATACAACGAGTCGGCGTATTGAATAACGACTATTAATCTTTTTTACAATCATTTTAAAGTGAATAACGGTCTTCGTCTTTGAAATATATTTAGTGGGTTTTATTTACTTGCTTTTCGATTTCTTATACGATTCTATCAGAGATAGCGAGCACAGTTAGACATTTATATATGATATAAGGAAAACAAAGTGATAATTGTATACGAATATTATAAATAATTAATTGATATTGCATACGTCTAATTTCTATTGCTGATAATCGCAGTGCACTGTAAAGTAAGCTATTTAATTCTTCTGTGCGATATTAGATGATATCCATAACTATTAATTAAAGTAAACATCGAAAAGTCAACATTCTGAACTAGCAACGTTATAGCCATCGATCTCGATGGATAGCCTGCCACTGAGATTGATTTGCCAATAAATAAATAGTTAGAAAATAGGTCATAGGATTTGTATATGCTGACCAACATTCTAACGTCCTAAGTAATAATGACTCAAGCTCGTATTAATAAATGGAACTCGGCTAGATCGTGAGTATGCCAAATCTATTAGTTTTCGGTGAGAATATTAAAATTTGAATGCTCTCAAGATTGATTGTGGCGTACAGTATAAATGTGCGAAATGCGTTTTGGCTGATTCATCATCGTGTGTCTAAATCGTTGGGAAAACATGTAGAGTTTTTAACAAAATATGTCTATACAAAAAATGCACAAACTTATCCAGGCACTTTTTGCTTACGTATATAAACCTCATGATACTTTAATTAGCTTAGTTCATTACCAAAGGATTTAGCGATTTTACCTAAAACATGCCATAAAAAGGTAACTTAAGACTTATCTTATCTTATGTGGGGGCCCGTCAGTGCAGACCGGTGACACTTCGACCCAGTGGGATCTTTTGTGTCGACACTCTCCCAATAACGACTGCCATAGATGTTCATGGCAGCCGGGACCAACGGCTTAACGTGCTTTCCGAGGCACGGAGCAGGCGATAATTGTCGATCAATACGCACATAATTTCGAAAAGTCATATAACTTCCGAAAGTCCAAAGACCCTCTGCATAGCAGTCTGTTGGTCTGCCCACTAAGCTATCGCTGCTCAACGTAAGACTTAATTACTTTACTTCTTTTTGTAATTAATACAAAATATTAATTAATAATTAGACTATGACGTTCAATCGTGTCACTTTGTGGCCTAAATTAATAAATGATTTTTTGACTCTTGGCTTTGAAAATCTTTTTGAAAGTTCTGCAAATCAGTATTCCATCCACTTATCAAAAGCTTTGAGACAGTCTAGTCAAGTTGAGCAGATATTGCTGATATTGGGGAGTTCATGCCAAAGAATCCTAAAACTTTGCCCCTGACTATATTTTTGAACTTCGAATCTTACGTCTCGTGAATTAATCTTGCATTAAAACTAATTGCGTCAATAAAGCAAGTCAGTAGACATTTTATTTTTAATTTACACGATATACTAGGTACTCAGCCAATATAGCTTCGAATATATTAGTATAGAAAGACAAGCAGAGTTAGATCCACTGTTATGTTTCTCAGTGAAGTAATTAATGTGTTCAGGTGTAGCTATCTATTAGTGCAAATTATTGAAATCATGTTAGCATTTACATTTATCGGCACTCACAAGGCATTTTACGATACGTGCTTACGTATTTAGATACATATGTGTGTCGTTATGGATTGATATTACTCTATATACTTTTATTATTCAACATTAACGTATTCTGATTCGATAATGAATGAATATTGTTTTCTATATCAGTATCGGCCCTGGGCATGCAAACTAAATATAGAATTTGAAGGCATATTTAATGAACACGTGAATATTTAAACTATATTTCCTTTACATGTTGTCATGCATACTTATTTGGATTAGGTTGTTGTTGATCGTCCTGTCCGCTGTGTGTCAATAACCTAATATAAAATCTAATTTCGTGTTTAAGATAAACCATAGTGGCCTAACTACAAGCGCCTCTACATGAATAAAACCATAGAATTCGTATTAAAGAAATATCGATGATATAGTACAAAAACCACAACGTTACCGATTCTCTTCATACAAAGCGGCGACTTCATGTTTAAACCGTAACTATTATCTACATTTGTTCTTAAGTTTTAAAAGCACAGACTTTGCGTACGTTTGGGATGGCACGCTTTTGGTAATTTAATTTGCCCGCCTGGATAACCGGGATAGTCAGTGTAAAATTTGCCAAGCAATTCGATACTGCCAAAGATGTCATAGTTTTAAGTTGAATTTCTGTTCATTTAATTGTGAATAAATGTTTGTGTATAAATAACAATAAATTATTCGGAATTAAATGTATTAAGTTGAATTTCTGATAATTTTATTTTAAATAAGCGTATATTTATGTATAAACAACAATAAAATAGGAGTATATATAGATACATATTATATCGTTAATTTTAATATGTGTTTCCTAAGTTGCATTTCTGCTAATTTAACTTTGAATTAACATATATTTGTGTAAATAGCAATAAAATGGTATCTAATGTGTATAAATGATAGATTAAGCGGTCACTACTAAAAATCATCCATGTAATGTAAAATTGATAATTTCATCTTAAACGATTCAAATTATTTTATTCGCTATTAATGCTGTATTTATACTGCTTTTAAGGCTTTGGTCCGACATTCACTCAGTTGTGGAGTCGACGAACTAATATCGTTATCTTTTCGAACTATAGCACATTGTTGTACTAACTCATAACATAGGGACTAAAGGTCTTTACAATAGTTCCTAGTATGTAATTATAGCTATGCACAATATTTTGCAATTTAATATTACACTTAGTATTTTATACAACAGCAGTAATTTTATATTAATATATACCTACGAACGTTTGTATTTTACTGAAGAAATACTTTCCTACATTTCCTTTTTAAAACACTATCTTTAACTCAACACTCAAGGATACTCCACCATACATACGAGAATCATATTCGCATACGAAGTAATCTTGAGTATGTAAAAATGAAGTAAAGGATAAATAGTAATTAACACAATTTGGCGGTCTAGTCAACTGCCGTGCTACAATGGAATTGATATCATTTGACTATCGAGTCAGATCTATCGATCTTTACACATTCCTGTGTAAACTGGTACAGTATAAGAGGCTTAGTATCCAGTAGTAGGTAGAGATGGCCTGATTTTAAAGATTAACCGTGATTCGCAACTGGTAACAACCTGGCAACTTTTAGCTTAACCCTAAACATGATAGTTTCCCGTTTCGCGATTTATTCGCATTCCATTTGTCGTGCTTCATTTAGTAAAAATATTTTAGTAACAGAGATGTTATATTTCAGAATTTAAATAGAGTTTATGCGAGTACTATTTTCGCATTTCGAAGGATGACCTATCATCAAATGGATAGCACTTCAATTGAAGATATTGGCTGCTCATTGGCTAGCACGTGCACTTCGGACTAACTTATGACTGAAATTATGTGTTCTGCTTGTAGCTGTGTTTGTGCACCAATCACGTGTGCAAAACCACAACTATTAGATAGCGGTGTTTTGACGCAGAATTTTTCGTCAGAACACACGGGCTCCGGGATTCTCCAACGTTAAATAATAATTAACGGGCACCAAGAATAGTCAGTCTCCGAAACTATAAAATTCTCTTTTTATCCTGTGCGAGGTTTAAATCCGCAAATATAAAGTGTCATGATAATTGCGCACTATTTTGCCAGGGTATAGGATGCGAGCATATTGTCGTCTATAGGACACGGATATCCTGGCACTACAGAAAATTTCTTGACGGAATAAATCTCATTAACACTCAGCTCATCCGGAAATCACTACCGGTGCGACACCAAGGCTGTCTACTGCACTAGTCGTGCAATGAGACTGTCCGCTAATGCCGATCAATTAGATGTTATTTCCACTTCTATGAACACGTACCTAGGGTAAGAGTAATAAAGAGCTTAACCTTTAGTCAAAGTCAAAGTCAAAAATCACTTATTCATTTAGGTCAAAAAGTAACACTTATGGACGTCAAAATATATAGTTAAGTGAGTTTACTAAGTTATTGAAGCTACATTTAGGTTAGTTGCTAGGTAGGCTAAGAGCTATGAGAAGAAAAAAAAGAAGATATTCTGAAGTGTACGTTCGTTCTTAGTGAGGAAGAGCAATGAAATATAATTATGCCAGTAGGTACGGTAGGCACTGTGGAATGGGTTTTAGCTATTCTGTATATTTTATCGCTTTAAGTCGTGATTAGTTTATGAGTTAGGAGTGGAGCGCGGACTCGTAAGGCGTGTATTACGTGCGTAAAAGGTCACAAGCGAGACGCGAAGGCTATTCGGAAAGTAGACTGGCGCCGGGCGGCCGCTCTAAACAAATTCGGTAGTTTGCACGTGCGACTGCGCCTGCGCGCGCCGTGTGCGCCAACATCGCCGCGCAGCCGCAGACGCAGTCGCAGCCGCTCCAAAAGGATAGTATAAAATGCCAAGTTTCTTATTTTTACAATACGTTGCGTATCTTTGATAGTACAATAATCTGTAATATTTGCCGTAAATCCATGTAGGTAGGTACTGCAGGTATGTTAAATTCTTATTTTATGATTTCACTAGATTTTGCCCGCGGCTTCGCTCGTGTAAATGTAGGTTAGGTAAGGTTAGATTAGTAACAGTATTTTTTTTTGGATGCAAGGTACCCCATGTCACTTTCTGTTCGTCTGACAACGTGTATGCAAATTTCTTTATGATCGGTCGAGAAATTAAAGTGTGAAAGCGTAATAAACAAACTCACATTCGCATTTGTAATAATAATTAGGATTATTCCCCGTTAGGATTATTTCTCGTAATTTAAAAACTAGAACTCGAAGAGAATCATCTTTCGTTAATACATGCACACAGAAATGCATTTGGGTTAAACACCTAGTCACTTTTAAAACCATATAATGCTATTAGATAATTTTCTCTGTAAACCTATGATTACATCTTAATAAGGCCAGACTCAACTTACCATTTTGTAGAATAAATTATTTTAATGAAAATTTTAATTCTGTTTTAATGTCCGTTTCGTGTATAATATTATTATAATAACTACGGCAATTTTAAAATGCTATCATGGCGTTTTACCTATTTCAGGTAACATAACAGAAACAACAAAATGTAAAGCTGAGCGCCAGTCTCCCTCGGCCACATACATTATTAATATAAGCTTTAAGCTTCAACAAAACTCTAAGAACAATAAAAATGCGTGGTCATTACCCAAGGACGTGACACAATCGGGCGAACTCGTAAACGGTGATCCTAAGCGTTAATACATGCAGTTTTATGGCATGCGCGTGCGACGCTTATGATGAAGGGTTTGGCGCCATTTCCATACCATTTCATTGTTCATAGAAATGTGGCGCCGCCGCCATCGCGATCGCGCGCATGCGCGCCAGCGCGCAGCGCCCGCCGCCTGCGCCGCGCGGTCACTCGTTCATATGTAATTTTATGATCCGACGTTTGCGAACGCTCTTCTCTCTGCATCTTAAAACCCTCACTTGAATGTGAATAGAGCGCGACATCCTCAACTAACTGTTTAGAATTTTAAAATTTCACAAGCATGTGTTTACGTGCTCTGAATTCACCATGAATATTCTTAAATATGACAGGCTTTCGGCTGTTATTCTTTGTAGGAAGCGTATCGACAGAACCAATAAACATCGCATTACTCAATCGTATTTACGGTAAGTGCACCATCCGATCAGGAAGGACTGACTCATGAGCCATTTTTGAATGTGAATTAGGTCGCACCGAGATTTAAGTAGATGCGGTAACGTGTTTTAAAATGTTCCAGAGGATCGGTACGCGGCTACCTGTAATATAAACATGCTCGGGATCAGTCTGGGATCTGTCGAGAGCCGTGTCAAATTAAAGCTGATACATAGATTTAAAGTTGTACAGATGCCATGGCATGTATGTTTATTGAACTATGTTAGTGCGAAAGGCCGATGAGTGGAATTTATAAACATTTAAACATTGTGCCTTGAATACTATACGAGGCGTTCTATGGCGCGCCGCCGATGAGAGATTTATCCTTAAAAGTTGCCATACGGTATCTCGAGCAACGATTGACTTGTAGATTCTTAGAATCGACGATACGTTACTTTATTATGTTACATACACACGTTACTGATGGGCTTTATGTTTATGGAGATGAGATTTTGATGATAATAAATATTTATTTAGATATTTGAGTACGTTATAAAGATGTTAGTTCTGTTTATCAGTCAGTACCGTGGTCAGGGATACGTGTATAATACATTATCAATTTAATTTATTTGACACAGATATTTAAATAAGAATCATCGGATTGTCAACTACTGCTAATAAACCGATGATACATTAATGATACTGATTTATTGGAATGAGAACCGAAATAAAGATACAGTATTACGCGATCTGACCGGATACCCAACGTCCACACTCGTAGAAGCTCGGGTAATAAGCAAGTGGAAGTTTTCCAGGAAACCAGAATGGAGAGCTAGTTAAATAAAAAAATAGTTTATGTCACATTGGAATTATAATTCGCCGTGTTGCATATTAGGTAGCCGATTTATAATACAGGTAGTAATTTAATAAAAGTCTGACTTATATTTAGTAGAGCGACAGGCCAGACCAAAATCACAACGCATGCCTATGCTCTAAATATGATACTATTAATTTATATACTTTGATGTTATTTTTAACTCGTTGCCGAGAACCCTTAATTCCTGCATAGGAATTTGTAATCCATAAAATTATTTTTCTCTCGATGTATTCTTTCTCCAGTTGCTTGGTTTTCCCTATTGTTAATAATTTCCGGCCACTCAATAAGGAATGCGTTTGCTTTACAGTCATCTCTGATTGGGTCTTTCCAGCCGCATTCAAGTCAATACGAAATAAAACACAAGCAAAAATATAATAGAGTGTGTTCGGGAAATTCTTCGGAATTTCTCATATTTTTAAACGAAGTCGATCCAAAAGTAAATTTTTAATATAGAATGATTGCAATTTTTTGACAGCAGACATGTAGTATTAAGATTATTGAAGTTAAGTGTCAATGGCGAAAGGAACGAATTATTTAGAACTATCAAATTAGAAGGTTTGTTTTTAGCAAAAATAATTTTAAAATAACCATAGATACGGATAAGACAAAGTCGTTACCATCAAAGGTTATCCGACCGATCTCTATTCGATTCCGAAAACAGACTTTCAGCCCAGCTTTAACAATACTATAAACAACAATACGAAATGTTAATTTTAAAAGACAGTTATCAAATTTATAACAATAGAAAAGTTTAATAAAAATTATCGTTTATACAAGGTTGCTATGATCCATGGACATTAAAATTGACAGAGTATTCCATATGGGCTCAGTGTTAATTCGAAACGGTTAAAACTCGATAAAGATAAAAATAGAAATCACTTTTATCAAACAAATTAAATCAATTTAATACGCAAACACCATATTTTATAAACATCTGTCGTCTTTCATTGTTTCATTGTTGTCACGGGTTTATTTATTGCTTCCTTGTTTGTGTTACAAACTAATGGTCTCATGTTATGCTTGTGTTTTGGTTCTTATTGCGCTAAGATTAAGACTCACTTTGGCGAGATTGTTGGTTACGTAATAATGTATCAGAGGGGCAACGTCTCCTACATTTTTGTCGCTTTAACGTGCATGACCTTAGATACCTATGCTTAGACTCTCGGTCAGCTATTAGGGCAGACACAAACCGTTGCAGTTTAGCAAAAATTAAAAATCTATCCTGTGGCTAAACTATTGCTCCTATTGAGCTGAAATTTGGTGTAGAGCTTGTATGTGGTACATACTATATGTAGATAGAAATAAAACCTCACTGTTTAATCAAGCTGTTATTAGAAAGCAATGGACAAAGCAAATTAATTTTGGTTGTAAAATAGCGACATCAGTGCTAGAGCAAACTGTATGACGTTGACTGACATCAAGCTAAATAAACGAACATTGATTTATAAGTGTGAACGCCTCATAAAAAGTCAAACACAAATTGTTGGTGTGAAGCATTCGACCTAACACTTACATACAAAAAATATTGATGTAGAACCAATAAATAAAATGTATTTTGCATTTATCTTGTTGTAAAAGACTACTTCGGCTTCGGCGCTAGGGATCAAACTCTGTGTGACGGTGGACTCTAACCTCAGAATAATTACTTGCAAATCACACAAAATAATTGTAGGCAATCTGTTCTAATCTGAAGAAGCTTGTGTGGGAAAGTCCGTTTATCGAGCAGAAGATCAAAGCCAAATAATGTTGCACATAGTAATTGGCAGCTATTAATTCTGCATATTTTCAATTTTTTTAAGTTATGCTAAAGTGAATTTAATATGTTGTATTATTTTAATAGAAGTGGTTTAAAAGTATTATTTTTGCATGTTTTAAAATTTAGTGATCTACCAAATTAATTTAAAATTATTGTAAGCCTAATTGGCGGAACATAGTTTGATCATTATCATTACTGTAAACATCTTATATATACCTATGTTTCACAATAAAGAATATTTGATTTGATTTGATTGAATTGCTGTGGTAAGCGGGGTTGAGCTCCTTCAGGGGATATTGTGCTGTTTCTTGGGAGTCAGATGTTCTTCCCATGCGTTGATAGATCCGCGGCTCTCCTTATTGCGGAGTCTACAATGCGTCACTGGTAAACCTAGTGTAGCAAGCGCCCTTGGGCTACGGTAACCGCTTACTGCTTTAAGATACTAAGCAACCAAAGACTCTGTGGCAATAATTATTATTAATACAAGTCGAATAATTATTACCATATTAATCGTATGAATAACGAAAGATATAAATGGGATGATGTTATTAAAAAATCTGTTCTGTTTTTAAAGATTATGTTTTGAGTACTTCTTGGCGGCAATTTTTTGTACTCATTGTGTTTTTGCAAAGACTAATGAGGGTGTCATCTGATAATTATAGCAAAAGAAGATGTAAAAGCAGAAGCATTTAAAAACGCCGCGCTAAAACCGATAAGGTCATTTGCAAGCTACGTTTCTACAAACAGGCTTCAACCTATCATACTACATACATACCTACAATATTCCTCTTTAGCATCGTTAGCTAATAAAATATTATAAAATGATAACTAACAATAGATTCCATCATACTTTAGAATACAAAATAGTAATTTGTAGAGATGGGTGGATTCGGAGTTACACCGAATACATATATTTTTGGCCGAAAATTCGACATAGCACACCGAAACGATTAATGTATGAAAATAAATACACAAAGCGCTTGGATTTGTGTCGGGTTGTGTTTAATGAATGTATATTTGAAATAAAAATACCGTATTTTTATTAATTGGATATAAATAAAACGACGATCAACTAAATAAACAATATATTGAAAACGATGTAATATATTGCATTAATTAATTGTGTTCTAATATTCACAGCTTAATACAGTGGAACTGTAAATACCATTTTACCACTCATTCTGTGATTTTGTTAAATACTAGACCGAACATGAATATTCCTGTACTTGCTGAATATGCTGCATACTATATGAATCGAAAATTCGGCCTCTCCCTAGTAATTTGCATCAAATCGACTTTACATTTTCATCCAGCCTTAATCTTTACCACAAATGTAATAAAAATCGTATTAAGTAGGCGCGTGACTGTTAAGACTAATAAATAGGTCACACTGTCTCACAGATTTATAGCTCCAAAGAGCACCAAGAATGTGTTCTAGACGGTCACACGATCAGATTTCAATAGATAACGACTATAATAGGATTACTATCTGACAGTAACTGTAACATAATATAAATTCACGACCGTAATCCGCCCGGAGATGATCGATTTAATATCCTGTGGAACCCTAATAAGTGTTCGAGAATACAGTCACGCACCTCGCTATGAATATATTATATTATAAGTGACAATTTAGTATACTCCTCCAGGGTAGGAGACGCTTTGTTGTGTGCCACTGATGTTTTATTAAAACTTCGCCTGTTTAATACGAGTGGTCTTTAAAAGTGAATTGATTATTATGATTACACTAAAGGAAATTAGGTTAATAATAAATTTTGAGTAGTTGCTACTGCAACTACTCAATTTAAACCGTAGAATATTCAAGCTTTATGTTAGATAAGCATTTAGCCATTTAATTTCAATAAGAGCGAGGTATTAAAATCAATTTCATTGGAATTTATAGGCGCCTAAAAGGCAAACGTAATATCAGTCGCTGTATCTTTAGTCTGGACGATAAACATATTTCTCACTACATATTTAGATAAACATTAAGCTTGCAGTCGCCACTCAAGCGTCAATTGTCTTTAGTAAATGTCGCAACTGTGTTGCCGCACTTTATGGCGCCGTATTGAGCCAAAAACGCTTTGTCGTTCGGTACAAATATTTCCGTGTTACTAAAGCCGGCAAAATCTTTATTGTATATTTTGCATAGTAGAAACCATAGAAATGTAAAGATATACAAGGTGGACGATTCGGTTTGCCGATTTAGTTCTTAGTGGCGTATGAAAATTTAGCTAATGTTCACACTTGTGACCCTTTAGGGAAGGAAGTGGGAAGGAGAAGAAAGGAGGAAAGAGGGTGATTGGGCCTCCGGCTCTCTCACTCGTCGAACGATTATTGGTGAAACTGACAAAACACGTAACTATACTTAAACCGTGTTTCTAGTTTTACTTCCAATGGTATAGTTGAAAAATCTAGATTGTAATTCACTATCACTATACATGTTGGTAAAAATATATGGCGGAATACGTGGATGATCAAATAGCTAAAGCAAAATCAATTAAACCTGATAAGTAGTAAACCCTCTGAACCAATGAAGGGGTAACTAGCCCTAAGTTTTGAATCGGCTTATCGAAGTAGACAGAATTCATACGTATAAGTTAATTGTAATAGTAATTGGACTCCCTTTTCCGCATTTGAACTCCAAGTTGGTCCATTATGCGTGAGAGTTGGCCGGTTATGGAGATAGCCAGCCCAACTCCGCCCAGAAGCACAGAAGATTCCTGGGGTATTCGCAGGCCTCGCGGAGTGACCTCGGGTTGTTGAGGATTTCCTTGCGTTGTGCTGTTACTCCCACACATTTCAGGACTACATGGGCAGCAGATTCTTCTTCGGTCAGACATCCCCTACAGAGGGGGCTGTCTGTTGCTCCGATGTTGTACAGATGTTTGTTCCTGTTAGGGTCCCCACGATGGTATACGTATAAGTTATAACGAGTAAAGTAATACATAAGTTGACTAGGCAAAGCTTTCGTGTTCACTGTATATTAATCTATTGAAGATCAATATAATTAGGCAAATTATAATCGAAGCAATAAATTCATGCGCATCGTTGTAATATTCAAGCTATACAAATAATATCCACGCTAATCAATTGATTCTCGCAATTACAGACTTGACCCATGCCCTAAGAAACTAATACAAGCGTCTTTTGAAATAGGCGCGCCCGCCACGAAAATATAATTTATCTATTCAACAAAATTGATTAATTATTAATCAATAAGGTATTAAGAGTTTGTTCGCACTCCGTTAATCTTTATTAGGGATTAGTTTTATAAATTCACATTAATCTGAGCAATGTATCACGAATGAAAAATATTTTGATCCAATGTTATTTGGTTCGCTACGCTCGAATAATACGTTTCATAAATTTGATCCACGAACACTTGAACCACACTAATTATGATATAATCGTATGGCATATAAAGTGAGAATAGTTTTCTAATGTATTTATTATTATGGCTATTATCGTTGGCGAGATCATGATCAATCGATTTGGACGTCATGAATACCAATATTTTAGTTACTATGTTGAATAAACGCTTGGTTGGTATGTACAGTGCGTACAACATATATTGTGTAAACGTAATATCTGTATCATAAACTCGATAGTAATTTGAAAAATATCCAATATTTAGCTTATTTATATATTTCGAAATGATTACGTTCTGTTTTAAATGCTGAGCTCTTGGTATTTCGTAATAAACATAACACAATTGAACAAAATTACGACTTGGAAAGTCAGCAGAATGTTTATGATTGAGTGTTTTAGGTTAAAATCATTCATGTTTTGCAATATTATCTTGGAATTATGAGTATTGTTATCGTTTCTAAAGCTTTCACGCAGACGTTTGTATATTAGACAGTGTTTTCTCTCTGTAAATTACGCAAACACAGTAAAATATGTACATTACTACAAAACTGATGGGCCAACCAACCAGCGATTTTCACGCATCGCTACGATGAGCAATTATTGTCGATTTATAAATATAAATCTTATGTATAATCGCACGTTAAATTATTTAGCGGTGCCATAAGATACAGTAGTAAGTAGTTTATAATAGAAGTCGTTAATTTATTCGATGTTGCTTCTTGCCTATTTGTACTACAAACACGAGACTGTATGTAGGAATGGCAAGCGAGGTGTTGGTTTTAGAATGGAGGTCACGAAGGTAGGAGATTGACCGTTTGTATTCTACATTTCATGGTCGGGCGATGGCGCCGAGGCGGTGCCCCGTAGTCGACCACAACGGATACCATTCATGAGCCATGAACGACCCACCGAACTATTACTGTGGACCGTCTGTGTATGTCAAGATCAATGCTGATTGCCTTTTTATTGATGTTCGATTATACTATATTGTTATTGCTTTTGTTCTGTTGTTATACATACAAATACATTTATAATAAGAACTGGATTACAGTTCTGATACGATTAAATAATGAACAACATTTGAATAAATAATCAGAATCACATGAATCAAAGTATGCCTAAAAGTCAAACATAAAACGAATGCTATAAGAAATTTAGGTAATTAACTGCCAAACTTTTTTGGAATATTGATACGATTAACTTAATTTATGTTAATGAACTTTGCAAAAAATAAAAGTATCACAATTGTATGTAGGTTTATTTATAATGAAGTAGTGAATGAACAACGACAGACTCATCAGTCGAGGCACACAAAGTGTCTTGTGTTTGTTTTGCAATCACAGTTTGCTTGATATGATCCGGCGGTGTTTTTAATCTCAATTGACCTTTGTCTAGTAAGTTCGTGCCTGATGTCTCACATTTGCGTACCTACGCAATGATTCAATGATTCAGTGATTTATTAAATCGTTTTGCATGGGCGTATGTGACTGGGTTACCGACATACATTAGTATGGAATTCCTTGTGTGTCGTTTGATTTTGACACCGTTCATAATTTCGAAATGCTTTGTCGGTATTTGTCAGTTAGTAATGGTGTTTCGATGGCTTCTTTTTTAGACTTTGTAGGCGTTGAGGAAAATAATGTCTAATAACTTTGTATCAAGCCATAACCGGCGTACAGCGGTATCTTTCTGTTCTGTTGTTAAAGTAACATAAAGACAGTAACTTTGTAGAGAATTTGACTTTTCAAATGGTTTAAAACACGGGCTTTCGCTTCCTGCTAAGTTCTTTAATATACTTGCTAAGGTAGAGATACTAATAGGTAGGGATACTACTAGGTGGAAGGTCTCTTATTGCAAGAGCCATCTAGGTGGGTCCCACCACAGTGCGACATATTCTACCGCCAAGTAGTAGTGTGCAAATTGTGCACTATTGTGTTTCCGTTTGAAGCGTACTGTAGCTAGTAAAATTTCTGTGCATGTGAGACTTAAGAACAAATGTCTTAGGGTCGCCAACGCGTGAGTGATGGCTCTGGTGTTGCGAGCGTTCATAGGCTGCCGTAGCCGTTTCAACCATCAGGCGAGCCGTATGCCGATTTCATAGCAATAAAAAAAGAAAGCTTTTTTTAATTCTAGGTACAATTCCAGGCATCGAAGTACTATTTTAAAATGTTATAGGTACCTCTGTTCAGTGCCCGTTTAAAAACTCGGACCAGGAGCACGACAATAGTTCTGCTTGCAAACTTGCAGCAGTCGCAACTTACACAAGAGTTTACAAGGATAAAATATATTTCACATACCAATTGTAGAAATCGTTGGATAATTCCAATAGTATTATTGCTAAATAACATTACTTGTTCTAATATTGTCAATTATTTATATTCGAGCAAAATCTTCGCGTTCCATTTACTTGAAACTTACATCACGTGCGGACGCTGAAGCTCATACATTACGTGTTTTGTAATTCCCAGATGTCCGTATTGCTGTATCGAAACATTAATGCGAGGTAGGTGTACGACATTCGGCCTGAACAAATAAATTTGTTTAACTTAGTCAGACAATATCGTTGGTCCAGAATAAATACCCTAATGAAGATGAATGCGTTGCCCGTCACGTGCGGTCATTAGGCCTTATTTTAAACTCAAGACTTTGTTAATTTCAGTTTATTAATTATTCAAGTCAAAAGTCAGTTATTTTCAGTCTTTTTGCGCTGTCAAGTTAATGTGTTAAACGTGGTTTTACGGCGTAAATATACAACTATTTGCACTTCACAAATATAATGACGTTTTCCAATGTTCCTTTCTAGGAAGAGTCATATTAAATGTAACTGTAGATTCGCAATCTGTAAGTTTTATGGTACCTTAGCTGTTTGTTTAGCTACCCGATTCGATCGCGCTGTTTGTTTTACGATGTAATATCTAAGATTAAACCTACTCAATGTACCGTTTATTCCAAGTATTCATTTGTTAAGTCCGGTATTTGAGTTTTAAAAGGCTTTAACAGCATACTCTGTGTCGTAGAGATTGGTTGACCATATTGGTATAATCTTACATGGGCCGTATTCTCGGATGATTAGACAACGGAGTATAATAATAATAATAAGTTTATTTATTTTCTTCACAAATGTATTCAAACATCGTAACTGCATTTCGTCAGCTATGTTACCTGAAGACAAGTAAGGAAATAGATATTTCGATGGTAGAGGTTGCCGTTCCTATTTATTTGGCGATGGTATGAATGAGTATCTTCATCTCCACTTACAGGAAATCGGCGTAAGAGTAATGTCCTCCAGATCGAATTTCGGTCACGGCAGCCAATCTTAACGGAGACTGGTCATCTGCGCAGGAGATATTATAGTGCGCAAACACAAGTGCACACTCTGTTCTCTAACTCTCATGATCCGATGCGACGGTAATCTGACACGACCGGAGAGAGATCAGGCGCAGGACCAACGACTTTACGTGCTTTCCGGGCACGGGAGTGTCTAACACCGCCTACTTCCTAACTCCGGGCTGCTATTGAGATTTTTTTACAGAAAACCACAATAACTTTTTGTTGGCCCGACACGGCACCCATTCACATCAGCTGCGCCACGGAGGCAATTAAAAAGTAGGATCTCTGTTGTAAGAGTTCCGGTGGTGCGTATTGATTGACAATTATCGCCTGCTCCGTGCCTCGGAAAGCACGTTAAGCCGTTGGTCCCGGCTGCCATGAACATCTATGGCAGTCGTTATTGGGAGAGTGTCGACACAAAAGATCCCACTGGGTCGAAGTGTCGCCGGTCTGCACTGACTGGCCCCCAAATAAGATAAGATAAGATAAGAGTTTCGGTGACTCACATAACAACTTCTCCTGTTCCTTTCCTTTCATCGCATTTTAATACCTTTTACTCGGAGACGCTTGAGTGATAGCCCTGGTATTACGAGCGATTCCAAGTTCGATCTTAATACCACGGGTATGACCAGGCTACCAGAGTACACGGTTACCGCAATCTTTAGGCGGACCATATACTTGATTGCCAATATAGTCGCATAAAAAGAGAAATCAGATACAATATAGTATATGCATAGGTATAATAAACCATTTTATTATGTAGTATTTTTAAATATGCTATATAATATTTTAGTTTCTACTAATGTATACGAAGGTTCTAGATTGTTCGCACCTTCTTTTTGACCTCAGTAAGAACAGGTTACTATTGTAGTAAAGATTAATTAACAATTACAATACTAAATGAACAATTAATATTTTATATGGCAATACTAATAACAGCCGTATGTGTGTTAAACAGTTAAATTTATTAACTAGTTAGATTGTCACGGCTAGAAGTTAATCGTTAACACTAATAAAATAGTAATAATTATTTGTTTTAATAATAATAAATAGAAACAGACGTTTATCACACAATTTTATCAGCTTTGTTAAGGTTTTGCATAACGTGGGCGAATTTATTGACGTTTGCTATGCGGTTATAGAGACATTCCTACTAAGAAAATTCTGATAGAATAATAACACTGAGTCCCAATGAACATGAGCGTAGTTTTAGTGTGACACTATCTGGTACCATAATAGAACAACCTAACAAAACCAGGTGTACAACCTAGTAGTCTACGGTAACCACTTACCAGCAAGCAAACCTGTTCACTTTTAGTTTAAATGAAATGGGCTGGCCGTATCAGTTGGAGGACCAATGGCCCGGCCCTACTGAAGCAAACAAATCTCAGATTGGAGAGCGGCAATTGACAATCAAAAGAACTCGGCCAGTTGGACGCATTGGTCTCCCTGGCCGAGTTCTACGTATCAAAGAAGAATCCTAGACATTTTGGAATATCAAAAAAATATTATAATACGATTCAACCTCATTTATATTAATCAATCAATGGGCCTGTCATTCTCCAATGTTAGACACAATCCTTTGCAATTGATGCCAATCCTTTTTCAGGTCATTTTCTGATTAATTGATTGATTTACCTAAATGAACTTGAATTATATCATTATATTTTTATGATATTCTGATATATCGAGGATGGTTCCTTAAAACTTTAAGAGAGAACATACAGAGCTCACTAGTAACCATCATTCATCGTTACCAAGGAAGAATACGTAGTAATTATAGTACTTGGCGGGCGTATAGCGGTCAAGAATAGATCTATGGCATCTCTTCCCGTGGGTGTCGCGCAAGACAACGCACAGACCGCTAAACTATCAATTGTTATGGACAATAACTCAATTTATTGACTGCACGAATGGCGTATTGGGCAAGCAGAGATCGAATATTATAACGCAATTATTTTTGTGATCCACATACATCTGTCCTGAGTATGGGTGTTCTTTGTGTACGTTCATCGTCTGTTTGTAAACTTTCCAGTGTCATAGAGCATGATGCATAGGCTGGAAAAGTCCTTTAAAACATATAATGATTAATTATGAGAAATTATGAAATTTAAATATGGGACACCATTTACAAAATTATTGACAAAGTGTGCCACGAAATTCGGTCTGTCAGAATCGTCGTAGTTAATGTTATGGTCATTTCGGCCATTTAATTGGAGGTCCTAGCACATTTACAAAGGTTTTCTCCGCGACTTGAGCCTTGTGAATCGTATTCCAAGATAAAATGAATTCTATGTGGCCAAGTTTCATTTAAATTCGTTCAATATGTGATCAAGTAGCAATTATCCCAATAGCTCCATAAACTTCGACATTAGAAAATAAATAATAATAATAATAATAAAAAATACTTTATTTGTTAATTGCAAGACTTTGGACCTCCACGAACGCACAACACTTCACGCACTTATTCTACTGGACCAATAAGGCGGTCGATATCTATTTACGTAAATTAGATATCCTTTAATTGTAATGAAAATAGTCCTTGTTCAATATGGTACAGTGAACTGATAAAGCGGTAAGTAATACGTGAGAATAAGCACATCTACACACGAGTATTTATTTATTTAAGTGATGTTGCAATAAAACGCTGGCTTTTTATATGCTGAGATACTGGTATCAAGTACAAGTAAGGACTGCATACATAGAATCACGTAGATATACTCCTGAAATGAGAATCAGAGGAGTATTATACCTACATTTCGACAGCTGTACAGCCGTCATAAGAAAAAAAGATGTATCTAAAACAATTGAGCTTTTTACTTATGGAATGGAATCAGTAACAATAAGTTTATTATTATTATTACTTCATAAGAAAAACACTTAATCTAAGTACAAAACTAGGGCTTAAGGAATACATGACAAACTGGAGACCCTAACTTCTAAACTAGGTATAGACCTGTATCTTAGAAGCCAGTGCTACCTTCTGATAGTAACATTAATATAAGCCTCACAAATGGTTACAATCATTGATATTCTCATAAATAGTGAGAAAATACTAAGTACAAAAATAGGGTTAGGGAAGATGGAGAAAACTATCTTTCTTTGTTGTATAGAAGGAATACAAAATCTGCAAGTGTCTGCTTAATAAGTGTGAGATTTATAGTTAATTGTTGTGTGTCGTGTGTGTGTATGTGTGTGTGTGTTTATGTGTGTTGGTGGATGTTTATAAGGATGTTTGAATGTGTATAAGTGTATATATAAATAAATATGAGTGTGTGAGAGTATTTTTCTACATAACTGTGTATGTGTATTATCCAACTGTTAATTCCCCAACAGGAGTTCCTCGGTATCACGGAAGGTAAGTTTTTTAAGAAAAACAAAACAAAAGAAGCATCTCCCAGTATTTTTATATTAAATATAAAAATACTGGCAGCTACATATTTTTCCTTATGATTGCAGTGTAGATCGTAATAAGCGGCGGATTAAGCGGCTTTCGCTGTCTTTATGACATTTTTTGACTCAGGCATCGCAGCTGAGACCTTATGCACATTAGTTCACTGCAGCTGCGCTACCGAGGTAGTCAGGCAGAAGACACAAAAATGTTGTAAACTCCGCTATGTCAAAGTGATTGAAGATAGATTTTCAATCATCACAAATTTTGTAAACTCCGCTATGTCAAAGTGATTGAAGATAGATTTTCAATCATCACAAATTTTGTAAATTCCGCTATGTCAAAGTGATTGAAGATAGATTTTCAATCATCATAAATTTTGTAAATTCCGCTATGTCAAAGTGATTGAAGATAGATTTTCAATCATCACAAATGTTTGTTCTGAGTGTTCTTTGTGTCTGTTGTTTGAATGTTTGTAAAGTCCCCCGCGACACAGGAATTATCCCGAATGCGCGAGAAGTCTTTTTAAATAAAAAAAAAAACTAATCCTATAATTCTAAAACGTTTCTTAGTAGATAGTAAGTAACGCATGGAACTCAAATACAAAGTCCGATCTACACCTTGCGTATAATTCGGGATTTCATATAGACGTAATGCCGTGTTATATTATGCCTATAAGTAACATACCTAGACACCGCATACCTTTATATCGCGTAGTTTGACACCGATACCATATTTATGCACATATTGTTAGTGCAGGAATAAAATGACGACTATAGCCATTAATGGATCATTCGTATTATATTGCGACTATTACCGATCGGTCGTCGCGTTGTCTGCGACGATAATAATACGATTAAAATTAAATGTAATTACATGCGTAATCATTTCTTGTTATGGCCACTTAACTACTGGGATATACGCGTTAAGTATGCTATGCTATTGCTTTCACCGCGGAGACAATGGTTATTTCTATGCCTCATGTGAAAAGTTAGAAATGCGCCGCGGAAAATCTTCGCAAAAAATATTGCGTATTCTAAAATATATTATGTATGAGACCTTTTTTATCAGACCAATGAATGATTGTAGGTGGAAGTATACTTTTGAAATTAGTGTGTGCTTACTGACGCAAATTCATACTAGTTCTATGGTGGGTGGTTATTAAAGGTGCTAATTGTGGCGTGACATATCAAAGTAGAGTAAGTGATACAGATGTATACCTATGACAGTTTTTAGCAAATACAGTCTTATATATTATTTTAAAAATTCGTGCTGATAGCCCGTACAGTAAAAATACTATAACTACCTTTTTTAAATTATGGCTACATTCATGCCACTAAATAGATACCGCGAAATACACTTTTAACAGGAATTCTATGTAATTTTGCTTATTGATAAGTAATCACATTTTTAATTACTGCTTCTCTCGTGGCTTGTAGCGTGATGTTATGTACCTACTACGTAACTTCTGGATAATGGAGCATTCTATTGGTGAAATAATTACTATAATCGGTTAGGTAGTGTTAGAGTATATCGATTTTAAACAAACAAATCTATTTTCATTATAATATTTGTATAGATTAGGTATACCATACAAGTTTGTATCTTTACTATTACCCATTATTGTGCAACTCTATAAAATAAAAGAACCATTAGGTACCTACGTGGTACCAGTTAACTTTATCACTTCACAGGGACCGAGGTATTTCATACAGGATAAATCTTATACAGATCCTTTTGTCGAACAAAGTGGGCCTATCAATAATATGAATGGGGATCACGATTTTGACAGATGGTATCAATGACTCGTTAACATATGGTTCACGTAATTAATGATTCACGGTAGGTGTATTTTTTATAACTTGTATATTCAGAGCGGATCGCGGCGGCGGCCTTGCCGATATTCTGATGATAGATACGGCGTCATTCGCCAATCAGCTCTCGTACGCCTCATTTCTAATTAATTCCATCAACGACACCCATCGGCTGCATTACACCGCGCACTTCATTTAAATGTACTCTGTGTATCATATACAACTTGCATTTCCTTCTAAATCTGTCCTCGCCTTATGCGCCATATGCCATTTACCTCGTATATTAAATATGATGTCTTCAGTATTTTATTCGTCGCCTCAGGATTAAGACACAGCTACTAAAAATTTTATTGCACGCATAAAATCTTAAATTAACTATGAAATATGTTTTTATTTGGCTATTAAGTATTTACCTTCCCCGAGTGTTTATACGGTTAAAAGAACAAACAATTTTATGGGCGCTTAACACAAAATGTGACGGCGAACACGCCAGGTGTGTATTTCACAATTGTTTGCTTATTATCCTTCGCGTATGAGTTAAACGACTCATTAGCTCGTCAGAGCTTCTCACGATTGACATCGTTAAACAGTCCTCATGGATATTGTACTCGTTTCCGTATTTTCGTCGGAGATAACGTTTGTATTGATTCATTATTATTCTACGTATGTGTAAATGTAAGTGTGGACGGGGAGAAATGCAAAACATGAGGTTGTCTGTGGTGCGGGGCGACGACGGCGGGCGAGGTGCGGCGCGAGCAAGGCTGTAGGCGTAAAATGCAAATCGCCTGCGTTTCACCACAGCGCGCAGGACAATGCGGCCGAGGTGTTGCGCGTCTTGTAAACAGCGCGGACGTGGTTTGTTGTTCTACTTTTTTGGGTAAACGGTTGTCCGTAAACGGCGGTGCATAGGTCGCCGCAGAAATACCGCGGTCCGTACAATGGCTCGTTCACCGCCGCCGTACATGGGAGTCGCGGGCGTGAATGCACCGATTCGCCTTGTTCGATGTTCACCATCCGTGTACATACACCCATTTTAGTTAAACTCGATGATCAAGCAGACGTTGCGTAAAGACGGTTAATGTTGGCAAGTATGGCAGATTCAAATATCAGCTTATACATCGCGCAGTTAACGTCATTTGATTCAACTTTCGCAATTTGATCAACTAACGTATGCAGCGGCGGCTTCGAAATATTTACATCGAGATGCATCCAGAGCGTCGGGTCGAAATTATATTTTATGGAAATGGATGTTGAATCGAAGCCAACAATCGTTGCATTCTTACAGCGCGACAGTTATGCGGGCGTGTGTGCGGGCACGAACACCAAGCCGCGTGCCTATCGACAACAATAAGACCGCGCCTTGTGCCATAAACATTCTTTGCCACAATCATTACGAATATAACCTATAAATTAGCACAGAGCCGACTTGGAACAAGCCGCTTGCCGTCGCGGGAATTCGCAATGAGGGCCGAGCTGCGCTGTCAACCTCTGCGGAATATGGCGCGCCGTGCCGCGCCAGCGACCGGGGCCGCCCGGCCGCCGCGCACCCCTCACTGATACTCGCCTATATCCCAATAGAATAATTGTCTATTGCACTCAACTGTTAGCTTGCACATCCAATCTTCTCAAAATCAAAATCTCATTCAACTCTAAATTGTTTTTTAACGAATGGCTGCGCGTTTACTATTGATAGAGATAAACGTTGATTTTTTATCTTAACACCAAATTATCTGAACGCATTAGAGTATGTTATCAAGTTTCTCATTTTACAAATTAACCTTAAGCCCATTTCTTTCATTAAAGATAAAAACAGGACATAAACACAATTAATATCGCACCGTTATTTTTGTCCGCAATAGATATCGACATTGTACAATAGCTGATAAGAAAATTGCGTGCGCATAAGTAGAAACAATGGCATAGGTGCGATATATCAATGCAGTTATCGACGAGCTTGTGTGACCAATATGTAGGTTAATGGTTAATTAGGTCGAGTACTCGTATAATGATTGAGAAGTAAACGCTATTGATTCTAGTAGCTTTATTACACAGGTATGAATCAGTGCGACATTGTGGAGGGAAACTAAAGAGGTATGTAGTTTCTGGCATAGTTACAAGTTGTGACAGGTACGTGCTTTAGATCTCGAGGTGACATGAGCGACGGTGTGGTGTTTTCAGTGGAGCGTCGTGTTGTGTGACGTCACTAGACGCGTCGTCACTTGTTCAGAATAGTTCCGTCGGCACGGCCGCACTGCGGCACATGAATTTTTCAGACTGGTCGAGGTCAAGGTATTATTTGATGCGTTCGATTGTCCGATGTACACACTTGTAACTTATGAATATTAAACGCTTTGTCATGCACAGTTATTTGCGTTCAATGATACACGTAACACCATAATGCGTAGTAAATCCACCCCGTGGACACAAAACGTATTCAATAGAAACCGAATTACACTTTGCCTATGCAAAGTACCTATTTGTATAATTTACTTAATCGCCTCTTAAGCGACAAATAAATATGCGGCGCGTTCACTTAAGAAGTACGAAATAAGGAGTTGTCTTTAGAAATCTCGTGGCGCTGCGATTGATTGTGCAATCGTTGTCGACTGAGCACAAGATTGTTCATGCTGCCGAGTTGTCAATGGAGAGACTGATCCGTCTATTAGCGACGGAACACGACTAGTTGCGCTATCACGACGCGGCGCCTGACCATTTAATCACTTCTTTTCCATATTAATCGTGCGTCTTGTGTATGTAATGTCAAATTGCGATGATGAAATCTGTTATTTATTCTCGGGCTAATTCATCCTAGACATCATAAAATTTTTAAGTCTTTCTAACGAGTTATGTCTAGTACTAACATCTGAAAAACAAAAGATATTTGCGAGCTTTTGCCTCTTCGTTAATGACGGATAGTCAGATAGAAGTATTAATCTTTGCAACGGCCCGGCTGGCCACTGATATCTGGCAGCCGTCGCGTCGTACAATTTCAATCGTTTGTGTAATATGACATCCAATGAGTTTTATATCTGGCCCGTTTGAACCGATTTATTGGTGTCGTGAGCTTGCGTACACAGTTTGTGCTCGCGGTAGTGCTAGTCGTCAGGACGGCGCCTGGTTACATCACGCCATTGGAAAACTCGTCGCGACGGAGAGGGATAAAGACTAGAGGCCGCGACTAGACTCGGAATGAAGCGATCACGCCGCCAGTCCTGTCACGTCGCCACCGAGGTTGCTTTTAAAACTTTAAATTCACTCTAAACGACATTAATGAGTGGTGTTGGTTGAAACGCTGCGGCGCAGTCACACCGCGAGTGTGCGCTATGCAAGCGCATAAATATTCATACCCGTACAGTCGCGACGAGTGAGCCAAGCTTGGCCGAGTCAAAGGTGTCCGACGACGCGAGCGCACTCTCTCTTAGGGCTGCCCACTGCCCACATTCTTTCTAACGAAAATAGTAGGCGCCAAGTTTAACATTCGATCAGCTTATAAGATCAATGATCAGTAAACATACTCATATAATTATTATATCCCTACAATGTATTCATTGTATTTAACCGATTGATATGAATGAATGAAATGATTCATAATACAAGTGAAAGAGGCATCATCGGTTCAATTCAAGTTCTTCAAACAAATACAATGTAACTAGGTATAAGTTGCAACTATGTTGACAGTGTTATTGTTGTGGTGTCGGTATTTGTCGCTATTAGCACTAACTATAATAGCATGGAATATTTATGCCAACTGCATTTATTCATAAACCATGTTGAGATATGAGACGGTGATAATACTTTACGTAATGTGAGTGGTGCACGCACGTATAACAGTGTCGGCAGCCCTGTGCATCGGTGGCGCATTCCCTCGTCGGCCCATCTCTCCGAGCGCTACTCTTTGTTGTGCTTGCAAATATCCTAGAGCTACTCATCGCCGCGTTGGCGCCATTTGCAAATAAATTTAGGGCTGTCTCGGATATGTAATGAATTTACAGAGTGAGTTATGAACGGTGGCGCCGGAGCGTGCCAGATCACTATCTGCTTCGGTACATGTATAGGTGCGTATGGCGCGGCGCGGGCGGCGTAAACAACTCCGCTCATCATAATGTTTACTAGTCACTATGGGCTTGTTTATCATGTCATTCCCCTGTCCACCAGCACCGATCTGATAGCACGATTTATTAGTTTAACTTGCGCGCTATTACATACATAAGAACGCATTACTCGCTTAAACATAGTTATTGACAAGCCACAATATAATTATGCCGTTATTGATATTATATTACAATGAGACATTTACATGTTTATTAAGACTAGAAGCGCAATTATTCTATTAAAATAATTGCTTGACAGGTAGTTATTGAAAATTGACATTTCAAATTTATGGAAAATATTTATAAAGGATGCATAGTTGAAGTCGTTTGTTATTCTATTTCAAGTGACATTGTGGACATATAGATATACCGCAATCTGGCGCCACTTTGCGTTATAATGTAGTTATTATGTAGGTCAATCTGGTGCTAACATAAGTATCACATCTATAGTGGGATTTAATCACAATATATCTACATTGCTGCCGGTTGGCGTCCACTATTGCTTGTTGGTCTCGCCTATTCCTGTAGTCCGACACGACTCACCATGTTTGGAGACTGCTAGAACCAAATACGTTTCAGTCAACTGAATTCACATACATAATATCTACAAATTAGCTTTTTGCTACCTTGTAATAAAATTCCTGAACATATTAACATTTTGTTTAACAGGGTTCTCACTTAGAATAAAACTGAACCATAGTTAAACTATATTTAAACTTCTTAAAGATGTACAAAGCTGTAATTATTTTATTATTATTGCAGATTCGCTAGTTTAGGATTGTTGAGCCGTATGCAAAGATAGTTGGGCAAATATAGATTTGAACAGAATCCCGCACTAATAGCAGGAATAATGCCTGTGTCGTGGATTATTAGATACACTTTTTCTGTACTACTTAGGTTAGAACCTTTCTTATTCGTATCATGAAGTAAAGAGTATTTAGATTAGGAGTTAGGTCCTTGCACTATGACAGGCACAGAAGGAAAATAAATATTGTGGAAAACACTAAAGCAATAGAATATTCGAATTGATTTGAATTGTAACCAGTGATATTGAACTAATTAAGATTCGAATATGCAGCCATTTAATTTGCGAATTCTACGAATTCCTTTTTTCGTTACAATCGCTCATCGCTAGCTGGCACACGGTCTGAAATTTCGCAAATCGAGAGCCTCCCATATCCAGCAATATACCGAGAAAGGTTATTTGATTACTGCTTTGATTTAACTATCTAAATAATGTGCCTTTTGTATAAACGAATAAGACTCAGTGTGCGCACAACAAATAATTGTCTATAATACGAGATCAACATGAGAACTAGGTATGCAATAATTAATTAATATTACATAACAATAAACCTTACATATTATTTGGTACGGAAGTTCATTAAATATAATGCGAAACGATACATAGAGGTTTACGAGCATTTAACGAGCACACATCGACAAATCGGGTTCCAATCAAACTGTCGCGCGAAATGTCAGTGTACTCTCTATTTCTGTCCATAGCAGACCCAACAAGAAAGCTATGCAAAACGCAAATTCTACCGTCGCCGTCTAGACGCCCGCGCCGATCCTGTTACGATTGAATAACATTTGATCCAATCAACCCGAATGGAGGGGTCGGGAAGGTCTTGCGAACTGGCCGTCCGGCGTCGCCGACGCACTTGTCGAACAATCAATTGATCCAACTACGGCTTTTTATGAGAGCCAGCTTCGCAAGGAGAAAGTATTTCCATCTACATAAGCAAACATTAACTTTACATAATATTATATTTACCTGCGAGAAGATTTCACGTAGTTAATAGTCATGTATAAATGCAAATTTTACTCGTTTTATCATTAGCGCGACGGCTTCAGTATCAATGTAATGTTTGTTTACCAGGTTTCATAATCCTACCATTTCTATAGTAAGTCGTCAGTTACAAATTCAACATTAACTTAACCTATCGCAGCGGCACACCGCCGGCCAGCCACAGGAGGTTTTCAATAATGTCTGGCTATCCAACAATTGTCAGGTTAATATGCTAGTAGCCTGGCATCCGTAATTAAACTAAATTGTTTTTGTTTCAGCTCCCGATATCGTGCAAGACGACAGCCCAGTCGTCATTACGACTGATGAAGATGAAAAAAACATGAAATGTAAGACGCTCTCTGCATATTATTGAAATAAATATAAATTATTTACGCTTTTTATACCGAACTCTTTCTGATATATTCCAGATTTCGCATCATTTCTCACTGGCCGATCTCCGCTGTGCGTACGGCGTGATGACATGTCGGGAGTGCCGGTGGCTTCAGGGGTGGCCACAGCGCGCTTCACATTTCGACGACGACACCTCTATTGGTCGGTCTTGCTAAGTCCATCGATACACAATGAGCCCAAAGCGCTTGCCTTCCTCGACCGCGAAGGACGAGTGCTCTTAGAACAATCACTGAAGAAAATACCAGGGATTCATGCAACTTATGAAGAAAAAACAGATAAGGTATTTCAAAGCGATTTTGAGTGTAATATATATTGTGTCTGAGAAGGTTAAAGTAGGCACTTAGGTGCTTGTTAATGGTAATAAAATTGAGGATCTGTTTAATTGACAGCTTTGTGGTGTGTGGCGCCGAGTCCCGCGCCAGTACAAGACGTTGCTACGAGACGGCGATCTGCACGTGGCGCTCCTGTGGGGAGATGCAAGGAACAACACGATCGATAGCGCTCTCAGCGGCAGAATCGACAGGTAGGTACGGAATTTCAAATGAACCTCAACTAAACAGAAACCGTCCATTTGATTTATTGTCGAAGCCTTATGAGTAATCACAAACAGATCCATGCAATAAATATTATTGCAGTAATTATTCCTGGGAATCTGTGAATGGCACTACTGTTCGCCTTGGATTGTAAATTAAATTAACCGTGTGATTAATAACGGAAAACTTTAGGTGTGCTATTAGAAATAATTCTGGGAAAAAACCAATACATACACATGTTTTGCAAGACGGTCATAATGTTGTTAGTGGAAACTCAATTGATTCGTACTTTTAATTGCTTTAGCGCTATTGTAATATCTCTATTACCTTGTGTGTGTAGATGTGTACGTAAACATTTTAAATACCGTAATGATTAGATTTTGCTTCTTGGAAAATTAAAAATGTGACCTTCTTTTTTAATAATTAATCTTACTACGAACAATGTTGAGGAAAATATGTTTTATTTGAGATTTCATGTCATTTATTTCCTCTCGGCTATGAACGTATGTACATTTTGGTTTATTATCATGATCATCATTGCTGCTACTTATACTAGGAGAATGGATTGCAGTAACTAAGTATTAGTAATATCTTAATGCGAACATTGCGTGATTTATATGGCAATATTCCTGAAAGTAATCTATGGATGGGGCTCAAGCGGGATATATTCCGAGCTGAATTATAGTGATAATGTTTTCCTGAAACACATTTCGGATATTATTATATCTCAGTGCGTTAGTGTTAAGATATGCGATTTTATAAGCATACGTACGCTCTGTTTAGACAGTTTATAAATACGTGCTAAATTTATTACGATGTTGACGCATATAATCCTTTCAGGTATCCGGCTTTATCATCAGAGATGTTCACAACTCTATTGGAACCAGAACACCCTCCTACTTCGATTGGGCAGGGGGCTTGTCTAGATTATCCAACATTGGAATATGAAGATGGATGGTGGGGAGGTACTGCAGTTATCACAGCAGTTGCTGGTGCTACTCCTAGTCTTTATCTGGCTATTGTTTTCAACGGAGTTTTCCCGAAGACTACGGGCACTTCTCATTTGGTCAGAGTTGTACTTACTCTACCTGAAAAGAATCAAACGATTATTGATCAGGTATATTCATATTGTTATTTTTAATCATTGTGATGAGATGAGATATAGATGAGAGATAGATATTTAAACATAGAGTTATTTGGAAGAGAGTTTAGAGAATGGAGTTTATTTTGTTTATTGACAGAACTTTTGTTACTTAGCGACCACATTGCTATAGAGCAAAAGTAGCCATCTGAACAACTTTTGAAATATGATTTTTCTTGAAACGATAATGGTGTTTGTATGCCAGTTTCTAGCATGGGCTTAATTTCCGAGTTAACCATATAGTAACTTACGTGAGCAACCCTCGAAATTTCCTGAATTTATGCATTACTCGAAGAATATACAAGGGCCAAAATTATTCATTGATTGACTGGAATTCCAATACAAATCATCTTGATGAAGCACGATTAAATATCTACTGTGGTCACGGTTTTAATATAGCCCAAACAACAAATGTTGTTCTTTATTGTTGATACTTCTATCTTCGTTTCGGTCCAGTACCTACCAACATTTTGACTAAAATTGTTTATATTAAAAGCTAAATTCTAAGAATGAATTCAATAACTTGAATTTATAAAATAGTAGGGTTAGATGATAAATATTCTTTTCCAGGTGCAGGGGGTAAGCAAACCACATTACGACTTCAATGTCCTCGAAGTTTCTACACCTGTGTCGGCTGCAGAACTGCGGTCTTTAGCAAGAGGAAGACTTTTCTTAACTGTGGAAGCAGTTGGGACTCCCGAAAGACGTATCGTAGGCAGCGTGAGGCAGAAAGCCGCATGTGAACTGTACAATGCTCCGTTGATAGCGGAGAGGCTGCCCGCTACGCCCGCTCCTGAAGGACTTGCCTTGCTTTACATCGATAAAGAAGGCTCTCTCGTCTATGACATACAGGTATTTTATAAACTTTACAATTATCTGCTCCATAGTTTGTGTTAATCAAGTAGTGAAAACATTAGCGTAATTGCCGATCGGAGGAATCTATTAAATTTTGTGTGTCCGAGACAGGACAAGTGATAAGTTCGTGATTCAGTAAGCACGTTAAACCGATGGTTTTAACACCTGTCAGGTTTCCTTAAGACAGGTAAAAATACTCTGATAAGTAGCTAGACAGACAGCTTAAATAACTCGATTACTAGATTAGTCATCAACCACAAAAAAGCCCACGTTAACAGATAACACAGGCGCTCTTTAAGAATAGATTAAATATTTAAAACCACCCAACACACAATTTTGCCTCTTCCCTATTGTCTAAGTTGTAGGCTTTTATAACAAATGAGATAACCCCTTTACAAGCTTAACAGATTTCCTTAAAAGGCATCTAAGGTCAACCGACATAAATCAGACGGAGTTCAAATTTTTTTGAAATGCATCTCCAGCAATGCTAAAAATTCCCAGCACCTCTTATCGTGCCGGGCGTTATAAATATTCCATTATAATTATATCTACTTGCCTTTGCCAGTGATTTTGTTCGTACTATAATCGTCGGCAATATCATTTGCGTGGATCACATTATGTACTAAGTACATCTCTGGTTAAGGTTAAACTATGGGTATACGTTTGATACGTTTTTATAGTATAACTAAGGTTATACTATAAAAACGTATCAAACGTCATTTACTGGTTTTTGCGTGATACTAGAATAAACGGACACATAGCCAAAAAATAAATTTTATTTAGGTGCTGAGCTTCGAAATTGTCTAGTTTGGGTTTCCTAACCTTTTAAGACGACGGAACAGTCACCAAATACCTTTTATTTTATGGAATCCCACATCAAATGATTACAAATCATAGACACTGTAATTTAAATTAGAACAAAAACTTTACTTCTCATCACATGTTTTACGCTATTTCAAAATAATATTTGTACTTAACTGTGATATTATTTAAAAGCCAAAAATAAATAATTTCGCGGCACCCTGGTGAATTTTCTATGGGACAGCTAGGATCCGCGGACACCACTTTAGGAAACGCTGGTCTAGTTCAATTAGTTAAAAGAACAATGTAAAGTTTACGACTGTGCATTGGATTTTTCGTTCTCTCGTTATAGTTTCATAATAGTACTAGTTTGTGCCCACGGCTTCGCCCGTGTGGACCATAACTTGTAAACTGCACGATAGATTTTCATACAATAACAAGTAAATCATTACGATTTTAGTATTTAAAAAACAAAACCTCATTTAAATTGGTGCAGCCGTTTGGGATACGCACATACAGACACAGATCTCAAACATACTAGCGGTCGCCTAGTGCTCGAAATTCGACCAGTTTGCCTGTAAGATATTGCTGATATATATGTCATTATATATTGATATATGTAACCATAGTTACGCGCTTCGACTGCGTGTTTCAAATGCATAGATGTGTGCGTGTAGTGTTTTTTCATTCATTTAATGTATTTATAATGCACATTTTATAAAATATTAGCATTCGTCACTTCTTCTCTGTATAAACTATAACTGTGCGAAATTTCATACTCCTCCGTCCGCCCAATTTTCGTAAAAAGGGATCCAAAGTTTTCGCTTCACATATTAATATATCGATAACAACTTATTTTTCATAAGGGACTAATCAAGAAGTACACACCAAACTTCGCTTATTAGAACATTACCGTTAATTGATCATAAGATCCGTGTAATACGAAGGAATTTCAATGTTTTAATATTATTAATCATAAACTAACTACCTAACAGTCCCTTTAATAGGTTATTTGAAGTCGTTAACACTCACAATTTATTACATTTGTATTAGACACAACTGTTAATAGCTTCTATAATGTGGTTTGGATAGAGCTGTGGGTCATTAAAGTTAGATTAGAATATTAAGTTTGTACAATAACGTGACGCATTTGAATTTTTTTATTATACTTTAAGATAAATAGTTTCATGCCTTTTATACAACATTATTTGGATTACAGGTAGGTAGTTCGACGTCTGCTATTGATACTTAGACGGCAACTTGATTATTAAGTGAGACCAAAAGATATTTGACCATATTAGGGCTCAATAGCAAACTGTATCATAACTGCCTTCTGCTAGCTTTTTCTTATAAGGTCGCACATAATAATTAGTTAGACTATTGCTTTAACCGGCACATATTCAGACCATCCAACTGAAAACTGACTTACAGAAAAACCTAATACATATACCATGCTTGATCCAAGAATCGAACTCGAGATTTCACGAGCGTTATCACACAAAAGCGAAAATTTATATCACGGGACTATTCAATGCGCTAAGAAAATTTCTTGAATTATTGTTGACCACAGTTTAAACATCTCACAAACTAGAATCGATAGTAATACAGAACAACTAATCATCACCTTTTTTTTGTCTATAGGTTGACAATTTGGGGGTAAATGATCCCAAAATAACGTTGGTGGAGGAGCAAGGCAAGCGTCATTCTCAAGTGGAAATTTTGGACACACGTATCGGAGTTCTCGCAAGACCAAGCGCAAGGATTTTCCAGCCACTATACGAAGAACAGCTAGCTGTGCATATTAGCGCCGATACAGGTAAGAATGATTTGTATACTCTTCTTGGCAACCCAAGAAGACCAAAGAATCTATTGTATGCAAGTGCAACTATCTAAATCGCTGAATATTATGCTCGTAATAGTTGTTCGTATCTAAACAAGTACTGTGATGAAATCGGTATGTTCTAATGGTATAGTTTCTATTGCGTACAATTTGTAGGGGCTTTGTGGACTATCGTACGGAAAGTTAGTTTTTTGTTAACTGTTACATGTGTTCGTTACAATCCTTGTAAAATTGTATAGGTTAATGTTTATCTTAAAGAGACGAGTGTAGTGATTTTAAAACAAAATACTAACTAGTTTGGAAATTTAAGATTAAAGAAGGAACAATTTAAATTAATGTTTTGCAGTTGTTTCTCTGGCACTCAATTGAAATGAATGGGTGATCGAATCCGATGGTGCCTCAGCAAGCTCGTTAAGCCGTTAGTCTGGCCTGGTATCTTTAACAGATTTTGATTAAGTGAAAAATGATGATTGTTCAAGACACTATTTTATCACAACATGTCTTGAAAGGAAGACTGATGATGATGTCTTATCAGATATATAATTCCTTTGACCAGTTCAAAACAAACTACAATATTATAGATTTGTTATTATTTTGCTACAGTGGAGTGCTTATCTCTTCTAATTAAACTATCGAATCGAATACCAATGTTATTTTCCCTAAATAATAATGTTAAGACAGTCGTGTCTTAAGTTGTTGTAAAGCAGTATTTATTTACCTAAAATATAGATGAGATTAAAGTGATTCATACTATCAAGATTAGTTTATTTGGAACAACCAATTTTGTTTACTCTCGATTTGGTCGCATATAGTTGATTTTAGATTGTTTGTAATATACTTATAATATTTTTACTGCATAGTGGTTGAAATGGTCGATTATTACATGGAACAAAACATGTGTATCTGGGGTTTCGTAGCCGGGTATATTAGTTGGGTATTGAGGAGCTATTGCTGGAATTTGTGTAAAGTATCTCGCGTTACGGGAATTATTTCTAGTGCGGGTGACGAAAAATCCTTTAGAAATGTTGCGGCTCTGACGAGAATCCTGAAGATGCAAACGACTCTATTGTATGTTTAGGTGATATCTTGCATAGGCGAAGTAATTTAAAAATCATATCAACCTGTGATATATTCAGGTCCACCACTACTTCGTGGACGTCTAACATCGAGAATATTGCCTGATGCAGCGGGCTCTGGCCCGGCGTTGTTGCGTCGAACCGGACAAGTCCGCTTGCCCGCTAACATGGCTGGTCTCGCTTGGCTGTCCGTTGATTCACTTTGTGGATTGTATTATGAGGTAATAAATAATTAAATTACTTTATTTTATGTCATGTTTTATTGCAAATAGATTACTATTTATTATGAGCTGTGACGGTGATTTCATACGATCTGCGTATCTTACCGCAACTTAAAGTGCCATATTTATAAGCACAATATTGCTATTCTATGCTTTTCTCAATTCTTTACTGATAATCACGTTCAAATTAATTCAACCATTATGGAGATAGGCTTGTTGAAATAGACAATAACTCTGATAACGAATTGTTTTCAGAATAATTTTATTTATTATAATGACATGTTTTTATGTTGGTGTAATGATATAAAAAATATTTTTAGTTTCTTAATATTGGGATGGATTGCAACCAAATAATGTTGAGAATATTAGCTTTATTCGAGCTTATACTTAAAAGCATAAAAGTGATTGACGGGAATTTTATTACTCTCCAGACAGTCGTAACCGGCGGCAACGCCCGTTCCTGGTCATCATGGTGGCTAGAAACACATACTGGTGGAGAAGGTGGGGCGAGAGAGCTAGGTGGTGAAGAAGGCTGGGTGCTGGAGCCCACTGCTGCGGAACTGGTGGCCTTGCACGTTGGAGCCGCCTACTTAGAACTGAGACACGACAACGTGACCGTGTTACTGCGCACTAGAGTACCACAGGTAGGCATTCCAGTGTTATGGAAGTTATAAAAATAGGCCCTCCTCAGTTAAGTATTTTGTCATCGTCATCATAAACAGTTCATGTCAGTCTACTGTGGGCGAAGACCTTTTGCAACACATACTTCAGGTTTTTATTATTAGCATAGATAATTTACCATCATATGTGACATAAAAGAAAACAAAATATTGTTACGTGTTGGGTTCGAGGGATAAGAATGTAAACAATATTTACCGATTAAAACACGTTTTATTCTAACACACAATTCAATTTCAACACAACAAACACTTTACTACATTTTTCCAACTATAACTGATTCAAACACTTACCCTTCCGTTCGCTCCGATGAATACGTGACCGCTTACGATTGTAAACTGACTCGGCGAGCACTGGCCTGCCCTTTTTATACGCGGTTAAAACGTTTCTGGAGATTTCTAGAAAGGCCATACCCGGTATGTAAATAGTACGAAGATTCGAGAATGTGCCAGCGCTCTCTCTACTCTTCGCGTACCATTTTTCGTAGCTACGTAGTTCCGTAAGAAGACAATAGATGGCGCTGTAATAAATTCATCGACGGAACTGCCGAGTCTTCCACACAGTGCCGAGAGATGGCACTGGGTGTAACAATATTATTATGTTTATAATGAGCATATGAGGCTATATGATATAAATACCGCCAGTACAAACTTATGGCTTCGTTTGCAAGAAAAATGTAATTTTTATTATGTTATCCATTTGCAATAAAAATGGTTCTCGACTGAACGTCAACTACTGCTCGCAGAGGGATAAGTTCTATAAGTTAGGAGACATTTAGAGAAAGAAAAATGGGCAACTGTAAATGATACAGATATTTCAAATTCAGATCGACACAGCTGTCGGTCTGGGGTCTAATCATCGGATTTACGTTTCCATATCCCCCACGGGCAATCCTTCAAGCGGGAACATTCCTTACCTCACTGTCTTTAAATGATGAATAGCCAGTTTGATACTTATTATTAATTTGTTATTGTGTGAAGATATAGGCAATTTAAATACTAGTCGACCCGTAGCTTAACAGTGTTAGTAATTAGTCTTCACATATTTTTTACAACGTATCATAATTTCGTTTAGATAACCTAATGAGAGACGCAATTGGTTACATACAAGTCGTTAAAAATGGAGCATCGTGCCTCACTGGTTATCCAATATGAGTTCATTTGTTAATATTAAATGTAATTTTCATCAACTACAAAGATAACTTAAACTGAACTACTTTTAATCTGTTTGTTAATTTGTTCATGCTGCATAGCTTGGATCGTTAAGCGGTAAGTGTGCTATAAAAATACCTACTGATAAGCAAGCTAAATATCGAGAAACATATTATATGATTAATATTATTATCTTATTATTACAATGTATTGTTGGATTTGTCTTGCTAGCTTAGTGATTTAAGTTGGTATATGCACGGGTGATGACGGGGTTCGATTTTCAGATTACACAGGTACAGAATTTTCCTGAAAATTGTCAGAAGTATTACGAATTCTGGCATTTCTTGGTACACGAAAACGGTCTTGCTATAGCTTGCATATTTGAGATTAGATTTAAACAATAGCATTCTAGTCTCAAACTCAAAACAAATACAAAATATTATTAGAGGCTGTATATTATTGGGAACTAGTGTGCCAGCCTCTATTAGTCTAATTGTTTAAAGAAAGCATCAAGAATATAAACCAACATTAACCTTACTTTTTGTATCATGCAGAGCCAGTTTTAGTTAGGGATTGGACATTTGTCCAACTTAAATTAGGTACCTTAAGAGAATAAGACATCGTGTAAAATATCCTGCCTCTATCTTCTTTTAATCAAACTCTTTGAAATCTATCCATAGTTAAAGAAATTTAATAAAACAATCTATCTTACGGACTGATTATGGAGACTAGCATGTCCATTAGGAAATGTCATACCCAGCCGCCTATACATCTACATTTAGTAGCGGTATAGGCAGCTGGGTCTAGGCTTCACTAACATCTGGCATCTACACAACATACGGCCTATTGTTCTCAGCATACCGTCTACTCAAGTCCATCTTCAAGCTTTTGACTGTACGCAAGGCGTAGTGGATTAAGTGATCACCTCGCCACTGTTAGTACGCCGAGGGTTGTGGGTTCGAATCCCACACGGTACAGTAATTTGTGTGATCCACACATTGTTGTTGGATGTTCATTGAGTCACTAGTCTGAGCAGTCTTTTGAAAAAAATAATTTAATCGTGTTCTTTTATTCCAGATAAGCGTGCCCCCATCGTGTCTCCCAGCAGTACCAGGGACGGCTGACAATGAGCTGAGCGCTAAGTACACGCCAGGACCACTGGAAGACCAGATCTCCGATTACTCTATTTTCACTCGACTGAACGTAAACTACTGCACGCAGAGGGATAAGTTCTATAAGTTAGGAGAGATTTGGACAGATACTGAGGTAAGTTAAATCTATATCTTCGTATACATGTATTACGGACATATATCTTGATATGTAATGTATCTTAAACTTCTAATTCTGTCAGAAGAAAATCAGTTGAAATGTCTAGACGTAAGCGAAACTATATTGTCCCAGCTACTACTTGAGAATTCTTTCGCTGATGCTCAAAAAAGTAAAGCTTCCTCAGCCATCAGACTATATAATTATGTATGTACAAAATGCCTACACAAAAACAGAGAGTTATGTAATTTGAATGTACCTATACTATTGATACAGTTAGCTTCTTTGTACTAAAAAGTAATCTTGCTGTACATGTATACTTTATGCTACAGCGCCATCTGTCGTTGAAGTTAAAAGACTATGTTAATGTAGGTAGCATGATTCCAATAGGAATTTATTAGTTCCTCGGTACATCGACGGAGGTCGCGTCTATAGCGCTACATTAGTTACAAATACAATTATTTCTTACAAAAATCTTATCGTTCCTTTATAACTTATTAGCATAATTACTTAACAAACTTTAACATTTTCCAGACGTGTTCAAAATGTTGGTGTGTGCTAGGAATGCCGCGATGTGAGCCCGTGCAGTGCCCCACAGTAAACTGCCTTGTGCCAACGATCAAACCGCCTGGACAGTGTTGCCCGATATGTACCAGTGAGTATTACTATTGCATACCTATATGTATTTGTATAAGGTGTATCTTGACTTGATATATGATTTAAGTAGCAAAGTTAACAAGAAAGCTGTTACGGTAATTCTTCGTTCTGTATGTTAGGGTTGGATTCCTATCAATCTACTTTGTAACGGTTCACATTCAAGTTTTTAATAGATATCTAAGGGTCAGAGATACGCCACGTACTGACATACATTTACATAATATACATTTTCTCGGGTGATTGTAGTCGTCGGTAGTGTCTTCGGTAGAGGCAATTTTTAGGCATAGAGGAAATATGAACTAACTATTACAGAAATACAGAATGTACGGCAAAATAACGATGATCAAATGTCTGGTTGTCTGAAGGTCAGTAAATTAAGAGCTTTGAAAGCACTCACACTCGCTCGCTAACAGCAAATACTAATTTCTTAATTTAAAATTTATCAGACTCCACAACGGCGGTTTGGTCCGAAAACGGCAGCTGCGTACTAGCTGGACAGAGCTACGCGCCTGGTTCGTCCTGGCACCCGTACCTCGTGCCAGGTGGATACGACACATGCGCCATCTGTACGTGCAACTTCCAAACGAGACAGATACAGTGTCCCAGAGTACGGTGCCCACCGTTAAGGTGCAGTGAGAAGGAGGCATACAGGCCGGATAAGAAAGCCTGTTGTAGAGTTTGTCCAGAGGTAACTACAATTAAAACTGCTGTTTTTATCGATAGTCTGGTTTAATGCAGTTCCGATGTGTCTTTTTTTATTTCATGTTTCGATTGAAACTGTAAAGTGTAGCGCTAATAATAATTCATGATTGTCGTTCGAGTTCGAATGAATCGCAAATTGTATGACATGCGAAGATGTAGGTTTTTGCGCCCTGATTTTTGTACGAATTACGATTAATTAATATTCGGCTAAATCAAATATGCCATGTACAATCACACATGTTATGAAGATTTTGACCTATAAGCATCGTAGAGATCGTCAGTCAAGCTTATTGCCATCACAACTTAATGGCGAAATCATATATGTTAATTTTTATCCCCAAACTGCCCGCAAGATAATGAGCGTGTCTCTCACTTATTACAAAAATATATAAATATTATTATGTATAATATTGTTTTTTTAATGTGACAAGCTTGTGTGAAACTTAAATAAAAATAATATTAATCAACTAATTTTTAGGTAAATTTGTAATTAAATTTAATATTGTTTTAGGTAAAGGCAAAGAAACCTGACGAAGAGACTCCGAAAGACCAGGGGGCACCACGCACGGCTGAAGAGATATTGGCAGAGGGAGGATGCAAGTTCCCCGATGGCCCACTGCCGAACGGCAAGGAAGTGCACCCGTCTATACACTCGCATGGCGAGCAGAGATGTGTCACCTGTCGATGCAAGGTATGCAATAATTACGTCTTCGTACACATTTCCCTAACATCATGGGTCTGAGATGTCTAACATCTAAGTCTGACTTAATCATGTGCAGTCGCAGATAATATAATTGGTTTGGAGATCTTTTCCGGCTGTTGGTTATTAAATTTGATAATAATATCAGCCCTATATTAGACTGTTCCACTGCTGGGTTCGAGCCTCCTCTCAGTGTGAGAAGGGTTAGGCTCTAGTCACCCATGCTGGCGCGGGGTTTTCCTGTATGTAAAGTCTGCCAACCCGCACAGAGACTTCACATATCTTTGAGAATATTATGGAGACCTCTCAGATATGTAGGTTTCCTTACGAGGTCTTCTTTCACCGTTAAAGCGAGCGACAATAAACCTTTTAATACGCATATAATTTTGACAAGTCAGAAGAGGGAGGAACTCGAGATCTCTGCGTGGCAGTCCAACGGTCTCCCATTAGGCTACAGCTTGTTGGTTATTAATCACTGCTACATAAATTAATGAATTTATTGTGTTTCAGGATGGCGAAGTAACATGTGTCCGCAAGCGGTGCGGGCGCGCAGCATGCCAGCGGCGGCGGCGCGTGGACGCGTGCTGCGCATGCGCGCGCCACCGCCGCCAGCGCCGCACCGAGCGCCCCGCGCCCCCCGCGTACGCGCCCGCGCCGCCGTCGCCACCCGCGCCGCCCACCGCGCGCTCGCCCAGCTGAGCGCGCCCAGCACCAGCGCGCAGACCGGGACTATACTAGAGTAACGCGCCCCATATGTTTTGTGTGGATACTGCATACTTTTTGATAGAGTTGGATGCTATGCACCCTCTTATGTTGTCAACCTAGTATGTACTTTACTGTTCTACCTGACCGAAACATGGACGCTGTTGTACCAGATAACTCTTTTTTACGAAATGCTCACTTCGAACCGGCGCGCGGCGCTTTAAACGTAACCGCCTGACCTTTTGAATTCATCTTCTTTTACATTACATGAGCTGTGTTTCGGGGTCACCTCAAACGATGTGACGGAGAATTTTGTGTAACTCCACACAAAGCATATGAACGCTCGGCGCTGCGGTCGATAGTGTGCGATGGGTTTATTGCAGTGCGTTGCAATCCGCCCGCCTGGTGTGCGCTTAGCTTTACTGCGCCCGTCCCGTCTATACCCCAGACTGTTAGGCTAAGTGAATAGACTGACATATTTTTATGTACTCGTGCGATTCGAATGTGTCTCTAGTTTTAGATTGAACGGCGCGCTGGATGAACTGAGTCACTGTTGCGATTGAGGCGAGGCGCTTCTATGACGCGTCTTTTAACACGAGATGTTTTATAAAATATGAGGCTGGCCCATTTAGAGGTTAATTATCATCAGACTGATTGTTTAGACTGGTTCTCTGAGTGCGTGGCTCGGTTCGCCGGTGCGTGTAATGTAGGGAGGGACGGTCGGCCGCGCGTACAGTCGATCGACGACGGAGGTAGCTTTACTGTATTATACGGCTTTGAATATTGACTTACCCACCGGTATTTTAATTGGTATTATGCTAACACGAAATTTAGGCGCATTACATCATCCGATACTGATTCGTATTATTGTTAGGTAGGGCTCGATCGCACGGACAAGATTGAGCGCGGTCGATAAAACGATGTGCCATATTTTCTTAAATGTAAATATAAATTATAATACTTATGTGCATATTTATTTACGTTTCTATTGTATATGATACGGGATAACCGCACGTATAGGGAATCATGTATGAACATCACAAATGCTATTATATTGGTCGCCTTGTTTGTGCATTTGCTTTTAGTTACACACGTGTACTGAACGTTAACTATTACCTGCGTTATTTTATCTAGTTGTAGTGACCACGTCGTGTTGGACAACATATTTAATATTAATTTATATACAAACAATAACAATCGGGATTGATGTTGCTTACAATTGTTTTTTAATCCCAGTGAATTACTTGTATGCTTTTAGAAAAAGTAGCATTGGTTATGATCAAGAACCTTACTCTTGTGGTTGTAGGGCGTTCTAATATCATAGTATAGGAACTCTTTAAACATTTATGTTTTGAAGAAACTTTGTAAATATTTTCATGTTACATTTTTAATACTTTATACACAGATACCTATTACGTATTGTACCGATATAAAACAATATAGATAAGATATAATTTACGCAAATTTCGTGACTAGTTTTGTTTAATTACTAGGTTAACAGTTTAGTTACGTAATTAAGGAAGCTAGTCCAAATGTTTCGATGTGATGGAAATGAATGCCATGTAGCTAGCGATACGTCTGTTTTGAATACTGATTATTATAGGAATTTATTACTATAAGTTATATCTGAGGCCTCATAGTCACTAGATGTAAAAACTTAGCGTTAAGTACTCGTTAGGGAATGACGCCTTCATTATGTTTGCGCGGGCGCTACGGGCGGCTTTCATATTTGATATTGGATTTATATTCGCTACGAATTTACATCGCGTGGAAATGAGACCTAAAGATATTTTTGTGCGGAAATAGCACTGTTTTAGGAATTTGAATTTATTCGAGAGACCATTTGCCAAAAATATCTTGTAAATTAAAAATTCTTTTCACATTTCGTTGTGGGTTCTAGTCCAGTCAAAATTATGAGAAATTTGTATTATATAATGTTATATTGGCTATAATTTTATTATATTAGACATAACGAGAATATCAATCGATTAAGTGCAAGAGTTTATCTTGATTCTAATTTTTTTGTATAATCTAACAATAGAAAAGTAGTCACCTATGGCTTGCGAATAACATAACTAATAGCCATAAAGAATACTATGAACTCGCTTGTATTGCATTGTTTTTCTATATAATAAATCATTGCATTCATTACCGATGTAATGGTATTTAAAGGGATATTCATTATATTTTTACTACTTACATAAATATTACAAAACAGAAATTCTAAATGACAAAATTGTTTGTTAAATTATTATTTGTGGAAGTAATAACACAATTTGGGTTGTCTAGGTGCATCCAGTCAATAGTTTGTAAACCGTCATACATTGATATAAAATAAACGACCTGTGAACAATATATGCCTTTAATTTGCTTCAAATTATCCTTTAGCACGTAAGTCTGTATGCAGAATTTGACAAAATACTAGTTTCCATTTGATGAGTCGTCTGGAATGTTTTATCTTCTAAGGTTTCGTCTATAAGGATGATTTCTTGAGTGCTCGTCTTGTCTCTGCCATTGCGTCGGCGATCTTGTCTGCCATTTCGATCGTAGAGTTAATGCCCATGGTGCCCACTCGGAGCATCATGCCCACAGTTGGACCGATTCCACCAAACACTAAGATTTTGTGACTGCGGAGAAAACAATGAAATAATCCTGAATTTATTGGTATTTTTGATTAATTTTCCATAGTCATTGGCCATGAATGTGTTTAGTAGGTATCACAGAAGCTAATTCCTAGAAAATATGTAAACCACAAAGGTGGCATACAATTACACAGCATACTTGATTGATGCAAACAAGAGAGAAATCAATAACGCGTTGCCATTACGGTGGAAGCAAGGGTAGTAGCAGTACGAAAAACTAACTAGTCTACTGTAGGAATGGACTGGAGGATTCACTCACTGAACGAAACACAACAGTAGGAATACTAATTAAACTTTGCATCTGAAACTTTGTGAGAGTGTATCTACTCAGATAATCGGATCCATTACTGCTAAAACCAGCAAGGCACACTTATGGTTAGATCAGGCTAGGCTCTAGTTAAGAACGTTAACGTAGAACACTCCAAAGATAACAAGGAAAGAACACCTGTGGAATTCTTAGTCAAATGAGATAATAGGTTACTTTGGAACTGAAACGCGAACTAAGTCAAAGCTAACAGATAGTTTTAAATACATATATCTTCAAGCTATCTTGCTAATTACAATACGTCTTGCGCCAAAACTATAATTTACTTGATTTTCTTGCGTCGTAGCGCAGTGCTATTTACCTATGCATCTGCTATGCACGAGGCAAGACCTCAAGGCAAGAGGTCAATTCCTGGATCGGACAACCTGTTATTTGTGTTTTTAGCAAGAAAGTCTCATAAGCAACACGGAATCTCGATCTGTAAGTAGTTAAAGCAATTGGATCGGTTCCTATCACACGCGACCTCAAACCATAGCTAGTGAAATGTCGGTGTACATTCTTTGCCTACCTCTTTCAAGGATATAAGCGTTTACAAATTCCCTTATAATCTTTTTGAAAATACTCACTTGTCTCTCATATATTTGACGAATTCTAAATAATCATATCCTTTGGGCAGCGTTATGGTTGTGACAACCGGTAACCGGTCTTCCGGATTCGGTACGAAAAACTCGAAGCCTAATTCTCGTAGCCGTTTGGTCAGATGTGCAAGTGTCCTGGCATGCCGAGTCCAGGACTTTTCTATGGATTCCTTTATTATTTCTTGAAGGCACGCCCGAAGTGCCCACATCATAGGAGGTGACAATGTGTGGTGATATCTAGATGAAACAAAATGGAAAGGTAATGTTATTTATTGTTTCATTTGGAATAAAATCTATTGTTGAATGAGATTTATTTTTCAGAGATCCCGCTGTGGTAAAGTCCCAGTAGTAGATATAATAAATTATTTTTAATTGAAATATTAATATCTATTGGCTTTATTATTATTTTTTGGTCCAGAAATCGATCAAAGAACGTCCAGATCAGCAATACTACAAGCACTCGATAACTCAATAAATCGATAAGGCATTGTTTTTTCATATGATCACGTATTAAAATTTTAAATCGTTACTGGAGTAGTATTTAAGAGAAAAGAGAGAAAGAAAGAGAGAGAGAGAGGGAGGTATAGATAATAGAAATATGTAAAAAAGTAATAAATGAGTTTTGCCTGAATTGGGCATTAGTATTTATAGAGAGTGGCTGGTAGTTCCTGAAAAAGAGAGCTATTGGCTCTCACGAGTCAACAGTCTTTATCACGATATTATACTAAGAGCTAAGAACTTTGTAAGAATTACCAGGTGATTACGGAAAATACTACTGAAATCAGATGCACGTCACAAATGAAGCTGGTTTCCTCTATTGCTCATAAGCAAGATTTTTTTATTCATTCTCCTACTATGATATGAACGAAATTTAATTTTTACCATATCATTGCGGTTTGCAACACAGTTAAACTCTCTGGGACTGCGATTGTCGCTACTAGACGTTTTAAACGGTCGCCGAGGAACAGACATACTTACGTTCTCGTATTGCCGTAACAGTTCCACTGTAGAGCTAATAGTTTCAAGTCCATATAATACGAAGGCACATGCTTTCTGTTGTTTATTCTATCCCTGAAAACAAATAAAGGTACTTTACAATATCCGCAAATTATTATTTATAATTTTATTCCGAGTGTGTAATTATTATGTATAATATTATATTTGGTTATGCACCTCGCAGTTATTTTCAAAAACCCTAATTAAATCATACACACACGTTATTGTTTCCTAAGTGACATTTTATATATAACTAAACTAAATTCTGCACGTAAATTGAGATGAAGATATGCTATATGTTAATCTATGAGACGTGGTTTACCTGTGTGCCATGTTTTATCCAAATTATTTCATTAGTATACACGTGATTCAATAGAAAACACCCAAACATTATTTTCATGAAGCGTAATATTCATAGTATGAGGATCATTAAGAGTGCCTCACTACCATCTTAATTTGCTTTTTCTTCTTAATATATAAAATTATATTAATTCTGTTCAATCTGTCTAGAACCACTTTGGAGATTTTCATGAAATTTTCTCTCGTCGTTAGATCTTGGCTTGGGGTCATATTTATGTACATAGAATAGATTTAATCACGTTAATTGAAAATATATCTGTATTATATAATTATTTATATTGTACTTGATCGTAAAAAGTGCAACTAGAAGAGCCCTAAATATTTTGTGTTAATAAAATTGATCAGCTAGTTGTTTTCAACAATTTCGTGAATGTTGTTATTCAAGTTATCTCTTTACTAAATTATATGTAAATCGATTTAGCTGTTTAGCCAGAAAAATGAAAAACAAACTGACAATACCGTGTTCAAAATACTAGAATACATATGAGGTAAAATACTTACTCGGCACGTGCACTCAAAGCTACAGGGGAAATGCCAGCTGGTCCACTCAACGATTTTTGACTAGATGTGTACACTGCGTCTACTCCCCATTCATCCATCAAGAATGGTACTCCGCCCAGCGACACGACCGTGTCCACGATCAACAATGCTCCGTATCTGAAATGTTTGTGAAAATACGTAGAAACTATAGCTAACTATATGAGTAAAATATGATTGTTAGTAGCGCAGCAGTAATGAATGCTTTGCTGTGTGGCATTAAATGAGGTCTCGGGTTGAATGCCTAGGTCGGCGAAAGTGGGATTTAGTTTTCTGTTAAGAGATTCCCAATAGCAGCATGAAGTACCTTTACAGCGATTCTATCTAAAACAAAATTGTCACATCGTTTTGTCTGTAAATGACATACAAACACAAATTAATCTAGGTTAATTAAAATAAATTTAGTAAATTATTATGTGATGGCTTTAAGTAAATTGAAACTGTGAACTTTTTCTGTCATGGCTGCAACATAATACATAATGTCCTCCAGACCGAATTTTGGTCATGGCGGCCAATCTTAACGGAGACTGGCCATCTGCGCAGGAGATATTATAGTGCACAAGTATGTGCGCAAACACAAGTGCACTCTCTGTTCCCTAACTCACATGATCCAATGGGACTGATAATATGACACGACCGGAGAGAGATCAGGCGCAGCACCAACGGCTTTTCGTGATTTCCGAGGCACGGGGTGTCTAACATCGACAACTTCCTAACGCCGGGCTCGTATTAAGATTGCTTAACAGGAAAACACAAAAACTTTTTGTTGGTCATGTTTCTGTCAAAATATTGGTAACCACCTAGTAAAATCTGATCAAATTGATATAAACTTAAATATACTCATCATGAATGATCCCATTATTTCTTATATCATATATATGATATCAGGCAGAACGATGTCTCTATTGCTAAATATAATTATCTTTCTATCGTGTTATCAAAAATTGCAGCCAAAGTACCGCCGCCATTAATTGGCATTACCCTGAACAAGGCGTAAAACAAAACTTATCTCTTTAAAGGCTGTTGAAGTGACTTTTATACGAGCGAATAAGAAAGTCAGTCAACTCAAACGACGCCGCTTAAGAAAAAGGGAAAATCCCAGAATAGTTGGAATCACCGAAAAACTTTTTATCTCAAGTTTTACCGCGCTTGGTATTTTCCACTGCATGCTAATTGCAGACTCCTTCGCAGGATGCAATTAAAGAGTTTTCAACTCGAACGTATTCAGGGAGACCTAGATCTAAGTAAAAAGCCAAGTCAGGAATGAAAGAGACAACGAATGTAATTAAATTGTTCGGTTCTAGTATCCTAGTCTTAGTTCCCGCGCAATCAAATACTTTTTCTGCTAAAGTCCGCTGCTTTTTAATTTGGAAGTGAAAAGACGACAGGAGAAATGGTTTAGCAGGGATTGGATAAAGCCCCGACTTGTGGTTTTTATAAGTTCAGTTAAGAGACGAGTTTTAAGATAGGTATGCTTCGATCGCTTGAGTTTTTCTTAACGTGGATTTGTAATACAGTAAGATTATTAAACAGTTTCATTGTGGTTTCTTAGCGCGTAAGTAGCTTGTGCCTGGCTAATAATGTTCTTGTACTCATTGAACTACCGGAGAGCCTAACATTTTGATGGAAGTATTCAAAATTATTTAAAAATGTAATCTATAATTAATTTACAAATAAGTAAAGAAATTTTATTTTAAACTTTTGCCGTCCATGGATTCACTCTCGTGCTGTAGCAGACGCTGTAGCTCGAGAGAGAGTCCATGGACGTCAAAAATACATGACAAAATTATATTAAAGTTTAAGCAGTGTAATTAAATTTTCATGTTATTTGCCTGGGGTTACTAAAATATTAAAGTACTTTCTGGGTTTCAATAAAATATAAAAGAAACAAAAATATATCCACAGTTACGTTTGTAATATGAGCTTACTCTTAAAATATGTCAGTATCAGCTTCGTTGTTATTTTATATCGATTGATAGTTTTAATATAGAATAGATTTATTAATATAAAAATAATATAATCAATTTGTTATCTTTTGGTTGTTTTTCTGGGTACGATACTTGCTAGATAATTGGTACCGAGTCGTTATCTATAATAATAAAAATAAATCAATTGTATGCCTATTTGTCGTTTGGAATCATCTTTTGAAAGAAAGTCTATAAAGTATTCGTCTCAACGACGCATTTCTGAATTAACTGTTATCTCAGAATAAGCCTGTTCTTTTTGTATTGAGCTTTGTCTCGGAAATCCAAGAGTAGCTGAATAAGATATGGAATGTAGCGCCGAGCGTCGAGTTGAGCGCCGAGCCGATAATTCATTAATACAAACTGAAGAACTAATACCGCGTCCATGAAACTTGTACTATATCAGCGAGATCGGGACGAGTGTGAATGAAAATTGTATTGCAATAAAATCCGAATCTGTAGCTCAACTTTTATATGTCCCGTAGTTGAAATCAATTTAATAATACAAGTTTAATACTAGAAAAATATGTTTCTAATTAATATTAGAAAACATATTTTTCTTAACCCGAGACGTATAGACAAAGCTGACACGGTTTAATAACCGTGTTAGTTTTGTCTATATATCTCGGGTCGACTAAAACAAGACGATTCTCGTTCGGGAGATTTATTTTAACTCAATAACCACGTAACATCTTCATACAGATCTTATTATATTAGCAACCATTATCCTTTCTCTGAACTACTCTAGCAACTAGCTCTTGTCATTGATTCCATTATCCTTTATTTGTTAGAACAAATAAGCGAAGTCAATGGAGTGTTTAGCTCGGTCTTTTTAAGTCCTCTTTGAGAGAGAGTTAAGTAATAAAACAAATGGACTAAGATGCAGTATTGTCAGTACTACAAATAGGTGTTTTTATCAGTATTGATACAGTACAGGTTTGTTCAACAATTCGTTTATTGAGACTCGTTAATAAGATGACGTCATTATAAAAACATTACGCATTTTTTTCTGTTGCTGTTTATGAAATTATTAGTCATACCTTTCGATTAATTATTAGAAAATCTCGCTAAAAGTTTTGTTAGAAAACGAAAAGAGAGTTGTTATTGCAAACTTTCGAAGACAGACCTTATTTTTAAGTAGCTAATATTTTTCAATTCTTAGAACGCAGCCGTAATGGTACTACTGTTTACAAGTTCTTAGGGGTCTAATTATTAAATTTCAAATGTCATATTATTAGATAAAAGACCGCGGAAAAAACATTATTGGTGTCAATTGTGCGCCATATGCAATCTTTTAAATAATAAAAATATTCATCAAACAAAATGAAACGTAGTCGAGTCAAAAAAATAAAATAATATCAGCCCTGTATTAAGCTATCCCATAGCTGGGCACGGGCCCTTCTCAGTGTGAGAAGAGTTTTTTATTTTTATTTTTTTTTAATTGCCATTAGTGGCAGACGAGCAAGTGGCCCACCTGATGGAAAGTGGTAACCACTGCTCATGGAATTCAGCAATGTCAGGTCACAACAAAGCCGCTGCCTACCGTGAAAGAAGAACTCTCTTTAAACCTCGTTTGAAGAAGGACATATCATAGCGCTCGGGAAACACCGAAGCTGGCAGTTCATTCCAGAGCTTGCACGTACGTGGGAGAAATGATCGCTGAAAGCGTACCGTCTTAGAATTGAACGCTTCCAGGTGATATGGATGAACCCTGCTTCGGTGTCGAGTGGTACGGTGATAGAAAGGTGCCGCTGGTACCAAATCAAACAGTTCTTCAGAGTACTCCCCGTGGAAGAGTCGGTAGAACACGCAGAGAGACCCAAAGTCCCTTCGTTGCTCCAACGACTCCAGTCTATCCGTGAGATTGGGATCATCGACGATTCGAACTGCCCGTCTTTGTAGGGAGTCAAGTGGGTCGAGCTGGTATTTGGGGGCCCCTGCCCAGAGATGTGAGCAGTACTCCACGTGCGGCCGGACCTGTGCTTTGTAAAGCACAAGACGTTGACCTGGTGTGAAGTACCGCCTGGCTCTGTTCAGTACACCCACCTTTTTACTCGCTAATTTAGCTTTGTCCTCCAAGTGACTCCCAAACTGTACTTTATTTGAGATTTCGACGCCGAGGATCCCAATACTTTCGGAGATACGGAGAGTAACTCCTTGGAACTGTGGCGCCATGATAAAAGGGTCCTTCTTGGCAGTAAACGCGCACACTTGTGTCTTCGAGGGGTTGAATCGAACTAAGTTCTGTTCACCCCATTCGGAGGCCCGCCCAAGAGAGTCCTCGACTTCAGACACAAGTTGTGTTCGTCTTTCCTGTATTATGCTCCGAGGGACATTCTGATAGCTGGTATAACGCGCATCACCCGTGCTGTCATCCGCATAGCAATGTATGTTCTCGATTGACAACAAGTCAAAGATATGCAGAATGAACAGCGTTGGGGAGAGCACCGAGCCTTGAGGAACACCAGCGTTAATGGTTTTGGTTTCGGAGCTGCAACCATCAACGACGACTGTAATGCTCCGACCATCCAGAAAGCTGGCTATCCATTTGCAGAGTCACTCGGGGATTCCATAAGATGGTAGCTTCGATAGAAGCGCTCTATGCCAGACCCTGTCAAATGCCTTAACGATATCGAGGCTAACGGCCAGAGCCTCTCCCCTTCCCTCCAAAGCCTCCACCCAGCGGTGTGTGAGGTACACTAGAAGATCACCAGCCGAACGACCATGGTGAAAGCCATACTGGCGGTCACTAATCAGCTGATGATCCTCAAGGTACCGCAGCAGAAGGCGGTTTATTAACCGCTCCATAACTTTGGAGAGCAAGGAAGTAATCGCTATCGGGCTATAGTTTGAAGGATCCGACCGGTCACCCCTTTTCGGGATCGGGTGAAAATGGGCAACCTTCCACGAAGATGGAACCCTGTTGGAATTGTAGGAAAGACGGTATAGGCGCGTTAAAACAGGGGTCAACTCAGGGGTGCACGTCTTAAGTACCACTGCAGGGATGCCGTCAGGCCCACTCGACTTATGGATGTCCAGGAGTTCGAGCTCACGCTTAACCGCACGCTGGTTGATGCGGATTTCAGGCAAAGAGCTCTCACACCTTGGGATGATAGGTGGTATGACTCCCTCATCATCCAAAGTCGAGTTTGAGGCAAAGAGTTCTACCAAAAGATTGGCCGTCTCTTTTGCACTATGGGCCAGACTGGCATCAGACTTACGCAGTGGTGGGAGACTGATCTGGCAAAAATTTCCTTGCACAGCCTTGGCGAGCGCCCAAAAAAGCACGACTCCCTGAAGGATGTCTTCCAAGGCGATCCCCAATTCTAGCAACGTGTTCCGCCTTAGCCTTGGCAATAGCCTTCTTGCTGGATCTAGAAGCGGCATTAAATTCTCGCTTTCTCTCCTTCACATCAGGATCCCGACACTTCCTAGCCCTATTCCAGGCTAAGTATGCCAACTGCTTCTGGTGTGCAGCATCTCTGCTAGCGTTATTGAACCAGGGGCGGCTGCGGCCGCCCATAGGTATTTTGGCAGAAGGGATGAATAATTCCATCCCTTGGTGGAGCACATCTGTGATGCAGTCAGCACAAGTGCCAGGTTCCCCGGATGAGAAGCAAAGCCGCTTCCATGGGTAGGATGCAAGAAATTCTCGAAGTCCATCCCAATCTGCTGACTTGTATCGCCAGACTCTACGGTAACCAGTCACCGAAGAGCGATCTGGTTGCGTAACAGGGGCTGCACTGCGGATAAGGCAATGATCCGATGATCCCAGACGAGCATCGACCTCCACCCTGTATCCTAGTGGATGTGTAGTCAGCAGAAGATCCAGCAAAGAAGGTTCATGGTTCTCGTTGTCTGGGATACGGGTGGGATGTAACACCAGTTGTGAGAAGCCATAGGCCGAGGCCATATTGAAGAGAGCCCGACCCACGGAATCGGTAGTCCGGGATCCCAGCCACTCTTTGTGGTGAGCGTTAAAATCGCCAAGGACCACCAGCTCTGCGGATGGGTACCCCTCCAATATTTGGTCAGTACCCTCTTGAACGTTCTCAAGTAGCTGAGTTGACTCCGACTCACTGGCATGGGACCTGTAAAGGCATGCGTAAACTCGGGTAAGACCCCCATGGTCTACGCGTAGCCATAAAATTGACAGGTCCCGATGCTCGAGGCCCCGAAGGCGGCGGCAACAGATATCGCCCCTGACGAACACGCACACCCCGGCTTTACGACGGAAAGAATGCTCCAACTCGTAGCCCGGGTATTTTAAGTACGAAATGTCGTCCGGGGCGCATATCTGCGTCTCCGTTAAAAAGAGCAGGGCAGGCCGCACCGTCTCGAGATGGTGGTGGACGGCATCGAGGTTACTGTGTAGACCCCTGACATTGCAGAAATCCACTAGAAATGTGGAAGAGGTGTCCGCCGTAGAAAAGGCATAGTCCATTACGCTAGCCCAGTGCGAGTTGGCAAACTTGACATATCCGAGAACATTATGTGAAATTCTCAGACATGCAGGTTTCGTCACGATTTCTCCTTGAACCGACGGGCGTGTATGAGGAATGTGATTAAAGTGAATGAAGCCAGAGAAGTGTGTCAGGATCGTAGCAAATGGAAATCCGTAGTCTCTGCCTACCCCTCTGGGAAACAGGCGTGAATCTATGTATGTATGCATGTATGTTTTCCTTTACCGTTAAAGCTAGCGATAATTAGCTATTTAATGCAGAAATAACTTCGAAAAGTCAGAGATGCGGGGACCGAACTCGAAATCTCTGCGTGGCAGTCCAACGGTTTCCTACTAGGTTATCGTACCATGTAATGTACATGCCGGCATGTAACGTGGGGTACAAATGTCTTGCCATGCCACTTCCGCCTGGCCCGAGTAAACGGGGCAGACCCAAGAAATGCTGGCTTGACGTCGTAAGAGATGACATGCGTGCCAACAATCTCACACCACAGGATGCTGAAGATCGTGCGAAATGGAGGAGACTTAGCGGGAAAGCGGAACCTGGGTTCCAACGCCAACGCCGCACGCCGGCGCCGCGGATGCAACCGGGATAAACGCTAAGATGAAGAAGAATATACATATTGTAAAACTAAATCAAGTAATTATAATATAGTATCAGAGTTACCTACTTGTGACATAGATCACCTAAGCCCTGGATCTTCTGCACGGTGCCGGTTGAGGAGTCACCGTGGGTGATGAATAGCGCAGTCGGATTTACTCTCTTTAATTCCACCTCCAGTTCTTCTAACTTGAAAGTCCCCCAGAGTGGCACACGTGTCACTTCCACATTTATACCTGAAATATATTATTAGAAGTCAAAATGAGAAATAAATGTTTAAATGTAAAAATATTTACAATGCTAGTAGAAGGTGTAGCCAATAACCTTGTGTATAATTTAACAAAGGAAGTACTCTCAGTTGTCTGGGAAAGATTATTCTAGAGATTCAGACGGATTTAAGAAGACGTTGTGTTGTTAGAAAGAGGACCAGTTTTGACCAAGCAACGGTAGCGCTGCAATAGCTTGCAAGATAGGCCTTAGGTATTTTGTACATGAAGAGCCGATTTTGCGATCGTTCGACAAACGAATTTGTGTATGGAAAATCCGTCAAATGTAAGCTTTCATTAGAAAGCTTACATTTATTTTTATTTTCTTTTATTATTCTATTAAATAGAATTTAAAAAAAATATAAGAACCTGCCTTGTCGAGGTAAATAGGGTTAATTGAAGATATTCCATATAGGACAGAGGGAAATACATACTTAATAAAAGGTATTTAATATTTTAAACAAAACCATTTCGTTTGGATAAGTGTTATTGTTGCTTAACAAATATTATGAAAAGATCACCCAAACTTGGTAAAACATCTGTGTATCATGCACTGTCTTAGTCTTGCAGAAGGAGATAATATAAATAAACAGAATGTGCCATCCGATCCGATATTCGGCTTGTACGAAAATATGAAACTTAATTGCGCATGTTTTTTAGAAATAGTCCATATCGTTGGCTATCTAGAGATTCACATATCAACTTTAGAATTTTTGAGACTTTACCTGCGATATTTTCTTTACATATAGTGAGACAGAATTTGGTTCTCCAAAGAGCTGTTTCTAAGCTATACCTGATTGGTCAGGATTATATTGATTTCATTCTCCTTTGACCAAGTCCTAACTGAGAAATGCTTTATTTAAGAGCAGAATGTCAAAAATAGTTACATATCATTAAGCCATTATTTAATAAATAAATGTTACAAATTTAATATTTTACGGACATACAGTGTCATCCTTAATAAAAAAATATTCTTCGTCATTTTACAGTATACATTACGTTACCTTTATTTTACCTTTGCATGTAGGTACAAAAATTCAATAATAGCTTTTTATTTTGTAAAAATATATTTAAATATTCCATAATATACTGCCTTATTGTTGTTATGCCATTAATTATGAAATATTTAAATATGTATTTTATGATAAGGAAAAATATACTAAGGAAAGACATTAAAAATATCCTCTTAAACTAGAAGACGCAGAATTGAGAAAATACCTTATGAAAAAATTACAGCCAAATTAGAAAAACATCCTAGCCTGGTGTCTCTTACTGAGGTCCTAGAAGCTCTACGTCGGATGTTCACTATAGATGTGTAGAATGTCTTATCAAGGCTATTTGCTATTAGAAGGGGATTAGCGGCTTTTGCTTTTCGACCGGGAAATCCATTTTTAGACAACGGGTGAGTGAGCTAAAGTTTTGCAACAACGAGAATCGTTGTTGCAAACTTTTATCGGCCTTGATAAACACTTACTCAATTGTCACATTTACACATACTCAATAATTGTCATATAAGCGGTATAAAAACAGCGTAAATAAAACGTGCGTAAAATGTTGCTACATACTGAATCGCTTTGCAATAATAAAGGCCCGTTCATCCCACATGCCTCTAGCGGCGATAAGCAGTGTTTCACCGGGGCCCACAAGGTTGGTTACGACAGCCTCCATGCCAGAATGGCCAGCTCCACTCATTGCCATTACCATCTTGCTTTTAGTTTGAAACAAGTATCGCAGGCCGGCGCGAATGTCGTCTAAAACCTGGAATAAACGGTTTATATTAAAAGTATATGGTAAAGCGAATATTCCTCTTTTCTAGATGATGAGATTGGCATTTTACCACGCTCTGTGTATACTAGTGAGTGCAATCCTGACACGGGACTAAAATTTTTGTGATCCACAAATAGTTGTTCCGATTCTAGGTATTTTTAGTGCCCGTTGTTTGAATTTTGGTAAAGTTCCCCGCGTCGCAGGATTAAATCTAATTATAATAGAGGCAAGAAAAAGTCTTAAATGCACTGAATTATCTTAGTTTCTTGAGCGGTAGGAAAATAATCCATTATCAATGGGAGTGCGCTTATTATGCTCATCAGTGTGTTTAGCCAATACTCTGAGCACTTGCAGAGTTGAGGGTACTTTGCTAGCTCTACTCTCGTTTTAGCGAATTCCCATGTTTAAACGTATTAATGTTTTGATGGAGAAGGCATTAAAATAATATGTGTTCTTGAAACAAATAATGCAGAATTCCAAAGTCAATCCAATGAATTGAAATCATTATATTAAATATAATTCCAGACTATGACATGGAAAGACATATTTGAAATACGGCTTAGCACTTTCACATCATTTTTGTAACACACTTATTATATTTATTATAATAACTTTCATATTATTTGAAATCCAGAATCCTAGACTTCTAGTAAAACAACATAAAGAAACTCTAGTTCATCGATCTTTGTTTACATTCGAAGAAAATTTCCAGCGAAAGGTCATACCTCCATTACTCTCGAATACGAAACGTTATGAAAAGAAACTCGACTCATATTTAAGCTCTTGAGATACAAGAGTGACCTTGTGGTCTGTATGTAAGCGTACTAGCCTTTATAATGGGAACAAACTCAAAAAGGTTGTTTGCGCTCTCCCAAAACGCTCGCACAATTGTGTAGTGCAACATAATATGTTAGGTACAGAATGTGTATATGTAATTGTGTTTTGGAGTACACAAAGACACCGGTTTTGTCTTAATTGTAAAAGTGATGTGTAACTATTGTTCTACTAGTGGCTAAAAAGCTTCTGTATTTACATATAAGTAGCAGAGGTAGCTTAATGGGGTAACTGTTGGACTGGCATGCCGAAACTGAGAACTTTAACGGTGAAGGAATGCGTTTAAATATCTGGAAGTTCTCTTAAATCTTTCCTCTTTGATATAGATTACTTAAACAGTATTTTTTGTTTAGACCGTCAAACCCAAACCTTAGAGCTTTTGGGTGGATGAATAAAGAATTGAAAATGAAATAATTGCTGTCGGTTGAGTAAGAAACGTAAATAGGTTAAGTTAGAAAAAATCTGTTTAGGATGAAACGTCATCGGATGTGGCCAGTACAAACCAATTGATCCCGATGATTGATAACATTCGATTTATGAATAGTAGCGAGGCGCCCACATAAGCTGCAGCACCAGTGTAGTTCCTTCTTTCTTTATTTAAAAAAACAACTCCCTCACTAGGCATTACTCCTGTGTCGCGTCACTTTACAAACTTTTAAACACGAAAACAAAGAAGCTCAGAACAACTCTTTATGGATTACACAATATTTTGTATCGTGTGGGAACCGAACTCACAACACTCGGCGCATTGGCGAGGCGACCACTTGTGTGATTTACACTACGCCACCCGTGCAATTAAAAAACTTATTGATATTATTACGCGCTTTCTTGGAAATGTCTGAAAATTTAGAAATTTTAATAGAATAGTCCAATATTGGTAATAATTTGGTGATGCTATGAATGAACTGGCTCGCCCGACAAACTACTCACTCTTACAGGAAATCGTTGAGTTTAAAAGTTACTGCATTTCGCCCGATAAGTAAGTGTTCTAGAGATTTACAAACCTCAACTATTCTTTTCCTTTCATCCTATCGGTAATTTCTTTTCCTCGGGGTTGATACCCTGGGCATTGCAAGCAATTACAGGTTACGGTAACCGATTATTTATTGTCAGACGTATAAGTACTTGTTTCTCACGTTTGTCGTGTACAAAATATGCTGCTTCTATCCTAATTCTATCCTACTAATATTATAGATGTGAAAGTGTGTGAGGAAGAATGGATGTTTTTTACTCTTTTACGCAAAAACTTTTGAACGGATTTTTATGAAACTTTACGGTATTTTTGTCTGTACATCAGAATAACATATACATAGGTTACTATATAAAATCTGTCTTAACATAAAGCTACATTAACGCAAGCGAAGTCATAGGCAAAATCTAGTATGATATGCAGATACCGATTGTTTGTTACGATTTCATGCCGTTACTAATACACCGTTCAGTTGCTATTGTTGATCGAAGGTTCATCATAAAATTTCGTATACACGTTGTCGGTTATACAAAAAAGATCATAAGGAACCTTTCTTCAAAAAAAAAAAACGCAAGCGACGCCGCAGTAAAAAGGTAGTGATTTAATAAAATTACAAAAGCTACTTACATCATAGAACTCCTCACACATGGGTGTGATGATAGGCTTGGAGTAGGATGCAGCGACTGACGGCCAGATGTCACATGGGCCTGGTCCACAGAGTGCCGGCTTCACATACTCGCGGTCCACTATCTTGGGAGGAGGCACTGTTATGTTGTACGACATCTTGGATACTGGTACTGAAGATTCTAAAATAAACATTTCAGTTTGAAAATACGACATGATCACCCGAAAAGGATATGCAATAATGTATTATAACCACATATTTCATTAGTATGTATTATTATGTTGTAAATCGCTTGTAATGGAGCTTGTTGCCTCTATCGGGCTCGTGTCTATTCTTTATTCGTTCCGAGAATCAATCCTGGGATCTCAACGGCAGAAATTTAATTTCACACAGGATACAAAAACAGTCTTTGTTCAATAGAGGCTTTGCATTTCATCCGTTTTGTAGCGTTGATGTGCTTTGTGTAAGCCATTATGTCGTCTTATTATTCATAATGAGATGCCACAAAGGCGCTAAAAATTTGATCATAAAATAAAACAGGCTGTAACACACTTTTATTGTAATGCAGATTAACCTATAAAAGTTGTAGCGGCACACCGGAGGTCAGACACAATAGGTTTCCAATTATGTCTAATATTCCAATAATTAACAGATTAAAAGATTTTTATTAAACCTTTCTTAATTATTTGCACAATTTTTTTTAAGAACATTGTATATTGCGACTTACCGTTAAATTACAGATTTATCTGGTAAGTTTTTGTAGCTGGTAGAATGATCAAACAACCGTTTAATATAATTATGGCAAAACTTGTGTTTACTGATAACGGAATGTTTTGGTTCACACTGCTTTAACTTATAAAGTTGGATACGATAATAATAATAGAAAGTATATGTAACGTTTGTGTTGTTTTGGTGTCGACATTATGACTACACTTGCTGGCTTTCATAAGCTTTTAATTTTCCCCTTAATTGCATTTAGAGTTTTTTACAGCCAACCCTCGCCAAAACAAGCGAGTGTCGAGTGAAATTATCTCTTGTGCCGTGACCGATATTCTGTGCAAGTATTCGTGAAGTTTGGTTACCGGAATCGGGTTAATGTTTAGATTTAGTGCTAATAGGGTGGTTGTAAATTTGCTACAATGTTCTGGCGCTATCGGATGGCACATTTGGCAAGTGGTTCTCGCCTCGAGCGCGCGCCGCTTGCCAGCCTCATATTTGTTTCACATGCTATCGTTGCTAGCCTGCGGTTTAACAATTGTTTTTATATCCCAATTCTACATTAATACTGGATTTAAAAAACAGCGAAGGTATAATAACCGTTTACGCGAACTGCAGATAAGCGGGTCAAGAGTGCATTTGGCAGCGAACGTGCGCGTCGACATGATAGTACGTCATCTGTGTGCCAGATCAGAGGTTATATAAGATTGAGACGCGGGACGAAGATCGAACGAGCGCTATGTTGTCTCGACAAATTGATTCAATTCCCATCGCGACTGTCGGAGCTTCCCGGCGGGACAAAGGCTACGTGAAAGACAGACGAGTTGCCGGCGCACCGGGACCCGCGCTCTACCCTCAAACGAGCAAACAACCGAGCCTGATAGGAGTATCATCTTCTCGTCAGATCATCCATGAAACGCGACTGATAAATATTTACTGGTTTACACTTTCAACTGGCCGTTTATTTGCGATTCTATTGGTTGTTTGAACAACAAAGCGGCTTGTTTATTTGAATAAAAGCGGATATTGTATCTTTATTTAATACTGAGAAACTTTGAACATTAAAATATGAATGATAACGAAGACTCACCCTGTGTATTCCACAGATGTCAACATCTAACTGACGAGAGAATCGTTTGTTTTGGTTTATTTAGTTTATATTTGATAAAATTCCTTGAATGAATGGACTTTAATAGGTATCAATCGATTGATCAACTAATGGTTATTTTCCACTGTTTCTTACATAAGATCGCACAAGGGGCCACATTGATAATGTTTGCACATGGATAGTAAAGCATAGCGATAACTTATCACACGCCATAACAATAGTTGTTATAGATTATTAATACCCATCAATAGAGTCACATGCATTTACTATGTATCATAGTTTTCAATAATAACTATCTACTTACAACAAAGTGTACATTTTCAATCCTATTTTACCAATATATCCCATAATTGGAAAATGGTAGTTAATAAATGTGAGCTTAAGTGATGGAAATATATTACCTACAATTAACAATTTTTTTGAATTGCGGTTTATGAATAGCGTAATACATATACACGCCTGTACATGTTTATATACAGAAGGGGTAAAAAGAAGTCTATCACAGTCACATTGCTCCAGTTAGATTTTTAATAATAAAAAATATGGTACTTACCGTCTTACAGGCAAATTTCCAAACTCCGTGCTGCCACTTAGAAACACTTAACTATTAATGCTTTACCTGAACCGAGTCTTACGATCATAAGCAAACATAAGCGGAGACTTACGCCATCGGACTATATTAGTCCGTCAGTAATGGGTACAATATCAGCAAGGGAATATAATAGTCCTTACAATATTAAATACACTCCATCGATTATCGAATGAACGTCTATATAATTAAATTTGACTGCAGGGCTACTGCCACTGCGCCGAGAGGCATTAAGTTCGACATCAATATAAGAAAAAAAAAAAAAAAAAAAAATAACCTGTATAAAAATTGTGTGGTCTACTGATAGTTAGTTCAAGTCTGCGTGTTCTTATGTTTGTTGTTTAAATGTTTATGAAGTATAGGATTCGTAACAAGGGCGAGCATAGTCTTTAAAAAACTAAATTTTTGTTATGAATGTAACATCTATGGTACATTATCTTCATACAATTTGGGATCGGTTTTATGTAGACAGAAAATGGGTAGATGTTATGATAATTTATTGAAGCATCTCGGGCAGATTGAGCTGCTGCTCTATATTCAATCATCCAGAGTCGTTTTAATTTGATTTTAATAAAATGATGATAATGCTGAAATGATGCTAATAATAATTAATAATATACACAAAACCGAAAACTAAACACTGAAACTTTGGCTTTAACTAAGTTGCCAATTGAATGAAACCAATATAGAGTCAGTGCCAAACAAAGATATGGCTGTAACAAAATGTTCTAGTTTTGTTTTATTTCTTTAACGCAATTAAATATATTTCTTTGATTTGATTCGATCAGTAGCTTAATTAATACTAGAAAAGAAATTGTGTTTTCGTAACAGTTAACATTTTTATTAATAAGTTATTTTTTTATAATTTTCATTTGGCTTTACTAAGGTTGATAACTAGATGGGTGGTTACTAGCATGCGGCGTTTTTAGTTACTTTGTCTGTTATACTTTACCCAAATTCCACAATTAAAATATCAGTGAAACACATCGTATTATGTATGTACCAATAATTGTGACTCATGCAAATAATTTTTCGTCTGACGGTTAATTATAATAAACATTGTTGATTTTTACATAAATATTATCTTTTATTATTTACCTTGTATTAAAACAAATCCTAAATGAAATAGCAATTATGAATAAATGATGAGTTTCGATGTTGTTACTGTATAAGCAAGGAGTAGTGCTATCGTGTCACAGTGCACACTGGTACAGCTGCATAATAATATTTTGTTTCCAGCGAGACCACAGAACACTTATATTCAGAGGAAGAATGACAACTTCATACAACATTTGTGAGGAAATTTTTCCTTAGCATCTTGCGCCATCTATTTGCAGCCCGCACAAAAGTATCGTAAATGCCATGTTTGTATTAGCGCGTCAAATTCAAAATTGGTGGTGGACTATTTGCTTGTCATTATTAAGGGTTCAAAATTGGAAGCACTGTATTTTTCGAAGAGTTCCTTGAAGTTAATGTATATGTCGATTTAGATTTGTTATGTTATTCTATAGAAATCTGGTTATTAATAAAATCAGCGTTCACATATTCAGAGAAAACTTAACTGAAAAATTCAGTTTAGAGAGTTCAATAAAATATGTACCTTAATTATAAAAGGTTTATTTATGATTTTGTGAATAGAGCAATATATACAAATCTTACTATGAATATAGGTGTACCCAAAGAGTAAAATAATATATAAGGAAAACAGAGCTCTCTTACGGGATAAAATTGCAAACCTATTCGACAGTACGCCATCTGCACATTGGCCCCAAAGCTTATTACATACCTACATAGCTATAGCCACAAAGTACATTATATATACGGGTAGCTATAGCTATGAATGCATGTTAACTTTCTAAATCTTATTGAGACTATTTTGTTCCGTCCTATTTTAGGTAACATGTTCTGTTAGAATATGTTACAAAAATAGGACGAAACAAAATAGTTCCAATGGAATGAAAATAGGTAAAGGTACAAAGAAAACAATGAATTATTATTTATTAAGTACTTTTTATTTTTATAATGCTTATGTTTATTTAAATACATTTATTTTCTGGGAGCAAATCCGAATACACACAGCCTAGCAGCATTATAAATCAGTTCTCGAAAACTATAACACCTTTTTAGCACAGATTCGCTCATAGCCAGTTGCACTCACTGATCGGTAAACGATTAGCGAGGTTAAGCAACGTTGGGTGCGGTCAGTCTATAGATGGGTGACCGCTTAGTGGTATTTCATCTGAGCGTCTCCGTGCTTCGGAGGGCACGTAAAAAGACGGTCCCGGTTGTTGTCAAATTGATAGCAGTCGTTAAGCCATGTCAGAGGCCTACGGGCGGCTTGAACAATTCGTGATAACAGGTTGACCACGATCCAAAAAAAAGGAAAAATAAAAGAAGAAGAAGAAAGAAGAAGAGGCGTAAGGTCCCAATAGTAAGGCGGAGGAACACAAGGCTTAACTCAACGCACTTACTTGTGGTAATTACAACGAAATAACACAATACGGATCGGGAACTACAAAATGCGCGTACGCAGAGAGCAGGGAGCCGCCATATTATTGTGATTGTTTAATTGTTTAAATCAAGTTTAAATGTTTATTTTCCAGTTGTCAGTTTCTAAGAACTATGACTTTATACATTATAGGTAGAATCTGGCATTACGTCTTTTTAGGTTAAGCTGGTATTTGTGCTTTATGAAATTATATTTTATTTATGTATCTATTCCAATTTGTAAGAAGAATTTAATAGTTTTGTTGAACTTATCTTTAATTAATATCACATCAATAATTTTATTTTAAAGTTAAAACAATTAGCATACTATAGTGCCATCTGTTGACAATTTAAAGTACCTAGGAGTCAGTAAATAGTTTTAGATAGCGACTCTTTCTTTACTTAGCTGTCACAAGGTACGTAGTGTGGGGCCCCTGGGTGTACCTGTGCATAAATACTATATCCGACTCTTGACTGTTTTATTGTAACTCATATTTTAAAACAACAAAAACAATGTAAGAGTCACTTTCTCATAACTTGAATCTATATCTCACAAAATAACACTTGATTTCACCAAAACACTACAACGGAGGAACAGGGTGCTTGAGTCAACGTTTTTAAGGCAGGAGAAATCAAAAGTAGTTTATTTATCGAAAATAAACCGAAATTACAAGATAAACGTTGCGCAAGCGGTGGCAGACATTTTTCTTGTAGTGTTGCCAGTAAATGACACGAAATGAATTGTAAATATTTATATATTGAATGATCTTTTTAAAATTTTGCTCTATTGTTTAATTATCAAAAATATATCACATTTTCTACATTGTATTTGTAATAAATACTTTTTTTTTAAGATGTCAGTACTTTGATGTTGCAATATTTAAAAATAATAAAATTCAGCCCCCGTAGGTATATAAACTTAGCCCCATACAGAGTTGACAGGGCACGGGTTGGGAGTCTTCTGCGCTCACCCACAGTCCGCGTAAAGTTGTAAAGGCCATCTGAGGCCAAGAAACAGCACACACACAAAATAAAGAGTTGGCAGGGCCTGCCCGCGACACACTCTTTACTTGACGTGTGACTCGTTAGGAATAAGCATAAAAAGTTATCCTATCGAGTAATAGTGTCACTTGTTGGGATTCTTTTTGTATGTTTTATGATACATTTGCTATAGAGGGAATCGTGTATGGATGGTTAGTGCTGACCCATGGTTAATAAAATCCTACCACTAGCACAAAAACTGGCAAATTGTTACTTACAATTTGTAAATATTTATTTTGTTAATCTCAAACAAAATGTTGTCTATTCTATAAAAAGACCAAGAAAATATTTTCTAATATTTATTTTCAGGGATATAGGGGTGATCGATGTACTATAAGCATAACTTTACGTGGTTAGTATTTAGTACATATAATCACCACGAAGACTACTAACGGCCAACTATACATATATCAGTTTTTGGTCACAGATAACCTTGATAACTTATGGTATAAAAAAAAACAAATCTCGTATAGGTAAGTTAGGAATAGTTTGTTAGCACAGACTAGGTTAGCATAAAGTGGTATAATAAACTTGGTATTTAGCACGGAACAGAAAAACCTTTTTTTATTTATAGAGTCATCACAGTCGGTCGTAGATATCAGGACACTACGAGAAGATAAGAGAAGATAAGACAAACTGAAATATAGCTATAAATATACAACATAACATATACAACATAATAGCTACCATAACTGACGCTGGGCGTGGTCGATTATATAATCGTAAAGCCCTTAAAATAAAATACAACTAAATAAATTTAAATTTAACTTAATTATGTTTAAGTTTCTAAATTACTGTTTAGAAGCATGTCACTGGCATAAAGCCAGAATTTTACCTATTTCATAAAAACTAATTACAGGAAAGCATTTATTGCTAAGTTCAAATGTCAAATATTTATAAAAGAATTAATTATACAAGGATTCTTTTCTGAATATAGAAAGACAACGGCGAATATTCTTGGAGACTTATTAATTACAGACCCGAAACAAATAGCCTAAAATATAAGAACTCAAATATTTATTCTTTTATGAAAGATGAATCCAAAACTACAATTAACAAACTAATATTATAAATGCGAATGTGAGTTTGTTTGTATGTTATGCTTTCACGCTTTAAGTACTCGACCGATTATCATGAAACTTCGCATACACGCTGTCAGGTGAATTATGAGGACATTCATTTTATTTAGAAAATAGTACTGTCACGTACGTAGCCTAAACTACATTTACGAGAGCAAAGTTGCGGGCAAAATCTTGTATTTTTATAAGTAAGACACTGTTCTTTTCTTCTCTTTTAGTCAAAAATAAAGTTCTCTGACACTCCTCCAAAATTAAATATAAAATCTGTGCCTGATGGTAAGCATATGTGACCATGACTTAACAATAAAAACATTGAAGTTTTGGAACACAGCGTGATACACCAATAGGTGAAGAAACCACTAAAACTACGGCGCCAATTTAACACGCACAGAAATATAATTCACCTAACATGATTTTAACAGTCTTCATCAGTCTTTAAAGTTTTATACTATTAGCTAGTATGCACTTCTAATGACTTAGTTATGATATGACGAAGCTGCATAAGTCTGTCTATGCTGAGCATTTATGTTTCAGGTCTAGTCACTCAAACATAGCTGGTATTAATTTTTTGTCACACTAGTTTCAATTTCTAGTAATTAATACACAGTCTCCTGTCCGTATCCCCGAAGGAGTTGGCAGCTATGCATTATTCGCCAGCTATTGTTCCAGGTCCCTCGTAATACAGGACGAGTCTTCAGCCTGCTACTAAGAATTATTTGACAGAAGACTCGATAACACTTAGCTTGAACCAAAAATCAAACCTTTGACCACACGCGAAACAATCGCAATCAGTACCACTGCGTTACTGAGCCATAAATATTATAAAATTAAATGCTTGCAAATAATATATCTGTATTAACGAGAAAGCGAACGGATCTCCTCTCTAAACAAGAAGGGCCTTCGGTAACTCAATAAAGCATTCTTAAATGGGCAGGTTAGTGATGTGTATAATTGTATTCGAATGCTTTTAGAATTCAGTTGTGTCGCGATACTTACTTTGCGTAGTCAAAGATGTAGCCCACGCAGTTGTTAATAGAGTTGTCAATATATTCGAATGCACATCGCTAGTACAGTTTTTCTAACAATTTCCCTTACTATTAAAGCGAGCGATAAATGTTTGTTTAATAACCGTGCATGCTGCGTGGTTTAGGATCGAATTCAAATTCAATGGTCGCCTAATTACACTACCATAGATGTTTGGTTTGGATAATTATATTAAAAACACTTGAGCATAACCTAAGTGGCTCTTTTGTATGAAATAAAGTTTTTGCCGTCTACAACAAAATATTATGTTCATAATTAATAGTAGTCCTATGTTAACCTACTGTCTCTCTCTTTAATACTATTACTTACGTGACAGTATGAAGCTGTAGCCATCTGATTAATAAAGAGGATTTATTCTGCGCGGGAGCTGTCAAAAGTTAGTTGTTGCATTAGCTTGTGTTGGCGGCATCCCGTTATAGAATTAGGCTTAAAACTTTCACGAATACCAACGCTTTTAATACCATTTTGTATGTAAATGAAAACTGTTTTATTTTACTGGAAAATCGAATATAATTTCCGGGAACCCTGACTAATATTATGTTGGAAATTTAAAAATTTATTTTCTGTGTAATTATTGTACCTATTTTACAATAATAACACAGAAAATAAATTTTACTCTGTTTGTTGGAACTCAAAATATAATATCTCTTTATCAAACCAAACAATAAGGACGCGTTATTTTAAATATTATTATTTGTTTTACCTCCATATGTATATCATAATCATAGACTGCGATGATAATTGGGATAAAGAGGAATTTTGGAATATAGCTCCCGCATTTTATAATAGACGACTTTGCCCGCGGCTTTGCTCGCGTAAATCTATGTTAGATTAGGAACAGTACTTTTTCTGAATGGAAGGTACCCTATGTGCTTTTCGGTTCCCTTGACCACGTGTATGCGAAATTTCATGATAATCGGTCGAGTAGTTAAGGCGAGAAAGCGTAACAAACAAACAAACCCACATTCGCATTTATAATATGTTGTTTTGTCCAGATTACGTTTTGTAGTGTGTATAAGTACGTTCAAACGCAAAATGAAATCTAAAGGATACTAGCGTGATTCCTTAAAACGGTGAAGGTACCGCTCTTATATCTAGACATGAAAAATGAAAATGATTAAAAACTAGGTAGGCACTATTTGCAAGTAAAATTACAAAATATATTGGCAAGCAACATACTATAAACAAAAAATACCCAGCCAAGAAACTGCGAAATGATTTATGCTGTCCCAACTTTAATATTACGGTTCTATGATTAACACTTTTTTCAAGCAAATAACTCCTAAAAAAGAATTCCTATAAATTATTTAACTCCAGCGTAGCCTTTCATTTCGGAGCCTTTTAAGCAACGAATATTTTAAACAACCATCACTGAAAGCATTTTACGTGGAGCCCCGGAAAGTACTAGCACTTATTCATCTTCCGCAAACAAATATAAGCCACGAAACAAATTTTAAATTAAATCCCTTTCTCTCGACGAGTTAATGTCCCGCGAGACTTTTCTCTGGTTTTAATTTCCGGAGTGTTTTCACCGAGGAAATAGTTTGTTGGGCAAACACTGGCTATCAGCGGTGCGAAGGTACGACAAAAGCAGAATTAAACACCACACTCGGCTGTGTGAGCCTGTTTGTATCTGTCAACCAGTAATACATACATACATTAGCCTACCTAAAAACTACATGTAACTTTATAGCAGTTTATGTGATGGCCGGCGCGGTTTAGCTGGATACGCTCATGTTGGCTTTGTAGGCTTAGGACGACGTGATATTAGCCTTTTTGTTTGACGCTTACTCTGTCACGCGATGACTAATTAAAACTGATATCCACGTGATGATTTATTTTCATACAACGTTCCTTTTTATAAAAATGCATTGGTTGCAAATCATTCTTGAGAAAACTGCGCAAACTATCGCGAACGAATGAATGATAGAGCTCATTGTGTGCTACTTACAGTGAACTTATTTCAACCATTGACAGAACATCAATCGTGGCTAAAGCTCAAGACTAGATCATCAACATTTCTCGGTTGTTTAACTTTAGAAGACTTACGTCAAGTGACTTTTAAGTGCTATAGAACATAATGGAATAAGAATTTCGAATCTTGTAACAAGTCTTCTATAAATATTAGCATTGGGCTATTAATTGTAAAAAGTTGAAACCTAATTAAACCTCTTAAAGAAAAGAGAAGGGTTGTTGAATTTAAGAAGTTTTAGTTGCACTAATAATAGATAATACTTAAGACTAAGTAGTAAAAGCCCTAGTCCGGCATTAATTGAATTATATCTAATTTGAAGTTTACTTTATAGTAAACTAGTTTTTGACCGCGGTTTCACTTATAGTTATCTTACAGTGTTATAAAATAAAAAGTATCCTATGTCTTAATGTAAGTCAAGGTCTATACGTGTACTAAGTTTCATTCAAATTCATCCAGCGGTTTTAGTAACAATCATCTTCATAACCTTTCACTTTTTCTGTATTAGTTGGTTGAGCTATCACTGGCCAAACTACGCTAAGCTTAGCAAAAAATACAAGTTTAAAAAATACGTAACATTATAAAACACATTTTATTCCCTGAGATAAAATGTAGCTTATATTACTGTCCGTTCTTTATATTATCACATCGCTTCATTGTTCCTTTTTTGTGGTAACGGCGGGACAGACATTAGCTTCAAAGTTCTTTACATGAAATAAACAACTCAAATACGAATATAGCATGTGAAACGTTTATAAAGTATAAATAAACAAAACAAGTGAGTATACAGCTTGTTGTGTTACGTGTAATGTTTGTTGTGGAGTTATGGGTGAACGTTGGTTGACGTTGGCGTTGCGGCGAGTGCATTAGTCGATTTAAGACGCGCATTACTGTGTGCCCATTATTTTCACAGTTCGTTTGGCAGCCAGCGATGTGGCCTGCTGTTGCCGCAATTTTCAGTTAGTCGACTGAGTCGTGGCCGTGTCGCAGCGCTGCTAATGTACTGGCTAATAGTTCGCAGCAGGTTTTTATGTTCGGTAGAGTTGTTCTACAAAACAATCGTAGCTTGAAGCGTTATTAGATTTGTTTTGGGAAAGGTCGAATGGGTTGGTTTTTATTTGTGTTTTGGCACTTAACTTTAGAACATCTGTTTTGTTTTGCAGCAAGTGGAAATTCAAATGCGACTACAGTTGGAGTGGGCTGGAGGTGAAAACTTAAAGTATTTATCAGCCCAGCTTATAAATTAGTCCCACAACTGGGCACGGGTCTCCTCTAAGTATGAGAACGGTTAGGCCATAGTTTACTACGCTTTGCCAGTGCAGGTTTGCAGAGACAACTATGAGCTATGGCCGTGCATCACTCACGCATGGGCTCTATAAAAAAAGTAATCGCTGTGTTGCTAGCTCATGGCGTAAATATTACACTAGTCCCTGTACAGTACATGGTTTCTTTAAGAAGTTTGGCAATGCTACTCACCACAAGAACACAACATGAGGCGTGGCGACGCGGCTATATCCTGTCTGAAAATAGATTATGACTATAAAGAAGGTTAAAACTTTTTTTCCCGATGTCTAATATTAAAAAATACATATATACATGCATAGACTCACGCCTGCCTTTCGGAGGGTAGTCTATATCTGTAGACTACGTATTGTCACTTGCTACGATTCTGTAACATTATTCTTGCTTCAATCACTATAATCATATTCTTCGTGTCAATTATAAAATAATAATATTTTAAATTAGATCCATAGCTACTTCAGTATGCCATGTGAGGAATATGGTTAATTTACAACAATGTATTTTATACAACCATTTATAACCTTTATTCGTAAATAAACGATGATTATGATGTTCATCGAATGTCGTGTGATCAGTATTATAAAACTATATTGTAGAGAAATATTTACATACTATTTTGTTCTACATCATATAACATGTTACTGACTAAGTACCTACATAATCTCCGCATCATACTTTTGATTAAATTAAACGCTAAAATAAAAAGCCAGCTACGGGCGGTAGAAAAGACTTTTATGATGTTAATAACTGTAAAGATTGTTTTAAACCTGTACACTATTTAGACTCATCAAAAGTAAAACCTCGAGTTCTATCTTCTGAAAACTAAGTTTGTTTGCGGGAATAAAACCTAGAGCACCTTTAATGTGGATAATAGGCTTCTTTTCGTGTGATAGTTCTATATAAACTTTTTGACTTTACATGAAAGATTTTATAGTTAAACATTCCGTTTCTGTACTGTTTGGAAAAACCTAACTTACTATTATAAATGCGAATGTGAGTTTGTTTGTTTGATAAGTTTTCACGTCTTAACTATTCATCTCATCATCATCACTTATTGATGGAATGTAAAAAGAACCAAAGGGAAAGAGAGTGGTTGATCCATAATTATAGTGTAAACATACATGACATTGGTAGTTTTTCTAGCATATTAACGAAGCCTGACTCGAAGCTAGCTAGATATATATATAATATGGTGTTAGTAGCAGTTAATTTTCGTCAACTTATGTAATGCATAAATAGTTAATAGGGTGGCGATATTGTAAATAAGGGTATGATGGGGCTGACATACCTTTTAAATGTAAAAGCCCCTAAATAAAAATTAGAATAAAAAAAAAAAAAAAAAAAAAAAAAAAATCTCATCATCATGAAATTTCGCATATACGTTTTCACGGGTACAGAAAATGACATACTTTTCATCCAGATAAAAAGAACTGTTCAAGATTAACGCGAGCGAAGCCGCGCGCAAAATCTAGTAAATTATATATCAAATCAAATTGACAGATTAGTAATATTAATTATGCTTACTGGGATGCTCAGAGGAATGGAATATCAATGACAAGGTTTGTGCCTTATTCCATTGAACCAGTAGCCATAACAGATTAGTGGCCAATTTAATTAGTAATTAACATTTGATCGTATGCATAATTTTTTTATACCCTACTTACGTAAGGATATGATATATATAATCGTAGGTAAGTATGTAAGCTTCTGGAATACTTATTTACTGATCGACACGCTGTAACGGTGTTACTGATTCGTATCGTCATCAAATAATTAATAGCGATGGAGTCTTCCTTCAGTAGTTCATAGGCCTTAATAAACATGCATCGCTTTCTGCTCGAGCACTTTTAAGGTACAACATTACTACCTGATACATTTTAAACTTTAATTACAACTGCCTTACTAACTACGCTAATTGGTTATCATATTTTTAATTACTATTGTATTTTTCTCTGTAAGTGATTATTATTATAATCTTTTGATAAAAATAAATGTCTTTAACTGTAGACCTCGTTCCAGCTAAATATGAACAGCAAAACGGAAGGATAAAATATTATCGGTTTCGTAACCATAATCCATATTGTCATTGAAAATTGTCCAACAGATTGTTGTACAAGTTTCTGAAGGACCAATAACACGTCCCAGCTCGGAAAATGAACCCGGCACCTCACAATAGGCTACAGTACCGACGAGGCGGATCTTGGAAAGGAACATTATATCCTACTGATAATACTGAATGAATCAAGAGGGTCAGGTACCTCATCTACATATGTATGGGACTGCATAATATATATTTGCGCGATCGGCTTTTCAACGTTCGTCTAATTAATAATATAATTTTATGTCAATATCCGGGATTGCTGTAAACAGACCGATACAATATACAACCATACTTACCAACGCATAGGTATAACAGCAAAGTCAATGTACATATTATGTTCGGAGTACAGAGAGGAATTTTCGATTAAAATTAATAACGGCAATGACGAAAATTCCTTATTCGACCAATCTTTTATGAAGTTTCGCATGAAATTTGCTTTAATAAAGTTTCGTTTAATTAAATATTTCACTGCATGTGTACCGAGTCGATGTTTAGGTACTGTTGTTATTCTGCGTTTCGCTTGTCATTGTTTTCTGGTATTTATAAATAATAACTTATGTAATTGTTGCATATTATATAATTCGTAACAGGAATGACATAAATGAAGCGTTCATGCTTATTGTTTACCTGTTCTAGGAATAAATAGTTAGGCAGAATTGCACTGACATAATTAGTCAGTGGTATCATTCTAGGATAAGCGCATTATCTTATTATGTATATGGTATGCTCGCTACGTTCGCTTTAGAAACTTGTTTGAACAGTAAAATAACCGTCACTGTGATGCTACTAAGAAAAACTTGTGAACACAAACCATTGGTCTACCTGGTGATCAAACTGTCACAATCTGTGGTAGAATTATTATATTATTGTGTCATAATAAAATGTACCTTAAGTGCATTTTTGTATCACTAGGAACTTCATCTATCGTAGAGTATTTAAGTAGTGGGCATTCGCATTGCTTAGACTAGACACTTTTTGTGAGAAATAGTTGCCTAGACTCGGCGCAATTATTTCTCACAAAATTTACGGAACAGTAGATACTTTATTCTGGACAAAAACCTGATGCCCTATGTCCTCTTCTGTACCCCTGACAACGTGCATACGAAATTTCATGATGATCGGTCAAGTTATTAAGACGTGAAAGAGTAACAAACAAACTCATATTTGCATTTATAATATTAAGTTAGGATGTAGAGGGATTGAAGTCGCAATACTCAGCGCATCGCTGACCACTTCAAACCCTGCGCCATTCGTGCAGTCACGCCATGAACATCGACTGTTATCTCATTACCTAATTAACGCTCTATTTCGTTCAGTTGCTTCTCATATTATTAGATTACTGCTTGTGGCTCAACCCCCCCAGTCATCCGCAAGTAAGGCGGTCACATTACACGCGTGTCGCGTATCTTATGCGACACAATTAACCCTCGACTGTATATTTACATAATATTCAGATTTACACAATTTGTGATTGCAGTCTCACAAACAATTTGCATTTAAAATGCAAGTGTACTCTGGGTTGGGACTGACTTGCATGCTAACTGCACTTTGGACTTCTTAGGCCATTCCAACTTAATCACTATTAATTTTAATTAGGTTACTTTTATGTTTTCTATGAAAGGTAGATTCTTCCACAGGGAAATTTTCTTTTGAATGGTATGGATGTTTTTATAATAGAAAACTAAAAGTAAAATTTGTCGTAAAAGTGAATTAGGTCCCATTTCACTTCTTTTGTTATTCAGAATGCTTGAACGCGCGTGTGAAATGTAAAAATAAACCTTATTACAATTATTCAAAACTCTGTTTTAAACGTGATAAAAATCTGCTCTCCTCTCCGAGCCGGTCTGCGTGTACGGACCTTTCGGAGCAGAGTTTAGCTTATTAACTAGCACATCGGTCCTTTACCGGTCATTGTATTCGTCGGTCAAATCGGTCTGAGTTCAAATCACATACTCGTCTATAGGTATATAGTCAGGTCAATTTAGACATGCTAGAAAACTGATTCACTTACACGTGCTCTAGTACGAGGAGGACTTACTTTAGATATACTGGCTCCTTGTTCTTCGTGTTGTCTTTTATTAGATAAAGCAATAAAGCTCTTTCGAGTGTCGTTTATACGACACTGCACATGTATTATTACAGATTTCTGATTTTCCAGATATTCAAAAACTTCATCAGTTCTTTCAGTACTTGCATTGATTATTGTCTTCATGCCACGATCAATAAAAATAGTTTCATCTACTTAAAATACAAATAAAACACGAATTTTATTTTTATAAAACTTACAACAGCACGAAATACGCTAGAAAATATTCAGAATAAACACGTGTTTTCACTACGAAATAACGCTCAATACTAATAAAATTTTATTTATAAGGCATTTTATTTTAAGAGAAAGCAGGTATACGACCGCCATGCAGACAAATGAATAGGAGACAGAATGATGTTGCTGAACACTTACACTTACAGTTACACTGGCGTTTATAATGAGGGACTGAGTGACTTTTGACCTAATATTCTCATAACTATACTATTTTGTATATATATTTTTTTTATTTTGCTCGTCGAAATTAACACACTCTGCCTGCTGGTAAGCGATCATGTAGTCTAAGAGCAGTGGTCTCCATAGCATCCTCATAGCAGCTGAGGCGATATTGAGGTCCCTACTATGACGGCCTAAGAAGGTGCTTTTTCACGCCCCGCTTGAAGGATTGAAGGAAGAAGGAAACACGTGCCTTAATATATAAGTTACACTGACCGATAGAAAAACATTTTCCCTTGTATTACCGCTTCAATAATGTATACGTGGCGTACTTATGCATGTTATGAAAAATACAACTGTTTGAACCGTGATATCTTAGAAACAGTGGCTCTTAGGCCGTCCGCTACAGCACGCTGAGCGGGCGCCCGCTCCGTGCAACCGCTTAACGCAGCGGACGGCCTTAGGTAAAAAGTATTGAGATTTTTTTATAGATAATTTTATGATCTATAATTTTTGTTCAAGCAAATTTTTGATAAAACTTACCATTTTGCTGGAAAACGCGAAAAATCCTATTTTTGTGACCTTTGACCTTGAATTTTTTCCAGGTACCGGATCGATGGGGACTGTTCAGATTTCTCATATAGTGCTCCGAACATTCCTACCAAATTTTAGCTCTATGCAAATTTTTTTAGCTTCACCTTTTTCTAATTTGACTGGACTAATATCCTTAAAGGGTAGGCAAAGGTGCGGTGAGAGATATTTCATTGCTTTTTATTAACATAACCATTTATATTTCTACCCAAGAATCTATTATGTATTTAAATGAATACGTTCAGAATCGTATTCTAACTGATCACTAATGATGCTTATACTATCATCGTTTTTAGCTTGACAGCCGAAACGTTTACGTTTCATATGTTAGTTTTACCGCATGTAACGCGAACCTTTGGCCGTCACAAAATAAGATACGCGTTAATTACTACTAAAAAGTAATTGAATCTAACGTCAACGGAGTAGCCAGAGAGCAGTATAAAGTTACGAGGTACTAAGAAACTGTTAACTTACATAAGCGTAGCAAGTTTTGAATTTCTAAGTCTTCATAGAAACAACCGAGTGGAATATGGCGCAACTTTTTTGGTGTTCAGAAAGTCAATTCTATTTACATACTTATTGTAAGCGAATAAAAGACTCCGGTATAATCGCGTCAAGTGTAGTTAAAACTTCTGAACTTGTTAGTTAACGAATGTAGGTACAAGTTGAAGGCAAGTTTCGAGCAATTTCGGACGAACGCGCGCGCGACAAAGACTCAGCCTTACTTTTATGACTTGCTTGTAACAGTTTTAATTAAATAACTCTCGTGATTACTGATGAAACAATTTAATGCGATGTTGTAAATCCTTGTTGTGATTCGAATACTTCTACAATTAAGATTTATAGAGCATATATTGTACCAACTTGTTCAAATAAATAATAGTTTTGGCGAATAATACGACATCTAATTTCTCTCGAAGATATCTGCTATTTCAAGCGCTGTCAGTTTTTCCGTGAAATCGAGGAATGTTAGACAATAAACCGGCGATCGGCCCCCAGGGCGCTTCAGTACAAATCCAATTATTTCCCGTGGTGCCGCCTGGCGGTGTGTAATTGATTTATTTGCTCATTTCTTGCACATACAACCTATCTTTGGAATAAAGACACCACATTTTTCTTCCTTTTGTATCGGGAAGCGATTACTTAGATTTCATACAGTAAACATCACTGCAGAGGTCTGTTCTAAACTGATATTAGACAAGAAACTTCATACAAGGCAGAAACAGTAAGTAAATACAATATGTTAGTGTTCTAATATTTGCTCTGTTAACCTTTTACTTGAAGGAAATGAAATATGCGAACTATGATTCAAGTGGTCCTTACCTTGTGTTTGATGTAAGGTAATAAATTTCCGTACAAGGGTTAGTTTCGAAATTGCGTGTTAAGTTCAGAAGGATATCTTGTGATTCATTTAATATTATCTATAAAACAATTCAACAGATTCTCTACAAGTTTTACCTAACCCTCTGGCTTAGAAGCCTTACAACATTTTGACGGTATAAAAAGTGTATCGTTGACCACTTATCCAGGGTTAACGTTTATGTAATCCAAACGTGAAAACAGGCGAGGCATGGTTTTATAGAGGAGGATGTTATCGATCGTGGTGAGCATCAGAGTGGACAGCGGCTCGTGGGAGGGTGGACACGGTGGCGTATTTAAGAACGCATTTAAGGGGCTTTACTTTGGACAGTGACGGATGGCCGCCACTCGAGCTTAGGTCGCGCGGCCGCACCGCACTGTCCAATTGACGTTATTAATTGATTCCTGCGATCCAGCATCCCATTTTTTAAAAGTAGTACATGTCTGACGGGCTTTTCCACTTAGGTAAGGCTGTTTCAGCTGCGATCATAGCATAGTAGCAGATGATCGTGACGCGAGACCAGTCACAGTCAAAAATAATAGGGAAATTGTCTGAATTTACTGATGTCTAGTTAACCATAAAATTAATCTTACGTCTATCCATTGTTGCCTACTTATAGATCTACACTTAATTTAATCACGTATTCTAATATAGTTTTGTCTCCCAACCTGGGTCCTTGAAATAATAGTTCTTGCATCTAGAGGGTAGTTCTTACATGAGCAAAATTGTCCATTTATGTTGTAACCAGTAAGGTTTTTCTCAAATGCTGTCTTATTACCAGTTTTCAAAGGTTTAACGACAATGAACGTCAAATTCTTTCCATAATTATTTTGAAATACCGCTTTAGGCGCCTTACGGAAAGGTAAGGCAATGTGTCGTCCGATCAAAAGCTATTATTGTTTATAATATCGTTGATGCATCAGCGTACTCGTACTACTACATTGATGAGCGATGATCTCTTTTGTGTTATGCTTCTTCTGTGCAGAGAAAAGATAAACGAATAATCGTTCATCTTTTCCTTCTACTTTGTTACCATCGTGGTCTTCTTCTACTACAAGTTTATCACAATCTACAAGTATATCCAACATAACATTTTTAGTTATTTTACTTAAAATACATTTTCTACATAAGGAATAACTCCTCAATTGCGGTGGACTTCATAAACATTCATATAACGGACGCTAACATCATCAAGACTCGGAAAAACTGTTCATAGTTCATACGAAATTATGTGTATAGGGATCTCACCGCACCCAGCGTTGCATTGGGGCAAGATGACCATTTAAACAATTGAGTCAACTATTCACGTTACCTGTAGCTCAGTCTATTCCTGCCTGCCCCCTGAAAAGACAAAGAAACAGAAAAATAAATCGATCTCCCCACGTAGATAACAGGGGGATAGATCAATTTATTTTGTCCCCCACTTTATAAAGTGGAATAAATTAAAGCAACAGATAACGTAATGTAAATTCATTCATATGTATTTACTTATTTTTGCACGAGTCAGTGTTAAGTATTTTTGTGATATTAAAATAGAGTGAGTTTTAAAGAGAACCAAATTGCTGTGATAGCATTATACAAAGTAGGTATGGAGCCAAATGGAATTTTTGAAACTCTTCATACGCTTGGTATTAGTCGAATGTTTGTGTACCAGGCTATTGATAGGTACAATGAAACCTCCTCTGTTTGTGACAGAAAAAGATCTGGCCGTCCACGTAGTTTTCATACGAAAAATGCGATCAAAGCAGTAAACAAAATAATTCGACGAAATCCTGTTTGAAAGCAAAAGATTTTATTTCGGGAAATGAATATAGCACCTAGAACCATGTCGCATATTTTAAAAGATGACTTAGGACTTGCAGCCTTAAAGAGACGCACTGGTCATTATTTAACTAATCATTTAAAAATGAATAGGGTTGTAAAATCAAAACAACTTCTTAAGCGGTACGCAAAGGGAGGTCACAGAAATTTTTTATTGACGAGAACATTTTTACTTTTCAGCAATGTTTTAACAAGCAGAATGACCGAGTTTATGCTCAAAGCTCTACAGAAGTTTCCTCTGGTTTGGTGGGGTGTTAGGAGTGACTGAGCCATATTTTTCTAAAAAAGGTGTCAAAACAATGGTACAAGTGTATCAAGATACGATTCTTCAGAAGATGATAAATATGCCTTCTAACAACATCATGTTCCATAACCAAGAGTGGTCCTTTCAGCTAGACTCAGCACCGGGACATAAAGATCGATCCACCCAAGCGTGGTTGGAAACAAACGTTTTGGACTTCATCAGAGCTGAAGACTGGCTGTCATCTAGTCCCGATCGTAATCCGCTGGTTTATGATTTATGTTCAGTTTTAGAGAGTATGGTATGCTCTAAACGCCATGATAATTTGGAGTCCCTAAAACAATCCATAAGATTGGCAGTAAAGAATTTTCCAGTTTTTTTTGGACAGAGTGCGTGTTTCATTAATCACTTTTGCCCATATATTAATCTTCTGAACTATCTTCGCTTATATAATCAGATCTATCGGAATCATCATTTAGCGATATAACGAATCTATAAAACTCATCATCACATATCCGGTCATCTTCATAGTATTTATCTCCATTTTTTATTAGGTGATCATCACATTTTCGGCACTCACATCAGCGCCCAGACACAATAAGTTTTTAATTATGTCTGGTATTTAGAATACCTTGACTTAACAGGTGAATTGACCATTTTATCCATTTCTTTGTGATATTTTTAAAGGTTTCTTTATTTCAGTTCGATACCATAAAAGTACCTACGAATACAAACAGTTGCCCCAGCATTTCCTCTAGAGAATTTTTGAGATGCTTTGTTTCAATACAATTACTTAAACTCTACATACACACGCGTCGTGTATACATTTCATTATATTTGTTTAATTTTAGTCACATACATGTAATTTTCAGTGATAACAAACACGGTTCAAACTCCCCGTTTTAATTTAGGATATGGCTTCGCGATTTCATTTAATATTGTCTATGAATGAATATGAAATTGTGAAAGCCGACATTGTCCCGTGTTGTATGATACGCACACAAATGTGTACATCTATACATGCATGTTTTCACTTACCACCTTTTGAATAACGAAACAATACAGTTGTGAAAATAAAGTTTAATCCGATATTGTTGGTAGCAAAGGTTGGTAGTTTTCTACAGCATAATTTAACATTTATATATTCTTTTCCTGGGTTGGTAGGGATTGCATTAATATTTTGTTAGTGTTATTGCTTTTTTACCACTAAGGTAAACGATCATTCAAACAATCAATCCGGCAAACAATCATACTACCACCTGATGATGCATGCCATCCTGATGATGCTATCCGATGTCCAGTCTAGCGAGCGCATGCTTGCAAGACCGGGAACCTAATGGCACAATCAGAAAAAATAGGTATAATAGAACTTGCACATCGCAGTGTTTCATGAGGGTGCCTGGAAATGCCACTCTTCGCAGGAACACAATACAAGTTTGCTCGGCTGCGATATTCTATAGAGCAGAAGTACCTACTTTCTCAGACCGTCTGCTACATATTGAGTGAATTCACAGGTATTTCCGATACTTCTTTCAAGCCAATCACAATATCCCATGCTTAAGAAGTTGTTATTAATACCATAAAGTCTACATATGGATCCGGTTACAATAAGCGCGCCCCATCGAAACAGAGCTGGCGAAATGTTGTGATGCACCATTGCTACCTTTTGAAGATATATAGTCCTATATACGCAACGCAAGTCATTAATTATTGATTAAATAATCAACAAAATTTAAGATTACGCATTTTTTTATCTTTTCGAAATAATGGATACATTGCCAAATTGACTTCGTATGATCTATCGTTACATTATGACGCTTGTCGCAAATATAGTACCTGGTTATTTTTAGAATACATATTATTTGTATTTTCCTTGTAACACATACGTCTTTAGATAATCGGACATTCGAATTTTTGCGGAAATCCTAGTATGGTTGCAAATGATCGGATTTTTCGGAATCTAAGACAGATTTTTGCCACCAAACAAGATATTCCTAACTAATATTACAAATGCAAATGCTTTCACGCCTTAAATACTCAACACATTAGGTATAATTTAATTTAGCATACACGTTGCCAGTGGAACAGTAAAGGACATAGGGTATCTCTCATCCAAAAAAAAGTACTGCTACTAACTTAACCTACATTTTCGTGACCGAAACCGCTGGCGAAATCTGGTATTAGTATAATTACAAAAATCTCAGTTTGATGTATCTAGATAACTTGAACACCGTATGCTTATTTAATCAAAACATAATAATGTGTAGTTATACTAAAGAGTAGGTAAAATAACAGATGTCCATATTTTTATATTAGGTTATTTATATAACATAGATAAACTCTAACCCACATATATATGTATATATATATACCTTTATATAATCACGTACTTGATAAAATGTGTGAGCAACCTACTGTTACTGAAGAAAAACGCACCTAATAACGCATGAGTATTTAATATTGTCAATCTAATAAAAATCCTAACTAGTTTTATAAATACGAATGTGAGTTTGTTTGCCTATTACGGTTTTACGCCTTAACTACTCGACCGATCATCATCTAATTTCGCATACACTTTGTCAGGGGGACATAAAGGACATAGAGTTCCTTTCATCTAGAAAAAAATACTGTTACTAACCTAACCTACATATATGCGAGCGATACAACGAGCAATATGTAGTAAGACGATAAATGTATGTGACTCTTATATAAAAGAGTACAAGTAATTAAGTTACAAATTAAAATATTCCTGTAAAGCCAACTAGCTTAGTTATTACGTTACACAATGGGTGGGATTTGATTTTATGACCTTTCAATCGAAAGTGCGATGCCATTGAGCTCCTTTTATTTTAAATCTCGGCTTTTAACTTGGTAGTCAAAAGTTTAGATTCGAAATACCCTAATTAGACTATTTTACTCAAACGGAAAGCGTCGCGTACCATTTTTATCAGTATACCTACTAGCTTTTGCTAGCGGCTTCGCTCGCGTAAAAGTAAGTTAGGTTAGGCTATGCCAGTAACAGTACTTATAAAAAAAAATATATAGCCTATGTTACTCAGTGATTAGACTTATAGCTTTCTAATAAAGGAAATAGTTTTAAAATTGGTTGGGTAGTTTTTAAGTTGAACCCTTACAAACAAACATAAACAAACAAAAAACAAATCTTTCCTCTTAATAATATTAGTATAGATAATTCATAGCCGACATATTGGACAATAAGTATTTGTTACATTTTGTATCTTTCTTCGTGAATCCATCTAAAACAATATTTCCTGTTTCTCAGCAGGGAATTGGGAACAACACAGAGTATTGTTCTAGGGATATAAGAGCCGATCGTGGGAAGCGTTACGGGTTATGAGGTTACATGTTACAGGCTGGGGATTTGTAAACTGTAGCTGTATTACTACACGCCTGTACTGGCTTTATTGGTTGTAGTAGGCTTCTATATTTATGCTGTAGTTGTTTGCATTATTTTGTACAATTTTTAAGAGATTTCAATTCTAATCTTATTCCTAACTCTTCTCTTCTCCCTACCCTTTATTATTCCCAAGTCACTTGGGGTCGGCTTTCTAGTCTAACCGGATTTGACTGGATATCAGTTTTTACATGGAGCGACTGCCATCTGACCTCCGCAACCCGAAGGCTAACGATACCCTAAGGCTAGACCAGTGTCAGGATATAAGAGGGCACTGACTTCCCAATAACGACTACCATAGATGTTCATGGCAGCCGGGACCGACGGCTTAACGTGCACTCCGAGGCACGGAGCAGGCGATAATTGTCAATCAATACGCACATAATTCCGTAAAGTAATATAACTTCCGAAAGTCAGAGGTGCGCGACGTGGGTTCGAACCCGAGACCCTCTGCATTGCAGTCTGTTAGTCTCCCCACTGAGCTATCGCTGCTCTAATCTTATTCCTAACTAATATTATAAATACGAATGTGAGTTTTTTGTTTATTTGTTTAGTACTCTTTTATGCTTTAACTACTCGATCGATCATTATGAAATTTCGCATACACGTTGTCAAGGGTTCAGAAAAGGACATAAGGTACCTTGCATCCAAAAAGTACTGTTCCCGAGATTTTTTTTTTTTATGGTATAGGAGGCAAACAAGCATACGGATCGCCTGATGGTAAGCGATTACCGACACCCGCAACACCAGAGGAGTTACAAGTGCGTTGCTGGCTTTTTAAAAAGGAGTACGCTCTTTTCTTAAAGGGTTGAAGGTCGTATTGGTCCGGAAATACAGCAGGCGACAGCTTATTCCACAGTTTTGTTGTGCGAGGCAGAAAATTTCTGGAAAAACGCACAGTTGTGGACTGCCAACCATATAAATGATGGGGATAAAAATGCTGTCGCGTAGGACGATGGTGGCGGGGATCAGTCCGAATAATTCCTTGGAGCACTCCCCATAGTAAAAGCGATAGAAGATGCATAGCGAGGCCACATCTCTACGCAGCGCCAAGGGATCTAGCCGATTTGAAATATCCTGGCAGTCGACGATTCGAATCGCTCTCCGTTGAATGCAGTCCAGAGGGAGATGTAGGTACTGGGGTGCCCCTGTCCAAAGATGAGAACAGTATTCCATGTGAGGCCGAAGCTATTGACACCATCTAGATTAACGTGAGCTAAGCCACGGGCAAAATCTAGTTTGTTCTATTTCTGATACTGAGACTAATCAGGACAGTTTTTATAACAAGAATTGGACATCAGCATTAGTAGGCATGAGTGTTAAAATATTATAATTGCAAGAATTACTAGTACCTACTTAATACTCCATATACGTAGGTCACTGTAGGCACGGAGTTAAAATACGTCAGTCGCCAAGTGTCGCTTCTCTCACAGCTGTTAATAAAGAACAATAGTTAACAATAGATAACCGCTTGTGAAATAATAAAAAAATGTGAGTAAATAATAAATTTATTGACAACATCAACATTAAAGCAAGCGAAACCGCGGGCAAAATGTAGTATATATATAAAAAGACACGTCGCCTAACTCAGATACAACATTGATTGCGTCTTGTCCATGTTTAATTTTTAGTTGCATAGGCGAAATTACCTTGTGGCTATAAAGGCATTATATACACACGGTACGCTACCATATCTAAATTAAAAAAATCCACGGGTTGCAGAAGTAAAAACTTGAATATTAATGTTGTGCATTTTTGATATTTTGGAATGGTTAGGGAATAATTTTGCACGAATTGCTTTAATTTTATCAGTATAAAAGAACTATCATTTATGTGGTAAAATACAATATTCATTTATTGCGCTATCGTACACAAACATGACAATTCTCCCTCCGTCTTACGAAATTTCGATCAGGTCACGTGTCCTGACGCGAGTTTAACATTTTTTACCCATCACAAAAAAGTGCACAATGCCGCTAAAGAAGTTTTCACTTCAAAAATAAAATGTCTTTCCCATTTCGTGATATAGTTGACTACAAAACTCCCTCAACTTGTCACACTCCCATAAATAAAATCTGTATCGACAAAATATCTTCATACAGTAAAACTCAGTCTATTTCAACTCGGTCCCCTTCTAAATATATGAGGATTGGTCACCAAATGTGTCACTAAATCACACCAAAGAATACATTTTCATCTATTTCCGAACTTTCCAGACGCGATGTCAGACATTACATGTTAATAATTCATCAGTGTGAGCCAAAGCCCGCGACCCCTAGTATGGCGGACAAATTAATAAATTATCGCTGTAAGGGACACGGATGCAATTTCCCGTAGATATGAAGTCCCGAAGATCCCGGGAGGATAAATGTGGGTAATGATTTATTCCCTTGCATACGGGTAATATTTGCTCTCTACAAAGTGAGGCTTAGGCTCGCTACACGATGTCAGCCCGCTGTGCAGTTTGGACACGCTGTAATTTAGGACTCACATTTTACAACAACCTTCTATTACAAAGAAATGTGTACTGGTTAAGTTATAGGTGTCATCTAGGGATTTAGTAAGCACTTGTATTTTTGTTTGTAATGAATAAACTCAAAAACTACACGAATGATTGAAGAATAATTTTAGCAGTCGAAAGGTACTCTATCCAGAAGTAACATAAGCTATATACCATCAGGCTATAAGTCATGTAAGCGAAGTAGTAATCATAAACGAATACGATTTAGTAAGTAAGAAAATTTGAACTATAGATATTTAGCTGATCAACTACGTTGAGGATGTGCGATGAAAATCTATTACATTTTTTTATATAGCGAAGGTGGCAAACGTGCTTGCGGTTACTCTAGTCTTTCACCGCTTGTAATAACAGGGGAATCACAGGCGCGATGCCTATTCTAGTGTAAAGGAGTTAAAGAGACGACGAAAGAAAAGACATAAGCGATACATTTGAATTCAGGAGGTTACCTTGTGAGCCTCCGGTACTATCATTTACCGAAATATAGTAATGGTACTCTCCTACAGTTTTCTGTAAAAGAAACAAAGGCGTGCTCTTAGAAACAGTTACTTTATGCAGATCTAATGTAGCAAAACAGCCTGTAGATGCTATATACACTATAGACAATTCAAATATCATTAGGCATTTCACAATAAAGAGTTTAAGAGAGCGGGAGATCACCATATTGTTGTTAAGCTCAGTAATAGGCGACCAGTTTATTGTCTATAATGAAGCTGCCCTACCAGATTGTAGTTTTATATACATATATAGGTTAGTCTAGTGTCCCTGAAGAGGTGGGCCTTTGCCCTCTGCCTACCATGTTAAAAAAAACAATTTGGTTGTCTGTAAAGTCGGTTTACGGACGATAGTTTAACGTGACAACGTCATAACAAAATTTCGTTCCCGTAGCGTTACAATGAGCGTAACGAGACAATGAGTCATCCTTTTTCGTGCGTGCAGCCGGCGTTCATCGATTTATTAGACGTTGTCACGTCAAAAAGAAAAGCAATATGTAACTACCTATGGCTTTTAGGTGCGCGTGATAGCGGGCAAGCATATTGCCACTGTGCACAAATTCATACATTTAGTTTAAAACATACGTATATTAATTTAGATAATAGCATTTAAGGATTACGTACCTATTTATATGTTATAATCAAATAGAATATATATTAGCAAAACACAATGAGGCTTAATATATTATCAGATCTCGATGGTTACGTCAATTTGGCATTAAAATAAAACATCTATAATGTTATTGTCTACTATTTGGCAATAAACCAATTAGAATAGGGTGTTATTTAAATGGTTAGCATAGTATTGGAATTTTTGTGAGCAGAAAAATATTATCTGTGAGCAGAAATAGTTAATTGATTAGCAACTCATGGCCAGCAAACATTTCAAAGGAGCCCCGCCTCGCGGGGCTCCTATTTTTGGGTGGGTTTAAGAAGGAACCTAACATAACCTAACCCTTCCGAGACGGAATGCAGTGATTTGAGGCGTATAGGTGCTCGTTATGAATTATTTTAGTAAGCATATTTTGCTGCGCAATTAGTATTTTTGCTGGTCATTATATTTAATCCCATTAGAATATGGCTTTTATTGTGTTTAGTGGAAGCACAATGAATTGGTATTTAAAGGAATTTAGGATTTAAATGAAATGATGAAACCTATTAACAAAATCATATACAATATAAATGACAGATTTCATTTTCCATCTGAGCTGGTTGTTGATAGCAACCAGCACATAAACTTTCTAAAAATGGACGCTATTGGGCTTACCTGTTTAAACTGTCACCAAATGATTGGCAAAATCGCAATTAATGCTCCAAGGTTTGCAAACCCAGGAATATTATTCACGCCTTGACAAAGTCTGTTGGCTAAGTTAATATGTAAGAATTCCTTTAATCTAGCATCTAACATAAACGTAAATTCAGTAACTTCAGTAAACTTACTAAGTAATTAGCTTTGACGTTCATAAGTGTGACTTTGTGACCTACATGAATAAATTATTTTCTTTAACTTTGAAATGTGTAGGCTTCTAAGTAGTGAATGTATTGCTTTAATAATGCTGGTACAGTCAGCAGCATAAGTCAATACACACTTTATAGATTTCGATTGCCCCAATCATCTAAAATTGTAAATATGGTAGTATTTATACCAATAATAGTTAAAACAAAGTCTTCCCGTGAATATGGCTGATGTCAGCATCAGCCATATTCACGGGAAGACAGCAACCGAAACGATGCAGAGTCTAAACTGAAATATAATTAATAATAAAATAATAATAATATTCTACCACATACACACAACACCATCTAGCCCAAACTAAGCAGAGCTTGTACTATGGGTACTAGATAATGGATAAACATACATATATACTTCATTTTTTGTAAATATATACATATTATACATAGAAACACCCAGCCCAAGACAAACATCCATGTTCATGCACACAAATGTTTGACTTGTGCGGGAATCGAACCCGCGACCTCATGCGTGACAGTCGGTTACACTAACCACTACGCCATCGAGAATGTGAATTGTTTATCTTTTTTAGATTGAAACCGATACTAAATAATAAAATTTATTTTCAAATAGTTGTATAAAATATTGTGACTTGAACCTATAACGCAATTGCAGATTATCCGATTTTTTATTTCGTAATTCTATAAAAAACCTATGTTTATTTACAAAATTCATATTTTATCAATTGTTATAATCTATTATAAATCATTTACATGATCTAATTTTATACAATTTGTGTCCAAAGTTAGATTGTTTAGTTTCTTACTGGACTCGCTGCTGCAATTCGTTTAATTAGTTAGATGATAAGCTTGGATTATAATCAAGTCAGTACCTATACATATAAAATATTACCGGAATCAAATGAAAAGATCCAATATTAAATAAGAACTTATAGATATCAAAGCCGGAAGCAATTTCCATCAGTCAGCAGCGCTTTAAATCGATGAGGAACTAAATACATATATATATACTTTTTTTGTAAGTACATACATATTAGACATATATATATAGAAACACCCAGGCCGAGACAAACAACCATGTTCATACACACAAATGTTTGACTTGTGCGGGAATCGAACCCGCGACCTCAGGCGTGGCAGTCGGTTACACCAACCACTACGCCATCGAGGCCATAGTTTTAATAATTTAAATAGCTTAAATAGAAGTAAACAATAACTAGTAACAGTATAATTCAAGAGTTTCAGAATTATGTATTATTGTGTTTTAAAAAATAAACTACGAGTTAAATATGTATAAAGTCGTTTGGTTTCAAAATATAGATAAATTCCAATTCTTACACACGTTTTACAACTTTGTGACAACTGTAAATCTAAATTCAATAGTTAAATTTATAGTATAGTAGTTCATAAGTGTTACTTTGTGACCTAAATGAATTTATTATAATTTTGTGAAGTGTGCATCTACTTATTTTGCTGACTGTACCTAAATTAAGAGCTACCTCTAATATAGCTGTTTGGTTGAATGAACATTAGTACTGAAATAGGTACAACCAGGGACAAACACATGTATTTCTATTTCAGGATCATTGTTTTGTACCGGTTCAAAGCGTAAACATAGATAATAGCATATTGTTCATTTATTAGTACAAATAATAGTAGTTATGTGTATACACACATGCCAATTATAATTAGTTCCTAGCTGGTTCACGGAACTGATAGTTTAATAATTGGCGTGTGCATATTAACTAAAAGCTTTTGCCTTTTGCTTTTGTGAGTTCGCTCGTGAACAGTACTTTTTTTCTGGATGAAAGGTATCCTATGTCCTTTTTTGTTACGTGTAGGCGAAATTTCATGATGATCCGTCGAGTAGTTACAGCTTGAAAGCTTAACAAATAAACCCACATTCGCTCTTATAATATTACAAGATTTTGCTCACGGCTACGCTTCCTTTAATGTAGATTTTGATAATAAATTTCTATCTCTCAAGAACAGTACCTTTTTGCTACATAAACGCCCTTTTATCATTGACAACGTGTATGCGCAATTTTATGATGGTAGGTCGAGTAGTTACAGTGTGAAAGCGCACAGACAACAATAGCATATATTATATTAGTTAGGATACCTGGTGGTGGAACACCTTATAATGATTGATATCATTGATTGCCTCGTTCGTTTCAGTATGGTCTTTACCTTATATTATAAACTAGATATGTCCGCGGTTTCACCCGCGTTTATGATTACTGCCGCTCCCGTGGGTCGTAGCGTGATGTTATATAGCCTATAACCTCGATAAATAAGCTATCCAACAGTAATATAATTTTTCAATTTGAACGAGTAGTTCCTGAGATTACCGCGTTCAATCAAACAAACAAACAAACTCTTCAGCTTTATAATATTAGTATAGATTTTATGATAGTACAAACTTACCAATATCTCCTAAGGTATGCAGGGATGAATTACACCAACATTTTGTGAGCTTTAGTTTTATAATCAAGTATTACGACTGCGTAATATTATAACTCGCAAATTTCTCCAGCCGAGTGTTTTTCGTTCCACGTAATAGAGAACAAGCCTGTTGTTATCTTACGAACACAATTTCAGACTTGGTGCTGCTACTAAGAATTGCTTGACAGAAAACACTTTGCCAAACCCAAGAATTGAACCTGGTACCAGCAGATTAGTCGCATTTACTACAGCTACGCCATCGAAGTTTTTAATTAATCTTATCTAATAATTTAATCTTGCGATTGCCTTGTTATTCCAATGGCATAAGCTTGCGCTTAATTATGATATTGGTAGGTTGAATCGGCAACGTGTTAATGGATATCCTTGTACGATAATTCTCAGTAGCGGTACGGAGCCTAGACATGTTCCTGAAAGACAGCAATAGACTTGCCCGATATTAAGTAACCACAAAGCACAAAGCTAGAGCAATGCTGGCGTAATATACCTACGTCTATCCCTTCAGATATACAGGCATAAGTACCTATATAAACTCTCATATGTCAAAGTCAAAGTTATCTTTATTCCTGTATAAATGTGTAAACACTTCTTGGACACGTCAATTACTGATATATTATTAGAAACACAAAAATGAAAATAAATAAAAGGATGTAAAAATTTTTGCATTGAATAAAGTCGTGAGTGTTCGAGGAGTAGAGTTTTAATGAGAAGTATTTAAGATACAAAAAATGTATACTTTGGTATTTTTAAGGTACCCATACGCGCACCATTTCTCTGTTCTGTGCATCCACGCCTTACATTACATATGCCATTATAATATATCATATACAATATAACATTAATTAATATTATAGTTGATCAAATGATCTATTAGCGTAATTAACAATGTATGTTAGTAAATTGCATCTTACGTATGTGCTGATTGCTTTCAGAGAGGTGGTTGTCAGGCTATTACTAGCCGGAAATGATTCCGTGACCACTACACAGCGTCCAAACATAGCTACCATATAATTAGCACACAAGATAGCACAGGTATAGATGTGCCTAAACAAGTTTTAATATCTTTCTCCTAGGAAATATGTCTGTACTTCGTGGTGCGTGATCGTGTGGATGTAACATCGATTTTCGGATCGGTGTTGGCTTTATTGGATTTTTTAGTTATGCAAATCAGTAGCAGCACGTCTATAAAATGTTTCCGGTGAAGGCGACAAGCCCGCGCCCTATTATATGAGTTCTAATATAATATAGTATGTGAAATATATGTATACATAGTAAGTACACCGCTGATACCGAGGTCTATGTCTGTTCAACCCCTATGGAGTACACCAATGTATGCACTTTCTTTAGACCTGTTGTTAACAGGCTTACTGCCTGTCTAATACTAAGTCTTAGTGGTAAATCATAGTCTATATATTATGTACATCTTAAAATCTACTATCATTCAATTGCCGTCCATGTAAATAGATTAGCGTCATGGTCTTGGTCATTGGAATTCCTACTTAGTAGTCAGCAGTCAGGGAGAAACAGGTATTTTAGTCTTCTCTGCTGGCAGAGAAGATTAAAATACCAGTGCTCCGTGTTTTCGACGCTGCTCTTTTCACATGGTTCGTCTTCTTGAGTAATACTGAAACTCCTATTTACCGTAATAACACAACACAAGGTAAAATGGTAATCTTTTATAAAGTGGAGGTACTTTCCCCGTTAAACTAACCCAGGCTTCATTGCAGTTGCGAGGCTACCTCTATTTGTATGAGAGCTACAAAAATAATGTAACATAAATACTGTATGTAAATTTTTACTGACCTGTAAATACTTTAGATCGTAAAAAGTCAAACATTAAGTATGTACCTACAACGTAAAATAGAAAAATGTAGACATATTAAAGCACCGTATAATAATACAATGCATAATAAGAATTGAAGTACTTTGTATATAAAAGTTGAGTAATAAACGTTGGCTGTATAAGTTTATACAGTTATTTATCTTCAGGAGTAAGTATGTTAGTTTCCTATAAAGTGAATATATTATTTATGCTAATAATATAAAAAAATATATTTATTTATGCTTGTTGGTAATGAATAAACTAAAAACATAATGCACCATCAAACATTTCTCACGTGCACATTTTCACCATTAGAAAGTTACTTTATTCAGAAGTAACATACAGGCTATATAACATCACGCTACGACTCACGAGCGGCGCAGTAATTATAAACGTGCAACAGCTAGTGCAAAATACAAAACATATAATTTCAAGTGGAATAATCCGCTACAGTGGTTCCTTACTTAACCATCAGGTGGTCATACAGAGTATAAATTACAGCTGTTTCTTTATAATACATTTTATGCCCATCTTTTGTTGGTGTTATTGAAGCCTTCAAACAAGAAAGGTGTACAAAATGTTATCTAAATTACAGCAGTACTAGTCATGAAATAAGAAAACAGAGTATATTATATTTTAAATAGATTATTACCTCTCTAGGTAAAATCCTTGTGTATGGAAAACGGAATCAAACATTCAAATAACGGACACAAAAACGATGTTTACGCCTATTATAGCAATAAGACCTGTAACCGTGTAAAACACGTCAGTATTATGGGTTTGGCCCGGTCACATAGTCAGTCAATTATGTTTGGCATGTCCGATGCTAAATTAATTAAATCTATACAAATAAATAAAATTGAAGTGTCTGTTTATAATGTCAAAATAACAGCTTTTTATCTAATGCATATGAAAGTATATAAGGTACCTATACGAAAACATCTATTTTTAAAATTTTTGTCTGTCTGTCTGTCTGTTTGTACCGGCTAATCTTTGAAACGGCTGAACCGATTTTGACGGGACTTTCACTGGCAGATAGCTGATGTTATAAGGAGTAACATAGGCTACTTTGATTTTAGAAAAAAAATAGGGTTCCGCGGAGACAAACATTTTTTAGTTCAAATCTACGCGGACGAAGTCGCAGGTAACAGCTAGTAATTAATAATAGAGTTTTCAATTATGTCCCGCATTACAACAGTCGACAGATTAACTTCAATACAATTCAATATTTTATTGCTTCGTACAATGTAGTTTAATAGATAGTCAACTTAAAGCTACGAATATGTATCAATTATTATGAAATAGTCGGACACAAATTCATATCTACAATGTATTTTATAAACAATTCGTAGCTGTTACTTGATATTCAACAAATTGCACAAAGCATATCTGTAGGTATCGTCGAGTTACGATAAAGCTAACTGGGTAACAAATAAAATAATACTTTTATGCGGTTCGCGGTTCACCCGCGGCTTGTTATCAGAACGTCTGAAGCGGTTTATAACGAGGAAGCAGAGACAATGTTCCCCCTTTGTATTCCACTCCACATGTACTCGAAATAACAAGGGCTCTATTTTCAATTCCTCCATCGCATTCTGCGGTTTATAAGCATAGGTTGAACCCTTGAAATGCATAAAGAGTTTTTGCATACCCGAGCAGTTTCTCTTTTTCTCTGTAGCCTCACGTAAATATGCGCTTAAGCGAAATGAATTCGAAATTGAATATTGAGATTACATTTGAAATTTAAACACGTAAGATGGTTTGTAAATGTACATCGACGCAAATCCGGCGTGTGTATTCTGTTATGTTGAGCATTTCGTTAGGATTTAATGGTGTAGACGTATGTATTTAATGGTGCTAAGTTTTTTGATAAAATAAACTGTTATTTAGTAGTAGTATTACTACCATTACGTTATTTAACAACTAGCTATTGCCCGCGGCTTCGCTCGCGTTAATTTAGAATTTGACAATCAATTCGGGTTGTACTCTGCTTGTAATAATATAATTTAATCATGATTCGAAACACAAGTGACGCCATCTATTGTCATAAGAATGTTATTGTTGTTTTCCCCGGAAACAGTAATTTTTTTCGGAATGAAAGGTAGTCTATGTCCGTTTCTGTACACCTGTCAACGTATATGCAGAATTTTAGGATGATCGGTTCAGTGGTTTAGGCGTTAAAAGGTAACAAACAAACAAACTCATTTTCGCTTTTATAATATTAGTTAGGAAGTTAGGATAGGATTAGGAGTAGGATAGGATATCCATCAACAAAACATTGTCAAAATGTTAACCGCAAAGAATTGTCTGAAAATATTAAGTATATGTATTAGTATTGAATATTTAACGCATTTATTTGCGTTTATATTATATTCAGAGAAAATATTTATAATTTGGTCATGTCGTTGTAGAGATCTTTTAGTTTTTGTGATCATCCACGTGTTTTCTGACTTCTAGAAAATATATAAGTTTTCACTTCAGTTTTATTTTAATTTGCCTATGGTATGGCTATCTACGGTATCTGCTAAGAAATATAGAATTTATTGAATTCGATTGTATATAATATAGAGGTACATACACAGACTCACGCTAGTGTATTCCCCCACGGGTAGGCAGAAGTGGACTACACATTTACTTCGTCAGCAGATTACAGTCGATAAGAGGTTTGTCTACCGGAAACAGTTATGAACTGCGTAATTTAGTAACAAAACACCTAACAATACATTGCTCCACTTGGGAATCGACACGGGGATATCACCAACGACCATAGGCATAAGCAAATGTATACACCGATACAAATGTAGCTGTTTTGCCAGTTTTATTCAATAGCGACAAATTTTAATACCTTTCTAAACACAAATTATATAGGAAGTCTATAACTCTGTTAAACAAAGATACTTTGCAACATTTTATGTAAAGGTAATGGATAAGCGTTTGGATGAATGTTTTGACTAATAGCGAGACCGTCCGTCGCTAGCATCGTAAAACAAAGCTCTATAGAATAGTTGGCGCTTACAACAATCGTCAAGTTAATGACGGCTGTGTAATACTGACTTGTTACAACCCGTGGTTTCGCGACGAATTCATTAGCTTATTCTGTTGCAGTGATTTCAGCTTGTAAAATTAATTTGTAATAATATATTGATTTGAAGTTTTAATTAATATTGTGGGTATTATACACGTGGATACAGCGTCCGCGTAAGTTTTGGCTCAAACTAAAGCAGTCCAGCTGGAAAAGTATCGCAGCCAAACCTCCTTGTGCCTGCGGTAAGTAAAGATTCCAAGGGTTTTTTTGCTTAAAATACAATACCCGCACGATGAATAAATGCTGTACCTTGAGAGATTTGACAAATGTTAAAATAACGTCCACAAAGGACATGCAGACTCACAACAACAGCTGAGGATGTGTGTGGATTGAATTACTCGGCGCGCTGGCGGTGACGAGACGCGCATAGGCTTTTGTTTGCACTTCTCATCATCATCAGATTAGATTAGATGATGATATTCTAGGCTAATGTGGCAATCCCGTAGCCAGTCAGCCCAAATACATTTATTATAATATTATTATAATACGATACCGATATAACATATACCGTACCAATGCGGTTAGTTGTGTAAAAGTTCTAAATTTACGATAAAATGTACTATGTTTAATGTATTTACTGATATGGTTTAATGCACCACTCATAGGCAGCTCATGTCAACCATAGTTGACGCTGGCAAATAGGTCTGTTGAGAGCAAACGTCATAACACAGTACTGAGCGGTAACCAAATATTGCTTACTAAGTACACAGTCAGCAACGAGACTTTCTGGATAGAACTTGTGAAGGCTTTCCAAAAATTAAGTAAAAAACGCTAATTATGCTAGAGGTGTTTAAATGTGGACTTTAAAATATAACATAGACCCACACTTGCAATCCCCGAAGGAGTTGGTTGATTATTCTTTACCATGCGGTAGACGAATCCACTGCCCACCTGTTGGTAAGCAGTAACCGCCCAATTAAGAAATGTTGCCGTTTAAAAGAGCAGTTTTATTACTTACTTAGGATTAACCTATTGAGCCGTAGCGGTACACCGGCGGCCTGACCCAATAGGTATTTTTATTATATTTGGCATTCCAACAATTGAAAGACTAAGTGAGAAATTTTGTTGAGTAAAGGATCCTGCCACCAGTGATAGGAAAAGAAAGAGTTAAGAAGAGGACGGAGTAGGACATAAATATTGTGGAGAGGAGCCCGAGAGAGAAAGTCGATTCGATCGCCGATTAGTCGATCAGTCTAATGGTAACCGAAAATAATAAGGTGTGGTGTTGCCAGTGAGCAGAAATTAAATTAAATTACAGTGTTAGTTTTATTATTCTAGTTTTTTATTGTTCTGTTTTTTTATTTTTTATTTTATAATTTGTATACATTTTGTCTCTTTTTTATTCGTGTTTTGCGTGTTCCCTTGTGTGCCAAAATAAATATTTCTCTTTCTTCTTTCTCTTTCTAATATGGTAAAATCGGGACTATGTTCTAATTATATATAGGCTTTGTTTACAATTACAACTAATTAGTAAAAAAAAAGTTTAGAAAACGTTTGGCAATTTGTACCTTTATTGGTTAGAGAAGGCTACATATATAATTAAATTACAGTGTTAGTTTTATTATTCTAGTTTTTTATTGTTCTGTTTTTTTATTTTTTATTTTATAATTTGTATACATTTTGTCTCTTTTTTATTCGTGTTTTGCGTGTTCCCTTGTGTGCCAAAATAAATATTTCTCTTTCTTCTTTCTCTTTCTAATATGGTAAAATCGGGACTATGTTCTAATTATATATAGGCTTTGTTTACAATTACAACTAATTAGTAAAAAAAAGGTTTAGAAAACGTTTGGCAATTTGTACCTTTATTGGTTAGAGAAGGCTACATATATCATACTAGATTTTGCTCGTGGATTCGCTCGCGTTAATTTAGAATTTGACAATCAATTCGGGTCGTACTCGTCCAAAAGTGAGAAAATTTTCATACAAACTTTATCCCCCCTTCCACCCCTTTAGGGGAGAGTTTTATCCATTTCACCTACACAGATATTTTTCAATTGTAATCGAAAACTTATGTACCAATTTTCATACTGCTAAGTCCAGAAATGAGAAAATTTCTTTACAAACTTTACCCCCATTTTACCCCTCTAGGGGGGAGTTTTGTCCATTCCACTTACATAGATCATTTTTGTTTGTAATCAGGACCCAATATACCAATTTTCATACTTCTAAATCCAGAAATGAGAAAATTTCCATACAAGCTTTACCCCCTATTTTACCTTTTTAGGGAGAGTTTTATCCATTTTACCTACACAGGTAATTTTAAATTATAATCAATAACTTGTATACGTATTTTTATACTTATAAGTCCAGATATGAGCAAATTCCATATAAACTTCACCCCCTATTTCACCCTCTTAGGGGTGGAATTTCAAAAAATCCTTTCTTAGTACACCCCTACAAATTAAAACACACATGCTCTCCAAATTTCAAGTTCCTACGACCAGCGGTTTAGGCTGTGCGTTGTCTCTAAGTCAGTCAGTCAGGACAACTTCCTTTATATAATTAGATTTATAAGTAAATAGAATTCCCGCACAAGGATTCACTCCTGTATCACAAATAATTATGTTATATGTATACTGTGTAATTTGTGTTTTTATATTCAAATCTTGTTAAAGCTTGGCTTGATGTCGAATTTAATTATCAACTATAGATATATTTGCTGATGTCTTTGCAGAGATGTTACAATACTGATTCTTGGATGAAACAAAAAAAACTGTGATCGACAGATAACTGTTAAGTTTGGAGCGTTTTTGTGTATCGTTGTTTCAATGTTGTAAAGTATGTACTAGTAGAAACTTGCCATCACTACTAATGGATATGTTTCAATGTGTCTAACCGTTTAGAAGAAACATTCGAGAGATATACAACGAGAGTAACGTTTGAATATTTTAAAATCAAGAGCATTAGCAGTTAATTTGTAATAATACTACTATAACGATGGTAAACATACTTTTCATGCCGCAAAAGACATGTGTTTATAGGTATTTCAAGAAGAAAACCGGTATATCGATTTAGTTTGCCGGTGAATTGTTACACAACATTAATTCACCAACACAACAGAGTATATTTCTCCTTTAGTGAATGCGGTTTCTTAACTGTAGATAGCTGAATCAAACCGACTGCGTTTATATTCAGAGAACAAAGCAATGTGTCACGAGTGGTAAATCCTATGAATTGTCTCATTAGCTAATTTTGATATAGGTCTAATATCTTAAATAAATAGTACTAGGCACCTAGATTAAGTTACGTGTTTTAGCATAACAATAATGAGCTTCTGACCGATATTTAGTTTGGCCGGCCAACCTTAACGAAGAGTAGCTATCTGCCTAGGCCTGGTCGAGTGTATGCAAACACAGGTGCTCTCTGCCTAAAATTCATAGTCCAATAAGACGGTAATCTGCCAGGACCGAGGAGACACCAGGAACAGGTCCAATAGCTTTACGTGCTTTCCGAGGCATGACAGTGTGCAATACCACTGTTGCACACTGTCATGCCTGTTGCTGCTGTTGAGTATATTTTAACAGAAAAACTCATGAACTTTTTTATTACTATAAAATTATTTTAATGATGTATGAGCTACATTCATTGCGCCCGATATAAATTTAATGACTATTTTACTGAACTTTCGGCTCACCTTGCAATTTCCAATAATAGGCAATACTCAAGATAAAATCTATCTTTAATTCTTCCGACGAACGCTTTTATTCTCGCTTTATGCTTATACTACGTTTAGAAATAGAGAATACGTGTTTTAACTAGTAACTACAATGTCTGGAGGAGGCTGTGGCCGCCACACGCCGCCACGCTTCACGACAGAAACAGTTTCACAGACAATTACCACATCAATTTTATAACCATAATTTTGTCCTAGCGCATGTTAAGTATTTGCGGTTACTATGCCCAAACAAAAATAAACAAAGTTATTATGTTCTATAATAAGTTTGAACAACTTTATGAGCCATAAGAATTATTGTACAAGCTTATACAAAGCCGGCAATGGAGCTTGCTATAGGTATTGTACACACACATGAGCGCGTTATTGCCCTTCTTGTACGAATACCTCCGAGTAATAATGTTTCTGGCATTCATAAACTTCTATAATTATATATACGAAATCCAGCAAAAGTGGATCAACCGTCGAAAACGATGAAAACTGGAGAAATTTGCCGGGCCTTTACGATTTCTGTAATTGGGCCCTTTGTGCGAGTGAATTTCGACGACCTTCTCGCAATGAACGGAAAACTTGAAAGTAATAAACTTGTTCTTTCGATGAATTGCCTTATTTCGAACTTAATCACGAGAGAGTGAACGGAGCGGGTGGGCCGGCCGAGGCGAGCCTCTGCCAGCGGCGCGCGGCGCGCGGTGCGACTCGCCGGGGCAGTCGCGCTATTATGTTATTACGTAATATCGTTACCCGGACAACCGACGCGACGTACGGAACTACGGATACAGTAGCCGACGATATTAATGCACGCTGAAATAGCCAATTACCGGCGGTAAACAAGACATTTAGAAAAATTGTCCCCGGACACTTATTACCTAAACAATGACACATTGTCATTGCTCTTGTATGGTAACTTGTTAATAGAGTATGGCAATTTTATTATAATTTGAAAAGAACTGACTAGTGAGGGCCATGTTTATGCGTATTGTTTTCTCTTATTGAAAGTTTCAAATAAGAAGCAGAGATAAGTAACTAATGGGATAGAAATGCAAGCAAGGAGCCAAAACTTTTAACATTGTAGTAATGAACTGCTTAATTATTTGTGTTTTATGCGCAAAAATATTAAAAACCAAAACATAAAAGACTGGTTACATGTATCTATGATTACATAAAGTTGTTACGTTCGTGTAAATAGTGTGTACCTTGTTTTAAAAGCTTGTTAACTCTCCAATTCAATTCATACATCAGACGCTTACCTATATTTCTGAAGGAATAGGCAGAGATGTATTATATACGGTTTCTGATTCTATGTAATTGCGAGGCTATTCCCGTCTACCGGGGGCACAGTTCCAGAAGACTCCGTGCTACTACAGAGAATTTCATCAGATAACCCTAAAAACACTTTGCTCTGCATGGGAATTAAGTTCGATACCTCATGCATAATGCTATCGTGACTGTCTACAAATAAATTAAACTTATTTGTACACTAAGTTAGTTTTGTGTCTGCCTAATTTTGATGTTTTAATTCACCAGAATTACATCATAATTGCTGGTTTTGATTGTTTAAGTCAAACTATACTCGAACAACTATATGTGCAAAATATCATCAAATTATTAGATAAAGGCGTAATATTAATACTAATGGCTCCGTAAAAACCAAACCACAAACATAACTACCGAATACCAATCATGATTTCGGGTCGGATGAAATTGAAATTAAAACTATCTACTTTGTCAAAATCCATTTATAGTATATATAATTTTAATTTGAATGTATAACATTCGCGTAAACGTAAGAAAATATGAGATATTGAAATTTTCTATAAAGAAACTTTTGGTAGCAACATCGAATCTGCAGGAGTCGTGCTTGTGAACACGTGAAGCCTTAGGCTCAAGCTGTTATGAACACTTATGACACTCGATATAAGTAGTAGATTCTCAAAATTACCTTAAACACTGGTTTAAGCATTAAGCAGGACAGGACAGATAAATTATGGAGGCTCCAGGCGGCCTCGACTCTAACACTCTAGACTGGCTTTAGGTCAAAGCGGTCACGATGTTAAGCTGTATATTTAGAAAACGCATAAATAAGTGCGTAATCACTGTACTCTATTTTCTCACTCTTGTAGTCCGATGGGACAGTTATACAACAAGACCTTAGAGAAATCAGGCGGCGAGTGATTCATCCATACGACTAACACCTTTACATGCTATCCGAGGCAGGCTAATACTACTGTTTCCGTAATCTAAGCCTTTTTCCTAACCTCGAGCTGCTGCTATTTAAAATTTCTTGATAGGAAAATCCTATAACATTTAGTTAGTATGACCTGGGTTTTTAAGTGTAATCTTATGATGCAACACTAGCGACAAGTCTATCTATAATCATATAAATAGAAAGAGATTTATATTAATTTTCGGTAGCCTTATCAACCTATTTTGACTGACAGACTGTTTTGTTTGCTTCTATGATAAATAAAGGGAAACTTTCATACAACAATGTTTGGTGACCAAACACACTCCCCAACTGTTTTTATAAGTAACAAGCCTCGAAGATATATCGGTTTTGTCGTATAAAAATACAGAATTCATTTATTATTTTGTGATATTGGTGTTCGTAATAAGCTGTTTATGTCTGTAGAGCAAATAGTTCCAGTATTTGTTTTGATTTTATTTTTAGTAAGACTTGTACTATTTACGCCTTAAATATTGCTTTATTGTTTAAGTTCTGTCTTATGGGTAATTTATTATATTAATCATTTGCTAGGGCATACACGACGTAGGTAGCACGCGCACTTTGAGGCACTTGCGCGTATATGTATAGAAGCGAGGCATTCGCGCATGTATCACGTATTATTAGTTCTCGCATGTGAACCGTGTGACTCATGAGGTCCATGCGCACGTAGCTTGCGCCATCGTATAGCTTACTGGAACGAGTCTTCTATCATTAATAATTAATCGGTCTTTGTTATACTAACTTACCGTCAAAAGCTTAGTTGATTTTATCGCTTAAGCACGGCTCGATCGTGAATCAATTTCCGGGTCAAGCAAATTGTTACTGAATTTTCCTGTAACGCAGTACCTCAAAATGATAGGCGGTCTACGCCTCCTAATAAAATTATTGGTTTCAACATAGCAAGCTTTACAAAGTACTACGTAAGCGTAATTTGAAATTAAAATTACTTACTATTCTTGTTTTTAGTTTAAATATTTATTAAATATTATCTCTTTTATTATGCAACATTGTAATAAGGAAGTTTCGTTCACAATTAAAATAACTTTTTGTGTCTGAGTTCTTATCTGGAACAGGGAAGATATCGGATTAAAATATTTTCTTAATTTTTTAATAATTTTAAAACTCGAACCTCGGCTGGAAAATAACAAAAGAGGATAGTCTCAGTGAGTATTGTATTCTCTGTAAATATAAGATTGCTCTTTTTCGTTCTGTATTTACAACAACTACAAGTGTGTTTACCTGACCTGAAAGGCGATAGCTTCGGTTCATCCTGTTATAGTGATTAGATTTTATGATGTACTCTACAAATACTTCTAGAATAAGCCATTAATATGATTGATCTTTAACATAAATTTCAGATTTGCGGTAACTGTACCGTATTATATTTCGCAAGTTAGCTTGTTAGGCACACTATCTGTGAGATACATATAGTACACATATAGTAGTATTGCTGTCTGTTGGGCCCAGTTATGTGTGTGCTGATATGTTGAATTTTGTTTATTGAAAAAAGAAGTTATAGAGATCTTAGATTTTGTTCAATAATCAGCACCACTTTAGGTATTAGAGCTTAGAGTAGATACTTATGGGTAACAGGTAATAACAGTATCGTTCTGTTGTATTATTTCTAAGTGCATTTTTCTTTTTGAAAGGCTTTTATTTTATTATGTACAAAAATATGGGCAAGCAAATATTCATTTTTGTACTTTAGTTTTGCGTCACATTAAATGCCTATGAGGTTTTTGTAATAAATATATTTATTCATTAATATGCTTCTTTAATTCGTCAAGCTAGGAGACAAACTTATAGCCGTTTTCTGCGAATAGTTCTAGGCACTGCGTTCTGATTACCAAAAATTGGTTAGTAGGAAACCCAATAGCTCTCTTGCCATAAAAAAGTACCAAATAGAGTACTGGGTGATTCCAATGCTGACAATTATCTATAAAACTAAAAATATATAACAGAACCATCCTTAAGTACCTAATATAGACTATCTTTTTGTCATACTTTTATATTTTACTGGTATATTGAATTAATCCTAACTTCCTAACTAATATTATAAAAGCGAAAGTGAATTTGTTTGTTTGTTACCTTTTCACGCCTACACCACTGAACCGATCATTCTGAAATTTTGCATGTACGTTGTCAGGTGTACCTACATAAACAGACATAGGCTACCTTTCATCCCGAAAAAAATTGCTGTTGCCGAGGAAAACAACAATAACGTTCTTATGGTAATAGATGGCGCCACGTGTCTTTCGAATCATGATTGAAATTGTTATATTATTACAAGCAGAGTATGACCCGAATTGATTGTCAAATTCTAAATTAACGCGAGCGAAGCCGCGTGCAAAAGCTAGTTATTTAATAAACGCCAATATTAAAAGGAGTAACATTATAATTAGTTGAAAATGAATATTTATTTCATTTTTATAGAGAACCAATTTATTTCAATGTTATAAAACGTTCCTAAAACCTCTGTTGAATAGTTAACAGTATCTGAATTAGATAAATAATTCATGTGCGCAAGATCAAGGGATTGTTACTTATTAACTGAATTAAGTTGGAGAGTCCACTCGGCCGTAGGTTCGTGTCGACTCTAAACCAGGATCCCTAGATAAATTATTGTACCTAATTTGTATCTGGTTAGACTACAAAACAATCTCATCTCAATAAATATAAATAAGGTAATTATTTTATCATTTTAATATACTAAATACATATTTTGTACATGGTGCAAGGTAGCCAGTAAAATAAATACCTTGGCAGGTATCTGTCAAAACTGCATATATGCAGATTTAAGAAAGTTGCGTTAAACAGATTGTTGATAATAAAAGCATTATAGGTAACACTTAGCTTAGTCAATAATAGTAGAATATAGTATACAATAGAAGAAATCTTAGTAGAATCACAAACATTTTTATTTAGTATCAGGTTTTGCCTGTGGCTTTAATCGCTCGGGAACACTCCTTTTTTTTTAAATGAATGTACCCTATGTCCTTTTCCTATAATATCCCATCTCTGACAATATGTATGCAAAATTTTATGATGAATGGTCGAGTAGTTAAGGTTTGAAAGGGTAATAAACAAACAAACAAACTCACATTCACATTTATAATATTAGATAGGATGGATTTCAGTTAAGTTATCCTCGTTCCTAAAGCGTACGGCATTGCTACCTAGCATCGTCTTCCTTATAACAAATAATGAAGTGATACATACACACTGTGTATATTAACAAGTGATTATTCAGCTGTAGTGAATAAAACTCACATAGAGGACTATGTGTAAATATTTCCGTCTGGCCTCTATCTCTGCTTGTTATCTTGATTTGTAGTCCACTTGGGGCTCTTGCTATAAAAATAACAGCCAGGATCCCTTATAATATGTTATCCTACGAGCTCAAATGGTCGGTAGCTTGCTTTATAACGACACGTGAATGTAATGTTGGGGATAAAACTGAGTAGGTTTTTTAAGGTTGACGATAACAACCTCTGTATTAGTTAAGTTAGGGCAGTTTTTCCTCGGTGAGTTACGTAACGATTTCATGTTGCTGAATTGGTATATACTTTGCTTGTGCGGTTAAATATCGTATGGAAACTGTTTTTATATGAGATCATGTTTCTGTGGATGATGAGATGGATTGGTTCGTATGTATTTCGTTTTCTATATAATATAGTATCTGCATGCTGCGATGGGACTGTGGTAGGCAATGTGACTGCTGTGCATGTGGTCTCGATTTCGTTTCTTAAGTTGGGTAACCTGTTGTTAGGAATTACTGCGTTAGCTGGTATAGCTCCGTATAGAATCACGTAATCTGAATGTTGCGATTTGTTTGATGCGAAAATCCACAATATTAACCCCTTTTGAGCACGTTATAAAGCTAATACTTTATAACGTGCTCAAACCTTACTACATACCTATAGATACAACAAGTGCAAGTGTCCGCCGCTAACTTGGGAATTTATTGCATTACTTGAATATGTAATCAAGGTAACGTTTGCGGTAGAACAGCTAGCTCTGGAATATGCAAAGCTTAATTCAGTGAATGCGTGTCAGAGTATTACGTACAGTGACGCATAGTCGGGATAAATGCGCCTCCAGGATCTACCGCCTAGTACACGTCATTTGTTGGTTCTGTCCGCAGTGGTTCCAGACGTAGGTGGGCATTGCTATGTAGCCAGACGTGTAATGAATTATGAAGCTATTCATCACTTATTTGCTGACATTGCAGACAGAATTATAGGCATAGTTTGAGAGGCATTATTCTAGTGTTCTTATATTTTTAGGTCTAGTATTGTCCTACATACTCTACTATACTCTTAATTAAATATGAGATAACTGGATTTAGGTTAATTAGTCACTACAGTTATTTATCTCAAGAGAAGAATTATTAATAAGCACTATTAGCGGAGAGGGTCACCCGTTTCATTCCTGCCGTTGGTAATTTTTCTTATATTCATAACATAACTAATGGCGTCACATCTTACACTGTTTTAATTATTCTACTAAGTCAAGTTTTCACTCGAGACCGTGGGATACTGGAAATGAGTACTAGAATATACTTGTACTGTTAGTACTTGGCCTAACTTACGATGCTTATCAGTTCTACTGAAAAAGTTAACCTCACGAATCAGTTGATTTCCGCAGTGGCCACTGTATCACAGGCTTGTTTAACTTCAGCATTTTGATGGAAAGGCCAACTAATGAAGAATTTTTTTTATATATCTGCATTAAATAAATTAAAATGCGTTTGGTTATCGGTAAGTAGTAAGCTTAAGATTAAAATGCGTTTGGTTATCGGTAAGTAGTAAGCTCAAGATCTGTGTCGTTGTGACCAAAAAAGTCAACATTAAGCTTACGTCATAAACAAAGACATTAAAACTTAAATTATGCAGATTTTTTAATAATTTCACATATTTTATACCTATCGCAGACAGGTTCGATAAGCAAATTATACCATGACTTCGTGATGACTTCTATACTACGTTCCGTTTTCATCATTTTAGAATGGTGGTGAAAACTGTTGAATTATATACATTTATATATGCAAAAATTCATTAATTATTATATTTAACTATTTAGAATAATTGCACCTTAATAATTGTATAATTTAACATCATACAATATAAATAGTAGTCAAATACTTTACAGTTTGATTAGCTATAAAAGGCGTAGCAACACTGCTATCTGTCAAACGGGTTGGGAGCCTTCTGCGCTTACCCACAGTCCGCAAAAAGTTGTGAAGGCCATCTGAGGCCAACAACTAACACACACAAAAAAAAAGAACCTATCTGTCACTTCTTGTTGTGAGCTGTAAGTGAACGGACGTAATAAAACTTCCTTGTGTCAAAGTTTAAAATAAGTAGTTAAAGTGTTTGTACAGTGTTTTATTTAATCCATAACCTCTAATAAAAACTTACGGTACGGTAAGAACAGAACCCTAATCACGTTTATTAGAAGCGATTTGTATCTCTAATCAATGATAACATAATCTAAAGATAATCAAAATTGATACCATTTTTATCTAAAGGTTATCACCAGTATAACTACTTACTTAAACATTTGTCCATTATTGATTTTATTGGAGTAATATTTTATAATACTTAAAAGATTAAAGCCTGTGTCGAAACAAAAGGGGGGTAACCATTACGCTTCGCAAATGGTCGATAAAAGTAACCATTAAAGTTTTTGCGGTCACTGTGGCTTGACGACATTGTCGCGTAACAGTTTTTACACCCACTATCCAGTTTTTGTAGCAAGTAATATAGGATTTTATTAGAACTAAGCACTAGTAAAACTTATATCATAACTTGCCATAACTACCTCTGTAGCCACTCGGGCTCAAGTTTCCCCAATAATTGTAGTAAGGCTCACTTATTTTTTACGGAATCGCATCATACTTGAGAAGATTTATATTTACTTTTAGTGTATTTGACCTTCAATCGTTTGACAATGGATATAAAAAACATATAGTGTTAACTTAAATGGATTTTCACTTAAACAGTGAGTAGAGTTGCGCAGATAATATGCACCACATAAACTGGATACTATTTACTGCATCGTTTTTACCTTAACTTTGCATAGCTCTCGACACATCTCAATACTTTTCATCGTCACTGATCAGCATGTTTTCAATACATATATAGTCTCAGTCACTGTAGTAGTCTGAGTGGTAGCCTCGCGACTGTCGCCGCGCCGAGTGTTGTGGGTTTACTCCCCACACGGCACAATAAATTGTGTGATCCACAAATGATTGTTCCGAGTCTGGGTGTTCGTTATGTCCGTTGAGCAACCATTCCTACTATGGGAGTGGTCTTAAAAAAAAATCTTACATCTCCGAAGGGATAAGTAGAAAATTATTACACCCACGCTTATTGTCATTTACCGCGCATAATTTCATACTCCGTACTGCTCCTGAGAATTTCTTAACAAGGAAATCCAATAATACTTTGATCGATCGAGAATGAAACACGTGTTGTAGAGTTGTCATATGTGTAGAGTAGTAGAGCCTCGCTGATTTCAGCAGGAATGGGCTGGCTCGACCTGGGAAGGACTACCCTTTCACAGAATATCGACGTGAAATAGCAGTATTTCTACTGTTGTGTTTCGCTCGGTGAGTGAGAGTGTCAATCACCCTCTTTCCCGCTTCCCGTTCCTTCTCCTCCCCACTTCCTTTTATTCCTAAAGGGTCAGCAACGCGCAAGTGATGCCTCTGGTGTTGCAGGCATCCATAGGCTACGGTAAACACTTACCATCAGGTGGGCCGTTTGATTGTTTGCCACCATGGTAGTAAAAAAAAAACGTGCTTCAAACATACATAAATATTTTGCTGATAAAAAGCCTATTAACGTCTATAAACTAATCAAAGGTATCAAACCGAGAATAAAAAAGCGGACCTCATGAGTACTATTGCTGCACCACTGATGTTATTACAGCGGTAATTTTGTTGAAATGCCTCTATCTAAAACGTAAATGAACTAATCAAATGTAAAGTATAATTTCATAAAACATCGATTCCTAACGCTATACCAATTTCAAAGCTTACTTTCAGTTTATTAAAGAAATATTGTCTGGGTTCGTAGCCACTGCTCTTTTACTTAAACAAAATAGTAAATATTGTTCTAGAGTAACGAAGTTTCAATGATAATAACAAAGTTGATTTTCTTGTTACGTCCGAGGTTAAAATAGATGTTTAAGTACAAACTTAAGACCTCTTCTAGTTTCAAAGAATAACTATCCGGGATTTCTTTGAATAATGTAATATGCCTTTACATAAGCAGGTGCAGTTTGCAAACTGTTATACCTAATGTAAGTTTTTATTAAAATGCAAAGTAACAGGAATATTGTTTCCATTGTAAGTGGCTAAGTATTGTTTTAGTTTGTTGTGAAGTTTATCGCGAAATCACTTAAAAGTGGTTCGTGGCGCCGGTAAGAGCGCTCAATTTAATTAAAAGTAGTTCTGTCGAGATCCGAACTCGAAGACGGCATTCTCGCTGTTGCAGTTACACGTTCCGATACCTACAGGTGAATTGTGTAGCCGAATTTGATTACATGCGTTTCATATAGCGTGTTTGAAAATCAATGCGTAAACTAAACGCATAATATTCTATATTGCATATTGCATTCTATGTTCGTTAATACGTTGACCTGACCAGGCTTCTAAAATATAAAAGTAAGAATTTAATAATATTCTTTAATCTGGTTTATATACAGTGCCTTAAAATATGAATTCGACTGTATCTACTACATAGATTACCCCTATATTTAAGATTTAAATTGTTTTTTATTACTGGCTTTTGCCCGCGTTTTTGCTCGCGTTAATTTAGAATTTGACAATCAATTCGGATTGTACTCTGCTTGGAATAATATAATTCAATCATGATTCGAAAGAAAAGTGGCGCCATCTATTATCATAAGAACGTTTTTGTTGTTTTCCTCGGGAACAGTAATTTTTTTCGGGATGAAAGGTAGCCCATGTCCGTTTCTGTATACCTGTCAACGTATATGCAAAATTTCAGGATGATCGGTTCAGTGGTTTAGGCGTGAAAACGTAACAAACAAACAAACCCATTTTCGCTTTTATAATATTAATTAAGAAGTTAGGATGACGGATTTTTATACAAAATATCTTATCTTATCTTATGTGTAGGGGCCAGTCAATGCAGACCGGCGACACTTCGATCCAGTGGGATCTTTTGTGTCGGCCCCAAGATTTAACCCTTAGCTATCTCCTTATGAATATACTGCATAAACCACAGTGTACAATTCATTTTGTACAAAATAAAGACAATGCCAATCCCATCGTATCTTATTCTAAAAAAAATATCTACTACAACAATAGCATAGGCTAATCTTATTAGCTATTAATCACAATCACATGTGAATTTAAATGTATTATATAATATTCTTGCTGTATCAGAGTTTGGTTCAGATATTTAAGAATTAACAGTAAGTTACATTCCAAACAGGTAGATATAAAATCAAGTCTACTTATATATACTAGTACAAGCCACATATGAATCCACAAATTATTTAAAAAATTGTTTTGTTGATGAAATAGAAGACATATGTCAATTTTTTAAATAATTTGCTGTCTTATCGCCCTCATAGAATTCTTCATACATAAACTGACTTTATGGTGTCGTGACAAGTGATAAGTATTTTATCTGTGTTTAATCTTCGAATATGTATAGGCGTAAGTTTAATTTGAAGAGCGAAATACAATACCATTTACATTGGGCATCTTGAATATTTAAATATCGCTTTGCTAATTGAATTGTCCTTAGCTCAGTAGTTCATTTTTCAACTTCAATATAATTACGTTAACATAACATGCGCTGTATGCTAAAAAGCATACATACCTACTACTATTATTTAGATTGTATGTTATACAAACATACAATCTAAATAATAGTATTAGGTAGGTATTTGACTAACAATGATGATTGTCTACCGAAGTCTATCAGTTATCTCTATCTCACTAAACTCTCTAGGCGTCTCCAAGTAACATTGCCTTACACTACATTAGGCAGGTAACCACTTTGCTTGATGAAAATTTCACCCTCAGAATGATTCTCATTAATTTTAAACCAACCGATCCACTCACAATCACAGTTCCGTTGAACGATGAATATGTTTAAGACGTTTGATAATACATTTCTATTAATTTAATTACTTGAAATACGTAATTATAAATTCACTGGAAAACATTAATTGCAGGCAAGTACCTCCTTGGCGCAACGGTATTCAATGCGAATGCTGTGCATGAGGTCTCGGGTTCGAATCCCAGGTCGGGCCAACAAAAGCGTTTTTCTATTAAGAAATCTCAATACGAGCCCGGAGTTAGGAAGTTGGCGGTGTTAGATACCCCAGTGCCTCGGAAAGCACATAAAGCCGTTGGTCCTACGCCTGATCTCTCTCCGGTCGTGTTGGATTATCCGTCCCATCGGATCATGAACAGTTAGGGAACAGAGAGTGCACTTGTGTTTGCGCACATACTTGTGCACTATATCTCCTGCGCAAGTGGCAAGTATCCGTTAAGATTGGCCGCCGTGACCAAAATTCGGTCTGTAGGACATTATTATTACATAAAAACATGCGTCAATTTTCTTTCTTTTAAAATAAGACGCCTGCAGTAGGTTTAATTCCTAGTGTAACGAGGGCCTTTCCAAAGGTTTAAAAAAGGACAAAACGGTCACTATTTGTGAACCACACATTGTTGACTTGTGTGGATCTGCAACCACAACAATCGGCGCACTGGCATTGGCGAGACGACCACTTAGGCTCCATTATTATATATACCTTTATAATAATACTAGCTTTTGCCCGCGGCTTCGCTCGCGTTAATTTAGAATTTGACAATCAATTCGGGTTGTACTCTGCTTGTAATAATCTATACTAATATTATAAAGCTGAAGAGTTTGTTTGTTTGTTTACTTGAACGCGCTAATCTCAGGAACTACTGGTCCGATTTGAAAAATTCTTTCAGTGTTAGATAGCCTATATATCATCACGATAAGATCAATAGGAGCGGAGCACCAATGAAGAATGTTTCAAAATCGGAGAGTATTTTTTCCTTTTGAGAGCTTCCGCTGCGTGCGCTGCGTAAACAGTTAAAGTTTCGCAAAAATCATGTATGACAGAATTGTTCCCCTTTAAAAGTTCTAAAAAAAAGTCCGCAACAGCATATGTCTATCTTTTAAGTTTGGTTCACTATAACCATTTTTATGCTAACGAAATTTGTTCTAAAATAATGCATTATTTGCGAAGGTATTTTTATAAACATGATATTAATCCTTATCCAAATAAATACGTTATTCATCACAAGTATTTAATTTAAAACAAAATTGCCCTGTACATCATTCCATTTCAATGAATATCTTAGGAGATATAGCAGTTTTAAAATAACATCGCAGCAAAATAATTACCCATTACAGACATAGTACAAACGATGTTTCTCCTGGTTTATTCTGCGTGATTACTACTGGTTCGATTTGAAAAATTCTTTTAGTGTTGGGTAGCCTATTTATCGAGGAAGGCTATAGGCTATATAACATCACGCTACAACCCACGGGGGCGGCGCAGTAACGACAAACGCGGGTGAAACCGCGGGAACATCTAGTATATAATAAGATAATTCAAACATAATTCGAAAGACACGTGGCGCCATCTATTATCATAAGAACGTTATTATTGTTTTCCTTGGGAACAGTATTTTTTATCGGGATGAAAGGTAGCCTATGTCCGTTTCTGTACACCCGACAACGTATATGCAAAATTTCAGGATGATCGGTTCAGTGGTTTAGGCGTGAAAAGGTAACAAACAAACAAACTCATTTTCGCTTTTATAATATTAGTTAGGATTAGGGTAGGATTAGGATTTTATTTTACATTACGAGTAGAGTCTAAAATATCTGGCGCAATGAAAAGAAATATGCAAAAATTTATTCTAAGGTCTAATAAAATAAAATATAGGCCAACTTTGACTTGGAAATGAAAATATATATGAACCTATTTACGAAATTTCGATATGTATTCTGCGTAGCAACCGTTGTGATCCTGTAAAGGCCAAGGCCGACAGCTAACAAATTGTGGGGTTGGTAACAACGCGTTTAGTCAACTGTCGTTGGTAATACCTATTAATAATAATACGTGACTTATGTATTGTATTATTATTTTTTATTTGTCAGTGAAAGACTGATGATTTAATAACGCGAGAGAAATAAACATCTCTTGTTTTGACAAGCAAGTCGTCTTTTCTGCACGTTCGGCTACCCGCAAGTGATACCTCCATTGCTGACAGCCTCTATAACCTAATGGTTCTTGTAAAGAAACGGATAACATGCGTACATTGAACGTAAATACGGGCGCCAAACATTTAAATAAATTAAATTATGGGAGCAATGTTTTCCTTTCCTTAGAAACATGGCAGTGGTAGATTACATCATTTTTTTCTCTAGTTTTTATTTAGAAGGGATGCAGAGGAACACGATTGTATGGACGAAACGCTTATCGTATTTCCTCTTAAAGTATTTTATGCATCATGTCAACAACTGCGCGCAAGTAACCCATTTTATTATGATAAACTCGTAACCCGTGCTTGCTGCATATACTTGCGTCATTTACAACAGCATGTTAATCGTTGCCTATAGGCTTGTATCTTACTCTGCGTAAGATACCTTGGGGTATAAATTCACCCAAGAAGTATAATTTATTTACCTTTTTCTAATATTTTTATACCGTCGCGTGCATCGTGGTCAGTTATGTTACAAGCTTTGAGACTTGCGCTATGTGACGCAGTGTTACTTTAGTCACGGCATCGCGCAATTTCAAGTACATAGTAATAATATTTGATTTTAAAAAGTTGTGTTTAACTTACAGTGGGCGGAAAACGTTGTGTTTTGAGGACTCAATGAATAATAATTTTGTGTGATGTATACGAAACAGAGTGTATCCTAGAGCTATATTTATTATGCTTCATAATAACAAAACAAAAATAAACTTTAAGCCGATACCTGAGTCAATTAATTGTGAGTTAAATTTTTAGTAGATAATGATTTGATAAGAATTACTGCATATTTAAAATATATTTTGTGTAATAACTGGATATCAGCAATACTTCAATAGGTTTATGCGCTTGTTCGAAAGTTATTTTTACTTAAAGATGGCTGAGAAACTAGATTAGAAGATGGTTCATAGACTTTTTAAGCCACTTATAATTTAAACTTAAACGAATTCGAAGCTATAGGTTTGTTACTTTTTATGTGACCGCTGTGTATGAAGCCTTTATTTTTTTTACAGACAACTCCCTCACTTGGTATACTTCCTGTGTCGCGGAGGACTTTACAAACATTCAAACAACAGACACAAATAACTCTCAAACATCACACAAAATTTTGTCCCGTGTGGGATTCGCACCCACAACACTTGTCGCAATGGCAGTCCGAAGCGCTCACTTAAACCACTAAGACATCTGTGCAGTCAATAAGCCTCAGGTTCAATACTTGCTCGGGCAGTGTTGTTAGGTTTAATTGTCAAAAAATTTTCAGTAGCAGAACGGAATCTAGTATGCCTCTGTAGAAACGACAATAGGCTTACTACCCTTATTACGTGAAACTTTGAAACCGTAACTGTACTACCATGGCGTAATGTGGGTGACAAAAACAAATTTAGGTCATTATGCTGCAATACCAAGACTCTGTTGGCAGTACAACAACATATCTTAAATCCATGAAATTGACATTTGTGAACCCTTATGTAAATTCAAGAAGTAGTTAAATGAACTTCTTTAATCATCGTGCTTTTAATATGTCTTATTTGTTTATTCATATATTTACCTATTGCACTTTATACATGTTTTGGTTATGTAACACATTAAATTTTAAATAGTTTAACCTTTTAATCTTAGTTGTAAATTTGCCTTTTATTATTGCATGCTGTGGTCTCCTATAATTGAAGGGGTACACATTCAAAATACTTATGTGAAAAATTCAGTGTAAATTGCAGTATATTCTTTGTTGGAGAACCGAAATAAAAAATATATAAAAAAATACAGGAATGAGACTACATATGTATATTGTATATGTATATTATTATATAAATTACAAATATCCATGTCTTGATAAAACAGCTTGGCTATCTTCTAAAGAAATTCCTCAGTACCCAATGATAATAATTATAATATAATACTGGGTGTAAGGGACGGTGTACGGGTGTACCGACAACTGAAATAGTAGATTCAGACCATTATTCTGAGTTAAAAATCGTTAGAATTTTTTTTAACAATCACAATTGCTTCACAGAAATTTTTCATTTTTCTGACTTTGAATCATAACATAATAAAATGCCACATTTTCCACAATACAGCAATGTAATTAAATGGTCGTGATTTAAATAGATCAGCTGTTTTTATGCGCGCGGTATGTCGAGTGCGTTGTATCGGTAGCAATCCATTGCGTACCGCGTAATAATGTTAATCTACATAACATTTTAATCTTGCGTTTTTTTAATAATTGAAGTTTATGTCGTGTTAAGTACTTATAGAAAGTCGACTTGCTAAAGTTTTCGGAACGCCGTCCCTTACACCCAGTACTTATAATTTAAAACTATTTTTGAAGCAATCTAATTTATATTTTAATTAAACTGTGCTTCCATATATCTCAATCGTATCTTTCTTCATCTTTTATATTACCTGTCATAAAATGATGTATTGTATGAGATACTAGTCCTTTTACAATCTTATATCTATAATGTGTTTAGTTATAAAATCTCCGTTTATGCCCTACATCTAATTTCGTGGTACTTGCATAAAATGCAATGGTTATTTTATAAATTAATTTATATTTCGATTTTAGACTATAGACTTAAGAAGTTATACCTATAACTTAGTGGCCCACCGTTATGTCTTTAGCTATCACCGTTTATGTCCTACATCTAATTTCGTGGTCCCTGTACAAAATGCAAAGGTTATTTTAAAATTCGATAATATTTCGAGAATAGACTGTAGAAGTTATATCGTTTAGTGTCTGTAGTGTATATACGTTGTTTCAATTTGACATAATTATACGACAGTTGATATTTTAGTTAATTCAAGACAAACCATAGAGGACAAGCAAATTACACATGGAAAAAATACATAGAATTAGACTAGTCAATTCAAAGTATATTGTTGTATATAAAACCAAAACGTTACTGATTTTCTTTACACAAAGCGGCAACTTCATATTTAAACCCCTATTACAATCAGAATATTCTGCATCCCTAACCGTACATAAAGATTACAATTCAAAGTCTATTATCGAGATTGTACGTTAGCATTTCACCTTACCAACTAACATGCAAAACACAAATCGCATTTCAGCTATCAATCTCGATCATTCAATAAAAGAACTATTTATTCTGTGTATGGAGGCTATATTTTCTTAACACCTGACTGCGGAGGAAACGTATGCGCGCCGGCGGAAATCAATCACAAATTGTGTTACTACCCGCATATTTGACGGAAACAAAATTTGTTAGGTGCCAATATTTTCTAACGGCTTTTGGCTTCGGTAATTTGTAGATATAGTCACCATTTATGAATATATTCATGGATTTCAAATGTTTTAAAAGCATGAAAAACGGTGATGGGTTATATTTAAAATACGTCTAACGCCGCCTTTATTTAGGTATTCACTAAAATCACGTGGGTTATTAAAAAAGATGTTAATATTTATACCAGAAATATTTTAAAGCATGTTTCTCAGTTCTAATATAGTTAAGTAGAGATTACGCAAAGGTAAGGACTAATAAGGTCATAGTAAAAACAATAAAAGGAAAAAAAAAACGAATTAAGGCTACTCAAGACATTTCTAGATAATCATTACACCGTCGTTACTTTAACAAAAAGTTATTTTTAAATGTCACTGTTCAAAAGAAACCTAATAAAATTTACGGAAACAACTTAGCCATTAAATTATTTTGTACCAGCATTTAGTGTCTAGCAAACCGATGTTTTTACAAATGGTTCAATAATTTTCAATTTATACTTTTTCCAAAGTGACAATTTTACGAAGAGGCGCGAATCTAGGCATACCTAAAATTAAAAACGATTTAACGGTAAGGTGTATTGTACTAAAACATTATCCATTCAATGAAAAGGGCAAAATATATAGAACAAGACATTTAAACGTAAGTGTTCTGTTCAGCATAAAGTACCTACATTTTACCCATTTGTTAACCAAACATTCGATGACTAGTTAAAGTACCAAAATAATGTATAATTCCATTATTATATGATCACCGAGCCAGTCTGATTATTACACAATCAATATTAAGCAAATTTAATTTATCAGTATCCGCGATGAGTTTGATGAGTGATTATTCGTGAGGCAATAAAAACGAACTGACAAGAGACACATAAAACTGAACCGAGGTTCGCGATGGCCCATAAAATGACATTAAACGATTTGCGGTATCCTTGCTTTGCCATTAAAACAACAATGTTATTACACCTACCGCAGTACTAACTAGTTATGGTGGTACTTCGTGAGATACCGATCGCGCACTACCCACATACGCGCAAGTCCCCATAAAACTATTTTTTACAGTCGTAACCAAGTAAATACAATCTTAAGAGATAAAATTCCTAATCCCCTCCGCAACTTTTCTACGATAAGTAGTGGATAATCCAGATATATGGCTGCGGTATTTTCTGCTCTATGAAAATGCTATGATAAAAAACATAAAACGTAAGCATTTTGGTGTAACGTTGCTTAATTTTATTCATAGTAACAGGAGCTTGGAGATATATAATAAATAATTTCGACAGGTATAAAACTTACAATGAAATCGTATGACTTTTACCTTTCAGAAGAAAAGTAGAATTTTCCAGCGTTGACTTGCCGTATTAAAGCGCAGTATAACGTGCTAAAAGCCCATGTAACAAGAGTATTATGTTCAACCATTCCTTTACCGAGACAGCTATTGTTCCAGTAGGTACGCCAATCTTACACGAGATTACGGCCAAGCGAGGAATTTTCTCGTCGATATGACACTATGAACAAAAATATTACCTAATTTAGTAAAAAAATATATTACATGTAGAACGTGGCGCTTTGACCTTTTTATTTGTGTATCCGTAGCTGTTGATATATAAATTACTTGCTGTAGCTCCATTTGTGCTTATTTTAAATTAGCCTATGTTTTTCTTAGAGTTAGAGAAATGACTATACCAAATGGTTCAGTAGTTTAGTGGGGAAAATATATCTTCTATTTTAGATTATATATTTTAGTTAGTCCGTAGTTAAGAAGCTATGTCTGAATAGATATATGTTTTTCTTTAATGTTTGTGTGTCTAGTCGGGTTAAGTAACAGCGACTGCTCAGCAAATTTTTTTCTTAGGGTCTATTCTCGATTTGGGCAAAGCGTTATTGGATTTTCGTGAGATTAAAGTATATCGGTATATTTAGACAGCTATCACTTGATAGCTGACTAAATATGGGTGAAATACATCTATATTTACCTATTCAGGGGGTATTGGCGTGAGACTGTCTATATCCTGAACTTATTTAGATGCAGTTTGATAACTTAAAGTTCAACTTAAAATTTAAGCCACGTTTAATTAAATCCTGTTCAGTGGGTGTACGGTGCATACATGACCCGCGTATATAATAATGCGCCCGTTCTTAAGTCCTCGTAGACAAATCTCAGGCATCATTTTGTATTCGACTGCACCGATAGCGTAGTGGTTTATCTTATCTTATCTTATCTTATGTGGGGGCCAGTCAGTGCAGACCGGCGACACTTCGACCTAGTGGGATCTTTTGTGTCGATACTCTCCCAATAACGACTGCCATAGATGTTCATGGCAGCCGGGACCGACGGCTTAACGTGCTCTCAGAGGCACGGAGCAGGCGATAATTGTCAATCAATACGCACATAATTACGAAAAGTCATATAACTTCCGAAAGTCAGAGGTGCGCGACGTGGGTTCGAACCTGAGACCCTCTGCATTGCAGTCTGTTGGTCTTCCCACTGAGCTATCGCTGCTCGTAGTGGTTTAAGTAGTCGCCTCACCATTGCCACAGCGCCGTGGGTTCGATCCCCACACGGGACAAAAATTTGTGTAATCCACCTACAGAACATAGAACCATCAATAGTTGTACCGAGTCTTGGTATTCTTTGTGTACGTCGTTTGAATGTTTGGAAGACCCCGCCACACAGGATTTATTCCTAGTATGTCCCGTACTAGAAATAATTCCTGTGTCATCGTAGTCATTTTAGATAGCAAAAGAGAAAAGGCCTTTTAATATAATTATAGTTACATAACATGAAGAGGCTTACACAGGGTTATTCAGAAGACAAATACTTGCGAGTACCGAACGATACTTTTTTATTCCGAACAATTTGTCAATTCATCATCGTTGTCACACCGCCGTCGATAAAACATTCGGCGAGTAAATGGTTGGTCGTCCATATCTTACGTCAGGCTATTTCTTTAGTTCTCTTATGTTTACGACATTAATGCCAGCGGTGGATTTCCGCCCTCGCTGGATCCGGAAACTGACGGAGCGGAGAACTTCCGGT